>OW121767.1:0-2500000 GCA_933228765.1 Miltochrista miniata | reverse complement strand
TATTAAATATGAACTCTTAGATTTAACTAAGTTAGAATTACATAACTGCGAATTAAATATTCATGGTATAGGTGGTAGTTTAAAGTCTGCAGGTTTTGTTTATTTGAATTTAGAACATAATGGTATAATTTTAAAGCATAAGTTTTACGTATTTAAGAATTTACCGTGTAAGGCGATAGGTATATTGGGGCAAGATTTTATGAAACGTTTTTTTGGCGTTATAGACTATGGTACAGACACTCTCACTCTCCAAGTCGCGCAGAGTAGAGTAACGTTACCTTTACATTATTATAATTATCATTTGTCTATCGGACCACGCTGTGAAGCCGGGGCCACATTAAAGAAAACGTCAATGCCCATCATCGCGATAAATATTGCGCTAATTATGGCGTTAATTCTTAACGTCACCATTTGAGTAGTGTGGCCGCTTCAACGTAATAATTCTCGCGTGAATGCCCATTCTTGGCGTTAAAATTGACGTTAAGTGTGACCGAATTAAATTTTACAAAAATACCTTAGCTCCTTAAAAATATACTGAATGTATCTATATATTTATAATACTGGCACAGAGAATACCGATAAAAATACCGATTATCAAAACGTGTTTATTCTTTAATTACTACCTTATTTTTATAAAAGAAGAACCTAGAATTTACATTTAACATTTTATTTGAAGGATTGAATTCAACGTCCTTCACCTGCAACACGCTTCGTAAAAAAAAAATACCGAATGTTATTGCAACAAACCCTACAAAGAAAAAAATCATTGCGATGAGGAATTGGGTTTTTATTTTTTCAGGTCCTTAGCGAGCTCCGGGGGAACCTCCCATCTTGCTCCCCCGAGGAGAGACGCCGAACGGTTCTCGACGGGAATAATCTTTGGAAATTCTTTGGCTTTCGGCCGAAAGCCAAAGAATTTCCAAAGATTTTCCCGGCTTTCCGGATTCCCGGCTATAGGGAGGAGGAACATACCTACGCGTATTAATTATGATTGTGTCATATATCCTAAGGAGATCAGGGAAGGAATTTTTTTAGCTAGTGTAGTAGCGAGTCCTAAACATGGTATGATACCTGTACGAATTTTGAATACCACTGAAAAGGAAGTAACGTTATGTTTGAACGACCTTGAGGTAGATAAGTTAGATAAATATGAGTTTTGTCAATTTAATAGGCCAGATATTAATGTGGAGAGAGTTCGAAACTTATTTTCTTTATTGGATTTAGGTTCATATTTAAATACAGAAGAGCAATTATCAATGGAACAAATTTGTGCTAAATTCTCGGATATATTCCATTTACCTGGTGATAAGCTAAGTGTTACGAACGTTTATGAGCAGTCTATCCATTTAAAGGATAATGCGACACCCGTATAGGTATAGAAAACAGTACAGAATTCCATTTGCACAGAAAGACGAACTTAATAGGCAGATTGAGGGAATGCTACGAGATGGAATTATTGAAAAAGCTAGTAGTGAGTGGTCAAGTCCCTTGTTGCTAGTGCCAAAAAAATTAGACCGAAGTGGAAATCGGAAATGGAGAGTACCTAGTGGTTGACTATAGGCAGTTGAACGAAAGGGTTCAAGATGACAAATTTCCCCTCCCGAACATAACAGACATATTAGAGTCCTTATCCGGTGCCTTTTATTTTAGTCATTGCGACTTAAGCAGTAGTTATTTTCAATGTAGTTTATCGAAAGAGTCTAGGAAGTATACTGCGTTCACTACTGATAAAGCCCAGTATCAAATGACTCGCTTGCCAGTAGGGCTCAAACTGAGTGCTTCGGCTTTCAGCAGGTTAATGACAGTGGCCATGTCAGGTCTCAATTATGACAAATGTATAGTATATTTAGACGATTTGTTAATCTTTGGTCGAAATTTAACTGAACATAACCACAATCTTATGTCTATTTTCACGCGATTACGAGAAGTTAATTTAAAATTAAATCCATTGAAATGTGATTTTTTAAGACGACAAACAGTGTACTTAGGGCACACTGTTTCAGCGGAAGGTATATTACCTGACCCAGAAAAAAATCGTGCCATTGAAAGCTATCCGACACCAGTATGTAGCGATGATGTCAAGCGCTTCGTTGCATTCAGTAATTATTATAGAAAGTTTATAAATAACTTCGCGGGAATTGTTTTACCACTAAACAAATTATGTAGACAGAAAGTTAAGTTCGAATGGACAAAAGAAAGTCAAGACGCTTTTGATAGTCTTAAAAAGTTACTTTCTAGTCCACCAGTATTAGATTATCCAAATTTTTCGAAAGAAAATACCTTTTTTTTACACACAGATAGCTCAGGTTTCGCTATAGGTAGTGTTTTGAGTAATTCAAATGGAAAACCAATTGCTTAAGCTAGTCGAAGTTTAAATAAAGCAGAGTTAAACTACGCTACAATAGAAAAAGAACTTTTGGCGATAGTATGGTCTATTAAATATTTCAGGCCTTATTTATATGGTAAAAAATTCATCATTAAAACCGATCATAGGCCGTTACTTTATCTTTTTAACATGAAAAATTCATCGAGTCGTTTAACAAAATTTAGACTCCTATTAGAGGAACATGATTTTTCGGTAGAGTATATTCGGGGAAAGGAAAATGTAGGTAGTAGCCGATGCTCTATCTCGAATCATTATTACCTCAAATGAATTAAAAGAGATGAGTAACAACTGATATGTCAAGCACGTCTGAGACTTTGAACAATGATAGGCTTGATCACCCTAAAGTTGTAGAAGTACTCAAAAAATGTGATACGGACGTGGAATTAGTTATTATACCGGTAAAAAGTTTATATAGAATATTAAAGAATAATGATACGTATATTTACTCACGAAATCGAAACGTTGTTTATTGTGAAAGTAAAAATAATTTATTTGCTAGTTCATCTTCTTTATCAGTAAAGTCGCGAGACGATTTGCTGAAAGAAATGGCGTTATTATGCAATAAATTAAATATAAAAGAAATTGTGATTGTAAAGTCTAATAAAAATAAAGAGTAAGTATATTGAATATATATCGCAGTACATTGCAAAAAACAAAACGTGTAGTTTCCCACGACTACCTGTGTTGTGAAGGATGTTCAGAGAATTTACACGGACGATGACAAAAAACTAATAATGAATGACTTTCATTTATTACCTAGTAGTGGACACGTAGGAGTTATAAGAATGGTTAATAACATCAAAAAATATTGTTATTGGCCTTCTTTAGAAAAAGATGTTACGGGCTATGTCGAAAAATGTAGTAGGTAAGTGTCAAAAACAAAAATATATAAAAATTCACGAAGAACCATTGTGCATTACAACCACAGCATCTTCATCCTTTGAAAAAAATTTCTTAGATTTAGTAGGTCCATTAGACAGGGATGACTTAGGATTCAGTTACATTTTAACATTACAATGCGAACTCAGTAAATATGTTGAAGCATACCCTTTAAAGACTAAAACAACAACCGAAGTTGCTAAATCGTTCACCGAAAATTTTATTTTGCGATACGGAGTTCCCAAAGAAATTGCAAGTGACAGGGGGACAGAATTTGTTTCTAAAATTATGTCAGAAATTTGTAAACTGTTAAAAATAACTCAAACAACTGCAACCGCATATCGCCATCAGAGTATAGGTTCCTTAGAAAATTCACATAAGTCATTAGGAGCTTATTTATGTATTCAAACTGATAACAATCCGTCTAGTTGGAGTACATGGTTACCCTATGTTTTTCATACAACACTACTGTTCATTCGGAAAGTAAATACACTCCTTAAGAGTTAGTGTTTGGACATGCATGTAGGTTACCTAATAGTTTAAAAAGTGAACTCGAACCATTGTATAATTTTGAAGATTATGCATTAGAATTTAAATACAGATTGCAAAAAGCTCAAAAGATGCACAAAATAATTTAATAGTAAGCAAAATGCATAGGAAAGACTTTTACGATCAATCTATCAATCCGATTACTTATAAGAGAGGTGATACATTATTGTTAAAAAACGAAACTGGAAATAAGTTAAGCACCTTGTATACAGGTCCATATATTGTTATAGAAGACGTTGCACCTAATGTTTTAATTAATTATAATGGAAAACATATTTTAGTACATAAGAATAGAACAAAATTGTACGTGGAACCATAAAAAAAGGACATTTACAATGTATTTTTTTTATAAATTAAGGGGGGTGGTGTAGTGTTAAGTACCTTTATAATATCTGTATCAGCATTTACTTACTATTGTAAACTGTTATAATTATGTGTCATTCAATAAACGTAGGTAAACCAAAGTGGTTGTATAATTTACCCAAACCCCAACATTACAGTACTGACGTTGGATGTCGACATTTTCTCGCTGGAGACCTTAGTTTAGTTCGAGTCATCATATCCAGCGGAACTGGAGTCTGAGGATGGTTGGAGGACTGCTCGTCGTCCTTAAAGAAGCAGCCAAAAGACTACAGCGTGTCGTGAGATATTCACTCTTACACCTCAAGACCCAAGATGCGGGATAACACCCAAACCAACTTCCTAATAAGGCGTGACATAATGTATAAATATGATATGATGTATGCCTAGGAATCCACGGTAGGTTACATCCTACCTCAAACTTGCCGAGTCGCGGTCAATAAATTAATAATCTGCTCTATTTGGCCGTCAAATCTATAGACGAAGTTCATTGACACTTCAACGATGTACTTTACTACAACTACACCAAGCACTTCGTTTGTAGCTACACCTACAGCTACACCAAGCACTTCGTTAGAGACCGTTTGGGCTCTCTGATTTTTTTTGATGCGAGGAACGCATTTAAGCGCCGCCGTCATCCCAGCTGCTGGGACAGCTGCGACGGTGTGTGGGACTCCCGGCCCTGTCCGGAAAGGTACCGTCTCCTACCCACTAAACACCGCGGTGTTCCTTCTCACCCTATACTCTATAGCCAGGCTGAGGGATATCAAAAAGATTATTTACGTCGACTCGGCTAGTGGCACCCCGTTAAGACGGGGCTTTCCTCTGAGTTGCCAGACCGGCAGTTCCCCAGAGCTCTTTATTGACCTAAAAAAAGCCACGCCCGCAACCTCCACCGCTTTCGGGCGCGCCCCTCTGTAATTAGAGGGGGCAGAAAACGGCTGGCGCGGGCGTGCGCTAATGGGCACCCCTCGGAACAGAGGGAGGGTTCCCACCGCCATGTGACCGTTGGTGGGCGGGGTACCCCGACCTTACGCACACGGTCAAGAAACAATCGGGGACGCGCAGCGAACTCCTTACCACGGCGCCCCCGAACTGAACGGCGGACTGCGGAGCGGCAGTATTTACCCTTACTCCCGCCATCACCTCGTTCGTCAACAGCGGCCCCCCCAATTCTCAGCTTATGCCGCCGTGCCGGCCGTCTCGTTAATCACGGTCGGCGCGAGTGTAGCGCCTCGGGTGTTGCAAACGTCTGGTACCGTAACGATATTTAAAAAGGAAAACTGTCTGGAACTTGGTTTTGTATCTACTGATTCTGTACCTTGTTATTGTCTGGAGAGTCGCAGCACTCGCAGCTTCCACTCTCAATCAATCACAAGTGCACACAAAAGATATACCTAGAGGCAGACTGCTCCGCCAAATAGTCTCCCTCACCTGTTATTAGTTATTACTAGCCAGAATCATCTAATACTAATACCTCTTGAGCATCCAAGGATCCTCAGAGCCTGTCTTTCCACTCCGACCAACTAAACCGACCCACCGTTAGGGTAGAACCGTTCAGAATGGAACTCAATAAGGGACTTTATTCCTATCGTGAATAGGCTCATCATTGGGCTGCCAATTTGAGAGCCTTGTAGCGAGTCAATGGTCCTCAATTTAAGTCGCCACAATTAGGCGGGCGCTCGTCATTTTTAAGCAATTTAATACTATATGTATATCTATACTAATATCATAAAGAGGAAAGATTTGTTTGTTAGCATCGAATAGGCTTAGAAACTAATGGACCGATTTAAAAAATTATTTCACTGTTGGGAAGCTACACTCTTTGCGGTGAACATAGGCTTTATTTTATTCCCGTATTCCCACGGGAACCGGAACTACGCGGGTGCAACCGCATGACGTCCGCTAGTATTATAGAAAATCCAAGAAGCAGTAAAATAAAAAACACAAACAGATTTTTCACTTATGTATTTTAATCCTAAGATTTACTTCGCCGCCTTCTTTCCTCCACCACCACCGCCGCCGGTCTTTACGCTCGCCTGCTGTGCTTTAAGGACCTTGACGATCTTCTGTTCCTCAATGAGGAAAGCTCTTACAATGCGCTGCTTTACGCATTTGTGACAGAGAACACCACCATACACACGTTTGACAGTTTTCTTGCGGTAGCAGAGGCGGGAGCGTTCAGCAGGTCTGGCAGGCTGAATACCACGGAGTTTGCTTTTGCACTGACCGCATCTTGGGATCTTCTTGGGCTTTTTGACGTATTGGTACACCAATCGACCACCAGGAGTTCTTACTCTGAAATGTTAACAAAAATATGATTAAGTACATACAATGTTAGTAATGTTACTAATTGGTAATCAATAAGCCCCTTCTCACACGTACCGGTTGCCGGGTAGCCGGTGCCGGATACCCGGCGGCGAGTGTATGGCATTACCGGGCAAATCATGCCGGTACGTGTGAAAGCCATAGTACATGGCCATACACTTCGCCGCCTGCCGGATACCCGGCAACCGGTACGTGTGAAAAGGGGCTTATTTTATTATCCTTATTTAAAAAACTAGCTGACCCTCGCAACTTCGTTTACGTCACATAAGGTCTAAAAAAGGAGAGGTGTTTCTTCATCAAACTCTTAGGAGCGTGTGAAACTGCCCTGTTTGCTTGGTCATAAAAGAACTTAAAGATTAAGGGTATTTTAAAATAATTCAGTCCACGCCGAAGGCTAGAATGAACCTTACATTCAAAACTCTTGAATTATAGGCTTAGCGAAAGTTACGTGTCTCAAATTTCTGAACTACAAAACCCTCAATATTGAAACTTGTGTAAAACAATCCCTGAAGTACTCCCTTTCCGACACTAAAAAATATTTGAAATCGGATCACGCGTTAAGAAATTACAACTGAAAAACCATTTGGTCTTTTATCCCCTCTCCCGCAAGAACCGCGCAAAATATCGGGATCAAAAGTATCCTTCCTCGGACTATAAGCTCGGAATGTGCCAAGTATCATTCAATTCGGTTCAGTAGTTTCGGCGTGATACTTATTCGGGATACAGACAGACAGACATGAAAAATTTAAATTACATTTTGGCTTCTGTACCGATTAGAGAACACCCTCCGATTAAAATTTACAAAATATCTTCCATGTACAGACTCTCGACCCTCAACAGTTTTATTATAAGTATAGATAAGGTCAGAATCTTTCAGGACAGAACAAGATTTGGCACAAAAAACCACTCTTAATGGAGAATATAAAATTGATGATAGAGCTGACATAGCTTACTAGAGTTGCTAGGTCCTATTCAAGGCAGCAGTAAGGACTCTTGCTTTGAAATCGGAAGATCAAGTGGTAATTTACTACAAAATCCCAGAGGATGTATGTGCCTCGCCATCAAAACCCCGACATATTTCTGTATTCAAGGACATACAGGCGTGCGGAGCCGGTACCGTGGGGACCAACATACCGAATGAGTTAACCTAAAATGGCTATGTGGTTAAACTCTATGCTGTATAAGTAGGAGCATGTAGGGGAATTCCAGCTAAATCCCTGTATAATTTATTTAAAGACCTTGGATTGTCAAGAGCATCAGTAATAGGGAATGCAATACCGGGATACCGGGATCCCGAAATACCGGGATCCCGCAGTATTTTTGCGGGACCAGTCCCGCACGTAAATCGTGCGGGATCCCGCGGGATTAGCGGGATTGTGCAAAGGTAAACGCCATGTGTTATTCTGTAAGCGGAAGCGCGCAAACTGATTCGGTTTGAGAAAGTTTTTAGTAATTGTGACGTAATATATAACCTAATAACGTACTTATTTGATTTTAGTGATTTAATCAGGGAGATTTGACTTTTCTTGTACTATAAAAGTATTCAATTATCTCGTACATTGCTTGCTGGCTATCTGTCATGTAAAGTTAGGAGTCGTTTGGCAGACAAAAATTTTGACATGCTATGTTTTCTGCGCTTCTAATAATTTGCAGTAGCTATTTTATTACTTATATGTATATCGGTTTAATAATCTCAATACAAAAGTAATATTAAATAATTTATGTTTCCTTGTGCCCCGCGGACTCAGTGTTCTGTAAAAGATCACTGCAGTAAGTTACATTTACTATGGCCGGTCCTTAGATGGGTGACCACTTTGTGACATTTATTTGAGCGTTGCCGTGCTTCGGATGGCACGTTAAGCCGTTGGTCTCGTTTGCCGGTAAAATGGCAGCTAAGTCAAGTTGAAGGCCCGGCTCGTCTCAACTCATAATGTCCTTTTCTCGAAATGTCCTATCTCATAATGTCCTTTTCTCGAAATGTATTTTTCTCAAAATGTCCTTTTCGCGAAATGTCCTTTTCGCGAAATGTCCTTTTCTCAAAATGTCCCTTTCTCCACATATGTGCACTACAGGACTAGGCCCGCTCGATCCGATTTGATAGGTTAGGTTAGGTTTTAAAAAAATAACCACGAAGGCTAATGCGGAAGCTTCGCTGCGCTCCGCTCCGGCCTTAGCCTTCTAACCTAACCTATCCAAGTTGGATTGAGCGGGGTTAATCCTGTAGTGCACATATTTTGAGAATGGGAAATTTTGAGAAAATGACATTAGGTATGAGATGAGACCATATGCCTCGTCCTGCCTACCCCTTCAGGAATTAAGGGGATGACTATTTTTCAGTTCTAGATGGATGTATGATACAGAATTCTATTCTTTTCTCAATGACTTTCAGAATTGATTGAGAGATTGCTCAGTCCCGCAAATACCGGGATTACAATCTTGTTGCGGGATTGCATTCCCTAATCAGTAAGCTCTTTACTAAAACGAATTGCCAAAGCGGCATTGATAGGATATTACCAAATCTGTTTGGGCAGGGGAGGGAAGATAACTGATGGTGGAAGGTGATCATTTATGCGCATAGTAAGGTGGCCACCCTAAACCTACTCAAATGGGTCGCAAGTCCCAGACGCCGTCGGGGTGTTCCCCCCTATGCCACGCTATGGACCCGGCACCCGCAAGGAGATTAAGGAGAATGCATGGAATGCTAAGAATAAGGTCTCAGAAAATAGTATATTCACTGGAAGGGGAGAGTTCACCAATAAACCTTCAGTTTTAGGCTTAGAATTCTATTCATATTGCAAACAGGCTCGAAGGAAACTAAAGATATTGAATAACACCACTTATACTGTTCCACAACATTTATTAACTTTACGCCTAACCAGTTTCACCTCTGCATTATCAAAGGTAAAAAAACACCAACCTGATGATCACTACACGTCACATAAAAAATGTACAAGTGGTGTTATTCAATATCTGTAGCAAGTTCCACCAAGTGCCATCAACCAACAGTATAAAAATGAAACTAAAGTTCACCTCTAAGTTTTGCTAGAACACAAGAATGCCCAGAGAATGACACCAAGTATCACCTTTGCCTTCATTCCCAGTAGTTCCACGGCAGTAGTTCCGCGACGGAACTAGTGAGACTTTTTGTCCCAATAGTTCCGTGGCGGAACTAGTGAGACTTTTTTTTCCCAGTAGTTCCGCACCACGGAACTACTGGGACATTTTTATTCTCAGTAGTTCCGTGGCGGAACTAGTGAGAATTTTCTATTCTCAGTAGTTCCGTAGCGGAACTACTGAGACTTTTCCATTCCCAATAGTTCCGTAGCAGAACTAGTGAGACTTTTCCATTCCCAATAGTTCCGTAGCAGAACTAGTGAGACTATTTTATTCCCAGTAGTAAAAAAAACAAAGATCAAAGATCGGTAAAACAAATGAAGATCAACGAAACAAATGAAGATCGATCAAACAAATGAAGATCAACAAAACAAATGCAGATCGGTAAAACAAATGAAGATCGGTGAAGATCGGCTAGCAAATGAAGATCGGCCAAAATAAATGACGGTTAAATAAACAAAAGATCGAAAAAACATATGCAGATCAGCAAAACAAAGGACTATAAGCAAGTTGATAAGGTCAAAAATTACTTGCAGCCATATTTTGTAATCTATATGAGATTAACATTCAAAAAAATAGGTGCAAGCAATTCTCGACCCTAATGACAATTCTCTAAAAATGTGCTATTAGGCGTTTATGAACATCACTGATCACGAATATGTAAAAAATAAATAATCATTATGCATGTTCATAAGTTCGAGAATTGCTTCCACCTATTTTTTTGAATGGGTATCGCATCTAGATTACAAAAAATAGGTCCAAGCAAATTTCGACCTTATGTGCATGCATAATATCAATTATTTTTTTATATATTCGTGATCAGCGATGTCTATAATCCCCTAAAAGCACATTTTTAGATAAGTGTCATTAAGGTCGAGAATTGCTTGCACCTATTTTTTTGAATGGGTATTGCATCTAGATTACAAAAAATAGGTCCAAGCAAATTTCGACCTTATGAGCATGCATAATATCAATTATTTTTTTATATATTCGTGATCAGCGATGTCTATAATCGCCTAAAAGCACATTTTATAAGTGTCATTAAGGTCGAGAATTGCTTGCACCAATTTTTTGAATGTTAATCGCATTTAGTTTACAAAATATGGCTGCAAGTAATTTTTGACCTTATCAACTTGCTTATAGTTCTTTGTTTTGCTGATCTGCATATGTTTTTTCGATCTTCATTTGTTTATTCAACCGTCATTTATTTTGCCGATCTTCATTTGCTAGCCGATTTTCACCGATCTTCTTTGTTTCATTGATCTTAATTTGTTTCGTCGATCTTCATTTGTTTTACCGATCTTCATTTGTTTAGTTGATCTTCATTTGTTTCATTGATTTTCATTTGTTTCGTCGATCTTCATTTGTTTTACCGATCTTCATTTGTTTTGTTAATTTTCATTTTTTAGATCGATCTTCAATTGTTTTACCAATCTTCATTTTTTTGTCGATCTTCATTTGTATTCTTTTTAATTGTATTAGTTAATAGCCGTAAGACACCGTAGGGAACTAATGGGAACATAAAAATTCGTGTGTAAGTGATGCTTTCTCCCGCGGGACTACTGGGACTTGATTTATTAGTTTTTAATTTATGTTTTGTTCCGCGGAACTACTGGGACTTAATTTATTAGTTCTTATTTTATGCTTTGTTCCGCGGAACTATTGGGAATGAAATTATTAGTTTTTCATTTATACTTTGTTCCGCGGAACTAATGGGAACAGAATTATTGATGCTTTGTTCCGCGGAACAACTGGGAAAAAAAGTCTCACTAGTTCCGCCACGGAACAACTGGGAATAATCGCACCTTTGCATCTGACAATGGACTCATGAAACAGTCCAGTGTGAGAGATCAGTTTAACCAACTTATTAGAAGTTTGATATAACCTACTTATTGGTGTATGAGTTTGTTAATAAAATGTGGAGCCCATAGATGTTACACTTAATAATTTGTGTATCTTCAATTTTAAGATTATTTTGCTAGAGCATGAGGTCAGCAGTTCAATTATTCAGATGCTATAAAACTTTAAGCGCTCGTGGCCCCGCGGACTCAGTGTTCTGTAAACGATCACTGCAGTAAGCAACTTTCACTATGGCCGGTCCATGGATGGGTGACCATCCATGTGATCACTTTGTGACATTTATTTGAGCGTTTCCGTGCTTCGGAAGGCACGTTAAGCCGTTGGTCCCGGTTGCCAGTAAAATGGCAGTCGTTAAGCTAAGTTGAAGGCTTTATTTCAACAGCAGGCAGTCACAACCTGCGCCTGTCCATTTAAACACGGCAATACGGCTCACCACCTATTACGTGGGACAAATTATACAAAGGTGAAATGTGGGCATATAATATGCCTCTGCCTACCCCTTCGGGGATAAAGGCGTGACCATATGTATGTATGTATAAAACTTTAAAGGTATAGGACATGGGTTGATGAAGTTTCTATCAATAACAAAAACACTGATGAACACATACATTGCAAAATGATTATAGTTAGCGCTTCTTGTAGTTTAAGACGAAGAATTTGCAATATAAAACATAATATTGGCCCTGAATTGTTATGTTGCTATGAAACACCAAGATCTAAGTTTTGAGGTTATATACATCAACAAATTTCTAGTCTTAGAAGTTAGTAGCGGCAACAGGGATGTATATAATTTACGCAGTAACACAAGCCGGTATTAAAAATACTTATTACTACAAACTGTATGTCAAGAATATAACTCACATTCTCCTTTGGTTAGACTTCGTATTGTACGACAGTCGTCGTCTGAACGTAAGCCGCTGTACCATTTTCAAGCTGAAATATTAAAGATTTTATAATTAACACTACATCCACTATTATCCTTACTAATTTTACATTAAATTCTTAAGTATTTTAGCCAGATTAAGATAGATTTTATTTATTTTATTTAACAACACTGGAATCCTAACCTTTTTGACAGCTGTTGACAGAGAAAGAAAAACAACCTTCAATAGTGTCTCTGGTATTCTTAAACTTTTTTTTATTGTATTGTCGACGATGTCTGCTTCGGACTTTTGCCCCGCCGAAGTAATGGGGTCCCGACACGATCAATTGGCAATTGTCATGCCTCGTCAATATCATGAGTACATTATACGTAGATGCACACATGCTCGCAAAGAAATCACGCACACTGAAACAACTTCCATTCATAAATATCAGACTTGACTCAATATATAGACCCGTGTCAAGAGCCCATTAGATTTCCTTTTTTTTTCAAGTACCTATAAAAGTATTTTCGCAGATGGTTTTCTAATTGCGAATTTAGATTTGGAAACCGATAAACCAAATTACTCGCGCAAGTGTCCATTTTCTATCCTATCACATAATATTATATTCAAAAAGCTTTTTTAAACGTTGTAGTTGTAGCTGTTTGAATCCTTTGCGCGACGTATTCATCAACGGAAACTGAAGTTATTCATATTACTAGCTTAACCAAATATTTTTGTGATAGGATTTATGATTACAGTTTAACACTTACAGTGTAAATTAAGGTATAAAGTGCGTGTATTCAAGTGGGGCCAGTAGGCACCGGTGCCGGTGAGATCATGATGTCGTTCCCGCCGTGAGCGCTTGCAGTCGTATACGAATGATAGTGGTACGAAGCAGCGCCCGTCAGTTCAGCTATAAAATAAATCCTTTTAGTATATTAATAAATAAATGCACTGTCAAATAGTGAAAAAAAGATACACTGAAACACACTTATGAGAACTTACACCTATTAATTACACCTCACATTACATCTCAAAGGCATTTCTCTATTTAATGTGCTTTAACGTTAAACAAACATTGTCACGCCGGGGTTAAAGGAGACCCAGTGAGGTGGAGCGTTGGGTCCTTCCGGTTCTTTCGCACTACACCGCGCCTGCGCCGCAATGACTAGTGATTTCAGGTAATGCGTGCCGCTATCGATGCCTCAGTTGATATTTTAGTTTCTTTTAACCCTTCAAGTTATGTATAATAAAGTTTTGTATTATTTTATTAACATGTCATAAGTACCTGGTATTAATATGATAAATGTGAAAGTTTGTGAAGATGTTTGGATGTTTTTTACTCAATCACTCTCTAACGGCTGAACAGATTGTGCTGAAATTTGGTACAAAGATAGCTTATAGTCTGGGATAACACATGGTCATTAGGAGGAAGGGCATAACGGTACTCCGTTCGTTGAGCAGCCCGCCTGGGGCAGTACCTCCGCCCTGCAGAAGACCGCGGTAATAGTAACCTGACTCCGGTTGGGTTATGTTCTCCGTCGGTTAGCAGGGATCCAGAGCTCATTGGGGCGACTTTGTGCCGGTGACGGTGAGACCAGAGGCTTACCTGGCTCCATTGGCGGATAGAGGCGCGGAGTATTGGTACGGCGGTCAGGGAGACCCGGTGAAACGGTTGACCGCTGACCGCCCGCAGGCTGTACGGAACCCGAACCTGAGGATCACTTAATCTCCGCCCCAGGAGGCTGAACCAGCAGCCTGTGTAAAGTCCCTGGTGCTGTGGTCGTGCCGGAGGAGGATACCGGAGTGGACGCGGCCACTGCATTGGGGGGGGACCGGGGGCCCTTCCGTACGCCGTGCCAATCTTCCGCATTACCTTTGTCTGCCTTTGGTGAGTTGGAGCCTCGCTTAGTCTCCTGCGCCAGCGGCACACAGGCGCCCCCTCAACCTTCTTAGTTCCCCTTTTTAAAAAAAACAACCATGGCAGCAAAAAGGAAAAACAAAAGGGTATCCACAGCGGCATCGGCGTCCACACTTCAAGTGGACTTTTGCAACATCAGAGGCATGCGCGCGAACATCAACGTAGTCCACCACCATCTTGAAACTGCGAAGCCGACCCTTTTTTTCTTGACGGAGACGCAGATCTCATGCCCGGAAGATGCATCTGACTTAATGTACCCTGGCTACAAGCTGGAGTACCACTTTAGGCGGAAAGCCGGGGTGTGTATGTACGTCCGGGATGATGTCTGCTGTCGCCGTCTTACAAGCCTCGAAGACAGGGACCTGTCTACGTTATGGGCGCGCGTGGATCACGGGGGCCACACCCGGATCTACGCGTGCGTGTACAGGTCTCACAGCGGTAACACGGACACAGTTCGCCTTTATGACCACCTGCAGCAGTCGACTGACAGGGTGATTGAGCAGTGTCCCTCCGCGGAGATAGTGGTTTTGGGAGATTTCAACGGTCATCATGTTGACTGGTTGGGCTCCCGGACCACCACAGCTGCTCACGAATTTGCCTTGACCTATGGGTTCTCCCAGCTGATTAAATCCCATACAAGGATACCAGACAGGGAGAACGAGCATAGTGCATTGCTGGACCTCCTGCTGACAACGCGTCCGGACGGATACAGTGTTTCAGTGGATGCTCCGCTAGGATCGTCGGACCACTGTGTCGTTCGGACGCATGTGCCTCTCGCAAGGCCTGAACCACCTCGGCCCAAGGAGTGGCGACATGTGTGGCACTACAAGTCAGCAGACTGGGATGGACTGCGAGAGTTCTATGCGTCGTACCCGTGGTGGCGGCTTTGTTTTGCCTCAGAGGATCTGGATTCTTGTGCTATAGCAGTCGCTGAGGGGATCTTGGAGGGTATGGAATGCTACATTCCCAACCGCTGGATCCCTGTAGGTGCAAAAAAGCGACCGTGGTTCAATCGGCTCTGCAGAGAAGCTCTAATGCAGAAAGAATCTGCCTACAGAGCTTGGACCACGGCTCGTGCAAATTCAGATCCAAACATCTCTGAGGTAAAACGCAAATTAAATGCCGCCTCGAGGTCCAGTAAAAGAGCAATTGTCAAGGCCAAGTTCGATTTCGTCGGCAGAATTGGCGAACGGCTAGCAGGCTACCCTTCAGGAAGTCGTGAATTTTGGTCGCTTGCCAAAGCTGCCGAGGGAAACTTCTGTCGGTCAGGATTACCACCCTTGCTTAAACCCGACGGTAGTTTGGCCCAGAGTGCCAAGGAGAAAGCCGACCTTTTGGGTAATCTCTTTGCCTCTAACTCGACCATGAGCGACGGGGGTGCAATACCGCCGTGCATTCCGAGTTGTGGCACTTCCATGCCGGAAGTTAAATTTACACAGCGGAATGTCCGGCGGCAGCTTCAATCCCTGGACGTTCATAAGTCGAGTGGTCCAGAGTTGTGTCCGGTACTTACACGTCTTTTCGCACTTTCCTATTCCATGCGACAAGTCCCGGCGTCGTGGAAGATCGCGTATGTACATCCTGTACCCAAGAAGGGTGACAGGACCGACCCGGCCAATTACAGGCCTATAGCCGTCACCTCCCTTTTATCCAAGGTGATGGAGCGTGTAATTAATACACAGCTCCTGGGGTACCTTGAGGAACACGACCTGCTCAGCGACCGGCAGTACGGTTTCCGTCACGGTCGCTCGACGGGCGATCTTCTTGTGTACCTAACACACCGATGGGCGGCGGCTATCGAGAGTAAGGGTGAGGCTCTAGCAGTGAGCCTCGACATCTCTAAAGCCTTTGACCGGGTCTGGCACCGTGGTCTTCTTACGAAATTGCCCTCATATGGACTACCTGAGAGATTATGCGGATGGGTGTCCAGCTTCTTGGCCGGTAGAAGCATCAGGGCCGTCGTTGACGGCAGCTGTTCAGACTGCATGGCCATAAACGCTGGAGTCCCGCAAGGCTCAGTGTTGTCCCCTACTCTGTTTCTGCTGCATATCAATGACATGTTGTCTATTGATGGCATTCATTGTTATGCGGACGACAGTACGGGGGACACTTGTTACACGGGCCGCCCCGGTATCTCTCGGGACACAGTAGAGGAAAATCGTGAACAGCTTGTGTCTGAAATCGAGGCTTCTCTTACTAGAGTGTCCGATTGGGGTGGACAAAATCTTGTCCAGTTCAACCCTTCCAAGACACAAGCGTGTTTTTTCACCGCTAAGCAAACCCCAATTACTGTAGCGCCGCAATTTCAGGGCACATCTCTTTCCATCTCCAAAAGTATAGGGATCCTTGGCGTTGACATCTCCAGTGACGTTCAGTTCCGTAGTCATTTGGAGGACAAGGCTAAGCTGGCGTCCAAGAAGCTAGGTGTGCTCAACAGGGCGCGGCGGTACTTCACTGCGGCGCAAACACTGCTTCTCTATAAATCGCAAGTGCGGCCGCATATGGAGTACTGCTGTCACCTCTGGGCGGGAGCACCTGAATATCAGCTTCGTCCATTTGGCTCGGTGCAAAGACGAGCTGTAAGAATTGTCAACGATCCTGTACTTACAGCTGGTGTGGAACCTCTTCGCGACAGGAGAGACTTTGCCTCCTTATGCGTGTTCTACCGCCTGTACAATGGTATGTGCTCTGAGGAATTGTTTGATATGATGCCCACGGCTACGTTCTATCATCGCACCGCTCGCCACAGACAGGGAGTTCATCCTCACACTCTGCGTCCGGTGCGTTCCAGCACGGTTAGATCCGATAGGTGTTTTCTTCCACGCACGCTTAGGTTGTGGAATGACCTCCCTGCCTCGGTTTTCCCAAACGCCTACAGTATGGGGTTCTTCAAAAGGGGTCTTAGAAGGTTTTTACAGGGTCGGCAGCGCGAGTGTGGCACCTCTGGTGTTGCAAACGTTCATAGGCTGCGGTGACCACCGGTCCTTCTGGTGGGCCGTATGCTTGTCTGCCACCTTAGTGGTATAAAAAAATAAAAAAAAATAAAAAATGGTCACTTTTTATTCCGGGAATATATATTCCCACGGAAAGTAAGAACAGGTACCGAATTTCACATGGGCGAAGCCGCGAACATCATCTAGTAGTAAATAAGTTACCTACTAATAAATAATAAAACCATTCGAAATCGGCTTCAAAAATATAGGTATTGTTTTTAAATTACTTGCAACCTTCGTCTTCATACTGTTTTTTTTTGATTATGATACGAATTGTCTAAATTTGTTAAAATTAACATTCCATACTAACTTTAAAAACATCTTTGGTAGTTACTATTTTGATTTGGGTAAGATTGGTATTACTGGTATCGATACATCCCTATTCGTCACTATTCATCGATATAGCCAGCTATATAGCTCACCTGCCTACGTTGTGCACAAGGAGACCGGTGCTATACGAGCACTGTAAACTTTCTATTTATACTCTAAAGGCCGATTTACATTATCTTAGTGTTTAGCAGAGTGTTTTAGTACAACTTGAAAGGCAAGTTCTTAAGTGCTATAGTGCGCTGCGAGTGAACATCTACATTTCTTCCAGTAGAGTATCATTTCGTAGCCACAATGAACGCGCAACGACGTCGCTAAGTGCGCGCTATTCCATGCAAATACTAACTGTAGTTATGAAACAAATAGAAGATGACATTTTATTCGAAATAATTAGTTGTAAAGTAGTAGCCAATTAGTGCGCTGCGAGTGAACATCTACATTTCTTCCAGTAGAGTATCATTTCGTAGCCACAATGAACGCACAACGACGTCGCTAAGTGCGCGCTATTCCATGCAAATACTAACTGTAGTTATGAAACAAATAGAAGATGACATTTTTTTCGAAATAATTAGTTGTAAAGTAGTAGCCAAATGTCTAGCCTATTTGTTTTTGAATGATATTTAATGGGCTCCCGACATGATCATGCCTTGCAATTGTCAATCACGTTAAATGTGAATGGAAGTTGCTTCAGTTTGCGTGATTTCTTTGCATGTGTATGTGCATCGACGTATATTTACACAAGATATTTTACGTGCTTGACAATTGCCAATTGATCGTGTCGGGACCCCTTCACGTGCATGACAACTGCCAATTGATCGTGTCTGGACCCCTTAAAATCATAGGCGAAAAAGTAAAACATATGGTACTCGTACTCTACTCTATGGTAAAGTAAAATGGCTGCCTGTGTGTGATGTTTGTGACATTGTTTTCTGTGTTTTTAATCAATTACTGAAAGTGATTTAAACAATAAAAGGATTTCTATAATGGGTAAGTGATTCAATAACTATTACCTAAATGTTTTTCATATAGAATGTCTTTGTTATGTCATTAATCATTATGTTCAGTCATGTTTACGAAGTACGAGACCAAATTTTATTAATATTTTTTATCAATAAAAAGTAGCTGACCTCTGTCACCTACAGTCTCTCAAAAATCTCCCTCCAACAATCTGCTTTTTAATAATTTTTATTGGTTTGAAAGTTCGTGTTTGGAGATAACTTTTTCACATTTTTGTAACTCCTCTGAACTTGAATGATTTCCACAGAGCAACCATAAATTTATTTTGTTTATAACTTTATATCCAGGACCCAGGGCTGGTTAAACTTAATCTAATGTAACCATGAAATTAAATAATGTATTAAAATAATAAGCGTGCGAACAATAATATTATTTTTTATTATTGTTGTAATAGAAAGTTGAAAATTTTGTCGATAGATGACGCTAGCTGTCATTAAAGGATTTTATTGCCATACTCTCAAACAGGTGTGTCGATTAAATATGGTCGACTTTTCGGATTTTTATAAATGAATGGTTGCACCAGGTATTCATCGAGATGGTATCGATCAATTGAGTGCTATTTTTTGACATTGGATCTGTGGCGCAAATTACGAGCACCCGACCGGTGATCAGTATAAATGTTTTTTTTTTTTTTTTTTTTTTTTTTAATAGTTATGGCTTGGTTACAAGACCTTTAAGCCATGTCTTTATTTATTATTATTTAAAGTTATGTCTTCATTTTGCTTAAATAAGTCACAGTCCTCGTCCTTTAAGTCCAGTCAAAGTCAAGTACAGCCCTAAGTCAAAGTCAGTCTTCCTTCAGAAAAGCGGTGGATAAATTTCTGAAAGTTTCTTTGGATTTTTTTGTCAGAAACTGCAAAGTTGCGATTCACTGCGTTTTATCACTTCCCAACACTAGTGCACGTTGTCGAACGTTTATGTTTAAGAATCCACCATTAATACACACAAAGCACTCGAAAAAACACTAATTTTGCAAATTTATAAAACGATGCGATACGATTCCTTCCAAATCCCGCCAAAAAAGCCATAAATGTTTTGGGTGTACGACTAGGGTTGCCAACTTTTTTAAGAAGAAATAGAGTACCTATAACCTGATTTCAGAAGAGGAAAAAAAAAGTACAGACTTACAAAAAAGAGTACGTTTTATTCGCAATTAGTACCTTAGGCAGTACACAAGAGCTTTTCATTATTTTTAAAATAATTCCATGAGATGAGTCCATGCAGGTCAACTCTAAATTTACGTAGATCAGGAGCACATTTTTAATTAACTTCTGTTCCTTTCTTCGGCCAATTCACATTCATGATTTAAAAAAGTCTCTCTGTTAATGCTAAAGTGGCAGGAACAGACAGAATATAGCAAATTTCTTTTTTTTAATTGAATAAAGTACTAGTTTCGGAGCCTATTCGATGCAATCAAACAAATAAGTAAACAAACAAACAAACAATCAAATCTTTCCACTTTATAATATTAGTATAGATTGCCATCGTGTGTGAAAATATTTAACGATTTTTTCCCGTATTTTTTATTTGTAAAATAACACCCATGCAATCAATGCATCTTTGCCAACGCAGCGGCAGTTTATTGATAAAGAAATCAGCTGGACGGGAGGTAACAAATTCTTCAAAGGCAGCGAGGAAGCCAGTGAGTTCGTCTTTGTAAAAATGTACCTTCAGGCAATACTTACCTATGTCAGGCAACACAAACGGTTTCAAAAATAACCACTTTGTCGTACAGCGCAGCAGAACTTTCGTACTGCCTCTCGGGTATTGAATTTCTTTCCCGCCAGGAAGTTATCCAAATTCTGGAAAAAGTAGTAGTCTGTAGGCGCAAGTTCTGGTGAGTATAGCGGATGACGGAGAGCTGTCAACCCCAGTTCTTGCAACTTGGAGACCGTCTGCTGTGCAGTATGAGGTCGCTCGCGCATTGTCGTGCAGGAGCAGCGGAGACGAGCGATTAACCAATGCTATATGGAGATGTGCCAGCTTCTCCATCATTGTGTTCAGTTCTTCACAGTACACATCTGCAGTCATGCTCACTCCGTTTTGTAAAAAGCTGTGATGAATCAGACCATCGATCAGGTGCTAGACCACCAACCAGTCACCATCACTTTTCTACGGGTTAAGTTTTCGTTTAGGGTATTGTTTGGGTGCTGAACCATGATCCTACCAACTTGCTGAGCGCTTGCGGTTATCAAACAGAATTCAATTTTCAGAATAGGACCAAGTGCGAATGGGACGAATTGCGAATGGGGTGAAGTGCGCATAACCCATAACATAACTCTGAAGTGGGACAGGCTTGTAATTATTCAGTAAAGCTCTATCGCCTTTTTCGAAACACGAATTTAAAATACTAAAGGCTTGGAAGAAAAGTATGGTAGTCCTCGTATTCAGAAAAGGCGATTAGAGCTTTTCTGAAGAATTATATTTCTTTCAAGCCTTAACAATTTGCTATTGTACATAACGGAATTATATATAACTGATGAAAGCCCTTAGGAACTGGGTTGATATCAGAAGCTCAAAAGTTACGTCCATTGTAACCAGCTACTTATTGTTTTAGGTGGCTTTTCTACTCCGGAGTAGGTATTTCCGATATAGTGTCGGGTTGATCAGATCTTTAGCCAGATTCTTAACTGGTTGTTGATAATTTGATATGTACAAATTATTGCCTGCTTTTTTAACGTTAGGGAAATCCATCATGGATGCTATGCCGGACTCCCACTGACTAAAAAACCTCACGTAACGCCCAACAGCCTATGGTTGAGAGCCCTCGGAAGAATGTCCCAGGAATATTGTCCCCCTTTAGAAGGAAAGGATGAGAGTTCCACGCTCAGTATTACTAAACAACATATATATACTGTGGTATTACGTACATACCTTCGATTATGTAAAATCATTAATTATTATCTCTATAATTTTGATTATTTGCTAATTTCTCAGTAGCACTAGTTTCTCAGTTCCTAGAAACTTGTAGTTCACACAATCTCCTTATTGAGTTTTTATAAACAGTCCGCTTCAAATAAATCGTAATGTGTTTAATTAATAGCTACCCAATTCAATGGAAGCCAGCATCGCTCATAAAAGTGTATAATTACCTTTAAAGTACCTTTTATAATACTTGTTCCATCAACAGGCTTTGTAGAGAATTATTTTTCTTAAAAGATTCGTTTTGGCCAGTGTGCGGAACCTTAATTTCTACATTTCGGAAACATGACGTTCAAGCTTAGCAAGGAATCAAAGTTATACCTAATTTTAGCTTCCGTTTCATCTTACAATTTTTTTTATGATATGCGAAGGGACCTTTGTCCCCCCCTCCCCTCTTCTTCCGCTCTTTCAGCCGCTCGCTAGTTCGGTTCTTCTTCTCTAGATGGCGTTAGTCACCATTGGGCTAAGTTTGAAATAACGCACGCTACAAATTAGTGTCCTGGTAAGGCTATGAGTGTGATAAATAGACTACATTACTGGCCCTTTTTTTAAGTGAGGAAAAATCCTACATGGATGCTATGCCGGACTCTACCGAATAAAAACCCACACGAATCCCGCCAACTACCTGGGTAATAGGTTGGGAGCCTCTCGGAAGTGTACTCCAAGAAGACTTAACTGCCCCATGAAATTAAAATATGTTATATGCTTTCACAAAATGATCTTGAAGTATTTTAAATATTTTTGTGGTTTACTTATCTTATGGCGCCATTTTGTGGTCAATAATTTTAGTAGGTCCTTAGGTAGGTACCTAATAAAATTTGAGAAGAACCGTGCCGCAAAAATCTTGTAATATCTATTTTTTACACGTTACATACATCAAGTTGATTTGATTCGTACGTTAACCATTTAATTTAATGCCCATAATAAATCGTGATAACCAATTTGGTATCCCATTTTTGTGGTATACACCTTTATGGCCTCATCCCATGCGCGTACGCATTCGTTATGCGCCATGTTTCATTCGAGGTGTCAGAAATAAGCCTTTATAAAATGTTCAAAGGCGCTTACGATATACATAATTTCGACCGCGGAGAACTCGGTTCCAAGAACCCTCCGACATTGAGATGGGTCATTTTTGTAATAACAATAGCATCTCACGCAGGGCTGTCACGTGAATAATTTAATTTTGTGATTTGTTCTGTTCATGATTCATATAACTAGTTTATATTGCGGTTTTCCTATGTTCGGTGTAGGTATGTCGCTCGCTAGGCAAGAAAACGCTATGAATTCCAGCAAAAACATAATATTTAGTTCGTAAACAGCATGTGGTAACGGCGCGCCCAAAACGGTCAAGTCTAATGATAAAATACCACTCCTCAAGAAATTGCACTAAGAGGACTTAAAACGGAGTTAAATGCGGTGTCAGTAGTTGCTAGACAGGGTACATTAATTTTAAGCAAGGAATAAACTGCATGTAGATTCGAAACCTCTGTCGCTATCCTACTCGATATCGTAAATATGAAGAGGTTTATAACTCTTAAACCAATTTAGTTGAAAGAGGTAAGTAAACAGATAATAACACCTTTAGTTAAAAGTAAGTAAGTACAAAACTACAAACACCCAGGTGTTTGTACTTACTTGACTTTTTTTACCTTGAAAAATCTGTCATGGATCCTATGCCGAACTCTTACTGACTTAAAGCCACACGTTTCCTACCTATTGCATACGGTTGGAAGCCCCGGGTAAGCCGTCGGAAGGATGCCCAACACCTGGGACTCTTAAGTTCCTTTGCGAAATATATACGGGACTACGAGAGAACATGTAGGGTAAGTCGCAGGGCATTAGCTAGACAGCTATATATAACTGTCACCAAAAATTGGATCCGTCATTTAGTGAATCAATGATTTTTTTCCCAAAAAAACTTAGGCAGTTCACACTCCTAATGTCGGCAAATACCTTTACGTTGTATCAAAAACGAATTCTACCGAGGGTCTGAGGACGGTGAGAGGACTGCTTACCGTTCTTACAAAGCAGGTCCATGACGGCAGCTTGATGTGAGATATTCACGCACGCCCCTCCTTAGAAGCCCCGACATAGCATCCATGATGGATTATCCCTCACGTTAAAAAACAAACAAAAATGAATTCTTCAAAATGTACAAAAATATATATATGTCACGTTTAAAGCACACTATTTTACCAATAAATAAAATAACAGTCGTCTTGGCCTATGTATATTTGATTCGCAGAAATTTATTATAATGATGTCAAAGTTCACTTTAACCTGTTAACTTTGTTACACTGTGAATATTATTAATATTAACGTTTACTTATATTTAATTACATTCGATATGTCGAGACTGTTATTGCTTTACTCAATTTTTAAAGAAAACGATTTTAATATTTAATCTGCGTGTAGGTTGTTTTGTATCGATATGATTTTAAATAGTTCTTTGAATTTTATTATCATGTTGTGTAGTTTTTGTTATAAATCTTAACTGCGTTTGTGTATTTGTACGGTATAAGACTGTATGTAAGAGCGGTATTTTAAATATGACTTCATGTCACTGCCCATTTATCAGTATTCAGGACATTCTGGACAGTGAATTCTGGATATGACGTTAAGGATAGTTCTACCTATGGTTCGTTACTAGCATGTACGGGCCAAAATTGTTGATGTGCAACATTTTGCCTAAATTCAGATCACAATCGGCATTATGGTGACATCGCTTGTCGATTTCGATCATAAATTATATTCTGCATCTTAAAATATTCATTAAAATAAAAAGAAATGTTAAGACATTGACAACCCTGAACTCAGAAGCAAGTTCAACATCTTTTTTCCTTATTTCCCCGTCGAGATTCGGTGCCCGACACCTCGCGACAATGGCGCTAGCAGCGCGGGGCACGGCCGTCAAGTCAGACTGACGGGACTATTGTTGCGTTAAGCTCAACGAACTTGGATTGTGATTTCTTAAGCCCTTAGCACACTGATTATTTAGATAATGATAAAAAAGATCGTAGTTGAATGACTTACGATAACTCCTCCATCTACCTTGGCAGATAACGCATCCAATTTCGATTGAATATGTTTATTGTTATTGAAAGCTCTGCATTTTCTGTGCTCAAACTCCAACCCACATAATTATTCAAGTACATAGTTTACATAAAGTTTATTAGGTTATGTTGCCCTTATGGTAGTATTGCACTATACGGTAAGCGAGAATTATAGAAATAATGATGATCTTCATCCTATAGTCCTACATGTGGTGTGGTCTTTCGGCCAGGATCAGGCATAGCAGTAAGCTTGTATGAACACCCTTATGAAACTGAAAGAAGCGAAACTCCGGATCATAGCAAGGCAAGCGCAAAGATTTTGTATCTGTCACAGTTGGCTAAATTGTTGTCTTCACCTAAGCGACCTTAATCTTGTACCATTTTATTCATTGACAATATCGATGGAGCTTAAATAGAAAATCGTTTCTTTTTATTTATACATAAACATTTTTCCTTCATGACGCGCCTCTTTTTATTTAGAAGTCTATATGTGTGGCACATTTACATAATAAATGGCGGACAGTTTTCGTAGGCCGTCGCCGTCGTTCGCGATTGACAATGACGCTGACGCCCACATCACTCCATTGACGCTGCTATTGTTGTTCAATGCAGTAATGCCTGTAAAGCATCTTGCTCACTGAACGTACTAAATCAGAGCGGTAAGAACGCAGACGCTTCATAATATTTAGATGATGTGCGCTTGAGATTTTTCCGACAGCATTTTTGCACCAACTTGAGATTGAGTTAGGTTTGGGATCTTTATCTTCACATCAGATCTCAGGGACACTAAATTCTGGACTGGACGGCTCTGGTTTAGGCGCTCGTAAAAGGTTTGAGAAGGGCGGTGGCGCCTGCTTTTCGGATTTCAGAAAGGGCAGCAAAAACACGCAGCAGTTGGAACAAAGAGAAGAGAATATATTATTATTAGACCATATATTATGGAACTCTAACTACTAAAATAATATAGCACGCTGCATATTTTAACGTGATACGCGATCACGCAGTCACACTGCACAGCTTAATAATTCGTTTTGTAGTGAATTTAGTTCTATTTCAATACTAAACCAAACAGCAAGAGCATGGTCAAAAAATGGTATCAATTTTTGCACGTATCTTGTTTAAAGTTTCGCTGGGCTGGGCTGGAGATGTTCCCTTCGAACCATCTGACTAATCCTTAGAAGCAAATTTACTAGGAGGAGGTCCGGTAAGTGACTTATCGCTCGTTCTTTGAAAACGTTGAATTAATGACAATAAAGAAGAAGTCTGCGCCCTGCGTCGAGTACTGTTCTCACCTTTGGGATGACGCCGCGAGGTACTTACTAGACGCGCTTGACGCTATGCAGAGACGTGTTATTCGAATAAGTGGTTGTCCTGAGGGTCGGGAGGCCTCAACCGTTAGCGCAGCGGAGAACCATAGCGTCCTTGGCTGCCTTCTACCGAATGTATCACGGCGAATGTTCTGAAGATCTCTTCAACCTGGTCCCACCATCTCCTTTCCGATCCCGAACAACGCGTGCCGGGCAGAGATGCCACTCATACACAGTGGAGAGAATCTTCGCCAGAACTGAGCGTTTCAAAAGATCGTTCCTCTGTCGAACTATAAAAACTTGGAACGACCTGCCCGCACACGTGTTTCCCTCATCTTACAATCCCGGGTTCTTTAAGAGGAGCGTGAAGAGGCACATCACAGGGCCGCCAACTTGAGGACCACTGTCAGAAGTGGCCCCCAATCGCTAGATGCGCCACGGCTTTCCATCAGGCTGGTGGCGACGTCAATTTGGCGAGCTAAATATAAAAAAAAAACTAGCAAATTTACTAGGATATTAGAGGTCCGGTAAGTGACTTATCGCTCGTTCTTTGAAAAGTTGAATAAATGACAAAAAAAAGATGTTCCGCAGCGTTTACAAATGTTGTGAACTTGTGGTATTGTGTGCAGGAGCCATAATCATAGGTATTTTATATAGCAGTAGGCGGAGCGTAAATTGTAATTTGATGGAAGCACATTGTTCATTGTGGAACGTGGTCGTACAGCCACGAACGACCTTGTCCCTTATGTAATTGTAATATGTATGTAATTTGTGTGACATACATTTGTCAGCTGTCTGACATTCGCGATGATATTACAAGAAAACAAAAGCTGGCTGGAATGCATATTGGTGCCCTTGCTGTCAGCTTCCGCTTGAAGTATTTTTGGCGGTAGAAAATGCTGGACCTGTTGGTGTAGGGCTAGGCTAATAATTGTTGGATAATGATGTCAGTGGTCCACATTTTTCTCTACATGAAGTAAGCTTGTTTCTGATGATAATCAACGCACGGCCAAAACTACGAAGTCTAGAAAGCTTAAATTCGGAACCTATCTTTACTATAATATGACAAGAGCATGCTATGAATTGATATCGGAAATTTAAATTCCTAAGAGGGATGGATAGATGAACAGAAATTTTGTAGAAATAAAAAACATGAAAATTACTCTTTTTAAAATACACACATATTAGTATTATATATAATAGGCGTTGATTATTAGCACCGAATGTATCACGGCGAATGTTCTGAAGAGCTCTTCAACCTGGTCCCACCATCTCCTGTGGGAACGCTATGGTAGTGAAATTTAAAACCAAAAACGGCGTCGATGTGGTTCGCCACCCATCACGTCTCGTTTCCCATCGAGGCGAAAAGTGGACTAGGGTTAGCCACTTTGCTACATTAAATGTGAGAGGAGGAATGAAAGATAAAATTGAGGAGGTATGTAAGATGATGCAAGAGAGGCATCTTGATATTTTGTGTGTGAATGAGACAAAGCGGAAAGGATGTGACACCACGACACACGGAGCCTATACGGCCTATTGGTCAGGTGTAGCCACAACCAGCACAGCATGCCAGGGGGTCGGTGTACTACTTTCCGCGAGAATGAATGAGTGTGTGACAGAGTATGAATGTGTGAGCCCAAGACTCCTTTGGCTAAGACTGAAGGTTGGACTTACCCGCATCTTTGTTTTGGGAGTATATGCTCCGCAGGATGCGCGGTGGCACCGGTCTTCAAAAGACCAAAGCGAGAGGCAGGCATTTTGGGAGAGTATGAGTGATATTCTGGATAAATGTAAACGAAACGAGAGAATAGTGATGTTAGGTGATTTTAATGGTTGGGTGGGAGTGAAGCGCGATGGATACGAAAGTGTATTAGGAAAGTTTGGTGATGAGCGAGTGAATGTAAATGGAGAAAGCTTGCTAGAAGTATGTTTGGAAAGGAATCTTGTGGTAACTAATACCATATTCAACCACAAGGATATCCACTTGTATACAAGAGAGGAGAGAGATCAGAGAAGCATGATTGACTTTGTGATAGTAGACGCAAGACTGAGAAAGAAAGTGCTAGACACTCGGGCGTACCGTGGCACCGGGATCGACACAGATCACTTCTTGGTAATTAGCCGGGTAAGGGGTCTGTTTCAGCGGTGGCGACATCGTGTGCATGAACCCGTTAGTGTACTAGAGCGAATAAAAGTTGAGAATTTACAAGAGTTAGGCATAAAAGAGGCATTTGTGAGTAAACTGAGTGAAAAATTTGAAAACCTAGATGAAATATGTGAGATTGAAGAATTATGGAAGCCGTTTAAGGAAGGACTTGTGGAAGTTGCGATTGAAGTGTGTGGGGTTAGCAAAAGACGACAAGGATGTATGGCAAAGCGAATGAGTGCGGAAGTTCTTAATGCGTTGACTGGCAAGAAGAAAGCATGGTTGAACTGGTTGGCTACAAAGGCCAATCAAAGAATGCAAAAGGCAACGGATGAGGATGTAAAAATGGCAAAAGATGAATATAAAAAGTATAAACGTGTTGCAAAAGAGACGATGATGAGAAAGAAAGAGAATGATAGTGAAAAATTTGATAAAAGGTTATCTGAAGACTTCCAACGGAATATTAAATTTTTTTGGAAGTCCATAAGAACAGTGAGGAGTCAGCAAACAATGTCGCCGCTCAATCACATCAGAAACCAGGATGGAAGTTTTGTAAGAGGAGAAGAATGTGTGCTAAAGAGATGGAAGGAATATTTTGAGAGTTTATTCGAAAAAGAAGATATACAAGGCGATACGCGTGTTTTAGAACTGAATGAATTTGGCGATGAAAGCGAGTTAAGTATGGGAGAAATAGTGGAAGCGTTGAATTGTATGAAAGTAGGAAAGGCTGCTGGAATAGATCGGATTTCTGTCGAAATGCTGAAAGCTGGACGTGGCGTGGTAGCTTGCCAGCTGTACCGCCTTTTTAACTTTTGTTGGCGAAGTGGCAGAGTACCAGCAGAATGGTGTAAAGCTGTCATTGTGCCGCTTTACAAAGGAAAAGGGTCGCAGCAAGAGTGCAAAAACTACCGCGGCATAAGCTTGCTCAGCATCGTTGGCAAATTGTATGCAAAAGTGTTGATAAAAAGAGTGATGAATGAAACTGAAGGAAAAATGTGGGATGTGCAAGCAGGATTTATGAAAGGAAGGGGATGTACGGATCAGGTCTTTTCCTTACGATGCGTAGCTGAGAAAGTTTTGGCTAAAAGTCAAAAGGTCTATTGCATATTCGTGGACATGGAAAAGGCCTATGACAGAGTGGTGAGGAATGAACTGTGGTCAATATTGTCCATGTATGGAGTGAACAGCAACTTGATACGGGCACTGAGGTCTCTCTATGAGGGTTCTAGTGCTTGTGTCAGGATCAACGGGGCCTGCACGGACTTCTTTCATATTGAAAAGGGTGTGAGACAGGGATGTGTAGCGTCTCCGTGGCTGTTTAATCTATACATGGATAGCTCTCTGAAAGAACTGCAAGAGAGTATGTATGGCTTAAAAATGAATGAACTGACCGTCAAATGCCTCCTATACGCTGATGATCAGGTGATATTAGCATCATCAGCGGAGGAATTGCAGCTGATGGTTAATAGTATGAATGAGGCTCTAAAAAGTAGAGGAATGAAAGTTAATGTAAACAAGACGAAAGTTATGGTTTTTGAAAGAGAAGAAAGTATGACGAATTGTTCAATCTTCATTGAAGGGCAAAGAGTGGAACAGGTGAAAGAATTTGTATACTTGGGTTCCAAATTTGTAAGGGATGGAAAGTGTGACCAGGATATTGAGCGAAGAGTTTTGGCAGGAAATCAAGTGAATGGGGCTATGTACACCTTTATGAGCAGTCAAAATGTGTCTGAGAAGGCCAGGTTGGCTGTACATAGGGGAGTGCTCATCCCTACACTTATGTATGGTAGTGAAAGTTGGGTATGGCAGAAGAAGCATGAAAGCAAAATTAATGCAGTGGAAATGAGAAGTCTGCGAAGTATAGCTGGAGTGACTTTAATGGACAAAAAAAGAAATAGCGTGATAAGGGAAAAATGTGGTATAACAGAAGATGTAGTGACTAAGATCGAAAAAGGGATGCTTAGATGGTTTGGACACGTGGAGAGAATGGATGAGAATAGACTGACAAAGCAGATTTATGAAGCGAGAATGAATGGGCAAACTGGTAGGGGTAAACCTCGGCGTACGCATGCCGATCAAATCAGAGACGTTCTGGAAAAAGGCAAGGTCAAGAGTACCCTTAACCGGCGAGCGTGTATGAAAACAGTTATGAAAGTAGAAGAAGCGAAAGTTGTATGTCAGGATCGTAGCAAGTGGAAAGCCATAGTCTCTGCTTACCCCGATGGGAAACAAGCGTGATTATATGTATGTATGTATGTATGATTATTAGCACATTAATCTACATAAATGATACTCGGTTTATCTGATAGTCCAGTTTGATATAGAAGCGGTTAAGCTGCAGTAATATGTGGATCCCTGACATAAATCCAGTTTTAAACTTTGAGATAAGCAACGGCATTGGGTTATCTTTTGTTGAGATTATAATTGATAAGTATTATATTTGTTAATTTTTTTAACATTTCTAATTCTATGGTACTAGAATTTTCTTGCTGTCTAAACTTATATAGAAAAAAAGTCGTGACTATTCGTTCAGAATTGATATAGAATCCTTGGTCCCGATTAAATTTTACTTGATCACAAAAATCTAAATATTGACAGCCCCGGTAGTTTCATTTTTTTTACTACATGGATGTTATGCCGGATTCCTGCCGACTAAAACCACTCAATGCCTTACTACTGTCAACGGCCCGGAGTGCCGGGTAAGCCCTAGAAAGGATGTCCCACGGAATTGAGATTAACCTCCAATGACAGTGATAAGTAGACCTATTTTCTCACACATTCCATGCCCATTAAAAATATAAAATTGCAAAGCCTAAAGCATAAAAGGCAGGCATTACCTTCGTCGTAAATCGATTATCATCGTCTGTAAAACGGGTAAAAAAAATCAGATTACGTATATAGAAATGTAATATGTCCGTCTTAACGTCCTGATGGCGCGTGACGAATCGGAAACTCGCTATAATGCAATCACGTACAGACTGCAGGACCAATCGCCTCTCATATCAAAGCGCCTATGTTTTCTAGAGATCCGTACCCAAAGAATAAAACCTAATAAATAAATTTATAAATGTTTGTGGAATTTCTCACACAACATCATCTAGCCCAAATTAAGCTAATATAAGCTAGTGCTATGAGATCTAGATGATTGATAGACATACTTATTATATTTCTAAATACATACATATTATAGATAAATTACACCCAGACACAGAACAATTCAATGTGCTCATCACACAAAGAGATTTGTCCTGGGTGGGAATCGAACCCACGACCTGCGAATCCGTAGTCAGGCACACTAACCAGTGGACCACGATGCCAGCCCATCTATCTATCGAGGATTATTCAGACTTCGCTGTCAGTGTAACCAGGCTGTACCCCATGAACTGTGATAGCTAGAGAGCTGAAAATTTTACAGATTACTAGCTGACCCGCGCAACTTCGTTTGCGTGATAAATAAAGAACCGCTCGACCGATTTTGAGCAAACTTCACATAAACCATCTACTAAACAGTCCGAATAAAACCTTAAAATTTAGTTTGGATAGGTGAGCCCGTTCTTGAGTTATAAAATTACAACGAAAAGTGGCATTGATTTATATATATACATAATATATATAGATCTATGTATTTCTGTTGCCACTATAACAAGATAAAGAACTTAATATTATACTAGCGGCCCGCTTCGTCTTCGCACGGGTATACAGTATTTCTCCACTATTTAATGGATGTTATCTATACTTCTATACTAATATTATAAAGAAGTAAAGTTTGTGTGTTTGTATATTTGTTAAATTGTAAGGGGTAATCTCGGGATCTACTGAACCGATTTTAAAAATTCTTACACCAATAGAAAGCTACGTTATTGTGGAGTGTCATAGGCTATATAGCATCACGCTACAACGAATAGGAGCGGAGCAGTAATAGTAAATGTTTCGAAAACGGGGGAAAAGTTATTCCTTTTGAGAGCTTCGTTGCGTGTGCTGCGTAAATATTTAAAGTTATGTAAAAAATATGTATCTACTTACTACAAAATTGTTTCTCTTTAAACGACGAGACGCTACGGGAGTAAACGCAACGCGACGGGAGTAAATGCGACGGGAATAGGTAATACTCTCTCTTATGTATTTTTTTTTATTATTTTAGATTAATATTTATAGATGCTACAATATGAATCAATATCCTATACAATGTAAAAATTGTTTGTGATAGATAAATAAATAAATAAATATGTGGCGCAAACGAAGTTGCGCGGGTCAGCTAGTTATACATATAAACCTTCCTCTTCAATCACTATCTATTCAAAAAAACCGCATCAAAATCCGTTGCGTAGTTTTAAAGATTTAAGCATACATAGGGATATAGGGACAGAGAAAGCGACTTTGTTTTATACTATGTAGTGAGTAGTGAAGTGGCTGGGCTCCCAAACGTAATTTTTTTGCTCTCCAATTTTGGTACGGAACTCTCCGTCCGCGAATCCGACTCGCACTTGGTTGGCTCTTTTATTTTTACAACATCGAAACTTATTAAGAGGCTATAAAACAGCTCAGTGCGTAACCAGATTATAAAACATTAAATATGATTAATTGATTGCCTCTTAAATAGGCTGCATCTTTAACTTGATGTGAAAAATGTTATGGTTCAGCACGTGGACTGAGTGAGTGTTGATGTTGAATGAAAGGTATTTTACTTGTATAGAAGGGTAAGAGCAGGGCCCGATTTAGGGTTCCGCGCGCCCTAAGCTAGCTATGAATATGCGCCCCCAGCTGCAACTAATTTAAGTCCTACCTACAAAAGAGACTACGTAAGCTGATTTTAAGTTCCTAATCGTTATTCTTTGTTAATTTGAAATTAAAATAAGACCCTGAGATTCTGAAGATTCTGAGACTTCTTATGAAGTTATGACTTGATGCATCAGACAGTAAAAAGCGAGATAAAAATACCATCAAAGTACCTAACAGTACCTCGGTACATCCAGTTTCCGATAAATCGAACCAGTGAATCTTAGTGAAATCCCTTCATAACTCAGGAAGTAAGCTGATGAATGCAAAATTTATAGCTAAGAACGGTTCGAAAGCCGATGTGCTGGGGATGGCCCGTGTACATTGGCTTTCGAGCATAGAAAACCGCAAAATTGCCTCATCTGTTGGGCTGCTACGATGCCACAGACAGACACACACATACACAGATACACAGTAAAACTTAAAACCTTCTCGTTTTTCGGCGGGGTTAATTAAATCGTCAGTAACATTGGTGCGATGGTGCCTTTCCAGCCACTCCTCCATGACCGGTTTCACCGTCTCAACAGCACCGTCTGACACTTTTTTTATACCACCAAAGTCGCAGACAAGCATACGGCCCACCAGATGTACCGGTGGTCACGCACAAGGAGGCAGTCTCTCCTGTCGCGAAGAAGTTCCACAACACCTGCCAGCATGGGATCGTTGACCACTTCATGGCTCGCCTCTGCACCGAGTCGAACGGAAGAATTCAGTAAATTCATTCTGATATTCTGGTGCCCCCACTCAGCAGTGGCAGCTGTACTCCAAGTGCGGCCGCACTTGCGACTTTAACAGAAGCAGTGTTTGCGCCGCAGTAGGTACCGCCGCGCCCTGTTGAGCCCACCGAGCGGCTTGGACGCCAGCTTGGCCTTATTCTCCAAATCACTTCGGAACTGAACGTCACTGGAGATGTCAACACCAAGGATACCTATACCGTCAGAGCAGGAGAGAGTTTTGCCCTGAAATTATGGCGCTACAGTAAATTGGGTTTTCTTTGAGGTGAATACACAAACTTGTGTCTTAGAAGGGCTGATTTGAACAAGATTTTGTTTTTCCCAATCGGACACTCTATTGCGAGTTGTCTCGATTTCAAACACAAATTGTTCACAGCTTTCTTCCACTGCAGCCCGAGAGATACCGGTGCGGCCCGTGTAACAAGTGTCGCCCGTACTGTCGTCCGCTTATCAATGAATGCCGACAACAATTCATTGATATGCAGCAGAAACAGAGTGGGGGACAACACTGAGCCTTGTTTATGGCCATGCATTCAGAACCTATGCTTCTACCGGCCAAAAAGCTGGGCACCCATTGCTTTCTCGTCTCGTCTTTCTCGTTCCTGGGTGCCTTGAACGCGACACGGGTGGAGCTGTCGTATTTACTACCACGCTGCCAGGGAGATGGGCGCAGGAATTTAATTTTAACGCACGTATTTGTATTTTCACTAAATTACCAAATATTATTATGTACTTTGGTGTAACAAAATGTTAACTAACAATTTTAAACATGTTGTTAGGAGTTGTTACAATCTGTTAAAAATTGCTAGATGTTTTGTGTGCTCCTTTTTGGGAGCACCGTAAGTCACAGCCCTGCGCCGAGCCCAACGCCAGGCGCCCCCTTGGTCCTGGCGCCCTAAGCTTCAGCTTAGTTAGCTTATGGGTAAATCAGGCCCTGGGTAAGAGATATCTACTTATAGTTAGCTGGACGACTTATGTTATACCACTAGCTCGCTCAGTATCATGGTTGCTTCGTTATGCATTGAGTCTTGAAATAAAATTATGTTATGCTATATCAGAGTTTTTACAGGAACGACCGCGTAGAAGTCGTTATCGCGTAAAATCATAACCCTTAAATGTCCTTCCCAGGGCCTCGAACTATCCCTATACCAAATTTCATCTCAATCGCTCCAGCCGTTTAGACCTGAAAGCGTAACAGACAGACAGACTGACAGATAGACAGACAGAGTTACTTTCGCATTTATAATATTAGTAGGGATAGTGACGTCATAGTAAAACTTCACACAACGCTATAACCTGCTTGTGTTATGGGTATCAAACCATGAATATTAATACTTATATACTTTTAAATACATACATATTATACATAGAAACACCCAGACTCTTGAGACAAACATTTATGGGACACACAAATATTTGTCTCCGGTGGGAATCGAACCCACGACCTCCAGCGCCGCAGGCGGTATCACTACCGACTGCTTTAGTCTAAGTGCTCAAGTTAAATCTGTGATACCTAATAAATAATCTAAAAACGATACTCGTGGGGAAGAGAAGTTAAATGATGAAGAAACTTGTAATAATAGTTCCAAAACGATTGAGACTGAATAGAGAATAAGATAACCAAACCACTTGAACATAAGCCAACTACTTAATTCCTTTCAAAATTTGATGCTATATCAAAAATAGATTTACTTTTTAAAACCCATCAAACGACCATTTAAAACGTAGCTTTTTATAATCGTTGTTTTTTTCCTACCCTCAAAACGTAAAACACAATGAATCGCAACAAAAGCGTGTTCAATACCTTATATCGAATGCTAAATCGATGGTATTGTTGTGGCTAAGAGGTCCTATTCGATCACTCGATTGAATCTAGTATCGCGACCACTCTAAAATTCATTAGACGTTATCGTGTCATCTTTTTAAGATAAGTAACCGGTACAGGTGGAGCTTCAATTAGATCAGCGCCTTTGAATCCATTTACTAAGCGGTGATTATGTTAAAGAGTTGGTACCATTCTGATTTTTCTCAGGACTATTAAAATGGAGGAGTATGTTCATTATTTTTCATTAGATTTTATCTGCAGATTCATTCGGATGAAATGTAAGTAAATTTGAATAGTAATTTAAGTTTCCTAAAAATTCAGATCGTACAGTCTTTTAAATCGTAGGAAAACCACTCATTAGTATAATTTCAATTATTGGTTGCATAATTTATAAATCGTATACCTACCTACTACAAGAAGATTTAGTAAATGCGTTTTTGTCCAACCGCGCAACAGGCACGGGCAGTCGGGCATTGCAACGTGCCTGAAACGTCGGTGAATGTAAGTACCTAAAAAGTATTTCGCGTGAAGTTCCGAATTCTATAACCATAAATGCGTTTTTATTAAAGTTAGGGTTAAATATATTATGTGCTCGGTAACATGACGGCTTTCTAGGTGTTAATATGTTCTTAAAGCTAAGAGAACACGGATTTCCTGTCCAGATTTGGAGCTGCTAGAAAGTAATCCGTATAAGACTAAATGATTAAGTTATGTAATGAAAAAGAAAATCTTATCGTCCTCGTAATAATTATGTACTAGTATTCGAAAAAGATGATATCCCGGAATATTGGCGCAGGAGAATATGGAGACATGTCTTTACTGCTCGACAATAACAGAAAATATGTGTAAAATTTCTTTGCCATAACAGAAAATAGTAAGTAAAGATTTTCACTTTGGTAAAATCCTGGCAAATAATTACCAAAGAAAATATCAGTCGTAGATTTTCATATATTTTTACTGACACCTATTCCCTACCTTCTTGTATTCCGTGCGTCGTACAAGCGTAGCTCCTAAACAGTTTGACACATAACCAAAGAAAATATCAATCGTAGATTTTTATATATTTTTACTGACACCTATTCCCTACCTTCTTGTATTCCGTGCGTCGTGCAAGCGTAGCTCCTAAACAGTTTGACACATAACCAAAGAAAATATCAATCGTAGATTTTCATATATTTTTACTGACACCTATTCCCTACCTTCTTGTATTCCGTGCGTCGTACAAGCGTAGCTCCTAAACAGTTTGACTGTAGGGTACTTAATACGGCAAATTTTTCAGGTCAACGAGGAGAGGTGCAGTGGCACTTCTGATTGGCATTTGATTAACCGGAAGTCTCAGATGTTGTATTTATCTTTTAGTACGATATTAATATTTCAGTAGTAAACTGCAACAAAATATCTACAAATTTTACCCCAGTACATAACGAATTGTATACAAACTCTCGTACGTTTGTTTACAAGTCACTGACCCACGTAAAATACTAACAAACGTATTGTATGAGCACAACCGTTTACAATCTGGGCGTTACCCCACTCCCTACTAAAACGTGATATTTGCTTTACAACAAATGTTTCACACAATGTATCGTATACCGAAATTATATTACTTCAAACTGTACTTAGATCACGTAGGCGCCGTACTGGGCTATTTCAGTTGCTTTGTTTGACAGAAACGAGACTGGGAATGTTCTTTGATGTATGTACTGTGAAGGTAGTTGTATAATTAACTGGCAGTGTCTATGGGATCTGACACGATCATCAAAAGAAAGAAACATTTGGTAAACAGACGCAATATACTCGTAACGAAACTTACTTACTTTCAATCAAATCAGTCTATGGCAGTCCACTTTTGGGCGTAAGCTTCTCCCAAATTTCGCCACCATACACATTCCTGCGCCTTCTCTATCCTCCCATCCTGCGTCCTATTCTAGGTCGTCGGTCCCTCTGGTGAATGGACGACCTACCCCTCGTTTGCAGAGTTGCGGTCTCCCTCTCTAGAACCCGTTTGCTCCATCGACCGTCGGAAATCTTCATTCGGGCTGCTCAACTGGACGACTACCACCTCTTCAATCCAATTTAATTCTTTGTTTTCTCCATGATGGTTTGCATAGTGCTGTTTTCAAATCAGATCTCATTCACATCAAAGTGGAAAATTTTCAGTACGATCACATACAAGCCTACCATTTTTATCATCATCCTCCGAGCCTATTCCCAATCCAGTTGGGGTAGGCTTCCCAGTCAAACTGCGAATGCGATGCAACTGAACGTCGATGTTTTCCATGAAGCGACTGCCCTCTGAACTCCACAACTAATTGGCAATTTCCAGGTTGGATTGACTGCTCTTGTCTGCACAATACGTGGTCGTTAAGCAGTGCCGCTTCTAGTAAGTATTGACTTATAAAAAATTAGAACAACCAATTCGTTGCTTGGATACGTTTTTCTAGGTAATTTCTGAAAGATATTCTTAGAACTAAGACTGTCCTGTCGCTTAGCCATTCACCTTCGTTAAATACTAAATTGTATACCTAATTGAAATGCATTTAACCGCACTCAATTATCAGCAATTTATTTCAACCTAAGTATTTTGATCATAAAATCACATTAATAACATAACTAGCGGACGTCACGCGGCTTCACCCGCATAGCTCCAGATCCCGTGGGAATGCGGGAATGAAATATAGCCTATGTTCACCGGGAAGAGTGTAGCTTTCCAACAGTGAAAGTATTTTTCAGATCAGTTTAGTAGTTTCGGAGCCTACGCAATGCAAACATACACACACATTCAACTCTTTCCTCTTTATAATACAAGCAACATAAGAATTACATTTATCTACATCTCCATACTCAAAGTCGATATCGATAGATTCAAATTAATGCAGTGGGCGTTAGTTGATCGCGAGGGGAGTTATATACTGCGCTCGAGTAGATCAGACGATTATGCTCGTACGGCATGTATAGTGATCGACGATATCGGTACCCCGAGGTGGTATTAGGGTTCTGTACCCAAAGGGTAATAACTTGACCCTATTCATGAGACTTCGCTGTCCGTCTGTCTATCTGTCCGTCACGTGGCTGTATCTCAGGAACCGTGATAGCTAGAGAGCTGAAATTTCTTATTCTGTAGCCGCTATAACAATAATATAAAATCGGAAAAATAATCTATACTATAAAGAGGAAAGATTTGATCGTTTGTGTGTTTGTTTGCATCGAATAGGCTCCAAAACTACTGGATCGATTTGAAAAATTCTTTAACTGTTGAGAATCTACACTCTTTGCGGTGAATATAGGCTATATTTTATTCCCGTATTCCCACGGGAACGGGAATTACGCGGGTGAAACCGCGTATCGTCCGCTAGTATGTAATAATAAAAGGAGGCGCCCATACAACCAACGTGACTTTTTTTTCAGTTTCTTGGTTCCGTTCGTGAGTCCGACTCGCACTTGGCCAGTTTTTATATAGTCACGCTTCAATATTCCACGAGGGTGTAAACAGTATTAGCTGTACCAGGAGAAAGAAAGAGACCAACACAACAGTAAAGAGTATATTACAGATCAAATTTAATTATCTACTTAAATATTTACGACGTACTAAGATTAACATATCCAAAGAATAGATGGTTATTTAAGATTAGATAAAGTGAGAAAAAATAAGATGCAGCCGAAACTGGATCGGGAATCGAACCCAGTGCAGTAGTCACACTCACTATCTTTACATAACTCGGTATCTTAATTGCCTCGATGATCTACATATAGATAAGAGAAGAGGCCATTACGCAGGTAATTATTGCATATTTTGATAATGAGCATTGATTTTCTATTGAATACAATCTTACTATACGTAGGTAGGTACTTGATACGTAATTGATACATAGAATTTCATAAGGAAACTGCTACAGGTGACAATGAATACCTGTCGATGATTTATAATTTAAAAGTATATAAGTATTAATATCCGTGGTCTGATACCCATAACACAAGCAGGTTATTCCTAGCTTACTTTGGGATCAGATAGCGTTATGTAAAATGTCCGTGAATATACTCATAATACCAAGGCTTTATTTTATGTAGGTAATATATTTTTTAGGGTTCCGTACCCAAAGGGTTAAAATGTGACCCTATTCATGAGACGTCGCCGTCCGTCTGTCTGTCCGTCACGAGGCTGTATCTCAGGAACCGTGATAGCCAGAGAGCTGAAATTTTCACAGATGATGTATCTATTGCCGCTATAACAAGAAATACTAAAATTAGAAAAAAAGGGGGATTAAGTTGCCCACCTTAATCCCCCCTTTTTTTCCTTGCAAAAAACGTGATTTTTTGTCTTTATTTGGTACGGAACCCTTTGTGTGCGGGTTCGAATCGCACTTGGCCGGTTTTGAAATTTTCTCCTCAATTTAACAGAAATTTACAATACGCAAAACATACATACATACATACAAATGTACATACTTATCTAAATTTGGATAACACAGCTTACATAAAAAAAATGAAACAGCAGGATGCTATTAAAATTTTAAATACTTGTAGATGTACATTTTTCAGGTCTTTATTTAGTCATGTAACAAATACCTAAGCATGGCGTTGTTACCTGTTGACATATTACTTAAATCTGTTTGTTAGACAGCTTGCATTAATTACTTCTATACGTATTAACTATTTAGTAATCTGTGCTTCTATGTCGTTTCAATGGCTATTATTATAATATATTGTTCTGTACATAATATAGTGTGAAGTAACATTTCCTAAGATAGTTTTGATTCTTCCATTCTTCGAAATGCATTGGAATAAATCGATCTGAATGAAGCTTTATATATTATACTGGCTTTATATAATAACATCTGTATTGTATATTCCCACTGACACGTGTGTTCTATTTCCATTACATTGATTCTGAGCAGATACAGTTCCTATTTGTGCGTGTGTATTTAACACGCTCCTTTGTCCATTGCTATACTACCCAGAAACTACCACCGCACCGCCTACACCGACTTATATAACGGAAAACAAACCGTAAATCTTGCCTTGAAGGATGCCCAGATCACATGCACGATGGTACGATAATCCTTATTTATTCGTCCTGCTCATACCCCTAATTAAACGTGGGTTTAACGTTCAATAACACTGACATATTTCTTGGATATTCATTTCGAGAGCAACTGAACGAAGCCATGGATTCCTAACGTTAAGCTCCACTTATTGATCCCTTTCCGTCCTTAAAACGGATTTGGTTACTGGATGTTTTCTTGAGAATTCGTTTTTATTTTTTTGTCCCCTCGATTCGTTTCGACTGTCAAGAATTAATAGGCTTTGTTGAGGTTAAGTAGAAGACAAGATTATATAAAGCTATGCATTACTCGGCTTCGTAGTTGTATAAGCTGAGATAAATAAATATCTCGCAAGCCAATTCGACCTCCTGGATATTTTACTTTTCTGAGAAGTTACCGTTCTGCGAAGTTGCCCTTATGCGAATAATCTTAACAAATAAATCAGTTGGTCATGTATTTGAAAATCCTGTTGGTCCCCTTAGTGGAACTTAGCAGTGGACCCAACAGTCCGAAAGGGGTTATTATCGGTAATGCTATAATGCCGAAGGAAAGCGTCACTTCAGTTACATTCGCATTGAGTTCTCCACGATGAATACACGGGTTTTTGCGCGGTCAGCCCTCGTACCTGCAATTTGTTCGTACGTGCGTAGAGGAATTGCTTCCCCTAATTGCAGTTTGCACGTACTGCGTCGACCATTTTATTTACTTCGCATCATATCTCGCATCGAACTCACTTCTCGGAAGCGGTCAATTTGTCAGTCGAGCCTGCAAATGTTAATGTGACTTGATTGCCCCATCATTTTCTCCCGAGTAATCTATAACCGAATATTTCTAAAGTTGATTGAACTCAGGATCCTTTGTATTGATTGCGTATCTTGATTGTTGACCATTATTGGAAATCAAGTGTCTTTGACGTTTTTGTTCAACGTTGCATTCTTGTGGTGCTAAAAAGGCGCTGATGTTGCGACTTGTCTTATATGGTATTAAAATAGACGCCGAGAGCCTGCGGATTGACTGTGAATGGCGAACATGGCCGATGTTCAGGTCGCGGTTAACTCGAAGGTACACGTATTTTTTTGTTAAGGATCGAAATTACGCCTCGTTCGGCGCCGCACGGCCGCTCCGACTCGTCTTTTTTACATGCTCCGTGTCGAATTTTATTATTTTTATTTAACACCTGCGCCCGGTAATCTGTATTCGACGATCTCTTGAACGCTTAACTCTTTTTGGACGTGTTTTTGTGTCGAGTGGGGGCGATTTATAGCATTCGTGTTTTGTCCACCCAAAAAGTGTCGTTTAATTTTGTATGTCGCACCGTTCATAATCGATTAAGGGCATCCTTGATTAAAATCTGTAGGGCTTTTGAAATCTATATTACAATATTTTAATTAACTCCTTTTTGAATACACACGTTGGCGCCACTGGAGTATTCAATCATCTTCAAAAGATCTACAAATGACGTTCATCGTAGACCATTCTTAAGTTCGAAATGCATCGAATTGAAGCAATAATTGTATAGGTGTAAAGGCCTAATAGCTACCGGCACGGGCAGCGCAGCGGAGGCCGCGTCTACGCCACATAACCCTGTTATTATCTAAATGCACTCTGTATACCTGCTAAGTTCTCAGCCACTGGCGTATTAATAAATTATTTTGTAAGGAAATTATGCACCCGAATAAAGCCGAGATATCTTCTCTTTTTCAGTAGATGTCTTTGTTTTTAATGATGGCATTAAAATTCTCAGAGAATTATGGTTTTGTTGATCATAGGAATCGGCTTAATGCTGCTCATGCAGGTTTAATGAAACACAAAATGCAGGTGGTGGATTTTAGCACAATTTTCGTCTGAAGTGAGAAGTATAGATTTACATGTTGCAATTACTTAAAAAAACATGTTAAATTAATTGGTAGCGATGATGGCGCTAATAGTCATGCATAACGATGTAACGGACATTTAAAATATCTTTATCTAGAGTTCCTAGAACTTCGAGATAATGTAGCACTTATTTTGTTCTAATTGAATATTACTATTTATAACATACTAGCAGACGTCACGCGGTTGCACCCGCGTAGTTCCCGTTACCGTGGAAATACGGGATTAAAATATAGCCTACGTTCACCGCAAAGAGTGTAGCTTCCCAACAGTGAAAGAATTTTTCAAATCGGTCCAGTAGTTCCGGAGCCTATTCGTTACAAACAAACAAACAAACAAAAAAACAAATCTTTCCTCTTTATAATTTTAGTATAGGTTCGTGAACTCTGTTATTAATATGATTAAACACTTTAATAGTTTTATATTAGATAGTTAAATTATCATCACGTATTTATTAACCTATGTATGTTAATCTATTTGTTAATGCGTTTTATCTTTTACATAGATATTTTTAGAACAGTATCAATACAGTTTTGGATGGATTACGCATCGGTAGATAATGTGACGCGAATTAGATTTTTACTATTGTTGTAGTTTACGCACGACGTATTTTCTGATTGATGTCATTTCTTCGTAATGTGATCTTTCTTTGTAACTATAAATTTATTCGTACTAACTGTCCTACCTTCTCTTGTATTCTATTAGTGTTTCTATCTTACTAATATTATAAATGTGAAAGTTTGTGAGTGTGGATGTTTGTTACTCTTTCACGGTCAAACGGATGAACGGATCGGGCTGAAATTTGGTACTGAGATATATTGAATACTGGAATAACACATAGGCTACTTTTTATCCCGGGAATGAGTTCCTACGGGAAGGGACCAATTTCTCGCGGGCGAAGCTGCGGGCATCAGCTAGTGTATAATATGTATGTATTTAAAAAGTATATAAGTAAATATCACGTGGTCTGATACCCATAAATCAAGCAGGTTATTCCTAGCTTACTTTGGGATCAGATAGCGTTGTGTGAAATGTCCCTTTTTCCGAAATTTATTTATTTACCTTTTAAGCCGTAACATAAAACCTTTAAATAACCGCGTGTATCACCATTAAAAATTATTACTTATATCATTATGTTATTGGTATTCATATCCAATTTCTATAATTCAATTTCATGTAAAAAAAACGCGGCGCCTGCGTCGATGATCCACACGTTTAAGAATTCGTGTGCGTTCGCGCAGCGGAATGTTGTTGAATTTAAAGATTTTAATTATGCAGATATTTAGTGTATGACGTCGTGTAATTGTGTATGGTAAAAGAAAATTTGTGTATGCAGCCATTGTGGAGAAATTCGCTAAAAACTGATTCCGCTGGGCGAACGTTGTCCTGGCGGCACTTTTTTTAAATCCATGCACTTAGAAGAAAAAAAATGAGTCCAACAATTAGTGTGTATTTGTGTGTAATTGTGTATGTATGAATAAAATTAGTGTATGCATTGACTTCGGAGAAATTCAAGTTTCCGCTACGCGAACGTTTGGCCATTAGCTAGTTTTCATATAAAGCGCTTATATAGAGAGCTGTAGATTTTTACATACGTTGTTTTGAATTTGTTTATATTTGTTTGAAAAACCGATTTAGAAAAAAACCTAAGGCTTAAAAGATAAAAATATAAACGTAAAATACGCTAATTAGATCGTAGTTCGTAAAGTATGCACTTTGGGGTCTAGATTTTCACGTTTATACAAACCTTGTAAGTGCCTGCAACATGTTGCCAAGTATCAATGAAGTTCCGTTAGTAATTAAAGGGTTATAGGACAATTTACCGTGAATAGATCACTGTTTACAAAGCAGTCAAATATCACGACGTTCTAAAGGAATTGCATAGTAAAATGTATTCCAATAATTAGTTTATTAATTCAACTACTCACATGCAAAATTTTATCTCATTAAATTCAGTAATTAAAGAGAAACAATTAAAATACTGACTAAGCATCGAAAGCCTACATAACCCGACCAAGTTCGAATGGCTACAAAAAAGCGGCCGTGCCATATATCTTAGTAACGTTCTTAACCTTCCAGTATAGTATTTATTAGTATGGTACAGTTGCGTACACAAGCGTTAGGAAAAAATAAAACAATTGCATTTCTTGAACGAAAAATATTTTTTTAATAATAACGCCACTATCTACGATAAAAATAAATCTTCTGTTAACAAGTACTTCTCTAATTAAACATCTGTGTACAAAAATATTTATAATTACATATAATAACAAAAATATTTATAATTAAATATAATAATTATGTATTTATTATTTATTTCTCGCCACCTGTAACGTAGAAACCCAAAAATGGCATAATGTGGGTGACACAGAAATATCACACCTCTGCCTACCCTTTCTAGGCCAACAGCCGTAAGCATATGAATGAATGAATGAAAATACAGCTCTAAGCGACTAACATGACAATCCTTGGGCGCGCGCCCCAGTAACGGCAGAACTTGGCATACAACTCATGTGCGCGCACAGGCGCGTGTATTTCGAGCGTATCAGGAGCGCAGCTGAGGTGCTTCTCATGACTAGTCCCTTGTTCATAAAAACTTAACGTTAACAAACGCTTGCTAAACATACTGTCATTGGTTAGAGACAGCAATAGACTTAAAATGTGTTTTAACTAAGATAGGTTTAATAAACGATGATGAATATGAGGGTAAGGATATTAAGTATTTTGAGCTTCAATAAAAATTTAAATCACTGATCAAATAACTAGACTATTCAGATGTTCAGATTTGAAAGTCTGCCTAATATACCTAAAAATCACCATTTATAATGTGCTTATAAACTAAAACATTGGTATAAAAAGGTATTTTCAAGAAAATATTAAATATTCTTTAATTAGCAGCCTATAAATTATATCGAAACAACAATTGTGTTATCACCTGTACCAATTCAAAACCGGTATTAGACTGTAAATTTTAGAATGTTACCTAAATATATTGCGCGGCCGCTTTTTTGTGGCTATTCGAACTTGGTCGGGTTATGTAGGCTTTCGATGCTTTGTCAGTATTTTAATTGTTTCTCTTTAATTACTGAATTTAATGAGATGAAATTTTGCATATGAGTAGTTGAATTAATAAACTAACTATTGAAATAAATTTTACTATGCAATTCACTTAGGACGTCGTGATATTTGACTGCTTTGTAAACAGTGATATATTCAAGGTAAATTGTCCTATAACCCTTTAATTACTTACGGAACTTAATTGATACTTGGCAACGTGTTGCGAGCACTTACAAGGTTTGAATAAACGTGAAAATCTAGACCCCAAAGTGCATACTTTACGAACTACGATCTAATAAGCGTATTTTACGTTTATATTTTTATCTTTTAAACCCTACGTTTTTTTCTAAATCGGTTTCTTAAACAAATATAAACAAATTCAAAACAACGTATGTAAAAATCTACAGCTCTCTATATAAGCGCTTTATATGAAAACTAGCTAATGGCCAAACGTTCGCGTAGCGGAAACTTGAATTTCTCCGAAGTCAATGCATACACTAATTTTATTCATACATACACAATTACACACAAATACACACTAATTGTTGCACCCATTTTTTTCCTTCTAAGTGCATGGATTTAAAAAAAGTGCCGCCAGGTCAACGTTCGCCCAGCGGAATCAGTTTTTAGCGAATTTCTCCACAATAGCTGCATACACAAATTTTCTTTTACCATACACAATTACACGACGTCATACACTAAATATCTGCATAATTAAAATCTTTAAATTCAACAACACTCCGCTGCGCGAACGCACACTAAGAATTCATATCGAACCACCTTATTGCTACAGGAATAAGGTATATTTTCGAATGAGTAATAGAAATTGTTAAATCTCAAATTATAAATCATATTCACCTCACTGTGCCCTACGAAACCGTGTTTTAGACAGATTCACTAACAAATGGGATAAACACGGTGTTTTTTTTAAATGACTAATGGGGCTAACGGTTGAGGCGGGCTTGTCCTAATTGTGATTGCCATTAGACGTTGTTTTAATATGATGAGGGTTTCCTTAGGTGCGCATTTTTAGATGTTTATGTATGAAGACCTTTAGACGGCTTGAAAATTTTAACAGCTGGCAGTCACAACCTGCTCCTGTCCATCAATACGGCTCACCACCATTACGTGGGACAATCTAAAGGTGAAATGTTAACAATTAATACGCCTCTGCCTACCCCTTCAGGGCTAAAAGGCGTAACCATATGTATGTATGAATACTCATATCCGTTTACGATGTGTGATATTCCTTGTGGTGGTGCAACTAAAACGATTTTGTTTGACCCTGTGAGTCTCAAGACCACCGGCTCTAATGTTCGGTCGACGAAGTGCATTGAAAATGTTGCTTTGTTGTGCTTTTTTGTCATTAAAACTCTCTTGTTGCGCCTTCGCGGCATAAATAGGTTCTTTAACCATTATGGTTTCCTGTCTGAACTTTAGGGCTTTGTGTGAATGTGTATAAGTTTCCTTTTGGAGTTTTATTATTACTACTTCGTACCTACAGGTTAAGTTCCTTTATTATTATGTACTTCGCTTTATCACCGCAAAGAAGGTAAAAGAGCAAGCTTGAGCTTAGTAAGGATCTACTACTTTGAATTTAGTTTCTTGAAAGACTCTTGATGGCACTGAAATTAAAAAAATTGCACTAGTTTCATGGCTCTCTCAGTCACCGGTTTATAAGGCCAGGATGGATAGACTGAGGTGGATTAAATGTTTTATTTTTAACCGACTTCCAAAAAAGGAGGAGGTTCTCAATTCGTCTGTATTTTTTTTTTTTATGTTTGTTACCGGCAAATCGCTAGAAGGAGTTAACCGATTTTGAAAATTCTTTTTTTGTTTGAAAGCTGGTGCCTCCCATGTGGTCCCATATACAGGAAGTCAGAATCGGATGCTGGGATCCTGGAGAAATCGAAGAAATACCTCGAATCGAGGGAATTCCTTAACGATTTACAGCAGTTATCTTGTGTTTGGGCTTGATTAATTTGTATTGGGGAGAACATTACCCCTAGACAGATATAATTTCAGTATACCCGTCTCTGAAAATCATGAAAAAAAAAATTTTTAACAAAAAAAAACCGACTTCAAACAAAAACTGAAAATTGAAAAATAAAATTAACTTAGCACAAAGTAATAGGTAGTATATTTAGTTTTATATCAGATATTATTGACTGTAATACTGAAGTCGGTGCCAATATTTCTATGAGAGATTAATAATATCTACCTAAACCTATAGTTTTACTTGGCGCCGATTTCAGTATTACATTCAATAATATCTGATATAAAACTAAATATCGTCGTTGTCAAACCAATTTCTGCTATGTGCAAAAATATGATTGTGAGATATTGGAAAAAAAAGTGATCCTGTAAAATTTTATATGAAAGGAAATTTTTAAAACTATCTAGGTTTCAAGGCACCAATGATACACTTCATGTCATAAGATTATATGATAATAAATTGGAACAACTTATTTTATATTTTTATTTTAAAGTATTTTTTGCACATAGCAGATTTTAAATTGTCAATAAAAATTCACATAACAGGTTTTAAATAGGTATATATTTATATTTATTTTATATTTTTACTATTGATAAACAAAAAGAACAAGTTTTAATCAGACTTAAACTTCTTACTATGTGATTGATTGATGATTCTTAAAAAAACTTTCTTGAGTCTCAGAGGCTCTTCTTGATAAACTCATTCTTTAAGAAGGAGTTCCATAGAAAGTGGACTAGGCGATGCCCCAAAAAGGTCACAAGGAATGAGATGGACTTCATCATGACGGAGAGGAGTGAGAGAGAGAGAGAGAGAGAGAGAGAGAGTGTATCTTAAGAGATGTTTCTGTGATCACAGGTTTAATATTGGCAGTGATCACCGACTTGTTCAAACATTTTTAAATTTAGACTTTCGCGCCGAAAGGGCCTGGATGATGAAGCCTACTCTCCTAACTATCATGGCCTAAATAGACTAGGGTGCTGATAGGTTTCAATTGGAACTTCAAAATCGTTTTGATCTGCTGGAAACCACTGGTAACATTCACGAAAAAGCTTCCCCATCTGAACTTATGAGGATGACACATTTTCGTCAGACAAGAGAGATTTGAACCACAAGAAAAGAATCCACAAGCTGACACAACACTAGCGTCGTCGAGGCTACGATTGAGAAGAACAGGGTGCCAAGGTCTTTGCCCAACAGCTTGGTAGACCCCGTCTGGCGAAATTAAAGACAGCGGGTGGCAATACCGTGACCTCAAGGTTCGGTGAAAATTGAGAGCTTTTACAAAGATCTGTATGCATCACGTACAAAAAGACCGACAGGTCGTACTGATTGTGGCCACCGAGTCCCACTTACGCGCCACTATACCGAGGACATTTCGGACATCGATCAGGACGAGATCAGGGCGGCTCTTGAGCAACTAAAGAACAACAAGTCCCCTTGGGGAGAACGGAATTACGACTGAACTCCTAAAGGCAGGGAGACTCCGGTCCTCAAAGAGCTAGCGAGTCTCTTTAATTCTGTCCTCCAACAGGGACAAACACCTAAAGCATGGAGCGGCAGTGCGGTGGCTCTGTTTTTCAAGAAAAGGTGATAAGACCTTACTGAAGAACTACAGACCCATCTCACTCCTGAGCCATGTTTACAAGTTGTTCTCGAGAGTAGTCACAGACTGCCTCACCGGAAAGCTTGACGAATTTCAGCCAAAGGAGCAAGTCGGGTTTCAAAAAGGCTTCAGTACCGTTGACCACATCAATACTGTTCCGCAGACTAAAGAGCAATGAGTACAATCAGCCGCTGTGGATTACGAGATGGCTTTTGTGGATTACTTCGACTCTATCGTAACCAGGGCAGTCATGGACGCTCTGCAGCGATGTCGTATCGACTGGCGATATATCGAGGGGTTGAGATGTTTGTATGACATCGCTACCATGACCATCCAGCTGGAAAACTATAAAACCAACATCATTGAACTGTGTAGAGGTGTGGGACATGAACGGGAGAAAAAAATTAGTCAGTTTAGTTTTAAGTTTGATCGATGATAAATGTTTCTTCATAAACTTTAAACATTTCCTAGAGAATCTGTGTCTCGAAATAGTTGAATTCAATTGATCTCAGTCTGCCCTCTACTACATCTTCTTGAGAGCTGCTTTGCATATTCCTGGTCACTCTCAATTCCTGTACAGGGGTTTCATCAGATGCTCTGTCATCATTACCACTGCTGCAAATAACGTAACACCTCCGTTTGGTCGTTGAAGGAAACGGTGAGCTATTGCTTCTTTCAGGGGATGAATTTATTGATTAGTTGTTTGCCTATACGGTAGAAGATGTATAGGGCTGATTGAGATCAATTGAATTCAACGGATCTGGATTTAGAGACACTGATTCTTTAATATAATATGCCTCTGCCTACCCCTTCGGGGATAAAGGCGTGACCATATGTATGTATGTATGTATGTATGATTCTTTGGGAGATGTTTGAAGAAACATTTATCATCAATCGCTGTTAAAACTAAACTGACTAATTTCTATCCCCTGTTTATTTTGCAAATACGCAAAACCACAGTACTTAAGCACTATTACTTTATAACTTGATGAATCACACCTTACACAGTTTATGAACTGACTGCTCATGAGTAACTAAAAGTTTATTTCCAAAGAAGTTACATTATATTATAATAACGTATCAAGATGTCTAATGAAATTTGAGGGTTAACATAAATAAATAGCAAAATACAACGACATTGTTATGACATCTTTATGGTTTATTTACGTTTACCCTCTATTTTACAACGTGAGATTGGCGGCGTGTTTAGAATAAAATTATGCTATGTGCATACGATTTACTAGTTTGTCAATTGCCCGAGGTCAAAAAAAATATGCTATGTGCAATCAGGTCACTTAGCAGATTTTATTTGACAATATTCTTGCTGGCTCCACATAGCATATTTTATTAAATTGTCATAGTGCGTCGTATAGTACTTATAAGCACATAGCAGTTCTTTCATACGATAGATTGGTTCATTTACCAGTCGTTATTGTCAAAATGTTAAAATCATAAAAAATGCACATAGCAGATTTTGGTTTGACAACGACGATATACTACCTATTACTTTGTGCTAAGTTAATTTTATTTTTCAATTTTCAGTTTTTGTTTGAAGTCGGTTTTTTGTTTATTATATTGATCAAACCTAAGATAGGTAGATTAGGTAGCGCTCCAAAAAGGTTGTTTCTAAATCTGAATCATACGGTATGACCAGTGTATCACCATGAAAAAATATTACTTATATCATCACATCAGATGAGAGTTGACAAAATTCTACTTTCGATTACATATTATTGTTATTCATCTTAACGTAACAATAACTTTGAAATTCTTTAATATATCTCAGAGTATAAATAAAGTATATTTCTGTAACATCATCTTAAGGCCCGCGTTAATTCTCAGAGGTTTACTAATAGACGTTTTAATAAGGAGCCGGGAATGATACGGTGTCAGTCTGTTTGATTGACGGCCGGCGCAGGCGCCGCTAGACATCCACTTCTATTGATTACAGTAATACCGCTTTGGTATGAGAGTGTATTTCTTAGCGAGGGAATGATACTTTGTTGCTTTCTAGCATTAACTCGGTACATATTCCTTTGAAATTAAAATTATAACTAATAATATTTTTTTTGTGTCGCCAAACAGTTCATAGGTAATAGCTATAGTTTTTCAATTTAACATTTTAGAGATTTTGAGTGTTTCTAATTCTCATTAATCCTTTATTATTAGCTCTGCTCAATTTACAGTTAAGTCACGGTGTTGGTGTTTCGTCTTGATTATACTTACACTTTTTTCCAATTTATATGAATTTAAAATAAACTCTCCGTCTAGTATCTATTTAATATTCTTATTTTATTTCACAAAGTTTAATACCAAGGCTATTACATCAAAATTTCTTTAAGGGCTCGCGTGGGAGTTCAAAACATCAGCAGGTATATAGACTTAAAAAATGTATATGGAAATGTCAATTGGTCATGGTAAAATGAATGATTTCCGTCGGTGTGCGCAGGCGTCTCACAAAAGCGTCCCATTAACAAAATCCGACACCGGGTCTAATCCTTTCGTTAGAGGTGTATTGTGGTCGGGGACTGGTCTCTAGCTTAGCTCTGGCGAGTCATTACAAGTATTTGTTGTGTTAATACGACGTTAATCGCGGTGTATGCTCTCGCTTGATTGCGGAAGATACATTACATCTTCATTTTCGGTACTGGCTTTACTAATATAATAAAGCTGATTTGTCTATCGTGGTTATCTAAATCTACGGTTTTTGCCTAAAATAGTTTCATTGGATAAAGAATGTGTTCTTTACACCACTGGATACCTACTATAGTGACAAGTATTAGACCCGTCTAAACAAAAGTAATACCTCTTAGTCCTATAGACATTTGCAACACTAGAGGTAGTACACTCGTGCTCTTGAACCTGCAAAGCTTCCTAAGACACATTTTGAAGAGCACCATACCGCAAACGTTCAGGGAAATCGAGGTAGCGAGCGCATTCTGCAATCTAAGCGGATGTGGAAAAAGCTATCGGACCTTACCGTATACGAACTTTGCGGTGTGTGAAAACCCTGTCTGTAGCGGGTGGTGTGATGATCGATGGACATCATTTCAATTCTGGTACCTAGTTGCACCAGTCCAAAGGTTATAGTAGATCCATGTGCGACCGCACACATCTATTTTTTTTTAACGTGTGGGAAAATTCATCATGGATGCTATGCCGGACTCCTGCCGACTAAAAAACCTCACGTAACGTCCAACAGCCTATGGTTGGGAGCCCCGGGTAAGCCCTCGGAAGGATGTCCCAGGACTCCCAACAGACCCACGGCTGCCACTGCGGCCTCGCCTAGGGACCGCACACATCTACTTGTAAGGGAATATGAGTAGTAGGTACTGCCCCGCTTTATTGACCCAGCGAATATAATATTGAACTTGCTCAAATTGTTCATATTGTAGGAAATGAGTGACAATTGAAACGAATGCTGCTCATCGAAGAAGTTTAACTGAAGACGAGGGTGACCACAATTTGGGGTTGAAGAAGGACCCTTTAATTTTTGCAATCTCACAATATACTCAACATTAATATCTCATTGTTTAACAAAGCAAAAGAAAATTTTAATTGAAATGAATTTAATCAAATCTTCTTTTATTGATTGGAGCTCTACATTAAAGTATCTGATTGGAAGAAGAAATTGTTTATTGATCAAGGATGAGAATGCGATATATTGGACGATGTATCAAACTAAAACAGTCAAAATAACCCATTAGGTCAGAGTACTCGGACTTCGACGTTTCATACAAAGAGGCCTAGCAGTAGAAGTAGAATTTAAATTTTCAGACAAGAATTACATAAAGCATAAATTACGCGCGATGAGAATGGGATACTACCTTTAAGACCTGAGACGGTCTACCAGCTAGTTCGTAACGATCCGGAATATGTCACTAACCCTACTGGAAGACTGTCATTTTCGATTTACGTTTAGGGTCGGCAGCGCGAGTGTGGCGCCTCTGGTGTTGCAAACGTTCATAGGCTGCGGTGACCACCAGTCCTCCTGGTGGGCCGTATGCTTGTCTGCCACCTTAGTGGTATAAAAAAAAAAAAAAAAAAAAAACAAGATTCCATCCCATTTGCATTGCGCGCGGATTATTACACATTTAACCATAATTAAACCAATATATTGTCCGAGCATTGTATCATACATGGTATCACTACTCGCAAATTGTTATTGCGACCGCGTTGATGTGGTGATATCACAGCTTTCAGCTGCTTGTTATCATAAGTCTTCCCACCGTTCGATACTTGGAGACACGGGGAGTAGCTGATGTTCTTAATTCCTTCCTTTCTTTTTTATCTTTCTGTCTTTACTCTTACTCTACCATTTTTTTTTAAATTTGGATTTGCAAGCAACTATCTTATCTTCGGAAGAAGAAAGATTTAGGTGTCATTCCTCTAGTCCTTGAGTGTATGAGAGCGAAATATTTCCCATAAATAAAAATCAAGTTCTTTGCCGGTATTAAGATAACCAAAACCACGCCCGGTGCAATCGCCCTCGCTGCTGCTGCGCCAAGAATATAATTGTACATTAACCTAAATATTTAATACCGGAACACCTAAAACCATCAACTGCAACATTAAAAGCGACTTACGACCATATCGGTAAATCGCCATGATTTATTTCCACGTAGAACGGACATTATTTACCCTATAAATAGTTTTAATAACCACGATCAATGTGAACAGTGCGGTCGTAAGCGGCGACATCAAAGCTAGGTTTTATCTCACGTTGACAGCTAACAAAATCCTTTTAATTAGGTGGTGTCTGCTCGCGCGCACCTCGTGTCGTCTTACTCCCACGCTGAAGATCCAACCGACCTTTTTTATTGACTCATTTTCGCTTCGATACCGATAAAATCGATTACCGGACATATTCAGGTGAATAAATTATTGGGTTGAATCGTTGTAACTTAAGTATATTTCTGCTCTCATTTAGTTTGGTTTTAGCCTGAGAACTCTTGTGTTCTAGTCGAAATTACCTTGATTTTAGAAAAATCATCGTGCAGATATTCGTTTCTTATATTTAAATACTAATATTATGGTTGATGTTTGACGTAAGAATTACAGGAAGTGAAAATAATTTGCACGGAAAAACTAAAAATGGCGGATGGCTGTATAATACGTCGTTCAGCGAATATCTATAAATACCCGCATAAATTGTCGGAGCAATATGCAGCTTTCTCGTGAAGTTAACACCCTCTCGCAAGATGAATGCACCAGCATCGCATGAAGGAGGTTTTAAGAGTAAATCGTTTATTACGTCATATTTTTGTTTCCATGTACACATTAAAATTACAATTCAGTACAAAGTTGCTGGATGATACAAATGTTATGGAGGCTACTTGCATTTTATGCATTGAAACTAGTTTGGTATGCGCATTAAACATAGTTAAAACATGTAGTTCTTTTGCTTGGATGGATAACCAAGGTCATTACGATGCCAGCTAGGAAGGTCTAGTATGTGACATCACATTTTAGGAATTTGTTTTTGGAAATATTTTCTTTTAGTAACTTTAAACTTCTACAAGACTGCCTCTGTGGCGCAGTCGGTAATGATACCGCCTGCGGCGCTGGAGGTCGTGGGTTCGATTCCCACCGGAGACAAGTATTTGTGTGACCCATAAATGTTTGTCTCAAGAGTCTGGGTGTTTCTATGTATAATATGTATGTATTTAAAAGTGTATAAGTATTAATATCCGTGGTCTGATACCCATAACAAAAGCCGGTTATTCCTAGCTTACTTTGGGATCAGATAGCGTTGTGTGAGATGTCCGTGAATATTTATATTTATTTATTTATTTATTACAAGTTCTCTTTCTCCAGACTGAATGACAGTAAGATTTTCTAGTGTTACTTCCCGGTAAAAGTAGTTTTTATTGACCAATGTAAACTTAACGACTGACCATTGAACTTGGCAAGCCGCTATTCTCGAATAACTAATATCTACAACTTGAAAGCGTAAACGACAATTTTATAATGGAAGAAGCTGTCTTTTTTGTTAAAATGAAAGCAATGAAATTTACCCCACAATATTGATAAAAACAACGATTCCATTGATACATACAAATACAAATAATTTTACTTCGTAAAACATAGGTTTTATACAGTGTCAAAGTTATGCATAAGTTCTGCCATGTTTCGCCCACCTTGAGGCATACGAAAAATTTGAAGCATTTATTACTTCAATCTACTACCTGGTGAGTACCTATGTCTATATAGATATAGATACTCAATTTAAAAGTTGATTCAAATTTGTCTATCGAGCTCATGATATAATTATATTACCTTCATTTTTACTCAATAAAAATTAAATAAATTCAATTATAAGTTGAAACCTTTTTTCTTTTTTGATGATCTTGCTCAATTCGACTGAGTTAATACCTACTTTACAATAAACATTTAACAAGTTTTCATACATCAAAATGAGCGTATAATGATATACTCGCAAAGGGCATCCTTATCGACGGCGCCTGTCGTAAGAGTGTTCATAAAGTTGCAGTTGGCAGTATTAAACAGTTTATTTATATATTTGTGGGATTTACTGTCGGAGGCAACTAGCATCCGTTCGAGCCCCGAACCAAAATACACGATGCTCGCTAAATTCCGCGACGTCTAGATGGGTGAACGAACGCGGCGAAATAGGCACTTTCTTAACGACTAGTGGACGTCACGCAGTTTCAACTGTGTAGCTCCCGTTCCCGTGGGAATACGGGAATAAAATATAGACTATGTTCACCGGGGTTAAAGTAGCTTCCTAACTGTGCAAGAATTTTTCAAATCGGTTCAATAGTTTCGGAGCCTATTCGATGCAAACAAACAAACAATCAAATCTTTTCTCTTTATAATATATTATTTTATTTTTTATATGTCAGCCATTTAATTATGCAGCACTATTAATATGATTTTTTCTAATTTACAGGTATGTAACATAAAAATGTCCTCGCCAGAGAAACTAAGAGTTTTTATTAGTAAGTGATTTACATACAAACTTTGCTCGTCTTTTCCCGTAAAGGAACACTGTCATTGCTCAGATAGTGAGTCTATTACCGTGTTGAAATGGAAAAGGACAACTTGTGATTCCATGATTTTCAAATTGGGTTCAATAGTTTCGGAGCCTATGCAATGCAAACAAACAATCAAATTTTTCTTTTTTATAATATTAGTATATATAACATCCATCGTCTTTACATATCTTCCTAATACCATATAGTAACGTAGCTTATAAGGGAAGAGGCTTATTGTGTTTACTCAAGATATCGCGGCGCTGGATTTGTGGGTAATCCTTCGTCTTGATCGATGTTTTCATAATAGAGGATTATGGTTTGCACGCAAAAAGTATTAGGATTAAATTGTTTCTGCTCAGAGTTGATTGACATTTATTCGTAAGATCGCAGCAAAATTACATAAAATTAATGTTCTGACATCAAAATCTATTCATTCTCGAAGAAATCAAAAAAATCTAGATCAACGCTTAAGGAAAACTCCGATCTCTGGAGCCAATTCTTAGGGACCAAGAGTTTTGCCCTTCACATCTAATCAGAGCATGTGTCTTTAAACAGACGTATCTTTCATTGTTTTAAAGGTCGGTCATAAACTCATAATACAGTGCAAGCCTATTTCCATCACCAGGCACTAATATAGGAAAAAATCTATAACCAAAATGTTCCAACGGTCCAAGGGCATATATTGGAGAAAATCTATAATCATATTGGAGAAAATCTATAACCGAAAAGTCCCAACGTCCAAGACAGATGTCACAAATCCACAAATACAATTTCTGCAGAACTAGCATCTGTTAATCTAAATTTGGGCGAAATTTACTTCGTGGAAACTTTTGTGGAAGTAAATTGGTCGTGCGCCCTGTACTTATGGCACAGGCTAAACATTTATTTATCCAATTTATTACGATCACGTCATCTCAAATTTCGATCTTACACTTTAATGTCATCAGTAAGCTGGAGCTCTCAGCCCTTTCCATACAAAAACACGCAGTAACGACGCGATCAAAATGCTACGATTAAACGTCTGCGTCCTCAAATTCCATTCCTGTACCATTAATAACTTCCATTCGAATTCTTCGTACAGAAACTCAAAGTGCTCCGGGACAATTTATTTGTGAAATTACAATTTTATTCTTACGGAGCGTTTATCCATCGCGTTGTGTTCGGGTCGAGGTGCTCATTGTGTGGATGGTGTGAAGTCCTGTGGTGTCCAATTATTCTGCTGGCGGTGGTCGCCGGGCAGGCGCCTCGCCCCCTATCGCGGCTCGCCATCGATAATACTAACCGGTTAGTTTTTCGTTTATAGGTCGACCCATCTTTATGTTCAACTTCGAGAACGGCTTCATATTTGATTCTCAATACTGAATTTGAGACGTTATATTTCGTTTTAAAATTGTTGTGTAGTAGCTTTAAAACATTTTCTTCTTGACTAACATGACAGTTTTCTCTCAAGTCTATTTATTCTGTACCTATTATTTATATTGTATTTGTAGTTGATATTTTATAGGTTTTATTGCAAAAAGTTTCATAGAGCTGTGATGATTAATTATTTAGTTATTCCCTTTGTACATTGAGCGCACATTGTTTTTGTAATACACTTTCTTGTTATTGAGTAATTTTGCTGCAGCCACGTCAAGTTTAAAGCATTTATTATTTTACTTCAACAAGGGATTTCCAGGTATGGCCATATAAGCTCAGCTTGCTCACTCGTGAGTGTTTAATTAAATCAATGTCATCTTTATGTATACAATCTGTGCATCATCAGATCGATTGAAGGACTTCTTTTTATGACTCCCGCTGTCCATTTTAATTAAATGCCATAATTGGAGTAACAAGGCGTACAGTATGCATAAAGTGCACCAATTACTGTCCTCTTAAAGGACATGAATTTGTCGGGCCTCTGTGTAATTGCTGCTCTAAGTAGTTCAAAACATTTCCTTCGTGGACAGCAAGAACTGGTTTTTCTTTAGCCCTCGAGTCCATATGATAATACTAGTATCTAGTTTCACAGCGAGCTTGTATCGCATCGCAAAAACCTAATCATTTCCATCTCACACAACTCAAAAGGACTCCGTGACTCCAACTTTGGTAGTATATTTCAAAAGTAGTCATTATGTGCAGAAGCAACATCTTGGTTCTCACATGACCCCGTTCTGCGGACCGTGAGATAATCGCAAACGGTAGTTGTCCAAGCACGTACTAGGTCCTTATTAGGCAAGTGAGATTTTTTATGTCGCCGACTACTCCAAGTCGTGTCATGAGATTGAGCGCGCATACATGATTCTGACGATTGCGTCGCTGTATTTTCTCGAAACCTTTTATAGATTATAGCTATGTTTTCTTATCCTCTAAAAAGTCAGAACGAATCACAAGCTGTGTGGGGTTTTACTTCAAAGTATTGATCAGAATTATTTATGTCTTTTATTAAATATTTTGACTAATGCGTATAAATTTCCGGCAGTTGATTTTATTGCGTTTGAACGCAATTCGGCTAGCCGTTAAACTCACCAACATCGTAAACTTGTTGTATCTAAAATTATTTCTGTCAACGGTTTCCCAAGCTTATAAGTCCGTAGGTCATTCTCAATTATATTTTTTAATAAATATTTCGAGGCTCGTACGACCCTCAATATGCCGTAAACGTCAGGCGCGAGTGCCATAGTGAAATATGATAATTTTCCAGCATCACTTGTCGGGTTCAACAACAAAACGAGCGTGCGCCGGCGCCAGCGGTCCTGCCCCGCCGGCATATAAACGACCAGTTTTTATTCCATTCCAATAAGGACCATTAAGGTGGGCAGATTTTCAACTTCGCGCTTCAATGGCGGATGACGGGTTACTGCTATTACCCTCTAAGTTATTTTGCTTATCGTAAAGCTCAGGTGAATACAATAATAATGGATTTCAATAATATGGACAATCTAATAGACCTAGAAACTAGTCATTGGTCCGAATGGCGAACAAAAGCGTTTACGTAACAGGCGCCAGGCAGCTGACATCGATAACACAACATAATATCTAAACGGTTATTAATTAAAATACCGTTTGCTTGACTCCCATTTGGGTCAACAATAAGATTATCCGGAAAGATTGTAGGAGCAGGTTCAGCTCCCGAATGGAAACTTACGCCCTTATGAATTATCCAAACGTCTGGGCGTCTCGGCGGCGCCTGCGCAGCGCTAGTACAGTATCGTACGCAACAACAGTAAACATCAGCCGAGATAATAAACGAATGAGACTGTTTGTTTTCTTTGTGTACATCTTGTCAGTCATATATAGTCGCAAATAATGTAAGATGATTCTATGGCCTGGTAACATAGTTTTTTTTTTTTCAAATTTTATTAATACTTACTTAAGTGTATGGTACACATAATATCGTCTCTCTTGCTGCGAAAAGACGCTGTAGGGTATCTTTATCATTTTTTCATAATTGCACTGCACTAAAGCACAAATTAGAGTACAGATGGAAAACTCATGTGTGTACTTTTTTTCACACCTACCCTCTGCTACACACAATCACGCAGAAATCAGTATTAAAAATTCGGTTGAGAGCGCCTGACCTCGTGTCTGTGAATGAGTTGTCTGTGTGCGTAGCCTCAGCGAATTTAGTATGTGGGTTTCCACTAAAGTCAAAGTGGATTTCAAAGCAGTGAAATTGTTTTGCGTCTGACTATTAGATAGACCTTGTTTTTACCAACCATCCCCACAAACCAAAATGAAAACAAATGCACATTGGTTATTGGTTCATGAATGAAACAAATTGACAACACTTAAAATAAATGAACATTGCTGAAAATGAAAACGTATGAACCTCAGTGAAAATAAATACACGAAAGCAAGCATTTTTCGATCATAACGACATTACATATTGAGTGCCTCTGTGGCGCGGTCGGTAGTGATACCGCCTGCGGCGCTGGAGGTCGTGGGTTCGATTCCCACCGGAGACCAATATTTGTGTGACCCATAAATGTTTGTCTCAAGAGTCTGGGTGTTTCTATGTATAATATGTATGTATTTAAAAGTATATAAGTATTAATATCCGTGGTCTGATACCCATAACACAAGCAGGTTATTCCTAGCTTACTTTGGGATCAGATAGCGTTGTGTGAAATATCCGTGAATATTTATTTTATTTTATTTTATATTAACCACAGACAGAAGAATTATTTATCAAAACAACCGGATTGTGCAAGAACTAAAAGTTCTCAACGTAAATATTTTTTGAGAAATCTATTTTCGAAATACCGCCACGCCGCGATCTGTGAAATGTGTCATCGACAGCGGTGTTGTTATTATAGGTATTATAAACATCATTTATTATTATGATCGTGTTTATGGTAAACTATTTTTATTTTATTATATGTTTTTCTAAATATGAATGACGAGTGTTGGCAAATCAAATTTTTATATTTATGAAAATTATAATGATGATTCACCTAACGTACTACCTGTGGAATATGCTGATTACGAAATAGGTTTTTTTATACCACTAGAGTGGCAGACAAGCATACGGCCCCATCAGATGTACCGGTGGTCACCGCAGCCTATGGACGCTTGCAACACCAGAGGCGCCACACTCGCGCTGCCGACCCTGTAAATACCTTCTAAGTCCCCTTTTGATGATATCTATACTGTAGGCGTTTGGGGAAACCGGATTTATTTTCGTTCAAGTCTTACCAAAAAGAAAAATACGAAATTAATATTTTTACGAGGCAGCGCAAATATTGAAATCTCAAAATGTTCAATTCTATTTTTATTTTTATTTATTATTTTATTTTTTTATTTTTGAAGAAGGCTTACAGACTAATACAGAAATAAATAATTAAATAAGCTACATATGTTGCTAACAACAAGCCTCCATATATAGGTAATAAATTATATATACTTAAGATAAAGAAGAAAAAAGAACTACTAAATTACTCAACAAGGTACACCCAAACAAAAATTAAGTATACATATTTACACACATTTATGTACACTTATAAACTGATATTATAAGTACACATATTTTAAACATATTATTTTAAATTCCACAAGATTATAATAATTGTCGTCGCTCTAATGTAGATGGCCCTCAAGAATCGGGACCACCGCGTTATGGGCTCCCGACACGGGACACAATTTGGAAGTTACATCTGTGTGCGTAATTATTTTGCACTAGCTGAGCCCGCAACTTCGTTTACGTCACATAAGGTGTATGAAAGGAAAGGTATTTCTTCATCAGAGTCATCAAGCAGCGTCTGAAACTGCCCTGTTTGCTTAATCATAAAAGAGCTTAATGATTAAGTCTATTTTAAAACAATTCAGTCCACGCCTTCGGCGCGGACTGAATTGTTTGAAAATAGTCTTAATCATTAAGCTCTTTTATGATTAAGCCAACACGCCAGTTTAGGTTCACTCACATTCAAAGAAACCCCTACTATTAAAATTTTCAAAATATCTAATTCTTAAAAGTGTTCTAACTCTTTTATTTCTAAACCGATTTACATAAAACAAACGCTAAATGTTAACTGGAGCAAACCTCAACACAATAAAAAAAACCGCATTGCAATCGGTTGAGCGGTTGCTGAGATTAGCGTGCACAACCGTACAGACAAACAGATATACAGACATACAGACATACAGACATACAGACAAACAGACAAAAATTCTAAAAATCATTGTTTTGGGTTCTATTGCGTTCATAAAGCCCCCCTATAATATTTTTTCTTATTTATCTTCCATGTACAGACAGCGACCTGTTACGATTTTATTATATGTATTGATTTGTGTGTGCATCGACGTGTATGTGCACGTGATATTGACGAGGCATGACAATTGCAGTTTGACCGTGTCGCCAGCCCATTATTTGGCCACAAACCAAAGACAATATTTATTAGTGTCATAACTACCATAGAGTTCAAAAAAGAAAAATTCTATAGGTATTTGTGTTTTCGCGTCTATGGTTCATGCAATCACCATCTGCATCTATCATTAAAGTAAATTAAATATAATATTTTACAAATCAATGAATACTTACACAAAAAGTACAACACAATTGGTTACTTATGTTGAGCTATATACCACGATTACCAAACTATGCCGATGAATGTATTATCGGAAAGAAAGAGAAAAACATCCACTGTGTTTGTAAACAAAGAAGCTACATCAACAAAACAAATTGAAACAAAACCGTGTTAGTGCCCAAATTATATGTATAGTGCTAATTATTGTATTTATCAATTATTTAGTGCATCTACAGGCCGCAGACCGATGAGAACAATCCGACCCAACTGCCCCTGCATCATGATTGTACCAAATCAAAAAAGTCCTTTGACATGATTCTTCTCACGGTATTAGCCCGTGTGCAGAATAAATCAAAGTTTAAAGTAGGAGGAAGATTATTATAGCTAGATGCACTTCTCAAGAAAAATGAGTTGCGTCTATAATTTGTTGTGGCAAACGTCACATTAAGTACCGGTCGCTGACGCAGTCCAATTAAATTGGTCCTTAATCCTATATTACACAATAGTTCACTACTATTTACTCCGCCACTGGCTATGTTTGTTAAATAACACAAATCATTAATGTGTCGCCTATGTTCAAGTGTCAGAAAATGATACCGTCTGCATCGGTGGTTATAATCCATGGACCTTTGCTGTGTTCTATAATCTAAGTATCTCATGAACTTTTTTTGGACTTTCTCAATAGCTGACTTGTAAATCTCATATTGAGGATTCCAAACTTGAGAACAGTACTCCAAATGGCTACGCACATAAGCACAATAGAGAACTTTATTATTATTCTCATAATCATGTTTAGGTAAGGGCTTTTTGGTATTCAATTTGCAAGTATAAACATTCGCCACTGAATTGTTGTTTAAGATAACTTCAGTAAAATGTATTCATATTATAAATTCATCTTCCTCTGACAGCCTGTTGTGTTGTAAAATTCCTCACATGTTCATTTTATACCGAACTAGCTGATGCCCGCAGCTTCGCCCGCGATGGCGCTGTATGTGAAATTTTGCTGAATTTTCTTTGCTATAAACCTCACGGAGCCCGAGACCTTTCCAACGAATGCAAAACCGTGGAAATCGGTTCGTGCGTTCTAAAGTTATAGCGTCAGGAAGGAAAACCCGACTTATTTTTATATAATAGATAAATAATTCTATCTCAATCCTAGCCTTGATTTTATCCGTGGTAACCATCCTTGGTGTTCCTTTGTCTCATGGTTGAAAATAGCCCTTCAGACCATCTGGCTACCAAATCTGCACCACCAGTCGTGAGTTGGCACTACTATTGCTCAACTGCCTACCGGTGACCGAATGACATTATCATTTCGTGATGAAAATCGTCTGATTTATTTACACTCAGGCTCATTATGAAACCACATGAATATTTTAATATGCCTCTAATGTGGCAGACAAGCCTATGAAGGTTTGTAACACTAAAGACGCTACACGCGCGCTGAGGACCCTTCAGACCACCTTTTGAAGAAACCTTAGAAATATCCGTAGACCGACCGCCAAGAAATAAAATACGTTTAATGTCACTTTTGTAGCTATGCTTTTGTAGGTTCTGTGGTATTGACGTTTATTAATAATAATAAAATTGTTTATTGAGAAAATGGTTACATTAGCTTTTTACACGAATTTTATACTAAACTATGACTAATTGTTTCAGTCAGTAAAATTACATTTCCAGTGTTGCAGGTTTTGACAGCGGGAACGGTTACCCTTTATTGTTTCAGCAACAGTTACTCTTGCCATTTTACTGACCGAGATCAACAATCTTATCTTAGTGTAGTCTCCAAGCGAATCTAGGTAAGTACAAAGTTAGCCTTTCATCCGGTACTGCCTTCCTAGCTAGACTACTGAATAGACTATTGAGTAGTCTAAGGGAAAGGAAGGTGTTAAGGAAAGCAGGAAGGTATACTTCCGAGGGCTCCCAACCGTAGGCTGTTAGGTAGGTAGGATACGTGAGGTTTTTAGTCGGTAGGAGTCCGGCATAGCATTCATGTAGGATTTTCCTTACGTTAAAAAAAAGAAATGATCTTATAGATGTTTTAATACTGTGGTTTGCACTAAAGAACAACATATATATTATTGGGGTCATCAACTTGTATCACCTGGCCAGTTATCGGAGTATTTCCTCGAATCAAAGCGAACTTGGCTTCTTGTCGCTTTGTTTTCACCGTGGTCTGAGCTTCACAGAGACAAGTTTCCATATATGGTGTTCAGAGCTTTCCTTGCGTTGACAGCGGTAAATGAAAGTTATCATTCAAATAACATTCAACTGTCTTTAAATTTAATAGTGGAGGTTGTAATTTGAGAAACAAGTCTAGTCATATTTTGACTTCATAACGTCTTATAAATAGACTAGCGGACGTCACGCGGTTTCACCCGCGTAGTTCCGGTTCCCGTGAGAATACGGGAATTAAATATAGCCTATGTTCACCAAAGAGTGTAGCTTTCCAACAGTGAAAGAATTTTTCAAAACGGTCCAGTAGTTCCGGATCCGGAGCCTATTCGTTACAAACAAACAAACAAACAAAAAAACAAATCTTTCCTCTTTATAATATTAGTATAGAAGATGCCAAGTGTAAACACGAAAAAGTTTGACTCATTGTCACGTTCCGTCTGAGCCGAGTGTGCAAGCGAGAACTTGGACTAAGCTATAGAGAGGGAGAGTATCGGCCTAAGCGTTCGGCTTTACCGCTGTACCGGGTCATTTGCGTTTCTGGTCAAAGGCGTCGAAAGGGGTTCCTTCTCTGTCATCAACTCCATAGACCGATCACGTTTATGTTTTCTTATGACGTTATCACGTAAACCGACTTTACGGACAACCCCCTTTTTAAGGTTTCATACCCTAATGGTAAAAACAGGATCATATCCCTAACACTTCGCCGTTCGGAACCAGAGGTGGCTCACGGAAACCCCCTTCAGACAACATCCAGCCTGCTGAGAGCCTACCACCCGGGCATGAACTTAAATGGGCCACCTGGAAGTCCCTAAATAGGTTGAGGTCCCAGGTCGGCTGCTGTGGGGCGAACCGGGTAAGATGGGGCTACCTGGACCCGGAGGGCGGGGGCTGTGACTGTGGTGCACTTCTGCAGTCGATGGACCACCTACTGTCATGTTCGCTGTGCCCCTACACCTGCGCAATTGCGGATCTGAATCAGGCTACGGACCGCGCAGTCAATCTTGCTGAGTTTTGGGCTGGGCATATCTAGCTATTTTGTCGCCATTGACACGAAGAAGAAGAAGAACACTTCGCCGTCTGTCTGTCCGTTACGAGGCTATGTAGCAGGAACCGTGATAGCTAGAGAGCTCAAAATTTTCACAGATGATGTATTTCTGTTGCTACTATTTTTTTTATTTTTTTTTTAACGTGAGGGAAAATCCTCGTAGGATGCTATGCCGGACTCTTACCGACTAAAAAACCTCACGTAACGCCCAACAGCCTATGGTTGAGAGCCCCGGGTAAGCCCTCAGGAAGGATGTCCCGTGACTCCCAACAGACCTACGGCAGCCAATGCGGCCCCGCCCAGGGGGTGGTTCGGGTGCAATCCCGCGTCTATGGGGGGTTTCGGGTGTGACCCCGCTTCTAAGGGGGGGGCGTGCGTGAGTGCTCACGTCACGCTGCCGTCATGGGCCTGCTTCTGTAACGCTACGTCCTAGGTGGGCGGTTCGAAGCGAACGCGATTCTGAAGCGGTGACACGCGAATTCAACGCGACGCGGTGCGACGCGGCGGCTATGTCCTACGTGCACGCGAATCGTCTCGCACAGCCGCCACCGACCGGCGACGCTGCCGTTCAGTTGGCACTTTGCATCAGCCTAATGTAAACTGCTATAGATCAAAAAAATGTATGGAGTTCTAGATTTTAGGTTTTCAGAGGCTGGTTTCCGCAAATCAACGTCATTTCTGCGCCTATTTTGGTGGGGGGTTTTGGTATGGCTATTGCCATCCCAGTTTTCCAATAAGTCTAGCAGACTCTTCACGTTGCCGGAGACTTCCTGGAGCGACCTTGGTGTACCGAAGTGTCTAGCCCTGTATCCTTACCAGTTATGGGCATTCCATAAGAATGTGACTGGCAGTTCGTCCGTCTGCAAAGGGTCTGTGACACCTGAATTAAAGAGATGATTGTTAAGTAGACTGTGACCGCAGCTTTTTAAGCTATTGCATAGCTTCTATCGCGGGCCTTGCGTGGAGACTGAATCCAGAAATTGTGTCACGAAAATAAATCACACTCTCGGCTACCGTTGGCCACGCTCGGCCACGTTCGTGTATCTCGCACTTCATATACCAACGTGTACAAGTGAGCGTTTGCATAACGTGTACCTATGTATATGAAGTGAAGTAGGGTGAAGTGGGGTGGGCTGAGGTGTGTAGGGTGGGGTGAAGTGAAGTGGGGTGTGGTGAGGTGAATTGGTGTGAGGTGGGGTGGGGTGAGGTAAGGTGGAGCGGAATTTTGGCCTTTTGGACTTTGGCCTTTGGGACTTTTGGACTTTTGGCCTTATGGACTTTAGGACTTTTGGACTTTTGTACTTTTGGACTTTTGGGACTTTTGGACTTGCCAACAAAAAGCAGGATCAAAAGTCCAAAAGTCACAAGTCCAAAGTCCAAAGTACAAAAAGTCCCAAAAGATCCAAAAGTCCCAAAAGTCCCAATAGTCCCAAAAGTCCCAAAAGTATCAAAAGTCCCAAAAGATCCAATAGTCCCAAAAGTCCCAAAAGTCCCAAAAGATCCAAAAGTCCCAAAAGTCCCAAAAGTTCCAAAAGTTCCAAAAGATCCAAAAGTCCCAAAAGTCCCAATAGTCCCAAAAGTATCAAAAGTCACAAAAGATCCAAAAGTCCCAAAAGTCCCAATAGTCCCAATAGTCCCAAAAGTCCCAAAAGTCCAAAAGCCCAAAAGTCCCAAAAGTCCAAAAGGCCAAAAGTCCAAAAGTCCAAAGGCTGAAATTTGGTACAGAGATACATTATAGTCTGGAATAACACATAGGCTACCTTTTATCCCGGGAATGGCTTCCCGCGGGAACAAATTTTACGCGGGCGAAGCTGCGGGCATCAGCTAGTATTCTTATATAGAGGAAGTGGGACTAACTTTGTATACTTAGAAAGGCATAATCGACGATAATAAATTTACTTCTTTTATCCCATAAAATAGGACGTTCTTGAATTACATTGATTAAAATTTCTATTTCCAACATTATAAAAAACACGGCGGCACCGCATCCAGTTCGCGCGCAAATATCAAACCAACTGACCGCGTTCGCTTCATTTCGCACCGCACCGCACTTGCGTTTGGTCACGTAGGACACTTCAATAGGTTTCAACTGTTTGTTGGTATCGCGCCGCGCCGCGCCGCTTTGCGTTCGCTTACGTAGGACGTCGCCTAAGGACGGTGAGCGGCCCTCTCACCGTCCTCAGACCCCCGGTCATGGAGGCCGATAGTCCTCGGCGAAGACACGTCGGCGGCGCCCAGGGCGCCGACTGCGGAAATCGGGTGGAAGAGTTCTCTCTCGCACCCGGCCCGCCGCCTCCTTCGCGAGCATGACCTGCTCGCAGAAAGAGGCGGCGCAGTCCCACTTACTCCCGCTGGAGAGCATGGCTGGCACCATGGCCTCAAGCGAGAGATTTCTGTTGCTACTATAACAAGAAATACTAAAATCAAATAAAAGGTATAAAAGGCTTTTATACAACAAACGTGATATTTTGCTCGTCTGACTCTCACTTGGCCGGTTTTTTTTAATACAATGTGTCAAAACATGTACTATAGCAATGCGGTTAACATTCGAAGGACGTTAAACGTTTTTTTATTTCACATCAATGCCTCATGTTGTCTGATGGCAAGTGATGAATGAAGTGATGACGGGCACTTTAGATTGGCAATATGACGACCTCGAGAGACGACTTTCCGCCATATGGATCATTTTGGGTTAATGCATTTTGTAAAAGGTTTTTGGCGATATATCCAAGAACGTTATGATATAAATCATATTTAGATTAAGAAAATGTGTTGTAAACATCCCTCATTTCAAATTAGTTTCTCAATTTCATTTGTTTTTATTTATTGCATTTCAATATACGGCCCTTCTGAAGATCTATCTTGTGAGAAGTCGTAAATTTACCTACTATTTTAGAAGCCAACGTGCATTTTATTTTTATCAAGCATAAAAAATACAATTCTCACAATTATTTTTAAAATAATAACTTGACTATACGCTAAGGCAACTTATGATGACGTAAGTGCCAATTTTAGCATCATACAGTTATTTAATTTGTGCCAATTAATTACTTCCCGTGCAATTATCTGTCTATCGATGACGACGCTGTCTACGGTAGATGAAAGAACTAACGAGCAGTTATTTTGTGATCAATCACGCTTAAATACTCGTAATTATGTACCGATGCATCGACCGAAAATAGTAAAAAGATCCATTTAAAACTGTTTTTGGACGTGACAACGTCTTATAATTCGATGGAGCCGGCTGCACGCACGAAAAAACATGACGTATGCGGCGTTACCTCGCTCTGAGGCGTTCCATTTAAGGCTGAGTTGTCACGTTCGACTATCGTCAATAAACCGACCTTTTAGCTCCTGCTATTGCAGAAAGTTATTGAAGGTAACTGAGCGTCTGTCGGGGATACTGGGACTGTCGGATATCCTAGGACATTTATTACCTCGTAGGAGTTACCCAGTGCCCCCGGCTATAGACTGATAGGAAGGATAGTATCGCATCCTTGGGTATTGCCACACGTAAAAAAAGAAGCTAGCTGTGCGTTCGTCCCGGGTGAATTTGAAGTTTGATAGACACTGAATGAATTTGGTATTTTTGACTTTTTGGAAATAACAACCTAATTTGGAGAGAATATTAAATGTTGACGCCAAATGGGGCATAACCTTGAACAATGGATGCTGGGAATGAGGGAACGGTTTTTAGACGGTAGGAGACCGGCATAGCATCCCGGTAGGATTATCCTCACGTTAAAAAGACGGTATAATTTGTGTCACTGAATTTGCTATTCAAGTTACTGACAGTATTCTAAATAAATATGACCTATTCTTGACGGTTAATAATATTTTCTTAATGTCAGCAGATACAGATTCATGCAACAATTCAGTTGCTTGTTAACTTTGTCGGTGCCAATTAGAACTGATGCATCTAATTGCAGTACCTATGCATCGTTTAGTCGCATAATGCCTAATTCGCAAAATGGCACCCGAGTCTGAAAAGGACTAATTCGCAAAAGGACTACTTCTTAAAAAGACTAATTCGCGAAATGGCTAATTCTGAAAAGGACTAATTCGCAAAAGGACTAATTCTTAAAAAGACTAATTCGCGAAATGGCTAATTCTGAAAAGGACTAATTCGCAAAAGGACTAATTCTTAAAAAGACTAATTCGCGAAATGGCCAACACTTAACAAGGTATGATGTTGGTGTTGAATGGATATAAAAAAAACCACGAAGGCTAATGCGTGAGCTACGCTCCGCTCCGCTTCCGCATTAAGCCTTCTAACCTAACTTATCGAAGTCGGGGCGCGCAGAATTCGAGGCGCGCAGAATTCGACTTTACCTACCAATTTCGATGTAGTACCTTCTAAACGGTTGCAAATCGAATGCTGCGCGCCCCGACTTCGATAAGTTAGGTTAGAAGGCTTAAAAGTTAGGAATATATTAGTTATAGTTAGGTTCGAAAAGTTAGGTTAAAAAAAAACCACGAAGGCTAATGCCTACGTGGTTTTTTTTGTATCCATTCCACACCGACATCATACGCTGTTAAGAGTTGGCCATTTTGCGAATTAGTCTTTTTAAGAATTAGTCCTTTTGCGAATTAGCCATTTCGCGAATTAGTCTTTTTAAGAATTAGTCCTTTTGCGAATTAGTCCTTTTCAGAATTAGCCATTTCGCAAATTAGTCTTTTAAGAATTAGTCCTTTTGCGAATTAGTCCTTTTCAGACTCGGGTGCCATTTTGCGAATTAGGCATTATGCGACTAAACGAAAAAAACCACGAAGGCTAATGCGGGAGCTACGCTCCGCTCCGCTTCCGCATTAAGCCTTCTAACCTAACTTATCGAAGTCGGAGCGCGCAGAATTCGACTTTACCTACCAATTTCGATGTAGTAGTGTTGGGTAGGACATGACTTTAAAGCGAGTTTTGTAAGAGCCGCCTCATTTTTGTACTGAGCCAGTACAATGTCCTACTTCAAATGAGGCGAGGTGTCTCGAAGTTCGCCAATGACAAATGTATTGGAAGTTGTGAGTCTGTCCTAAGAGGCAAGGTGTCTCGCAACTCGAAGCATTACATTTGAAGTTGCGAATTTAAAATCTATAAAAATAACGTGTCTAGTACGTTATTTTTATAGATGATGAAATGATAATGAATGAAAGTGTGATTGACCTATGTAATACAATTCGAGTACCTAATATAATAATGAAATAAAATAGATATGTAGGTAGGTTTTTTTTTACATGAGTGAAAATCCTCATGGATGTTATCTCTGTGACTCTTCCCGACTAAAAAACCTCACGTAACGCCCAACAGCCTATGGTTGTGAGTCCCGGGTAAGCCCTCGGAAGGATGTCCCAGGACTCCCAACAGACCTACGGCCGCCCCTGTGGCCTCGCCCAGGGGATATGTAGGTAGGAAGTAATGTGTAAATTGATTTAATGGAAAAAATATCCTTACACATTAAAATTTAAAAATAATATTTGGTTATCTTTTTTACTACTCCAGTCTATTTCTCCATTCCAAAAGTACTTGGCCCGCGTTAAAAAAAATGTGCTCCGAAGGCACGGAAGTCGCTACATGCAAATAGTACCTACTTACAACAATAAATCATAATGATAAGAAGTCGTGACTGTAGTAAGACCACAGAACACTTAACGTAAGATACACAAAAACCAAAAACTCCAAAAAGGGCGCCAAGATGAAATTACATTTTTTCATGACATATTTTATACAGCGCGGTCGCGGTCCAGAGAAACGATCGAGCGATTGAATTGAAGACGCGTCGTGTCGCGTCTGACAATTTGTCTCACTTACTCGCTACCTACCATGACGTGTATGAAGAGTAAGCGCGTCCTAAAATTTGAAGTAGTACATGTTATAATTTTGAGCCGCTCTTACATGATTTCGTTTTGTACGGGACAAATGTCATGCCTCTTGTAAGTCCTACACAACACTACGATGTAGTACCTCCTAAACGGTTGCAAATCGAATGCTGCGCGCCCCGACTTCGATAAGTTAGGTTAGAAGGCTTAAAAGTTAGGAATATATTAGTTATAGTTAGGTTCGAAAAGTTAGGTTAAAAAAAAACCACGAAGGCTAATGCCTTCGTGGTTTTTTTTTTGTATCCTTTCCACACCAACATCATACGCTGTTAAGAGTTGGCCATTTTGCGAATTAGTCTTTTTAAGAATTAGTCCTTTTGCGAATTAGTCCTTTTCAGAATTAGCCATTTCGCGAATTAGTCTTTTTAAGAATTAGTCCTTTTGCGAATTAGTCCTTTTCAGAATTAGCCATTTCGCGAATTAGTCTTTTTAAGAATTAGTCCTTTTGCGAATTAGTCCTTTTCAGACTCGGGTGCCATTTTGCGAATTAGGCATTATGCGACTAAACGATTTGCCTTAGTGGCGCCGTCGGTAGTGATACCGCCTGCGGCGCTGGAGGTCGTGGGTTCGATTCCCATCGGAGACTAATATTTGTGTGACCCATAAATGTTTGTCTCAAGAGTCTGGGTGTTTCTTTGTATTTAAAAAGTATATAAGTATTAATATCCGTGGTCTGATACCCATAACACAAGCAGGTTATTCCTAGCTTACTTTGGGATCAGATAGCGTTGTGTGAAATGTCCGTGAATATTTATTTATTATTATTTATTTTACGTGGAAACAAATCGGACACTAATGTAAAATATTTATATTATTTAAATCTTCAACGACATTGGAACTGAAGGAAAACCGTTATTTTGGTGTGTGTGTATATTTGTGTGCTATTCGAGTCACCGACTAAATAGATATGACCTATTTCTCGTACCAGTTATCACCGATCTGCGCAGAGACCGAGATTCGTGGTCTCGTTATTGAAGGAAAATATGTCATAAAACATTTATACTGCGCAATAAATCTGCGCACTTTTTCTATTAAATTTCTTTACTTACGTCTTATTTTTAAGGAATCGTCATCGGCAGACAAGGTTTACTCCCGGTGTTGTCTATCTTTATCCATACGCGAGATGTTAAACCGCAAACTGGGCTATGAATTTCGTTATCTAATATTATAAAAAACCGATCAACTGCGAGTCGGACTTTCCGCGGAGGATTCCTTGCCAAAAACTGCAATAAAATCGCGTTTGTTGTATGAGAACCCCCCTTTTTTTTTAACGTGAGGGAAAATCCTCCTGTATGTTATGCCGCACTCCTACCGACTAAAAAACTGCACGTAACGCCCAGCAGCCTATGGTTTAGAGCCCCGGGTAAGCCCTCGGAAGGATGTCCCAGGACACCCAACAGATTTAGATTTAATTCACACACTCAGAAACAAAATACATTAACATCCATTCCCATTTTTACCCTTCAGGTACAAATTAGAGATGGTACAGATGAAAACCTACATACTAAATTCGCTGAGGCTACTCCTACATAGACAATTCATTCACAGACACGAGCTCAGGTGGTCCTCAGCCGAATTTTTGATACTGATTTGTGCGCGAGTGTGTGTAGCAGAGGGTAGGTGTGAAAAACAAGTACATACACGAGTTTTCAATCTGTACTATCTCTAATTTGTGCTTCAGGTGCCTACCCTAGAAAGTCGTTTTTGTTTACCTGACATTATGTATTGGTTTCTAAAATCGTGAACTGAGCCTCTAGTACTAGTACTGTATATCCAGTTAAAAACTAGGGTAGCTAGTTTAAAACTGGAAATACACTCCAAATAAAGAACTCTACATACAAGAGTAACTACAACTCATGAAGCGTATATCATCGGTTAAACTGACATTAATGGCCTTTTAAAGTTAATGTTTAACGCGTAATAACTCTGAATGGAGTGCTCATAAGTAAGGAGTACTGGGGTCGCACAAGACTCGGTGTTTTCCCCACCTCGTTTTGTCCATGACAAGATATTCAGCACGCTTTAGAGATAGCATATAACGATAATTTTATTTTTACCGAACAATTCTCTCTCATAAGTTAAATGTATCTCGAAGGCGAATACTGAATAAAAAAAGTTTCTTTCTTTCTTTCGATATCTCGGTGGCGTACCTTATCTTATACGGTATTGTCCTTAGGTGCGCTTCCTTCCGCTTATTTATAATAATTTATATGCTTAGCTTGTGGAATCCTACTAACCTACGTATTCTACTACATACATACATCTCACGCCTTTATCCTCAAAGGGGTAAGCAGAGGCATTTTATATGCCCAAATTTCCCACTTTTTTATAGAATTTGTCCCACGTAATAGGTGGTGAGCCGTATTGCCGTGTTGAAATGTACAGGCGCAGGTTGTTACTGCCTGCTGTTGATATTTTTCATGACTCCTATAAAGGCTTGCCTTAACGACTGCCATTTTACTGGCAACCGGGACCAACGGCTTAACGTGTCTTCCGAAGCACTGAAACGCTCGATTAAATGTCGAAAAAGTGATCATATGGATGGTCACCCATCCATAGACTGGCCATAGTGAAAGTTACTTACTGCAGTGATCGTGTCCGCGGGGCACGAGCGCTTCTATGTATTATAATTATTCTACTGCATGATAAACTGCTCTCTGGAATTAACCTTAAAGAAGTCTGCTCTGTAGAATATCATCGTACCGCCCGCTACATACCTTCATGTGGTTCATATTTACATTTTGCATCCGGAGCGCTCTTTTACGGTAATGTCCGTAGGAGCTTCCTTCCGCTTATTTATATGCTTAGCTTGTGGAATCCTACTAATATTATATGTGAAAGTTTGTAAAGATGTTTGGATATTTGTTACTCAATCACACTCTTACGGCTGAACGGATTGGGAATTTGGTACCGTGGTAGAATGCAGTCCTGAATAACACATAGTCCACTTTTCATTCCGGTTATTTGTTCCCATGGTAAGCGGGAACGGGAACCATATATCACGCGGGCGAAGCCGCGAGAACCAGCTAGTAAGCACATAAAACAGTATGGTATGGGGTTCGTCAAAAGGATCTTAGGGTTTTTGCAAGGTTAACAGCGCATGTGTTAGAATAGAAGCATTGTAGAACCCAGTACAGCTCCAGAAGTTGAAATCGCTAAAATGGTAGTAGGTACATACCTCCTACATCGCGCTATCAAAGACTTCTATATAAACTGAAGTAGACATGCCCTACGCACCGATTTTTGAAACCTATAAACTGCGCTAATTAGCAGCGTTGTTCGCACTGTTGTGAGTCAAAACTTCGAGAGTAGGTACTCGACTTGCAATTGGGGTCCATACGCCTTCTCTTTTACTCTTGTTCTATCCGTATATTACTATTGTGTGTGGTGACAATTACGTAAATAGTATTTATAAGTGAGTGTAGTCTTAGCAATGTGTGTGTTTGAGGATTGCTTTTGAAATCTCGCTTGTTAGAGTACGGCGCGTCTACCTCAGTTTATATAGAAGTCTTTGCGCGCTACGAACAGCAAAATCTAGAAAGTGGCGAGGCTTTTCTCTTAAAATTTGTTAGTCATCTTAGTCCTCACAACCAAGTCTTAATAAATAACATTGCGTCCCCAACAAGCAACTACTAAAACAATTAAACGTACACTTGTCTCGACGCTACTAATTATACTGGAAATCAGGACGCATCCTGCCCTGGTAAGTAATTAATTGATTGTAATGTACCCGCACATTCGTACAAGTCCGTTACGCGTGTGCAAGGAATACACGATGAAGCCAACCAGTATGGTTTGATATACCTAGGGATGTTTGGTGATTTAATAACTGGATGTCTTTTGACGTCACGGCATTTCTTTGTACTGATGGATTTTGAATGGACGTCAATGATATTGGTATGGACTTTGCCATATTTGGCGTCGTAATAGCGGTAGTAGAATGATAATAGTAAGTCGGAAGCTCTTAGATGCTATTGCTCCGGTTGCATCATATTGCCAAAACTAAGTTATTTATAAGCCTATTGTATAACCTGTTTAATATTGTCAATGTGTATAAAATTTAACTGTGTTTTGGTGTTACAATAAAGCATAAGTAACTAAGTTGCTGAACATTTTACAGATGTGCGGTACAGCAGTTCTTTTCTGCTGGCACCGCTGTGCATATTTGTGGTGGTTTAGATGTAGGCATTTCTTATTAACCAGTTTAATCTTCACACCAGAATATGGGCAAGCCAAAAGAAGAAGTTCAAGGATGTCAGTTCACTGGGTCACTATACCTCATATCTAAGGGTTCCTCGGTACATGTTATGAGCACTGTCTTTACTCATAGTCATGACATGTGCCGAGGTCCAAGTACGGCCGTTAACTTGGTGGCTTGATGTACCCAAATAGGCTCGAAAATCATTTCCATTTTTATGATGATTGCATTCATTTCCTCTCATCATGTCGATTACATCCATTCTGGAGTCCAATCCCTACTTTCATGTTATTTTATGATTTAGTGTCTAATTATATTCTGTGATAATAATGCATTATTATAACAAAACATAATAAATTAGCAGTTATTACTTTTATAATAAGAAATAATATTCATGAACATTAATTATAATGACTTTTAATGTTAATAAAAATTAGTTGAGATTTTTATTTTCATACTAGCTGACCCGCGCAACTTCGTTTGCGTGATAAATGAAGAACCGCTCGACCGATTTTGTGCAAACTTCACATAAACCATCTACTAAATAGTCCGAACAAAGCGTAAACATTTGGTTTGGATAGGTGAGCCCGTTCTTGAGTTATAAAATTACAACGAAAAGTGGCATTGATTTTTATATATATAGATTTACTAGCTGACCCGCGCAACTTCGTTTGCGTCACATGAGAGTGAGAAAGAGAGTCGTACAGTATTAATATTTTAAGTTGGTAATATAATCCCGTCGCATTTACTCCCGTCGCGTGTCTTATATTTATTAGAGAGGTGTGGTAGGTATTAATATTTAAAGTGATATAATATTTCCCGTTCGCGTCGCTTATATTCTTACCATTAGAGTTGATCCGCACAACTTTGTTGAAGCGATATAATGGTTCCATTCGCATTTATCTTTGTCCGTTTTTTTGGTACGGAACTTATTGTGTTAGAGTCCGACTCGCACTTGGCCGGTATTATCTTTCAGTTGACTGGCTATTGCTGCAGAAAACGTTTACTCCCGACGTAAAGGTTAAGAAGTAGGTTATTGTAAGTAAACCATAAAAGATAGGCATATGCTGGTCAGGACTTTTTTTTGTAACTTTTTAAGAGGAAAAAAATTGTAGTAAGTATACAATTTTTACGTAACTTTAACCATTTAGGCAACGTACGCAATGAAAGCTCTCAAAAGAAAGAAATTTTCCCCGTTCTTAGAACATTATTCATGGCTGCTCCGCTCCTATTTGTCTTAGCGTGATGTTATATAGCCATTAGCCATCCTCAATAAATGGACTTTAAAACTGTGAAATTATTTTGTAATGCAACCAGTAGTTTCTGAGATCCTAGCACAAACAAACTCTTCAGTTTGATAATATTGTGAGCTAACCTTAAAAGAAAGACAAATTAGGTTATTGTGAGCGAACCTTAAAAGATAGACATATGCTGTCGCGGACTTTTTTATAGAACTTTTTAAGAGACACTATTTTGCAGTACAAAATTTTTACGTAACATTAACCATTTAGGCAGCGTACGCCTCGGAAGCTCTCAGACGGTAAAAATAATTCCCCGTTTTCAAAACATTCTTCATTGCTGCTCCGCTCCTATTCGTCTTAGCGTGATGTTATATAGCCTATAGCCATCCTCAATAAATGGACTATCAAACTGTAAAAGAAGTTTTGAAATCGAACCAGTAGTTCCTGAGATCCTAGCGTTCAAACAAACAAACAAACAAACTCTTCAGCTTTATAATATTAGTATGGATATGGTAATGTCATTGATATTGAAGTTTCATACTTTGTAATAATGTGACTAGACAAGGCACCATTATTTAGTCAAATATAAGAATTTGAATCTTGAGGGATGGAGAGCCAGAGTAAGGCCAAAGAAAATATGCATTTATTTTGTTAAAAATGATATGATTATGAAAAGAGTGAATGATGAGGCTCACAGTATAAACTGTATAAAGTTATGCTGTGGTAATAGAAAGGAATGGAAGAAAAAACATATTGCGCTGGACTCAATTAAATAGGACTTTCAAGATTTTATCTTATAAACAATATCACAGTATAAAGAGTACTAACCAGGAGGCCTACCACCACGTCTTATAGCAGTATTATTTTAATATTACTTCGTCTTTTCGTACCATGACGTCCTTAAAACAAGCTTATAACAATATTGAAACACAATAGCAATTTTGTGACGTCACCTCTAAAAAGTTCGTTCAAAGCGTACCATGACGCGACTTTTGACATCTAGCAATATTGTTTTCCTGTCAAATTTAGCGATCTTAAAAAAGTTGTTTCTCTCGGGCGGATTTATTATTGATATAGCAATTTTTAATAGAAAAAGTCATTATTATATTTTATAAAGTAAGTAATTTGCAATAATTATCGCTAGTGATCGTATAAAAGGTGAATTTCAGGATTTTAGTCTAATATTATATTCATTTTGTGTAATGATCGTAGATGGCATTTGCATTTGGATTATTTGAGTTTTTGGAAGATGATATCGCAGTCACTAATACAACAAGAAAGCGGCGTCGTGTACAACTTCGCGAAGAATGTGATCCTTTTGATTTAGATGAAGCAGAGTTTATCAAAAGATATAGACTCAGTAAAGAGCTGGCACATAACCTTTGCGATGAGTTGAGGCCGCTTATGCCAGCCCCTAAAAGATCTACAGATTTATCTGTAAATACGAAGGTAAATAATTGTAAAAAGTTTTTTTGTGTGAGTATATCTTTGTGTTCATAATATCAATTAACTAATCTATAATGTTTTATTATAGGTGTTGATTGCATTATCATTCTATGCAACGGGTTCATACCAACGTCCTATTGGCAACAATGAGGGTCATTTTGTAGCACAACAGACTGTCTCATCTGCCATAGCACAGGTTACGACATGCCTTAATTCTTCTACAATGCGACAGAAGTATATAAAGTTCCCAGTAAATGAGCAAGAGCGGAACAGTATAAAAATCGGGTATGTACTTTGTTATCCTTGCAAATTTCCACTCATTCACCCAAGACAAGCTGGCCAGTAACTGACTAATGACTATTCTTTAGACTATTCCTTGGCTAAGATTGGTTCTCTCACTATTAAAAAGCCCAAAACTATCCTCTAAGAAAGTCGCTGTTAAGTAACTGACACTCGGCGTTAAGGCATCATGAATGAGAGCATCTATCTCATTGTATGGCTAGTACACCCATTCTATCTACTCTCAACTCAAAGTATGATTAATTAACATTAATGTATTTCAGATTTTACAATAAGTATGGAATTCCTGGGATTTTGGGTTGTATTGATTGCACCCAAATTGCAATAATTCGCCCAGTACAGCATGAGGAACGTTACTTCTGTCGCAAACATTACCATTCCTTGAATGTTCAGTTGGTAAGTGCTCATATCTTATTTAAATATAATTGAAAACAGGAGAGAAACATAGAGTATATTATGCGAGTAAAAATATATTTATTATTTACAAGTTATTATCTAGAGAATATTAAAATTTGTTTCTTCTTGTGGGGATGCGGAGACACTATCCAGCCTGTTTTGTCATATTGACCAATCTGGGGACAATACACAATATTGTAAAATTATACAATGTCATTCAATGTACCTACTTACTTAATTTTTTTTTTCAGATTTGTGATGCAGACATGCAAATAGTAAGTGTTGATGCAAGTCATGGTGGTGCTAATCATGACTCTTTTATATGGAGTACACATCCCTTAAGAGCACATTTGGAAACTCTTAGTGATACTGAAGACATTTGGCTTCTTGGTATGTTTGGCATGAACTTTCTTTGCACTTTGCTGCTAAAAACTATACCATACTTTCTAATAATATTAAGATTTTTCTTTCACTAGGAGACTCTGGATATCCCTTGAGAAAGTACATGATGACACCAATACTGGATGCTGCACCAGAATCACCAGAAGCACACTATACTGTTGGGCTTCTTAAAGCACGTTTTCGTTGTTTACTTGTGCACAGAGTGCTGCATTACTCCCCAAAAGTAGCAGGCTCTATTGTCAATGCTTGTGTAATCTTACACAACATTTGTAATAAGGCTAACCTACCAGTGCAACAATTAAATAATGAAGATATGATTCAAGAAGCTCAATCACAGCCCCAACATAATTTTAGTGAACATTCGCGTATTACCAACACCAACACCGCTCTGCAGCATGGTGTATCTACTCGGCGCTCTCTTGTGCAGCGGCTGTGGGAAAGGCGGCATCTAACTTCCTGAAACAATAAGTTGCTTTATAGTATTCTACAATCATTGTTACTAAATTTCTTTTTAATTGTATTATTTAATAATTTAATCTTAAGGCAAACTAACACTACTAAAATTTGAATTATTGTAAACTGTTGTTAAGTATTAAAGTTTTGTTTACAAATGACCAACTTTTTATTTATTTATTTTTATTTATTTATTTATGTACATACACACATGTAACATGAAATGGAAATAACAGAGAGAGTAAAGTACAAAGGCACTACTTATTTCAATAGAAATCTCTTCCAGTAGGCCTGAGATAGGAGAAGATAAAAAAAAAGAATATAATTATGTGTAATTTTTCAATCTCCCGGGTTTGAACAAATATTTGCGTCATCCGCAAAGTTAATTTATTGTCTAGATTAAGATCGTACAGCTTACTTATAATGGGTTATTTGATTGATTATGGATCACACATTTATGTCTCCAGTGAGAATCGAACCCACGAATTTGTGATCTGCAATCGCACATTTCGACCTCTAGACCAACAAGGCAGTCAAATATACATACATAGTCACGCCTTTTACCCCGAAGGGGTAGGCACATGCACATTTCACCTTACAGTTTTATGTCCCAAGTAATAGGTGGTGGGCTTATTAATGGCAGTCAAATATCACAACATAACTATATAAATAACTAAGATGCACATTACTAACCTTACTACAGCATTGGTAAACAATTTCAATTGCTCGACTGCCTCCTTCATGTAATCTGCCATGCTCACAATCCCCGCTGCGTGAGTTTGTGAGGACTGCACTAGGGCACGTCTTGCAGCCTCCTGTGACAGTGGTGGCTCGCGCCTCCGACGTCGGCGACGCGGAGATTGGTGTACAGATGCTGGTGCAGGATAGGAGAGGGAGTTCTTTGGGGGGCGCTAACTGCTATATTTTGGATAGGAGAGGGATTCGTTTGGGGGGCACCACCTGGAATAGGTTGAAAATCTAGGACCTCGATATTGAACTCTGTGGATGTCAGATCACGGATAATATCTGTGTTTTGCAACACAGACACTGATGCTGGGGAATCCTGCACATTCACATCCATTGAACCAATCTCTGGCGGCTGTAATGATAAAAGAAGAGTTATTCATATGAGAGTGCTCAATACAACAAATAGACATGAAGCCGCATACATTATTTACTTACCAGTTCCACCCGAATGCCAGGCAAACCTTGACCGAAATCGTCCCCGAGTATTTGTAGAAACTTTGTTTCAATTTCAGTCAATGGTTTTTCAGTTGATGGTCCTCCGCCAGTCCGGGTGTGAGAAGCCCGCACCATGGCCATTCTCTTTTTTAACTTGGCCTTAAAGTCTACCCAGTACTGAAATATAATAATAATGTGGTTCATGTATTGTAATAAAATAAAGTTAAGAAATATAGAAGTATACCTAATTTTAATAAATAGTTACTTTAGACCAGCCTGTCCAATCTTTATGGCAGCCACCTCCTTCAGAGTTCAAAACTTCTGCCACCTCTCTCCACTTTCGTTTTGCGAATTCTTTGGCTTGTAGAGAGCGGTTGTGGGCAGAAGCGACGTCTCTATTCGCGTTCAAAAATTCCCATAATATCTCAAGTTGCCGGCACGAAACTCGGTTAGATCTTCGGCTGGAAAATAAATTAATTAAAGTCATCATTTCATTAATAAGTACTACATATGCTAACTTCGTATTAGCAGTAAATAAATATTGCATTTTAAAACGAATTCATATACTGACTACTATCGTACTTACCTTGATTCCATGTTGAACATCGAAATCTCATAACAAGACTAAAGAAATATAATATTAGAATAAGCTAACTAACCCGGCTTATCAGTTTTATTATAACCACTTAACATTTTTGTTTCAAATTTCGTTCGTACTTTAGCACCAACCACTTGACAACCAAAACAATGTTCCGAATCACATCATGGGCGTTATACCTATAGCCAGCACCCGTACCTAGTTAGTCCATTTTTAATTTTTGTTATGTTTTTAGCGAACATACAGTAAAGATTTATGTTTATTTACTAATTTAGGTATAATTAAAAAATAAATGTATTATAATCAATACTTATTAGGTCGTCAAATAAATGATTTTACTTTCAAACCAATTCTCAATGAGCGATTCGGACCGCGATGTTTAGAAAAGGACATCGCTATATAAACTAAATAGCGTTGTCTCGTTTCAATTATCAGCAAGGAATGGACAGAATATACAAATCATTCGCTCTTTCCCCGCACTATAGCAGGAATGGTACAATTTTGTTTATATAGGGTCATGGTACGAATAAATGTATTGTTATTGTAAGCTTGAAATAAAACTTCCTTGAAATAAGATTGTTTTATAAAAGGTGGTGGTAGGCCCCCAGTATTGTAGCTCCCTACAAACGGACGAAGCGCAAACTATACCTACGAGTCTCATTTTCGGCAGGCCTTTCAGCACGCAAGCAGGCGCCGCAGTCGCGATTGTGCCGAGTAGACGAATGGACGGTGTGTCGTTTTTTAGACAGTAACCGCGCGAGGTTTATTTACTAAAAATATTTAATATGACAACTAGAGTCTATTCTGCTTGTTTTGGTTGAATGAACTCGTTAATAACGCACCCAGAGATAACGTTTTTTAGATTACCTGGAAACTCTGAAAGGTAAGACTATAAATTGATTTTACTTCAGAACTAATTGGTACTATACTACTAGTTGACTAAAGTTAAACAAAGTGATTGACACGAGTGAACTAGGTGGTTACATGAAGTAGGTATGTTTGTGTTTAAAACTAGACTTCTGCTTGCTCAGTCAGTGAACAGTGCGATCCAATTAAGTACAATATCCAAAAAAAACTAGTTCAGAACTCTAGTACGTGCAGGTAGTACATTTAGTTCCGTTGTCAGTTCGTAGTTATTTAATTGAGTGCAATGATTTAGGTATGTTTCAAGAGTATTCATTTCTTTGTGGATGACCGATGTTACAGTACACGCTAAGTGTACTGTAACATCGGTTATCCACAAAGAAACAAACCGTATGACTTTGATTGACAGCATTTTTGTTACCTTTGGTTTTTATTACACGCATAGAGACAAATATGAACTTCCAAAATTTTACACAACTTGACAATGTACGAAAAGTACTAGTGTACTAGAGACTGACTAGTACTTTTAAATCGAAAAATTAAAGTTTTAATTTTGTAAATCAAAAATTTAACGCAGTGATTATAAAGACTAGAATTCCGTGATTCTATCACTGACGATACATGTGATGAGCCGATTATTACACAGGCCTGCAAAATGAGGGTCATAACTTCCTCTCTGGAATTTGATAGCTGATCCTAGGGTATTTTGGTGCGCTGATTACGAATATGTACTTAGATTTTCTCCATCACCTCCAGATTTTTCGAAAAAGGCACCGATAGAAAATAGAAAAAAAGACCCACGTTTTCTCAAAAAAAATATATATTTAAAAAAGTACATAACCTTTAACTTATAAAACGACTAAAATATAATAATAACTTGTTACTAGTCTAAATTACACGTAAATTTTATTTGTGGAACCTAGTTCTTTTTTCCTGGAACCTTCGGTTGTGCGATTTTCGCTTAAATTTCCGGTTTGGATCGTCGCGCTTCAATAAACAACAATAGTCCGCCATCATGCTAGTATTCCATCTTCCACGATTTCAGACTTCAAGCTCTTTCAAATCTTGCTAAAATCTTTCGCCTTGTTCTTTGCTAACGGCTCCTATATTTTCTGGGAAGTAATCAATGTGCGAATTTAGGAAATGAAGTTTAGTGCTTGTTTATGTCCCTTTTATTTTAGAATTGTATCTAGTTATGTCACAACAACAAAAGTAGCCATCTTTATCGTGGTCTTTAGCCTCTCTTCATAGCATAGGTGTAACGATTTTGAAGCTATTTTTCTGGCCTTTTAAATACTTGCGAAATTGTAATAAACAATTCGAACAAAGTTTATGAGGTGTCGAAGTTTTGTCTTGGTTACTTAATTCGTGTCCAAAATAACTTTTGTAAATATTTTTCACTAACTCTGTAATGCTGTTTCATTGTTTTATCACCATAAAATTCCGGGAGATATTACAAAAACAATTCGTAGAATTTAAACAAGTTCGCAATGACATTTTAAAGTTCATGTTTCAAGATACAACTGTTAATTTTCTAAATCAGTGTGGGTACTTATACAAATACCCTTTGGTTTATCTTTATTACACCCTTTTCTGATAATATTTACAAAAATATGTATCTAATATTACTACTAGGTAATTTTTTTGATTTTATTACAAAATTAAGTCAAAATTACCCGATTTTAACATGGTTAAGGCGAATTACTTATACTTTTTATGTAGTAATTACCAAATTACTGATTTGCATGAATTTCTATGTCCCCTTACACTAATTAAATGCAATAAAAATAAAATTAAGTAATTTAATGACGTTTTATAAATTTCAAAAGGTAGGCGCTCAGACATTATGAAGCAAAATCTTAAATATTCAATATCAAAAAATCCTGACGTGTAGGATTTTTTTTATTATTTTTCTCGTAATCAGCACATCAGAAACTATAGAAAATGTTACTCAGATTTCAAAGAGGAAAACCATTGCAGACCTGTGTTATTATTGTCTACGCCGCTTACACGTTTTCAAATTTCTATACCCGTCTCACTCAATCGTTAGTAGATAACGGGCGCTGCGCCGCGACGCCGCCACCCCGCGCCGCCAGCCGTTGCGGGGATATTATATTATTATTCACAAAGTATTTTTTTGTTTAAATAAAAAAGTTACATATTTACTCGAAATGAAAGCCGGTTGTCAGTAAAACGACAATCCTTAATACAAATTGAAGGCCTTGTGGGCGGATTGAAAAATTTCAACTGCATTACGCTGACTATCTATACGCGTACGTTAAACTATAAGGTAAAATGTGGGTGTATACTATGCCTCTGCCTACACCTTCAGGGATAAAGGCGTGACTATATGAATGTATGTATGTACATATTTACAATCGCAATACTAAATAGAAAATCAAAGCAGGCACATATTATTAAAATGCTGTAGGTGGGCAAGCCCTATCGCATGCTTACGTACCGCGCGGCTGTAGGCATTTATTTCTAAAATCCGGCCAAGTCAAACTACAGTATACAGTGACAATATCGAGTGTTCTAAATAGCTCCTCCACGACTTGTTGCTAATCTCAAATGACATTAAGAGGTGCAGAGAATCGTAACCAAGACGATAGAAACTTGGAAATCAGCACACGTGATGACGCGACGTGATTCCCTATTCTTAAAGTTTGAGAATTAAACCGGAGCGTGTATAATCGAGGCTGAGGGCCAACCGGTTGATGCTGGAGCCTTGAGATCGTGGACATTATTTTGGCGTGCTATAGATGAAAAATTAAACTTCAACGTCCAGCCAGAAATAAACAAACAAACAGGCATGCTCAAAAATGAATATTCAAATATGTTAATATGTAGAGTAGTATTATGATAAGTAGCGTAATAAATGAATGCTTTACGGTTTCAGACGTGCAACGGTGCGTTACGTTGCGCTTGTGGACGGTACTCTCTTCGACGTTCTCCCATAATCTATTTCGATCGTGGCTGCGATTTGACTTCTATTTCTCTCAAAAAATACCTAGCTGTCGATGCTTCCATATTTCTTTTTTTATACCACCAAGGTGGCAGACAAGCATACGGCCCACCAGAAGGACTGGTGGTCACCGCAGCCTATGAACGTTTGCAACACCAGAGGCGCCACTCTCGCGCTGCCGACTGTATGATAGGAGAGCCTCTGATTGCAGCTTTGCTGAAAGCCTTTTCATAAAAAAGTCTTTTTAAAACAATTAAAGTTAAACCATAGTTTCCACACGGCAGCCTTAAAAAATTGTAACATCCTTGAAATTTTTTCTACATTTAGATCCAAAAATATATTTCATTTCAAATATAATGTAAGTAAATCTGTCAGCCGTTCGTAAAATCGTAAGTCGTTTATAGCGACAGGAGCGCGGCACTTCAGCTCAAGCCAGAGTGGTCGTGCTAACAGCCCGGCATGGTGATTAGCGATCGGACACGGGACGAATTGTGTGGCTGTGTTCCCGCTGCCGTGGAAATTGGGAATTTTAGACTTTGAACCCCTGACGAATGTCTTGGGAATGAGTGATGTTTAGATACATGAGGTGTTTTTGGATTCTCTTTGCGGTTTCTGTCTCGACTCATTTTACTATTATATGCCTTAGCTAAATAGCTTGTATTAGGAGAACACGTCATTACTCACATGGCTGGCAATCTAACTCAAGCTGCTTTAGCGTTGGCTGGCTCATTACGGGGTATTTCACCGAATAGCCCATCAAGCACATGCGCAAAATTATGACTGCAAAGCCATTGTCATGCTACCATCGTTTATGAACTTAAAAGTAAGCTGAATGATCTTAAAGCACCTTGACTTGATAAATAATACCATCTATCCAAAAATGCTGCAATATCCGTGTATCCATATAGCAGCTATAGTGTATCTAAGGCATCACTTTAGTTACGTACACAAAGAAAGACGTCGGTGGTATTGAAACATTCCATAGAACTTTACACTTTAATCATCGTGTCATAAAGCTACAAGACTAACTTGTCCCCATCTCCTAATATAGCTAGAACAGTGAGCGGTGTTCCTAGATTCTGTACAAAGCCAGTGCAGCCGCGTGCTATAAACTCGTCACTACCATATTTATTGATGTGGACTTTTAAGGACCACGTCACGACCGGTCCCTCCATAAGCGTACCAAGTCATGAGGACATTAAATTGTTTATTAGAAAATGGTAGACAACTATCTTGCGATTCAACTATGCCGGTAAGTTACGAAATATATCTATTGGATATCTTTGTAAGGTGTAGGCGCGTTTTCTTTGATATCTTTACTGTGGGCAATTATGACTTCCTTCGAATTTCTTTTCGTCTGATTGATACCTTTTGATCCTCTGAATGAGTTTCTTATCGATATTCTTGATACTTTTTGCACATTTAACATGTTCCGCTAAGAACATCTTCAACTGAACAATATAACTATATTATTAAACGTCTGATGCTGATGTATCATGCGGATACGACAACAGTTGAGATTTGCAGTAGGAATTGAATCGATTGAGGACTATTCGAAGTTGCCCGGACAGGTCAACGACATATTACGATCAATTTCGGCAACCATCTGCGGACACTCGTCAATTGCGTTTTGAATTCTTGGAATATTGACTTGTTTAAAATATTTATAGAAAAAAAAAAAAAGAAAGAAAATGTGTTTATTAGCGATCACAACGTACATAAAACAGTTTCAAATTGATCAACAAAATTATCAAATATCCATAAAAAAAATACATTATCATAGAAGTACAAAATAAAAAAATAAAGTGCACAACCACAATTTTGCCTTTGCCTGTCCTTAAACGGATAAGAAAAAAAAAAACTACTAAAACACATGGCCGCCGCCACATGTTGTTGACATGTATTGTCAACGTGTCATCTTCCTGACGTGGCAATTTGGCAAATGTCGCACGTGGTTAAAAAATAGTTAAAATACATAAGTACTTTTTCAGAAATCGCTAATATAGTTTATTTGCATTACCTTTCAATATGTACGCTGTGTTCACAATAAGGGATGGACACTCAGCAAACACTGAGTTGGCTATCAACCAACTCAGAACTGATTTTCAGTGCCACCCCCGAGTGCCACCTGACGTCTTCAGGCAATGTCGTTTCACTTTATCACTACCTACATAATATGATTATGTGCTTTATTATTATGTGCTTTTATCTATCAAAGCACGACTCGGGAATATTTAAGCGATTTGGCGATAATATCATAGGATTTAAAAATTCCTAGCGTGTTACAGTCTTGTGTAAATTCGACGATTGCTACGAAATGATGACAGCTGCTTGATCTTATGGTAGGATATTCTCGAGAATTTTTTTATTCAGGCGTAGCTGTAGGGCCTGTAGAAGTAACGGCTGAATGCAATCTAGATTGAAAAGAGCACAACAGTCTATGTAAGGTATAGGTACCTACCTAGTTTACATAGAGATGGCTTCTTCAGATAATCAAGTGTTCGAGCTGAATATATTGTGTAGATGTACGATTTTACTTGATCAACTACTAAATTGCAGTGATGTGTATAATCGAAATCGGGATATTTGCTTTTGACCACGCAAGCAGCTAGCAGATTATTCAAGGATATATTCCTTGTCCTTGGATCATCTGCTAGCCGTATAAGTGACAAAGTGGTACGGCATAGTTATAGAACTAGCAACTCAGTAAAAAGAAGGAACTTTGCTTATTTGGCAAATAGATTTACCTTTTTCATACATCGTATTTCTTTTTTTTAGCGTAAGCTGTTCAAATTAACATTGTAACATTCTTGGGAGCTGTACATTCATCTTGTTCAAATCCGTACGGAAATAGATCTCGTTCAACTGCGTGACATTAACATTCTTTAAATATTTCAAGACACGTCTTTCCATATTTATCTATTAGTTGGATATTTTATGGTATTATCTTACTAACATATGGTTTTCCGCGTGTCGATCACTTAGGTATGAGTCATAATGAGAAAATTATTTCGCGACACTTGTATAATAAATTGTTTTGCTGACAGAGATTAATGTAAGTACATAAGTACGTATTGTTTGAAATATTTGTCAGAATTGCACAGTTAGGTACAGGTAATGCAGTGAAGGGAGGGTACCAGAAAATCTAACCCTGGATTTAGATGCAGTTTTGAAGAATGTTTGAATAGTAATGATGATGATAATAAAATTGAAGCGAAAGTAGTTCAAATTAAATCAAGAGATTCGTTGATTGCACTAATAAACAAGATAAAACTCTTTCTTATTTTATTTATTTGTATAGGAGTGTATCAACGACAGACGTATCATTAATCCATCGCGTAATTGTATATCGTGAGACATTTGTATACGTTTTGATACCGGCGCTCACCGCAGAAAGCTCCAAACCACCGGACGTAGAGGTTTAACACATCATTTTACAACTGCCAACCGCCTCGATTGATAAGTTCCCCGTTGCTTTCAGATGCTATCTCTCCAATGTATCAATCAATTCTTTCATTTCCGATGTGATCATCCGGTCGTTTCTCAGTTGTCGAATTTGCCTTGATCTTTGCAGCTTATGTTCAAAGATCGTACTGTTATCGACACTTCCGGAATAGTAATATGTTTAATTAGTAGATTAAACGCGTGATCTTTGATTAGATAAATCGATTTTGTTGTTTTTTTTTTTCAACTTTATCTATTTCTGCATCCCATTGAATTTCTATTACTCGTTCTACAACCTAATCAGTTTTTTAAACCTCGACGAAAAACGAGCCTGAGTATGTCTGTTTGTGGCATCGTAGCGGCCCAACGGATGGACCAATTTTGGCTACGATTACAGAGAGCAATAGTTGGCTACGATCCTATTTCAATATAACTGTATTTCTTTCTTCATCGTTTCTATTACTTATGCGTAGGAGTAAATGAGTATTATACTAGGTTTATGGGATCCTATTAAACCTAGTTTGTTTAATATCCTAACATTAAGATTTGATTGTAACCAATTTATTGCGGTCAATATACAAAACCAACCGTATTGTGGTAGCTTCTTGTTTTGAATCATTCATTTGAATTATGCTAATTTGTATCAAGCATACTACCAATATGTAAAGACGGCTTATTTTCAAAATTATGACCCAAGGCTATATATAAATAAAGAGTGTTTGTATATATGAGAGTATTTGTATGCATTTGAACTGTTTGACGGCTATTTTTCTAGGTAAATGTAACAGTTTTTTTAACTAGAGAGGTATTTGAAAAGCTTTTACCTGCAAGAACGAAGAAAGAAGTAAAAAGTATTTACTTATAATTGGTAGCTGCATAACTAACGTGTTATCCTTCGACTCTTTTTACTTCGGACCACAAGAGCCCGCCTTTTTCAGGAGCTTATTGAAAACTACTACCTTTTGACATCCTTTTGATCACCCAAGCACAAGAGGATGCTATCGTTATATCCTTATTTTTCTGACAAACTACTTACAGATGAGGTTGACTTGGGCCATAAGATCTAGGTGGGATATACCACGGAAATTGTCTGTTTAATCCTCCACATATTCTTATTATTCTGTGTCTTGCTAAATTTATATTTTCGCATGAATGCTGCCCTAAGGTTGACATTGTCGCATTAAATTCCTTTTGCCATTATGTCCAAATAAGGGGTGGGGGGATTTTTTTGTTTTACGTGAGGCAAAATCCTCATTGATGCTATGCCGGACTCCTACCGACTAAATAACCTCACATGTCCTGCCTAAAAGCATACTGTTGGGAGCCCCGGGTAAGCCCTCGGTAATCCTACCGAGGGCTTACCCGGGGCTCCCAACAGTATGCTTTAGTATCCACTCCTAATGCTGGAGTATCCACTCCAGGACATTATGTCCCCCTTTGTATAATTTTTATATAAATATCAATCAGATAACAATATATAAATTTGTTGCCAATTAATCTCTTCACAAATTGATCCGATCGCGATACGTATTGTGTAAGTAAATGGAACAAATCTTCTAATCCTTACAATCATTTATCAGCTGTCACCCGTCAGACATTGTCTTTCATCTATCTCACAGATGCAAATTTAATACAACGAAGGAACATGATCGCATTGAGCTCGCTTAACTTGTTCCATTTATCATCTCAGCACAGGTGTTGTTCTCGCTTTAATGTTTCATCACAGTGACAGGGTTGACGTGTGACGAGTATTGCTGCGAAAAATGCGTTCCAATTTAAACCCCTTCGGTCAGATTGGAAACCAAAGTTATAATGAACTACATATTGTATCTATCTGGTGGTTGAGAGTGCTTTTTTTTTCGTGTGGAAATCCTACATGGAAGCTATGCCGGACTCCTGTCTAAGGGCGGGAGTCCCGGGTAAGCCCTCGGAAGGATGTCCTAGGGCTCTCGGCAGCCAGGGCTGTCGGCAGTGGTGTAGAGTGCTGGGAAATGTGAAAAGTGCGGATCGATCAGCAGTTTTGAGGCGTGGAAAAGATTTGCTTGCTTAAAGAAGTTGCCTACTGAAACAAGATACAGTTATGTAGTTAGTTTAGGTAAGAAAGTCTTTTAGCGAGCAAGCTCTTGCTGAAGTCTAATGCTATATGTCTTTTGACTCGCACAACAAACACGATTCTTTGCAATGCGGCCCACCGACCATACTTAATGTGCAAAAATGTTCCAATATTGCAACTTGCTGAGCGATGCAGAGAGACCCGCCCTAGACCCACTGGCACGACCTATTATTTGTGACTGGGGCATTTTCTATTGTTCAATAGCAAGAATTATCCCTTCGTATAATGTCTTTAAACTAACACGATCTGTATGATTCTCTATGATTGTTGCATCTTTTTATTTCTTCGTCGGCTTGGCATGTCATATGTACGTTCAAGTATGTGCTGCCTTTCTTCGTTCATATTCGTTTTATATATTTTTCTTGCTTCCATTATCATTCAAGACTGTAACAACATCAGATTTTACTTTTTGTTGAATAATAATTATCCAGCAAACATGTCACAGTGTTCCGTAACGCAAAATCTCGAGGGCCCATTAAACATCGTCATTAAAACGACTACCATAAAAGTAAATGATGGTGAAGTATTTCGGGCTATGCACACACTCGTAAATCTCATTTACGAGTCAGACTCAACTCATTATTTAATTCCGAAAAGATCTTTCAAAATGATTGTGCTACCAACTTTGAATAAAACGCATACGTTTTATTTACAATTTATATGTCTATGTAAGGTGGTTTCCCCATTCTGCGATCGTAGGCTAAAAGCCATCGATGAGCCTATAAACTTAGTTTATGATATCTATGATGATTTTTATGATTACGACTGTCGTTTTATCTCTAACGTTCAAACGAGCCCCATTCGATTTATTCATGCCACATTTGGAGAGAATGTATTGAAGTAATTTTACAATTTTATTGTTCCTTTCGGTCATTTGGTTCGGTTTTGAAGTCCCTTTTGATTTATCGATTGACATAATTGAAAAAATATACATTTTTTCATATGTAACGGGTGTTTTTTTTAGAGGTATAGAACTTTAAGTTGGCCTAGCTGTTTAACCGGCGGTATTTTTGTCAGCTGTAAAGTGATTTATGTTTAGTATGGTTTGGCATTTTAACATAAATAGACTGAAGCCTGAACAATGCTTCCAAATTGTGCAAATTTATTTTGAAAATCATGGTTCTTTCCGAAATGCGTATCGTGATTTTCATAAGCGAATTTTCTTTAGCGGTGCAGCTCACTTTTGGTTGAATGGATACATCAATAAACAAAACTGCCATATTTGGGGTGATGATGATCCTCAAGTGTATGTTGAGACACCGTTACATCCAGTAAAACTGACTGTGTGGTGTGCTTTATAGGCTGGTGGAATAATTGGTCCGTACTTCTTTAGAAACGATGCTGACCAGAATGTTACAGTCAATCGTGACTGCTATAGAGCGAAGATTACTGACTTTTTCGTTCATCAATTGAACAACCATGTTGTGCAGGAGTAGTGGTTTCAACAAGACGGCGCAACATGTCACATTGCTCGTGCCACAATTGATTTATTGAAGGAAACGTTTGGTAACCGCATAGTTTCACGTTTTGGACACGTGGATTGGCCTCCAGAGTCGTGCGATTTTACGCCACTTGACTATTTTCTGTGGAGATATGTGAAGTCGCTCGTCTACGCCGATAAGCCCGAAACGATTGACCACTTGGAGGATAACATTCGGAGCGATATTGTCGCTATACGGCCACAAATGTTGGGAAAGTCATCGAAAATTGGACCTCTAGATTAGACTACGTCCGAGCCAGCCGGTTATATGCCAGAAATCATATTTAAATTATAATGCCAGAAGATTTCCTTTCGAATAAAGTCATTTCCATATCAATAAAAACAATCACCTTTGTTTTATTCCATTTCAAAGTTCTATACCTCGAAAAAAAACACCCTTTACTTATATATTTATTCATATTTTCATTGTATATCTCGCACAAGTTAATAAACAGCAGCTTAAATTATTGTAATTTATATCAGCATTTTGTATGATTGTGATCTACTAGATAAATTCCTACTTTGTATTCAACATCGACGTTAACGAATTAATTTTTGAATAATTTCATAAGAAAAGAACATAACAATCGATTGTATCAAATTAAAATACGCGCAACTTTATGTGTGAAATTCTAATGTTCACGGTTTAAGGTAAAGTATAATTTAGTAAATTTGCTAGAAATAAAACGAATTATCTTGAAGACATGACAATAATCAATTTATACAACAGTTAGAAATATTTTTACGTTGATTTCTCGAATCAACTTTGCAATGATGCCGTTACCAAAAGAAAAGGAACAAATGACAGCCATAGTTGTCTCTATACCGACAGCTTTTCTCTCTTGTAACGAAAGCTTTTCGCTCAACTGTACCACAAATTAGAGATAGTACTGATGGAAAACTCATGTATGTACTTTTTTTTTCACACCTACCCTCTGCTACACACACTCGCGCACAAATCAGTATCGAAAATTCGTTTGAGACCGCCTGACCTCGTGTCTGTGAATGACTCTATCTAATTGTATATTTCTTACTATCTCTAATAAGTTTCCATCTGTACTATCTCTAATTTGTGACCGTACAAACCTTAATCGTAATCGGCTGATTGTATTGATTGATAATATTTTTATATTTATAATTTGATATATCGGCTCATTGTGTACTCTGTTATAAATCTTAAATAACCAGAAAAACAACAAATTTCAATTCTTTGCTTATCAAGTCTCCTAAAAGTGTAAATAGAAACTCATAAAATTTTTAAACCACAACGGTGGCAGACTGGCCCATACGGGCTAACCTAATGGAAAGTGCTGTGCCTATGGACTTTTGCGAGCCTGCCGAGCTTGCAAACTTATGTCAATGGGCTTCGTTAGAAAGGATCTTCATCTTAGAAGAATTGTGAATCTTATCAATTTCCAAGCGCCGAGTTATCTAATAATAACAAATTTGATCAATTCAACAGCACCAATTGCGTCTGTCTCCCGTGATGATGATGTATGCAACCACCCCGATGGTTCAGTCCACGATCGGTTTCCTGCGATCATTCAATTACTCTCTGCATGAGTCAATGCGGGCTGCTCTCAATAAATGTTCTTACACAAATCTCCGGGGGCCGATATTATTGTAATTGATAGGACCAGTCGATTTGAATGACTGGAATGAATATGTAGATTTTGTTATGACTTAGGTATATACTAATTGTGCTATGTGGTGGATTTTTTTTATGATTAAAATAACAGTAAAAGTATCTTCTGCGTCATCGGCAGCTTTGATTGTGATATGATGGCAGATAAGCTGCAGAAGAATTGACTTCACCCATTAAATCTGGCTCCTAATAAATCTGCATCTTACTTCTTACTAATATTATAAATGCGAATGTTTGTGGGTGTGGATGTGTGAATGTTTGTTACTCTTTCACGCTCGAACGGCTGAACGTATCTGGCTGAAATTTGGTACAATGATACATTATAGTCTGGAATAACACATAGGCTACTTTTTATCTCGGGAATAAGTTCCCACGGGAAGCGGGAACGGGAACAAATTTTACGCGGGTGAAGCTGCGGGCCTCAGCTAGTAATCAATACTTCTGACTGGCTTGCACTTCACTACAGTTGAGGAACTTGAGGATGACACTTGCCTTTGGTCACATTATAAATATTGGTTCCAATAGACTAGACTACAGCTCGCGCCACATATCTTTGCGTCAATAAAGTGCGTTCGTTCGCGTCGCAATTTATGCATTATCAGGTATTATGCAATATACTGCTGCTGAGGCAGGAGGGTAGTTTGCCCTGTGATACCTAGTAGTGCATAATTGCGGCGCGAACGAACGAACTTCATAGACGCAAAGTTATGTGGCGTTAGCTGTAAGCACCGAAGTGATACCTACATACATACATATGGTCACGCCTTTATCCCCGAAAGGGTAGGCAGAGGCATATTATATGCCTACATTTCACCTTTTGTATAATTTGTCCCACGTAATAGGTGGTGAGCCGTATTGAAGTGTTTAAATGAACAGGCGCAGGTTGTGACTGCCTGCTGTTGAAATAAAGCCTTCAACTTAGCTTAACGACTGCCATTTTACTGGCAACCGGGACCAACGGCTTAACGTGCCTTCCGAAGCACGGAAACGCTCAAATAAATGTCACAAAGTGATCACATGGATGGTCACCCATCCATGGACCGGCCATAGTGAAAGTTGCTTACTGCAGTGATCGTTTACAGAACACTGAGTACGCGGGGCCACGAGCGCTTCTTGTTTGATACCTTGAAGTGATACCTCTCCGGTTGTAAAACGCAGGTCTCGAAAAAGACAGTTCGTTCATAAGAGCTCGAAAGTTTCTCATAATTATGTCTTTATTTAGCAATGAAGTAGAGGCAAAGCATTCGTTTAAATTACCGTATTGAGTTGTATTTGATGCATAACTTCCGTTGTGCAATTTCTCTCTCGACGCAGGTAACTCTGAGGCGAGAAATTGGCTGCGGGCGACTGTCATTAAATGCTACTAGGGTTGTGCCTAAAAGGAAACGAAAAATTTGCATGAAACTATGTGACTATAAAAAAAACAAAACTGGTAAAGGCACCGTAATGTGTGAATGATATTAATATAGTATACTAGCTGACCCCCGCAACTTCGTGTGCGTAATAAATGTAGAACTGTTCAACCGATTTTGTGCAAACTTCACATAAACCATCTACTAAATAGTCCAAACAAAGCCTAAACATTTGGTTTGGATAGGTGAGCCCGTTCTCGAGTTATAAAATTACAACGAAAAGTGGCATTGATTTTTATATATATAGATTCTAAAAAGAACCATTGAGTCAAAGTCAAAGTCAATAAACATTTATTTCGCATAATCCTAATACATAGGCACTTGCGACACGTCAATGTATACAAAGCAAAGTCACTACCACCAGTTCGGAACGGGGCCGCTTGAGAAGAACTGGCTATTAACTCGGCGGTATCGTGTCAATCACAATAGTTCAAATTATAACTATTGTCGTTTTCGACAAAAGCCTGTTACTTGATGAGCTCGTGACTTACATACCAAGCGAATTACCGACCTTTTCACATTCAAAAAAGTCTGAACACAATAAAGTTTAAATCGGAAGATTTTTTTGCGCTATTAAATATGGCAACCCTATTCAGTTGTAATGAAGTGGTGCCATTCCGTGTGCTAATTCACTGGCCACACTGGACTCGCTACTCATTCGTCTATGCCCGCGGCTGGTCCATTTATAACAGGACCCAGAGTCCTACCTCGACACCAAACATGGAATTACGCTGGATACCGACAGCCTATTCTAAATTATTGCACTTTACGTGGGCAGATTTTGTGAGCTTGATTAATACATTTGCTGAACTAATTCCATAAACATGATCTATGGAATAGTTGCGTCACGAATTACATTCCTGCCTAACCTGTCCGTTAATGTTTATTCGATTTTATTAGGTGTCACTAACATTTATCTACAACTCAGCACGAAACGGTCCATTAATAGTACTTTTCATTAATATTTATATAGCAGAGGTTGTACGTCCAAATTAAACGTTAAGTGGATTTCTCGGGGTTAACGATATTTGCACAAAAAGGTTTTACGGAGAAACACGCGGTTGGAGAAATTCGAAGATCGCGTTCTCGTGTTTTGGCTTTAACGATCGAAGTGCTAACAAGTCATGTGGTGCCTTTTTGCAAGCCTTCTAAAAGGAAACTACACAGAGTATATGTGTTATGTATAAAGGATACAAGAGTGCCGGCGCTGCGGGATGTGTATAAATCCAATATGCCCATTGTCCTGTCGCGAGCACAAAAGTGCACTTTTGTTCCAGCTTCCTACCGATTCGGAACAATGTATCGCGGAGAGGACACGCATGTGAAAGCTTAATATATTTCTTGACCATACAGGCAAGGATACAATAATTTTAGTTAATTATGAGTATTACGAATAGAAATATTCTAATGTACTACTCGACCAAGCGTTCTTAGACTAATGCGTGGAATGGCCTTAACCGCCTGCACACTACCTCAAGTACTGGAATCGCCTGAGTATCACCCGCAAGGGTTTTTATAAATTTATTTCCAGAAAAAAAAAGACCCGTTCGATTATAGAGTTTCTTCGTTACAATTGAATCGACTACTTCGCTCTGTCGAATAGTATCGTTGAATAAAATTGTATCTTAAAATATTTTCTCTCAGGCTAAAAGGAAATTTTGAATTTCACCCTTCCATAGGGCGCATGTTGCGTGTATTTGTAGCTAGCTACAGCTCAAATCACAAGTTCCCAAGCAAGTGCACGGGTGCACCTGATAATTCTGAAACACAACAAGAAAGCACGTGCTAAAAATGAATGATCATCGAACGCGCGCTGTGCAACAGTCTGTCTAAACTAACCACAATAGGTAGTGCTTGTGTTTTTGTAAGTGGCTGGGTAAATAAAATTCAATTTTAATTTAATAAGATGAGGCTCTGGAAGGATAATGCGTTCGTCAAGCTATGGAGGCTAAACATAGAAAGAAAATCAAAAACTTAAATCAAAATATAATAACTTCTATCTCATCCGCACCTGCAATTTGTATGGGGTCGAATTTTACAAAAATCTGTATTAATAGAGCGCTTCAGTTTCTATGGTGCCACAAACTTGTTTTGAAAGATAAAGAGAAGATTCTGTCTATGAGACTCCTAGTTTTTGCTAGCACAGTATACATCCTTCAATGTATTTGCAACATTTCCGCTCGTTAATGACGCCTTCCACTGAGAGAAGCTCTATGGTTTCGTGTTCCTTCAAACCGCACGACACCGCGTTAAACGCGAATATCTTGCAAATCTCTCGACCGGTGTATTTTTTGTATGCCTTTAGAGCGGAAAGTACAAAATATTTACATCACCTATAAAAGTTGCCATCTTTACAGAAACATTTTTTTAAGAACAGACATAAAGCGAACATAAAGCAATGAAAGCTCGCTTTATCAATAAAATCTAACAAAAAGTTTAGAGGCCTAATAATCCGATTTTACAGATTATCTCGATTATATTGTTACTTTTATGATACAGGAAGGTTTTATTACGCGTTTCTCAACATTTTTATTAATAATCTTCGATAAATCATTATATTCTATGAATGTCGGGACTATAGTTCCAAGGTGCAATGTATCTCACCCGAGAATTCTTTTGTCGATAAATCACATCGGCTCGACGCTTATTAAAACACCCCCGCTTCGAGAATATCCCAATCGAACTCTCACGCCCGATCATAATACGTACAATGTTTTAAATATATATTTTGAAATATAGCTTAATAAAACTACACAGACTGAACTGGCTCCGTAGCACAATCGTGTTGGATATCTCAAAAGAACGGGATTTATCCTTTCTGAGAACACAGCCGCAGTCGAGCAGCCAACATGTGTGCGGAAATGTCCTGTTTACTTTCCGTTTTCGTATTTGGACACCGCCTTTTAAGTCTCTGTTTATTGCGCCCTATGTACGGATAACAAGGGATTTGGTAACTCGGCTATTTCTGGCATAGGTATCACTGAAATTGTATCTCTTTACTCTCAGTGGGTGGAACTTTGAATGCACGTCTTTCGTAACCCGGTGCTTGTCCACGACATATTTTGTACTCCTTTGTTCTCCGGATCGTAGTTATTAGATAGCCGGCAACCGAATATAGTAAACTGAGTTTAATTTATACCTACATGGTAATCCGGCATGCCGTCGGCAGCACTTCAAAGCAGGCTCTTAATAAGGACGTGTCCCCTTAATTCTCGCCAGTGTGGTCACTAACATTCCGACAAGGGTTTGCTTTCTACATTTTTGTGAATTTATATTCCTTTTTCTCGTCGACCATTTCCCACCTTGGTTTGTTGACGGGAATTTAAACGGGCGTACCGATCTCAATCGTAAACATTGGACTGTGCAGCGAGAAGTATTACAAGACTTGCGACAATTTTAAAAAGAACGCCGTGAATTACATTCGTTTTTTTCTGTATTTTTTGTAATAAAATTAAAAATATCCTTCGTTTTTATCCCTTTTATTTTTTCTGTATTTTTTGTAATAAAATTAAAATATCCACCTATCGCCATAAGTGGCCATAACATATTCATGAACCTTCGTTTAGTTCAGCCATTGTATTAACTGGTTTGAAAAATATGTCCCTGTGTTCGTATTTCATTTGGCCAGTGTTGTGTTTTATTTTGTGTCGCGGACATTGTGCGATGGACAACGGATTAACAAGGACGTCGGCGCCAAGGCGTGCGGCCGGTGCGGCGTCTGAATAGCAAATGCGACTTGATGTGCGGGCCAGTCGTATCTAGATGCAAAACTAAAGTGCGTTTCGCAACCGCAACCCGTGCAAGATGCACCCGATTGGACGCATTAACATAACACTATGTTGATATGTCTGCTCGATTTTGCAATCCACACGCACTGAAATTACGTTTGTAATCCTTATTAAGACTATTTAGTAAGCATCTACCTTTTAAACTCTTCTCATTTTTAGGGTTCAGTAGGTACCCAAAGGGTTAAAACGGGACCTTATTCATGAGACTTTGCTGTCCGTCTGTCTGTCTATCCGTCACGAGGCTGTACGTCAGGAACCGTGATAGCTAGAGAGCTGAAATTTTCACATATGACTTATTGCTGTTGCCGCTAAAACAACAAATACTAAAAAATCAGGAAAAAGGGAGAATGAAGGGGGGGTCCATAAATACAACAAACGAGATTTTTTGCCGTTTTCTGGTACTGAACCCTCTGTGGGTAAGTCAAACTTGTACTTTGCCAGTTTTTTCTTAAGATGGAAACCAAGCCTAGCGAGCTCAACCTGTCGCCTAAGTTTTAATTGACGTACACACACTGGTGCCTTCAAATTGTGTTCAAATATTGGCTCAGTGGACGCGTAAAGCGCACAGCAAACATTGGTTGGTCCGTATGTTTGTCAAGTCCAATGAGCCCAGACGCTGTTTGCGCGACTTATCTCCGCTGTACGTGATCTTGGATCTTTCGAGCTTAGTTCAAAGTTTCAAAACGTGGGTTTTCTTTTATCCTCTATACATGGACAATTTAAACGTGAGGTCGACCCAGTTGCCGACATTACAGGATGTTGATCATCTCATCACTGTTAAGACCACGTTTTGCTAATAATTTAATTTGTTATCTCGTTTTACTTTTCGTGAATATGTTATTGACTTTATCTTATTAAATGATCATAATACTTGCTTTTTAAGTAAGTAAATATTTTGCTCCTACATTTTTTTTATGTTTTTTAACATACCTCTATTGTTCTGATTACACTTTCTAGTCCAAACCTTTTGTTATTAATGCAGGTTACTAATAAAACCGCTGTATCTTATTTGATACCAATTACCGTAATTTATCCATTACGGTAATTAATATCAAATAAGGTACAGTGTAGAAGAGAATTAACCACAGCTCTTCTGTAATTAAAATAAATATGTTTATGTTTTCTGAAGTTATCAGTTTTCTTTGTTATTTATAAATTTTATGTTAGTTTTATGCCTATTCAATGATTTTAGACCTACCTACAAGAAAATAATTCTTTTCAATAACTCACAGCCTATAAATTATTATTATAAATCCTATTCTTCTATCCCATATTCCCCATCCGCACACCGTTAGTCATTTAATACAAATTTTGTCATTAAGTTAAATTTAAGATTACTCGTGTTATGGATCCTATAATACTAAAAGCCTATTAAATTGTATTAACTTACTAATGTTTATACTTTCTCTTTGTTTCAGGTATGTTTCAATAAATTTCTATCATATAAGGTATAATAACGTACATTAAAGTTTACGAGGCACTTAAAGGTTATATGTAATTTAAGTATCAATCTATCTACACCGGTTCGTGTCAATGAAGGTTTAGTAAAGTTTGATTTTCTCTTTAATTTATTAAATTATACAGTAATCAACACATAAATTTGTCATAATACACTATTTACATTATCCATACTAATATTATAAAGCTGAAGAGTTTGTTTGTTTGTTTGTTTGTTTGTTTGTTTGTTTGTTTGTTTGAACGCTAGGATCTCAGGAACTACTGGTTGGATTTCAAAAATTCTTTTACAGTTTGATAGTGCATTTATCGAGGATGGCTATAGGCTATATAACATCACGCTAAGACGAATAGGAGCGGAGCAGCAATCAATAATGTTTTGAAAACGGGGAATATTTTTCACCGTCTGAGATCTTACGAGGCGTACGCTGCGTAAATGGTTACAGTTACGTAAAAATTGTGTATTACAAAATTGTTTCTCTTAAAAAGTTCTAAAAAAAAGTCCGGGACAGCATATGTCTATCTTTTCAGGTTTGCTCACAATAACCTAATTTGTCTATCTCTGAAGGTTCGCTCACAATATATTGAAACTGAAGAGTTTGTTTGAACTAGGATCTCAGAAACTACTGGTTTCATTTCAAAAATTATTTTACAGCTTAATAGTCCGTTTATTGAGGCTGGCTAATGGCGATATTACATCACGCTAAGACGAATAGGAGCGGAGCAGCCATGAATAATGTTTCGAGAACGGGGATTATTTCTTTCTTTTGAGAGCTTCCATTGCGGACGCTGCATAAATAGTTAAAGTTACGTAAAAATTGTGAATTGCAAAACTGTTCCTCTTAAGAAGTTATAAAAAAAGTCCGTCACAGTATATGCCTATCTTTTAAAGTTCTCTTACAATAACCCGTATGAGCGACGCGACGGGAGTAAACTTGGTTTGCAGTGGCAGCCAGTCAACTGAACGATAAAAACCGGCTAAGTGCGAGCCGGACTCGCACACGATGAGTTCCATACCGAAAAACGAATGGGTGGAAGTAAAAGCGACGGGAAACATTATTATATCACTTTAACACCTTCTGAAGCGCCCGTGGCCCCGCGGATTCAGTGTTCTGTAAACGATCACTGCAGTAAGCAACTTTCACTATGGCCGGTCCTTGGATGGGTGACCATCCATGTGATCACTTTGTGACATTTATTTGAGCGTTTCCGTGCTTCGGAAGGCACGTTAAGCCATTGGTCCCGGTTGCCAGTAAAATGGCAGTCGTTAAGCTAAGTTGAAGGCTTTATTTCAACAGCAGGCAGTCACAACCTGCGCCTGTCCATTTAAACACGGCAATACGGCTCACCACCTATTACGTGGGACAAATTATACAAAGGTGAAATGTGGGCATATAATTTGCCTCTGCCTACCCCTTCGGGGATAAAGGCGTGATCATATATATGTATGTATGTAACACCTCTTTCATTCTCACTCTCATGTAACGCAAACGAAGATATGCGGTTCAGTTCTTATGAATACAAGCGATGCGACGCGAAGGGAATAAGCGCGACGGGGGTAAATGCAACGGGAAACATTATAATACTCCAAATATTAATATCATACCTCTCTCTTTCTCACTCTCATGTGACGCAAACGAAGTTGCGCGGGTCAGCTAGTTAATTATAATTTGTCGGTAGCATGTTACGATATCATCTATACAAATGCGTGACTTCAAATCTATTAAAAATGACTTGTTGTCGTAAACAACGCTTGGCGTGATATTGCATTTTATGGACTGGCTTTAAACGGTTAAATATTACTTATTATAGACATGCTCTTGAGGGTTAAGTATAATATAATATGACAAGACCAATAACCAGTTACTAATACATTGTATGGGCACAGTTTTGACAAGGCTGTGCGGTCTAAACTTGTAATATGCAGTCATTGAGTAGGATGGGTCTAAATAATCTTTATACTTATAATGACTTAATGTTGTACCCAAGTGCCTATTTTGGATCGAAAAAATCCGACATCCTGACGAGGTCCCTGTAGTTTAACTTTAAACCAAACAGGTAGGTATTTATGATCGGGACCAACATCCGCATCCGCATCCTCGGATGTGAGCGACTAAAAATCCGCATTCGCATCCGCGGATGTGAAAAAATGTACATCCGCAACATCCCTGGTCCAAATCTAGACATCCAAACGTCAAGACAAAGCCTTTCTTTTTATTCCTCGCTCCATTGCTTCAATTCAGTTTTATTTTGCAAATATTGTTTTATTAAATAGGGATGTTACTACAACATCACTGATGTTGTTGTTTAAAATCACACGTAGTTCGCTTTCCAGATCAATGAATCGTCTGGGCTCCTACAAGAAGTGTAAATTCTTTGAGTCCAGCTTGCTACCTCGTTCTGGCTTGCAAAAAGCCAATTTTCCTCCAGACGTGTCTTCCCTCTGTGACGTGACTTCTATGATCTTGATTGTCTTTTAATATACTATCTCATGGGATCTATGGTAGCCCTGCGTTAGCTATTAATTTTATTCGAATTCGAACTCTAAATCCGAAATTTGAATCTGATTGTGTTCATTGTGTTGGGTCTTCTGTTGGATCTTTGTCAATATATCACAAGAAATGAGTATCCATTGCAGCAAACATACTTGTGACTCGTAACGTGGGTCGCTCTCGCCTCCATATTAAGTTCGAAGTGTACTGGGCCTATTTCCCCATCTTGACATCAATAAAACCGCCTAAGTATATTGCGTAGGGGTGAATAGGTACTAGAACTTTCTAAATGTGGGTATTTTAAATGTTAAATGTCAAATACGATTGACGTGACTTAGAAGGTAAACTTGCTGATTTTGTATGATAAGTTTCGCCGTGCTTTACACTTACATTATAAGTTTGCCTTACATGCCTGTCTTACATTATAAGTTTGCCTTACATCGTCATTGCGGCCGTACGCAGATGGAAAGGTGCCGTCATGTTTCAGTCGGTAGGAGAATGCCATAGCATTCATGAGCATTTCCACCCAAAATAAAAAAGGTTGCGTTCATCTATACATCTATACAAATAAATAAAATTGGAGTGTCTGTTTGTAATATTAAAATAACCGCTACACCACCACACATCCAAAATATATATTTTTGAAATGTTTGTCTGTCTGTCTGTCTGTCTGTTTGTTCCGGCTAATCTCTGGAACGGCTGGACCGATTTGGACGGGACTTTCACTGGCAGATAGCTTATGTAAAAAGGAGTAACTTAGGCTAGGCTTTTATCCCGGGAATAAGTTCCCACGGGAAGCGGGAACGGGTACAAATATTACGCGGGCGAAGCTGCGGGCGTCAGCTAGTAAGTAATATAAGACACGTAAGTAGTAAGTAGGTACTTGCGTTCTTATGTAATGGAAAATATCTTTGGGATACACGATGAATTCGCATTGAACTCCATTGACTTTATCATCATAGCGAGGATGTAATTTAATATACACATTTAAAATTGTTGATTACGTACTAATTTAAATATTAAATACAGGTCTTAGTTTCAATTGAAATGCTAATTACGTTCGTATGTGAGATTGAATTTTTTTCACTGTCCTCTAATTATCTTCTAAGGCTAAGAATTCGTGGGATTAAACATTTATTTAGCAAGTTTCTTAGAAAACATAATTTGCATATTTACCTACACAAAATTTATCTCGGTCTGAGTGCGTTCAATTCCATTCTGTATGATTAATTGCAGGGTTACATGATTCAACAACTTTAGTTTTTAGGGTTCCGTAGCCGTACCCAAAGGGTAAAAGCGGTTGTCTGTAAAATCTGTTTACTGACGATAGTTGAACGTGACAACTCAATCACGTCAAAAACTATTGTATACTGGGTGTAACAAAACTACCTCTCCAAATTTCATGAGATGACTTTGCATCGGAAATCAAATACCTACAAATATTTAATAAAAAATGGGGGTTTATTTTTTATAAAAAAAAAAAATATTGTCGCGCATTAAGAATCCATTTTTTACCGCGGTAATTCGAGGTAACATGGTCGCCGTGGCAAAACAAACACGGAGCACCCGTCTGGCTGTCGTTGTCGCTTTCTACTGCAGTTCAGTAGCGATAGAAAGGGTGAAAATGAAAATTTATAGGACCTTTAAAACGGATTTACGGTTAAAGTATTCATGTGATTTTTTTTTTCTTTATTTTTGTAATGTTTCTTGACAGATGCCACGTCACGTGAAGAAATTTGGAGAGTCAATTTTGTTACACCCAATATATGCTTATTGATTAATACAATTTTAATATCGTGAGTTAGACTTAGAACGTAGTACATTTACATACATACATACATATACTCACGCCTTTATCCCCGAAGGGGTAGGCAGAGGCCTATACCGGCCCACATTTCACCGTGTACAATTCGGTCCCACGTAACAGGTGGTGAGCCCATCGCCGTGTTGAAATGGACCGCCGCCGTCAGAGCCTCGTCCGTTGTTCAGCAGGTGCACGAGCTTGCACGTGAGGTTGACTTGGGCCCCGAAGGTGTTGGTAGGGCCCCACTACACCCATTACAGTACATTTACCCAGTAGTACCCAGTAGTACATTTTTTTAGTATAGTACCCAGTAGTACATTTTTTTTTTATAATACCACTAAGGTGGCAGACAAGCATACGGCCCACCAGAAGGACCGGTGGTCACCGCAGCCTATGAACGTTTGCAACACCAGAGGCGCCACACTCGCGCTGCCGACCCTGCAAAAACCTTCTAAGACCCCTTTTGAAGAACCCCATACTGTAGGCGTTTGGGAAAACATTTACAATGGAATAACACATTAATTGATTATAGCGCCATCTGTTGAAAAAAATTGTGCTAAAATAAATGGAACGCCAAAGCGAGGTAACGCCGCATACGTCATATTTTTTCGTGCGTGCAGCCGGCTCCATCGAATTATAAGACGTTGTCGCGTCAAAAACGTAATCCTATTACTAAGATTCCGATGTCCCTGTCTGTCTGTATTTCGTGACTGGTATAGCTAGAGAGCTGAAATTTGCATCGATTTCTGTTGCCGCTTTTACAAAAATAGTAAAAACCGTAAATCCTACTTAATATTATAAATGTGAAAGTTTGTGAAGAGGTTTGGATGTTTGTTACTCAATCACGCTTTAACGGCTGAACGGATTGGGTTTTAATTTGGTACAGCGATAGCTTATAGTCTGGAATAACACATAGGTAGGCTACTTTTCATCCCGGAAAAATGTTCCCACGGGAAGCGGAAACGGGTACCGAATTTCACGCGGGCGAAGCCGGTAGCATCATCTAGTTAATAATATTTAAAATGGCTTCCTATTCATTTGCCGTTTTTTGGTACGGCACCCTCGAATCGCTGGGTTTTATTCCGACAGAGCAACTTTTAATAAGTATCCCGATTAGTGGCCATATCTACAATCTGCACATAGCATAAACTGTAATGAGCCCTTTTTATAGCTTTCGCTAAGCATCTCAACTAATAAAAATTCTTAGACTACCTGACTGCTCTTCACTTTATAGAAAGCTTAGTTTATATACAGTAGGTGGCATGAATCTTGAGCACTTGAGTTTTCTGTAATCTTATGGCGCAATTATACTTGGTTGTTAGCCCGAATACATGTGCACGAAACATGTTACCCGAAATCGGGCACCAGAAGCTGTTTTCACACTCGGTTACTGGAGTATCGAGTAACCGAAACCGAAGCTGCTCGAATATGGATTACGGACGTACTTCGTCTTTTGCCCGAATTCCATTGTCATTACATATTCGAGCTAACGACCAAACAAGTATACCTAATTGGCCATTAGGCCAAGTCAGGCCAAGACGCGGTAAAGATATTGAGATAATAATTTGTACTAATCGCTTACGATATTGAAATTAGGTTAGGTATATCTTGATAATAACAAAAGATAAATAGTATAGTTCTGGTGGCATTCAATTAGGTTTGGTCTAGTTTGTGATACTTTCAATACCTTGTTAAGTTTTTTTTTTTATCTTATTTCTTATACAGGGTGAATTTTTCAAAAGGGATTGGATGGCCAAATCTGAAACTATAAGGAATAGCGAAAAATGCTCAAAGGAGTCACGAGCCCGATTTTGATGAAACTTAAAACCTCATCATTAGATTTTTGAAAAACCCATAATCCTAGCTGGGAATCGAATCCATTGATTTTGAAAAAAAAAACACACCCTTTATTATTACACCATACGATAGTGTTGCTATTAAGGATCATATTCTGGGAAGTAATGATATACGGCAAACTACAGGAAAGAGCTCATCTTTAACAAAATACATTTTATTTTTCTTACGTTAACTGATTAATTGTTACGCCACACACTAAATCTTTGCAATACATAGCTGGATTCGAAACCTCAAGGAATAACTAAGGAATATTATTGATTCCGTTGAGAATATTCTCTAAAAAATCATTCTGAGCATAATTTAAAACACGGAATAGTTACGATATTTTCTGGGATTTCCAACGAAACAAACAATGATACAAAATTTAGGTACATGAAATATGCATTCTATTAAAATTCCAAATGTTCCTTAAATTTGGCGTATATCATTACTTTGCAAAATTTGATCCTTAACAGCGACTCTATCGTATGGTGTAATAATAAAGGGTGTGTTTTTTTTTGCAAAATCAACAAGTTCGATTCCCAGCTAGAATTATGAGGTTTTCAAAAATCTAATGATGAGGTTTTAAGTTTCATCAAAATCGGGCTCGTGACTCCTTTCAGCATTTTTAGCTATTCCTTATAGTTTCGGATTTGGCCATCCAATCCCTTTTCAAAAATTCACCCTGTATATGTATATATATATCTTTTTTTGCATCATCTCGCTATGTGGTCCCTAATGGTCAATTGAAAGAGCTTGGTGGCCGGCTATAAAGGTACGACTGGCTGAGGAAAAGTGTCCGGCAAACTTGAGGCGAGTAATCAGCAGCTACCTTAGCGACAGGAAGGTGAGGGTCCGGTACGCCGGCGAGGAACACAACCGCTCCACGGATAAGGGGTGCGTCCAAGGGTCGATTGGAGGTCCCTTACTGTGGAACCTGCTTCTGAATCCACTTCTGAAAGGCCTTGAGCGAATGGGTGTGTATGCGCAGGCTTTCGCAGACGACGTGGTGCTTATGTTTAACGGAGATACAGCTCTGGAAGTCGGGGGACACGCCAATGCCTCTCTCGGGTATGTGCGGGAGTGGGGCATCCGAAACAAGCTGAAATTCGCACCGCACAAAACCAGTGCGATGGTAATCACGCGGAAGCTTAAGTACGATGTCCCACGCCTCAACATGGGCGGGATAGACATTGGCATGTCCACGGAAATCAAAATCCTAGGGCTGACCATCGACAAAGCACTAACATTCAACACACACGTCACCAATGTATGCAGAAAGGCGATCGGCATCTACCGGAAGCTGGCGCGGATGGCCCGAATCAGCTGGGGGCTTCACCCCGAGGTGATCCGGACGATCTACGTCGCGGCCGTGGAGCCGACGATACTGTACGCAGCCAGTGCTTGGCACGCATCGGCAGAAAAGTTTGGAGTCCAAAAACAGCTGAACGTGGTACAGCGTGGTTTCGCCCAAAAGCTATGTAAGGCATATCGCACGGTCTCTCTGAACTCGGCGCTGGTCTTGGCTGGTTTGCTCCCTCTGGACCTCAGAATTCACGAGGTGGCCTCGTTATACGAGGCCAAGAGAGGGGTGAGCCAGTCATGGCTGGGAGACTGGGAGGTCGAGCGAATGTCTCCGGCGATTGAGGCTCCTCACCCCGCGGAGCACCCGCCATTGGAGTTCACAAGTCTGGTAAACGAGGGGCAGCTGGAGGATGCGAATCGCTTTGATATTCGCATCTTCACGGAAGGGAGCAAGATTGAGGGTCGTGTCGGTGCCGCGCTGTCATTTTGGGATAGCCGGGCCGAAATTAAGGCCCTCAAACTTGCTCTGTCGCCCCATTGCACTGTTTATCAGGCCGAGCTCCTGGCGCTATGCAAAGCGGCCAGTGAGGCCCTCAGGCGAGGCGCGTCCACGTTTGGCGTCTTCAGCGACAGCAGAGCCGCTCTCTTGACGGTTACAAACCGTCATGCCCTCCATCCCCTGGCAGTGCAAGCCAGAGACGCAATCCATCTTGGCAGGGCCCAGGGTAAGGAGATATCCTTATTCTGGGTCAAGGCCCACGCAGGATTGGAGGGTAATGAGCGAGCGGATGAACTCGCAAAGGAAGCGGCTCTGAAGTTGAAGAAGGCACCGGACTACGGTCTGTACCCTGTTTCATTCGTGAAGCGCCTCCTACGTCAGGGGACGCTTGACGAGTGGAACAAGAGGTACAGTGAGGGCGAGCAGGCCTCCGTCACCAAGCTTTTCTTCCCATGCGCAGTGGAGGCGTACAGGATCGTCCGCAAGATGACGATCGCCGGCACCACAACCCAACTGCTGACAGGGCACGGTGGGTTCTCCGAATACTTGACACGTTTCAAGTGTAAGGAGGACCCATCGTGTGCCTGTGAGCCCGGGGTAGAGGAGACGGTCGCTCACCTGCTGCAGGACTGCCCAATCCACGCTATGGACAGGATGGATTTGGAGGCCATCACCAACTTAAAGGTTACAGTAGAGAACTTTCCTTTGCTTATGAAATGTCACAGAAAACAATTTCTAAATTACAGTGACAAAATAATTAAAATTGTTAATAAGCGTAACAAATGAGGTAACAAATTTTCTGTTCGTCAATATATGTTTATATTGTTCCGAAACGAAAAGCCATCAGATGGGAAAGTTAAAATGTTAAAAAGCTGTATTCATATAAGGAAAATGTTAAAAAATTGCAATTATATTAAGGAATTAAATTAAGTTAACCATCAGCGAAAAACTGTAGTAAACTGTTAGCATTAAATAATTTAGTAAGGCATTAAAGCCGATAAGAGATTAATATTGTTAAATAAATAGATTAGAAAAATAAAAAGATGTTAAAAATAATAAGAACTGTAACAATAGGTAAACCAATTTTGTTAAATTGAAAATTATAATATATTAGGACACCAGATGAAATCACTCAAAAAGTAAATTGTAAAATGAGTAGTAAAAAACTGTAAATAGAGATTAAGAGATTTTGAAATAAATAAACAAAACACACCACCACCCCATCCTAAAAGGAGTGACACCCAATATCCCCAGAATGAAAGGCCATCGTGAAAGTGCGAGAGGCATAAAAGCGCGACGAGTATGGTACTAGAGGAATAAGAATAAAAGATGATAGAATTAAGAATTAGCTAGTTTAGATAAAAGAATGAAAGGTCGGGACAGCGTGAAAGTGCGAGAAGCATAAATGATAGAACTGGAATGATAAAGAGAATTTGGGTAAAAGAGGAATTAGGTTAGCTAGGTTCGAGATGGCGGAGGGCCGGGGTGCTACGCAATCAGCTGCAATAGCGGCAGACGAGGCCGACACTACTGGGTGTCAAGCCAAAAGTAGAGCACAATTCCTGGCACGGGTACACCTGCCCCCCGCCATCTCTTGAAGTAGATAAATGAGCCCTGCGGGGCTAGATCGAAAAACATATATTTAGCTAGACAGAACTCTGTTATTACTAGGCTTTGCCCATGGCAGAGATGAGAGAACAAAAAAAAAATTGAAAGAGCTTTAACTTATTGGGCCCTCGTACCTTTGTATTATCGATAGAGCAAGAAACGCGCCAATTTCAATGACAAAAAAAATTCATGTCGATCCAAATATTGCTTGGAAGGGATTGCTTTTATGGATAAGGTCGCCTATTGTACAGTCGACTGCAATGAAATGTACTAGTTTAATCTTACAAAATGATGTATCCCTGCGAGTGCCAAAATGAACTAACCAAACATAGAGACAAACATCACTATCTTTGGTAAGTTCATTATTGCACTCGCAGGGATACATCATTTTGTAAGATTAAACTAGTACATTTCATTGTAGTCGATTGTAAGTACATAGAGTAAGATCTTTATAGTATTATGTTTTTCATGGTGTACAATAAAAAATATTTATTATTATTATTTATTATTCATTTCAAATGTCATATCTTTAGCTGAGTGCTCAAGACTAGTGCCGGCTACTGTAGAAGTACTAATTTACGTTAATTGGACGAGTGGCATGCGCATAGCAAGCTATTTTAGTTCTAACAGAACTCGTAAAAGGTAAATGCTTTCTGGTACCTATTGTCCCATACTGTTCAGCTTTGATAGGAAAGGATTAAATGGTATAATGATCATCATATGATCACGCCTTTCATCCCCGAAGAGGTAGACAGAGGCATATTATATTTTATGCCCTTATTTCACTTTTTTAGAAATTGTCTCACGCAATAGGTGGCGTTTAGAGACACTGTCCGTTTCTCGCCATATTTCGTGTGCTGGGCACTAATCTAATTTCGTGTGATTTTGTTTTGTAGGTTAGAATTCCACTCCAGAAAGCAACCATGCTAGAAATCAAAATCAGGCAGTGACCAAAGAAATAAATAGTTAACGCCTTTATCCCCGAAGAGGAAGACAGAGGTCCTTTATGGTGGCGTTACCCCAGCCTTGTATGTAACAGATAGAAGTAAATAAACTTATACTCTTTGTCAGATCCTTCACGAGGAATTGGTTACATTAGAAAGGTTGTGATCTAGCGGGCAAGGTCGAATCTGAGTGCGTGTTGTGGTCTGCCTCTAATTTGAAGTGACCACTGCACCACATGGAACTAGAGCGTTTGGTTGATTTTATCCTAGTTCGGAGCTTAGGGTGGATATACCATCGTAGTTTTGTTTATATGTTTACTAGCTGACCCGCGCAACTTCGTTTGCGTCACATAAGAAAGAGTAAATCACCCGTTCCCGTCGCATTTACTCTGAGTGACCAAAAAAAGCGCATAAAGAAAATCGCACTGAAACGGGATAAAAAGTATCCTACGTCCCTCTCCTGGTTCTAAGCTACCTCCCCACCAATTTTCTGCCAAATCTGTACAGCCGTTCTTGAGTTATAAATAGTGTAACTAACACGACTTTCTTTAATAAGATAAGATAAGAGTGTTAAGATGTTACTAATTTAACATTATAAATAAAGCTATGCAAACGAGTTCTGTTGTGGAGACCGCGGATTGGTAAACGTAGCCCCTGCTAGATGCAGCACCGACCTAAAGAAGGTTTCAGGGATTGACTGGATGCGCAAAGCGCAGAATCGTGTATTGTGGCGAAATTTGGGAGAGACCTATGTCCAGCAGTGGACTGCTATAGCCTAGTTTGATTGATTGATTAATGTTAGTATAGGCACTCTTATGGCGGCTGTACACACTCGTCGAGAGCCTCTCGCCGAGAGCCTCGGCCGAGAAGGCTCTCGACGAGAGCATGCCTGTACACACTCGTAAGCTCAGAGTCTCATAGGACTCCCGCGACAATGGACGTGGAAATTGCTGCTGCTGTTTGTTTTTGTACCGCAAGCTATTATCATAATAAAATGTTTATTAAATTTAAAAACGATTATTAACTGATTCCGCTGCAGCTCCAGACTGAATAGAGGCAAAAATTTGCACCCAAGCATCATGAACACATTACTTATCCTTGTCGGTAAAACGGCTTCTATCTGATAGCAGTCAAAAAACTATAATTCGAGTTCTTTAGACCATTTAATGAAATACGTCTGTTCATTAAATCTTTCTGCGGGCAACTAAATGAACAAGTACATGCTCGCTCTCATTTACCTCGCGAGAGCCAACGAGACCCTTTGACTCGGGCGCAAAAACCGACTTGCCACCGAGACCGACCGAGACGAGAACGAGAGAGCGAGACAAGAGCGAGACGAGACGAGTGCGCCCTGTACACACTCGCACTCGGCCTGTCTCGGGGTGTCTCGACGAGTGTGTACAGCCGCCATTATATTTAGAAAGAAATTTGCGTTTGTTGAAAATTGATAGCCAAATTAGTTGACCGTCGGAACCCAGTCGTAGACAAGATCGTGTGGTGTTAGCCGATAGGAGTACGACATAGTTCCAACGAAAATTTCCACACATCAAAAGCTAAAACAAATTGCAATCGTTTATTTTTTTGCAGCTGATTTGTTGTTACTTATAAATTGGTACTCATTCGCATTTCCACTTCCTAACCTCCATCTAAATACTTGCTTTTTTCCCTTCGCTCCGCCTCATTAGATACACTGGGCACATAGCATTGCGTCCGGTTCTATAATACCGTTGTATTCTACTACGCAAATGCCATTGTTCGTGGCTCCGGCGGAACGACCTTAGGTGCTGTCTTTTTAAAAAAAAAGAAGAACAGATTGTAAGAAATTGGTGGTGCTGAATCTTTGATGTGATGAGATGGCGATTAGGGTTGTCTCGCTTCGTATAATATTTATGGTGAAGTTTCAAATCAGATTTAAATGAATGGTGATTAAACCTGGTATAGATACTATGACAAATAAAGATAACCTTAGTTCAGACTTGAACCCGTGATCTTTGCCTAAGTGGCAATAATTCTACCATTGATTTACTGAACCGTTGCTAAAAAATTGAAGTTCTTGACTGCCTTATAAAGTCTTAGGCGAAATGAAATTTACATATAAAATTTTGCATATTAATTGCTAAAAAAAATATCTAGAGACTGGTATAATTTAAATGTTGAATTAAAACATAAAAGTCATAAAAATTACATTAGTACACAGAATAGGTACCTATTATTTCTTTACATCCGCTTTATCATAAAGGCACTGCTCCTTTCCAGAAATATATATGTATACATATATGTATATGAATCAACACTAATAGAAAAATAAATTAATAGTGAGTTCCATTCTTAGACCATATAACACGGGACTAGCCTTTGCGAACCACCGCATACAAAAATATTCTGCCAGTTTTCATACAAGTAAAGGGGGAAACACAAAGACTTATAAAATTTCATTGCATTTAAAAATGTATTAATCGACAAACGCGTAATGGCTGTTGTGTGTTAATTGTTATTGTAAAAGAAATGTACTAGTTTAATCATATAAAATGATGTACTGATGTACAGGCTTTTTATAAAGCCAAAAGACCAAATGGTCATGTGCAATGGCAGAAAACAATGCTTAAGTAAGGCGCATCCTGTGGTTAGATGATCTAAGGTTCCATTACAATCGGACCTATTATATTCTATTCTCTTTGTATGAATACACGTATTTATGCGAGATACACTCGTTTAGTTATCAGTACCATGTCTTCTTTAATATGTTTATCAGGTTTTGCTAGGATTCATCCAACAGACTAACGCTGACTTTTTGATAAAATTTTGAAAAAATATGACCAAAAAGTTCAACTTTGTACAGTTTGAACATGAGACAGCCCTAAATCCCAACGTCAATTCAATAGGTCGATAATGATGGTGTAAAAAACTGATCGTTTTCTTGTAACCAATACGTAATTGATTGTGGTGCGAGGTGAATAAAATTTGTATAGCACTGTTCAGTTCAAAAAAAAATTATGTACTTCCACAATATGATGAGAGTATTCAAGAATATTGCGACCATTAATAATTATAATGAATATTTACTCCATGCTTACATTATCCACAACTTGTTGAATGTATTTCCTTTTATTGAAACCAGGAAATGACTTTCACCTTATTAAAAATACCATCACTTTCGGTTTGTTGAGTTGTTGTGATTGATTTACCGTAACAAGAATACATTGGTGCTATGTTGGATGAACGGCTTTTTATTAATAAGTATCTCTTTAAAGGCTACTATACAAGCTAGTGCTGTTCTATAGTGATCATTTTCGATCAAGATGGGCAGTATGCTTATCTGCCACCTTACTGGTATAAAAAAAAGATGCAGTGGAGAATTATTTTTATTGCAACATAATATAGTGCCAGGATCGTAGTTAAGATAAGGATATTGTGGAAGCGCGGTTGAAACACTTGCCTCTGTCTATCACCGCTATAAGGCGTGAGCATATAGATCTAAGCCCTGGGAATTTGAGATATAAATATTTATTTCATACTACGTCCGTTCATATTAATGTAATTTTGATATAATCAACGCTAAGTACCTACATAAGGATATGTCGAGAACTCGAGACAGATCGGAACCGCCTGGTAATTGCAATTTCCTTTTTTCTGAATAATTAATGTCGTTCTCAGGCTTTTAAGATAAGATAAAATTGCCCTCCTAATTTTATATACGCGGAAATTGACCAGGATTGGTATTTCATCATCAACTGAGTAGTATTTCCGATTGGATTTCGCATTCACACGGTCTTCAGATGTCTACCATAATGATAACATGTCTACGCATGTCATGCATTGCATCTACATTGCATCTTCTCCTGGCATGACCTTCCGCGACAAAGAAAGCCAGCCGTAGTCTCACAAAATAACATTACCTACATACATACGTATAGTCACGCCTTTATCCCCGAAGGGGTAGGAAGAGTCATAGCACACGCCCACATTTCACCTTACAGTCTTATATCCCACGTAAAAGGTGGTGAGCTCATTGCCAGGCGCAGGTCGTGACGGTTGAAATTCTTCAAGCCCGTAAGGCCTTCAACTTGGCTTAACGATTGTTTTACTGACAACCGGGTTTCATTTGGAATTGTCCTTCTCTACGCAACCGATCGTTTTGCGAAAGTGTTCCCTTAGTCGCCTCTTAGGGATGAATTGGGTCGGCGACATTCTATACTCGCGACATTCTATATTTCAAGCCTACTGTTACCACTCAGGGTCCGGAGCCCTGTGGGGGCCTAAATAACAATAACGGGTATGAAATATTTCAAAGACAAAAGTTCAATGGTCTGGCAATAACGAGTGAAAGCAACATGTAGTTTGCACAATAAACATTTTTTGTCCAAGACACAGTCCCCTAGCGATATTATCTTTATGCAAAACTCAAATTTAATAAATACCCACCCACTACACAACGAAAATGTTGTCCATAATGTCTTGTCCACCTTCTGCTTGTCAATCGCTGCAGTATTGGCTATCCACTGCATACATAGAAATTCGTTTACCCAATAAGATTTTTTGACTAACCCCCATCCGATTACGTTGCTTATTGTACAGCATTAGCAATCACTAATTTATTGAACATAATTGAAGCTGGACAGACCATATTAGCATACTTGCGGTAGGTAGGTAGGTGTTGCATCGTATTCGCTATTCGGCTTAGAAAGGCGTTACGTGCCGGTCGTGCCAGCCCACTCACGAAGCAATTCCAGGCATCCAATGCTTAGGTTGACAATACCAGTATTATTGATATGACGATAAGCCAATTGACATCTATAAGGTAGACCAGTCCCAAGCCTACCTTAAAACAATGAATGCAAAATTATTGTTTGATTTGATACAATGCTATACTATCCTACAAAGATTTCCGAGGACAAAACACACGTGCCAGCTGGTGCAACTAAAATCTGCAAACGAGGCTGGTCTTCTTCATTTTAGTTTTGTGCCCAGTTGCTTCCAAACCCTACTTGTATGCCCTGGCCTATCGTTTGACTTTTTATTTTCGGTATTGTTGAGAGTTTTCTTGTCTCATCAGCAGGGACACTGCTAGCATGTGAGGTGGATTGAACCCTTACCCGTAGTTGGTAGAGTTGACGTAGATTTCAGACTCCAATGTTTGGCGTAGCAAACTATATTCGCCAGCCCTTCTCTCATTTGTGGTCTAACCACAATGCAATATGCATGCGCCGCACCCAGTCTGCGTTAGATTGCTAATTTACGAGAGTTTCCTACAAAGCGAAATAGCCTATAAACGGTACTTGATTGTGATGTCTATAAGTCATTTCCTCTCGGTACTGATTGTTAATTATTTGCGAATAGCTTTTGGCTAGACATCTAATTACAGCGTGAAGATATTACCGTAGGTGTGTTGCACCCATCCTTTAAACTCTTAATGTCTCTAATATAAACTGCAAGATAACTAACTTTTGCAGCAGACAGACGTGTCGAATACAACCAATTGCTTCACAATAGCAGCGGTATTGGCCGCAAAATTTGACCAACAAATAGTCATCAACAAATATTCACAATATCAATAACTTGAAGGCTGGTAATGGCCATGACATTTCTTCCCAGTATCGTTTTCTCCGTAACAAGTAGTGATAGTAACGAAAAGGAAAATAAAACGCCACTTTTATTACAGTTTTGATCACTAACCCAAAATGGATGCTCATTCCAAGCAACTATCTAACTGCTCTATTAATTAGTTAAATTATACAGCGGGTCTAAATTGAAATCTGTATTTAAACCTCTAATCATTGAAACTTCGTGATTTAGTCACGCTGCTGCAGTTTGTACGACATTTGGGACCGGTTTCTGGTAGTGGACATATTAATTCTTGCAGCGGTTAATTTAAGAGTCTGTGAATATCTCTTGAAGAGCTGAATATCTCTTACAAAGTTGAATATCTCTTGCAAAGCTGAATATCTCTTGCAGAGCTGAATATTTTAGGCGGACGTTTCAGAGGGTCTCTGGAAATTCTAGATATGGGAACAGAACCACAGCCGCTACATAATTTCCCAAGGCTTAGGCGATTGGTATCCTTTCTGGTTACCCTACTCTGGGGCGATTTTCCTTTCACTGTAACAAAAGAATTGTTAGTCATACACAGCACCTTGAACCCAGAGAGCATCAGCACAAAACACGATGCAAATTTTGAGACGCTAATTCAGAAACAAATTACACTAAGGCCAAGAGATTACCAGAATTTGGAAGGTGTGTGGTTGTCCTCCTTATCCTGTTTAATTATCGTTCTGCAATGGAATTCCGATGCCTAAAGATTTATCTAAGTATATGAAATTGTAATAAGTCTAGAATCGCTCGGTAGTTGCGCTGTAATCCAACCCTAACATAGGTGTGGTAAGCAATCTCAGTGGTAGGCGACAGAGCGTGTCATGATCGACCGCGGCGATCTAGACCACAGCGCGCGGCGCGGGCGCACACCGTAGCCTGCCTGCCCTATATCGAGCGTTGAACCTGATGCGCTTCAATGGGCTTTGACTCAGACTTATACCTACCAGGTGAAGTACTAAAACAGTAATATAGTTTACGGAGAATTTGCTATGGTCACGGAAGAATAGGGACCATTAATAAATATAATATTTCTGGTTTTGACATTTCGGAATCATATAATAATATGTAATTATGTGGTTTTTTTTCGTAAATGTCTACTGGCGCATACCTGCTTATGTGCACGTTTGCTGATGTGTTTTTAATTATCTTCGTTATACCTATACAATTTATGTCATCCTCATTATTGTTATCACCTAGAGTCTAGGTGATAACAATAGTCAAGTAACAATAGTATGAAGAATTAACGTTTCGAAAGATATAAAAGTGGAGCTTTAGCTAGTAGAATGCGTTAGGAAAGATAGGTACAGTAAAGGTTTGAACTAGATCAGTTGTTACACAGCAGAAAAATTAAAAATACATATTAATCAAGTAATCAATAAATCAAATCAGCTTATGGTCAGTCCACTGTTAGAAGTAGGCCTCTCCCAAATTCATATGCAAGTCACTTTCATAACTTGAAGTAGAACTTATAATATTTGCAGAATACAATAAAATATGTTTACTGATTACAAGAACATTAATAATGACGAACACGAACAGATAAATGGCTCTCTTTAGTTTTTTTTTTAGTTAGCTCAGGACACCGCGCTGTACAGCCAACACTTACTAGCCAGTAATTCATACAATTTGCGTTCGATTTCTATGAAATTTTCATGTTCCAAATTCAAATCACTTTGCCGCCCGCTAAAAAGCTCTTAACACAAAAGAGCTATTTTGCGCCCGTTATCGTGGTGCAAAGTGATACTTTTCGAATAGAAGAAATGATAAATATCTTACGTTACTCAAAATGTATCGAAGAAGCGGCAGAAAAACGAATAAAATATCTGTTATTAATTATGTACTTAACTAAATGTTTCTGTAAGTGTATACGGTCCGCAGCTCTAGTTACATCGTACCTAATTGTTTACAATAAATAAAAATATACCTATGTAAAAAGGTTGTTTGTTCCTCGTAAAATGTCTTTTTGTATCAATTTTGTTACCTCCGTCTCACATAATTGGCTTGAAACAAATACTTGCACGAATAATGGGGAACATTTCAAAAATGGCCACAAGTCTGCTATGTAAACTGTCTCCAACTGGTGTGAAATAAATCGTCGCTACATGGAAAACATCAAAACAAAAACTTGCCTGACAGGGTTAAGAATTAACTGCTGCCCCTTGTACGTGTTCAAGGAATTCAGTCTTTGTTGTCGCTTCCACTAAGCGCGCCACAAAATAGTTTAGTCTCCATGAGGTGACATCTTCAGGGTCATCATTCCGTTTATTTGTTTTAACAGGTTATAATGTCAGAAAAAAATCTACTATAAAATCAAGATAGGATATTCTTTGTTTTTCAGTTCCTATTGTTACACATTTAGGTAGGTATAAGCAAAGATAATATAATTAGTATTACATACAGATAGGCAACTCCCCTCACTGAGCAAGATTCCCCACCCCCGCCACAGCTGTCATTATAGTTGGAGGGTATTTTGAGGGAACGTTTGCTTAACCTTAGTGGTTACACACACATTCAAGCTCTGTACAGTACGATAATTATCTGTATTTTGTGTAGGTGACAAAATGGAAAACTAATCCGGTTTACCACTGTTGACCGAAATTCATTTGATCATTTGACGTGTGACCGAAAAAACATTAGGCCATTCTACTACTGATCGGATGAACAATTGACCAAAAGAGTTTTTATCGAACAAACATTTGGTATTTTTACTACTGATCGAATGAACGTTTGGCCGAAAAACAGTTGACTAAAGAATATTTTAACAAGGGCTGAATCAAAATGGCTAAGTTAGGTTAGGTTAGAACTGCCAGAACCGAATTCATATTTAGCTATATTTCGCTTTTATTCGTTGAAATATTCTTTAGTCAACTGTTTTTCGACCAAACGTTCAATCGACCAATAGTAAAAATACCAAATTTTGTTCGATAAAAACTCTATTGGTCAATTGTTCATTCGATCAGTTGTAGAATGACCTAATGTTTTTTCGGTCACACGTCAGAGGTTCAAATGAATTTCGGTCACCAGTGGTAAACCCAAACTAATCATTTGTATTGAGTTTCCGCCCTTATATTATACAGTCTGATGCTTTTGAACGTTACTGCGTTTACTTCCCTGTTGCAAATGAGACTTATCATTTTAACCGTTCTTTACTCTGCCGTCGCTCGGTGTCGTGGCCCACATCTCAAGTTATTATTACTAAAAACATTTCGTTAACATAATATTCCTTTTATTGTGTTTCTGTATTTGTCACGAACACGACCTTTAAACATTCGTAGTGATGCGAGTCGCTCGTGCTCTTAGTTCTACTTTTTGTGCCGCCCCGCCGCGCCGCGCCGCCATCATTCCGAGAACTGTCGCTTGCCAGTGGAAAAAAAGATCACTTTAATGCTCAGTCGCGGTCGACAAAGGTGTGAATATAATTAATGAAGTATCAAAGGACCCGCCTATCTCCAAAACTTGGTCGAATCCGAACTGATTTGGACATGAGTTTGTTAGGACTCCCGGATTGCGGAGACCACGAGTTTTTTTCGTCAATCGAATCATTATGTACCTGTACCTACATGATAAATCATATTGGTCGTTTCCGAATTTTATTTTGTCAGATACTAATCAAAACGTATTAAGATTTCAACATAAAATGGAGGTTTACCGGATACTGTTTATTGGGTACTTATTGAATGCTGTATTATGAATGTTTGAGATAGGTAATGGTTTTTCTGAATGTGCCGTCTTTACATTAAAAGTTTTAGTAGCTGCACTAAAGTTACTAAGATCTTCAAATGGATAAATCGATCATAATTAATTCAATTTATACTTCAGCTGTTACAATGTTGTAACTATTATCATTGAACGAACGCGCTTATTCGTACCCACTGATCCGTTTTGGTGGTCTAGATTTGCGCCAGTTGTCTTACGTCGTGACTAATTCATTCTAACGATTTATACGTTTCAGCTGGGATTAAATGCTTTGGCGAATAGAGTTATACCCCGAACCCCACCTCTTCAATCCTTTCACTCCTTTAAGGATTTCTGGGACTGTTTGCAACGATTAATTCTATCTTTAATGACAAGGAGCAACTTTGCAAGCAGATTTTTGACGAGTTTACAAGTAAGCAAGTGATTTATAATAGGATAGTTAAAAGTGGATTGTAATAAAGCTCAATGACACGGAGCAAGCTTACAAGTTGCTTGTGAACTCGATGGCATGTAGCACGGTAAGTATTGGCATAGCTGTCAAGTTTACGTTGGCGAATAATACCGTGGGTAGTTCATCAGCTCGTAATATAAAATCAACATAACAACTTTCTCTGCTACTTATCTATTTAAAACACACCCAGATAGCGTGTAATTGTTTAATCAATCTTCGATTGGATTTTCTAACAATAATCTTTTTTGTCAATTATATTGCTGTAGATCAAAAGTGGTTATGAAGAGAGCTTTATTTAGTAAATTAAAAACGTATCGTTACTATGCAGTTAGAAATTTATTCGGATACTATTAAACAATTAAACATTTATTATAATTCGATCAGACATAGAAAGTAATTATGATGTCGTTATATTATTATGTGGACTATGCAATATTGTAAAATTTAGTATCTTACTGGTGTACCGGGGGCCCCACCCAGATCGTGGGAACCCAATCTCGCCTGAGACCGGTGGCCAGAAGAGGGGTCTCCGGTGCAGATGTCTTTAAGGGATTGAGAAGATGAAAAGCTGCTCTCAGCAGCTAATAAAACCGGAACCTAGGCACCAAATCCTGGTGAGTTTGGAAGAAATAGAGAAGACGCAAAGATGAAAAGGATTTAAATGTATAAAAACAAATCCGCTATCGATTTAAAAACTTCCTATAAAGTTTTCTCTTCCCCTCTAAAGGTACTTGTTGCCCTTTTAGAACATGTTCCAATGACACTACCATTAGTTGACTCTTTAAGTTCGTATTTTTCTGTCATTATAGTCTCAACTCGTCATATGTTTCTGGAGATAAACCCGCCATTTGTGCGAACTAGTATCTTGCAGGCATTGATAGAAATTATACTTTGTATTTGTCACTTGGTCTTGTTGTGTCATAGAGCTCCACACTGTTATCGGGTGGGCAGGCACCATACTGAAACTTACCCCTCTGTCAAAGTTAACCCCTTGAGGAGGCGCTTATTAACACTCATTTATAAGAATCGGAATTCGCGTTCGGAATGAAGATGTAAAAAAGAGAGTTGGTCTGGAAGAGAGTGTCGGTGTTAAAGTAAGGAAGGGCATGCTACGATGGTTCGGACATGTAGGGCAAATAGGAGATGAAAGAATGACAAAACAGATATACAACGCGAAACTGGATGGACGTAGGAGTCGGGGAAGGCCACGACACACCTACCACGACCAAATTAATCGTGTGTTAGTTGAAAGTGGTGTCAAGAGCAGAAGGAACCGACGTGCATGCATGACAAGAAAAATGAAAGTTGAAGAAGCAAGTCCCCTTATACTGGTCGCGTTGCTCTATAACTCTCAGGCATCGATGGAGATTATATTTAGTCCTTGACACTTGGTCGTGTCGTGGTATTAAAATATGCGACGTTATAAGATCGTAATATAAAACCACATCTAATCGACATATTCCCGAGTTTCACTGAGGTGGTCTCGGTTTATGCGATCTGTGATCCGAGTTTGCACAGATCGTGTCGGATTGTTCTCGTTACGGTTAGCCGGGATTATATTTTACATTGGTATTTGCTATTATAGCTTTGTATTCCAGGAGTAGCGAATTTTCATGAAAATTGAAAAGCTTTACAAATTTTCTGTATATGTATGTATAGTCTTTATCCCCGAAGGGATCGGCAAAGGCACAGTATACGCCTACAATTCACCTTATAGTTTTATGCCCCACGCAATAGGTGGTGAGACTGGTGAGCCTATTGCCGTGTTGAAATGGACAGGCGCAGGTCGTGACAACCCGCAATTGAAATTGTTTTTAAAGCCTTTGACTTCGCTTACGATTTTCATTTAACTGGCAACCGGGTTTCATTTCGAGTTTTCCTTCTCTACGCAGTAGATCGTTTTGTGAAAGTTTTTCCTTATCTGGAACATCTCTTCATCAAATATTGCCTTTAATTTTTTCCAGTACATACTTTTTTCATGCTTTTACATAAACAAACGTCTTCACTTAAGTAAAATCAATAATTCACTTCATTAATTCCATTTCCATGTAAGTATCGTCGATGGACTTGCAAATGAGTTCTAGTATCCACTTCACTTTACTGTTTACTTCTCGTGTGACAGTAAACGGCACATTGTTTCCGATATCTAAAGCAAGGCTTCCACTGCGAGCTGAGCTGGGCCCATTAATGAATCCGCATAACTGCCACAGTAAACTGCATACTTGATTTCCCATCAGTATAATTATGTTCGGGATGAACGGACTGGGGGCTCGTTTTTCATTTCAGAGTTTGCTCATCTCATCAAAAACGAAAATAAGAAGAGAAAATGGTCTCAATGCTCATGGTTTATTTTTATATAGCTCCCCAAATTGACGTCGCCTGTCTGATGGAGGTCATAGCACATCTAGCGATTGGGGGTCACTTCACTCTCACAGTCCGTAAGATTTCTGACAGTGGTCCTCAAGTTTGCGACCCTGTGATGTGCCTTTTCACGCTCCGCTTGAAGAACGCGGGGTTGTAAGATGAGGGAAACGCGTGTGTTAAAATAAACCTCATTTCTTCGCTCATCACCTCTCGCTCATTTCTCCGTCGCGTCGTGGTGAAAACCGACCTTAAGGCACCGGAGCTGTACTGAGAATCGGTAGTATATCTAGTATAGCGGGTCAAACGGCTTGGTCGGATCTAATGACATCTCGTTATAATGTAGGTAATTGTGGTTTGGTTGCGCTGGCGGAGATTGATGCGATGTGATGTGACCTACGATGTGTGTTAGGTTGTATGTACGCTGAACAAACGTGTTACGTTATCGTTGTGTGCTGGCTGAACAACATACACATAATTACGCCTTCATTCCCGTAGAGTTAAGCAGAGGCATCATGAGCTTACGTTCTATTATTTTGTCCCACTTAATCCACACGTAAATAGGTTCACTAGCTCAGTCTATTGACGTCTTGAAATGGTCAGGTGCAGATTTGCAGCTATCTTCTGTAGAAGCTTTTAAGCAACTCATAAGACCTTCAACTTGCTTTGAAGACTGCCATGTAACTGGCGACCGGGACCAACGGTTTAACGTGTCTTCTGAAGCACGGAAAGCTCAGTTAAAATGATGTTAATTTTTCTACCATTTCTTCCTTTTCATTCATCAATCATATCATCCCAATCACACTTCCTTGATATGTTAATGATATTAATTGAATGTGGTGTTGTCGCAGAAGTGCTCTTGGACCCACGACTCAGTACTTATTCTGTAAACGATCACTGCAGTTAGCAACATTTACTATGACCGGCCCTTGGATAGATTACCACCATGTGACCACTTTGTGACATTTATTGGCAAGCGTTGCCATTCTAAATGGCAGTCATTAAGCCAAGTTGAAGGCCTTATCTATGACCGGCTTGAAATACTTCAACAGCAGGCAGTCAAAACATAACAGTATGGCCATTTGTGTGAGAAAAATAAAAAAAATAGGTGAAATGTGGGAAAATAATAAGCTCTGCCTACCTCTTCGGAAAGAAAAGGCGTGACCATATGTAGGTGGCGTCATTAATGATTTCTTGTCTGGCATATAGATGTTCTTGGTAATCCTGTTATATGTAACTAAAGCGGTTTAGCGATTTGCCTGCAAATAATACGTGACTTCATCTAAGAAATTTTGTCCAGTAGGTATAAGCAAATATTGACAGGTAAACATAGAATTTCATTAAGAAAGTACATACACTTAAATATGCGTTTCCGGGCACGCAGAGTACGCAGACACAACAATCCTTTGAATTCTTATTGTTTGTATTTGGCTTCGACGACTTAAATATTTTCCAGGTTTTTTTTTACTTTGACTTTCGCGTTCCTTACTTACTAAATGTAAATTGTTATTATGTTTTTATGGAATAAACCTGGTTTCATACCTTTATTTTAACTGATTAGGATGTAAAAAAAATATTTATAGAAAAAAATTAACTTCACCTAATCTAAGATGTAAATATGGCCTGTAGACTTCATCCATTAATATTACTGTAATATTCCTACTTCTGTACAATAATTCTATTTACCAAGGAATTTTTATTGAATTGAAATTCAATCTATTAACGATTTATAAAAACTCAAATGGTTATATTTTCTAAAAGTTTAAACGAACCAATGCAATAAAGTTCACGACAAGAGATATGAAGAAATATCACTTCCATTATGAATTTAATATATTTCCTTTATTATATTCGGCCTTTCAAATTTACGATTCTCAGCAATCTGACCTACACAATAGCAGACAAGATGCAGGTACTACGCAGGTAGACCTTTGTACGTATTCTATAAACGGCTGAACTTTTTTTCATGTGGATCAATGGACGACAGCGTGTCTGGCAGATGCCTTGCTCTATTGTAGATACTGCGACGAGAAAAAGATGGCGGACTGAGAAATATTCTCTATTGTCACACATGTGCGCATGGGATTTTATACCTGCGGGTTTTGATCGTTAAATATGGCCTTTTGTTGAATATTGTATAGTTTATGGTCTTGGTCGGTTGCGCTGCAATCGCATTGTTCAGTTTTATAACCTGCCGTGATCAGTGCGTTTTCGTCAGGTTGGATTTCCACTTGAATGATGTAACGGATTGCTGCCTTCCAGGTATCGTCAAAGATGTATTCTTTGCCGGGAATGAATTGCTGTTGAAGTTTTGATATTGTTAAACTTCTTCCTGTACTTAATCTGCAACAGAAAGACATTAATTTTACTACGGAAAGGATGGTTCCTTATAATTTTGACGTTTCACGTATGAAACACAGAGAATTTCTTATGAAAGAGAACTGCCACAGGAACGAGCTTCCTTTCGGACGGAACGGAAATTCAGCACCGAGAAACATGATTTGAAACTACAATCCCTTACAAACGCCTTTACTAGAAAACAAACATGATTTGTATTCAGAAACTGAGGACTGAGGGGATCAAGATTTTCGATAGCCCCAACCTAATGCTACGCTGAGAGAGGTTCTTTCGTATGGTTCCTTTCTAGCGTTGTGAGATAACCAGCTTCTTGCCTTCTCGAATTCTCTTTCGCCGGAATACATGTGGTGGTTTAAGCGACGAAGTACTCAAAAATTGAAGAGGATACCTGATTATAAGATAGTTATATCGGTCGCATACTTGTTGCGAGACGGCCCGGCGCGTGCTGGTTTAAATATACCTACCGTTGGCACCGCACCGCGGATGTCGCCGTGTTATGTCTAGCGGGAGCACCTGCACAGTTATGTGTTATGTGGTGCATTTCACGACGAAACGAGAACAGGAGACGTTTAGGTAGCCATCTTGAGACAGACGGCCTATTTAGAATATGTGTCGCGCTTCGTTTTCGACACAGACAAGCTTAAAAGCTTCTAAATTCTTCGTATTGTCTATCGAGCTCTTTGGGATAAATTCTTCTTCGCCTTTTACTTTTTCTGTATGCTGCTTGCACTTGAGAAGTACATTTAGAACACGGCTTCGCCCTGCGTGTAGTGCAGACTGAAACTAATCAAGCTTAGTTTCAACCAGCATTGTCTTACATAACAAAAAAAATGCCTTCGCGAGAGCCTCGTCCGTTAATTGGTTTCAGGTTTCAGATAAAGTTGTCTTGTACCTTACACCCCTGCAAATACAGTGACTTTAAGGTGAATTATACCAAGTAATTTAAATTGAATTGAGATTGTCTAACGAAAGCGCTTTTTTTTCTCGATTTTAAGTTATGATTTGTAAGCAATGATTCAGCCAATCTTACTTTCTCGCCAACCAACGTCTTACCGGATAGGCAACAGTTGCTCACGCAATGGCTTATTACTTACATATTTTCCAAGGGCTTAACAGCTAGTAATATTACTGAGCTTCAGTTTACTTTCTTCGATCAACAATATTCACATTATTTTCCTTATAACATTGCCTATTCAACGGCCACATACAAGAAATAGCGAGGTAATCGCTTCGTCGACATTATTGCCGACGCCCGTCTCTCAATGGCGCCACTGGATTTGTATTAAACTTTGTTTTAGCTTAAAGTCACGTTTGCTTACTTTATAGTTTATTAAAATAAACAATATACACTTAGCTTTATTCGATTTTATTTACTCGACGTACCTTTCTGATAGAGTATTATTTTATATTGTTGTAAGGAGGTTGGCGGCCATAAAACCTTAATAGTACCTGGTTCGAATATAGTTTCAATATCCTTGTATTGCGTAGCGTTAAATTGAAATATACTGGGTGTTTCTTTTAGGGTGTCAAGCCGCCACTAGCTGGTAGCAGGGTTCCATACCTATCGATTTAACCCCCATGTATGTTCTACGATTTTTTGTAGTTTTCGAGATATAATTTTTTTTCGTTATTTTTCCACGTGGCTTTAAATAATTACAACTTCTTTTTGGTTCGACTTTTCTTGGATATTTTTTTATTATTATAATGCCTATTGATTGCAGTATTATGGACAAAATAATCTCCTTCCTAACTTTGATACAAGATGTAAAAAATTTAATCGATAATAAAAAAAATAGGGAATTATGCAGAACATTATATCTCGAAAACTACAAAAAATCGTAAAACATACATGGGGGTTAAATCGATAGGTATGGAATTCTGCTACCAGCTAGTGGCGGCTTGACACCCTAAAAGAAACACCGTGTATGTACAGTGGAAGCCAGTTGACCTCTTCTAAAGTTGAACAAACGTAAATTCTACTTGAGAAACAATTTCCAGTTCACTGTACCTACCTAATTAACTACACACATATTGCGCAAACACTATCTGATTGCTTAAAAAAGGGACAAACATTAAGAAGAAATCGTCGGACTGCAGAGATTGACAGAAAATAATGATTGAATCGTCAAAGATCAGAAATCGTCAGATCTGGATTGATCGCCAGAAATCAAAATCAAAATCTAGATTCCAAATCCTGATCTACAGATCGATCGCCAGTGTGGATCGATCTGGAATTCTGGATCGACGATCGTCAGATCAAAAATCAGTAATTGTCAGAGATTGAAAGAAAATAATGATTTGTGGATATGTAACATCTGTGCTTGCTGTTGGAATTTGGGCTTCAAATAACACAGGAGGTAACAGATTTTCTCCGGGATTAGTGCCCGGTGACGAAAATGGCTCACCATCTACATTGGATTAACAAAACTTTTTGTCAGAAAAGGTGTCTTATTCACTTTAGTCTACTCCATCGGCTCTTTGCCTAATTTTAACGTGTAAAATAATACTTTTCTTTTAAAGTACCATGGCACAACGCCACCCAAACGTAACAGATGGAACTCGGTCAACCGTCAGGTCCCACGCACCGAAAATATTCCCACATTCCCATGAGTACTGTGTGAATTTCGTGTATTTTTCACCTATAGTGAGTACGACATTCTCAAATCCGCACCTGTTTATTACCTGAAATCTTGAAGTCAAACATCTGTCCTGTCCTGAAAATAAAAAAAAATGGATGATCTTTTTATGACGTGTGGAAATCCTCTTGGATGCTGTGTCTATCTCCTATCAGCTTAAACCAAAAGCCTGCCTTGGGTGCCGGCCCAATCACGGGTAAGTCCTCGGAAGGAAGACCGAGGATACAATAATAAATGTTGTGGAACAGTACAAGTGAAGTTTTTCAATATGTGTAGCAAGTTCCATCAAGTGCCATCAATCAACAGTATCAATAATAGACCGAGGATCTTCGGTAAAAACATAAGATCTAAGACAACATCTGACGAGTATTTTCAGTGTACATATTGACCGCTTTAAATCTGTTATATCTGCCTACCACATCGGAATTTACAGCTTGTATGAAACTAGTCCATACAACAAAGAGGCTGAAACGTGATACTATCGCCGTGCTCTGATACAAAGTGCTGTCACACTGTTCATTTGGAAATACCGTTAGTCTCACCGACAAGGTATAGTGCTATTGATTTCTTAGCATTATCCATCATGTATATAGTATACTTTACAAATTGATATACAATTTATTTTTGAGCGTTTCCGTGCTTCGGAAGGCACGTTTAACGGTTTATCCCGGTTGTCAAGTCAGTTAAAAATTTTCAAGCCGTGCATTAAGCCTTCAACTTCGCTTAACGATTGTCTGTAGGTCACGTAAATCTTAAGTGATTTACTTTAAAGGGAAGTGTACTCAGGCTCTTTGGTATCAAGCCTCTCTCCAGCTAATTCATGCTGATTCAATGAAAAGACTGGCAGGTTCCTTTCAAAATTTTGACTGTAGATTTGGTTATCGTTATAAATCTTTAAGATCTTCCAAAATAGGACCCAGATACATCATCTTCCAGTCCAGTGAAGACCTTTTTCAACTTCGCTTAACAATTATCATTTTTCCTTCTCTACGTTTACGTTTGATGATCAATTGATCGTTCTGCGAAAGTGTTCCCTTAGTGGCCTCTTACGACACTCTCGAGATGCATTGGGGTGGCGACATTTTGTACTCTTTCCCGTTGCCACACGTGGCCTCATCATCATGATAGTAATTACAAATTTATCCAATTCTTCATCATCTAGCAAAGTGATGGGTGGAGCAAATATCCAGTTTCACAGGTGTGTATTGCAACTAATGAATACACTTAATTAACTGATATCTAGGCGAGAGGTTTAGCAGACAAGAACCTGTTATTGATAGGCATCTTAATGTCGAATCGATCCCACGAACAGATTTAGGCCTTCAGGAAATGATGTGACATGCAAGTCCGGTGATTGCTGAGACATTTGCTCACGACGGAGGAAGTTGCGCGAAGTTTAATGGAATCGAAGCACCCACATTTCAATAACCTTTTTTTTCCCTTGATACTTTACTGTCCGTCTGTCTGTCCGTCACAAGGCTGTATCTCAGCCACCGTGACACCTAGAGGACTAAAATTTTCACAGATGCTTAATGTATTTCTGTTGCCGCTTTTTTTTCGTGAGGAAAAATCCTCATAGATGCTGTGCCGAACGTCTAACGACTAAAAAACCCCACGAATCCTGCCGAACAGCCTACAGTCGGGAGCCCCGGGTAAGCCCTCGGAAGGATACCCCAGGACTCCCAACATACCTACGGCTACCACTGCGGCCTCACCTAGGGACTGCGGCCTCACTTAAGGATATTTCTGCTGCCGCTATGACAACAAATACTGGAATCTGAATAAAGGTGTGATTAAGGGGGCTCCCATACAACAAACGTGTTTCTTGCCGTTTTTTGGCACGGAATCCTCTGAGCGCAAATTCGACTCGCACTTGGTATTTTATCTTCGGTTGCTTCAGTAAGAGAAATTGAGCTTTAGGCTGTGCATAAAAGAAATATGAAATGGGATTTTGAAGCAATTAGGTGGCATGAAACGATTTTGCATCTGAAGAAATAGCGAAATCATTCTAATTGCACTTGGCTAACTAAATTAATTAATACAGTATAAATAACTGTATCATGTTTTGAATCAATTATGTTAAAACTACGGCTTGAGTATATTGAAATGATTGAATAGTTTGCGTGGGTTTCATCTAGGAGCGGCTGATTAACTAGATGCGGTTCTGAATTTTAGAAGAGGTTATGCAAAATATTTTATATTCAGTTAGTTTTGGTATGAAAGAGAAAGAGAGCTGATTGTGGATGTAGGTTTCCATTCCATGTCTATACGTTTGGTTTCATCATAAACATATAGGTAGTTGTCCAATGTCCCGAAAAGGTCGCCATCTCAGCTTTGCTGCACTAACAGATTATTGTTCACGTAACGGTGTAGAAGTAACATTCATAGGCTGCGGTGATCACCAGTCCTTCTGGTGGGCCGTAAGCTTGTGTGCCACCTTAGTGTTATAAAAAAAAGAATGTTATTTCAGTTTGATACAGATTCGACTTAGTTATACTAATGGTCGAAAATGTATCTCCTGTCTAAACTAGCGCAATATCTGACCATCTTTCTTAGCAAGAATACATTGTAACTGACCACAGGAAGCAAAGGTGATTTATATTCAACCCATCGCGGTCTAAGGGCTTCGTAGACACGAACTTCCAATGTTTGCTATACGAGAATCCAATTTGCATAGACATTTAAATTCGCCACGAGCTCAACTATTGGGCGTTCGCTGCGTGCGACACAGGGAAAAAACTATACTTACTAAGTAATTTATGTCACATTTATTTGTCCAAACATTGTGTCTTTTTGTAATGAATTTGTTGTGTGTGTGTGTGTGGTAAAATTCTAGTTATAATATGTAGTACCGGTAGTAAAATTGTCAGTATAAATACAAAATATTTATAAACTCTATTGTATTGATGCTGAATATGCTGAAAAAATTTCAGAAACGCCAGAACCAGATGAACCGTTTACGGACGCAATTGACTAATATACACTTCTATTAATAGTGTATTGAACCCGTTATATTTAGTTTCATTGATAATAATGTAATGTCCAATTGGTCAGAAAGTCAAATTCTTGCTCAATCGCGATGAAATTTGCGATCCTGGAGTTGAACGGGTTCCCTTGCCAACTACGGCAAATACAGGTCCGAATATAAAGAAAAATAGATAACCCTTGAACACTTAAGAAAATAATCTAACAACGAAACGTGCAAAGGTGAACCCCAGTAACGTTGGCTTTGAGATAGAAATGGGTGCTAAAATGAACGGTGACGTAATTGTGGACCGAAATGATCGACAGCCGGCCAGAGAGCGGTAGTAAACATGCGTAAGCGTCATTCACAGACACACACACAGACAGGCCGGAAACTGAGCATGTGTGAATACTCTACCGACTCTACGTCACATGTCTTGCAGTAGTCCGTGTGCGCAGAAATATGAAGTCATTGCTATACTGAATACACTCGATTCCTATATTGTTTGAAGATAGTTGCATCATTTCAACTCTATAACGATTGTGGGTTGGTCTATAATCGTAATATTTGTATCGATTCCTTGCGCAATAACTATGTATAACATCATATCATTCGATTGTTCTCGGATGTGCATATTGTGCATAGGTAACTTCTGCATTGGATATGTCGTCGACCTATAAAATTATCTGTTTAATTTCTTTGCGAATCGTCCACAGTAATCCGATATAACTATGTCATAATTTTTAACGTTACTAATATAAATTACTAGCTGATGTTCGCGGCTTTGCCCGCGTGAAATTTGGTTCCAGTTCCGCTTCCCATAGGATAACATATTTCCGGGATGAAATGTAGCCTATGTGTTATTCCAGACTCTAATCTAACCCGGTTACAAATTCCAGCCCGATCCGTTTAGCCGTTAGAGCGTGATTGAGTAACAAACATACAAACATCTAAACATCTTCACAAACTTTTACATTTATAATATTAGTAGGACTTACTGCAATATTTTGCATCTTAACATCCAGAACATGTTGCGCGGGGACTGCTTTTACTCTTGATACGACTAAAAGCAGTCCCCGCGCAACATGTTCTGGATGTAAAGATGCAAACGTTCATAGGGGCCTCTAACTTTTTGAAATATTTTCAAGTGCCAACCATGAATTTTAAAAATAAATTAAAATAAATAATAATAAATTTTAACTACACTATTTTTTCTATGCCAATCGATCCAGTTTAGGGATAAAATACCATGGGCCCAACTGAGATTTAAAATCATGTACATACGAGCGTACGTTTTTGCTCAATATGCCCAAGCGTCAAATCAGCGGAATATGATGATCGTGCAAAATATAATAGAAACTTAGAAAGTAATCCTACCTTTCAGTTTCCAGTTCCCACCCATGACTAGTTTCATGTCCATTACTGGTGCTTTTACGTTAGTTATTTAAAGTACTAACATAACCTTTATACTGAGAGAATATAATGTAGACTTAGAGCTTCTGTAACCACCATTAACATTACCCAGTTCATAAAAGTAAGTCGAATGACTAATCTGAAAGCTTCCTATACATCGGTCATCGATATTCGTCATAGTAAATTTTCCGAGCTAGAAATAGAACATTTGTAATCGTAAAATCCATCAATCAATATAACAACAAACTAAAGAATATCGGTTTCGTCATGTACTAGTTCGCTTTTCACATATTTCAGTAAGATAAAGTTTGTACCTAATTATTCGGTTTATTTTCGAAAAACTATATAGTTAACGGGATCGCCAACGCAGAAATTATGCATGTGTCCGACATCGTATATGTTAATTAGTTGTTTTTTTTACTGTACCTACACAAAATAACGAGTATCTACATAAAGATTTTGAACGACAAGTCTGTCAATCAATGAATTCAGCATATAGCAGTCCACTGCTGGAAATAGGCCTCTCCCAAATTTCTCCACAACACACGGTCCTGCGCTTTACGCATTTCCTGTTTTGTGCCATCATTTTTTGGAGACAAGTCTAAATAGTGAATTTTCGCATAGCAAACCTATGATGGTTAAGGAAAAATGCTATACCCGGTAAAGGAACACATTGCATTTGTACGCTTTCTAATTAAATACCTAGTAGTAGTTAAGCATTTAAAAATGTAGATACATGTAAGAAAAGGAAAACTGGTCAAGTTCTAGATGATAACCACTCGAAAAGGCTACTGATTATTGCTGAAGCTCTGTGCCACGAAAAGGATTTTATTAAATACTTTTTATTGAACAAAAAATAAATGTGCATAAATTCACTTGAAATGTGTTTTTTTAACGTGAGGGAAAATCGTCAAGGATGCCGGGACTCCTACCGACTAAAAAACTTCATGTATTCTGCCCAACAGCCGACGTTTGGGAGCCCCGGGTAAGCTCTGGGTAGGATAATCCCAGGACCTAAAATGTGTTGGTTCCTGTTGTTTGTGAAAATTAAGACAGTGGAAACTGTTTTTAGTTCATGCAGGAAAACACAACTTTTATTGAGCCAAACATGCAAAAAAGACGAAAACCATCAGCTTTTCTTTATTTTCTTTTATTTTGAACCATCGCTACTGTAGCTATATCATCTTTTAACTTCTGCGAACATCGGTTCTATTTATTACCATAATCGTTATTAATTAATGCTACGTTTCCCACCGCGCGCTCTATAATATTACAATAATTTATAGGCATCATAACGTCTACACCAATTAAAAAACCCGACTCGTCTATATTATTCTGCTTATATTTTTCTTCGGTTTATCTAAATATTGAATTCCCATTAACGTTGCAAATTATTTATGTACTCGATTACAATTAATGATTACAAATGTGTACTTATTACGACTGGATTTATAATTAAACATGCGTAATTTTCGGGTTTTAGAACACAAGATGGCCGTGTTGAAAGTGACAGATGTCTTCCGTTGACACTTAATATTATCTTTGGGAGAAGTGAGCTTTCCCAGCGTCATGGAGTCGCCTCAAATGGCATTAATAGACGTTAAGTAATCGTATGTTGTTCTTATATTACGAAAACGTTATATCTTACTTCTTACTAATATTATAAATGCGAAAGTTTGTGAGTGTGGATGTTTGTTACTCTTTCACGCTCTAACGGCTGAACGGATCTGGTTGAAATTCACAGGTACAGGGGTAGATATAGGTCTGGAATAACACAGGCTACTTTTTATACCGGGAATAAGTTCCCACGGGAAACGAAAACGGAAACAAAATTTGACGTGGCGGAGCTGCGGGCCTCGTCAGCTAGCTTGACATAAAGAAGATGGCGTCTTTTCTAGTCGTTCAGAATGTGGAAGCTTGTTTTGAGTAGCCATGAAAAAAGGTCTTTGATGGCGATTACATCCCACAGCCAAATAATATAGTATTACTGACGTAGTGAGTCAAAGCAATAACTACAATGTGTATTATGCAGATACGATGTGGTATACAGGGTGAATTTTTGAAAAGGGCTTGGATGGCCAAATCCGAAACTATAAGGAATAGCTAAAACTGCTCAAAGGAGTCACGAGCCCGATTTTGATAAAACTTAAAACCTCATCATTAGATTTTTGAAAAACCAATAATCCTAGCTGGGAATTGAACCCATTGATTTTAAAAAAAAAAACACACCCTTTATTATTACACCAAACGATGGTGTCGCTGATAAGGATCAAATTCTACGAAGTAATGATATACAGCAAATTTAAGGAAAGTGTAGAATTTTAATAGAATCCATATTTCATGTACCTAAATTTTGTATCATAATTTGTTTTGTTCGAAATCCCACAATAGATAGTAACTATTTCGTGTTTTAAATTATGCTCAGAATGATTATTTGGAGAATATTCTAAACGAAATCAATAATATTGAATGCAGTACGATCCTTGAAGTATCGAATCCAGCTATGTATTTAAAACAATGGTCTACATTTTGAACAATTAATCAGATAACGTAAGAAAAATAAATTGTATTTTGTCAAAGATGAGCACTTTCCTTTAGTTTGCCGTATGTCATTATTTCCCAGAATAAGATCCTTTATAGCAACACTATCCTACGGTGCAATAATATAGGGTGTGTACTTTTTTTCAAAATCAATGGGTTCGATTCCCAGCTAGGATAATGGGTTTTTAAAAAATCTAATGATGAGGTTTTAAGTTTCATCAAAATCGGGCTCGTGACTCCTTTGAGCATTTTTCGCTATTCCTTATAGTTTCGGATTTGGCCATCCAATCCCTTTTGAAAAATTCACCCTGTATACATATGTGAAGTGGCCTGGTGAGGAAATTCAGCAACGTAGCCTCTTCATGTACGCAATACTCCAGCTCAGGAAGGCACGGTTTTGTCTTAAGGAGACCTCTTTGATACGTTTGAAACAATTTTCTATATGGACCTTCACCGATCCTCATCAGGACGGGTAAATCACGTTATGTTTGTGCAGATCGATTTATGAGGGATTTCTTATTCAACAGAACTAACGCTAGATATAACAGTAAAAGTAAATCGCATTCATTCAATAATGAGCTTATTATAGAAAAGCCTAACAAAAAGAAAGTCTGATGGGGTCCCGACCAGTCGCGACTCGTCTAACAGTAAGAGGTCACGACTGCCGGACAAAACAAGTTTGTTATATACCAATTTAAAATCAACACACCCAAAATTGTACAAATTAATGGTCTGACTTACATCGGCTAAGGCCACGTTAAGTGGTCTTTGACTCGAAGAAGTAATAAGCAATCTATGATTACCGGAAGCGTTTTATTAACGCTATACGCTGGATTTTGTATAATTTTTGAGTGAATCACTACCCCCTGTAACGGTAATGTTCAGATTGAGGCATAAATATCATCATAAACCTACAATGTAGTACTGTTACACATACATACATATGGTCACGCCTTTATCCCCGAAGGGGTAGGCAGAGGCATATTATATGCCCACATTTCACCTGTGTATAATTTGTCCCACATAATAGGTGGTGAGCCGTATTGCCGTGTTTAAATGGACAGGCGCAGGTTGTGACTGCCTGCTGTTGAAATAAAGCCTTCACTTAGCTTAACGACTGCCATTTTACTGGCAACCGGGACCAACGGCTTAACGTGCCTTCCGAAGCACGGAAACGCTCAAATAAATGTCACAAAGTGATCACATGGATGGTCACCCATCCATGGACCGGCCATAGTGAAAGTTGCTTACTGCAGTGATCGTTTACAGAACACTAAGTCCGCGGGGCCACGAGCGCTTCTGTACTGTTACACGGTGCATACATTTGAGCCTCAAGAACTAGGTACTTCAAGATTTGCCGCAAAGAAGAAAGCTATAGATCCAGCGCAACATCAACTGTTGTGCCGTATTCACCTAGCTTGCCTTCCTTTTGACGGAGGAAGTTTAACCGTGGCAGCAGGCGCGCGTTGCTCTGTGGTGGCAACAATTAAAATACTTATATTTTCTTTATGGATTCTCATTATAAATCCTCTATCTAGTAGGATCAATCAAAGAAGTATCTAATCCAAATGGGATATCCATTCATTCATCCAATCTTTCGCACATGCAGATTTCTCTCGTATGTTTATGATTAAAGATTATGAGATAGAAAAGTAATATATTAGAAATTAATACTATTGGCAATAATATTTAGACATTTATAGCTTTAGGCATCAATGATGCACGAACACCTGTCTGTGCTTAATAAAAATATCTAGTATTTTAGCGCAGGGAAATGCGAAAATATCTTGTTTTTAGTAAAACATAAAAGAAACCTGTTTAGAAGATCCTAAAGTTAGACAAAAATTCATGTCATGTCATGTTTGAATAGAAACGGAAAATACCCATATTGCTTATCAAGGAGGCAACCAGATACCAATGGTATAACTCCTGTAACTTACAAAGACCAGCTTCGACTGCTGACATCATCCACCGAGCCTGTTTCCAACCCAGATGGGGTGACGGCGAACTCATGGCTCCCCTGGTCGATCTCCTGGGGGATACATTAGCACTTTACCAGGGCGGGCGGCAACGACGGTCAGCCATCCAGTCTACCAGCGATGCTGCTGAACTTAGATATTAAAGCGACTGCCATCTGACCTCAACAAAATAGCGAAATCGAACTATGGCATATCAGGGGCATTTTTTTGTTTTGGTTTACGTGAGAGAAAAGCCTCATGAATGTTATGCCGGACTCCTACCGACACAAAAATCTCACGTGTCCTGCTAACAGCCTACGTTCAGGAGGCCCGGGCGAGCCCTCTGAAGAATACCCCAGGACTCCCAACAGACCTACGGCTACCACTGCGATCTCACCTACTACCAGGGGCATAATATTCGACCAAAAAGTATTGTGAATTGAAAGTGGTAGGTATTCTTTTTGAGAGCGCCATGCTCATGTTTGGCAAGACATCCGGGGGGATTTCCCTACTTAAAAAAATCATTCTTGCTTTATCAACATTCTGCTACTTTATATCACCTTGGTCCAATGAACCTATAATTTAGCGCTGACATTTTCATTGGACTAAGTCGACTGGACTGAGTGTTCTACACCTTGACTTCTATTGCTTCTACTATCAGATATCGATTCTTCTCTTACTTGTATCTTAAGTCTTCTATGTCTTCGATTTGGGAGCGAATGTTTGTTTTTGTGTCATCATTTCATATAATATATCACTACAAAACACTAGCTAGATACTTAAACCTTAATTATTTTATTATTGTGTTGCTCTTATTAACTTTCTTATAAATAATTTGTTGTTTTCTAATTTCAGTTTTTTTATTTCTAAGCAAGAACCATTCTAATTAAGCGATACGAAGATGAATTAAAATTAAATATCTCAACTAATAGCATAATTATTCCGCCTACTTTATCGCCAATAACAATTTTAACATCAAAAAACAATCTTACCGAATGTAATTAAGTAACATTTTAATGCATATGTGGCCGTTTACCGCGTCAGATTAATCGTTACATCGCTGCCGGCTCCGCAGACCAGTCTGCCCCGTTATAGAAAAGTCAATGGGCCCCCTCAATGGACACTGTTATTTGCATAAACGTTGTAGTAACATTATCATCACAGCTTCATTCATCTCGTGGAAAGTTCGTTTTAGTTGCTTCGACCAAGTAATGGTATAGACCGGTCCATTCATACGTTAGTTTTGAAGACTTTAAAGTCAAAGACTTCTATATAAACTGAGGTAGACATGCCCTACGCACCGATTTTTGAAACCTATAAACTGAGCTAATTAGCAGCGTTGCTCGCACTGTAGTGAGTCAAAACTTCGAGAGTACTCGGCTTGCAATCGGAGTCCATACGCCATCTCTTTTACTCTTGTTCTTTTCGTATATTGCTATTGTGGTAACAATTACGTAAATATTATTTATAAGTGAGTGTAGTCTTAGCAATGTGTGTGTTTGAGGATTGCTTTTGGAATCTCGTTTGTTAGAGTACGGCGTGTCTACCTTAGTTTATATAGAAGTCTTTGGTTAAAGTGAGCGCATGCACTTGGTCGTAGTCGGTGTTATTGTTCCGAAGGTGAAACACGATAAGACATTTTACGCAAGATGCTTTCCTGTGCGTTTCCGAAGTGTAAAAACACTACCCTAAATTCGAAAACGTATAGTGTGCATGTCGTTGTTTTTAGATCTTTGTGTGTGAACTAGTCTCACTTTTTGAGTTCGTATTGTATGTCATGGGCCCGTCTTTTTTTTTAACGTGGCGGAAAATTCATCATGGATGCTATGCCGGACTGCTACCGACTAAAAAACCTCACGTAACGCCGAACAGCCTATGGTTGGGAGCCCCGGGTAAGCCCTCGGAAGGAACCCAGAACTCCCAACAGACCCACGGCTATCACTGCGTCCTCTTTCTTTTATTCAGGTGTTATCCCGCTTCTTGTCGTGGGCCCGTCTATACCTATAACTTGGTCGAAGTATAGCTGTACATTTACGTTGATTGGTTTTGGTTTTTATTTGATCAACACGCGCAAGTGTTTGCCTTATCATTTGGTGTTTAGATAGTTGAGAACTTGTGGCGTGGAAAAATATTGCTTCATTGAGATTGGTTGTAGAACAGTTTAAGGTACGGTACGATAAACCGTCGTTTAGTAAAAGTATTTTTTTTTGTCTATCGTGGTTTATTTCTTACTAGCGGACGTCACGCGGTTTCACCCGCGTAGTTCCTGTTCCCGTGCGAATACGGGAATAAAATATATGTTCACCGCCAAGAGTGTAGCTTTCCAACAGTGTAAGCCCCTTTTCACACGTACCGGTTGCCGGGTATCCGGCAGAAGGCGAAGTGTATGGCCGTGTACTATAGCTTTCACACGTACCGGCGTGATTTGCCCGGTAATGCCATACACTCGCCGCCGGGTACCCGGCACCGGTTACCCGGCAACCGGTACGTGTGAAAAGGGGCTAAGACTTTTTCAAATCGGTCCAGTACTTCCGGAGCCTATTCGTTACAAACAAACAAAAAAAAAACAAATCTTTCCTCTTTATAATATTAGTATAGACTAGTTGCTCACAGTTGCTGCCCGCGACTTCGTTCGCGAGGTGATTTTGCATAAGTCTTCTATTAAAACTTTAAAACATATGTCAAGCTGTATTATCATTTCCGCTGAACCGATTTTAATGAAACATACAGCGTTATTTAAGTTAAAAAAATACCTACAAAATCCTTATAGTACAGTTAGAATCAAGCTACGGAATTTTGCTCCAGCCCCGAACAAATAAACAAACAAACAAACAGACACGAAGAAAAAATCATAGATTTGGACTCAGAAGCCCTAAATTAGTCCATTACAGTTATTTTTTTAAATTATCTTGAATGTACCGTCATAGCTATATTTACAATTTTATAATAGTAGAGATTTCTCTTTGATTTGTCTATCGTGGTTTATTTCTTACTAGCTGACCCTCACAGTCACAACTTCGTTTGTGTTACATTTTTCTTTGCTGCTCAGCTCCTATTCATAGTAGCGTAATGATTTATAGCCTATGACACTTCACAATAGCATAGAATTCTATTGGTGAAATAATTTTGAAAATCGGTTCTGTAGATCCAGAGATTACCTACCACTTACAACGTCACAAACTCACAACCTCACAAACGGTACCTCTTTATAAAATTAGTATAGATATATTCTGCAAACGAAGAATGCCCTCCAAATGGACCAACGACCTGGGTCGCTTTAAGGGACTGGATGCAGAAGAAGCAGCAGGCCTATGGTTACACGAAAATTGGAAGAGGCTTCTGTGCAACAGTGGAGCTGGAATACAAATATATAGAATTGAGTTTTTTTTTTGGGAATTAACATGCGATTTAAGTCGTCCATCCTTTGTAAGTGATACAAAAAGCAAATACCTATAAATTTATATTGGAATGGGGATGTGGTTCAAAAAGTTGAAATTGAAATATCTTTATTGCCAGAACGTAGTTACGTACAGAAAGGTGTTAATATACAAAAAGGTTAGTCTTATACATTCTACCATAGATATGGTGTGCAAAGTAAATTTATAATAGTACTAGCTGACGCGCGCAGCTCCGCCTGCGTTAATTTTTATTCCCGGGATAAAAAGTAGCCTATGTGTTATTTTATTTCAGACCTATATCTACTCCTGTACCGAATTTCAGCCAGATCCGTTCAGCCGTTAGAGCGTAAAAGAGTAACAAACATCCACACTCACAAACTTTCGCATTTATAATATTAGTAAGATAGCATAGTAAGAAGTAAGATTTACATCAATAAATTAACAATTTCATTAATATCATAATAATTAATCTTTCCTTATTCTTGATACGTATGTTCAACTTTAAATCCATAGTAAAGTTTCTATTTAATTTTTCGACTATAATTATATTTTTTTATCATTATGGACGAAGTTAGCCCACTAGTTTTGTCTATGTAGATCCATAATACGTTACTATTTTATAACTTTAACGCATACATTTGCCAAAAAACACGAAAATAAAGCGTTAATAAGATGATTATCGTATCACCTTTGAACCGGTTGTATGATAAGGATTCACTCTATGTTTAGCTATTATTTATTATGTTAATTGGTTACATTAGGTAAGCCGAAGTGTCCGGCCAGTTATACTAATCGGACACCTTGAGAATAAAATGATTGAAACGTATTTGATTAAAAGAGAAATGATTTTTATTCAATTGCTTACCGTGATCATGTTCATATAAAACTAGCGGACGTCCTCGTCTCCCGTTCCCGTGGGAATACGGGAATAAAAGATAGCCTATGTTCATCGGGGATAGTGTAGCTTCCCAACAGTGAAAGAATTTTTCAAATCGGTTCAGTAGTTCGGAGCTTATTCGATGCAAACAAACAATCAAATCTTTCCTCTTTATAATATAAGTATAGATATCCCTCGTTACAGTATCAATCGTTAGCCAGTCAAATAAGAGGTAGCGAAAGTTATAATCGTTTTGTATACTTACCCAGAATAAGAAGACAGACTATAAAAAATCATTTTTAAGTAGATACTTACAATAATTATATACTTTCATATTTATTTAGTAACAACCTGTTATCTCGTCAAAACAAACATTATATTTCAATTTTATTTATAACTAGCTGACCCTCGCAACTTCGTTTACGTCACATAAGGTGTACGAAAGGGGAGGTAATTCTTCATCAGACTCATCAAGCACCGTGTGAAACGGAACTGTTTGTTAAATCATAAAAGAGCTTTTAATTATTAAGGCTGTTGTAAAATAATTTTTATTTAGGTATTTTGTGTTTTAGAATACATAATTTTTATGATTTAATTTTTATGATTTAGCCAACACGCCCGTTAAGATTTACCCTATCATTCAAAGGAACCCTTGAATTCTAGGTTTGGCGAAAGTTGAGATGCCTCTAATTACTGAACCACAAAACCCTCAACCTTGAAACTTGTGTGGGACAATGCTTAAAGTACTCCTTTTCCAAGGCTAAAAAAATATTTGAAGTCAGACCAGGCGTTGAGAAATTACAATTGAAAAACTATTTTGTCTTTCATCCCCTCTCCCGCAGGAACCGCACACAATATCGGGATTAAAAGTATCCAAGAACCTTCCTCGGACTATAAGTTCGGAATGTACTAAGTACCTATCATTCAAATCGGCTCAGTAGTTTCGGCGTGATACTTATTCGGGATACAGACAGACAGACAGACATGAAAAATATAAATTACATTTTCGGCTTCAGTATCGATTAGAGAACGCCCTACAATAAAATTTTTCAAAATATCTTCCATGAACAGATTCTCGACCCTCTACAGTTTTATTATAAGTATAGATATAGATAGTAGGGACTAGCGGAGGTCACGCGGTTTCACCCGCATAGCTACTGTTCCCGTCCCGTGGGAATATAGAAATAAAATATAGCCTATGTTACTAAGCGTGAATGTAGCTTTCCAATGGTGAAAGTTGTATAAAAAGTAAATTGTACCGCAGGGGCTACTATTCAATTGACGATTATTTGCTTGACAAGGAAGCCTGGAAATGATCTGCTTGCTCTTCTGCATTCTCAAGCAATAGTTTGTGATTTATAGTTAAAATTTTGTAAATAGAGCACAAAAAGAAAAGCCCGTTGAGTTTCTTGCCAGTTCTTCTCAAGCGGGCCGCGTTCCGAACTGGTGGTACTATTTGCATTGTATTCATTGACGTGTCGCAAGTGCCTATGTATTAGGATTATGCGAAATAAATGTTTTTTTGAGTTTGAAAAAAATTTTTATATCGGCACAGTAGTTTTTGAGCTTATTTATTACAAACACACACATACAACTACCTACTTTTTTTTCATCTTTATAATAGTGAACACCAGCGATATTAATTTGTTATAATGAGTTTCTAATAACTATCGGAGTCACAGGTGTGTAAGGAATTTTGTAACGCAACATCAGTTGAGCGGAATCGTGTATCATACTCGTACCTTGGCATTTACATCAGTAAATAGTCAAGTATCAGTTTACATAGTACGTACAGTCAGGACTGACGAAATAGGAGCATTGACATGTGTCCATGTAACTGGAGACTTACCTGTTATTGTCATGAGGACACGTTTTTTTCTGACGCCATGATGCTTTTGAGAATTTTCTTACAAGTACAATGATGTTGCTCGACTTGAATTCATACTATATACATACATCAAGATTCTACTGTATGCTGCAGGAGCTTTAGTCCCATTATTCCTCGAATTCCCTCGAGCCCTGAATATCCTTCATAATGACTTGTTCAAAAGACTTGTCCCCTTTCTAGAGTAGGTACCTATTATAATTCGCTTGGCGTCGTTTAGAGGCGGACCGAAGCGGAATAAAGGTTACCAGCTCAAAAATCTTGTAAATATTTGTCTATTCTATTATTGCTTTTTTTTGTCTAGATTTTAATTTTTGTTTTTAAGTTACGTGATGGCTGAAATATTATTAATTTTTCGCAGAAGTGACACAATGAGCTGTCTGTTTCACACTTACCGTCCGGCCGTCTCTGAAAATCAGCGCTGTGTCTGCAGCCGAGAAACGGCCTATGTTCTACATTAGGTATTAATTTGGCAATGTTGTCTCCTGTTATTTCTGTGAAAATTTAATTGTTCTTTCTTATTTTGCTTTTAATTTTTTGAAGTGAAACTTCTTTATCGGCGTTGGAAAAAAATTTGCGTCACGTCACGTCACGATTTTTGGTTACGCGCCATCTTTGTTCTGTTCCCCACCACGGTGGATTCGAATTAAGAGTACTTTATCTAGGGATAGCATGTCATTTAAGGGTTTTTGGATTTTTGAACTTTTGGGCTTTTGGACTTTTGGATGGGACATTGGTACTTTGGGTCTTTGGGACTTTGGAACTTTGAGTCTTTGGGACTTTTGAACTTTTAAACTTTTGGACTTTTGGACTTTTGGATGGGACCTTGGTACTTTGGGTCTTTGGGACTTTGGAACTTTGGGACTTTTGGACTTTTGGACTTTTGGACTTTTGGATGGGACCTTGGTACTTTGGGTCTTTGGGACTTTTGGACTTTTGGACTTTTGGACTTTTGGACTTTTGGACTTTTTGGACTTTTAGACTTTTAGACTTTGGGACTTTGGGACTTTGGAACTTTGGGACTTTGGGACTTTGGGACTTTGGGACTTTGGGACTTTGGGACTTTGGGACTTTGGGACTTTGGGACTTTGGGACTTTGGGACTTTGGGACTTTGGGACTTTTGGACTTTTGGATGGGATCTTGGTACTTTGGGTCTTTGGGTCTTTGGGACTTTGGGACTTTGGGACTTTGGGACTTTGGAACTTTGGGACTTTGGGACTTTTGGACTTTTGGGCTTTTGGACTTTTGGATGGGACCTTGGTACTTTGGGTCTTTTGGACTTTTGGAGTTTTGGACTTTTAGACTTTTAGACTTTGGGACTTTGGGACTTTGGGACTTTGGGACTTGGGACTTTGGGACTTTGGGACTTTGGGGCTTTGGCGCTTTGGGACTTTGGGACTTTTGGGACTTTGGGACTTTGGGACTTTGGGACTTTGGGACTTTGGGACTTTGGGACTTTGGGACTTTGGGACTTTGGGACTTTGGGACTTTGGGACTTTGGGACTTTTGGACTTTTGGACTTTCGGACTTTTGGCCTTTGGGACTTTTGGACTTTTAGATGGGACCTTGGTACTTTGGGTCTTTGGGACTTTGGAACTTTGGTACTTTGGGACTTTGGAACTTTTGGCCTTTGGGACTTTGGGACTTTGGGACTTTGGGACCTTGAGACCTTGGGACTTTGGGACTTTGGGACTTTTGGCCTTTTGGACTTTTAGACTTTGGACTTTTGGACTTTTGGACTTTTGTACTTTTTGACTTAATTTAAGGTGAGGTGAAAATTAAGTTTATGAAGAAGTTTCACTTCTTACGTGTGTACACTAAGTACACGCAATTTTTTTTTTTATTAAATATGACGAGTTATAATCACATTATTATAACATCCTTGTTGAAAGCAAAGCAAGACAGAAGGAAAATTCTTAAAATATTGGACCATTCATTATTATTTCTCGCTAATACACTGTCAATCAATAGTAACTAAATTACTTACATATTTAGTCATTATTACTGATAGTGTGTGCTGCTATAAAAAGTAAAACAGTGGTCGAATTGTTGTCTTTTAATATATTACTCGAGTAAATGATACGTTGAACTTCGTGTTATCATTTCTAAGGATTTGTTATACTGGACGCAAAGTGCGCGGTAATTATAATGGTTCACAATGGTTCTTAGTAAAATTATTATTTTTATAATTCTGTACCCAAAGGGTAAAAATGAGACCCTCCTTAGGGTCCGTTCACACAGACCGGCTCGGAGAGCATCGGCGCGCACTTTTCTTTTCACACAGACCGGATCGTATACGCTCGGAGCCGGTCGGAGCGGAGCCGCCAACTATTTCACATAGACCGGCTGGAAGCGGATGCGCTCGGAGCCGGTCGGATGCCCTCGCAGCCGGTCGGATGCTCTCGCAGCCGGTCGGATGCGCTCGCAGCCGGGTGGATTCACTACAAAGGCAGTACCAGTATCCACGCAGTCCAAGTTTAGTTTTCGGTGTTAACGTGTGCTTTTCGGAACATGCTTTTAGATAGCCCCGATGAAGAAATATATTAAGTTTTCATCTGTGATGCTTTCGTCTAAGTACACACAACTGTTCTGTTTAAATTGTGCCATCTAAATGGCGGTCGACGTGGGGCGGCGCGCACGCAATCGGAGCCGATCGGCTGCGCGAGCGGGAAAGAGCACGCAATCGAAGCCGATAGGCTGCGCGAGCGGAAAAGAGCACGCAATCGGAGCCGATCCGCTGCGCGAGCGATAAAGAGCATGCAATTGGAGCCGATCGGCTGCGCGAGCAAGAAAGAGCATGAAATCGGAGCCGAACGGCTGCGCGAACCAGAAAAAGTACCCGATCGGAGCCGGTCAGCTCCTCTTATTATTTCACACCAAGCGCGTTCAAGCATTCTTAATGACAAAAGCAGTGCACATGCAAAAATAAACCTTACTTCAAATACTAAAAACTCTGTTTTCAACGTGATAAGAATCTGCTCTCCTCTCCGAGCCGGTCTGTGTGAACGGACCCTTACTGAGACTACCCCATCTGTCAGTCTTTTTTTATGTCACTAAGGTAGCAGACAAGCTTTCGGCCCACCTTATGGAAAGTCTTTCCATCTGTACGTCAGTACCTAATAATTATTTATGGGAGGATCCTATGCAACAAACGAGGTTTTACAGGATTTTAGTAATTATACACCCAACCAACCAAGTTGGTCAATTCTTTTATTCTTATGCTAATTATTTCAGTATAGAAATCATTTCCAAGCCCAATAAAAACTACCGTTTTAGCTAAACTTACAGTTATAGTTATACACTTAATTGTATGCGATATGGAAATGATGCCTAATATGGAGAGACAGCCCAAATAAGGCAGTTTATTATAATAGTTCCTTTTATCATTTTTAATAAACGCCAAATTGTTTTCAAGATCTGATTTATGAGTTGTTGCTTTTTAAGGTCAGATTTATAGTGATGTAGTCATAAATTAATGAATATCGTTAATTATGGAGAGACTTATCATCGTAATTTTTAATTAAATTGAAAACAGATCTCTCTATAAAATGGTTGATTTTGATGTTTATTTTGATTTACATATTTTCATTTTTAAACGTAATTTATAGTAGTGTGTTATCTTATTACGGATCGTAAGGCTAATTCCTACAATTAGGCTTATTTAGACCTGGAAAGTGATCTTTGAATCTGACTCACGAGATAATTATATACCTACTATTGTACGATTTATTGTAGATTCTAGTACTTCTACCTATGTCAAGTATGCTTGTGACTGTGTATGAAAAGAGACCCAACAGGACCGACGGGTCCCAAACCTGTCTAACTAATCTCCTAATGCTTTCTCTACACTGCTCGCGAAGTTGAACGAAGTTCCTCGGCGAAGTCGCCCGAGGCAAAGTAAAATTTGGACGAAGTGCGTCCCTACACTATCATATTCGTCCAACTTCGTTCAACTTCGCGAGTAGTGTAGAGGAAGTTTTAGACAAGACGCGAGCACGGATATTCAGGGTAAGATAGTCACAAAAATCTAATAAAATTAGCAACGAATAAAAGATGGGGTTCAAATTGTAAGTACATTTTAAATGCCTCGTAGACTACAAGCAAATATAAGCCTACTTATCTCAAAGAAAATAATGTTCATGAAACTCATTCAAAGTGATTAACAACATCAGAGAATTTGAGACTTAAAATTAAAACATTTCATGGTATCTTTGACAAATCGTTTACAATTTTGGCTACACGATTGTGGAATGCATTACCATATAGCGTTCTAATTCCATAGTGACTTTGCTTCAGTACAATAAAAAATGTTGTTTCCAATCAATATTAAAAGTGTAGCAATCCTTGCCACATTCTTCTTATCAACTTTATCTTTTTGTATTCCATATGTAATGCCATGCATTCAAATGACAACTCAGATGTTACAAACATTTATTAGCAACGATAATCGCTTACCATCAGAATGTATGAGTTGATTCGTATCTAAAAATGTCATCGCATTTCTAGCTGCTGTGACAGACAGTGTAACTGCCAACCACTCTAATCTAATCCCTAGTTACATCAATCTTAAGTTTTTGTTACAAAATTAGAAAACCAGCTTTCTTTTAAGATATCAATCTAAATTTATAACAAGAATATTAATTACTCTGGTCAAATCTCAATGAAAATTAAAATCAATTTCATGCTTCTTATGAAAAGTATCTGATCTGCACATTTAAAAATGCACATCCCTAATCATAACTTATTAAATCGGTGAAACGTGATTGTTGGAGGGAACGTAGCTTTTTGTTGGCGTTAGGGTTGTCACTTGCCTTAAAATTAACCTCAAAGTTTTATCTATTCGTTTTTGTACTTTATTATCATTATAACGTTTTCTGCGCAGAAATTAAGAGATGTGGAGTGATTCTATTTGTAAACTTAAAACTTGCTGTTATTGAGAACAATCCCACGGTAAAATTTTATAGTGGCCTATGATAGTCTTGTTTGAACCTATACTATTATTATTGTATTCAGAATAGTTTAAAAACAAGACCTAAGATTAGTCTAAAAATTACTCCAAGATATTATGTTTGAATATATTTATTTGTCAACCCTAAAACATCCTCGACGTGCTGCAAATCGCATCTTCAATAACATAAATTTTTATTTTTTTGCGCACCAAACTCCGCCCATGTGTCGGTAACTATTAATTTCGTTACTAGTAATTTGTATTTGCAACCACGTAAGTGTATACACTAAATTAGGCACCGTACGTAACCACGTAGGTGTACTAAATTAGGCGCGCACACCTTTTGCAAGCTAATTAGATTTAATCGTATGATCGTGGATATCGACAGAAGCGCTCGTGGCCCCGAGGACGATCACTTCAGTAAGCATTAGTGAGCAACTGTCACTATGGCCAGTCCTAGGATGGGTGACCACTTTGTGACATTTATTTGAGCGTTTCCGTGCTTCGGAAGGCACGTTAAGCCGTTGGTCCTGGTTGCCAGTAAAATGGCAGTCGTTAAGCCCAGTTGAAGGCCTTTTTAGGCGGCTTGAAAATTTTCAACAGTAGGCAGTCACAACTTGCACCTGTCCATCTCAATACGGCTCACCACCAAATTCAAAAAAAAAGGTGAATTGTGGGCATATATAATATGCCTCTGCCTACCCCTTCGGGGATAAAGCCGTAACCATATGTATGTATGTATCGTGGATATCCTCTGCAGTTGATGCTTCGAAGTCTTCAAACCATCGTTCGTGATGTGATCAGTAGTCACGTTGATTGTTTTTAAAAACATCTGTTGTCAGCATTGATACAAGTATCGGTATTGTGAATTACCATGTTGGCGCTGTTTCCATACATTTTGTTATTGTTTGTGTCAGTTCTGCAATTTCCGAGTTACATTTTAGTTTCTGTGATATTCTTGTTATTGGAAACACAAATTCAATAAATCTCGAGTAGCAAACTTTTACTCGTAAATCAAAGCTTGAAGAATATGAGCGGTAAACTCTGTAAAGAAATTATTGGACAGAGATCCAAAATGTCTCGCCGTGGAACCATATGGAATTGACAACAGGCGGACCAAGCCGATGGCCTTTGGAAGAGGCGAGTTCTGGCCATCATTACGACTTTATATCAATGTCATGTCTAGCATAGGCGCGACCGCAGTGGTAGCCGTAGGTCTGTTGGGAGTCTTGGGACATCTTTCCGAGGGCTTACCCGGGGCTCCCAACCATAGGCTGTTGGACGTTACTTGAGGTTTTTTTAGTCGGTAGGAGTCCGGCATAGCATCCATTAAGGATTATCCCTCACTTTAAAAAAAAATCATGCTTAGCACTTTTTAAACCAGTAAATTTCCCTCAACTTGTAAGTTGAATATAACCCCCGCCCGATATTGACTTACGGAGAACTTTTTAAAACTGTTTGTGCTGATTTTGCTTACATTGTTTTGACATTGATTCATCGACTTTCCCCATTCTATAATATCCTATAGCCTCAAGAAAAAGCATCTAGACAAACAACTCTCTATTAACCTTATATGGTTTTTATTCGAAGCTACTCGATCATAGCGAGGGTTTTATTGGCGCAATCCGTCAAGCCGTCAGTCCGCCCCCGATCAGTCCGATTCGAGCATCATTAATGGCCGCCCACCGTCTCCGGCATCGTTTCGCAATGATCATCAATAACAACGGTAATTGCCCGCCGAACGCCTCGGTGAAGAAGGCTCGGTCCTCATACTCAATATTGCTCGTCGAGGGGTTGTGTGGGCGGTGGTGACCTCTCGCCATGCGTGGGCGCAGCTTTCTATACGCCGCCGATGCGTACATTATCTAATTCATACATCCACGTATTTTGATAAATCTTTACCAGGTTTTGTATCTATCTACATCTCTAATTTTATATTTTTTTTTAATGTGAACTATCATTCTTAAAAATTTATGACATCTTTCTCACCTGGCATCACTCCCTGCTAGATCCTACACGTCTTATGTGCCGGTGTATAGCTATATGGGTACCTGACTACCTGGCCTTAGGGAACACTATATTTATCAATCATCAGGATTTCGATGGTCGCGCGCTATTTTAAATAATAAAGAGTATCTTTCGACGTTTCAAGAGGGCTAAACCGAAATAACTGATGCATGCACACCGATATACCGATATTAGTTAGTGTACCCTCGGAATTGTTAATTTCTGCAAACCCGACAACAACAACCTTTGCCGCAGCAGACACATTCGCTTCTTCGTTATATGGAAAGACATAATATGTAGTAGCAAACCATTGAGTTATTATTATTATTATAGTACATTAAAACTCAATGTAGCAAACTTCGTCAAAAGCAAATTCATAGCTGAACTTAGCAGCCTATCAGAACCTCGGATTCTGGTTGTATGTAAGGTGCCTTTTATTCAGGTTGAAGATCATAATACTAAATTAATAAAAGGACATCTCTATAGAAAAGCCGACTTCTTAATACGCTAAAGACTTGTAATGTGGTTAACTAGTTAATATAGGCTTCGCTTTTTTATAATCATTAGTGCCGGTTATATTATTGTGTCGTAAAACGAGGCTGGTTACCGCAGCTGTTGGTATCTGGTGTCGGGTTTCGTAATAAAAAAACGTCATTACTTTAAAAATATATTATTTTTAGGGGTTCTTCGTAACGTGGTAGTTAGAAAACGCTGATATAGATCCAGAAGTGTTTACTTGGAATAATTAACAGAGAGTTACCACAGTATAAAGAAAACTACGATGATAACTACTATGATATGTCGGCTGTGGAGTTACTAAAGTTTTTAGGTCGCCCCAAGATGTGCGAGGTGGAAAATTTTCGGAATTTTCGAGTGCCTCAGTAGCTTAGTTGGTTAAGCAGCTCTACGACACGAAAATTTTTCAGAAGACAATTGAACTGTTTTTTTTTCACCTGTTTATTCAGAACTGTATTTTTTGAAAGGTCCACATTTCACTTTCACATAAGTTGACATAGAGTGACTTGCTGTGTTATTTGCTGAGCTGTATTTTATTCATTTGCGTAGGAACCTTAAGAAATCAAGTCGCTTTTAAAATTTTATTGCGTCCTTCGATCTATTTATAGAAATCCTGTCTGATAACTATCTTATTACAGTTCCGAAACCGACTTTAATGTCAATTAAATGTTGTTAAGCTGATATAAGTATCTACTATATAACTTCCACCAGAAATATGTGGAAATTATGTTCAAATGCCAATAAGGTACCACTCTGAAATACCCTGTGACATCCTTCCGAGTGCTTACCCAGGACTCCCGAGTACTCCCGACCGTAGATAGTTGTAAGCCATCGTGTGGATTTAGTCGGCAAGAGTCAGGCATAGTAGAACGATAATAAAGAAGGGGAGGGAGAAGGCATCTTCAGAACTGCTTGGCAGCAAATGATTTGCTAAGGAGTTCGGTTCGTCATTCCTCCCTTAAGGTGGGTATCCACTTAGGTTCGCGAACCTCGTGCTCCGCACTCCTTGCAACTGCTCCACATAGTGGATACGTTCGCGATCCTGGAGTGCGAACGGTGCGCGCTCCGCGCTCAGCGCTCCATTGGGTGGCGGTAAATTGGGCGAACACAAAGGGGAGCTCAGTCTGTCCGTGGACGCGAGCAAGATTTCACGATAAGTGCGTACGTGTCGTGTATCATGAACCTTAGAAGCGGGATCACACCCGAAACCCCCCACTAATGGTGACGACATGTTCGCTCAATGTTCGCAAGAAGTTCACATGCGTGTTTCTATGGAGATACACCGTCTCCATAAAGAGCGGTAGCAGGAGCGCGGCGCGCTGCTGGAGCGCGAACATAGTGGATACCCACCTTTACAACCAGTTGTGGTTATCCTTAACTGTTTTACGCTAGGATTGACGAATCGAGGATGTGAGGCGGGTTCCTCTCCCTCCCCTTATTTATTATCGTTCTAGGATAGATTACCGCCTTGTAACGCCTGATTCCATTAGTTATCCGGCATAGTATCCACTAGCTAGTGCCCGCGACTTCGTACGCGTCAAAATTATGTTATAATGCCAATTTGATCGCTCTCTGCTTACCCCTAGAATATGTAGCGTGATAATATATAGCCTATTTGAAGACCCTACCCCTAGTTAATATTTGTGCAAAATTTCTATCAAATCTATTGAGTACTTTTCGAGATCCTTCCGGACAAAGCAAAGCAAACAGACAAAATTTTTTTTTAACTATATTTTCGGTATAGCCAGGCTTGTTGAACACCCAGCAAGTATGTTTTTTTAATATTTCCAATGTACAGTTTTGACTTTTCTATCATTTTATTATAAGTATGTATAGAAGATGTAGGATTTCCGCACGAAAAAAACTCCGAAATACAGTCTTAATGGTTCAGTATAAAGCTGTTAATATACCTCCGGAAACCAAATTTAGCCCACACTTCAGCCACTTCACTTCATAATAAAAACCTTTCTTAAAAATAAAAACCGAAATAGAATTTCACCAAAATAGCTTATTGGAGCTATTATACGAAATTATAATGCTAATGTGTGTCGTGTGTCAGTCGTGACTTCGTAAGTCGACATTAGCGTCCCTCCCGCAGTTATCGGCGCGGAAGTCGCCTACGACATGCGATTTAAAAGTTCAACTCGACCATTTCAACATTCCCCGTTGTATCTTATGATGTTATTTACTTTATAGAAAACATTTAACCGAAAGCTATTGTAACTGACTCCGAAATGTGGTGGGAAGGCGGGAATCGAAAACAAAGCCGGCCAAGTGCGAGTCGGACTCGTTCCGTACCACAAAATAGGCAAAAATCACGTTTGTTGTACGTTTGGGAGGTATTATTTTTGTGATTTGAGTTGTTATAGCGGCAATAGATACATCATCTCTGAAATTTTTGCTCTTAAGCTATCACCGTTCCTGAGCAGCCTCGTGACGGACAGACAGACAGACGGACAGCGACATTACTCTTTGGGTGTGGAACCCTTATGCTTCCTCTACATTACTCGCGAAGTTGAACGAGGTTCGTCGGCGAAATCGCCGGAGCAAAGTAAAATTTTGACGAAGTAGGCTGAAGTGCCTCTCTACATATCGTATTCGTCCAACTTCATTCAACTTCGCGAGTAGTGTAGAGGAAGCTTAAAAATTGAGAATGGATAGATCAGTGGGTGAGTGTGCAAAGCCTTCTTACTGTCGAATGAAAGACAGAACAATATGATTGAAGACACGTGCATTAAATAGGACATTAGTACATAATATGTATAAGAGGTAATAAGGGATCAATTGATGAGCAGTTACGGCGGAATAACTATGCGATGACTGTATTACTCTTGTACAAATGTACCTAATGACGTTTAATGATATAAATGACGTCATTTGCTCCATATCATTATAGCCCTAAGCGGCAGAATTTGCTGTACCTTATGTAAATAAGACCTGTAACCAACCATATTCTTGGAAATAAATAAATGATTTCTGATTACTGATTACTGAAGTAAATCGTCATTGTTCATTATAAATAACTAAACCGTGATTCATGAAAATAAAAATCTTCGCGTAGAACCTCGCCAACAGCGGAAGAAGTAAGAAGAATCGTTTTAAATCACCAGTTTCTAGAATATCAGCATTATTTCTGAGAGTATCGGGGCTTGCAAGCGTTCGATTGATTTTGGTGACTAATTTTTGCACTCCGAGAATCGTGCGCATAAGACATTGTGATTTCACACTCTTAGTATCAGTATTGAAGAACTCAATGCCACGAACAATATAACTACTGCTCGTTCGCTCTAACTTTGCCGCTCGGCTCCATACTAAAGTCGAATTTTTAATTAGACAAAATAAATTGACAGCAACTAATGTCACTTTTTTAAACAATGTTGCTTATTTTCTATGACGAAGTGACATTAGCTACTGTCAATTTACTTCGTGTAATTATAAATTCGGGTATACGCCTCTACGCCAGCGGCAAAGTTAGAGCGAACGGGTAGTACTAGCTTTGTCGAGGTGAATTTGGATTTTGACACTGAACATAAAGCTACGAATTAAAAAGAGCTCTTTATTATGCCCAGCGTATGCGGTCAGTCAACACTTCTTAAAAAAGTAAGGACATGATAAGAAGCGTTCCCTAATCTCTAGATTAAACCAAAGAACCTAAGCTAACAGTAGTTTAGAAAGTAAGTATTGAATTGACTTCTATCATTCGTTTAACAAGTTAAAAGGTTATCGCTCCGGGCATGATCAAATGATGTGTTGGTGAACAAGTTTTGATTTCCGGTAGCAGTAGGCGGCTTATGGTAAATAATATCTCACTCAGTTGTACAATATTTTCGAAGAAAGTGTAACATGATATGGACAATACCACCGACTGTGTGCTTGCTCTGAAAAACATGCAGTGTGTTATATATCAAAGAAATCTAACCAGGAGGTCTGCTTCCATCTCTTAAAACAATATTATTTCTTATCTTACTTTCACAGTGTGAATCAGATTTCCATCCAGTGAAATATATGAAAATTATTCCCTAATGTAATCTGTGGTAGATATATTTGATCTGATACACACTGTTAAACATATAGTAAGATTAAAATAATATTGTTTTATTTCAATCTTTTGATGCTAGATGCTAGCAAGCCGCCAGAATGGTTAACCAATCCGTCACACATCAATCTGCGTTGCGCCCGCGCTCAGTCAAAAGTTCTTTTGAACACCTACGCTAGTCTGGTTTCACTATCTCTGTGCTTTCCATACTAAAATTGACAATGTCGAAACTATATTTACCATCGTTGTATGTGTGCGAAAAGATTGTATCCTTCATTGTTTTAAGCAAAGCGTAGATGATAGATTTATGATAAACTCAATGTTCTTTCACAGCACATTCTTACAATTAACATGTCAGTTTGTTTGAAATCCTTGTTAATCTTCTACGACGGTTTAATCGAGGTCGAGTGCTATTCAGTTCGTTAGCTTTCAGTTGACCACTTGCCGAGACGAGATAGTCCAATAACTCAACTACCCCCGAGGCCTTGTAACACTCAAGCTGACAAGACTTTCACGCCGCTGTGGGCGTCACCTGTCGTGCCTTACTGTGCTCAGTTTGCACACGAAATAAACTACTCCTCCATATAATATTATATCTTAAACTTAATGATATAAGAACCAACAATATGCATTAAACATTTTGTTGGGTTTCGCCCACAGCGCTCATTGGACTCGATATCCAGTTTGTCTAAAAATTTTGCATTGATTAAAATTATATTTGATTATCGCTAAAAGTTGTTTCATAACATAACTACTTTCTAAAGAAAATTTAAGCTTTTGCTTATAATATTTGTGTAGTTGTTTGTTGCAGCATTCTCTTATAATGGAGACACAGAACACAAAAGGCACAGAGACATAAGATTGATGAACGATTGAATAACGCTTCATAGGGTTGAGGAATCCATGTTCATTTATATGTTTCAGCAATGAGAGGGATAAATGGTTACTTAAAAACATTGCAACAGTGCATTGATAAGCATAATCTAATGACCAATATTAAACGTCCGGACATAGTGGATTTTATTGAAAGTTGTTTAGAGATTAGATATATGGTATCTTATATTGCATTTTCATGACTGGCAGCACTTTGATTGACTCATCTATACTAATAATATTATACTGAGGAAAGATTTGATTGCTTGTTTGTTTGCATCGAATAGCCTCCGGAACTACTGGACCGATTTGAAAAATTCTTTCACTGTTGGGAAGCTACACTCATTGTGGTGAACACAGTCTATATTTTATTCCCGTATTCCGACGGGAACGGGAACTACGCGGGTGAAACCGCGTGACGTCCTCTAGTTCAGGAAAAATCGGCGAGAGATGTGAATATTTTGAGTTTAAAATATCTTCGCTAGCAAACTGTACTGTAGAGATATCGGTCATTTGTTTTCGAACATGCGATGCATAATCGTAGTAGATCACTTAAATTATGTAGATAATAATGGCTTTAAATGTTAATGTTTTTGATTTTCTTTCCGATATCACCTCCAGCATGATTTATGGAGCAAAAGTACTTGTGAATGACATTAATATATTAGTATCTTTTAATTGCATATTTGTTTAGTGTCACTGGTCCCGCCTACATGCACTTTTTGTTCAAACCATTAAGCCCAATAGTCGGCTGTCCAAAATTGCGACATCGACACAAGATTGACATTCAATCTTTGTTTATTTGTCCACAAACCAATTTGTATGTTTCTATTTAGCATTATCACTTTATTCATATCAAAATCCATTGACAGATCGTTAATTACTTCTCGTTTCGTCAGAACGGCTTGTATTCGTTTATTTTTCCTATCATCTTCTGGATTACAATAATCTTTTGATATAGTATCTTAAGTAAATTATGTCTTTTGTATTGAAAATCTTAAGATAACCTATCATCTAAAATATATTCGTAACTGCGCAGTATTTATTTGCTGGTATTTAGCATCGTCAATTTTAATACATGACAAGGTTCTCCGGTTGTACAACTAATATTAATTCTAGAACCTACTGCCAATTTTAAAGCAATATTATTTCAATTTTACTTTAGCTATCATAAAGTGAATTCTGTTTAAATACAGAATGATTTCTTTTACCTGTCTGTTGATTTTTATTAGTCCGAATCACACATCAACATTATATGTTTTTAAAAGATGGTAGTGCTCGTAAACCGCGACAAAAATGAAGTGTTATTAGCTGTTGATAACAATATACTATATTAGTATAGTCTACTCTACTCTACCGTCACGCCCCTGCTATTAAGATTATCTAATGATTAATTATAGATTACAGACGACCTGAATTTCCAATTATAGATTTCGTATTTACAGTAACTGTTTATGCGTATTTTAGGTTGAGCTATCTTTAATGTAGTTTTCTAGGAACAGTCATTGAGGCTCAAGCTGTTTTCCTCAACTATGTCTATTGCATTGGGAACACTTCTATTATAGCTATTTATAATACCTACTTTATAGTTTAACTGGTACTCATTTCGGTTTAGAGCTAACTATTCTATTTTAATATCTTTGTTAACAGCTTTATGTCACACGATGTACGGTTTTAGGATTTCATGAATATTTTCACTAAATGTTCTAGAATAGAAGTGACCAACCTCTAGGGTTTGTTCCTTTAAAACAAAGCAAATTTGTGTTTAGACTACCTTAGTACCTACTCTACCTTTATGTAGTACAATGAACCATCAAAACAGCCTCTCAAAGACGTTGCTAAACGTAGGTCTCTTCCAATATGGTTGAGGTCTTAGCATGGCTTCAAGACTTGGAATAGACTTTGGTTTCCACTTTCCAGTTTTCCTTTTCTTCGTTATGACTTCTTCAGCAGATGCAATAATAGCAGTTGAAACTGATGTAGGCCCTGATGTTAGTATAATACATATAAGTTTATTTTATGTCAATGTATACGTGTGTGCGCGTGTAAATATAAAAAGAATTAACACAATGATATTTTGTAACCGGTATCAGTATACATTATCGATTCTCAACTCAAGTGCGTTGACAAATGAGCGTCTGGCGTATAATATCGCGTATAACTTTGTCCATTCACAACAAGCTAAGTAGGTAGGAACGTACTAATATGTATGTACTATCCGTTCTCTCTAAGTTTGCCGGTCGCCTCTACATTAGCCTCTACGCCAGTGACAAACTTAGAGTGAACAGGCTATATGTGATTGTAGTGATATTCCGTTAATAGAACGGCGTCGGGGTATCTTAACTGCCGCGTTAATATTCACACGCGGCGGACCTTGTGACCCTTGGCGATCTGTGACGAAAACACGGTTATTCACTAGTCTATTTTTGAATCCGCTTATGACATCCGTAACCTCAGGTATTGTTGCATGTATATCATCACTGACTTTGTCTCTACATACTCGTACATCTGTCTTGTTTATTTTCGCAAACTTGGTTAGATTTCAGGTTCTGCTGTTATTTTCTGCCAGGGGGAATTTTATAATTTTGGGTAAAGTTAGCGAAGTTTTGTTTATTAAGCCCTCGACCATCGTTTGGATTACCTAATAAATCAAGGGTATTTGGCTGGATTATCTCTCTCTTCTCTTTTATTGTCATTTGGTTGTGGATTTCCGACTTTAAACGCCTGATTTCATTAGTTTTACCAGGTGAGCTTAGATTTGACCTCTGAGATAGATTTGTCATGCTTTATCGCTGTGTCCATGGTTCGGAGGCCATATTAGATTTTCCTCATATTCTTTCTGGTCTCATTTTCACGACACACGAGCGATAATTTTAGAAAGCGCTAAGATAAGTAAATAATGTGCTTTTTGATCGCTAAAATACGGTCAACCTTGGATGAATAAGATATTGTCAAAGATCACGTGGAATGAATAAATTTAAATAGAATAAAGTACAATATAGGTACTGTTTCTTTTACCTTGACTTGAAACGACGTAACTATTCAATTTAATAGAATAATACTTAAAATGTCAAGTATATTTTACTTGCATAATCCAGTTTAGTCCAATCCAGCTTCAATATTGCAAAATACATTGCAATCGCTGTAAATCGAGTGCACTAACGGACTGCGATCATGCTGTTTTTCGTTCACGCACAGAAAACGCAAAACATTACCTGCACTTGTACTTGTAACGCATGAATATTCAGCCGAGATAGATCAACGCGCAACCGTTGTCGTACTACCCGCGGCGTAAATTACCCATACTGCTCGTTCGCTCTAACTTTGCCGTTCGACTCCATACTAAAGTCGAATTTTTAATTAGACGAAGTAAATTGACAGCAACTAATGTCACTTCTTCATACAATGTTGCATATTTCCTATGACGAAGTGACATTAGCTACTGTAAATTTACTTCGTCTAATTAACAATTCGGGTATACGCCGCTACGCCAGCGGCAAAGTTAGAGCGAACGGGTAGTACACTGTATTTACGCTGACAACGTCCAACAGATCTCCCTCGCACATTAATTTGTTTCACTATTTGCATTAAATGATTTATATTTAATTCGACGATAAATTATTATCGCCAGTAGTTAATGTTTCAGCCAATCATTATAATAGTGTATTTGACGTTTTGCTGGAGGCTATATCTATCTACGATTCTATTCCGTGTAATCCTATCGGAATGATTCAACATGGTGTACTCTCATGCGTGTATAGGAGAAAGTATATAAATAAAAGAAGATTCGCGGGTAGCTATCAATTTTCTGTTCTATTTGTATAGTATCAAAAGCAATCATACTTTTCGGTACAGCACTATATTAGATGTATTAAAATTTATCCTTTATGACAAGATAAACTGATTCCATTATTTATAGATAGTTATTGTCAATCCTTAAACATTTTTTTTCTTTTCATTGACAAAATTCTAGAACTCGATTTTATTATATTCGCCGATGTGTCTTTCGTTTTCGAAAGCTAACCTTCATGGTACTGATGACTAAGAGGGTGTTGTTGAATTTTATTTCCGTTTTAGCCCCTCTCTATAAAATAGAGTGCAGAGGGGCTTATGTCGAAACTTTGTCTGTAGTCTGTGACTCTGTCGCATTAAACTACGTCACAGGGTCACGTGGATCATCTGTTCAAAGTTTAAAATAAAACAAAAATGACATCGTCAATCGGATTGAACTTTCACAATAAACGTATTAGAGAGGGGCAGTCTTGTGAGAACGGCTTTCTTGTTTAACTAATTGTTTCAGTTTGACTAGCTACTGCCACTTGAATGCCTGACTGCCCATCAGGTAGTTGTTGGTAGATCCTATCACATAATATGTATATAAGCTTACCTATCTTATCTTAATTATATCTCGAACGTTCGAATCTCAATGATATAGTTGCAGACTTTCATCAATACTGTCATTACTATCTATGTTACCCAACGCGATTCAATTGGCACCAATTAAACCGTTCTCATGATCGATGAGCGTGATTTTCGTCACCACTGTGATACCGTCTACTTACTCTAGTTCTGCATCAACATTTTTATCGATAACACAAGATAATACTATCGATTAGAATATTTAATAATTTTCACTCTACTTTTTATTTTGACCTCGTTGGTCGAGATCGTAATGTGTGACGGATCACGACGTCGTGATTTCGATACCTACTAAAATGCCTAGTATTTATGGAGACAGATACTGTTCAGAAATCAAAACATTAAAGTTTGTGTAACGCTTTCTAAAATAACATTTAGGCTTACTTAGTAACCTATGACCTGACCGTTTTTATCTGCTCAGAAAACGCCATCTATATCAAATTTAAATTAATTAACGCTGCTTTAATATTGACAGAATTCAAATATATCGTATTAATTTCCTCTCGTTTCACTTCATCTCCTGTTTACTTCTTAATATTAGGTGCTTACATATGAAATTGGCGTTTTGTATAGGAGGAACAAAAAGTCGAATATTTTTAAATATAATATATTTAATTAATCAAAGTATGAACCATTGTTTTCTATGCATTTTTGCCATCTCATAGGTAGTTCATTGATCCCTTTACTAAAAAAACCAGTCGGACGGGAATCAATAAAATCTGTGAAGGCGATTTGGACTGCCCCATCAGAGTTGAATTTTTTCCCTTGCAAGAAGTTGTCCAAATTTCGAAAAAAATGGTAATCTGTTGGAGCAAGATCCGGGGAGTACGGAGGATGTTTTAGACATTCCAATTGAAGCTCTTCTAATTTGGTAGCCGTCTGTTGTGCAGTGTGTGGTCTAGCGTTGTCGTGAAGCAGCAGTGGCGTGGAGCGATTGACCAGCCTAGGTTGTTTAGCCGCTAGCTTTTCCATCATGGTTTGCAATTGCTGACAATAGACATCAGCCGTAATAGTCTGGCCAGATTTGAGAAAACTGTAATGAACAATACCGGCACTAGTCCACCAAACGCTTACAAGTAACTTTTTTGGGGTTAATTTTCGCTTGGGGCAGGATTTGGCTGGCTGGCCAGGATCCAACCATTGCGCTGAGCGCTTTCGATTATCGTAAAGAATCCATTTTTCGTCACAGGTAATGATTCGGTTTAAAATACCTTCATTATTGTGCCGGTTCAGTAATGTAACGCAGCAGTCGACGCGCTTTTGCCGGTTTGCTTCAGTCAATTCGTGAGGTACCCACCTTTCAAGCTTTTTAATCTTCCCAATTTGCTTCAAGTGAATTAAAACAGTTTTATCACTAACACCGCAGCCTGCAGCTAACTCGGACGTGGTTTGCGATGGATCCGCTTCCTCAATAGCCTTCAATACTTCATTATCAACTTGAGTCTCAGGCCGTCCACGGGGCTTGTTCTGCAGGTCGACATTTCCTGAACGAAAACGTTGGAACCAAAAACGAACTGTGTTTTCTTTTGCAACATGACCGCCATACACATCATTCACCCTTCTAGTCGTTTCCGCAGCACTAGTGCCACGGCGGAACTCGTACTCGTAAATAATGCGATATTTTAAGTTTTCCATTTTGTAAAATGAGTGACGCAAACAGAAAAAAACAAATGAATGACGGTCATCGAAGGATAAATACATGAGTAAATAGCTGGGAAAATTTGAATTTCGAATTCCTTACCAAAGAGGAGAAAATCGTAATTAAAGTGGCCAGTACGAAAAACGCCAATTTGATGTGTAAGCACCTAATAATAAGCCTTGTATATTAACCTTATAAGCACGGGAATGAAGAGACTTATAATTTTTAAAGATTGTTAGGCAGATCCAAGAAGTATCCCTTTTGTTAGAGAATCTTGTTCAAATATTTGGATTATTAATTTTAAAATTTTTTGTAGATTTAAAATTACAGTTCGGCAAAAGAAATCTAAATGGAACTAATATTTTGCATGTTAACAAAATTGTCATAAACGTCACAAAACTCAGTTAATTTAAAATGAATAATGCCATATGCACAACACAGTGTTAATCAATAAATCAAATCAGCCTATAGCAGTCCAGTCCACTGCTGAACGTGGCCTACGTTCAGCAGTGGACTGGACTGCTATAGGCTGATTTGATTTATTGATTAACACTGTGTTGTTTCTCAGTTCACGTCACAAAACACGGTCCTGCGCCTTCCGCATCCAGTCCCTCCCTGCTATCTTTTCTAGGTCTTCGGTCACACGGTCTTGCGCCTTCCGCGTCCAGTCCCTCCCTGCGACCTTTTGTAGGTTGTCGATCATCTGGCGGTTGGACGTACTACCCTACGTTTACCGTTTTCGTCGTGTCGCCGCCAATATTTTTCACCTAATTTTTGCCAAGCTATAAGAACTCATTAAGTACTTCTTTCAGCTTTAGGTTTGCGCGAATCTTCCACAGATGGCATTCATCATTTATTATGTTGTCCTTGGCAGTATTTATGTTAATTTCGCACTTATCTGTCAGAACGGCAGGTTAACAAACCCGTAGCGTCATAGATATCATACGTTAAATGTAATTCTCACGTCGCACGTCAGGTAACTCGATAACACTTGAAGTTGGTTTATTTTTCTTGTTGTCAATATTGATTCTCTACTATCAGGCATTCAGTGAACTATGTAATGTTGGTCTGGTGTTGCTTCTTGATGTGTTGGGAAATTGTAATGAACTTAAAAATGAAAACAATTGTTCTTGATAATAGTTTATGGATAACGATTTTCATGAACAATAACGCCCAACAGCCTACGGTTGGGAGCCCCGGGTAAGCCCTCGGAAGGATGCCCTAGGACTTCCGACAGATCAATTGTTCTCTAGCAATCACCTATGTTTAAGAAAAACATTAGTATTAATTTTATTTCTTTTGAAAGTTAAACAATCGCCAAAATTAGTAATTTAATCTGGACGCGATGTGAATATATTAACATTTGATACTCCTAAATACAAGTCTTTGTTCTTGTCACAAGATAAAATCAAAATGAATGAGATAATTTGTAGGTCTGTCAAGATTTTACAACAGTTTTAAAAAAGAAATGGTGCTCTACTGAAGTTAAATATTTAAAATTATGTTAATGACCACGAAGGCTTAATGCTTTGTTGATATCATAGAGAAAATTATACATATTTAGCATTCTCCCATGTATCGGTTCACAGTTCCGTTAACCACTTGAATATGGTGATCAACCAGATAATTAAAACTAAACAACACTCCTCTTCCGTTTGCCCGCCCACATTAGTCAATAAATCGTTCAAGTTGTCATCTTCTTCTAAACTTATTATATTACATCATTACACACCTACAGCCAAAAAGTATGCCGACTGATTTGATAAATAACACTTTAAAACTAATGAGCACTTCTAAACTACAAACTCTCTGATAAGTGAGGTACATTTATGGAAAGTGTTACATGCGCCCGCGCAAATATTGTCACTGTTATCTCTTATCATTCAAATGGGTCTTGTCTTTAGCAGGTGAAATACAAACAATCCAAAACCGTTAAATATTTCTAATGTACACATAAAATAAAACGTATCGAAACCCGTCCTCCCCGCGCCAGAAGATTAAGGGTGTGTAAAAACTATTACGTAACCTGCGTTTAAATCCGATACTCCATAATCCTCGGGACACAAAAAATGGTACCGGGATCCTGTTTAGAAAGAGCCAGAGGTGTGGAGCGGGGCAGGGGCGAGCTGTGGCATCTCCGAGACGCGCCACTCTGCCGCCGAATAAATTATGTTCTTTGGCCCATATCACGCGCCGCGTCCCCCGCGCAATCCCCTCGGGACCTTATCGATCGAGTTGGATAATCCCAGAGGTCGCTAGATAGCCGGCGCCTGCACGCTGTGTGATGTGATGATGACCTCTGAGCCCTGTCGAGCATGATCGGAAACGAATGCCATTTGTGAGAGTCACGACGGAATTGTTTGCCAGATAACGGCGGGGCGTACCTCGCGTGCACAGCTCTGTTTGTTTTAATTACCCTTTCGCCATTCATCACCACTATCTATTCCATCTCATTATATCTCGCTTTACTTGCTAGATGATGCTTATCATTTAATCCAATTCCGTCAGTTATACAGCAGTCGAGTTTATTCATATCTTAAACATGATTAAGTGCGATCCAGTGTTATGCATCGAATTCATCTTGATCGATAGGCCTTTTACATGTATCTTATCGATGTATGTGATGGCTTGCAATTGCAGCACTCTCGGTCCCGTTTCTCTCTTGTGTACATCGACCGGTACAAGAAACATCTGTGTCGTTTGCCAAATCTAAGTGGCAACAGGTTTCGCACGTGCAGATGAGACCACTCGTTCGTAGCTCGTATCGATAAAAAGACGTGAAAGTCGTTTTCCACTGACTGGCATTATGATTTATGTCCTCAACGCTGATACTGTTGTTGATGAGCTTCTGATTGCGTGTTTATGTGACACCATCAGATTTCCCACGGGAAACTTAAACGTATCTTCAGTCTAATAATAGGTAAGTAGTACTAAGTACTTATATACTTCGTCTGAATGTATCTAAAATAAGTTTTATTTGTGCCACTTAAAACGATAATGGTGATCTAATTTAGGTGAAATGTGCCAATAATTTATGCGGTGATTTTACGGACATGCGAACAATAGAGTCAAATTCTTTTCGTAGTGATTTTCAATTCAGAAATTTGCATACAATTTGGCGATTGGTATGCGTCTGGTACTGCTCAATTAGGTATTGCACTTGAACACGTCCTTCAATTCTAAAGCCAATAGGCAAATTGTTGGAACCGATCTGACTGCAAAGTGCTATGAGTGACGTCGGTGAATCACATGCTATGGGTGCAGTGAAATTAAATGGTTTTGCAACACATGATAACAAAACTGATTCAAACGACTAAACAAGACCACCAGTACAACTCGCAAACATTCAATATCGTAAGTGTAAAAAAAAAGTAAAGCAACATGAAATAGGTGTGTAAAAGCAAAACATTGAATGTGTTCTGATTAGTTAGCGTAGTGAAGTTTTATTGCGCACGTTTCTAATAACATGTGGAAGTAAGAGGATTATTGCTACTCGTAAACTATAAAAAGCGTCCGCTCTGTCAGATGTTGGATCACCAGAATTGCCACCAAATTTATGACTTTCGCTAAATGTACAGACCCGTTTTTATTCATCCGTTCTTAATCCGGATGGATTAATATTTCACAAGACATCCCTTTTACTTCATTCAGAAGCTTTATCTAAATAGGTTCCTGTTAAATTGTTTCACCCAAAACTACACAAATATCCAGTTGTGTTCTCCTCTGTGGATCTTTGTTGTTTCTTAGTTACGTTTGTTATCGTATTTGGCGGTCCAATTATTTCCTTATCCCCAACAGAGCGTTTATTATTGTAGCATAATAATGTAGCTAGTAGTGGTACAGTTAATATGTTTACGAGTACATCATAATAAACAGTTGGCGTCAATGAATCGCATCGCGCGCCACATTTGTGTATCTGTGATGAGTGTTGCGTGATCGCGGCTCGCTGCTCTCGTTATCTGCGGAGCCATGTGGAGGCTGTGCAGCGGTGCATACTGCACGACCGGGGCCGGGGCGCGGCGCGGGGCCTCCGCCCCAGGGGGACGCCGCTCGCGCTCCGCCCGTCCACCGCTCCGTCATTCGTGCCGTGGGCGTCGCTCGTGCGACACGTATCGTCATTATTGCTCAGTGTTTTTGAGCGACCGGTTGTGTACGCGCGAACCATCACTGTCTCCTGTGAGACAGCGTGCAGTGTGAATTGCCACATATAATCTCAGTGGTGTAAAAATAAAGCCGGCGACAGACGGCTGCGTCCGAAGTTATATTTAAATGATAGCGCGGACACAGGGCCGGGATCGCCTCGAACGCTCTTCGCCGACAACATGAGGCTAAGTACGTGAAACACGAAGTCTGACGCCTAATCTAGATCATAAATCTGTGCTAGAGTTGACACCCGTTGATTCCAATACTGTGTTCTTAACAAGTGTTTTAGTGTTACTGTCTATACTCTTGAGGATATCTTGTCTGTGAATCTATCTTCCAGTGTTTGCTTGTGAGGACTTGGATTTGTGGCTAAGACGTGCTTCAGGTTCCGATCCTGAACCGTATCTGTGATGAGTGTCGCCTTTCAAAGTTCAAGACAATGACGTTAAATTATTTCTAGTTTCTTGTTGTACATATTTACAACAATCTTAATTTTTCTGTCTGTGTTAGTCTGTCAAAACATAGTGTATTCATCAACGGAAATACTATTTATGAGTCTATTTAGCATCACTGTAAATCGAATAGTTTGTGTTAGCAATACAATGTTTGCGTAAGTCATTCACGCTACAAGTTGATTCACTCACTTTATGATATGTTTGTGCCTTCATATCTACATAATTGTGTAGCTCAGGTCTATGTCATCGCGGCTGCTTCTAGTCCCAACCAATAACGTGATCAACTGATTCTTTATTACTTCCTAGTTATGATAATGACTACCTGTGTAATGCATACATGATTGCCTCTCTCGTGTCCAAGTTTATATGCGTAGGTAATAGACATTTCAAATCATTTGAACTTCCCTTCGCTTGAGGTTTTGATTTTTTTATTTCATTTCTGGTCGGTAAACTCTTTACAAATTGCTTTTATTCTTTCGAAAGTAATATTCGGCATATTGTTATGTTTGTTCCATTTGTAACAAAACAAACAATGTTATTTTTTTATGATTGTAAACAAGAATGTGTTGTTGTGTCGTTTTTATTGCTTCAATGGCGATACTCGTTACAGTGACTATTTATAGTTTATGTAATAATAATAATAGTACAGCTAAAATTGGACATGCCGATGTAACATTCATTGACATACTTGACTATTTACCATTCCATTCTATTTTAGACTATTCCATTAGAAAGGAATCACCTTTTGAAAAGATTACCTACTTATACAAAATTAAAGGTGAAAGATAGCCAAATGATTGGTTAGTTTATTGCCATTTTCAGCTAAAGGGCAAGATTTATCCTTAACGTAGGTATAACAAACTGTAGATATGCAATTATCTATAAAAATTGTCTTCAAACTTTTCCCCTAAAAGTCACCGTTTTAGAGATATACCGGTTCAAAAGTTGAAAGATGATAAAATTATTCAATTTGCGATTTATCACTTGTACACCCCGTGGTGGCCGTGGTGCCGAGCAAAGTACGAGAGTGTGCAAATTGCCTCATCGATACTAATGTGGCTTCTCGCTAACTTGAAAGGGGTGGAAGAAATAGTAGGGGTGCCTTTCCACCAGAGAGGTTGCGTTTGATATCAACCAATCACATTTGTCAGTCCATAAGTAACGTTGACGTTTATACTGTCGAATTGAGCGACCGACGAATGTTATTGGTGGGCTTCAAGCTCGTCCACATTGCTCATCTCTGATGGAAACTTAAGGTTTGCAAGCTGGAATAAACTAATGGAATCAGGCGTTACATGGCGGAAATCCATCCTAGAACGATAAATAAATCCTCTCCCACCCCTCCTTTATTATCGTTCTAGCTGTAATAACATCGTACTGATTAAAAACAAACTGGATTATTTCACAATTGATTGCACATTGCCTCTGGATGAAATCGTTACAGAGGGGTGCAAATTCCAAAACAAACATTTGCAGGATACACAAATATTTTGCTCCGAACCGAAATAGAATATGAACGCGGTTTCACCCGTGTAGCTCCCGTTCCCGTGGGAATACGGGAATAAAATATAGTCTTTGTTCACCGGGGATAGCTTCCCATTAGTGAAAGAATTTCGCAAATCGGTTCAGTAGTTTCGGTGCATATTCGATACAAACAAACAAATCTTTCCTCTTTATAATATTAGTACCTATAGAAATCACTAGTAAATTAGTACAGTATATGTTTATTACTTACTCGATTGCCATGTGAGATCATAATTGTACCATTATTACTTACATTTACTTTTAAACGCAAAGTATTCGTTGCCTTGTCTACGAATGTGCAGTTTTCTACTACCTGCTCTGTTGTAAGGATTTCGGGTCCCTCGGCCCTTGGTGTCGAACGCCTAACCTACCTGGCCCTTGTTGCAAAAAAACATGATCCATCGTAAATTTTTACATCCTATTAATATTTACGTCTATTGTTAATTTCTTATTCGATTAGACTCGCTCTGATCAAAAAAGTTAATGATTTTGATAAAGTTAACGATTTGGAATTCTTTATAGAAATCCTAATATTCTGAATACCAATGCAAGAAGAAAAATACCACGATGCCTTGTCAAAAAATTAATGAATTGAAACTTAGTTATCAAAATCGTATTACAAACATAAACAAAATCAAACTTTGGAAATTCTTAAGGGTTACTTCATGAATAAAGGTAAATTAAAATAAATAGATAATGTGAAAATAATATACTTGCAACGCCATCTAGTGTAAAACTAAGACAAGCTTGACCTTTTAGTATGAGAAATTGGAACCGATAAAATTGATTTTGTTAGGTAGGTACATATAATTTTAATTATGTTATTATATTACTTTTCTCTATACTAGACTAAAATGCTGACACATTGCTCTATAGAAAAGACCAAAACTTCGATGAAATGATTTGTAAGCGCAACGCCTTTGGTAAGAAAGATGAAGGATGTTTAATAAACTTGGTTCGGAAGTGTGTGAGCATGCATTATAGACGTCAAATTATCTGCGGAAGTATTTCCAAGTTATTCAAATCAATTAAAATCCGCCTATGGCAGTCCACTCCTGGACATCGGTCCTGGGCCTTCCGCATCCAGTACCAGCCTGTGACCTTTTCTAGATCGTCGGTCCATCTGGCGGGTGGACGACCTACTCTACATTTGCCAAGTCACGGGCTTGACTTCGGACTGAATGCGTTTCCTCCATTGGCCATCGGTTGTTCTGCTAATGTGGCCGGCCTAACGCCACAACGTTTTTCAAATGGAGTTTATAAATTCAGAGTAACCATTGAATCTTAGTTCCAATCTTGAAGTCTTAGTTACCAATTTTTAAGTTCGTAGAATTTACGAAACTCTTTCAAGATGAGGACGAAATTTAAAATTTGTGTCAGAATCAAAATCTGGACTAGAAATAGGTACTTGCAGACCTTGCAGTAGATCAACCCCGTCTTATAGTGATTTTAGATTCGACTCAAATTGGAATAAGTAGTGGGTTGTGAGTCTCAAGTTTCATAGAAAGATGTAGAGATATAGAATGTAATGGGTTTTGTTATTAAGTGTGGAAAATCTGTCATGGATGCTATGCCGGACTCTGACCGACTAAAAACCAACACGTTCCCTACCTACGCCCTACGATTGGGAGCCCCAGAAAGGATGACCCCAGATGTAACGGAGTTTAAAAGTAAAGTAACACACAAAACAAAACATACGCAATTGCGTATGTTTTGTTTTGTGTGTTACTTTACTTTTTACTTTTAAAAGATAATTATCTTTGTAACCCTTAGGTCGGTTTTTTTTTCTTTGTTGGGAGTCCTGGTACATCCTTCCGAGGGCTTACCCGGGGCTCCCAACCATAGGCTGTTGGGCGTAACGTGAGGGTTTTTAGTCGGTAGGAGTCCGGCATAGCATCCATGAGGATTTTCCCTCACGTTAAAAAAAAGGTCGGTTTTCTATTTGTATGTGGCATATTACTGGCAAAGTACTAAACGTCTTTGAAAGGTCTTCAAAATAAGATTCTATGAGAATTGTTTAGGTTTAAATCACCAACGTCTGTAATATTACAGATTCATAACAGTAGATATATGTTATTGGTTTCAGGGATTGTGTCTGTTTCAATCATCGCTTATTTTATTTTACCTTGTGCCTGTCAGTTATTCTCAGGCCTCAGCTGTCCGTCTATAAACACTGCTGTTACGTGATAATGATGATCATCATTATTATTATTTTTTATAATCGTTATCTCATCGGATATGTTATCTGTAAAGATTTACGCAGTATCACTTGGCGAACCGGTTTTGGCGATAACGTTTACGGCGTAAATCTTTCATTCATTCATAAATTTTTGATTGACCTTTCAATCTATAAAAATGTGTCGATTGTGATATGAATTTCGAAATTTATGCCACTTCCTCATTTCTCAGCGCATCTGCGAATGGAAAAAAATAACATCCAAGCTTCATTCTGATCTTCATGTCATAAAAGTCAAACCTTTAATTGTCGATTTGCTATGTCACCCACATTATATAGAAACTAACTGATTTGTATACAGACATGACGATATTGACGTTTTCAAACGCACCCTCCACCATTATAACCCTTTACTAAGAAGCATGCATAATTAATTGCAATTGTATTGTGTTCCAGCTCGGGGCCTAGTGTGCGAGTGCTTGGGCCCTAGCCTCTGCCCCGACGGCTCGTCCAACGGCACGTGCACCACCCAGCCGGGGGGCTACTGCTTCGTGACCGTCGAGGAGGTGCTCGATGAGAACTCCCGCGTGGTCGTCGATATCAATGCTGGATGCCTGCCGCCCGATGAGGCTGGCTTTATGCAAGTGAGTATCATCTTAAGTATTTTTCTTTCACTAGCAAGCATGCTTTTGTTGGTAGTGGCGTAACACGTTTGTGGTCAACTTCTTCATAATCATGTGTCGTTGCGTGGAATTTGGCACGGTTTTTTTAATTATCAAATTCTCGATATAATAGAAAGACCAACCCGCGTATTGTACGGGTCGACTACGATACGAGGTATTCTCCTTTAACAGTTGCTTTTCTGTATTTCCAGTGTAAAGGCGCCCAGGTACCACATCAACACCCGAAAGTGATACAATGTTGTATGGACTCGGATCTGTGCAACAGGCGCCTGCACCCACACCTAGAGGAGCCGATACCGGACGCGACGGACATCCCGGGGGTTCGAGGGGCCGACACCACGACTCCCACAGTGCTGGTCGCCGCAGCACTGTGCGTGGCGCTGGTCGCCTTCCTCGCCGCCTTCCTACTGCTATTTAGACGGTACCGCCGCGCCGGCAAGCGACCGCCCTCGCCGCCCGTCCTGCGCACCGCCGAGATATCCTCCGGCTCCGGCTCCGGCCTGCCGCTCCTTGTGCAACGCACGGTCGCCAAACAGGTTCAGATGGTCGAGTCGATCGGCAAGGGCCGCTACGGCGAGGTGTGGCTGGCGCGCTGGCAGGGCGAGCGCGTCGCCGTCAAGGTGTTCTTCACCACCGAGGAGGCGTCGTGGTTCCGCGAGACCGAGATCTACCAGACCGTGCTCATGCGCCACGACAACATTCTCGGGTTCATCGCCGCCGACATCAAGGGCACCGGCTCGTGGACGCAGATGCTGCTCATCACCGACTACCACGAGAACGGCTCGCTGCACGACTACCTGCAGACCGTGGTGCTGGACGCGCAGGCGCTCATGACGATGGCGTACTCCACGGTGAGCGGGCTGGCGCACCTCCACATGGACATCAACGGCACCAAGGGCAAGCCCGCCATCGCGCACCGCGACATCAAGAGCAAGAACATCCTGGTGAAGAGCAACGGCGAGTGCGCCATCGCCGACTTCGGGCTGGCCGTGCGCTACGTGGCCAAGCGCAACGAGGTGGACATCGCGCCCAACACGCGCGTCGGCACGCGCCGCTACATGGCGCCCGAGGTGCTCGCCGAGCGGCTCGACGGCGCCAACTTCGAGGCGTTCAAGATGGCCGACATGTACTCGCTGGGGCTCGTGCTGTGGGAGATGTGCCGGCGCTGCGCCTCGGGGCCCAAGGCGCAGCGCGTGGAGCCCTACGCGCTGCCCTACCACGACGCCGTGCCGCCCGACCCCTCCTTCGACGACATGCACGAGGTCGTGGTCGCCCGTGGTGAGCGGCCGGCGATACCGGCGCGCTGGGCCACCGGCCCGCAGGCCGTGCTGGCGGCGCTGCTCGGCGAGTGCTGGCACGCCAGCCCGCCCGTGCGGCTGTCGGCGCTGCGCGTCAAGAAGACGCTGGCGCGCGAGCGGGAGCGGGACCTGCTGCTGCCCGGCAAGCTCGTGTGACGCGCCGCCCGCCTGCAGCAGTCCCAGGTCGGCCCAGTGTTGTGTAGCTACAGCGCGGCTCGGAGTGCGCGCCGCCGCCGCCGCGGGGAGGACTCAGTGTGACCACCGGTTATTGTTTAAATCTCAGTATTGTTAAGTTTACTCGGCGGGCGGGCGACGGGAGCGAGCGTCTCTCGCCCGGGGACAGAACATTGTCGGATCTCGTTAGTGAGCATGCGTTCAGCGCTTGTGACTCCCTGTTTAGTTGGTATTATGCGTGGAACTGAATTCAACTGACGCTCGTACTCCCTTCCCTAGGATCGAACACTACTAGTTGCTAGTGACTCCTCGCGCTCCGCCGTGCGAGTCGACATAGTCCGTGTGCCTGGAAAGCAGACGAGACTGATGGGTTCACGTGCCGTGGGTTTACGTGCAAACTCTCGCTGGAAAGATTCTTCTAAAGAATCTCTTCAGGCACGAGATCGATACTGAAGCGGGGATGATGGGACATTCACAGCAAGGAAATATTGTAGGACACGGATAGCAAAGATTTACGCTGGCATAGACCTATACATGTGCCATGAGGCTCACCAGCCTTACAGTCCACAATCTGTCGATAACTAATCGTGCGATATTTTTGACAAGGACCATATTAAATCAGCTATGAAAAACGTTTGTTATTGTGGACTTCAAATTGACTTATTTTAATTTCAAATCTATCGAACATGTCACCTGTCAACGATGTCATTCGATTACAATTCTGACAATTTGAAAAGGTGCGATTTGACATCTGTCAGTTTGATGCATTTCGTTCTGTCATACACACTGAAAGATGTCAAATTACACTTTTTAATGCAATTGATAACGAATACTATGCGCATGGCGCTGACCCCGTCTTGGTTTTTAGTTTTGTTCTAAAAGTAAAATTTTATTTTATTATTGTTGCTTAGAGTTAGTGAAGTGTTTTTATAATGAAAGATTTATTGTCTTCCGTTCGCGTAAGCAGTCGCAATGTTAGCGTTGAGGCAGCCGGACAGAGAGTGAGGCAGCTGACTAGAGGTATACCCGCTGCGGCCACAGAACTATCAAATGTGAATAAAATATTGTAACATCACTTCGGAATAAATTTTATGTGAAATTAATGTTATTTCAGCAAATTGTGGCCTATTATTATTTACACCTTTTTAATATAACGTATACAATTCTTTATTTTGTACATAATTATACTATAAGTACTTATATTAAAAAGGTTGATGTAAACAACCTGTAACACGGCCTACTCAAAAACAAAAATACAAATTATTTGTAAAATTATATAGTTCGAGACTGTAAAAGCCGCAGCGTGGTCGATATTTTTGTGATATTTTGACAATAAGACGAGTTTACGATCGTACAAAAACATTTTATTTCAAAATTATCTACAGACTAACGATGTGCATTTTTGTATCAACACCTAATGTAAATACAGATAGTTTTTATTGTACTTAAACGATAAAAAAGACGAAATACTTGTGTTTAAGTATTGAACAGTGTAATGTGTCTTATCGTGATGCCTTGCAACTATTAGAGTTAGGGTGATATTTTGTGTGGCGCCGCATTTGGTCTAACGCCGGGCCTCCGAGTGCCTTCACGCGGTGGTTGATCTGATTTATTAGTATTTCTCGAAAAGACAATACCTTATATAAATTATATGTGTATTACTAGCTTGACCCCTAAACTTTCATAGCAGAGCCATAAAAAAACATTTAAAAAAACATCTTCAATCTCCTCACCCCATTCGAAAATTGAAAAGTTTTTGAAATTAGAACAGAATCGTCGCGTTTTATGGCGCGAACAATGCAAGACCAACAACTTGTAGCAGTGACTGAAACTATTTCTGAAACTTTTCTTTATTTGATAATGTGCGAAGTATTTTATAGACAACACCTGTTTAAACAGCTATACATACACGTATAATATATATTTGTAGGACCTACTTGTAGGAATACTTATTGTAATAGTGAAAACTCAGAAATACTGTTCCCATCATCACTATAATTTAATGGAATCAGGCGTTGTGTGGCGAAAATCCATCGTTGAACAATAATAATGTAAGGAAGGTAGAGGAACCCAATGTATAACTACAAAATAATAAGGTACAGAACGCAATCTTATGTACCTACTAGCTGATACCCCGCAGCTTCGCCCACGTAAAATTTGTTCCCGTTCCCGCTTCCTGTATTTTATCCCCTTGGGGGTAGAATTTATCAAAATCCTTTCTTAGCGGATGCCTACGTCATAACATCTACCTGCATGCCAAATTTCAGCCCGATGCGTCCAGTGGTTTGGGCTGTGCGTTGATAGATCACTATGTCAGTCAGTCAATCACCTTTGAGTTATATATATTTAGATGTACTTTTTTCAAACCTACCCTCGGCTACGCACGCTCCCGCACAAACCAGTATCGACATTACTATAAAAATCCCCTGACCTCTCGGGTTTGTGAAATCCGGTGAGCGGTTCTATTGTGCGTAGCTCGAGCACACTTTGTATGCAGATTTTCTTCTGTAGGTAGTTAGTAGGTACATTATTATTTTGTGATATAACTTATTTTAAAGCTGAGTTTTGCTCATTACCAACAATATGTTTGGTAAAGGTACCATTTCCTTTTGTTTGAGGAGTTCAATGCCATCAATACAATTTGTTGAAGTTATTCTTTGTAGTAGGATTGACGGATCGAGGATGTGAAGCAGGTTCCTCTCCCCCCCCCCTCCTTTATTATCGTTCTATGTTCTCATTATTGTAAATGTTAAATACAGCTAAGCACACAAACAGCTGAAATATACCTAGTTTGAATAGTGTAGTCGGTAGGCAAGGCGCTGTAGACCAAATGGGCGGATAGCATTTATTAGTGCGCGAGCACTCCTGTACAGTGTTGTGTAAATATAGCGGTTAGGTGACATTGCGTAGCTCTTGTACATGTTAAGTTACAAATAAAACATTTATGAATATAAAATTGCTCACTTTTTTATTTTCTCGTTTTATCTTTGCGTTGGTGTCCCACTACTTTTTTTGGCAAAGGACTATCGCTGAGCGTTTACATCGTCCCGTAAAGATAAACGACAAAACTACGACCATTAACTGAACATCAACTAAGTAAAATAATTATAAACTAACTAAAATACAATATTACCAACTAAAATAATAAACTAGGAATCGCTTAATCCCACTATAGTCCAGTAAAACTAAGTGTTTTAAGGTTCAAAAGTTCCTATAATTCTAAAGTTGGTTTTTTTTTACAGTGTGTGAGGTAGGTATATATAATGCTACTGTAGCGTTTTCTAACAGATCTGAGGTCGGGGCTAGGTATAGTTTAGGTATTTGTACGTCAATTCTATAACTGAAAGGATATTGAATTAGAGATAAAAATCTTTGCGCTATGGTGTTAAGCTAATAATTGCCGATATATATTAACATTTTCTAACAATTTCACCCACGGGTTTACCCGTAAATTACAAGAAATGATTTTTAGGGCCTAGCTCAGTGACAAAAATATTACAGTCTATAAAACAAACGTATTGTAACGTGGAATTCATAAATAAATGCACGAAACGAAATTCTAACAAATTACTCCACATACTTTTTTGTTTTCATTAATCTTATCTTTTATAATCGATTACTGCTTAAATAAAATATTAGAGATATTAGAGTTTGTTGCTACTGTTCCTTAAATATCTAACAAGAATAATACAAAAAATTCTAACACATTAGTCAGTGAATTAAAAAATAAAAAGAGTTTTCTATAAAATATTATCCCCGCAGTCTGCGCGGGTAGGGAGGGGGTTCGCAGTGCCAGTCGCTAGGATCAAGTATAACCCAGTCGTATCGTCTAAGTAGGTATCGTATTGTTGCGCGCCGCCCGTTTCTTTTCACGCCGCACACTGTTACAATTTTGTACACTTTGTTAGTAGAATTTAAAAAATATGCGATGAAACTATTATAAGAACCAGTAAAATTTTATGAAAACTATTTACATAATAAATTGTTTGTTATTTGTTTGTTTTTATAATGACGTTGCAGTGGTGTAACTAATTAACTGCTAGGCGCAGCTTGTGGCGCAGCGGTCAGGTGACCACATATATTTTAACTTTCTAGTAATAAAACAGTCAAGTGCGACTGGGACACACGCACTAAGGGTTCCGTACAAAATTGACGACTTTAAAAACTATTACTATCTATCCCACTGGAAAACTGACATCAACGGTATCTTCCCATTCGCCTACCTACACATAGATTGCTACCAGGTGGCAATTGGGAATAAAATTCCCATTTGGGAATTTATTGCCCCCACTTTAACTCTGCGTTGTTTGATTTTCCGATTTTCCTTTCCACTTGACACGGTCATTATGCGTGAAAAATAGGTTTTATGATAACAGCAGATACTTACCTGGATAAACTTTTTTGCGGCGTGGTGTTTTATATTTAACAGTCCAGTCTTGGTTCTTTCGAATTATTATTATAGTAAACAATTTTTTAAAACTAGTTGTCATCTGACTATGCTATGCTTGGGAAAATTTCAGGGATAACTTGTCTACTAATGCCGAAATTGGACTACTCCTAGTATCAAGTATCTCTTAAGTATAGTGTCTCTTAGCCCGACTTTATTTTACTGTTGAGCGATAACCCGAAATTCGTACTCAGCATACCAAAAAACCCCTTAAACGATACCCATCATGAAATTTTGTGATTTCGGCGCGGCGGCCATATTGGATCTCTAAATTAACCCGAAATTCGTACTCAGCATACCAAAAACCCCCTTAAACGATACCCATCATGAAATTTTGTGATTTCGGCGCGGCGGCCATATTGGATTGCAAAATTATCATGTAAAACAGCTGGGTGTGGGGCTCCCGGTCCCGGAACGGGGCCGTCCTACCCATTAAACCTGGTGGTATTCCTCCTCCCTATAGCCGGGAATCCGGAAAGCCGGGAAAATTCTTTGGCTTTCGGCCGAAAGCCAAAGAATTTCCAAAGATTATTCCCGTCGAGAACCGTTCGGCGGCTCTCCTCGGGGGAGGTTTCCCCCGGAGCTCGCTAAGGACCTGAAAAAATAAAAACCCAATTCCTCATCGCAATGATTTTTTTCTTTGTAGGGTTTGTTGCAATAACATTCGGTAATTTTTTTTTTTTACGAAGCGTGTTGCAGGTGAAGGACGTTGAATTCAATCCTTCAAATAAAATGTTAAAATGTAAATTCTAGGTTCTTCTTTTATAAAAATAAGGTAGTAATTAAAGAATAAACACGTTTTGATAATCGGTATTTTTATCGATATATTTTCTCTGTGCCAGTATTATATGAGGCGCTGAGAGCATATGTGGATCAACCTCAAAACAATAAATCTGAGATAGAGGGGTCTAATGACTTTAACATTTAAACAAAGTTAAATAGCAAGAAATTCAGGAGGAAGGTTGGTATCTTTATTGTTGCATTTTGATGGAATTAAAGAACAGTTTCAAAGGGTTATCGTATATTTTCATATAAGTTATTATTTATATTTAATATATTATGTGGGTTGGACCACTTTTGCATTTATCTATTTAGTAGGTTGACCTTCTTTACATGTGAATGTTATAGAGACATTTTCGTAAATTAAACTGTTTTTAATTAATAAAAAACATTTTTTTGTTTGTGTATTTTATGTGTATGTTGCCTATGGTTTTTTTTTATACCACCAAGGTGGCAGACAAGCATACGGCCCACCAGATGTACCGGTGGTCACCGCTGCCTATGGACGTTTGCAATCCTGTAAAAACCTTCTTAGACCCCTTTTGAAGAACCTCATACTGTGTAGGCGTTTGGGGAAACCGAGGCAGGGAGATCATTCCACAATCTAAGCGTACGCGGGAGAAAGCCCCTACCGGATCTAACCGTGCTCGAACGCTCCGGACGCAAAGTGTGAGGATGAACACCCTGTCTGTGTCGAGCGGTGCGGTGGTAGAACGTAGCCGTGGGCATCATATCAAACAATTCTTCAGAGCATAAACCATTGTACAGGCGGTAGAACACGCACAAGGAGGCAAAGTCTCATCGTTGACCACTCTCATGGCTCGCCTTTGTATATTTATCAATCATCAATATCAATTCAATACATATAATAAAATCGTAACAGGTCGCTGTCTGTACATGGAAGATAAATGAGAAAAAATATTATGGGGGGCTTTATGAACGCAATAGAACCCAATACAATGTTTTTTTGAATTTTTGTTTGTTTGTCTGTATGTCTGTTTGTCTGTACGTTTGTGCACGCTAATCTCAGTAACCGCGTAACCGATTGCAATGGGGTTTTTTTTATTGTGTTAAGTTTTGCTCCACTTAACATTAACCCCCTTATTCATAATCGTTTATTAAACCTATTTTAGTTAAAACACACTTTAAGTCTATTGCTGTCTCTAACCAATGACAGAGTATGGTTAGAGACAGCAATAGACTTAAAATGTGTTTTAACTAAAATAGGTTTAATAAACGATTATGAATATGGGGGTTAGTGTTTATTTCATATCAATCGGTTTATAAACAAAAAAGTTATATCACTTTAAATAATCATACGTAGACTTATGAATCTAAAAATGGGTAAATCTAAATGGCGTGTTGGCTTAATCATAAAAGAGCTTAATCATTAAGCCTATAGTAAAACAATTTTATGAACAATTTGATTAAGCAAACAGGGTAGTTTCACACGCTGCTTGATGAGTCTGATAAAGAAATACCTCTCTTTTCATACACCTTATGTGACGTAAACGAAGTTGCGGGTTCAGCTAGTTAATAAATATCTATTATATACAAATAAGTCGGGTTTTCCTTCCTGACGCTATAACTCCAGAACGCACAAACCGATTTCCACGGTTTTGCATTCGTTGAAAAGGTCTCGGGCTCCGCGAGGTTTATAGCAAAGAAAATTCAGGAAAAATTTCAACAGAAAAGCGGGAAAATCATTTTTCACATACAGCGCCATCGCGGGCGAAGCTGCGGGCATCAGCTAGTAATTAATAAATAAGTGTCTTTTAAGCAGATATGTATACCTACATTTAAAGAAACTGTTAAAAACCAAATAATACTTTGAGGTTGTACCACTGCTTTGGCGCGCTTTCTACAAACTCATATTAGAAAAGTGGGCTAACCCTCTTGGCCCATTTTTCTTTTGTACAGATTACTAATTTTCAATTGTGCATAAATATTTTGTAACAGCGCTATCTCTTAGAATAAGTGGGAAGGTTGGTTGATCCACTTTTATCTTGAAGTAGATGCAATTTTGAACCCTTTACACAAGTAATCTAAATTATCGTTTTTTGTGGGTTGGCCCACTTATGTCCTCAACGCCTGATATATAGATACATTCAGTATATTTTTAAGGAGCTAAGGTATTTTTGTAAAATTTAATTCGTTCAACACTTAACGTCAATTTTAACGCCTAGAATGGGCATTCACGCGAGAATTATTACGTTGAAGCGGCCACACTACTCAAATGGTGACGTTAAGAATTAACGCCATAATTAGCGCAATATTTATCGCGATGATGGGCATTGACGTTTTCTTTAATGTGGCCCCGGCATAAGCCATATGGCTGAAGTATGTCATTAATCTTATAACAAACTAGCTGACACATAAGGTGTGGGGGGAAAAGCGTGTGAAACTGCTCTGCCCTCTTCCAAAGGAACCGCGCAATATATCGGGAAAAAAAGTATCCTAGAACCTTCCTCGGATCATAAGCTCAGATTGTACCAAGTTTCATTTAAATCAATTCATAATCAGGATACAGACAGACAGACAGACATGAAAATTTCTAATTGCATTTTCAGCTTCAGTATCGATTAGAGAACGCCCTACAATTAAAATTTTCAAATTATCTTCCATGTACAGACTCTCGACCCTCAAAAGATTTTTTTAGATGTATACCTAGATATGGTTTTTTTTATTTTTTAAATCAAGTCATGCAGTTCAATTTTTGTCATATAAGCAATGTTTTTTTCCGTCGACCATCTCTGCATTTCTATTTTTATTGCATTAGAATTTAGAGCTCGTATCATTTATGACTTTTCTGTAGGCCTTCGTAAGGGCCACTTGCACAACTGCTAACTCGAGTTAAATCAATAATTATTGATTTAAATTTGTCTTGCACCAACACGAGTTAAGGACTAACTCAGAGTTAAACTTTTAAATTTTTAACTCGCCGACATCGGTGAGTTAAATCGCCTAACTCTGAGTTAGCTACTATCAAATGTATCAAGGGGGAACACCCAAAAATTCCGAAATATGGTTTTCCGAATTTCAATATTCCGATGTTCAAAATTCCGAAGATTATAATTCCTAAGAAACAAAGCTCCGAATATTCAAAAGGACGATATTAATTTATCCGAAAGTCATAAGTACGAATTTTTATTTTTCCTAATTTCATTAGTACGAATAATCAAAAGACCGGACTATTATTTTCCTGAAAAACATTATTCCGAATTTCAAATATCCGAAAATTCACTGTTAAAGTAATAACTTTCAACAAAAAATATGTTAAAGTTAAAATTGAAATTATCCAGAGTTTTATAAATAAATTAGTACCTATATTGAATGATTTTGTAATTAAATGGGAGTTCCGCTCCGCTTCGCTCTCGCCTTAGCCTTCTAACCTAACCTATCCGAGTCGAGGTGTTAACCATAATAAGTGAATGGTTATCACCCCGACTCAGAGTACCCCGACTTGGATAGGTTAGGTTAGAAGGCTAAGGCGGGAGCGAAGCGGAGCGGAGCTCCCGCCTTAGCCTTCGTGGTTTTTTTTTTGTTTTGTCGTTTGCCTTCCACTCACTTGGAAATAATATTTTCGGTAGTTATAATTGACTATACTTTTTTTTAAAAAAACGGGTGGAATCGGGAACATAAATAATCGTCTTTAATAATAAGTTTTCGGGTTGAAACAACGCTCACCCTTCGTATTTATGATATTTCGGATTTTTGATAATCGGAGTTCGTATTTATATAATATGGCGGATTTTTAATGATTCGGAATTAAACGGTTCGGTTTCTTGAAATTCGGCATTCTGACAGTCGGAATTGTAAACATTCGGAATTTTAAAATTATGACTTTTAATAAAAAGGATTTATGAAACATCGGATTTTTGACTTTCGGGATTTCGAATCATTCGGACTTATGAAATTCGGAATTATGAAATTCGTGATTGTGACTTTCGGAATTAAGTTTTTCGTATTAATGTAGTGTACCCGTATCAAGGATGTTTGTCAAACAGCGCTCCACACGCTCGTGGTGTACACGGCATGAGCGCAACAGCGACAGGTCTTTGTGGCAGGTCTGGACGTGAACACTCTCTCGCTCGAGACCATGGTGTGAGCCATGATCTCCAGCGGGAGTAAGTGGGACTGCGCCGCCTCCTGAAAGAGACGGCGGGGCGGGAGCGAACTCTCCCATCCGAGTTCCGCAGTCGGCGGCTGAGGCGCCGCCGACGTGTCTTCGCCGAAGACTATCGGCCTCCATGACAGGAGGTCTGAGGACGTGAGGAGCCTGCTCAGTGTCCTTACAGAAGCAGGCCCCAGACGGCAGCGTGACGCGAAGGATTCACGCACGCCCTAAGAAGCGGGATTACACCCGAAAACCCCTCAAAGACGGAGAATAGCACCCTAATCCGCTCCCCTCGATTGTATGTATTTTTGCATCGAATAGGCTCCAAAACTACTTGACCGATTTGAAAAATTCCTGCTATATTGGGAAGCTACAATCTTTCCAGTGACATACAGTACTTACATTTACTACTGACTGCCTCTGTGGCGCAGTCGGTAGTGATACCGCCTGCGGCGCTGGAGGTCCTGGGTTCGATTCCCACCGGAGACAAATATTTGTGTGACCCAAAAATGTTTGTCTCAAGAGTCTGGGTGTTTCTATGTATAATATGTATGTATTTAAAAGTATATAAGTATTAATATCCGTGGTCTGATACCCATAACACAAGCAGGTTATTCCTAGCTTACTTTTTTTTTTTTTTTTTTTTTTTTTTTCTCTCATCTCTACCATGGGCAGAGCCTAGTTATAACATGATAATCTACTAGCTAAATATCTTTATACTGCTAGCCCCGCAGGGCTTAAGGAACTACTTCAAGAGATGGCGGGGGGCGGCGGCGCAGACCCGTGTTTGCACTATTGATAGTCTCGGCGAACCACGGTAGCGGCTTCCCTGGGCGCACATTCGCGAGCCCATTAGAACCGACCCGTAGTGTCACCGGCCCCGTCCGTATCCATCGTGGCTAGCGCCCCAGGTCCCCGCCATCTCGAACCTAGCTAAACTATATCCTCTTTCACCCAAATTCTCTTTTTCATTCCAGTTCTATCATGTATGCTTCTCGCACTTTCACGCTTTCCCGACCTTTCATTCTTTAATCTAAGCTAACTAGTCCTTAAAACTATCATCTTTCATTCTTATTCCTCTAGTACCATACTCGTCACGCTTTTATGCTTCTCGCACTTTCATACTTGCCTTTCATACTGGGGATATTGGGGGTCATTCCTTTTTAGGATAGGGTGGTGGTTTGTTTCTTTATTTATTATCAACATCTCTTAAACTCTATTTACAGTTATTTACTATGCTATTTACAGAATACTAATATTTTTGATGAACAGTTTCTACAATTACTTATAAATTATTTTTGCCTTATATGCCAAATGTGTTACAGTGCTTAATTTACAAATTTATTTTCCTTATTATTATAGTCTCTTAAATTACTTTTTGACAGTTTTATTTACAGCAGTTCTATGTAATCTCTATCATCTTATCACTTTAATGTTTTATCATCCTCTTTTAATTCTTAAATTTATTACAATGTTTCGATTTCATCCCCTTAATATTATGACATTTAACTTATTCTATATACAGATACAGCTGTTTCCTTAATTACTTTCTATCTGATAACTTTTTGCTTCAGAGCAATATACAATTATATTGTCGAACAGAAATTTTTCGTATCATTTGTTCCATTTATTTACGATTTTTATTATTTTATCGCTGTATCTTAAGAACATGTTTCTGTGATTTTGCATGAACATAGGAAAATTTTCTACTATGACTCTTAAGTTTGTGATAGTTTCCAACTCCATCCTGTCTTTCGCGTGGATTGGGCAGTCCTGCAACAGGTGGACCACTGTCTCCTCTACCCCGGGCTCACAGGCACACGATGGGTCCTCCTTACACTTGAAACGTGTCAAGTATTCGGAGAACCCACCGTGCCCTGTCAGCAGTTGGGTTGTGGTGCCGGCGATCGTCATCTTGCGGACGATCCTGTACGCCTCCACTGCGCATGGGAAGAAAAGCTTGGTGACGGAGGCCTGCTCGCCCTCACTGTACCTCTTGTTCCATTCGTCAAGCGTGCCCTGACGTAGGAGACGCTTCACGAATGAAACCGGGTACAGACCGTAGTCCGGTGCCTTCTTCAACTTCAGAGCCGCTTCCTTTGCGAGTTCATCCGCTCGCTCATTACCCTCCAATCCTGCGTGGGCCTTGACCCAGAATAAGGATATCTCCTTACCCTGGGCCCTGCCAAGATGGATAGCGGCTCTGGCTTGCACTGCCAGGGGATGGAGGGCATGACGGTTTGTAACCGTCAAGAGAGCGGCTCTGCTGTCGCTGAAGACGCCAAACGTGGACGCGCCTCGCCTGAGGGCCTCACTGGCCGCTTTGCATAGCGCCAGGAGCTCGGCCTGATAAACGGTGCAATGGGGCGACAGAGCAAGTTTGAGGGCCTTAATTTCGGCCCGGCTATCCCAAAATGATAGCGCGGCACCGACACGGCCCTCAATCTTGCTCCCGTCCGTGAAGATGCGAATATCAAAACGATTCGCATCTTCCAGCTGCCCCTCGTCTACCAGGCTTGTGAACTCCAATGGCGGATGCTCCGCGGGGTGCGGAGCCTCAATCGCTGGAGACATTCGCTCGACCTCCCAGTCTCCCAGCCATGACTGGCTCACTCCTCTCTTGGCCTCGTATAACGAGGCCACCTCATGAATTCTGAGGTCCAGAGGGAGCAAACCAGCCAAGACCAGCGCCGAGTTCAGAGAGACCGTACGATATGCCTTGCACAGCTTTTGGGCGAAACCGCGCTGTACCACGTTCAGCTGTTTTTGAACTCCAAGCTTTTCTGCCGATGCGTGCCAAGCACTGGCGGCGTACAATATCGTCGGCTCCACGGCAGCGACGTAGATCGTCCGGATCACCTCGGGGTGAAGCCCCCAGCTGATCCGGGCCATCCGCGCCAGCTTCCGGTAGATGCCGATCGCCTTTCTGCATACGTTGGTGACGTGTGTGTTGAATGTTAGTGCTTTGTCGATGGTCAGCCCTAGGATTTTGATTTCCGTGGACATGCCAATGTCTATCCCGCCCATGTTGAGGCGTGGGACATCGTACTTAAGCTTCCGCGTGATTACCATCGCACTGGTTTTGTGCGGTGCGAATTTCAGCTTGTTTCGGATGCCCCACTCCCGCACATACCCGAGAGAGGCATTGGCCCGAGAGAGGCCTAGCTTACTTTGGGATCAGATAGCGTTGTGTGAAATGTCTAAGCATAAGCATATTTCTTCCCGTATTCCAACGGGAACGGAGCTACATGGGTGAAACCGCGTGACGTCCTCTAGTGTCCACTAATATTATAAAGAGGAACGATTTCATTGTTTGTTTGTTTGTATCGAATAGGCTCCGAAACTACTGATCCGATTTGAAAGATTCTTTCACTGTTGGTAAGGTACACTGTTCCAGGTGAACATAGGCACACACACACGTGTCGGGTTTTCGAGATGGGTATGATGAATAAGTATTCTGAGACTTCATGTATAAAATATATAATTGCAGACTGGTACCAGTTACACTATTTATTACTAAATAAAATACAATCTGATATACGATATGACCTAACCCATAGCGTGCTGGGAGACGACTGCTGCGCCTAGCGAATGTTTGCGCCTCGGTATATAAAACTAATGCGTCAGCAGTGTCCCTACACAAGGGAACTACGCGGGTGAAACCGCGTGGCGTCCACTAGTGTACTATAAAGTAGTCAGTTCATCTGGCCTGCCTATTGATTCTCATCAGGTATTTTATATCATGTATCTGTAGACATCTCAGTTCTACTGCCTCTCTGTTATAAGAATCTGTTCTGCTAGTTTGAAATTCAACGATGTTGTTGCACGTAGGAATGGATCAGCCCACGACTCACACATTGGGATAACAACAAATATATCATATCGCTATATTTACATAACAGCAAATATAATTATATCGCCACTATATCACACAATAACATGTTATCACTAGATGTGAAATGAGGGGCACGAAGACGTGGCTTCTTTACCATTTTTGTATTATTTATAAGTTTTTTAGATAATAGACACAGTCAGAAAGTGACACTGACGCATCACAAAGTCACAAAGCATTCAAACAATGTTAAAAAATTAAAATGCACGTGGATGACCTAATATGTTTATTTGTTGAGACAAGTCATACGTAGCCACTTACGTATAGGGTTACCATCCGTCCGGATTAATCCGGACATGTCCGGACTTTTAGACACTAGTCCGGACCTTGGCCGGTTCCTTAATTTGTCCGGCTTTTTTTAATAAGATGGAATATGACTAATAAAACCACATACTAAGTAATATAAAATAAAACCTTAATCTTTATTAACTTCAATAAACAAAACACAAAACAATCAACTTAAGAAATCAAGCAATAACATGCAAACATAAAATACTTTCTTGACAAAAAATCTAACTTAACGCAGGTTTTCGGTAAGTATATTAATGTTTATATTTTTCAACACTAGATACTTTACTAAGCAACTCATTTTCATTCAAAGCTTTCTTGTAGAATTCTTCGCAACTCATATTTTATGGCTGCAAGTAATTTTGGAACTTATCAACTTGCTAATAGTCCTTTGTTTTATAGATCTGCATATGTTTTTTCGATCTTCATTTGTTTCGTCGATCTTCATTTGTTTTGTCAATCTTCATTTGTTCTACCGATCTTCATTGGTTATACCGATCTTCATTTGTTTCACTGATCTTCATTTGTTATACCGATCCTCATTTGTTTTACCGATCTTCATTTGTTTTGTCAATCTTCATTTGTTCTACCGATCTTCATTGGGTATACCGATCTTCATTTGTTTCACTGATCTTCATTTGTTATACCGATCCTCATTTGTTTTACTAATCTTCATTTGTTTTACCGATCTTCATTTGTTTTGAAAATTATTTAATTACTTAATACATTTTAACTTTTAGATGTTCTTCGTATACCACAACCAATAAAGGATCTTTTTCCACTCACATGTCCTAAAAGATCATGATTTCAAAGAAAGATTTCATGTTTAATTTAATTTGGTTGGGTTTTACGGCCAAGGGTACAGCGGTTAAAATTTATTTTCCACTGTACCATCAAGGGAACAGCCAAGGGTACACAGGAAAACAAGGGATTTTTACGTCTTCTCGAAAGGCCTCTTGCGTGGGATGGGGGGGGGGGGGTGCGGGGATGCCCGCATCTATAAACCATGCCTACCGTGCCACTGCAATTACATAATATCTTGGTTACAAACACCGAGCAGAGCGACGAGACTAATCAATGAATAAGTGTCCGGACTTTTATCGAATGGTCAGGCTTTTTGTCAGGACCTATCAAATTCCTAAATGGTAACCCTACTTACGTAGCAGACTGTAGTGTAAAAGAGATAGAGACACATGTTCCATTCTTCGTTCTAACATTTGTGTGTGGTTGGATTGCATAGAGCGACACAGACAAAATAAATTGTTCAGTTTATTGTGAGTTAGTTAACCTCGTGCCATTTTGCAACTGTGCAAGACGTGGTCAGAGTTAGGAAGTTATTTATTTAACTCAGAGCTTACTAACTCTACTTTTATATATTTAATAACCCGACTCTCCGCGCAAGTGGGCCTAAGTTACACAATTCTACCATACATTATTTTGTTATGCCTCGAAGGGTTTAGGCAGCGTTTTCGTTAAAAGCTCCCAGGCACCTTATTTTTTTCCGACATTTCCAACTAATATCATTATATTTTAGTCAATGTATCTATACAAAAACTCAACAAATTATATACGTTAACCTTTCTCAAGAATCATTGGTGATCTCAGCATGAAAATCCATGCAGTATTTTTTAAGTTTATCGTGAACAGACAAACGCGGCGGGAACTTTGTTACATGTAGTGATAACAAATATTAATTCCATCGTATTGACACAAAAAATATTTACCATTTTCTCCGTGAAGAATTAGACATTTTCTTTAACGACTGTACCCATCCATGGTATAATCACTAAGAACACTATGTAATGAATTATAATGTGACCAAGTTACACAGGATCTCAACGTTGCAGTTACATTGAGACTTGTCATAATATTTGATTTCGTTTCATTATATCGTAAGAGTTGCCTACAAACGTGGTAGATGGCGCTGTATGCTTTTTGCATAATTAAGTTTATTTCCCCGCCACGCAGTGTTTCCTGCAAAGACTGTTTGTCACCGCTGGTGTCGTCAATAAGTTGAGTTACGTCTCTATCCCATAATATAAAAATGTACTCATTGAAGACGGCCGCATCACTGCCACACAAATTAAGGCTGTATAATTACTAGCGCACGCCTTAGATCATCTAACCACAGGATGCGCCTTACTTAAGCATTGTTTTCTGCCATTGCACATGACCATTTGGTCTTTTGGCTTTATAAAAGCACTGTACATCAGTACATCATTTTATATGATTAAACTAGTACATTTTATTGTAGTTGACTGTACAATAAAAATTAACACACAACAGCCATTACGCGTTTGTCGATTAATACATTTTTAAATGCAATGAAATTTTATATGTCTTTGTGTTTCCCCCTTCACTTGTATGAAAACTGGCAGAATATTTTTGTATGCGGTGGTTCGCAAAGGCTAGTCCCCACGCACACATAGCGCCGCGCGCACTGATGAGTTGAATTATCTATACCTACTCGTACCCCGAATAAAAACACTATTTGGTTAACAAAATAAACTTGAAACTTTTCTAATAGAACACATTACATTATACAGGGTTATTGAAACTTATATATACATAGTCAAGAAGTAGGTATATTTTGGTAGAGCTAAGTGCCTCGTTATAAAAAGTAGCGTGTATAGAATCTTTGATGACCCATCCAGATCGTTTTGTTTATAAGTATGTGTTCAACGCGTTAGTTTAAAATAAAAGGCTCATCCAGACTCGTGGAGGCGGTGGTAGAGCAATAACCAAAATTTTACAAAAATCTAGTACCTAGTGCTGCCATCTAGCGGACTGGTCTTTGCTCTGCTTTGGTAGAGAAAGGAGCTCGTATCTCGCAAAAAATATACTCTTGGCACCGTATGCGTTTATCTGCCGATTCCTCTAAAACGAAATGTTATAATCTGACCCTCAGGCTAGTAGCGGTAAAGCCGGTCTCATTTTTCTCGACCACACTATTTAATGCACGCAATTATACGCACATAAGTTTTTCATATTTTGTTCCATCTACGTGTTGAAAGAGTTTGTGCGTGCACGGTTCATTTAGAATACCCGCTACAGGCGTACGCAACAGTTTGGTGACAAGTGCACTTTGAAAGCCTTTGCTCACCCACAATGTTAAACAGAGTTGGTCGGAGTAATGTTTGGCCAGGGACTTACAGCGCAGGAATTTCTGCTTACTTGACATGAAGGACATCAGAACTGACCACACCTGACCTTCACCACTCGGCTCCAGATGGCTTAATTTGCCTTGTGTTCACTAGCCGACTTGTTCTTCAAAACAGTATCTGGTTCCTTGGTAACAAATACAGGTTCATTGAACATGTACTGGGTACTAAAGGTCAGATACCTAAGCAAAGAATACACTATTTACGTACTTAAAACAATATTTATTTCACTTATATACACATTCAGTCACAGTAGTTGAACTCACACACCAATCACGCACTTGGAAATGGCAGGGATCAAGCATTCCATCGTAAACTTATACAAATTAAATATTTTCTATGAAACAGAACAGGGCATGTCTGTCTGACAGTCGTGCATAAAATTGATTCAACTGAGCATTTGACATTTATCATCTATAGTTATTTAATAAGGCGCGTATCTTCTAGATGGTGATGGTCCACGCATGCCAGGCCTGTAACAAAATAAACATATTATAAATGTAAGAAGTGGAAGGAAGAAAGGGTTGGCAGCGCAAGTGTAGCACCACTGGTGTTGCAAACGTTCATGGGCTACAGTAACCATTCCATGGGGTGGGATGTAAGCTTGTCTGCCAGCCAGAAAAAAAGAGGAGTCAGTCTATAATTTAATACTTTTTAGGTTACCCATAGAAACCATGCGGCGTGATGCAAGACCGCATAGCTTTTATAACTACCTTGGAAACAGGTAAAAATGTGCAGATAGAAGTATTACTGACTAGGCAGCAAGTGTCAACATTGTGGCCTGCCAAACACACCCTGATAGCCAAATCATGGTAAATAATTTGTTTTACCATGCTCATGTCACAGAGAAAATGTGCGCACATTTTCTTGAGTGGTGGTTTATGAAGGGCAAGTTCTGAAATATGGTACATGTGGAATAATATTTCATGTGCTAAAATTATAATTGTATACATAGAAGTATATCTCACCTCCTGTCATCAAAGGTGTCACGGCTAAAGTCTTCGTACATACTGTAATTAAAAACAAAACAACATTATTTTTCTGCTTGTTGATAGCGTAACATGGTGATAAGTGTGATATGATACATTAATGAAAAGTTAATTTAAGGTAAACTAAATGATCTATTGTTATTAATGTACATCATGCAGTGATTACTAAACATGATTGCAATGGTTTACTGCACTTGTGGGTACAATGTAAGTTGTGTTACATAGTAAACTAATCATGAGTAATTCTACTGTAGAGAACAAGATTCTAAATGCAAAAGAAGAAACACAACAACATTGTCAAGCGAGATCTCACCCCCGGGACATTTGAGGCCCTTGTGGGGGGCTTCGTCTTGCAAACATAGCATCATACGACGACCTCATAGATCCCATTCCACTGCGCATTGGTGGCAGGCTCGGCATTGGCGGCATCGGCTCCCGGCGCATAGGTGGCGACACGAAGTCCCCGCGTCCTCCGCGGGCTGCACCCATGTCTAGCCCGCGTGAAGCTCCCACTGGATATCCTCTCCTCTCGAATGGATCGCGGGGAGAGTCAAATCTGGCCCGATCATAGTAGCCATCGTACGGATCCTGTGTATGAGAAATGTAGCATTAGCTCGTGCCAACTAAACAAATAAATCGAAATCAATATAGTTATCAAGTGTAAATTTTAGAGCAGCAACTGTAGCATCACCGAGCCCGGCTAAGTAATTCGGCCCGAGATAGGTACCGCGTGCGGAGACTTTATCTACGCCTCGGCCTACGTGATGCATCGGAGACGGTTGAGAGAAACCGACGGTTCGTTAAGTAGAGAGTAAAGGAGAGCGCGTTACCCCAAATCCTCCCATCATGCGATCGCGGAGAAACGGTGGCGGCGGCGGTGGAGGGTACGGGTCGCGGCCGAAACCTCGATCGCGGAAACCGTTCCGGTCCGGGCCCAGCGCCTTCGGGCACTCCTTGGACCAGTGGCCGCCCCGACCGCAGCGGTAGCACTGCTCGGGGTCGCCCATGCCCGGCCGCTGGCGAACGCGGCTCGTAGACAACTGCACCTTCATGGGCTGTCCGTCGACCATCATACCGTTCAGTTCTTTGATAGCCTCGTTGATGTCGCCCGACGCGTCCAAATGGACAAAGCCATAGTTACGAACGATATCGCACTCGACAACCGTGCCGAACTTCTGAAACAGCTCGCGGACTTCGGGCGCGCGCGTCTTGTCCGTAAGATTCCCGACGAATATTTTGGTAGTCGGCGTCGACGGAGCCTTTCGGCTCTTAGCGGCTTCTATTTTGATAGCTTGACCATGAACTGTCTCTCCGTTTAAATTCTGAATGGCTTCGCGGCCCATTTGCTCGTTTTCCATGTGCACGAAACCGTAATTTCTGACGATATCGCATTCTACGACCGTACCGTACTTTTCGAATAGCGGTCTAAGATCGGCGTCCGTCGTTTTATCGGAAAGATTCCCGACGAAGATTTTGAAAGTACCGGCGCCCGGCATTTTAGATTCTGAAACGCATACACAATTTGTCGAAATGAGTCGTCAGCGTTTAAAACAATGGCAAAACGAAAATAGTAACCAATAACAAAGACACGAAGAATCACGATGAAATACGTACCTCACTGAAGTATAACTACACTAATATTAAACACAAAAAAGTAAACGAGCACCCCGTTAATAATAAATCGATTAACCACGCCACTGAATTCACGACCACAAAATGGCGTCGCAACGCGAACAAAAATCAAATACACCAACCAAACGCCCACACAGCGCAACGACACAAATGAAACAGAATGAATGGAAGGAAATGGTTTATGAAATGAATGAACTATTTGAACGAGAATGAATAGAATAGAGAAAAGAAAAATTGATTTCCGGAAAATCATAGACTATTGCTACGTTTTATAGGCTCGCGACACGGTCAAACTGCACTTGTCATGCCTCGTCAATATCATGTGTACATACGCGTCGATGCACATACACATGCAAAGAAATCACGCACCCTGAAGCAATTTCCTTGCAAATTTATCTGGCATGACAAGTGCAGTTTGACCGTGCCGCGAGCCTTTTATAATTTACATAAACATCAAATGCCATAATGATATTATTCATTGTAATATTTTGCCAGATAAAATTTGACGAAATTAAAAAGTGCGTACTAAAATTATTTCAAAAATTGCATTGGTATAATGAAAGGTTGCCAAAATTTGTTTGGGTAGTGAAATTTTGTCAAAACCTTTTCGGTCAAACGACAGGCACCCGATATACCGCATATTTTAATGCAAATCGTTTATGGGGTCCCGACACGATCAATTGGCAATTGTCATGCCTCGTCAATATCATGTGTACATATACGTAGATGCACACACACACGCAAAGAAATCACGCACACTGAAACAACTTCCATTCATAAATATTAGACTTGACTTGACTAAATATTATTAAATTGACCCGTGATCATCCGTGTCGGCAGCGCATTAACATGTTGCTAACATTGCTGTTTAAAATAATGTAGGTGTTATGTAAAATTTTATTTTCTCAATAACGCGGATTTTAATAGTATTTATTGCTTTATTTGCCCTCATCAATAATTTTTTGGAATTATTTGAAAGTAGTAACCAAAACACAACTTTTGTTCGAAAATGTAAGTGATATTACTTTTTCTTAAAATGGGTATTAAATGGCTGTTACAATTTACAAATATGAGAAAAATGTAAAGCTTATTATATATCCTGTTGATTCATATTTAAAGGGGTCCCGAAATGGTCAATTGGCAATTGTCAAGCACGTGGAATTTCATGTGTACGTATACGTCGATGCACTCACACATGCACAGCAATCACGCACACTGAAGCAACTTCCATTCATATTTAACGTGATTGACAATATCAAGGCATGATCGTCTCGGGAGCCTATAAAAAAACCACAAATTTTGTAAAAAAAAAATTAAGTATGAGTTAATTTCTCCAGAAAGGGTTCGGGAGTGTTTTGAACCCACTGATCTGTATTATTACCACACTGGATAGATGGCTGTCAAACTAAAGTTAGGCCTTCTTAATTCTCGCCATTGTGGCGCTGAAATCAGCAGCGCTGGTTCAGAGAACTAAAATTAGTGATGTGTCAAACTTTCTTGAACTGACGCGTATCGATAGATTTAATTTGAAATGAAAACATTTTTAGTATATTTATTTTAAAATTAATTTTGTTTATAATTTGTTTAATATAAGAATATTACCAACCGAAATTACGAATATTCCCTTTAACTTCTCCAACTAAGCTAAATTGCTTGTGCCAGGATTCGAACCCGGGTCTTCTCGATTGCGATCGACAGTCAGTCTTCTTAACCACTAAGCTATCGACGCTTTAATGAATATTGCTCTTAATAAGGGTGGTTTAAGTTGGTGTCTAGTATACCTACCGAAATGAAATAATATTTACCTACAATTTGGCATACTCGTGACGCAAAATTGCAGGAAAATATTACTTTTGTTGAAGAGATTGAGAGAGGTATTAAGGCGCATCTCCAATTGAGCAGCCGCGGGGCGAGCTGCCTCAATCTGAGCGTGCCGCGTGCTGGGGAAATTACATGTGCCAAATTAATCAGCAACTCGGCAGGGTGCCTCAAGCTGAGCAACGAATTTCTATAGTTTCTTACTAGCTACCATGGGTGACGTATGCCAATTTGCTGCAGCTTTAGTAATAATGAATCCCTACAAAAATAATAAAAGGCAGACAGACAAAGATCATTGTGCGGTGAACGTGGATCCCATAAGTGTCTGTGGCTTTCATATACTTCAGTTAATTTGATGCACTTGTCATTGTCCATTTCACCACAAAGTGAGCGTATATATATCATGCGCCATAGAAATAGAAAGGGAGTTATGTGTAGAAAAAAATAAAAATAAACGTGATTTTATAAATCATTTATTTATTTTACACTTTATTGTAAAACTATGGTACACTAGCGGACGGTATACTATTTATTAACCGGGAAGTTCTTGTGTAATGCTTATAATAACATTTAACATCAAAATGATTAGAACACAGACGATAGCTTGAATTTGGAGTCCAGTTATGGGCTCCCATGTTGCCAAGCCATGCACTTCTGATTTTTGGATCAGTTGGAAATCTGCAATAAAATAAACATACATCAATAGAGTAAAAAACATTATGTTGTAAGTATTACCCACACAAGTTAATGTCAGAAAATAAGTTAAATAAATGTTACTAATAAGATTTTGTTTGGTTGATGCCATTATTATATATTGAAGCGGACTCAGTGTTCTGTAAATAATCACTGCAGTAAGCAGCTTTCACTATGGCCAGTCCTTGGATGGGTGACCATTCTGGTGACCACTTTGACACATTTATTTGAGCGTTTCCGTTCTTCGGAAGGCACGTTAATCAGTTGGTCCCGGTTGTCAGTAAAATGGCAGTCGTTAAGCCATGTTGAAGGCCTTTTTGGGCGGCTTGAAAAATTTCAACAGCGGGCAGTCACAACCTGCGCCTGTTCATCTCAATATGGCTCACCAATTGTTACGTGGGACAAATTCTAAAATGGTGAAATGTGGGCATATAGTATGCCTCTGCCTACCCTTTCGGGGCTGAAGGCGTGACCATATGTAATGTAAAATAAAATGATACCTTTATTAGACATATTTCTTATAAAGAAAAGTTTTCGATCACATCAGACCATTATCAACTTTATCGATACGACAACATGGACATCACTAAACGAAATTAAAATCCTATTTTTGTGCTTAAAAATAATTTAATCTCACCTAATATTGTTCTTATACATATTTTGTAAATAATCAAGCATTTTACATGTAGGTCAGGCTGATTTAATGATAAAAATTACAAAAATTCAACTTACCTGAGAAATCTAATGTTGCTCCCTTTTTTGAAGCTAATTTTGCAAAACACACATTTCACCATGTCTTACATGTCTAATGCTTTTTTGTAACCACACAAATCCTCACTAAACTGTACAAAAGTTCTTAAATTACAAAATAATTCGTAATTCCCGGCGCGATACGGGAAGTCATTTGCATGATACGTCAGATTTAGTTCCTTGAACCAACTCTAGAGGCGTTTCAAATCGGCACAAATAATTCGCTGTCATTTGTATGAGACAGCCAATCCAGTGGTAATAATTAGGCTTGGGCATAATCGTTCACTTCGTGGAACTCGTTCCTCAACTCTCGTTACGGAGTTGGAACGAGTTCCTCTAAATCGTTCCGACTCCCAGTTCCTTTAGCTCCGCGGATTAGAGGAGCGGTCTGTTATAACTCCGGCTCCACAGTTCCTTTAGCTCCATGGATTTGTAAACGATGTGTCTATCGTTCCAGCTCCACAGTTCCTTTATCTCCGTGGATAGTGGAACGAAGTGTTTATCAAACTTGTAGCAAGTATTATTATAGACGGACAGTGTAGTCTCTGTAATACGATCCCGTTTTTACTCTTTGGGTACGGAACTCTAAATATGATACTCTTGTTTGAAAACAAAAAACTTACGTAAACAAATAGCACACTCGGAAATAAACTTCATCCCATACAGATAAAGTCGAAAGTATTATAGCAAGGGATGCCTACTCACCAAGAACAGCACGATAGACACTGTGTAGTGTCTATCAACATTTGACCAATCGGACTCACCGAGGTATACAAATAAACCGCTGTGATTGGCGCGGCACAGCCGGAGCGAACCGTGAGCGAATCGCGAGGCATGGCAGCACGGCTCCGGTAGGAACGATATGAATAGGAACGAGCATTCGGCGTATCAACTCCGACTCGGAGGTGGAACGATGGAACGATTTAACTCCACAGAGTGGAACTGTTTCCTTTCGTTCACTACATCGGAGCAGTTCATCGGAACGACTCACTCCGGAGTTGCACAAGTCTAGTAATAATACAGATCAGTGTTTGAACCTCTTTTATTCAATAATTAGCATGTTTTAAGGGCTTTTATTTACCCATATTGGCCATATTAGATGAAGTATCTATTCATCTTCCGATATTACATGACATCTACTCGAATTTATAATAGGGTCCCGACACGATCATGCCTTGCAATTGTCAATCACGTTAATTATGAATATGTTGTACGTTATGCTTCAGTGTGCGTGATTGCTTTGCATGTGAGTGTGCATCGACGTATACGTGCACATGAAATTCTACGTGCTTGACAATTGCCAATTGATCATGTCGGGACCCCTTTAGTTTGAATATTCTGCCAGACATCTAGGCATTTGTTTAATCGATCCACTGTGGACCGTGATCCTTATATAAGGGGTCCCGACCCGACACGATCAATTGGCAATTGTCATGCATGTTAAAATATGAATGGCAGTTGCTTCAGTGTGCGTGATTTCTTTGCATGTGTGTGTGCATCGACGTATATGTACACATGATATTGACGAGGCATGACAATTCCAGTATGGCCGTGTCATGTCGCTAGCCCATAAAAGTAACTGAAGCCTGAAGTTGAAAAACGTAAGAAAAAAAACACACAATGTCAAAGTCAAACATCAACATACAGGAGCTGTCACCTCTTCTTTGGCCGTCAATCCGTCATTCCTTCATTCTTCTTACTTTCTGATCTGATTCTGGATTCTGTCTCTGTCTGTTCATATGAATTAATGTAAATTTTTTGGTTCAAGTCAAACAGAAACAATTTTATTGTGAAAAACAGTGTTTTGTGCACATTCAACAAAATTCGCTGAGTGGTTGTTGCAGTTTGGTCGCGGTAAGTACCAATTAATTCATTCATTTCAATTACATATTGTTAGCAGCGAAAATAGTTATATTGCAATCATGAATTCATTAAATTTTACTCTATTATTGTATACTATATCCTGTCTTGCTTAAAGTTAAAAGCAGTTTTGAAACGCGGCACATTTTCGTGTGACGTAGGAGTTATGTTAGGATTATTCTTTGAGAGAACATCCTATTATTTTATGTAAGTAGTGTTTATAGGTTGGTTTTAGTCTAATGATGTGATATTTGTAGATATTCATAAGAACTGAGCATACAAAACTTCTGCTCTTTCACCTAAATTGTACTTTAATATGTCTATTATCCTATAAATATGTAGTCTCTCTGATTTTCTTTCTTTTGGACTGTAACTGGCTACTCATACACTTTTAAATATGTGACACAAAAGAAATTAAATATTTACATTGGACTACTACATAAACTATAATAAAACACATAAGAGTGGCGTATCTACTGCCCTATGGACCTTACTCTTTTATGGGGTTGTCAGGTAAAGGCTATAGTTACTTCCTATAATCTTGAATCGGGAAAAGTTAACATAAGTGAATCTATCATCAGAACTCTTTATTGGGGATACAAAGGTAGTTCAATCACTTGTGTCCAATTATGTTTATCAGGCACATGCTTATACAATATAATGAGAACATTTCTCAGTATATAATAAAATAATAAAGCCAATATTTTGATAATGAGATATTGAAATGGCAGACTCGGTCTTCATCCACAGCCTAAGTTAACCAGACCATTTAACAGCCATCACAATAGCCCATTTTGTAGTTAGCATTATTGTAAAATAGTTTAATTCCCATTGCAGGCAGTCCATTGTTGTTCTTCTACATAAGTCGGGTGTGAATTGTCAGCAATGGGGGTCCCATTTCCCATTACATTAAACATTTTCAAGGGCCTCTGAATGTTGGACCAATATGCCCCCATGTAAGCCTGCCAAAAGTCTGGGTATATTAAATTTATAAGAAACTAGCGGACGTCACGCGGTTTCACCCGCATTGCTCCCGTGGGAATACAGGAATAAAATATAGCCTATGTTCACCGCAAAGAGTGTAGCTTTCCAACAGTGAAAGTATTTTTCAATCGATCCAGTAGTTCCGGAGCCTATTCAATGCAAACAAACAAACAACCAGATCTTTATAATATTAGTATAGATGAACAAGCTTATGCCTTAGAATGAGAGATTGGAAAAGTGTACAAAAACCTTAAGCTATCACGATTTATGAGATACATCCTGGTGACAGACGGACAGACAGACAGCAGGCAGCGCGAGTGTAGCGCCTCCGGTGTTGCAAGCGTCCATAGGCAGCGGTGACCAACAGTCCATCTGGTGAACCGTATGCTTGTCTGCCACCTTAGTGGAATAAAAAAAATACAGCAAAGCATCAGTAATAGGCCTCGTTTTTACCGCTTGGGTTTGGGGAGTCTGAAGAAGATACTTTGTCGTGATGGACGTAGGCACAATGGTAGTGATTTCAAAAACAACTTCTGATTCAAACGAAGAAGAAAGTGGTGGCGATAGCTCTTTAGAAGATTTCGGCATCAATTTGGTAATTACCTGCTGTACTTGTCTTGTATCTACGCCAATTTGATTTGCCTCAACGTACACGCCGTGCGTGAATTCGTCACGTCACGCTGCCGTCATGGGCCTGCTTCTGTAAGGATGGTGAGCAACCCTCTCACCGTCCTCAGGCCACCAGTCATGGAGGCCGATGGTCTTCGGCGAAAACACGTCGGCGGCGCCTAAGGCGTCGACTGCGGAACTCGGGTGGGAGAGTTCTCTCCCGTTCCCGCCCCGCCGTCTCTTTCACGAGCTGGACCTGCTCAAGATCAAGGCTCGCACCATGGTCTCGAGCGAGAAAGTGTCCACGTCCAGACTCACCACGGGGACCTGGCGCTGTTGCGCCCACGCCGTGCACTCCGCCAGCGTGTGGAGCGCTGTGTCATCGCTGCGGTCCTCGCAGTGCTGACACTCGGCCGTGGTTTCCAGGTGTCTTCGCCACAGATACCTACCGAAGCTACTGTGCCCGGTTAGTATCTGTGACAACCGGTAGGAGAGAGCACCATGTCTCCTCTACAGCCACTCGTCCATGACCGGTCTGACGTCCGCGATTGTGGCGTCCTTTGGTTGCTCAAGTCGCACCTTCCATGTATCCACGGTTTCCTGGTGGAGCAGGGACCGCTGGGCCTCGATTTCTCGAGACGCAGGCCTTTGGCCCCGCTCCAGCGCCTCCTTGCGCCATCTAAACTGACGCAAGGGCTCTCGCTTCCAGGTTCCTAATATTTAAAAAGTGCCTACCCTCCATCTGAGCTAAATTTTATTGCTCGATAGGAACTCAGTGCCAGACTGAGTTCCTATCGATAGTGTAATGGCCGGGTTTCGAACCCGAGCTACTTGAACGCACGCCCAATAACCGACTTACTACACCGTCGTTTTCTTTGTAGGGTTCCGTACCCAAAGGGTAAAAAGTAAAAACGGGACTATATATTCATGAGACTTTGATTTCTGTCTGTGTGTCTGTCCGTCAGGACTCAGGAGGCTGTATCTCATGAGCGGTGATAGCTAGAGAGCTGAAATATTCACAGATATTTATTTCTGTTCCCACTATAACAACAATTACTAAAATCAGAAAAAATGAGAATTATGAGGAGCTCCCATACAACAAACGTAATTCTTTGGCGCTTTTTGCTGCGGTACATACCGTGCACGTGACCGACTTGCACTTGGCCCTTTTCTTTTTAGATATTCATGAGTCTGTCCGTCACGAGGCTGTATCTCAGGAAACGTGATTATTAGAGCGCTGAAGTTTTCACTGATGATGTACCTATTTCTGTTGCCGCTATATCTATAACAAAAAATCCAAAAAAAAAAACGTTACGGGGGGGGCTCCCATAGATCAAACGTAAATTTCTGCCGTTTTTTGATACGGAACCTTCCGTGCGCGAGTCCGACTCGCACTTGGCCGGTTTTTTATATCCGCAAAAGAAAATATCAAAAGTAAAAGGAAACCTATGATAAGCACGTCCTTGTATTTTTACAATAAATTCTTCTCTTCACTATTTATAGTGAAGAGAAGAATTTGGTTGGTTGGTTTATAAACCATTGCAGCCACAATACGTTTGAGATTTTATTCTCTACCGAACTGCACAATACCCGTTCACCGCACGTGGGACATCGCTGAAATCAATGTGAAACTCAACTATCTCATTGTTCAGTATACATCGGCGTTTCACCTACACAACTTTACTATGTTACGCATTGTGTGGCGGCAATGAATGGGCTACATGGAAACCTCCCGAAGCTGTTACGTCCGGTGTCTTGGTGTGTGAGGGAGAGGGGGTGTGAAAGGGATGGGTGACGCTCGATAACGCTCGGTATTGTTAGGGCGTCCCTCTCCCCCTGCCGCGTCAAGAGGGTTATGTAATTTGAGTGAGGTTCTTAAGCTAGCGATTTTAGGAGCGATTTGGTTGTGGTCAACATACGAATCGTAGTAGCCAATGACGCTGTCTAACTTTATAGCTCATGACTACTTTGAAGATGTCAATTCGTTGATCCTTACCATGTTTATAGATTGACAAGTTTACTTTGCCACCTATTTAGACGTATTTGCCAACTCTTTATACCCACTGGATACTTTCGGGAAAGCCGAGGCAGCAAGTACATTCCGTAAGCCAGCCGCCAGCTTACGCGAAAGAAAACCTTGCCGTATGCGGGCTCTCCGGGCGCAATGTAAGGATGAATACCCTGTTTGTGGTGCAATAATGAAAAGTTGCCGTAGGCATAATTCGAACAATTACTCAGATCACAAACCATAGAACAGACAGCCGAACACATATCAAGTGTTTCATTATAGTCGTATCGCTCTATTTATGAGCAAATTCTGCGTTTTTTCGTGGCCACCCCTTACATCTTCATGGACAATGGTAGGAATATATTCGGCTACTTTAATAATTGCTTCGTGATATTCGCCATTTCAGCTGATGTCTGCTGTACATAACATTTTATTGACTATCTTCATTGTCTATTATCAAAATGACGTAGACCGGCTTAGACAGGCTAGTGAGGATGCTTCTTCTACAAGGAGCAGGACCGGGTATTGTGGCGTAATTTGGGAGAGGCCTACATCCATCAGTGCATCCTTATATGCTGATATGAATGATTATGAAACTTAACAATTATGTAGCTAATAACATCAGAATTTTCTTACTAATATTTTAAATGTGAAAGTTTGTGAGTGTTCGCACCGCTCGCCACAAACAGGGTGTTCATCCTCACATGTTGCGTTCGGAGCGCTCGAGCACGGTGAGATCCGATAGAGGCTTTCTTCCGCGTACGCTTAGGTTGTGGAATGACCTCACTGCTTCGGTTTTCCCTAACGCCTACATTATGGGGTTCTTCAGAAGGGGACTTAGAAGGTTTTTACAGAGTCGGCAGCGCAATTGTGGCGCCTCTGGTGTTGCATACGTCCATAGGCTGCGGTGACCACCGGTAAATCTGGTGGGGCCTTATGCATGTCTACCACTCTGGTGGTATAAAAAAAATCTTATAAAATCCTTATAAAATTTCCACACGTAAAAATAGCAATACATTTTTCGTACACTATTCGTACGTACAACACCTTGCGATATTTGTACCGAGCAGATATCTGTCATTTATATCGAAGTAAGGATAGTGACTCAGTTTATAATTATCTCTTGGGTAACCCAAAAAACCAGTCTTGTGTACGATCAGTAAAAAGAGTAAATTGTAAAAATGAATCACGAGTGACAGTTTTTTATTCGAAACATTCAATGCGTACAGTGATTCACAGATTCGTGTTAATGGTGTATGGGAGTGGCGCGTTAGGTAATCGTGGTTCTGGCAATGAGGTGGTTTATAGACTAATCTAGTGTTTCTTAGTATGCGAGAATCGTAAACAAACATTGTTATTAGATGTTTTTTTACGTGTGGAAATCCATCATGGATGCTATGCCTGACTCCGACAGACTAAAAACCACACGTATCCTACCTAACAGCCTTTGACATTTCTCTCTGCCTAACCACTGCTGCACTGTCCACAAAAATATAATATGAATAAGCTTCCCTAAACATTTTCTGCCTTTGTTTATAGTATGTTGTAAAATGATACTATTGCACAAAAGATTCAATTGAAACCAATCGCACCAATACCGCTTTACATCGGGCCAAAAGACATTTGACACACACCAACCGCTAAATTGCAGTTTAGTTGCAACTTTCGTGCACTGGTTTCCAGACCGATCTTAAAAGAACTGTTCTGTCGCGTGTCTGCATCTGTTAGAACCATAAATTGAAAAATAAGAGGCCATTAAGTAGGTTAAATTTAACTTCGATAAAAGAGAATACTTTAAAGTCCATGGGTTCCTGTTGAATCGAAGAAAATAAAACTACATTTACAAATATAATCAGATATTGCAGTTCCAAGAAATTCTCTCTTCGGCCGTTTACCCCGTCAAGCAACTCACGCCAGTTGTCATGTGATGTAGAATTTTCCATTCTTGCAAAGCGTATGAAGCTAGGTACGTTGACGATCACATCCATGTCATGCATCCAGGTCTGAGGTCCTTGAAAATGAAAAATCAGGTTCCTCTTTGTCCGAGTCACCAGATGTGTGAAGTCATAGCTGTGCTCATATCGCCTGATAGTCATATCAAATGATTCACGATTTTGTTAGGCAATATTTGCTTTCAAGACCAGTCCTGAGTCTTATATTTATCTAAGTATACTAATATTATAAAGAGGAAAGATTTGTTTTTTTGTTTGTTTGTTTGTAACGAATAGACTCCGGAACTACTGAACCGATTTGAAAAATTCTTTCACTGTTGGGAACCTACACTCTTTGCGGTGAACATAGGCTATATTTTATTCCCGTATTCCCACGGGAACGGGAACTACGCGGGTGAAACCGCGTGGCGGACGCTAGTTTAGTAATAAAATGGATCCACGGTCACGCCACCTTGACTCTTGGGGATTTCTTATAATTAACGTATATTTAGTTTTATTTCTTTCTAATTAAAATGCATCACATGACATCATATCAAGCCAATCATTATGTTAATATTTAACGAAAGGATCTATCTAGTAAATTATTGCATCCTGTGGAGTGGTACGTGGTACGTGATGTCACTGCCACGAAGGCTACTGCTTATGTGGGAATTTCCCCGACCAAAAAGAATTCTGGGGAATGACTGCATTTTTTCGAACCAGTTCTTGTTTAACAAAATGTGCTCGCATTCCACTTCAGAGCGCTCTAGTATGAACACTTTACCAAGTAGAAACCTGTTTACTCCATAATTAAAGACACCCAAGCTTTACTTGAGGTAAATTGAGGAACACAGGTTTAGACAGAGAATTTATCCTCAATGATAGGAACGTGAAGGATGTAGGAATTTCTTGGAACAGATCTCATGACCAAAAAGGAGCGGCATTTGTCAAAAGTTTTTTCTCCTTTTTATTTAGTACTTGCTGATGCCCGCAGCTTCGCCCGCGTAAAATTTGTTCCCTCGGGAACTTATTCCCGGGATAAAAAGTAGCCTATGTGTTATTTCAGACTATAATGTATCGCTGTACCAAATTTCAGCCCGATCCGTTCAGCGGTTTGAGCGTGAAAGAGTAACAAACATCCACACATCCATACTAACTAACTTTCGCATCCTACTTCCTACTAATATTATAAATGTGAAAGTTTGTGAAGATGTTTGGATGTTTAGATGTTTGGATGTTTGTTACTCAATCACGCTCTAACAGCTGAATGGATCCAGCTGAAATTTGGTATAGGGATAGAGTATAGTCTGGAATAACACATAGGCTACTTCTTATCCCAGAAAATTGTTTTCACGGGAAGCTGGAACGGGAACCAAAATTCACGCGGGCGAAGCCGCGCGCATCAGCTAGTTTCTAATATTAGTGAGATTAGTAAGATGTTGTTTGTTCACGACTTCGTTGCATAAGAATCTTAAGTTATTGCTATCCCGGTTTTGTCCTTTCTTACCGTAACTACGTCTCGTGCCAAAACTGCTGTCGAAATTTTTGGTTATACTGTGGTCGCAGTGGTTTAACATATGCGTTAAGGAATCAGACAATTTTCAGAGGCATCGTTGTATTTTCAAAGAAGTCTCGTCTTGGCAGTATACGAAGAGCCATTAAAATAGTTTTTTGCTTATCAAAATCCCTAGTCCCGTCCCAACTAATATTATAAATGCGAAAGTAACTCTGTCTGTCTGTCTATCTGTCTGTCTGTTACGCTTTCATGCCTAAACAGCTTGAGCGATTGAGATGAAATTTCGTATAGGGATAGTTCGAGGCCCTGGGAAGGACATAGGCTGCTGCAGAACCGACTGCGCCAAAGGAGGGTTATAATTTTACGCGATAACGACTTCTACGCGGTCGAAGCCGCGGGGAACAGCTAGTTCAATATAAATAAGTCGTGTACACCAAAATACGGTTGTATATCCATATACTGATATAACACTCTAAATCTAAATATGAGGGGGATGGGGAGGATGTAGTGTGCCTTCACGAAGAGCGTTACCTGTGCTCGGGCCCTCCCCGTAAGTAGCGGCGAAAGCGAAAACGCGAAACCAATCACTACCGAGAAATGAGTCCCGACAGGGCTAGGGCGTCCCCCCGAGGCGACGCATACCGGTGTGCCCCCGTCGGTATGACTGCATGCGCACGCGGCGAAGGGGGCCGCCACCCTTCACGCAGCGCCAACTCTGGCGGGATGCGAGGAGCCGAGTGCCGGATAGGCACGTGGAATGTGCGTGGTGATATGGAAGGTAAGATGAATGAATTGATAGATGTAATGAAAGAGCGATGCCTGGATGTATTGTGTGTCACAGAGACGAAGCGGAAAGGGAGCGGCATCGACGATCTTCCTGGCGGCATAATTACTTTGTGGTCCGGAGTGGACCAAGAGGATCATGCCAGTAAGGGAGTGGGTGTCTTGCTCTCCTCCCGTTTGGCTTCTGGAGTGAAAGATTATGGATTGGCAGGCCCAAGACTCCTGTGGGTACGTATAAAACTGGGGATCACGAGAGTGAGCACGCGTGAAAGAATAAATTTGATTGCGGAAGAGAAGCTGACGAGGAACTTCGAGACAAATACCAAACTCTTTTGGAGGGAGGTCAAGAAGTCTCGGAGCTGTTCGTCAGTTTCCAGAATGGATAAGATAAAGAGTAAAGCTGGGGACATTCTTGCGGACCCATTAGAGGTGTTAGAGCGGTGGAATGAGTACTTTGGAGAAATGTATGAATATCTCCCGGATGCGGGCACTGCGAGGGAGTCGATGACTGATCTTGCGGTGCAAGCATCAAGCGGAGATATTACTTTGGAAGAGATTGAATGGTCGATACGAAGCTTGAAAAATGGAAAGTCTGCGGGAATTGATAGGATATCTGCTGAAATGATCAAATTAGGTGGTCCTTGCGTCCGAGACGCCTTCTGGTCATTGAGCAATCTATGCTGGAAGACTGGAAGGGTCCCAATGGACTGGAGGCGTGCTATCATCGTGCCCTTGTATAAAGGCAAGGGCTCACGTATGGAGTGCGCCAACTATAGGGCCATCAGTTTGATCAGTATAGCAGCTAAAGTGTATGGCAAAATTATTGAAAGGAGAATGAGGGTGGAATCTGACGGATTACTGTGGGAGGCGCAGGGTGGTTTCCGAAATGGAAGGGGATGTATGGACCAAGTTTTCTCTCTCCGCAACATCGTAGAGAAGCAGCTGGCTGTAGGCCGGAAGGTTTTCTGCGGTTTTGTGGACATGGAGAAAGCATTTGACAGAGTTGTACGGAAGGATCTCTGGGATATATTGCCAGGATACGGGATTGATGGTGCGCTGCTTCGTGCTGTTCAGTCTACATATGTGGGATGTACGGCATGTGTGCGGGTGGGCGGCAGCCTGTCTCCCTGGTTTGACGTCAACATTGGCGTCAGACAGGGCTGCGTGCTGTCGGCTCTGCTGTTTGTCCTGTACCTGGACGATTGTCTTAAGAGAGTAAGATCGATGAATGTTGGATTGCGAATGGGTGACTTACTTGTGAACTGTTTGCTGTATGCAGATGATGCCGTGCTTATAGCCGAATCGCCATCAGAACTACAGTCACTAATCACAACGATGAAAGATGATTGTCTAATGAGAGGCTTACATTTGAACGCGACTAAAACGAAAGTGATGGTATTCGAAAGAGAAGAGGACAGAACGAATGCCAGGATAACTGTAAATGATGTAGTGCTGGAACAGGTGGATGAGTTTGTATATCTTGGATGTGCATTTAGCAGGCATGGACGGTACACCGCTGATATAGAAAAGAGGGTAACTGCGGGCAATAGTGTGAATGGAGCGTTAGGCAAACTTTTAGGTACCAAGGGCTTAAGTCAAAAGGCCCAGCTCGCAGTACACAATGCGGTGCTGATACCTACGCTAACGTATGGAAGCGAGAGTTGGGTATGGCAGGAAACGCATGAAAGTAGAATAAACGCGGTCGAGATGCGCGCGCTACGCAAAATCTGCGGAGTAACGCTCGCAGATCGCGTTCGGAATGAAGATGTAAGAAAGAGAGTTGGTCTGAAAGAGAGTGTCGGTGTTAAAGTAAGGAAGGGCATGCTACGATGGTTCGGGCATGTGGAACGAATGGGAGATGAAAGAATGACAAAACAGATATACAACGCGAAAGTGGATGGACGTAGGAGTCGGGGAAGGCCACGACTCACCTACCACGACCAAATTAATCGTGTGTTAGTTGAAGGTGGTGTCAAGAGCCGTAGGAACCGACGTGCATGCATGAAAAGAAAAATGAAAGTTGAAGAAGCAAGTGAGGTGTGTATGGACCGTGCCGTGTGGCGCTCGGTTCTTTCTGCCTACCCCGCAAGGGATTTGGCGTGAAGATAGTTAGTTAGTTAGTTAGTTAAATCTAAATATTCTAAATGATCAAATCCAATTGAAATAAGTACGTTCTAATTATTTTTTTGTGCCAATGATTCCATGATATTCTGCCTTTGTAAAATCTGTATGCAAATAAGGAGAAAGTACCTATTGCTTTTATATTGCAGGATTTCCCGCGCTGCGCAATATTACGATACGATTATAACTTGGTAGCTTGTTGAACGTTTCTCGCAGTAAAGATAACAGCCGGAAGCGCATTCCTTGTTATTGAATCACTGCGTCAGTGCCTTCTTATCTCCTGGATCTTGGCGGTAAAAGTGTGCTGAATGTGGCACAACTAGCAGTTGCCCGCGACTTCCTACGCGTGAAAATTACCTATGTTATAGTGTAAATTTGATTGCTCTCAGCTTAGCCCCTAGGATATGTAGCGTGATAATATAGCCTATTTGAAGTCCCTACCCTAGTTAATATTTGTGCAAAATTTGAATCAAATCTATTGAGTACTTTTCGAGATCCTTCCGGACAAAACAAAGCAAACATTTTCTAACTATATTTTCGGCTTCGGTATCTTATGTTGAACACCCAGCGAGTATTTTTTTTAATATTTCCAATGTACAGTTTTGAATTTTCTATCATTTTATTATATGTATAGATAATTGTTTATTACTTTCGTGAATAATTTGTGTGTGACGAGGTCTGAGGAACTGTATGGTTTCTTCAGTTCTTTTTTTTTATACCACTAAGCTGGCAGATTGCTTACCACCAGATGTACAGGTGGTCACCGTCGCCTATGGACGTTTGCTGTATAATTCAGGATTCGATTCTCGCTCAGGAAAAATATTATACTTAACTCAAGCACATGCTTTATTAATTTGGGCTGGATGATGTTGTATGAGAGTGAACTTGCCCGAAATGTTTGCGATTTTATTTTTACATACATACATATGGTCACGCCTTTATCCGGGGTAGGCAGAGGCATATTATGTGCCCACATTTCAGTTTTGTATTTGTATTTTTTATTTTAAACCAATATATTTTAACTATATTTATGAGAGAGAAAGCTGTTGGTTAAAATTACATTTTTCCGTAAACTAACAGTTTTCGTCAATGAAATATCAACATCGACGCACGTAAGTTTTATTTTTAAATCCGAACTTCCGAATTGCCAGACTGCACGTCGGCACGTATCTCGCATACTTTCGTTAAATTTATATACAATCTGTGCCAAAAAAACGGCGCCAAAATTCCACAATGTTTTATACTTTACTTGTGATTAGGAATGTGCCTTACATAATTTGCGATTAAAATAAAGTGGCCTAGCTAGTATGTCGGATACTGACGTTGCTATTTTAGAGATTTTTATTCTAATGACCCATTCTAAGATTATGGACTGTTCTAAAGTAAGCAACATTTACTATGGCCGGATATGGATGGGTGACCACCACGTGGACCACTTTGTGACATTTATTTACGAGCGTTTCCGTGCTTCGGAAGGCACGATAAGCCGTTGGTCCCGGTTGTCAGTAAACACAGTGACAGTCGTTAAGCCAAGTTGAAGGCCTTATGGGCGGCTTGAAAAATTTCAACTGTGGGTCGTCACAACCTGCGCCCGGGTCGGCAGCGCGTGTGTAGCGCCTCTGGTGTTGCAAACGTCTATAGGCTACGGTTACCAACCTTCCGGTGGGCCGTAAGCTTGTCTGCCACCTAAGTAGTATAAAAAAAAAAGACTGTGTTAATAGATGCAATTATAGGGCAAGTGTAACCCCGTGGTAGAGGCACTTCACCATTTATGATGAAAATTATTTTCCATAAAAAATATATGTTATTTATGTCGGACAACATTATTTGAATAAAATCTGGTACCCTTTAAATTAAGCCTCACGTTAATATGTAGAATTAAAAGTTACTCTAAAGGCTCTATACAAATTTCTGTTTAACATTCTAAACACTATTTAAGCAGCGTATTGCATTTTGATAAATTGGTCTAAGAAGCTGAAAATACTAATCGATCCAACTGATATCAAACGCTAAACTTAATAGATTCAAGTTGCATCAATCAACAAAATCAGTCTATGATAGTACACTCGCTACTGGACATAGGCCTCTCCCTACTACTCAATTTAAATTGTGCCAGAAAGCTTATTATAGCATTAAAGACTTTCTAGAAGACAAGGCTGCCTGGCAGTGACACGAATTGCTCCTTTCTACGTAATAAAAAAAACCGTATTAGATTCTATGATGAATTTTGGAAAGGACCGGACTGAGTTTTTTGGGGTGTTCTTCTCAGTCTGTAGCATTTCCGAACCCGGTAGAGTCACAAAAATTTTGACAAACTATTTTTTTTTTTAATTTCATAGGGAATAAGTTTTATTTTATTTTATTTTCCTAAATTACGCAGAATACACTTCCGCATCTAATACACTCCTTGCGAGCTGGTTACATGCATTCATACATCTAATGGTAGATAGACAGAAATGCCATACACATCTCATTTATCCTGGCAATCACAAATCATCATATTTTTACATTTCTCACATTAAAAGACCTCGCATTACCCAAAAACAACCCAGAAATATTACTCAATCTGCTAAATCTCATCTAGTATTACAGCGGGAAACGTGATCTAAGTGTACGCACAGAATGCCTGTCTAAAACACGTGAAGTCTCCCCTTCTCCCTGATGTGGGAAGGAGGGGTGGCTCGCCGGGAAGGGTGGGAAACTCTCATTAAAGAAACTCAAATTATGTGGCGTTTTAAATTTACTTAACGAGATGCTTAGTCTAGTCTTGTAATGACGGATTTTTGGTGGATATCTGACACTTAATAATTTTGGAAAATCTGTCGGGATTTCTGGCTTGTTGACGGGTTTATTTAATAACTAGTTTTGCTACGTGACTTTGCCATTGACTACTTCGACCATCTTGTACCGCATTAACTCTTTATTTCCCCTTATCATCAATCAATACCATAGTAACAGGTCGCTGTCTGTACATTGTAGATAAATAAGAAAAAAAGTTTATAGGGGGGCTTTATTGCGTTGCGGTTTGCTTCACTTAACATGTACCCCCTTATTCATAATCGTTTATTAAACCTATTTTAGTTAAAACACATTTTAAGTCTATTGCTGTCTCTAACCATACTCTGTCATTGGTTAGAGACAGCAATAGACTCAAAGTGTGTTTTAACTAAAATAGGTTTAATAAACGATTATGAATAAGGGGGTTAGTGTTTGTTTCATGTCAATCGGTTCATAAATAAAAACGTTATATCAATCTAAAGATATTGCAGCGTACGAAGTCGCTGGCTACAGCTAGTTGATCATATGTATGTATGTATATGTATTGATTCTCTACTATTAGTGAGGAAAGTATCTGCCATTCTTTATCTTATTAAATTCAGTGCGTGATTGTATCTGTTACACGCGTAGCTTCTAAACTGCCTCACTGGTCTAGAGGTCGAAATGTGTGACTGGATCACGAACGAGGTCGTGGTTTCGATTCACAGCGGAGAAAAAAATTTTTGTGACCCTTAAATGTTTGTCTCGAGAATCTGGGTGTTTGTATGTTTGATAAGTATATATTTTAAACTATTTATGTGTTAATATCCGTGGTGTGATACCCGGTTATTCCTAGCTTACTTTGGGATCAGATAGCGTTTTGCGAAATTGTCCGTGAATATTAATTTATTCTAAACGATTTGTCTGAATCGGGAACTTGATACGAAATATTGTTCAGGTCAATTATGAAGGTGCAACGGCACTTGGCCTTAGGTCAACTAAAAGTTTCAAAGGCAAACTGTGTATAGTCCAATCCTGCCCGATCTGGCAATAATGTAAACATTTCATGTTTTGACAATCGTTGTCTAAGACAGATCAGTAGAAAAATATAGTATGACAAATCATTGAATTTTTTACTATCCTGAGTAGGTATTTTAAATGAAAATAAATTGTCATAAAGAAGTTATTTGGTGTCGAAATAATTGTAAGAACACTGTATGACTCCTGGATACTGGAATATAATACCCAGGGTGAATACTCAATTGCAAGTAACTATGGATATATAGGATCAAATGTGTTTGTTTACATTTTTGCGCAAAGCTATTGAAATACAGTATACGTGTAATTCACTTCTGCGATATCGTATGTTACTCTGTTTAATCGAAGTAGTCTCGATTTTTTGAAAAATAATATGCAATCACACAAAGAAATATTTCAATCCAAATCAGGAGTTCGAATGAGCGTTTTCAGGCAGCTTCTTTTTTTATTTTCACGTGAGGAAAATCCTACAGGGGTGCTATGACGAACTCCAACCGACTTAAAACCACCAACCCCAGAAACTCGGGTGGGAGAGTTTTCTTCCGCTCCCCTCCCGCTATTAGTCTAAGATCCCTTTAAGAACGATCTTCACCGAGCTGGTTATTGGATGAAAAGTGTTTTATATTCAACTAAATATGTCAAAAATTTAAATGCAATCGGGTTGCCTAAAAAATTCAGTCCAGAATATGATAAATTAAAAAAAAAATTACTGTTTACTGGTTTGCTTAATAGATACATTCCATACCAATTGGAAGTTAAAGTCCATAGAATATGCAAATGTTAGGTTGTCGATATTTTTCTCTTCACAACTCTTGAGTACGGTAACAGTAAATTTTTTTTTTTTTTAATTCTTAATTTATCATATTCTGGACTGAAAATTTTTAGGCAACCCTATTGCAAATTAAATAGTGACATATTTAGTTTAATATAAAACACTTTTCATCCAATAACCAGCTCGGTGAAGGTCGTTCTTAAAGGGTCCTAGGATATATATCTTTTACAAGCATGACCTGCTCACAGAAAGAGACAACGGAGCGCCACCTAACCAACAAATTCCTCAGAATGTATAATATTTCGCGGCCACTTTTCCGTAGGGTATTTGTTACACACCCCACCCGAGTATATATAAAGCAAACCTTTTTTCGTGCCTGCGAAGTTGCCGACCAAATGTTTTCGAGTGTTTTCCATTGCCTGAGGGGCAGTTTTGTTTTGTTGTTTTTGTTAAACCTACGTCATTCATACACATTTTGCGTAGGTATACATGTTACATTACGCGTATCTTTATACATTACAAACATATTTGTTTCATACATATTTTTGCATTATACGTAACTATCGCGCGCTAATAAGAGGAAGCGCTCGTGGCCCCGCGGAGAAGCGCTCGTGGCCCCGCGGACTCAGTGTTCTGTAAACGATTACTGCAGTAAGCAACTTTCACTATGGCCGGTCCATGGTGACCATCCAAGTGATCACTCTGTGACATTTATTTGAGCGTTTATGTGCTTCGGTTGGCACGTTAAGCCGTTGGTCCCGGTTGCCAGTAAAATGGCAGTCGTTAAGCTAAGTTGAAGGCTTTATTTCAACAGCAGGCAGACACAACCTGCGCCTGTCCATTTAAACACGGCAATACGGCTCACCACCTATTACGTGGGACAAATTATACAAAGGTGAAATGTGGTGTGCGTTCGCGCAGCGGAATGTTGTTGAATTTAAAGATTTTAATTATGCAGATATTTAGTATAGGACGTCGTGTAATTGTGTATGGTAAAAAGAAAATTGTGTATGCAGCCATTGTGGAGAAATTCGCCAAAAACTGATTCCGCTGGGCGAACGTTGTCCTAGCGGAACTTTTTTTAAATCCATGCACTTAAAAGGAAAAAAATGTGCCCAACAATTAGTGTGTATTTGTGTGTAATTGTGTATGTATGAATAAAATTAGTGTATGCATAAGCTTCGGAGAAATTCAAGTTTCCGCTACGCGAACGTTTGGCCATTAGCTAGTTTTCATATAAAGCGCTTATATAGAGAGCTGTAGATTTTTACATACGTTGTTTTGAATTTGTTTATATTTGTTTAAAATACAGATTTAGAAAAAATTGTAGGGTTTAAAAGATAAAAATATAAACGTAAAATACGCTTATTAGGTCGTAGTTCGTAAAGTATACACTTTGGGGTCTAGATTTTCACGTTTATACAAACCATGTAAGTGCCTGCAACATGTTGCCAAGTATCAATGATGTTCCGTTAGTAATTAAAGGGTTATAGGACAATTTACCATGAAAAGATCACTGTTTACAAAGCAGTCAAATATCACGGCGTTCTAAAGGAATTGCATAGTAAAATGTATTCCAATAATTAGTTTATTAATTCAACTACTCACATGCAAAATTTCATCTCATCAAATTCAGTAATTAAAGAGAAACAATTAAAATACTGACAAAGCATCGAAAGCCTACATAACCCGACCAAGTTCGAATGACGACATAAAAGCGGCATCGCAATATATTTAGGTAACATTCTAAAAATTACAGTCTAATACCGGTTTTGAATTGGTACAGGTGATAACACAATTATTGTTGTTTCGATATAATTTATATGTGATCAGTGATTTAAATTTTTATTGAAGCTCGAAATACACAATTATTATCCTTACCCTCATATTCATAATCGTTTAATAAACCTATTTTAGTTAAAACACATTTTAAGTCTATTGTTGTCTCAAACCAATGACAGAGTATGTTTAGCAAGCGTTTGTTAACGTTAAGTTTTTATAAACAAGGGACTAGTCATGACAAGCACCTCAGCTGCGCTCCCGATACGCTCAAAATACACGCGCCTGTGCGCGCACATGAGTTGTATACCAAGTTCTGCCATTACTAGGGCGCGCGCCCAAGGATTGTCATGATTAGTACCAAAGAACTGTATTTTCATTCATTAATTCATATGCTCACGGCTGTTGTCCCAGAAGGGTTAGGCAGAGGTGTGACATTTCTGTGTCACCCACATTTCGCCATTTTTGGATTTCTACGTAACAGGTGGCGAGAAATAAATAATAAATACATAATTATTATATGTATACGTAACAGGTGGCGAGAAATAAATAATAAATACGTAATTATTGGATTATATTAATATATTAATAAACTAATTATTGGAATACATTTTACTATGCAATTCCTTTAGAACGCCGTGATATTTGACTGCTTTGTAAACAGTGATCTATTCATGGTAAATTGTCCTATAACCCTTTAATTACTAACGGAACATCATTGATACTTGGCAACATGTTGCAGGCACTTACATGGTTTGTATAAACGTGAAAATCTAGACCCCAAAGTGTATGCTTTACGAACTACGACCTAATAAGCGTATTTTACGTTTATATTTTTATCTTTTAAACCCTACATTTTTTTCTAAATCTGTATTTTAAACAAATATAAACAAATTCAAAACAACGTATGCAAAAATCTACAGCTCTCTATATAAGCGCTTTATATGAAAACTAGCTAATGGCCAAACGTTCGCGTAGCGGAAACTTGAATTTCTCCGAAGCTTATTCATACACTAATTTTATTCATACATACACAATTACACACGAATACACACTAATTGTTGGGCACATTTTTTTCCTTTTAAGTGCATGGATTTAAAAAAAGTTCCGCTAGGACAACGTTCGCCCAGCGGAATCAGTTTTTGGCGAATTTCTCCACAATGGCTGCATACACAATTTTCTTTTTACCATACACAATTACACGACGTCATATACTAAATATCTGCATAATTAAAATCTTTAAATTCAACAACATTCCGCTGCGCGAACGCACACGAAATGTGGGCATATAATATGCCTCTGCCTACCCCTTCGGAGATAAAGGCGCGACCATATGTATGTATATATTACGCGTATCTTTATATTACGCGTATCTTTATACATTACAAACATATTGGTTTTATACATTTTTTTGTATGTATTATTGCAATCTATCATTTTAAGACCTTCAGCAATTGGTTGGTGAGTTTAAGGAACTTGAGTGTTACTTGTCATATTAATATTGTCAAGTCTTGAGGTCCATGGGTTTGTATGTTTGTCCATTATGATTACACTCTTTCTGAGATTATTTAAACTACAGACCGGATCAAATATTTCATTGATCAACAAATGTTGATTTGCTTTCCTTCATCATTTTTTCACAAATCATTCATCTTTTCATCATCATTTATTTCATCTACAAATTATGTTTTCTCAGTTATCTACATCTTATAACACAAACTCAAAATTAAATTGGATTAGATGGCATTGTTTAAAAAAATATGTCCCACAAAATTATCTATGTTACTTACCTAAGTATCCATTATACTTACGGCCGGTCCTAACGAGGGTCGACAATGTGTACAGCTTATCTTCCGAATACTTATTATAATTAAGTTCTTAAAGTGTCGCGACCTTATTAACTTACCCGGCCGTAACAACCTCAATAAACTTCTTAATATTGACACTGCCTAATATTGACACTGCTCCGAATTCCGGTGGCAATGAGTTTCGGTATGGAAACTGGATTTTATCCCTCTCTATAAAATAGAGTGCAGAGAGGCTTATGGCAAGACTTTGTCTGTAGTCTGTGACTCTGTTGCATTAAACTACGTCACTAGGTCACGTGGATTATCTGTTCAAAGTTTGAAATAAAACAAAAATGACAACGTCAATCGGATTGAACTTTCACTTTCACAATAAACGTGTTAGACAGGGGGGTCTGGTGAGAACGATCTCACGGCTTTCTTGTTACTTTTGATCTTAGCCAGTGGTAGGGAACGCGTAGTTTAGTCGATAAGAGTCCGGTATAGCGTCCATAGAGTATTTTAAAAAACAAACATTCATAAAATTACTGGCCTTTCGACGCCCAGCCGAGATCATTGTAACTTGAAATTGTAATGGTAAGCTACCCACTAAGACTGCCCGGAGCCTTGGCGACTTTCTTCCGAGTGCTTACCCAGGACTACCAGCCACAGGCGTAGGCAGTTATAGGCCTCTAGTTAGAGTCAAATGAGCTATAAGAAAACATTTAAATCGTGCTCCATAGCGGTTGCTATAATTGATGACCACCAAGAATATGTTGTTAAAAGATATGAATAAATTAATTTAGCATTCTGAAAATCCATCTCTCATAAAGGGAGTTTATAGTTAACCTTTTAGGGATATGAAAAGGTGCCCACGTATACCTCCACTTATTAAGTACTTAAGATATTATATTAAACCCACCCGGCAGCTTTAATAAAGCCCTCAAATTTGATCTCAAGTATCAAAGCACTAAGAAAGTGGATAAAACAACTCCCAAGTTTTATCAATTACCCGTCGAATGCAAAGTTTTCAACAACTACCCACTATAAATAAATTTAATTAACGGTACAATAAATTCCCGTCGTGTTCCATCCGTCCGAGCGTCACCCATGGGCGGGGGTGTCCCAAAGCGGTGGGGGTGGGAAGACTTGAACGGTGATTGAGTTCAGTCATAGTAAAAAGAGATAGGTAAGTTATCTGCGAATAAAATGCACCGAGCGCAGTTTTTATGTGTGCGAGTGCAGTTCTTACGAGTGTCTACGAGCGCGGCTCGCACAATTTGACTCAAGTGTAGTATTGGGACTGGGAATACTTGAAAATTGGTCAAAGCGAGCATTCCCCCAATGAGTGCGATGGGGCCCTTACAACAACCCCGGGGTCCAAGCCAGCCTAACCTGCGAGTGGTGCAGCTGCCGACTGAAGAACGAGGTCATGGCGTAGAGAAGGAAAACTCGAAATGAAACCCTGTCTGGCCAGCGTGGTACAGTAAGTCCAAAACCCTGCCAAATATGATGGCACAAATTTGACATTACTTGAGAGAGGCCTACGTGCAGCAGTGGACTGCAATGTACTGATTTGATTGATTGATTATGTGTGCCTAGCTCGTAGATTTTCGTAAGACGTGCTTTACACATGAAAGCCGCGCTCGGTGCGTTTGTTCGAAGATAACTTACCTCTCTCTTTTTACTATGGTTCAGTTCATCTCCAGTTGTCTACGTCAGTTCCATTGATCGCGTGGGTGTGACGTCACTCGACAGCCGGTTGCTACGGCATTCGCAAGGGTCGAACGTTGGCACCTTCACCCGGATCGATTAACGTTCGGTTACACGCATAACTATAAAACTGTTTGTATTTCTGACTTCTGCTAAGTATGTAGAAACACTGCTCTGAATCCGCCCCCAGTGTGCGATTAGCGTGATTCCTATAGTCGGTAAGAGTCCGGCATAACATCCATGAAGAATTTCCTCACGTAAAAAAAGCATGATTCCTATTTCAATTATTCTCAATCACAATAATCACACTAAATTCTAACTTTTTATGTATTTCTCCAAACAACACATTCAAGGACAATGCGGAAAGACTTTGTAGAGAATTCGTATTTTATTATTGCTAACGGTAATGTTTATAGTATCTGGGAAATGGAAAACCGAGAATAGTGGAAATTTTTAGAGAAGCGAGCGCTTTTCTAATGCCATTTATTTTATTTAAGCCCTGTTTGCATCCAAAATCTCCACTATGTGGTACTTTTGATGCTTAGAGGCAACTGTGTGTGTGCGTTTAGATTTATCAGACACTAGCTGTTCCCCGCGGCTTCGACCGCGTAGATGTCGTTATCGCGTAAAATAATAAACCTCCTTTTGCGCAGTCGGTTAAAAAGTAGCCTATGTCCTTCACAGGACTTCGAACTATCCCTATACCAAAATTCATATCAATCACTCCAGCCGTTTAGGCGTGAAAGCGTCACAGGCAGACAGACAGACAGACCGACAGACAGACAGACCGACAGACAGACAGAGTTACTTTTGCATTTATAATATTAGTAGAGATTGTGGAAAACGACTTTCCTCTCTACCTTCAAGAAGCGTCTGTGCCAGATCCTCATCTTTCAGCCGACAGAGGTTGCTTTCGACCTGGAAATTTTAGCGGAACCTGTTTCATTTGCTATCACATTCGGTAATCCATCCGTATGATATCAGCTGCTACCAACAAACTCAGGCATTAAAAGATGGAAATATTTTAATCGCATAGGTTCCTTCCTGCTCCAAACACAAAGATTAAATAAAACCGGCCAAGTGCGAGTAGGACTCGCCCATGAAGGGTTTCGTAGCAGCCAGTAACATAATATAAAAGTTCTTATAGTTCGTTGTAACTTTGATTGATGTTCTAACACGTTCGCAGTGGTAGTGATTTTTCTAACCGAAAATTGCGGTTTATGACGTATTAAAAAAAAACTACCAGCTCTATCTCGTTCAAAACAATTTTCGTTGGTAGTTTTTATGGCAATGTACATCATAATTTTTTTTTAGATTTCTCGTTCTCTTAGTTTAGAAGTTAGAGGGGGGGGGGGGGGGGGCACACACATTTTTCCACTTTGGAAGTGTCTCTTGCGCAAACTATACACTTAAGGAAAAAATGATTTTAGGAACCTCAATAGCATTTTTGAAGACCTATCTATAGATAGCCCACACGTATGGGTTTGACGAATAAAAAAATTTTGAGTTTCAGTTCTGAGTATGGGAACCCCCAAAATTTACTGCTTTTTTTCTAGTTTTATATAAGAATCTTAATGCGGTTCACAGAATACATCTAGTTACCAAGTTTCAATAGCATAGGCCTTATAGTTTCGGAGAAAAGTGGCTGTGACACACGGACGGACAGATAGACAGACAGACATGACGAATCTATAAGGGTTCCGTTTTTGCCATTTGGCTACGAAACCCTAACAAAACCTTATTTACTGGGGAACGTCTGAGGCCTAATATTTACGTTTAAATTAATTTATCCTTAATTAAATAACTACCTGCACGTTACCTACTTTTAAAGGTGCTGTGTAACCATTTTTATGTTAACTACCTCCAACATTTTAAACACCTTAATCAACATTTGACGGTCCCGTAAAAGGCTTTTATTCACTTTTAAATTTATGGCGTTCTCTGTTGGCAGGAAATTAAAAATTCTGCTCTTTAGAAATCATTATTTTGTTGATTTGCTGTAGTGTTTCACGAAAAGTATTATTATTAGACAGAAGAGTACAAACGAGTTGTAGATTTAACTTCTGGCATATACAGACTTATTCTTAATTCCAGTAGCATTCGACCAATTATCAAGTGCTAATTTGAAAATTAAAAAGCCGCCGGTCCTGAAACTGTTTTAATAAGCCCAAACATTTTATGTAATTTCTAAGGAGTTGTGAGACTATTTGTTACATGAACCAGTTACAGGTTATCATTTTGTGGAAAAACTATCAAAGTAATCCAACATATCAGATGAATCTAACCTGCGAGCTGAGAATCTTGACAATTTATAAGAACCATCCCGGTCAAATCGCCTTTCACAAAAAATCGCATCAAAGTTGATCCACCGTTGAGCCCGTACGTTGCCACAGACAGAAACACATACACCCGTTAAATTATATCAACCCTCGTTTTCATCGAGGGTTAAAAACTATCCGGTAAATGTAGTCATCTTTTTCATTCCTTTGCAAAAATATTCAAGCTACTCGGCAATGACTTCCCACAACAGTCAGCGCTTAATCGTACCTGCGCGAATCCTTTACAATGGGGTCATTGACTGCCGCGATAATCTGATTATCACTGAAGGGTTAACCCTCCCACGCCGCATACCTTTAACCCTTTCGAGACACAATGGAACTTAATTTCTGTGCAGCCGTTCCATTCAGGTTTTTATGGTGGGTTATTTTGATAGTTTTTTTCATTACTTTTGTATGATTGTGTAAGAATGCACCCGGGACTCCCAGCCGTAGACAAATGGGTGGGCACCATGTGGATTTAGTCCGCAGAAGTCCGACATTGCATCCATGAGGCTTTCCACACGTACAATAAGCCACGTTCTGTCTAGTCAAGTTGACAGGAATTCTGTAACGAATCATCTCTATTCAATAAGCTTTTGTGAATTTTGGGGGCGTTCTTTAGCATTCAGACCGAATTACAATCCAAAAACTATGTTGTTAATTGCTTTCGATGGTGTCGCAAGCTGCATTACATTTTCTTCGAAAATGAAATCTGCAAAATTCTAATTCCTAGTACTTGAACTAAAGTATTAAGATATTGGCCACTACCTGACACACACAACTTCGTTTGTTACATTTTTCATTGCTGCTCAGCTCCTATGCATTGTAGCGTGATGACTTATAGCTTATGACACTCCACAATAACGTAGCTTCTATTGTTGAATTAATTTTGAAAATCGGTTCAGTAGATCCAGAGATTACCCCTTACAACGTCACAAACTCACTAACATTATCTTTTTACAATATTAGTATAGATTTTCGCCAATAAATTTGCGGTAACTTAATCTATGTTGGCGTGAAATATTTCCGGGTAAACACCACATAGACATAGGGCACGTTCTTACTCACGACTCACGAACTACTTACAGAAATTGACTTATTGATTATCCTCAATACAAAAGGAACAACTTAAATATATATATTTTTAGTTGGTGTTAGGGAAGTGTACCGTAACGTAAGGTCCTGGTTTCGCGGCTTCCCGGTTGAATCAGCTCAGCTCTGTGTAATAGACACGGGGTCAGAGGTGCCACTCTTATACCGTGGAGAGAACCCTTGCCGGAACCAAGAGATTCAAAGATCGTTTCTTTGCGGAAACATGGAAACTTGGATCGTTCAGCAAGCTCACGTGTTTCCTCTTCTTACGATCGCAGGTTTTTCAAGCGTTGTATGAAAAGGCATATCGTTGGGGCGTCAACTTGAGGACCCCTATCAATAATAGTCTTACGGAATGTGAGAACGGTCCCTTATGACTGGATGTCGCCAGCGCCTGTGATCGCCTTCTAACAGGGAGGCGGCGTCATTTTGGCGACCTTAAAATAGAGCTTCCAAATATGGGTTGCAAGGTACTCAGTTAGTTTGCGTGTTTACTCAGTTAGTTTGCGTGTTGCTTTAGTTACATGAAAACGGGAACAAATCATTATTTCCATTTCTGCGGCCCTCGTGAAGCACTCAACAGTCAACAGGCACTGTCACCCCTTTACGCCGAGCCTAGCAAAACACCTACGCACTACTTAAAAGGGATAATAACCGTAGTCACGACTCTAATCTCTGCGAGGGTAAGCAGGGAGTGTTATCGTATATACGCATACCTCATAAAAATAAATAAATAGTAAATATTGTTGGACATTCCCACACAACATCATCCAGCCCAAACTAAGCTATAAAGCTTGTGCTATGGGATCTAGATGACTGATAGACATACTTATATATTTCTAAATACATACATATTATACACTAGCTGAGCCCGCAACTTCGTTTACGTCACATAAGGTGTATGAAAGGAAAGGTATTTCTTCATCACAGTCATCAAGCAGCGTCTGAAACTGCCCTGTTTGTTTAATCATAAAAGAGCTTAATGATTAAGACTATTTTTAAACATTTCAGTCCGCGCCGAAGGCGATTAAGCCAACACGCCAGTTTAGGTTCACTCACATTCAAAGAAACCCCTACAATTAAAATTTTCAAAATATCTGATTCTTAAAAGTGTTATAACTCTTTTATTTCTAAACCGATTTACATAAAACAAATGTTAACTGGAGCAAACCTCAACACAATAAAAAAAACCGCATTGCAATCGGTTGAGCGGTTACTGAGATTAGCGTGCACAACCGTACAGACAAACAGATATACATACATACAGACAAACAGACAAACAGACAAAAATTCTAAAAATCATTGTTTTGGGTTCTATTGCGTTCATAAAGCCCCCCTATAATATTTTTTCTTATTTATCTTCCATGTACAGACAGCGACCTGTTACGATTTTATTATAATTATGTATTGATAGAAAACACCCAAACTCCGAAACAAACATTTGTGGATCACACAAATATTTGGACCGACCCTCGAACCCAGGACCTCCAGCGCCGCAGGCGGTACCACTACCGACCACGCCACAGAGGCAGTCATCAATCTTAATTGGGAAAGGCTTGCAAATGATGGTGAATCACTTGTAACGCAGGTAATCAAGAAGTAGTATAGTGTGTGTGTGGGGTGCGTTATGTCTTTAAAGTACTCTTGTTCGTGGGGTTGGGGAGTACAAGTGGATTCTGATACAGGCATCCTAACTACTATTATAAACGCGGGGTTACATTACAGCGTAACAAACAAACACACTTGTTTATTTGTACCGCGTTTTTTTAACGTGAGGGAAAATCCATCATGGATGCTATGTCGGACTCCTACCGACTAACAAACCTCACTAACCGCCCAACAGCCTATGGTTGAGAGCCCCGGGTAAGCCCTCGGAAGGATGTCCCAGGACTCCCAATATTTGTATCGCTGTAATCGCTGAACACTATTTTGAGGCATTTGGTACCGGTATTAGGTTATTATTTCACGGACATTTAAATCTTTATTTGTAGAATGGGGAAAATTATACAATGTACATGTACACATTGCTAAGTTCCAAGAAGTGCATCGTCAACTAGATATACCTATGCTAATATTTATTTTGGCAAGTACGTAATTTTGGTTTCATTATGTTAACCGTTCATTTTATCAATCCTTCTTTTATTAAGTCATGGTTTTAGCCCCTCTCTATGAAATAGAGTGCAGAGGGGCTTATGGTGGGACTTTTTAGTCTGTGACTCTGTCGCATTAAACTACGTCACTAGGCCACGTGGATCATCTGTTCCAAGTTTGAAATAAAACAAAAATGACAACGTCAATCGTAGTAAACTTTCACTTTCACAGAGGGGCAGTTGAGGAGACCGTCTCACGGCTTCTTGTTTGATCTAGGTACTCGTAGGTATGAAGAATTCTGAGAAACGAGGTACAATCTTGAGCATAGCGTGTTTTCCTCTGTTAAACCTATCAGATTACTGGCAAACGGTAATAAGCCGTTGACCTAAACCCAACAGTATAACTCAGCGGCGAAGTCTGAATTTTTTCAAAAGGAAAGCCGGTGAAAAAAATATTATCCAGTTGGTCACACCCTGTAGTGTAGGTAGTTTGCGTATTTATTAAATGGTGGCGCGCGGCGGTGTATGTAATGCCTTTTGTGTTTTGTTTGCCACCTGTACTATACTCGTAAGATCCATGTACTTAATTTAAAACAATGTCTTACGTGCATGATAAATTGGCTTATAAAAAAGTATCATAAATTATCTACTGATGACTAAAAAGATATTCAAATTTACACTAACCATGTTTTGAAATTATTCTACTACTCTCTGCAAGCTCATACCTACCTATTTCAAATTGTCTCGATTGAAGTTAATTGAAAATAATTCATAAATTTGGGACTTAGACGCGAAATAGGTATAGGTACTTCTAATGTTTTTAATAATATGCATGTACTAGCTAATGCCCGCAGTTTCACCCGCGTAAAATTAGTTCCCGTGGGAAGTTACTCCCGGGATAAAAAGTAGCCTATGTGTTATTCCAGACTATAATGGATATCTGTATCAAATTTCAGCCGTTCGAGCCTGAAAGAGTAACAAACATCCACATTCACACTCACAAACTTTCACATTTATAATATTAGTAAGATTTCAAGTACCTATAGAGTATTAAAAACCGCGATATTTTACAATACAAAATTGAAATAAAAACATACTTCTTATCTATTTTTTCAAAAATATCTGACAAAGTGATTCTATGGAACAAAACTGCTTTATTATGTTATAAACTATTAATGAAACATTCAGCCAAAATAAAGATTATTAGGTATCCCAAGCCATTGAACTAATATCACTAGCGTATTCTGAGATACCTACTTGATAAATATAAAAAAAACTGACCTTTATTTTTTATCGAACCCGTAATACCGAAGGCCTACGTCCATCAGTGAGCATTGTATGTGACTCCAAAACAATAATCATGTGTACAGAAATCACAACAAAACACAGAACACAAAACACAATTTTACACACTTTCACGATGTATTTAGTACTTGAAGTAGATAATTATTTATAATTAACTAATAAACAGCACAATACTTTATAAAGTCAATTGAAACTATGTTATGTTTTATTATTATTCACGGGAAACGCATGTGAAATGAAGTAATAACAACACATCAAATTAAAAACACACTTCGATGCAAAACGTTTCGACGTGTGGTCGAGTTTTCAAGTCAAATACGTTGTCCTTTTCTATTAATATGACTGTCTCAGGTGTAAGCCACGAACTCATGGCTTACTTTAGGCGAAAATCCACGAATCAAATCTTGAAAAAATGTGAGAGAATAGGACGCATATATACATTTGCGTAGTACTAACGAAGCAGACGCAAAATGATCAGGAAGCCGGGCTTACCGCGTGATGTCAGAGATAGGGTCTTTGAACTTTGACTCGAAAATTTATTGCTATGACTTTTGTAGCAGGGGTTGAGACGAAAATGCCGACTTACCATGTAAATTTGCAAATATTTTTATATTTGAATGAGTGTTCGAGAATATATAATTGTGTTTATTAGTTATGAGTAAATATTACATGTCACTGCCCGATCTGAAAAGGGAAGCCACAAGGAATGGGCTTCTATGGACAATTCGCCACTGGTATAACTTTAATGTTAGTTCTGTTAATAAAGGTAGCAAATGAATAGCTAAAAGTTAAGTTAGCTTTTAAATATGACTTTCTGAAAGTTCGTTAGGCGTGATAACACGGTAAAATTAATGAATGGTATTTCTGCGGAAAGCTTTAAATTTGTTTTGCGTAAGTTTGTCCGCACTATTTGATCGCGCCACTATAACTCCCAAACGGCTTGGAGGATCCTTGGCATGAACATTATATTATTGTCATGACATGTTTGAAGAAGGTTCTTGAGGAAGTAGGTGCGAACTGCTAAACATTCGCTAATGGCTGAAACGCCAAAGTGTGAACGGTTTCTTGCCGTTCTCCGACCTGAGCTTATAATGTCATAATTAGCAGTGACTAGATTTTTGTGAGAAATTGATGTTTGATATTCACGCAGAATTTCTGAAAGGACTTTAACTTTTATTTGGGACTATCAGACCTCACGTGATTTCACTCGCGTAGTTCCCATTCCCATGGGAATACGGAGATAAAATATACTGTATGATTGTGACTCGGGGATAGTGTAGCTTCCCAACAGTGAAAGAATCATTCAAATCGGTTCAGTAGTTTCGGAGCCTATTCAATGCAAACAAACAATCAAATCTTTCCTCTTTATAATATTAGGATAGATAAATTTCATTGTATGTTAGTATCTTATATAGTACTAGCGGACGGAGTGGGAATACGGGAATAAAATATAGCCTATGTTCACCGCAAAGAGTGTAGCTTTCCAACAGTGAAAAATTTGTTCAAATCGGTCCAGTACTTCCGGGTCCTATTCGTTACAAACAAACATACAAACGAACAAAAAACAAATCTTTCCTCTTTATAATATTAGTATAGAAGGATAGATAAACTTGATTGTATGTTAGTAGCTCAGAACATCAATTAACACAGGACGTTATTTTCGCCATGAACATAGTCTGGGTAGAACGCTAATAGTAATATCATGTTCACGTCACGGCTAAGCCCTCGGCAAAAAGCTATCAACGCTCAGCTGCAAAAGCTCAAGTCATTCTGTCGTAGAGTTTACATTTGGATTCGCGCTGTAACGGACACGAAAACGGAACTAGGTTGAATAGGTAGGTACATTGAATGGTTTGGTTGAGTTTACAGGTCCCAAATCACCTCCGTTAGGGCAGTTCGGTGCCAAGGAGTTTTAGTGAGTATTCCCAGTGCCAACAACATCAGGTGCTGGGCGACCCTCACACTGTCACACGCCTCGCCAGCGTGTTTCGTCTGTAAGCGGATCACTCCTTGTAAAAAAAAAAAAAAAAAAAAAAAAGGTAGGTACATAGAAAATACTGCTTTTGAAAGTGCTTTTTGTATCCCCCCCCCCCTAATGAAGCGGCATGATACCTGAACCCCCCCCCCGCCCCCAAAAGACGCGGGATAGCAACCGAACCACCACCTAGGCGAGGCCGCAGTGGCAGTCGTAAGTCTGTTGGGAGTTCTGGGACATCCTTCAGTGGGCTTAACTGTAGCAACAGTAGGTTGTTGGGCGTTACGTGACGTTTTTTAGTCGGTAGGAGTCCGGCATAGCATTCTTAAAGGATTTTCCCTAACGTTAAAAAAACTGCTTTTTGTATTATGCTTTATGTACAAAATGTACATACAGGAGTATGTTATGCCTATTCTGTTGCAGTCAACCATTGAATGGTGCTGTGCTACACACATGCGTTTAAATTACACAAATCCGTCACCGACAAAATGAGAATTATATTAAGTTTAGTGATAACTGACCTGCCTGCCTCTGTGGCGCAGTCGGTAGTGATACCGCCTGCGGCGCTGGAGGTCGTGGGTTCGATTTCCACCGGAGACAAATATTTGTGTGACCCATAAATGTTTGTCTCAAGAGTCTGGGTGTTTCTATGTATAATATGTATGTATTTAAAAAGTATATAAGTATTAATATCCGTGGTCTGATACCCATAACACAAGCAGGTTATTCCTAGCTTACTTTGGGATCAGATAGCGTTGTGTGAGATGTCCGTGAATATTTATTTATTTATTAAAAAAAAAAAAAAAAAAAAAAAAAAAAACTAAAATTTTTAATTTTATGAAATACGCATAACAACATTAACTATTATAGAAATCGCATTTTCCCGCACATTTCTTTACCGAACCGTAACCATACCGATTCGACCGTTCAGGCATCCCCGTAAGTGGACAAAGGGGTAGTTTTTTTGAAAGCATCCGTAAACCCATTGCGTATGTTCCCGCTATACATACAATATGATTTATTTTTCTGCCTGTTAAGAGGGAACAAGGCTTGCGCTTTTTATACAAACGTGAATACATTTTTCTAAATAAATAAATCTTTATTTGCTATGTCTATCTTTCTTTGCTCTTCATTATGCCTTAAGAAAAATCTTTTAATTTTATTAAATTAAGATATGTTGTGTATATGTCCTTAACACTTTTTTTATCAGCGAATAATAAAAAAAGAAAATATGACACTTTAAAAATGGCGATAAATGACCCGTTTTTATTACCATACTTAGAGGACTCCGACACAAATTTGATTAGCTTTATAACTAAAAAAAAAGTGTATTTGTCAAATAAATACTTATTTTGCAAATGTTTCGTAACCCTCGTTCCCTCTTAAGGTTCCTGCGTAAGAACTTGAACGTATATTCTATTGTTGTGTTAAGATTGTTATGAATTTCATACCCTCATCATATGAATCCATTTCCCAAACACGAAAAGAATGTTTAGAACCGCTCCTTAGCTATAATGTCAATATCGTGCCAGCCTTGGAAAGTAGATTAGCTGACTTATAAAAATATTAAAATACATTTATTGTTAAAAATTACAGAGAAACATAATTATAACATATCTATATTTACATAATTACTACCTATCTAAACTAAACCTAAATAAGGCCCCCGTGGCATTGTGCCCAATAGACTAGCAGCATTCCCCCTTTGAATAGCAATACCTATTCGTTGAGCGAGAAAACTGCCAGCCCTTGGGTCACCAGTTGACTCCACAAGGCGCTTTTTCAAGTACTTGAAAAATTTAAAAAATATAAATATAGTATTGAAAGTGCCTTCAATATTGAAGCAATTGTGGGGCTTAGCAATAGTAGTGCGCTAAGTTGCTATGAAGCAACAACTTGCTAAATGCTGTATGCTGTATGTTTATAGCACGTTTTTTTTCGTGCTTTTTTATAGCAAACTATTTTTATACGCGTATGCTACATACAAAGGCAATGCGGTGCGTGTTTTTTAAGGAAGCGCGGCAACTGCTATATTAATTCGCAATTCGGACTGACAGCGTGCTTTAAAACTTTATGATTATGTACTTACCTACAACGTGTATTCGTGTTTAGAAAATTTATAACAATGAACTTTCCTTCATACTTTTCAGGCTTAGGACTGTCTATAATTGATGAATTTAGTAATTAATATGAAATAAAATATGTTTTTAAGTAGGTATATAAACGTTTTATATAAAAATTATAGGCGTATTTAAAAGTTCATTGTTCGTATATACATAAATCAACTATGTACATGTATTTACATTTTTTATAACTTTACTAACATTCTATCAACTAACATTATTTATGTACACTATAATAACTTATATTTACATTTTATTTGCATTTAGGAACATTATTTGTGAGACCCTTGTAGTGGACAACCGCGTTCTTCGATCACTAATAAGATACCCCGACTTGGAAAACATTCGTTCGCAAGGAACCGAAGTCACCATAATGTTACAATATTTTAAAAAAGAGTTTATACAAGTCGGGATAAATAAATTTATGTTCTCGCCAATATTTTAAAGGGCAGTCCGTTCTTTTTATTAACTGGTCCGCTAAATACTTTTCCAACTGCTCAGAAGCCTGAACTTCTGAGGTTTTAGGTTCAAAGTCTTTATTGGCTTCGGTGTCAAATTCGCACCACAAACTATAGGTGGGTATGTCGCAACTGGAAGTTTGGGGAGGAACAAAATTTACTGTAGACGATTAGGTTGAGGTTTTTCATTTTGGTTGATGGTTGAGGTTCCACGTTTTCTAATGTTGTTGATTGTAAATTATTATTATTAATTTCGGAAGTAATTTTTTTAATAAGTATTTTCTTCAAGTTTTCTATGTGATCTTTATCTTTAAAGACTTTTTAACTTAAACCTCGGGTCCAACACTGTACATAAACTGATAGTTTCATTTTTTTCTATGTCTCCCAGTCGTTTAATCACATTGTCTTTCAATTTTGTTGCTAGTTTTTTTACAGGGGAGTACAAATCTTCCAACTTCGTATAATTTTCGCAAATATTTGTGAGGCTTGTGAATAAAATGATGGCCTTGCTTGCGACTAAGTAATTTTCGGCACTCATTTCTACCGTGGCTTCATAAAACGGTTTGAGGATCACACAAATCTGTTCTATGCATTTCCACTCTTCCATCGGTATTATTGGAAGATCTGTCTCTAAATTGGGGATGGTGGCTCGCAAAGATTCTCCTAACTCAACAAACCTTTGCAGCATTAAATAAACGGAGTTCCATCGAGTTGGAACAGATTTAATGACAGTTTTAGGTTGCTGCATATTTTGTTGGTTGATTTGGTATTTTAGAAGCTTTTCTTTCGATATTGAGCTTTTTCGAAAATGGTTAACCACCCTTTGCACTTTCTCAATTGTACCTTTTATCTCCCCAAGTGCATCTTGAACTACAAGGTTCAATTTATGAGCATAACATCCAAAATGGACCCAACTATCTAACTCCAAATATTTGGCGGCGCTCTCCATGTTGGAGGCATTATCGGTAACAAAAAAGTTGACTTTATCATAAATACACCAGTTTTGTAACACATTTTTTAAATCCCTATAGATTTTTATGCCTGTATGATGGCCTTCCGATTCGGCACATTGAATCAGCACTGATTTCAATTCTATAGGGTCTTCGGTCATAAAGTGCGCCGTTATACCCAAATAACTCTCCATGGTACCTGAAGTCCAATAGTCAATAGTGATGCACACTGACTTTGCATTTAGTTGGACGAAATTTTTAATTTCTTCTATCCTCTTCTCGTAAACTTTAGGTAGAAGACTCACTGATAATGTTTTTCGGTCAGGAATCTCGTAACTAGGGTTTAGGGCATGCGTGTATGCACGAAAACCTACGTAATTGACTATAGAAAATGGTTGGAAGTCGTACACAATCATTTTTAAAAGGTTTAAATCTATTTTATTTCTATCATCGGGCTTAAGTTTTTTTGGTATGTATGCATGCATTAATTACCCTCTGAACTTTTTTAGGGGGTTCGTTACCGTATACAATGTTGTTGGTAGACCTCGCCGATTCTCCATCACCAATGCATGCACCAGTCCCATCACCAAAACTTTGTATGGGCATACCTTCGATTTCGGGAATGCTCCTTACCGTGACAGGTACAGAACTTAACTCCAGGGATTTACCAAAATTTAACAAATTATTATAAACTGAAATATTTCTTTGTTTTAAATGCGACTTTAAAGGACATCATTCATTTTGGACCAAAAACTGAAAGTGCCGGCCAGAAAAAGAAAATGTAATATTCGCATAGAACACACAATTTCTAGCAAAAAATACTACTACATTAACCCTGTGCGCGCTATGGTTTTTTTGTTACATGCTTTTAAAATTCGTGAAAAATGTTATTTTGATGGAGTCATTCTAATTGATATGAGCAGTTGAATAGTGATTTATTTTATTAATTATGTCTTTCAGCACACATACATATAATTATACCTGTTTCTCCGAAGGGTAAGGCAGAGGCATATTTTATGCCCAATTTTGATTTCTCGTTCCTACATAAAGGAGCATGTAAAATAAAGATAAAGAGTATTTTATTTCGACAGAGTCTAAGGCCTTCTCGTAGTCCACAAAAGCCATACACAGCGGCTGATTGTACTCGTTTATTTTTTGTACAATGTGCCGTACAGTATGGATGTGGTCCACGGTGCTGAAGCCTTTTCGAAATCCGGCTTGCTCCTTTGGCTGAAACTCGTCGAGCCTTCCGGCGTGGCGGTTTGTGGCTACTCTCGAGAATAACATGTAAACATGGCTCAGGAGTGAGATGGGTCTGTAATTCCTCAGCAAGGTCTTATCACCTTTCTTGAAGAACAGAGCCACCGCACTCCCGCTCCACGCTTCAGGTGTTTGTCCCTGTTGGAGGACGGAATTAAACAAACTCGTCAGCTCGTTGAGAACCGAAGTCCCCCCCTCCCCGTCTTTAGTAGTTCAGTTGTAATTCGGTCCTCCCCAAGGGACTTGTTAAGTTGCCCGAGAGCCGCCCTCACCTTGCCCTGGTCGATGTCCGGAATATCCTCGGTATAGTGGCGCGATAGTGGGACTCGGTGGTCACAATCAGTAGTCGTTATATCGGTCGGCCTTTTTGTCCGTGATGCATACAGGTCTCTGTAAAAGCTCTTAATTTCCTGGAGAATCTCGAACCTTGAGGTCACAGTTCTGCCATCCGCTGTCTTCAGTTTCGTCAGACGGGGTCTTTTAAGCTGTTGGGCAAACACTTTGGTACCCCTGTTCTGCTCGATCGCTGCTTCGACGATGCTGGTGTTATAGCGTCTAAGGTCGCGTTGTATATCAGCTTTCGGATTCTGAGATTTAGACCCCGCTGGTCTGACGAAGACGAGTGCGTAGATGGCGTTTGCCGTCTTATTCTCATAAGTTCGAGAGCCTCGGGCGAGAGCTTAGAGCACCTGTTATTGCTTTTTCCGGACAAAAACCTTCGGGACACTTGCTATAGCGTCCTGACCACATTGTCGGCCTTATCGTGAATATTGCCAGTGGTTTCCAGCAGATCGAAACGATTTTGAAGTTCTAACTGGAACCTCTCAGCCCCTGAGGCTAACTGGAGCGCCGTAGGTCGGAGAGTAGGCTTCATCATACGGGCCCTTTCAGCTCGGAAGTCCAAATTCAGAGGTGCTCGTACAAGTCGGTGATCACCACCGGTATTAAACCTGTTAACCACAGAGACATCTCCAAATATACACTTCCTGTCCATCATGATGAAGTCTATCTCGTTCCTTGTGACCTTGTCGGGGCATCGCCAAGTCCATTTTCTGTGGAGCTTCTTCTTAAGAAAAGAGTTCATCAAGAAGAGCCCCTGAGACTCAAGAAAACTGACAAGCATATGGTCCCGGTCATTTCTGCGCCCCACACCAAAGTTCGTTTCGCCGCGTTCTTGTACTCCCACTTAGGCATTGAAGTCCCCCATCACAACGCTGTAGTAAGTCTTTTCAGTGTGTGTTCAGTACCATATAGTGCTTTTGCTATGTCCTCGTACACGGTCTCAACTGCCTCGACAGTGCTTTTCGAGGTCGGGGCATACACTTGTATCACCTTCAGGGTGTACCTGTTGGTGAGTCTCAGTATTAAGTAAGCTACCCGAGCCGAAACACTGCTGATCTCCACAACGCTGCTAACATGGTCCTTTTTCACCATAAAGCCGATCCCGCCCTCGGAAGAATGTCTTCCATCACCGTCCCGAAAGTAAAACAGGTCGCCTGATGCAAGGGTTAGCGTGTCCTCCCCCTTTCTTCGGACCTCGCACAATACTGGATGTGCCAGTTAATACGACCTAGTTCTACCTCGAGTTCGGTGAGCGGCTCGTCTCGGCGCAGTGTAGTGCTATTCAAGTGATGAAATGTATCAAAATACATCATCAAAATATTATTTTTCTCGTATTTTAAAAGCATGTAACAACAAAACCATAGCACGCACAGGGTTATTGTAGTAGTATTTTTTGCTAGAAATTGCGTGTTCTATGCGAATATTACATTTTCGTTTTCTGGCCGGCACTTTGAGAATTGGCCCAAAAATGTATGAAACGTGAATGATCTCCTTTGTAACACTCGTCTTAAACGACAAATCCCGTCGACAGTAATTACACGTAGCAGTTTTACTTCCATCAACGGCCTTACTAAAGAAGTTCCATATCGGCAAATCACTTCTTTTCGACATTTTATCTAATATTGATATATACCGAACTAATAAAAACACAAACACTAATCACGAAACAATATCTATTTACACTATTTACACTTCAAAGCTAAACAAACCAACTAATATAAACATCGTTCAAATTATTATTACTGAACCGGCCGACCGAACTCCGAGATCGCGAATTCAAAAAGCACGCGCTGCGCTAAAACAAACAACAAACAATCGCTAGCACGCGACACGCGAAGACTGGACGCCGCGCGCCGAGTCCTGTGACACTCCGATCCGGGAAGAACGATGGATTTGCTTTATTGCTATATTGCTAAACGAACCGCACAGCTGCGATTGGCTAGCACCGCGCGCCGCCTTGGATGGCGCCAGACACAGGTGAAACAGTTGATAGAGAAAGAGAACAACATTACGTTACGCATCTAGCATCTAGCAAAAACTAAACGTAAAAATATCGTTTGCTTTATGCTTTATGTATACAGCATGCGAAGTAATTTGCTATATGATATATTAACCACCACTACTTAGCAACAACAAACAGTTGACGCACAGAAAATGAAATAGACAAATCGATAAGAATTGGTTTTTTGACAGTTTCGTACATTTTAGTTGTGATTGATTACCTCAGTTTAGACAGTAATAGTTTTAGTCAATTAGTCTTTTGAGATGAATAGAACATTACAGAAAAAGGGGTGCGGTAGGGTCATATCGAGGTTTATAAATATCAAGGTATGCTGTATATCCTTATCACTTTTTTTATCAGCAAATAATAAATAAAGAAAATAAGACAATGGCGATAAATGACCCGTTTTTATTACCATGGTTAGAGGACTACCAGACAAATTTTGATTAGCTTATAACTTTAAAAAAAATGTAATGTCAAATAAGTATCTACCTATTTCGCAAATATCTCGTAGCCCTTGTTCCCTCTTAAGGTTCCTGCCTAAGAACTTGAACGTATATTCTATTGTTGTGTTAAGATTGTTATGAATTTCAGACCCTCATCATATGAATCCATTTCCCAAACACGAAAAGAATTTTTAGAACCGCTCCTTAGCTATAATGTCAATATTGTGCTAGCCTTGGAAAGTAGCTTAGCTGACTTATAAAAATACAAATATACTATTGAAAGTGCTTTCAATATTGAACAAGTTGTGGAGCTTAGCAACAACAAACAGTAGACGCACAGAAAATGAAATAGACGGATAGATATAAGAATTGGTTTTTCGACAGTTTCGTATATTTTAGTTGTAATTGATTACCTCAGTTTAGACAGTATAGTAGAAGTTGTATTCCAAGGTTTAGTAAATTAGTCTTTTGAGATGAATAGAACATTACAGAAAAAAAAATAAACCGACTCCAAGCAAAACTAAAAACTGAAAAATAAAATTTACTTAGCACATTCTGATTTATCAGATAGCATGAAATATAATACAGAAATCGGTGCCCAGTAAAACTATGTAGGCTTACGTAGGCATTATTAATCTCTCTTATAGTCATATTGGCACCAACTTTAGTATTATATTTAATGATATCTGATAAATCAGAATGTACTAACTTTGTGCTAAGTAAATTTTAGTTTTCAGTTTTTAGTTTTGCTTGAAGTCGGTTTCTTTTTTGTTAAAATTTTTTTTCACTATTTTTAGTGACGTGTGGACTGAAAATCTATCTATCTAGGTGTAAAGTTCTTGACAGTACAAATTAATCAAGCCCAAACACAAGGTAACTGCTGTATATCGTTTGGGAATTCTCTCTACTGTCTTTCGTCTCCATCATCAGATCGACTCCAGACCTTCATTAAGTTGTACTAATTTAAAGCCCTTAATGAAAAAGTTTACAAATGCCCTTGATGCCCCTACAATTTTTAAAAGTTGCCTTCGATTTCTCCAGGATGCCATCATCAGGTCCTGACTTCCTTAAAATGGGACCACCTTGGCAGAATCTATTTTCGAACAAAAAAAAAATTCCAAATCGGTCCGGTCCATAAACGACGGAGTACTACGCGAACAAACATTAAAAAAAAAATATACGGTCGAATTGAGTAACCTCCTCCTTTTTTGAAGTCGGTTAAAAAGGGGTGCGGTAGGGTCTTATCGAAGTTTTCGAGAGTCCAGCAAGACTCAGGTGGTGCTACCTGAGTCTGCTATTTAACGGACGAAGTCATAGCGTAGAGAAGGCCCATTTCGAAACAAGACCCTGTCACTGTGCGTCTGACTAGCGGGATACGGTTAGGCCAATTACCCTGTCAATATTCTGAAAATTAGACTAAAACAGAGACTAAGATCTAACTGACTAAAAAATAGCTGACCGATATCTGATTGATCGAGTCGATACCGCAGCGTCCCAAAAGAAGAAAGACCGTTTCTTCAGCATTCCATGAATTCACCGTGCGCGCCAGGTCCATAGCGTGGTACTGAGCTGAGGGTGCCTGGGACTTGCGACCCAGAAGAGTAGGTTTAGGGTGGCCACCTTTCTATGCGCATAAAGACTCACCTCCCACCATCAGCAATGTTTCCTCCCCTGCCCTACCAGATTTGGTAGGGCAGGGGAGGAAACAATGCAGCTTTGAATATTCGTATTAGTAAAAAGCTTACTGTGAAGCTCATGACAATCCTAGGTCTTTAAATCTTTACTATTATAAAATTGTAAAAATAGCTCTGACGGGACATACAAAATAAATTGAAAAAAAAAAGATACCGCTGCATCCGACTAATTTAGGGCTTCTGAGTTCAAATCTATGATTTTTTTCTTCGTGTCTGTTTGTTTATTTGTTCGTGTATGAAGCATAATTTTGTAGCTTGATCATAATTGTACTATTAGGATTTTGTAGGTGTTTTTTCAACTTAAATATTGCTGTAAGTTTCATCAAAATCGGTTCAGAGGAAATGATAATAGAGCTTGACCTATGCCTTCATAAAAACCCTATGCATATAACACGACAAAGTTGTCTGGTTAGTGAAAATCGCCTCGCAAACGAAGTCACGAGTAAGTAATATAGAGATTTAGCTGGATTCGATATGAATAGACCGAAGTATTAATATATGCTGCCACAGGTCAGCAGCCTCTCGTCTTATCGTGAAGGTATGTGGCGTGTGTTCGACCAGCACCACGTTGGAATGCCACTACAATCGGCAGTTCCGTGCTGCTAATGTGTCGTTGCCAGTAGTGGCCTATTTTAAATCGTACTGCATTAATTTTTGCTCAGTAATTGAATGTTACTATGTTGCAGCTTATTCCACTTTACGGGAGAACGTTCGTACGTTTCAGTTATATATAGCTCTAATGATATTTATTACAGTGACTAAAGAAGATTATTTTTTAGCTTACATAGCAGCTTCCCATCTTTCTTAACCTGTCATGACAGTTCGTACCTACTTCAAGGCTCACGTGTTAAATAATTAACGTACTTAACATTTTTTTTATATCAAAAGCTCAAATAAATAAATAAATAAAATAAATAAATATTCTCGGACATTTCACACAACGCTATCTGATCCCAAAGTAAGCTAGGAATAACCTGCTTGTGTTATGGATCAGACCACTGATATTAATACTTATATACTTTTTTAAGTGTATAAATAAATAAATATTCACGGACCTCTCACACAACGCTATCTGATCCCAAAGTAAGCTAGGAATAACCTGCTTGTGTTGTGGGTATCAGACCACGGATATTAATACTTATATACTTTTAAATACATACATATTATACATAGAAATACCCTGACTCTTGATACAAACATTTATGGGTCACACAAATATTTGTCTCCGGTGGGAATCGAACCCACGACCTCCAGCGTCGCAGGCTGATTTGATGATCAAAAGGTCGCCAAATTAACGCCGCCCGTCTGATGGAAAGCGATCGTCAAGTTAAAGATGTGAGGTGTCTCTGCACTCTCCACTTGTAGAACCCGGGGTTTTAAGAGGAGGGAAACACGTACGCGGGCTGACTCGTTCCATGTTTTAATAGTTCGACAGAGAAACGATCTTGCCATATTTGGCGATAAATGAAGTTCATGTTTCAGCCATAGTAACGTAGCTGACCCTTGCATCTTCGTTTACGTCACATAAGGTGTACGAAAGGAGAGGTATTTTTTCATCAGACTCATCAAGCAGCGTGTAAAACTGCCCTGCCCTCTGACAAAGGAACCGCGCAAAATATCGGGATCAAAAGTATCCCAGAACCTTCTTCGGATCATAAGCTCAGATTGTACCAAGTTGCATTTAAATCAATTCAGTAGTTTCAGCGTGATACTTATTCGGAATACGGACAGACAGATATGAAAATTTTTAATTACATTTTCGGCTTTAGTATCGATTAGAGAACGCCCTACAATTAAAATTTTCAAATTATCTTCCATGTACAGACTCTCAACCCTCAACAGTTTTTTGAAGTAAAACTTCTTTAGGCGTAACTCAGATATTTTTTCTGACGGAAGTAACGCTATTTGAATTTTGAATAGCGGAAACATAGTTTTCATTTCTCATTCTCGGAAAGTAGTGATTTCTTGGTCTGATTATTGGGTGGAAAATGCTGTTTCCCTCCCTAGAGAGGGAAAAACTCATACAAATTACTTTCCACTTAAGCGCCGGAATGAACTTTAAAAATAGAACTGCTGTCAGCTGTGAAGAGATATATGTAAAAAAAACTAATTAAAAAGTCTTATTATATTATTACCTACTGATTTGAATAATATTACTTTTACTAGTTTTATTTTCCTCATATTCGAAATGAAAAGTAGAGTTAATTTTGAAAAGCAATTAGTATGCTGACTCAATCACAAATTTAATGTGAATAAATTTTTGATCTCGAGCAGGATTTGAACCCGCGTCTTCTGGTTTGCCGGACCAGACCCCTTAACCAACTAGACCACCGAGACACTGCTCTCGATCGTCAAACTCTTTCACCGCATTACGTCTTGGGCGACGTAGGCACCATCTACCGGTAACTTAGTTAAGTTGCACGGCTCGAATGTATAGAATTGCACCTATATAATCATTCGACTTGTGATGATACCTGCCCAAACATTAGAGATAATTTTGAAAAGCAATTAGTATGCTGACTCAATCACAAATTTAATGTGAATAAATTTTTGATCTCGAGCAGGATTTGAACCCGCGTCTTCTGGTTTGCCGGACCAGACGCCTTAACCAACTAGACCACCGAGACACTGCTCTCGATCGTCAAACTCTTTCACCGCATTACGTCTTGGGGCGACGTAGCTTTTCAAAATTATCTCTAATGTTTGGGCAGGTATCATCACAAGTCGAATGATTATATAGGTGCAATTCTATACATTCGAGCCGTGCAACTTAACTAAGTTACCGGTAGATGGTGCCTACGTCGCCCCAAGACGTAATGCGGTGAAAGAGTTTGACGATCGAGAGCAGTGTCTCGGTGGTCTAGTTGGTTAAGGCGTCTGGTCCGGCAAACCAGAAGACGCGGGTTCAAATCCTGCTCGAGATCAAAAATTTATTCACATTAAATTTGGAAAAGTAGAGTGTTTAACTCGGGTAAAAGAATCAATTCCGACTTGGACTATAGCCGCCCTCGCTGTGATTCTTTCCACCCTCGGTTAACAATCTACTATTCCGCTATTCAAAATTCGAATGATTGATATTAATATAGCATTTGATGCCATCAATGGCAAAGAAGTTTTACTTCAATCACGCGTAAAGGTTACATACTTTTTTAGATGTATAGAGTATGGTTTATTAACTTTTTAAATCAAGTCATACAGTAAAATTTTTGTCATATTTGCTGTATATGCAATGTTTTCTTCTGTCGACCATCTCTGCATTCCTATTTTTTTTTTGCACTAGAATTTGGGCTCTATCATTTTTTGACTATTCTGTAGGCCTTTATAAGTTACACAATTCTACCATACATTATTTTGTTATGCCTCGAAGGGTTTAGGCAGCGTTTTCGTTAAAAGCTTCCAGACACCTTATTTTTTTCGACATCTCCAACTAATATCGTTATATTTTAGTCAATGTCAAACAAACTCAACAAATTATATACGCAAAACGTTCTCAAGAATCATTGGGGATCTCAGCAAGAAAATCAATGCAGTAGTTTAAAGTTTATCGTGAACAGACAGACGCGGCGGGGACTTGGTTTTATAATAATATTTATGTAGTGATAAAAAAATTTAATTCCATCGAATTGACACATCAAAAATATTTATCTGACTTCTTAAACATTTTCTCCGTGAAGAACAAGACATTTTCTTTAACGACTGTACCCATGGTATTATCACTTAAAACACTGTGTAATGAATTATAATGTAACCAACTTACACAGGATGTCAACGTTGCAGTTACATTGAGACTTGTCATGATATTTAATTTCGTTTCATTATAACGTAAGAGATGCCTTCAAAACGTGGTAGATGACGCTGTATGCTTTTTGTTCATTATAATTTTTTTTTCGCGGCCACGCAAAGAGTTTCCTGCAAAGACTGCTTGGCACAGCTGGTGTCGTCAATAAGTCGAGTTACGTCTCTATCTCATAATATACAAATGTACTCTGTGAAGACGACCGCGTCACTGCCACACAAATTAAAGCTGTATAATTACTAGCGCACGCATACATAGCGCCGCGCGCACTGATGAGTTGAATTATCTATACCTATATCGAATAGGTAACGGTAGGTGCTGTCAAACTTACTTAATTATCAAAGACGTTATTGGAAGTATTTGCTCAATTCGGCTAATGACCAAACTTTAGCTATTTGTGGCCAATGAGTGACTTGCCGAACTTATTTGTATCATCAGCCACTTTCCGTTCATGAACTTACTTTTTGTACTGGTCTTACGTTTGTATCTTTGAAGGGTTTATCAATTATGTAGTTAATTTTATTGAACGGTTGCTGTTAGATACGTTTTTCCAAAACGGAACGGTGCTTTTGTTGATTCTATTTCCTTGTTTGTTATGAATGTATTTTGAGATTTTTGAGGGAATGCCACTCGCAGGACTATGCTATCATTAGAAATCCTATTCCTACTAATATTATAAATGTGGAAGTTTGTGAAGATGTTTGGATGTTTGTTACTCAATCACGCTCTAACGGCTGAACGGTTAGGGCTGAAATTTGGAACAGAGATAGCTTGTACTCTGGAGTAACACATAGGCTACTTTTCATCCCGGGAATATGTTCCCACGGGAAGCGGGAACGGGTACCGAATTTCACGCGGGCAAAACCGCGAGCATCATCTAGTAATACATAAAACCAAAAGAAGTTAGCCGTTTGAAGTTCGATATTACGTCTCCTACCGTTAGCTCCGGTGGGGAAAATCCCGTGAGAGCTCCACACGTAAAAAACTCCCAAATAAAAATTAAGAAACCAAAGAATTTCCATCTCCATAAAGAAACGTGCTCTATGATACACCTTACAAGAATTTTATTGTAAGGAATTTCCAGAACACGATTCCGAAGAATCCTTATTACAGGATCTTTGTAAATTGTTTTGCCTTTATTTGCTTTTGGGAACGTTCCATTCCATTTGACATTCCTTTATTTTATAAATAAATGTTTCGAAAAATAATTTGTATGAATTTCTTGTTGAACTGAAAGGATATTCAATTAAAATAAGCCGAAAACTTTACCTTCAAATTTGAAAACTGAAAGTCACTGGCCAATCCAACCCTTTTCATGATAAAAAGTGATACAGTTGATTGGCCACTATTTAAATAAAAAAAAAAACATTATCTAAACATTTCAACGGTAAAAAGACTTACCGAATCAGCATTCACAGAATTATTTATTACATAAGTGGAGAGCATGGGCGACAGATGGCGTTTCCGTATCACCTCTCCTAAAAACGCTAATGGCGGCTGTTACCTCCTGAGTATTTTATTAGATTTCCGAACCCAAGAGGAAATTCGAAAGGTTAAAGTTACGTTCTTCCAAGATGGCTGAGTATTTTTATCTAAACTGTTTGTGAAATTGTACTACGGTCATAGAGCAACGCGACCAGTACAAGGGGTGTAGACATAGCATGTTTGCTTAATACATATCTGTCTGTCATATGTTGCGGGGGATATGATATTCAAATTTATGTACCTCCTCCCTGACCAATTTCGGCCACTGCGACGTCTTCAACTCCTTTCAAATTGCCGTTAATGTGCTCGTATATGGCTAACATATAATATCTTTTTAACAAACTAGCGGACGTTACGCGGTTTCACCCGCGTAGTTCCCGTTCCCGTGGGAATACGGGAATAAAATATAGCCTATATTCACCGCAAAGAGTGTAGCTACCCTTGCGAAGCATGGCCCTATACGGGGCTCCCGTATGGGCGGAGACCCTGACGGCTAGCAATGTGGCTAAATTGCTGAGCCCGCAGAGAGTGATGGCTGTCAGGGTGATAAGAGGATACCGCACGATCTCCGGTGAGGCGGCAGGTCTCCTAGCCGGGACCCCTCCATGGGACCTGGAAGCGAGAGCCCGTGCGTCACTGTTCAGATGGCGCAAGGAGGCGCTGGAGCGGGGTCAAAGGCCTGCGTCTCGAGAAATCGAGGCCCAGCGGTCCCTGCTCCACCAGGAAACCGTGGAGACATGGAAGGTGCGACTTGAGCAACCAAAGGGGGGATTCGCCACAATCGCGGCCGTCAGACCGGTCATGGACGAGTGCTCACTCCTACCGGTTGACACAGATGCTTGCCGGGCACGGTAGCTTCGGTAGGTATCTGTGGCGAAAACACCGGGAAACCACGGCCGAGTTTCAGCACTGCGATGACCACAGCGATGACACGGCGCTCCACACGCTGGTGGAGTGCACGGCGTGGGCGCAACAGCGCCAGGTCCTCGTAGTGGGTCTGGACGTGGACACTCTCTCGCTCGAGACCATGGTGCGAGCCATGCTCTCCAGCGGGAGTAAGTGGGACTGCGCCGCCTCTTTCTGCGAGCAGGTCATGCTCGTGAAGGAGGCGATGGGCCGGGTGCGGGAGAGAGCTCTTCCACCCAAGTTCCGCAGTCGGCGCCCTGGGCGCCGCTGACGTGTCTTCGCCGAGGACTATCGGCCTCCATGACCGGGGGTCTGAGGACGGTGAAAGGGGCGCTCACCGTCCTTACAGAAGCAGGCCCATGACGGCAGCGTGACGTTAGCAACTCACGCACGCCCCCCCCCCTTAGAAGCGGGATCCCACCCGTAACCCCCCAAAGACGCGGGATTGCACTAGAACCACCCCCTGGGCGAGGCCGCAGTGTCTGTTGGGAGTCCCGGGACATCCTTTGAGGATTTTCCCTCACGTAAAAAAAAAAGAGTGTAGCTACCCAACAGTGAAAGAATTTTTCAAAGTAGTTCCGGAGCCTATTCGTTACAAACAAACAAACAAACAAAAAACAAATCTTTCCTCTTTATTATATAAGTATAGATGTACGCGCAAAATGCGAGCGGGTGAGCACGAGCACTTTACTGCAGTAGTTATCTATGATAGCACAAGGCGGGACGTGCTTTTAGTTCCTCGCGTCGAGCATCTAGTTCAAAGCAGCAATTGTCCTTAGTCTTTTACTGGTTTTTACCAAGGACCTCCATTCTGGTCGACGACTGCTTGCTCCCATTCTGAATGTTCAATATAGCACTTCTTCATGTCACAAATACACTACTACAAAGGCAATCGGCAGTCGCTGTAAAACTTACACAAGACAATTAAAACATTACCCTCATAATTTCATACATTCTCATATATATTTCTTATATTGGGTGTAACAAAATTACCTATCCAAATTTCGTCACGTGACGTGGCATCAGTCAAGAAACATTACAAAAATGAAGAAAAAAAAATCACATGAATACTTTAACCGTAAAGCCGTTTTAAAGGTCCTATTTTATCCAATTTTCACCCTTTCTATCGCTACTGAGCGGCAGTAGAAAGCGACAACGACAGCCAGACGGGTGCTTTGTGTTTGTTTTGCCACGACGACCATGTTACCTCGAATTGCCGCGGTAAAATATGAATTCTTAATGTGCGACAAAAATTTTTTTAAAAAAATTAAAAAAATTACCCCCCTTTTTTATTAAATATTTGTATTTGATTTCCGATGCCAAGTCATCTCATGAAATTTGGAGAGGTAATTTTGTTACACCCAGTATAAGTGTGTGTTTAAGCGTACCTTTTGACACTTTGACAGAGGGGAAAGTCTCAGTATGGCGATTCTCCTCCCGATCCCGGTCGAGTTGCTCTATGACTACGACTTTCAGTCCTCGCAATAATCTTTTTCATTGTTCGTAATGCGGATTTTATGGCGCAAATGATCAGCCACTGTCTGCGATCTGCTTCTAAATTAAGTGTTTTTGTATTCCTTTTGAAAAAAAAAAGATTTTTTCTTTATGTTATTCTGAAATTACTTGAGAACTCCGAATTTGATTATAGTAATAGTCTGCTTTTCGTGAGTATAAGGTTTTTTCACACAATATTCATTGGTTTTTTTGGAGCACGCAAGAATAAAATGAAATTTTTTTTATATGGAATGGCACCATTAGTACCATTATTCTATAAACGACCACCAACTCTAGGATCTGTGACTGCGTATAGGTATTTTGTGACCGTCGGGGTTCTATTTATTTGTGACCCGCAAAAACGTAGGCAATTATCACGAGTAAATCCACAAACCAAACATTTCCTTACACTCATAAATTCATTTATTGGAACACCCTATACTTTTCGATGTAAAATTTTCAGCTGTCTAGCTATAACGGTTTATAACAGCTTGCTGACAGACAAAACGACGCGACGGTGCAGTGAAGTCTCAAGGAATATTTTTTGGACAGTTTGGACAGAGGTGCCGCTCTCACATAATGGAAAGAATCTTCGCTAGAACTGAACGATTCAAAACATCATTTCGCGGTCGAACCAGAGAAACCTGGAACGACCTGCCAGCGCACGTGTTTCCCTCCTCTTACAAACCTGGGTTCTTCAAGCGGAGCGTGAAGAGGCACATCATGCCAAGTTGAGGACCACTATCTATAGTCTAACAGGCTGGGACTGGCCTCCAATCGCTAGATGTCGTTGTGGCTTTCTTCGTGCGACGCGGCGACGGCATCATTTTGGCGATCTAATTATAAAAAAAACCTAAAAAGCTAGTTCAAGGATTCAGACATCAAAGATAAAGACTAAATCAGCAATTCAGCTCAGCGCGATCATTTATCTCGCCATTCATTGGTTGCAAGTGCAGTATTTCTGCCGTCTCGCTGTTTCATCGCTCTTCTCTCCGGCTACTCGTAAATCAATGTCGTACTTTGATGCCGGATACTTTTGATGTATATTTTCAAGTGTGGCGTAGGATATTGATCGTATTTTTCAACTGATTTCTATGAAAAAGTAGGTGGTCATGTCAGCTCTATCGTTTTCATATCATTTTTCTCTACTTGACATCTTTCAGCCATAATCTTTAGAGTGTTAAATGTTTTAATTTCCGACCTGGCCACTTCTGGTGAAATCGTTCATACATAAACTTTCCGAATTGAAATTAGTTTCTTTATACACCTAGCTTATATTTCGCAACCCGCAGTCAACCCTAGCTGAAGTTTAACTCTTTGCTCAATATAATATGTTTTTCCCGGTAAACGTTCTATTTCCATCAAAAATATAATTATTCCTTTTTAATCAATTAAGCTGACTAAAAGTTTACTCATGAATAATGCTAAACCTTCGGACTTTCGAACGCATTGCAGCATTAGCAATTTTGTTCCATTTGAACATTAACTGCGCTGCACTGACTCTTGCTCTAACTACCATCGAAATAATGTTTCCACATCGAATACTGCTTTTATTTATTCGGTGAGAAGTGTAATCATGCTCGGACTTCCGGGCTATATCTCTCTTTACGGCGAAAAGACCACCGATTAGTATTTTCTCGGTCTCACTGTAATATGCTCGCTGACTATAAAGCACTTCGGAATAAAATCTGTTTTCACTGCATTTCAGTGTGTTAACCGCCTTCAGAGAGGCTTGTCTGCACTAGAATACTGAATAAATGATATGTTTGGCAAGTAATACAACACATTTCTCTCTCAAAAATCTCTGAAGCCATCAGACAGTTTATAACACTTCCCGTCAAAAGATATAGTATCCCATCCATACAGAACTCTTAAAACCGTTTTACTGAATTGATAAAAACTTTCTATCTTTATTTAAATCCAAAATCGGAACTAAATAATTCTCCGGTCTATTTTCGCCAGTTTTCTCCCAAGGACGCCATTTTTTATCGCACGCAGCCGCTGAAATCCCAATTTCTCCCGGGGCCCATTCAAAGCCTGTGCGCCGCCATAATGATGACGCAGTACCTCCTAATACGATGGTCATCAATATTTTCCGTTCAGTTTTATGACAATAGTCTTCTCGCTTAGATAACATTGATTTCCTTTTATCACCGAAATATTGGACCCTTCATATTACAGTCACACTGAATATCTTATTCACTAGCGGAAGTCACGCGGTTTCACCCGAGTTGCTCCGATTTTTGTGGGATAGTTTAGCTTCCCAACAGTGATTTTTTTTTTAAATCTGTTTAGTAGTTTCGGAGCCTATTCGACGCATATGAACAAACAATCAAATCTTTCCTCTTTATTAGTATAGATAAATAAGTGTATTACTATTGCCAACCAGATTTGCCTAAAGGTATTCCATTGTAAGAAAATGGTAGCATAATTTTCAAAAAGATTTCTAAAAAAGCTACGAAATAAAACATTATACTAAGATATCATTAGCTTGAAATGTAGGTACATCTCGTTTTAAATTTCATCTCTTAAGAGGGTATAATCTTGGGTAAAGAATTTTTTCACCTTTATTCAGAGTGTTGAATTGTGAAATATTAAATTATGTCACTTTTCTAATTTGCTAATGTAAATATTTTTTTCTTTGCAGATCTTTTACAACCCGAGTCACTCAGTGAGTACAATTCTGTATTTTCATTTTATTAAAAGATAAAATTGTTTCGTACTTTATTTCACACATACGTAAAGGCACACGTGTTTTCTCCAAGAGGCAGGCAGAAAGGCCCATTCTCTGGCATCAATTTTGTCCCATGTAGAAGGCCTATTGCCGTTATGGGAAAGATGCAGTTTTTGGCCGCTTTCAAAAATTTTCAAGCCAATAATAAGGTTCACACACTTTTCTATTTGGCTTAACACAGCTACAAAGTTAAAACGGTACCAACATCTTAACGTGTCTCTCGAAATTGGCTCGTAATAGGAAAATCCTACAGCTTGCCTCGGTCCATTTCAACACGGCTTGCTCCAGTAGGGTTGGCAACACGATTAGCAACACGTATTGCAAACGTTAGGCTCTAACTACTTTCGGTCAGATGCCGTATGCTTCTCTGCCACCTCATTAGTAAATACAAAAATTTGATAACATTATTTACGCGACGTAAATTTAAATATTGGCACCACTGGCAATGTGCCAGAACTGGGAAATATAAACACATTGGACAGTTAACGGCGTCGTTACGATATCGGCTAACGAATATTTGTTGTTACGGAGTACACTGGGGTTTGGTAAATTATAATTATTGTTTTTATACATTTATACTTGTTTTTGATTGATTGAAGCGCTCGTGGCCCCGCGGACTCAGTGTTCTGTAAACGATCACTGCAGTAAGCAACTTTCACTATGGCCGGTCCATGGATGGGTGACCATCCTTGTAATCACTTTGTGACATTTATTTGAGCGTTTCCGTGCTTCGGAAGGCACGCTAAGCCGTTGGTCCCGGTTGCCAGTAAAATGGCAGTCGTTAAGCTAAGTTGAAGGCTTTCTTTCAACAGCAGGCAGTCACAACCTGCGCCGGTCCATTGAAACACGGCAACACGGCTCACCACCTATTACGTGGGACGAATTATACAAAGGTGAAATGTGGGCATATAATGTGCCTCTGCCTACCCCTTCGGGGGTAAAGGCGTGATCATATGTATGTATACTTGTTTTTCTGCTATTCGGGTTAGATACCAATAGGTCATGAAAATCGACTCTTATTATATCTTGCTTTGTTTGCCACTTCTTACTGTGTTCTACTATTTTTAATGTACTAATATTTGCGTCGCACGCAGAAACACATTAATAGAATTACTTAGTTGACAGGTTTCTTGTATTTGCACGGTGTACGGTGATTGGTCGCAGTTCTTTTATAGACTTTACTGAAAAGATTGGTTTTTCGATTTGCTGGACTTAAATGGAAAATAGTTTGTTGCTGATAAGAAAAGATAATTATTGATCATTAATTGTAGTGACTGCATTTTATAAGATACTAGCTGTTCCCCGCGGCTTCGTTCGCGTAGAAGCCGTTATCGAGTAAAATCATTACCCTCTATTTGCGTAGTCGGTTAAAAAGTAGTTTCTTAAATTATCTCTATACGAAAATTCATCAAAATCGGTTCAGCGGTTTAGGCGTGAAAACTAACAGACAGACAGAGTTACTTTCGGATTTAAAATATAAGTAGGGATCTGCCGCGTCCCATGGCGTAGTACTCCGAACCCCGTAGCACCTATTTAACCCATATACGGGGTGAATTTTTCCAAAGGGATTGGATGGCCAAATCCGAAACTATAAGGAATAGCGGAAAATGCTCAAAGGAGTCACGAGCCCGATTTTGATGAATCTTAAAACCTCATCATTAGATTTTTGAAAAACCAATAATCCTAGCTGGGAATCGAACCCATTGATTTTGAAAAAAAAAAAAAACACCACAACTTATATTATTACACCATACGATAGTGTTGCTATTAATGATCTTATTCTGGGAAGTAATGACATACGGCAAGCTAAAGGAAAGTTTTTATCTTTAACAAAATACAATTTATTTTTCTTACGTTAACTGATTAATTTTTCAAAATGTAGACCAAATTTTTAAATACATTGCTGGATTTGAGACCTCGAGGATCGTACTGCATTCAATATTATTGATTCCGTTTAGAATAATCTCCAAAGAATCATTCTGAGCATGATTTAAAACACGGAATAGTTACGATCTATTCTAGGATTCCGAACGAAACAAATTATTCTATTAAATTATATTAAAATTCCAAACTTTCCTTAAATTTGCCGTATATCATTACTTCGCAGAATTTGATCCTTATTAGCCACACTATTGTATGGTGTAATAATAGATAGATAGATATATGCTTTATTGTACTAACTACAAAATAACCAGGTACAGAAATACAGAAGTTTTTAAAGTTAGATAATAAAGGTGTGTTTTTTTTCTAAATCAATGGGTTCGATTCCCAGCTAGGATTATTGGTTTTTTCAACAATCTAATGATGAGGTTTTAAGTTTCAGCAAAATCGGACTCGTGAGTCCTTTCAGCATTTTTCGCTATTCCTTATAGCAGGGCTTCCTAAACTTTTAAGGCAACGAAACACCGAACAAATATGTTTTATTCTACGGAACCCTATAAAAGATTATAACAAACTAGCTAGATAATGCCCGCGTAAATCCTGTTGCCGTTCCTACTTCCCATGGCAGCGTTTTCCCGGTATAAAAAAGATTTCTTTTTATTAAGCTCACCAAATTGACCAAATCCCGCCTTACGGAAAGCCATAGCAGCATTTAGCGATTGCCCACTTTCACAGTGTACCTAAGACTTCTGAGAGTGGTCCTCAAGATGACGACCTGTTATTTGCCTCTTCACGCTTCGCTTGAAGAACCCGGGGTTAAAAGAGGTAAGAAGTACTTACGTGCGCGAGCAGGCCGTTTTAATTTTTTATAGTTTGACAGAGGAACGATCTTTTGAATCGCTTAGTTCTGGCGAAGTAGGTACTCTCCAATATAGGGGTTTACTAATGTTTGCCATAATTTAAAATGCCATAATTTCATATGCCATACTGGTATTTGCCATAATTTCATTAGAAATAACGCTTCAGTTGCCATAATCGTGAAATTACATAAAATAGAAAAGAAGAAAGAAAGAAAGAAAAAACGTTTATTTGGTGCAAGTAGGACACACAAATTGCTCAAGACTGAAAATAAAATGAATAAGTTTTTCTAAAATGACTTTCACTAATTCCATTGGTCATAATCGATTAAGTGTCATAATAGTTTAAATCCATAAATGTATTTGCCATACTTTTCGTTTTCAATAATGCCATTTTACATAACTTTTATTCACCATAATATAAATAAAGATAATTTATACGACAATTTTTTTATTCACAATTAAACCTAAAACTAAACCTCATATGGCGCCTACTAGCTAAGCTCTTCATTCTTCCATATGGCGCCTACTACTTCTGGGTGGTTTAAAAAAAACCACGAAAACTAAGGCGGGAGCTCCGCTTCGCTTCGCTCCCGCCTTAGTCTTCTAACCTAACCTATCCGAGTCTGATTGCACTGAGTCGGGGTGTTAATGATAATTAATTTCGACCTAATAATATTATGTATTATTTTCATAATTATATCAAATTTTGATTATGTCAAGACTCTATTATGAGATGTGTTACTTATGGAAACTAATTATTATGATATATGTTGTTATTGAAAGTCATTTTATGACAAATAAAAGTTATCACTTTTGAGTTGTTATGGCAAACGTTATTGGTATAAATGATAATAGTGCAAGTAAATATTATGATCGGGGATGATTATGGCAAACAATATTAGTGCAAATGAATTTATGGAAAACCAGAGAAGACCCAATATAGGAGCGGTATATCTGGCCTGCACGCTTTATTCGGGATTGAAAACGAGATGGTAGGATTAGGTTGAAGAGCTCTGTAGGTACCCTCGGGGATCAAAGGATGAGCGTAACTTCTTCATGGAGATAACGCAGCACCCTTTGGCACAGTAAATAGGCTTTTTCAATTAGCTCCTTAAGATCAAATATCTTTGGAATAACGAAAAAGTCCACTTTAAGAGGGACGGTACTCCGTTAATAATAAAAAATTAAAAAATGACCACGGGCCGCCCGCAAGCTGTACGTCAGCCAAACTTGGGGATTAATTAATCTCCACCCCAGGAGGCTGAACCAACAGCCTGTGTAATGTCCCTGGTGCTGTGATTGTGCCAGAGGAGGATACCGGAGTAGACGCGGCCACTGCATCAAGGGGGACCGGGGGCCCTTCCGTACACTGTGACCATCTACCGCACTACCCTTGCTGGCTTTTGAACTATTGGAACCTCGCTTTGTCTCTTGCGCCACCGGTACACAGGTACCACTTAACCTTCTTAAATTTCCCTTTTGGAAACACCAAGGCAAAAAAAAAATAAGGAACGTTTTACTGTGGCATTGTCGTCCACGCTTCAGATGGACTTTCGTAACATCAGAAGACGTCAACGCAGTCGACCACTATCTGGAAAATGCGCAGCTGACCCTATTTTTCTTGATGCAGACGCAAATCTCATCTTACTTAATGTTCCCTGGCTACGAGCTGGAGCACATCCGGGAAGATATCTGTTGTCACTGTCTCAGGAGTTTTGAACAAAGAGAACTGTCTACTTTGCGGGCACGCGTGGACCGCCCTGCGATCCACGCGTGCCCACATTTGGATCTACGCGTGTTTGTACAGGTCTCACAGCGGTGACACAGACTGGCAGGCAACCGTTCTGGGTGTCGTGAATTCTGGTCGCTTGCCAAAGTTGCCGAGGGAAACTTTTGTCGGTTGAGTTTGCCACCCCAACTAAAACCGGATGGTAACCTGGCTCGTAGTGCCAAGGAGAAAGCCGTCCTTCTGGGTACTCTCTTTGCCTCCAACTCGACTATGAACGTCAATGTTACGAACGATGGAAGAAGATGAAAACGATGGAGGTTCTTCGCCGCCTATCACCTCCTGGTGTGCACCCGAGCAGCTTCCGTCAGCGCGATGTTAGACGGGAGCTTCAATCCCTTGACGTTCATAAGTCGAGTGGGCCAGACTGCATACCCGCGGTGGTACTAACTCAGTGTGGTCCTGGGTTATGTCCGGTACTTCCAAGTCTTCTCACGCTTTCAAATTCCCTGAAACAAGGCTTCCCGGCTTAGTGGAAAACTGCGCACGTGCATCCTGTACCCAAGTCGTTCGACTGGTGGTCTTCTTGTGTGCCCTACACGCCGCTGGGCGACGGATTTCGAAAGTTAAGGCGAGGTTCTAGCAGTAAGCTTTGACATTTCTAAGGACATTGACCGGATCTGGCACCGTGGTCTTCTTGCCTAATTGCCTTCCTATGGACTACCCGAGGGGTTTTGTGGATGGGTGCCTAGCTTTCTGGTCAGTAGAAGCATCAGCAAGCCGTACTTGTTTTGACTTCATGGTCCTAAAGTCTTAAAGTCTATGCTGGAGTCCCACGAGACTCGGAGTTGTCACCCACTCTATTTTTGCTGCATATTAATGTGTTGAGGTCTATTGGCAGCATTGTTATATGGACGATAGTACGGGCGAAACTTTTTACACAGGCCGACCCATTATCTCTAGGTATGCTGGAGTCCCACGAGGCTCGGTGTTGTCGCTCATTCTATTTTTGCTTCGCTCGCTCGGCTTGTGCACAGGGGGTCACAGCTCTAACTTAACCTAACCTAATTGAATCTTCTTTTACTCTTGTCCTTGCGGGCAAGGACCACAGCGAGACGGGTTTTAACTTATTTTTTATGTTAGACGAATACCCTATACAATAACAAAATTAGCCTTAGACATTGTGCGCCTTTGACATTCTGCGCTTTTGACTATGTGCGCTTTTGTCATTTTGCGCTTTTGACAATCTGCGCCTTTGAACATGTGCGCTTTTGACAAATTGCGATCGTTTGACATTTTGTGCTTTTGACCATATGCTCCGAAAGCAGTACGGGCGACATTTTGGCGGAACCCTGATGACTGGTCCTCGGAACCCCTAGGTTCCGCGGAGCCCACTTTGGGAACCGAGGCCTTATAGTTTCGTATTTGGCCATCCAATCCCTTTTCAAAAATTCACCCTGTATACTCATATTTCGATAAATGTATCGAAATCTAGCATATATTATTACTGCTCCGGTCCCTTGAATAGTAACATGATGCCAGTCGCAGTCGTGGAGTCAAATTATTCTGAAGGAATATTAGACTATGCTTATTTTCCTTCAGAAAAATTTGACTCTCTTATTAGGAAAGAAGTTTTAAAATCGGTTCAGTAGTTTGAGAGTTATCGATTACAAACAACTTTTTCCTTTTTATTTTTATACTATTAATTTAAATGATTTCGATAATACCTATTTCTGATACCTATTCTTGTTATTTCTTGAGTAAGTTACAATTTAATATTTCCAATTGGAATACTCGAATTCTTCCAATAATTGCGTTGGTTTTGCTTCTAAAACTTTCGCCTTAAAGAACCTCTATTATAGAAAACTAGATGATGCTCGCGGCTTCGCCCCCGTGAATTCGGTAGCCGTTCCCGTTTCCCGTGGGAACATATTCCGGGGATGAAAAGTAGCCTATGTGTTATTTCACACTATAAGCTATCTCTGTACCAAATTTCAGCCCAATCCGTTCAGCCGTTAGAGCGTGATTGAGTAACAAACATCCAAACATAGAAACATCCAAACATTCACAAACTATCACATTTATAATATTAGTAGGATAGTAGGATTAGTAGGACTAGCTGATGCGCGCGGCTTCGCCCGCGTGAAATTTAGTTCCCGTTCCCGCTTCCCGTGGGAACATTTTCCCGGGTTTAAAAGTAGCCTATTATCCCAGACTATACTCTATCCCTGTACCAAATTTCAGCCCGATCCATTCAGCCGTTAGAGCGTGATTGAGTATCAAACATCCAAACATCTTCACAAACTTTCACATTTATAATATTACTAGCTGATGCGCGCGGCTTCGCCCGCGTGAGATTGATTCCCGTTCTCGCTGCCCGTGGGAACATTTTCCCGGGATAAAAAGTAGCCTATGTGTTATCCCAGACTATAATCTATCTCTGTACCAAATTTCAGCCCGATCCGTTCAGCCGTTAGAGCGTGATTGAGTAACAAACATACAAACATCTACCCATCCAAACATCTTCACAAACTTTCACACTTATAATATTAGTAGGAAGTAGGATAGTAGGACTAGGATAGACGTATCGTCAAACATACTGTTAAATAAAACGCATGTGTGCACGGTACAGCTGTATTTCTGAGACTAAAGCGCCACCCGCCGCAATAGTAGGTACTAATGTATACCACAGACAATGACTTATTTTCTAATGCTTAGACACAACACATACAAATATGTAGTTGTGACCAATCGACAGAAACTTATTTTGCCTTTTTTTTTTTTTTTTTTTTTTTTTTTTTTTTTAACGTGAGGGAAAATCCTCGTAGGATGCTATGCCGGACTCTTACCGACTAAAAAACCTCACGTAACGCCCAACAGCCTATGGTTGAGAGCCCCGGGTAAGCCCTCAGGAAGGATGTCCCGTGACTCCCAACAGACCTACGGCCGCCAATGCGGCCTCGCCCAAGGGGTGGTTCGGGTGTAATCCCGCGTCTATGGGGGGTTTCGGGTGTGACCCCGCTTCTAAGGGGGGGCGTGCGTGAGTTGCTCACGTCACGCTGCCGTCATGGGCCTGCTTCTGTAAGGACGGTGAGCGGCCCTCTCACCGTCCTCAGACCCCCGGTCATGGAGGCCGATAGTCTTCAGCGAAGACACGTCGGCGGCGCCCAGGGCGCCGACTGCGGAACTCGGGTGGGAGAGTTCTCTCCCGTACCCGGCCCGCCGCCTCCTTCGCGAGCATAACCTGCTCGCAGAAAGAGGCGGCGCAGTCCCACTTACTCCCGCTGGAGAGCATGGCTCGCACCATGGACTCGAGCGAGAGAGTGTCCACGCCCAGACCCACTACGAGGACCTGTCGCTGTTGTGCCCACGCCGTGCACTCCACCAGCGTGTGGAGCGCTGTGTCATCGCTGCGGTCCTCGCAGTGCTGACACTCGGCCGTGGTTTCCCGGTGTTTTCGCCACAGATACCTACCGAAACTTATTTTGCCTTGTAGTCAAATTTCTCCGTCTCTTCAGCCTCATTTTATTTGCCCCCCTGTTTATACTGGAAAGCGTATTTATTATATTTCTTAGTATTGTATAATGAAAAGTGATTTCCAATCCAATTTAGATGCTTCAATATGGTTTATCCTGGAATGAATCCATGATTACTAATTTTGGTTCATCGAATCTTACTTCTTACTAACATTATGAATGCGAAAGTTTGTGAGTGTGGATGTTTGTTACTCTTTCACGCTCGAACTGCTGAACGGATCTTGCTGAAATTTGGTACAGCGATACATTATAGTCTGGAATAACACATAGGCTACTTTTTATTCCGGGAATAAGTTCCAACGGGAACAAATTTTACGCGGGTGAAGCTGCGGGCATCAGCTAGTACTTCAGTAAAGGAAGGACCGTATTAACCCAGTAATGTCCGAATTAATTTTTCTTGTCTTTTCATAATTTTTGACATTAAATATGATTAAATGAGGTATTCTTAGACATAATTCATAGATTTTATTTTTATAAATAATTTGGAAGTTTAAAAAAATCACGTGTCCAAATGGACACGCTAAGCGCTTACAATAGCTGAAAGACAAGAGCATAAGCAAATCTTTGTTAGTAATTGGTGACAAAAAAATATTATTTTAGGTTTAAAAACAAACTGGAGACTTTTTGATAATTTAAAAAAGTTTATTTTTATTCTTAGTAGACATAGTACAATCAATACCCAGAGGTCATCGAGCTCATTGCTTTGCATTTTGTCCAACACATCTATATTGACTCCATTTTCTGCACGTAATGATTAATCTTATTAAATCCCACTATATAATTTGAAGGTAAACTATCTTCTTGCACCTTTCGCACCTACTCCAAAAGTTTTGAGGTATCTACCTATATCAATACAACCTCCCTACGAACGTTCAGCTGCAGCATCTTATTTGAAAAATCTAAGCATTATGCTTACAAGCTTCCAGCATCCATATTCTTATTCTCATCTCGGGTCTAATTATTCAACGTACTGGTTAAAGGCTGCAAATAAATGAATATACCCGCTAAACTAAAATCGTTATAACAGTGATTTTCACAGTCTATTAAAATTTGACATTTGAACGCAGAGTTAGAATAATCAAATCATTAAAAAAGTAAAAAAAATCTTCCATAACTCTTTCATTCAACCCTGATTTATGTGTCCAAATGGACACGCTAGGCATTACTGGGTTAAGTAACCTCAATACTGAACCCAACTGGGAATAGCACACAAAGATAATATCTGCCCATCTGTCCCAATTTTTCTACAACAATGCTATGCCATCTTACGCAATTGGTCCAGAAACTAAGCCCATTAGTCTCCGCTAAGTACCTTACGCCTGCGTCATATGTTGTGCCTTTCCAGGTCAAGAACGGCCTGTGTAGGACATCCGTGAATGTAATCACGTTTAGATGTGAGGACACTGCGGTGTATAGTAGATCATTGATTTTAATTGTTTTGCGCATTATAATCGGTTTCTTTTTTATACTACTAAGGTGGCAGACAATAAATAAAAATAAATAAATAAATATTCACGGACATTTCACACAACGCTATTTGATCCCAAAGTAAGCTAGGAATAACCTGCTTGTGTTATGGGTATCAGACCACGGATATTAATACTTATATACTTTTTAAATACATATATGGCGACTGCATGGACGTGACTGATAGTAGGAAATTCTTATATCATTACGCAAGTCACGTCCTGCGCCATTCATTATCTAAATATTTGAATTTGTCAATTTAGCAATAATCGCATCTTCATGTACGTGCCACAGGATGACAATCACCCCCCGCACTACTCCTCAGTTTGATGTATATAATCTTTAGTATTCTAGATTAATCATTCCATTCATCCGTCTGTATCCAACTACCTAAGAACGCTGTAGCTATGTAGAATCTCTGTGGCGGCTACGCCGCTAACTTAGTACGTCATAATGTAGTGCGTAATATAATTAATAGTGATCTGTAAATAGTCAGTAATTATCAGTAAATAAAAGTGTGCACACAACTTCTGTCTCTCCCAACGAACACGCTATACATACATATTGTACATAGAAACACCCAGACTCTTGAGACAAACATTAATGGGTCACGCAAATATTTGTCTCCGGTGGGAATCGAAGCCAAGAGCTCCAGCGCCGCAGGCGGTATCACTACCGACTGCGCCACAGAGGCAGTCAATGAAAATGATGGTAGGTTACCGTAGTAGCCTATGGACGTCTGCACACGCGGTGTCGACCCAGGCGCAGGTTGTGGCGACCCCCTGGTGAAATTTTAAAGCCGCCCATAAAATAAAGCCTTTAACTTGATTTAACAGTCTTGTTATCTTTCTCCCTTTCCCTTGTTCAGCATATCGATACCTCTGGGCTCAAAGGTCGTAACGGACATTTGGACGAAAATGACTTTTTGATACAGTTTTACTCAATTTTTAATTCCCTATCGATCTGTATATTCCGTTTTACGAAATTCGCAAAAAAAAATGCCTTTACGACCCACATAATCTGAGACTTTAAGCCAAGTTTACCGTGAAAATATGGAAGTAAATAACACTTACCTACTAGAGTGTAATTATTTTGGTAGTAAAGGAAAATATAAAGAAAATTTTGGGTGTAAAACACATAAAAAATTTAAATGGTCCTATACTCCCTATAAGTCACCTCAAAAATATGGATGTAAAGGACATCAGGACTTGTCCTGATGTCCTTTACATCCATACTGCTACTTGTAGCAGTGTGTGAAAGTGGGTAACTTTAAAAGTGAGCTAGATACAATCGACTTTGGAGACTCACAGGGTAGCGTGCTTGGCCCAATGCTTTTTATAATGTATATGGATAATATAATATGCTATGCCGATGACACTGTTGTTATATTTGTTGGTGCAAGTTGGGCTGAAAAATTTACGAAAGCCGAGTTGGGCCTGGGTGTCAAGTGTCAACATGGTTGCGTTATAATTTAGTGACACTGAATGCCAGTAAAACTAAATATGTATGTTTTCATAAAACAGCTAGATCGGCCCATTACACATCTCTTGGTATCAAATTACACTACTGCAAAGAAATGAAAGGTTGCAAATGTGAATTCATCCAAAGGACAGACAGCATTAAATACCTTGGCGTAATTATTGACGAAAACTTGTTAAAAAACACATCATCGTTTTGTCAAACGGAGTGCGAAAAACCACAAATATAATGAAATTTCTTAGTTCTTCAGCGCCAACGGACGACCTGAAATCCGTTTATTTTGCCCTGAGTCCTGCTGAGTCAGTCGGCCGTCCCGTGGAGTCAGCGCTGCTTTGCAGGGAGGGCTTCATTATTGAGATTACATTCCATACATTGATGTCGCCAGCATCCGCAAAGCTCGCCCCTTGTTCGGGCGTGAGTGCGCCGTAGCTGTTCAACAAAAACAGGCGGCTTACCGCGCCTGGATCAGGGCTCGGTCTGTGCGCGACCAGAAAGTGGCCCGCCTCAAAGCAGGGTACAACAGAGCCACTAGGTTCAGTAAGAGAGCCTTCAAGAGAGTGGACGCCCAGCGCATCACGCCGCTTGGTCAGGAGCTCACGTAACATCCGACGGGCAGACGTGAATACTGGCAACTGACCAAAGCCGTGCAGGCCAACTTTTGCAAGCTTTTGCTGCCGCCGCGCCGCTGCGCTATCTTGACGGATGACTGGCTCACAAGGCCCAAGAGAAATCAGAAATGCTGGCCAATCTCTTTGCGGCTAATTCCCGGGTCGATGACTGTGGCAAGCAACCTCCCACTATCGCCGACTGTGGAACCACGATGCCGGATATTATAATCCGGCAGTGCGGTATTGGTGCTGAAGAAGTGTGCAGCTGAATTATGTCCAACGCTAACACGCCTGTATCGTCTTTCATATTCGTCGGGAGAAGAGTCGAAGGCTTGGTAGGAGGCGAAGGTTCAGCCGATCCCCAAGAAAGGGGATCGGTCGGATCCGGCCAACTATCGCACCATAGCCGTAACCACCGTAATCTGCAAAGTGTTCGAGCTAATTATCAACAAACACCTCATGCGCTATCTGGAGGATCACTCGTTAATTAGCGATTGTCAATATGACTTTAGGCCGAAACGATCAACGGGTGACCACTTAGCGTACATTACACACACCTGGGGTGAGGCTATGGAGAAGCACGGTGAATCTCTGGCTATTGGCCTAGACATGGCTAAAGCCTTTGATAGGGTATGACCTGCGTCGCATCTTTCCAAGCTGCCGGCATATGGTCTATCGCCTCAGTTGTGCCGATGGTTGGCCAGCTTCCTGCACGGGCGACGTACACGGGTCCTCTGTGATGGTCAGGCTTCCTGATTTTTGCAGGTATATGCCGGAGTACCACAGGGATCGGTATTTACCCCAACTCTCTTTCTTCTGCATATCAATGACATGCTGTCCCTTGGGTGCATTCATTGTTATTCGGATGATAGTACTCTGCATGGGAGCTATTCTGGCCGTCCAGCGGAGGGGCGAGGCGACGTGGAAGGAAAGAGACGACAACTCGTGGCGTATCTTCACCGGGACCTGGGTCGCATTGCCCAATGGGGTTCGGACAACCTGGTCGAGTTCAATGCCAGAAAAACACAGTTTACAGCTAAGAAGTCCCCATTCCTATCCCTACCCTGTCTTCGGAACATTACGGTTCCACTAAAAGAAAGCTCAATCACAAAACCTACGTAGAGAGATGTATTGGGCTGGCCTCGTGGAAACTGGAATTCCTGAATAAGCTGAGACTATTTCACGTCACATCAGAGATGTTTACTGTACAAGACGAAGATTCGCCCCTGCGTCGAATTCTGTTCTCACATTTGGGATGACTCCGCAAGACGTCTAGCGTCAACGCTATGCAGCGACGTGCTATCCGAATAATTGGTTGTCCTGAGGTGACGAGAGGCCTCGAACCGTTAGCGCAACGAAGAACCATAGCGTCCTTGGCTGCCTTCTACCGAATGTATTATGGTGAATGTTCTGAAGAGCTCGATTCAACCTAATCCTACCATCTCCTTTCCAAACCTGAACAACGCGTGCCGGGGCAGAGATGCCACTCGTACACAGTGGAGAGAATTTTCGCCTGAACCAAGCCTTTCAAAAGATCGTTCATCTGTCGAACTATAAGAACATGGAACGACCTGCCCGCATACGTTTTTCCCTCATCTTACAATCCCGGGTTCTTCAAGAGGAGCGTGAAGAAGCACATCACAGGGCCGGCAACTTGAGGAACCACTGTCGAAAGTCTTACAGACTGTGAGACTGGCCCCCAATCGTTAGATGCACCACGGTTTACCATCAGGGTGGTGGCGACGTCAATTTGACGAGCTTAATATTAAAAAATATAAGTTTATTTAATAATGTAGCCCTTAAAAATGAGTTAGCAAGTGATCCTTATGACCTAAAAATTATTACACTAGTCGATTATTACCTTATTTTCTTCAGAATTGCGCAGTGAAGTAGATTTACACCCTTCGGTGAAATCTTAGTATGGAAATTTGACGGGTGTAAAGGACTTTTATTTTTAAATTTATGGTCGTAAAGGAAATCTATCTCGGTAAATACAGCACTAGGGTATTTTTTTAAATCTGCCTTAGAAAATACTATAAATTCTAAGCACTTTCTTCCTTGGTTTTATTAAAATTGCTCAAGAAACAAAAAAGTTAGAGTACAAAATATTTTTTTTCTTTTGTTTTTTGCTTCTCCTGAAAAGTCTCATTTTGTCCTTTACGACCTTTGAGCCCAGAGGTATCGATATGCGCGCCTATGTCAACTTTTCTACCAGTCTTAATGCAGTCACTTTTTTAGGGTTCCGTAGCCAAATGGCAAAAACGGAACCCTTATAGATTCGTCATGTCTGTCTGTTTGTCCGTCCGTATGTCACAGCCACTTTTCTCCGAAACTATGAGGCCTATGCTATTGAAACTTAGTAAGTAGATGAGTTCTGTGAACCGCATTAAGATTTTCATATAAAACTTAAAAAAAGCAGTAAATTTTGGGGGTCCCCATACTCAGAACTGAAACTCAAAAATTTTTTTTCATCAAACCCTGTATCTATAGATAGGTCTTTGAAAATGCTATTGAGATTCTTAACATCATTTTTAGGGTTTCGTAGCCAAATGGCAAAAACGGAACCCTTATAGATTCGTCATGTCTGTCTGTCTGTCTGTCTGTCTGTCTGTCTGTCCGTCCGTGTGTCACAGCCATTTTTCTCCGAAACTATAAGGCCTATGCTATAGAAACTTGGTTACTAGATGTATTCTGTGAACCGCATTAAGATTCTTATATAAAACTAGAAAAAAAGTAGTAAATTTTGGGGGTCCCCATACTCGAACTGAAACTCAAAAATTTTTTTTTCATCCAACCCATACGTGTAGGGTATCTATAGATAGGTCTTTAAAAATGCTATTGAGGTTCCTAACATCATTTTTTTTCTTAAATGAACAGTTTGCGCAAGAGACACTTCCAAAGTGGAAAAATGTGTGTCCCCCCCCTCTAACTTCTAAACTAAGAGAATGATAAATCTAAAAAAAATATATGATGTACATTGCCATAAAAACTACCAACGAAAATTATTTTGAACGAGATAGAGCTGGTAGTTTTTTTTTAATACGTCATAAACCGCAATTTTTGGTTGGAAAAATCACTACCACTGCGAACGTGTTAAAACATCAATCAAAGTTACAACGAACTATAAGAACTTTTATATCATGTTACTAGCTGCTACGAAACCCTTCATGGGCGAGTCCAACTCGCACTTGGCCGGTTTTATTTTCTAAAGTGAATAGTTTGCGCAAGAGACACTACCAAAGTGGAAAAATGTGCCCCCCCCCCTCTTACTTCTAAACTAAGAGATTGATAAATCTAAAAAAAATACATACTGTACATTTCCATAAAAACTACCAACGAAAATTGGTTTCAACGAGATAGAGTTGGGAGTTTTTTTTAATACGTCATAGACCGCAATTTTCGGTTAAAAATATCACTACCACTGCGAACGTGTTAAAACATCAATCAAAGTTACAACTAACTACAAGAACTTTTATATTATGTTGCTACGTAAGCCTTCATGGGCGAGTCCAACTCGCACTTGGCCGGTTTTTGTCAACTTCCATTTATATATCTTTTCTGCGTGTATGGATTATCACGTTTTATGTTATTTTATATCGGGTGCTAATTAAACGACCTTCTTTTTAATAGCATTTTTAGCCTCCGGAAAAATACTTTGCCCCCCTAAATTAATAAGTCAGCCACAATTAATGAGCGTCAGAATTTATAGATTATAGCCACCAGTTAACCTCTCTATTAGCCACTGTTAATGTCATTCAGCATCGTGATTATTTTTAAGCATCTAATTTTGTAACATGCATTCAAACAGTAAGCTTCTAAAATACTAAAAAATGGCATCAAAATGGACATTATTTATTAATATCATAGCTTCTAATTTCCTAATTCAGCATGTTTAAAATGTAACTCGTCCAACATTTATGGATCATCAAAGTTAAGTAAAATTGCCACCAAAAAGCTAATTATGGCCACTAATATTACCTAAATAGCTAGGACCACTTGTTGCCACTAACTCAGTCTTTTGTAAACGATCACTGCAGTAAGCAACTACCGCTATTGCTGGTGCTCGGATGGTTGACCACTTTGTAACATTTGATTTGCGAGAGTTTCCTTGCTTTGCAAGGCACGTCGTTCAGCCAACTGTGTGAGGTGTCACAATCTGGTGGAAATGGACAAGCGAGTCCTGAAACGGACTCGCTTGTCCGTTTCACACGGGAACATGGGACAGATTTTCGGGCATAAATGCTTTTATTTATTATTATGTGTTACCTGCAGTCTTTATAATCAGATATTCTATACAATACCTGCATTCTAAAGCTGTCTACCCACCAAAGCCCAGACTCCAGATGCCCCTTCGAAGCAATTTAAGAAATGTTTTGAATAAGTATATGATTGTTCATACTTTGTCTAGTACTGTACAAATTTCCTAGGGATTTCATAGAATACCTGCTGGTCCACCGGTAATGTGTAAAATAAATAGGTCTTGGGTCACCATAAAATTATAAGTAGGTACCGCAAAATTATAAACTATCAAGGAATTATAAATTGTAACATATTGTAAAATATTAAATTTGTCTGTAAAACATCTGGCTCTCGGCGGCCGCTGCAGTGGCATGCTTGCTTCGCTCGCTCGCCTTCACGCGTTAGTGGTAACTGTTCCAACCTAACCTAACCTTCGCAAGCAGCGAAAAACCCTTCCATACTCTCGTTATTTCATACATTGCCTTGCCTGCAAGTATCAGGTATTCTCTATAATGCCTAGACATCATACAGATTTCGGTCGGTGACATTATGTGGGCATGTAATACAGATTATAGAACTAAAGACAGATACCAAACAAAGAAGTGAGACCAAGAATGCAAATACTTAACCCAAATGTGAATGACGAGTAATTTCTCATTAAACGTAAATTTATGACGACATTCACGATATGCACTTCTAGAGAGTTTATAATGTACTCAATTTTGAGTTTAGTATTTGCTTTCTTAACCTCACTCTCTTGTTTGGTAAGCGTAATCAGTCTTTAGTTACAAAGTGATATCAAATAGCGGTCTCTGATTGATGCTAATGGCCGGTCGCTGTCGTCCTGTGCACTCGCGTCTAGCCTTACAGTGGCTATTTTCACGAAAAAAGAATATGATATATCTATTTTACACGCTAAGTTATAAAAACTGATGTTGTCTATGGAGGCTTAATTTTTATTTTTTGAGGCTCTTGTTTTGAAGCTATAAAATATAAAATGGTGATTGCATGTAAAATATGTGGCTGAATTAGTAAATTAGGTGTTAATATATTATTACGGAGGACAAGTTAAAATAATTGTTGATCTTTATTTGATGCTTATAATGGAATGTTTAGGTGACGTTTTAAAGAGGACGAATTAGTATCTTAGAGGCTATATCATTTTCGCGTGGCTTAGTTATTAAATGAGAGGCTAAATGCCGTGGCCGAGAAAAGCTTTTGAGGCTCGGTTTATTATATTCCTTTTATATCTGCCAACATTCTTCGCAAACACAAAAGTATGTAACAGGATCAGAACGGCAATACACATTTGGAGTTACAATTCTCAAAATCATTAGTCAAATCAACATTTGACTTGAAAAATATTAAAAGTTACCAAGTTTCCAATGACATCATCCATCCAAAACAACGTAAAACGCATTACTAATCACTTGAAGTTAGACGTGAGCCAGCTTTCGAAAACTTATTATTGAATATGGCATATCTTTACACCACTCTTGGTTTCGGAAAAATCAGAATGGGGTTTAGGTTGTATGCGCATGCTGTCGGCGCAGCGCGGGGCGCGTCGCACGAACCACGGCAGTCGACCAGCTACGCGTGTCCTCTCCACACGTCAACGAAACTCAAAAACACTCAAAAAAACTCTGTACTTACATTATACATTCGTGTGTAAACCCAGTGCTTAATCCTGTGCATAATTCTGACCGAAACCTGTGAGTGACCGAAAACAGCTACGTACGAACCAGTGAATCTATCAAATTTCATACATTATCGGTAAGTTTGAACAAAATAAGGCTAGCGGCGTGCTCGTATGTGCGGGAATGTTTGGCGGCCGAGAGATGGCGCTAGGGTTCCGCGCCCGTATTGCAGTTGTAATGGTTTTGTAACTTTTCTTTATTGAAGAAAACATTGTTGGCGATATCTATTTTTAGATTGACGTAGAGCGGTTTAAGGTAGTTTCAACAATAGAAATGTTAGGTATTCTGTTTTTAATTGATTCATATCAAACTCAGTTCTTTTAATACTTTGTAAATGTATGATATAATAATTATTACTCTCTGGTTATCTGAGTAATTAAATAAACTTTTAAAAACTTACAATTACTTAACTATTCTGTGTAGTAATTTCCGAAACTAAAGGAATGAAGTTCAAAATTAATTATCTATTAAGTTTTTCAAGATAAATTTTAAAATAGCAACATTCAAGACGCGTGTGGAAACAGCAACGCTTTTGTATCACTAGATTGATCTACTTAGCTTGTAAATAAGTATGGTTTTCTATTTAATGGGTTTCGAAAAAAAAAGCGGTTTCAAAATGTTTGTATGACTATGAAGCTATTATCGGGTTAAACTATAAGTGCATTTATTGTCGGGATTAATACAGCCATACTTTTAGACTTTCGGAAGTGTACTAAAGAGCTCTTCAAAGACTTCCCCTTCCCCCCTCATTTTCGATCCTGAACAAAGCGTGACACACACTCATACGAAATGGAGAGAATCTAGAGATCCTTTCTGTTGAACTTGAAACGCTCTGTCAGTGCACTTCTTTGACTCTTCTTACAATTCCGGGTTCTTCAAGCGGAGAGTGAAGAGGCACATCATCATGAAATTAAAAATAATAAATATTCACGGACATCTCACACAACGCTATCTGATCCCAAAGTACCAACTCCAACCATACCAAACCAAGTAACAAATCGTAATATGTAGCTGGGTTTTGGTATGGAACCCTGCGTGTGCGAGTCCGTCCCGCACTTTGTACTTAAATACCTATTTAGTGCTTAAATACCTATTGTTGTGCTTAAATACCTGTTTTTGTGCTTAAATACCTATTTTTGTATTTAAATAGATACCTATTTTGTGCTTAAATACCTATTTTTGTGCTTTTCCACCATACAGAACTACGTCCGGTAAAATCTGAATAAAAAGACATTTATCGATTTATGGAAACCTCGTATCTTAACGCCATTTTTCCATAATGACCTCTTTTCATCTACATACATGACTGGCATCTCGAATGAAATCCTGCCTCTAATTAATGACTTTTCGTTGATTGATTGACAGCTCGAGGTTAATGTTCTTTTAAGAATTTCCTTTGTTAAGGGCATTTGGTATAACACCATGTGTGTCTAAATTGGCCTTAACTTACAAAGAGGGTGAAGTTTTCATTTTAATGATTTTTGTATTGGATGGGCCACATATTGAGGAAAGGTGATTATACAATGTCACGGTAGTGCCCAAAGGAGTGGTGCAGTAATTTTAATGTTAATCGACCAAGTTCTATAGATAATTTAAAAACTAATTAAGATACATCAGGGTTTTGAGGTGCGGAGTGCAACCAGTGTTGTCAGAATTTCACGAGCGAACCCAGAATGCACATCTAGTCTAAAATCGAACAACATCACTGTATGCCTTACTTAGTTACGTCAACTATAATTGTTGATGTGATTCTTTATTGTACCGAATATAATCAAGTCTGTCAATCGGACCTTATCTACGAAATGGATGGTGTACCAATGAAATGGTTGAATGGTGGTGAGCTACTGAAGGTTGTTTCAGTTCGAACAGTCACTAGTATGGCATTTACTATTATTTTGTATACATTTCATATTTGCAGTGCGATCGAGCCAAAATATTTAATCTTAGAAGAGGTTGTTCTACAGCACCAGAATCAGTCAGATCAGGGCTGAATTAGGTTGTGCTTTGTTGACCTAGCTAGACAACTGATAAATTTGAAATAATAAAAAAAATTGGTTTGTCAAATTTTTTGTGACTCTAGGCGTGGGTTCGGAAATGCTACAGACTGAGAAGAACACCCATTAAAAATAAGAAGAACCCAAATTCATCTTAGAATCAAATATGAAAATATTTTTTTATTATGTAGAATGGAGCAATTCGTGTAAATACAGATCTACTACTACCTACTACTATACTCTACAATGTGAAAGTAACTGTTATTCACGCCTGAACTAATTCACAGATTCTAATGAAAATTTGGAACAGAGATAGGATAGAGTTTGAGAAAGGATATAGGCTTCTTTTTATACCGGAAGCAAATTCTTTTGGGAAACGAGAACGAAAAAAATCCATCTTCACGCAGGTAAAGCTGCTGGTAATAACTAGTCTGTACTAATATTATAAAGAGGAAAGATTTGTTTTTTTTTTGTTTGTTTGATTGTTTGTTTGTAACGAATAGGCTCCGGAACTACAGGACCGATTTGAAAAATTCTTTCACTGTTGGGAAGCTACACTCTTTGCGGTGAACATAGGCTATATTTTATTCCCGTATTCCCACGGGAACGGGAGCTACACGGGTGAAACTGCGTGACGTCCGCTTGTCTTACATAAAACCTTGATTAAACTTTGAATTATGTTGACTTTTCTCCCTAAAATAGATAATCTAATCCTGATAAATTATTCCGCAGGCCGTATCTTTACTCAACGTCGAGTTTCAAAACCGTTTTCATTTTAATTGCTAAGCATTTTTCTCGTAAATGCTAATAGGAGGGTATAAAGGATGGACTACTGAAAGCTTCATACAATCTATTTTAATTTACGACTTACAATGTTTGTACGAAATGAATTCATGTTTTAATTTTAAAAAGTAGATGCCTAGATGGTGTTCTAACTTCAGAGATAGGGTTAGTTTTTGTACAGCTTTAATTAGGTAACTAGCTTAAAATGTTGTTCCCGTTACCGCTTTCAATGGAAACTTATTCTCGGGATATTAAGTAGGTAGTCTATGTGTTATTTCAGACTATAATCTAGCTCGGTACCAAATTTCATCCAGATTTGTTCAGCCGTTAGAGCGTGAATCGTAGCGAACACCCACAAACTTTCGCATTTATAATATTAGTTAGAAGATTGTAAGATATAATATTAGTAAGATATAAGACAGAACGAACTTTGCCGAGTTACTTAGTAAGATATATATTTTCACACTTTTGTTAGAGATATATGATTTACTTATATGTATGAATATGTGTAAATAAATCCTCTCTTCATCCAAGCTCCAGTATGGGGTTCTGGGATTTGCACTGATTGCCTCGCGCGCCGCGAGACAGTTCGCTGTTCGGTCTTTGTTTTGTTTTCGCCGTTGTGAAAAGTGATTGCTATCTGACATGTAAATTAAGCACTACAGACGACTGTCAAATGTGACAAACACACAATTACCAAAAAACATATAAACTACGTGCGAGCGGTAACCATCTTGCGGTCGGTACTCTAATGCTGCAGTCACATTTGTAACATTTTTACGATACATTTCTTCGAACATGTAAAACGTAGCTGCAGTTTTCAACGGTACAGTAACGCGAGTCAGATACGGTAATGAGGGAATGTGCCATAAAATGTGGCAAATGTGAACGCAACATAAGGCGATCCCGGTACCTAAGGGCTCGTTTAAGGAGACGCGGGGCGTCGAGCTTCACGTGTGGCGTGACTTGCCGTGGCACGTCGAGCGATTTGACCGTTTATTGAGAGGCGGCGCGTGAAGCAACATTCCCATCGCATACCCCGCACCTCTACCACTCCTTCCTTGGCGCGGCCTTTGCGGCGTCACCCGCCGCTTCATCTGCCGCGTTCCCCCATTGCGAAACTGGCTGGTTTACCGGCCGCGTCCTCCGCGGCGTCACCTGTCGCTTCATTTGCCGCGTCCGACGCGGCGCTGCTCTTCGTTTGGGCGGCTACAACACAAACAAACGCTTGCAAAAACGCTTCCCCTTGAACACTCTGAACATTGCCGTATGTTTGTGTTTCTCGCAGCCCGCTTCGCGGACCGCACGGCTCGACGCGCCGCGTCTCCTTAAACGAGCCCTATGGCGGGCTGCGGATGGGAAGGGAGCATTCCACGCGTTTGGTTTGAAATGCCTTGTAGACTGGTAATAGGTAGCTTCGCCTGGGCTTTGTCTTTATTACCGGCAGTACTTTATACTAAAAGTACGTCAAAGATTCGGACTTCATCGAGACATCCATAGAATTTTCGCCAGAAACGATTCAATAGATTGCTTTTCTATCAAACTATAGTAACATATTTGTTGATTTTTTTTTCTTCCTCTAACAACGCTTGTTACTTTAATCGGGACGTGGCACATCACTGGACCGCCATACTTGATGGTCAATGTCTGGTGGGATATGAGTATGACCACAAATTAGAGATAGTACAGATGGAAACCTACATATAAATTCGCTGAGGCTACGCACACATAGACAATTCATTCATAGACACGAGGTCACGCGGTCTCAACAGAATTTTCGATACTGATTTGTGCGCGAGTGTGTGTAGCAGAGGATAGGTGTGAAAAAAAAGTACATACTGCTCGTTCGCTCTAACTTTGCCGCTCGGCTCTATACTAAAGTCGAATTTTTGACTAGACGAAGTAAATTGACAGCAACTAATGTCACTTCTTCTTGTAGTGTTGCGTATTTTCTATGACGAAGTGACATTAGCTACTGTCAATTTACTTCGTCTAATTAACAATTCGGGTATACGCCTCTACGCCAGCGGCAAAGTTAGAGCGAACGGGTAGTACATGCTCAATATAAATGAGGTATTGAAGAATATTACGCACATACAATTTCGCAAAAAAAAAATAGATATCTCTTTTTAGCAGTCAAAAAAGAAAGCTTACTTACTTATGCTGTTCATCTTCTTAATTTAATTTCAGTAGCCCAGAAACTGTTACAATAGAATTCTTCATTCAGTGGAAACCCTAAGTTATTTTTAGAAAATAAAGTCCTACGCTATTGAAATCATTTTCAGCTGCAGCGCTTTCATGAAGAATAGATTGTTCAAAAACGATGTAATGAGCGTATTAAGTGGGGAAACTCGGCTTTATGTAGATAGCATTATTCTACGTTTTTCGATTTCGATACCGATTAAGATAATGGTTATTATGTCTGTAGCTTGAAGCTGAACTAACCTACGTGTTTTTGGTAACTATTTATTTTACTTCATGGAAACGTTTTTTACACATTACTTCCTACTGAATCCTGTAGTGGGATGTATCAAATACATTGAAAAAGTTTATTGTTGTGTCTATAGTATTCGCAATACGAACTGGCACTTTGGGCCATAAATGTCACTTATTGTAGAGGTTGAACCATGTCGATAAAATATTTAAAAAAAAATCGATATGTCGTAATCTGATATTAAGTGGGTAATTTGCTTTTAGTTGTAAATATGATATTAATAGCAAATAAGATTCTCTTAAATAATTAGCTAAATTTTGGCAATAAAAAAGTTAAAATTAGTAAATTTGAATTTTTTTTTTGTTAGCAATTCACCTATTCATCCTACTAATTTTAATATATTTATTTAATTTAATACATTTGTCTTTATAAATCAATGCTAATATAAAAATAAATAAATAAATAAATCATATTTAAATTTTTCATTTCATTACTTTTATCGATACTGTTATGGAATACGTAAAAGATTACCTGCACAGCACTATTGGTGCGAGTCCCGCTCCATAAGACTGTGTAGGTGCGAAAGAGATAGCACGAATCCGATGATTTATGGCCCCACGTGCCAGTTCGTATTGCGGATACTATAGTTATAATAGTCGACAATAGGTTTTGCTTAATGAAGATAATCTACTAGCTGCGGTCCGCGACTTCGCTTATAAATACCTTAGCATACATTGACACAAAATATGCCCAATAGTGTATGTACTCCGCTTCCTTGGGTAGTAACATACATACATACATACATACATATACTCACGCCTTTATCCCCGAAGGGGTAGGCAGAGGCCTATACCGGCCCACATTTCACCGTGTACAATTCGGTCCCACGTGACAGGTGGTGAGCCCATCGCCGTGTCGAAATGGACCGCCGCCGTCAGAGCCTCGTCCGTTGTTCAGCAGGTGCACGAGCTTGCACGTGAGGTTGACTTGAGCCCGATGGTGTTGGTAGGGCCCCACTACACCCTGGGTAGTAACATGTTAATAAATACTCTACTGCTCGTTCGCTCTAAGTGCGCCTTCACACTAGCGTAGGCGTTCGATGGACGTATGCGCGGCGTAGACGCGACGTATACGCGACGTATACGCGGCGTATACGCCGCGTTACTGGGGGATTGTGTACATTCCTGTTCACAAGCGACTTAATCTCGGCATGGAAATGACTGCTACTAGAAAATAAGTATCTTAAGAGTATATTTGACTTAATAAAAATTGAGCAAGCTGTAATTTGACGAAGCAATTAAAATGCGAAATATAAATTTGCTAAAGATTCTTTTAGGAAATGAAACTATGCGATAAGTATTTTGGGGAGTGAAAATTGACGAAACAAATTCTGCCAAACGGCAGGATGCCGGTTATTTTATATGCTGAGTGGGAATTTAAATATCATGATATTCGTAGTCAGCATACTTAAAAACCCATAAAACGATACCTATCATGAAATTTCGTTGTTACAGCGCGGCGGCCATATTGGATTTCAAAATCGTCATACAATTCGTACTCAGCATACTAAAACCTCTAAAACGATACCCATCATGAAATTTTGTGAATACGGCGCGGCGGCGGCCATGTTGGATTGCAAATTAACATGTATTTTCGTATGCATCGTTTTAATTATTATGTAATTAATGAAAGAAATCGATATAAAAAATAATAGCATAGGGTCCCGAGGCGCAGCCCGGAAAGTCTTTCCCGAACCACGAACAAAATTTTATTCGCAGTTCGCAATAGTCTTCTTTTTTAAAAGTAAAGCCATCAATAGTGTTTTCTGGTCAGATTCTATTTTGTTAACGATGATACCAAAACGTCAACGAATTGTGTGACGCTAGCGCGGCGTATACGCCGCGTATACGTCGCGTATACGTCGCGTCTACGCCGCGTATACGTCGCGTATACGTCGCGTCTACGCCGCGCATACGTCCATCGAACGCCTACGCTAGTGTGAAGGCGCACTAAGTTTGCCGCTCGGCTCCATACTAAAGTCGAATTTTTAATTAGACGAAGTAAATTGACAGCAACTAATGTCACTTCTTCTTGTAGTGTTGCGTATTTTCTATGACGAAGTGACATTAGCTACTGTCAATTTACTTCGTCTAATTAAAAATTCGGGTATACGCCTCTACGCCAGCGGCAAACTTAGAGCGAACGGGTAGTATGTTACTTAAGAATAACTTGACTTTCTAATGATGTAAGAATTCGCCGTATCCCAGTAGTTCCATTGTCTAGTGCTATGATGGAACTGCTGCCTAGGACAACAGAAATCCAGTAGTTCCATGGAACTACCAGGATTTTTATATCTGAGAGAATTTGTCTCAATAGTTCCGGTACAGTAAAAATCACAGTAACATTTACCGATTTTTAAAAATCAGAGCTCATCGAATATTTACAAACTTCTCCCTATAATCTATACATATAATAATATAAGTATATACACATGGAAGCACAACAAACAACCCATCTACCAGAATAATCCCAGCATTACGTTGCAAGTCCCCAAAGAGCGAACACACACACACACACATGGAATTCAGGGTCGGAGGTGGAATGCCATCTAAATAGGGTTAATGGCGCACTGTTAAACGAGGGTTACACGAGCCCCTTGTTCCGCACTGATTGATAGGGTTTTTTAAACCTAGCGCATTTCCATGGTGGGTATTTAGGTCAATATATTTTAAACCTTATTCAGTGATTACTCCCTATGTGATGAGTATTTTTATCCTTATTAACATGATTTACTTGCATTTATTGATCCACGTTGGATCCAAATTGTCATAGGTCTGTTTGAAATGCAAAATAAAAAATGTATACTGCGGAAATATTACTTAACTATCTTAATACTTTTTATGTACATACGTATAGTCATACTGTTTTCCTCTAACGGAACAGGTTATAGAAAAATAAACCTCCAGATGTGCCTGTTATGGCACCTTAACTCTTGACAGTCTAAACCAATTTTGATGCAATTTTGTTATTCGAACGCCTGTGTTTTGACGCTGATGCATGCGTTACAGTTGAAGTTACTATCGCGACTTTTTGCGAAAGAGATTTTTAGCGGCAATGAACGAAAACGAAAATCGGCGAAAGAGATATTGTTGGACCAGTAGACATTTTGCGATATAAGCAATCTTCGAATGAGCCGTCTTCACGACTAACATGTTAGTAGCTTGCCTTTAGCAGCCGGGTCTAACAGCCTAACTTACTTTCTGAAACGTGTAAACTCTCAAGCTCATCTCATAGCTACTTGTTGTAGCAGGGCCTTAGCGCAAGCTTATAGTTCTAATCATTTGCAGAACTAAGCTGGCTGACTGGCGAAGCAAACAAGTTAAATCAGTAGCAATAATAAGTCAAATATTCCATTGACATAACCTTTAAGTGACCTTAAGTGAATAAACACCTGGATCATATTTCACGAAACTCGTGGGCGTTTTCACGAAATATTTGAGCTCTTTATTGACATGCCGACTATTTGTCGACTTATTTGTTGACCTAAATGATATTTTGGAATCGTCTACAAGTTGATATTGAGACAAAGTGGTTTGGGCAAATGGTTACATTTTGTTTGTATGATAATGGCTAGATCGGTGACATTGATAGCTCTATAGATTTGTGTCTTAATAAAAGTAGTACTATCAGGTATGTGCAATTTACAGTTATACCACTAAGGTTGCTGACAAGCATTCAGCCCACCTGATCACACTTGATCGGCCATCGTGACCACTTTCGTCGCATACGAGCCGATACCAGAGGTGCTACACTTACGCTACTGACAAGAGCAATTTAAAACCATTCTAAACGTTGGAGAAAACTGTCAAACCCTTTTCTAGACCTTGTAAGTTTATTAAAGATTTAAATTAATCAATTGATATCGCAGGAAAAGTGCTAAAGCTCTCGCTCCAAAGTGTGGTATCAGATGCGACCGACAATTGAGACTTAACACATACGTTTATGACTAAACTTTCTTTTCATGCTTTCATACTACATGAAGCAAGTCCCGGCGTCGTGAAAGTTCGCGCACGTGCATCCTGTGCCCAAGAAGGGTGACAGGACCGACCCGGCCAATTATATGCCTATAGCCGTCACCTCCCTTTTATCTAAGGTGATGGAGCGTGTAATTAATACACAGCTCCTGAGGTACTTTGAGGAACATGACCTGCTCAGTGACCGGCAGTACGGTTTCCGTCACGGTCGCTCGACGGGCGATCTTCTTGTGTACCTCACACACCGCTGGGCGGCGGCTATCGAGAGTAAGGGTGAGGCTCTAGCAGTGAGCCTCGACATCTCGAAAGCCTTTGACCGGGTCTGGCACCGTGGTCTTTTTACGAAATTGCCCTCCTATGGACTGCTATCAATGACATGTTGTCTATTGACGGCATTCATTGTTATGCGGACGACAGTACGGGCGACACTTATTCCCGGTATCTCTCGGGTTGCAGTGGAAGAAAGTCGTGAACAACTTGTGTCTGAAGTCGAGGCTACTCTCACTAGAGTGTCCGATTGGGGTCGACAAAATCTTGTCCAATTCAACCCTACCAAGACACAAGTTTGTGTTTTCACCGCAAAAAAGACCCCATTCACTGTGGCGCCACAATTTCAGGGCACATCTCTCACCATCTCTGAAAGTATAGGGATCCTTGGTGTTGACATCTCCAGTGATGTGCAGTTCCGCAGTCACTTGGAGGGCAAGGCCGTCCCGGAAGCTCGGAGTGCTCAGAAGGGCGCGGCGGTACTTTACTGCGGCGCAAAGCACTGCTTCTCTATAAGTCGCAAGTGCGTCCGCATATGGAGTACTGCTGTCACCTCTGGGCGGGGGCACCCGAATACCAGCTTCGTCCATTTGACTCGGTGCAAAGGCGAGCTATGAGAGTTATCAACGATCCCATACTTGCAGGTGGTGTGGAACCTCTTAGTGACAGGAGAGACTTTGCTTCTCTGTGTGTGTTCTACTGCCTGTACAGCGGTTTGTGCTCTAAAGAATTGTTTGATATGATGCCTACGGCTACATTCTATCATCGCACCGCTCGCCATAGACAGGGTGTTCATCTTAACACGTTGCGTCCTGAGCGCTCGAGCACGGTGAGATCTAATAGAGGCTTTCTTCCGCCTACGCTTAGGTTGTGGAATGATCTCTCTGCTTCGGTTTTCCCAGACGCCTACAGTATGGGGTTCTTCAAAAGGGGACTTAGAAGGTTTTTAAAGAGTAGGCAGCGCGATTGTGGCGCCTCTGGTGTTGCGAACGACCATAGGCTGCGGTGACCACCGGTACATCTGGGGGGGCCGTATGCTTTTCTGCCACTCTAGTAGTATAAAAAAAAAACTGTCTTATTGAATAGTCTATCGCTCTTTATATTAATGTCGCTGACTCCACAGATGAACAACCAAACACTTCCACATTTACTATACTAGAATGAATACATATTTGTAAACGTCTATTATAATTGATTTCCTTGCTGACCGTACACCTAGTTAATCAGTAGGGGCGTGCGAACATAGTTAACGATGTTCGTTACCGTCCGGGTCGAGACTGACACACATTGCTTCCTCGGACACACATAAACCATTCTTACAAGGATGTCCGTTGTAAATCGTGTTCAATTTGATAGCAGACGGCCGAAGGTTTTATAGCTTGTTACTTAGAAACGTACCTTTAATGGTGATTGTTGAGGTGTTTTTTGAAATATAGTCTGTACTGCCCGTTCGCTCTAACTTTGCCGTTCGGCTCCATACTAAAGTCGAATTTTTGATTAGACGAAGTAAATTGACAGCAACTTATATCACTTCTTCTTATAATGTTGCGTATTTTCTATGACGAAGTGACATTAGCTACTGTTAATTTACTTCGTATAATTAACAATTCGATTAAACGCCTCTACGCCAGCGGCAAAGTTAGAGCGAACGGGTAGTATGTCGGTATTTATAAAGGTGTAGTTGGTTTTGATTGGATTAAAATTTAGAAAAGTTATTACCAGATGTCTTTTTCGTGTAGGTCTTAGAATGTTTTTGCAGGTTCGGCAGCGCGAGTGTAGCGCCTCTGGTGTTGCAATCGTCCATAGGGTGCGGTGACCACCTTAGTGGTATAAAAAAATTATGAACTTCAAGATAGTTAGAACTATAATAGAGGAGGTCTTTATTATCTTCATTATTCTAAAACGAATTTTCGCCGTGTAACGCCTGATTCCATTAGAAAGAATTTGTCAAGATTGTTTTTTGTATAGATAGATAGATAGATAGATGTATTCTTTATTGTACTCACATTTAACATAAACAATAACGTAGTAATTAATTGTACAAGTTAACAGTAGTGTCTAATGTCAAGCACAATGTATATTTACAATTACTGCCAGATGTGCAAGGCAATATTTAGAGCCTGTTAAAAGAACCTGGCAATATAAAGACTTCAGTCCCGCAGCTCATCCATCTCCCAACGGCTGGGAGTCCCGGGTACGTACGCCCGCGAAAAAAATAATCCCAGAGCTAATGTGATTATTTTTTTCGAGAGGAAAAGCTCTACACACAAGTAATGTTCATCATTACTTGTGTGTAGAGCTTTTTCTCTATTATCCATTGCCTTCTCGTTTTGTTCTCGTTACAATGGTTTAAATCGCCTATAATGTCCAACTTCGCATGGAACAAATCTAACTTAACTAGATAGAACTAGCCTCTAAATAGAATTTATCAAGAAAAAAGTCCAATAGTAGTACCAATCGAGTTAGTGTCGAGAACCAGTGTTACCTACGTCACTTCACTGATCTAATAAACGCTTATTGAGCTGAGCCTCCGTCCGCATTCCTACTTCAAATACCTACGTAGATATACCTCTACGGTGCTACGGCTACGGTGCTACGTCGTAGGCTTGTGAATTATCGTAGCGACTACGATTTGTGTAATTAAATAAATATTCAAGGACATTTCACACAACGCTATCTGATCCCAAAGTAAGCTAGGAATAACCTGATTGTGTTATGTGTATCAGACCACGGCTATTAATACTTATATACTTTTTAAATACATACATATTATGCATAGAAACACCCAGACTCTTGAGACAAATATTTATAGGTCACACAAATATTTGTCTCCTGTGGGAATCGAACCCACAAAGTAATTGTATGCTAGGTATATACTTTAATTAAATTCTAGTTCTATCTTAATGTACAAATGAATGTGTACTCGTAACACATTTTATTAAACGGAAGATAAAATCTATATATATAAAAATCAATGCCACTTTTCGTTGTAATTTTATAACTCAACAACGGGCTCACCTATCCAAACCAAATGTTTAGGCTTTGTTCGGACTATTTAGTAGATGGTTTATGTGAAGTTTGCACAAAATCGGTCTAGCGGTTCTTCATTTATCACGCAAACGAAGTTGCGCGGGTCAGCTAGTAATTTATATGTTGAAGGTAAACATTAATCTTACATTTATTAAAATGCTTCTGTAAGGAATCTGGCTCTTGTTTGACTTCAATTAATATACAAAATATGAATTTAATTCCATTTTCCTTTGTACATTAATAGACGTTGGACGGAGGAATATCTTATTTTCGGATCACAAAATTCTCTTTCAGCGACTATTTTTTGAGATAGAATTTTACAAAATCGTCTGAATAGATTATTTCAATGTATTCAGACGATTTTGTATAATTCTTTTATAACTATTTGACATTTATATAGTACCATCTATATTTGAAGTTCATATTCTACGGCTAGCACCAGTTCATCTGATGGGCCGCATGCTAGTCTGCCACTTTAGTGATAAAATTAATACAAGACTAATTGTTCTAGGGACAAGTGGAATCACAGACTCAGCCGGATTCAGGTTAATCTTATAAGGGGTCGTCCATTAATCACGTGAGGCTCGAAAGGGGGGGGAGGGGGTCTGACAAAAATCACGAAACATCACCAGGGGGGGTGGGGGGTGTAGTCAGATATCACGTGTATTTATTTCGAAGAGCAACTTTACAAATTTTTAATTGCGTCGGCACGGATCGCGGAAGACGCAGGTTCGAATCCTGCTCGAAACCAATTCTTTTTTCATATTTAAAATTTATGATCACTTAGCATACTAATTGCTTTTCAAAAATAATCTTAAAGAAACTTTACAACCCTGAATTTGAGATCACTGTAATTTCTGAACAACAAAACCTACAATATTAAAACTTGTATGGAATAAATTCATAAAGCACTTAATTCCTTTCTTACATCAGATATTAATCGAAATCGAAATACCTATGCGTTGATCATAAACATAAAAATCATTTTGTTTTTCATCGTGTCTCCCAAAGGAACCGCGCAGAATATCGGCATCAATCCGATATTATTATTTTATACCTATTATAATTATTTATTTAAAATGGTACTATCTATTAGACTAGCCGATGCACGGAGGTATGACCAACCGATGATCATTTAGGGGAAAGCCCCTCTCCTTGTTCCGGAGATGCCTTCAGAGTCCACCAGCTCACCGCTCTTTACCTTCTCTGCTTCCAGAAAAGCGCTCGAGAGCGGTGCGATGCGGGCGAGAACCCCGGAAGTATTGGGAGCCCCTGGCCGGGCCGGGCCGACGCGAATAATCTTTGGATATCCATGCCGGCTGTAGGATGAGGAGGGACACCGCGGAGTTTAGTGGGTAGGACGGTCCCTTTTCGGGATCGGGAGCCCCACACACCGTCCCGGCTGCCCCACAGCTAGGATGATAGTGCCAAGCCGCATTCCCCCCGTAACAAAAAAAAACGCAGCTCAGTCCACGTGGATATCGATAGTCGTGCCTCACCAAATATCACCAAGGGGGACCAAATATCACCAAGGGGGAGGGGGGGTCCAAAAAATGCCCAAATAAACCTCACGCGATTAATGGACGACCCCTAAGGTATTATCTCCTTCACTCGATGTAAAGCTACAACTGAAAATTAGCACTGCAATCACTTTGTAGCATATGCTGAGCCTTGTAGTCACGTAACGTAATACGGTATCGGGTCTCCGAGGCGGCATTTCTTATATTGATACCAATTTCGGTGCCAAGCCGAACATAAGCGTTTTCTCTTCAATAGTATACTACTTCAATATATTTAATATGTCTTATTATTATACTAGCTGATGCTCGCGGTTTCAACCCGTTTAAATTTGGTAGCCGTTTGTCCCATGTGGGAACATTTCTCCGGAATAATATTATGTATTTCCCGTGGAAACATATTCCCGGCATGAAAAGTAGCCTATGTGTTATTCCAGACTATAATGTATCTCTGTACCAAATTTCAGCCCGATCCATTCAGCCGTTAGAGCGTGATTGAGTAACAAACATCCAAACGTCTTCACAAACTTTCACATTTATAATATTAGTAGGATTTGTAGGATATCTAGCTTTGACTAAAACATCTATCACAAACGTAGCCCATCGCCTAAGTGTAGCAAAAGCAATTAAATTATAGCGAGACCTTAGGCGTTGTGCGTCCAACAACACGTGACGTGGGTCACATACGCTGCTAAGCGAAAGGAATTCAAGCTGACAAGTTCGTTTACCTGTAAATGTTTTCCCAAGAGGCTGAGTTGTACTGACATTTACTAGCTTGAATTCTTTGTCATTCCGGTCTTTGCTGAACACTCTTTCTTACCGGTTTGGCCGGCTAGGTTTCTGGAGTTTAGTAACTGGTTTTTATGATGCATTTTAATACGTCTTCGTAACCTTTTTCCATGAAGATTTTTTTCACACTGTACAATGGTTTGTGCTCTGAAGAATTGTTTGATATGATGCCTACGGCTTCGTTCAGACTCTGCCGTCTTCTATACTAATATTATAAAGAAGTAAAGTTTGTGTGTTTGTATATTTGTTAAATTGTAAGGGGTAATCTCAGGATCTACTGAACCGATTTTAAAAATTCTTTCACCAATAGAAAGCTACGTTATTCTGGAGTGTCATAGCATCACGCTACAACGAATAGGAGCGGAGCAGTAATAGTAAATGTTTCAAAAACGGGGGAAAAGTTATTGCTTTTGAGAGCTTCGTTGCGTGTGCTGCGTAAATATTTATAGTTATGTGAAAAATATGTACTACAAAATTGTTTCTCTTAAAAAAGTTCTAAAAAAATTGCGCTATAGCATGTTTCTATCTTTGGGTTGGTGCACAATAACCATTTTAATGGCAATCAATTTTTTTCTACAATAATGCCACGGGATACCTCTTTCATAAACGAAATTGTTCTTGAAAATAATGCGACGGGAATACACGCGACGAGAAACCTTTCTCTCTCTCTCTCACGTAGTATCGAATATTAACGACGAGACGGACGCTACGGGAGTAAACGCAACGCGACGGAAGTAAATGCGACGGGAACAGGTAATATTCCCTCTTATGTGGCGCAAACGAAGTTGCTCAGCTAGTAGTAATATACGAAAAACCGTAATACATTGGTCTATTACAAGCAAAACATAAATTCTAACATTTTACAGGTTCTATAATAAAATCGAATCTGTGCATAAAAATAGTAAAAGCCATCTGCCAAGCTGCGGAAACTGCACTTTTCATTCTGTAACGCAATTTGTCGACGCAAATGCATGCCAGTTTAACTTAGTTATGTTCCGAGGCACAGCACACGTACTATGTATATTCACTCTAAGGTTTGTAAGGCTCTATAACACGGGTGAGTTTACATGTTGCTTGTTGGTGAGTTTATGAGCTAGTTAGTGAGCGACAGTGGGATAGTTAAAAGCAGATTATGTCCATTACACATGCCGATTAATTCTAATTAAATGGCATCTCCTCAAGCGACAACACCTTTTAGCGGTCCTGTGCTTCGGCTTCCGAGTTACGAGTTTTAGGTTCCTGGTTCTGGATTTTGTTCTGAGTTCCCTATTTTCGATTTCTGTTTCCAGTCCCCGGATTCAGGAGGCTTCGGCTTTGAAAGCAAATTCTTCATAAAGTTTTAGCCAATTTTTATTATCATTGTATTTGGATATACTTACAGTTCAACGGTCAATATACTTCCATGAAAGTCTCTCTTTACTAGATAGTAGAGTGACACTTTAATAAAAGTAAACAACAACCTGTCACATGAGAGGAAGTGCAAATACACAAAGTTTACAGCGGATACGTTAGTTTATTCAACGTTATAAAATTAGAAAGCGCACCCTGCTCTTTCAGCCTTTACTACATGATTACTTGGGGGTATGCGTTGTACGTCAGTGTATATATGGTCACGCCTTATCTCCGAAGTGGTAGGCAGGGGTTGGCCTCTTCCTACCCCTTCGGAGATAAAGACGTCGACGCCCTCATTTCACATTATAGTTTTGAAAGTGATATATTATAGAATAGTGATATATTAAAAAAACCTTGAGAGGTGTCAAGGGACACCCGGATGGAACGAAGTACCTTTCGATTGAAGGAATTGTAATAAAATTTTATTTATTTTAAGTATATTTATAGTATATATTTTTTTTTATTATTAACAAATATAATGTTATATAAACTTAATCAGTAGGCTCAATTTTCGTAATAATTGGCTTCTAAATAAAACTCCATAATAAAGCAAAAAGTGTCGTGACAACTTTTCGTAAGAATTTTTTCGGTCTAGCCCCCTTTCACAACGCGCGATAAGGAACTTCGTTCCAATTATATATAATTAGAAATGGACATATACTCATGAAAACTTCAACTTAGTTCAACGACAATGTTATTAACAACTGGTACCAAAGGCTTAGTATGCCTTCCGAAGCACGGAAACACTGGCCAATAAAATGTCATGAAGTGGTCCCGTGGTGGTCACATATCCGAGTCATAGCGAAAGTTGCTTACTGCAATGATTATGAAAGTCAATATGGTAATGCTGAAAATATAATTTTCAAGTACAAGATGTGACAAAAAGCAATGAAGTATTAATGGTATGATTATCTGAAACACATATGACACTAAACACACTGATGTAACAACCTTATTCTCTGACTGCCTCGTTGGTCTAGAGGTCGAAATGTGCGACGGCGGATCACTAGGTCGTGGGTTCGATTCCCACCGGAGACAAAAATTTGTGTGACCCATAAATGTTTGTTTCAAGAGTTTGGGTGTTTCTATGTATAGTATGTATGTATTTAAAAAGTATAAAAGTATTGATATCCGTGGTCTAATATCCATAACACAGGCAGATTATTCCTAGCTTACTTTGGGATCAGATAGCGTTGTGTGAAATGTCCGTGAATATTTATTTTAGCCGAATGTTAGGTACAGTATTTGATTAAACAGAATAATATCCGCGCTAAATCAATGTATTTAAAGTCTAATACAGCAGAACTGAAAACTACTCGACTGTATCATACCGATGTGTCTAGAACCTATTAAAAATAACCTTTAGAAAACGTACCAGTCTACAGCTTTGATACAAATACTGCCTACAAAGCTTTCGTGGGCGGTCCTTTTGAACTTTAATGATACCTTTTGTACAAGTACTCTCGTCAGGTGAAGAGCGCCCACATTCAACTTTCAATGGTTCGTTTCTGAATGAATTTCGGTTTATTTGGTAAGTTTTCTGATTTCTGCTGAAATTTTATATGAAAAACCTAAGTTAAGAAGAAATTTAGTAAGTGGGAAGGTTTGTTATTTCAAGAAAACTCGCTGTAAACCTTAAGTTTACCGAATATAATACCTAACGCGTAGGAGGTGGTGGGCGTAATTCTAATATTATTTTGTTTTATGTACTTTCAATTAGTACTACATTATATTTTGTTGAATTTATTTTCAAAAATTATTTTCTTACAGTCTACCCCACCTTTGGGTATAAAATAAATTGGTGACTGTTTTCGTTTAACAGACTCCAGACGGTATGGATTTTCATCTCGTTCACGAGTTAAGAAGACCGTTATTAATAATATCTTTTTTCCTTTTCACAGGTAAACTGGAACATATCAGATCGAAGATCTATTCGGTAAGCATTTATTATAACGATAGTTTTATGCTTCTTACAGAAATTAGGATTACATGATATATCTGTATATGCGCTCGTGGCCCCGCGGACTCAGTGTTCTGTAAACGATCACTGCAGTAAGCAACTTTCACTATGGCCGGTCCATGGATGGGTGACCATCCATGTGATCACTTTGTGACATTTATTTGAGCGTTTCCGTGCTTCGGAAGGCACGTTAAGACGTTGGTCCCGGTTGCCAGTAAAATGGCAGTCGTTAAGCTAAGTTGAAGGCTTTATTTCAACAGCAGGCAGTCACAACCTGCGCCTGTCCATTTAAACACGGCAATACGGCTCACCACCTATTACGTGGGACAAATTATACAAAGGTGAAATGTGGGCATATAATATGCCTCTGCCTACCCCTTCGGGGATAAAGGCGTGACCATATGTATGTATCTGTATATAAATATTTTCTTTTAGGCTCAGAATATCGTTTTCCCTGTGTACAAGTAATAAATGTAGTAAGTGTCCCCTGGTAAGTGAATTTGCAGTGCAAGATCACTCTACAAAATCTGTGTACATTTCTTAAACGTCAGTTTAATGTTTTGTCTTTGTTACGAGTATGTAATCATACAAACTTCGTAGCTCTTCTACGAGATAGCGTAGCATACTGCTACGACGATGCTACGAAATGTTTCGTCGTAGTAAACCGTAGTTTTACCAACTTGTTTGGGTCGCAGCTGTTTCTTGAAACCACGCTCAGACATATTTAATTCAAACTTAAATATATAAGTTTATAACTAACATTGTATTTAGTACTAGCTGACCCGCGCAACTTCGTTTGCGCCACATAAGAGAGAGTATTACCTGTTCCCGTCGCATTTACTCCCGTCGCGTTGCGTTTACTCCCGTAGCGTCTCGTCATTAACATTCAATACTACGTGAGACAAAAGGAATAACTTTCCCCCCGTTTTGAAACTTTTACAATTACTGCTCCGCTCCTATTCGTTGTAGCGTGATGCTTTATAGCCTATGAGACTCCACAATAACGCAGCTTTCTATGGGTGAAAGAATTTTTAAAATCGGTTCAGTAGATCCCGAGATTACCCCCTTACAATTTAACAAACACACAAACTTTACTTCTTTATAATATTAGTATAGATATAGAAGTACAGATGAATGTTCTTTGTGGTGCTATACATAACTTTGACAAGACCCTGACGTTTAACTATCAATGTAAAATCTATGTTTCTTATTTCTAACTCGTTTAAAAACTGATTTATTTTCACAGTACCTCCACATTGACAGGGTTCCTTAAGTTGACGGTCTAATGATGTATTTCTTTACGCTCCTCTTGAAGAACCTTCTAAGATGTTTAGGTTCTGCAGAAATTATAATAATATCATTATGGTCGGGTCTATTTTAAGCTCTTCTTTTACGTGTAAAAATCTTCTCCTCTCCTACGGACTAAAACCACACTGCGGCCTTCCATCTGTTACGTCGTCGTCAAAAAATAATCCCAGGCCCCGATACCGACTTTAAAAAAAAATATAATTCGACTGACAGAACGCGTGTCGACTTTAAGCTCATTAATAAAATATATTTTAAGTTCTGTATTTTAATACTTCCTCAAGTATAAACATTTGAACTTTTATAGAGCTCTCGAGAGGGTCAGTTCTAATTTACGACCTATAAATACGTCAGAATATCGTTTACAGTTCGAACGCAAACAACACGGCTTTTTTACGCTCTTGTAACATTCCAATTTGTTCTTTAGTGTTTTGCTAGGGTTGGCAAAAGTAGGTTGTGACTTGACGAGCGATTCTTTTACATAGCCCCTCAGTCTTCTAATAATTGTGTTATGTACTTAATTTCAATGCAAAATTGTAGTAGACAGACATATACATATAGTCACGTCTTTATCCCCGAAGGGGTTGGCAGAGGCATAGTATACACCCACATTTCATGTTATAATTTTCTGACCCACGTAAAAGGTGGTGAGGGCGCAGGTTTACCCGGGACTTCCGGCCATAGACTATTTTAAGGCATTGTGTGGTTTTAGTCGTTAGGAGTCCGGCATAGCATCCATGTTGGATTTCCACTCATAAAAAAAAATGGGCGCAGGTTGCGATGACCCGCAGTTGAATTTTTCGACTAAGTCCATAAGGCCTTCCACTTAATTTAACGATTGTCATTTTACTGACAACAGGATTTCAGTTCGAGTTTTCCTTCTAAACGCAATGGATCTTTTTGTGAAAGTGTTCCCTTAGTCGCCTCGGCATGAACTGGGGTGGCGACATTTTGTACTCTTTTCCGTCGCTATACGGGGAGTGGTATATTGTAGTAGGATTTAATAAATATCAATCAACAGCATAAATAAGGATTTAATAAAGTTTAGGCTATATAGGCTGAATTAGCGAACAAATGCGACGTATGTAAGTAGAGTATCACTTTTTGTGACCATTGCATTAGCAACTTTTATGATACTTCAATATATTATTTCACCCTAATCAAAAATTTCACTTGATGGCTCTAATATGTCTTATTAATCTTATTATATTTTAGGTCCCGGTTTCACGCTACTATTTATTAAGTAGTTTATTAAGTTTTGATTACCTAGCAATATCTTAGTCATACTTTACCCAGTTACAAATGTTTTAGTGTATCTCCAGCTCCAGGTATTTTCTTCATCCAACGAACCTGTTTATTATTTCTAACAAATAAAATACACCAAATGGAGAATTACCATTTCCAAAGTTATTTTTTAAATGTCGCATCCCTGTCAGCCCTAATGAGACAGTTTACGAACCTTTTAACAACACATTAATGTGATAGCCACAGACGAATGACGAGTCTGCTGTTACGAGCGAATGTACCGTTATTAAAAGCTTAACTTAAGTAGTGAGCTATTACACAGATGGATAGGTGAAACTTAGTACTTGTCTATCAGCGAAGTTCTAAAGATAATTATGCTTCCCTATCTGTATGGTAAACTAGCGGACGTCACGTGGTCTCCCCCGCGTAGTTTCCGTTCTCGTGGGAATATGGCAATAAAATATTTTGAAGCGCTCGTGGCCCCGCGGACTCAGTGTTCTGTAAACGATCACTGCAGTAAGCAACATTTACTATGGCCGGATATGGATGGGTGACCACCACGTGGACCACTTTGTGACATTTATTTACGAGCGTTTCCGTGCTTCGGAAGGCACGATAAGCCGTTGGTCCCGGTTGTCAGTAAAATGACAGTCGTTAAGCCAAGTTGAAGGCCTTATGGGCGGCTTGAAAAATTTCAACTGTGGGTCGTCACAACCTGCGCCCGGGTCGGCAGCGCGTGTGTAGCGCCTCTGGTGTTGCAAACGTCTATAGGCTACGGTTACCAACCTTCCGGTGGGCCGTAAGCTTGTCTGCCACCTAAGTAGTATAAAAAAAAAAATATATAGCCTATGTTCACTGGGAATAATGTGCCTTTCTAACAGTGAAAGAATTTTTCAAATCGGTTTAGAAGTTCCGGTGCAAACAAACAATCAAACCTTTCCTCTGCATTAGTATAAAGAAGAGATAGCACAATCTAAATTTGTGGGTTCAAATCTATACCTATAGTTTTAAAGTTAACCTTAAAACTGCTTTAGATTTGAACCTACGTTAACGTCGAGATCGGACGGTGTCTGACCCGTAGTCCAGCTATTTCGTCCGTCTATGTAAGTGGTCCACGATAAACTCGAGTCTCGTTGGTCCACCTGGTGTTCCACGGTTAACTTTTTGCACTCTTGGTCCACCTCGGTCTTCCACGGTTACTACGGTCTACACCGTATTTTAGGGTCGGGACGGGACCATATCAAAGTAATTCCACCTAGTTTCATCGAGACGTCTCGTCGTAAAAAGTAAAAAAAAAAATTATCAAAAAAAAAACCGACTTTAAACAAAAACTAAAAATTGAAAAACAAAAATTAACTTAGCACAAAGTAATAGGTAGTAAATTTAGATTTATCAGATATTATTGAATGTAATACTGAAATTGGCGCCAAGTAAAACTATAGGTTTAGGTAGGTATTATTAATCTCTCATAGAAATATTGGCACCGACTTCAGTATTACATTCAATAGTATCTGATAAATCTAAATTTACTACCTATTACTTTGTGCTAAGTTAATTTTATTTTTAAATTTTTAGTTCCTTTTTGTTTGAAGTCGGTTTTTCTCTTGTGTAATTTTTTTTTTTCAGTGACAGGTAGACTGAAATTACATCAGTCTAGGGGTAATGTCCTCCCAAATACAAATTAATCAAGCCCAAACACAAGGTAACTGCTGTAAATCGTTAAGGAATTCCCTCGATTCGGATTTCTTCTATTTCTCCAGGATCCCAGCATCAGATTCTGACTTCCTGTATATGGGACCACATGGGAAGCACCAGCTTTGAAATAAAAAAAGAATCATCGAAATCGGTTAACGCTTTCAAGCGATTTGCCGGTAACAAACATAAAAAAAAATACAGACAAATTTAGAACCTCTTCCTTTTTTGGAAGTCGGTTAAAAAATAAACGAAAAGCTTACCACCTACTTGAAAAATCAGCCCGGACTTTTGCTCAATTTCTCAATGAACTTTTTAAACTCACGCGACATGTAATAGTCATTATGAATTACGGGGTTTTTTACGTGTACACATGTGAATCTTTGTTCACTTCGCGACGTTGTTCTATATTGGAATAGCCGTGGTCCCGGGTTTACTAGTGGTCGGTCAAGTTCCATAATGAATACCCGGAAAAGACCGAAATATTTACTAAAACCTCCGGGTATCATTCGATAGGATCCTTTAGGTTCATTACGTCAACTGTGCCAAAACGTCAACTTCCCAAAACGTCAACTTCTGAAATTAACTTCCCAAAACGTCAACTTCCCAAAACGACAACTTCCCAAAACGACAATTTCCCAAAACGTCAACTTTCCAAAACGTCAACTTTTCAAAACGTCCACTTCCCAAAACGACAACTTCCCAAAACGACTACTTTCAATAAAACCGGCCAAGAGCGAGTCGAACTCCCCCATGACGGGTTCCTTTCGTAGCAGCATAATGTTTATGTTTATGAAATTAAATGTTTTTTTTAGAGTTAATTAGCGAGAAAATTTTAAATGTTCAGGAGAGCAGTTTAAAGTTTTACTTCGAAAATTAGAAAATCAAACATATGGACATAACTTTTTTGTATATTGTCATAGCGTAAAATTGGAAATAGTTCTAGAATCAAGAATTCGACGAGCGTAGAATGGATTTTTTATATATTCGGTCTTTCATGAGTTTTTATGTCGCTTAGAGAAGTTGATTATTTTTCTATATAATTATGGTAAAATGTGACAAAAGTGGTAAAATGTGTTATGAGTAATTATCACTCATTAACGTAAAATTTTCCGCTCTTTTGAGTGTAGTAAGCACGCTCAAAAGAGCGGAAAATTTTACTAAAATGAGTTATAATATGAATGCCATCATTATCGACCAATATGTCGCTTATGCCCTAAATCCTTTTAACCGTCGAAATATATCAAGAAATACATGTTGTGGCGTCATTTCGACCAAAAACTAAGCAAGCGAGGCAATCAGTTGTACAGTATAGGTGTGCTGACAAATGCTAATGGGATTGTGCAAGTCTGAGGTGTGCTCTGTAATGTATCGCCATCGCGGCGCGGCGTGTCAAAGCATAATTGATGCGTTCCGTGTGTGGTGTGTTTGGGGATTTTGTGCCTAATGAGTTTTGTGGGGGATTTCTTGTCTATAGTGGAATATTTGACTAGACTAGTTTTTTACCTTCATCTTTGTATGAGAATAGGATAACTGCGTTTGATTTTTATTTCGAAAAAGACAAGAGATGTAGTTCCGTATGAGCTGTTTGAAAATTATGGGTCGTCACATCTTTCGCCTGGGTCAGCGCTTGTGTAGTATGTCTTGTGTTGCAAAACGTTCATTGGCTCCGTCAACAAACCATCATATGGGTCGTAAGCTAGTCTGCCACCTTAGCAGTATAAAAAATACTGATAATTTTATTCTCGGTTAAAACAAACATAGGGACACTGATGGATGACTGTTTTACCGAATATTAATTTTTACAAACAATCTAAATATTTGCCTTACCAAAGATACCCTAACTTAATTAACAAAGTGTTGTTTTAAGTACATTCTTGTGTACATTATCTCCTGGGAAATGAGGGAGTTTGGTATAATATATATATACTAGCGGTCCGTTTGGCGGTTGACCATCATCTAAAGGTTACTTCAGGATGCGTCCGAAGTCCGAAAGTTTTCTGCGGTTCAGTATGCTATTTTTCTTTCTGGCAGGGTCGCCATGTAATGGAGTGACGTAGGGTATATTAGAGACAACTGTTCGGTGCAATAATTGGTATAAGATTGATAATTCTTGTGGACTTGCATAATATAAGGTGAAGAGAACCACACACTACACAGTACCTAGTCCCAATCCTGGAGAAAGACGTGACCATATCTAAGGACCAGCATCGACTAGTATTACACGTACGACACACACACGTGAAGAAGTTAACCGACATCCACCCACACCTTGTACATTAAGATATGTTTTTAAAATATCAACATAGGTTTTCTATTTTCTCACGAGTTCTCTAATATCGTCATTCTTACAACTTTATCTGCTGAGGCGTAAATACCGCATGGAAGTATTTACATACGTATACTCAATCTTATCTGTACCTAATTTTCGGTACAAAATCAATTGTATTTTAAACATACTTTCATCTTTGCCACTAGACCGAACCGTAAACTTACAGCCTGTTAATCACCAACCTGCTTTTATATCTAAACAAAGGTCTACTTCCTTGTTGTTTTTCACCGTAAAATTAAAAGAATACCCTCGAAAATAATGCTAAAGTATTCTGAACACACCCCTCTGAGTAAAAGTAAACCGCCAATTTCCTACACAGAGCTATTACTTGCTACCTGAGGCAATGATCTGTAAGGCTACCCACCCTCGCGTACTTTAGTTTACCCTCGGGTGAACCCGGGAAGCGGGGGCTGTCGTCAAATTAGTGCATTTGCTGTGAACCCGGGGAGCGAGGTTGATTCGTGAAATATTGTTATTAGGATGTTTGTCGGGCGGTGTGTGCCTTGCGTAGTATGAAACTTACAGTGTTGCCGGAAGCAATATATGTGATTACTAACTGATTAACAGATATTCATAAGTATATCACAAACCACGCTTATACCACAAATTAGAGATAGTACAGATGCAAACCTACGTACTAAATTCGCTGAGGCTTCGCACACATAGACAACTCATTCACAGACACGAGGCTAGCCGGTCTCAACCGGATTTTCGATACTGATTTGTGCGCGAGTGTGTGTAGCAGAGGGTAGGTGTGAAAAAAAAGTACATACATGAGTTTTCCAACTGTACTATCTCTAATTTGTGCTTATACGTTGCAAGGTTGCTGTGTGTCGATGGTATTGCTTGCAGAAACAAAGCAATCTGACAATGAGTTAATTGTGCCCGTTTCCTCATATCTCAAAAACGGCATAACCAATTCAAACATTAGCCTCATTCATTCAGGTTTTATAGCATGTTTTAGTCTTAACGGATAAGATTTGAGTAGCCAATATTGTTCCGTGTCGAAGAGTTTGTAAGAATGTCACTTCCGATTAACGTTTGAACAATCGTAATGGGTGTCATTTCAACAGCAGTAGCCCGTTCTCAGATCAAGCTTGTATAGTACCAATTTAACAGCTGTCTTCGTGATTACATTTTATAACTTTGATTAACCTGTTTTCGTTATTACATTTTATAATTTTGATTACCATGCCACCTGACAGTATGTAGGCAAAGCGTGGTAGTCGTCGGTACAGTGAACACCCCTGCCAGCGGTGTGCTATGATTCTATTTGTGGCCCGGGCAGGTTAATCGGGTCACGAATTGTCCACCGACCCGGATAAACGATTGGACATAAAACTCGGATCCGTTTACGGAAATTTTCGGGAACGCTTAATTATTTTGGTAGTTGGTGACAATTTTGTAAAATACATTTGCGAATCGAAATACGGAAAAGGTTTTTCTTTCTATTTATCTATATAGTTTAAGCGAAAAATTTGTATCCCTTTTTAAAAATAAAACGTGAATCGATGAGCATGACATTTGACACTTATTAAATTAATGTTTTTAATTAAGGAGAAGTTCTTCAAAAGAGGTCTTAGAACTTAGAAGGTTCTTGCAGGGTCGGCAGCACGAGTTAAGCGCTTCTGGTTTTTCATCAGATTTTCTGGCTCTTTAGCGGTAAAAAAAGAAGAATATACGAATCTTGTTTCCAAAAGGGCTCCAGAATCTATAAATGCCTGAAATAATAAAAAAAATCTGAGCAAACGCATTTCTTATCTACACAGGCGTTGATCAATAAAAAATTTACGACTTTGATATAAAAGTGTATTGAGGAGAAAAGGGAGAGGTGCCGGAAAAATAATACCAGTTTATTAATCTGATTTAACGGTAAGATCGTAATAGACCAGGGCGCCGATTCTCGACCACACGACGTGAATGCGTGGACGCAAATTTACGGGTGAAACGTCGTCCGTATCATGTTCGCCGTTCCTAAATATGAGACAGGCGACGCGTCATCCGCCGATTTCCGTCCACGCATTCATGTCGTGTGAAGCGAGAATCGGTGCCCTGGGCGCCGATTGTTGGCCACACGGCGTGAATGCATAGACGGAAATTTACGAGTGAAACGTCTTCTGTGTTCATGTTTGTTCCTAGAATAAGAAAAATACGTTTCACCCGTCAAAATACGTCCACGTATTCCTGGCGTATGAATCGAGACTCTGCGTCCTGTTTTATCTTATTTAGAACTAGACGATACGCGCGGCTTCGCCTGCGTGAAATTCGGTACCCGTTCCCGCTTCCCGTGGGAACATATTTCTGGGATGAAAAGTAGCCTATGTGTTATTCCAGACTCTAAGCTATCTTTGTACTAAATTTTAGCCCAATCCGTTCAGCCGTTAGAGCGTGATTGAGTAACAAACATCTTCACAAACTTTTACATTTATAACATTACTCGTTTTAGGAGTACGAATAATCCCTCATTTCGGTTTCGTCCTTACTGATTACATTTGGGGGATTTCTGATTTAGTATGATTTGCTTATTTAGGATGGAAATGTTTTCGTAAGTGCCTCATCATCAACCGGTCCGGTGTATAGCTTCTTATTCCCATTTCTTTTATACCACTAAGGTAGCAGACCTACTGAGACCCCTTTGAAAAACCCCATACTTTAGGCGTTGAAAACCAAGGCCCAATACCGTAAAGAAATCGTTTTTACCTTTTAAAGCTAGTTAGTTGCCCTTTTATCTATCTAACCACAACAAAGGAAAATATTTTTAACTAACTATCTTCACGCCAAATCCCTTGCGGGGTAGGCAGAAAGAACCGAGCGCCACACGGCACGGTCCATACACACCTCACTTGCTTCTTCAACTTTCATTTTTCTTTTCATGCATGCACGTCGGTTCCTACGGCTCTTGACATCACCTTCAACTAACACACGATTGATTTGGTCGTGGTAGGTGTGTCGTGGCCTTCCCCGACTCCTACGTCCATCCACTTTCGCGTTGTATATCTGTTTTGTCATTCTTTCATCTCCCATTCGTTCCACATGCCCGAACCATCGTAGCATGCCCTTCCTTACTTTAACACCGACACTCTCTTTCAGACCAACTCTCTTTCTTACATCTTCATTCCGAACGCGATCTGCGAGCGTTACTCCGCAGATTTTGCGTAGCGCGCGCATCTCGACCGCGTTTATTCTACTTTCATGCGTTTCCTGCCATACCCAACTCTCGCTTCCATACGTTAGCGTAGGTATCAGCACCGCATTGTGTACTGCGAGCTGGGCCTTTTGACTTAAGCCCTTGGTACCTAAAAGTTTGCCTAACGCTCCATTCACACTATTGCCCGCAGTTACCCTCTTTTCTACATCAGCGGTGTACCGTCCACCGTCCGTGTGTATTTTTAGTTGCAAAAATACAGATGATTTAATAATGCATCCAAATTTTATACATAAAATTTATCCATAGGAAGGAAGTAAGTAGTATAAATTCGATTACGTTTTATCGAAACATTTTCCTCAAATAAAATGGATTGGTTTCCAATGAGCTTACATTTTTTATAAAAATACGAACAGATCGTATCTGCGTGCCATTTCCGAGCGTTCCTTAGGATTTTATTTTAGACCATGCTTTCACTTACATACTTACAAATATGCATGGCATGCACCGTCCTCCATAACATATTGAAAAACGACTCTATTCCACTTTAATCCACTAAACATATCCATTCATGGATTTTAGCCCCTCTATAAAATAGAGTGCAGAGGGGCTTATGACGAGACTTTGTCTGTAGTCTGTGACTCTGTAGCATTAATCTACGTGACTAGGTCACGTGGATCATCTGTTCAAAGTTTGAAATAAAACAAAAATGACAATTTCAATCGGATTGAATTTTCACTTTCACAAGAAACGTGTTAGAGAGGGGCAGTCTGGTGAGAACGGTAGTTATGAAAGTAATTACCTAAGCAATTTTTAGTTTATGCTAACTATTCTAATATTGTGCTGTGACGTTTTTCTATACGTGCATCAGTTCCAAGAAGTGCTAACATACATACGGTCACGCCTTTATTCCCGAAGGGGTAGGCAGAGGCTTATATGCCCACATTTCACCTTGATAGAATTTATCCCACGTAATAACTGGTGAGCCGTATTGCCGTGTTTAATTAGACAGACGCAGGTTGTGACTGCCTGCTGTTGAAAAATTTCAAGCCGCCTATCAACAATATTAATATAAACCTCCATGTCAGGCCACCATTTTTTAAGACATATTGACAGATTTTTCTTTCATCGATGTTTCTCTCCCTCCCTCGACAAGAAACCTCATTACCATTTCTTAAGAACACGCCACAAATTTCATTTTAACATTAACATAATACAACATTGAACTTTTAACCCTCCGCCTTCAACCAATACTCGCTGTACTTATTGAGCCATTAACCCGTCGCCTGCCGCTAAAAGACGGAGTTTGCACAACACGGCCCAACCCGATCGTCGAGTGCACACCTACGCTAAATAATTACACGTGTTTCTCCCTGCGGTGGGGGTTAATGACGTTATTGGTGTGCGAGTACGTTGACACACCCGGCACGATAATTAGAAGTTTCGGAACTAGAAAAGTTTCAGTTACATAGCTCAGTCCTCTCCTGGGTCGGCAGAGGTACCAACGATAACCGACCATCAGGTGAGCCATAACATAAATGCTACCATAGTAATATAAAAAATAACTGATAAAACTTGATGTAATCTTTTTATGAAACGAACACAGGCATACTTGAATTTTTAGTATCCAGTAAAAAAGAGATAAAGAAAGAAAATCTATTTGACTTTCAGCGGTAAGCGAGGTATTACAAAGGAAATGAGGGAAGTAAAAAATCTTTAGTGCTAACAGTAAGGTAAAACAGACGCTTATCTATTAAACCTACAAGATGTTTGTTTAATCTTACCTGGATCGTACTAGATGAAATGTAATACAGATTAAAATCTTTCTTAATCGAGTATTTGTTGAAATACTCGGCGTGTTGATTTATATTTTAATATATATAGTTTCTTTTTCGACTTTACGACGGGGAAGTTGATGGTTTTGGATGCTAATTTACGTCCAATTTTTATTGAAATTCATGTACTAAAACGATAAAATGCAACATCTCGTGTCGTCCGACAATGTACACAAACTCGCCGGGCAATGGCCCCCATTGACAGTGGCACAGCACGTAATGTAGAATCGATGACGTCCTCCTTACCGTGTCACAGCTACTGTTGCATCGCTTTTAGGCAGGGGTTAAGACTTGTTATAAACTGCAGTAAAGTTGATTCAAGTAGATGAAGAACTCCTTTTGCTGTATTTGTATGTTCTCTAATAAGAAAGACTACGCACAAAATTTGATTAACTTTAGAGAATTAATTTTTTGAGATTTTTTTCGGTATTGGTAAAAAAGGTCTATGTTACTATGGGGCTTTCCTTTTTTACATAGACGCGTGGTGATAGATTGTCCAGCAGCTTGGGTCCACAGTAGGGTGGAGATAAGCGGCAATCCATTAAATATTCACCGTTCGTAGCGGGGTCGGTACGGAGAACCCGTCATCAGTCACAGAGACATTTTCATACCTTGTGTTGTAAACGTCACAGCTAATAAATAGATTTTTTTAAGATTATTTTGTGAGTCGGACTCGCCAAAAAACAACGCCGTAACACGTGTTTTCTTGCCGTTTTTTAAAACGAGACCGAGATGTTACTTTTTGAAGTAAAACTTCTTTAGGCGCGACTAGGTAGTAACGCTTACGATTTGAATTTTGAATGATATTAATATAACATTTGATGCCGTCAATGGCAAAGAAGTTTTACTTCAATCGCGCGTACAGGTTACACGCACACACTTTTTTTTATTTATGTATTTTATTGTACTTACACACATTTTTTGTATTTTCTGTTGTTTTTATAGTAACTCCACTAATTTACTGAGCGCAAACCAGAAAATTAAATGATGTGCCAAAAAAACCAATTGATAAACTAAACATGTCCGACTTGAAAAACTCAAATATTACTTAGAACGAGATGAACTTTTTAATCTAATTCACATCAAAAATGTGGTCCGTACATACAATATATGATTTGTAAAACATGAATACGAATTGTATATCAGAAATACTAACTTGCACTCTAAATTGTACAATCTTATAACGGAATAGGTTAGATTTGGTTAGACTTTTATTTTTTTGTTCAATAAAATTTAATTTTGTAGGGGTGACTGCTTAAATTGGGGTTTTACTAAGAATAAACGATGTTCCTAAAAGTAATTTAGACGATGGTTTTCCATAAAAATGTTTGAATATTTTTGTTAAACTTAGGGCTCGTTTAAGGAGACGCGGGGCGTCAAGCGTCGCGTACGGCGTGACTTGCAGCGGCGCGTAAAGCGATTTGACCGTTTATAGTCAGGCGGCGCGTGAAGCGGCCCGCGTAGCGTCACGCGCAAAAACAAACATATAGAAATGTAGGAGCTCGTTTAAGGAGACGCGGGGCGTCGAGCGACGCGTGCGGCGTGGCTTCCCTCGAGGCTGCATCCGTCGCGTGGTACGCAGCGACACCCGCTGCGTCACCCGCTGCGTCACCCGCTGCGTCACCCGCTGCGACACCCGCTGCGTCTCGTCTCGACTAGGGATGTAAACTTTATTTATAAATGATAATGATATGTATATCAATATTTCAAAAATATCAATATATCGTTAATAAAATCGATATCGTAACCCAAAATATAAAAAAATCATTAAAAAATAAAATCATTGTTTTGGGTTGTATTGCGTTCATAAAGCCCCCCGTATAATATTTTTCCTTATTTATCTCCCATGTACAGACAGCGACCTGTTACGATTTTATTATATGTATTGATTCGGAGGGTTCTGCTCCGGAGGGATTTATTGTGGTGTAAATTTGGAGAGGCCTACGTCCAGATTTGATTGATTTTGGCTATCTAATTTGAATTACCAAAACTATTAAAATGTTAAATATAAAGTTAACACTTGGCTGCCACCGCCACGGTGGCGGAGTGAAAGTGCATGCGACTGCCACACTGAGGTCTTGGGTTTGATTCCCGAGTCTGATCTGGGGTTCAAACCGATGGGCCGATCGAAAAAATAAATATTTTTCCAAGTTTGGGTGTTTTCCATCTACATGTACTACTCGTATTAAAAAAATTTGAAGTTGTCGTGTCTGTACAACAGAGATATGGCTATGCTACATGGAGGAAAAGTACCTTAAATATTGTAGATGGAACATTTTACTGAAAGAAGACATTATTTTAATTTAAAAAACAACTTAAACTGCATTCATAGATTTTTTAATAATTACATGGTTGAGCCGGGAATCGAACCCGCTACACGAGAAAAAATAATCACCCCTTAGGTTAATCATACCAATCGAAAAGCTTCATCATAAGGATTATTTTTTGCTAAGTAACATTGTGTCAGAAATAAACGGAAGACCATGAATTTTAACATTTTTAATGCAAAAGTCCCATATTGTTGAATACAAAGTCGCACACTTTTGATTATTTTACTCCTTGTCGATCTTTTGATCTTGGTGTGGTGGATATTTATAATAATACGTCCAAGTTCTGTTTGTAGCTCGTGGACATATTTCTTGTAAACTACATTTAATATAGGCTGCGGTGACCTTCTGGTGGGTCGTATGCTTGTCTGCCACCTTAGTGGTATAAAAAAATTACATGTCATAACCCCATAAAAAATCTAACGTTGTTAGATCTGTGGATCTCGGCGGCCATCGTATTTGTCCCGATCCAGGAACGAAAGTCTTCATTGAGATCACCGGCGATGCCAGCTTTTCATTTTTGTGAACAAAGTTTCACATCAAATGTTAAAATACATGCTCTTCCTTTTATTTTTGACACTATGTTACTAAAAATAATCCTTATGATGAAGCCTTTCGATCGGTATGATAAACCTACGGAATGATTATTTTTTCTCGTGTAGCGGGTTCGATTCCCGGCTCAACCACGTAAGTTGTTAAAAATCTATGAATATAGATTAAATTGTTTTTTAAATTAAAATAATGTCTTCTTTCAGTAAAATATTCCATCTACAATATTTAAGGTACTTTTCCTCCATGTGGCATAGCCGTGGGACATCCTGTATAATTATCTTTCATAAATATCGATGTATCGTTTATTTTGCGTACATGACATTTTGCTTTCATGACGTTCTGCTCCAGAGGGTTATAAACATCGATTACATTTTTTTAAATAAAATATCGATATTTTATTTTGAAAAATATTTTTATTTTAATATCGATATTTTCTAGGAACTTAATTGCCCGACATTCCTAACGCATACCCCGCACCTCTCCCACCCCTTCCTTGGCGCGGCCTTTGCGGCGTCACCCGCAGCTTCATCCGCCGCGTTCCTCCATTGCGAGACTCGCTGGTTTACCCGCCGCGTCCTCCGCGGCGTCACCTGTCGCTTCATTTGCCGCGTCCAACGCGACGACACTCGCCGCTGGGGCAGCTACAACTCAAACAAACGCCTACAAAAACGCTTCTCCTTGAACGCTCTGAACATTTCCATATGTTTGTGTTTCTGGCGGCCCGCTCGGCGGGCCGCGCCGCTCGAAGCGCCGCGTCTCCTTAAACGAGCACTAAGGAATTGTTAAATATACTATTTTGATAATAGTTATTCGTTCAGTAAAACAGTTCTGCAAATACCATTAACCAGTATAATGAATTTGATTTATTTAGTGTGCATAATTAGTATGCAGGTCAGTATTTTTGTTTTGGTTTAACTTTGAAATATTTAGTTCAGGAAAAGGGAATATACAGATATCGATTTAAATACATGCCTTATAAAAACCGAACTCATTTCCCTATTCCAATATCAGGCACAATAAATCCAGTCTTCATGAAATAATGTCGGTCCCAAGAATATTTGACTACGAGAACGTGAAATAGGTTTATTCAGAAGATATGTTTATCGGTACAAAACAATATAATGTATTTACGAGCAGTTCTATTTTCATGACGCGAAACCTTATAAAAGGCGGAGCTGTTTAGATAGTTACAGAGATTATCTAGCGTTCGATATTAACTGTTTTATTTCATTTTAATGTCGACTTCGTAAGACTCGATTTTTTCTGAATACGTTTCTAGACAGTTACTTACTAGTGAAAGATTATTCTGGAACTACGGTACATAAGGACATGGTATTCAGTATACGGTTGATAAGGATATGGTACATAAGGACATGGTATTCAGGGCACAAAAACGCTGTGTAAGAGCTATGTTCTCATTAAAGGTAATTAATAGCTGCATGCCTTTCTTTAAAAAATATAATATTTTAACTCTGCCTTCTGTTTATATATTTGAAATAGCTGTGTTTGTCAAGCGCAATCTAAACTTATTTGTACTCGCCTCAGATGCGTATGGCAGAATGCAAAGAGACAGAAGCCGTCTGTGCTTACATAATGCCCATACAGCACTTATGCATAACAGTGTTTTTGCCATGGCTCCTAAAATCTATAACAAATTGCCTAAAAATATAAAAGACTTAGACTTTGATACATTTGAACAACGCCTAAAAAAGCTGCTGGCTGAAAGATGCTACTACACTATCAAAGATTTCCTATCTGAGCCAAATTTGAGATAGGACTAGGTATATGATTAATATTATTGTATTATATCTTATAATTGATTGTTATTGTATAATGTCCCATTGCATTATTAATAATTTTATTTGTATTTTAGTATGTTGTTTAATGTGGATTTTGTTAATGACATTGTAATTTGTTTTCTCTAATATTGTATCAATTCTATTATTGACTGAGTGTATATTTCCCATTTAACTAATAATGATTTGTTTTATATCATATCTTACAATTTGAAATTTTCTAATGACATTGTAATCACTATTATTTGACATCTTACAAATTCTATTTTGACATTATTTTAATTTTCATTACCACGAACCATTCTGCAACGCCTTTATACACTTGTTTTCTGCAGGTATGAGTTCTGTTATAATCTTTGTTGACTTATGTTATAATCTTTTGCATGCCATAGAGTGGCGATAAAACAGTGCACTTTACCATATATAAATATGTACCAACAATGTATTACCTGTTTTATGCAAAATAAATACTGATTACTGATTACTATGACCCAATTATGATTTTTGATAAGGTATAAATAATGTTATAAATAGATACAATATAAAATTTGAAATTTTACATGCAGATAAATCTGCGAAACATGCTTGAACATTATAACCATGTAAGATCTTTTGTATAAACACCGTGTTTCGTGTAATAAATGTTTTTTTTTTATTATAAAAGTTAATTTAGGTTTTTGGCACAATGCAAAATGTTGATCATATGGCATACGGAAAAGTGTTACCTATATAACAATCCGCATACAAGCTAACTAGGTAATCTATTAAAAGAATACACCATTGACTGGTTCGAGTTAAGGCTTGTATGTTCGAAAGAGACTCATCTTAGGGTGAACTTTATACTAGGAAATATTCTTCGATTTGATCTGATAATACTATATTATTGTAATTTATTAGATAATCTTGCTTTTTTAACGGATCAAAACACGATTAGGAATACTTTGTTCGATCGAAATCGCTCTCGAAAAATAAGAAATATTGCAAAAATCTTAACAAGTAATGTACTTTTTTTTTATCTAAATAAATGAGTTTAATTCTCATAAAAACTTGTCATAAAATAGATATACGTCTTAGTAATATTTTACGTATAGATTTTTTCTTAAAACCCCTCAAATTTTATAACAGTATTACAATGTATTAGAATCGAAACAAATCCGGCAAAAGCATAGCTGCAATCGTTCGAATTGCCTTAGGATTTGTCAAAGTCGAACATTGCAGCCTTAAGCCTAGTTACAGTAAAATAATCTACGCATAGTCCTGATGCAATCCTAGATCAAAACATTTAATGTTGATCCTTGCTTAGCCATCTACCACTTTCAAAATCATTTCAAAATCGTTTTCAATTCTGTCATCTAAACTAAAACAAGAAGCCGTGAGACTGTCTCACCCGACTGCCCCTCTAACGTTTATTGTAAAAGTGAAAGTTCAATCCGATTGACGTTGTCATTTTTGTTTTATTTCAAACTTTGAACAGATAATCCACGTGACCTAGTGACGGAAAATGCAACAGAGTCACAGACTACAGACACAAGTCTCGCCATAAGCCTCTCTGCAATCTATTTTACAGAGCTTGAATGTTTGTGTGACCACTAAGTTTAAGCAAACGTTCCCTTAAAATACCCTCCAACTATAATGACAGCTGTGGCGGGGATGGGGAAGCTTGCTTAGTGGGAAACGGAGTTTCCTATCTGTATGTAATACAAGTACAGTACTACCACGTTTATAAGTCGCATCGGCTTTATTCGGCTGCGCAGAATAGCTCATCCCACTGACGAATTAAACCGAATGAAAATTGCAACATACATACATATGTATGTATGTATGTATGTAAATTGCAAAGCAATTTCGAACTTATTGCTACTAAATTAAGGTCGAAAAAAATAACAAGACGTGAACAAGATGTGTATGACAGAGAGCAATGAACGCGACAACACCGTTGTCTAGACACACTGACTGCCGAGCCAGACATGGCGCGTACGCATCAGCCAATAGCAGGCAAGTATTTTCGCGGGAATATGTGGCGCGCTGTGATTGGTAGAGATATATTTTCGCGCCTTACAAAAAAATGAGTTCTGCGCAGGTACATCGGTGTAACTTATAAAACTGGTAGTACTGTACTATTGTGTTAATTTTGCCTTAACATTATGTTTTTACCACCGAGTTACACAACCCTTAGTGCGCCTTCACACTAGCGTAGGCGTTCGATGGACGTATGCGCGGCGTATACGCGACGTATACGCGACGTATACGCGGCGTATACGCGGCGTATAACCCGCGCTAGCGTCACACAATTCGTTGACGTTATGGTATCATCGTTAACAAAATAGATTCTGAACACTATTGATGGCTTTACTTTTTAAAAAGAAGACTATTGCGAACTGCGAATAAAATTTTGTTCGTGGTTCGGGAAAGACTTTCCGGGCTGCGCCTCGGGACCCTATGCTATTATTTTTTATATCGATTTCTTTCATTAATTACATAATAATTAAAACGATGCATACGAAAATACATGTTAATTTGCAATCCAACATGGCCGCCGCCGCGCCGTATTTACAAAATTTCATGACGGGGATCGTTTTAGAGGTTTTTAGTATGCTGAGTACGAATTGTATGACGATTTTGAAATCCAATTTGGCCGCCGCGCTGTAATTACGAAATTTCATGATAGGTATAGTTTTATGGGTTTTTAAGTATGCTGACTACGAATATCATGATATTTAAATTCCCACTCAGCATATAAAATAACCGGCATCCTGCCGTTCGGCAGAATTTGTTTCGTCAATTTTCACTCCCCAAAAAACTTATCACATAGTTTCATTTCCTAAAAGATTCTTTAGCAAATTTATATTTCGCATTTTAATTGCTTCGTCAAATTACAGCTTGCTCAATTTTTATTAAGTCAAATATACTCTTAAGATACTTATTTTCTAGTAGGAGTCATTTCCATGCCGAGAATAAGTCGCTTGTGAACAGGATAGTACACAATCCCCCAGTAACGCGGCGTATACGCCGCGTATACGTCGCGTATACGTCGCGTCTACGTCGCGTATACGTCGCGTCTACGCCGCGCATACGTCCATCGAACGCCTACGCTAGTGTGAAGGGGGTCTTAACATTCATAACAACAAAATATGGTTAAAAAACAAACATGAAACTTTTCAAATAACAAATTTGAAATAAACATGAGCGTAGTATTCAAATTCGAAACAACCGCTCAAAGCCTGAGGTATTTGCGTTTAAAATTTTAATAAACATTACTTCGAAGGGTAACGGTCGCATTATTGCTGGCAACACACATAAAATATTCAAGCGCGGCCGTGGGTGTTGCCACTGCGGTAACTGCTCCGCACATGCTGGGTGAAATAAAGTTCTACGTGAAGCTTATAATTTATTCATTACCGTCCACTCTATGCTAAATTAGCAAATAGGTAAGTTAGAAAGCCTGCGATAAATCTGGGTGACATTGAGAAGGGTTTCGCTGTTGACGACAATATTAAATTACGATGATTTATGGTGATAAATTGAGATTTACAGGGTTTCATTCATACCTATCTGATTATCGAAAACTGAAGCGTTTGAAACTTTCACCTCGAATATGAATTATGAAATAGACTATGAATTTATTGTTATGTTTTTTATCTTTAAAATTGAATTTGATCAACTTTTCTTGAAATTTTACATACATAATCATATAGTTTGAATAATACTAAAGTGAATAAAAAATGTAAATATTTATGGTAGGTAAATAATTTTACGTTGTGAACTTCCAGCGACTAGAGTGCAAAATATTTGATCAATCAAAACATTTTATCATCAAGTCTAAATAAGACAAAATCTAATCGAGATCTAGTCCATTGAATGCCTTATCTTATGGAGACATGGCCATAAAGCTTCTCCCCTTTGTTCTGGCGTTATCAACCAAACGTATAACTCTAAATAACAATATACACAACCCCTTTATATATAAACAACACAGGCTGAATATCTTCCTGAAAAGACATTGTCTCTTACTCGTTTAATACATTTCTCACTTTTATCGCGGGTTTCCAACTTAGCACTTTCGATGCTAGATTTAAAAACCTAAAACAGAAATACTCTTTATTGTACACCAGAAAATACATTTGAATTGAGTTTATATTTCGGACTAGCTGACCCTGCAACTTCGTTTACGTCACATAAGGTGTATAAACGGAGAGGTATTTCTTCATCAGACTCATCAAGCAGCGTGTGAAACTGTCCTGTTTGCTTAATCATAAAAGAGCTTAAAGATTAAGTCTATTCTAAAACAATTAAGCCAACACGCCAGTTTAGATTTACCCATTCTTAGATTCATATATCTGTGTATGATTATTTAAAGTGATATAACTTTTTTATTTATTAACCGATTGACATGAAATAAACACTAAATGCTAAGTAGAGCAAACCTCAACACAATAAAGAAAACCGCATTGCAATCGGTTAAGCGGTTACTCAGATTAGCGTGCACAAGCGTACAGACAAAACTTCAAAAAATCATTGTATTGGGTTCTATTGCGTTCATTAAGCCCCCCTATAATATGTTTTCTTATTTATCTTCCATGTACAGACAGCGACCTGTTACGATTTTATTATATGTATTGATATTGATGACAATTGGTGGCTTTATCGCACAAAGCAATAATTTGGCACTATTGTCAAATCTGTAACTAAACTTTATTACTTAGTACACCTAGCACTTGATTGAGCACTGTTTAGCGAATATCCGGATTAATTTTCCATACCGCCGCTGAACAAAACGTTAACTTCTACACGTAAAACGAACGAAGAAAAAAACATATTTACCACCATCTTTTTTAAATCAAGACGATCTACCACTTTTCGAGACGCCCGTTTCCTCAATTCCTAGAATCGAGTTTACAAACCCTACTGTTATCCCTTATATAACAAATGTTATTTACCCCTACAAGTACCGCAACATAAAGGTGCTCCCACATTGACGTGATGTATTAGGCGCCGCGCCGGTCGTCTAGACGGTGCTATGTCGATCACCTTGGCCGACGGCACCCGTGCCAAATGTTTCAAAGATAATGCCCCTTGACAAAGGATATTGGCTTCGACCGATGGCGAAAGCTTTTAGAAATTGATGGCATGTCAGTATTTAGGTAGTGCGGTTATGTAGTGTGGATGAGAGTGAATTAGGTTAAGAAAAAAGGGTCATTAAGTACTAACGGCATTTTACTAAAATTGTGATTTTTTAGAGGCCCGTGCCTAAAGTGCAAAAACTATTGGATTTTCTGTCAATCAGTCTGCCTGTTATCAGGCTCATGAACCCTGATAGCTTTGTTGCCGCTATGACTATAACATTACAAAAAGAAAACCACAAACGATTTTTGTTGCCGTTTCTTGATAGGCTCTAATCCGACTCAGTTTTATCCTGTACTAGCTGATGCCCGCAGCTCAGCCCGCGGAAAATTTGTTTTCGTGGGAACTTATTCCCGGGATAAAAAGTAGCCTATGTGTTATTCCAGACTATAATGTATATCTGTACCAAATTTTAGCCAGATCCGTTCAGCCGTTTGAGCGTGAAAAAGTATTGTACAACATCCACACTCACAAACATTCGCATTTATAATATTAGTAAGATTTTTCTTTTCCTAGTGTGTTTGATATCTGTGCTTACATGTGCTTCGTGACTTGCATCTCAGTAGATGCAAGTCACGAAGGTAAAGGTAAAGTCAGTACTTTCAATTTAGTGACTGCGATATTAGGCAACCGAGACGAATTGGTTACGTGCTTTCAAATTCCAAACGAAGCACTTAATTCTTTACTTGTGCTGTTATTGCTATTATAATTTGTCACTGATTAACTGGTTTCTGTTAAAATACGTATTATGTTACATACCTACATATAGTCACGCCTTTATCCCCGAAGGGGTAGGCAGAGGCATAGTATCCGCCCACATTTCACCTTATACTCGTAGTGTTATGTCCCACGTATTATGTTATTGAATTCAAAAATGATCTAAATTGTTAATTAATTAATATCCAAACAAACTGAAACTCTTTTAACTGGAAATTCCACAAATCAGTCAACCGTCTCAGGACCAGCCACTACTGGTAGGGGGCTAAGATGCAATAATAGTGATCGTTTACAGAACACTACGTTACCGGTTCATTTTTTCCGTTAAAATCCGATCCAGGGCAACTACCTACGGCCGGAATTCGACGGGTCCACCGTATAATGTTCGGCTGATATAATATTATAATAACAATAAAAACCTTTTCACAAAATCTTACCGAAAATAAGCTTTCTCCTAGTAATATTAATTACAAAAAGTTTTTGACACGAGGTAGCAAGCTTTGTACGCTCGCGCGGGGGGTTGTGATGTAGAAGCTGGGTACTTTTTGTTGAGCTAACTTTGCGACCGCTACTCTGCATGTGTTGACTTTTACGGCTTTTCAATCTTAAGTCTTGGTTGAGGCGAGGCTCAACGCTAATTAAGTTTGCCAATTACAAACTTTATGTACTTACATTGTTTGTTGCCAATTGCGAGTACAAACTCCGCAATGTTTGGATATTATAAGGTCTTGTATTTTTAAGTAGAATTTTACATATAGTCACTGCTTAATTTCCGAAGACAAGGCATGCATTTGTCGATATGTCCGCATTTTACCAATAGAATTTTGGTGGTGAGTATATGGCCTCGTTGAAATAGACTGTAGAAAATACAAATCACTCATAAAACCTTTAACGTGACGTAACGACTGCCGATTTACTTCTCAATGGGACCAACGGCCATCTGAAGCACGGAAACCCTAAGGCGCTTAGCAGACCACGGGGCGACATAATAAAGATCTCGTCGGCCCATCGATGCCCGCGATTGCCCCTAACCGCGAAAATGTGTGCCCGGCGGGCACCCGCGCATTGGCGCGGTCTTTTTGCCCTTCATGTGCGTTGGTAGTATAGGATTCCTTTAGCGCAATCGTTCGCAGTGAAATTGACCGACCCGGCCCGCCCCGACGTTTACAAAACACCTAAATGGCCTCATAGTGGTCAACTATCTCTGGGCGGTCTAGATGGAAGGACTTCCATCCTTCCATCAAGTCCTTCCATCCAGTCCTTCCATCTAGACCTTTGAAAATGCTGTGAAGCGAAACCGGTCAGGTTTATAATAATAAATATTGTGGAATAGTACAAGTGTCGTTTTCAATATGTGCAGCAAGTTCCACCAAGTGCCGTCAATCAACAGTATAAATAATATAATGTAAATGTTTAACAAAATGATAGTTTTCGGAACACTGGGTTGGCGAAGTTACAAACACGAATACAAATTGAAGCATGGAATTCGCTTGAATTCTTTGTAAACCAACACGACTTTTTTACATTATCATATTCCTAATATCATAGACATCGAAACCGGCTCCCTTATGTGATAAAAGTAAGCCAATTTACTCGTGACGCCTCAAGCCATATCGACGTATCAGTGAGTTTCGCGCACGAAGCAACTTCGCCCCGATATCTCATAACGCCAATCTGTATATTTGCCTCTAGGGGCACGTACGCCGCATACACTCAGGTTGCCATTTTACCCCATTTCACCGTCTCGCCAGGCTAGACACTTTAGAAGCTAGCTCAGTATTAATAAAGCCAACAATTCAGACTTTCGTACTCTCATCACGATTTCTCGTATGGACGATTAAATTCTATGTAGAGGACAAACTTAATATAGCTTTTTAAAGTTCAAAATACGTACTTGGCAATGTTGAAGTCGTGTAAAGTTTAAAGTTGCTAACTCTTTTGGCGTCTTTTATTTTTAAATCTGCTGCTTTTGGATGGATAACTTTTTTGTACCTATTACTCACGATATACTTTGAAAACTCTATGTAATTTATTGGCACATTTTGGTCATCTTTCATAGAAACATGACTCGTTACTTGGCTGAATTTGACTAACTGCTCTATTATATTTTGTCCATCGTGCAATCGTCTACTATCAACATAAAGTTCCCATATTATAAGATTGTAGTGGAAAATCAAATCGATAAATGAGGGAAGTTCACAGTATTGTGTGGTAATGTGAATGTTTGAAAATGCGGAATATTTTAGAAATTACTGCATAATCAAATACAAGATTTGATTTATCGAGTTTCTTGAGCTCAAATTCTAATTTCTTGTTACCATAAAGTTTGCAACAGTTTTAAGCAATCCATAATCATTAAACTGAAATTAAAATTAACTTGACCTTCTTGAATAGGGACAACGAAATTGAGGAAAGACTTGTTTCGTATTTTATTGAAGTTCACCCCCAAAACAGATTTAAAAGTAATTTTGGGGTGATTCGCTTCGAACTTGATAAAATATATCAAAACTCCATTGTGCCTATATCTATATTGTCTAAATGCTGACCGCCTGTGATTAGATTGCCTACCTAAACATTCTAACTTCGGAGTGGCTGCAGCCGGTGCGGACGAGCCCTGAATTATTGATTGCCCGGATTCAGCCCACGTGACGTCACAGCTAATGCCTAAAGACGCACGCGGATACCCGGCTTTAAGTCGCTTAGGGTGATTTCAGACTACGGTATACTATTGTGCAATATAGTATAGTACGTATAATAATCTTCTAATATTATAAATGCGAAAGCTTGTGAGTGTGGATGTTATTTACTCTTTCAAGCTCTGATAGACAAAAACCGCTTAAACGGACGCTGAAATTTGGTACGGGGTTAGGTAGTAACTTGGCATACCACATAGGCTGTTTTTATCCAGGCTGTAAGTTCCCATGGGAAGTGGGGTTGGGACAAAGTTCTACGCGGGTGGAACCGAACGGCTTCATCTACTACTATAAAATTATTATAGTTTGTCATACGTTAATCCTTATTAAGGACAGTGTGTGCTATATAGTATAGAAAGTAAGGACTGCTTACTTTTTATACTATAATAGCACAACAGTATAGCGTAGTCTGAAGTCGCCTTTACAGTAGCTGCTCCCTAGACCCCTGTAGCATCGGCTGTTTGACCCGGTGCCCGCCGGCGTTGCCATGGTAACGCGGTTTATCTGCCATTGATAACGTGACGGCATAAATTTACGACCATCCCCACAGTCCCTGTTTATAATGCTTATATCTTGAGCGATAATATGAGTTGTAGATACCTATTCTAATCTAGATCAGATAAGATTAAACCTAGATTTTACATTTCGATAGAATTTTCGAGATTTGTGTCAATAATTTTATAACAACAATTATTAAAAAATAAATACATACAGAAGTTTTGAATGGCAATGTACCTACATAACATTAAACAAATAAAATTAATTAGTAATTTTATAGCAATTTCCAAAAAAAATCGTCATGGTTTTTGGGCCTTTTTTTACGTGTGGAAATATCTCAAGGATGCTATGCCGGACTCTTACCGGCTAAAGCTATGTCCCTTACCACTGCTTTCCCCGGGTAAGCCCTCTGAGGGATGTCCCAGCATTGGTTTCGGACCAACCAAAAAAAAATGACATAGTTGACCATTCATCACTATGCAAACTCAAATGTAAGATTGGAGGTATTAAGAGAAGAAAAAACAAACTCATTACCTTTTAAATAAGTTTGTTAAAATTTTCTCAATTCAAGTAACAAGAAACCTCATTAAGGTTGTATGCGTAACAATATACATGATTATTGTGGTGACAAATATTTAATACTTCGGAACCATAAAGCAACGCGAACCATAAAGCAACGCGAACTGTCTGAGGGGAGACGGCATAGAACGATTGCTCGGTACAAAATTTTCTGTCATATTTTGCGGGTGGCGGGGGGAAATCTTCCTTCAGTTTGTATGGAACTGGGCACTTTTTGTCGTCGATATGTCACATTATGTGTCACATTATTGCCAGAGGGGGTTTGAAAGCTTTGGCCCCTCCCTCTGTAGAGGCGCGCGATGCTCTGTGTTCGGAACCCACTAGGCGTTTTGCCCTTTCAACAATAAATTATATTTACATTATAATGAACCGTTCACGCGATACAATCGATGTTATCGTGTTCATGACGGCTGGAGGTCGATTGAACTGATTCAATGGCAGCCTTGGAAGGTAGAAAATTGATGAACAAAACTATGAACTTTGCCTCAAGCCTTCTTTTATGGCTTTTGAAAATTAAAAGAAAAAGCTAAGTAAAGCTGTCGACAGCTGGAGTATAATCACCTCTGATATTGCAAACGTCTTGCTGAAAAGGTGACCACTTTTCGATTAGGTGTACGTTAATACACGTCGGTACAAAAAAACCAGCTAAGTGCGAGTGGGACTCGCGCACAGAGGTTTCCGTAACAAAAACGTCAAAAAATCACGTTTGTTGTATGGGAACCCCCCTTCTTTTTTAGGTTTTAATATTTGTTGTCATAGCGGCAACAGAAATACATCATCGCTGAAAAAAAATGTTCTCTAGATATGCGGTTCCTGAGATATAGCGTCGTGACTGATGGACAGACAGACGGACAGCGAAGTCTCATGAATAGTGCCCCGTTCTTACCCTATAGGCACTGAAAGATACGCTAAAAGGATCCGTGGCTTTATGAAAAGAGAAACTCGTATGAAACGACTGTTGAACATGTGGTAGAACGCTCACCCGCCATAGGAACAAACGATCTGGAAATGGTGGTAGGCAGGAACTGGATGCAAAAAGTGCAGGACCGTGTGTTGTCGTTGATATTGCGCTTGGCGGCCATCTTGGTGACGTATGTCCGTCGAGCCGTCTGTACTAAAAAAATAACGTACGCAGCTTCGCGAGGCTAGCCCGCGCTCGCACTACGTCACGATGACGTCACTTAACTGTCATTATGACAAGGTTCCAGCGCAATACCAACTTGCGGGACTTATAAATTGGCAGAGGTTCACGTTCAGCAGTGTACTGTCTGCTATTGGCTGATTTGATTGATTACTGCATTATAAACCTACATCTTGAATTACTATCTACTCCTGAAAACTGCATTCCATCTCTATGTTGTTAAATGTAAGTGAATAGACAATGAAACCTACTTCATTTTATACTATACTAGCTGGTGCCCGCGACTTCGTACGCGTGAAAATTAAGTTATAATGCCAATTTTATTGCTCTCTGCTTAGCCCCTAGGATATGTAGCGTGATAATATAGCCTATTTGAAGACCCTACCCGAAGTAAATATTTGCACAAAATTTGAATCAAATCTATTGAGTACTTTTCGAGATCCTTCCGGACAAAGCAAAGCAAACGGACAAACAGACAAAAAAAATTCTAACTATATTTTCGACTACTGTATATTATGTTGAAGTAAGTAAGAAAAACTTTATTGTACACCAAACATGAAATAACACCTGTAACTGAACACCCAGCGAGTATTTTTTTAAAATATTTCCAACTAGCTGATGCCCGCAGCTTCACCCGCGTACAATTTGTTCTCGTGGGAACTTATTCCCGGGATAAAAAGTAGCCCATGTGTTATTCCAGACTATAATGTATATCTGTACCTAATTTCAGCTCGATCCGTTCAGCGGTTTGAGCGTGAAAGAGTAACAACAAAGAGTAACATCCACACTCACAAACTTTCGCATTTATTATATTAGTTTCATATACAGTTTTGACTTTTCTATCATTTAATTATATGTATAGATAAAGCTGTACCCGTCAATATAATAAGCTGTATCGACCACAGTAATATTACACTGAATCATAGAACTCTTGAACGATCGACAGCGCCAAGGTGGTACCTCCTGTCAGTTGTGAAAACAACCCGAATAATTGAGTACATCAGTCACAAGACGTGGGTACTTTCAAAGTCAAATATTTTATTCACACAAACACGAGGTAGCACTTATTAAAGTCAAGAAACTACATTAATATTCCGTAGCTAAGTTTTCTGTGAATCAATAATGATTGTGTCGATCAGGGGGAAAAAGAACAGCTTGCGAAATTCATAGTCACTTTGCACAATGTGATTTGAAAAAAGTACCATGTGCAAAGTGTGCAAGCTTATTCTATTACCAAGTTAATTTTGATTTAATAGGTGTAGGAAAACTGTAGTATATCTATACTAATATTATAAAGAGGAAACATTTGATTGTTTGTTTGATTGTATGTTTGTTTGCATCAAATAGGCTCCGAAACTACTGGACCGATTTGAAAAATTCTTTCACTGTTAAGAAGCTACACTCTCCCCGGTGAACATAGGCTATATTTTATTCCCGCATTCCCACGGGAACGGGAACTACGCGGGTGAAACCGCGTGACGTCCGCTATTCGGTAAATAAAGGTTCGGGCTTGCTAAAATAATTCGCAGTTTCGATAGAAACGCATAGAATTTCCTTAAGCTTTTGATATTACCAGAGAACTTTGGCATTCCGATTGTTTGTAGTTGTATTTTTTATCAGCACAAAAGTCAGATAGCTTGGATATCTGTTTGTCAGTCTTAACAGTGGTAAATAAGCTGTCAGCCTAAAAGGACTTCATGCTCTTATACACATGTTCTAGTAAAAACATAACCAACAGTAGTATACGCAATTTCCTTTCTTCGATTTAATTTTATAGTTTCTACTTGACAAATAAAACTTTATCATTAAATTTCGCTCAACTCCCGGTGGAAACCGAACTCAAAGCTTAACTTTTCTGTGTTTTAACTGTATTATATTTTTGTAGTTGGTTTTTTCAATGGCTCTCCGACTTTTCATTAAGTCAAGTAGCCATCTAGAGAATAAAATAAAACAAAAGTTGACTAAAGCTTTGTTTTCGTTCGCAAAAGTAATTTTGGCTGACACGTCCAAGTTGAAAGTCGACTCTAGCGAAGGTTTCTACGAACTTGACTGTGCGGCCATTCAACTTTGGGGTGCTATTTAAGTTGCTAAGTATAGATAGGTGGGTTGTTGTTGTCAATCTTTATTTATTGGCGATAAACGGTATCTTCGCTTGCGTTTTAATATAATTTTAGTCATTTTCCCTCAAAGTTTAATATTTACAAAACTATTGCACCCTGTTACGGTATTTGGAATCCCAAAATATGTCCACCACATTATTTTTCACACACTTTAAACTCAAATTTAGGCGTAAAATATAACAGACACATTTTAGCATAAATCACAAAACTGACCAATGTGATAGTATCCGATGTTTTGATATTGTTATAAGCGATGATCGCTAAGTAAATCCGTGATAAACACTTCACCGTTTGATGGTTTTCAAACATTAACCTACCCAACAATTTCACAGCCCCCTATTCTCCTGTCCAACATCTATATCACGGTACACGTATCGTCAAGAAAGCATAACACAATACGTTTAGTTTGTTTATCTTATCGACGAGACAGCCCTGGGCTACATACGGTTGCATGTGCTCTGTTTATAGAGCAACATGACCTATGAATTTGATCGGAAAGCGAGACGTTCTCCTCTGTCGAAACAAACTCCAATGGTATAACAAGTATATATCTGTGTCTGAAATTATGAGTAAATTTTTTTATACTACGAAAGTGGCAGACAATGTTACGGTCTCCTAATGGTTGGTAACTGTAGCCAATAGACGTTTGCTGTATAGTCAGATCCTGCCCGATCTGGTAATAAAGTAAACATATTATGTTTTGACAATCGTTATCTAAGACAGATGAGAAGGAAAATATAGTATGACAAATCATTGAAATTTTTACTATCCTGAGTAGGTATTTTAAATGAAAATAAAGTGTCATAAAGAAGTTATTTGGTGTCGAAATGATTTTTTAAACACTGTGTGTCTCCTGGATACTGGAATATAATCAGGGTAAATATTCAATTGCAAGTAACTATGGATATATAGGATCAAATGTGTTTGTTTACATTTTTGCGCAAAGCTATTGAAATACAGTATACCAGAAGCGCTACACACGCGCTGCCTACCCGTTAACCCACAGTTGAAAATTTTCAAGCTGTCCAAATGACCTTCAACAGGCAGTCATATTACTTACAACCGGGACCAACGACTTAACGTGCATTCCGAAGCACGGATACGCTCGGAAATAAACGTCATAAAGTAGTTACAGGGTGGTCACCCATCCAAGACGTTGCTTACTACAGTGATAACGAGTCCGCGGGGCCACGAACGCTTCAAATTGTTATAATTGTTGTAATTGTTTTTTGTAAGTTTTATAGTGACAGCTGATTGCTTTGTAGTGGTGTATATGAATACCATTTCCCCCCACAACATCTGATACACAGATATGTATAGAGCAAACATGCTATGTCTACTCCCCTTGTACTGGTCGCGTTGCTCTATGGCTCTGTTAGTTTAGAGGGTGACTAGAACACACTAGGGTTGACAAGCGATCTGTTGTAGCCTTTCAGTGTGCGGTTTTGTTTTACAAATGGGGGAGGGAATATCGTAGCTTCCGTTGGAATCAGCAATAAATGATGCATATTCAATAGAATTCAAAGAGAACAGGATTCTCATCTTTTTTCATGTTTGTCATCATAATAAATTAAACTTGATGAAGCACTGCATTTTATGACTTCAATTTCTATTGAATGATAGAAAACAATAATATCTAAAAGAATATGAAAAAAAAAAAAAAACTTATGACTATAATTTGATTCTTTATTTTCGATTTTGAATAAGTATGAGTATTAATCTTATAACAACTATATTAAGCTATAAAATACTATATTTCTTTGTTTGAAGGGCCATGTTTTATATGTATGCTCAAGGTCGTTAGCCCTATCTACAGCCTTAACTCATGTCTGCGTCACATAGATCGTAATAATAGAAACCTGTCTACGAATTCTCGTAGAGCTATCGTTTGCTACAATTGTGTAGCAGGTGCTACGAAATTGTTGCCGACAAAATACCTTTTTTCTTTTTATGAATTTTTGCGGATATTTTGGAAACTCTTCTCTAAGGTTTCTTTGTATTCTTTTGTACACTTATCGTTGTTTTCTTTTTTCATGTATATGAAATTGATAAGTACTAAGTAGTGGCAATAATCATGAGTTGTGTGGAAATGTCCGTGAATATTTATTATTTTATAATGGCAATAATCATTCTAAAACATCTTGTTTTTATTTTCAGATACCTGTGACGGAGGAAACAAGTTAATTTGGTGAGTTTTTGAAGTGCTTTATCTCTAGACACGTTTACTTTGACAGTTATATCGAGAGCTGTTTTAGTTTCTCAACTTAAGTCACAATTTTGACTAGACGAATTGAAAGTGCGAATTGAAATCTGAATTACTTACTTTTGAGTTATAAGTGTACCTTTGTATCGTGTGGAAAATAAATCCCTCTGTAAGGTTTCGAAATCGGTGTGCGAAAAAAATTTCACCGTAAATTCAGCTGTCAGGATAGTGAAATTTTCTTGCCATATGCAATAACATTTCAGGTTTTAAAGGTAAAATCCTTATGTCTGGTAGCTCAGAGGTATGAGATAGTGGTGGGATTAGCTTATCCTGCGTAATAGGTGTTATGACCTTTTAAAGCGTAGGAAATTTTACAAGGATGTTTAATAATTAAACTTTTACACGTGTATTAGGCAATGAATTATACAACACGTCGGAAATATCTGCGAACCTGGCTCGTGACGTCATGTAACTGTACGGGATAATCCGCGCGCAACGAGAATGTGCGGAATCTTGCCAAATACCATACCATTCAATCGCGTGCGAGTTATACTAAATAGGCGACAACGGGGTCAGGTGCGGGGAAGCGCGAGGGAAAGCCAGGGTCGCAGATATTTCCGCCGTGTTGTACAATCTGATTGAAATAAATGCATACGATCCATAGTCACACCGAATCGTCATACCTAAATTGACTATGGTTTAAGGCCAGTCACTTTATTTATGCCATTTTTCGAACCTTAAAGTTGGTATCGAATTTATACGAAAGGTTTCCTGGTAGACATCGCTATTAGTGATAAGACTGCCTATTGTACCTGCCTCTTGTACAGGATCTATGTACCCTATTTATATTTACATGGTGTTTAATAAACAATAATATTTACCTTATTTCGTAGTTCTAGTTACTTTCTCCAATCTACAGGAAGACGTTGCAGCTTTAACACCCCACGCCAGATAAAATCAAAAGTGCTTTATTAATATTTAATAGATGTACTAAACTACGACATAAACTCTGTATCGACTTTATTATCTTATGAATAATTCGTGTTATTTGCACCTTTGATGTCAAATTCATCGGTTTTTTCATAAATAAAATGTATATCGAAATATATCCGTCCTACTCTGTTGGAATGACTTGTCTCGTTCTGTCCTCTTCAATTCAACATCTAGAAACGAGATAACACTCGAAAAACCCCCCAAAGACGCGGGATAGCACCCCCTCCCCCCACTAGGTGAGTCCGCAGTGGTAGCCGTAGGTCTGTTGGGAGTCCTGGGGTATCCTTCCGAGGGCTTACCGGGGCTCCCAACCGTGGCATTAGGTGGGTAACGGTAGTATTTAGTCGGTAGGAGTCCGGCATAGCATCCATGTAGGATTTTACTCACTTTCAAAAAACTCTACTTTCAACCTCTTTATCGTTTGTGGATGGCTACTACGCTATTATCTCTGGTCAAAAGATCTTCATATTTTTCTGACCGGTTCTCGTCGGGCAGAGAATATTTAGAAGGTATGAAAATAAATTGAACGCTTTCAAATTCCATTTTCACTCGGTCCTGCAATTTTCTTAAAAGGGAGTACTAAATATCAATAGATTTAAAAATGTACTAACTTCAAAAATATTTATAAAGTAAACTTAAACTGAATTTATTAAAGATGGATGAGTTGGTGCCTTCCCAAATCCCTATCGGTTTACGATGATTGATAAGCTGTACACTGGCAGGGGGAGACAGACGAACAGTTTAATTTACAGCGAAGTATCAAATATATCTTTAGGTGTTGTAATTTATCTAGGTATATAAATTTCAGTCTAAACCTCCAGATACGACCCTCGTCAAGTTGATATATCGTCTGATATATTTCATCATACTTGGCTGAAAAAAAATGTTAATGCGAATAAAACTTGAGTGGCCAACGTAGAAAGAAGGATGGTATCCATTCCCATGACGGCAACGTGACGTGAGGAGTTCACGCACGCCCCCCCTTAGAAGAGTCCTGGGACATCCTTCCGTGGGCTTACCCGCGCCTCCCAACCATAGGCTGTTGGGCGTTACGTGAGGTTTTTGAGTCGGTAGGAGTCCGGCATAGCATCCATGATGGATTTTCCCTGACGTTAAAAAAAAGAGGATGGTATCCATTTTCCACAAAGATAATTCACAGATGACTTCTACACATCCCCTTAAGCCACATTTCGAAATAGCATTTATTTATACATAGCATTTATTTTAACACAGACCTATGCGAAATATATCGTCTGCACAATTCGTTTCGACGTGTCCTTGAGAGGTATGGTCAGCATGAAAGAAACAGCTGATTCAAGTAAGAGGACTTTGATAAAAGAAATCCTGAATCGCTTTGTTAGTGGAGCTGTGGTGTATGGAGTACGCGACCGAAAAGATTCTAAAAACTTTGTACATAAAATATTTTTTTACAAGAATTCGGTGCTAGCTTGCTTTTGTAAGAACATTTTGTGGGTCGTTTTTAACCGACTTCAAAAAAGGAGGAGGTTCTCAATTCGTACGCTATGTTTTTTTGAAGTGAAACTTCTTTATCGGCGTTGGAAAAAAATTTGCGTCACGTCACGTCACGATTTTTGGTTACGCGCCATCTTTGTTCTGTTCCCCACCACGGTGGATTCGAATTATGAGTACTTTATCCAGGGATAGCATGTCATTTAAGGGTTTTTGGACTTTGGGACCTTGAGACCTTGGGACTTTGGGACTTTGGGACTTTGGGACTTTGGGACTTTTGAACTTTTGGACTTTTGGACTTTTGGACTTTTGGACTTTTGGACTTTTGGACTTTTGGACTTTTGGACTTTTGGACTTTTGTACTTTTTGACTTAATTTAAGGTGAGGTGAAAATTAAGTTTATGAAGAAGTTTCACTTCTTACGTGTGTACACTAAGTACACGCAATTTTTTTTTGTATGTATGTTACGCGATAGCGGCGCCAATTATGGATGGATTTTGAAAATCCTTTTTTTTTAGCTCAGTATAATGTTATTCTATGATTGACGTGCGTGATTAGTACTTCCTCGCATTTATTAAAGGACAAAGACATCCTTTGATAAATGCGAGGAAGTCTTAACATACTCTTATAGATGGAGACAGGTTATTTAGAATAGAAACTTATAGCGAAAGGCATTTACTAAGGGGAAGAAAAAATATACCGCTGAACTTGATCGAAAGTCTTCGACTTCATTGCCGCGTTGAAACAATGAAAAATGCTATGGAAAATATTCTAGCCGCCCATGAGGCTTTCAAATTCGCTATACGTATAACCACGTCCTGGCAGCAGGCACCAACGGCTTGACGTGCCTTCTGAAGCACGAAAACGATCGTAAATAGAATTGCTAAATCTCAGTACTATCCGTACAGTTAAATACCGAGTACAATGATCGTTCACAGAGTGGTCTGTAGTTAGCTATGTATTAGCATACCTAAATTAGTACCTGTTTTCATTAATTTCGTAGTCTAGCCTACCCTATTGTTTTGTAGGCTTTCAAATAACAACCAATTCACTTACCCGAGGCAGGCCTCCATCACTCGCTCAAAATCGCGCGCTATGTACCTACCGCTCGGCATCTCCCTGGGGATACAACTGGCAGAGGGCTGCCGGACGCCCGACTGAGCGCTCGCATCGCACCGCACCGCACGTTTCCCGCGCTTACGCTTCGAAATACCGAAACCACGTAATTAATGTGCAGTTGATGGGTGTAATAGTACAAAAACAAAAGAAAATTTGTCGTTTTTTAAATTGCCGAGAGACGAAGAAAGCTCAGTAATATTTTAAATCTTATCAATTTGATTTTTTTTACCATTTATTTGTTTGAACATAAGTAGGTAGGTGATAAGTATGTAAATCGTAAATTAAGGAGTTATTTGAGTCAGGTATTATAAAATTGTTGTTTTTTATAGGCAATTCAATGTTTTATAAAATTTGTAGGTAAATAGGTTTTATAGGTAGTCGAAGCGCTCGTGGCCTCGGGGACTCAGTGTTCTGTAATCGATCACTGTAGTAAGCAACTTTCACTATGGCAAGTTCTTGGATGGGTGACCACTTTGTGACCTTTATTGGAGCGTTTCCGTGCTTTGGAAGGCACGTTAGGCCGTTGGTCCCGGTTGCCAATAAAATAGCAGTCAGCCAAGTTGAAGGCCTTTTTAGGCGGTTTGAAAAATTTAAACAGCAGAGGGTCACAACCTGTACTTGGTACAAACTATAAAAAAATGAAATGTGGGCATCTAATATGCCTCTGCCTTCCCCTTCGGAGATCTACGCGTGACCTTATGTATGTGTGTGTAACATAGTAAGGTAGGATGGCCGGGTGAAATAGGTGAATAGCCGGTACTTACGCTAAAGGTAATGTCAGTTAAATTTAGATTTCTTTGATATTTTAGTTATGGGTAGGCATAAGATAAACAATATATACCTACCTATATACCTACCTATATACCTACCTAACTACCTACCTACCTACTGTGATTCATAATTTATTTTTGGTTTTTACGTGCATTTATAAAAGCGTGTTTTCCTAGGGTTTTTTTAAACCATTCATAATTTTTTTCCTTACATTCCATTACATTGTTAGTTACATACACGTTGACCTACTAAAAGCGTATTAAAACATGGTTGATTCGTAACATTTGTTTTATTACAACAATCATTATAGGTTCAACCCTAGCGCATTCTTACGATGACGTCACTCGCACAGCGGGCAACACAGTCTCGACGCTATGAGCGCGTGTTTAAGGTACAATTCTTCTCGTTCTGAGCAGCAGGTATTATTACTAAAATTTTGTAGGCTAATATAGCGTAGGTATTGTCGCTTTTGTATGGGAGTGATGTATCTGTTACGTAGTAACTATTTAGTAATCTGTGCCCGAGGTCAATTAGTCAATATAATGAATAAACCGTCTATAAATATAATCGCCGTTGGTAATATTCGTGGTAATATATAATATGGCGTGTTGTACTGCCATTATTGACTAGGCATCAACTTTGTGACTAGCTGTAGGCGTTAGTGTATGCGTGGAATTTATGTTCAATCGGTCTGTAATTTCCTATAACTAGTTTTGAGTTCAAAGTTACAGAATATACTCGTAACGTTATGTTGTAACCTGAGGATTGGTCATTCTCCATTTTGAACAAGAAGCCGTGAGACGGTCTCACCCGACTGCCCCTCACTATAACGTTTATTCAAAGAGAATATAATCACTACGTTTTATTCATTATGTATGTTCAATCCGATTGACGTTATCATTTTTGTTTTATTTCAAACTAAACAGATGATCCACGTGACCTAGTGACGTAGTTTAATGCAACAGAGTCACAGACTACTGACACAAGTCTGGCCATAAGCCCCTCTGCAATCTATTTTATAGAGAGGGACTAAAAGTGATTCGTGAAACTGCACGTTACATCAATGTTTTCACGTCCATTTTGTTAAAACGTTTTTTTATACCCCAACTCAAAAAGAGGGGTAAAAATTGTGACTACTGTGTGATGTGGTGTGTATTTGGATGACAATGTCTGTGGTGTGTGTTTGTGTGTTTTCAAGGCTTGCAGTTCTTTTTAGCTGAAATGGAGAACTAAGACCAGCGTAGATGCTATATAGTTATTTACTGTTAACCTTCTTACATAAATATGGTATACTAGCTGATGCCCGCAGCTTCGCCCGCGTAGAATTTGTTCCCGTTACCGCTTCCCGTGGGAACTTATTCCCGGGATAAAAAGTAGCCAATGTGTTATTCCATACCTATATCTACCCTTGTACCTTCTTTAGTTTCAGCCCAATCCGTCAAGCCGTTAGAGCGTGAAAGAGTAACAAACATCCACACATCCACTCTCACAAACTTTCGCCTTTATAATATTAGTAAGATTTGATTGAAAGACTTCCCTTCCCTCTCTTAGTATATTTTTTCCACTACCACTCAAAATTAACTACATTTAAAAGGCACTTTTATCAACTGTAAAATTAATTACATTCACTGAAGCATAAACCCAACACCCTAACAGAGTTACAGTACAAAGTTAATAAATCACATTGTTCTGTACTGCCCATTTTCATTAACAGTCCAACGGCAGAAATGCGTTTAAAATATGCAGGCGTTCGCAGTGAAAGTGGCAAACTCGCATATTAACTGTGTCCAGGCTGAAATATTAACAGTCTGGCTGTTAGTGTACACTGCGCCTATGTGCAAAGACTTCTATATAAACTGAGGTAGACATGCCCTACGCACCGATTTTTGAAACCTATAAACTGAGCTAATTAGCAGCGTTGCTCGCACTGTTTTGAGTCAAAACTTCGAAAGTAAGTGCTCGACTTGCAATCGGAGTCCATACGCCTTCTCTTTTACTCTTTTTCTATTCCTATATTGCTATTGTGTGTGGTGACAATTACGTAAAAAATATTTATAAGTGAATGTAGTCTTATTAATATGTGTATTTGAGGATTGCTTTTGAAATCTCGTTTGTTAGAGTACGGCGCGTCTACCTCAGTTTATATAGAAGTCTTTGCCTATGTGTAGCTGTATTTGCAGAAGGGTGCTTTCCCACTACGCTACATTGATATGAATGCGTTTGATATCCACCAATCGTATTCGTCGGTCCACATGTAACGTGTGGCGACGGGTAAGAGTACAAAATATCGCCACCCCAATACATCCCGAGGGTATTGTAAGAGGCGACTAAGGGAAAGACTGCGTAGAGAAGAAAATCTCGAAATGAAACCCAGTTATCAGTAAAATGACAATCGTTAAGCCATGTTGAAGGCCTCATCGGCGGCTTGAAAAATTTCAACTGAGGATCGCGGCGACTTGCGTCCGTCAAATAAAACTATAAGGTGAAATGTGGGCGGATACTATGCCTCTGCCTACCCCTTTGGGGATAAAGGCGTGACTATAATGTATATATGAATGTATGTAACGTTGGCCGTTTATATTGTTTGTGCTCTGAGGAATTGTTTGAAATGATGCCTACGGCTACATTCTATCATCGCACCGCTCGCTACACACAGGGTGTTCATCCTCACACGTTGCGTCCTGAGCGCTCGAGCACGGTGAGACATACGCTGTCTTGACGACAGAGGCTTTCTTCAGCTTACGCTTAGATTGTGGAATGATCTTCCTGCCTCGGTTTTCCCAAACGCCTCTAGTATGGGGTTTGGGGGCAAATTGTGCTGCCGACGATTCTGATTGGTGGATTTCAAGAACATCCATAGCAATGTAGCATAGCACATCTATAGCGGAAAAGCGCCCTTATCTACTATACATAGTTATGTTACACCTTTAATGATCAGAAGCATGTGAGATTGACAGCTCAGTCATTAAGCGAACTACAAAGTCATGAATAATGACAGACCATATTATTAGTTTTTTGCTTCTTTCAGTATCGAATATGTGAAACCTGTAATCCCTACTAATATTATAAATGCGAAAGTAACTCTGTCTGTCGCGCTTTCACGCCTAAACCGCTCAACCGATTTTGATAAACTTTGGTATAGAGATAGTTTGAATCCAAAGAAAGGACATAGGCTACTTTTAAACGTTTAAGGGTTATGATTTTACGCGATAACGACTTCTACGCAGACGATGCCGCAGGAACAGCTAGTTAGTAATAAAATTAATATTCATTTCACACTTTTCTTTTTTTCTTTATCAAATTTCCGCGTACACTTAAGCTCAGTTTCCACTGCAAGCTGACGGGCCCATTAATGAATCCGCTTAACTTGCCACAGTAAACTGCATTATGTATATTTGTTTTCCCTCCACCACTCCACAGTTTACTGTTGCAAGTTAAGCGAATTCATTATGGGCCCGCTTAGTAGAAACCAAATTGTGGAACGAGCCTGATGCTTAAGTTCTTCTGCTTGCCTACAGAATAGGTATCTTCGAACGAAATCTTTGAAGAATGTTGGAAGGTCAACCTGATCCCACACTCTTTTTTCCTATCCCGAACAACGCGTGCCGGGCAGAGATGCCACTCGAGTTCTGAATTCGACTGAATGTAAGAAAAAATCCTGTTTGAAAATATGTTAAGCTGAATTTCTGTACTTTAATGACATTCTTACAAAAGATATTGTTATTCAAAAACGTGACTCGTGAATACTGTATGGAATGTATTAAACGAATTTCCGAAAAAACGTTTTGAAATATGCCGTGGGGCCTATCTAACGTGATTTGCAATTACAATATCTTTGTGGAACATTTAAATTCATTTTATTTCGTGTTCAGAGAATTTCTCCTAAATTAATTTAACGTGACGCCCAGGGTGTTATAATAACGCCCAGGGCTAAATTTTCAAGTAATTGAATTTTTGGAATTAATTATGTCAATTCTCTTGAAAAAAATTTTCGGCTCTTTTGAAAGTCGTGAAATGTGCATAACATTATCAAGCGATAATTTTAAAAACCAATTAGTATGCTAACTCAGTCACTAATTAATTGAGAATTCAATTTTTTACCCCGTGTGGCGACGCACGTTGGATCCTGTAGTATGAGCTGGTTGGTCATTAATCAAAATTAAAAAAATCCCGGTAGATAATTTTTTTTCATAGATTTAGCAAATAGAGTATATACCACATTTATTATAAGTAATTAAAGTAGTATTGGTTGTCTAGTATACTTTTTATGATACGACAAAGTTGACCATATTTGTATTTTCCTTGTAGTCAATTAGGTTTTTTAAGTTTGGTGCAGTATTGAAACATTGTATTACTTTAAAAGTAACAGGGTATAATTAATAAAAAAAATCATGAGTGATGCTGAAGGTATGTAGTATTTAAAATGTATAAATTTAGTTCTTCACGATAAAATAACTTCTTCATAATAAATTTTTATTTAAAAACCACTTTTTCTTCAGAAGTGCAGTTTTGATACTGTTTTTTTTCGAAAAAGTGCATTTTGTCAGGGTACTAATTAGTTCTCCGTAACTCGTTAGTTAGTGTGTTTTATATAGTTGATATCAAAAGTTCAGACAAAATGCTCCTTTTCAAATGGCAGTGGTTTATAGTTTCACGGTGGTAGATTAAAAATATGAGCCAGTCGTATTTCGGTTAGTTATTACACTTAACTGTGAAAATTTTCGTCTTTAACATGAATGAATAGTTTTGAATTGTATTGTAGCCAATTATATAGGTTATTTTTAAGTTTTTTTTTTCTTCGGAATAGTGGATTATCTAGTAAAAAGGAGAGATTTGTGTGACAAATTATTTTTAATTCAATACAAGAAATTAGATAGCAAGTTTTTAAAATTAGAGGAGATAATTATTGCAGAAACCAACTGCCCTGCTTCAGATAAAACTTCCCTTAAAGAAACACTGCATATTTTTTAAAAATCTTTTAAAATAAAATAGCAATCGTCGAACAGAATCAAAGAAAGGTTTGTTAAAAATAACTCAACGTAGCTAGATAAGACTTGCATTTTTTAAAAATGATGGGTGAAAGGGTGAGCCCAGGTAGGCCCCCGAAGGATTTTGAGCAGAGTAGTGTCCGCAGTAAGCGTAGGAAGACCGAAGTTTTACGTGCATCCGGTTCTGGCAGTGAACTTTTTTATTCTGCTCAAATGTATTTTCGAACTGAAGACCACCATTCCCAATTAAATAAATTAAAAGACTGATATTCTATCACCGAAAACCACAGTAAATGAACAAGAGGCAGTATCTCCTCAAACCGCTTTGTCTATGTTTAGATACTGAAGCGAAATAAAGTAAGAAGCAGTATAACGTGGTACAAAGTTACGCGCCTCATATCTTTCCTTCTTAACTTAACGCTCGTAAAACTTCGAGAAAGGACACTATAACGGATGTATTTAATTTGTTTTTAATTTTTTCGGATCCAGTAGTTTCGTGCTCAAGGGTTGTGAGAAAATATAAAACTACTCTTCCTAGTGAGGTGCTAGAAATGATTTTACCAGATTAAAAGAATCTAGCCTTCATAAATCCATTTATTGTGATATATATTCAAATTGTTTAGAGTAATAAAGACATTAATAAAGTTATTTTGCCTCAAAACACCTTTAATAAAGACAATTATGAAAGTTAAGGTAGCGAATGATGTTTGCCGGGAGCGTTCCAAGTGGCAATCAGTGGTCTCTGCCTACCCCAGTGAGTAATAAGCGTGATTTTATGTATTTAGGTACGTATGAATGTATTATACACCTTTAAGACTTAGCTTAAGTCTCGGAACGTCGTTAAATAATATTGACCAACCATCCCATACAACAGGATCCACCGTGCGACGGGCTCTCGTGTAGCAACGGGTAAGAGTAAAAAATGTCGCCACCCCTTTACATCCCGAGGGTGTCGTAAGAGGCGACTAAGGGACAATTTCGCAAAAAGATCCATTGCGTAGAGAAGGAAAACTCAAAATGAAACCCTGTTGTCAGTAAAATGACAATCATAAAGCCAAGTTGAAGGCCATATGGGCTTGAAAAATTTCAGCTGTGGGTCGCGGCGACCTGGGCCTGTCCATTTCAACACGGCAATACATGGGACATAAAACTAAACGGTAAAATGTGGGCGTATACTATGCCTCTGCCTACCCCTTCGGGGATAAAGGCGTGACTATATGTATGTATGTATTTTTCTCGAGCAGGACTCGAACCTAATTCGAAATACCTTTACTTATGGGGTTTCGTTCAAGAATTTTTCCTAGTCTAGCTAGACCACGAAATCCTTATCAGTAATCAGTAATCAGTATTTATTTTGCATAAAACAGGTAATACATTGTTGTTACATATTTATATTGGTAAAGTGCACTGTTTTATCGCCTCTCTATGGCATGCAAAAGATGTCAACAAAGATTATAACAGAACTCATACCTGCAGAAAACAAGTGTATAAAGGCGTTACAGAATGGTTCATGGTAATGAAAATTAAAATAATGTCAAAATAGAATTTGTAAGATGTCAAATAATAGTGATTACAATGTCATTAAAAAATTTCAAATTTTAAGATATGATATAAAACAAATCATTATTAGTTAAATGGGAAATATACACTCATAGTCCAGTCATTACGTCGAAAAAATCGGGTTAGAAATGCAAATGAACCGAGAAAGCCAAATTTTGGATATTACGTGGGGAGGGGCTAGAAAAGCTTAAGTTCAAATTGTCGACCAAAATAACCCGGTGGGTTTTCCGCCATCTTGAAAAAAGGGTAATATTCAGTTTTTTCATCATAATTCGGTTCCCCGTTGAGATACGAAAATTTTACACAAAAGTTTTATGTTGCTCTCTGTACGATCTACAATTAAGGTCAACACATTTTTCACGTATCGATCACCGTTATCGAAATATCGATCCAAAAAGCCATAAATTTGGGGAGAAAAAATTGTTTTTAGCTATTTCCTTCTTTCTCGTGAAAGATATCGAAAAATGCTCGTAATGAAAATTGGTGAGCGTGTTCAGACCTACAAATTCGTATTTTTATTTTTTATTTTCGATAAGAATTACGACCCTTTATGCGCGGCGCAAAGTCAGTAAGACTGTGCCCGATTTTGATTTAGCCGCTCGCACGGTTGTATCCATACGTCAAAATGGATGAATGGTTGTCCAAGCAATTATTGCAATACAAAATAAATTAATAAACCAGCCAAATTATAAATCAAACAAATGAAAATTATTGATCAAATAATTTTTATGCGGCAAAAAATAATAATTACAGGCGGTAATTTTTTTCACATGTTTTTCGCCGTTCGATGTTCCGGGCTGTAAAAGTTCTTCCTCGGTAGACTCTTCGAGTCGTGAAAACTCTTGAATCGCAGTAAATGTTGCTGGGACGGTTGAAAAAACATATTCATCATCATCGTGATCGTTGTTGAATAAAATCTCGACTCTGGCGACATTGTTGCATGTCTGTCCACTTAGTGCAGGCAAATAACGGAGCAACTAATTCCTGCTTTCCTGCACCCACAAGCAGCCCCACACTTTCCTTTACATTTGCACGAAATGAGTTTTAAAAGTTCAGGTGGAGCGGGTGCGGCTGTGGTGCAAATTGGTTCAAGCCCGTAATTCGTCTGTCGCCAACCCCATTCCTGAGGATCTTTGAAAATTCCGAGCCACGTTTGTACCTGTCGATATGTCCGGAAAACGTGTTGGCGGACTGCGCTTTCCGTTGGTGGGAGTAGTGAAAGATTATTCGTCTTATTTGTGGTCATTGATTTTGCAAAGCGGTGGAATCGCAAACTATCCATCATTGTCGCTCTTTACGACCACCATACAGAGCGATAAGGAATAGTTTTCCCGCGCAAGCTAGCATCTCCAATTTTTTCAAACAATTTTTTCTCCCCAAATTGCGGCTTTTTGGATCGATATTTCGATAACGGTGATCGATACGTGAAAAATGTGTAGACATTAATTGTAGATCGTACAAAGAGCAACAAAAAACTTTTATTAAAATTTTCGTATCTCAACGGGGAACCGAATTATGATGAAAAAACTGAATATAACCCTTTTTTCAAGATGGCGGAAAACCCACAAGGTTATTTTGGTCGACAATTTGAACTTAAGCTTTTCTAGCCCCTCCACACGTAATATCCAAAATTTGGCTTTCTCGGTTCATTTGCATTTCCAAATGTATATAATGACTGGACTATCAGTCAATAATAGAATTGATACAATATTAGAGAAAACAAATTACAATGTCATTAACAAAATCCACATTAAACAACATACTAAAATACAAATAAAATTATTAATAATGCAATGGGAAATTATACAATAACAATCAATTATAAGATATATATCCATAAAAATCTTACTACAACACGTGTAAAATTGTGTGAAAAAAGCTTGTTATTAGAATCCGTTGACCCCAGCCCGAATATTAAGTACCTAATAGTTGCGATCATTGGTATTGGGTGTATCATTAAAATTTCACCCACGACACCGATAATAATAAAGGTTTAATGACCTTATGAGAATCAAAAACCAAAACGAGTAAAAACACTTAAAATACATATCTGATATTTCCCCCCAGCTAACTACCCACATATTTCATATCCCGTCGTATCCATTTCACCCCGCGAATCCATTTTACAAATACATTGCCAATTCGGAGACATTTACCTACCCCCTTAAATTAAGTATACCACATTCACTTTAAAAATGTCGTAAATTGTGAAATGTGCTCGCTCGAACTAGGAGGGTTAGTTTTCTAAATCCCTAGAAGCCTTGCGTTATAAAAACTAATTTTCCGCGATGGGGGACGAGAGGGCTTGGCTGCACGGATCGAATCATACGCCTTGAGCAGGAAATATATTGAATGCAGCTCATGCCGTATAAAATATATTTGAGTACATTGGAGATATTAAAAGTAAAACAATTCTTGAGGTATATTGTTGTTGAGAATGAGTCGTCGTAGGTGAAACTACTGGTTGTGTTGACGGGGGTAATTTAATTAGTCTAATAAGCCGTTAAGTATTTTAATTCAGAGAATATAGAAACAAGGACAAAACATGCCCTGTATGTCGGTACGCTCGACCGATGACTACAATACTTACGCGACAGTACCTACTCCTGTTCCTATCTATATATATAAAAATCAATGCCACTTTTCGTTGTAATTTTATAACTCAAGAACGGGCTCACCTATCCAAACCAAATGTTTATGTTCGGACTCTTTAGTAGATGGTTTATGTGAAGTTTGCACAAAATCGGTCGAGCGGTTCTTCATTTATCACGCAAACGAAGTTGCGCGGGTCAGCTAGTAAGTTATATAATGGCACTACGCTTCGGGTATAAAGGTTTATATCAATACATATAATAAAATCGTAACAGGTCGCTGTCTGTACATGGAAGATAAATAATAAAAAATATTATAGGGGGGCTTTATGAACGCAATAGAACCCAAAACAATGATTTTTAGAATTTTTGTCTGTTTGTCTGTATATCTGTATGTCTGTATATCTGTTTGTCTGTACGGTTGTGCACGCTAATCTCAGTAACCGCTCAACCGATTGTAATGCGGTTTTTTTTATTGTGTTGAGGTTTGCTCCAGTTAACATTTAGCGTTTATTTCATGTAAATCGGTTTAGAAATAAAAGAGTTATAACACTTTTAAGAATCAGATATTTTGAAAATTTTAATTGTAGGGGTTTCTTTGAATGTGAATGAAGCTAAACTGGCGTGTTGGCTTAATCATAAAAGAGCTTAATGATTAAGACTATTTTTAAACAATTCAGCCCGCGCCGAAGGCGTGGACTGAATTGTTTTAAAATAGACTTAATCATTAAGCTCTTTTATGATTAAGCAAACAGGGCAGTTTCAGACGCTGCTTGATGACTCTGATGAAGAAATACCTTTCCTTTCATACACCTTATGTGACGTAAACGAAGTTGCGGGCTCAGCTAGTGTATGTATAAATTTAGGGCATATAGAATACTAACTGATGCCCGCAGCTTCGCCCGCGTAAAATTTGTTCCCGTTCCCGCTTCCCGTAGGAACTAATTCCCGGGATATAAAGTAGTCTATGTGTTTTTCCAGACTATAATGTATCCCTTTACCAAATTCCAGCGAGATCCGTTCAGCCGTTCAAGCGGGAAAGAGTAACAAACATCCACACATCTACACTTTTTTTTTTCGTTTAACGTGAAGGAAAATCCTCATGGATGTTATGCCGGACTTCTACCGACTAAAACACCTCACGTAACGCCCAACAGCCTTTGGTTGGGAGCCCCGGGTAAGCCCTCGGAAGGATGTCCCAGGACTCCCAACAGACCCACGGCCGCCACTGCGGCCTCGTCCAGGGGGTGGTTCGAGTGCTATCCCGCGTCTTTGGGGGCTTCGGGTGTGATCCCGCTTCTAAGGGGGGGCGTGCGTGAAATCCTCACGTCACGGTGCCGTCATGGGCCTGCTTCTGTAAGGACAGTGAGCCGCCCTCTCACCGTCCTCAGGCCCCCGGTCATGGAGGCCGATAGTCCTCGGCGAACAGACATCTACACTCACAAACTTTTGCATTTATAATATTAGTAAGATTGCTTACACTTTTGGGTCTCCAAAGTACTTATAAAAGCTCCTAAGCGACCACACAATTCAAACTTATACACCTCCCCTAGGGGACCTTACTACCTTACCTTTTCAATCCCTGAGCCTAGACTCAGGGATTAAAAAGGTATACAATAACGTATTGAATTTTGATGGTACAAGCACTTAAGCGTTACACAAAATATGCTGATACAAATCCTTTGATGTGTATTCTCGATAAAAGGCGAAGTATTTCCAGTCGATCGGTTTCGGGGACACGGCCCGTGGTTATTTTGTTACCTTTTTATGTTTTCGTAGAGTTGCTATATTAGAGTATTAAGGAATTACTCAGCTATTTCCGGACCCATACCCTCGACCCATGTATAAAGTGGCTGTAGAATATGTGACTATGCTAAGCGAAGGTAATCTCAATACTTAGGTACTCAAATAAACTGCACTCTATCAAGACTATCTAGAAGTAAATATTTTATGCACAATGCATTCTTACGTATTATCAACGACTAGCGGACGTCACGCGGTATCACCCCCGTAGTTCCCATTCCCATGGGAATACGGGAATAAAATATAGCCTATGTTCACCGCAAAGAGTGTAGCTTCCCAAGAGTGAAAGAATTTTTCAATCGGTCCAGTAGTTCCGGAGCCTATTCGATGCAAACAAACAAACAAACAATCAAATCTTTCCTCTTTATAATATTAGTTAGTATAGATATAATAATATTACATACAGATAGACAACTCCCTGCCTCCCACTGAGCCAGCTTCTCCAACCCCCCCCACAGCAGTCATTATAGTTGGAGGGTATTTTGAGGGAACGTTTGCTTAGCCTTAGTAGTCACACACACATTCAAGCTCTGTACAAACATGACGTGTTTTAGTGTAGGTGACAGAATTAAAACAAATCATTTGTATAAACTTTCCGCCCTTTGGTATTATGCAATAAAATTTATAAGCACGAGTTCTTCAAGTGGAGCGCAAAGAGGCAAATAATAGAGCTACCAACTTAAGAGTCACCGTAAATACTTTTGTAGACTTTGAGAGTGCTCGTCAAGTTGCTAGATGTCGCATGACTACCCATCAGACGAGTGGTTTCTTTTTGGCGAGCTCACTATAAACAAAGTTACATCTTCCTAGCACAAACCGTTTGGACGGTAAGCCGAGGACGGACGGACGGACGGAACATGATGAAACTATAAGGTTTCCGAGTCTTAAACTATAATATAATAATGTAGAGAAGGATATCTACATACAGAGTGCGCACGAGGCACGCACACATCGACAACGCTCACCGGATTTCACGCACACGAGGTCAAAAGATTTTTCTTAGTAATTTCTATACCGGTTTGTGCGCGAGAGGGCGTAGCCGAAGGTAGGTTTGAAAAAAAAAAGTACTTCCATAAGATTGCTTTCTGTACCTTATTCTTTTGTGCTTGAACTACGTAACCCTAAAATATGAGAGTGACGACTTCTACGACGGGTACGGGGACGGAGGGACGAATATAATGATCAGTAAAAATATCAACTGTACCATTGTTCAGCACATATTCAGGTAATATCTGTCATACAACACGATCACAATATATTTGTATAAACAAACGTTATTACGAACACACGTGCCAGCGAATAAACATACAAACATACATTATAGGATTTATTATATTTGAACGTTACACGTGTTAATATCGTTTGCACACTTAGCTGCCGTTTTGGTTTTGAAATGGCCCCGTGTGTGTGTAATGTGCTGTATTATGCGTAAAGGAAAATTTTCGTATCCGCATTGCAGATTGTTAAATGTATAATTTGGATCAAATTGAAAACTTTCATCCTACTAATATTATAAATGTGAAGGTTTGTGAAGATGTTTGGATGTTTGTTACTCAATCACGCTCTAATGGCTGAACGGATTGGGCTGAAATTTGGTACAGAGATAGCTTATAGTCTGGGATAACACATACTTTTCATCCCGGGAAAATCCGGAACGGGTACCGAATTTCACGCGGGCGTCATCTAGTACCTACATACATAATGATCTTCATCCTGATGGACCGACGACCTGAAGAAGATAGCAGGAGGTAGCTGGTGGCTGGATGAGGAAGACGCAGGACCGAGTATTGTGGAGTAATTTGGGAGAGGCCTACGTTGAGCAGTGGACGGTCATAGGCTGATTAGATTTAGTAATTGATGTATATTACATACATAATAGTCACGCCTCTAATCTCCGAAGGTATAGACTGAGAGCCCCTTATAGTAGTGGTATAGCACCCAACTACCCCCCCCTCCCCTCCCCAAGTAGGGGGTAACACCCGAACAAACACCATATAGACGCGCGATAGTACCCAACCATCTAGGCGAGGCCGTGGTTATAGCCAAAGTCTGCCGGAAAACCTGGGACATCCTTCCGAGGACTTACAGCCATAATCTGTTGTAAGGCATTGTGTGGTTTTAGTCGGTAGGAGTCCTCATCATCATAGCATCCATGTAGGATTTACACACATAAAAAATAAGTGTAGACAGTCATTCACACGGTGAAATAAAATGTGAGCGTACACATTTTATTTCACCGTCCGTTTTGTACCACGTAGATAGATGGTAAGTCTTTTGTCGTGTTATTTATTGAATAACTTTTATGCTAATGGATAGGTATCATTCAACTACAGAATATTTCGCTTCCAGCAGTGAATATAACGGAATTCATTACAAGGAAAGGTTTCGATGCTTACGACCAAAAATGTGCAAAATAAGTTTTAATCTGTTACGTGGGTTCTTCAAATAAAAGATTCTTGAATTTAAGGTAATTATTGTATTTCGGTAGTCACACAGTTGTACCTAATATTATCAGAAGCAGGCGATGATTCGCCCTTGTCGCAGACAGTAATCAAGTGACGTTTCTAAGATCCATGCTAGTGAAGTGACATACAATCGACTAAATACCAAAATAGGGATGTAACAACATCTCCATGGGACCTGGAAGCGAGAGCCCTTGCGTCACTGTTCAGATGGCGCAAGGAGGCGCTGGAGCGGGGCCAAAGGCCTGCGTCTCGAGAAATCGAGGCCCAGCGGACCCTGCTCCACCAGGCAACCGTGGAGACATGGAAGGTGCGACTTGAGCAACCAAAGGGGGGATTCGCCACAATCGCGGCCGTCAGACCGGTCATGGACGAGTGGCTGGAGAGAAGACACGGTGCTCTCTCCTACCGGTTGACACAGATGCTTGCCGGGCACGGTAGCTTCGGTAGGTATCTGTGGCGAAAACACCGGGAAACCACGGCCGAGTGTCAGCACTGCGAGGACCGCAGCGATGACACGGCGCTCCACACGCTGGTGGAGTGCACGGCGTGGGCACAACAGCGACAGGTCCTCGTAGTGGGTCTGTGCGTGGACACTCTCTCGCTTGAGGCCATGGTGCGAGCCATGCTCTCCAGCGGGAGTAAGTGGGACTGCGCCGCCTCTTTCTGCGAGCAGGTCATGCTCGCGAAGGAGGCGGCGGGCCGGGTGCGAGAGAGAACTCTACCACCCGATTTCCGCAGTCGGCGCCCCGGGCGCCGCCGACGTGTCTTCGCCGAGGACTATCGGCCTCCATGACCGGGGGTCTGAGGACGGTGAGAGGGCCGCTCACCGTCCTTACAGAAGCAGGCCCATGACGGCAGCGTGACGTGAGCACTCACGCACGCCCCCCCTTAGAAGCGGGGTCACACCCGAAACCCCCCATAGACGCGGGATTGCACCCGAACCACCCCCTGGGCGAGGCCGCATTGGCGGCCGTAGGTCTGTTGGGAGTCACGGGACATCCTTCCTGAGGGCTTACCCGGGGCTCTCAACCATAGGCTGTTGGGCGTTACGTGAGGTTTTTTAGTCGGTAAGAGTCCGGCATAGCATCCTACGAGGATTTTCCCTCACGTTAAAAAAAAAAAAAAAATAAGGGATGTAACAACATTATCCAGTATTATTCGCGGTTCTTTGCTCTTTGCCTTATAGCCTCGGGATAGGCTTTTCTACTATAACGTTTTCACTTACTTTAGTCAGCATTTTTTACTATAAAATCAATATGATTTACAGTAATATTTTATTGGGCTACCATTAGAGACTCGTTCTTATATTACTTTTGCTCGCTTCTTCCCTCGTATAACCATATCAAAGAGTATTGTCGCTCTGGGTAAGCCCTTCTGTGATGACCAAACTATAGTAATCGTAAATTAAGAAGCAAATTTTGACAGATGTATTTATATGTGAACTTTTTATGGAAGTGCATGTGTCAAAAATTACTTCTTACCGGCCCCATACACGTACAATAATATTGTTTGAACAGACTCAGAAATGAATATTGATGCAATATTATTGACTCAATAATATTGTACGTGTATGGGGCCGGTTAGTCTACGAGAAATATACAAAAAAAAATTTCATATTCCATTTCACATAAGTCATTTAAAGGATGTATACTCTCACATAACTTTTGTTGCCACTTGACTTGCGTCTTACCATTCAAATAGAGCAGTCATACACAGAGCGCAGTGCCGTCGCCTCGTGAATTGTGTAGATGTCGCTGTGACGGCACGGTCTCAACGACACATTACTGCAGCCGTATTGTTTGATAGCTCGGCGTTGTGAACTTGGTTTTATGTCCTGTAGCTGGCTTTTTCTTCTACATTTTTTTGTATTAAAATATAGGGCTCATTGTAGGACAATGAAAATTAAACTATACAATTATAAACCTTAATTTCTCGATCACAAATTTGGTAGAAGTACATACTAAGCCCAGAGATAAATACTATAGCCCTTTTATGATGGATAGACTAGAATACAATAAAAACCCCTTTCACATAAGTCATTTAAAGGATGTATACTCTGACATAACTTTTGTTGCCACTTGACTTACGTATTACCATTCAAATAGAGCAGTCATACACAGAGCGCAGTGCCGTCGCCTCGTGAATTGTGTAGATGTCGCTGTGACGGCACGGTCTCAACGACACATTACTGCAGCCGTATTGTTTGACGACTCGGCGTTGTGTACTAGGTTTTATGTCCTGTAGCTGGTATTTTTTTTAGGACAAATATGCTTATTTCTACAGGGTTCGTACAAAAATGTGAGGCATATTGTAGTGCAATGTAAATCCAACTTTAGATAATTTCTATACTTTAACTTCTTGAATGTAAACATAGTCTCATTGTTCTCATATTCTTACACAATGTCATGTAGATCAAATAACATGAGCTTGTGCCGTGTGATCTAGACAACAGATGAACATACTTTTATTTTGTTTAACTTAAGGGAAAATCCTTCATGGATATATGGATGCTATGTCGGACTCCTACCGACTAAAAAACCTCACGTAACGCCCAACAGCCTACGGTCGGGAACCCCGGGTAAGCCCTCGGAAGGATCTCCCAGGACTCGTTTATATTAGTCTATGGACAAGAGATTCTATCTTCCAATGAAAGTCTCGTCAAAGCAAATATTCAGCAGGAATCAGCGATCCAACAGCTAGTATCTATTTCTTCGACTAATCATTATACTTATAGCAGACATATTTATACATTCAGATACTCGCATAAAGTGCCTACCCAATTTACATGCTCATACCATTTACATTACCTTTGTAAATATGTATGTATATGTGTACCTTCTCTTCACATCAACGGCTGATTTGAAAGCTTTATTCAAACACGTGAATATACCATTGAATAGTCGGTTAGTAAATTGAAATTCGCTTTTACCTCTGAAAGTTTTCATCGTATTTCAGTTTGAATTTTGAAATACGTGGCACTAAAGCTCTTTGATATTTTTTTTTTTTTTTTTTTTTTTTTTTTTTTTTTTTTTTTTTTCGCTTTGACTAGCATCTACTAGTGATTGAAATCTTTTCGTTATTGTTAGGATCTATCATTAAGTGACTTCCAAATCAAATAGAAACATGTACTAGAGCCCCGTACGCGAGTCAACAAGTACCGCTGACAGCTGAGGTGATTTAGGGCTTCTAAGTTTTGGAATTGACTTTTCACCCTCTAAAAAGAAAGTAGTTTCTATCCGCCTTCAAAGAGTGTAAAGTATAGTGCGCCTATGGACGTCGTACATAGCAGAAGTAGGAGGTCATACAACCTGGGGTTCATCATCAAACACGGATACGCTAGCATTGCAAGTTCCCGCGAACAGTTAGCTCATGTGAACTGATATTCAAATATATTGATACTGACCATAATTCTAGCCTATAGACGGGAATTTATTGACTACTAAAATACCTAATAGACGTTTAGACGATGCGAACACGTGTCTTAAGAGGTACTACGCGACACTCCTTTGCCTTTTAGGGGTTATCAAAATATGCTTGATTGCTCGTTCGCACGAACTGATGTGCGCTAATAAGATTACGAACATGTACGTACGAAAGCATCGTGCTAATGTGATTTAAGACGCCTCTGAAGAATCCATATGTTTGAGCTCCAATACGAGTGAAATTCATACAAACTTGTGATGAGCACATTCGCGTTTAAGTTTAATTTTACGAAATTCTGTTAACAGATTATAAGAAGGTGGTTGCTGAGTTTTATGAATACTATTATTATAAAGAGGAAATATTTGTTGGTTAATCGATAAACTCAGAAATTACTGTACCGATTTTATAAATTCTTTTACCATTTTATAAAACCATCTTTAAAAGTAACATATGCTATGTATCATACTACCCAAAGGAATACGGGTATATTATGTGTTAAATATGTGCCACCAGGTTCGTAATATAGCACAAGCGAAGTCGTAGGGCAAAGCTAGTGTATAATATTGTTTATTGAGCTCGTTAAATAAAGCCACTTGATCGAAAGTTAAGGCGACAACTAGACAGGTATAACCGAACGCTGCTGAAATTTTAAACTGGTTATGTGTGAGTTGGACTCGAGTTCTGAGTCCGTACCCGCAAAAAATAACGTTCATTGTATGAGAGGCCCCTTAAATATTATTTTTCTAATTTGAGTATTATTTGTCATAGCAGCAACAGATATACTACCCGTTCGCTCTAACTTTGCTGCTGGCGTAGAGGCGTATTCCCGAATTGTTAATTAGACGAAGTTAATTGACAGTAGCTAATGTCACTTCGTCATAGAAAATACGCAACATTGTATGAAGAAGTGACATTAGTTGCTGTCAATTTACTTCGTCTAATTAAAAATTCGACTTTAGTATGGAGCCGAGCGGCAAAGTTAGAGCGAACAAGCAGTACATTTTCTGTAAAAATTTCAGGTCTCTAGCTACCAGCTATCACGGTTCTTGAGATTTTTTTTTTTTTTTTTTTATTTATTTATAACACACAATTACAACATCCTTACAGTAATTGAACACCAATGCGATATTGTAAGCAATTATTTATAAATCTAAGCAACTAGTTTATCCATTTCAAAAATACGAATAGTTTTGTACAAAAGAGATTACACGCAAGCATTATACAATAACAATACTGGCCATTACAATAGGCACCAACCATGCAATAGTCATTTCACACAATTAAATTACGCAATGATACAAAAGCAAAGTAATGTAAATTAATCGAAAATAAGAAAGAAAAAAAAATCACGAATTCAGATAATTTCATAATGCAACTGTCAATACAATAAGATAATGTCCGTATAATAATACAAAAATGTCGACTCAATAAGATATAGTCAACTCAAAAAGATAAATGTCAATTCACTAATAATGTCAATTCAAAAAAATAATGTCAATGCAAGAAGATAATGTCAATTAGAAAAAAAAAAAAAATGTCAATTCACTAAGATATTTTCAGTTCAATAAGATAATGTCAATTTAATAAGATTATGTCAGTTCAATAAGATTATGTCAATTCAATAAGATAATGTCTATTCAATAACAAAATGTCAATTATATAATACAAATGTCAATTTTATTATACAAATATCATTTCAATTACTTATTACAATGTTAATTCAAAAATACAACCAACAAAAATGTGAAATTCATGAAATAAGTATTAGGTATTTAATGTCGCTTTCAAGCATTATTCAATTTATGAAACAATAAACATACACATAACAAAAAAGAATAGAAAAAGACATAATAGCATCTACCTACGTTACCTTTTTCAAGATGCTGCACAATATGTGGCCCTTGTGAACTCATTCAGTGAACACGAAAATAAGTCTATCTTGTCTGCTACCTCATTGAGCAACAGAAGCGCGCGCGACAGCGGTGCCTGCTTCAGCAGGTTTGTGCGTGCACTCGCCAGCGCTAGAAGGCGCGGGCGACGTCGCCGAGATACGTACTCGCTCGGTACGCACAGTCTGATCTCCTGCAGAATGGCTGGGTTATGAGTGTAACCGCGAAGCAATTTGAACAAATAAGTTGCAAGTCCCACTTCCCTCCTTACCTCCAACTTGTAATATCCCACCATGCCCAAAATAAACAGTGTGGGATACAACAATGGATACCCTGGGTGCACGCTATATTGTTTATAGTAAATGAACCTAACAAATTTATTCTGAATACGCTCCAGCATGATTTTATATTTGTCTTCATAAGGGGACCACACAATCGCGTTGCTTTCCAGGTGACTCTTTACTAGCGCTTCGTACAACGCTTTTAAAGCTGTGATATTTGTAAATTGGTTTGAGTGTCTCAACATGCATCCCAGGTTCCGATACGACTTTTTACATACCTCATGAATGTGTTTACTAAATTTCAAGTCGGAACTGAAACGAACACCTAAGTCTCGCACCTCGTATATCCGCCGTAAAGGCACCCCCTCCATGCAGTACTCATAATGATCCTGGAGACGCGCTCGAGTAAACGATAACACGCTGCATTTGGCTACATTGAAATAAAGTTGGTTATCCATGCTCCATTTTACAACACTATTTATATCATCTTGCAGCATTTCGTGATCCGTATTGTGTGTTATCTCTCTAACTAATTTAAGGTCATCCGCAAAAAGCAAAGGTGTCGAATTGGAAACAACGTCAGGTAAGCTATTAATGATTATATTAAAGAGGAGCGGGCCCAAATTACTCCCCTGACCCACGCCGGATCTCGTGAAATATGGTTCAGAAAGGCATCCCCCACAGTCAACATACTGTCTTCTATCACGCAGGTAACTAGCGAAGAATGCCAGCGTGTGCGGGGTGCAGCCTACTGCAGCCAATCGTGTTAAAAGGATGTCATTATCGATTACATCGAAAGCTTTTTTGAAGTCAAAGTAGGCTACATCCACCTGCTGGCCAGCATCCACCGCCGGCACCAAACGCGTCATCAAATGGAGCAAGTTTCCCGTAGTGCCCCGTCCCGCACGGAAGCCATGCTGAGCGTCTGATAGCTGAGAATTTACCTGGCCATACAGACTGTTATAAATAGTCGTTTCAAAAACTTTAGCTGGTGTATTAAGAATTGCAATCGGTCTGTAATTACTGGGATCAGGGCCTCCACTACCTTTTGGCACGGGTACGACTCGAGTAAGTTTCCATCGTCCCGGAAATGTCGCAGTCTCGATGCAAGAGTTATAAAGGTGTAGCAGCGGCTCCGTCAATACCATACGAGCGTCTTTAAACAAAAAAGCAGGTATACCATCCGGGCCCGTGGAGCGCTTGGCCGGCAGGCGCGCGAGCGCGGCGCGCACGTCCCGCTCGCGCAAGCGGGTGAGGGCCACCAGCGCGCCCGGAGGGGCCGCTCCCCCCTATACACAGACTGGAAAAACCGAGCAAACTCATGAGCGCATTCATAGTCTGATAAAGTACGGTTGTCCTTTATCAGTCCACAATTACCGCTGTTCCCCCTTCTAAACCGCACATACTCCCAAAACGCTCGCGGGTCAATGGCTAGCTGATTTTGAACGCGTTCGCAGTACCGGTCGTGCGCTTTAGCAGTCTCCACCTTTACTGTTGCCCTAGACCTACTAAACGCCTCGTAGTCGCCATGAGACTTGCTAGACTTGTATTTTTTGTGTAATGTGTGTTTCCGTCTTATTTCTTTTATAATGTCAGGTGTATACCATACGGGATAGATGTACCTACGTTTACTCTTTGCTTCGATATTATGTCTACGTGGTACACAACGATCAAAAACTTCATATATTTTGTTATAAAATAAATTGAGGATCGATTCAGGATCGCTTAAACTGAATAAATCGCTCCAATTCAATGTGGTAAGTAAATAATATAAATGTCCAAAATCAGCCTTATTAAAGTTCCATTGTTTACGAACTACTGGACCATAAGAGCGCCGCCCGGGTGGGACGCAGGGGGCGGACACGGACGGGACGCAATCCGGCGCCCGCGCGCCCCCGAGGCGCACGTCGACGGCCAGGGGCGGGTGGTGCCGGTCTATGGGCTGTAGCCCTTCGTCCGCCTCGCACACGAATACCCCACTGCGCGAGCTCAACACCATGTCCAGCTGCCTGCTGTTACAGTTGGGTACAGTGTTATACTGAATGAATTCACAAAAGGCCATAAAATATTCAAAATAACAATTGACATTGTCACTACTAGAATACAAATTAAAATCCCCCAGTATGATTAAATTAGATTTGTATTTAAGACATAGTTTTTCTAGCAAATTAAACATGGACATGTATTCACTATCTATTGTACTAGGTGGAATATATACAACACAACACGCTACTAGGAACCGGTTATCGTTATGAATTGTAGCACAAATGAACTCAAACCTGTGACTGTCTATGTCCGTACCGTCGGGGACCGCAACTCGGCGCAGTTCGAATTGCGGTGAGGCTAATAACAGCACTCCACCCTGCTTGCGTCCATCCGTTCGGTCACATCGCAATATTTGGTAGCCTGGTATATAGTTTCGTGATGGACCGACAGACGGACGACGGAAGTCTCATGAATCCCGTTTATACTTTTTGTCTACGGAACCCTAAAAAGTTTATCAAAATTGGTCCAATAAAGGTAGCGGCTCTTTAGCAGGTGGAATAAATGTTTCAACATTAGGCACATTTTTTATCGTAACGAGAGGGCTAAGCCCCCCCACACCCCCTCCCCCCAACCAAGGTTCAGAGCGATTTGGCATCCGAAATGACGCATTGTGTGACCTTACAATGAAGGCCGGACTGAGAATGGGAATATTAATTTGGTTCAAAGCTATTTACGTAGGCCTCCGGAAGTAGGCACGACTTTTTGTAATAGATAGCAGCTAGGTTAATTAGATTGTGGTATTTTGGTTTGGCTAGTCTGAAGTTTTCTGTTTAATTGCGGTTTTTTTAGGTGGTAGGTTAATATAGGTGTTTGGTGGGTTTTCCCTCTTCCTTTCATTACTGTCGTTCTATAATAAGAACATTTGTAGCACAGTTACAGTAGATTTGAAATTTAAATAGATACGATTTGATAGAGAATTATTATTCCAAACGTTATTAGTGTAATGGTTATGGACTTTATGTGTATTAGTCAATCACAATCGCGCCTATTTTAAAGTAAGTAAAAGTATTTTCTAGAAGGAATAGTATTATTATTTTTCTGTGGGGGATGCCGGCTATGCCGAGCGCACGATCTGATCGCCTGTTCTGCTGCCCATTTCGTCCATAGAAGAAGTAGTAAGAAGTAGACAATATGAGCACACTAACAAAAAAAAACACCTGTATTAAAGTCTACAATCTCTGATTATCTGTCAATTGCTCAGCTGAAACCGCGAAACGTCTTCAATAAATTAGGTCACAGGCATCCATTATAAAAAATTTTTTTTTTTAATTTTTGCAAGTATTTCAATTACGAAGTGAACGAAGCCGCAGCGCATGGCGGACCGGACATCAGGGCTTGCTGCTTCAGTGGTGTCAGAACATAATCGGAATCTAACGCCCTAGGCACATCTCCGCTGCGAAACCAGAACAGCGGAACCGCTGAATGAATTCCGCTGTGATAAAGTGTGGATTGAACAGCGGAACGGGGCAACGGAACCTGACACGAGTTAGTCGAAGTGGCGCTATCGCAATTTTATCATATTATTTTTATTATCTGGATGACTTAATAAATACATAAAGGGTCTATTTCCGATGGCTTGAAGTAGTTTTTCCGTGAACTTCACGTCCATTTACTGAAAAAATATTAGTTTCGCCGTTCCGCTCTGTATTTCTGTCAATTTTGACAAACCGGCGCGTAGACAACGCGGCACCGCAATAACAAGGCGGCCGAAGCGCGGAGGTTTGACTGGCGTAGGAGCAGATTGGCGAAACCGTGCGGTGAAAGAGATAGAAGATAGTTAAATCTATGCATTAGCACAGGCGGTTTCGCTAGTGTTCCCCTCCTCCAACATGTGACAGAACTTGGCGGAATTACTGCGGTTCCGCTATCATGGTTTCGCGGCGGAGGTGTGCTAAGGGCGTTAGCTCAATGGCTACGATAGCTTTTGAATTGTACCGCAGCCCACGCGTCGGCTTTAGTTACGATTACCATTCTGATCTAACCCAATTGAAATAGTGGACTTGGACCACGGATGTCAGTATGTACATGTTATCTCTATCTCTACTACATATTATAAAATTGTAAAAATGGCTGTGACGGTACATTCGAGATAAATTAAAAGAAATAACTGTGATCGACTAATTGTAGGGCTTCTAAGTCCAAATCTATAATTTTTTCTTCGTGTTTGTTTGTTTGTTTATTTGTTCAGGGTTGGAGCAAAATTCAGTAGCTTGATCATAACTGTACTATTAGGATATGTAGGCATTTTTTCAACTTAAATAACGCTGTTTGTTTCATTAAAATCGGTTCAGCGGAAATAATGATACAGGTTGACCTATGTTAACTATGCATTGGACAGGTCAAAGTCGATTGGTTATTATAGTCCAATCCTGCCCGATCTGGCAATAATGTAAACATGTCATGTTTTGACAATCGTTGTCTAAGACAGATGAGTAGAGAAATATAGTATGACAAATCATTGAATTGTTTTACTATCCTGAGTAGGTATTTTAAATGAAAATAAACTATCATAAAGAAGTTATTTGGTGTCGAAATGATTGTCAGAACACTGTATGACTCCTGGATTCTGGAATATAATCAGGGTGAATACTCAATTGCAAGTAACTATGGATATATAGGATGAAATGGGTTTGTTTACATTTTTGCGCAACGCTATTGAAATACAGTATAGCTAAAGTCACCTGGCGAACGAAGTCGCTGGCAGAAGCTAGTAGTTAAATAAATTATGAGTAAAAGCTGAGAGCTGACATTGTTATTGGTATGTACGAATAACATGTTAAGTCTGCAGCTCCATGTTGAATAACTAAGTATAAATAATTTAGCATTATAACGTATGCACCCTTCTCTGTAGTAGGTGGGTATATCAAAAGCAACTGCTTCTAGCCCCTCTCTTTAAAATAGAGTGCAGAGGGGCTTATGGCGAGACTTTGTAGCTGTGGCTCTATCGCAATAAACTACGTCACTAGGTCACGTGGATCATCTATTCAAAGTTTGAAATAAAATAAAAATAACAACTTCAATCTGATTGAACTTTCACTTTCACAATAAACGTGTTAGAGAGAGGCAGTATGGTGAGAACGATCTCACGGCTTTCTTGTTACTAATCAAACATAATCAACTTTGGAAAGCTTGTCTGCGGTTAAAGAGGATTTTATGCTTTGGTGTAATATTTGTGTAGCGGTTGCAGGAGCTTACTGGATGCAGGCAGCACAAGACCGAACACGTTATGGGGGTTTTTGGGCTGCGAATACAATAACTGGTATCTCCAGCCCTGTAGCACAGATTAAATAATAGTCACTACGTCCTGTAATACGTTAAATAAAATAATGGACTGTCCTCTATTATTTATTGATACTGTTAATTGATGGCACTTGCTTGCTTGCATTGAAAAACTTCACTTGTACTGTTCCACAATATTTATTATTGTAATACCTAACCGGTTTCGTCTTACGGCATTCTCAAAGAATATTTACTTATTATCTATACTTCTATACTAATATTATAAAGAGGTAACGTTTGTGAGTTTGTGACATTGTAACGGGTAATCTCTGGATCTACTGAACCTATTTTCAAAATTATTTCACCAATAGAAAGCTACGTTATTGTGGAGTATCATATAAATCATCACGCTACAATGAAAAGGAGCTGAGCAGCAATGAAAAATGTAACACAAACGAAGTTGTGAGGTTCATCTAGTTAAGTAAATAACCTAATCTAGCCTAAAGTAGCCTAATTTTTGAAAAATGAATTCTGTAATAATAAATCATAGCCATACGTCACCGAGACGTGGCGTTTAATAGTAGTCCTTACTAGGAAGCTGACTGTCACTCAAAAGAGAGATAGGTTATGTTCAAAGTGTCAACTTATCTGCCAACCATCCGACGTAATCTAAAAGTGAACACGGGTCACTAACATAGCTGTCACAAAAAATTCGTTTGTCCACCTTTTTTGACAAATGAAATCCAAATTCTCTCGAGTGACACTCGTGCACAGCAAAATGACGACATCCTTGAATGCCTCGTTGGTCTAGAGGTCGAATTGTACGACTGCGGATCACGAAGTCTTCATCTTCAGTCATTCTTACGTATTATCAATGACTAGCGGACGTCACGCGGTATCACCCCCGTAGTTCCCATTCCCATGGGAATACGGGAATAAAATATAGCCTATGTTCACCGCAAAGAGTGTAGCTTCCCAACAGTGAAAGAATTTTTCAATCGGTCCAGTAGTTCCGGAGCCTATTCGATGCAAACAAACAAACAATCAAATCTTTCCTCTTTATAATGTTAGTTAGTATAGATATAATAATATTACATACAGATAGACAACTCCCTGCCTCCCACTGAGCCAGCTTCTCCAACCCCCCCACAGCAGTCATTATAGTTGGAGGGTATTTTGAGGGAACGTTTGCTTAGCCTTAGTAGTCACACACACATTCAAGGTCTGTACAAACATGACGTGTTTTAGTGTAGGTGACAGAATTAAAACAAATCATTTGTATGAACTTTCCGCCCGGTGGTATTATGCAATAAAATTTATAAGCACGAGTTCTTCAAGTGGAGCGCAAAGAGGCAAATAATAGAGCTACCAACTTAAGAGTCACCGTAAATACTTTTGTAGACTTTGAGAGTGCTCGTCAAGTTGCTAGATGTCGCATGACTACCCATCAGACGAGTGGTTTCTTTTTGGCGAGCTCACTATAAACAAAGTTACATCTTCCTAGCACAAACCGTTTGGACGGTAAGCCGAGGACGGACGGACGGACGGAACATGATGAAACTATAAGGTTTCCGAGTCTTAAACTATAATATAATAATGTAGAGAAGGATATCTACATACAGAGTGCGCACGAGGCACGCACACATCGACAACGCTCACCGGATTTCACGCACACGAGGTCAAAAGATTTTTATTAGTAATTTCTATACCGGTTTGTGCGCGAGAGGGCGTAGCCGAAGGTAGGTTTGAAAAAAAAAAAGTACTTCCATAAGATTGCTTTCTGTACCTTATTCTTTTGTGCTTGAACTACGTAACCCTAAAATATGAGAGTGACGACTTCTACGACGGGTGCGGGGACGGAGGGACGAATATAATGATCAGTAAAAATATCAACTGTACCATTGTTCAGCACATATTCAGGTAATATCTGTCATTCAACACGAGTACACAATATATTTGTATAAACAAACGTTATTACGAACACACGTGCCGGCGAATAAACATACAAACATACATTATAGGATTTATTATATTTGAACGTTACACGTGTTAATATCGTTTGCACACTTAGCTGCCGTTTTGGTTTTGAAATGGCCCCGTGTGTGTGTAATGTGCTGTATTATGCGTAAAGGAAAATTTTCGTATCCGCATTGCAGATTGTTAAATGTATAATTTGGATCAAATTGTAACTTTCATCCTACTAATATTACAAATTTGAAAGTTTGTAAAGATATTTGGATGTTTGTTACTCAATTACGCTCTAACGGATGAACGGATTGGGCCGAAATTTGGTACAGAGATAGCTTATAGTCTGGAATAACTTATACTTTTCATCCCGTGACAATTTTCTCAAGGGAAGCGGGAACGGGTACCGAATTTCACGCGGGGAAAGCTGCGAGCGAGCAGTGGACTGTCATACGCAGATTAGATTCAGTAATTGATGCTTTTTTTTAACGTGAGGGAAAATCCGTCATGGATGCTTTGCCGGACTCCTACCGACTAAAAAACCTCACTTAACGCCCAACAGCCTACGGTTGGGAGCCCCGGGTAAGCCCTCGGAAGGATGTCCCAGGACTCCCAACAGACCCACGGCCGTTACTGCGGCGCGGCGTCGCGTCGCCTAGGGGGTGGTTCAGGTGCTATCCCGCGTCTTTGGGGGGTTTCGGGTGTGATACCGCTACTAAGGGGGGGCGTGCGTGAATTCCTCACGTCACGCTGCCGTCATGGGCCTGCTTCTGTAAGGACTGTGAGCAGCCCTCTCACCGTCCTCAGGCCCCCGGTCATGAAGGCCGTTAAGCGATAATCCTGGGCGAAGACACGTCGGCGGCGCCCAAGCCGACGACTGCGGAACTCGGGTGTGAGAGTTCTCTTCCGTTCCCGCCCCGCCGCATCTTTCACGAGCCTGACCTGCTCGCAGAAAGAAGCGGCGCAGTCCCACTCACTTCAGTAATTGATGCATATTACATACATAATAGTCACGCCTTTAATCTCCGAACGGGTAGACAGAGACATTCTGTTCGCTCACATTTCATTTCACATCAGCAACAAATCTGAACAACATCTGAACAACCAACATAGGTAGTGATCCTGTTGCCGTGTTATTTATTGCATAACTTTTATGCTAATGGATAGGCATCATTCAACTACAGAATATTTAGTTTCCAGCAGTGAATATAACGGTCGAAAATACGAATTTCATTACAAGGAAAGGTTTCGATGCTTACGACCAAAAATGTGCAAAATATATTTTAATCAACATTATCCAGTATTATTCGCGGTTCTTTGCTCTTTGCCCTATAGCCTCGGGATAGGCTTTTCTACTATTACGTTTTCACTTCCCTTAGTCGACTATGAAACCAATACGATTTACAGTAATATTTTATTGGGTTCCCATTAGACTTGCTCTTATATTACTTTTGCTCGCTTCTTCCCTCATATAACACAAAGGATATTATCGCTCTGGGCATGCCCTTCTGTGATGACCAAATTAAAAGTAATCATAAAAGCAAATTTTGTCAGATGGCAAAATAATGTATTTTATGTGTTTAAACTTTTTATGGACGTGCATGTGTCAACAATTACTTCTTAGTCTACGAGAAAAGTACAAAAAAAAACCGTTTCACGTAAGTCATTTTAAGAATGTACACACTCCCACATAACTTTTGTTGCCACTTGACTTACGTATTACCATTCAAATAGAGCAGTCATACACAGAGCGCAGTGCCGTCGCCTCGTGAATTGTGTAGATGTCGCTGTGACGGCACGGTCTCAACGACACATACTGCAGCCGTATTGTTTGATAGCTCGGCGTTGTGAACTTGGTTTTATGTCATGTAGCTGGCTCTTTTTTTAAGGATTTTATTTCTACAGGGTTCGTACAAATATGTGAGGCCTATTGTAGTGCAATGTAAATCAAGCTTTAGACAATTTCTATATTATAACTTCTCGAATATAAACATAGTCTCATTTTTCTCATATTCTGACACAATGTCATGTAGCTCAAATAACATGAGCTTGTGCCGTGTGATCTAGACAACTGATAAACATACTTCATGGATGCTATGCCGGACTCCTACCGATTAAAAAACCTCACGTAACGCCTAACAGCCTGCGGTCGGTATCCCCTGGTAAACCCTCGGAAGGATGTCCAATGAGTAGGATTTATGCAATAATATCAGGAAGATTATAATGAACACCATTAATAGCAATTCAGTCTGATTTATTTACCACTACCCACAAACAGTATATGAAGATATACACATAATACCCTACACAATGAAAGTCTCGTCAAAGCAAATGATCAGGTAACATTCAAAAATTCAGCAGGAATTACATGTCTCAGCGATCCAACAGCTAGTATCTATTTCTTCGACTAATCATTATACTTATAACAGACATATTTATACATTCAGATACTCACACAAAGTGCCTACCCAATTTACATGCTCATGCCATTTACATTACCTTTGTAAATATGTATGTATATGTGTACCTACTCTTCACATCAACGGCTGATTTGAAAGCTTTATTCAAACACGTGAATATACCATTGAATAGTCGGTTAGTAAATTGAAATTCGCTTTTACCTCTGAAAGTTTTCATCGTATTTCAGTTTGAATTTTGAAATACGTGGCACTAAAGCTCTTTGATATTTGTTTTAAAATATAGATATCATCTCTGCATTAAGTACTGTGTGCGTCTATATACCGAGTTCGCTTTGACTAGCATCTACTAGTGATTGAAATCTTTTCGTTATAGTTAGGATCTATCATTAAGTGACTTCCAAATCAAATAGAAACATGTACTAGAGCCCCGTACGCGAGTCAACAAGTACCGCTGACAGCTGAGGTGATTTAGGGCTTCTAAGTTTTGGAATTGACTTTTCACCCTCTAAAAAGAAAGTAGTTTCTATCCGCCTTCAAAGAGTGTAAAGTATAGTGCGCCTATGGACGTCGTACATAGCAGAAGTAGGAGGTCATACAACCTGGGGTTCATCATCAAACACGGATACGCTAGCATTGCAAGTTCCCGCGAACAGTTAGCTCATGTGAACTGATATTCAAATATATTGATACTGACCATAATTCTAGCCTATAGACGGGAATTTATTGACTACTAAAATACCTAATAGACGTTTAGACGATGCGAACACGTGTCTTAAGAGGTACTACGCGACACTCCTTTGCCTTTTAGGGGTTATCAAAATATGCTTGATTGCTCGTTCGCACGAACTGATGTGCGCTAATAAGATTACGAACATGTACGTACGAAAGCATCGTGCTAATGTGATTTAAGACGCCTCTGAAGAATCCATATGTTTGAGCTCCAATACGAGTGAAATTCATACAAACTTGTGATGAGCACATTCGCGTTTAAGTTTAATTTTACGAAATTCTGTTAACAGATTATAAGAAGGTGGTTGCTGAGTTTTATGAATACTATTATTATAAAGAGGAAATATTTGTTGGTTAATCGATAAACTCAGAAATTACTGTACCGATTTTATAAATTCTTTTACCATTTTATAAAACCATCTTTAAAAGTAACATATGCTATGTATCATACTACCCAAAGGAATACGGGTATATTATGTGTTAAATATGTGCCACCAGGTTCGTAATATAGCACAAGCGAAGTCGTAGGGCAAAGCTAGTGTATAATATTGTTTATTGAGCTCGTTAAATAAAGCGACTTGATCGAAAGTTACGGCGACAGCTAGACAGGTATAACCGAACGCTGATGAAATTTAAAACCGGCCAAGTGTGAGTTGTACCTACTCGCGCACTGAAGGTTCCGTACCAAAAGTTGGGAAAAAATTGCGTTTATTTGTATGGAAAAACATTATTTTTCTGATTTTAGTATTTGATGTCATATGTAGCGGAAACAGGAGTACATTTTCTGTGAAAATTTCAGATCTCTAGCTATCACGGTTCCAGAGACAGCGTCTAGACGGACAGACAGACAGAGGGACGGCGAAGTCTCATGAATCCCGTTTATACCTTTTGTCTACGGAACCCTAAAAAGTTTATCAAAATTGGTCTAATAAAGGTAACGGCTCTTTAGCAGGTGGAATAAATGTTCCAACATTAGGCACATTTTTTATTGTAACGAGAGGACCTAAGCCCCCCACCCCCTCTCCTCCCTACCAAGGTTCAGAGCGATTTGGCAGCCGAAATGACGCATTGTGTGACCTTACAATGAAGGCCGGACTGAGAATGGAAATATTAATTTGGTTCAAAGCTATTTACGTAGGCCTCCGGAAGTAGGCACGACTTTTTGTAATAGATAGCAGCTAGGTTAATTAGATTGTGGTATTTTGGTTTGGCTAGTCTGAAGTTTTATGTTTAATTGCGGTTTTTTTAGGTGGTAGGTTAATACAGGTGTTTGGTGGGTTTCCCCTTCCTTTCGTTACTGTCGTTCTATAATAAAAGTATCAGCAGCATAGTAACTAGATTTGAAACTCTATTCTATACGATGTGATAAAGAAGTATTTACATGATATAGTGGCCATCAAATTCGTTTTACCTTTGAGAAGCCGAGAGGCGATACCGGTTAGGTGCAAAGGAAATAAATGTTGTGGAACAGTATAAGTAGTATTATTCAACATGATGAAGAGAAGCATGAAAGTAAAATTAATGCAGTGGAAATGAGAAGTTTGCGAAGTATAGCTGGAGTGACTTTGATGGATAAAGTAAAGAATAGCGTGATAAGGGAACATTGCGGCTTGACAGAAGATGTAGTGACTAAGATAGAGAAAGGGATGCTCAGATGGTTTGAACATGTGGAGAGAATTGATGGAAATAGGCTGACGAAACAGTTTTATAAGGCGATAGTGAATGGGCAAACTGGTAGGGGTCGACCTCGGCATATTCAAGTCGATCAAATCGATAATCTTCTGAGAAAAGGCCAGGTCAAGAGTACCCTTAACCGCTGCTTCGTGTCTTACAATCGCGCCTATTTCCCAGAGAAGGTAGTAGACAACATGCATATTCACACGTTATTAAACAATTTCCATGTCCTCCATCTATATAAAAGTGTGACAGTGTCTGTTAACTAATCACGGGTTTGGTCTTTGGCATCGTAGTGTAAATATGACCCAGGCATCCATAATAAAAAGATTATTTTTAAAAGATTGTTAACGAGTCTAATTTGTTATATTTCGTCTCATAACAAATTGACAACAGGCGACATCTGCTATTTCAACGGTGTCAGAACAGAATGCTACAAAACAGCTTCATTGCTACGAAAACTGTCAAATAGCACTATAGCCGACGGGTCGGCTTAATATTGAGCTACGATTACCATTCTGACCCTATTGAAATATTAGGCTTGGACCACGGATGTCAGGCATGTTATATTTAGTCAAATAAATTATGAGTTAAAGCTGGGAGCTGACATTGTTATTGGTATGTACGAATAACAAGTCTGCAGCTCCATGTTGAATAACTAAGTATAAATAATTGAGCATTATAACGTATGCACCCTTCTCTGTAGTAGGTGGGTACATCAAAAGCAATTGCTTTTAGTAATCAGACATCATCTACTTTGGAAAGCTTGTCTATGGGTAAAGAGGATTTTATGCGTTACTAGATGATGCTCGCAGCTTCGCCCACGTGAAATTCGGTACCCGTTTCCGTTTACTGTGGGAATATTTTCCCGGGATGAAAGAGTATTTTTTTTAGATTTTAACTAACAACCAATCGACTTTGACCTGTCAAATGCATAGGACTTCTAGTAAAACATAGGTCAAGCTGTATTATCATTTCCGCTGAACCGATTTTGATAAAACATACAGCGATGTTTAAGTTGAAAAAATACCTAAAAAACTTAATAGCGGCGTTTTCCCTGAAAGAAAACGCATATTAAAATACTTACCTAATTCGAAGCTTATATAATGAGATAGGCATATCCGTTACCCGTAGGCTTATCTTACTCATGTTTGATGACGTATTTCCGTCGACTCACCAGCAGATGGCGCCACCTGTGAACTTATAAAAGAACATGGCGTCCACTTTGTCCTCATTGGCTTTTATTCACCAGGCAGATTTAAAAAGTAAGCTTCGAATTAGGTAAGTATTTTAATATGCGTTTTCTTTCAGGGAAAACGCCGCTATTAAAAGTACTTGACCGTAATTCGAAGCTTATATAATGAGAAATGTTTGTTTTCGCCTGGTGAGTGACGGAAACGCCAATGTGATTCTAATTTATTTTTAGGAAAATAATATTATACAATGTTGTATGTATGGTATCTAGATTTATAATCTTTACCATCTTGAACAACTTCATATGTAATCTTAAACAGACTAAATAAGGAATCTTATTTAAGGAGTAGTAAGTATTCCTTCTATTGACAGGATTAAATAATTGCGAATTATTATTATACTTGATTGGTGGTAGTAGCTGACATTATTACTCGACGATAAAAATTTTTGAAATCCATCGTCAATTACCTCGTGTTAAGGATTATTTTGATCTTACCACCACCACCAATTCTTAGAAGCTGCTGTTGACCGGGTAGTGCCGGGGCTAGAATAGTTGGAGAACCTCTAACAGTCATAAATAAACTATTAGACTGTATAGTCTCATATCGGATAGTCTGATATCCTAATTTCTATTTAGAATAAAGGATTCAATTGATTAGTCGTAGGTGTTATCTTTGTTTACACAAGTTTTCCAACCAGATTGTCTGAAATGAAAATGATCAGTTTCGGACTCTTGATTCGGGCCTAAAAGTAGTACCTATGACGTGAGTTAATACAATCGAGCAAAGTTAGATCGTGGTTGCGGCGACCTAAGCATAAAATCACTATGACGAGAAACCTGAAAAATGTTCTCTTTGTATCAATACTTGGTAATATTGAACTAAGTCATCAATCCCAATATCAATGAATATGTGACTTAACTTTCTTTACATTTTTTAAAAAAAATCGACCAAGATAATATGTTTAACCAAAACATGCGAACTATGTAAAGTTGACTAACGGTTTCTATATTATCAAGAACAGCAACAACAGATTTATGTAACAGAATCGTATTATATAATAACCATGAATAAAATGCAAGTCGGTTAAAACTGTAAAATTTATAAGTATCTTGAAGGGTAGGTCTCAAGGAGCTCAATAGTAGAAGTTTTTGATTTAATATCTGTTATTTACCTCTTCGCCCCCCCCCTACATTTCCACAGATTCTCTATGTGAGGTGGTGGGAGACCTGTCGAGGTGTTTAGTAGAAGGAAAGAAATAATGTTTATTACGTTCTTTTGCAGGTTCTGCAGAACGAATGGAGCTTACAGAGCTCTCGCTTTGAGATCTGCCCTCTATTATTACCTTGTGCCATCGCGACACCACAAACACTCCTGTTAACCGATTAAGGTGTGACAGCATCTTGGGTATTAAAAATGGTGGTGAAAGTAATATCCACACATTACAAACAGGCCTATCATGTGTAGTGTTCTCCATTTCATAATAGGAATATTGTTTGTAGGCAATCTTGCCTTAGTAGTGTTTGAAGCAGGATGCTCCCAAAAAATACCCGGAGGAGCTGATACAAATGGTATCGGCTCGGAATGCAGTGTATGGTGAAGTCAATTTGATGTCGGACCATTACACGCAAGCTGACGAGTTAAGTTCGTCAAGGCAATTGATTTGGTCTCGTCCCTCTGGGGGGATGGACTATAACTGCTTTGAAAGAGTACAGACTGTAACACAGTACCGGTATATGATTTCGAATCATGTGTAAGATTATCAACATCTCTATTGATGCAGTGCAATCTTTGTTATTCTAGGCCCTCGAGCCTGTTAGAGAAATGTTTTCTAGCTGGGCTCCCAAGCGAAATCTGACGCGTCGGTGGTAAGAAAGCATCTCGGATGGAAAGCTTGTAAAATTGTCGAGAACCGGTAATTGCGGACCCACTATTGGAGTTCCACTTGTACCACTCCGTGCACTACTATTTTCTTCAGTGGGTTGTCGGTTAGGGGATTGACCGAATGTGACGCTACCTCTAGGCACTGCGAAAGTGGTAAAAATTCAAAAGACCCACCAAGTTTGAATTTTCTTTAAAAGAACTAAGTTTCTTTGATTTGGAATTAAATAAATCTTCCTTTTATGTCTAATATCTTTTCTTTTGGTATTGGACTTTCAGGTAGTTCTATGTCTATCGCATAACGATATGAGAGGTTTCTTTGGGAACCTATTATTGTTTTCTCCCAATTGTCTAACCATCCCTGGGTTTGAAGAGTTTTCAAGGCTATTTGTACGTGTTTGTGAAGAGTAACAGGATTTTGATGCGCAAAATGAGATTTTGTGTAGGTAGACGAGTATTTGAATACTCTTATTCTATAGAAATCGAGGCACCCAGATGGTGAGAAACGAAAATGTTTTGGGTGCGGCTTACCCGAGCGGAAGACAAGAATGTGCTCTGAGAAAGAATAATGTACACTACGTCAGCTTTATCATGAAAATAAGCTTGACTGAGATGTATTTTGCACATCCAATCTCGTGGTTGGAGGAAATCTGGTAAACGGAACATGCTGAAAGATAGAATTATTCTGGCTTCACAAAGGCGTACAATGTCCTAAAACTGAATTCTGGGCAGATGACCCATCGCTATTTGAAGTTAGGAAAAGTGGAGAAACCAAACTTGGTGACAAAGGAACTCGTTTTAGAGTGCCTTGAGCATTCATCTTTTGAACCATTGCACAATGTGGTCATTTCAGTTAAAAAGGAAACCTGTATGGATTCTTAAGTATTTAAAGCAAATAGTATTCCACCTTAGTCAAGTTTTCCATAGCATTTTAACATAAAGTGAAAACTTACAACTTTGTCAGGACGGGACTTGAACAGAGTTCGGTGTAAATTTAAATGTGGGAAGGCTATCAGTTTTGAGCAGGATTCGAACCTGCGTCCTCTCGAATACCGTGCAGGACGGATTGGAGTTTCTGGATAAAGGGAATGCGGTACCCTTTTATAAATTTAAAACTTTTTGGTACTCTCGTTCCTTTGTACAGAGTTAACTGACCGACATAGAATGACAGGGTCATATCATTTAGTGTTTCCTTTGCTGGCGTGGGCAGAGGATGTTAGACCTCTCCGCGTCTCTTTGAGAGCCTCGAGCTCGGAAATTTCGTAATTGAAGGGACATCCTTGCATGGTTACTTAGTATGTTATCGTACGCCTGGTTACTATCGTATATTACAATTATTATAGATACACAATATTGTACATACCCCTCGAGGGTGGTTACTGGTTAGTGTTTCCTTTGCTGGTATGGGCAGGGGATGTTAAACTTCTCAGTCTCTTTGAGAGCCTAAAGCTCAGAAATTTCTTAATTGAAGGGACATTTACTGTCGTATGCCCAATTATTATGGATATTGTACTCACCCCTCGAGAGTGGTAACTGTAATACAGGCCTAAAAAGGCTCTTGGTACAATGGAATCTGGACTCCATTCGATGGAGATCTGATCTTGACGCCTGATCCTCTCGAAGGCTGGCGTAATGATTTGGATGAACTTTTTTCGGGGTCATCCTTTTTGGAGATCGAAGACCAAAATGCATGCCTTCCCGAGTGCCGTTGAAAAGGCTTCAGCCTCGAAAATGTATGTGTTTGAAGACGATATTTTATCAAGGTTCATTTTTAAGAATTGGGTCTTTGACAATTCTGAGAATAATATATGAAATCAGATCTATGGCCGCAAGCCATTTGTAATAAATTGATAAAAGATTTATGGAAATCCTATTATTAAAGTAGGCCTTCAATTTTGTCATAAATATTTTCGAAGAAACTTAAGTTTTTCAAAAGATTCTCTTTGTTTAAAAATACAAAAGGTTTTGGCAGCAAAAGCCTTTTGGCAGAAAGAACCTTGTCAGCTTTTTCAAAATGTAGCAGGGATTCGAATTGTCGGATCTCCCCGTTTTTGTTTAGGTTGACGAACCCAGGACTATGATTTCACAATAGTGGGTATCAGCATATTATCTTATCAAGGCAATTTGTCGCCAAAACGTGTCTATCAACCTCTTAGGTTATACTGTGTCTTAGGATCTTGGGTAACCGAAATCTCTTTTAATGCTGTCCCTATATAAAATACGAAGCAAGGATGATTGTTTCTATCATCCTCGTAATTTAACCTCTGATCTGTGAAGAAATTTACACTTGGTCAGGACCAGTGTTAGGTAATAAGAAATAACTCACCTATTTCCATCATCCTTATCTGGTTTAGTGGAAGTCGGCTTCTTTTACTCCACTTACGACAATGCACGTGGTGTCGCGATCGCCCTTATTTGAAGTTCGAGCTAAATGAGCTGGAACTGTAGCTATTTGACGTACCTAATACAGTAACTGGAGCTCAGAGCGCGCTTCTGAAATACTCCACTTGGAATTAGCTCACTTTCTAAGGATGGAGGATTCATTTCTATCAAGAAACCAAACTAAAAGAAATAGTATTATGTTAGGTACCTAAAATTTAAGTACTACTTTCATGGTGAACATTTAGTTATTACTTTGACACACTTGTACGTATTCAGAAACTTGGGATGATTACGATTTTACCCATAATAGGCCATATTTTTTACATGTATAGAAACATCTAGTAATTAATGTGCCTTTATGTGGGTAGGTATAAAAATATTTTGAAAATATTTTCTATATTCGGCGGTACTTACGCTGTACATACACGAAGCAAATAATATCTAAAAAAAAAAAGTATTAGTACCTATGAATACAATCTATAAAATCAGTTTGATATTAGCTGTAACTAAAGATATTAAATAAAAGAAACTGCAACCTCGAAAGGTTTACGTGCTATTTTAAAATAATAGGGTATTTCACGTTATGACATATCACACTCATATGTGATCGTAAAAATATGAAGTAAAAACATACCTGAGACTTAAACGAACGGTTAAACCGTTAAATATGTCTGTAGGTTCACTTACTTCAATCACAAGTCACTTGTTTTAGATTCACTGTATATTCAAACGAACGGCAAAGCCATTAAATAATTATTTCTGTAAATTCACTAACTTCATCCCAAGTCACTTTTTATAACTTTACTAGGTATATAACTAGTAACTAGAAAAAATAAATGCACTAGCAGGTGTTCCTGCTATAACCTTTTGCTACGGGAATCAAAACGCCAATGAGGACAAAGTGGACGCCATGTTCTTTTATAAGTTCACAGGTGGCGCCATCTGCTGGTGAGTCGACGGAAATACGTCATCAAACATGAGTAAGATAAGCCTACGGGTAACGGATATGCCTATCTCATTATATAAGCTTCGAATTACGGTCAAGTACTTTTAATAGTACAATTATAATGATCAAGGTACCAAATTTTGCTCCAACCCCGAACAAACAAACAGACACGAAGAAAAAAATGTAGATTTGGATTCAGAAGCCCTTTTCTTTTTCTTTTTACGCGAGGGAAAATCCTCAGAGAATGTTATGCCGGACTCTTACCGACTAAAAAACCTCACGCAACGCCCAACAGCCTGTGGTTGGGAGCCCCGGGTAAGCCCTCGGAAGGATGTCCCGGGACTCACAACAGACCTACGGCCGCCACTGCGGCCTCGCCCGGGGGGTGGTTCGGGTGCTATCCCGCGTCTATGAGGGGTTTCGGGGGGGTGGTTCGGATGCTATCCCGCGTCTATGGGGGGTTTCGGGTGTGAACCCGCTTCTAAGGGGGGGAAAAATTAGGCGATTACAGTTTATTTTTTTTTTTTATTTATCTTGAATGTACCGTCACAGTTATTTTTACAATTTTATAATAGTAGAGATTTGTATAGCGGTATTAGAAGTTTAATAGACGCAGGCAGCATGACATCGAACACGTAATGAGCATCTTTGGGGGAGGCTAGCTGTTAGTTCAATAACTCCTCCGGCACTGAGTATGTACATTGAATAAAATAACTGGTACCTCCGGCACTGAGTATGTACATTGAATAAAATAATGTATGTCCTGTCCTCTAATTGTTGCCAACTTTTTGAAAAATGAATTCTGTATTCATATTCATATCATTTATTTGCTTTGCTTTAAATAGGGTACATAATATGGTGTATACAGTTTTTCTCATAGCTAGTATTACTACATTTAATATAGGTATTTTCTCCTCATGTTCATGCAATAATAAATCTTAGCCATACGGCACGGAAAAGTGGCGTTTGATAGTAGTCCTTACTATAAAGCTGACTGTCACTCAAAAGAGAGATAGGTATGTTAGAAGTGTCAACTTATCCGCCAACGATCCGACGTAATCTATAAGTGAACACGGGTCACTAACATAGCTGTCACAAAGAATTCGTTTGTCCACCTTTTTTGACAAATGAAATACAAATTCTCTCGAGTGACACTCTTGCACAGCAAAGTGACGACATCCTTCCGAGAGCTTACCCGGGACTTCCGGTCATAGACTGTTTTATGGCATTGTGTGGTTTTAGTCGGTAGGAGTCCGGCATAGAATCCTCATCATATTATTCAAATTTTTGACCTAAAGTCGAATTTATAATTAGACAGAAGTCAATTGACGGCAGCTAATGTCACTTCTTCATACAATGTTGGTTATTTTATATAACGAAGTGACGTTAGTTGCTGTCAATTGACTTTTCCCACAAGAACGGGAACTACGCGGGTGAAACCGCGTGACGTCCGCTAGTAGATCATACAGGAGATAGTTCATGGCTGGTCAAACTACTGATTGGACTATTATGAAGTGATGGATGTTTTTAATACTTACGTATAATATTAGGTGCTTACACATCAAATTGGCGTTTTTCGTACTGGCCACTTTAATTACGATTTTCTCCTCTTTGGTAAGGAATTCCAAATTCAAATTTTCCCAGCTATTTACTCATGTATTTATCCTTCGATGACCGTCATTCTTTTGTTTTTTTCTTCTGTTTTTTTCTGTTTGCGTCACTCATTTTACAAAATGGAAAACTTAAAATATCGCATTATTTACGAGTACGAGTTCCGCCGTGGCACTAGTGCTGCGGAAACGACTAGAAGGGTGAATGATGTGTATGGCGGTCATGTTGCAAAAGAAAACACAGTTCGTTTTTGGTTCCAACGTTTTCGTTCAGGAAATGTCGACCTGCAGAACAAGCCCCGTGGACGGCCTGAGACTCAAGTTGATAATGAAGTATTGAAGGCTATTGTGGAAGCGGATCCATCGCAAACCACGTCCGAGTTAGCTGCAGGCTGCGGTGTTAGTGATAAAACTGTTTTAATTCACTTGAAGCAAATTGGGAAGATTAAAAAGCTTGAAAGGTGGGTACCTCACGAATTGACTGAAGCAAACCGGCAAAAGCGCGTCGACTGCTGCGTTACATTACTGAACCGGCACAATAATGAAGGTATTTTAAACCGAATCATTACCTGTGACGAAAAATGGATTCTTTACGATAATCGAAAGCGCTCAGCGCAATGGTTGGATCCTGGCAAGCCAGCCAAATCCTGCCCCAAGCGAAAATTAACCCCAAAAAAGTTACTTGTAAGCGTTTGGTGGACTAGTGCCGGTATTGTTCATTACAGTTTTCTCAAATCTGGCCAGACTATTACGGCTGATGTCTATTGTCAGCAATTGCAAACCATGATGGAAAAGCTAGCGGCTAAACAACCTAGGCTGGTCAATCGCTCCACGCCACTGCTGCTTCACGACAACGCTAGACCACACACTGCACAACAGACGGCTACCAAATTAGAAGAGCTTCATGGAATTGGAATGTCTAAAACATCCTCCGTACTCCCCGGATCTTGCTCCAACAGATTACCATTTTTTTCGAAATTTGGACAACTTCTTGCAAGGGAAAAAATTCAACTCTGATGGGGCAGTCCAAATCGCCTTCACAGATTTTATTGATTCCCGTCCGACTGGTTTTTTTAGTAAAGGGATCAATGAACTACCTATGAGATGAGAGAAAACAATGGTTCATACTTTGATTAATTAAATATATTATATTTAAAAATATTCGACTTTTTGTTCCTCCTATACAAAACGCCAATTTCATATGTAAGCACCTAATATATTTATATATACGTAGCTTTCCAACAGTGTAAGAATTTTTCAAATCGGTCCAGTAGTTCCGGAGCCTATTCGTTACAAACAAAAAACAAATCTTTCCTCTTTATAATATTAGTGTAGATAAAATAACATAAGACACTGTAAAATAGCTTCGTCGACCTCTCACATTTGTAATTGTATAAAATTAACCATTAAAGGCTCTAAGCATAATCCTTCATTGCATGCATTGCGGAGGGGTCCAATGATATTAGAGAAAAAGTATGCAGACAATGTTTGCAAACTTTCCCGACATTTCGACCGGATCACACCGGCCGTGGTCACGGGATGTACAGCTACGTCATAATAGAGCAACACTACCTTGATCGGGAGGGGAGGCACCTTACGGAGACTTTCCCTTCTCTCAATACATACCTCAAATGTACCAAAACATGAAATATTTAAATATTCACTGACATTTCACACATCGCTATCTGAGCCCAAAGTAAGCTAGGAATAACCTGCTTGTGTTATGGTATCAGATCACGGATATTAATACTTATATACTTTTAAATACATACATATTATACATAGAAACACTCAGACTCTTGAGACAAACATTTATGGGTCACACAAATATTTGTCTCCGGTGGGAATCGAACCCACGACCTCCAGCGCCGCAGGCGGTATCACTGCCGACCGCGCCACAGAGGCAGTCGTCGTTATGAAGAAAGCATGTATACGTAGAGTAGAGAGTAATTCCTGTGCTGTAATAAATATCCTAAAAATAATTGCACAAAAACATCACCGGTACTTTTAAATACTGCATAGCGTAACTTTCACGTCGAATCACGCACCAGTGGAGGGGTTAACAACTTTGGGCCAGATTCGCGACGTGACCCCGGCCCGCGGTGGCTAATTGTCAATTTGCATATAGATGGTGTTACAGCCAGCAGCGTGGGGTTAATGAAACATTCGCGCAACTGCAGACAAGGGTACAATTATGTTCGGCGTGATGTTGTACGCATATTGTTCTGTGGTGCTTTAACCTGTCAATGTATAGGTAGATAGGTAATATGCTCACTAAAGACAAAAATATAACCGGTAAAAGTAGCTGTTTAATGTGACCCTGTCTATCGCTTCAGAGAAAAATGACCTGAGTTTATGTATGTGTGTGTGTGGATAAGTGCCTACACTAAACAACAAATTAGATCGTACAGATTGCAATCTCATGTATGTATTTTTTTAACACCTACCCTCTGATACGCACACTCGCGCACAAATCAGTATTTGAAAATCTTTGACCTCTTGTCTGTGAACTCTGTGGGCGGTGGCTATGTGTGCGTAGCCTCAGCGAGTGTAGGTATGACTAAATTAAGTGTAACTGATACGTGGTAATAAAATGTATGAGTTAACCCTAAATGTGAATAGAAAACTGTCCAGTTTTCAAAAAATGTAAGGGAAAACATGAACATAAAATTTGACACATTCAAATCTTTATTTAAAGAAATGTGTAAATCTAGTTATCATTATGAATTACTAACGAATTTAAAGCATTTTTTTAAATTAATCATTGTTTCCAGACGATATACATATAAATGAGAACATTTATATGCTGCACAGCAGTGTCTAGGTAGCAGTGATGGGCGTAATTAATTACAAAAGTAATTCAATTAATAATTGAATTACAATGTAATTAAGTTACAATGTAATCTAATTACTCAGTAATTAATTACTTTGTAATTTAAATACTTTGGATGTTCCGGTTAATTAGTTACTAAGTAACTAGTTGCAAAGTAATTAGATTACTTTATAACTAGTTACTTTGTAATTAATTACTTTGTAATTATCATACATTCAAGCAAATCAATACCACAGCCGGCAACCCAATATGGCCGCCTCGCCGCCGTTGTAAAAGTTCATGTTGGGTATCGTATAAGGGGTATTTTGGTATGCTGAGTACGAATTTCGGGTTAATTTAGCAATCCAATATGGCCGCCGCGCCATCGTTGTAAAAGTTCATGTTGGGTATCGTATAAGGGGTATTTTGGTATGCTGAGTACGAATTTCGGGTTAATTTTGCAATCCAATATGGTCACCGCGCCGCCGTTATAAAATTTCAAGTTGGGTATCGTATATGGGGTATTTTGGTACGCTGAGTACGAATTTCGCGTTAATTTAGCAATCCAATATGGCCGCCGCGCCACTATTGTAAAAGTTCATGTTGGGTATCGTATAAGGGGTATTTTGGTATGCTGAGTACGAATTTCGGGTTAATTTAGCAATCCAATATGGCCGCCGCGCCACCGTTGTAAAAGTTCATGTTGGGTATCGTATAAGGGGTATTTTGGTATGCTGAGTACGAATTTCGGGTTAATTTTGCAATCCAATATGGCCGCTGCGCCACCGTTGTAAAAGTTCATGTTGGGTATCGTATAAGGGGTATTTTGGTATGCTGAGTACGAATTTCGGGTTAATTTAGCAATCCAATATGGCCGCCGCGCCATGGTTGTAAAAGTTCATGTTGGGTATCGTATAAGGGGTATTTTGGTATGCTGAGTACGAATTTCGGGTTAATTTTGCAATCCAATATGGTCACCGCGCCGCCGTTATAAAATTTCATGTTGGATATCGTATAAGGGGTATTTTGGTATGCTGAGTACGAATTTCGGGTTAATTTAGCAATCCAATATGGCCGCTGCGCCACCGTTGTAAAAGTTCATGTTGGGTATCGTATAAGGGGTATTTTGGTATGCTGAGTACGAATTTCGGGTTAATTTAGCAATCCAATATGGCCGCCGCGCCATCGTTGTAAAAGTTCATGTTGGGTATCGTATAAGGGGTATTTTGGTATGCTGAGTACGAATTTCGGGTTAATTTAGCAATCCAATATGGCCGCCGCGCCATCGTTGTAAAAGTTCATGTTGGGTATCGTATAAGGGGTAATTTGGTATGCTGAGTACAAATTTCGGGTTAATTTTGCAATCCAATATGGTCACCGCGCCGCCGTTATAAAAACTCATGTTGGGTATCGTATAAGGGGTATTTTGGTATGCTGAGTACGAATTTCGGGTTAATTTTGCAATCCAATATGGTCACCGCGCCGCCGTTATAAAATTTCAAGTTGGGTATCGTATATGGGGTATTTTGGTACGCTGAGTACGAATTTCGCGTTAATTTAGCAATCCAATATGGCCGCCGCGCCACTATTGTAAAAGTTCATGTTGGGTATCGTATAAGGGGTATTTTGGTATGCTGAGTACGAATTTCGGGTTAATTTAGCAATCCAATATGGCCGCCGCGCCACCGTTGTAAAAGTTCATGTTGGGTATCGTATAAGGGGTATTTTGGTATGCTGAGTACGAATTTCGGGTTAATTTTGCAATCCAATTTGGCCGCTGCGCCACCGTTGTAAAAGTTCATGTTGGGTATCGTATAAGGGGTATTTTGGTATGCTGAGTACGAATTTCGGGTTAATTTAGCAATCCAATATGGCCGCCGCGCCATGGTTGTAAAAGTTCATGTTGGGTATCGTATAAGGGGTATTTTGGTATGCTGAGTACGAATTTCGGGTTAATTTTGCAATCCAATATGGTCACCGCGCCGCCGTTATAAAATTTCATGTTGGATATCGTATAAGGGGTATTTTGGTATGCTGAGTACGAATTTCGGGTTAATTTAGCAATCCAATATGGCCGCTGCGCCACCGTTGTAAAAGTTCATGTTGGGTATCGTATAAGGGGTATTTTGGTATGCTGAGTACGAATTTCGGGTTAATTTAGCAATCCAATATGGCCGCCGCGCCATCGTTGTAAAAGTTCATGTTGGGTATCGTATAAGGGGTATTTTGGTATGCTGAGTACGAATTTCGGGTTAATTTAGCAATCCAATATGGCCGCCGCGCCATCGTTGTAAAAGTTCATGTTGGGTATCGTATAAGGGGTAATTTGGTATGCTGAGTACAAATTTCGGGTTAATTTTGCAATCCAATATGGTCACCGCGCCGCCGTTATAAAAACTCATGTTGGGTATCGTATAAGGGGTATTTTGGTGTGCTGAGTACGAATTTCGGGTTAATTTAGCAATCCAATATGGCCGCCGCGCCATCGTTGTAAAAGTTCATGTTGGGTATCGTATAAGGGGTATTTTGGTATGCTGAGTACGAATTTCAGGTTAATTTTGCAATTCAATGTGGTCACCTCGCCGCCGTTATAAAATTTCAAGTTGGGTATCGTATTTGGGGTATTTTGGTACGCTGAGTACGAATTTCGCGTTAATTTAGCAATCCAATATGGCCGCCGCGCCACTGTTGTAAAAGTTCATGTTGGGGATCGTATAAGAGGTATTTTGGTATGCTGAGTACGAATTTCGGGTTAATTTAGCAATCCAATATGGCCGCCGCGCCGCCGTTGTAAAAGTTCATGTTGGGTATCGTATAAGGGGTATTTTGGTGTGCTGAGTACGAATTTCGGGTTAACAAAAAACCCCTTAAACGATACCCATCATGAAATTTTGTGATTACGGCACGGCGGCCATATTGGATTGCAAAAATATCATGTGATTCGTACTCAGCAAACCAAAAAACCCCTTAAACGATACTCATCATGAAATTCTATGATTACAGCGCGGCGGCCATATTGGATTGCAAAATTATCATGTAATTCGTACTCAGCACATCGAAAAACCCCTTAAACGATACCCATCATGAAATTCTGTGATTACAGTGCGGCGGCCACATTGGATTGCAAAATTATCATGTGATTCGTACTCAGCACATCGAAAAACCCCTTAAACGATACCCATCATGAAATTTTGTGACTACGGCTCGGCGGCCATATTGGATTGCAAAATTATCATGTGATTCGTACTCAGCACATCAAAAAACCCCATAAACGATACCCATCATGAAATTTTGTGTCTATGGCGTGGCGGCCATATTGGATTGCAAAATTATCATGTGATTCGTACTCAGCATACCAAAAAACCCCTTAAACGATACCCATCATGAAATTCTGTAATTATGGCGCGGCGGCCATATTGGATTGCAAAATTATCATGTGATTCGTACTCAGCACATCGAAAAACCCCTTAAACGATACCCATCATGAAATTTTGTGACTACGGCGCGGCGGCCATATTGGATTGCAAAATTATCATGTGATTCGTACTCAGCATACCAAAAAACCCCTTAAACGATACCCATCATGAAATTTTGTGACTACGGCGCGGCGGCCATATTGGATTGCAAAATTATCATGTGATTCGTACTCAGCATACCAAAAAATCACTTAAACGATACCCATCATGAAATTTTGTGACTACGGCGCGGCGGCCATATTGGATTGCAAAATTATCATGTGATTCGCACTCAGCATACCAAAAAACCCCTTAAACGATACCCATCATGAAATTTTGTGACTACGGCGCGGCGGCCATATTGGATTGCAAAATTATCATGTGTTTCGTACTCAGCATACCAAAAAACCCCTTAAACGATACCCATCATAAAATTTTGTGACTACGGCGCGGCGGCCATATTGGATTGCAAAATTATCATGTGATTCGCACTCAGCATACCAAAAAACCCCTTAAACGATACCCATCATGAAATTTTGTGACTACGGCGCGGCGGCCATATTGGATTGCAAAATTATCATGTGATTCGCACTCAGCATACCAAAAAACCCCTTAAACGATACCCATCATGAAATTTTGTGATTAGCGTATGGGAATTCCAGTGAAATTCCTTCGTCACTCAGGAATTGAGCTGATGGTCTTCAAATTTTATAGCTGAGTACCAACCTGGACACATTGACTTACATCAAAAAACCGCATCAATATCGATTCACCCCTTGGTTGGGCCGCGACGAATCCACAGCACAGGACAGAGTTGGTAATTATGAGTGTTGGTTAATTGAATTAATGAGTAACTAGTTGCAATGTAATTAGATTAACGTGTAATTCCATTACTCATTAATTAGTTACTGCTTGTACTCATTGTAATTAATTACTCAAGTAATCTGTTACAGAGTAATTGAATTAAGCATTACAAAGTAATTATAATTTGTAACGGTTAATCTAATTACATTTTGCCCATCACTGCTAGGTAGTTAGCCCAAGCGTATATCAAGCTCAAACGGCTTACCTAGCTCACAGTCTGATGCACGAACAAGCATCTAACATGGCTCCTAACTGTGGGATTTGAATTCGTTACACAGATGACAGAATACACCGCGCTATCTAACCCAATGTAAGTGACTATAAGCTTGTGCTATAGGATCTAGACAACAGATAAATAAAAAAATAAATAAATGTTCACGGACATTTCACACAACGCTATCTGATCCCAAAGTAAGCTAGGAATAATGCTTGTGTTATGGGTATCAGACCACGGATATTAATACTTATGTACTTTTAAATTCATACTTATCATACAAAGAAACACCCAGACTCATGAAACAAACATTTATGGGTCACACAAATATTTGTCTCCGGTGGAAATCGAACCCACGACTTCCAGCGCCGCAGGCGGTATCACTACCGACTGCACCACAGAGGCAGATAGAACTTGGAGTTCTTCAGAAGGGGTTTTAGAAGGTTCTTGCAGTGTCGGTAGCGCGAGTGTAGCGATTCTGGTGTTCCTAACGTTCTTAGGCTACTGTGACATAGTCCATCAGGTGGGAGCGTAAGCTTCTTTGCCACCTTAGTAGTACTTATAAAATATAAATAAATTATTTTTTTTATTCCCCGAAAAAAAAAAGCCTTTGTCGATCATACAAATATTTTTTCCACCTCAAATTCGAAGCAGAGATCACAACACTGCAGTTGCATACACTATCCACGGCGCCACTGAGGCAGTGAGTTGTATAAGACTCATAGCTAACCGATTATTCCGACCCAGTAGGTACGTTCCCTTTGGTTTACCATTCGCTCGAAGATCTTCAAAGCGGAGAAAGTTTTGCTTTCCTCATAGGCATGCGGGCACTCAGGCGCGGATAATTTCATTTATATTTTTACTTCATAGAAAACCTGTATTTTCGTATAATTTAGTTTAGAATCCGTGCGGGATAGAGACTTAGAGAGCAAAATGCCGCCACCCCAATTCATCCAGAGATTGTCGTAAGAGGCGACTTAGGGAACCCTTTCGCAATTCACTTAGTTCAAAATACGATTCTTTCAACAAAAGCCTGGAAAGATTAAGTCGCCATTAAACCAATTCGAGCGAAACCTGACGTCATTAGACATTGTTGTAAATCTGCCATTTATTCGTAAAATCGACATGATCTCCGTCATAAAATTTGATAGTCCTCGTTATAATAATTTGTATAGACCGAGGGGGGACAAGATGGCCGCCTCCCCGTCCCGTGCGTCCTCTGAAACTGTTATTGTTGAGAGAATACAAGTGAGGCTTGAATCTTTTAATTAGACTGGTTTATTCAGCCCAAGGTTCCGAGGATGCTTCACTTTGCAAGTTTTGTAATATAAACTCACTTGTGGTCTCGGTGGACTTTATTTATTTTGAGCATAGGAATTATTTGCTTTCATAGAAAATCCTATTTTCGTTGTATTTTTTAGGGTTTCGTAGCCAAATGACAAAAACGGAACCCTTATAGATTCGTCATGTCTGTCTGTCTGTCTGTCTGTCTGTCCGTCCGTGTGTCACAGCCACTTTTCTCTGAAACTATAAGGCCTATGCTATTGAAACTTGATAACTAGATGTATTCTGTGAACCGCATTAAGATTCTTATATAAAACTAGAAAAAGAGCAGTAAATTTTGGGGGTCCCCCCATACTCAGAACTGAAACTCAAATTTTTTTTTACGAACTATAAGAATTTTTACATGTTACTTGCTGCTGCGACACCCTTCATGGGCGAGTCCAACTCGCACTTGGCCGGTTTTATTTTGCTTTTATTTTGTAAGCGCTAAGTGAAGCGCTCGTGGCCCCGCGGAATCAGTGTTCTGTAAACGATCACTGTAGTAAGCAACTTTCTCTATGACCGGTCCTTGGATGAGTGACCATCCATGTGACCCCTTTGTGACATTTATTTGAGCGTTTCCGTGCTTCGTAAGGCATGTAAAGCCGTTGGTCCCGGTTGCCAGTAAAATGGCAGTCGTTAAGTCAAGTTGAAGACCTTTTTAGGCGGCTTTAAAAATTTCAACAGCAGGCAGTCACAACCTGCGCCTGTCCATCTCAACACGGCAATACGGCTTACCATCTATTAAGTGGGACAAATTATAAAGTAAGGTGAAATGTGGGCCTATAATGCCTACCCCTTCGAGGATAAAAGGCGTGACCATATATGTATGTTTCTTTTGTAAAATAAAAAACCGGCCAAGTGCGAGTTAGACTCGCCAATGAAGGGCTCCATAGCAGCAAGTAACATAATATACAAGTTCTTGTAGTTCGTTGTAACTTTCATTGATGTTTTAACACGTTCGCAGTGGTAATGATTTTTCTAGGCGAAAATTGCGGTTTATGACGTATAAAAAAGAAACTACCGACCCGATCTGTTTCAAACCAATTTTCGTTGGTAGATTATATGGCAATGTACATCTCATATATTTTTTAGATTTATCGTTCTCTTAGTTTAGAAGTTAGAGGGGGGGGGGGCACACATTTTTCACTTTTTCTAAAGTTCAGTTCAGTTCAGTAAAGTTCAGACACTTCTGTGTCTCTTGCGCAAACTATTCACTTAAGAAAAAATGATGTTAGAAACTTCAATGGCATTTTGAAAACCTATCTGTAGATACCCCACACGTATGGGTTTGATGAAAAAAAAATTTTGAGTTTCAGTTCTGAGTATGGGGACCCCCAAAAATAACTGCTTTTTTTCTAATTTTTATTTAAAAATCTTGATGCGGTTCACAAAATACATCTACTTACCAAGTTTCAACAGCATAGGCCTTATATTTTCGGAGAAAAGTGGCTGTGACACACGGACGGACAGACAGACAGACAGACATGACGAATTTATAAGGGTTCCGTTTTTACCATTTAGCTACGGAACGCTAAAAATCGTTACTTATTTCTTGAGAACAACTAGACTGATTTACTAAGTTCGTTCAGCATTCTCAACATTTTCTCTAAATCGACATGCGAAGGCAGCCCTAACACAAACACTATTTCCCCTCTTTCTAAAGGCAGTGTTTGCGCTGATCTTCAACTCCGCTAGTGCTTGGCTGAAAGAATGACAAATAGGCTTACTCAAAGAGAGCACGTCGCGACGTGATACAAAAGAATGGTTTATTTTTAAAGTCGGTACTTGCAAGTCAAGGTTATGGCGGAATGGTAGCATTTAGTAGATGCTTTCGTGGAAGTGTTGGAAAGTTAGATACCACTAAGGCCAAGAAAAACGTAAGCTTTATTTTCTTTTATTAATGAACGCAGCATTTTTTACCTTAACTCGATACTTATACATAATTTAGTGCGGTTACCGATTTGCAAAAATTCTTTCACTGTTGAAAACTACACTATTCCCGATGAACATAGACTATATTCCCACGGGAACGGGAGGTACACGGGTAAAACCGCGTGACATCTTCTAGTACTATATAATTTCTCCCAAGGCGGAAATGAGGTAGAAGCATGTCATAAGTTCTTTGCAACGTAAAGTACATTCCCAAAAAGGGAGAACGGTACAGCGAAGAAGCAATTTCGATTTATTTATTAAGCTGGAAGTCAAACGTCGTTTCTTGCAGCAAGAATATTTCGGGTAAACCTTTATTATATTGTAGGTACAGTGCAAGCTTCTCCATAGTCAAGCGCGTTGTCCCATTATTCACGTAACGTCGGATCTCATTATTGAAACTAACCCGCCCAACACAAAGGCTTGGTGGTTTCGGTGTGTTTTGTTAGCGAACGAACCTGTGCTACTACTCAGTCTAATCACTGTATGCTTAGAGGCAGATTTAGTACGCTTGTAGGCTAATATATTATACGGGATATTCAGTTTAGTAACGTTTACTGATAGAGTAAATGTTGTACGGTATAATTTCCTCCAATACGTATAAGATAGAATAATAGAAGATGTAAGCAACGTAAAGGACCTCCCCTAAAAAGAGAGAAAACAAGCGTTTGGTTTGATGCCTTACAAAGAAATTTTAAAGTTGTTATGTGAGCAATTAGGACGACCCCCTGCCAGATTGACCGATGGCCTGAAAAAGGTAGCGGGGACTGACTGGATGCGGAAGGCGCAGGACCGTGTGTTGTAGCGTTATTTGGGCGAGGCCTACGTCCAGCAGTGGACTGATATAGGCTGATTTGATTGATTGATGTGAGAAATTTAGATATTGCTAAAATCAAGTAAATTGGTCCAGAAGACGTCATGTCCAAAATCTTCTATTTTTTTGATTGATCCTGTTTTATCCTTCTTCTAAAAAAATCATGAACGACTTAGCTCCTATAACAAAGGAGGACTATTAGATACTTCACTATGAACAAAGTTTCCTAAGAATGGAAAATCTCATGACTCCTAAAACATCTCAACGCCACATAAACACTCAAAATATCCCTAGGGTTTAGTAGCTGCCTACGGCGCTATGAGCACATCCATATAACTGGACTGCATTCACTCCACGGATGTAGGTCAGCAGCATTTAGCCGTGTCGCATTCGAGGCTTACTTGACGCAGGCTTTTAGCTGAAAGGATCTGCTTGAAAATAGCTCCGTAGCGGTTACGTAAATGTCTACGAGATGGTTGCTACGACGGCGTAGATGCTACGTAGCAATATTTAGTAGCTTAGGATTTTGTAACTTATAAATTGTGATAAAAAACGCGTGCTTGGCAGAGATGCCACTCTCATACAGTGCAGAGAATCTTCGCCAGAATTAAGCCAATTAAATAATCATTTATCTGTCAAATCATAGAAACTTGGAACGACCTCTCAGCGCACGTGTTTCCTTCTTCTACAACCCGGGTTTATTCATGCGGTGCGTGAAGTGGCATATACCGTATCCATAGGACCCCTAGCTTAAGAGGGTTCTCCTCCAAGGTTGCCTGTCAGATATTGCTTTACGTTTTTGTAAAAATGTATTGTAAGACTAGTTTTAATATGGGGTTTTTTTTTTATTTTTTTTTTAACGTGAGGGAAAATCCTCGTAGGATGCTATGCCGGACTCTTACCGACTAAAAAACCTCACGTAACGCCCAACAGCCTATGGTTGAGAGCCCCGGGTAAGCCCTCAGGAAGGATGTCCCGTGACTCCCAACAGACCTACGGCCGCCAATGCGGCCTCGCCCAGGGGGTGGTTCGGGTGCAATTCCGCGTCTATGGGGGATTTCGGGTGTGACCCCGCTTCTAAGGGGGGGCGTGCGTGAGTGCTCACGTCACGCTGCCGTCATGGGCCTGCTTCTGTAAGGACGGTGAGCGGCCCTCTCACCGTCCTCAGACCCCCGGTCATGGAGGCCGATAGTCCTCGGCGAAGACACGTCGGCGGCGCCCAGGGCGCCGACTGCGGAACTCGGGTGGAAGAGTTCTCTCCCGCACCCGGCCCGCCGCCTCCTTCGCGAGCATGACCTGCTCGCAGAAAGAGGCGGCGCAGTCCCACTTACTCCCGCCGGAGAGCATGGCTCGCACCATGGCCTCAAGCGAGAGAGTGTCCACGCCCAGACCCACTACGAGGACCTGTCGCTGTTGTGCCCACGCCGTGCACTCCACCAGCGTTTGGAGCGCCGTGTCATCGCTGCGGTCCTCGCAGTGCTGACACTCGGCCGTGGTTTCCCGGTGTTTTCGCCACAGATACCTACCGAAGCTACCGTGCCCGGCAAGCATCTGTGTCAACCGGTAGGAGAGAGCACCGTGTCTACAAATAAAGTTTATTCTATTCTATTCTTGAGGGCCACTGTCAATACCTATAGTCGTGATGACTTTGAGAGTAGCCTTCAATTCGCTACATATCACTAAGGCTTTTCGTCAGGCGGGTGGCGGCTTTTTGGCGTAAAAAATAGTCGTAACATTTTATCTAATATAAACAGGGTGAATTTTTCAAAAGGGATTGGATGGCCAAATCCGAAACTATAAGGAATAGCGAAAAATGCTCAAAGGAGTCACGAGCCCGATTTTGATGAAACTTAAAACCTCATCATTAGATTTTTTAAAAACCCATTATCCTAGCTGGGAATCGAATCCATTGATTTTGAAAAAAAATACACACCCTATATTATTGCACCGTAGGATAGTGTTGCTATAAAGGATCTTATTCTGGGAAATAATTACATACGGCAAACTAAAGGAAAGTGCTCATCTTTAACAAAATACAATTTATTTTCCTTACGTTAACTGATTAATTGTTCAAAATGTAGACCAATGTTTTTAATACATAGCTGGATTCGAGACTTCAAGGATCGTACTGCATTCAATATTATTGATTTCGTTTAGAATATTCTCCAAATAATCATTCTGAGCATAATTTAAAACACGGAATAGTTACTATCTATTGTGGGATTTCGAACGAAACAAATTATGATACAAAATTTAGGTACATGAAATATGAATTCTATTAAAATTCTACACTTTCCTTAAATTTGCCGTATATCATTACTTCCCAGAATAAGATCCTTAATAGCAACACTATATTATGGTGTAATAATATAGGGTGTTGTTATTTTTTCAAAATCAACGGGTTCCATTCCCAGCTAGGATTATAGGTTTTTCAAAAATTTAATGATGAGGTTTTAAGTTTCATCAAAATCGGGCTCGTGACTCCTTTGAGCATTTTTCGCTATTCCTTATAGTTTCGGATTTGGCCAACCAATCCCTTTTCAAAAATTCATCCTGTATATAACTCAAAGGTGACTGACTGACTGACATAGTGATCTATCAACGCACAGCCCAAACCACTGGACGGATCGAACTGAAATTTGGCATGCAGGTAGATGTTATAACGTAGGCATCCGCTAAGAAAGGATTTTGACAAATTCTACCCCCAAGGGGATAAAATATGGGAAGCGGGAACGGGAACAAATTTTACGCGGGCGAAGCTGCGGGCATCAGCTAGTCTGTATATCAAAACATATCGTAGACCACTGCTAGTCCAAGTTATCTCAGAAATGTTAAAGTCACCACTCAAAAGTATGTTGCAAACACAGATTGTACTATACATTTCATTGTACTTACCATAAATTCTCAACATTTCATAAAGCCGCCGCACAAGTTATCTCGACAGATGGCGCTGTTAACAAGAATTATGTCACGAACTTAGAACATCACATTAATCATTTCAAAGTTTCAACGGTTGCAGTATTACTGTGGCGGTTCGTTCCCGCGCCTGTGTATCGCAGAAGGGGGAATTATGCTCCTCGAATCAACCCTCAAACGAGTGGTTTGCGGACACTATGCCCGCCGTAGGCTTGCTAAGAAAGACTGACTGTGTTTATAATACGTTGCTATAAAATTATCACGAAGGAAATGCTACAGCCTGAGAAGAACACCCCAAGAAACTCAGTCCGGTCCCTCCCAAAATTCATTTTAGTATCTAATACAGTTTTTTTAACATGTACACTCGAGAGCAATGAATCCGGGTCACTTAAAGAATCCTAAAAATCTCGGAAACTAAAAATGCTAGGTTAATGCAATAAATTGTATTTAATAGACAATGTAATACTCCTTAAATGAAGGTATTAAATCTTCTTAGTTATTGTAAAGTTATATCATAAAAAAATCAAATTTGAAAAAGGGCCACTTTCGAAGATGGAACTACGAAATTACAGCATTTGGTGTTGCTTTTGTTTGTAATCTGTCATTTATGTGGGTACATAAACCATGTTGATAGTGCTCTATATTCATTAATCAAGCTGAAATTATGTCGCTTACGCCTGAAGAATGCACCAGAATACTTACAATGCTGGAAACCGGCCGGAGTCAGCGCGATACAGCCAGGACTGTCGGTGTGTCGCTGTCAACAGTACAAAGAGTTCTCCGACGTTACGAAGAAACTGGTTCTAACCTACGCAGACCAGGAACGGGCAGAACCAGGTGTACCACAGCACGAGAAGACCGATACTTGGTGAACACCATGCTTCGAAATCGCTTTCTCACAGGAACTGAACTCACCAATCAGTTTCGACGCCTCGGAGGAAGTAACCCAAGTGCATGGACAGTAAGACGTCGGCTTGCTGAATCTAACTTAAAACCCCTTAGACCTGCAAACGGCCCTAAACTGGAGCGTGGGCATCGTATTTCGAGACTAAGGTATGCCCAGAGCCACATAAATTGGAGTATTGAAGATTGGTCAAAAGTTATGTTCTCCGACGAATCAAAATTTATGCTCTACAAGCACGATGGAAGACACAGAGTGTATCGAAGACCAGGGGAAGATTCAAGCAAGCATGCATCGAAGAAAAAGTAGCCTACGGTGGTGGGTCTGTACTTGTGTGGGCCGGAATTTCTTCTGAAAGTCGCACAGAGCTGGTGATCATAGAAAACGGCTCTTTAACTAGCGTAAGATATGTGGAAGAAATCCTCAATGATCACGTTGGTCCATTTATGGTCAATTTAGGTGAGGATGCTATATTTATGCATGACAATGCCCGACCTCATACAGGTAGGATTGTGAATGACTACCTTCAAGAGATGAACATTACTCGTATGGAGTGGCCAGCGCGCAGCCCGGATATCAACCCGATCGAGCATGCTTGGGACGAGCTAGGCAGATGCGTAAAACAACGAAACCCTCCCCCAATCACGCTTCGTGAGCTCAAAATTGCTCTCACAGAGGAATGGGAGAATATTCCCCAAAATCGTATAAGGAACTTGGTGTACAGCATGCCAAACCGCGTAAACGCAGTAATGGAAGCACAAGGAGGCAATACGAAGTATTAAAATTCAAGAAAATCGTAATAAAGTTCAAAAATTTCATGTTTCTTATTTTTGTTTTAAGGAGAGATCGGCAGTTTTTTCTTTATGTAATTTTGTGTTAATAAAATGTATGGTGACTCTTTTTTTTTTTTACTTTCATTTAAGGAGTATTACATTGTCTATTAAATACAATTTATTGCATTAACCTATCATTTTTAGTTTCCGAGATTTTTAACATTCTTTAAGTGACCCGGATTCATTGCTCTCGAGTGTAGAAAGGAGCAATTCGTGTCACTGCCAGGCAGCCTTGTCTTCTAGAAAGTCTTTAATGCTATAATACGCTTTCTGGTAGTAGTAGTAGGTAAATACAAATTAAATTTTTATTAGTTTTTAAAATTTATTAACTGACAAACCTGTTATGTCTGTCGGCTATGTATTGTACATTGGAGACGTAGCAACAGAGCAACACCGGGTGATACCTCGATTCGACAGCATCGTGAAAGTCATAGTGTGACGGAAGGATCTGACTTTCTAGCCAAACAAACTAAAAAAAAATATAATTTCATCAAATCAACCTATGGCAGTCCACTGACACTGGCAATACACGGTCCTGCGCCCTACGCATCCATTCAGTGTATGCAATCTTTTTCAGATCGTCGGTACATCTGGCAGGGGGTAGTCCCACCCCACGTGTACCAAGTCGCGATCTCCACTCCTGAACTCGTTTGCTCCACTTACCATCGGTTCTCCTACAGATGTGGCTAGTCAACTGCCGCTTCAGAGCTCTGAGAGCTATGTCGACCACTATGGCTACCAGACGAAATTAAAAGTATGTCCCTGAATAAATTTAAAAAGGTTCTAAAAAGTAAATTATACTGCAGGGGCTACTATATAATTGGTTATTACTTAATGGATAAGGAAGCCTGGAAATTACCTGCTCTGCTGGATTCTCAACAGATGCATAGTTTTTAGATTCATTAATAAAATTATAAATAGAGTATTTTAAAGAATAACCCGCTGAGTTTCTTGCCAGTTCTTCTCAGGTGGGTCGCGTTGTGAACTGGTGGTAACTTTTTGGTTTATATAACTGACGTTTACAAGTGCATCTGTATATGCCTAAGTAAATAAATAAATTTTGAATTGATTTTGAAAAAGTTCTGGTTCTCTGTTACCAAAAATATCATTTAAACCTAGGCAAATAATATTTTTAGTCCGTTCTATTTGAATTTTCACTCTCATTGAGTGCTACCTTCGTTAGGGCTGTGGCGTAACAAGTATAGAAAAGGCCAACCAAAGGGGGGATTCGCCACAATCGCGGCCGTCAGACCGGTAATGGACGAGTGGCTGGAGAGGAGACTCGGTGCTCTCTCCTACCGGTTGTCGCAGATACTTACCCGGCACGGTAGCTTCGGTAGGTATCTGTGGCGAAGACACCGAGAAACCACGGCCGTGGGTCTGTTGGGAGTCCTGGGACATCCTTCCGAGGGCTTACCTGGGGCTCCCAACCATAGGCTGTTGGGCGTTACGTGAGGTTTTTTAGTCGGTAGAAGTCCGGCATAGCATCCATGAGGATTTTCCATCACGTTAAAAAAAATAAAGTATAGGAAAGGCCTGTGACGTTATACCACTCATTTGCGTGTTCATCGAACATTATTCACGCGGCCCTAGATGTTATCTCGTGCAATGACGTCGTTGTATACGTACACAAAGGGAAAAGCGCCAGTTATTTGGAAATAAAGTTTTGGAAAAAAGCTTGAGTAACAAGTAAGTATTAATTACAGATTTGTTGTAGATATCACACGCACATCGAAAATGTCTTATAACTTTACTGTCGTTATATTATGTAGGATACCGTTTTAAAGGAAACTGGTGCTATTGGAAACAAATGACCGAAAGCACAAATTAGATAGTACAGATGGAAATCTCATGTATGTACTTTTTTTTTTCACACCTACCCTCTGATACGCACACGCGCGCACAAAACAGTATCGAAAATTACTATGACAATCTTTGACCTCATGGTTGAGAACTATTTGAGTAGGGCCTATGTGTGCGTAGTCTCAGCGAATTTAGTATGTAGGTTTCCATCTGTACAATCTCTAATTTGTGCTAAAAGAAAGGCTGGGAAATATCTATAGAAATGTTTCTGAGAGAAACCTTATTACAACCGTGACAAACTATTCAATAAATGGGGTATGCCTATGAGGATGATAAAGTGAATTTACAGTACATCTTTTCAATCTACTCTGTACGGGAACACTTGTGTTTAAATTATTTATACTGTTGGCACTTGGAAGGTTCTTAGAAGGTTTTTACATGGTCGGCAGCGCGAATGTGGCACCTCTGGTGTTGCAAACTTTCATAGGCTGCTGTGACCACCGGTCCTTCTGGTGGGCCATATGCTTGTCTGCCACCTTAGTGGTATAAAAAAACACCGTTCAGATTTATAATTATAAATATTGTGGAACAGTACACGTGTCGTTTTCAATATAATACTTGTGTTCCACCCTCGAGCATAAAATCTAAACCATAACAATAGATTTATTACTGTCATAACAGCGCACCTTTCGTTGTTATTCCTACTTATGGATTCACAGGCAGTAAAAATTGGTCTTTAATGTATTCGCTTTACATGTTTAGAGGTTTGAAAAATCTTTACAATTACGACACATTTCGACTCTAAAATGTCCTACTAATATTATAAATGTGAAAGTTTGTGAAGAGGTTTGTACTCAATCACGCTCTAACGGCTGAATGGATCTGGCTGAAATTTGGTAAAAGGATAGAATATAGTCTGAAATAAAACACAGCCTACTTTTTTATCCCAGGAAAATATTACCACTAGTCTTGCTTATATAATATAATATTATAAATGCGAAAGTTTGTGAGTGTGGATGTTTGTTACTCGTTCACGCTCAAACTGTTGAACAGATCGGGCTGAAATTTGGTACAGAGATATATAATAGTCAGGAATAACACATAGGCTACTTTTTATCCCGGGAATAAGTTCCCGCGGAAACAAATTTTACGCGGTCCAAGCTGCGGGCATCAGCTAGTATTTTATATATTAGTTCGAAACACCGTCATTTTTAAATCACTGATCCTACTCCTAAGTTTTAAATCATGAAGTAAAACTATGTCAGCTGCCCGTTAAACTTCAGTCCGTTTTAAAGCTATGTTTTAAACTCGCACCCGACTAGGCGCAAAGTATTTTGAGCTTAAACTGTGTGCCAACATTTTCGCTTTTATATTTTGCTAGCTTTGCAGCACTTAGCGAGGTTTTAAGGTATTCTTTATTTAAAGGGGTTTTATTTTGTTTGGTTATATAGGAGCCCCTTTTTATACTACTAGCTGATGCCCGCAGCTTCGCCCGCGATGGCGCTGTATGTGAAAATGATTTTCCCGCTTTCCTGTTGAAATTTTTCCTGAATTTTCTTTGCTATAAACCTCACGGAGCCCGAGACCTTTCCAACGAATGCAAAACCGTGGAAATCGGTTCGTGCGTTCTGGAGTTATAGCGTCAGGCAGGAAAACCCGACTTATTTTTATATAATAGATTATTTTTCTGATTTTAGTTATTGTTATAGCGGCAATAGAAATACATCATCTGTAAAAATTTCAGCTCTCTAGCTATCACGATTTCTGAGATACAGCTTTGTGACCGACAGACAAACAGACTGACAGCTAAGTCTTATGAATGGAGTCCCGTTTTTTACCCATGGTGTACGGAACCCTACAAATAAATATCCTGTAATATACATCAAAGTCAACTTACGAGTTTCCATTCATATTTTTACAAGATCCATAATGCGAGCGTACGTTTGTTGCAGATGGTGCACGATCGTAACCGGCGGCCATTTTGTCACACAACATGAGCACGAGCTACTTATGGTGAGCATTATTTGTTAATTTATTGCGCATTTCACTGCCCACTTGTGTTTATTGAATGTAACATCCTGTACATATATATTCACCCTGTACATATGTACGAAGTGAAGTCCAAATCGTAGGTAAAAGCATAAGATTCGTCAACACTTCATCGTTTGAATATGTTTGCGTCGGGAGCGCTCGAGCACGGTAAGATCCTAAGAGCTTTCTTCCGCGCACTCTTAGGTTGTGGAATGATCTTCCTACCGGTTTTCCTAAACGTCTACAGTTCACACAGGCGTTCTTCAAAAGGAGTCTTAGAAAGTTTTCACAAGGTCGGCAGCGCGAGTTTAGCGCCTCTGGTGTTGCAAGCGTCCATAGACTGCGGTGACCACCGGTACATCTGGTGGGCCGTATCCTATGTATCCGTATGCATGTCTGCCTTAGTGGCAAAAACTGTTCTCTCTTGACAAGTGGCTAGTTTATTGCCATGATTAGATGAATATTAGGGGTTACTACAATCTGCTGTCTGGTATACCTGAGAGTCCAGATAGGCGTGACTTTGTTGGACAAAGAAAGGAATAGCGTGATAAAACAGCAATGTAATGTTACAGAAGATCCAGTGACTAAAATAGAAAAGGGATACTTGGCTGGTTCAGAAATGTGAAGAGGGTGGATGGAAATAGACAGATTTATGTGGCGAGAGTGAATGGGCAAACTAGTAGGGGTCGACCTCGGCTTACGCTTGTCTATCAAATTAAAGACATGTTGTCAAAAGGCCAGATTAAGAGTATCCTTAACCGGCGAGTAATAACGCTTATGAAAGTAAAACAACTTACATTTTACTTCTTACTTAATATTATAAATTCGAAAATTTGTGAGTGTGAATGTTTGTTACTCTTTCACGCTCGAACGGCTGAACGGATTAGGCTGTAATTTGGTACAGAGATACTTTATAGTCTGGAATAACACATAGGCTACTTTTTATCCCGGGAATAAGTTCCTACGGGAAGCGGGAACAGAAACAAATTTTACGCGGGCGAAGCTGCGGGCATCAGCTAATCCATTAATAAAGTAAAGTAAAAGAATGAAAGTTGTATGCCAGGATCGTAGCAATGGAAAGTGATAATATTTGCCTACCTCGATATGTACTTTAGCCGCGCGAGAGCGCCATGCAAGATTATTGTTATCGAAGTTTGATTGCCTCTTTGAAAAGTTAGATAACCCTACGACACTGTGTCATTCAACACATTCGCATCATAATATCCTTGCTCCCTCGGGAATATAAAGTGCCATGATATTCAAAAACATAGCCCGAATAACAGCCGACTCACCCAGCGATTTAAACAATTGCTAGGCCGACGAGAAAGACATCCAATCTCTAAATATAATTGAGGAGCGTCCGAACAATGAGTGCCGGGTATTAGTCAAACGACGCGCCTCGACGTTTCCTCCTAAATTACTGCGACCCTTGTCATGTTCGTCACGTAGGAGAGGTTATTTTTGTCGACGCTCGTATTTTATTCTAAGATTAATTCTATTCTCTCTATTACACACTGTTGTTGAGACGTGTATACAATACCTTCAGAATCGGATCAAATGTTCACTAAGCGAGGCGTGAAAAAAGGTACATAATTAATGATTAGGGTGTGCAGAACGTATGAGAAAATGAGTGGACGTTTCAGGCATGCGGCCGTTAAGGAAAGGAAAGTGAACTCCGGGCTTAGTGAACCGGCATGTGTTCTATTTTATCTTTGTTGGCTATGGTAGAGACTTTCAGTAACCGCAAAGTCTACGAATGACCAATTTTTGGTTTATAAAGGACCTATTCCACAAATGACTGATTATTTGTTATGAACAATGTTTATCACAGGTTAAACTTTTTTACTCCTTAATCGTTATACCTCGTTTTCTTCGGGGGTTAGAACTGCGTGCGTTCTTCTTATACATGAAACTTGTTGTTAAAAGGACACCACAATATCTATTTCTATATAAAATAAACATAATAAAAAAATTACAAACGAATTTTAGATAAATGCTTGTTTATTTATTATGCACCTCTTATTCTATTTTTCACTTCTACTAGGCAATATTTGAGTCCTGGGGTATCCTTCCGAGGGTTTACCCGGGGCTCCCAACCTACTGGGCCGATTTAAAAAAAATCTTTCACTGTTGGGAAGCTTAGCTCTTTGCGTATATAGGCTATATTTTATTCCCGTATTCCCACGGGAACGGGAACTACGCGGGTGAAACCGCGTGACGTCCGCTAGTATTATAATAAATTGAGAAATAAATTCCTCGCCATCAATAATATACTCCTAAGAATACAGTAGGCGAATATTTCAAGGGTATTAAAAGCGGGCTCCGTTTAAAACGTCCCCAAATTCGCGCTGACGTCTTAACGCGCAGATTATGTAAATTGACTTATCTTGCTCGTTATCTTTGCTCTAAGTCGGATCGCTTTGGATATTTGTTTTGTCTTCGCTTGATACAGTAACCGGCAAACTTCTTGAGCAACGATCTTGTCTTTCGTAATCTATTTTCCCTCTATACACCGACTAAAAACGTTATGAGCTAACACAATAAAATGCAAATAATAATAAATAAATAGTGTTTTTTGTAGCTAAATAGCTCTACGAGATTTCGTAGCAGCTTCAACGGTCGATGGTCTTTTAAAATCTACAACAACCGTTTAGGAGGAGGTCAGCTCTTCCTAAACGGCTGTACAGATTTGAATGATCTTTTTGTGTCCGTTTAGGTAGCGCTCTGGATTGTTTAGGTTCACAAATCAGCCCTGCAGATAGCGCTGCAGTCGCTATTGTTAGTGTATGTGCTTCTCATCACATCAATTAAAAGTCGCGCCTTATGTATATGCGAAATTTCACATCTCAAGTAAGCCATGGATTGACACAATTTTATATAGGTATAGTTTTAGCCCATCTCTATAAAATAGAGTGCAGAGGGGCTTATGTCGAGACTTTGTCTGTAGTCTGTGACTCTGTCGCATTAAACTACGTCACTAGGTCACGTGGATCATCTGTTCAAAGTTTGAAATAAAACAAAAATGACAACGTCAATTGGATTGAACTTTCACAATTAACGTGTTAGAGAGGGGCAGTCGAGTGAGAACGATCTCACGGCTTCTTATTAGGTCTGGATAGATGCCGAAGCCGCGGGCGTTATCTACACACAAATAAAGTAATGAAACAGCAATACAAGTATATACCGCCTATATATCAAACATCCACTTTACCTACCAAACAATGCCGCAAATAAACCGCCCTCATTATTCTCCCCGAAATATCCCCGGCCATACACAGGCTTAGCGCGGTAGAAAAATGCTCGCCGCCATAGCACCGCAATGGAACGATTTATCACAGCGGCGAAATCGCCTACACGTTTTATTTTTCCTTTTCAACCGTTCGGTTCAAATCGTAATCTAACTTTCTCGGAATTATCGATGATTATCGGTAGAAGCGGCATTTGAGTAGGGTACTATACGACATAATTTTATTTACGACTTGGAATTGTAAAGGAGCTTTATGCGTTTTTTCTATTGTAGTAATAGCAGTAAGGAAACATTATGGTATTATTTATGACTGCCGGTGGTCAGGCCTCATGCTAGTTTCTAATGAAGGAAATATGTAACGATTTTTACGGGATATAACTCGTACAATTGGGTCGCAGTCCCAGACGCCGTGTGCCACGCGTTCCCCCCTGTGCCACGCTATGGACCCGGCGCCCGCACGGAGTCTTTTAATTGTTTAAAATATCGACCATACAGTTCGACCTTACCGCCTATTACGTGGGTTAAATTTTATAAAAACAGGTGAAATTTTGGCATATAATTTGCCTCTGCCTTCTCCTTTGGAGATAACGGCATGATGATCACTCACGTAACGCCCAACAGCCTACGGTCGGGATTGAAATATTTATTTACTCTTTTGGTCACAGAAAGCTTATCCCAGGGGTTTTCTTCCTTGCTACCAATTTCCAGTTCCGAGATTCGACATCCGATCGGAAATGGCAATCGAAACCATTTCCTTGAACAGTTTGAGTCGGTTACAGTTTCGAAGTTTCGGCGTGACGGTCGCGTTATCATTAATTTAGTACTTAAATACGTAACGGCGCTATATACGTAGCTGTCTGCACAAAAACAAGAAGCCGTGAGACCGGTCTCACCAGACTGACCCTCTCTAACACGTCCTTTGATTATTTTTTTTAAATTTTGCGTACTCTCTCAAAATGACCAGCTATTACTGTCTGCAAAATTTCAGTATTTTAAGTCACGTGGTTTTGAAGTTATGAGTTTAATGCAACAGAGTCACAGACTACAGACAAAATCTGGACATAAGCCCTTATGCACTCTATTTTATATAGAGGGGCGAAAATTTGAAATAATCTTCATTTTAGCCCTGTTATAAAGAAAGAAAGAAAGAAAGAAAGAAAATAAATTTATTTCACATAGGCATATACAGATGTCCAGAATATAAATCAAAATCTACCACCAGTTCACAACGCGACCCACCTGAGAAGAACTGGCAAGAAACTCAGCGGGTTATTCTTTTTAGAGCTCTATTTACAAAATGAATCTAAAAACTATGCATTTTTACAATTTATTTGAGAATCCAGTAGAGCAGGTCATTTCCAGGCTTCTCCATCCAACAAATAATCACCAATTGTATAGTAGCCCCTGCAGTACAATTTACTTTTTACAACCTTTTTAAATTTATTAAGGGACATACTTTTAATTTCGTCTGGTAGCCTGTTGTAAAAGCGTATACAGTTACCCATGAAAGAATTGCTGATTTTGTGCAATCTGCTATGATAAACAGCAAGGTTACTTTTATTTCTAGTGTTGACATTGTGTCTATCACTTAACTTAGCGAAACTATGCAAATTTCTTTGTACGTACATCAGATTCTCAAAAATATATTGTGATGCTACTGTAAGAATTTTAACCTCTTTGAATTTTTCGCGCAGAGAGACCCTTGGACCTAATCTATATATAGCTCTTATGGCCCGCTTTTGTAAAATAAAAATTTTATCTATATCTGCAGCATTGCCCCACAGTAGAATACCGTAAGACATTATGCTATGAAAGTAACTGAAATAGACTATTCTAGCTGTATCTACATCCGTCAAGTGCCTTATCTTTTGTACAGCAAATGCTGCTGAACTTAATCTATTTGCTAGTTTGACAATATGTGGACCCCATTGTAAACCAGCATCGACCGTTAACCCTAGGAACGTCGTTGATTCCACAAGTTCCAACACCCGACCATTAAGTTGAACATTGGTTTCTGACTGTGTTACATTAGGCAAGGTAAATTTTATGCATTTAGTTTTATTATCATTCAGTCTAAGATTGTTAGTGTTAAACCAATGAACCACTTTCAAGATTGCGTTGTTGACATCGTCATAGTTATCTATTTGTCTTTTAACTTTGAAAATCAAAGAAGTATCATCTGCAAACAAAACAATCCTGTTGTTGTCCCCCACGTAAAAGGGTAAGTCATTAAAATATATAAGGAATAAAAATGGTCCGAGTATTGAACCCTGTGGGACGCCCATAGTAACTACAGAGCCCTCTGAGCGTGTACCATTAACATCAACCCTCTGAATTCTATTGTTCAAATATGAAGTCAGAAGATCGAGAGCCTTGTTTCTTATGCCATAATGCTGTAATTTCCTGATTAATGTTTCATGTTGGACGCAATCAAATGCCTTAGACAAATCGCAAAACACACCAATTGCATCTTGTTTATTCTCCCAGGCCTCGTAAATACATTTCAATAACTCTACACCAGCATCGGTAGTCGAGCGTCCTTTAGTGAAGCCAAATTGTTTCTCATGAAACAATTTGTGACTATTAAAATAGATCAGCATCTGCTCTAGTATTAGTTTTTCAAATATCTTGCTCAAGGTCGGCAACACCGAGATAGGTCTGAAATTACCCGGATCTGAAGCACTGCCAGCCTTGAACAGTGGTATAACTTTACTGTGTTTCATCAAATCAGGAAATACACCACTTGAGACGCAATCGTTAAACACAGTTGCCAAGTGGGGTGCAATGACATCTATAATACTTGATACGGATTTTACTGATAGCCCATTAAGGTCAGCGGTTTTTTTAACATTAATAGATCTAAATGCTTTTAAGATGTCGTTGCAGTTGACAACTGTAAATTCGAACGCGCCCTCACAGGCAGCTACAGATTCTGCTAATAAAAGCTCGGCGGAGGTGGAAGACGACCGGAGAGTGTTAGTAATCTCTATAGGTACATTACTGAAAAATTTTTCGAACTCAGTCGCCACATCCATATCCCCCGAAACGTGGCGATTGTTTATCTTTAAATGAAACTTTCTTTCATTCGCTGTACACCTACCACATTCCGCATTTATAATGTTCCAAGTAGTTTTAATGACATTCGCAGAATCTAAAATTTTATTTCTAATGAAATTAGACTTGGCTAAGGTACAGGCCTGCTTAAATATCTTTGAATATTTTTTAACATATTCCTGAAACTCTGGGTTGAAATTATGCGATTTTTCAGAATACAGTTCATATAGTTTATGGCGACTTTTATAAATTCCGGGTGTTGCCCAGTCACTGAAAGCAGAGCTGCCTCCGATTGATAAAGTCTTAGGGGTAAAGATTTTCCCAAACACAGCATGTATCAAATTAAATAAATCAGAGTAGGATTCTTCTACACTAGTGTAATTGGGCAATTCTGTTATTTTCTTGACTAAGTTTCTTCTGAATGTTTCCAAGCGATGTGTGTTAACTGGGACAAAACTAATTATTTTCTTATTTTCCCTACTATTTCTCAGATAAGAAACAAACTGACCGCGATGATCTGATTTTACAGGGTCCACTATACTTTTTTTAATGGGATTTATATTAGTATAAATATTATCAATACAAGTAGCACTAGTGGCAGTTATACGAGTAGGTTCCAAAAATATATTATACAAACCAAATGACTTGAACAAATTTAACATTTTCTCTCTCTGTAAAGGTTCCCGTGCAGTTTCTAAAACATCTACATTGAGATCCCCACAAAATAGGACCGTTTTTTTAGTACTTTGGCATTTAAACAATGCTTCTTCAAGTTTTTCTTCGAACTGTACATATGGAGCGTCTGGGGGACTGTATATGCTTAGTACAATGAACCGCTCAAACTCTATACTGGCTATCTCAATAACTCGTTCAACAGAGAGGGCTACTATGTCTTTACGTTCTTTACACTTTATTGACTTATTAATAATAATTAAAGAGCCTCCACGTTTATATTTCAGTCTACAGAACGAGCTAGCAACCTGGTGATTTTTGAAATTGAACATGACTTGATAAGGCCTTAACCAATGTTCTGTTACACAAAAAATATCAATGCCATTCAAGTTCATGTACAATTCCAATTCCAACTCTTTTCCACCAATCAGGCCCTCAACATTTTGGTGCACCAGGTGTAAAGCATTATTTTTAAGATTAATAGATTCAACGGCCTGAGAGCGATCAGATATAAAATTATGCTGTGGCTGATGTAGAACTAAATGGCTAGATTTAACATTAATTATATGGGGCTTATGGCGAGACTTGTGTCTGTAGTCTATGACTCTGTTGCATTAAATTACGTCACTAGGTCACGTGGATCATCTGTTAAAAGTTTTAAATAAAACAAAAATGACAACGTCAATCGGAGTGAACTTTCACTTTCACTATAAACGTTAGAGAGGCAGTCGGGTGAGACCGTCTCACGGCTTCTTATTTTGTGTGTAGCTTGCTTTATAGCGGTCATGTTTTCCATCAAGAACTGAGTCCTTGTTGGAAAACAAGAGCTAAAACTATCACGTGACCTTTGTTTTATAACAATGCTCGTGCGCAGATTCATTTTAGTTTAAAGGGCTTGACGGCTGTAATTAAAATTACCGTAATTCAGGGATAATTTCAGTTGCTTTAATTTTGTACAATTATCCTTTTAAAGAATCTTTTGCAATGGATTTTCGTAACCCAAGTTTACCTTCCTTTGTAAAATTTTAAACTACCCGCTAAAAACCTTGAACAAATTTTCTAACGCTCTCGTTTGTGACAAATTGTCTGAATACGTATAACTTTGCCTCCATCCAAGTTGATGTGTATTATGCGTTGAGGCAGCTCACCCTTATATGTCATAATTACTTTGGACATGGGAGGACCCTCATTTAAATAGCTCCATAAGAATAATGAGGCGTACTCTGTTGAGAATGTTTTGTTAGGGACATGCTTCTCCTTTTCTGGGTGTGTCTATATTTTAATTGAAGTTTTAAATACAGATTATCTTGGTGAGTTGGTGATCATTTAAGTCTAATTGAAACAAACTCAACGATAGTGTACTCGTGATTTAAGAATTTTTCACGAAATTTAATTACGTATGTCTCTTTGGACGTTTTTACAAAGCGGGCTCTGAAATCTAGCCCAAATTATATTAATCTTGCTCTGGAGGTCTTGTTAATAAAGCCACGCGTAGTTAGTTCTACAAAATACTAAACTTTTTGTCTGTCAGAAAAATTCTAATGCCAACCTCAAAATTGAAAGACTCTTAGAGCTCGTTAGGCATTTTTATACTGGTTTTCTAATTTATGATAACGCGACCGTGATGCCGACACCGCAAAATCGTCACCTCGAAACTGTAACTGAATCAAATTGTTCAAGGAAATGGTTTCGATTGCGATTTCCGATCGGATCTCGAATCTCGGCACTGGAAACTGGTAACAGGGAAGAAATCCCCTTAGAACTTCGAACTGGAAACAGGGAACGCGGAACTGGGTAATCAGAACTCGGAAAAAAAAAAAAAAAACATTTTATATTTTTTTTGGGTAGTAATTTTTAATTCTGATTACCAAATTTTCACGCACTGGTTTTACACCCACATAAACAAGATATTCTAATATCAGCATTCTTCTTTCGGCCTACTGATTTCACTCCTTAATACTTCTAGTTATTTTAAACTGTAAGCAATACTTTTTACAACTTCCTAACATTACTCCCATAGCGATATCTCACAAATTGCTGATCCAACACCAATTCAATTTTAAATTGGTGTCAGTTAGAGTCACGTAAACTTACAAAGCATTTCGATCCTTCAGCCTCATGGAATAAAGCCCAATTTCCAGCACATGTGTGCCGAGTCTAGTTTCAATGTATTTTGTATTCATTTCCCTAGATACGTTAGGCTAACTACGATTTACAGAGTTATAAGTTAGGTATGCTAACTAAACTAATGTCGTGTTAGATAGCCAAATATTCCCACGGTAATAATGGCCACGAAGTTGCATTGTTGCAATATTAATTATATTAACTGCGTACAATATGTACATACGTTGACTATAAACTAAGATGGATGTGATAAATAAACGTTATGCGTGTTCTACCGCCTGTACAATGGTATGTGCTCTGAGGAATTGTTTGATATAATACCCACGGCTACGTTCTATCATCGCACCGCTCGCCACACACAGGTAGTTCATCCTCACACTCTACGTCAGATCCAATAGGGGTTTTCTTCTGCGCACGCTTAGGTTGTGGAATGATCTCCCTGCCTCGGTTTTTCCAAACGCCTACAGTATGGGGTTCTTAAAAAGAGGTCTTAGAAGGTTTTTACAGGGTCGGCAGCGCGAGTGTGGCGCTTCTGGTTTTACAAACGTTCATAGGCTGCGGTGACTACGAGTCTTTCTGGTGGGCCGTATGCTTGTCTGCCACCTTGGTGGTATAAAAAAAATGTATCAAGAAATGAATAAGCTGGGTGTGCTATGGCTCAAATTGCAAGAATGTCAACACCTCAACATAATAATTGAAAGCATCTGTCATTATCAATTCTTTAAAGTAGTACTACCCTTACACGGGAACTGTAAAATTCAGGGCTGACTACATTTTCGACAAAATATGTTAACTTTGCTGTGAAATTATAAGCGAGGCGCGAATAAACATTTCAGGCCCCGCTTATAACGTACATCATCATGCTACAGTGCACGGCATCTAACTAAAGGTTTTGGTGTGAGTGGAGCAGTATTTTGTGCCTTTAAGTGTATGATGCGCGAACTTGCCCCCACTTCTCCAAAACCTTGCTAAGTTAGATGCCGTGCACTGTACCTAGTGGCCATCAGGCAGGTGTAGGCACTAAAATGTTACATAACAAAGAATCTCCGTAAGTCGTTCCTAAGCTGAATGCTACATGTATTCCAGTATAATCTCGGCCTCGCCGTTTAAAACCGTAACATCTATCAAGCGAGCCTAGTGTACAACGCATTTATATCGCCAGCGAAGCCTGAAGCTCGGTTTCCACTGCAAGCTGAGCGGCAGCCTTAATGAGTCCGCTTAACTCGCAACTACGACTTACTGTTGCAAGTTAAAGAGGCAAGACTGCCAGGCGCTTTTTCATACAAACCTATTCCCCTTTATCTTCCTGAAAAATGACTAGATAAGTATTTATTTTTTCACAAAATGAAGATCTGCTGTATATCCCTATCACTTCTATGTTATAGACAAATCATAAAGAAAATATGACACTTAAAAATGGCGAATAATTACCCGCGTTTTTATCGCCATGTTTAGTTTACTACCAGACAAATTTAAAAAGCTTTTAACCTAAACAAAGTAATAGGAACCTGGATATAAGTATTTTTTCTCAAAAAATGATGTCAAAATATATAAATTGGTTCAATTTTCACGGAGAAAGCGGGGCAATACGAATCATCGATTTTGTACAATTTAATTCGGTCTACCAAAGCTACTCTCGTCGCACTGTACGACTACGGAGTTGACCAGGTGCAGTGCGATGTTAATACCTAAATTTAAATACCTATTTCGAAAATTCCTCTTAAGCCGATTCATTAATGAGCCCGCTTAGCTCGTGGTGGAAACCGAGCCTATCGCTGGCGGTCTGCCAGCCGCTCTGTGTCGCTTTCATTGCGCTGTGACGCACCTCGACAATCGAGTTAGGCGTTATTCGATGTTGGGACTTTCAAATCGATTGTTACGTAACGAACTTTAGTTCTGGCATTTATTGTGTTAAAGAGAGCTTCGTTATACGCATCTAGCCTTTATAACAGTGTAGATAAATGAGTTGAGTAGTTTCTTGTAACTGAAAAGAGAGAGTGTGCTAGAAGAGTTGTAATAGTTCTTGTGTCACCATGATCACTCGGGACGCAGTTAAATTGCATTATTCTTTTCGCTAAACTATCGTAATTTTGATTCCTCCCCCCGGCACATTATGTCACAAGAGCGAAATGTCACCCTGTGTATTGTCAGCAAAGACTTCTATATAAACTGAGGTAGACGTGCCCTACGCACCGATTTTTGAAACCTATAAACGATGCCAATTGGCAGCGTTGCGCGCACTGTAGCGAGTCAAAACTTCGAAAGTACTCGGCTTGCAATCGAAGTCCATACGCCTTCTCTTTTACTGTTGTTCTATTCGTATATTGCTATTGTGGTGACAATTACGTAAATATTATTTACTAGCTGACCCGCGCAACTTCGTTTGCGTCACATGAGAGTGAGGTATGGTATTAATATTTCGAGTAGGTATTATAATGTTTCCCGTTGCATTTACCCCCGTCGCGCTTATTATAGTCGCGTCGCGTCGCTTGTATTCATTATGGCGCATCACATGAGAGTGAGAAGGATGTGACTTTAACACCTCTCGTTAAAGTGATATAATGTTTCCCGTCGCTTTTACTTCCACCCATCCGTTTTCCGGTATGGAACTCAACGCGTGCGAGTCCGACTCGCACTTGGCCGGTTTTGATCGTTCAGTTGACCGGGCTGCCACTGCAGACCAGATTTACTCCCGTCACGTCGCTCATACTTTAAAACTTAATAAGAGGGTTATTGTAAGTGAACCTTAAAAGATAGGCACATGCTGTCAAGGATTATTTTTTATAACTTTTTAAGAGAAACAATTTTGCAGTATACAATTTTTACGTAACTTTAACTATTTATGCAGCGTCAGCAATGGAAGCTCTCAAAAGAAAGAAATAATCCCCGTTCTCGAAACATTATTCATGGCTGCTCCGCTCCTATTCGTCTTAGCGTGATGTTATATTGCCATTAGCCAGCCTAAATAAATGGACTATTAAACTGTAAAATAATTTTTGAAATGCAACCAGTAGTTTCTGAGATCCTAGTACAAACAAACTCTTCAGTTTCATTATATCGTGAGCAAACCTTAAGAGATAGAGAAATTAGGTTATTGTGAGCGAACCTTAAAAGATAGACATATGCTGTCGCGGACTTTTTTTTTAAACTTTTTAAGAGAAACAATTTCGTAATATACAATTTTTACCTAACTGTAACCATTTACGCAGCGTACGCCTCGGAAGCTCTCAGACGGTAAAATATATTCCCCGTTTTCAAAACATTCTTGATTGCTGCTCCGCTCCTATTCGTTTTAGCGTGATGAAAAGTATACTATAACCTGCCCAGGAGTATGAAGAATAATTGTATCAATTTTCGTTAAAATCCGTCGAGTAGTTTTTGTTTCTATAAGGAACATACAGACAGACAGACAGACAAAAATTTTACTGATTGCATTTTTGGCATCACTAATCACCCCCTGATAGTTATTTTGAAAATATATTTCATGTACAGAATTGACCTCTCTACAGATTTATTATAAGTATAGATAGATTAGTTAGTGTAGTCTTAGCAATGTGTGTGTTTGAGGATTGCTTTTGAAATTTCGTTCGTTAGAGTACAGCGCGTCTGCCTCAGTTTGTAAAGAAGTTTTTGATTGACAGTCGCAACACTGACACGTTCGTAAATAAAGTAAGAAGTTTTTATTTACGTGAGGAAATCCTGCATGGATGCTATGCCGGATTCCCACCGACCAAAAAAATCTGACGTATCCTGCCTAACAACCTACGGTTGGGAGCCCCGGGTAAGCCCTCGGAAGGATACTCCAGGACTCACAACACACCTACGGCTACCACTGCGGCCTCATTTAGAGGTTCGGGTGCTATCTACTTATGACTTATCCCGAACCTCTAAATGAGGCCGCAGTGCTAGGCGTCTTTGGGGGATTTTCGGGTTATATCTTAGAGGTCCGTCCACCAATGTAGGACGCAGTCGTACTAAAGTAAATTTTTGCGCAGTGAGACTTGTATACTCAACTAATAAACAGACATCCACAAACTTTCGCATTTATGATATTAGTAAGATATGAAATTTCCGCCGCGTTCTAACGACTGAATGAATATGGCTGAAATTGGTACAGGGCTCGATTATAGTTGAAATAACATATATGCAACTTATAATACCGGGTATATGTTCCCATGGAGGAAAGGGAGTCGAATACTACGCGGGCGAAGCCGCGAGCATCATCTAGCAGCGGCGAAGGCTGAATTTTTTCAAAAGGAAAGCCGGTGAAAAAAATATTATCCAGTTGGTCACACCTGTAGTGTAGGTATTTTGCGTATTTATTAAATGGTGGCGCGCGGCGGTGTAATGCCTTTTGTGTTTTGTTTGCCACCTGTACTATACTCGTAAGATCCATGTACTTAATTTAAAACAATGTCTTACGTGCATGATAAATTGGCTTATAAAAAAGTATCATAAATTATCTACTGATGACTAAAAAGATATTCAAATTTACACTAACCATGTTTTGAAATTATTCTACTACTCTCTGCAAGCTCATACCTACCTATTTCAAATTGTCTCGATTGAAGTTAATTGAAAATAATTCATAAATTTGGGACTTAGACGCGAAATAGGTATAGGTACTTCTAATGTTTTTAATAATATGCATGTACTAGCTAATGCCCGCAGTTTCACCCGCGTAAAATTAGTTCCCGTGGGAAGTTACTCCCGGGATAAAAAGTAGCCTATGTGTTATTCCAGACTATAATGGATATCTGTATCAAATTTCAGCCCGATCCGTTCAGCCGTTCGAGCCTGAAAGAGTAACAAACATCCACATTCACACACACAAACTTTCACATTTATAATATTAGTAAGATTTCAAGTACCTATAGAGTATTAAAAACCGCGATATTTTACAATACAAAATTGAAATAAAAACATACTTCTTATCTATTTTTTCAAAAATATCTGACAAAGTGATTCTATGGAACAAAACTGCTTTATTATGTTATAAACTATTAATGAAACATTCAGCCAAAACAAAGATTATTAGGTATCCCAAGCCATTGAACTAATATCACTAGCGTATTCTGAGATACCTACTTGATAAATATAAAAAAACTGACCTTTATTTTTTATCGAACCCGTAATACCGAAGGCCTACGTCCATCAGTGAGCATTGTATGTGACTCCAAAACAATAATCATGTGTACAGAAATCACAACAAAACACAGAACACAAAACACAATTTTACACACTTTCACGATGTATTTAGTACTTGAAGTAGATAATTATTTAAAATTAACTAATAAACAGCACAATACTTTATATAGTCAATTGAAACTATGTTATGTTTTATTATTATTCACGGGAAACGCATGTGAAATGAAGTAATAACAACACATCAAATTAAAAACACACTTCGATGCAAAACGTTTCGACGTGCGTTAGGTGCATTTAAATTGGTCGAGTTTTCAAGTCAAATACGTTGTCCTTTTCTATTAATATGACTGTCTCAGGTGTAAGCCACGAACTCATGGCTTACTTTAGGCGAAAATCCACGAATCAAATCTTGAAAAAATGTGAGAGAATAGGACGCATATATACATTTGCGTAGTACTAACGAAGCAGACGCAAAATGATCAGGAAGCCGGGCTTACCGCGTGATGTCAGAGATAGGGTCTTTGAACTTTGACTCGAAAATTTATTGCTATGACTTTTGTAGCAGGGGTTGAGACGAAAATGCCGACTTACCATGTAAATTTGCAAATATTTTTATATTTGAATGAGTGTTCGAGAATATATAATTGTGTTTATTAGTTATGAGTAAATATTACATGTCACTGCCCGATCTGAAAAGGGAAGCCACAAGGAATGGGCTTCTATGGACAATTCGCCACTGTCATCTAGTATCTTATAAAGAGTAGTTGCACTATGGAGTATACAGCTATTCAGTTTCCTAGATTGACGTCATAATCTCCGCTGATTGACACACCCAAAAGCTCGAACGATCAGCCGCAACCAATAATTTCTGCTATGAAAAGATTTTGTATTTTACTACAGTGAGTAAATGTTAATCTTTTAGGTATATTTATCTAGCTATTCAGGCGAATACCACTTCGCCTTCCTGACTTATATAACCCGGAACCTTATAATGTTAAACCTTATTATATCGCAAAATGTCTACTGGTCCCCTATCTGAGAGACAGTCTACGAATGCGACATTTTCGGACCAGTAGAAATTTAGCAACATCAGTATAACGTTATTTGATTACAGACAAACAAATGTTTACCTCTTAATAACATTAGTAAACCACTAAACATTCTCACTTCTTCCAGTCTTTAACTCATCTACCTTGTTCAAATATGCAGTAACACTCCAGCCAAATCGAGAGCCATTTTGCTAAGCATTCGTTCGACGTGATTTCTGAGCGGCCGGTCCCCGGGGCCAATTCTATCCGCTCGCCGCTAATAGAGTTGAGCGGCCTGAATGATGTCCGAACAGCTCCCGGCGGACATCGTCCAATAATTATTTATTCACTGAGTTTCTCTCACTTTTCTGTACGTTTTGGTTCTATTTGAAATCGAATATCTCAGGGTGAGTTCGTGAATTTTGGTTTGAAACGTGCTAACTCTATGCACATAGTTTGTCTGGTGGTAAGCTTGTTGATAGTGTTACACGATACGTTATGTCAATCTAAGCTGTGCATAAAATTAAAGCCAGTATTCTTGGTCGATAAAAGTTATTACATTGATGAAGTAAGTCTTATAAAAACAATATTTCCAGTTTCTTATATTACAATTTTTTTTGAAGATCTCCTTTTAAGCAAATTTATACTTGTATCAGGAGATCTCGCTCCTCTTATACACCTCTTTCAAGTATGTTACCTCCAGTTAATGTTATCTTTCCGGACGACTTTAAAAAAAGGACAGAAAAAGAAGCGCTCGTGGCCCTGCGGACTCGGTGTTCTGTAAACGATCACTGCAGTAAGCAACTTTCACTATGGCCGGTCCATGGATGGGTGACCATCCATGTGATCACTTTGTGACATTTATTTGAGCGTTTCCGTGCTTCGGAAGGCACGTTAAGCCGTTGGTCCCGGTTGCCAGTAAAATGGCAGTCGTTAAGCTAAGTTGAAGGCTTTATTTCAACAGCAGGCAGTCACAACCTGCGCCTGTCCATTTAAACACGGCAATACGGCTCACCACCTATTACACAAAGGTGAAATGTGGGCATATAATATGCCTCTGCCTACCCCTTCGGGATAAAGGCGTGACCATATGTATGTATAATCTGAGTTGTGCGATAGGACAGCTACCGTGATCATAAGGGTTCCAGCCAGTCTACTATAAGTTGTGCACCTAGATATTTACAGACGAGGTTATGGCGAAGTAAAACACAGCTCGAAAAAAATAACCCTGTAGCAATCAGCACGGATTGGGAGAAAAGCTTACGTGTAACAGTGGACTGCAATGTCTGCAATAGACCGATATAATTAGATTATTACGGAATCAGACTCGCCCATATTGAGTCTCGCCATAACAATACTTAGAAGTTGCAAGTCAATACAAGAAAGAACTCAACAATGATATAATCGCTTCGATATCAAGAACTGGAAAACCATATGAAATAGTAGATTGTTAACCGAGGGTGGAAAGAATCAATTCCCGAGGTATTTAGACGCCCGAGCGCAGCGAGGGCGGCTATAGTCCGAGTCGGAATTGATTCTTTTACCCGAGTTAAACACTCTACTTTTCATTTCAAATACGAGGAAAATAAAACTATAATAATAATAAGATTAGAACCTTACCATAAAAGATTATTACTAATTGTTTTGAATTCTGTTACAGATAAATAACAACTAAATTACGTCGACTTTTTAAATTTTAAATATGGAACTCACCGCGTAATTGTTGCAGAGATTACCGGCCCCATACACGTACAATATTATTGACTTAATAATATTGCCAGTCCACAATATTTATTTCCATCCGAATATAGTCTGTTCAAACCTCAATATTACCCATACACGGTCAATTTATTGCTATATTGATCAATATTATTGTACGTGTATGGGACCGGAAGAAATTTTTGCTAAGTTCACACTGGCTGTTTGGAAAGTCGCATGGCCGCAGCATTTTTTTTGTTTTTTTTTTTACACAAATCTCCTCACTATCACAGCTGACCTGTCAGCAGTTCTATTTTTAAAGTTCATTCCGGCCCTTGGGTAGGAAGTAATTTGTATGAGTTTTTCCCTCCCTAGGGAGGGAAACAGCACTTTCCACCCAATAGTCAGATCAAGAAAACACTATTTTCCGAATATGAGAAATGAAAATGTTTTTTTTTAATACAGTTGCTCAAAAAGTGGCGTATTACAGGGACGTATAGCGTTCGGGAGTAAACATAGTTGTTCAATACAACGTGTGGGACTGTTATTTAAACTCGTTCCGACTGTCTACCCTCGCCTTCGGCTCGGGTCAACATCTGTCGAAAACTCGAAACTCGTCGTAATAACAGAAATCCCACACTTGTATCGAAAACTACTATTTCGATACAAGTGTGGGATTTATGTTAATACAGTTGCGAAAAAATTAAGCAATTTAATAAAATAATAAAAACACAATAAACCTGAATTGTCCAAAATGGCGGCAACCGTAATAGTAGTTTATGACACTGTTGCATAATATGGGTTCTTATAACACGAGTGTGTTTTAAAAAAACGAGCCGTAGGCGAGTTTTTTTATAGTATCACAAGAGTGTTATAAAACCAAGTTATGTACAGTGTCATACACTACTTTATCTACTCTCATACTATAATATATAATACCTGATTTCATTTTGTTGTGATATATAGTTGCTCCTTGATTTCGCCGGTAACAGGTTCATGGTCATGTTTGACGCAGTTTCCAGAATGTCTGGTGGTGTACAATTACCACCATCCTCGCTTTAAGACATGTTTTTACACAAAAACTAATTTATTTTACAAACAAAACCAAACTTTGTTTAATTTAAATGTAAAATGTTGGCGCCAAGGCGCAAACATCGATTGCGCATGCGTGTTTCTTTTTTTTTTAGGCTGCGGAGACCATAGATTTAGGATTTTTCGCTACTCTGGGAGACACAATTTTTTTTTAAAGTAGAGGTTCAAACTTCTTTTTCAGCTGGAGATTGTTTATGGTGTATCGTAATGATTAAAAAGTTTTATTATGATATAGGTGTCCATACAAGACCTGTATCGTAATAAAACTTTTTTTTTGGGCTGTGCGTAATGTTTGTCATAATAGTATTGATTTCAATTTTATAATCTTTGTATTATAGTATCAGAGTAGATAATAGTTATTTATGATACAAGTGAGGTATGTTGGTCATTACACTTGAGGTGATATTGCACAGCCCGAGCTGAAGGCGAGGGCTGCAAGGAAACCGAGAGTGTAATGACCAAACCTCACGTGTGTCATACGACGTTTTTCAACACACTTACGAATAAAACAACAAATTTTATATTTATTCATACTCAAATAAACAATGCTCACTCCTCACAGCATAGAGTCACAGACGGAAAGTTTGTCAAAAAGGCGCGCTCCGCGCTGATATTTTTTTTTTCTGCGCGCGGGATGTTACCTGTTGGAGCTAAACAGCCAAAGCGCTAAATGTTCAAAATTTATTTTTTATGTATTTATAAATTAGTTTCAAGTTGAATTATTAATTAAAGTAAATAAATTGTTGAAAATTTATCATATTCAAGGTGGTACACTTCTTATTTTTTACAAAAATTTTGTTATTTTTAGTCATAATGTTGAATCTTGAAACGAAACGTATCTAAGTCAATTCTTTTTCCGAGATTTAAAAATAAAACTATAACCCAGTTAAATTAAGAGCAAAAAGAATGCATAAATAATATCCTTCAGCGAGGTACCAACTTAATTTGATGGAATATAAAATAAAACACTAGTGTATTTAATCACAAACTAATGTACTGTATAATAACTGCATTTATTAAGTAAACTCACAAAACCTTTATGTAAATGTGTGAATGAAACCATACCGCGATTCACAAAAACGGTACAACGCCATCTATCGACGTTGCGGGAACTAAATTTACACAACTTAACTAAAATTGATTCTTTAACTAACATTCCGCCGGCCAAGGACTAACTGGCGTCCTTAATCGGTGAATAACAAATGGTTTAGGTACTGTAATTTAACACACATGCTTAAAATAACCACAAGTTAAGTAAACACAACCATGAACTGTAAAGAAAACTAACTAGGGTGTGGATATAGCAATATCCACTGGTAAAGGACACAACTTGGCAACTGGTCGTTTTACTATACTATCTTTAATTTTTAGGGTTACCACCCGAGTAATACCATCTTTGCCAGGATGTTTCTCAATGACACGCCCCAAAAGCCATTTACCCGGAGGTAGTCGTTCATCCTTAACCAAGACAATCGTACCCAGTTCCAAGTCTGACTGTTGTTTGTTCTTATAGCGGTGTTGTAGGGTAGTCAAATACTCTGATTGCCAACGTTTCCAGAGCGCTTGAAGCATGCGCTGTACAAGTTGCCAACGATCCAGGTAAGTGATGTGAGTATTTTCTAGATTGCCTTCTGGTACTGTAATAGGAGGTTCTCCTATAAGGAAATGACCTGGAGTAAGTGGAGGTTCATCTAAGGCAGAATTTACTATGGTAAGTGGACGTGAATTAACACAAGCTTCTACTTGGGTGAGGAGAGTATAAGACTCGTTGAAGGTAAGACAGCTTTGTCCGATAACACGCTTTATATGTCCTTTCACAGATTTTACGCCGGCCTCCCAGAGCCCACCAAAATGTGGGGCCCCAGGTGGTATCCAGTGCCACGTCGTGTAATCATTAGCAAGCAATGATGCAACTTCTTCTATCAAACCAGAATTTGCGCTTTGAAATTGTCGAGCGAGTTCGTTTGAAGCACCCTGAAAGTTGGTGCCACAGTCACTATACACGTCTTGAACGTGTCCACGACGCGCGGTGAAGCGTTTGAAAGCTGCCATGAAGGCAGGTGTGCTCAAATTTTCAACTAACTCCAGGTGAATGGCCTTAGTAGCGGTGCAAACAAAAAGACTAATGTAAGCCTTAGCAGTACGTGTACATCGTCCAGGGTATAATTTTAGGGAAAAGGGTCCCGCGAAATCCACTCCACTTGATAAGAATGGACGACTTGGTTTCACTCTATGTAACGGCAGATTGCCCATAAAAGGTGGTCTTGGCGTGGCCCTTTGTTTAACACAAATAATACATTTTTGTATGACACCCTTGATTAGTCTTTTACCACCGGTAATATAAAATTGACAAGATAATATATTTGAAGTAAGTTGAAAACCACCATGCAACGATCTAGCATGAGCATCTAAAACAAGGAGTTTTGTGAAGTGACATTGACTCGACAGACAAATTGGTGATTTAAAGTCAAAAGTGGTATGAGCATTAGCGAGACGACCGCCCACTCTCAAGATTTTATAGTTATCAATAAAGGAATTGAGTGAAAATAATTTACTAGTCTTAGGAACAGGCCTGCCTTGTGACAACAATTCAAATTCTGAAAGAAAATAGGCACGCTGTGATAAACAAACACATACATTACGAGCGTTGATCAGTTCCCTACTACACAAAAACTTAGTAGTGTTAACATTCTTATTTTTACAATTTTGCACAAATCTCAAACAATAAGCCGTGACTCTAATAAGTTTAGAATAACTTGAATAACGATTGAAATATGAACATGAGTCATCTGCCGGGATAGCAGTGACATGTGAGCACAATTTAGATTTAGACTCTAACACTGTCTCAGGTATATGATCATTGAACGAAAATTCCGTATGACTTCTCAAAAACTGAGGTCCTTCCCACCATAATGTTGTCTCTTTAAGTATATCTGGGCTCACGCCTCGTGACGCCAGATCCGCGGGGTTTTCCGCCGACCTAACGTGGTGCCATTGACTACTGTTAGTGACATTTAAAATCTCCGTAGTGCGGTTCGCAACAAAGGTTGTCCACGAGCTGGGATGTTTACGCAACCAAGACAACACTATCGTGGAATCAGTCCACGCGTACACATCATTCCGTTCAATAGGTAAGCTAGTCTTAATATCTAATAACATCTTAGACAAAAGTACTGCACCACAAAGTTCCAAACGGGGAAGTGAAACCTGTTTGACCGGTGCAACCTTTGATTTTGCAGATATTAGCCGCATTGTGATAGAATTATCGTCCAGAACTCTGAGGTACACAACACAAGCGTAAGCAACACTAGAGGCATCACAAAACCCATGAATTTCTATCTTTAACTTATCTGGTAATAAACCGAGCCAACGAGGAAGGTATATAGTCTTCATGTGTTTTATGCTGCTATGAATAGTACACCATTCATCATGTAAATCATTTGGTAAAACGTCATCCCAATCTAGGCCCGCCAACCATAACCTTTGCATAAAAACCTTTAAAATAATTACTATCGGCGCCAACCAACCTAATGGGTCAAACGTTTTAGCAATGATGGACAAGACTGTACGTTTAGTAATTTTATCGATAAGTGGATCAACAATCATTTTCAATTCAAAATAGTCGTTGTGAGGATTCCAAGCAATGCCCAAAGCCTTAATAGCATCATTCATGTGTATATTGACGACAGTTTGTTGAGATTGATTGGCATTTGGAATTTGTGATAACACCTTTGCACTATTTGACGACCATTTGTGTAGTAAAAATCCACCTCTTTGCAATAAACAAGTAATTTGTTGTTGTAGTATAATTGTATCCTCTTCATTAGACGTACCAGACATGAAATCGTCCATGTAACAATCGGTTTTAACTACTGGTGCGGCAATAGGGAAGTCCTCTTTCTCATCTTCAGCTAGTTGCCTTAAGGTTCTAATGGCAAGGAAAGGCGCACAGGAAGTGCCATAGGTGACCGTAAGTAGCCTGTATTCTTTTATCGCTTCATTTACGTTTTCTCGCCATACGATTCGTTGATAGTCCACATCCTTGGGATCGACCAATATCTGTCGGTACATCTGCTGTATATCTGCTACAAAACAGATTCTATGAGTTCTCCATCTGGTAACTAACTCTCTTATATCTGGTTGCAGGGGTGGACCAACCATCAACTCATCGTTCAAGGATTTGCCGTTTAAGGGTTTGATACTGGCATCAAACACCACACGTAACCTAGTGCTAGTACTGGAATCCTTTACCACTGCGTGATGAGGTAAGTAAAATTTATTATTAGTGTTCCTTTCTATTTCAGGTATGACTTCCATGTGACCCTGGGCTTCATATTGCCTTAAGAATTTGCAATATTCCTCCTTAAAGTCAGGTTTGTATTTAAATCTCTTTTCCATCTGTGATAGCCGATTCAATGCTAAACCCTTTGTGTCACCTAATTGAACTTTCCTTTTTAAGGGCAAGCGGACAATGTAACGGCCTTCTGCGTTCCCACTGTGAGTATTCTTATAGTGGTCTTCGCACAGAACTTCTAGTTCGGTAAGTGGTTTTTTATACTGTGTGTATTCTTCCAGTTTCCAGAATCTTCTGAGCTGCTGGTCTATGTCTAATTTTGTGTGTGACACAACGACGTGATGTGAATCTTGTGTTTTAGTATTATCAACTTGTCCCGAAATCATCCAACCAAGGCGGGAATTGAGTGCAATCAGTGCGTTGTGTCTGTGTAACCCATCCAAAACTAATTGTGAGTGGACTTCAGCTCCTAACAAAATATCTATAGACCCTGGCTTGTGAAACTGTGGGTCAGCAAGGTTCAATTTGCTTAAAAGAGACCAGGAATCTATAGAGACTTCACTCGAGGGCAGTAAAGATGTAAGTCGTTTCAGTACAAAGCTTGTGCTCTTATCAAATGTGATGAATCATAAATAGAGTGGAATTCCAAATTGACCATAGATTTGGTAGTTATTATTGTTTCAGCTGAGATCCCTGTAATTTTACCACTAACAACAATACGATCTAGGTTGAGTAGTTGTGCAGTTGATTCTGTAACCAGCGATGCTTGGGATCCTGGGTCAATTAAGGCTCTTAGTTCGTGAGTAGCTCCATTTTTAGCAATAACTACAATACGGGCTGTAGCTAAAACAACGTGCCGAGCATTGGCTATTTCAGTTTTCATGGTAATAGCCTCGTCTACTTCCACTTTATTAGATTCGATGACAGTATCTGTCTTGGCTGGGTTTGTGAAGTGCAAGAGAGTGTGATGACGTCGACCACACTTCTTACAGTTTGTAGATTGCCTGCATTGGTTCACCGAATGACCCTGCACAAGACAGTTGAAGCAGATGTGATTTTTCTTAACGAAGTCGTGGCGTTCTGTGATGTTTAGTTTCGAAAATTCTTTGCAGTGACAGATGTAGTGGTTTTGCGAGCAAAATGAGCAAACGCTCTCAACTTCAGTGGCCAAAGTCTTCATTGGAGTGGGCCTTACATGTGTCGTGAAAGGTTTCGCTATATCTTTCCGAGGTGTGTCCTTTCTCGCGCTGCTAACAATTTCCATTGCTCGGAACCGGCTTTCGAGGTGTGCTGCTAATGTTTCAAAAGAGGGTATGTCTCGTGAAGAACCAAGGGACTGTTCCCAAAGTTTGTGAGTTTCTAAATCCAATTTGGAGACAACAATGTATACTACAATTGCATCCCACTTGTCCGTCTCAATTCCTAGGTTTTGTAACGACGTCAAGCATTCTCGTGTAGTATCCAGTATTCCTTTTAAGCCATGAGCACATTCATTTGTCAGCTTACGGTGATTGAGAAGACGATTTAATATGTGATTAACAATGATACGTTTATTTTCATACCGGTTCTCAAGTGTCTCCCAAGCCTTATCATAGTTGATAGCGGTAAGTGTGAAGTGTTTCAACAATTGTTCAGCCTCTCCTGAAATGCTAGACTTTAAATAGTGATGCTTTTCAATTTTGGACAGTTTGTCATCATTATGTATTAGAGATGTGAAGACGTCACGGAAACTGAACCACTCTGTGTAGTTACCGGAGAATTTGGGAATACTAATAGGTGGTAGCTTGGTTCTACGTTTTGCCTTTTCAGACACATCGCAGGGTGTTGTGGATGCAGTTGCAGACTGCTGCGACTCTTGAGTTGTTAGTGAAATCAAGTACTCTTTGATTGCCGTTTTAAAGTCAAGGTAAATTTCTTCCGTAGCATCAAAACTAACAATTGGATCAAATTTTGATTTCTCAAGATCATCCGTTGATAACGTCTTTAGAATCTCATCGTGTTGTTTGTTGTATGTATCCCAATATTCGGTTAATGTATCTAATCTCGTCTCCAAATAGCCTCGAGAATAACGCGACTTTGAGGTCTTCTTAGTGTTGGTATATAACTTTAAAATCCTTTCACTTAATTGTCTTTGTGCGATACACAATTGCGACATGTTTACAATAAATGTTCAAAACAGTTTAACAGAAATATCACAAGTCCAAAACACTTTGATTTTATAGTCACTGACGCATAATATTGCAAGTGTTCAAAATTGCAAATTTTTCTAAGTGTCCAAATCGCAAAATTTTTTTAAGTCCCAAAACGCAGAATTTTTCTAAGTCTTTTGGAAACAGAAATTCTCTAAGTTTAAAAATCTCGAAAATTGCACTAAGTGTTTGGAACTAATAACGGAATATTTTACAAGTCTTTTAACAATCGCGATTTTTCTAAGTCCTAAACTCACTTATAAATTGTTCAGTCTTTCTTACCCAATACCAACAGAGTCCAAAGTCACTTAACAACACTTCACTTATTTTTAACTGTTTCACTGCACTGAATCACTTTAGTTCACTTTTTCACCACTTTATCCGGATTATGAAGGACCAATATTTAATCACAAACTAATGTACTGTATAATAACTGCATTCAGTGTTGCAAAACTCAGTATGACGAATTCGGTAGGGTTGCAAGACAAAAATCGGTAGATTTCGGTAGATTTTTTTATTAATGTAAGAGTTAACAAAATTTACATCTATACATAATATAATAAAACTGTAGAGGGTCGACAGTCTATACATGGAAGATATTTAAAAAAAAATTATTGCCCTGCAATAATTTTTTCTCTCTCTCTCTCTCTCTCTAATCGATACTGAAGTCGAAAATTTAAACTTTTCATGTCTGTCTGTCTGTCTGTATCCCGAATAATCACGCCGAAACTGCTGAACAGATTTGAATGATACTTGGTACATTTTGAGCTTATAGTCCGTGGAAGGTTTTTCGATAGTTTTGATCCGGATATTTTGCGTGGTTCCTGCGGGAGAGGGGATGAAAGACAAAATAGTTTTTCAGCTGTAATTTCTCAACACGTGGTCCGATTTCAAATATTTTTTTAGTGTTGGAAACTACAAAGAATACATTATTCGTAGGTTGGAAAGGAAGTACTATAAGGATTGTTTTACACAAGTTTCAATATTGAGAGTTTTGTAGTTCAGAAGTTAGAGACATTTCAACTTTCATTAAACCTAGAATTCAAGGGTTTCTTTGAATGTAAGGGTAAATCTAAACTGGCGTGTTGGCTTTATCATGGAAGAGCTTAATGATTTAGTCTATTGTAAAATGATGAATAAAGGCGAGGACTGAATTGTTTTAGAATGGATTGGATCTTTGCGTTATTTTTGATTGAGGAAACTGGGCAGTTTCACAGGTTTAGGAGTCTGATGAAGAAATACCTGCCCTTTCATAGACCTTTTGTGACGTAAACGAAGTTGCGAGGGTCATCTAGTGCACAATTTGACAAATTATTTATTGTACCATTTTTGTGCAGACATTTTGTGAAACATGATATTTGGTAGAAATGTTAAAATCGAAACAATATGTTGATACATATTGTTTCGATTTTAACATTTCTAAAAGTTCATATGTGATCATATGAACCTTTTTGTATGCAAAGCCTTACTATCCCCTCCGTTGAAAAGCGGTTTCGGGTTTTAGTTTTTATCAAATTTACTGCGAAGAATATATGTTCCACATTTGTTGATGAATGGTCGTCGGAACTACTATCCAATATATCTATGACGATCAGTTTTAAACTTATAAACTTGATGACTATCACTGACGCGGTTCACAATGCATGTTAAACCAAAGGTAAAATTGGGCGAGATTTTATGGCACAACATAAGAAACTTCATTTTTATGGGATTCCTAAACTTGAGCCTACAAAGTAAAATCAGCCTTACCTTTACTGAAATAAAATTCAACTTACATACAACAGCATTCTGATCGGATTTTCCCAGTTGTGTATGAGGGAATCCCCGGCAGTACGAATGCTGACATACATTAACCAACCCGGGATACTCGCAGTGTTACCGTCTTTTAAATTCATTTTGCAATAAACGTGGTAGTGTCAAAACTAGTAAAAATATCGGTAGATATTGACTCGAAATCGGTATTTCGGTAAATGAACGTCAAATTCGGGAGATCTACCGAAAAATCGGTAGGTTTTGCAACGCTGACTGCATTTATTAAGTAAACTCACAAAACCTTTATGTAAATGTGTGAATGAAACCATACCGCGATTCACAAAAACGGTACAACGCCATCTATCGACGTTGCGGGAACTAAATTTACACAACTTAACTAAAATTTATTCTTTAACTAACAAGTGCGATAAAGAAAAAAAAGCACAAGTGTTTAATACCATGGTTTATGCGTGTAAAAGCCATGTGATAAAAACCACTTTATGAGCAAGGGTGTTGAAAAAGAACCTACCTAAGGAGAGACTATGGCAGTGCACTTCATACAGCCAACTTTTTTTATATTTATAAATTTAATTTGGCCGATACTTATATTAATTTATGTTTAAATTTTAATTAAAATTACTTTTAATCTAATATTGAAACAAGTTAGTATCTTTTTTTGAAATATTTGCATGAATCACAGACATTATTTTGACAGTTGGGAAAGGAAACGCGCACTAGTGCGGGAAAGGTAAAGAAAAAGCACGAGTGTGTAATAACCCACATCCCGAACGCTAAACGTCCCTGTAATATGCCACTTTTTGAGCAACTGTATTAAAAACTACTATTTTAGCTTAGAACTATTTCATTGTTATATATATAAATAGTATCATCTTTCTCTGGACAACAAACGTACAAGCAAATTTGAAACATAAATTTATATTTTGACTGTAGGGATACCCTACAGTGGTGGATATGTGTATGGCCACAACGCTCGACACATTTCGAGTGGATGTAACCGTGTCGAGTGGAGGCGAGTGCGCTGGTAATTGGGACAGCTCGAGCCTCGCCTCTGCTGTTTCGCGTAGGGGTTGTTTGTCGCATGTATTTTTAGCTAGTAGGTTGTTGTGGCGGTTTGTATTAGGATTTCTAGCAAAATATTAGAAACTAAATGGTTAAATGGATTTGGTTGGAATGTAATATCATTGGAGTATGAATTATACAAGGTGGAATTTAAAGACGGTAGTTGGAGGTAAAGTACCATGAATATTGATAATGGCAAGTTTTGCTAACATTCCTTTATTTTGAAAAGTAAGTAAAACTGCATTTCTTTGAAATTGGTTAAAAAATGTTCTAGTTTTTGTGAATGGGAATATTCGCTGTGGTCACTTAACCAACCAACTTCTGTGAATATTTATTTATTAAAGACTTTCGACTCCCGGCTAAAGCAGGAGATTTTTTAAAAATCTTAAATGCAGTTTTACTTACTTTTGAAAACAAAGGAATGTTTCCTTTCAGCAAAATTTGCCATTATCAATATTAAGGGTACTTTACCTCCAACTATCGTCTTTAAATTCCACCCTGTAAATAGATAAATTACACCCAGGCACACAACAAATCAATGTGCTCATCACACAAATCAATGTTTCGAGTATTATAATAAACTATAAGAAACTTGATCGAGGAACCCCGATGTATATCATGTCGAGCGAAAATATAATTGTCTCCATACAGGAAAACACCTACTTACGCGTGTCATAATAGGTACTTTATTATCCACAAGAAAGATGATTCTCTGAAATAATTACCTTCGCCCACGACAGGACGTGTAATGAAATATTCCGTGCTTTTATTATTTCTTCTGTCATGAAATCAGTGAACCGACAACATCCGAATAAGAATTTGTCACCCTGCGTTACTAGCGCTGCCTAGCGGAAACACGGACGTAACTTATATTTTTATATGTACTAACTACTACTTATATTTTTATATGTACTAACTACTAGTTGACCCCGTAACTTCGTTTACGTCACATAAGGTAATAGATTTACCTATTTTTAGATTCATGTCCATGTATGATTCTTTAAAGAGATATAACTTTTTTATTTATAAACCGATTGACGTGAAATATACAGTAAATGTTAAGTGGAGCAAACCTCAAAACAATAAAGAAAACCGCATTGCAATCGGTTCAGCGGTTACTGAGATTAGCGTGCACAAACGTACAGACATACAGACAAACAGATAAAAATTCTAAAAATCATTGTTTTGGGTTCTATTGCGTTCACAAAATAAAGCCTTCCTATATTTTTTTTTCTTATTCATCTACAATGTACAGACAGCGACCTGTTACGATTTTATTATATGTATTGATGATGATTGATTGATGATTGATTTTCGACTTACAGGCATACTGAACTTACTACTCCACCAAGCGAAGTTGACGATTCAAATGTTACGAAAAATCTCTATCATCGATCGAATTTTTTTTTGACGAAAACGAATACATGAGCGTGGTCTGCATCCTCGCGGACGGTACTAAGGCGATTCCGGTACCTGATGTAGGTGCAGGCGGTAAGGGATCATTCCACGCGTTCGTCAAAAACGCTTGGTCGAGTAGTACTCGTAATGTAGTTTTCTTGTATTCTTGTAGAACTCAGTCTCCTAAATACCTTTCACAAAATGCAAACTGTGTGCAAAATTTACCCTTTCTCACAATGCATCTTACTTAAGGCTGCAATGTTCGACCTTGACAAATCCTAAGGCAATTCGAACAATTGCAGAGTAGGCTTTTGCCGGATTTCATTCGATTTAAAATTATATGACTGTTATAAAATCTGAGGGGTTTTAAGAAAAAATATATACGTAAAATATTGTTCTAAAGACGACCTATATCTATTTTATGACAAGTTTTTATGAGAATTAAACTCATTTATTTAGATAAAAAAAATACATTATACTTGTTAAGATTTTTACAATATTTCTCATTTTTCGAGAGCGATTTCGATCGAACAAAATATTCCTAATCGTGTTTTGATACGTTAAAAAAGCAAGAGTATCTAATAAATTACAATAATATAGTTTTATCAGATCAAATCGAAGAATATTTTCTTGTATAAAGTTCACCCCAAGATGAGTCTCTTTCGAACATACAAGCCTTAAAGAAGGATGTACCTTTCCGGACCCGCAGCACAACTAAGATGCTCAACTGTTTGTGTCGTGGGCACTTTTCATTCCCGTCTACACAACTGCTTGATTTATTAGGAAAAAAAAAACCTTTCCCTACCAAACGCTACTTTCTCTTATTCTGATGCTTCAAGCATGGGGTGAAAACCTCCTCTTTTTCTGTGTATTATAAGTGTAGCTTATCCTAAAAATGGCAAGTTTATAGAGTCATGGGTTTCGACTGTGATGGGACAAGTTTCTAGGTTCAAATGTTTTGGCTGGGTGTTTTTTTAAATCTTTATTTAAGGAGCTTTGCCACAAAATAACCATGCCGCTCCATCATAGCCATCCATTATAACAGTTACAAATATCTTAAATATTCATCGTACAATAGATAAAGTATCCTGGCTGCATCCGACATAGGATTCGCCAGGGCACTGTTACATCTCCCTACATCCATCGGTCTCCCTGCTGTTAGTCGCGTTCTCAGTTGTTCGTTCCGTGCGAGGGCTGGGTGTTGGTATGTGAATAAGTAATTTTATAAACAGCAATTAAACTTATATCGGTGAGAGGCAAAGTGAATTTTCTTTCGAGTCTTATCAAGTCAAATGTTGATTTTGTCTTAATTTACCTACGAAGTAATTACTGAATATTTTTCCTAATTTCCTTTGAGAATTTTTTGTAACATTTTATTAACTTTTCTTTCATTTACATTCAAATGTAATTATGTCTAAGAATCTACATACAAGAATACCTGGAACGCTCTCAAAGAGCAAAGCTTAATTTCAGAGTATTTGTTATATTTATTCATCATTACAGCCGAGTACAATTACATTTATAACGTCTGGCAACAATACCGTGTTAATTGCTTCAAGTTTGCGTGGAACCTTCTCATCCAATTAAACATTTCTCGTTTCGACTTGGCTATTGTTGTGCAGATGTTAATTTAGATGAAGTGTAATCGTGCTGATATCTACACGTTTGTTTGTGCTAATGCCGTTTCAGATTCTGGCAGGTTGACTAACATAATATAATGATGTTGGCATTGCATAGCAGTGTGTTCAAGTCGTAAGTTTTGTGATAAACGACTTTAGTTAAAAGAAAAATAATTATACATTAACTGGCATCAGCTGACGCATGTGTGTCGAATTTTATCGGACTTTGCATTCATTTAGTATTATTTTTAATAGTACTTCTGCGAAGAATAGACCTCGCGAGCACCCAGGAAAGTAAAACTATCTGTTAGCAATCATATCCTTTATGTTTCAGCCAATAATTATCAAGATCCGTTCATAAATAACGCGACAACAATCTTCACCCTTTCTGTCCCTCATTTTACTCGAGTGAGCGAAGCGAGCGAGAGTCTCCGATTCGACAATCGCACGACAAATCGGGCGATTTTGTTTTCGTTCGCTCGCTTCGCTCACTCGATCAATTGAGGGTGGTATAAAACATGTTTATCGTTTGTTTAGATCCCAAAGCACAAACTTATAATAGCTTAATTTAGGTTAGAAGGCGCTGTGTTTCAAATATTGTTAATCGGATCAACAATAAATGAGACACATTTCAATTTCTAAAAAAAGCTATTAATAACGTAATATTTCAATCTTCCACAGACGCAACAATAATACCCTGGCTATCAAATCGTGCGCCTGAGTGATTCGTAGAGCTGCTACGCGACGTGCTACGGAGCTACGCGAGTGCTACACAATCTGCTACGACACCGCGCACGATATATGGACTGCGCTCGCACTCTCTGTACTTACATTCACATAAAGTAAGTGCATTTTATTTATCTCTTTGTTAGCCTTTTTAAAGACACCAGCTTTTTAATAGGGATATTTTTATATACTAGTAAGGTGGCAGATAAGCTTACTGCCCACCTGATGGCTATTTATTTTTACCTTAGCTTGGACTATGGACGTTTCGATCTCTTCTTAAAAACCAGAAGGATGAAGAAGAAGAATAGACCTGTTCTTAAAAACCATGTCATCGATTTTAGACAAAAAAAGACCTGCATACATATATTTTAAAAAAAGCTCTTGCACAGTTCGGGAATCGAACCCAGTCGTTTTGCAAAATAAAACTTACATTATTTCCACTTGAACATAGATTGTATAGGTCATAAGCAGTAAATGTTACTATGAAACATGAAAACTAAAAAATCGATGACATGGTTCCTAAGAACAGATCTATGTATGTCTTATATTTACAGACTTGCCTATACTGACCGCTCCGAATTGTGTAACTATCCAGTTAGTAACGAGTGTGGTACGTGCGTAGGTAGGGGTGGTCCATGCCCCACGCGGCGCCCCCCGCCCCCGCCATGTCGGCCGCGCGCCACCCGCACTTCTACACCGTCGAGGTCGGCGACACGCGCTTCACCATCCTCAAGCGCTACCAGAACCTCAAGCCCATCGGATCCGGAGCCCAGGGGATTGTGTGGTGAGTCACACTTCTCTATATCTCTAGGTCAGCGTTTCTCAAACTTTGTATCACACAGCCACACGATGACACTATGACTTTGATCGAGAGGGGAGGCTATGAAGACTTTCCTCTCTGTCAAAACACAAGTACAAGCGTCCATAAACAAATAGGTGTGTCTGAAATTATGATTTGTAAACTCCATAATGGTGTATATGAATACGATTTCCCCTTGCAACATAATGACAGACAAGTATCAGGTAATTTAAAAAGATGACTTCATTTAATGAAGTTCATATACTCTTTACCGCGTACAGACATTGCGAGACATGTGTGACGATTAGTTCTTCATGCATGCCTCGGGATGTCTGGACACTAAAGCGTACAGTGAACATTCGCCTAATACAATTATATAGGCCACATTTTCGATAAGCGATAAGCGCTGACGAACACCGTGCGTGTTGTTTGCGGTCTCAGCTATGTGTCGTCTAGAAGGCATGCATAAATGTACCGAGGCATGCCTATGTGTGATGAACGATTCGTGGAGCATGATCCGCAAAGGCTGTACGCGGCTTTGAATTGTAGGGCAATACATCGTCCACAACCAGACTGAGCCAAAATACGTACGTCTGCTGAACAACCGGTGGGCAGCACACACTGTGTGTTTTCATTTCAATAAGAACAAATAAGATAAATTTTGTAGTTCCATGACTCCACTCTAGGAAGTCAAATAAATTATTTCCTCTAAGACAGCCAATATATAAATCTCAAGGTGGGTCGGGACCCAAATAACTTTGAGAACCACTGGTCTAGTTCTTATTGGTGAAACATCACATTGAGGATTTAAAGACAGCCGGTTTCAACAATACTTATCTTTGTTTTATCATCAATCTTTGCCTTTATATATCTTTAAAAACTACACTTTCTTATAACTTAACATAATAAAATCTATGTAAATAAATATGTACATATGTACAGTTATCAAACTATCACTTGCTTGTAGTTCTTTTTCCTCTGTATCATTGTATAAAACCATTTTATTTGTTTAGATAATTTAATTTCTAATGTCAATACCACATAATTAACTTCTACCACTTCATTTTACCGTGCTACTATTACTTCCAACGTAAATTTGGAAACTGATTTTCGCTATTGTTGGCTCTTACAATCAACTATGGTTTTTGTTTCCAATATTAATAGTCATAGCCGTGTAACCTCCCAACCCGCCGCAGGCCCCAAAAAAGGGTTCATTACACTCCTTATTTACCTTCCAGCGTGTATGAAACGCACCAACACACCACTCACGCATGTAATACTTATACTTTACCACTCACGTTTTAAACACGCGAACAATAATCATCAATGACCATCATTTACATGACATCAAGAAAAGTTGGGCTACTCCAAGCTAGAGAAATATATTTTAATATTCAGTTTTTAAGTCGAGATGACAAATATTTATTACCTAATGCAATTTCCAAAATTTACATGACAATCGACATACTCGTAGGGTAGTGTACCTAGCTAGGGCAGACAGACAGACAACATTATTCATTTAGGCTGTGTGTGGTTTTGATCAAAGGCTTTTAAGTGCATCTCAAAGCAAGTTAGTCTTAGTTGTTTAAGCTAACTTTGATTGTTTCATTTATCATTGTTTAACTCACATTTTCATCTTTAAAACTGAGTTTTAGGTGCGGTTGATAATATTTTTGATCATTTTGAAAATTTAAAGATTATTTGCACAATAATCGACGAAATAGGTATTTGACGCTCCTTTTGACAGTACTGATATTTTGCATATTTTGTTGTTAAGTTATTCATTCCCACGCACGCAACGCACCGACTTATAATTTAATATTCTGCATCCTCTGCACGCAATACCTGTTCACACACTAGTCTTTCCTTCTGAAACCTTTAATCACTTCAAATTGCACTGTAGAGGCTTAATAAGCTATGAGCGTAACCAGAATTTTTAACATAACAGAAGAAACCAATTAAGTATACCTATGTAACTTGAAAATGTTCTTTATTGACAATTTATTTTAAAGACAATAAGCTCGGGTCAGAGAACGGCATAAAAACCGTTAACACTACTGCAATTCTGCCCTTAGCTAATATTTAGCAACTCAGACATGTCCCAAGAATAAATATATCTTGACCGCAAAGATCCTCTGCGCCGTTTGGGAGCTACAGTGGCGCGACGATATAGTGCGGACGGACGCCCTTACGCATCTTATAATTTATAAAATTCCGCAGAATTGCAAAAATCAATTCATCAGATATTAGAATAAATCTTGCTGTAAAACAAAAACAAAATGTGTCGAAAAGATTTCCTGCTAATAGTTTTTCTACGCGACACCCCTAACTAAAATTACAAAGTCACTCCACACTTCCTGGCTTCGCTCATACAAGTCACCTATACACCTAATTTGTTTCTTTTATAGCTGATCGAGTATTGAATGTAATCCGGTTAGCGATGGTTCCGTTTTACTCAGTCACACTCGGTGACTCGGTATTCACGATACCCACGAGGTACACCGAACTTGTGAGCCGAGGCGCCGGCGCACAGGGAATGGTGTGGTAAGACACGGCGCCATCTTGCAAAATGGCCGCCGATTTGAATGTATTCGTCTGCTTTGGTTTTAGGATTAATACTAATTCATTATACTACACCACAGACAGACTGAGCATTGTCTACGGTTTTTTTATTGGCGACAGAATCATTGGCAGCCATATTTAAATTTATAACGGTCGATCTCATTTGTAAAAGAAACTGGTAATTCATTTTTAGGATCCATTGGGTTATGGTATTCAAACACACAATTTTCTGAGTATTCCAGGCTTTTCTTTTTCATTGGGATTTGGTATATATACAAATTATCTAGGCTGCCTGGAACGATACAGGTGAATTTTGAGTCACTGCCAAGTTATTTCCAGCTACCCTCGGTTTTCACGTGAAGGTTAAGTAATTTATACATTTTTATGTGATTTTGGGTATGGGTTTCAATGTATTTGGTTGGGGTGTGTTGGTTGTTTGTTAGATCATGTAAAACTCTGTGGGAGCTTATTTACAAAATTTTAGTTGTAAAAGGGAGTACGGCTGGTAACTGTTGTTGACACAGTGAGGAACTGAATTCCAAAAAACGTCAAAATTGTGAGATGAACAATTGCTCGACGACAAAAATACATTTCACACGACAATTTTTGCGGAGGTAATCCTCAGAGAGAAGGCTATGCCGAACATTCTACATTCACTCTTATTTCAGATCGCACAAGATTCATTTTACAATTATAATAGTCTGTACAGCTGTTTCGTAGTTAGGAACATACAACATAGGCATGTATTAACTACTAACTTCAGATAATATACTAATTGTAACTGTAACACTATTTTGTACATTATTTAATTTAAAATAACTATAACTTGTGAATAACGACAGTTGTTTGACAAAATAAAATGTTACCTATTTATTCTTGCACTAACTGCATAGCATATACATTGTAATTTCGTAGCTTCATCGTGTGCCCATAGATCGTGTAAATATTAACTTTAATACATTTTCCTGCCTATGTAATAACGCGAATTGCATTCAGTTTTTTAGGCACGACCTCGTAAATATATTGGCATTTCAGTCACACAGTGGTGGTCGCCACGCCTGTGTGAGTGAGACGACAAGACAGATACTGATGAATTTGTGTCTGTGAACAAAAATATAAGCGTGTCGGCGTTTAAGAAGTAAATTCTGATATATGTCCTATCCCTTTCTGAGTATTATCAAAAATAATATAATAGTATTGCATACAGATAGGCAACTCACAGCCCCTCACTGACCAAGCTTCCCCACCCCCGCCAGTCCCATCACAGCTGTCATTATAGTTGGCGGGTGTTTTGAGAGAACATTTGCTTAGCCTTATTGGTCACACACACATTCAAACTCAGTATGAACATACCTAGCGTGTTTTTTAGTATTGAAGATGAATCATTTGTATGGAGTTACCGCCCTGTGGTATTATTACAGGACGCTCACTTTTGCGTTTGGCAAGCGTCAGAAAGGGATAGGGCATGTTTTAGATTCGAGTTATATCATAACTCAGAGATACCACATAAATCGTTACTACAATTCTCGTACATCCTATATAAAGACTATCCATTGCCGGTTTTCTTTAGTAAGTGTGTGCGTACGTTGATTACAGTGCCGCATACGACACAGTGACGCAACAAAATGTCGCCATCAAGAAACTGTCGCGGCCCTTCCAGAACGTGACGCACGCGAAGAGAGCTTACCGCGAGTTCAAACTTATGAAGCTCGTCAATCATAAAAATGTGAGTATTTTATTCATTAATGGCAAGTTGTAACTACTGCTTGCATAGATTGTACTTTGAACACATGACTAAAACCATCCAGTTATGAGGTCGTATGACCCTAAATGAAAAATTATCTTGATCTAGAATCTAGAAGAAAGACGATACTAAATTCTGCAGTTACCTACTTCAACCACGTTTTTTTGCGTTTGTTTAAAACTAGGTTTTTTTTTATTAAACGCCAAAAGTTAAATCACCCTTTCTTGTATACTGAAATCAATACATATAATAAAATCGTAACAGGTCCGCTGTGTGTACATTAAAGATATATGAGAAAAAAAATTATAGGGGGGCTTTATGGACGCAATAGAACCCAAAACAATGGTTTTTAGAATTTTTGTCTGTTTGTCTGTACGTTTGTTTAGCTAATCTCAGCAACCGCTTAACCGATCGCAATGCGGTTTTCTTTGTTGCGTTGCGGTTTGCTCCACTTAACATTTAGTGTTTGTTTTATCTCAATCGGTTCATAAATAAAAACAGTTATATCAATATATAAAAATAATGCAGCGTACGAAGTCGTGGGCTACAGTTAGTATATAATATAATATGTATTATCTTCTTTCAACCGACTATGGTCAGAAGCACTCTTAGGCGCTTAGCAGACGACGGGGCGGGCCGTTCTTTTTGTCCGCGATGTTATGAATATCGCGTCTGCCCGTCGCTGCCCGCGACTGCCCTTACCACTTTTTGCCCTTCATGTGCGTTGGTAGTATAGAATGCCTTTAGCGCTGTCGTTCGCGGTGAAATAGGCCGGCCCGACCAGCCCTGTCGTTTTCAAAGCGCCTTAAAAGCCAATCAAAGACACAATTTTAAACCAATCTCTTATATATTTTCAGATAATCGGTCTTTTAAACGCATTTACGCCCCAGAAGAGCCTAGAGGAGTTCCAAGATGTATACCTGGTAATGGAACTCATGGACGCCAACTTATGCCAAGTCATCCAGATGGACCTGGACCACGAACGCATGAGCTACCTGCTGTACCAGATGCTCTGCGGCATTAAGCATTTGCATCTTGCTGGAATTATACACAGGGTATGTATATTTGATGATTGAATTCTTGCCTGCCTGTTCTTGTGTTTTGTTACTTCCCGCCGTCCTCTGGCCCTCGGTGATGGAGGTCATTAGTCTTGGATGAAGACAAGTCTGCGGAACTCGGGTGGGAGAGTTCTCTCCCGCTCCCGCCCCGCCGCCTCCTTCACGAGCATTACCTGCTTGCAGAAAGAGGCGGCTGCGTCCCACTACCAGGCCTCCGTCACTCGCTACAAGTCGTGTTATAAGCACCTACTCCTAAGTATTATGTAGCAGAACTAACGTGGCCGATCGGCAGAGGGCTGCCACACACCAGACCGAGCGAAGTGCGCACAGCCAATGAACATTTCCCGCGGATGTGTAGATCTGTGGATGTTTGTTACTCTTTCACGCTCTAACGGCTTAACGGATCTGGCTGAAATTTGATACAGGGATAGATTGTAGTCTGAAATAACACATAGGTTACTTTTTATCCCGGGAATAAGTTCCCATTGGAAGCGGGAAAAGGAACAGTTTTTTACGCGGGCTAAGCTGCGAGCATCAGCTAGTTATAATATAATTCTTATGTAAAGAAGAAGAAAGTTATAAAATATAATAAACTTTTTTTTCAGACACTGTGTTTATTGTTTTTTGTAGTTATATGTATTTTTGTTCCGTGCTTACAACCCTAATGTTGTCAATAGTTGTCACTCGATGACGCAATCGTACGATGTGCGCACGAATCTCGACTCTCGGAATACGTCGTAGGGAATGTTTTCCACTGTAGCGATACGTTATAGCTAATATTTTTGAGGTTAAGTATGGGAGTGATGTATCTGTTACTTAGTATCTATTATTTAATCTGTGCCACTACTCCCGCTGGCTCACATGGCTCGCACCATGGTCTCAAGCGAGAGAGTGTCCACGTCCAGACCCACCACGAGGACCTGACCACGGCGTGCACTCCACCAGCGCCTGTGTCCTCGCAGTGCTGACACTCGGCCGTGGAATTCAAATGTATTCGCGACGGATCCTTACCGAAGCATCCGTGCCCAGTAATCATCTGGCTGCATGCTAAGTTTCGTTTTTATAGCAACTAGAATTTGAATTTATTCCTTACTCTGGGCCTCTAAATAATGCAGGACCTGAAGCCGTCCAACATCGTGGTGAAGAGCGACTGCACGCTGAAGATCCTGGACTTCGGGCTGGCGCGCACGGCCGGCACCACCTTCATGATGACGCCCTACGTCGTCACCAGATACTACCGCGCGCCGGAGGTACGTACGCTATGCGACACTCGAGTTCTAGATCTATCTTTCAGATTATATAAGTGAATGTGACCACTGTATGCGATATCTCCACTATAATATAGAGTCAATTGTACGTCTCCTGGCCACTCGTTCGGCCATGCTATTGGTCGTGTCATAACCAACACACGCTTCCTGTTGGTGTGAACATGGTAGGACTCTTTCTCGTGATTTTACCTCATCTAGCTGCTAGAAAAGTTTGCTCATTAAAAATTAGGAAAATTTTCTAGCAGCGTCTCCGACTTCAGTTATGGGAGACATTTACTTTAAATATTCTTCAGGGACCTGACCATCTGATTAATACCTCGTATTCCTTCTCCAATATTGAGATGTAATTGTACGTAAAATACAAGACCGGACCTAAACTACTACCTTGAAGAACACCCAAATTTTATTTCCCGTATGCTGGGTTTCGTACCGATATTTTGAATTCTAGATATTCTCTGTATAAGGTTGTACTTTAGTATATCAGAAAAATATTTTGGCAACATGTTTAGGGGTTTCTGTTTAAGATTTACGTGGTACACCTTATCAAATGTTTGAGCCACGTCTAGAAAACACAAAAGAACTTAATTATTCATGTTTTCAGACTTAATCACAGCGATAACAGGACTTGATTTACATCTCAAGCGATATTAATCATTAGGTTATGTTCTTTTATAGTATTGTCATACGGTAGGACAATCTATTTTATTTGATCTTATATGTAACTACTTTCCGTGCCTAATGTTCGGTCATTACCGCCAACAGGTGATCCTGGGCATGGGCTACACAGAGAACGTGGACATCTGGTCGGTGGGCTGCATCATGGGGGAGATGATCCGGGGCGGGGTGCTGTTCCCGGGCACGGACCACATCGACCAGTGGAACAAGATCATCGAGCAGCTGGGCACGCCGTCGGGCGCGTTCATGGCGCGCCTGCAGCCCACCGTGCGCAACTACGTGGAGAACCGCCCCAGATACGCCGGCTACTCGTTTGAGAGGCTGTTCCCCGATATATTGTTCCCGTCGGATAGTAATGAGCATAATCGTCTGAAGGTATGTACCAACCTAATTCTCTTTTATATCTATTGTTTCTACAATGTCAACACTAGAAATAAAAATAACCTTGCTGTTTTTCATAGCAGATTGCACAAAACCAGCAATTCTTTCATGGGTAACTGTATACGCTTTTACAACAGGCTTCCAGACGAAATTAAAAGTATGTCCCTTAATAAGTTTAAAAGATCTGTTAAAAGTAAATTGAACTGCAGGGGCTACTATGCAGTCAATGATTATTTGTTGGATGGGGAAGTCTGGAAATGACCTGCTCGGCTGGATTCTCAAAAAAATTGTTAAAATGCCTAGTTTTTAGATTCTTTAAAATTGTAAATAGAGCAAAAAAAAGAACAACCCGCTGAGTTTCTTGCCAGTTCTTCTCAGGTGGGTCGCGTTGTGAACTGGTGGTAGAGTTTTTGTTTTGTATTCTGGACGTTTTGCAAGCGCATCTGTATAATGCCTATGTGAAATAAATATATTTTTGTTTTTTTTTTTTTATCGGTAAAGACACGAGACACAAATTCAGATAGCGAGAGCCCTATCTGAATTTTTGTCTCGTGTCTTTCTCTTATTTGTTTATTTATTTATTTATTTATTTATTACACAACACAGATTACAATTTTAAAGATAATAGTAAAACTAATTTATACACTGCAAGTCTCAATTGCAATCCAAAAACCTGTGTACACAAAGAAAACAAGATAACTATGCCTAAGTTATTTTATAAATATTAGACAGAATGTTATGCGTCGAGACTATAACAGCTAACTAGTCGCCTAACACTCTCCTGAGCTTACATTTCCGAGGTTGGGTGTGGAATAGAGGACAGTTTTGAGTAGTCTAATGTATGTTGCAATTTTAGAAATGAAAATATCGAGGTCCAAGTTATTTTTTGCCAAATCATTGTATTGACGGGCCATCCTGACCAAGGGATTATAAAACGATATGTTGTTTTTGTAAACCCGCAAAATTAACCTTATTACTGATACTGTTACAGAGAAACATAATTATTACATATCTATGTGGTATACCGTCATAATACCAGAAATCATAATGCCTTTACTTAAAATGCCTGAGCCCAAAATACCCGAAATCAAAATATCAATATTCAAAAGGCAAATATTTATAATATAAATAATTTAAAATGCCTTACGGTCGAATAACCGAAACCCAAAAAACAAATTTATCAAATACCTTATCCTAAAATGTTCAAACACAAAATACCTTTTTTTTAACATGATTTAAATCCTACATGGATGCTATATATCTGTGAATGGTTAACACCCCGACTCAGAGTATCCCGACTCGGATAGGTTAGGTTAGAAGACTAAGGCGGGAGCGAAGCGAAGCGGAGCTCCCGCCTTAGCCTTCGTGGTTATTTTTTTTTTATTTTTCGTTAGCGCACTGTAGTACTTTTGTAACTCTGAATCAAAGTGTTTTAACATGAGGTAAATCCTACATGGATACTATGCCGGACTCCTACCGACTAAAAACCACACGTATCCTACATTACAGCCTACAGTTGGGAGCCCCGGGTAAGCCCTCAGACGGATACCCAAGGACCAACAGACCTACGGCTACAACTGCGGCTTCACTTAGGTGGGGGGGTGGGGGGGGGGGGGCTGCAAAATAAGTTAAAGTCAAATAACAAAACGTGTGAGTGGCAATAAATCTTTATTTCTTAAATCATTCATTTATTAACTATGCGCTATTATAATGAACTGGTATAGCATAATATACAGGGTGAATTTTTCAAAAGGGATTGGATGGCCAAATCCGAAACTACAAGGAATAGCGAAAAATGCTCAAAGGAGTCACGAGCCCGATTTTGATGAAACTTAAAACCTCATCATTAGATTTTTGAAAAACCAATAATCCTAGCTGGGAATCGAACCATTTGATTTTGAAAAAAAAACACACCCTATATTATTACACCGTACGATAGTGTTGCTATTAGGGATCTTATTCTGGGAAGTAATGATATACGGCAAACTAGTGGAAAGTGCTCATCTTTAACAAAATACAATTTATTTTTCTTACATTAACCGACTAACTGTTCAAAATGTAGATCATTGTTTTCAATACACAGCTAGATTCGAGACCTTAAGGATCGTACTGCATTCAATATTATTGATTCCGTTTAGAATATTCTCCAAAGAATCATTATGAGCATGATTTAAAACACGGAATAGTTACGATCTATTCTGGGATTTCGAACGAAACAAATTATGATACAAAATTTGGTACATGAAATATGAATTCTATTAAAATTCTAAACTTTCCTTAAATTTGTCGTATATCATTACTTCGCAGAATTTGATCCTTATCAGCGACACTATCGTATGGTGTAATAATAAAGGGTGTGTTTTTTTTTTCAATATCAATGGGTTCGATTCCCAGCTAGGATTATTGGTTTTTCAAAAATCTAATGATGAGGTTTTAAATTTTATCAAAATCGGGCTCGTGACTCCTTTGAGCATTTTAAGCTATTCCTTATAGTTTCGGATTTGGTCATCCAAGCCCTTTTCAAAAATTCACCCTGTATACCTAATAATACCCAGTAGATTATAGCGATAAACTGGGTAGGTTATGGTTTTTTTTATATTCACATTGTATTCTATTTTCGGTATTTTAAATTAAGGATATTTGAAAATTTGTATTTTGAATTCTGATATAATAATTATTTGTATTTTAAGTTTAGACATTATAAGGTAAGGTGAACTGAAATAAGGTATTTTGAATGTTAAGGTATTTCGAATTCGGGTATTTTGGTCTAATTCATTTTAAGTAAAGGCATTTTGATTTCTGGTATTTTAATATATAACCATCTATATATTATTACTATGTAAACTAAACCTAAATAAGGCCCCCGTGGCATTGTGCCCAGAAGACTAGCAGCATTCCCACTTTGAATAGCAATACCCATTCACTGAGCGAGAAATCTGCCGGGCCTTGGGTCACCAGTCGACTCTAGACTCTACAAGGCGCTTTTTTTAATTCTTGAAAATTTTTTTTGCGTATTGGGACCCCATGGACCTAGGTCTCGATACAGACTTGGACAAAAACGATACCATGAGTTTGAGACCCTTATACTTATTCATTTTTATTCAAAAACTTATACAGTTGATTCATAGTACTTGGTTGAACCTATCATACTGATGGCTACTATAGTTGCCTAAAAGAAGTGTGTATATATATGTTTTTTAATTTTTTTGTTCTTGAAAGTATTTGTAATCTCTTTAATTTTTGTGTTGGAAATTGGTGTGTTATTTTTATTAGGCTCGCCATATATTACCAGCACCCGCCTGTTGAAAGCTAATAGCGACATCTATCGATTGGAGGTGACCCTCTCAATGTACAAGACAATTGACTGTGGTCACCTTCGCAGGTTGCGGTGCTAAAACGAAAGGATTTGCCACCTACTCTCTTCGCGTCTTACTAAATATTGCCCCGCAGCTTCCGCGTAGACTACTGTTCCTTTTTAGGGTTCCGTACCCAAAGGGCAAAAAACGAGACCCTATTCATGAGACTTCGCAATCCGTTTTATAATAGGTCTTTACCTATGTAATTGCAGTACTGGCCGTTTCAATTCAAAATATTTTTTTGTTTGGCTAAGAATTCGGATTTCAAATTAATTTTATTTTAAAACAAACAAACATCCTCACCACCCAAACGCATATACCGTCTCCGTTCCGTCGTGGGTAAAAAACATGGAATTCATTTTCCAAAAGTTGTCCATTGTTTATTGACTGACTGCCTCTGTGGCGCAATCGGTAGTGATACCGCCTGCAGCGCTGAAATGGGCCTTGGGTGCGATTCCCACCGGAGACAGATATTTGTGTGACCCATAAATGTTTGTCTCAAGAGTCTGGGTATTTCTATGTATAATATGTTGTATTTAAAAAGTATATACGTATTAATATCCGTGGTCTGATACCCATAACACAAGCAGGTTATTTCTAGCTTACTTTGGGATCAGATTTATTTATTGATTAGTGTGACGTTTTCATCGCATTTCAATCTTTTTCGTCATCATGGATACGTTAAATATTCGAGTAATTATGAAATATTAGTATAGTCGTGGCAGCAACGCAGCAAAAGTGGCACGCAACATCAACGACGTTTACGGAGCTAAGACTACAAACCAACGCACCGCCTGTTATTGGTTTGTTCGCTTCCGTTCTGGAAATTTGGACCTGAAAAATTAACCTCGCGGTCGTCCGAAGACTTTAGTCGACAGTGACGAATTAAAGACGATTGTGGAAGCCGATGATACATGGCATCTACGGCTGAATTAGCAGCAGCTTTCGACGTTAGCGTCACAACAATATTGGTCCATTTTAATCAAATTGGCTAGGTAATAAAGCTTGACAAATGGGTGCCAATAAACAATGCCCTAAACGAAAACTTACCCCTAGAAAAGTGATGGTCACCGTTTGGTGATTTAGCGCCGATGTGATTCATCACAGCTTTTTACCAAACGCGGTGAATGTTACTGCAGATGTGTACTGTGAAGAAATAACCACAATGATGGAGAAGCTGGCTATCTCCATCCAGCATTGGTCAATCGCTCGTCTCCGCTGCTCCTACACGACAATGCGCGACCTCACACTGCACAGCAGACGGTCTCCAAGTTGCAAGAACTGGGGTTGGAAGCTCTCCGTCATCCGCCATACTCACCAGACATTGCGCCTACAGACTACTTTTTCCAGAATTTGGATAACTTCTTGGCGGGAAAGAAATTCAATACCCAAGAGGCAGTGCAAACTGCCTTTTTAGAAATTGTTACCTTCCGTCCAGCTGATTTCTTTAAGAAGGGCATCAATAAACTGCCGCTGCGTTGGCAAAGATGCATTGATTGCATGGGTGATTACTTCGATTAATAGAAATAAAAAATACTATACTATCTTCACGCCAAATCCCTTGCGGGGTAGGCAGAAAGAACCAAAAAAGAAAATAAAAAATACATGAACAAAAAAATAGTTTTTTTTTTTTCATACATAACGGCAATTTCAATATGTCCCACACAAGGCTGCATCTCAGTAACCGTGATTACCGTGAACCGTGAGAGAGAGCTGAAATTTTCATAGATAATGTATTTTGTTGCCGCTATAACAACAATTAAAATGAGAAAAAGTAGGGGTTTAGGCGGGCCCCTATTCAACAAAAGTGATTCTCTTGCTGTTTTTTAATACCTACGCAACCCCCTCAATTTTTCCATATCCTATATTATTTTGGAATAAAAAGTTGCATATGAGTTATTCCAGACTATACAGGTGAATTTTTCAAAAGGGATTGGATGGCCAAATCCGAAATTATAAGGAATAGCGAAAAATGCTCAAAGGAGTCACGAGCCCGATTTTGATGAAATTTAAAACCTCATCATTAGATTTTTGAAAAATCAATAATCCTAGCTAGGAATCGAACCCATTGATTTTGAAAAAAAAAACACGCCCTATATTATTACACCATACGTTAGTGTTGCTATTAAGGATCTTATTCTGGAAAGTAATGACATAAGGCAAACTAAAGGAAAGTGCTCATCTATATAGTCCCCTCGCTGTAACAAGGTGCGTATGACAGTTGGCAGTATGACGTTGATATCTATCAGAACTACATTACTAGGGATGTGACGTTATGCAATTCATTTTTATCGCTTACGATACACGACATAAATCATCATCTGTTTATTATTGTTATGAAAATTATTGTAATATTTATTTATTTATTAACTAAACAGTTTAAAAAAACCGGCAAAGTGCGCGGAAGGTTCCATACCGAAAAACGACAAAAATTACGTTTGTTGTATGGGAGTCCCCTTATTTTTCTGTTTAGTATTTACTATTATAGCGGCAACAGCTTTCTAGCTATCAACTTTCATGAGATACAGCCTCTTGACGGACAGACAGACAGACGGACGGGGGTGGAAGTGTCATTTTCTAGGGCATAACTTCGGGGAAACCCGCTCTGGGTCTGCCCCGCGATGTCGAAACCGGTGCCACACCTGCACCGGCTTCTGCGCCTATCGCCTATCAAAAGACCGCGTATCTCCGCAAGAAAAAGAAAGAAGGTAACCGAGAAGAAGAGACCAAATAATAATAACCAAATAATATACTTTTTAAGAATAAAAGTTGGAACTACGCACAATGTTTCATCAAAAATATCGACTATCCATCGGAACAGTGTATCCCATCACTAAAGACATCTTTGGTGTTACGTTATACTCAATAATTAATTAAATTTTTCTTCCGATTTCATTTTATTTGTAGACTAGAATATTCTCGTTGAGTTTAATTTTATTTACTACAGCGATTAACCATATAATATATTATGAATGTGGCGCAGCTGAAATATTAAGTTCATAATTGTAATTCGCGGCAACTTTCAACAGTGAAACGAAACGCGATCGACAACTGTCATACGCACCATGCTACAGCGAATGTAGACTATTGTTTTCAATACATAGCTGGATTCGAGACCTCAAGGATCATAATGCATTCAATATTATTTATTCCGTTTAGAATATTCTCCAAAGAATCATTCTGAGCATGATTTAAAACACGGAATAGTTACGATCTATTCTGGGAATGTGAACGAAACAAATTATGATACAAAATTTAGGTACATGTCATATGAATTCTATTAAAATTCCAAACTTTCCTTAAATTTGCCGTATATCATTACTTCGTAGAATTTGATCCTGATCAGCGACACTATCGTTTGGTGTAATAATAAAGGGTGTGTTTTGTTTTTCAAAATCAATGGGTTCGATTCCTAGCTAGGATTATTGGTTTTTCAAAAATCTAATAATGAGGTTTTAAGTTTTATCAAAATCGGGCTCGTGACTCCTTTGAGCATTTTTAGCTATTCCTTATAGTTTAGGATTTGGCTATCCAAGCCCTTTTCAAAAATTCACCCTGTATGTAATTATATCTCTGTACCGAATTTCAGTAAATTTTTCAACTAGTAGTAACATCAGCACAATAGTGTTTTTCAAATACAACATGATTTTTCCAGTATATTGCAAACCTGAAAGTTCATGTTCAGTTTTGCTCAAAATCAGTATCATTATCCAAAATCCAATGAACAGGTTTTCAAACTATTTTCGAATTAGGCACTCTTACTTGTAAAGTGTGCAACATAAAAATTGAAAGTAAATATCTCGTACATTACGCGTGATCGAGCGATTTGCCGGCGCCGCCTCGCCCGTGCACGTACCTCGGGGCCCTCTCTACTGAATACAAGCGCGTGACGTCATATGTGTCAACTTCGCGCTACCCTGTGTCACAGCCCGAAACATGCGATCGTGTAAATCTTTCTATTAGTTATAGTATAACTAATAGAATAATAGTATAACTGTTATACTAATGCACAATACAACGAAATGGTGCGGATTTTGACGTTGTCCTATGTATCTGCTGCAGTACTTTTCTTTGAGCTTTTAACAATGAAACTCAATAGTTTATTTAAGACCCTAGATTCCTAGATTTAGCAATTTCAACTTCTTCATCACTACACTATTTTAATGTGAAACACTTGTTGGAGTGTTCACCTTTATCCTTTACAAAAAATCACCTTCTACATCTCGGCGACGGGGTAACGCTGGACAGCGAACTCACTTTCAAGAAGCACACTAAGAACACCTGCATAAAAGCCAAAATGGCACTGATGCAGTGCAATAAAAAGGACGTGGTAATGAGACGCGTGACAATGGATATACAAAGCCATCATTATACAAAGAATACTACATAGAGCATTAGTCTGGTGGCATAAGAGGCAGCCAACACGACCAACAAGAAGGAATAAGACAACGCACAGAGACTGGTGGTCCTGATGACTACAGGCGCGATGAGGACAACTCCCACAGCCGTGCTAGAGAACGTGCTGGGATTGTACCCTCAGGATATTGAGATAAAAAAGAAAGCAATTCAAAAATGGTTCAAACTAAAGAGCAGGAGCCTATGAAGGGCAACTCCAAAGGATGGAACGGACATGCAACCTGTATAGCTTATACACAGCATTTGTACGTTGTAATTTGTAGTTTGAGTGCAGGGAAGAGAAATACACAATTTTACACTTAGTTCATTTATATTGTTCCAAAGTTACTTATTATTATAATTGGTTATTATTCACTTTTAAGTTAGTAACCTATCGTTATAAGGTAAGTCCGCACTGGCTCGTAATGCTATGTTCCTTGGATTTATTAACTGAGTAAATGACGCGCTCCCGTTGCGAATCGCAGTGCAAGCAAATCGTATGTACAATTGTACATTGAGACTGTACACAGCCATCAGCATGGAACATGAGGATAAAATGTCAATGATCTTCTTCAATAATGATTTAATCAAGAAGGATAGGATCTTTGACAAAAAATATAGAATATATCTAGGAAACTGGGAAAAATGGCAGATAGACGACAACAAGGGTGCTATCTGCTACACAGACTCCAGAAAGGAGTCAATAAAGCGATCCGGATCCGGTATCCTCATAATAGGCGAAGACGGAACGGAGATTAAAAAGTCTATAAGTCTAGGCAGATTCGCTAGCGTTTTCAAGCGGAAATCAGAGCTATCACGAGATATGCATGAGCACACAAATGCGAGAAAGGCGACAATATATGGCGACAGCCAGGCAGTGTTAAAAGCACTCAACAAAGAAGAACTTACGTCATCAATTGTAAAGGAGTGTAGAGAGTCCCTTGACAGAATGTTTGAGAAAGCCGAAGTAAGCCTAGCCTGGGTTTTCGGACACGAGAGAATACTCAGAATTCAGATGGACCAGCTCGAGAAGGAGCGGATGAAGACTTGGTGGGACCTGAGCATGGGCTCCCTATTGCTTATAAAATCGCAAAGGCAGTAACCAACATAGGAATAACGGTAGAAACCAACCGTAGTAGATGGAAATCGAAGATGGACAGTCGAAGACTGCTTGCTTGCAGACTGGTCAATCTAACCAGAGGAAACATGAGGCTAGTCGTAGAGATTATTACAGGACATTGTCACCTAAACAGGCATCTGACGGTACTAGGAGTGAAGGATGAGTAGGATGACCCAAAATGCCCATTATGCACGGTGTCGACGTACCCAAAAGAGAATAAAAAAAATTTCGACGTCCACGTTATATTTAAGATACGTTTATCAGACGACTTTTAATTTATAGATTTTTGTTTTAATTAATACTTTTCTCTCTTCCTGTCTGTCTCACTCCGTATTCACTTCCCATGTGCGCAAACGTCGCAGGCCAAAATATCACTTATACTCTTCCACAATATTTAGCTAGTCGCGTGCTAAATGTTGTGGAACAATTTTGAGTGGTATTTTTAAAAATATGTCTCTCTCTCTCCCCCTCTTTGTCACTGTGTGTTCACTCCCACGGTGTGCGCAGGCGTCGCAGGCGCGCGACCTGCTGTCGCGCATGTTGGTCATCGACCCCGAGCGGCGCATCTCGGTGGACGAGGCGCTGCTGCACCCCTACATCAACGTGTGGTACGACGAGGGCGAGGTCAACGCGGTAAGTACCTACCAGCACACTCAATACGTTTTCTTATGTAAATCTTTCTGAAATTTTCACTCAATTTTATGACAGTGTTCTACGTATGCAAAACCGAAAAGTGACAGAAAGCCTTGAGTTTCCTTTTGTAGGTACTATCCATATTTCAAATATAATGTATTGTGTGCCTTATTAAACATTTGCCATAATATGTTTGACAAGAAATACAAGTTCTTTTTTTGTGTTAATTCAGAGGTTAGGGTCGGTATTCAAGTGAGCGCAGAGTCCTATCGTCACCACATGGCACACAGTCTGTTTATATTAAGGAATAAAGTGTGACCCAATACACTTCCTTGTGGTACGCCATACTGATTTTCTAAAAAATATTAGCCAAAGTAGTCTTAATTGTTTTTATCACGGTCTAAAATACATTTTATTAAATTGTAGACCCTATAGATGGCGCTGAAACCGCTCTGTTGATAATTTTTCTGTATTATTTGTGTGACATACCACGTGAAACGCTTCAATGGGTCCATATTAATGTGTTTGGTGTGTGTTGCAGCCGGCGCCGCTGTCGTACGACCACTCGGTGGACGAGCGCGAGCACACGGTGGAGCAGTGGAAGCAGCTCATCTACCAGGAGGTGGTGGAGTACGCCGCGCCGCCGCACGCGCCGCACCACCAGGCGCCGCCCGACCACGCGCAGCCCGCGCTCACCACATAGGTACTGTACTGTACTGTACTGTACTGTACAGTGTACAGTGGACGCAGCTCATCTACCAGGAGGTGGTGGAGTACGCCGCGGTAGCTCCCTTTTCAACGTCGCAAATCGCATGTTTTTTTTCTGTGTATATTAAATTTTTTTAAGGCTTTTGATACAGTCAATCATACTGTATTTCATATACTAAAGTCACAAACCACTTAGATTTTAATCATTATTACCATCTGTGACGTAACACTAATTTGCTCCACTTTAAGCAGGAATTGGCTCAAGGAAATTTTTCGAGTGCCAGTTGTACTTTCATCGGGTGTTTCACAAGGTGCTCATTTCGGACCCACCCATTTTATGATTTCATTGCGAAACTATCCTTCCCGATATTGTTAGGTGATGATTTTAATGTGTAGTTAGTATGTATGATAAACATTTATTTTGTGTATTTCTTTTGGCAGGTATCAGCCGAACTGCCCGCCGAGATCTAATTCACGAGCACAGTGCAAGGACGCTTAGGTACCATCAGGGTGGCGAGATGCTGTCTGCCGGCCCTCTGATGAGTCGTGAGTCGTGATAGTGTGATCTGGCGCTGGCAGGAATGAACTAACTCATGTATATATTTATCGCGGAAATGTTATGTGCAATACTCGACGGGAAAGTCAAGTGCAAAGTATATAAATAAAATTTGAATCGTTCATTATCTTGTGTGCGGAGAGTGAATGGTTCAGAGACTCGACGGAAGTAGGCAGCGTGGCGAAGTAACCCGTAGTGTAGATGAAATAAAGTGTACTTTACTGTGTACCGGTTCGTTTTGTATTATTTTAGAAATGATGTTTATAGATTTTTCCTGTTTAATATAAGCCGCAGTTATCGATAGGAGACGCTTTTGTATTGAGCTCAACGTTTTGAAAGATTCGGTTTTGGACAATTTATTTGCATAAAGGAGTGCCTTTTGCGAATCGCCACTAAAATAAAGTTGGGGGATTCACATCTAAAGGACTGACTTTCATATGTTTGAATATTTTTGTAAAAAGAAATACCTACATTAATAAATATATTTAATTAAATGACGTTTCCTGTTTAATTATGACTTTTAATATTTTTATCGATGAGTTTCTTTCTTTTATTTTAAATTTATTTATTAATTGAATTTGTTCGTGGTTATAAATGAATTGATTGTGAAGTTGAGCTTAAACTATTTAATTTTAATGTATGTTATTAGGTATTTTATTACATTTTTTGCAGATTCTTTACTCAACTATGCGAATAACTTGATGAATACGTACTAGACGAATAATATGTTCAGTGCCATTGATATCCACTGTAAGCGCACTGTGGGTACCTATGGTGTATCGCTTAGCCATACATATTGTCTGACAGTTACTCGGTATTTTGTGATGTTCACAGTTTTTTCGAATGTAGGCCCTAGTTACGTTGTTGATATTGTATTCGAGTGTACGAATGTAGTTAAGTACATTTCTACCTAATTAGTATGTTATAGTTCACCTCACACGTTGCCGAATGGAACAGCTACAGAAATACGTAAATAGTCATCTATAATTTTATTGATATTATCATTTGATGAAATTCCATTATGAGTTGTAATCCCTATTTCCGAGTTGTCATGCCCATTGGCGGGTTGTAATCTAAATAATAGTAATATTAACACTCTCTAGTAGATACAATAATTCTTTGCTAGGGTCATTAATGATAGCAATAATAATCTAGATTTCTTATTATTTTAGATTTTTTTTAAGGCTTAACGTGTGAGGGGTTCGTAGGTTATTGTTTGAAACCTCACTAGGTGATATAATTATAACTAGGTATAAAAATAAAGATAGTCAGACGGAAGATTTCAGTAAATAGCACAATTTATTAGCTATAGATGTAAGAGCAGGACGGCAACACGTATGTGGAGTTGAGTATCATTTTATATAATCGTTAGTGTTATATAAAGAAAGCAATAAATCATTTTCTATAAACCTTTTTGAGAGCGATCACATATCGTGTGTGCGTATTTTTAACAATATTTTTCAAGTGTAGGATATTGTCCTACTTCCGTTGTAAAAAGGAATTTACCTTAACATTCAATTTATAATTTCATTTGATGTTTGTAAGTGACACATAATACCTTTGTGTCATACACAAATTCCAAATACAAAAATAACGAGAGTTATTTGCTCCAAACAAGATATTTTCATTTAGTTTTAGACATGTCCCTGACAATATTTAAAATTAATTTTCGACAATAATACGCGATGTACAGCTTGGCAAAAACGTTCTTGTATTTTTTATTTATTTATTGACATATGTGACATTTTAACAATGCAGCCAGCATGCAGAAATAGCAGTTATTTTTCAAGACGTTTTTTGTCGCTCTGTAAGATGTTATTGATCGCTCAGACGTCAACATGTCTGCTTCACTTTTGTTCCATTAAGTTATAAATACACAAGAAGACTAAAATATATATGTACAAGGTTGTGCTCATTGACGTAAGTAACTAAAGTACTCAGACATGACTAAAATAAATTAAATGACAAATGCGACAATATATTTCAGTTATGTCAAACTCCTTTAGTTGTCAATGTACTTGTAATGAATTAAAATGTATCGCTATCTCTTTTTTCTAGCGAAGGAAAGATAAAGATGGAGATAGATTTTAGTTTCGACAACTTCGCAATGATGACAGTTGTCATACCACAACATTTTTTGACACATGTGAAATGTAGATAAATAATGAATGAGAATGGTGAGCATTTTAGGTATATGAAACTCGTTTATTGTAAAAAAAATATGAGAATAGAAATCAACAACAGAGAGTGTGGTACGGTTTATAAAGAAAATGTAGTGAATCCTTGAGAGTATACAATAATAATTTAGGTCTAGTATAAAATGGTGTAAATATTATCGATAATATGGAACGAAAGTCAAGTAAACATCACGTGTATAACCTTAGGACATTGTGTTTATCGCTATAGTGAATAAAAACCACAACTGTTCGTCCAAAATGTCCATTTATATGTTAACGTACATAATACAAATTACAATAATATAATCTTTAGAACGTATTTAAGTATACTTGTGATGAAAGTGTTAGGTAGTCGCCATCTTGAGACGCGGGCCGCGTGGCTTCTAGCGATATAAATACTTGAGTTGACTTCAATGACTATCTCAATACAACTTATTTTTACTGTACACGTAAGCTATTTCATATTTTAACTGAATAAAATCAAAATGGTTATTATAATGGTGTGTTTGATTTTATTATCCAAGGTTTTTTTTTCGACTTCCCACTAAAAGCGATCACTGCAGTAAGCAACTCTACGGACTAGCGAAAAATTCTAAATCATGGACGATCATTAGATGGGTGACCACTTTGTGTCTTTTATGTATTTAACAGCGTTTCTGTGTTCCGGAAGGTACGTTAAGGGCCGGCGCCCATTATCGGCATCGGCAAGGAAAAGGATCCTTCAGCATCCTACATGCAAGCGCACACTATCGGCAATTATGCTTTGGCATGCTGCAACGTTCTTAGGGATGACGAGGCGGCCTTAAGGATGCCGCACCGTCCTGTAGCTTGCCGAAGCGTCTCAACATCGTATTTCTCGTCATAACAGTCTCAGAGTTGTTACAAGCTAGTTGTCTGAATTGTATTTAATATGGTGGACTAGGATCTAGTGTTCATAGCAACTCTTGCTGAAGAAGAAGAGAAATCTAATCAACCGGTACACACAGCGATTACCTCGATTGTGTTATGTGAGTCAAATACACAATCGAGGTAATCGCTGTGATTACCTCGATTGTGTTATGTGAGTCAAATGATGCAAATGGCGGATGCCTCCCCTCGCCTCGGCGCCGGCGGCGTACCGAAGGATGCCGAAGCATCCCGAAGCATTCTCAAGGCTGCCGATACAGCAGCCTCAAGCATACCGAAGCGGTATTTTTGTTATTACGACCACATATCACGGAAATTTCTACTTTATTGCCATTATATTATAGTATATTGCTATTTGCCACCAAAAAATCCTTTTCCTTGCCGATGCCGATAATGGGCGCGGGCCCTAGCCGTTGCTTGATCGCGATTGCCAGCAAAATGAAATTCATTAAGACGAGTTTAATGCATGCCTTATGCCCGCCTTCCACTGCGAGCGAGTCGGACCCATTACGGACTCCGCTATACTCGTAACGATGATTTTCATACATGTGCTTCCACCAAAGCGGAGACAAGTGGAACGGAGTGAGCGAGTTGAAAGAGTCGCATACGAGGTTAGCGAGTTGAGCGAGTTTCCCACGGACTCCGTACGAAACTCGCTGAACTAGTTTTATTATATTTCATACAATTACCTTCACTGCAAAAGAATTAAGCAGAGCCGAGCAAGCGAGTAAAGCGGAGTCCGCTGCGTATGCTCTTGAAAACTAGTTTTGAACGGAGTCCTCCTGACATCCCCCACCCGCTCCAGACACCTCTCCTTCGTTCGTCCTTGCGTGCCGGTCAGTTTACGGTGCAACGCCACGCTATTGAAACGTGATGGAGCTCTTTATTGAAGCCGTGAGAAAATGTCCTTGTTTGTGGAATACAAATGACAAAGATTATCGACATGGAGAAAAAAGAAAGTGGCTTGGAATAATATAGTTCAGTTAATATATGCTACGAAGGGCTGCCCAATACTGGTGCTCAGCTCCCCGGCGCTCGCAAAAGGACGCACAGCCTCGCTGGATGGAGCGGAAACTAGGCAGAAATTGAACGAAGTAGTCGTTCAGTGGAAGGCGAAATAAATTATTTTAAAAACTTCTCAGTCGAAGGCAAAAACTGTCTATCATTGCGAACTCCGTTCAGTTCAACTACACTCGAGAGCAAAGAATCCGGGTCACTTAAAGAATGTTAAAAATCTCGGAAACTAAAAATGATAGGTTAATGCAATAAATTGTATTTAATAGACAATGTAATACTCCTTAAATGAAAGTAAAAAAAATATGAGTCACCATACATTTTATTAACACAAAATTACATAAAGAAAAAACTGCCGATCTCTCCTTAAAACAAAAATAGGAAACATGAAATTTTTGAACTTTATTACGATTTTCTTGAATTTTAATACTTCGTATTGCCTCCTCGTGCTTCCATTACTGCGTTTACGCGGTTTGGCATGCTGTACACCAAGTTCCTTATACGATTTTGGGGAATATTCTCCCATTCCTCTGTGAGAGCAATTTTGAGCTCACGAAGCGTGATTGGGGGAGGGTTTCGTTGTTTTACGCATCTGCCTAGCTCGTCCCAAGCATGCTCGATCGGGTTGATATCCGGGCTGCGCGCTGGCCACTCCATACGAATAATGTTCATCTCTTGAAGGCTTAGACCATATAACACGGGACTAGCCTTTGCGAACCACCGCATACAAAAATATTCTGCCAGTTTTCATACAAATGAAGGGGGAAACCCAAAGACATATAAAATTTCATTGCAATTAAAAATGTATTAATTGACAAACGCGTAATGGCTGTTGTGTGTTAATTGTTATTGTACAGTCAACTACAATGTAATGTACTAGTTTAATCATATAAAATGATGTACTGATGTACAGGCTTTTCATAAAGTCAAAAGACCAAATGGTCATGTGCAATGGCAGAAAACAATGCTTAAGTAAGGCGCATCCTGTGGTTAGATGATCTAAGCTTGAAGGTAGTCATTCACAATCCTACCTGTATGAGGTCGGGCATTGTCATGCATAAATATAGCATCCTCACCTAAATTGACCATAAATGGACCAACGTGATCATTGAGGATTTCTTCCACATATCTTACGCTAGTTAAAGAGCCGTTTTCTATGATCACCAGCTCTGTGCGACTTTCAGAAGAAATTCCGGCCCACACAAGTACAGACCCACCACCGTAGGCTACTTTTTCTTCGATGCATGCTTGCTTGAATCTTTCCCCTGGTCTTCGATACACTCTGTGTATCTGTCCATCGTGCTTGTAGAGCATAAATTTTGATTCGTCGGAGAACATAACTTTTGACCAATCTTCAATACTCCAATTTACGTGGCTCTGGGCATACCTTAGTCTCGAAATACGATGCCCACGCTCCAGTTTAGGGCCGTTTGCAGGTCTAAGGGGTTTTAAGTTAGATTCAGCAAGCCGACGTCTTACTGTCCATGCACTTGGGTTACTTCCTCCGAGGCGTCGAAACTGATTGGTGAGTTCAGTTCCTGTGAGAAAGCGATTTCGAAGCATGGTGTTCACCAAGTATCGGTCTTCTCGTGCTGTGGTACACCTGGTTCTGCCCGTTCCTGGTCTGCGTAGGTTAGAACCAGTTTCTTCGTAACGTCGGAGAACTCTTTGTACTGTTGACAGCGACACACCGACAGTCCTGGCTGTATCGCGCTGACTCCGGCCGGTTTCCAGCATTGTAAGTATTCTGGTGCATTCTTCAGGCGTAAGCGACATAATTTCAGCTTGATTAATGAATATAGAGCACTATCGTCTATCAACATGGTTTATGTACCCACATAAATGACAGATTACAAACAAAAGCAACACCAAATGCTGTAATTTCGTAGTTCCATCTTCGAAAGTGGCCCTTTTTCAAATTTGATTTTTTTATGATATAACTTTACAATAACTAAGAAGTTTTAATACCTTCATTTAAGGAGTATTACATTGTCTATTAAATACAATTTATTGCATTAACCTAGCATTTTTAGTTTCCGAGATTTTTAGGATTCTTTAAGTGACCCGGATTCATTGCTCTCGAGTGTATTTCTCGCTCATTTCACTTAGGTCTTAAATCATATATCACGGGACTAGCCTTTGCGAACCACCGCATACAAAAATATTCTGCTAGTTTTCATAGCGGGTGAAGGGGGAAACACAAAGACATATAAAATTTCATTATATTTAAAAATGTATTAATCGACAAACGCGTAATGGCTGTTGTGTGTTAATTTTTATTGTACAGTTAACTACAATGAAATGTACTAGTTTAACCATATAAAATGATGTACTGATGTACAGTGCTTTTTATAAAGCCAAAAGACCAAATGGTCTATTGGCTTGGCAGAAAACAATGCTTAAGTAAGGCGCATCCTGTGGTTAGATGATCTAAGACTTAGGTACGCAGTCACTGATCTGTATTATTACCACTGGATTGGCTGTCTCATACAAATGACAGCGAATTATTTGTGCCGATTTGAAACGCCTCTAGAGTTGGTTCAAGGAACTAAATCTGACGTATCATGCAAATGACTTCCCGTATCGCGCCGGGAATTACGCATTATTTTGTAATTTAAGGACTTTTGTGCAGTTTAGTGAGGATTTGTGTGGTTACAAAAAAGCAATAGACATGGTGAAATGTGTGTTTTGCAAAATTAGCTTCAAAAAAGGGAGCAACATTAGATTTCACAGGTAAGTTGAATTTTTTTAATTTTTATCATTAAATCAGCCTGACCTACATGTAAAATGCTTGATTATTTACAAAATATGTCTAAGAATAATATATAGGTGAGATTAAATTATTTTTAAGCACAAAAATAGGATTTTAATTTCGTTTAGTGATGTCCATGTTGTCGTATCGATAAATTTGATCACGGTATGATGTGTTAGAAAACTTTTGTTTATAAGAAACTAGCTGACCCGCGCAACTTCGTTTGCGTGATAAGTGAAGAACCGCTCGACCGATTTTGTGCAAACTTCACATAAACCATCTACTAAATAGTCCGAACAAAGCCTAAACATTTGGTTTGAATAGGTGAGCCCGTTCTTGAGTTATAAAATTACAACGAAAAGTGGCATTGATTTTTATATATATAGATATGTCTAATAATGGTATCATTTTACATTACATATGGTCACGCCTTCATCCCCGAAGGGGTAGGCAGAGGCATACTATATGCCCACATTTCACCATTTTAGAATTTGTCCCACGTAACAATTGGTGAGCCGTATTGCCGTGTTAAGATGGACAGGCGCAGGTTGTGACTGACCGCTGTTGAAATTTTTCAAGCCGCCCAAAAAGGCCTTGCCATTTTATTGACAACCGGGACCAACTGATTAACGTGCCTTCCGAAGAACGGAAACGCTCAAATAAATGTGACAAAGTGGTCACCAGAATGGTCACCCATCCAAGGACTGGCCATAGTGAAAGTTGCTTACTGCAGTGATTATTTACAGAACACTGAGTCCGCGGGGCCACGAGCGCTTCAATATGGTATCAACCAAGCAAAATCTTATTAGTAATATTTATTTAACTTATTTTCTGACATTAACTTGTGTGGGTAATACTTATCTACTACATAATGTTTTTACTCTATTGATGTATGTTTATTTTATTGCAGATTTCCAACTGATCCAAAAATCAGAAGTGCATGGCTTGGCAACATGGGAGCCCATAACTGGACCCCAAATTCAAGCGATCGTCTGTGTTCTAATCATATTGATGTTAAATGTTATTATAAGCATTACACAAGAACTTCCCGGTTAATAAATAGTATACCGTCCGCTAGTGTACCATAGTTTTACAATAAAGTGTAAAATAAATAAATGATTAATAAAATCACGTTTATTTTTATTTTTTTCTACACATAACTCTCGTTCTATTTCTATGGCGCATGATATATATATACGCTCACTTCGTGGTAAAATGGACAATGATAAATGCATCAAATTAACTGAAGTATATGAAAGCCAAAGACACTTATGGGATCCACGTTCACTGCACAATGATCTTTGTCTGTCTGCCTTTTATTCTTTTTGTAGGGATTCATTATTACTAAAGCTGCAGCGAATTGGCATACGTCACCCATGGTAGCTAGTAAGAAACTATAGAAATTCGTTGCTCAGCTTGAGGTACGCTGCCGAGTTGCTGATCAATTTGGCCCAAGTGGAGATGCATGAAATTTCCCCAGCACGCGGCACGCTCAGATTGAGGCAGCTCGCCCCGCGGCTGCTCAAGTGGAGATGCGCCTTAATACCTCTCTCAATCTCTTCAACAAAAGTATTTTCCTGCAATTTTGCGTCACGAGTATGCCAAATTGTAGGTAAATATTATTTCATTTAGGTAGGTATACTAGACACCAACTTAAACCACCCTTATTAAGAGCAATATTCATTAAAGCGTCGATAGCTTAGTGGTTAAGAAGACTGACTGTCTTGCGATCGAGAAGACCCGGGTTCGAATCCTGGCCACTCCTAGCACAAGCAATTTAGCTTAGTTGGAGAAGTTAAAGGGAATATTCGTAATTTCGGAAAATTATAAACAAAATTAATTTTAAAATATATATACTAAAAATGTTTTCATTTAAAATTAAATCTATCGATACGCGTCAGTTCAAGAAAGTTTGGCACATCACTAATTTTAGTTCTCTGAACCAGCGCTGCTGATTTCAGCGCCACAATGGCGAGAATTAAGAAGGCATAACTTTAGTTTGACAGCCACCTATCCAGTGTTGTAATAATACAGATCAGTGTACGCAGTGGAAGGCGTACATTAGGCCTTAGACACAGTATAAGTTTTTACAACAGGCTTCCAAAGAGAATACAACAATACTACGTACTGCAGGCTTCTAAATGAAACCTCGATGATGACGAAAAAGATTGAAATGCGATGAAAACGTCACACTAATCAATAAACAAATGACTACTTTTGGAAAATGAATTCCATGTTTTTAAAATAAAATTAATTTGAAATTAGACTTCTTAGCCAAACAAAAACCATTTTGATTTGAAATGGCCAGTACTGCATAACGGCAATTACAAGTGAAATGGCGTCTCCTGCATCATAGTTTTCGATAATTCTTTTCCAAGCAACAAAACTCAGAACTTTAAAAGTATTGTAACCAAGCCATAATATTATTTAAGAAAATGTGGTTAGGAATGTCATGTCTCATGTGTCATCAGTGTCATTCATGTCATAATTGCTTTGTTGTCGTTGTCGAATCGTGTGATTTCGTTTATCCATAATCCTCAAAATTGTTTTCATATATCATTAAAATATGTAATAATTCGTGTATTTGTCAATATTATAGTAATATAAGAGTAAAGAACTATTTTTACAGACAGAAACGTTAAAATGTCGGAAAAAGATAAGTCTAAAGCAAATGTTCAAGCAAAACACGTACCAAAAGATGCTCAAGTGATCATGTCAATCATGAAAGAGGTTGGAATCACGGAGTACGAGCCTCGCGTTGTGAATCAGCTTCTCGAATTTACTTACCGCTATGTCACATCCGTACTAGACGACGCTCGTGTGTTTGCAAACCACGCGAAAAAGAAGACATTGGATCTGGACGATGTCAGACTGGCTGCGCAGATGCAGCTGGATAAATCGTTTACAAGTCCCCCGCCGAGAGAAGTGCTACTCGAGTCGTCACGTGTCAAAAACGTTAATCCACTACCACTAATCAAACCTCACTGTGGACTGAGGTTACCACCAGACAGGTAAGATATGGTTAAATTCTGTACCAATTAATAACAGCCGGGTTTTGTTTAGTCAAGAGTGTTATTTTAAATGGCTTGGGCTCTTTCCTTAGTCTGTCAACAAAAACTTGAGACTTTGTCTAACCCGTAGATACAGTATTTAGCACAACCTGGTTTTGTAAACTTCTACAATATCTGAATATTCCTTGTGTGGGGCCATGTGCCTATATAAATTACAACTATAAATACCCAATTCAGGTAAATAATTGTATTTATTCCTATGACTATGACCTCAGTGGATAATGTTTCGTTTATTATCCTCATCATAATTCAACCGAAACTAAAAATATAAGAGTACTCTTATGATTGCACAGTTATGAAGTAGAATTAGAATCTACTATATGAAATAATGAAGTGCGCTGGGCCCCGTGAATTTAGTGTTCTGTAAACAATCACTGCAGTAAGCAACTTTCACTACGGCCAGTCCTTGGATGGGTGACCATCCATGTGACCACTTTGTGACATTCATTTCAGCGTTTCTGTGCTTCGGAAGGCACATTAAGCCGTTGGTCCCAGTTGCTAGTAAAGTGGCAGTCGTTATTATTATTATTATTATTATTATTCCTCTATATTACAATATATCACATATAAATTTACATTTTTAAATATACCTATATATAAGTTGCGTTCGTACTTTCGTCGCGTAATGTTATACTCTAGTGTCAAAAAAGTTTTATATGTAAAACATATTCTTTAGTGACTTTTAAATATAACTAAAACTATATTTGTGCAATAGGTGACAAAATGTGATATCAGTGCAGTGTTAATTCCTATTATCTTCATTGAAATAACATAAAACATTTTACTAACTTTTTATTAATATACCCTCAAATTTCGTGCTAAATAAATAAGTGTTATTTTGCAAATGGAATCAGAAAATGAGGAGGAGGAGGATTTGTTGGTGGAAGTGAACATGTCACCTGCTGAAATTAATCAAGTCATCTTGGGAACAGACGCGGAAAATATGTTAACACAGTCTGAAATGTGGGATAATGAGGGTAGGGAGAAAAGATCCAGACCTCTGTCTAATGATGATACAGAGGAGTTCATAGTAGCCACTAGAAGGGGGAAAAGGAGAGCGATCAGAGTGTCATGTAATCCTGAACCTAAAGAGACACATGAAATAGCAGTTTCCTCTAAAGATATACTCCCAAAACAATTAGGGATGGCAAGAATTTTAAGTGCGGCTGGGATCAAAGGAATTACAAAGGTGTCATACAAGAATCCATATAAAGTTTTGATCCATTTCGATACCTATGAGCACTCCACAGCTCTGACTGAGTGTCAAATTATAAAAGAAAAAGAATGGACATGTCGTCGAACAGGGGAAATGCCACATAGTTATGGACTGGTTAGAGACATAGATACAGAGGTCGAAGAGGAGCAGATGAAAGATATTTTGAAGAGTTCTGTGGAAATACTTAAAGTCAAGAGGTTACACAAGAAAGACAGTGAAGGAAAATGGGTAAACAGTGAAACTATACGCATTTGTTTCAAAGGTCCCACCTTACCCCCATACGTGCTAGCGTATGGCTGCAGGATGAAGGTGGAACAGTATGTTTTCCCAGTGACACAATGCTCAAAATGTTGGAAGTATGGGCATATTCGTCTTTATTGCCCGAAAAAATTACAGGTGTGTCCAAAATGTATGGGTAATCACGATAATTGTGAAAGTTCTAGCTACAAGTGTGTAAATTGTAAAGGTAACCACATGTCCATCGTTAAAGGTATTTGTCCAGCCTTTCAGAGGGAAAAAGAAATCAGGGAGATCATGGCTAAAAATCAATGCAGTTATAAGACAGCTTTAAATGAGATGGTGAAAACCAAAAATGACGAGTATATGCCGAGCAATTATGACTGTGACTTTCCAGTCATGCGTAACACACAGGCAAATAAAATATTGGCTGAGGCAGTATTCCCTGGCATACGGTATGCAGAGACTGTACAGAAAGTCAGTAACACAAAACAAACAGAGCAGACCAATACCTCCAACAAACAGAGCAAGAAGAAGCGTGACAGTGCAAATAACTCAAAAATAGATCATATATTTGATTGGATCTCATCATTTTCTATTGAGAATATACAAGAAGACGAACCAAGAGCTAAAAGTAAGTGGTCTGGCATAAAACATTTTATAATTAAGATTAGAGAAATTTTAAGTTCAGAGGTGGATACTAGTAAAAAGATTTGGTGCATTATAACATATATACTGGAGGAGCTATTCTGTTTGTTTCGTGAACACATTAATATAAATATGTTATGGGAGTTAATAGGAATGTCGAAAAATCATAATGGATAGGAATAAAGATGCTATATTGACCGTGCTTCAATGGAATTCTGGCAGTCTAAAACCAAAATTAAGTGCATTAAAGGCTTTACTATATCAAGAAAAGGCACACATAGTAATGATTAGTGAAACATGGCTATCAGAAAATGATAGAATTAGAATAAGTAATTATAATATTATTAGAGCAGATAGAGATGATGAATATGGTGGCATATGTTTACTGTATCACAAATCAATTAAAATTCTCCATCAGCATTGCACTATTTCTAACCCGAATATAGAGATCATCAAAGTTAAGGTGCTGAATGTGCCAGGTATGAAGAATATAACCTTCATTTATTGCCCACCAGCAATTGGTACTAGTCAAACTGATTGGGACCAAGTCTTTGGTCTGGCTGACACAGGAAGCATAATTGCCGGAGACTTCAATGCACACCATCCACTATGGTCCAACAGAACAAATGCTAGGGGACAAAAGGTTTATAAAGCGATGTTTGACAACAATTATGTGTGCTTGAATGATGGACGAGATACTAGACTCAGAATGGTAAATGGATACCTGCAGAAATCTTCTCCTGACATTACATTTGCCAGTACCGATATTACAATAAGATCTACATGGATGACGACCAATGAATCTCTGGGTAGTGACCACATTTTCATCAAAATCACCTATGGGTTCATAAGAGCTTCTTTATTTACAAAAAAGAGGAACTATAAGAAAGCTGACTGGACAGAATTTCGAAAGAAAAGTGATCAAGAGTTCTCTGACGGGTCCATGTGGAAATACAATCAGGATGTACAATCTAGTTATAATTTATTTGAAAGCAAACTCAATAGTATTGCTGATGACACCATTCCCTGGATAAAGATTTGCCACGATCCAAACAAAAACTTCACACCTAAACCGTACTGGAGTGAACAACTTTCGAAAGCGGTGGCTGAGCGTCGGTTGGCACTTACTCAATTGCGAAGAAATCCAACACCAGATAATTATAATAAATACAAACAAAAAATTAAACATGCCCAAAAACTTATTAAGAATGCACAATATGAGGCATGGTCAGAGTTCTGCTCTAGTATCGACAGTGCAACAACTTCTTCATCCCTGTGGAGGAAAATGAAGTGGATCAAAGGAATCAGAACATCTCACACGGTGGATCCAAATAGTGCTAGAAACCTGTTATATTCCCTGACGCCAGATAGTGTCGGTGATGTACCACCTATATTTGATGAAACAAATAATAATTACCTTTTGAGTAAAAAAATAACTATGTGTGAGCTAGATAATATCCTTAAGTATAGGGATACATCACCGGGCACTGATAATATTTCCTACTCTATGATATGTAATCTGTCAAAATCTGGGAAAGAATCTCTTCTGTTTGTATATAATTTGGTATTACACAGTGGGCAAGTGCCCGATCAATGGCGAAACATTAAGGTTGTACCAATTCCCAAACCGGGAAGAGATCCTAGCCTAGTGACTTCTATGCGACCTATTTCACTGATGTCATGTCCTTGTAAAATATTTCACAATATAATCTGTAGGCGCCTGGAGTGGTATGTAGAAAGTAACAAATTATTTGATGCATCCACTATCGGGTTTAGGAAGGCTCACTCAACCTTAGATAATTTGACACAACTTGTAACCACTATACAGATTGGATTTGCTAAGAACAAACCTACTGTGGCCTGTTTCATTGACATTGACAATGCATATAATAATGTGAACGTTAATGCGTTGGTCGCAATACTTGGAGATATTGGGATAAGTAGCAATATTAACAAATATCTGTGGAACTTTTTGTCGGACAGAAGATGTCTGATTCAGTTGGGAGATGGTAATAATTTTTTAGTAAGATCCACTAATAGAGGCTTAGCTCAGGGGGACCCGTTATCTCCTCTTCTCTTCAACATAGTGACCATGAACATATGTAGGAAGATCAAACGCATTAATATTTCACAGTATGCAGATGACTTTGTTATCTATAAGAATGTGGAAAATGAGAATTGCAATCAGATGTCAGGGTGCCTCAATGAGTCTATACGAAAGTTAATATGTATGTTGGGTGAGATTGGTTTGACCATATCATTGTCCAAAACGAACCTGTGTGTATTTAGTAGAAAAAGGAAAAAATACGACATATCTGTAAATATTAATGATGAGCCTATCAATATAGTTAATAAAGTTAAATATCTGGGAATTTGGTTAGATAAAAAATTGCTTTGGGGAACCCACATCAATGAAACATGTGAAAAAATATATAAAATGTTGAATATTTTAAAGACGTTAGCTGGTAGTACATGGGGTGTTCATCCAACCCATCTGCGAAGACTGTATATTTCAATGATACGCAGCAGATTGGATTACGGAAGCTTTTTGTATGGTGGCTGCGCTAAGGTACATCTAGAGAAACTTAATATTATACAGAATAGAAGTCTTAGAATATGTGGTAATTTTATACGTAGCACACCTATTCATGTAATGCAAAATGAAATGTGTATGGAGCCACTGCATATTAGGAGATTTTGGCTGGGATGTAGATATTGGTTAAGGGTAGCCACTTTTTCCAGTGCTACACTAGAATTAATTAATGAACTAGGTAATTTAAGAAACTATTGGAAGTGTTTACCTATATTAATAGAAGTACATGAAATGTTAAAACATAAACTCATTCACAAAAGCCCAGTGAATGAGATGTTTGCTTTGGATACTTGGGTCACGGATATTGATACCAAATCCTGTATACATGATAGTCTTAAGAATGTGCATTGTCCTAAAAACCGTTTCCGTGTCGAAGATTTGCATGAGTTGGTGCTCTCTGAGGTTCGACACAGATATAATATGTTTTATAAATTATACACCGACGGCTCCAAGGCCTCTTGGGGTGTCGGCGCTGCATTCTATGACCCACAGATTGAGGTTCACATGCAGTTTAAGCTATGCAGTGATGCCTCTGTGATGCGCGCCGAATTAACAGCGATTACTGAGGCATTGTCCTACGCTGCTAGTGTAGAAGAGCAGAGAATCGTAATAATGTCAGACTCAAAAAGTGCCCTACAACATTTGGCTCGATGCACCTCGGGTATACGAGGTATACCGATAGCCTATGAGGCCTTGCGTGCTATCAAAACATTACAGGATAGGAATGTTTGTGTCGAGCTTCAGTGGATACCCTCACATGTTGGGTTGCGTGAGAATGAGTTTGTGGATCAGTTGGCTAAGAATGCTGAGGATGGTGTGGAAGCTGTGACATATGCATATGGCAGTGAGGTTGTTCCCTGGGTGAAAGGGGTGTGTAGGGAAAGATGGATGCAACATTACGTAGAGACCTGTAAAACCAAAGGAATTTGGTATTACACTATCCAAACTATTATAAAACCCGTGCCATGGTTTGAACATGCTGGCCTGTTGAGGGAGACCGTGGTCTTGATGCTTAGGATGCGAGCTGGACATTTTCCATTAAATAAGTATTACCATATGATAGGAAAAACTCACAGTCCTATGTGCAGTGTTTGTAATAAACCTGAAGATTTTATACATATGGTGATGGAATGTGACCGGTATCGTGTTCTGAGAGAAAGGCTGCTATTGAGTATACAGCTTAACCACTATGGCGCCCACGTGCACTATAGTGACAGAACTGTCATCGGCTCCGACGCCCACGGTCATCTTAATGCCAGTTTATATCCGTTTATATCCGGTGTTATCCTCTTTCATCCAGGCCGGAAATAATGCAGGATGAGTTTATAATAATGATTAACATAGCGTGCAGAGTAACATTAAAAGAAAAAACATCAGAAACTTCGAGTTGATTGTGATAAATAAATTTTCTGTTGAGCCGCCATTAGCGTTCCAATTAGTTACGGGGTAAGTATTAAATATTTTAGTTTATTCTGCTTTTATTTATGGTTTTATTTTTTACATTGAATGATATATTATTTTATAATATATACTTATTTATTTCAGTGTATATTTATTAATAGTTTTTTTTATTGGCCAATGTAAATACGCAAAAAATGTATAACTTTAATACTTTTATTTAATAATATTTTTGTTTATTTTGCTTCAATTATTCTTGTTTTGCATTTAAAAGGTGTTGTTCAACAGCTGTTATAAATATTTCCGTCCCAAATCGAGGTAAAATTAATTATAATAGCATGTGAAGATGACAATTTTTGGCAATGAAAATACGCTAAATATTGATAATTTATTTTCGGAGATTTTGTATCTACAAATTCTTTTTTTTTATTTTTGGGTAACGTGTTTGTGTGTATATTTGGTAAATAAAAAAATATAAGACTTAAAACTGGTTTTATTTTGAATTACATGGTAAAACATAAGAATACTACTTCATTTTAACCATCGTAATTTTCAGCGACATTTCATTAATCCATTACACATCGGATATCCTCGGATTTAGTTTAGTTATTTTCGTCAGTTATCCAGCATGATGAAACAGTAAGTATTTCTGTAGTGCGACTCCTATAAAAGAAATAAGAATTAATTTTGTGAAGCTCGGCGCGCAACCGCTGTTCCCGCCAACGCTCGCGAAGGTGTTGGGCGTCGGCGGCCAGTGACATTTGACAGTTCGGCCGTACGACTGGGTAATGGGGGGTTAAACATAGTTCTAAGTAGACCACAGTCTGAGGATTGCAAGGCACTATGTGTGTTTGTCAAGGCTTGTATGAAGGAGAGGAGAGAAAGGATGGAAGAGGCTGAGTGAGTGAGTGGTGTGTATGGTAGTGAATGAGTAGTGTAATAATATGTGAGTGAAAACATGAGGCTGGCATGGTCATATAAAGTGACCGAAGCCTCTACAAAAATTAGATTAAAAAAAAAAAAAAAAAAAAAAAAATATACCTATATAAAAAATACATTTAAAAATATAAAAAAATAGTATCCCACCGGCATCGGGTACAGGGACCAAGCTACCGGTGGTCAGGGCTCCAGAGACAGGAATCGCCTCACAATACGTGCCGTGCTCAGTAAAACTGCCTTTTGCATCAAGCCCTTGACCCAACTGCCTAACGCAAGCCTCTTAAGATGTTGATCGAGGCTTTTGGCGATCAGACCGTGTGCTGATACGACTATCGGAACAATAATCGCTGAATCCACATCCCACATGTCGACAAACTCGTGAGCCAAGTCCAAATATTTCAATTGTTTATCTTTTTCTGCTTTCACGAGATTCTCGTCATGTGGAACCGTAATATCAACGATTATTGCGAGGCGCTCTGGTCGATCTATTACCACTATATCAGGCTTATTGGCTACAATAGTCCTGTCAGTGATAATAGACCGATCCCAGTATAACGTGATACGACCATTCTCTAGAACTGGGTCGGGCACATACCTGTAATATGGTACCTCTGAATCTACAAGTTTATATTTTAGCGCAAGTTGCTGATGGATAATCCTGGCCACTTGGTTGTGTCTATGCAAGTACTCGCCGTTGGCAAGACGAGGACAACCAGAAATGATATGTCTGAGAGATTCACCCGGTAGGTGGCATGCCCGACATATGTCAACCGTACCGTCTCTCAAAATATATTTCCGATAGTTATTCGTCATGACAACTTCGTCTGTAATCGCACAAACAAAACCTTCAGTTTCTCCGAACAAATCTCCGAAACGTAGCCAGGATACGGAAGCTAGAAAATCTACATCGGGCCCATGTAAGGCCCGATAAAATCGTCCATGCAGCTCTTTGCCCTGCCATATCTCCTTGCGATCATTAGTCGTCAATATTACTGGTTTGTGCCAGTTCTCTTTGGCAAGAGCAAGAGGGGTCAGTCCATTGTCTATTGCTACCACATCCTGATGCATACCCACGTCAGCATGAAGGAAATATTCCCTAAGGTTGTATACCTCACGATTGTGTAAGGTCTTGGCATTTAAAAAGCCGTGACCTCCGCACTTTCGTGGGATATACAACCTCATTACAGACGAACGTTGGTGATGCATTCGGTTTATGGTCAATAGCGAACGGACTTTTCTATCCAGGGCGTCTAATTCAGTCTGAGTCCACCTAAGTATGCCGAAGGAATAGATTAAGATTGGCATGGCCCAACCGTTGATAGCCCGCACCTTGTTACCGCCCGACAAAAGACTTTTCAGCACTTTTTTCAGGCGGCCAAAGAAACGGTCCACCAACGTTTGTTTCATGCCTATCTCTGTAATACCTAATGCCTGCGACATACCTAGATATTTATAGGTTTCAGTCGCGGAAAGGGATTTAAGTTTTGTGAAATCTGAAAGTTGTACTCTTTCAGATTCCACAATCCGACCCTTCTTTACATGCATGACTGCACATTTATCTACACCAAATTCCATTTTGATAGAATTACTGAAAGCTTCTGTGACTTTTAGTAACTCGATCAAGTGGGAATCGGTGGAGGCAAATAATTTTAAGTCATCCATGTAAAGAAGGTGGGAAACAACTTGACCTCCTCTCCGAAACTGATAGCCTAATCCTGAACCCTCCAGCAAAGTGCTGAGAGGATTCAGTGCCAGGCAAAACCATAAGGGACTCAGACTGTCACCCTGAAATATACCCCTCTTGATCCTGACCGGCTCGCCATCCCCAAGAACCCGACGACATCCTGGATATACAAGAGCCGTTGTCCATTGCCCCATACATGTCTTCAAGAAGGCGCTAAGAGTTGCATCAACTTTATACAACTCCAGCACCTTCAACAGCCATGTATGTGGCACTGAATCATAGGCTTTCTTGTAATCAATCCAGCATGTCGCAAGGTTTTTCCGGTTACGCCGAACCTGCTGATTAATGGCCATATCAAGAATAAGGAGTTCTTTAGTACCACGTGACCCGCTTCTACATCCATTTTGAGAGTTGGACATAATAGAATTTATTATTATTATTACTATCTGAAATCAGGCAGCAGTTGAATCAACTGGTAGGGCCTGTATCCTGCTGTTCTCCATTACTTTCTATTTAAGTTCAGATGCTTATCAAGCCTATTCTTAAATTGATTTACATTTTGTGCAGATATTACTTCGTCTGGGAGTTTATTCCACACTCTATTGTTTAACAACTCTGTTGCTCAAAAAGTGTTTATGGGGATTATTATGAGATAAGCTGGTCCTTAACTTTAGGCGGTGACCTCTTAGATGGGTATTGTTGTTTCGCAAGAACAGTTGATCAAATCCCTCTAAATCGTAATGCCCATTTAGGATCTTAAAAGTTTCAATCAGATCTCCACGTTCCCTGCGATTTTTAAGTGTAGTGAGTTTCAGAATGTCCAAGCGCTCCTCATATGAACGACGTTTCAATATTGGTGGTATTTTAGTGAAACTGCGCTGGACCTTTTCCAGCATGTCTATGTCCTTGATAAAGTAGGGGTTCCAGATTTGGAATGCATATTCTAAAATTGGTCTTATGAAAGTTTTGTGAATTTTCAGCATCATTTCTGGTGTTATAACCCCAAAAGCCTTCCTGGTTAAGTAAATAAGACTTTTGGCTTTCTTGGTGATAGTTGTAATATGTTCAGCCCATTTGAGATCCTCTGCTATCTTTACACCTAGGTCCATTTGCACTTTTGTTGCTGTCAATTGAGTGTTTCCCAGTGTGTAAGTTTGTCGAGGATTTTTACTTCCCATATGCAACACTGTACACTTTGCATCATTGAGATTAATGAGCCACTGCTTCGACCAGATTGCTATTTTGTTTAGGTCATCCTGTAGTCGGTCATAGTCAATCAGAGGATTAGCGAATATTTTAGTGTCATCTGCAAAGATACTGGCACTGCAATGCAGGCTGTGCGGCAGATCAAATGTGTACATTATATACAGCACCGGACCCAAAACTGACCCCTGTGGCACACCACTCTGTATCTCTCGCTTATCTGATAATGTGTCACCTATTCGAACTTGCAAAGTTCGATGACGCAAAAAGGCCTCAATCCAAGTTAATAATTTCCCTCGAATCCCTATGAACTCCAATTTCAATAAGAGCCTTCCAATTGGTACTTTATCAAACGCTTTTTCGTAGTCCAGATATATTATATCAACTGGTTCCCCTCTATTGAAACTGTCTGTCCAACTCGACAGGGCTGACAACAGGTTCGAGACAGTAGACCGACGAGGACAGAATCCATGTTGATGGTTTGAGATGATTCTATGGGTAGCGAAATAGTTCCTGATATGCTTGACAATAATTTTTTCCATGGCCTTGCATGCCACGCATGTCAAACTTATGGGTCTGTAGTTCCCAGCATGTAACTTATTGCCCTTCTTGAAAATAGGAGTCACTATGGCTGTCTTCCACAAGTCTGGCAGTATACCTGTCTCATATGAGGTCTGCATTATTTTTGATAAATATTCACCAACGTCACAATTTTTGTATATTCTAACCGGTATGTTATCTGGGCCTGGTGAAGAATCCACATTCATCTCCTTTATAGCATGTAGGACTCGATTCGAAGTAAATTCGATTTCCTCAATACTATCTTCAATGTATAATAATGGGTTAAGAGTTGGCAACTGTGTCTGCGGTTCTATCTGAAATACACTTATAAACTGATCTGCAAATATACTCGCTATTTGGCTTGGTTGGGTCACAGTTTGACCTTGCCCGTCCTGCAGGATGGTAGGGATGTCCACTTTAGATGCCACTTGTTGTCTTAGATATGAGTAGAACTTTTTTGGTCCTGCTTGCAGTAAATTGTTTTCATATTTAATATGTGCTGCACGGTTGAGTCTGATCAACTTATTGTTCAATTTCCTATATTCTGTGTAGTGACAGTCCAGCCGAGTTAATGTATATCTATTCCAGAGCTTCTTTTTTTGTTCTATAAGTCTTTCAGTGTCTCTTGATATCCACGGCTTTCTCAATTTAAGACGATTATGTTGTATTTGGGGTACATATAATTTAGTTGCTTCTTCAACTGCATCGTGAAAAATTTCGAATTGACGTTTTGCAGAGCATAGGTCTCTTTCTGAGAGGGTGGATTGTAATCTTTCATTAATTTTTCTATTAATTCTTTCATAGTCTGCTTTGAAGTAGTTTAGTCTAATTTTCGTTTCTTTCTTAGGTTGAGTCATCATTACTTGTATTGTGGCAAGCAGGCAGGTGTGATCACTTTTTCCCAGTGGGGCTTGATGGTCTATGCTGGCTATCAGTGAATCATCGTTTGTTAGAACTAGGTCCAAGAATGATGGTTGGTTTCCCTTCCTAAAGCGCGTATGTTTATCTACCAATTGCTGCAAGTTGCTCTCATTGTACCACTGAACAAAGTTATTTTCCTTTGGTGTTAGATACTCACAGTCTTTCAGTGGCCACTTGACTCCAGTATAGTTGAAGTCACCCATTATAATTACAGTATTGGACTCGGATACCCAGTTGAATTTATTTATTTATTTATTTATTGTATCATTTTGTGGTACATAGGTATTACAAGGATCTTAGAATCAACATACAATTAGTCCGCTATGTCCTACCATATAACATTGAATTGGTCAAGTATGTTATTATCTTGGTCTAGTGTTGATTCTTGACCCCTGTAAAGTCCACAAAGAAGGAACCTGGTTTTTCCAATACTAACATCAACCCATAAGCATTCAGAAGCTGCATATTTTCTGTTATATATGTTGTTCACTTTGATTGTGACCATGGCAGATGTTTTTAAAGCATATATGGCGATACCACCACTACGCCTGTCCACCCGATCATCTCTGAATATATTGTAACCTGGCAAATTCACTACTGAGTCTGTTATGTTAGGCTTTAACCAAGTTTCAGCAATTATGATAAGAGTTGGTTTTAAAGAGTTCACCCTGGCAGTCAACAAGTCCAACTTTGATGGCAATGATTGGATATTTGTGTATAGTACTAATTGTATTGAGTTTAGATGAGGGTTCATTTGCTGAAGGGTTTAATTTTTGATGAAGTTGGTTATAAGATTGTGAGAGTTTTGTGTGTGAGCTGCTACTTGCTATTAGTTTTTTAAAGATGCTGTATTTACAATAGTCGGTTGTCCCCGAACATATTTTATAGTGAGGTTAGTCTGTCCCTCACTAAGCCGTTTCTGCAGCTCTTCTCTCAAATAGGCTAGATATTCTTTTTGAAGAGGTGTTAAATCAGATGCAACAGACTTTGGCTCCCTTAACTTGGATCTGTTACGAAGAATTTCCTTGGCTGCATGTTTATTCTGCAAAATTGCCTTCAGGGGGCGAGGACGAGTGTTGGTGCCAATTTTAGGAGCACCAAGTCGAAGAACCTTAATTCCCTCACAGTTAACGTTGCGACTAGCAGTTTTGAATATAGCCACACATTTCTGCTTATCATGTTCCTTTCTCTCATCTGGGACATCACTGTTTGACTCGGGTACATCATATATTATTAAATTTCTCGATCTAGCATCCCTCTCTCTCATCTCCGAGATGGCGGACTCCAAGGCGGGTTAAGCAAAGTTGAAGGCCTTTTTAGGCGGCTTGAAAAATGTCAACAGCATGCAGTCACAACCTGCGCCTGTCCATCTCAACATAGCAATACGGCTCACCACCTACTACGTGGGACAAATTCTAAAAAGGTGGAATGTGGACATATAATAATATGCCTCTGACAACCAAAGACTTCTATATAAATTGAGGTAGACATGCCCTTCTCACCGATTTTTGAAACCTATAAACTGCGCCAATTAGCAGCGTTGCTCGCACTGTTGTGAGTCAAAACTTCCAGAGTAGGTACTCAGCTTGCAATCGGAGTCTATACGCCTTCTCTTTTACTCTTGTTCTATTTGTATATTGCTATTGTGTGTGGTGACAATTACGTAAACATTATTTATAAGTGAGTGTAGTCTTAGCAATGTGTGTGTTTGAGGATTGCTTTTGAAATCTTGTTTGTTTGAGTACGGCCCGTCTACCTCAGTTTATATAGAAGTCTTTGCTGACAACCCCTTCGGGGATAAAGGCGTGACCATATGTATGTATGAAAACCTACTCCTGTAGTACATTGCTTCAATCAATCAATTGTCCATTTATATTTCAGATATTGCCTGTCGGCCTGCAACTACCGTCTCAAGCCCGCAACAAAGAAAGTTGTCACCAAACCCGCTGTTCCAGCGGTCCCCAGCCTCAAGACTGTGACCACGTCTAAGCCAATGGGTGGCCAACAAAATGTTGTGGTGAAGAGGCCACCCGGTGCTATTGTGAACATCAATACCCCTAAACCCACAGTTGTTCCTAAACCTGTGCTAAAATTCACATCGGGGAGTAAGGTAAGATATAGAAGATTTTTAGAAAGTTCCACAGAATCATAGATGTACTGCTCGTTCGCTCTAACTTTGCCGCTCGGCTCCATACTAAAGTCGAATTTTTAATTAGACGAAGTAAATTGATAGCAACTAATGTCACTTCTTCATACAATGTTGCGTATTTTCTATGACGAAGTGACATTAACTACTGTTAATTTACTTCGTATAATTAACAATTCGGGTATACGTCTCTACGCCACACAGTGGGACGTCCCATACATAAAAATAAAAAAATCAACATTGAGGGAGGTAGATTTAAAATATAGGTAAGTTAACATAGATAAATACCCTCTATAAAGAACATAACATAATGGATATAACCCTCCTGGTTAATGAGTTATCACTCAGTGAAGTTTGTCGTGCAAATATCTTGTCATTCACTACGTTAATAAGTGCATCTAACAACTAATAATTACGAAGTTCTTGTTGTAAGCTGTATTGTTCTAAGTTTTGAATTTTACTACGGAGGACGTAACTGATCGTAAATAATATACAATAATATAAAATCACGATTTAAAAGTTCGTAAAAGACGATGTTAAAGTAGATACATAATGAAACATTTTTTTCTACTTTGACGAGAGTTTTAAAAAATACATCAAAAACCCTTTCTGTAAATGTTATTATTCCGAGTTCAGTCACTTGTCTACTGTTACAGGACAGTATTTTTTTTCTGCGGAAACTGACAGACCTGATAATTATTTGCATTTTTTGGGATCAAGTCAACCTATTAAAAATAAAGACCGTTACGAAACTTGCCTTCTGAGTCCTAAAATCGAAAAACTTTTAGTGGCGATTAAAATACTGGAACTATTACTTTACTGCATGGCCCCCATCAAAACAGGAAAAATAAAGATTTTTCCTCTTCAGCAAACCCTGGCATTATATTTAGACTTAAATTTATCAAAGAGGAAGTATAGTATTTTATGATTAGTGGTGAACACACTGCACCCAGACTGCTTTCCTATTACTACAAACTAAAACAATACAAAGACGGCATTGTTCCGGCATATTCTTTATGTTTTTTTTTTTTAGTCTGCGGTAATCAAATACGGACCATTACAAGTTTGGTCTCTCCTCGTTACATTTGTGGATCAGATGCTTTGAATGTTAGTAACAGACTTCCTTTAAAAACGTGGCAAATTAAAGCTGAAAAAAACCTTAATTTCTCGAAAGAAAAAGAGCTAGCCCAGCGGCATTCAAGTCCCAAATGGGGTTGAATTTTGATATTCCTAAGCCAGGTTATGGTACAACGAACAATGGCAATACCGCTCAAACATTTTAGGTAATGCCAACTTATCATCAAACTTAACAGGGGTAAATGATAATTTAATAATAATTTGAATATAATTTTGAGAGTGATTGCTAGTGGAGAAAAAATAAATATGGAAAATTTCAAAAATACTAATTAATAATACAATATAACTTTATCTAGGAAATTATGAGTGACATTATATGCCAAGTAGCATGCATAAACTATTGATTCACGGAAAAATCGCCTTTCTCATTCGAGAAAATCATCACGATTAAATAGTAAAAAAGATTTAATTAATGTTGTGCTCATTACATCTGATCCCTTTATATCTACTCTACTCTTAGGGAAATCAATAGAAATAAATTTACGCATAAAACCTTAGATATACGTGAATATCTGCAATTGTCAGAATCTGAAGAAACCTCTTACTCTTTGCCTTTCTCTGAAAGTGAAACATCTCAGGAGGAATAATGTAAAATAATTTTCGTTTTTTTATTTTTTTATGTTCAAAATATTTATCAAAAATGCGTTATTCTACTTTTTATTTAAAGATGGTTTAATATATTGTGACTGATATAAATTTAAAAGCAATTCCTTTTTCAATATTTGTAGAGTTATTAATTTCGCCCTTTTCTCCATACAATCGTCCCACTGTGCGCCAGCGGCAAAGTTAGAGCGAACGGGTAGTAATAGAGGTCCCAGCATGTTCGTTAGTATTTTGGGACCTTCGGCGCGGACTGAATTATTTTAAAATAGCCTTAATCATTAAGCTCTTTTATGATTAAGCCAACACGCCAGTTTAGATTTACCCATTTTTAGATTCATGTGCATGTATGATTCTTGAAAGTGCTATAACTTTTTTATTTATAAACCGATTGACATGAAATAAACACTAAATGTTAAGTGGAGCAAACCTCAACACAATATAGAAAACCGCATTGCAATCGGTTAAGCGCTTACTGAGATTAGCATGCACAAACGTACAGACAAACAGATATACAGACATACCGACATACAGACATACAGATATACAGACAGACAAAAATTCTAAAAGTCATTGTTTTGGGTTCTATTGCGTTCATTATTTTTTCTTATTTATCTTCCATGTACAGAAAGCAACCTGTTACGATTTTATTATATGTATTGATTGAGACAGGCTTTCCTCAGTAATCAATCAGATATTGTTCCGAATGTGAAGATTTCTGATGCAACAATATTACTTGTGTAAACGAAACTTTACGAGTGAAATATCTTTTGTCTCACATATTATCGTGTTTAAACATAATACCAATTATATTTCACCAGTAAATGAGACAGTCCGAGTCGACTCGGTCTCCCGCGCAATGGGTACCAAACCACAGATTAAATAATAGTTACTACGTAACAGATACATCACTCCCATACTTAACCTCAAAAATATTAGCTATAACATATCGCTACAGTGGAAAACATGCTCTACGACGTATTCCGAGAGTCGAGATTCGTGCGCACACCGTATGATTGCGTCATCGAGTGACAACTATTGACAACATTAGGGTTGTAAGCACGTAACAAAAATACATATAACTACAAAAAACAATAAACACAGTGTCTAAAAAAAACTTAATGATATTTTATAACTTCTTCTTCTTTATATAAGAATTATATTATAACTAGCTGATGCTCGCAGCTTAGCCCGCGTTAAAGTTTGTTCCTTTTCCCGCTTCCAATGGGAACTTATTCCCGGGATAAAAAGTAACCTATTTGTTATTCCAGACTACAATCTATCCCTGTATCAAATATCAGCCAGATCCGTTAGCCGTTACAGCGTGAAAGAGTAACAAACATTCACACATCTACACATCCGCACTTAAACACTTTCGCATTTAATTTTAGAATATTAGTAGGAAGTAAGATGAAAAAAAAAGCAAGACTAAATAAAGCGAAATATTATTTTACGCGGGAAATGTACATTGGTTGTGCGCACTTCGCTCGGTCTTGCGTGTGGCAGCCCTCTGCCGGTCGGCCACGTTAGTTCTGCGTCATAATACTTAGGAGTAGGTGCTTATAAAACGACTTCTAGCGAGTGACGGAGGCCTGACCAAACTACCAACCTGATTTTATTATCTGTTGTTATAGCGGCAACAGAAATACATCATCTGTGAAAATTTCAGCTCTCTAGCTATCACGGTTCTTGGGATACAGCCTAATGATGGACAGCAAAGTCCTGTTTTTATCCTTAGGATACGGAAACCCTAAAAATATATTATATTTAAATAATGTGTTCTGTTTATGTTGAATCTCCTCTGTCCTGTTTTAAAAAGTTATAAATTTTTAATTTTACGGGTTAGGGTAAGGTTTTTTTGATTACTTCTTTTTAACAAACTCATTTCATTATACAGGTGGTGGCGAAACCAGCAGTCCGAGTGACAGCCGGCCCCTCATCAGCGATGCCCATGAAGATGGAAGTAGATGAGCCCACGTCACAGAAACGGAAACGGGAGGACGATGACTATGACATGTAATACAAGGCTCTTGTAATAGGCTACGATTTATTATCTCATTTTATCTTTAATTATAGATTTTTTACGGTATTGGTTATTTTAATCCTCCTACCATAGTAAAATAGTATACCATAATACCATAGTAAGCATAGGAAGCGCTTGTGGCCCCGTGGACTCGGTGTTTTGTAAACGATCACTGTAGTAAGCAACATTTACTATTGCCAGTTATGGATGGGTGACCACTTGTGACATTTATTTGCGAGCGTTTCCGTGCTTCGGATGGCACGTTAGAAAGAAAGAAAGAAAAAGAAATTTATTTCACATAGGCATTTACAGATGCTCTTGTAAAACGTCCAGAATACAAATCAAAATCTACCACCAGTTCACAACGCGACCCACCTGAGAAGAACTGGCAAGAAACTCAGCGGGTTATTCTTTTTAGAGCTCTATTTACAAAATGAATCTAAAAACTACGCATTTTAACTATTTTTTGAGAATCCAGTAGAGCAGGTCATTTCCAGGCTTCTCCATCCAACAAATAATCACCAATTGTATAGTAGCCCCTGCAGTACAATCTACTTTTTACAACCTTTTTAAATTTATTAAGGGACATACTTTTAATTTCGTCTGGTAGCCTGTTGTAAAAGCGTATACAGTTACCCATGAAAGAGTTGCTGATTTTGTGCAATCTGCTATGATAAACAGCAAGGTTACTTTTATTTCTAGTGTTGACATTGTGTCTATCACTTAACTTAGCGAAACTATGTAAATTTCTTTGTACGTACATAAGATTCTCAAAAATGTATTGTGATGCTACTGTAAGTTGTAAAATGTAAAAAGTAGATTGTACTGTAGGGGCTACTATGCAATTGGTGATTATTAAGTCGGCTGGGTCGCGGTTGCGACTAAAATGGCAGTCGTTAAGCCAAGTTAAAGGCCTTGAATTTCAACAACAGGCAGTCACAACCTGCGCCTGTCTATATCAACACGGCAAAACTGCTTACCAGTACAAACGTCTTAGGATATGTCAGGTTTTTCTTTCTTGTGGAGGACGCCAAGCCGACGATCGGATGAGTTAGGTTAAGAAAACATGTATTTCCTCTGGTTTTTTTACTCCAAAAGGGAGCAGTGGATTGTCTGTAATTTTTAACAGGGACAACTCTGTAACTTTTTAAGTTCTTGAGCCATCAACAAATTTCTTAAATCGAAGATATAAAAAAAAAGAAAATCTGATAAAATATAAACAATATATTCAACATGATTTTGATTAATATCTTCGCTTACACACTATATCAACAACTGTATACAAACAAAATAAATACAACTTTATTTCTTCTCATACTTGTAGAAACCTTCTCCGCTCTTCACCCCAAGTTTCCCTTCTGCTACCAACTTATCCAAAAGCGGGATAGGATTGAACAGGGGTTGTTCAGGGTAGTTCTTGTGCCAGCCGTCCAGAATGAACTTGTTAGTGTCCAGACCTACATAGTCAGCTAGCTCTAATGGGCCCATGGGGTAGCCCGCACCAAGCTTCATGGCGATGTCGATATCGCGAGCTGATGCGTCTCCTAATAAAGATACAAAATAAATATTAGATTCAGTATACAGCATGAATTCAATGGGTTTAGAGGGGTTGCATCTAGGTCTCTAGAATCCAAAAAAAGCATTCTAGAAGCACATGAGTAACTAAACAGAACAGAGACTAAGCTCTGAACAAACGCCTACAGGATAGGGTTCTTAGGTTTTTCTTTTTACAGTGTAGCATCTCCAGTGTTGCAAACATCCATAGGCAACGGTGACCACCAGTACATCTGGTGGGCCGTAGGCTTGTCTGCCACCTTAGCGGTATTAAAAAAACGTGTCACAAAACAGTCTCCGCGCGTACTTGAAGAGCGGCTAGTAGACATGCACAAACCGGCCCGTCGTGCTTATAGTAGCACAGTAAGCAAATTGTCCCTCAACGCGCACGTCAACTCTACTGGTGGTCTAGCTGTGGTGCGACAGGGAGTTGCCGATCTGTATGTAATACTATTAAATTATCTTTGGTAGTAGTGCAACTTATTCGTGAGTTTGTTCAAAGCTTGTTCTCATGTGCCTCATTATGATACTGACCTCTTTCCAGCATCCTGACAGCTTCACAAATGTAAGGCACCAGCAGCCTATTGACCACGAACCCAGGGGTATCTTTGCAGGTGATGCAAGTTTTGCCCACAGCCTTGCCCCACGCCATCATAGTGTTGTAGGTGGCTTCAGAGGTTTCAGCGCCCTTCACGACTTCCAGAAGACGCATTATGGGGACTGGGTTGAAGAAATGAAGACCACCGAATCTGAAATTTGTTAATAGGTACTTGACAAGAATGTTCCTCATTGCTACCACCAAAATATTAATTCGATAATCATCCGAGGACCGAATTCGGTTGTATCCTGAAGTCCATTAGTCGTCCATCCAGGATTCGCTTTCCTACTTTTCTTTTGCTTCGACAACCTCAAGGCAGATTTACTGTCAAATAATTTTTAGCATCTTCATTAAGAGGCATAGTATCGCTCGTCGCTCGCGTCACCCGGTTACCGGATAGAAAGTGGTCGCGCGAGACGCGCCGACTTCCGACGGGATAAGTCGAAAGGCCTTCCTCGCCTCCGTATTCAGGAGCCGACAACGACAAGCTACGGTCGGACGTCCTTCCCGTCTGACGGACGTTGCCGCTGGTCTCCCAGTCCCTGCCAGTCATTTCGGTGTGATTTGAGCCCAAGATAAATTGGACCTACAATAGAGGTTAGAACAGAGGTACAATAGAGGTTTTTCGGATAGGTAGGTACTATTTCAGTCCGATTTTTTATATTTTTTTGATAAGATGTGTGCATTACCTACTATTGCAATACCTACGTACTTCTCACTAACAAAATCAGTGTCCGACTATCAGACTTGGATGCTCTTCCACCGAAAACACTCATATACTTCTTCGTACGCCTAGTATGTGGAGTGCTTTCGCTTACAAATAATCTTCTTAAGAACTCGGGTGGGAGAGTTCTCTCCCGCACCCGGCCCACCGCCTCCTTCACGAGCATGACCTGCTCGCAGAAAGAGGCGGCGCAGTCCCACTTACTCCCGCTGGAGAGAATTAGTTCTAAAATATTGCAACGGGAACCATGACATTAAAATATTAATACCACATCTCTCTTTTATGTGACGCAAACGAAATTGCGCGGGTCAGCTCTAATGAACATAAGCGACGCGACGGGAAACATGGTATTCTTAAAATATTAAATCCACACATTTATTTCTCTCTGTCATGTGACGCAAACAAAATTGCATGATTCAGGTCAGCTAGTTGTAGTATACTTGTATTGGCTCATAACTACATAAAGACATATATGAAGATAATGTTACCCTCATGTTAAGAATAAACAGTGTTCAACTAACTACGTGTGTTTCACTACACTAGTATAATATAAATAGATACAAAACTGTCGTACCTGTCTTTCCTCTTAACAACAGCTGCCATTTCATTGATAGACAGAGATGATGTGTTTGATGCAAAGATTGTGTGTGCTGGTGCTGCCTGTAAGAAACACAAAGAGGAGAATTAGAGGAGCTCAATGATTGCCATGAAAGTCTCGAGCTGTTGGCTAAATGTCATGGTGAGTGTTCTAAAGGGATCTTCAACCTAATCCCACCCTCTCCTAATTTCGAACCTGAACAATGCATGCCAGGCAGATGTCCCACTCCTATACAATGAAAGAATCTTTGCCAAAACAAAATGATTAAGATCTTTCCTCTGTTGTACTACAAAAAATTGTACAGTAAGAATTCTTACGCCATCAAGTTGCTTGAAAAGCTTGTGTTTAACATCTATATTTTCCACGATGGCTTCTACAACTAAATCAGATGTCTTTGATGCTTCGACAGGATCTGTTGACATTTTGATCCTGGCCAGGGCTTCGGCAACAAACTTTTCACCTTCCTGTGGGTTATCCTTGTATGCCTTCTTAGCTACTCTTCCAAGGTTGTTACCGATGGATTTTTTTGCTTTAGCCAAGACATCTGAACTGACGTCTACCAATGTTACATTTTGACTGGCTTGGGCTGACACCTGTAAACAAAAAAAAAAGTAGGTGTAAGAATGAATGGCCATGTCAACCCTTTTAGAACTAAAATTTGGAATTGTGTTGTCCCAAACTAAGTAAAATAAACACAGATCATATCTCCAAAATTTGAGGCCTCTATAGATTTCTGGAACCCTCCAATTTGTACAGGATGAGTGCAAAATAATATTTTCAAAATTGAGTATTTTAATTATAATTTTTTCTATAAGTCTTGCTACCCTGTCCAGGGACATCCTTCCGAGGGCTTACTCGGGGGTCCTGACCATAGGCTGTTGGGCGATATGTGAGGTTTTTTAATCGGTAGGAGTTCGGTATAGCATCCATGAAGGATTTACCCTCGCATTAATAAAAAAATAGACTTTGTACCCTGACCCAGATTTAGTATTGTTAAAATTATATAAATTATTTCTCAATCATATTACAAAATTTCAGAATTAGTTCACTAGTTTAGTTTTTTAAAATCTAGTGCATCTTTATTTTGGAGGTGGGTCCTTCATTAGAGTACAAAAATGTGATAGGGAACTTCTTACAAAACAAAATTGAACTAAGTAACATTTTGTAATTTTTCTATTGGCCTTGCCTGTTATGAAATATTTTGTGGGGAATCATTGGCCTGATAGTCCTGTATTTAACTGCCAAGATTTCGAACCAAATCAATGCATCAAGTTTTGCAAAGGAAAATCATGTGAGTATGATATTTATTTTATAAACTTGGTTTAACAATAATGCATTATTGCCTACGTAGTACGTATTTATGAAGAAGCTGACCTGTGCGATGCCGGAACCCATCAAACCACCTCCAATTACAGTAACATTTTTGATTGCACTTTGCACTGCAGACGAACTAGAGAAATTCCTAGTTATAACTCTGAATTGAATCATTTTCGCTAGTAAACTAATGTTTATTGAAATATAACCGCTTTAGTAAATAGATTGTAAACGAAAGTTAAAAATTTAATTCCAAAGTACAATTAGTCACAGACGTACAATAAGTAGCAGACGAAACATTAATTATGATTGTGTGCGTTGGTCTTTCCATTCCGCTCGCTCTAAGGGGTTAGTGAATGCTGCTATCTCGTTTCTACACGTATAGCAACACTATACATGACATTTAAAAAAAAATGACGTCCGCCTGGTTTTTGAAAGGTTTAAGCTGCCGATGCTGCAGTTTGACGTATTAGATACCTCTCATTAATGTAGGGGCCAAACTCAGGCACTTCTTTTCAAGATTAAATTTAATGCTAACATAAAAATAAGTGTGGCAAACTGTGATTCAGCATTTAATTAGTTCAGAATTGCATTTCAATATAATGCCTGTAATCTTCGATGATATTGAGTATACAATATATAAAAATTAAGCCCGATTTCCGTGGTCACGGCATCACGCGTGAAATGCTTGACCGATTTCACTAATTCTTTTTTGTTGTGTTTGATTCTGTCAGGAGAAGGTTTTAAAAAAATTGGTGCGAAACTATTAGCAGAAATGGTTTTTATTGCGATTTTGAATCGGATCATAGAACTGGAAACTCCGAAATGGAAACCGGGAACAGAAAGTCTAAGAGATAATTTTGCAATCCAATATAGCCGCCGCGTCGAAATCACAAAATTTCATGATGGGTATCGTTTAAGGGGGATTTTGGTACGCTGAGTACGAATAGCATGATAATTTTGCAATCCAATTTGGCCGCCGCGCCGAATTCACAAAATTTCATGATGGGTATCGTTTAAGGGGGATTTTGGTACGCTGAGTACGAATCTCATGATACTTTTGCAATCCAATATGGCCGCCGCCCTGAAATCACCAAATTTCATGATGGGTATCGTTAAAGGGGGTTTTTGGTATGCTGAGTACGAATCACATGATAATTTTGCAATTAAATATGGCCGCCGTGCCGAAATCACAAAATTTCATGATGGGTATTGTTTAAGGGGGATTTTGGTACGCTGAGTACGAATTTCATGATAATTTTGCAATCCAATATGGCCGCCGCGCCGAAATCACAAAATTTCATGATGGGTATCGTTTAAGGGGTTTTTTGGTATGCTGAGTACGAATCACATGATAATTCTGCAATCCAATATGGCCGCCGCGCCGAAATCACAAAATTTTCGTGATGGGTATCGTTTAAGGGGTTTTTTGGTATGCTGAGTACGAATCACGTGATAATTTTGCAATCCAATATGGCGGCCACGCCGAAATCACAAAATTTCATGATGGGTATCGTCTAAGGGGTTTTTTTGTATGCTGAGTACGAATCACATGATAATTTTGAAATCCAATATGGCCGCCACGCCGATATCACAAAATTTCATGATGGGTATCGTTTAAGGGGTTTTTTGGTATGCTGAGTACGAATCACATGATAATTTTGCAATCCAATATGGTCGCCGCGCGCAAACTCACAAAATTTCATGATGGGTATCGTTTAAGGGGTTTTTTGGTATGCTGAGTACGATATACATGATAATTTTGCAATCCAATATAGCCGCCGCGTCGAAATCACAAAATTTCATGATGGGTATCGTTTAAGGGGGATTTTGGTACGCTGAGTACGAATCACATGATAATTTTGCAATCCAATTTGGCCACCGCGCCGAAATCACAAAATTTCATGATGGGTATCGTTTAAGGGGGATTTTGGTACGCTGAGTACGAATCTCATGATACTTTTGCAATCCAATATGGCCGCCGCCCTGAAATCACCAAATTTCATGATGGGTATCGTTAAAGGGGGTTTTTGGTATGCTGAGTACGAATCACATGATAATTTTGCAATCAAATATGGCCGCCGTGCCGAAATCACAAAATTTCATGATGGGTATCGTTTAAGGGGGATTTTGGTACGCTGAGTACGAATCACATGATAATTTTGCAATCCAATATAGCCGCCGCGTCGAAATCACAAAATTTCATGATGGGTATCGTTTAAGGGGGATTTTGGTACGCTGAGTACGAATCACATGATAATTTTGCAATCCAATTTGGCCACCGCGCCGAAATCACAAAATTTCATGATGGGTATCGTTTAAGGGGGATTTTGGTACGCTGAGTACGAATCTCATGATACTTTTGCAATCCAATATGGCCGCCGCCCTGAAATCACCAAATTTCATGATGGGTATCGTTAAAGGGGGTTTTTGGTATGCTGAGTACGAATCACATGATAATTTTGCAATCAAATATGGCCGCCGTGCCGAAATCACAAAATTTCATGATGGGTATTGTTTAAGGGGGATTTTGGTACGCTGAGTACGAATTTCATGATAATTTTGCAATCCAATATGGCCGCCGCGCCGAAATCACAAAATTTCATGATGGGTATTGCTTAAGGGGTTTCTTGGTATGCTGAGTATGAATCACGTGATAATTTTGCAATCCAATATGGGCGCCGCGCCGAAATCACAAAATTTTCGTGATGGGTATCGTTTAAGGGGTTTTTTGGTATGGTGAGTACGAATCACATGATAATTTTGCAATCCAATATGGCGGCCGCGCCGAAATTACAAAATTTCATGATGGGTATCGTCTAAGGGTTTTTTTTGTATGCTGAGTACGAATCACATGATAATTTTGAAATCCAATATGGCCGCCACGCCGATATCACAAAATTTCATGATGGGTATCGTTTAAGGGGTTTTTTGGTATGCTGAGTACGAATCACATGATAATTCTGCAATCCAATATGGCCGCCGCGCCGAAATCACAAAATTTTCGTGATGGGTATCGTTTAAGGGGTTTTTTGGTATGCTGAGTACGAATCACGTGATAATTTTGCAATCCAATATGGCGGCCACGCCGAAATCACAAAATTTCATGATGGGTATCGTCTAAGGGGTTTTTTTGTATGCTGAGTACGAATCACATGATAATTTTGAAATCCAATATGGCCGCCGCGCCGAAATCACAAAATTTCATGATGGGTATCGTTTAAGGGGTTTTTTGGTATGCTGAGTACGAATCACATGATAATTCTGCAATCCAATATGGCCGCTGTGCCGTAATCACAAAATATCATGATGGGTATCGTTTAAGGGGGATTTTGGTACGCTGAGTACGAATCTCTTGATAATTTTGCAATCCAATATGGCCGCCGTGCCACCGTTGTTAAATTTCATGTTGGATATTGTTTATGGAGGTTTTCGGTATGCTGAGTAAGAATTTCATGTTAATTTTGCAATCCAATATGGCCACCGCGCCACTGTTGCGAGATTTCTGTCAGTATGCTGCGATACCAAAAAACCCCTTTCACGATATCCAAAATGAAATTTTACAACAGTGGTTCGGCGGCCATCTTGGATTGTAAAATTGACCTAAAATTCGTATTCAGCATACCAAAAAACCCCTTCTACGATATGCAGCATGAAATTTTGTGATTTCGGCGTGGCGGCCATATTGGATTTCAAAACTATCATGTGATTCGTACTCAGCATACAAAAAAACCCCTTAGATGATACCCATCATGAAATTTTGTGATTTCGGCGCGGCCGCCATATTGGATTGCAAAATTATCATGTGATTCGTACTCAGCATACCAAAAAACCCCTTAAACGATACCCATCACGAAAATTTTGTGATTTCGGCGCGGCGGCCATATTGGATTACAAAATTATCATGAGATTCGTACTCAGCATACCAAAAAACCCCTTAGACGATACCCATCATGAAATTTTGTGATTTTGGCGCGGCGGCCATATTGGATTGCAAAATTATCATGTGATTCGTACTCAGCATACCAAAAAACCTCTTAGACGATACCCATCATGAAATTTTGTGATTTCGGCGCGGCGGCCATATTGGATTGCAAAATTATCATGAGATTCGTACTCAGCGTACCAAAATCCTCCTTAAACGATACCCATCATGAAATTTTCTGAATTTGGCGCGGCGGCCATATTGGATTGCAAAATTAACCCAAAATTCGTACTCAGCATACCAAAAAAACCCCTTATATGATATGCAACATGAAATTTTACAACGGTGGCGTGGTGGCCATATTGGATTGCAAAATTAACCTGAAATTCGTACTCAGCATACCAAAAAACCCCATAAACGATATCCAACATGAAATTTTACAATGGTGGCGCGGCGGCCATATTGGATTGCAAAATTAACCTGAAATTCGTACTCGTACTACTATTTTTTTCCCAAAAGCGTTTGACATCTTAGATCGTATGTCCATCTATTTATAATCCGGACCAGTGTGCGGCCGGCCAGCCGCAACAAAAAAAGCGCATTGATGTTACGAGTTGGATCAAAACGGTCTACCACTGTTGACCGAAATTCATTTGATCATTTGACGTGTGACCGAAAAAACATTAGGCCATTCTACTACTGATCGAATGAACAATTGACCAAAAGAGTTTTTATCGAACAAACATTTGGTATTTTTACTACTGATCGAATGAACGTTTGGCCGAAAAACAGTTGGCTAAAGAATATTTTAACAGGGGCTGAATCAAAATGGCTAGGTTAGGTTAGGTTAGAACTGCGACCACAATGCACGAGCCGAGCGAGCGAAGCGAGCGTGCCGCGGCAGCGGCCGGCGAGTGCCAGTACCGAATTCTACTTATTTCGCTTTTGTTTGTTAAAATATTCTTTAGTCAACTGTTTTTCGGTCAAACGTTCATTCGATCAGTAGTAAAAGTACCAAATGTTTGTTCGATAAAAACGCTTTTGGTCAATTGTTCATTCGATCAGTAGTAGAATGGCCTAATGTTTTTTCGGTCACACGTCAAATGATCAAATGAATTTCGGTCAACAGTGGTAAACCCGGATCAAAACGTTACACATTGTATCATTACAAGGCGCGCATTGCAATGCTCGGATCACCTGCCTCACTGCTGTAACCTCGTCTTGTATCATTACAAGGTGCGCATTGCAATGGTCGGTTCACCTCCCACACTGGCTGTAATTCTCGACTAACATTACATTACGCGCGAATGCTCCCGGTGAGGGAGCACCTTTAGAAAAAAATGATGTTTTGTAACATCATTTTTTTCTAAAGGTGCTTTAGCCTCAATTGCATTTTTGAAGACCTATCTATGGATACCCCACACGTATGGGTTTGATGAAAAAAAATCTTTTCGTTTCAGTTCTGAGTATGGGGACCCCCAAAATTTACTGCTTTTTTCTAGTTATATTTAAAAATCTTAATGCGGTTCACAGAATACATCTACTTACCAAGTTTCAAGTGCATAGGTCTTATAGTTTCGGAGAAAAGTGGTTGTGACATTCGGACGGACAGACAGACAGACATGACGAATCTATAATGGTTCCGTTTTTTGCCATTTGGCTACGGAACCTTAAAAGAGGTATTTTAAGATACTCTTATTTCATTAAAATAAATCTTATTGAACTAGGCGGCTAACTCCTTCCCTGTAGTTGCGTTAGTGTGTGTGGTTTTTATATGTGTTAGTTTTGGCGTACTTTTCAATCTCTAATGCTTTGTCTGCTACTTATTGTAAGTCTGTGCAATTAGTTCACGTCAAAAAGATTAGGCTGTAGGCTGTGGTGGATGGAGGGGAGAGAGGAGGGTAGGGGGGTAAGTACCGTGATCAGAGGGAGGGGGAGTGCGATACTGGTGGCAACGTAGAGGGAGAATATACCTCTCCCTCTACGGGTGGCAATGACACTCAAAAGTCAAAGAGAATGTAACAATGACACTTTTGGCAACATGCGCATGCGCATGGCATGCCTTGTTTTTGTTTTTTATCCCTCTACGGTTTTTTATTACCATTCCGCTCAGGAAAATAAAATTTAACGATTTATAGTTGAAACGATATTGAATTTACAACTACCTACATTTATAATAATGACATGATTATGGATAAGGCTATTTCTCCTGGTTGCTTAAATTTGATGGTCACACGCTTATATTTTCTAAACCGTATGAGTTAGAAAGAAATGTTTTAAAATAGTGGATAAAACAGCTATTAAGCTATAAAATACATGAAATTTGTTGCAATAGAAGTAAATATTCATACCAAAAATTAACACGAAAGGTCAAAACCGGGGTCATATTTCGCATTCTACTCGTGTCACACTTCCCGATTCAGTTAAACATTTGGTTACTGCTTCACCAAATTTCCATAGATTTTAAAGTTACATACACTAAATTCACCGTAATAACATACACTACACACACAGTATTACAAAAAAAAATCTTCTAACTATTATTTAGAACTTAAAACACAATATACATCGGTCACACAAATCTAGGTACTCTAAATTTGCGTAGTAAACGGTTTACTGTTGACCAAAACGACCGCCCCAATAACAAAACTTAACTTAACTGAACGTAATTCGTGATCGGGCATCGCGGGAGTGCAACGTAAAACTCCTGGCTCCTTGAGAAAAAAAAATATCAGTAAGTTTCTACATTTGACACTTAATTCGAGTACTTTTCGTGGGTGACTTTTTGTACATTGTATAATAGCTATTGAAGTCAGAGTTTATTCATCGAAACCGCAAATTAATTGAGATATTTATGTAGTATTTAATTTAATACGTAACGGCTAAACTTTGTCGGAATTTAAAAAAAAGCTATGTTTTCGTTACCTTCGTGTCACATCCTTCGTGGCGTTTTACCCATGAAGGTGAGTTTATGCCACGAAGGTGATCTCTGACTAGTTTCAGTAAGAGTGGTACTCTTTTAGATTCGTATTGTAGTAGATATGTAGCGGAATAATAGTAAAACAAATAAGTAGGTACCTACAATCATGGCAAACGACAGAGCAATACCTATAACATTCCGTGTGAAGCCCTTTTATAGGAGTAGAAATTCCACCGGACGTTATGCCAGATCCAAACCGTCTAAAACCCACATCGTAGCTACTTACCCGTCTAGTATTAGGCGCCCCGGGTAACTCCTTAGAAAGATGTATCAGGGTACCCGACAGGCTTAGGCTATCACCGTGGCCTCGCCTACGGGTTCGGGTGTTATCTTGCGTGTTTTGGGTTAGTTCAGATGCTTTTCCGATTCTTAAGACGTGCGGCATGCTAAGAACTTTTGGACAAAGACACAATGACCGTCGCGTCCAAGTCTCAAGGAGAAATCCCGGGAAAGAGTCATGCCACCTAAAGCTTAATCAAGGCACCTACTACCTTATACTTATATCAACTTAAATACACTCTCGAGAACAAACTTGTAAACATGGCTAAGGAGTGAGATGGGTATATAATACTTCAGCAAGGTCTAATCACCTTTTTTGAAAAACAGAGCCACCGCACTCCCGCTCCACGCTTTAGGTGTTTGTCCCTGTTGGAGGACGGCATTAAAGAGACTCGTCCGCTCTTTGAGAACTAGAGTCCCGCCAGCTTTAAGAAGCTCAGTCGTTATTCCGTCCTCTCCAGGGATTTATTGGTTTTTAGTTGTTCGAGAGCAGCCCTGACCTCGCCCTGGTCAATATCCAGAATGTCTTCGGTATAGTGGCGCATTAGTGGGGCTCTATGGTCGCGGTCGCTAGGTCCCGTCGGTCTTTTTTTCCGTGATGCATATAGTTATCTGTAGAAGCTCCTAACTTCTTCAAGAATCTCGAACCTCGAGGTCTCGGTTTTGCCACCCGCTGTCTTCAATTTTGTCAGACGAGGTCTTCCGAGCTGTTGGGCAAAGACTTTAGTACCCCAATTTTGTGTGATCGCTGCCTCTACGATATTGGTGTTATTACGTCTGAGGTCGCGTCATAGCAGCTTTCGGATTTTGATGTTTAAATCTCTCTGGTCTGACGAAGACTAAAAGTAAGCAAAAGTAAAATTTAGACTCAGTTCAGCCGAGAACTCAGTGCGAACACAGCATGCATCCTAATTATCGCACTTCAATGAAATGTAGATGGCGTTTCCCGTCTGATTTTCATGAGCTCGAGGGTCTCGGGCGAAAGCTGGGAACACCTATTTTTGCTTTTTTCCAGACTGAAACCTTCGGGACACTTGTTGTAGCGTCCTGACTACAGTGTCGGCCTTATCGTGATCGTTGCCAGTGGTTTCCTGCAGATCGAAACGATTTTGAAGCTCCAATTGAAACTTCTCGGCACACAAAGCTATTTGGAGCGCAGTAGGTCGGAGAGTAGGCTTCATCATCCGGGCCCTTTCGACGCGGAAGTCTAAATTCAGAGACGCTCTGACGAGTCGGTGATCATTCCCGGTATTAAACCTGTTGATCACAGAGACATCTTCTCCAAATATACACCTCCTGTCCGACATGATGAATTTTATCTCGTTCCTTGTGACCTTGTTGGGGCTTCGCCAAGTCCACCTTCTATTAAAAAATGAGTTCATCAAGAAGAGCCCCTGAGCCTCAAGACAGTTGATAAGCATACTGCCCCGCGGCCCCCGGTCATTTCTACGCCCAACACCAAAAAGTCCGATTTTCGTTTCACCGCGTTCTTGTACTCCCACTTTGACAGTGAAGTCCCCTATCATAACATTGTAGTGAGTCTTGGCAGTACCGTGTAATGCTTTCACCACGTCCTCGTACACGGTCTCAACTGCCTCGTCAGTGATTCTCGAAGTTGGGGCATAGGTACACCTGAATCACCTTCAGGGAGTCCTGTTGGTAAGTCTCAGTATTACGTATGCTACCCGACTACCCGAGGCGAAACACTGCTGATCTCCACAATGCTGCTAAGTTCCTTTTTCACCGTAAAGCCGACACCGCCCTCGGAAGAATGTCTTCCATCACCTTCCCAAAAGTAGAATAGGTCACCCGACCCAAGGGTTAGCGTGTCCTCCCCCTTTCTTCGGACTTCACACAACACCAGAATGTGCCAGTTTATGCGACCCAGTTCTACCTCGAGTTCGGTGAGGCGATCGTCCAGCCGCAGAGTGCTTCCATTATAAGTAGCCAGGTTCGGACATTCTCACATAACATCATCTAGCCCAAATTAAGACAATATAAGCTTATGCTATGGGATCTAGACAACTGATAATTTGCCACTTTGTGCCAAAGAGATGTACTGTGTTATTTTTATAATATATTATGGTTCCAGAATAACTTTTACGTCAAAAGCATGTGTAGTGTAGGTATAGGATCTGGTAATTGTTTTTAGTTAAGTAGGTAGCTGTTACCATATAACTGACGAATGAACAAATTAACTTATAATTTGTACTTAAATAATGATTAATAATGTCTGTAAAGCTACTGCGTCACCTTCGTGGATCGTCGCGTCACCTACGTGGGATCAAATAATTCAAAACCTTATTCTTCCAAATCTGACTCAAAATTTAACTTGTTGACTTATATATGTTACTTAACTTACCAAACGCTTTGAGTTTGTTAAAAAAAATTGTTGAAATAATCAGTATTTAAAATTTACCATGAAGGTGACGATGAGAATCGTAAAAAGTAGAAATAGCCATAAAACTTTGACTATTTAACACTATTTAACAATGTTAGATGGTAGGGATAAAAAGATATTATATTGCATCTGATCTACGTTTTATTTAAAGTTAACTGAAAAAAATATGCCTAGTTTTTTGTGTCTGAGCTTTACAAAGCAAGCAAGATCACCGCAGGCCTTCAAATAACGGTAAAAAAAAGTATCGTTACCTCTTCTGACCGGCTGCTAACGTTAGTACAGAAAGTATCGGTAATAAATTCACGTTAAATTGTCGGTAGCGGTTACTTACAAAAAATATGAACTAACGTTCTATTACCGGTAGTTCGAATCGGTAATTTTGTAAATATCAATGACGTGGGAGGCCCAGTCATTGGGATTGTTGGCGTTGAAGACGTGTAACTGCAGTAGTGAACTAAAGCGAAACATTTATCAGTCAGTAGGAACATCATCATCATAATCTCAGTCGATATGACGCGTACTGCTATCACAAGTGCGGCGACGGGGCCATGTGTGGCTATGAGAAAGAGTACAAAATGCCGCCACCCTAATTTATCCTGAGGGTGTCCTAAGAGGCGACTAAGGGACAGTTTCGCAAAAAGATCCATTGCGTGGAGAAGGTAAACTCAAAATGAAACCCAGTTGTCAGTAAAATTATAATCGTAAACCCAAGTTGAAGAGCATTATGGGCAGCTTGAAAAATTTGAACGGCGCGCGCGCCGGGTCGTCGCAATCTGCGACTGTCCATTTCCACACGGCAATAGCATAGCCTAAAGATCATAATTTAAACTCGATTGACCTCTCTAGACGGACGGCTTCGTCGAACGATGGTGATCGACGAAGCCGTCTAGACAGGTCGTGCGGGCTGGCTATTCGTGCAGGGGGAAGGGGACGAGACGCGGGAGGGCATTTTCCGAACTGCGAACAAAATTTTGTTCGTGTTTCGGGAAAGACTTTCTGGGCTGGCGCTTCGCGACCGTTTGCCTCTATTTTTTTAATTCGATTTCTTTAATTAATTACAAAATAATTAAAACGGTGCCTACGAAAATTACATGATAATTTTGCAATCCAATATGGCCGCCGCGCCGAAATCAAAAAATTTCATGATGGGTATCGTTTAAGGGGTATTTTAGTATGCTGAGTACGAATTACATGATAATTTTGCAATCCAATATGGCCGCCGCGCCATAATTACAAAGTTACATGATGGCTATCGCTAAAGGGGTTTTTGAGTGTGCTGAGTACGAATTACATGATAATTTTGCATTCCAATATGGCCGCCGCGCCGTATTTTTAAAATTTCATGATGGGTATCGTTTAAGGGGTTTTTTAGTATGCTGAGTACGAATTACATGATGATTTTGCAATCCAATATGGCCGCCGCGCCGTAATTACAATATTATATGATGGGTATCGCTAAAGGGGTTTTTGAGTATGCTGAGTACGAATTACATGATAATTTTGCAATCCAATTTAGCCGCCGCGCCGTAATTACAAAATTAAATGATGGGTATCGTTTAAGGGGTTTTTTTGTATGCTGAGTACGAATCACATGATAATTTTGCAATCCAATATGGCCGCCGCGCCGTATTTTCAAAATTTCATGATGGGTATCGTTTAAGGGGTTTTTAGTATGCTGAGTACGAATTACATGATAATTTTCAATCCCATATGGCCGTCGCGCTGTAATTACTAAATTTCATAATGGGTATCGTTTAAGGGGATTTCAGTATGCTGAGTACGAATTACATGATAATTTTGCAATCCAATATGGCCGCCGCGCTGTAATTACAAAATTTCATGATGGGTATCGTTTAAGGGGTTTTTGAGTATGCTGAGTACGAATTACGGCCATATTGGAGTGCAAAATCATCATGTAATTCGTACTCAGCATACTCAAAAACCCCTTAAACGATACCCATCATGAAATATTGTAATAACAGCGCTGCGGCCATATTGGATTGCAAAATTATCATGTGATTCGTACTCAGCATACTCAAAAACCCCTTAAACAATACCCAGCATGAAATTTTGTGATATCGGCGCGGCGGACATATTGGATTGCAAAATTATCACGTGATTCGTACTCGGCATACTCAAAAACCCCTTAAACGATACCCATCATGAAATTTTGTAATTACAGCGCGGCGGCCATATTGAATTGCAAAATTATCATGTGATTCGTACTCAGCATACTCGAAAACCCCTTAAACGATACCCATCATGTAATTTTGTAATTACGGCGCGGCGGCCATATTGGATTGCAAAATTATAATGTAATTCGTACTCAGCATACTAAAATACCCCTTAAACGATACCCATCATGAAATTTTGTGATTTTGGCGCGGCGGCCATATTGGATTGCAAAATTATCATGTAATTCGTACTCGGCATACTCAAAAACCCCTTAAACGATACCCATCATGAAATTTTGTGATTTTGGCGCGGCGGCCATATTGGATTGCAAAATTATCATGTAATTCGTACTCAGCATACTGAAATACCCCTTAAACGATACCCATCATGAAATGTTGTGATTTTGGCGCGGCGGCCATATTGGATTCCAAATTTACTATGCACCTAATTGGTAATCAGCATACACCAGCAAAATCTCTTAAACGACCATTTAAACGACACATCAGCCATCATCCACATTATGCTACACCCATCACCATCACCCATCAGATCACCCATCATTCATCATCCATCACCTATCACCCTGCACCTGTTATATTTCCGCTACATCTATATGCTGGTCTGCCATCTTAGTAGTATAAAAAGAAAACTAGCTAAGTGTGAGTCGGACCCAAGCACAGGGGGTTCCGTTCCGTACGATGTAAAACGGCTAAAACTCACGTTTGAGCTGGGAGCCTCTTAATCCCCTCTTTTTTCTGGTTTTTGTATGTTTTGTTATAGCGACAACAGAAATACATTGACGGAAAATTTCAGATATACCTATTACGGTTTCCGAGATACAGCCTCGTAATGGACAGACAGATAGATAGACATACAGACAGACAGACGGACGGCGAAGCCGAAGTAATGAATAGGGACCCGTTTTTACCCTTTGGGTATGGAGCCCAAAAAACGACATATTTATTTTTCCTTTTAGAACTGATTACGCGGTCTAACAAACATATCGAAAAGGTACTCTAATAATAAAACGTTAGCTCGTAAGCCGTGTGTAGTTATTATGCACAGAATGGCAACTGCCGCAACGGTCGCTTCATAGTACGCGGGATGGCAATGTCGCCGTCGCCGTCGGTAAAATATATCGTTAAGTATTCACATTAACACTAACACTTTACTAAACGTTAGAATTCAGTATTGTTACCAAGTATCGTTATAAATTTCCTAACGTTAGGCTGGTATCAAATGCAAATTACCGTTAGGTAACGGTAATTTTTCTGTTAGTTGCTAACGTTAACAACCCCCTGATCACCCCTCGGGGTTTAGGGGATACGCGTTACTTCTCATGAAGCTAACGTAATACCCTGAGGGCACAGTGTTTGGCTTCTTCAATTCGGTCTCTAAGATCTAAAATCCTAGGGATTAACGAAGGAGCCTACATTAGGAGGAAGGGCATTACGGAATTCCGTTCGGTGAGCAGCCCGCCTGGGGCAGTACCTCCACCCTGCAGAAGACCGCGGTAATAGTAACCTGGCTTCGTGCTGGGTTATGTTCTCCGTCGGTTAGCAGGGTTCCAGTGCTCATTGGGGTGACTTTGTGCCGGTGGCGGTGAGACCAGAGGCTCATATGTCTCCATTGGCTGGCATAGGCGCGGAATATTGGTACGGCGATCAGGGAGACCCGGTGAAACGGTTGACCGCTGACCGCCCGCAGGCTGTACGGGACCCGAACCTGGGGATTACGTAATCTCCGCCCCAGGAGGCTGAACCAGCAGCCTGTGTAAAGTCCCTGGTGCTGTAGTCGTGCCGGAGGAGGATACCGGAGTGGACGCGGCTACTGCATCGGGGGGGGGGGGGGGGGGACCGGGGGCCCTTCCGTACGCCGTGCCAATCTTCCGCACCACCTGTGCCTGCCTTTGGGGAATTAGAGCCTCGCTTAGTCTCTTGCGTCACCGACACACAGGCACCCCCTACCTTCTTTTATCCCCTTACACTTAACATCATGGCAAAAGGTCTAAAAAGAAAAAAAGTTTCCACAGCGGTTTCGTCGTCGTCCACACTAAATGTGGACTTCTGCAACATTTGAGGAATGCACTCAAACATCAACGTGATCCACCACCACCTGGAATCTGCGAGGCCGTACCTACTTATTTTTCCTGACGGAGACTAAGATATGCCTGAAGGACACATCTCACTTGATGTACCCTGGCTATAAGCTTGAGGCTAATTTCAGGCGTCAAGCTGGGGTATGCATATTCATACGGGAGGATATCTGCTGTCGCCGTCTCAGTGACCTGGAAGACAGGGACCTGCCTACATTATGGGCGCGCGCGGATCATGGGGGCCACACTCGGATCTACGCGTGCATTTACAGGTCCCATAGCGGTGATACGGAGACAGTTCGCCTTTTTGACCACCTGCAACAATCAACCGACAAGGCTAGTGAGCGGTATCCCTCCGCGATATATTGACTGGTTGGGTTCCGTGCGCACTGACTTTGCGGGGAAAGCTGCTCACGAATTTGCCCTGACCTACGGTTTCTCCCAACTGGTAAAATCTCATACGAGAATACCAGATAGGGAGAACGAGCAGAGTGCATTGCTGGACCTTCTGCTGACTACGCGGCCCGACGGATACACCACTTCAGTGGATGCACCACTTGGTTCATCGGACCACTGCCTCGTTCGGTCGCGAGTGCCTCTCGCAAGGCCTGAACCACCTCGGCCCAAGGAGTGGCGACATGTGTGGCACTACAAGTCAGCAGATTGGGATGGACTTCGAGAGTTCTTTGCGTCGTACCCGTGGAGGCGGCTTTGCTTCACTTCAGATGATATGGACTCCTGCGCTGCAGCAGTAGCTGAGGGGATCTTGGCGGGCATGGAATGTTATATTCCTAACCGCTGGATCCCGGCAGGAGCTAGGAAACGACCTTGGTTTAATCGGCTTTGTAGAAAAACTAGGATGTTGAAAGAAACTGCCTACAGAGCTTGGACCACGGCTCGCGCTAACTCAGATCCTGGCATCTCTGAAGTGAAACGCAAACTGAATGCCGCTTCGAGGGCCAGTAAAAGAGCGGTTGCCAGGGCTAAATTCGATTTCGTCGGCAGAATTGGTCAGCGACTAGCCGGCTACCCCTCTGGAAGTCGTGAATTCTGGTCGCTCGCCAAAGCTGCCGAGGGAAACTTTTGTCGGTCGGGGTTACCACCTCTACATAGACTGGATGGTAGTCTGGCCCAGAGTGCCAAGGAGAAGGCCGACCTTTTGGGTTCTCTCTTTGCCTCCAACTCGACCATGAACGATGGAGGTGTGCTTCCGCCTGGTATCCCGAAGTCAGGCGGGAGCTTCAATCCCTGGATATTCATAAGTCGAGTGGGCCGGACGGCATTCCTGCGGTGGTACTTAAGCGGTGTGGTCCGGAGTTGTGTCCGGTACTTACACGTCTTTTCACGCTTTCATACTCCATGAAGCAAGTCCCGGCGTCGTGGAAGATCGCGCACGTGCATCCTGTGCCCAAGAAGGGTGACAGGACCGACCCGGCCAATTATAGGCCTATAGCCGTCACCTCCCTTTTATCTAAGGTGATGGAGCGTGTAATTAATACACAGCTTCTGAGGTACCTTGAGGAACATGACCTGCTCAGTGTCCGGCAGTACGGTTTCCGTCACGGTCGCTCGACGGGCGATCTTCTTGTGTACCTCACACACCGCTGGGCGGCGGCTATCGAGAGTAAGGGTGAGGCTTTAGCAGCGAGCCTCGACATCTCGAAAGCCTTTGACCGGGTCTGGCACCGTGGTCTTCTTACGAAATTGCCCTCCTATGGACTGCCCGAGAGTTTATGCGGATGGGTGTCCAGCTTTCTGGCCGGTAGAAGCATCTGGGCCGTCGTTGACGGCAGCTGTTCTGACTGCATGGCCATAAACGCTGGAGTACCACAAGGCTCAGTGTTGTCCCCTACTTTGTTTCTGCTGCATATCAATGACATGTTGTCTATTGACGGCATTCATTGTTATGCGGACGACAGTACGGGCGACACTTATTACACGGGCCGCCCCGGTATCTCTCGGGTTGCAGTGGAAGAAAGTCGTGAACAACTTGTGTCTGAAGTCGAGGCTACTCTCAATATTGAATCGACCGGATTGGGGTCGACAAAATCTTGTCCAATTCAACCCTACCAAGACACAAGTTTGTGTTTTCACCGCAAAAAAGACCCCATTCACTGTGGCGCCACAATTTCAGGGCACATCTCTCACCATCTCTGAAAGTATAGGGATCCTTGGTGTTGACATCTCCAGTGATGTGCAGTTCCGCAGTCACTTGGAGGGCAAGGCCAAGCTGGCGTCCAGGAAGCTCGGAGTGCTCAGAAGGGCGCGGCGGTACTTTACTGCGGCGCAAGCACTGCTTCTCTACATATAAGTCGCAAGTGCGTCCGCATATGGAGTACTGCTGTCACCTCTGGGCAGGGGCACCCGAATACCAGCTTCGTCCATTTGACTCGGTGCAAAGGCGAGCTATGAGAGTTGTCAACGATCCCATACTTGCAGGTGGTGTGGAACCTCTTAGTGACTGGAGAGACTTTGCTTCTCTGTGTGTGTTCTACCGCCTGTACAACGGTTTGTGCTCTGAAGAATTGTTTGATATGATGCCTACGGCTACATTCTATCATCGCACCGCTCGCCATAGACAGGGTATTCATCCTCACACGTTGCGTCCTGAGCGCTCGAGCACGGTGAGATCTGGTAGAGGCTTTCTTCCGCGTACGCTTAGGTTGTGGAATGATCTCCCTGCTTCGGTTTTCCCAAACGCCTACAGTATGGGGTTCTTCAAAAGGGGACTTAGAAGGTTTTTAAAGAGTCGGCAGCGCGATTGTGGCGCCTCTGGTGTTGCAAACGTCCATAGGCTGCGGTGACCACACCGGTACATCTGGTGGGGCCGTATGCTTGTCTGCCACTCGAGTGGTATAAAAAAAAAAAGAAAAAAAATAGAGTTTTAAAAAATGTGATGCGTACGTTTCGTTACACGTTTTACAAAATTACTCAATTTGTAATAAGAACACCAAATATAATATTCTGAAAATAAATAAACACATAATTTAAATCCCTTTTAACTTCTCTGTCATTCAATCAGAAAAAAAATCATTTGGTCAGATTCAATATAAAATAAAAATAAGATATCTTATTTTTAGTTTTTAGCTATAAACAAAATTCTTGCTTTGTAGTTAGAAACGTTTTACGTCATCAATTTGACTTTGACAAGTGACACTACATAACTTTATTTATTTTGATTTCGTTATTTCTCGAGTGATTTTTTATTTAAAAGTATTTTAGAATTTCTTATCGTGTTAGTTTCATAGTTATCAAAATGTATTTGTTATCATATCGTCTACCAAATCCATTTATGACAGGTATGTCTAAGTGTTTTCTTCATAATATCTTGTTCTGATAACACGAACCTTATCATCATTATTTATGCTATACTTTGTATCGTACGCTATCTACTACATGTTACTATATGCGTTGATATAACCTGTTATAAGTGTTATACTCAGCGGTACATTTTACCGGATTGTTTACGTCGACACATCGGTTTCACTTTGCGGCCGGCACTCGTACAAACAGCACACCTCATTCAAAATGAATAAATTAGTTGGTATTACGCGGCAATTTTCCAGTTCTTCTTCTTTCAATGCAATTAAAACGGTGACTGTTGTCGGCGGTGGCCTTATGGGATCTGGAATCGCCCAAGTAAGTCTAAAATGAAACTATTATTACTTTAAGTTTAGTTGATTGTTCTTATTTAAGTTGTTGCACAGGATTATTTTATAAAATTGACTGGATGATGGCGCCCGCGGCTTCTCCCGCTTGAAATCCAGTTCCCGTTCCAGCATTCCATGGGATCTTATTCTAGGAATGAACTAGAATATGTATTATTTCAGACTATTTATCTATCCCTGTACCAAATTTCAGTTATATCCGTTTAGCCATTAGAGTGTGGAAGAGTCAAAATAAAAGTGAAAATCACCCATGCACACTTACAAACTTTCACATTTATAACATTAGTAAGATTGTAAGAAAATGTAAGTAGGTATGAAATTCATAAACATACTGAACTTTGTACTTTGTACCATAACCGCAGTAGCAGAAGTTGTTTAAATGTTTAACTACATCAAAATACATTAAATTAAATAAAAAAGCATTGTAGATATTGGTATACTTGTAGTGAAGTCATTTCAATCTATACTAATATTTTTTTTGTTGGTTTCTTTGTTTGTAACGAATAGGCTCCGGAACTACTGGACCTCTTTGCAGTGAACATAGGCTATATTTTATTCCCGTATACCCACGGGAACGGGAACTACACGGGTGTAACCGCGTGACGTCCGCTAGTAGGTGATATTTGTAAGTTCATCAAAATTCAACAATGCAACCTTGTAACGGCAGGCATAAAATAATAAATTTTTTCGTTTTGTGAGAACTGCACAATTGCTTAACTTTTTCAATTATCTTTACATATTTATTGTAATAATGACAGATACAAGTAATTTTACTTTTTGCTTTCACTAAAAATGTATGTATGAACTGTCAGACATCAAATGTTACCTATTAAAATGATGCCACTTTACTCAATACTAGCGGACGTCACGCGGTTTCACCCGCGTTTTTCCCGTTCCCGTGGGAATACGGGAATAAAATATAGCCTATGTTCACCGCAAAGAGTGTAGCTTCCCAACAGTGAAAGAATTTTTCAAATCGGTATAGTAGTTCTGCAGCCTATTCGTTACAAACAAAAAACAATTTTTTCCTCTTTATAATATTAGTATAGATAATACTGAAGTATATAGGCTTTGAAATATTGAGGTTTATTAAGATAAGTATGTTTACTCACCCCAAAGTCCTTTTCAAACCATTTGAAGTACCTACGTGATTTTTTTATTTATTTATTTATGTACTTACACACAAGAAATATAAAAAGTATGACAAAAAGAAAGATAGGTACAATGGTACTGCTTATTTCTATAAGAAATATCTCCCAGCAGACCAGCGAAAGGAGAACATGAAGAAGAAAAAAGAAATGAAAAAGTGTGTAAATAAAGGAATAGGGTAAAACTGAAATAATATACATACAAAATTAACGAAAGAATATATAGGTACTTACATCTTAATAAGTTGTTAATAGGTATAAATATAAATACATAATAATATGTACTTACTTACATAAACTTAATAAATACATAAATAGGTTTATAGTGTAGACATATAATATTCACGGACTTTCCTTTTGAAAGTTGTGAGAGTTTTGCTGTCTCTGATGGCGGGCGGTAGTGAGTTCCACAACCTGACCGCATGCACAGTGAAGGAATATGAATAGAAATCAGTTTTGTGACGAGGGAGTTTGAGAAGTAGGTATTCCTCCTTATTCTGTTCAAAAACACTTTTCATTTTCCTGTTCGAATTGTGTAACCTTGTAATGATAGTCGTCATTGCAACTGATTGATGACTACTGTGTAATCTGTGTATAGTCACTTTTCTGTCTGCAGCCAAACCCCTTCTGTCTTTCCTCTGACTACCTTACAGGCACTTCTTAGGTTTTGTTGATTAGATAAGAACTGAAGATAGTGACATCCACAATAGATCAGGAATGGTTGGAGTGATATTAGTTTAGGCTAGAATTGCCACTCTCTTGAATAATAATAATAGTCACTTCTGTATATGAAAAGAAAATCTTTAGCTATACAGGTCACAAAATAACACTTATGAACAGTAAAATGATTGCTTCTAGCTTCTACATTTATACTTACTGCCAGATTCGCAAAGCCGGTAGAGCCGGAGAGAAAAGAACTTGGCAATAAAACTCACTGCCACTCTTTTTCTTTTTTTATATGCACTAAATGTTGAGCTGGCAAACCAAAAAGAAGAATAGGGGGTTGGATCGTCCGCCCGGAGTTGCCTGCATCTCCCACAAAAAATAATAAAACCAAATAGAGCATATTTCCAAAGCACAGTCTTCCACAAAAAAATAATGGAACCAAAAAGGATATCACAAAACAGCCTGCCATCACAAACACATTGTCTCAACAACTGAATTATTCCCAGTGTTACAATGCGTTTGTATGGGAAATATGTTATAGAAATGAAATTTCTATCAGTGAAATCTATTAGATTATCTGATCACATTGTATATGCTCATTAAGTATGAATAAGGCCTCCCACATACTTGCGTCTTTCAACCGTGTCGTCGTAAAAACTGCCCGCGCGTATTGAGTAGCCACATGTTGATCCAGTAGTGCGGTGATATTTTTAAACTAATTATAGGATAAAAGGGAGTTACATTGTGTCCGTGAATATTTAACATAAGTACAATAACACTAAAGAACATTTGTTTTTCTATAAAAATGATCGGAAATTACGTTTTAAGATTTCGTTAAGTACATAAAAGGGCTATCGCATCTCGACGGTCGTAGTCGGGAGGCACCTCTCCGTGATCCTAGATGCCTTCAGCGCCCGCGTTTACAGAGAGGCGCTCGATAGCGTTGGGATGCGGGCTTGAGTTTTTGTCAGCTCCTCGGGGAGTCAAGCCACAAATCTTTTAAAGATTCCGTTATGTTCATAAAATCGTGTTAAGAGCGCTATCGTCGCATCTCGGCGACCGCGGCACCGATGCTGACAAAGACCTAACGATTCTCGACGAACGCTAGTGTGTGGGAAGCCCTTGAAATTCGCACGGAACTGAGAAAGGCTCTAAAAACCTACCTTTTGTACATAAATTTTATGTTTTGTCAGCGCCGTACCTGTCGTGTTATCGAGGTGAATCGCCTTGGTACCACGACAGGCTGGTGCATGCGCCCCAGTATTGTTTGCAGGGCATCTGTATGTTAGTTTAAAACAATTATTTTTATTTATTTTTTGTAAATCTTACTTCTTACTAATCCTACTTCCTACTAACCTACTAATATTATAAATGCGAAAGTTTGTGAGTGTGGATGTGTGGATGTTTGTTACTTTTTCACGCTCTAACGGCTGAACGGATCTGGCTGAAATTTGATATAGGGGTAGATATAGGTCTGGCTGGAATAACACATAGGCTACTTTTTATCCCGGGAATAAGAGTTCCCACGGGAAGCGGGAACGGGAACAAAACTTGAAGCGGGCGGAGCTGCGGGCGTCAGCTAGTTCTCTTGTACTGCTGTTCACAACACAGCAACACACTAATATTATAAACCCGAAAGTTTGTTCGGATGAATGATGAGTGGATTTTTGTTACTCTTTCACACAAAAGCTACTGAATGAATATACATTTGTGGGAGACTGTGCTTCGGAAATATGCTATATTTGATTTATGTAGCTTGGCTTATACATAAGGATAAGACATAGACTACTTTTTGTCCCGAGAACAAATTCTTGTGGGGAACGGGTGCGGAAAAACTACACTACGCGGACACAGCCGCGGGCATTACCTAGTATGATATAAATTAACCGTTAACTTGGTGACTTTGACAAAGTTTCTTAAATCCTTTGCAGCTCTGAATAACGTGCGATCAAAATTCAGTGATCGCCATTTTTATTATCTCTATGTCTATATTTTTTTTTAGGTCACAGCTCAGGCCGGTCAAAATGTAACAATCATTGATGTAAAACCGGAGCTTTTGGAAAAAGCCCAGAAATCTATTCAGACCAACTTAACCAGGGTCGCCAAGAAACTCTACAAAGATGATGCTGGGAAGATTGACAGCTTTGTCAAAGAGTCTCTTAACAGAATCAAAGTGTCAACTAATTTGGAAGATGGAGTCAATGTAGACTTGGTAGTTGAAGCTATAGTTGAGAAGCTGGATGTGAAACAAGAGCTGTTTAACAAGCTTGATCAGGTAAGCTTTACATATCCCTGTTATTATAATTATCAAAGTGTTCAGAATATATCGATCCCGAAAAACGCATGCTGGGCAGAAGCACCGGAGTTTTGCCAGATCGTTCTCTGGCGAACCATAGTAAATTGGAACGGCCTGCCAACGCATGTGTTTTCCTCTGACTTCAACGTCTTTGCGGATACTATACCTACTAGGTTCTTTAAGAAGAGCGTGAGTGGACACATCATAGGGCCGCCAACTTGAGGAGCACTGGACTGTTACCGACTAAAAACAGCACGTTCCCTGCCTAATGCTACCCGCTGAAGGATGACCTCAGGGTTCCCAACAGACATTGTCTACCATTGCGGCCTCACCTAGGGGGTTCGGGTGCTATCCCGTGTCTTTGGGGGGCTGTTAGGGTGTTATCCAGCGTCTTTGGTGGGTTTGGCGTGCGTGAAACTTTCACGTCACGCTGTCGTTTTGAGCCTGATTTCAATCAATAGTCTTGCAGACTGTGAGAGTTACCCCTCCATTGCTAGATGTGGCTATGTAGTTCCATCCCTCTACTCCCACCTGTTCTTTTGAGTAGTTCTGTTAAAACAGAGCTACTGGTAATCCAGGCTAGCAGGGCGTTTGTCTGAAGCGTCTAAAATGTTTATCGAGTATAGGTAGTATACCTACATACTGTATCAAAAAGTCAGTTACCTAACTATTGCTGTTTATCTTTGAATTATATAAGGTTTATCTTTTTGAAATAAATATATTGGACAGATAGCAATTTTAGGTTCCGTTTACACAGACCGACGACGTGTGCAGAATTTCATCGACATTTAAAATTAGATTTTGTTTACTATCTACCTTCACGCCAAATCCCTTGCGGGGTAGGCAGAAAGAACTAGGTGCCACACGGCACGGTCCATACACACCTCACTTGCTTCTTCAACTTTCATTTTTCTTTTCATACATGCACGTCGGTTCCTTCGGCTCCTGACACCACCTTCTGCTAACACACGATTAATTTGGTCGTGGTAGGTGTGTCGTGGCCTTCCCCGACTCCTACGTCCATCCACTTTCGCGTTGTATATCTGTTTTGTCATTCTTTCATCTCCCATTCGCTCCACATGCGCGAACCATAGTAGCTTGCCCTTCCTAACCTTCCTAACTAGATTTTATACATTGAAATAAAGTTGATACATATTTACGTTTATTAGTAAAAGTACGATAATCCTTGAGAGCCATCATAATTGATAAGCATTTTAGGTAAACATTATAACGGACGCACTCATCCGTATTTGTGCAGCCAACCGGCCATTTGCGCTATTACCTCGAGTCGCTCGTATAATAAAAAGTCAGTCGGTGTGAAAAGAGCAACTTCCAATTCTCTCATTGTCCCTCCTGTGTAAATGGACACTAAATAGTTCTACTTCTCAGGTCGACTGTCGTGAATGTATGACATTTTTTATCACAACTCCATACTGATAAAAATAAAAATAAACTATGTACTTACCTACCGTTGGTACTTCTGGAGTCTATATTGAGATATCTTTGTGACAATGTTCAACACATGATTCCTAAAATTTAAAATTGACCAATCCCACCATTGCAACCCCTTCAGAATTTCAAGTAGTTTCGGAGTGCAGCATTTGGTGATGAATGATGCTGTGTAATGTTAAACAGTTATGTAACACCAGGAGGGAATTTTTGTGCATAAGACTCTTGTGTCTTCTGGAGTACATTGTCGTGCATTTAGGTGTTTCTATCATACTCATTCTATGTATTAGAACCATGACTCGCCCAAACCCTATGATAGGTAGCTACAAGCTACTTTATCTGTGTGCCTCCTTTTTTATAAATACTAGGTATATAAATAGTAGGTATAAATACTAGGTAACCTAGTTCAGTTTCCGGTCTCTTGCTTTGCAAATGGATTTAGGTACTATGTTTCGAACTCGCTCAATTCATTTTCCGATCTATGGGGTTCCAAGACGCAATATTTGCTAGGACTTCGATTAATTTTACTCGTTGTTACTTTTCTTTCTTTTGTAACAAAACAAAAGGGATATTTTTAAATGCATATCTATATAATTTTTCTGCACACTAGGTAACTCCACTAATTAACTGAATGCATACCAGAAATCTAAATGCTGTGCAAAAAAACCAATTGATTAACTAAACATGTACTACTTAAAAATCTAAAATTTTACACAAAACGAGATGACCTTTTTTATCGAATTTAAACCAAATAATTTGGTTTGTACACCGGATATAAGATTTTCTAAACAAAAATACGAATTGCTTACCAAATATACTAACTTGCACTCAAAATTTTACAATCTTATAACCAGAGATGTGATTTATTTGAAATACTTCTATTTAAAATGCAAATACAAAATGCAAAATACCTATTTTGTATTTTGAATTTAAATGCCTTTTATTAAAAAGCATTTTGTATTTTATTTGAAATACCTTTCGAGATGTATTTTGCATTTTTAACATTCATTTCAAAATGCAAAATACTTTGTGATAAAGTTCAGCCAACATCACCAGCCAAACAAAATGAAATGAACGAAATTGTTCGCACGGTGGGATGATTACTCTCTCGCTCGAGACCATGGTGCTAGCCATGATGTCCAGCGGGAGTAAGTGGGACTGCGCCGCCTCTTTCTGCGAGCCGGTCATGCTCGTGAAAGAGGCGGCGCCGGCGGGTCGGGAACGCGAGAGAACTTTCCCACCCGAGTTCCGCAGTCAAGTCGGCGGGCGGCTTGGGCGCCGCCAACGTGTCTTCGCAGAAGACTGTCGGCCTCCATGACCGGGGGCCTCTCGCCTCTCACGCACGCCCCCCTAAAAGCGGGATCACACCCGAAACCCACCAAAGACGCGGGATAGCATCCGAACTACACCCTAGGCGAAGCCGCAATGGTGGCCGTGGGTCTGAAGACTCCAAGTCCTGGGACATCCTTCCGAGGGCTTACCCGTGGCTCCCAGCCATAGACTGTTGGGCGTTACGTTAGATTTTTTAGTCGTTAGGAGTCGGGCATAGCATCCATGATGGCTTTTCCCTCACGTTAGAAAAAACGGTCGAATGATTATGAGACCTCACAGAAGAAAAATTAGTGATGATGTATTCGAACAACCGGTATTGCTAAAAAGCGTAATAAATAAATATTGATGTTTATTTTTTTCACTTTTTAACAATACCAGTCCAGTTGTTATTACCTAATAAAAGAAAAGTATACCTACTTAATAATAATAAAATAAGAACTAGATACACAATCAACCGAAATAAATGGCAACACTAGTCACAAAATGGAGCCATGGCTCTCTTTTCGTTAGTCTAGTTTTATACATTATTTTAAGTGAGTATTATTATTATTAATAACATAACAGAATTTATTGATACGCGTAGTGATAAATATGACCAAATGGTCATGCTCATGATATGATATTAGACGTTTTTATTCGGCTCGGCATTGTGTCTCTATTTCTCATGATAAATACCTAAAATAAATAAAAATATGTGAAATTTGGTAAAAAAGTATTTTATTTTAAAAAAGTATTTTGAAAATACCTATTTTGCATTTAGCATTTGAAATACAAAACGCAAAACTATTTGGTATTTTGCATTTGAAATAGTAAATCTGAAAAGTATTTTGCATTTTGTATTTAAATGCTTTTTTAAAACCATTTTGTACATCTCTGCTTATAACGGAATAGGTTAGGTTCGGTTAGTTTTTTATTTTTTTGATTAATAAAATTTAATTTTGTAAAGATGACTGATTAAATTGGGTTTTTAATTAGAATAAAAGATGTTCATAGAAGTAAATTAGGTGATGGTTTTCTTAAAAAAAGTTGTAATAAGTTTGTTGAGCTAAGGAATTTTTAGATATACGATTTTGATAATAGTGATCTGTTCAGTAAAATAGTTCTGCAAACACCTTTAAACAGTATATTGAATTTGACTTATTTAGTGTGCATAATTAGTGTGCAAGTCAGTATTTTTGGTTTAACTTTGTAATATTTTGTTCGAAAAAAGGGAATAAACAGATATCGATTTAAATACATGCCAAAACAAAATAAACCAATGTCATGTCTGTCATTGTTTTACTGCAGTCAATCAAGTCTACTTTAAGGTTGAGGTTCCTTCGAAAGTCATGTCGGATACAACAAAATGTCGAATTCGCCTTGCAATACCTATATTTATGAAGAGATTGAACATTGCCCTCTTTATCGTGCATAATACGCGATAAAAAGAGCAATGTCCAATGTTCACTGAACTTGACTTTAGTCAAATAACAAACAAACTTTTATCTTGTATCTTATAGCGAAAGTAAGTGAAATTGTTGCATCTTTTTTTTATCTGACGTGACTTAGGACCTTCATATTCCTTAAAGACTGTCATGTTACCTTTTGGAAGCACGGAAACAGTCGCATATAATGTCACAAATGGTCACGTGATGGTCAGCCAGCCAAGAACCGGCCATGAAAGTTTCTTACTGCAGTGACCGTTTACAGAACACTGAGTCCGCGGGTCCACGAGCACTGTACAGTCGGCCAAAAATGTGGTCTACCTACCACCCTGAGGGCTAAAAAGTCGAATTCTTCTTGTATTACGGTATTACCTTACCTATAAGGAGATTTCAACTTTTTGTTTTCTCAAGTATTACCTACAAGTTCTTTTACCTCGAGGTGACACGATAAAGAGGGCAATGTTCACTCTTAATAATAATATTATGAGATTGAACATTGTACTGTTTATCGTGCATAATACCTACCTCCGCGATAAAAAGAGCAATGTCCACTGAACTTGACTTTGGTCGTGTCATGATTGAAATATCACAGCTTTAATTATATCTAGTAACTATTATTGTGCTATTATTTAATCTGTGCCTAAACTAAATATTATCTTGTAGCGAAAGTGATTGAAATTGTTGCATAACTTACACTCTTACATGACTTTCCCTATTGACATAGGTAAATAAAATGTACAAAAACAGCCATGTGTACTTATTTTATTGAAATTTTACGATAAAGGGGTCAATGTTCTATTGGGAGTCCTGGGACATCCTTCCGAGGGCTTACCCGGGGCTCCCAACTGTAGGCTGTTGGGCGTTACGTGAGGTTTTTTAGTCGTTAGGAGTTCGGCATAGCATCCATGAAGGATTTTCCCTCACGTTAAAAAAGGGTCAATGTTCAATTGCCCTCTTAAACATTGAACATTGTTCTCTTTATCGCGCATAATACCTACCTCCGCGATAAAAAGAGCAATGTCCACTGAACTTGACTTTGGTCGTGTGATTGAAAGATCACAGCTATACCTAAACTGTTCATTACAGATGTTATAAACGTTAGTATCAGGTACAATATGGACCCTGTCGGGCACGGCAGAAATAGAAGAGAGGAGGAAGCGATACTTATTCATTCTATTAAATAATTATATTATTCTATTATTTATTAAATGTTCATTTAATTATGCATTTAAATTACTCTTACTCTCTTACCAATTAATTTATTTAATTTTTTGCACAAAGTAATAGGTAGTTTAATTAGATTTATCTTTATCAGATATTATGTCAATTCAGATAAAGATGTCTGTCAATTAATTATATTATGTCCAATTAATTATTTAATTAATATTTTTATGGCTACAAGTCATATTACACGGTATAATTAGGAGATAAAGTTATGGTTCAAAAAGTAGCATTATGTATGTAGTTGACAAGTTCAGTCTAATACTCTCAATAATGCATTATATTTTCTAACTTTGGAAAGGATATTCTGGTAGGCTCATTATCAACTCGTCTGAACTTCGTAGTATTTTAAGGTCATTATACAAGCACTATTATTATTAAGTAAGTATACATTTATTAATATTATTATTGTCCATATTTATTCTAGTAATTCATTATAGGTAGGTATAGTTATTGGTATTCGGCATTTTTATTGGATATATATAATACAATATAAACTATTAATTTTTATTTATTATTTACATAAATATTGAATGTCACGTAGTTATTATACCTATATAGCAAAATTATATTAACTATTTTATAGTTATCTTACAGCAATTTAATTAGCAGAACAATTTGTTAAATTATTACTATTATCATTTTTTTTAGTCATATAAGTTATTATTATTATACATTATTATTATTATCTTTTTTTTTTTTAGTCATATAAGTTATTATTATTATACTTAAATATACTTAGTTTTATCGTCAAGGTACTCTTGGACACTGTAATAACATTTATTTAGCAAGAACAGTTTTAACTTATTGACAAAAGGGTTAAATTTTTCCTCATTTTTTATCAACAATGGCAGTTTGTTGTATATCTTTATTGACATGACCATAATGAACTAACTTTTATCTTGTAGTGAAAATGACTGAAATTGTTGCACCCCTCTTTCGTAACTTTTGCTCTTAAAATAAAGACGAAATGTATAAAGAACACCCATTTGTGTTTCATTTAAATTTCGTCAATTTATACCTTTATTTTTTTTTATTTCCAGCTATGTCCGGCGCACACCATATTGGCATCCAACACTTCATCTATTTCTATCAACGAGATTGGTGCTGGCGTCAACAGGAAAGATAGGTAGGTTATTAACTCCGTATATTTCGGTTTCACCCGCGTAGTTCCCGTTCCCGTGGGAATACGGTAATAAAATATAGCCTATGTTCACCGCAAAGAGTGTAGCTTCCCAACAGTGAAAGAATTTTTCAAATCGGTAGATAAGAAGAACATGTTTGATATCCCCAGAATACCTACGTGATGCAGCACTTAGTTCTATGTTACCATGTTGTGGAAGTACCATCAAGGGATCTGGGAATTTTAGCGAAATCCCTATGTCACACAGGAAGTGAGCTTCAAATTTATAGCTAAAAAACATCTCGATCATATCGCATGGTTACCTATCATAATAACTAAAGTTGTTTCAACTATTTTCAAAACAACTACGGTTGATTCACCTATGTTCATTACGCATATTGGTCGACTCGACTACTCGTTAATTCACATAATTTCGAATAAACTATAATTATTTGCACTACTAATGGACGATTAATATAATGTTCATTTAAGATATTGGACATGTTGACTACGTTTGAAATACCTAATGCTAAAGACGATTATTTATGTTCCCGATTCCACCCGTTTTTTTAATAAAGTATAGTCAAGTCTAACTACCGAAAATATTATTTCCAAGTGAGTGGAAGGCAAACTACAAAACAAAAAAATAACCACGAAGGCTAAGGCCTAGCCTTCTAACCTAACCTATCCGAGTCGGGGTGTTAACCATTCACTTATAATGGTTAACACCTCGACTCAGATAGGTTAGGTTAGAAGGCTAAGGCGGGAGCGAAGCGGAGCGGAGCTCCCGCCTTAGCCTTCGTGGTTATTTTTTTTGTTTTGTAGTTTGCCTTCCACTCACTTGGAAATAATATTTTCGGTAGTTAGACTTCACCGGAATATTGAAATTCGGAAAAACATATTTCGGAATTTTTGGGTGTTCCCTTTTGAAATAATATAATATAATAAAATGTAGCCTGATGATTATTTCTTCTGACTATTATACCTTTTGATTTTATATATTTTGAACTTGTACTTACAATGTAAACTTATAGATTTTATACTTATGCATTATGATACGTACCCCCGAGTACTGAGACTCGTAATCGTACAATAAACTCGTAGGCGAATTGATTATTATGTATTTCATAGTTCAATCAATCTTAGCACAGTTAATTGTAGTTGAATAAATCGTAGGTAAATCGTCCATTATTTGTTTTGACCAGTAGTTATAACAAAAATAGGTGAAACGATCTTTAGGTGTTTTAATCAGTAGTTATTTTGACCGTAGTTGTTTTGAAAATAGTTGAAACAACTTTAGTTATTCTGATAGGTAACCTATCGCATTTATAACAAAAAAAATGTCGCATCAAAATGGTCGTCTATCCGTTGAGCCCCCCTTTTTCTTTCTATTTATTTCTTAACGTGAGGTAAATCCTACATGGATGCTATGCCGACTCCTACCGACTATAAACCAGACGTTCCTACCTACGGTTGGGAGCTCCGGGTAAGCCCTCGAAAGGATGACCACTGCGGCCTTACCTAGGGGGGTTCAGATGCTATCCCACGTCTTTTTCTCGTTCTCCACGTCCCGCAGACAGACGGATGCACAAGTCAAACTTATAATAACCCTGATAATTCCAGATTCGGTGGTCTCCACTTCTTCAACCCAGTCCCAATGATGCGCCTACTCGAAGTGATCAAGGGTGACCACATATCCGAAGAGACATACAAAGCCTTCATGGAGTGGGGCAAGTCCGTTGGCAAGACCTGCATCACCTGCAAGGACACCCCCGGATTTGTGGTCAATAGACTTCTAGGACCTTACAGCGCGGAGGCTATTAGGATGTATGAACGAGGTTTGTATCATGATAGTTTTATGTGTGTGTGTGTATGTTAGTTTTCTATTATTGCATGGGTTGTGTACATTGAATTATTTCTTTTATTTAGCTCGCCAAAATGAGGCAGATCATGGCGACATATGCCGGTTATGTATAAACATTGTAGTTCAGGGCAAACACTCAGCGGGCTGAGCGGGGAAACTGGTCAGCGATCCGAGCAAAATGGACTGGGCATTTTGTTATTTGCTTATTACCTACGTACAACCGTACATATTTATAGAATTCGGGGACTTCACACTAAGTAATACTCATATTTGACCACCCGAAACTTAGTCAAGTCCTGGGACATCTTTCCGAGAGCTTACCCGGGGCTCCCAACTCCCAACCGTCATTAGGTCGTAGTCCTAGACGCCGTCGGCCGTCGGAGTATTCCTTCTTGCGCGGAGCCATAGATGTAGTGCTGTAACTTGGCAAGGTTTTGTAGTAGTGGGGGAAAGCTCGCGCATCGTACGTTTAGAGGCACAAAAAAATGCTCCTCTCACTCCAAAAAGTGCTCCACTTATTCCAAAAAGTGCTCCGCTCACTCCAAAAAGTGCTCCACTCACTCCAATAAGTGCTCCACTCCAAAAAGTGCTCCTCTCACTCCAAAAAGTGCTCCGCTCACTCCAAAACCTTGCCAAGTTAGATGCCGTGGACTGTACCAAGTCCTTCAGTCGTCAAACTTGCTGTCCATGACTGCTGCCCTGACAGTTGCCCTGCCTTTCTTGCGTTTATTCAAATGTGGCCCAAATCTATGCGATTGAGTGATGCAGGCTTTCATCTCTTTCAGAGACCAGTCCTCTCACAATTTCACACGGTCCTGCGCTAAACGCTTTCAATCCCAGCTTGCGACCTTTTCTAGGTCGTCGGTCTTTCTGGCAATTTATGTATGTACCTATGTGTAAATAAATAATTTAGGTATTATTTTTAAATACACTTGCAAGCCATAGGTCCCGGTTGTCAGAAACATTACAGTTGTTGAAGTTCAAGGCCTTATGGGAGGCTTGAAAAAATTCAACTGCAGGTAGTCACAACCTTCGCCTGTCCATTCTAACACGGCAATACTGCTCACAACGAATAAATACGTGACCATATGTATTAATGTATGTATATTGCATACCGTACACGTAAATGAAAGTAACGTTTCTCTGCATCATATAATTTCCCAACACCTCGTTCGTGCACGTTGACGAACCTTTTATGCTAACAGTAGGCGCACACTGGGCGACAAGCTGCGGGCGGCAAACTGCATTTTTTTTCTACACTCTGCACACTGGGCGACACAGCTATAGCCCCACCTAGTCATTTGAAGTGAAAATAAGGGGCCAACCTCGGAATGATAGATAATAAGCTGTAAATTGGTATAAACCTTTGTTTTGTCGTTCTAAATGTTGTCTCAAAAGTCACAAATGCTATCGTGTCGGCGTCTTAAAATATTCAAGGTCAACGTTCATAAAATCGTATTTTCTTGAATATCTCGCTTTCTATTGCTTAAATTAGATTAGCACCCATGAAAGTATAGAATTCTCTACAAGTTTTGTCAGAATTTTTTTTTCATACAATCAATCGTTTTTGGGGTAGAGCGCGAGGAATGCGGACACGATGGCATTTGTGACTTTTGAGACAATATTTAGAACGATAAAACAAAAGTTCATTCCAATTTACGGCTTATTATCTTTTATTCCGAGGTGAAACCCTAACAGTGTGTCGCGACGACATGCCGCGGCGACTTGTCGCCCAGTGTGCGCCTGCATCCAGTGCAGACGTGCGTGACATGTTGCGGCGACAGACGTCGTACAAAAAGTTGTCGCTCGGCTGTCGCCGTGTCGCCGCGACTCCCCTTGCTTGTCGCCGAGTCGCGGCGACATGTCGCGCAGTGTGCGAAGCTTAGAACAAAATGTATGTAATTTGGCGCCCGCAGCTTGTCGCCGCGACATGTCGCCGCGACAAGACGCTCAGTGTGCGCCCACTGTAAAATGACTGGGGTACTAGGGGAGTCGCGGCGACACGGTGACAGTCGCCGAGCGACAGCTTTTTGCACGACGCCTGTCGCCGCGACATGTCGCCGACGCAGGGCACACTGGGCGACAAGTCCCCGCGACTGTCGCCCAGTGTGCGCCTACTGTAAGAGTCCACTATTTTTACACATATAAACATCCAAAATACACTAGGTTTCAACAATTATACCTAGTTTCATTTTAAAATAAATAATGTGCTTTCCTATTGGTGCTTCGTATGTTCATACACGCAATGCATGACAAAATTGGTTTGGGAATGCTTTGTACTATGTAAGTATTTATTTAAAATTACTATGTTAATTTGATGTGTATTTAAAATTCAATTACTTAATAAAAATTAAGTATCTTGATGTGTGACAAACATACTTAACGCTTTATTCCTGTTTCGTTTGCCTTTATTTGGCACCGGGTTCGAAATCCGGGGCGGGAGAAATATTTATGTGATCCAGAATTTTTTTTCGTGTCCTATATGTATAATAAATGTTTGTATGTGTTTAGTTATATCTAAATATATGTATATCAGTTGTCTACATCCTACGGCACAAGCTTATATTTGCATCATTTGGGCTGGATGAAATACTGTAAATATGTCTCGTATTAATTGTCTTACAATAAAAATCTGAAGCGGTGTGGGGTGCTTGGAGTGTGGTGCTATGAATACGGTTTTACCATATACAATGGTCTTCAAACAATTCGTTCAGTCGCAATATGTCCAATTCGCAAAATGTCCAACTGTCCAATTCTCAATAGGTCCAGTTCGCAATTGGTCCAGTTCGCAGTTGGTCCAGTTCGCAATTGGTCCAGTTCGCAATTGGTCCAGTTCGCAATTGGTCCAATTCGCAATTGGTCCAGTTCGTAATTAGGGATCTATATGGATAAATGGAATCAACATAGGTATTTTAATCCGTCTTATCGCATAATGTCCTTTTCTCGAAATGTCCTTTTCTCACAATGTCCTTTTCTCCAAATGTCCCTTTCTCAAAATATGTGCACTACAGGATTAACTCCGCGCAATCCGACTAGAATGGGTTAGGTTAGAAGGCTAAGGCGGGAGCGGAGCTTCCGCATTAGCCTTCGTCGTTATTTTTTTATAACCACCTAAGTTACCACCATTCACTTGGTAAGTTTGATGTATAAGTATGTTATTCAGAACGATCAGTTATTAATTAGAATTTGGGGTGGTTGTGTTTAGGTGGTTATAAAAAAATAACCACGAAGGCTAATGCGGGAGCTCCGCTCCCGTCTTAGCCTCCTAACCTAACCTATCCAAGTCGGATGGCGCCGTGTTAATCCTGTATTGCACATATATGAGACTAGCTGACCCGCGCAACTTCGTTTGCGTAAGAGAGAGAGAGAGAAATAGAAAGGTCCCCCGTCGCTTCTATTCTTATCGCGTGGTTTTCTGTCACGTGTATTCCCGTTGTAGGTATTATTTTGGCACAAATAGGATTTTTATTAAAATGGTTATATAACGGCAATGGGCTCACCACCAATTGCGTGGGACATAAAACTATAAGGTGAAATGTGGGCGTATACTATGCCTCTGCCTACCCCTTCTGGGATAAAGGCGTGATTATATGTGTGTATGTATGTATGTATGGTTATTGTAAACGAACCTAATTCGAAGCCCTCCGGAGAGCACTATCAGTAGGGTTACGGGATATTTTACTTTCCCGTGACTCTACTGGATGCCAAGGGAAATATGGGTCGACATGCAGCAGCGCCACTGGTGTTGCAAACGTTCACTATGCGAATTAGTCCACTACAGTAACCAACCATCAGGTGGACCGTAAGCTTGTCTGCCATCTTAGTAGTATAAAAAACTGGCCAAGTGCGTATAAACAAAGAATAAAGTATAGATAGGAATACAGAATTTAAGTCCGGTAGATGAGTTCCACACACACAGCGGTTGGCCGGTTTAGTTGGTCGGAGTGGAAAGACAGAGGGTTCCGTACCAAAAAAAAAACAGCAAAGCATCACGTTTAATGGTTGGGAGCCCCCTTAATCCCCGCCCCCCTTTTCTGACGTTAGTATTTGTTGTCATAGTGGCTACAGAAATATATCATCTGAAAATTTCAGCTATCTAGCTATCACGATTCCTGAGATACAGCCTCACGACGGACAGATAGACAGACGGACAGCGAAGTCTCATAAAAATATGGTCCCGTTTAAGGGCACGAACCCTAAAAATCGTTTCTTTGTGCGCAACTATGCCATTAATCTAATTTCAAGGTTCTAGATCTCGATCAGGTATCTAAGTCAGTTTTTATTTTTATATCAATCAAATCAGCATGTACGCTCCTGAACGTAGGCCTCTCCTAGTTTACGTCCTGCGCCTTCAGCATCCAGTATGCGACCTCTTCTAGGTCCTCGGTCCACCTGGCGGGTGAACCAAGTCGCGATGCCCGCTTTGGAACTCGTTTGCTCCATCTGCCGTCGTCTGTCGTCTTCTGTGGCCAGCCCGCCGCACTTTACAGTACTGTTTTTATATGTATAGATATAATTCTGACTAAATAAATCAAAATACGTACTTTGAGCGAAGTAAATCTCTATATTTTTGTAAAAATTGATACCTAATGTCTTTGTTAATTGGTTTAGAGAGCATTCTCTGCTTTTGCTAAGGAATTGGTATCTAAACTTCTTTCTTTCTCGTATTATGTAAGTCTTCAGACTTTCGAGGCTGAGGCAACCCGTACTAATACAGTTTCTCCTATTGTGACCAGAAATTTACTATAGATTTCATCTGCTAAATATTCATCTATAATGCCTCTGATCGTTTGTATTATCCCTGTTTATAATAAGAAAGTAAACGAAGATGGTAATAAATACCGGAACCGTGTACAGCTTACCTAGAACTTGTTCTTTCATAATTCCTAGCCAGCCATGTTCAGGTTTTCATCTCACAAATGTATTTTGACGTACAAAATAATATGAAGGCAATTTCGCTTATTAAAATAAATATACGCATGAATAAAATAAATTACATAATACAATTTGAAATGTTTTGACGTTTATCAAAAATTAGACCATTTTTTAAATAAAAATTCAGCTGTCATGTGTCAAAAAAAAAGTTTAAGAAGTACCGACTAAGGAGTATCAATATGAACTATGAGGCAAATACCCCCAAATTTTTTTTCTAACCCATTTAAAACATGTTATATGATACATTTCAATAAAATAAAATACACGTCTCCCATCAATTCGGTTAAAGATGTTTTATGCCAAATTTGAAGAATATCGGACCAAGGAATCACGTAGTCCCATACAAACTTTGCAACCCTTGTTTACCCCCTTAGGAGTTGAATTTTCAAAAATCGCTTCTTATTGCTCGCCTACGTCACTTAAGGAGCATTTGTGCAAAATTTCATGCTTTTAGACCCAGCGGTTTAGGCTGTGCGTTGATCGTCAGTCAGTCAGTTCTTGTTTTTATATATATAGATTAGACCATTTTTTTAAATAAAAATTCAGCTGTCATGTGTCAAAAAAAATGTTTAAAAAGTACCGACTAAGGAGTATCAATATGAACTATGAGGCAAATGCCCCCAAATTATTTTTCTAACCCATTTAAAACATGTTATATGATAAATTTCAATAAAATAAAATACACGTCTCCCATCAATTCGGTTAAAGATGTTTTATGCCAAATTTGAAGAATATCGGACCAAGGAATCACGTAGTCCCATACAAACTTTGCAACCCTTGTTTACCCCCTTAGGAGTTGAATTTTCAAAAATCGCTTCTTATTGCTCGCCTACGTCACTTAAGGAGCATTTGTGCAAAATTTCATGCTATTAGATCCAGCGGTTTAGGCTGTGCGTTGATCGTCAGTCAGTCAGTTCTTGTTTTTATATATATAGATAAGAAATAATATATGAGAAAGGATATTTCGAGAAAAGGACATTATGAGAAAGGACATTTCCGAGAAAAGGACATTTTTACTTCGAGCCGAATCTGGCCTTGCAGAAGGTTGTCAATAACGCATCCCGTAATCAAGCACAACTCCATTTTACGAACTGGACCAATTGCGAATTGGACATTGTGAGAATTGGACGAAGTGAGAATTGGACAATTTGCGAATTGGACATTGTGAGAATTGGACAATTTGCGAATTGGACGTTGTGAGAATTGGACAATTTGAGCGCGCTGGACATTTTGCGAATTGGACATATTGCGACTGAACGAAACAATTATGTAAATATTTTGTACGAATTTAAATCGCAAAAGACATAGGTATCTACTATGGCAATTTCGAATTCGAATCAATAAATTTTGAGCATGAAAAATGTTCCATTGCTTGTTTTCGCACATTAATTAAAAATCGGCCAAGTGCGAGTCGGACTCCTGCCCGAAGGATTCCGTACCAAAAAGCGACAAAAACGCAATCACGTTTGTTGTATGTCCCTTGTCTTTTTTTCTGATTTTAGCACATTTGTTGTTATAGCTGCAACAGTAAAAGGTACTCCATTTGTGAAAATTTCAGTTCTCTAGCTATCACGGTTTCTGAGATCGGACGGACGAAGCCTCGTTACGGACAGACAGACAGATAGACGGACGGCCCTTTCGGTGAGGAACCTTAAAACTAAAAAATAAATGTAATGTTGGGCTCCCATCCCACAAACGTGATGTATATTTTGTCGTTTTTCCTCCGTGCGTGAGTTCGGCTCGCACTTGACCGACTTTTATTGAAATATCTTCAATATACAGACTCCGTTTTTACAATTTTAGTTTAGTATTTTAATGTAGGTAGTCGAATTGCTCGTAGTAATTTCTCTTGATGTTTTAGAATATTTATTTAGTACTCCTTCCTAAATAACCTCTTTTCCAACAGGTGACGCGACAAAAGAGGATATAGACATAGGCATGAAGCTTGGCGCAGGGTACCCTATGGGGCCTTTCGAACTCTCCGACTATACTGGCCTAGACACCGGCAAATTCGCCCTACAAGTCATGTATGAGCAGACCAATAACCCAGTGTTCAGGCCAATACCTTTGTTGGACAAAATGGTCGCCGAGGGAAAATTCGGAATGAAAACTGGGGAAGGATGGTATAAATATAATAAGAAGTGATTATGTGAAGTTCTAAATGTATAATTGTATAAAAAAAATTGTTAAGTATGTATACTTTCTATCGTTTTGTGTAATTGTTTATACATGCATTGTAAAAAATTAAAAAAAATGTCATGAATATATTTATTACTTTTTAATATTTTTACTGTTCGTTTTATTTCTTTGGAGCTAACGTGTCTTTCAGTCACGGTTGCTTTCAAATATGCAGTTAAGGCATTCAACACAAGACTGGATTCCGTATTACAATAAAAAAATTGAGGTTCTTTGTAGTACCTAATCAAAACGCTTTGAAAACGCTACTATACGATCCAGATCTCAGAGTATACATAAGCAATACTTATTCTCTAAGATCCAGATACTAAAATAAAACGTTTTAGGGTTACATACCCAAAAGGGAAAAATGGTGTTTCCATTTTTTATTACTGAGACTTTGCTGTTCGTCTCTGTCACCAGGTTTATCTTGTGAAAAATGAGAGCTAGACAGTTGTAATGTCCTGTTTGGAGTCCCAGGGTATCCTTCCGAGAGCTTACCTGGCCACCTGGGGGTCCCAACCGTAGGCTGTCAGGTAGGATACGTGTGGTTTTTAGTCGGTAGGAGTCCGGTATAGCATCCCTGTAGGATTTAATTACGTTAAAAAAAGACAGTTGCAATGTTCACAAATTATTTAATTATGTCGCCGCTAAACAACGAATTCTGAAACAAAAAGAAATTAAGAGGGCTCCCATACAACAATACATTTCTTTTCTACTAAACTGATAAAAATCTATCACTGCTGGGAAGCTACACTAAACCCTGGTAACACAGGCTATATTTCAGTCCCGTCTTCATACGGGAACGAGAACTACGCGGGTGAAACCGCGTGAGGTCCGCTAGTATCATAGTTATCAGTGCAGATATCGTTGATAAGGTTATTGTTAACGAACCATTATATCAATGCTGCAAATACATTAGATATTTTACTCACACTACTTATAGCTGATAGTTTTATCGTAACACGTAACCCCTAAAAATATAAATGACACAAACACAATCCAAAGTGCGAACGAGTGTACGCTTTCAATTCAAAAATAATAGCAATTCCATTAATAGTTATTTATGATACAAGTGAGGTATGTTGGTCATTACACTCGAGGTGATATTGCACAGCCCGAGCCGTAGGCGAGGGTTGTAAGGAAACCGAGAGTGTAATGACCAAACCTCACGTGTGTCATACGACGTTTTTCAACACACTTACGAATAAAAAACAAATTTTATAATTATTCGTAGGTACATACCTACTCAACTATACAGCACCACAGATAAAAAGTTTGTTAAAAAATGGCGCGCTCCACGCTGATATTTTTTCTGCGCGCGGAATAGCTGTTGGAGCGTAGGCACGAGCAATTACACTAAACTGCCAAAACGCAAAATGTAAAAAATTAAAATTTTTAAGTATTTATAAATTAGTTTCACGTTGAATTATTAATTAAAGTAAATAATTTGTTGAAAATTTATCATATTCAAGGTGGTACACTTCTTATTTTTTACAAAAATAATGTTATTGTTAGGCATAATGTTGAAACGAAACGTATCTAAGTCAAAACTTTTTTCGAGATTTAAAAATAAAACTATAACCCAGTTAAGTTAAGAACTAATAGAATGCATAGATAATATCTTTCAGCTAGGTACAAACTTAATTTGATGGAGTATAAATTAAAACACTAGTGCGATAAAGAAAAATAAAGCACAAGTGTTTAATACCATGGTCTAAGAGTGTAAAAGCCATGTGTTAAAAACCACTTTATGAGCAAGGGTGTTGAAAAAGAAATTACAAACTGGTAATATACCTAACACGTAGATAAATTTCGTAATCAAGTGCTTGGTAGGTACATAAAAAGTGAAAACTTAAATAACTAAAATAAACAAAATTACAACAGTGATTATACGCCATTATATAAAAATAAATGCTTTACCAAATAAGTACACGTTTCTGATTGTGGACTATTGTGCAGTGATCATAACATTTTCAAAATCACAGGAAAATAGCTACGTCGTTGTTATAAGTTATCAACAGACTGTTATCAAAATAAAAGGAAATACTACAATTACTTATGTAATCCCAATAGTTTACAACAAAATGCCTTACAATTGTACTAAATGTAGTGAACTTATAGCTGACAACGATCTGTATATAACATGTCTCGGATGCTCAAATAGATGTCATCGACGTTGTCTTCTGACGTACTTTCCTCAAGATTCGGGATTATATTATCCGGATCCGGCTAAAGATTATAAATGGAAATGCGGTCAATGTAAACAGTCTTTGCAATATGTATCCCATTACCTAAATTTAGGACTTTCAAAGAAAAAACCGACCGAAAATCCGACATCTTCCCCAACTGATATAGTTCACGAAATAAAGCTGTTGAGATCGGATATTACGGCTATGGCGAGAGAATTGAAAGCGCTCAGACTTGAGATGACCGACTTACGTAAGACAGTGGCCTTGTCTCAAAAGAAGGATGACAAAATTGCAAACCATGACGTGCCAAAAGAGACTGGTCAAGAAACCATCGCTACACGCCGCAAAGAGAAAGAATTAGATAATGAATCGAGCAACAAAGAGATTACGGCTATTGCGAAAGATCTGAAGGAGCTCAGACGTGAGATGGCTGATTTACGTCAGGCCTCGTATCAAAAGAAAGATGACTTTGCAAACCGTGATGTGCCTACAGAGACCGGTCAAGAAACCCTCGCTACACCCCGCAGAGAGAGAGGAACAGAAAATGAATCGAGTAACAAAGAGGTTACGGCTATGGCGAAAGATCTGAAGGTGCACAGACTTGACAAGGTCCCAGTGGTCTCGCCTCAAAAGAAGGACGACAAATTTGCAAACCGTGACGTGCCAACAGAGATCGGTGAAGAAACCCTGGCTACACCTCGCATAGAGAGAGAAACAGATAAAGAATCGAGTAACACATTACAACAAAATAAAGTATACCATGTGAATGTTTTTAGACAGTTGGACATAATAATTAAAAATCTTCCGGAGTACGAGGGGGAATACGTCAAAACGACCGTACAACAAGTAGCGAGGGCTTTAAATATAAAATTGGAACATAACGAGATACTGCGCGCTGAGCGAGTGGGGCTCAGTAGCCCGAGGAACAAAAAATGTAGAGATATCTGGTTTCGGCTGACTAAATTTGAACTGTACGATACCCTTTTGAAGAACGCGCAAAATAGGCGAGGAGGGATCACCTCCGCCGACATCGGGATGACCGGTGCTCCTCAACGCTTCTACGTGAATGAGAGACACAGAACGCTTAAGATTCGTTCGGAGTGATGTTAACAGTAAAATGTAAAATAAGTACAGAATGTTCTGTTTCTTTATGACTTTTATGTTTATGTTTAGAGAGAATACCTGTGTGTGCATTTTTTGTGACATGACACAAGCATTTGACTATGTTAAACATTACATTTTAATTTAAATAATCTTGAAGCGTGTGCTGTGATGGGTGTGTGTATGTGTACGGGCAATAAATCTGATCTAATCAAATCCTACCTTGAACATTGCTACTAAAATACATAAATCAAATGAGCAAAGCGTCCCACAGGAAGTGTCATTGGGCCCTTACTCTTTACGCTCTATCACAGGGTGGAAACTCCATACAAAAATGTTCGTTTTCACCCACACTAATATAGACGAATGTGAATGCTTAAATCAAGCTTCAATGTGTGTGTGAGTATTCTAGGGTCACTAGCTATGAAAACAAAATAATAACGAACAGAACGCAATCTCATGTATGTAGGTACTTTTTTTTTCAAACCTACCTTCGGCTAAGCACAAATTAAACCAAAGCAATAGCAAAAAGTACGTAGGTAGTAATACGTAATGCAACGCAGTGACACTCTCTCAAGTACTGACACGGGAATAGATACATTAATTTTGGTGTGGGGATGGGGAAGCTTACTCAGGTGGGAGGCAGGGAGTTGCCGATCTGTATGTAATACTATTATATTAACTTTGGCTCTATATAAATGACCAGCGGACGTCACGCGGTTTCACGTGCGGTATTCCCGTTCCTGTGGGAATACGGGATATCCTATTTTCACCGCAAAGAGTGTAGCTTCTCAACTGTGAAAGATTTTATCAAATCGGTCCGGTAGTTTCGGAGCCTATTCGATGCACAAACAAACAATCAAATCTTTCCTCTTTATAATATTGGTATAGACATAGACTAACCGAAAACAACAAACGATCATAATAAAATGACATTATTTGCAGACGCTAGTAGTATCTACCTTTACAATATCTTGCGACAAAAATGACTTTATTGTTCATTGAACACAAAATTGACAACAAACGCTCATTGACATTGATATAAATGATGTATTTGTTCCTAATTTTTAATATAAAATGTTGTTATATAGTTAAGACTTTTATATCAACTATGTAGTATATTTCCCCGCTTCGCCCGTGATATTTAGGTAAAACCATTAATTTAGGTGTTTTCTTCTATCTTTTCTTCAGTGGAGGCTTACTTAATAATAACTTTATATGCTAAAATAAATTGTACTTTGATCGTTTTACTCCAGAGAACCGATGACATCTCCTAAATTCTAAAATCAGATTCATTAAAGTTTGAGTATTCTATCGATTGATTGACTTCTTAACTGGATTTTAAAATATCGACACTTTTGCCTGGACTACACACTCATTCAAACATCCAATTAAAAACTTATAGATAATATCACTACTGATAACTAATATCTTGAGATAACCACAGCTAGTATTGTGATTCATGCGTGATCACATGTGTTTGAGTCACGTCATCGTTATATGTGCTCCATGAAATATCTTTCTCGTATTCTTTATTCACATTGTCCCATTGACGTTTCTTATTATGGGGACATCAGGATATCATATAATACTATACCCGTTATCCCCATTGACGCTTTCTTACTATGGGGACATCGGGAAGGCACAAAAAATATCCTCCCGTTCCCGTTGTCCCCATTGATGATAACTGATGTTTGTAATCATAAAAATGAAACAAATCAATTAAAATCAACACTACATACTTTAATGATATAAATGATCAAAAATATTACAATCATTTATTCATATCACAAAATTAGCTTTAAATATTCACAAAAACATTAAGTATCACAAAATCAACATTGTATAATCTATTTACGTAAAACAGTACCTTTGTGAATCGTCTAAAGAAAGGTTTTTGGTTACATTTAACGCTGTATAAATTGGCGTGACCGTCTCATCGCATAATGTCCTTTTCTCGAAATGTCCTTTTCCCAAAATGTCCTTTTCTCGAAATGTCCTTTTCTCAAAATGTCCTTTTTGCGAAAAGTCCCTTTCTCAAAATCTAAGCGAAATAAGTAGAATTCGTTGTTGCCGCAGTTCTAACCTAACCTAACCTAGCCATTTTGATTCAGCCCCCTTAAATGATTCACAGTCTGGTCTAAAATTATAGTTACTAAACATTTACACCCATGTACATGTTTAGTATAAGGACTGTAATCCTGTAGTGCACATATTTTGAGAAAGGGACATTTCGCGAAAAGGACATTTAGAGAAATGGACATTCTGGGAAAAGGTCATTTTGAGAAAGGACATTATGAGAAAGGACATTTCGAGAAAAGGATATTATGAGAATAGATATTCGAGAAAAGGACATTATGCGATGGAGGAGCCGCTCAGATAAGTAGGTAGGTATATAAAGAAATGTTTGCGGCTTTATCTGTTGCTAATTGTTCTTTTACAAAGTTTCCGTGTTTTATGGTGTAAAATATATTAAACTAGATGATGCTCGCGGCTTCGCCCGCGTGAAATTCAGTAACAGTTCCCGCTTCCCGTGGGAACATTTTCCCGGGATTAAAAGTAGCCTATGTGTTATTTTAGACTATAAGCTATCTCTGTACCAAATTTCAGCCCAATCCGTTAAGCCGTTAGAGCGTGATTGAGTAACAAACATCCAAACATCCAAACATCTTCACAAACTTTCACATTTATAATATTAGTAGGATAGGATGTCATAAATGCGATTTATAGTTAAAAGCATAAGCTTTCATAACGTTTGATTTAAATGGAGCTGCAGACTCAGTTCAATTTCTGACATAGTATTATTAAATAGTAGTTGGCCGTGTAGTGGAAATGTACATTGTATTCTATGGGGACAGCGGGAATATATCTTAATTATTTTTATTGAGTTCCGCTGTCCCCATTGACCGGGAGGCCTCGAATGGGGACATCAGAAATAAATTTTAATTATTTTTATTCGGTGTCAATGGCAACAACAGTACTAGACCTGTAGGTATTAATTATACACAAATAACAGGATGTTCATTCGGACACATTGAGTCCGGAGCGGTCGTAGATTCGATAGGGGCTTTCTCCCGCGCACGCTTGGGTTGTGGAATGACCTCGCTGCCTCGGCTTTCCCAAACGCCTACAGTATGGGTTCGGTTTCATTCATCATCACGCCATTATCCCCGAAGGGGTAGGCAGAGGCATATTATATACCCAAATTTCACCTTTTTATAATTTGTCCCACGTAATACGTTGTGAGCCGTATTGCCGTGTTTAAATGGACAGGCGCAGGATGTGACTGCCTGCTGTTGAAATAAAGCCTTCAACTTGGCTTAACGACTGCCATTTTACTGGCAACCTGGACCAACGGCTTAACGTGCCTTCCAAAGCACGGAAACGCTCAAATAAATGTCACAAAGTGATCACATGGATTGGTCACCCATCCATGGACCGGCCATAGTGAAAGTTGCTTACTGCAGTGATCGTCTACAGAACACTGAGTCCGCGGGGCCACGAGCGCTTCCCTACAGTATGGGGCTCTTTAAAAGGGGTCTTAGAAGGTTCTTGCAGGATCGGCAGCGCGAGTGTGGCGCCTCTAGTGTTGCAAACGTTTATAGGCTACGGTGAACACAGTTCATCAGGTGAGCAAGCTTGTCGGCCGCCTTAGTAGTATTAAAAAAATTAAGCTGCGATAACTAAAATAGAATAGAAGAAACTTTATTGCACACCAATATTAAAATTTCTTATACAGATATTACATTTCATACATGTACAGAGGGCGGCCTTATCGCTAAAAAGCAATCTTTTACAGGCAACCTTTGGATGGAAAAATACCGTCAAGAATCACGTGGTAAAAGGGGTAGTCATTGGTGTCAAATAAAACATACTAAGTCTACTAAACGTCTCAAGTCAATAAGATATTAGGTACCAATAAATACATACATAAACATATAATATATATACAATACATATAACAATACACAGGTTGATATTATATACATTCATACACTCTAATTACATATATATTTATTTATCACACATTAATATTTACATTCACATATACTATGAAGCTAAGTAGTGCTCCTTAACCAGTCTTTTGAAAGTATTTAAGGACTGCGCGCGCCTAATGTTTAAAGGTAGTAAATTCCACAACCGAACTGCTTGCACAGCGAAGGATTTGTCGTAAAAATTTGTGGAATGTCTGGGAACTACTAATTGCAGTGACTCTGATGACCTTAGAGATCTCAAATGTGTGTCGTTCAGGAACGTAAAACGTTCTTTTAAATAATTGGGAGTAGAGGGATTGAAAAGGGTGCTGTAAAGCAAAGACAGAATATGAGTGTTTCGACGAAGACGAATAGGGAGCCAGTTGAGCTCTTGACGAAATTGTGTTACGTGATCATATTTGCGTAGGCCAAATATAAATCTCATACAAAAATTATTCTAGATAGATAACTATTCTGTTCTGACAAAATTGCAATATCAGACTTCGACTTTGGGGGGTTTTCGGGTGTAATCCCGCTTCTAAGGGGGGGCGTGCGTGAGTTGCTCACGTCACGCTGCCGTCATGGGCCTGCTTTTGTAAGGACGGTGAGCAACCCTCTCACCGTCCTCAGGCCCCCGGTCATGGAGGCCGATAGTCTTCGGCGCAAAAACGCGTCGGCGGCCGACAGGCCTGCCTAGTAATACAAGTCTGCTAAGCAAGTAGCTTAAGTTCTGTGTTCCGTGTACAAACCGATTTGCGCAGAAAGAACTAAAAGAAAGCGGCCAAGTGCGAGTCGGACTCACACGCAAGATGTTCCGTACCACAAAAAGCGGTAAAAACCCCTTTTTTCTGATTTTAGTAGGTATTTGTTTTATAGCCGCAACAGAAATACATCATCTTTGAAAAGTTGTGACGCCAGAGCGTGTCTAGGCCCCATAACTGTGTCAAATTCAAATTTCATCATTTTGCAATTATCTTAGTACAAATATTTTTCTGCATTTATTAATTTAAAAGATGTGTTTTAGGTGATGCATCGGCCGAAGACATCGACATAGCCATGAAACTCGGAGCTGGCTATCCTATGGGACCTCTGGAGTTGTCAGACTTCACAGGACTGGACACCAAGAAGTTCATACTCAATGTCATGTTGGGAAAGACTAGCAACCCTGTGTTTGAGCCTATACCACTTCTGGACAAAATGGTCGGCGAAGGCAAATTGGGGAGGAAAACTGGTGAAGGATTCTATAAGTATGACAAGTGAGAACTTCGAGCTTCGTCCGCGTAAAATCATTGCCCTCCTTTTGCACAGTCGGTTAAAATTAGCCTATATCCGTCCCGAGACTAAAACTATCGCTAAACCAAATTTTATCTAAATTGCTGCAGCGGTTTAGGCGTGAAAGCGTTACATACAGAGTTTCTTTCACATTTATTTTATAATATTCAGTAAGGATTTTTCTCGTGAAGTAGGCACCTAGATAGAATTTTGATGACCTACATACGAACGTGGAAGGCATTTTCTTATCTATGTTGTTTGCTCAAAGCTACAGTCAACCTAAGTAAATACCCACGTCGAATCTTACAGAATGTGATGATTCAAAGTTTAAACATATCGAAACACATTGAATTCTGGCAACCGTGTAGGTAGGTACCTATGTGGATTTAGAAATTTAGATATTATGGTGTAAGTACTTACATACTTGAAAGCGACCGACTAACTGTATCAACACAGATCGATAATTAAGAACACGGAGGATCCTTGCATATCGCATACAGATATTGTTAACGTTACGTATAGAATAGATTTTACTTATAAATAGGTAGGTATAGGAACGTTGTAAACTAGACTGAATAAAAAACGCATTTATTTAATAAATATTTTGTTACAAGTTTTACTGTTTTATTTCTACACTAGCGGACGTCACGCGGTTTCACCCGCGTAGTTCCCGTTCCCGTGGGAATACGGACATAAAATATAGCCTATGTTCACCGCAAAGAGTGTAGCTTCCCAACAGTGAAAGAATTTTTCAAATCGGTCCAGTAGTTCCGGAGCCTATTCGTTACAAACAAACTAACAATAAAACAAATCTTTCCTCTTTATAATATTAGTATAGTAGGTATACAAAGGAGTTGCGCATAAAATTATTTTAAATTCGTTGAAATTCACGTTTTTCTTTTCTTTAGCTATCTCATATTACCACCTCAGGTCAAAGATGGTAATTATGAAAACTCTTTATTCGCCACTAGCTGTTCCCCGCGGCTTCTTCCACGTAGAAGTCGTTATCGCGTAAAATCATTACCCTCTTTTTGCGTAGCCGGTTAAGAAGTAGCCTATGTCCTTTCCAGGGACTCGAACCATCTCTATACGAAATTTCATCTAAATCGCTTCAGGGGCCCGTCCGCAAAAATGCACTTAGGATTTTGGAAAGATTCAAGAACTCACTTCATTAAATAACACCAAAATGGAACCTTAAATTCTTAATATTTGAGACTACATCACCGTGTGCTATTTACAAAATATTATTTACGTTAGAAAAAACACCGCTCAAAATTATTAAAAATCATCGAAATAGCAAGAATAATCAAATTGACAAAGGTAAATTTCGATGATTTTCAGAGATTTTTTCGCAAGTAAATAATTATTTTGTAAATAGCACACGGTGTTAATGCAGTCTCATCTATTAGGAATTTAAGGTTCCATTTTAGTGGCAGTGTCATGTGTGTCATGTGAGTTCTTGAATATTTCCAAAATCCTAAGTGTCTTTTTGTGCATTTTACGGACGGGCCCCTCCAGCGGTTTTACAGACAGACAGACAGAGTTACTTTCGCATTTATTATATTAGTAGGAAGTTATTGGCTAAGGCTAAAGCCACAACAGGAGCTGAATGCTAAGAGCTAGTGACATGCGGGAGCATTGGCACCTATTTAGGCGCAATGTTGCCTCTGTGATGGTAAATTTGTCTGTTCGGTAGGATCAAGTCACTAATTGAGTCACTCAAGTGTCTAAAGGGACATATTACGTCAGTATAATTTATGGACAAATAACAAAATCAAAACATAAGTTGACATAATTATAAATGACTAGCTGACCCGCGCAACTTCGTTTGCGTGATAAATCAAGAACCGCTCGACCGATTTTGTGCAAACTTTACATAAACCATCTACTAAATAGTCCGAACCAAGCCTAAACATTTGGTTTGGATAGGTGAGCCCGTTCTCAAGTTATAAAATTACAACGAAAAGTGGCATTGATTTTTATATATATAGATTGTATTATCTCCGCGAGATTAACAGGCATTAGCTAAGAGCTTTTATGGCTTATTTCATTGCAATTATCAATTTGGCTACAGATTATGAGTCAGCAATGTGATCCACTCGAACCCTCTTAATCAATACATATTATAAAATCGTAACATGTCGCTGTCTGTACATGGAAGATAAATAAGAAAAAATATAATAGCGGGGCTTTATGAACGCAATAGAACCCAAAACAATGATTTTTAGAATTTTTATCTGTGTGTCTGTATGTCTGTTTGTCTGTACAGTTGTGCACGCTAATCTCAGTAACCGCTTAACCGATTGCAATGCGGTATTTTTTTATTGTGTTGAGGTTTTCTCCACTTAACATTTAGCGTTTATTTCATGTCAATCGGTTTATAAATAAAAAAGTACTTACACTTTTAAGAATCAGGATATGTTTAAAATTTTAATTGTAGCGGTTTCTTTGAATGAGAGTGTAAATCTAAACTGGCGTGTTGGCTTAATCAATACATCAATCAATACAAAAATTGTAACACGTTTTAAAATGTCTTAATCATTAAGCTCTTTTGTGATTAAGCAAACAGGGCAGTTTCACACGCTGCTTGATGAGTCTGATGAAGAAATACCTCTCCTTTCATACACCATACGTGACGTAAACGAAGTTGCGGGGTCAGCTAGTTTATACTATAGTCGCATTTTTAATTAAACGAAGTAAAGTGACAGCAACTAATGTCACTTCTTCATACAATGTTGATTAATTCCTATGAAGTGACATTAGTTGCTGTCACTTTACTTCGTCTAATTAAAAATTCGACTTTACACTTGATGGTTGGTGTCCGCAGCCTATGGACGTTTGCAACACCCGAGGCACTACACACGCGCTACAAATGCGCCCCTGGCAGGTCGTGACTACCCACTGTTGAAATTTTCAAGCCGCTCGCGCCCATAAGGCTGGTTTGAGTCGCGCTGACCGTCGGCGCTGACAGCAAAGTAAAGTGTATGAACTATTAGGAAGCCTTTTAGAACGCGTAGCTATCACGCGTGCGTTGGTCAGCGTCGGTACCTACGCGTCGCGCGTCGGCGCCGCGTAACTGTCGGCGCTGACCAACGCCGCGCGCCTCTGTATACATACATCTTAGAGTATTTATTAGGTACCTACCTTCTAATTTAAACTCTAAGACATACATCAATAATATGTGTACACCATAACGATACTGAAATGTCTCGTGCTGACGAGCTACGCGCTGAGCTGTCAGCGCCGACGGACGGTCAGCGTCACGCTGAAACCAGCCTATGGCCACAGTATAAATACCTTCAATTTGGCTTAATGACCGCCAGTTACTGATAAACGGCGCCTTTCGAGGCACGGAAACTCTAGCAAATAAAAATGACACAAAGAGATCACCCATCCAAGGACAGCGAATGTTGCTTACTGCAGTGATCGTTTACGGAACACCGAGTCCGTGAGGCCACGAATGCTTTTTTTTAACGTGAGGGAAAATCATGGATGCTATCGACTCCTACTCCTACCTACCGACTAAAAAACCTCACGTAACGCCCAACAGCCTATGGTCGGGAGCCCCGGGTAAGCCCTCGGAAGGATTTCCTAGGACTCCCAAAGGTCACTAATTTAGGCTTACTGGCAAGGTTGCCTTAGATCACAGAGATTTTGAAAATCAGAAGACAGTGCACTGTTGGCTCTCGTCAAAATTTTGTAGGGCGATATAATCGAGCCGACTTTATTTGGGACGTGTTTTTATTTCCGACCGACTTTTTATAGGACGTGTGCACTATAGGTTCGTTCTATTTTTCTCCTACAAGACATCCCGAATTATCCGATAATTGTCTTGGTTTACCCGTGCCCATTTTCACTACCCACCTTTTATCATTTGTACTTTTTCCTAGTACCATTATAATAGACAAGTGAATACTTTTGTTATCAAAACGGCAAAGAAAATAATTATTCGTAGCAATCGTAGCTCTTGAAGGCCAACTCTTCACCATCGAACCGGTTTCCGCGCCGTATTTCTGTTTATCTACATGAATAATCTCTTAACACGAGAGGTAAAACAATATTATAATAAACTCTTACACATTTATCGATAATAGACTTCGCAATAAGACGTATCTTTCGATAAAACGAGTCAATCTTGATTTATAAGTCGTTGATTAGATTATACACTTCCCTTAATGTTACTCGTGTTTCGCAAAAATGGAAACACAGTTTGTTTTCGTTACTCATACAGTACACATACTTGTTACCGAGTTTTGTTCTATAGGTACTTTATTACTACTTCGTCATAATATAAGCTTCATTAGATCATTGTTTTGTGGTTTTCTGTCATTTCTCAGTCTAATTTGTATTGACATGAGCTGTCATTGTGTGTTGTTCTAATTTCTGTTTTGTGCGTTTTTGTTCAGTGTGCGATTTTTGGATGTAATCTTTATGTTAATTAATACATAGTGCGATAATGGAGGACCGAGGTAATGTTACTTTAAACAAAAGTTTTGGTACCCAGGGTAATGTCAATGGCATGCATTATACCACCGGAAAGGTATTCAGAAAAAGGTGTCATCGTCATGATCTACCTACATTTGATTCATAATAATGCCTATTATTTTGAACATAAATAATTTTGCTTAGTATTAATTCTGGTGCAGTGGTGTTGTTATGTTTCTTGTGTGTTTATATTTCACGAATAAACTTCTAAACACGTGAGTATTTTTATACAATTTTGTTTAGTAAATATTTTCAGGGAAGAGACATCGAAATATAATTTCGAAATACCGTCATTTTCGCCATTTTATGCTTTATTCGTGTTGTTTGTGTTTTGTTATTTGTTGGTTGATAGGGGTTGATAATTACAGAGTGTTCTATTGTATATTGATTCATGCATGCTAATATTTTGTGCCTGTTTGTAAGAAATCTATAGAATACTTTATGAACGTGAAAAGAAGTGCATAAAATGTATTATTATATTAGTATTTTTATCGAATTTCGACTGCCAGTGAGTCTCTAGTAGTAAAGAATATACTAATTATAAATACCTACATACAAAGGTAGGTACATACATACATAGTTACACCTTTATCACCGAATGTGTAGGCAGAGTTGGTGTTTCACGCACTTGTGAGCCTAATTAACGCGAATTGTAATTAATTAATAAACTTCTCAACAACTGATACTTGATATTTGCATTATTTTTGAACTAGTTTATTGAAGATCTGCTACATTTACCTGTAAATATACTTACCTATATGTATATCTAATTTAAAACAGCAGTATTTCTATCTAACGTTATAAAACAGTAGATAGGTAGGCTGATAATGCTGCAATCGACAGATTATGGTTATGGCCAAGAATGTATTACTAAGAAGTAGGTACCGAAGTATAGTACCTAAGTATGTTATTTAATGCGATAGGATGAGGATTTTTACAATTTTTTTTTAATCCACCCGCTGGGTTCACTGATCTTAGCTGGAGTCCCTTGCCATAACATACATATAGGTATATGGTCACGCCTATAATGGCGCTTCTGCCTATTCCTTCCGGCATAACTCCAAAGGGATAGGCAGAGGTATCTATCAATATCAATACATATAATAAATTCGTAACTGTCTGTACCTACGTTTGTGCACGATAATCTCAGCAACCGTTCAACCGATTGCAATGCTCCACTTAACATTTAGTGTTTGTTTCATGTCAATCGGTTCATAAATAAAAAAGTTATATCATTCTAAACAATCACATATAAAATGCAGCGCACGAAGTCGCAGGTAACAGCTAGTATGTTATATGCCCACATTTCACCGTTTTTTTTGCTATTTAGGCCGTTTTCGACCAAAATAGGAGTAAGACTATACTTAAAGAATAACTTGTACTTACTTCTTATACCAAAAGTAAAATGAAAGTGAAGTTACCACCAAAAACTAACAAGCAAAACGTAAGTATGGTAACCATAAACAGGCCCATGACGGCAGCGTGACGTGAAGAACTCACGCACGCCCCCCCCCCCCCTGGAAGTGGGATCACACCCGAAACCCCCCAAAGACGCGGGATAGCACCCGAACCACCCCCTGGGCCACGCCGCAGTGGCGGCCGTAGTCTGTTGGGAGTCCTGGGACATCCTTCCGAAGGCTTACCCGGGGCTCCCAACCATAGGCTGTTGGGCGTTACGTGAGATTTTTTAGTCGGTAGGAGTCCGGCATAACATCCATGAGGATTTTCCCTCACGTAAACAAAAAAAAAAGTATGGTAACCATTGAAGTAGACTTCTTCAGTGTGGTTACCATGGTTACGTTGTGCTTGTTAGTTGTTAGTGGTAACTTTACTTGCACTTTACTTTTAGTATAAGTACAAGTTTCTCTTTACAGTCTTACTCCGATTTTGGACGAATCCGACCTGAGTATGAAAATCTATCTGATGGGAAGTGCTACATATTTCATATAAAGTGAAAAAAGAAAACTTGGCCCATACATACGGGATTTGAACCCACAACCTTTGCCTAAACCGCGGCAATGCTCTAACCACTTGAGCTACTGGGACCATAATGAACACTCGCGCTGCCGACCCTTTTAATAGTAGCTAATAATGTAAATAAATAATGCAATGACTCCATAAGGAAACATGTGTTTTGTAATGAAAGTTTACCTTCTGTGCATAACAACAACAAATACCACAAATTACAAAGAAATAGACAGGGAAATACCTGGACTTAAAACAGTTAAAGTGTGACACATTAATAAATAAATGTCGGAATATTGTATTTAGTGTTCATAATTCATAATTCATTTATTTGCGAAAATGGGTTACAATGGTGTTAAGGTATTATAATTATAATTATAATGAAGTTCTGCCATCCTCCACCCGTAGGTATGCAAATTTTATTATATAACATGCACAAGCTTTAATGTAATAAAAATTTATCCAATTCAATATTAGCCATTAAATAACCATGTAGTAACAATGTCCACGAGTCAAAATATAAATAAATTATGAAATTAATTACATTCAGTCCAGAACTTGTATGTTTTTGTCGTTAAGAAATTCCTGTATATTGTAATATGTTTTATCAACAAGTATATTTTTCAGTCTTTGTTTGAATATATGGTCTTTTTGTATGTTACATAACTGTATTGGTAGTTTATTATACACTCTGGATACCATGCAATAAACACTTTTGTTTAGAAATGCCGTTCTATTAGGTACTGTACGTATTTTATGTTTATTTCTTTTGCTATTTAAATTATCAAAAAGTTGTAAATTTCTTTTTACAAAAACAGCTACTTCTAAAATGTATAAACTAGGTAAGGTCAACAATCTCAAGGCCTTATAGTGAGGTTTGCAGCTTTCTGTCCTTTTAATTCGCATCATCGCTCTTACGCATTGCTTCTGTGCCTTAAAGGCAACCTCCCAAGCCGTGGAATTTCCCCAAAATATCACTCCGTATCTTAGAGTTGATTCAACATAGGCATAATATGCTGATAAGAGCGTGGAAATATTCACTGTCCTTGAGAGAGTGTATAAAGCATAGGCACTTTTATTTAATTTGGTACAGATGTAGTCTATATGCGCCTTCCAATTTAATGTGCAATCTATTTGCAACCCCAAAAATTTGGCAATGTCTACCTCACTTATTTTAGTACCCGAGTATTCAATGTTAAAATCTTCTGGTAGATATCTGACGCGATTTCTAAACACCATGATGTTTGTTTTGTTTAGATTTAATACGAGATTATTGGCCTTTAACCAGTCCACCACTTTGATAAGGCTATTGTTAATGTTATCTGTTAGATAACTTTGATTTTGATTTGAAAATACTACCGTGCTATCATCTGCAAAGAGAAACATTGGGGCAGTGACAGCTCTAGGGAAATCATTAATATACATGAGGAACAATAGCGGGCCCAAAACACTTCCCTGAGGTACACCATACTTAACATGCCTATAGTTCGATGTATATATCAATTCTTTTTTGTGTATTTGAGATATTCTAGTGATAGATGTGGCTTGCTTTCGACCAGTAAGATAAGACATAACTAAGTTTAACGCATTGCCCCGAATGCCTGATACATAAAGCTTATTTTTAAGTGTTTTATGGTCTACGCAGTCGAAAGTCTTAGTAAGATCCATAAATAAGGCACAGGCTGGTATCTTTTTATCAATACTTTTCATAATTTCTGCAAGAAATTTAAAAATTGCTTGATTTATAGTTTTTGTTTTCCGAAAACCTGCTTGCGCTTCTGTGATTATGTTATATTTTTCCAGATAATTATTTAAGTTTTCGTATATAACTTTTTCTATTATTTTAGATAAGACCGGAATAAGAGCAATAGGTCTATAACACGTCATATTTTCACGGTCAAGTTTCTTAAAGATCGGTTTTATAATTGTAGTTTTTAATCTTGAAGGAAATACTCCATGTAAAATACATAAATTAATGATATGACATAATATAGGTGATATCACTTCACCTACGTATTTCAAAACACGTGTGGAGATCTCATCATATCCCGTACTTGACGTGTTTTTCAGTGATTGGATAATTCTGGTGATGTCATGTGGTGTAGTTGGATTCATAAATATGGAAATAAAGAGCGATTTAGAATTACTATTTAATGTCGTGCTATTTTTCAATACAAAATTACTATCTGATGTCAACCTACTAACTATTTTTTGATTTAAAGTGATATTGTTGTATGTCAAATTTTGGTTTAATGTCAAATTACGGCTTAATGTCAAATTGTTATTTAATCTGTCAATACCTTTTGATATCACACTACTATTTGATGTCAAGCTATTTTCGGATGTCAAATTACTATCTGCAGTCAATCTATGCGATGTCAAATTACCATTCGGTCTGAAATTAGTGTTTGATGTCAGATCACTATTTGATGTCCGGTTCACATTTAAGGTGGAATTATTATTTGTTGTCAGTATTTCAATTTCATCAATGAAAAAATTATTAAAATGCTGAGCAATGTCATAAGGATTCGCTATAATTCGCCCATTTACATTTAACCTCTGAATATGGTCTTTCGGTATACTAAATTTATTTTTGTTTATGATATTCCAGCTGGCTTTGGATTTATTTTTACTAATATTGATGTAGTGACTATTTTGAGCTCTCTTTGTGAGAGTAATTATCTTACTCAGTCTGGCTGAGTAGGTTTTGAAGGCAATCTTATCGACCTCATTTTTTGATTTTCTGTATTCCCAAAGTAAATGCCTCTTGCGTTTTGTACACAGTTTCACTCCTTTACTAATCCACCTTTGACGGGATTTGATACTTTTTTTATGTTTAACTATCGGAAAACATAACTTATATAAAAGACAAAATATCTCGTGAAATTTAGTAAATGCTGTCTCAGGATCATCATCATTTAATATATCACTAAAACTAAGACATCTGAGATACTCCCTGAATTTATGAAGGTTTGCTTCGCTATATTGCCTCTTTTCCACACTCCATTGCTCTATCTGACAGATTGTTTTAATTGGACAGGTCAGCAATTGTGCTGTGTGGTCTGAGAGAGCGAAGTCCATTGAGTCTAAGTGCCCGACCGAAACTGGTTTTCCAGCCGAAACCGAAACCGAAACCGAACTTTCGGCCCCAGGGCCAGTTTCGGCCGAAACCGAAACCGAAACTCACGTGTTCATATTGAAAAAAAAAAAAAAACCAGCCAAGTGCGAGTCGCATTCTCGCATAGAGGGTTCCGTTACAAAAATTGGGCCCAAAAATTACGTTTGTTGTGTGTGGATTTTCTTTTCACAGGTATTTTTTGTTATAGCGGCAACATAACCGGGTGAGGTGGTGGGTGGCTGTGTCTTGACATCGCAAACGCCTTCATCACCTTGCCCTGGAGCTGCGTTATGGGAGGCGCTTATTCACCATGGTATGCCTTCCTACCTCCGTCGAATTGTTTGGGCCTATCTTTCCGATAGGGCGAGTTGGCTAGGTCCGGATCGGTGATATGTGTCGCTTGGTGTTTCACAGGGATCGGTCTTAGGACCGCTTCTGTGGAACATCGGTTACGATTGGCGCTGCGTGGTTCGTTGCTCAGATTTACAGAGCGAGGAGCAAAACATCGCGATGCAGTCCTGTGGTGGGTCAAACACGGTGCCAGGGTCTTGAGGTCACCCTTCACAAATCCGAGGCTCTGTGCTTTGGAACCTTGAGAGGGGCCACTTGTCGGATCCAGCTTACATGTAGGGGGCGTCAGCATCGGCATTGAGCCGTACTCGAAAGCCGGTGAAACTTTGAATACCAGTTCTGAAGTTTGGTCCCAAAACTGAGGGAGGGCATCAGGCGCATTCTTGCGGTTGTTGCCCAACATCAGGAGTCTCCTGCAGGGAGAGTCTGACATCTGAGCGGAGACTGTACCTTGGGATAGTGTGGTGCACGGCCCTATACGGGGGCCCCGTATGGGCGTAGATCCCGACTGCCAGTAATGCGGCTAGATTGCTTAGCCCGCAGAAGGCGATGGCCGTCAGCGTGATAAGGGGATACCTTACGATCTCAGTTGAGGCGGTATGTCTCCTACCCAAAACCCCACCATGGAACCTGAAAGCGAGAGCCCTTGCGTCATTGTTTAAATGGCGCCAGAAGGAGCTGGAGTGGGGCCAGAGGCCTGCGTCTCGAGAAATCGAGTCTTGGCGGTCCGAGCTCCACCAGAAAACCAAGGAGACCTGGAAGGTGCGACTCGAGCAACCATGAGGTGAAATCGCCACAATTGAGGCGGTCAGACCGGTTATGGACGAGTGGTTGGAGTAGAGCCACGGCGCTCTCTCCTACCGGTTGTCACAGATACTTACCATGGCACGGAAGATTTGTTAATTATCTGTGGCGAATACACCGGGAAACCACGGCTGAGTGCCAGCACTGCGAGGAGCGAAGCGGGAGCACAGCGCTCCACATATTGGTGGAGTGCACAGCGTGGGCGCAGCAGCGCCAGTTTCTCGTGGCAGGTCTGGACGTGGACATTCTCTCGCTGAAAACTATGGTGCGAGCCATGATCTCCAGTTGGAGTAAGTGGGAGTCCGCTGCCTCTTCCTGTGAGCAGGTCCTAGCTAGACGATAGTGTGAGGTGAGATTCACGCACGCTCCCCCAAGAAGTGAGATAACTCTTGAACAACGACAGGGATAGAACCCAAACCTCCCCGCCTCACAGATGAGGCACAGTGGTAGCAATTAGTCTATTAGGAATCCTGTGGACATTCTTACGAGGGCATACCTAGGGCTCCCAACCATAGTCTGTTAGGTAGGATCCCTGTAGGATTTTCCTCACGTTAAAAAAACGGCAACAGAAATACATCATCTCTGAAAATTTTGGTCTTATATGTCACGATTCCAGCGATAAAACCTCGTGACTAATAGACAGACGGACGGTTAAGTCTCGTTTCTCGTTCATAGGGTCCCGGTTTTACCCCTCCGTGCGTGAGTCCGACTCGCACATGGCTGGTTCTTTTTTCCTCAATAGGTGCAGCAAGTTCCACCAAGTGCTATCAATCAACAGCATAAATCTTCTCAAGTGTTCATTTTAGAAATATCTCTACTTAAAGATGGGTTTCTTTCCATGAGATGTGGAATTACTCATAAATGCTTAAGCGCAAATAGGGTTCCAAACAAGAAAATCGGCAATAAATCACGTTTGTTGTGGCCCCCCTTTAATAATATTCGTCTACTTATTCTTATTTTGTCCGTTTCTATTATTTGTTGTTATAGCAGCAACAGAAATACATCATCTGTGAAAATTTTAACTGTTTTACTATCACGGTGCATGAGTTACAGCCTGCTGACAGACAGACAGGTGACCAACGAAGTCTTAGGAATGCGGCCCTGTTTTTACCCTCTTTGTACGGAACCGACTACAAAGGGGTAGGTTCATGTAATGTGCTAAATCAACTTTCTAGGATTCCGTAACCAAAAAGTAAGGACGGGACCCTAAAAAGGGGGTCAAAGACATAACACAGGGGTAATTGTCTAATTCTAATACTTGTCAATGGTTGTAATTGCTTGTGGTTTGAATAGAATTGTAATAATGTGACTATTGATTGGAATTCGTTTTTAAGTCTCTAAATCTTAGGTTAGTAACATATTAACTGGTTGGGCTGACCGCAACCACGTCACAAGCAGAGCCAGGCACTCAAAATTCACGAACACGTGAGTTTCGGCCCGGCCGAAAGTTTCGGCCCATTTTGGCCGAAACCGAAACTGTGGCCGAAACTCGATTTTTTGGCCGAAACTGGCCGAAACCGAAACTTCGGTCGGTCACTAATATTACAATAATTTATTCATGTCATTGTAGCTCAAGCGTTAGACAATGTCAGTCAAGCGGCAATAGGCTCACCACCTATTACGTGGGATATAAAACTATAAGGTGAAATGTGGGCGTAGGTATACTATTGATTTTTAATATTTAAAGCAATTAGTATGCTAACTTTTTCATAATATTTTATTATAAAGTGAAAAAAGACAACTTGGCCCAGACGGGACTTGAACCCGCAACCTTTGCCTAATCCTTCCATCCTAAACTTGTATCAGTACGGCTCCCGTAGCTCAATTGGTTAGAGCATTGCCCTGGAGTAGGTATACTATGCCTCTGCCTACCCCTTCGGGGATAAAGGCGTGACTATACTGGTTGAATTTATAGTCGTTCTGGACCCGAGAGGGGGTTACTCGGAATCAATAATGGAACCATTTCGGAGTGTCAAAACAGCTGTGCAGGTTATAATAAAAAAATGACTTCTATGTAATCTTTATCACTCGTTCGAGTTGAAACATTAGTAGCGCTTCGATTATTCATTGAACTTTTCAATGAATGAAACTCCGAAACCCGTAGGTACCTACGCCGCGGCGCGTGTCTCCATGTGATCAGTTCATTGACCGAATGCATCGTTTCGATAATAATAGGTACTTAGATAATAATAAAGGACTCCAATTTCTCCTACATACTTTACACAGGCTTAGTCGTCGGAAATACTTTAATATTGTTCTATTTTACGGTGAATTAATAAGGTTTATGTAATAATAATGAAAATAAACACGAACAAATAGGGAGTATTTCCGGCGTATTTAAAAAATTGGAGCTATTTACAAAATAATCAACTTAAATACCTAGACCTACCTATTCACAGTTTATTTACACTTCCCTGTACCTTAGCAACTGCTCAAAATGGAGTCCAGAACGTTCGATACACAAACGGGCACGTTTTAGGCTATTGTCTTTTAGTTTATTCAATGTGTCTCTGTCACTTTTCACTATTTCAAAGGCGTCCACTATCGCACTGCGTAATTCATCACGAGATTCGTACTCTCGAGTGTAAACTAATCGTTTTATTTCCGACCACAAATAAAAGTCGATCGCGACGACAATACTGCGCGCGAGTTATAGTCGAACTGCGCGCCGCGGTCGCCGGTCGGCGGCGCGGTCGGTCGAGCGTATTTACCTACCTACTAGACGTAACTAGTCGAGTACCTACCGACGTTACTTGGCAACGAGTCCACGTGGACCGATGCGTTCATGCGTTGTGATTGGTCGAATTTTCCCGGCGCGGTGACTCTTCTCACTGATTGGTACGTTAGACATTGAATGAAAAATTGTAGTAGAAAATCGTAGTAAACGTATTTCGTGAAATTTAAAGGAATAACCAGGTGTTCTCGTTTTGATTTTGGCAAACGATGTAGATTTTGACATTTTCGTAATTTTTTGTTGTTGATTTTCAAATTGACAGTGCCGATCGGTTCTGTTATCGAAACTGGGCCTAAACCTTTCCGTTCCAAAACGACTATAAATTCAACCAGTATATATGTATGTATGTATGTATTGTAATAATTAATTCTTATTTAATTAGTGCAACTTGAGCTCGGTGAGATTTACGACCTAGTTCTTATATTTTAGTCCTTGTTTTGGGTTCCGCACCAGAATGGGCAAAAACGGGACCCTATTTATAAGACTTTGCTGTCCATCAGTCTGTCTGTCCGTCACGATGCTGTTTCTAAGGAACCGTGAGTGATAACTAGCTAAAGAGCGGAAATTTTACACAGATGTATTTTTGTTGTTACTTTAAACAACAAGAAGCCGTGAGACGGTCTCACCCGACTGCCACTCTAACGTTTATTGTGAAAGTAAAACTTCAATCTGATTGACGTTGTTTTATTTTAAACTTTGAACAGATGATCCACGTGACCTAGTGACGTAATTTAATGCAACAGAGCCACAGACTACAAACACAAGTCTCGCTATAACCCCTCTGCAATCTATTTTATAGAGAGGGGCTAATAAAATTGGGCTTCCATTCACAATGCAGAAAAGCGAATTTATAAAATAAATATTCTACAGGTTATAATGGTCGCATACTTAATATTGTAATTGATTAATTTGGAGGTCAAAGTGCAAGTGGCTATGTATGACCTTTGCTTTTAATGTCAAACTTGAATTGACCTGTTACCTAGAATAACAGTAAATTGGTGAATTCATTATAGGTATCTCTAGACCAGTTTCATCTCTAAATCACGTTGATTTAGGTCTTATCTGGTTATGCAGTAGCATATTTGACACCCTTTAAACTGGAAAGAAGCAACTGGACAAACCCACCTCCACCTCATGGCTAGTTCCAACCTACTGGTTATACAATCCGAATCACGGGAGATGCATACCCTTATCCTTATCTACCAGTGACTCATTTGGGGGTAGGAAAGAAACAACTAGTGGGCATCAGCAAGATACACGCATTTTGAGCTGTTGAATTCACAACAATGTCCATTGTAAAATAATTAATCTACCGAATCGTTCTATCACAGCGCGTGTTTTGAGGACAGAGAGACATTTCCACAGAAAACAGAATTTTCATTTACCTAAATGGAAAAATGTACGTCATATTTAAAGGATGTTTTTGGAACAGTTTAAATTGCATTAAATTTGATTTCGAAAGGTTGCATTTTAAGATGTGTGCTACTAGAAATTATCTGCCCTGTTAAAGAAAGGAACCTCTGCCCAGTACGCGTTGTTTGGCATCGAAAATAAGCCAGTGGGATTAGGTTGAAGATCTCTTCAGAACACTCGCCCTGATAAATTTGGTAGAATGCAGCCAAAGACGCTATAGTTTTTCGCTGCGCCAACGGCTCAAGGGTTTCCGTCACATTAGGACAATCAGTAATTCGGACAGCACGCATCTGCATAGCGTTAAGCGCGTCTAGTAAGTACCTATCCCAAAGACGAGAACAGTATTCGACGCACAGGGGCGAATCTGCGTCTTGTATTGTACAGCAAAGACCTCAAATGTGGCGTGAAGAACCGCCTCACCTTAGAACTCTTAGTTTCCGCGAGGCCAACACAATACAACTCTTTTTTTTTATCGCGTGGAAATCCTACATGGATGCTGTGCTGGACTCCTACCGACTAAAACCACACAATACCTTACAACAGTCTATGGCCAGGACTCCCGGCTCATCTCTCGGAAGGATGTCCTAGGTTTTCCGGCAGACTTTGGCTATAGCGGCCTCGCCTAGATGGTTCGGGTACTATCCCGCGTCTGAGGGGTTACATAATACAACTCTCAATGTAGTTGTTCTTCTTCAGGTGCAGAGCTAAATGAGCGATGTGTCGACCTCGTCCAAGCCGCGTAGCTTTCGGCGGCTGCGCTCCATCCACCACGTGCACTACGACCTAAAGCGCAACGAGAACGAGGTCATGGCCAAGCCGCTGGCTATGCCCATGGACCCGCTCGAGGTGCAGGCTTATACCATGCAGGTGGCTGGACATAGCAACACTGACGATAAGAAGTACTTAGGTGAGTGAATGTCTGTAAAGCCCGCGTGGAATTTTGTTCCTGGTTCCCGCATCTTATGGGTGGGAACTTATTTTGTGGATAGAATGTAGCCTATGTCTTCTTCTAGATATAGGATTCTATCTTACCTATATGGATATGTTTACCTATATGGATAGGTATAATATAGGTAAACACCAATTTACAGTAATTCAGTACAGTTCAGTTACTAGAGCGTGAAAGAGTAAGATTAACAATCATCCATACTTACAAACATAATATTAGTAGTTTGCCCATTCTCTATCGCCTCATAAATCTGTTTCGTCAGTCTATTTCCATCCATTCTCTCCACATGTCCGAACCATCTAAGCATCCCTTTCTCTATCTTAACCACTAGGTACATCTTTTGTTATGCCGCTATGTTCCCTTATCACACGGTTCTTTTCTGTATATCTACTTAAAAATAAATACTTATGATACAACCTATTATATCTTCTTAAATAACGCACCATTTTCAGGACTTCTCCAATGCAGCAACGGCACCGTCCTCAAGCCGATAATCAAGGAATCGCAGAAGAGGGAGATAGACTTTTACAATCGGATCTCTCACTCTAAGAACCCGGACTTGGTCGAGTTGCGGAGCTGCGTGCCGAAGTACTTCGGGTGTAAGAAGTTCACGTACAACGGGTTTGAGCAGGAGTACCTTATATTGGAGGATCTGACGGAGAGGATGCTGGAGCCGTGTATCATGGATGTTAAGATAGGTTAGAGAATATAGTTTTTCATCTTTCCTTTCTTTAGTCAGGTACCATTATTAAAATTAACTTCCACGGAACTACTGAGAACAAGTCTCGCTAGTTCCGCCACGGAAGTTCTTCCGCGAAACTATTGCAACTACAAGCTCGGTCCCTGCTTCAACAAATGATCACTAGCATAATTGCGCTGAGTAAGCAACCTTGCAGTAAGCAACTGTAAGCAACTGTCCATGTATGGAGTGAACAGCAACTTGATACGAGCCTTGAAATCTCTATACGAGGGCTCCAGTGCTTGTGTCAGGATCAATGGAGCTTGCACAGACTTTTTTCCCATCGAAAAAGGTGTGAGACAAGGCTGTGTAGCCTAGCGTCACCATGGCTGTACAACCTATACATGGACAGTTGCTTGAAAGAACTACAAGAGTGCGCGTATAGATTAAAAATGAATGAGCTAACCGTCAAATGTCTCCTTTATGCTGATGATCAGGTAATACTGGCATCATCGGCGGAGGAGTTGCAGTTAATGGTTAATATAATGAACGATGCGCTAAAAAGTAGAGGCATGAATGTTAATGTAAGCAAGTCAAAAGTAATGGTTTTTGAAAGAGAGAAATGTATGACTAATTGCTCGATATTGATAGATGGAAAAAGCGTGGAACAGGTGAAAGAGTTTGTATATTTGGGTTCAAAATTTGCAAGAGATGGAAAGTATGACTATGATATTGAAAGAAGAGTTTTGGCAGGAAATCAAGTGAATGGAGCCATTCACACCTATAGGAGCAGTCAGAACGTGTCTAAAAAGGCAAGGATGGCTGTACTACACTTATGCATGGTAGTGAAAGTTGGGTGTGGCAGGAGAAGCATGAAAGTAAAATTAATGCAGTGGAAATGAGAAGTTTGAGAAGTATAGCTGGAGTGACATTGACAGATAAAGTAAAGAATAGTGTGATAAGAGAACATTGCGGCATGACAGAAGATGTAGTGACTAAGATAGAGAAAGGGATGCTCAGATGGTTTGGACATGTGGAGAGAATGGATGGAAATAGGCTGACGAAACAGATTTATGAAGCGAGAGTGAATGAGCAAACTGGTAGGGGTCGACCTCGGCATACTCATGTCGATTAAATCGATAATCTTCTGAGAAAATGCCAGGTCAAGAGTACCCTTAACCGAAGAGCATGTATGAAGACAATGAAAGTTGAAGAAGCGTAAGTTGTTTGCCAGAATCGTAGCAAGTGGAAAGTCATAGTCTCTGCCTACCCCGTTGGGAGACAGGCGTGATGTTATGTATGTAAGCAACCTACACTTTGGCTCGTCCACAGATGGGCGACCGTTTGGTGACATTTTCATTTGGGAGCGTTTTCGTACTTCGAAGAACGCAAACGCTCGCATGTACAGAAAGTTATGTTAAGCCGTTGGTCCCGGACAGTACCGGTTGTCAATAATATAACATTTTGTTTAGCCAATTTGAAGACTTTATGGGCAGCTTGAAAAACTTCTACAGGGGCCCTTATAAACCAACTAATTTAATCCTCGCTTTCCATCCAGGCAGAAGAACATGGGACCCTTTAGCGAGCGAGGAGAAGATCAGGAACGAGCAATCCAAGTACTCTTTGTGCAAGCAGCAGTACGGGTTCTGTATCCCGGGGTTCCAGGTGTACAAGCACTCCACGGGACAGCTGCACAAGTACAACAAGGACTACGGGAAGAAACTGCATGGGGACGCGGTTAAAGATGGTGAGGATTATCTATACCTAAGGGTCGATTTAAGTAGACAGTCGAATTGAAGAGAAGTGACTCAAAGAAATTTATTGACCTGAGATATGTATAGTCCATTCACAGTTAATTTACCTCTGACAGATCGTTTTCTGTAAGTTGGTATTGCAGTAAAGTCCCCCTATGAGTGCCTGTGTATTAAGGGAGATTATAAGATGGAACCGTTAAAACTGAGAGTTTTTTTCCTTTGCGCTCGGTAAGACTAATTCGTAGTGTGCCTAACTCGCGTTACGTCTAAATGTCATTTACAATTCGCTTTCAGCCTAATTAGCTGTATGCCTATAAAGCAGTTGGTCTATTTCGTATATGGACTACTTCGGCATATACCTAAATCTTAGTTGGTCTACATCGCGTTATGCCTAAAATATTAATTGAGTTCGAAATCGTTGTCGTGCAGCTGTAAGGATATTTTGACTTTTTAATGAATAATATCAGTTTCATGTTATCTATACTTTTTTTTACGTAAGGGAAAATCCATCATGGATGCTATGTTGGACTCCTACCGACTAAAAACCTCACGTAACGTCCAACAGCCTATGGTTGTGAACCCCGGGTAAGCCCTCGGAAGGAGGGGTGCTGGGAAGGACAACCTCCACGTGGTGCATTCTGGTAACGTGGACGACGACGTGGGCTTCGCGCGAGGCGCACGTCGTCGCCCATGGCCAGTAGTCCACCAAGGAGAGGGGACTTTTATGGCCGGTTTGTAGTTCTCCACATGCGCTCTGTTATGCAGAGCGTACTTAGCGGAGAACTCTCAGGGCGACGAGTACTTCGCCACTGAGCGATCTGTGGCGAAGTATACGGTCCCATGGGGACCATCGTTCGGCCGAGCCGTAACCCCGACTGGCAACAGACGGGCACGGTGGCTCTTTGGCGTTGCGAGGAAGAAAACCTCTATAAAATTTCCCCGAATCCTACGCTTTGACGCCCGGCAATGGGATGCATGCATCGCTGGGGGAACTCAGTGCCTAGGGCGTCACTCCCACCCTTCCCATCCTCGCATCCATTCCCTCATCGCCACTCCCACCCCTACGTCGGCGGACATTAAGCGTAAAAAATCACCTCACTCTGGCGTTGCAACTGTCCCTAGAAAACGGTGACCGCCTTCCATCAGGTGGGCTGACCTCGATGCCACATGTTAATATTTAGCCCAACTTAAGAGGCTTAAGACTAAATCTCAGTAGGTCTAGTTATTATCTGACCTATTTAGCTGTTGGCCTACATCGCAGTAGGTCTAATTCGCGTTATGCCTACTTCTCCTTTTGACTAGTCATAACGCGAGTTAGGCGTACTGCGAATTAGTCTTACCGAGCGCAAAGGTTATGTAAATATCCATTAGTCAGTTTAATTAACATTACTAAAGGCGTCGTTCTGTTAATATAAGATTTTTCTTAAGTTTCATTTTTATTTACATAAAATGGAAATGTAATTCAAAAAAGACACTATCACCATCACCAAGGAGGGCAAAGGTGCTGCTTCCACATCTCAATTAATTTCTACGTCCGAAAAAACGGCAGCAAAAAAAAAATAAGTTTTGACTTAAGGTTGGACTACATGGGAGAAAAAAAAACTTATTAGGGTAACATGAAAATCAGTGAAGCCAACCTCACAGCTAGAGGTAAATAAGCTATGAACGGACTATATAGTTGTTGTTGTTGCTTTGTTCGTCCAAAGGACAGGCGAAGGTATCTATTTAAAACCATACTCTTTAATAATTCAGCTGTTTATGTAATTTTTCTCAGTCCTCGTCTTCTGTCTAGTCAAAGTCAAGTACAGCCCTAAGTCAAAGTCCGTCTTTTCTAGTAAAGCGGTGGGACTTTACTAGAAGTGCTTCTAGAGTTTGTCGAAAGAGTTCCGTTTCATTGCGTTATATCACTTTCCAACATTTGTGCACGTTGTGGAACTTATATTTAAAAATCCACCATTTTTACACATAAAACACTCAAAATATACTAATTTTGGAACATTTTACAACGGAGTAGCATCCGCTTATCTCCAATTTCGCGCGCAAACTTGCCTCTGCTTCGAGACATGAATAGTTGAGAGTAATTTGTTTTTTGGCGTGAGAAATGTTGCCACTGATGGCGATTTTATAGCACTCATTTTTATTTTGGTTAAAATAACGTCATGCATGCTATGCCGGATTCTCATCTACTAAAACCACACGGTATCCTAAGTGGTAAACACTTAAACTCCGAAATAAACTATTGACTGAAAATTTTCACAAATGTTTGTTTATTGGTGGTGTTTCATAGCGTAAGAAAAAGACAGAAACACAACATAATGGATCGCTTACACGTAACGAGTACAGTGGCGAGACAGTAAAACGATACTAGGCCGAGAGAGTGGGCACTCGGCCTAGCAAAGAAATCGTAGTTCTAGTGACCCTCTCGCCACTCTCCTCGGCCGAGGCACTCGTCAAAATGTTTATACGTACCGAGCACTCGGCCGACGGCACTGTCCGCCACTGTACTCGTTACGTGTAAGAGACTCATTAGCCGCAGCAGAACAATAGCAAATAGCGATAGCCTAACAGTGCCTCCTCCCCCAGCCCTCCGCAAGTACGTGGTGGGCGGCGGCGGCGGCTCGCTGTGCCGCGCGCTGCTGCTGCAGCTGCTGTCGCAGCTGTGGCGCGTGCAGCGCTGGGCGCGGGCGCAGCGCTGCACGCGCCTCTACAGCGCCTCGCTGCTGCTGGTGTACGACGCGGCAAGGTTGAGGAACTGTGGCGGGGACGTGGACCATGACTCGTGAGTCTAACTCTTTGTGTTTGTTTCATTATCTTCTAGATGATGCTCGCGGCTTCGTCCGTGTGAAATTCGGTACCCGTTCCCGCTTCCCGTGGGAACATTTTGAAAAAAAGAGCCCGAGATGAAAAGTAGCCTATGTATTATTCCGGACTATAGGCTATCTCTGTACCAAATTTCAACTCAATCCGTTCAACCGTTAAGAGCGTGATTGAGTAAACATCCAAACATCTTCACAAACATTCACATATTTTATAATGTTATAGTAGGAAGTGGGATATATGAATTACTAGCTGACCCGCACAACTTCGTTTGCGTAATAAATGAAGAACTACTCGACCGATTTTGTGCAAACTTTACATAAACCATCTACTAAATAGTCCGAACAAAGCCTAAACATTTGGTTTGGATAGGTGAGCCCGTTCTTGAGTTATAAAATTACAACGAAAAGTGGCATTGATTTTTATATATTTAGATGATGTCACGCGGTTTCACCCGCGTAGTTCCCGTTCCCGTGGGAATATGGGAATAAAATAATAAAATATAGCCTATGTTTTCCAGTCCAGTAGTTCCAGAGCCTATTCGTTACAAACAAACAAAAAACAAATCTTTCCTCTTTATAATTTTAGTATAGATTACCGATCAAGTTTGCTGTAACTCTTTAGTTATATGTAATGGGTAATAACTTTGTATTTGTTGTTTAAAAACTTCAGCTCTGTATCTATCACAGTTAATAGTTCTTGTTGCCATGGGAATACGGGAATAAATTATAGCCTACTAGCTGACGCCCGCAGCTCCGCCCGCGTCAAGTTTTGTTCACGTTTCCGCTTCCCGTGGGAACCTATTCCCGGGATAAAAAGTAGCCTATGTGTTATTCCAGACCTATATCTACCCCTGTACCGAATTTCAACCAGATCCGTTCAGTCATTAGAGCGTGAAAGAGTAACAAACATCCACACTCACAAACTTTCGCATTTATAATATTAGTAAGATGTTCACCGCGAATACTGTACTTTTCCAACAGTGAATAGTAGTTTTCGATACAAGTGTGGGATTTCTGTTATTACAACGAGTTACGACAGGTGTTGACCCGAGCCGAAGGCGAGGGTAGACAGTCGGAACGAGTTTAAATAACAGTCCCACACGTTGTATTGAACAACTATTTTTAATACAGTTGCGAAAATATTAAGCAATTTTATAAAATAATAAAAACACAATAAACCTGAATATCCAAAATGGCGCCAACTGTAAAAGAAAATATACCTACCTCAGCAGAGACTATGGCAGTGCACTTCATACAGCCAACTTTTTTTATATTTATGAATTTAATTTGGCCGATACTTATATTAATTTATGCTTAAATTTTAATTAAAATTACTTTTAATCTGGTATTGAAACAAGTATGTATCTTTTTTAAAAAAATTTGCATGAAACACAGACATTATTTTGACAATTGGGAAAGAAAACGCACGAGTGCGGGAATGGTAAAGAAAAAGGGGATATTTTTAAATGCACATCTGTTTAATTTTTCTGCACACTAGGTAACTCCACTAATTTACTGAACGCAAACCAGAAAATCAAATGCTGTGCAAAAAAACGAATTGATAAACTAAACATGTCCTACTTAAAAAACTAAAATTTTACACAAAACGAGATGACCTTTTTTATCGAATTTAAACCAAAAATTTCGTTCGTACACCGGATATAAGATTTGCTAAACAAAAATACGAATTGCTTATCAAAAATACTAACTTGCACTCAAAATTTTACAATCTTATAACGGAATAACGAAACGAAAGGTTAGGTTAGGTTAGTTTTTTATTTTTTTGATTAATAAAATTTTATTTTGTAAAGATGACTGATTAAATTGGGTTTTTAATTAGAATAAAAGATGTTCATAAAAGTAAATTAGGTGATGGTTTTCTTAAAAAATGTTTTAATAAGTTTGTTGAGCTAAGGAATTTTTAGATATACGATTTTGATAATATTTATTTATTTATTTATTTAAAACTTTTTGCACAAAAACATGTACAAAGGCGGACTTAATGCCAATGGCATTCTCTACCAGTCAACCTTTGGGTGATGCAGAGATAAGATAAAGCAGGTGCTAAAAGAATAAAGACGAAAGGTTTGTATAAAATGGTACAAATTAAATACAAGAAAGAAATATTAAGAATTTACTTACTAATTACATAAATTAAAACATACTACAAAGATTATATATGTGTGTAGATACTTATATAAATGAATATAGATAAATATTTCTATGTAAATACAATATAATAAATAGATATTATCATACATAATATGAATAAATAAATACAAACATGAAAATCCTTAACAATAAAGTAATATTCTGCTTAAGGGACCCTATAGAGTTGACGTACTCGGTTTCTGAACGAGAGACGGTTCGTCAAAGTCCTGACTTCGAGAGGAAGGGCGTTCCAGAGAAGAATAGATCGCACTAGAAAAGAGGAATGGACAAGATTTGAAGTGTGAGTTGGACAGTGCAGTAGAAGATTATTAGAGGAGCGTAAATTTTTGTTATGATTAGAGCCAAGTAGATGAAGATGAGATTTTAAGTAAGTAGGGGCATCGGGAGATTTTAAGAGTGAAAAAAGTAAACAGACAGCTCGCAGACTGCGCCGCCGTCTAATAGGTAACCAACCCAACTCATCACGAAAAGCCGAAACGTGGTCAAACTTCCTAAGATTGTAGACGAATCGAATGCAATTATTGAGAAGTCGGTCGAGTTTATTGAGCAGATCTGCATTCAGGTCGAGATAGCACACATCACCATAGTCGAAAATCGGAAAAATTAAAGTCTGCATAAGCATTGTCTTGGTTTTGACGGGTAGAAAATTTTTGAGTCGATAAAGAGCCCGAAGTGTTCCAGTCACCCTTTGGCTAACGTTAGTGACCTGAACCCGCCAACTCAAGGTTGAGTCAATGTGTAAGCCCAGATTTTTAACACTGACAGTTACTGGAATAACTTTTGAGTTAAAAGTTATCGATGGAAGAGTCACATCTTTTAACTTGTTGATCATATAGTTAGTGCCAATTATAATACTCTGGCATTTGTCAGGGTTAACGGCCAGCCCAAACTTATCACACCACCCCCCTATCAGCCCCAAATCCGCATTCACACAATCTATCGCCTCTGAGATGTTATCCACAGAGGCTTGGCTATATAATTGCAGGTCATCAGCATACAAGTGATACGCACACTGAAGCTCGGTGGTTAAGAGGTTGATAAATATCGAAAAAAGAAGAGGAGATAGTATGCCGCCTTGAGGGACCCCAGAGTCAAGATTGCACCAACTCGAAGACATCTCATCGACACAAACTGACTGCTGGCGACCCTGAAGATATGAGGAAAACCAATCCAGCTCGTCAGAAGAGATCTTAATGTGGGCAAGGATGGATAAAAGTATGTCATGGTTAATGCAATTGAACGCATTTGAGAAGTCAACCAAGACCATCACTGTGGCCTTACCTTTCTCCATCCCATCCCCAATGTCACCCGTTACTTTAAGGAGTGCGGTCGTCGTGCTATGTCCTGGTCTGAATCCTGATTGTAAGGGGCTAAGTATTGAATTCCTGTGGACAAAGTTGGACATCTGTCTATGTACACACGCTTCCAGCACTTTCGATAAAAAAGGAAGGATTGAAATTGGACGAAAATGGTTTGGAAGAGAGGGATTGGAAATTTTGGGCAGGGGACGAACGTAGGCTTTACGCCACAAGTTTGGAAATTGCCCAGAAGCAAGGGAAAAGTTAACTATGTGTGAGATAGCAGGAAGAAGGAGGTCCAGGATAAACAGGATCATACGACGACTTATGTTGTCGCAGCCCACTGCTTTAGATTTAATAGCTAAAATAATCCTTTTGATCTCAACTGGCGTGACTGGAGAAAACTGAAAGGGTGAATAACTCGGAATGGTTAATCCGGCTACGAAATCTACCGTTTGACGCTTGGTTAGGCCATCAATTGCGAGAAAGGTGGAAAAATGCCGATTGATAGCATCTAACTCAATCGTCTTAGGTAGCTCCATCTGCCTTGGTTTACCTATTCCCAATGTCCCAAGGAACTTCCAGACATGAGCTGGCGATGAGTTAGTTATATTGTCAAAGATGTGTCGGCGTTTAGCGTTCCGTATCACTTGGTTACATCGATTCCTGGCAGTTTTGTAAGAGCTCCATAGCATGTCTGTACGATGTTTTTTATATTTATGAAAGGCCCTATCTCTACGTTTCATGGCAATTCGGACATCATTTGTTAGCCACGGCGCCGGGGGATGCTTTAATTTTACCCTCCTGACAGGAGCATGAATGTCGTAGAGGCTATTTAAAGTTTCATTGAAGAACAAAACTTTGTCATCAACTGTGGTAGCCTCTCCCAAAGGTTCCCAGTTTATTTCCGCGGCATCCGCACACAATTTAATGACGTCCATCCGTCCAAAACAACGCCTATGCAGCACTTTAGGTTTGAGTTTAGGAGGTTTGAGAATATACGATAGATAAATTAGATCATGATGGGAAAAAGCCGGCGCTAAAAGCTGACCGTGTGAATGTACAAGAGTAGGAGAAGAAGTAAGAATTAAGTCGAGCCAGGTATCATCTGTATCTTTATTGTGGTGTGTGGCCTCAAGTGGCAAAATATGGAGACTGGCTGACTCAACTATGTGAAGCAGTTTTTGAGCTCTTGAAGAGTCTACAAGAAGATTGGTGTTAAAGTCACCCATGATGATGTGATGCTCATAATCAGACCCTAAAGACTCTAAGACCAATTCGAAATCGGTGAAATAATCAACACAAGGGGGACTATAAACAACGCCAAGAATAGTTTTAATACCCTTGACCCAAACCTCAAGGAAGAGGAACTCCGCAGAAGCGGAGTAATGTGGAGGAGATGAGGCAACTATTTTGAAAGGTAGATCACTACGAAGGTATATTGCAACCCCACCTCGCTCCTTCCCGATCCTGTCGTTTCTAACTAAAATAAATCCCGGGAGAGGATATGAAGTAGAGAGTAGGTCAGGCTTTAGGAAGCTCTCGGAAATCAGAACCGCATGAACGTGGGAGTTAGCGAAAGTAGCTACAAGGTCACTGTAATGACTAGCCACACTTTCTGCATTTATATGACAGACATTAAATGACCGTCCCAATTCTTGTTCAAAATGCGTACGGAGTACATCACCAACTGTTACTGTGGTTGTATTGTCTGTAATTGAGCAAAAGCTGTCATTCTCAGACGGTGTATCGTAAGCAGAGTGGAAAGAATCATTATCTGCAAATAAGTCAGTCATGTAGTTTAAAATAATGAATAATATAAATATAATAAGTATTTAAATACCGAATAAATAATTAATATATAAAAAAATATAATAACAATAAATACGATAAAAGTACCAATACAATATTTACACACAGTTGATATAAGTCTCACTCTCTGCACCACCCGCCAGCAAACATTCACAATACTGTAACAGAGAAATTAAGTTTAACATTATACTATTATAAAAATTCCTAGAACAAAATGAAAACCAATATTATTTACAAAAAAAGTGGTATGTTAGTATAAAAAAACACTGCACGATCAATTAAGCTGCAACGGAACGCAAAAGTTTTTACACGAATAAAGAATATGTACTAAATATCGTGCCTACATATTTCTGAACGAAACGGTTCACTAATTTGATGCTGCGGTCAGATTTTGATATACGTCACAAATGTCAATGTCACATCAGTCAAACTAATGCGGCTAATTTGTAAACAAACAAACCAAGATAAATTATTAAGTTGTGGGTAAAAGAAGTAATTTAGAGTTAAGATAAGTGATAAGACTGTTACACAACAGTTAGTATAGATATAGACAGTTAAATATTACATGACCTTAACAGTCTTGATTGAAATTGAATACTTTAAAACATAACAAAATATGCAAACCGGACCGCTAAACGAAGCACCACCATAAAGTCTCAGTTCTTTCGCAATCTTGCCTTTGCGTTATCTGCACTAACTGCATCACTCTTCGATGGAATGGCACCCCGCTCAACAACCACCTTGGGATGCTTAACAGTCAAAGAACTAAGCTCATCTATGGATGTTATCTTGTGACGACTGCCCCCAATGTTGACAACAATAACACCGTCCTGTGTCCAGCATGCCCGTACACCAAAATGTTGCCTGGCTTTGCTGAAGACTGCCTGCCGAGCTTTTGTCAAATTCTCCTTGACTGATACTGAAGAGCCTTTGAGTTTAGTCTTACAGCGCCATATGCTTGATCTTATATGAAGTGCAGAAAACCTCACCAAGACTGGACGGGGATGATCACCAGGAGCTCCCAACCTATGACTGTAGGCGATATCAGCAGCAACAATGCTATTCAGCGCCAACTTCTTCTGAACCACATCAAGAATAGCAGTGGTGCAGTTCTCATTCTCCGCTTCAGCCACTCCCATGAAAATAAGTGACTTGCGCCTGTGCCGTGTTTCCATTGCATCCAATGACCTTGCACACTCGGCGATCTGTCTTCTTAGCAGGCTGAGCATGGAAAACATGAGTTCCCTAAAGGTCCGGAACTCTTCTGCCACCTTCGCAACTGTATCCTTAGCAGGTCCAACAACCTGTAGCTGTGCTGCTAGTTCAGCCATCTTCTTTGAGAAGGATTCCTCAAGCCTGTTCTGTGCACTTTCAATATCTGCTAGTTGCGACATAGTGACCAAAACAGTGTACCTTATGAACTTAAGTGAATTGTGCTGGCAGGTGGTGTGTGTGGTTGGTGTCAGGTCACATTAACACTTTCTCAAATGTAAGTACTGACTTATTTTATTGTATTACACTACAAAATGGTAGAATAAGTTTAGAAAATATAGAATTTTTAATTATTTTAAATATTTAAAAGCAGAGTAACTTATTAACTTTTTCCACACCTACCGCCCAAAACCACATTGAAAAAGATAAAAATATAAAAGATAATAGTGATCTGTTCAGTAAAATAGTTCTGCAAACACCTTTAAATAGTGTATTGAATTTGACTTATTTAGTGTGCATAATTAGTGTGCAAGTCAGTATTTTTGGTTTATCTTTGTAATATTTTGTTCGAAAAAAGGGAATAAACAGATATCGATTTAAATACATCGCACATCCTCTGAAAAACTGTCATAACACAGAAATATTACATTTTTAGATATTGCTATACTTAAGTTCAGTTTTCCATACTAAATCATTCAATAAAACCGCCACAACGATAACGTTAAAAAAAGTCGCTAGATGGCACAACTGACAGTTTTTTAGAGAACGATAATCGACTTGACCCAATCCTCAACAGTGCCGCATCACTGCTTGTAACAGGTGAACGCGTATTTAAGCTGCTGAAAAACGTCTTAAGCTGTGATACAACTATATTGAAGGTAAGACTTTTGGCAATTATTTTGTTTCAAAGGGGCAAAAACTGTCGTAAGATAAAATAATTCTGTCTTTTACTACAAACACAATTGAAGTTATGTTATTATGTAATGTAAAAAAGTGTCATACCACAAGTTATGGCAATATAATCGTCAAATTATTTCTACGTTCACAATTTTGATGAACAGAAAACAGTTGTAATATGAGTTATGGTACTTTTTTTAAATTTATTTTTTAAATTTTATTTATATTCAGTTATAAATACGATGCCATATATATAATACGACTATTTTTCGCAATATTTATTTGTTAATTCAAATTGACAAATGAATGAATAACAGTCGCATTGTATTTTGGTTACCTGTTAATCCATTGTATTGTACTGTTTTAACTACATAACTATTATTACTATAATTCTAATGTTATATTTTTATGTTACCTACAACTATTGCAGACATGTATTAAGAAAGCTGTACCTACTGAAAAAGGCTACGACTAGGAAACAGTCACGAAGAAAACTATAATTTTTCAGCAGAACAAAACAGTAAGATTCAAATAGTAATGTTTCAACGATCTTTTGAAACACTTAGTTCTGGCGAAAATTCCCTACTGTGTATGAGTGGTAACATTGCATGGCTCGCGTTGTTGGGGATCGGAATGAAGAGGGTGGGATCAGGTTGAAGAGCTCCTCAAAACACTCGCCCTGATACATTCGGTACAAGGCAGCTAAGAACTCTATGGTTCTTCGCTACGCTAACGGTTCGAGGCCTCCCGTCACCTCAAGACAACCAATTATTCGGATAGCACGTCTCTGCATAGCGTCAAGCGCGTCTAGTAAGTACTTCGTGGAGTCATCCCAAAGGTGAGAACAGTATTCAAAGCAGGGACGAATCTGCGTCTTGTATAGTAAACATCTCTGATGTGGCGTGAAGTACCGTCTCACCTTACTTAGGACTCCTAGTTTCCGCGAGGCCAGCCTAATACAACTCTCTATGTTGTTTTTGTGATTGAGCTCACGCCGGACGTCTATACCGAGGATCTCCAGGTTGTCCTTTAGTGGAATTGGAATGCTCTGAAGAGAGGGTAGGGGTAGGGGTAGGAATGGGGACTTCGTAGCTGTAAACGCACACGCCTGTGTTATTTGGGCAATGAACTCGACCAGGTTGCCTGAACCCCATTTGGCAATGCGTCCCACTCCCAGGTCCCGGTCGAGATCCGCCACAAGTTGCCGTCTCTTCTCCTCCACGTCATGTCGCCCATCCACTTGCCGGCCAGAATAGCTCGCATGCAGAGTACTATCATCCGCATAACAATGCATACACCCAGGGGACAGCATGTCATTGATATGCAGAAGGAAGAGAGTTGGGGACAATATCGATTCTTGTGGTACTATAGCATTTACTCGCAAAAAGCCGGAAGCCATTTAAAGCTAATGCTGGCCAACAAGCGGCACAACTGAGGCGAGAGACATAAACCGGCAGCTTGGAAAGAAGCGACGCATGCCATACCCTATCAAAGGCTTTAGCGATGTCTAGATCAATAGCGAGAGACGCGCCGTGCCTCTCCATAGCGTCACCCCAGGTGTGTGTTATGTATGCTAGGAGGTTACCCGTTAATTGTTTCAGCCTAAAGCCATATTGACGATCGCTAATAAGCGAGTGATCCTGCAGGCAGCGCATGTTGATAATTAGCTCGAACACCTGGCAGATGACAGTGGTTACGGCTATGGGGCGGTAGTTAGGTAGGCGAACGTCCGACCGATACTCTTTCTTGGGGATCGGTAGGATGTTCGCCTCCTTCCAAGCCTCTAGCACTTCCCACGACGAGTATGAAAGGCGATACAGGCGTGTGAGCGTTGGAGACAATTCGGTTGCACATTTCCTCAACACCACCGCCGGAATGCCATCAGGACCACTGGCTTTCCGCGTGTCAAGTGACCGTAGCACCGCTCGCACCGTTAAGATTAACAATGCTAAAAGGCTGATTTTATAATTTTTAGTTTAATATTTAAATTATGTAATGCCTATTGAGTTTAAAGAAATGTTGTTTAGCTATTATAATTATTGTGAAAATACAAATAAAGCAGTGATTAGATTGCAATTTTGTTTTATTGAACCTAATTGAATGTAAAAAAGTGTCATATCATACCCTTTTTTTTAATTTTTGTTGAAATAGTCATAATATTATTTACAAAATTGTGCTTTTTACAATACTCTCCTCTTGGCTTCTAAATATAGCACCAAATGAATGAGTCATTTGATGTCAACAATAAGCCATTTAATCACTATAGCATTGATAAGTCAAAAAAAAACTTTAAATGCTTCTATCTCAAAACTACTATTTTTGGGTTATGACAGTTTTTTTGAGGACGTGCGACATGCCATGCCAAGAAAAAGCACGAATGTGTAATAGCCCACATCCCGAACGCTAAACGTCCCTGTAATACGTCACTTTTTGAGCAACTGTATTAAAATAGTAGTTTTCGATACAAGTGTGGGATTTCTGTTATTACAACGAGTTACGACAGGTGTTGACCCGAGCCGAAGGCGAGGGTAGACAGTCGGAACGAGTTTAAATAACAGTCCCACACGTTGTATTGAACAACTATTTTTAATACAGTTGCGAAAAAATTAAGCAATTTTATAAAATAATAAAAACACAATAAACCTGAATATCCGAAATGGCGCCAACCGTATAAGAATATATACCTTTCTAAGCAGAGACTATGGCAGTGCACTTCATACAGCCAACTTTTTTTATATTTTTTAAATTTAATTTGGCCGATACTTATATTAATTTATGCTTAAATTTCAGTTAAAATTACTTTTAATCTGATATTGAAACAAGTCTTAGTATCTTTTTTTAGAAATATTTGCATGAATCACAGACATTATTATGACAATTGGGAAAGAAAACGCACGAGTGCGGGAAAGGTAAAGAAAAAGCACGGGTGCGTAATAGCCCACATCCCGAACGCTAAACGTCCCTGTAATACGCCACTTTTTGAGCAACTGTATTAAAAAATTCTTTTTAATACAGTTGCTCAAAAAGTGGCGTACTAAAGTGGCAACTGTATTAAAAAATTCTTTTTAATACAGTTGCTCAAAAAGTGGCGTATTACAGGGACGTTTAGCGTTCGGGATGTGGGCTATTACGCACCCGTGCTTTTTCTTTACCATTCCCGCACTCGTGCGTTTTCTTTCCCAATTGTCATAATAATGTCTGTGATTCATGCAAATATTTCTAAAAAAAGATACTAAGACTTTTTGAGCAACTGTATTAAAAAATTCTTTTTAATACAGTTGCTCAAAAAGTGGCGTATTACAGGGACGTTTAGCGTTCGGGATGTGGGCTATTACGCACCCGTGCTTTTTCTTTACCTTTCCCGCACAGTGCGCGTTTCGTTTCCCAACTGTCAAAATAATGTCTGTGATTCATGCAAATATTTCAAAAAAAGATACTAACTTGTTTCAATATCAGATTAAAAGTAATTTATATTAAAATTTAAACATAAATTAATATAAGTATCGGCCAAATTAAATTTATAAATATAAAAAAATTTGGCTGTATGAAGTGCACTGCCATAGTCTCTGCTTAGGTTGGTATATATTCTTTTACGGTTGCCGCCATTTTGGACAATTCAGGTTTATTGTGTTTTTATTATTTTATTAAATTGCTTAATTTTTTCGCAACTGTATTAAAAATAGTAGTTCAAAACAACGTATGGGATTGTTATTTCAACTCGTTCCGACTGTCCACCCTCGCCTTCGGCTCGGGTCAACATCTGTCGAAACTCGTCGTAATAACAGAAATCCCACACTTGTATCGAAAACTACTATTTCAAATCGATGCAGGAGTTTTGGAGCTTATTCGATGCAAACAAACAATAATTCTTTTTCCTCTTTACAATATTAGTATAGATAAAGCAGTTTTATTTTAATCTGCCATATTTTAACGTAGTATTCTTCGCAATATAAACACAATTACACATTCCATTCCAGTGGTCGCGGCTCCCCCGTCCCGTGCCGCACAGGTCCCCCGCCGCGGCGCCACTCCATGGGGAGCCCCGCCCTCACCGGGGGGTCCAACTTCAGCGGACAGCTCACCGCCGCCGGGCCTAGATACTCCCGCGTCAGTCCCGTCCCCACATTACCCCTGTCCCTTACAAGGAACACCTTCCACCCTCCATCCCCCTCCCCTCCCCCGCAAACGAAGCACAAGGAACACGCGTGGAGCGCAGCGTTACAGCAAATCAGTACAACCCACTCCCCTGACCATAATTACGATGATAAATTGTCCAAAATCAGAATGAACTATCGAGCGACCCTGGACAGCCTCTCCTACGACTCTCCGACCCCTAATCCATGGGGAACGGTGAAGATCATCGATTTCGCCCACGCTTTCTTCAATGAGGAGGACGAAAATACCCCGGACGATAATTTTCGAGAGGGAATCGACAATTTCGTGGCGATTTTCGAAACTTTTCTGAGGGAGACTGACGATCAGGTTATTTATGTGTGACGAAACGGACACGGTTTTCTTTGAAACCTAGAGTAATTTAAGCTAAAGATTTTTAAGAGTTTGTATTATATAACAGTTGTAGAGAAGACGGAAAATGCTTTTTATTGTTTGAGAGATTTATATTATTTATCGGGTGTGTGATGAGCAAATGTTAATTTCGAAGTTTGAATATTTTCTATGTATAAAATGTACCTATGTATTTAGAAATATACAAATCAGTTTATTAATTGTATTTATTAAAATAAATTCGTTCATGTATAATAAATATAGATTTATAATATCAAAATTATAAATCTACTAGCGGTACCCTGCCACGCTTCGCTGTGACTTTTTTATGGTGGATTTATGTACCTATGAGAAATGAGTAACAAACTAAATGATGGGTACATTTAAAAAAAAATGTGTGCGTGTACTATTGTACACACGTAAGAAGTGAAACTTCTTCATGACCTTATTTTTCGAAAGAAATATCATGAAATATACATAGGAGTTAGTAGTCCAAAAGTCCAAAAGTTCAAAAGTTCAAAAGTCCAAAGTCAAAAAGTCCAAAAGTCCAATAGTCCAAAAGTCCAATAGTCCAAAACTACAAATTCTAAGTCTAAAAATTCTAAAAGTCCAAAACTCCAAAACTCCAAAATTCCAAAAATCCAAAAGTCTAAAGTCCAAAACTCCAAAATTACAAAAGTCCATATCTCCAAAAGTATAAAAGTCCAAAGTCGAAAAGTTCAAAACTCCAAAACTCCACAACTTCAAAACTCCAAAACTCTTAAACTCCAAAACTCCAAAACTACAAAACTCCAAAATTCCAAAAGGTCAAAAGCCCAAAACTCCAAAAGTCCAAAAGTTCAAAACTCCAAAGTCTAAAATTCTAAAAGTCCAAAAGTCCATAACTCCAAAATTCCAAAGCTCCAAAATTCCAAAAGTCCAAAAGTCCAAAACTACGTAAGTATAAATGTCCAAAAGTCCAAAGTCCAAAAGTTCAAAGCTCCAAGAGTCCACGTCCAAAACTCCAAAACTCCAACTCCAAAAGTACAAAAGGTCAAAAACCCAAAACTTCAAAAGTCCAAAAGTCCAAAAGTCCAAAAGTTCAAAAGTTCAAAAGTCCAAAAGTCCAAAACTCCAAAGTCTAAAAGTCTAAAATGCTAAAAGTCCAAAAGTCCAAAGGTCCAAAACCCCATAACTCCAAAACTCCAAAATTCCGAATGTACAAAAAGTTCAAAAATAACATGCAAAACACAACTGACCTCTTTATTAGGTAAGTACTCTCTTTTATTATTCTGAATGCAAGGAGGCCGCAATCAAACTTCTCTGAAAAACATCAATCTGGTAGGTAGGTACCTTCTAAATAGGTTGTTTATAATATTTTGTTCTGAAGCTGGCAGAATATAATTAAAAAAAAACGACCAGTGCCATCTATTGGTAAAATCACATTTTAAAGCTATTTTATTTTTATTGCTGTTATGATAAAAGTGTATAAAGAATCCTATTGTATATCGTGTCCAATTTTGAGCTTAGTCGATTCAGTAAATTTTGAGTTTTTAATAGATACTTAAACGCACACAACATTTATATATATATATATATAGATAGATAGGCGGACATCTTAATACCATAGCTTATGCAACGAATTCAAACGTACTTAAAAGGACAATACTTTAAAAAATTCAACCCAATTTTAACGAGTTGAAGAGAGATGGCTGCCACGCTGCAACTGACACACTGCCAAGCAACAGCTTGAGTCGTAGGAAGTTTGTCTAGCCTGGGGCCTCATTTGCGGTTTATCGCGGTGGTTTCTAACCTCAAAATGTCAAACCATTGACTTAATTTCATTGCTTTTGACTGTTTGATGACATTTTGAGGTTAGAAACCGCAAGTGCGGTTCCAGGCAAGGTTTAATTGATTTTGATATTTTAAAGTTAGAAACTACAACCGCAAATGCGATCTCAGCCTAAGAGGGGCCATAACAACTAAGGTATATTGTCCATTTTGCGATATTGAAGAATCAAACTTCAATAATTTTCGTGAGATTCTTGAGCACCTACTTAATCTTATCTCTGCATCACCCAGGTGGACTAATAGAAAATGCCTAAGGCATTAAGTCCGCCTTGTACTCAGTGCTGAAGTTTTAAATAAATAAAACAATTATCCTTCTATGTAGGTACACAAATTAGAAATAGTACAGATGGAAAACTCATGTATGTACTTTTTTCCACACCTACCCTCTGCTACACACACTCGCGCATAAAACAGTATCGAAACATTCGATTGAGACCGCCTGACCTCGTGTCTGTGAATGAGTTGTCTATGTGTGCGTAGCCTCAGCGAATTTAGTATGTAGGTTACCATCTGTACTATTTTTAATTTGTGTTAGGTATGTCTGCATTCGTTGGCACAAGCTTATATTCGTTTGTGCTAGATGGCGTTGTATCAGAACACTTTACTAATATTATAAAAGCAAGTTTGTAAAAGTTGTGATTCTTTCACGCTCTATCGGCTGAACGGATCTGGCTAAAATTTGGTACATACTTTATAATCCGGAATCTTCGACCAAGTCATAGTATAGACGGGCCCATCCATACATTAGTTTTGAAAATGTTAAAGCAAGGGCATGCGCTCTCTCGGTCGTAGTCGGTGATATTCTTCCGAAGGTGAAACACGTGTGGCAAGATAAGATTTTACGCAAGATGCCTTCCTGTGCGTTCCTGAAGTGTAAAAACACAAGCCTAAATTCGAAAAAAGAATGTATGGGTGCATGTCGTGTCGTTGCTGCAATATCTTTGTGTGTGAACTAGTCTCAGTTTTTGAATTCGTTATGTATGACGTGGGCCCGTCTATACTATTTACTTGATCGAAGTCCGAAATGACACATAGACTAGACATTATTCCACTGGAATAAGTTACCACAGAAAGAGTGAAAGAGAACAAAATTTCACGCCGGCGAAGCTGCGAGCATCAGCAATCACAATTTCCGTTTTCCCGCATGCCCTTCAAACCAGAAACGAACCTTTAAGTTCCAAAAAGTCCGTTTTGACATTTGAGAAAGCCCTCATGTCAGATTCCGAAATCAACCAATGAGAGTTGCTTCATTCGGAGCATCTTATTGGTCGATTCGGCAAACCGCCAAGAGAATGGTGCTTTCTTAAATGTCAAAACGGACTTCTTATTTTGTGATAACTTTGAATAGCAGATTGCAACAATAGGTGTCGTATGCTGCGTCCACATTTGTAACAAATCAACGAACCGTACAGCGTGACATCGTGTCGAACATGTAACTCGTAGCTGCAGTTTTTAACGGTTTTCGTTGTTTTGTTAACGGTACCGACACGCGAGTACTGTAACCGGTAAACTTCTTGAGCAACGACCTTGTCTTTCGTATTCTATTTTCTCTCTATACCACCAACTAAAAAGTTATTAGCTAACACAATCAAATGCCAATAGTAAAAAAATAGTGTTTTTCAATTACACAATATTTTAGCACGTAAGTGTACACGCGCAAATTTTCTCCCACCACCTCACGTGATGCTCAAGTTGTTTGCCGAGTACTGTAACACGGTAATGGAGAAATGTGCCTTGAAAATGTGGACACAGCATAACAGAACTTACTGACAATAGCTGATGTAGAAGCGAGAAAACGTGTGGAAACAAAGCGGTGTAAACTTTACGTATGTATGGATGCAGCGTTAGCGTGTCCAAGTCTATAAATTGGACCTTGGATTTTAATTTATAACTCATTCAGTCTAAAAATGCAACTAAGCTTTGTCGTGACTCGTGAACTCTTGTGAGTGAAAAAAAAAATAGCAGCAACTTAATATCACACTACCCGCAAGTAATCTACAAGAAAAATACAATAGTTTATCAATAAATATGTATTATGTAACCGTATGTATCACTCTGTGTGTAAGTTATAAATTTTACATGACAAATTATACCAGAAAGACGTATTAATATTAAAAAACTAAACTATATAATGTTGCCTTATCAATAGTTGACTAATAAAATGATTTTCCGAAGTGTTCGAACGCTATTAAAATATAATTTAGAATGAGTAACGACAATACCTTTGTATAAACTATGTGAGATGCTCAATCGTGAATGTAAACTTGCTTTAGACAAATCGACTACATAAGTCGACATGTTAGTACTAAATAAATTTTATTATTTAATTGTGTTCATTTTGTGTTATATAAAGTGTGAAAATATAAATAAATTGATTTACGCTGTCGCGTTATAAATATTTATTATCCAAATCAGCCAAAATTATTCTCCAAAATAAAGATTATAAACTTAAATTATACAATAATAATCAAATAAAAAACTTGGCAAACCAGCCGACACTTGTAAAGAACGGTCAGTGAGTGGAGCGAGCGAGCCTGGCACCCGGACCCACACTCACCCACAACTACAATATTAACACCACTTATATTTATGAAGCTGATTATAACAGATTTATGAGGAATAAACATTGGAACAATAGTATTAAGGATTTTTATAACATCACTCTGTGAAATGTTTCACACGGTTAGTGCCATCGACCGGGCAGGACCTCGCTCTACAGTATCGATACACCATCGGTCAACTGTCAAATATTGCATATTCTAATTATATATACATACATATATATGATTATGTCAATAAAATATACCTATTTATATTTCTACTAGATTACAATTCGAATATTTACAGTAGGCCATTCAATGGTATGTTCGTTTCTACAAAAAAAATTGCTACGAGTCCGTGAGAAATTTTTTGTCACACGAGCCACCCTCACCAAATTTTGAGTTGTATAGCAAAACGTTTTGTAGAAACAAGTTCACACCGGACGGCTGACCGATAATCTTTCGACACGCCAACACCTCAACGTTCCTACCTTCCCGGAGTATATTTATTAAAAAAAATAATATGTTTTAAGCATTAATTATTAATCTAGTGTTACACAATGTAATATACAACAACGTCGTGCGACGGCCGGCCTCTACACGGATACTTCCACATACCGCGAACATGTACCACGGGCTAACGAGACAAGTATACATGGCTGGGATAAAAAATTTCATATTTTTCGGAAAAATCTTTTTATTCTTTTTTTTTGTATGGTTATACCATTTACACTCATTAGTAATAGTAGGTCTATAAGAATTCTGATACATGCCCTATCCTTTCTGTTCTGGTTATAACGAGAAAGACAGGAATATTAGCTATCTCTCTCGTTTGTCGAACAGTAGAAAAAGATAGAACATGTTTCAGTATTAATTTCTTACAGGCCGATTATTATAAATTAACTAAAGCAATTTATAAACAATTTTCTGATAAAAATCCTTATAAGGCGGATACTTATCTCCTTTGCCCACAGTACAGACGAGGAAAGTATTTACAAAAGGCGCGAGGGGGCCCAAAAGAGCCCAACTCTATAACAACGGGGGACGGGGGCCGGCCGCCGGTCGCCAGGGGGGACACTCCAGGGCGATACTGTTTTTTCGAAGTGAAACTCTTTTGGCTCGGCGTGCATTAGATTCTATTAAACATGTAAAGAAATAGAGACATTATTTCATCTCTTTTAATTTTTTCCTATTAAAAACGAAAAAAAAAACTAAAAATATAGCTCGATTCAAACGACAGCTGCGTCAAAAATATCAAAATTATTTCAATTGCATAAAGTTTTTGCGTCTGAAATGCAAAGAGTGAGAACAAAAATCCAAACTTTAAATACCAACCTTATGCCACTGAAATAAAGTCTATATTCCTATAAATCGAGCTACATTTTCTCTAAAATAAAAAGTTTCACTTCTACCGCGTGCGGGGAACCACACTCGATTATTTTCCAATTTTCATCAATTAGGGCACACTAGGTAGGGGGGTGGCTATATGCGGGGTAAGTTGGGCGCGTGTCTCGGAGCCGTCAGGGGGGGAGACGCGGCTGCAGCGGCTGCAGCGGCTGCGCGGTAGTCGTAGGCGCAGCCGTGGACTTCAGCGTAGCGGTGTGGCGCGCAATACGAGCCGCCACAACGACAGCGGTGTAGCGTCGCGATACTCAGGCGGCGGCGACACAGCTGGCATCGCGTCCGCCCTTTCCGCGGCGACCCCACCGTGCCGCTCCCCCCCGCCGTGCTCTCCGTGCCCCCCCGGGGGTCCGCGTCCCTGCCGGAGCTGGAGTTGCCGGTGCTGGCGCTGGTGGTGGCGGACACGTCGAGGCCGGAGTCTGAGAGGTGCAGGTGGGAGCGGTTTCGGTGGCGACTCAGCGCCGGCAAGATTCGACTGTGGAGAAATGTTCGGCTATTAGTTGGGTTTGTATTGAGTAAAAAAACTGTAGGGTCTATGGAGTGTGAACGAGTGTGATGTATTACTTCGCGCCGTTCGACACTAAGGTTCATCGAGAATGTAGGTACATTGTAGTGTGAAGGATTGTACGTAAGCAGTTTTGTATATGCAGTAATGTATGATGTCTTTACGCACAGTTATTACAGGGTCTGATACGAAATGTTCAGTATAATGTGTAGCGAGGAGGCGGAGTGGAGTGTGTGTGTGGGGGGGGGGGGGCACTGACCTGTTCCGCTTGAGCTTCTCCAGCTCCGAGGTGGAGGAGGAGAACAGCGCGTCGGAGAGCGGCGCGGCTCGCCTGGGCGGCGCGGCGGGCCGCACGTGCAGCGAGGACGCGGAGTGGAGTGTAGTGTGTGTGTGTGGCCACTGACCTGTTCCGCTTGAGCTTCTCCAGCTCCGAGGTGGAGGAGGAGAACAGCGCGTCGGAGAGCGGCGCGGCTCGCCTGGGCGGCGCGGCGGGCCGCACGTGCAGCGAGGACGCGGAGTGGAGTGTAGTGTGTGTGTGTGGCCACTGACCTGTTCCGCTTGAGCTTCTCCAGCTCCGAGGTGGAGGAGGAGAACAGCGCGTCGGAGAGCGGCGCGGCTCGCCTGGGCGGCGCGGCGGGCCGCACGTGCAGCGAGGACGCGGAGTGGAGTGTAGTGTGTGTGTGTGGCCACTGACCTGTTCCGCTTGAGCTTCTCCAGCTCCGAGGTGGAGGAGGAGAACAGCGCGTCGGAGAGCGGCGCGGCTCGCCTGGGCGGCGCGGCGGGCCGCACGTGCAGCGAGGACGCGGAGTGGAGTGTAGTGTGTGTGTGTGGCCACTGACCTGTTCCGCTTGAGCTTCTCCAGCTCCGAGGTGGAGGAGGAGAACAGCGCGTCGGAGAGCGGCGCGGCTCGCCTGGGCGGCGCGGCGGGCCGCACGTGCAGCGAGGACGCGGAGTGGAGTGTAGTGTGTGTGTGTGGCCACTGACCTGTTCCGCTTGAGCTTCTCCAGCTCCGAGGTGGAGGAGGAGAACAGCGCGTCGGAGAGCGGCGCGGCTCGCCTGGGCGGCGCGGCGGGCCGCACGTGCAGCGAGGACGCGGAGTGGAGTGTAGTGTGTGTGTGTGGCCACTGACCTGTTCCGCTTGAGCTTCTCCAGCTCCGAGGTGGAGGAGGAGAACAGCGCGTCGGAGAGCGGCGCGGCTCGCCTGGGCGGCGCGGCGGGCCGCACGTGCAGCGAGGACGCGGAGTGGAGTGTAGTGTGTGTGTGTGGCCACTGACCTGTTCCGCTTGAGCTTCTCCAGCTCCGAGGTGGAGGAGGAGAACAGCGCGTCGGAGAGCGGCGCGGCTCGCCTGGGCGGCGCGGCGGGCCGCACGTGCAGCGAGGACGCGGAGTGGAGTGTAGTGTGTGTGTGTGGCCACTGACCTGTTCCGCTTGAGCTTCTCCAGCTCCGAGGTGGAGGAGGAGAACAGCGCGTCGGAGAGCGGCGCGGCTCGCCTGGGCGGCGCGGCGGGCCGCACGTGCAGCGAGGACGCGGAGTGGAGTGTAGTGTGTGTGTGTGGCCACTGACCTGTTCCGCTTGAGCTTCTCCAGCTCCGAGGTGGAGGAGGAGAACAGCGCGTCGGAGAGCGGCGCGGCTCGCCTGGGCGGCGCGGCGGGCCGCACGTGCAGCGAGGACGCGGAGTGGAGTGTAGTGTGTGTGTGTGGCCACTGACCTGTTCCGCTTGAGCTTCTCCAGCTCCGAGGTGGAGGAGGAGAACAGCGCGTCGGAGAGCGGCGCGGCTCGCCTGGGCGGCGCGGCGGGCCGCACGTGCAGCGAGGACGCGGAGTGGAGTGTAGTGTGTGTGTGTGGCCACTGACCTGTTCCGCTTGAGCTTCTCCAGCTCCGAGGTGGAGGAGGAGAACAGCGCGTCGGAGAGCGGCGCGGCTCGCCTGGGCGGCGCGGCGGGCCGCACGTGCAGCGAGGACGCGGAGTGGAGTGTAGTGTGTGTGTGTGGCCACTGACCTGTTCCGCTTGAGCTTCTCCAGCTCCGAGGTGGAGGAGGAGAACAGCGCGTCGGAGAGCGGCGCGGCTCGCCTGGGCGGCGCGGCGGGCCGCACGTGCAGCGAGGACGCGGAGTGGAGTGTAGTGTGTGTGTGTGGCCACTGACCTGTTCCGCTTGAGCTTCTCCAGCTCCGAGGTGGAGGAGGAGAACAGCGCGTCGGAGAGCGGCGCGGCTCGCCTGGGCGGCGCGGCGGGCCGCACGTGCAGCGAGGACGCGGAGTGGAGTGTAGTGTGTGTGTGTGGCCACTGACCTGTTCCGCTTGAGCTTCTCCAGCTCCGAGGTGGAGGAGGAGAACAGCGCGTCGGAGAGCGGCGCGGCTCGCCTGGGCGGCGCGGCGGGCCGCACGTGCAGCGAGGACGCGGAGTGGAGTGTAGTGTGTGTGTGTGGCCACTGACCTGTTCCGCTTGAGCTTCTCCAGCTCCGAGGTGGAGGAGGAGAACAGCGCGTCGGAGAGCGGCGCGGCTCGCCTGGGCGGCGCGGCGGGCCGCACGTGCAGCGAGGACGCGGAGTGGAGTGTAGTGTGTGTGTGTGGCCACTGACCTGTTCCGCTTGAGCTTCTCCAGCTCCGAGGTGGAGGAGGAGAACAGCGCGTCGGAGAGCGGCGCGGCTCGCCTGGGCGGCGCGGCGGGCCGCACGTGCAGCGAGGACGCGGAGTGGAGTGTAGTGTGTGTGTGTGGCCACTGACCTGTTCCGCTTGAGCTTCTCCAGCTCCGAGGTGGAGGAGGAGAACAGCGCGTCGGAGAGCGGCGCGGCTCGCCTGGGCGGCGCGGCGGGCCGCACGTGCAGCGAGGACGCGGAGTGGAGTGTAGTGTGTGTGTGTGGCCACTGACCTGTTCCGCTTGAGCTTCTCCAGCTCCGAGGTGGAGGAGGAGAACAGCGCGTCGGAGAGCGGCGCGGCTCGCCTGGGCGGCGCGGCGGGCCGCACGTGCAGCGAGGACGCGGAGTGGAGTGTAGTGTGTGTGTGTGGCCACTGACCTGTTCCGCTTGAGCTTCTCCAGCTCCGAGGTGGAGGAGGAGAACAGCGCGTCGGAGAGCGGCGCGGCTCGCCTGGGCGGCGCGGCGGGCCGCACGTGCAGCGAGGACGCGGAGTGGAGTGTAGTGTGTGTGTGTGGCCACTGACCTGTTCCGCTTGAGCTTCTCCAGCTCCGAGGTGGAGGAGGAGAACAGCGCGTCGGAGAGCGGCGCGGCTCGCCTGGGCGGCGCGGCGGGCCGCACGTGCAGCGAGGACGCGGAGTGGAGTGTAGTGTGTGTGTGTGGCCACTGACCTGTTCCGCTTGAGCTTCTCCAGCTCCGAGGTGGAGGAGGAGAACAGCGCGTCGGAGAGCGGCGCGGCTCGCCTGGGCGGCGCGGCGGGCCGCACGTGCAGCGAGGACGCGGAGTGGAGTGTAGTGTGTGTGTGTGGCCACTGACCTGTTCCGCTTGAGCTTCTCCAGCTCCGAGGTGGAGGAGGAGAACAGCGCGTCGGAGAGCGGCGCGGCTCGCCTGGGCGGCGCGGCGGGCCGCACGTGCAGCGAGGACGCGGAGTGGAGTGTAGTGTGTGTGTGTGGCCACTGACCTGTTCCGCTTGAGCTTCTCCAGCTCCGAGGTGGAGGAGGAGAACAGCGCGTCGGAGAGCGGCGCGGCTCGCCTGGGCGGCGCGGCGGGCCGCACGTGCAGCGAGGACGCGGAGTGGAGTGTAGTGTGTGTGTGTGGCCACTGACCTGTTCCGCTTGAGCTTCTCCAGCTCCGAGGTGGAGGAGGAGAACAGCGCGTCGGAGAGCGGCGCGGCTCGCCTGGGCGGCGCGGCGGGCCGCACGTGCAGCGAGGACGCGGAGTGGAGTGTAGTGTGTGTGTGTGGCCACTGACCTGTTCCGCTTGAGCTTCTCCAGCTCCGAGGTGGAGGAGGAGAACAGCGCGTCGGAGAGCGGCGCGGCTCGCCTGGGCGGCGCGGCGGGCCGCACGTGCAGCGAGGACGCGGAGTGGAGTGTAGTGTGTGTGTGTGGCCACTGACCTGTTCCGCTTGAGCTTCTCCAGCTCCGAGGTGGAGGAGGAGAACAGCGCGTCGGAGAGCGGCGCGGCTCGCCTGGGCGGCGCGGCGGGCCGCACGTGCAGCGAGGACGCGGAGTGGAGTGTAGTGTGTGTGTGTGGCCACTGACCTGTTCCGCTTGAGCTTCTCCAGCTCCGAGGTGGAGGAGGAGAACAGCGCGTCGGAGAGCGGCGCGGCTCGCCTGGGCGGCGCGGCGGGCCGCACGTGCAGCGAGGACGCGGAGTGGAGTGTAGTGTGTGTGTGTGGCCACTGACCTGTTCCGCTTGAGCTTCTCCAGCTCCGAGGTGGAGGAGGAGAACAGCGCGTCGGAGAGCGGCGCGGCTCGCCTGGGCGGCGCGGCGGGCCGCACGTGCAGCGAGGACGCGGAGTGGAGTGTAGTGTGTGTGTGTGGCCACTGACCTGTTCCGCTTGAGCTTCTCCAGCTCCGAGGTGGAGGAGGAGAACAGCGCGTCGGAGAGCGGCGCGGCTCGCCTGGGCGGCGCGGCGGGCCGCACGTGCAGCGAGGACGCGGAGTGGAGTGTAGTGTGTGTGTGTGGCCACTGACCTGTTCCGCTTGAGCTTCTCCAGCTCCGAGGTGGAGGAGGAGAACAGCGCGTCGGAGAGCGGCGCGGCTCGCCTGGGCGGCGCGGCGGGCCGCACGTGCAGCGAGGACGCGGAGTGGAGTGTAGTGTGTGTGTGTGGCCACTGACCTGTTCCGCTTGAGCTTCTCCAGCTCCGAGGTGGAGGAGGAGAACAGCGCGTCGGAGAGCGGCGCGGCTCGCCTGGGCGGCGCGGCGGGCCGCACGTGCAGCGAGGACGCGGAGTGGAGTGTAGTGTGTGTGTGTGGCCACTGACCTGTTCCGCTTGAGCTTCTCCAGCTCCGAGGTGGAGGAGGAGAACAGCGCGTCGGAGAGCGGCGCGGCTCGCCTGGGCGGCGCGGCGGGCCGCACGTGCAGCGAGGACGCGGAGTGGAGTGTAGTGTGTGTGTGTGGCCACTGACCTGTTCCGCTTGAGCTTCTCCAGCTCCGAGGTGGAGGAGGAGAACAGCGCGTCGGAGAGCGGCGCGGCTCGCCTGGGCGGCGCGGCGGGCCGCACGTGCAGCGAGGACGCGGAGTGGAGTGTAGTGTGTGTGTGTGGCCACTGACCTGTTCCGCTTGAGCTTCTCCAGCTCCGAGGTGGAGGAGGAGAACAGCGCGTCGGAGAGCGGCGCGGCTCGCCTGGGCGGCGCGGCGGGCCGCACGTGCAGCGAGGACGCGGAGTGGAGTGTAGTGTGTGTGTGTGGCCACTGACCTGTTCCGCTTGAGCTTCTCCAGCTCCGAGGTGGAGGAGGAGAACAGCGCGTCGGAGAGCGGCGCGGCTCGCCTGGGCGGCGCGGCGGGCCGCACGTGCAGCGAGGACGCGGAGTGGAGTGTAGTGTGTGTGTGTGGCCACTGACCTGTTCCGCTTGAGCTTCTCCAGCTCCGAGGTGGAGGAGGAGAACAGCGCGTCGGAGAGCGGCGCGGCTCGCCTGGGCGGCGCGGCGGGCCGCACGTGCAGCGAGGACGCGGAGTGGAGTGTAGTGTGTGTGTGTGGCCACTGACCTGTTCCGCTTGAGCTTCTCCAGCTCCGAGGTGGAGGAGGAGAACAGCGCGTCGGAGAGCGGCGCGGCTCGCCTGGGCGGCGCGGCGGGCCGCACGTGCAGCGAGGACGCGGAGTGGAGTGTAGTGTGTGTGTGTGGCCACTGACCTGTTCCGCTTGAGCTTCTCCAGCTCCGAGGTGGAGGAGGAGAACAGCGCGTCGGAGAGCGGCGCGGCTCGCCTGGGCGGCGCGGCGGGCCGCACGTGCAGCGAGGACGCGGAGTGGAGTGTAGTGTGTGTGTGTGGCCACTGACCTGTTCCGCTTGAGCTTCTCCAGCTCCGAGGTGGAGGAGGAGAACAGCGCGTCGGAGAGCGGCGCGGCTCGCCTGGGCGGCGCGGCGGGCCGCACGTGCAGCGAGGACGCGGAGTGGAGTGTAGTGTGTGTGTGTGGCCACTGACCTGTTCCGCTTGAGCTTCTCCAGCTCCGAGGTGGAGGAGGAGAACAGCGCGTCGGAGAGCGGCGCGGCTCGCCTGGGCGGCGCGGCGGGCCGCACGTGCAGCGAGGACGCGGAGTGGAGTGTAGTGTGTGTGTGTGGCCACTGACCTGTTCCGCTTGAGCTTCTCCAGCTCCGAGGTGGAGGAGGAGAACAGCGCGTCGGAGAGCGGCGCGGCTCGCCTGGGCGGCGCGGCGGGCCGCACGTGCAGCGAGGACGCGGAGTGGAGTGTAGTGTGTGTGTGTGGCCACTGACCTGTTCCGCTTGAGCTTCTCCAGCTCCGAGGTGGAGGAGGAGAACAGCGCGTCGGAGAGCGGCGCGGCTCGCCTGGGCGGCGCGGCGGGCCGCACGTGCAGCGAGGACGCGGAGTGGAGTGTAGTGTGTGTGTGTGGCCACTGACCTGTTCCGCTTGAGCTTCTCCAGCTCCGAGGTGGAGGAGGAGAACAGCGCGTCGGAGAGCGGCGCGGCTCGCCTGGGCGGCGCGGCGGGCCGCACGTGCAGCGAGGACGCGGAGTGGAGTGTAGTGTGTGTGTGTGGCCACTGACCTGTTCCGCTTGAGCTTCTCCAGCTCCGAGGTGGAGGAGGAGAACAGCGCGTCGGAGAGCGGCGCGGCTCGCCTGGGCGGCGCGGCGGGCCGCACGTGCAGCGAGGACGCGGAGTGGAGTGTAGTGTGTGTGTGTGGCCACTGACCTGTTCCGCTTGAGCTTCTCCAGCTCCGAGGTGGAGGAGGAGAACAGCGCGTCGGAGAGCGGCGCGGCTCGCCTGGGCGGCGCGGCGGGCCGCACGTGCAGCGAGGACGCGGAGTGGAGTGTAGTGTGTGTGTGTGGCCACTGACCTGTTCCGCTTGAGCTTCTCCAGCTCCGAGGTGGAGGAGGAGAACAGCGCGTCGGAGAGCGGCGCGGCTCGCCTGGGCGGCGCGGCGGGCCGCACGTGCAGCGAGGACGCGGAGTGGAGTGTAGTGTGTGTGTGTGGCCACTGACCTGTTCCGCTTGAGCTTCTCCAGCTCCGAGGTGGAGGAGGAGAACAGCGCGTCGGAGAGCGGCGCGGCTCGCCTGGGCGGCGCGGCGGGCCGCACGTGCAGCGAGGACGCGGAGTGGAGTGTAGTGTGTGTGTGTGGCCACTGACCTGTTCCGCTTGAGCTTCTCCAGCTCCGAGGTGGAGGAGGAGAACAGCGCGTCGGAGAGCGGCGCGGCTCGCCTGGGCGGCGCGGCGGGCCGCACGTGCAGCGAGGACGCGGAGTGGAGTGTAGTGTGTGTGTGTGGCCACTGACCTGTTCCGCTTGAGCTTCTCCAGCTCCGAGGTGGAGGAGGAGAACAGCGCGTCGGAGAGCGGCGCGGCTCGCCTGGGCGGCGCGGCGGGCCGCACGTGCAGCGAGGACGCGGAGTGGAGTGTAGTGTGTGTGTGTGGCCACTGACCTGTTCCGCTTGAGCTTCTCCAGCTCCGAGGTGGAGGAGGAGAACAGCGCGTCGGAGAGCGGCGCGGCTCGCCTGGGCGGCGCGGCGGGCCGCACGTGCAGCGAGGACGCGGAGTGGAGTGTAGTGTGTGTGTGTGGCCACTGACCTGTTCCGCTTGAGCTTCTCCAGCTCCGAGGTGGAGGAGGAGAACAGCGCGTCGGAGAGCGGCGCGGCTCGCCTGGGCGGCGCGGCGGGCCGCACGTGCAGCGAGGACGCGGAGTGGAGTGTAGTGTGTGTGTGTGGCCACTGACCTGTTCCGCTTGAGCTTCTCCAGCTCCGAGGTGGAGGAGGAGAACAGCGCGTCGGAGAGCGGCGCGGCTCGCCTGGGCGGCGCGGCGGGCCGCACGTGCAGCGAGGACGCGGAGTGGAGTGTAGTGTGTGTGTGTGGCCACTGACCTGTTCCGCTTGAGCTTCTCCAGCTCCGAGGTGGAGGAGGAGAACAGCGCGTCGGAGAGCGGCGCGGCTCGCCTGGGCGGCGCGGCGGGCCGCACGTGCAGCGAGGACGCGGAGTGGAGTGTAGTGTGTGTGTGTGGCCACTGACCTGTTCCGCTTGAGCTTCTCCAGCTCCGAGGTGGAGGAGGAGAACAGCGCGTCGGAGAGCGGCGCGGCTCGCCTGGGCGGCGCGGCGGGCCGCACGTGCAGCGAGGACGCGGAGTGGAGTGTAGTGTGTGTGTGTGGCCACTGACCTGTTCCGCTTGAGCTTCTCCAGCTCCGAGGTGGAGGAGGAGAACAGCGCGTCGGAGAGCGGCGCGGCTCGCCTGGGCGGCGCGGCGGGCCGCACGTGCAGCGAGGACGCGGAGTGCGAGTGAGCTCCGCGCGCCGTACCTTCTGCGCAGCGCACACCGAACGAGCGCCACAGCCCGCCCACCACTGATCCTAGAAACGTTGCACAACAATTTTATTATGCTTGCTTCTCACGGCGCGTGATATCACAAGTCGCGCCGCGCCGAGCCGATTTATGCGAGCGAGCATGCGTCAACAGGCGAACCCGCGCTACCCGTTCTCACGGCGCGTGTCGGCGCGCGTTGGCGCGGCGCCCTTGGTCCCGCCACAGCGAGGTTGACACTACAGTCCGAGACACGCAACGCGTCATGTCGCAAGAAGAAGAAATCTGTTGCCGCTTTATTGAAATGATTTATTGGCCGATGCATCGCTCCCTCACTCCAGCACCCCGCGCCACGCGCCATCCCCCGCGCGCTGGGATCGCCACGAGTGCGCTCGCGCCGCGCCGGCCCGCGCCTTTGAAGTTACCGACTTCGATCGGATAGGACGCGCTTGCTCGCGCCAGCCCGCGTCCCCTCGAGCCACTCCCTTCTGACGGCGCGTAGGCTCGACCTGGCGCGGCGCGACTTGTGATAATACGCGCCGTGAGAAGCCAGCATTAGCCCAAGGCAAACTTAGATCAAGAATTACTAGATGTAATATCGACGCAAGAAATCCGGCACCTATAGAAGACGGCTCACTACTGACGACTCACTACATCCTTGTTTGAACTGGCGACAATGGGCCGACATTGAATAATACAAACATATGGAACAAAACGACTTAACTGATATATCAGTGGCATGGTATTTTATGCTTACATCTAATAACTTTAAGGTACATTTTACGTTAAATGTGATACAGTCTTTAATTATTTATTTACGATTGCTAATAAATAGAATATAGGTTTAACCGTCGACTTGGGACACTTTTTAACTTTCATTTTGTTCGCGACCCGTAATCTATGTTATTCTTGATCTAAGAAGGCAAACCATTGATGCATAGCCTCTTCCATGATAACATAACAAAACACGGTCCTGCTTCACAGCGTCACACGCATCCCATCCCAGCTTGTGTAGGTATAATGTATTCGGTCGATGAAACAGAAGATAGACAGATGCTATAGGTTGTACCGCGCGTTCTTGCACGATTTGGTTAAAACGGACACTTAGGCTGAACGCAGATTAGAGTCACGACAGACTTGAGGCTTTACGAGAATTATCTCGTAAAGAAATAGACTTAAGACAGACTATTTCTTTATGAGATAAATGAAGAGGCGCACACTTCGAACAAAACGTTTCTTAGACAAAGCTGTCTTTACCTACAAGGCGACAAGTCCGACTAACGATTGTCGGCTTCCCTTTTATATGCATGCGGGCGCGCACATCAAAGACAAAACTGTCTAGCGGCGGGCCCCCCTCTCCTCCTAGTCTTCTCCGAGCAACAGACGCGGCGCGGACGGTGTTCGTGCGATGCGTATCGTTTCTGAGGTGTGCGACGTGTCGTAGATAGAACAGTTTCGTTTTAATTTTATAACAGACTTTTCTATGTGAGGAAAGTCTGTCTTAAAACTGTCGTGACTACAATCTGCGCTCAGCCTTATTACACCTGTATGTACATAAACCTATCTGTAACATATAATCACGTTTGTATCCCTGTGAAGGTAGGCAGAAGCATACTATACGCCAAAATTTACAAATTTTTTTCTGACTACTGTCTCTTGAAAAGAAATCAAACCGCTTCAAAAGGTTTCAAAAAATACAGTTACACGATCAAAAATATATCCAAACTCACCATATTCAGCAGCAGGTATGGGCGCCAGACTCTTAGTCTGTATCTGCGGGTCCTGCCTCAGGCGGCAGTCCTCGTCGTCCACGCACTCCTCCAGGATGTCGTCCTCGCCTCGCCCCTTGACGAGGATGGAGCCTCCTAACGCTTCCGATAGCTTTACTTCTCCGTCTTGAGAGCGAACGGATTGGTCGCTGTCTGTGCGGGTGCCGATTGGCGGCAGGAGGGTGTACCTGAGGAAATAAAAGCAATAAATAAAATAAACTGGACTGGAGCAAACCTCAGCAAGGGTGTAGTGGGGCCCTACCAACACCATCGGGCCCAAGTCAACCTTACGTGCAAGCTCGTGCACCTGCTGAACAACGGACGAGGCTCTGACGGCGGCGGTCCATTTCAACACGGCGATGGGCTCACCACCTGTCACGTGGGACCGAATTGTACACGGTGAAATGTGGGCCGGTATAGGCCTCTGCCTACCCCTTCGGGGATAAAGGCGTGAGTATATGTATATGTATGTATGTAAATAAAATAAATATTTTTGGACATTCTCACACAACATCAACTAGCCCAAACTAAGATATAAGCTTGTGCTATGGGATCTAGACGACTGATACACATACTCATATATTTGTAAATACATACATATTACTCATAGAAAACAACCAAACTCCGAAACAAACATTTGTGGTTCACACAAATATTTAGACCGACCCGGGAATCGAATCCAGGACCTCAAGCGCGGCAGGCGCTGACACTACCGATTACGCCACCGAGGCAGTCAGTATGCTAGCTTTATTATATACTAGCTGAGCCCGCAACTTCGTTTACGTCACATAAGGTGTATGAAAGGAAAGGTATTTCTTCATCAGAGTCATCAAGCAGCGTCTGAAACTGCCCTGTTTGTCTATTTTAAAACAATTCAGTCCACGCCTTCGGCGCGTCTTAAAATCATCGTCTCAAAATAGTCTTAATCATTAAGCTCTTTTATGATTAAGCCAACACGCCAGTTTAGGTTCACTCACATTTAAAGAAACCCCTACAATCAAAATTTTCACAATATCTGATTCTTAAAAGTGTTATAACTCTTTTATTTCTTAACCGATTTACATAAAACAAACGCTAAATGTTAACTGGAGCAAACCTCAGCACAATAAATAAAACCGCATTGCAATCGGTTGAGCGGTTACTGAGATTAGCGTGCACAACCGTACAGACAAACAGATATACAGACATACAGACAAACAGACAAAAATTCTAAAAATCATTGTTTTGGGTTCTATTGCGTTCATAAAGCCCCCTATAATATTTTTTCTTATTTATCTTCCATGTACAGACAGCGACCTGTTACGATTTTATTATATGTATTGATTGATGATTTGATGCAAAATAACTGGTAAATGCGAGTTGGACTCGCCGACATAGGGTCCATACCGAAAAAGGCAAACCTCTCTTTTATATTGGCCCTTTTGTTTTAGTAGTGTTATATCGACAACAGAAACACAATCTGTCAAATTTTCAACTATCACGGTTCACGAGATTCAGCGTGATGACAGACGGACAGACATCGCTGGGTAAACAGGATCCTATTAGATCCTGTTTTTATACTTTTTATAAACTAAACTCAACAAATTGACTACACCCGTCATGGAAAGCCATACCCACATCCAGCGATTGCAAACCACCCTCTCTTTTTAATACAGAAACCTATTAACCAACACCGTATACCTACCTTTCACCAAACGAGCAGTCATAATCGTATCTGGTATATCGTCCGTCGTACAGCGGCGCGAACCCATCCTCCGCGTCACTCTCGCTGTACGGCGCGTACGAGCGCTCGAACGGTTCGGACGACGTGTCGTCTAGCAGGCTGGGGACGGATAGCGTCTCTTCTGAGCGGGTTTTCTGTATGTCCACCTTGTCACCTGGAATTATAGTGTTGAATATTGTAATAGATTTTGAAAAAAAAATGCATGAAAATTCTAAGGTAGTTCTAGAACATAGTTACAGCAAAATCATGTAATAGAAATGAAACTAATTTCAACTTGTGCTATGGGATTTGCAGACGACTGATAAATAAATAAAATAAATAAATAAATATTCACGGACATTTCACACAACGCTATCTGATCCCAAAGTAAGCTACGAAAGGAATAACCTGCTTGTGTTATGGGTATCAGACTACGGATATTAATACTTATATACTTTTAAATACATACATATTATACATAGAAACACCCAGACTCTTGAGACAAACATTTATGGGTCACACAAATATTGGTCTCCGGTGGGAATCGAACCCACGACCTCCAGCGCCGCAGGCGGTATCACTACCGACCGCGCCACAGAGGCAGTCAAAATATATAGATAACACTCGCACATCAAAACTTACATTTACCGATCACACAAGAATTTTGTCAGATTTGGGTTTTGAACCCAATGCACAAATTAGAGATAGTACAGATGGAAACCTACATACTAAATTCCCAAAGGCTACGCACACATGTCAACATATTTTCATAGTAGTTTGCGATACTGATTTGTGTGCGAGTGTGCGTAGCAGAGGGTAGGTGCGAAATAAAAGTACATACATGAGATTTCCATCTGTACTATCTAATTTGTGCCCAATGTCTCAGCACGGTAGTCGACAGATGATCAAAAAAATTGAAACACGTGAAACTGTGTACTTTAATAGTATCAGTATGAATCAGCAATTTATCTAAAGTCTTCGATTGTGTTAATCACTAAATTCTTGTTAGAAAATTGCGCCTCTACGCTACCAGAAATAGACGTTTCGATCTTATGACTTTTTAGTTAAGCAATAGAATTCAGAGGGTTAAACTAAACAGTTCACGATATGCAGGATTTCCAGTTGTAATGGGGTTCCCACAGGGGTCATTTTTGGGTCCATTGCTTTTTTTACCTATGCAGTAGGTGAGTAGAGGATAAAAATGAGATTGTGCTTTGTTGGACCCGGGATTCGAACTCGAGACCTTAGCGTGACCGTCGCATAGTAATACACTAATGTTGTTAACGAAAGTCGTATGGGATGTTGAAGTATCACGTAACGCAATTTTCTAAGATTATAGATCCTCCCTCCCCTAGAACCCCCCCCCCCCACCGAATTCGTCTAAACTACTCCCCTCCCTTCTAAATTGTGATAATTAATACTTGAAGGTAGCAAGCAGAAAGCAATTGTCTCCCTCGATGGAAGTCAAGCTATGTATGTGTGTGTCTGTGTATATGAGTGTGAGTGTGGGTGGATGTGTGGGTGGGTGTGTGCAAGTGTGGGTGCGTGCACTAACCGGGCCTAGTATGCCTGGCGCGCTGCACACACAGCGTCTCCATGCGACGCCGCAGCTCCGCCATCTTGCCCAGCGTCAGCGCGTTGTCGCCCACGCCCACCGCCGCGCCCGCCACCGCGCCCGCCTCCCCCGCGCCCACGCTCGCCCCCACTGAACTCTCCGTCTCGCGCTCTGTGGCCGAGCTCGACGGCGATGTGTCTGCAAATAGGATTTCAGTTGTTCACTCGCTATCAATTTTGCGGGTAGTTGTAATATTTTAAATAAAATTAGGTGCAAATAATTCTAAGACCTTAATGAATTTTCATTTAGTAAAACATTTATCTTAATTAAATAGTTATCACTTATCACATTAAGATTACAAAAAATGGTTGCTAGCAATTCTCGACTATACCAATTGTGGGTAGTGTTTTGTTTTATTGTTTATTGATTTTCATTTATTTAAAAAAATGTTGAACTGGAAAAAAGTATACCTACTTCGATCCCCTCACAAAATTTTTTGAAGGAGTCAAGCGGACTTTTGGTTGCCCTAGGATCCATTATTTTAAATTACTTGGCATGATGGAAGCAAGTGGAGAAAAAGTGTACTAGGATTCAGAAGTGGATGGAGGATCTGCCTCTTACTACTTCTCTGTCTAGCTCTAGACACAAAAAAAGCACAATATCCTCACATTTGCTAGGGTGTAGCGGCGAGTAGGTGCCGTCGTGGTTCTCCTTGACGCGCAGCATGTTAACCCTCTCGCCGTCGCGGAACACCAGCACTGTCACCTTGCAGCCGCTACCGCTGCCGCCCCAATCTGAGTCCTCTCTGGAACGAGCAAAGCAAGAAATTAGTAGTAACTAAACAAACTAGTAGTCTAAATTAATACCATTAAATAATCCAGTGATTCTTAATACTGACCAGACAGAGCTCCGACCCATCTAACAAAAAACAAATTCAATTCTGAAACATGGCTTTTCATAGAAGAAAGAATTTGTGAAAGTCGTGGAGGGTCGATGTCCTAAATTACTAATATTTTCTCGTGACCTGTGACAGATAGTTCCCCTTCAACTTTTACGAGGTGGTCCACGCTACATTCATCTTACGACGCACAGGCGTCGCCGTGGCTGCTCAAGAACCCTTAAAACTTAATCCATACCCCGGTCACAGAGCTCACAGACACGAAGTCATAGTAGTTTTCGATACTGATTTGTGAGCGCGTGTCAGAGCTGTGTCAGAGGGTAGGTGTGAAAAAAGGTACATACATGAGATTTCCATCTGTGCTATCTAATTTGTTGGCAAACTTCAGCAAACTGTCACAGGCATATTTTGCTTAAAAGGTGACCCCGATCAATATTTTTTCTTCGATATAGATAAGACTAGATGACTAACGACCGCGCCAACATCAAGCCTACCTAACGTAAGCCCACAGGCTTAGGTGAGCCAAACGTCAGTTCAGTCTGACGCCGTCACGCCAATCGTACGTACAAATTGAACCGGGCGACAAAATGGGCAAATGCACAGTAAAATATTGCGATTCTAAAACATAAAAACACAATTAGCCATGTAGAATTACTTTTCACACGTAATTATACTATTTACGCATTGATATCAGCGTAAATACCGCTATAATCGAATTTTGAAAATAAAATTTGTGATTGCCATTCAGTGTTACCACTGAAATATCGGTTTGGTTTACCCACAACAGTGGGAGAATTAGTAATTAATTACCTATGTAAGATATATTAATAATATTATAGTCGGGTTAAGGCAGGGTTAAGATTTTGACAGGCTATATACGTATGTCTGTATGTTCATGTATTCCTCAGAGCTCCTCAACTAGGTACTTATTAGAACTGGACCAATGAGATATTGTTAGAAGCGCCTTGACGTTCGACTGGTTATAAGCTATATATCGTGTCACTGAATTTAATGGTGCGCCCTCTAGCGGCCATAAAGTACTGTGTTTAAATAAATTTAAGAAAAAAATATCGTGTTTGGTATTAAATGAAAGGGTTAGACGTTTTGTAAGTAAGTGCCTTTTTAATGGTCTATATTGGGTGTAACAAAATTGGGTGTAAAAAAATGAAGAAAAAAAATCACATGAATACTTTAACCGTAAATCCGTTTTAAAGGCCCTATAAATTTTCATTATCACCCTTTCTCTCGCTACTGAGCAGCAGTAGAAAGCGACAACGACAGCCAGACGGGTGCTCCGTGTTTGTTTTGCCGCGGCGACCATGTTACCTCGAATTGCCGCGGTAAAAAACGAATTCTTAATGTACGAAAAAAAATTTAAAACAAATTAAAAAATAACCCCCCTTTTTTATTAAATATTTGTATTTGATTTCCGATGCCAAGTCATCTCATGAAATTTGGAGAGGTAGTTTTGTTACACCCAATATAGAATACTAGCGGACGTCACGCGGTTTCAGCCGCGTAGTTCCCGTTCCCGTGGGAATACAGGAATAAAACACTCGGAAAAGTGTAGCTTCCCAACAGTGAAATAATTTTTCAAATCGGTCCAGTAGTTTCGGAGAGAGTTTGTTTAGTACACCGGGAACCAACCCTAAAGACGCGGGATAGGACCCCTATGCGAGACGGCAGTGTTAGCCAAGGTCTATCGGGATGCGATGCGATATGGTCACGCCTTTATACCCGAAGAGGTAGGCAGAGGCATATTATATGCCCAAAATTCACCTTTTTTATAAGAATATAACCCACGTCATATGTGGTGAGACGTACTGCCGCTGCCGTGTTGAGATGGACAGGCACAGGTTGTGACAGCCTGCTGTTGAAATTTTTCAACCTTGGTCAAGTCCTTCAACTTGGCTTAACGACTGCCGTTTTACTGGCAACCGGGACCAACAGCTTAACGTGCCTTCCGAAGCACGGAAACGTCGGATACGCTCAAATAAATGCCAGCCGAGACACCCTTCGTAGGTAGTAGCAGTGCGCAGTGTGGTTTTAGTCAGTAGTAGGGAATGCAATACCGGGATACCGGGATCCCGAAATACCGGGATCCCGCAGTATTTTTGCGGGACCAGTCCCGCACGTAAATCGTGCGGGATCCCGCGGGATTAGCGGGATTGTGCAAAGGTAAACGCCCTGTGTTATTCTGTAAGCGGAAGCGCACAAACTGATTCGGTTTGAGAAAGTTTGTTGTAATTGTGACGTAATATACATATAACCAAATAACGTACTTATTTGATTTTAGTGAATTAATCACGGAGATTTGACTGACTTTTCTTGTACTATAAAAGTATTCAATTATCTCGTACATTGCTTGCTGGCTATCTGACATGTAAAGTTAGGAGTCGTTTGGCAGACAAGAATTTTGACATGCTATGTTTTCTGCGCTTCTAATAATTTGCAGTAGCTATTTTATTACTTATATGTATATCCGTATAATAATATCAATACAAAAGTAATATTAAATAATTCATTTTTCCTTGTTCCCCTTGGCCTCAGTGTTCTGTAAAAGATCACTGCAGTAAGTTACATTTACTATGGCCGGTCCTTAGATGGGTGACCACTTTGTGACATTGAGCGTTGCCGTGCTGCGGATGCCACGTTAAGCCGTTGGTCCCGTTTGCCGGTAAAATGGCAGCTAATTCAAGTTGAAGGCCCAGCTCGTCTCATCTCATAATGTCCTTTTCTCAAAATGTCCTTTCTCATTATGTCCTTTTCTCGAAATGTCCTTTCTCATAATATCCTTTCTCAAAATGTCCTTTTCCCAAAATGTCCTTTTCCCGAAATGTCTTTTTCTCAAAATGTCCTTTTCGCAAAATATCCTTTTCTCAAAATGTCCTTTTCGCGAAATGTCCTTTTCTCAACATGTCCCTTTCTCCAAATATGTGCACTACAGGATTAACCCCGGTCAATCCGATTTGATAGGTTAGGTTATGTTATGAAAAAAATAACCACGAAGGCTAATGCGGAAGCTTCGCTGCGCTGCGCTCCGGCCTTAGCCTTCTAACCTAACCTATCCAAGTCGGATTGAGCGGGGTTAATCCTGTAGTGCACATATTTTGAGAATGGGACATTTTGAGAAATGGACATTAGGTATGAGATATTTAAGACCATATGCCTCGGCCTGCCTACCCCTTCGGAAATTAAGGGGGTGACTATTTTTCAGTTCTAGATGGATGTATGATACAGAATTCTATTCTTTTCTCAATGACTTTCAGAAATATGCGGGATCCCGCAAATACCGGGATCCCGCGGGACTGAGATTGCTCAGTCCCGCAAATACCGAGATTACAATCTTGTTGCGGGATTGCATTCCCTAGTCAGTAGGCGTTCGCAATAGCATCCATGCCTAATTTCAAACGTAAAAGAGAGAAACCCATCTTAAGGTAGAGAAATTTCTAAAATGGACACCTGAGAAGATTTATATCTACCGTTGATTAATGGCACTTGGTGAAACTTGCTGCACATATTGCAAACAAAACCGGCCAGGTGTGAGCCGGATTCGCGCACAAAGGGGCAAACGCGAGACTCTGTGAACGAGACATGAGGCTTTGCCATCCGTCTGTCTGTTAGTCACGAGGCTGTATCGCAGGAACCGTGGTAGATAGAGCAAATTTTTTCACAGGTGATGTATGTTTCTGCCGCCATATCAAAAAATACCTACTAAAAGCAGAAAAAGACCCCATACAACAAACGTAAATTGCCGTTTTTGTATGGGGACCCTCTGTGCTTAAATTCGACTCGCACTTGGCCGGTTTTTTTTTTAAATATGAATACGTGAGTTACGGTTTCAACCGAAATGAAATAATAAATGAAATAGGTACATAATAATTTTAAATTTGTTTAGTAATTCTATAATTATCGTGGGTAAAATTTTCATACAGTAGTCAACACTGGCCCACGTTTGTCATGTTTATGTTTTTGTCTTTGTCTAATCGCAGCGGCGGCGGTGTTCACCGTACGCGTGTGAATGAGACAGATATATATTTACCATCACTGCTTAAAAAGTTTCATAGTTGCGTCTTCTCAGCTCATAAGTAGCCGTGCTTTTGTCGAGACGCGATGTTCGTGCTTGCCTCTCTAATGATAATATATATAACTCTATGTATTTTTTACTGTAAAATGTTTGTTAATACAAAATAGATATGAAACTTACCTATTAGTATCGAGTAGTCTCTCAATGTCCCTCCAGGGCTCCGCATTGGGCGGCGGCGGCAGGCGGCGCGTGGAGATGGGCCCCCCGCGCATGCCCAGCACGAGGCGCAGGCGGGCCCCGTCGCCGATGGAGTGCTCGCGGAGAGACGTGGCATCGTCGAGCTCCTTGAGATTGTACAGTAAATGCTGTTGGGATACTGGGATACCTGGTGGACAATAGATAGATATTGGTTATTCTTTGAAATATGCTTGGGAAAATACTGAAGACAGCACATTATCAAAGATTTCTTTGGAAATGTTTGACATCAGCAGCTTATACGAAATGGGACTTGGGAACGAAATACCTACAGCTGGGTAATTGTGAGAAATTGTTCGCAGAAAGACGAGTTCAGCCAATCTCGCGTACCAACTGGGTTGGATTTAACATCGATGGTATAGTAAGATGGTAGTCGGGGCGTTTTGCATGTTTGGCTCAGAAGATTCAGTGAGTAGCTAACCTAGTAGAGGAAGTCTATTGCGTACAGATGACGTCATTCTAAATATCATGAAGTAGACTTTTACAGCGCTATCAATATTGTGCTAAGTAAACCAAGAAACTGATTTGCTGCGTTAATAATGCGAGTGTGGCTGGTCCACATGACGTCATTACCGACATGGAAGAAATGACAGCAACACTACTGTATCTAGTCCTGGGCTCCTAACCGTAAGCTGTTAACAAGATGAGTGTGGTTTTAATCGGTAGGAGTCCAGCATAGCATTAATGTAGGATTATCATTACGTTACAAAAAAATCGATTGTCTGTAAAGTCGGTTTACTGACAATGGTTGAACGTGACAAGTTGACAACGTCATAAGAAAATAAAAATAAAAATAACATTACAAAACAAAAATAAATATAAAAACACATCAATTGATTATATTGCCATCTGTTCAAAACATTACTAAAATAAATGGAACGCCTCAGAGCGAGGTAACGACGTATTGCGTCATCATTTTTCCTTTGTGCAGCCGGCTCCATCGAATTATAAGACGTTGTCACGTAAAAAAAATCTAGTCCGCATTACACACATGTTAGATAGCCAACCAGTTTGATGTAGGTACAATACGCGTCATATGTTTATCTTCAACTCCAATTATGTCACAAACGCGGAAATCCTTGAGCGGCAACGGCTCAATAGAATTAAATAACTGCACAGTCTGCACACAGGTAAGACAATTATTTTGCAAAAATAGCACGTAAATAGGTAAAAACGTGGCCTCAGTTTCTCTGCTTATAACAATAAATTTATTTTCCTTGGCCTCGACTCCGGTGTAGGTGGCGCAGCGTAACGTTTGCAAATGCGATTGTGATGCGTAAGGTTCCGGGTTCGATTACCGCGTCGGAGAAATGTGGGTTTTCAAATTGTGGTTTATTCACAATAGGGTCGCGTATTACGTGGGAGCGGTAAAGTTATTTTACATAGGTAATTGAAATTAGTTTTTCAGACAATAGATTTCGATGTGTAAGTTGTGTAACCTTGTCTTTAAAGATAAATACGACTAAAATTAATATACATAATAGAATTCTAAAGAAAAAAGAAAGGTTAACTAGAGAATTCCCCTTTTTAAAATCAAATGACGTAATTGTAACTGCAACTCAACCAATATGAATTTTAATGTCTCTCTTTGCCTACCCTATCTACATCTCCCACTATCTACCCCGGACGCCACTCAGCAAAGGGGGATGTCAGAATATGGCCATTACACGCCCAAGAATATGGTATATAGCAAAAAAACAGCCGTTATTTTTAATTACTTATCTAGTTATTCGTATACCAGCATAAGTTAGGAACAATGTTCTATAATATTAAGGTACCTTCACGATTTCCTGTTTACTTTTTGCAAAGCGTAATGGCGTGGACGTAATGTTACCAAAGACTTCTATATAAACTGAGGTAGACGCGCCATACTCTAACAAACGAGATTTCAAAAGCAATCCTCAAATACACACATTAATAAGACTACACTCACTTATAAATATTTTTTACGTAATTGTCTCCACGCACAATAGCAATATACGAATAGAAAAAGAGTAAAAGAGAAGGCGTATGGACTCCGATTGCAAGTCGAGCACCTACTTTCGAAGTTTTGACTCACAACAGTGCGAGCAACGCTGCTAATTAGCTCAGTTTATAGGTTTCAAAAATCGGTGCGTAGGGCATGTCTACCTCAGTTTATATAGAAGTCTTTGAATGTTACCCGATTCTAAAATCAGGAATTAACTACATATCGATATTTATCGATTATTATTATCGATTATATTTGTAATTCAGCATTATTGATTATAAATCGGTAAATAAAATAGGAAAATGTAAATGTTTTTAGTATTGTGTACTATTTTTAATAATTTGATTATCGAGATAAGTATATGATTCCGATTATTTTATTTTATAAATTGCAATATCCCTCGAGGCAGTAAATACTTAGAAAATAACTTTTTTGCGCAATGTTGGGTTTAGCATTATCAATAAAAAATCAATTAATAAAATAGGAAATAAAAATAAATGTTTTTTTACAGTTACTTACATACATATTTTTTAAATGAACGATATTTTTAAATGAACGGAACTGATATTTTTAGTGAATCGATTAATTGAGAAATATGTGTGATATCGATTGATTTGTAAATGTTTTATTTTGTATGTTGCAGCATCGACAGCGTATTGGTATGGACGTAATGTTACCCGATTCTAAAAGTGGCAGTAAACTACATAACGATTATTTTTGATTATTGAATGAATATAAATTGATAAATAAAATAGGAAAATGAAAATATTTTTACTATTGAGTACCATATTTAATCATTTGATGAACTAGGAAAAGTAAATGATTTCGATTATTTCATTTTATAAGGTGCAATATCCCTAGAGGCAGAACAGTAGTTTTTTTGCATTATCGATCAAATAATCAAATAATAGAATAGAAAATAAAAAGAAATGTCTTTTTACAGTTCCATACATACATATTTCTTAAATATTTTTAATGAATCGATTACTACCGAAATCTGGGAAATCGATTTACAAATATTTTATTTTGTATGTTGCAACATCGGCATGTACTAAGAAAAAACTCAAAAAACTGTCAGAAGATTTTCAAACTTCAAATACTGTACGTACGCTAGTGTTTCACTTTTGTAAATCTTTTAATAACGAATAGCATTATAAATGGACCACGACGATACATCTAACCCTGACGACTACGGCTTTATCATGGATTCCGCTGCTTCTTTTCACGATAACCCTGGCACGAATTTGGATACGACATTAGCTGCTTTGAACGATGACCCAGGCTCGAGTTCTTCACAATCTTTTGGAGCTGTAGTGCCAAGAGGGCATTTACGGTGCATTAATTGTGGTTTGAACATTAACCGACTGCGTAGACATGTGTTGGAAATAGCAGTAGTTCGAGATCTCATACAGCGACAGCAGCAACAGGTAGGCGTTTATGTTCATGTTTTAAAGTATTTGAGTCTCAGCCTAGAAGTAATTTAGTTATTGATCTCTGTTGGTAACTAATGACATATTCTTTTTTTATTTTAGGTAGAGGTATCAAGCGAAAGCGTGGTATGTCATGCATGTTGGACCGCCGCATGGAATCAAATACGAAATCCAACCAGTCAGGATGTACCCATTATTGGTCATGGACATGTATGCGTCAGCTGTGGCAGATCAATTCTGAGGATTAGAGCACACTCTCTCCAGTCTGAGTCTCCACATGTAAACCGGATAAGAGATGCTGTAGCCCGTCAGATCTCACCACTTGAGGTAACACAATATTAAGAATTGATTTTACATTTTCTATTATTATTATCTATATATATAAAAACAAGAACTGACTGACTGACGATCAACGCACAGCCTAAACCGCTGGGTCTAAAAGCAGGAAATTTTGCACAAATGCTCCTTAAGTGACGTAGGCGAGCAATAAGAAGTGATTTTTGAAAATTCAACTCCTAAGGGGGTAAACAAGGGTTGCAAAGTTTGTATGGGACTACGTGATTCCTTGGTCCGATCTTCTTTAAATTTGGCATAAAACATCTTTAACCGAATTGATGGGAGACGTGTATTTTATTTTATTGAAATTTATCATTTAACATGTTTTAAATGGGTTACAAAAAAAAAATTGGCGGCATTTGCCTCATAGTTTATATTGATACTCCTTAGTCGGTACTTTTTAAACTTTTTTTTTGACACATGACAGCTGAATTTTTATTAAAAAAATGGTCTAATTTTTGATAAACGTCAAAACAGATTCTTTGGCGGGAACTGGAAGGAATCGTATTGCATCGTTTTGTTAATTTGCAAAATTAGTGTAATTTCGAGTGTTTTGTGTGTATCAATGGTGGATTCTTAAACATAAACGTTCGACAACGTGCACTAGTGTTGGGAAGTGATAAAACGCAGTGAATCGCAACTTTGCAGTTTCTGACAAAAAATCCAAGGAAACTTTCAGAAATGTATCCACCGCTTTTCTGAAGGAAGACTGACTTTGACTTAGGGCTGTACTTGACTTTGAGTGGACTTAGAGGACGAGGACTGTGACTTATTAAAGCAAAATGAAGAGATAATAAATATGCAAGACTTGGCTGTATGGCTCAAATTGCCTTTGCCTATCCGAAAATGGATAAATAAAACTACTACTAAACGTCAAAACATTTCAAATTGTAATATGTAATTTATTTTATTTATGCGTATCTATATTTATTTCAATAAGCGAAATTGCCTTCATATTATTTTGTATGTCAAAATACAGTTGTGAGATGAAAACCTGAACATGGCTGGCTAGGAATTATGAAAGAACAAGTTCTAGGTAAGGTGCACACGGTTCCGATTATCACAAAGTATTTTATTACCATCTTCGTTTATTTTCGTATTATAAACAGAGATAATACAAACGATCAGAGGCATTATAGATGAACATTTAGCAAATGAAATCTATAGTAAATTTCTGGTCACAACAGGAGAAACTGTATTAGTACGGGTTGCCTCAGCCTCGAAAGTCTGAATACTTACACAATACGAGAAAGAAAGAAGTTCAGATATTAATTCCTTAGCAAAAGCAGAGAATGCTCTCTAAACCAATTAACAAAGACATTAGTTATCAATTTTTACAAAAATATAGATTTACTTCGCTCAAAGTACGTATTTTGATTTATTTAGTCAGAATTATATCTAAACATATAAAAACAGCACTGTAAAGTGCGGCGGGCTGGCCACAGAAGACGACTGACGACTGCAGATGGAGCAAACGAGTTCCAAAGCGGGCATCGCGACTTGGTTCACCATCCAGGTGAACTAGAAGTACTAGAAGAGGTCGCAGGCTGGATGCTGAAGGCGCAGGACGTTAATTAGGAGAGGCCTACGTCCAGGAGCGTACATGCTGATTTGATTGATAGAAAAATAAAAACTGATCTAGATACCTGATCGAGATCTAGAACCTTGAAATTAGATTAATGGCATAGTTGCGCACAAAGAAACGATTTTTAGGGTTCGTGCCCTTAAACGGGACCATATTTATGAGACTTCGCTGTCCGTCTGTCTATCTGTCCGTCAAGAGGCTGTATCTCAGGAATCGTTATATCTAGAGAGCTGAAATTTTCAGATGATATATTTCTGTAGCCACTATGACAACAAATACTAACGTCAGAAAAGGGGGGCGGGGATTAAGGGGGCTCCCAACCATTAAACGTGATGCTTTGCTATTTTTTTTGGTACGGAACCCTCTGTCTTTCCACTCCGACCAACTAAACCGGCCAACCGCTGTGTGTGTGAAACTCATCTACGGGACTTCTTTATTCCTATCTATACTTTATTTATTTCCTCTGTGCGCGAGTCCACTTCCCACTTGGCCAGTTTTTTATACTACTGAGATGGCAGACAAGCTTACGGTCCACCTGATGATTGGTTACTGTAGTACACTAATTCGCATAGTGAACGTTTGCAACACCAGTGGTGCTGCTGCATGTCGACCCATATTTCCCTTGGCATCGAGTGGAGTCACGGGAAAGTAAAATATCCCGTAACCCTACTGATAGTGCTCTCCGGAGGGCTTCGAATTAGGTTCGTTTACAATAACCATTTTAATGAAAATCCAATTTGTGCCAAAATAATACAACGGGAATACACGTGACAGAAAACCACGCGATAAGAATAGAAGCGACGGGGGACCTTTCTATTTCTCTCTCTTTCTTACGCAAACGAAGTTGCGCGGGTCAGCTAGTATTATTATATAATGCACTAGCAGCTTATAGCTGATGCGTGCATATCTAGTGCACTTGATCGGTTAAGAATTTATCTATGGTGGTCTTTCGCCTCATTTTGGTTTAACTTATATGGTTATGTTCCCAACCTCAAGAAGAAAACCCACACCAGAGTCTCAACTATCAATCAGTAGGTGTACTGACTTAAAAGTGATATTTACTAGACTCCAAAGGTCTTGCTGAAGCCTCATACACCCACACACTTCATACTGATGTTACAGCAGTATTAATATGCCAAAAGCATATTGAACCACAACTTTACCTTTATTGTTATAGCTCCCACCAACGGCTCATCTCTGTCACAACTGCTGGCGAAGGACTGACCGAGCAACATCAAATTCTACTGAGCAGGACTCCATCTCAGTAAGTGCGCCTGTTCAATTAGAAGAAGTAGATTTCCATGTTCCTCCACAAGAAAGACCTGCAGATAATGTCACCTCTAACGGTATCTTGCTACCTAATTATTCAAGAGCAGCATTAACACAAAATCAATGTTTTGTACCTGGATGTAATGAACCTAATCGGCTCTCTGTTCCAACTGTGTTGCGAGTAGATTTGTTTCGCAACTATAATTATTATATTCCACCAAATTGTAGGATTTGCCGAAGTCACATACGGACTAACAACTGGGACTTAATCTTGGACCAGGGTACTCCAATAAGAATATTCAGCGCTGAACAAATTGAAGACTTTGCTTCCTTATTGAAAGAAAATATGCAAATGCACTTAGATTTTGAAAATATATACAATATGCCTGATCATATTGTACATTATTACATTGGATTTACAAAAGAACAATATGAACAAATACTAAATTCAACTCCAAGGCTTTTAAATAAGCATAGAGGTCCTTTTGCACTTGCAGCATACCTAATGAAATTGAGAACAGGTGATAGTGATGAACGGATCTCATCATTACTTCAAGTGCCACGTACCACCTTGGAACGTTTAATGAGTATGGCTCGTGAATTATTATTTGAAGACTTTGTGCCGGCCAATCTGGGTATCAACCATTTATCCAGAGCTGAGATAACTGAAAGAAACTTGTTAATTCCTAATGGGCTGTTTGGAGGAGAAGGAAGACCTATTATAATTGCTGATGGCACATACATATATATTGAAAAAAGCTCTAACTATTTATACCAAAAAAAAACATACTCTTTACACAAATATCACAATCTTGTGAAGCCATTTCTATTTGTGTGTACTGATGGTTACATAATTGATATTTTAGGTCCTTATCCTGCAACAACGTCAGATGCCGATATAATAAATAAAGAATTCCATGACGAAGCCAGTCCATGCAGGCAATATTTTCAAAGCGGAACTGTTTTTATTTTAGATAGAGGTTTCAGAGACTCATTATTGCTATTGCAAAGTTGTGGTTATCATGTTCATGTGCCATTATCACCTGGACAGGGTGAAACACAGCTATCTACATTGGATGCTAATAAATCAAGGACAGTGTCAATGTGTCGATGGGTTGTGGAAATAGTAAATGGCATTTTTAAAACAGCCTTCAAGATATTTCGTCAAAATTATTTTAACCGGGCCTCCACACTGGTTGACTTTAAAATAGCAGGTGCTCTAATTAATAAGTTTCACACCAAAGTAAGGGACAGGGATGATGCAGCTCAAATCCTTCAAGTTGTTCATCGCAAGATGTACAGGAACAATGATCTTGCAGAATATGTTAGGCTACACAATTTAAATAGAGCAAGGACAGACTTCATAAATATCAATGTCAACACCGAAAATGTTACACAGTTTCCCATACTGACTGAGAATGATCTAATATTAATTGCATGTGGAACCTACCAAATAAAACAAGCACGCTCCTACTATGGTGAGCACACACGTGCTAATGGTAGTTACCGAATTGAAGTTTGCAATGACTCTAGAAGTAGCGTTATGGAAGGTTTGAGCTTTGGTCCTAACTGCTTATTAATTAGAGCAAGAATTGCTAGTCGCCATATAAGCAGTAAAATATACTTCGTCTACATATTAGTAAGCGATAATGAGACTGGTCATACCGCTATCCAACAGTATTGTTGCAACTGCATTGTTGGTCGTCGAACAGTGGGATGCTGTGCCCATGTTATGACTGTAATATGGTATTTAGGGTGGGCACGGCATGAGATTAATATATCTCCTCCTGCAGGATTTTTAGATGACATTCTAATTATCTACGAGTAATTAATACAAGAAGAAAAAAAAAGAAAATATCAAAATAGATATTTTTATATTTTCTCTTTAGAACTTTAATATCATATTTGTTACCATCAGTACAACAACGTTTAGTTGAGTATGTAGTTTGAGTTTTAAAATCATGTTCAGCAGCAGTTAAAATCGATTTTGAACGTGTATTTTTGTTAAAATAAAAACTGTTTTATTTTCTATACTCTATCTTTTATTTAAATCTTTACAATTGTAATTCAATGATGGTATGGTATACTACCATTTGCATATACTTTTTTCTGTGGGCACCCTATGGCCAAAGTGCCTATGGGCAGTGGTCATCCCCCTTTGCAACTAATTTGGTGACACACAAACAACTTCGACAGTTTTCGTAGCAGAACAAAATTTTTTGCAATGACGAGACGGATTTCTTAGCTCTTTAAATCTGCATTCATAACTTATAACGTTACGGATCCTCATTCTGGCACATTAAAATAGGGCAAGGCGTTAACGCCTTTTCCTTTAAAGCAGGCAGAGGTGTATTATACTTAAACTGACCATTTATTTTTGATCTCAAAACGGGACATAAGTTTTTATACCTCAGTTAGCATAGTTAACAAATTAAAAAAAAAAACATAACTTCATTAGGTACTTGAAATAAAAAAACCGGCCAAGTGCGAGTCGGATTGGGGCACAAAGGGTTCTGTACCAAAAAACGGCAAATAAGAAAAATTGTTCTATGCACCCCCCCCCCCCCCCCCTTTTTATACCACTAAGGTGGCAGACAAGCAAAGTGTGAGGACGAACACCATGCCTATGGCGAGCGGTACGATGATAGAAAGTAGCCGTGGGCATCATATCAAACAATTCTTCTGAGCACAAACAATTGTACAGGCAGTAGAACACGCTGATAGTCTGTCTCTCCTGTCGCGAAGAGGTTCCAAACCACCTACAAGCATAGGATCCTTGACAACTCTCATGGCTTGCTTCTGCACAGAGTCGACCAGTCAAACCTGATATTCAGGTGCCCCTGCCCTAAGGTGACAGCAGTACTTCTTGTGCGCCGCACTTGCGACTTAGGGAGTAGCAGTGTTTGCGCCGCAGTAAAATTGAGCTGTTGAGCAGACCGAGCTTTCTAGAAGCCAGCCTGGCCTTGTTCTCCAAATGACTTCGGAACTAAACGTCACTGGAGAGGTCAACACCAAGGATACTGTCAGAGATGGGGGAGAGATGTGCCTTGAAATGTGGTGCTACGGTAAATCGTTTTTTTGCAGTAAATACACAAACTTGTGTCTTGGTAGGGTTGAATTGAACGAGATTTTTTGATCCCAATCGGACACTCTGGTGAGAGTAGTCTTGATTTCAGACCACTTCAGCCCGAGAGATACCGGGACGGCCCGTTTATGGAGTGTACTGCCGTCCGCCTAACAATGAATGCCGTTAATAATGAACAACATGTCATTGATATGCAGCAGAAACAGAGTACGGGACAACACTGAGCCGAGACTGAGTGATACTCCAGCGTTTATGGCCATGCAGTCAGAACAGCTGCCGTAAAGGACGGCCTTGATGCTTCTACCAGCCAGGAAGCTGGCCACTACTCTTTGGCAGTCCATAGGAGGGCAATTTCGCAGACAGACCATGGCGCCAGATCCGGTCAAAGGCCTTAGAGATGTCGAGTACTCACTGCTAGAACCTCGCCCTTACTCTCAATAGCCGTAACCCAGCCGTGTGTGCACACAAGGAGATCGCCAGTCGAGCGACCGTGACGGTAACCGTACTACCGGTCACTGAGCAGGTCGTGTTCCTCAAGGTACCTTAGGAGCTGTGTATTATTGTTGACACGCTCCTTTACCTTTGATAAAAGAGACGAAGTGACGACTATAGATCTGTAATTGGCCGGGTCGGTCTTGTCACCCTTCTTGGGCACAGGATGCACGTGCACGATCTTCCACGAAGAATTTTCCTTTATCCCCTTTTTGTCTGATTTTAGTTTCTATTTTTTGTGATAGCATCAAATCAGCCTATGGCAGTCCACTGCTGGACGTAGACTTCTCCCAATTTACGCCACAACACACGGTCCTGCGTCTTCCGCATTCAGTCCCAGCCTGCGACCTTTTCTAGATCGTCGGTCCATCTGGCGGAGGGGTCGTCCCACCCCACGTTTACGAAGTCGCAATCTCTACTCAAGAACTCGTTTGCTCGATCGGCCATCGGCTGTTTGTTCTACATAATGTGGCTAGCCCACTACCACTTCAAAACGCATACTCTGCTTGGATAACATTGTTTCGGATTTTATCCCTCGGGGACACCCCAAGCATAGCTCGATCCATTGCTCGCTGCGCAACTTTGGGTATGGACTAGCCTCTCTGTAAGTTTCCACGTCTCGGCACCGTAGGTCATAATTGGTTGTTTGCTCAATAAATGGTTACTTTGCTTGTATGGTGACATTAAATAAACACTTACATTAAATTCCAAAGCTGTAGAAAACTTCAATTTAGTTATCAGTTTACCACTAAATTAGGTAGGTACTTTAAGAATTTTACACAAAAACAAAACAATAGTGTAGTGAAAACACGGACTGGCTCTAAATTCCCTTACCACACATATTCTACGTGCTACAATTTTTTAAAAATTCGCAAGGGTTCGGAAAACGGGACAATTTAGCGTCCCGGCGCTATGTTTGGGGACAACGGGACAAGGGACCGAGAAAAGGGACAGTCCCGTTCAAAACGGGACGTATGGTCAGTTTAATTATACTATACGCCGTTTACGCCTATTTTTCACCAGCTGTGTTTTTGGACCCACTGCATAATCGTTAAAGGTATTTTTGGACAAGAACGGGTCCTGGTTTCCAGCTACTGAAGTTTTAAGTCGCCCATAAAGCAATGGCAGCCGCGACCACCACCATAACGTGCCTTCAAAGCACGGAAATTCTCGTAAATGGAAATACCACAAACGTCATTTAACAAAGTGATCGATTACCTTAATAACGCCACTGGGAAGAACACTTCAAAAAAGAAATTCTTTGCGTAAAATACATAGGCCTCAAGTTTAGAGATAAATGATACATTGTTCAAACAAGTTTTGACTTCCTCTTTGGTCTAGCTTTTTTTTTTTACGTGAGTGAAAATCCTCAGAGGATGTTATGCCGGACTCTTACCGACTAAAAAACTTCACGTAACGCCCAACAGCCTGTGGTTGGGAGAGCCGGGTAAGCCCTCGGAAGGATGTCCCGGGACTCCCAACAGACCTACGGCCGCCACTGTGGCCTCGCCCAGTCTTTGGTCTAGCTAGTGGGTTCGATTGACACACGTGATAAAATTTGTGTGACTCATAAATATTTGTCTGTAGTCTCGGTGTTTCAATAAATTTAAAAAAAAATATCCTGTACCCAAACCCAAGCAGATTAATCCTAGCTTACTTTAGAATAAGATAGCTGATAGCGGTATGTAAAACTGTTCGTGAATACTTTATATAGTAATGGCACTTTTTCACTGCCGTATTTACCCAAATGATAAAGTTATAGTTATGTCACCAGAACACATAGCTTCACGCTCCAACGCACAATGCGACGACACATTACGATTATCATATAATTCTACGAATAAAGTAATAACTACGACGTCATTGCACTGAGGACGGACAGTCGGTTTACTGGAAACTACATACATTATAATCTAATAGGTACATACATTATTGTGTGAAGCGACTTTGCGATAGGATGAACGTGAAAATTGAACAAGTTAATAGAAATGAGGAAGATTTTTTAAAACGTATCTTTCGCATTCTGACAGTCAACGGTATTTTCCCCGAGTTTTTTTTTCAAATCCTATCATAAATCATAAATCATAAATCATTTTATTGTGGATCATAGGTACAAAAGATGTTACAAATCCAATTCTCCGGCTATGTCCCGCCATATAGACATACAAAACAATTATTACATACATTATCATACATTAATAACTTACAAAAATATGGAAAGCATGAATATCTATTATCACATAAAATAAAATGAAAAACATAATAATGCAAGTTAACAATTAAATATATGTCAAAGCAAAAATCATTTAGGAGTCAATATTTAAATTGATAATGTCAAAACAAATAATTCAGTCTAAATTGTACAGAAAAAATGTCGAACCAGTGATAATATGTCAAATCAATTATTTAAATCAATAGGTAATCGAAAGAAATTCACACAAACTAATTATAATGATTTGTCATCTAAAAAGTCTTGCAGTGAGTAATAACAGTTATGAATTAGCAATGCTTGCAAGTTTTTTTTAAAAACATCTATTTCTGTTAGCTTTCTAACTGTAAATGGAATTTTATTATATATCTTTGGGCCCAAACAGAACACACTGCTGTGCATCAGTTTAGTCTTACTTGACACCATACACAACTTGTCCTTATGTCGAGCTCTATCCCGGAATTGAAATAAATCCAGGTGTATTTTAACAAACAAAGCTACCTCGTAGATATATAGAGCCGGTAAAGTTAAAATTCTTAATGACTTAAAGTGGGGTCTACATGAGTCAGTTTTTTGTAGATTACACATACTCCTGATACATTGCTTTTGAGCAACAAATGCACGGTGTCTTTCTGTGGAGTTACCCCAAAAAATTACTCCATATCGGAGAGAAGATGCAACATAACCATGATAAGCCGTTAAGACTGTAGGTTGGTTGGCAATTTTACTTAATCTATACAGTGCATACGAGTATTTATTTAATTTTAAGCAGACTTGTTCTATGTGAGATTTCCAATTAAGCTGACCATCAATGTAAAGACCCAAAAATTTAGCAGCGTCAATTTGTTCAATATTTGAATTTAAATACGATACATTAATATTGGTTTCCAATCTGTCACACGAAAATCCTATAGGGATGCTATGCCGGACTCGGGACTCCTACCGACTAAGAACCACACGTTTCCTTTCCTACCTACGGTTGGGAGCTCCGGGTAAGCCCTCGGGAGGATGACCCCAGGATTCCCAACAGACCTTGGCTACCACTGCGACTTCACCAAGGGGGGTTTGGATGCTATCCCGCGTCTTTGAGGGGTTGTTCATGTGTTATTATCCCGAATCTTGAGGCGTGTGGCGTGAGATAAGGAACCCCAATCCCCCAATATTTACTAGCTAATATTATTTTAGAACCTGGTCTCAAACCACGGATTTTAAATTGTGCGTGAACCTTTCACGTCACGCTGTCGGCCAGGACCTCCTGCTTCTGTAAGGACGGTGAGCTACCGCGTCAATTCCCCGATTGTGTACGCAGAGGCATGATTAATAGTCACACTTCGACAGTATTTGGTCCTAGGAGCATAGGTGTGGATACGAAATGCAGAAGGTGCAGGAATGTGCATTGTGGCGTGTGTGAGGTTACGCCCAGCAGTGGACTGCCATAGACTGATATGATTGAGACAAGATGACGTTAGTTCCTTCTAGGGGTTAGAGATAGCAGGGGGGGGTATCTATTTTTTTCAATGACTACCGTACGGTACCCTAACCCACATTGCTGTGACTCCTGCCCACCAGAATCTACAGCAATGACCAAGAACAGTTAAAATGTTTTTGAACCAGCAATCAGTAGATAAACTCAAACGCGATTGGTTGACATTTCTGTATACCGCTCCACTTCCTTGAATATTAGCGTGATAATAATGTAGCCTTACACAAATAGGATTCGTATTTTCTAGAACTAGCTTCATTAATATTATTTAGGTAAGTAGGTAGTTGTATTTAGGATTCCATACCTCAAAGGAAAAAAACGGAATCCTTATACTATAGGATCACTTTGTCGTCAGTTCTTTTGTCATCAAATGATAAAAAAACGGTGTTTAAAGTATGTAATAAAATCTCCGAGATTAGATTTCTAAACTTCTTGTGAGGTTGGACGAACGGATGTACGGAACCCTCGGTGGGTTAGTCAGACTCGCATTTGGCCGGTTTTTATTACGCTGTGGCATTGTGAGTACCTTCGTCGCGTCATCAGAACGACCCGCATTCTGACCCCCGAATTGCGTAGTAAGTGCAGTACCTAATTCGATTCGGTGAGAAGCCAAATGACCATTCAATACGTTACTTTTATATAAGTGTTATGTGACGTCAGTAACTCACAATAGGTAACGGTACAACTAGAAGATGTCATTGGTTACGCACGTGGTTACGTTACGTAACTAGTACTTAATAACTTTGGTGTTGATTGGAATTTGCAATCGGTAAAGGTCACGGAGATGACGATTTGTTGACGAAGTAGCTGTTTACTGAATGTTCGAGAAAGTTGATTTGACCAGGATATAGGTACACTTCAACTTATAATCTAGCACAAGAATCTGGCAAGGTTACCAATATCATCATGAGCGCCATTGTCTTACGAGTCATTCGTGAATATCAAGTTAACCATCACCATCATCAAGTGCCTCTCCATCTATTGGAGATCGGCCGTCAGTTTAGCGAACTTTCTTTCTTTTTGTGCCAAGCGAAATAGGTCTTCAACGCTGGCAATGTTCGTCCACTCTCGGATGTTCCTCAACCAAGATTTCTTTCTTCCTCCAGCGCGCCTCTGTCTCTCAATTTTGCCCATTATTATTAGCTGGAGAAAATGATATTTATTGTGCCTCCTCATCACATGTCCGAGGTACGCAACCTTTCTTTAACAAGAATCCAGCAACTGCAGTTGCCCTATCAGAAGTCAGAGAACCATGTCATCAGCAGTCGAGTGGCAATGATCCCAGCAGCTGTGACACATAAACAAAGAGTGGAAGGAATATCTGAGCTATGTACGGTTGCTACGCTACGGTAACATTGTATTGAACCTTAGACCATATATCACGGGACTAGCCTTTGCGAACCACCGCATACAAAAATATTCTGCCAGTTTTCATACAAGTGAAGGGGGAAACACAAAGACATATAAAATTTCATTGCATTTAAAAATGTATTAATCGACAAACGCGTAATGGCTGTGTGTTAATTTTTATTGTACAGTCAACTACAATGAAATGTACTAGTTTAATCATATAAAATGATGTACTGATGTACAGTGCTTTTTATAAAGCCAAAAGACCAAATGGTCATGTGCAATGGCAGAAAACAATGCTTAAGTAAGGCGCATCCTGTGGTTAGATGATCTAAGTATTGAACACATAATATCTATACTAATATTATAAAGAGGTAACGTTTGTGAGGTTGTGAGTTTGTGACGTTGTAAAGGGTAATCTCTGGATCTACTGAACCGATTTTCATTATTATTTCAGCAATAGAAAGCTACGTTATTGTGGAGTGTCATAGACTATGAATCATCACATCACATATCACAATAGGAGCTGAGCAGCAATGAAAAATGTAACACAAACGAATTTGTGAGGGTCAGCTAATTGTTAAAAAAGTGATAGAGCATACACAACTGCAATATGATAACATCATGATAGGACTAGAAGCAGTAGCTTAGCAGAAAGCAGGCACAGGCTAGTAGGGTTGCTGGTTGTAGGGTGGAAAGTGGAGGTTTTCGTACAACTCATCTGAATACAGATGAAGCAGACAAACTGACATTCAGTACAAATAATTCTTGCTATTTTTTCTAGTATCGACGTGTAGCAACTACGTGATACAAAATAGAGCATACTCTATCTCTTATTGGCTTAGGTATCTGATCAATGTAAAATTAATTCCAAGAAAGAGTCGTACGTACTACTGGTACTACATTTTACCACTTATAAGATTACATGCTAAATATTGGGTTCATAATATTCATTACTCTCAACAAAAAGTAGGCAAAAAAAGTGTGTAAAATATTCTCTTAGAGATACAACTAACAGTATGTGGCAATACACAATACTATTTCAAAGCGGCCATCATTTAATACACAGAACATGATGTCCTAAATATAGACATAATTCTTAGAATCAATATCATTGCATCATTATATGACCAAACCTGCCCGTCGTTGGTACGGTGCTTCAACGAATTTGGCAATCAGCATACAAAAGTGTAACATACTAGCGGACCTCACGCGATTTCACCCGCGCAATTCCTGTTCCCGTGGGAATACGGGAATAAAATAAAGCCTATATCCACCGCAAAGAGTGTAGCTTCCCAACAGTGAAAGAAATTTTCAAATCGGTTCTGTAGTTTCGGAGCCTATTCGATGCAAACAAACAATCAAATCATTCCTCTTCATAATATTAGTATAGACTAGCTGAACCTCACAACTTCCTTTGTGTTACATTTTTCATTGCTGCTCAGCTCCTATTCATTGTAGCGTGATTATATAGCCTATGACACTCCACAATAACGTAGCTTTCTATCGGTGAAATAACTTTTAAAATCGGTGCAATAGATCCAGAGATTACCCCTTACAACGTCACAAACTCGCAAACACACAAACGTTACCTCTTTATAATATTAGTATAGATGATAAGTGACGAGTGCGCGTGCGCTGGTTTATGAATCACTTGTATACAGCCGCTGGAGGAAGGCCAAGAGAAAATAATTCTGATATCAGTGCTTTCTTTTAGATACCAACATAATATTACCACAGCTGTTAAGGGGCTAGTCCGTAAAAAATTGCACTTAGAATTTTGGAAATATTTAAGAACTCACTTCATCAAATGACACTAAAATGGAACCTTAAATTCTTAATAGATGAAACTACAATAACACCGTGCGCTTTTTACAAAATAATTATTTACATTAGAAAAAACACCTCTCAAAGTTATTAAAAATCATCGAAATAGCAGAAATAATCAAATTGACAAACGTAAATTTCGATGGTTTTCAGAGGTTTTTTCGCAAGTAGGTAAATAATTATTTTGTAAAAAGCGCACGGTGTTAACAGTGTTAATGTATTCTCATGTAGGTATTAAGAATTTAAGGTTCCATTTTAGTGTCATTTTGTGCATTTTGCGGACGCGCCCCTTAAGGAGAAACGTGGGAGGTCTTTTGTACATAGATAATGCTGTCGCCTGTTTACTTTCTGGTTTGGGAGTGCTGGGGTAACCTTCCGAGGGCTTACCCGGGGCTCCCAACCGTAGGCTGTTAGGTAGGATACGTGTGGTTATTAGTCGGAGTCCAGCATAGCATCCATGTAGGATTTTTCCTCACGTTAAAAAAAAAGATAATAAAACAACGACTTCATAATTAGAGCAAAAAGAATAAGAACATGTTTTTGTGTTATGTTTTCCTGTTTGTATTATTTTTATGAGCACTAAGGCCCGCAGAAATACCCTAATATTGTCTGTTTACACCGCTGTCAACTGGGGGTTTACTAAAAAAAAAGATAGGGACACAATAACCTTTTTATGAAAAAAAAAATACGTAGATTTAATATCGAAGGAGAAAATTAGCGAGTACCAAAATTCGAATTATATCATTTTATTTAGGCTATTCGATCGTATCTGCAGCGAAATGCATTTCCTCTTAATATAGATACCTGTATAACCAGTATTTTAAATAAATTTCTCTCTGGGAAGCCCGACTAGGTATGTGTTGAAAATTCTCCGTGTACGTTTTGCATTTTACCCAACAGGAGATTTCAAGCAAATCTCACAACTATAGTCCTGTCAGCAATATTTATGCATCTGCCACCTCATTTGCGTCATCACCTCCTTGTAGCACCAGAAATCTACTTTCTACTACGTTCTCAATTTGCATAATGGTCCATATACCCCATACTATATTCCGTAGAAAGAATTTCTTATCTGTGATAGCTATTATTAGAGCAAAGCTGTAAACACTCTGTCAGCTCGTGTAAAGAAATGTGTCCTTGGCACTGTGATGCACTTTTTTTGGAATATGTACTGCTCTGCTACTTATGTAATAGAGTGAGACAGCAATAGTCATCTCCCTCTTTCCCGGAAGAAGGTACGAGAAAGGACAAAGGATAGTAAAGGAAAAATTGCATTTTTTTTTAAATTTAAGTGCCGGCAGATGGTGCTTACGTCGCCCCAAGACGTATAATAAGATAGAAAATTTTGTTGGTCCCGAGTAGGTTTCGGTGGCCGGTGGATAAAGGCTCGGCTCGAAACCAATTCTTTTTCCATATTTAAAAATTGATGATCATTTAGCTAATAATTGCTTTTCAAAAATAATCTTTTTCAATAAAGTTCAATATAACCAATTACAAATATTCTACAACAATTATTAAGACATAACCCATCAACAAATACTCAATAAGTACTCAAGATCAAACCGAATATTTCGATAAACATCGCCAACCATAAAATCAATTCCACACAAATTCTGAAAGCTTAAACATAACTCAATGATATTAAAACTACTAGCTGTTGCCCGCGACTTCGTACGCGTGAAAATTATGTTATAAATTTGATTGCTCTCTGCTTAGCCCCTAGGATATGTAGCGTGATAATATATAGCCTATTTGAAGACCCTACCCCTAGTTAATATTAGTGCAAAATTTGAATCAAATCTATTGAGTACTTTTCGAGATCCTTCCGGACAAAGCAAAGCAAACAGACAAAACTTCTTGTAACTATATTTTCGGCTTCAGTATCTTATGTTGAATCACCCAGCGAGTATTTTTTTTAAATATTTCCAATGTACAATTTTGACTTTTCTATCATTTTATTAGTATGTAGAGAGGAAACGGAGCCAACACACGGCATGTTATCTAGCGTTGATCGTTTGGCAACACATCAAACACGTAAACTCGCTGACCTGTGCGCGTAAAATCCGCTAGTGTGGCCACACCTTAATGTTCCTGGAATAGATTTGCTTGCTGTTTAACGTTTTATCGTGCCATTCGACTATTAATTACTATTTACGAGAGCAGGTGAACTTTCAGGAACTTTTTGTATGAGGCTTTTTTTTTCGAACTACCCCGGGAGTCGGGATGCATGAGTACAAAAACGCCAGAAATTAGAAAAAGTTTAACATGGTGTCAGCTGATCAGCTCAGCTGTCTATTGTCGCAGACAAAAAGTAGGTCGGGAGATTTTCGTTATAGATGGGGTTTTTCAAAAGGAATCTTAGAAGGTTCATGCAGTTGACATCACGAGTGTAGCGCGCTCTTGATAATTATTATTGCTGTAGTATTGTAATAACGATAGCTATCACTGATATTTTCAAACTAACCCACTACTATTTTATAACCGGAATGATCCATCTAGGTCAGGACTCCAGGTAGTTCAAAATTTGGTATAGTTTTAGAATTGGAGCCAATCAGTCCCATTCTAGCCCAATACACTAACAGTCCTCCGACCTCCCCCTAGGTCAGGCATCAGGCTCTGATGCATGGGCTTCGTATACCTACCCGCAGAAAGAAAAAATGATAACTTAGGCATATTGGAATCACGTATAACGTTCTTAAATATCAAAGTCCAAGTCCCATCGAAATAATAGCGTATGGTTACAGTGACCACTATACTCTGCCCCCGTTGCATGGCAAAATATAGAGAAACTTAGGTAAACAATCTCCTAGACTAGATCCTTCGACCAATCAAGTCAAGTGAGAGAATAGTTGATGGAAACCAGTTTATGGCCTCATGCATTACTTAAAGCAGGATAATTATATTTTAAACATGTGGAAATCCCCGCTGATATCTTGCAAGACTCGTACGGACTAAAACTACACGGTTCCTGCCTACACGTCAAACTCCGCGGGGGCACCGGGTAGCTCCTCGGAAAAATGTTCCAGGGTTACCGGTAGTAAAGTGGGTTTTATCCAATGATATATAAAAAACTATAGATACGTTACCAACACTTAAAAATGGCAACAAAAAAGTCAGGCAATTGCCTTAATTTTCATACATGCTACCATAGATAATTTCATAGAAATTCTTTTTTGAATATAAAAAATATTTTTGAAAGCCGTGATGTTCGTACATGACGTGTCTATATTATAATACGTCGTTGGTTTTATCTAGTACGTCAATGTGATCACGATTCCATATTCTGAGTATAGAAATACGTAGATTTAGGCTCGATTCGACCAAAATCGGAGTAAGACTATACTAGAGAACATCTTATACTTATTCAAAAATGAAATGAAAGTGAAGTTACCACCAACAACTAACAAGCACAACGTAACTATGGTACCCATAATCACCACTGAAAAACTCAACTTCAGTATGGATACCATAGTTACGTTGTGCTTATTAGTTGTTGGTAAAATAGAAAATCACTTTACTTTTAGAAGAGGCAGGTACAAGTTATTCTCTAAGTATAGTCTTACTCCGATTTTGGTCGAATCCGGCCTTAATTGATTAATCAGCAACTAGTTTATGTTTTTTACTTTAGAAGCGTTTGTAGAGTCCAAAGTTTAGAAATGTAATTATTTAGTTAGTAACGAATATTACTCATATCCGCTTTAACTATCTTGAGCAATTTCGCGTTGCATTGAATAGTGACGTCGCGGATTATTTATTTTTTTAATAAGTAGGTCCAACATGAATCATTTGCTTGATTCTGATACATCAAGGTGAGTTATATCAATATTCGGACGAACCACGCACCTATCACGGTAGGTACACGTTGATAACATGTTTCCCCCAGCTGTCTCGTTCTCTACAAGGTACTGACATCTGGAAGCAAAAATAGCAAGACCGAGCGAATCATATGGACGGCTGTCGCGTCCTTGCTAATGCCGGAACGGTAGGCGTAGTAGGGAAGTGCAATGCGGATTTTTTGCTCCTAAATCCAAGATTAGAGTTGATAAAAAAACGACCAAGAGTGTACGCGCATTGGGAGTACCGGAAAAGTCACTAATTTGAATGAAATCTTTACTTCAAACTATTTTGTCAGTTAGTTGATTGACTAAATTATTAGGATGCCTACTTTTAAAGCACAGTATAAAGAGTACTACTAACCAGTATTGTAGCTCCCTACAAACGGACGAAGCGCAAGCTATACCTACGATTCTCGTTTTCGGCACGCCTTTCAGCACGTTAGCAGGCGATTGTGCCGAGTAGACGAATGGACGGTGTGTCGTTTTTTAGATAGTAACCGCGCGTGTTTTATTTACTAAAAATATTTAATATGACAACTAGAGTCTATTGTGCTTGTTCTGGTTGCATGAATTCGTCAATACCCAGAGATAACGTTTTTTAGATTACCTGGAAACTCCGAAAGGTAAGACTATAAATTGATTTTACTTAAGTACTAATTGGTACTATACTACTAGTTGACTAAAGTTAAACAAAGTGATTGACACGAGTGACCTGGGTAGTTACATGAAGTAGGTATGTTTGTGCTAAAAAAAAACTAAACTAAACTAGACTTGTGCTTGCTCAGTCAGTGAACGGTGCGATCCAATATAGTACAATATCCAAAAAAAAACTAGTTCAGAACTCTAGTACGTGTCGGTAGTACATTTTGTTCCGTTGTCAGTTCGTAGTTATTTAATTGAGAGCAATGATTTAGGTATGTTTCAAGAGTATTCATTTCTTTGTGGATGACCGATGTTACAGTACACGCAAGTGTACTGTAACATCGGTCATCCACAAAGAAACAAACCGTATGACTTTGATTGACAGCATTTTTGTTACCTTTGATTTTTATTACACGCATAGAGACAAATATGAACTTCCACAATTTAACACAACTTGACAATGTACGAAAAGTACCTACTAGTGTACAAGAGACTGACTAGTACTTTCAAATCGAAAAATAGTTTTAATTTTGTAAATCAAAAATTTAACGCAATGATTATAAAGACTAGAATTCCGTGATTCTATCACTGACGAAACATGTGATGAGCCGATTATTATTGTCTACGCCGCTTACTCGTTTTCAAATTTCTACACCCGTCTCACTCCATCGTTAGTAGATAACGGGCGCTGCGCCGCCACGCCGCCGCCCCGCGCCGCCAGCCGTTACGGGGATATTATATTATTACTCACAAAGTATTTTTTTGTTTAAATAAAAAAAGGTACATATTTACTCGAAATTGAAGCCGGTTGTCAGTAAAACGACAATCCTTAATACAGATGAAGGCCTTGTGGGCGGATTGAAAAAATTGAACTGCGATATGCTCACTATATACTGGGTGTTTCTTTTAGGGTGTCAAGCCGCCACTAGCTGGTAGCAGGGTTCCATACCTATCGATTTAACCCCCATGTATGTTCTACGATTTTTTGTAGTTTTCGAGATATAGTTTTTTTTCGTTATTTTTTATAATTACGTGTCCACGTGGCTTTCTTCTTTTTGGTTCGACTTTTCTTGGATATTTTTTTATTATTATAATGCCTATTGATTGCAGTATTATGGACAAAATAATCTCCTTCCTAACTTTGATACAAGATGTAAAAATTTTAATCGATAATAAAAAAATAAAAAAAAATAAAAAAATCGTAGAACATACATGGGGGTTAAATCGATAGGTATGGAACCCTGCTACCAGCTAGTGGCGGCTTGACACCCTAAAAGAAACACCGTGTATACGCGTACGTAAAACTATAAAGTAAAATGTGGGCGTATACTATGCCTCTGCCTACACCTTCAGGGATAAAGGCGTGACTATATTATGAATGTATGTATGCACATATTTACAATCGCAATACTAAATAGAAAATCAAAGTAGGCACATATTATTAAAATGCTGCAGGTGGGCAGCCCTATCGCATGCTTACGTACCGCGCGGCTGTAGGCATTTATTTCTAAAACCCGGCCGAGTCAAACTACAGTATACAGTGTTTAAAGTCTGTTGTAGTTTTTTATATGGCCTGAATTTTCCACCGCTGACCCGGCAATAGATGCCGGGGGCAGAACTTTTATTTTGACAATGACAAAACTTGACAATGACTCTTAACACTTGAAAAGCTTAATACACACCAATGGATGTCTCATCTCGTTATAACAAAAAATAATAAGTTCAACAACACCTCAACCGGATGATGAAATAACTAAATAAGTGATGTAAAGTTAATAATCTTTAATGTTTCTAAAGTTATTTCTAGTAACTTCCGAAATATAACGATTCTTTTTCAGCACATATGTATTTTTAAAGAGAGGGGGCGGGATTGAGGAGAAAAGTGTTCCAAGATTGCATAACACACCAGCAGGGTCAAGAAACCTTTCATGTAGAGGTATATTGTATTCTGACGCATCGCTTCAACTAGGTATTTTTAGTCGAGAGTTTCGTAATTATGACAGGTCGTTGTTTACGTATACGAAATTAATCTTTGTCTAGCTCACCTTCAATTTCAGAGGTGTCACTCGGTAACAGAGTGCTACCTACAACTTCTGGTGAAGCATGGAGTGCCTATCAGTCTCCGCGCATTGTTGGAACTATACCTAGCTTAGCTTAGATGGTGAGAGATATCGCGAGTGTTCCCCGCTAAAAACAGTCTTGTAGTAGCCAAAGACTTCTATACTTATAAACTGAGGTAGACGCGCCGTACTCTAACAAACGAGATTTCAAAAGCAATCCTCAAATACACATATTAATAAGACTACACTCACTTATAAATATTTTTTACGTAATTGTCACCACACACAATAGCAATATACGAATAGAAAAAGAGTAAAAGAGAAGGCGTATGGACTCCGATTGCAAGTCGAGCACCTACTTTCGAAGTTTTGACTCAAAACAGTGCGAGCAACGCTGCTAATTAGCTCAGTTTATAGGTTTCAAAAATCGGTGCGTAGGGCATGTCTACCTCAGTTTATATAGAAGTCTTTGGTAGTAGCACGCTGTGTACCCTGGTGCAGCTTGGAGGCTAGCTAGGGTGATAAATCTTTATATCAGCACATGGTAAACTGCGCAGTGAGGCCACACTGGTAGCCACGCCCCCTCGATTAAGAACGTATCTATGGTATTTGATGGAATCAGTTTCTTGACCGTGGGCGTAAGGTCAGGGGTCCTCACCTACCAACACCCACGTGGCAGTGGGCACCCGCCCTGTATTCCGGGGGTGCCCATTAGAGCACGCCCCCGCCAGCCGCTTTTTACCTCCTGTGTTTACAAAGCGGTGGAGGTGCGGACGTAGTCTTCAGCTCATTAGGGTGCTCTGGGAAGCCGTCGCCGGATGTGCGGAGGCGCCCCTTGCCGGGTTGGCGTGAATAAAACTTTGATACCCTTCGGTCCGGCTGCGGGGCGAGGAGGAACACCACGTGTTTAGTTGGTAGGGGTCTCTTCCCGGGGCCGGGAGTCCCACACACTGTCTCAGATACCCCCAGGCCACCTGATTGGCATTCCTCACGTCAAAAAAAAACACTCACCACTCTTATGACGAAGATTCTTCTATCTATAATTAACTCCTCTACACATTAGGAAAGAAGTGGAGATTAGGAAGGTTATTCACAGGCTCAGAATTAAGGATCAAGTTTGGACTTCTGGGGCTTAGAGCAGTGAAAGTTTTACAGGAGTAAGCAGGCATTATGGAATAGGTCTGGACATGAAACAGACCCTTAACTGAAAATATTCAAGAGGGTCAAAGTGCTACAGCAGGGTCAACTTCAATGAATAAGATAGGTAGCGTTGGGCCCTCATAGGGTATCTGTGTGACACTGTGTGCGAAAGTTCAAATCAGTGATTCAAAGTGATAGGAAATGAGAAAATATGTGGTGGAATCATCCCACATTTATTTATCATATTACAAACAAAACAAGCTAACAGTGAAATGACACCAAAGCGCTCATAATTTTATGCTACATATTAACTAACATATTATTTACTGTGTGGTACACAAAATTATAATAATTTACCAGCAGTATACTTGACATTCAGTACTAAGAGAGTAGATATTGATAAGGCTTCCCACAATTAAGTCGCCTTCAGTTCTTAATAGGCAGTAGATTTGATTGATTTTATGTTTTTTTTATCTTACTTCTTACTAATCTCACTATCTTACTTCTTACTAATATTATAAATGCGAATCTTACTAATTATAAATGCGAAATTTTGTGAGTGTGGATGTTTGTTACTCTTTCACGCTTGAACGGCTGGACGGATCTGGCTGATCGGGTACAGGGATACATTATAGTCTGGAATAACACATAGGCTACCTTTTAAACCGGGAATAAGTTCCCATCGGAAGCGGAAACAGGAACAAACTTTTACGCGGGCGAAGCTGCGGTCATCAGCTAGTTCATCCATATACATCAAAATCTTTTGACTACCTTGTTGGCGCAGTGGTAAGTATATGTCTTTGCCGTGTTGCCCCTGAGATTCCATGGCATCCCTACTCCATAGCATAGCATCCCTACTAATAATTTATAAATGTGAAACTAACTCCTTCTGTTATGTTTCTCACGCCTAAACCACTGAACCGATTTTGATGAAATTTGGTATAGAGATAGTTGGAGTTCAATGGAAGGCCATAGGCTAGCTTTTAACTGACTGAGCAAAAGGAGGGTAATGATTTTACGCTGCAACGACTTCTAAGCGAATGAAGCAGCGGGGAACAGCTAGTATGCTTATATAAGCTTGATTTGGCCAAGATGGTGTAGTGTGACAATGTGTATTTTATTTATTTACATTGCAGCCCACTTCCTTAGAGATAAAAAGGAGTAAGTACCTATTTGATGGATCCTGTTTGCTTTGTAGAAAGTTATAGGTAGGTAGCACGAAAAACCACAAATAATCAACTTGCCTACCAAGATATCAGTGGCTCTTATAAACTAGTCCATGGTTTGTTATCATTTATTATCATAGAACAATGTGGTTGCATATTACTTCCTGTCAATGTTTAGGTACCGCACAATTCTTGAACAAGTTTTAGGGTACCCAAAGACAAGGTAGGGACCTGTGAGGTTGCATTCTCATGCAGCAATACTTAACCTTTGTCCATGAAGTAGACTGGTACCTCATAGGTACATGTTCAATGTACATAATGGCAAAATATGCAGTGGGACCATCTTCCTGACTGTGCCGGTCCCAAAACGAAAATAATGTCTAGTATACCACATTCAATCAATCAAATCAACCAATACAGCCTATGGCACTTCACTGTTGGACCTAGCCTCTTACAAATTTCATTTTTGGAAGGATTTTGGCCTTACTGTACAATGCTGGCCAGACAGATTGGTACACTTATTCAAATCTCCTTGTTTACCAAACCTAATCCGATTCCACCTGCAGTGTTAACAGCAAACCAGGCCTATTATAAAAGTCACCTCAATCAAGAATCTCTACCACAGATTCAACATTCATGAATGCAAATAAACTGGAAACGGTATAGGCTGCCAGCTTTATGTGAAACTGGGACTAACGCTCAAATGATGATGATAGCTAGTCATAGTAACATCCAGGACACACTACAACATTGTATAACAGATTAACTTATGTGGCAGATTTCACTTTTATAATGCCACAGGCCAGCAGGCACTTTTTCAGCAGGTGGTTAGTAAACTTGGCAGGTGTTAATATAAATAGGGCCCTACAACCACAGGGCGGAAATACGACACAAATTGCGCATCCCTGCGCCTATATACTAGCTACTATGATAAATTAATAATGTTTGCTACAAGTTTTGAATGTGCGCAAGAGCAGGAATTGATATTTTTCTTTTTAAGTTTATTCTAGGTATTTCATTTGTAAACATCTCAGTCATCATCAGTGGCTATCAGATAGTCACTTTGTTATTTGTAACTGTAGTTTAAAATGACTCTGACGGCAAGGAAAGACATGGCACATAGACCATGGAAGCACAGTTGGAAAATTTGTCTTGCCCAGAAGTAGAAAGTTTCCGACCATACAGATTGGCAATTTTTGACAAAGGAAGAGCAGTAGTCTTCGTCATGTACAACTAATCAGATCAGATCTAGTTACACGCAGCTGCAAACAATCACAAGGCTTGAAAATTAACCATAACAAACAATGTGTTAAAGTTTACTTGGCAGAGGTTGTAGGGGAAATAGGGACAAATAAACAAGATTGATCTCTTGTTTATTAGTCCCTATTTCCCTATTTCAAAAAAAGAAAGGTATTAATTAAAAAAAAAAAGAAATAATTCAAGCAAAATATTTTTAAATCTACATTTTGTCAACTGCTGATGCTGACGCAAGAGTATGTTTATCAATGTAAATACAATTTACTTTAACTACTGTGCTGGATTTTTTAAAATTATCTTGTATGCATAGGTGCTATAGCCCTGTAAGATCACTATTCTGTAAATAAAAACTGTATGAAGCATCATGGATGAACATTTGTAGGTTTTCCATTTACAAGTAATTCTGTGTTTTGAATTGTGTGATAAGGCATTGGTCCAGCCAGCAGTATGTGGTGGTTTTAGAGCAAAGTTGCAAGCTGGCTATTTATATTCACAGCTTGAAGGGTTTCAACAGCAGGGTGAGACGACCGGCACCTATAGTAGAGTACTAATAGGCTAACTACTGATCTTTGGAATTAAAAGTGGATACAGTATGATATGCTATCTACCCCTTAGGGGCCAAAGTGTCACTATAGTTATGTTGTCTACTGCAGTCTACTGCTCATTCCCAAGTTAAGAGTCTGTACTTGACTTTATTTTATGTAACTAGGCTCTTTCGGTCGTCAAAATGTCACATTATTGCCAGAGGGGGTGCTCTAAGCAAGGCCGCTCCCTCTGTAAGGGCGCGCGATGCTCTGTGTATCTAACAGATAATTCTAGGAAAGGAATTAAGATATTTCAATCAAAACAATAACAGATAAAAAAGTGTAGACTAATAACAAAATATTTTTCTAGTAGCCTCGAGATACCTAGTTTAAAATGACCGTTTTTGTTTAGAAATGATGTTGCCAAATGTTATTGTCACTATGTAGTGTTCATAACCTATACCACTATTATTCTAAATTGATGTATCCTGGCAGAAAGCCAGAATTAGGTGATTTACTTAGATAATTACTCAAAACATTGTAAGCTTGAAGGTTACTTAATGGAACTTTGTTTAAATGGAGCTAGGTATTCCTCTAGTTTTTGTTTACACAAGTTCATACACACTTGTCATACACTGCCCCTAATTCTATTCAACATAAATTACATTAATTATGTTTATTAGTATTGAAATAACTTTGTTTACATTATAGTCAGAATAGTTGTTACAGTATGTTCTTTAATTAATAACCTATTGTGTATCTTTTTTCCTAAACATACAAGTTGGAAGCTGTGGTTTATGAATACTTTCGATTAGGCATAAAACATGGGTTATCAAACAAGTGTCGAAGTTGCGACGCAAGAACACCACATCCTTTGTCGAATGTGGATGACGCACGACCAAGACTACCCTGTCAACATCAATATAATTTTTGTTGTGTAATACACAAATATTAAGCATCACTCACCTTCTACTCTGAATATCTTGGATTTAATGGCAAATATCGTGTCTGTAGGCAACACGGTCATTTCAAACGCAGTTCCAGTGAGGGTCTCCACAAGAACTTCCATCGTAGGCTGACTTGGTCCATCATCCGTATACCCTTTGGATCTACTCGACAGTCTCTCTGGGCATCCATGTTGGGACATTTCACACGCGGTTCACAACAAATCACTATTTGCACAACATCGCCATTCACAGAAATGTTTTCACAAACGTAAAATAAGACACGGGATACTCGGCACAACTACACAATGACGGAGTTAAAGATTTATTTGCAGTCACGAAAAAATATCGAACATATTTGAAAAGAAAGTTTGAACTTCACGAAACGGAAAAACAAGGAAATTTTAGAAGCTATAATTATTTTGCAACAAAAATAATATTACAATGAAATAAATTCTACGTGACAGACTATTATTTTTTTCTGTTGATTGATGGTGAATGAAAAGAAAGAAATGACGAGTGATGAATGAGTGAAGTTTTGACCTAATACGATTACTTATTTAGTCGATGTATTTGACGACATCGACTAAGTACATAAGTTACTATCTGTAATTTTAACTGACAAAAATAAAAAGCTTTTGAACTTTATATCTATATTTTGGAATTTATCTACAGTATGGCCCAAGCTATCAAACACTAAAATATGTTAAAAATAGGTCTGTTTATTTTATTTTTTCTCCAGCTCTACCTATTGCGTTGCGAATCTGGCAGTAAATGTAAATGTAGAAGCAATTAATTGGATGTTCATAAGCGTTTCATGCATTGTTGTGAACTTGTGACCTATACCTGAATAAAGATTTTTATTTTTAATTTTTTCATTTATATTTTTATCAACATTCTCGTTGAATCGGAAATCGTTCAACATTTGTCTGTATGTCTATGGTTTATTCAGTGTCATTGACAACTCTATCTTTGTCTACTGCTACACAGCCACAAAAAAAAGTCCTTTTCCGTCGGTCTTCGCTATCAGAATCGGAGGTTAGAAATATGGTGCGTAAACTTTTCAAGCATATTTTTGATATAAATTAGAGTAAAAAACTCCAAGGCAGTCAAAAGAATCAGTTAGCGAGTGGTACAAATAAAAACATTAGAAATTTATGTTTTGTGATACGTGATCACTTGAAATACATGTGTGTCATTTTTGCCCACATGAGCATGTGGTCTAGTGTAGTGCTCTTGTGAATACTTAGTCTAATTTTTGTTTTCAGACTCGTAAACGCCGTAATGGAGGTCGCGCCAAGCACGGCCGTGGTCATGTAAAGGCTGTAAGATGCACCAATTGCGCACGTTGTGTGCCTAAGGATAAAGCGATCAAGAAATTCGTGATCCGAAACATAGTTGAGGCTGCTGCCGTAAGAGACATTAATGAAGCATCAGTATATACTTGTAAGTTTATCTTTCTATTATTTTGTTCTACGATCTCATGAATCCTTCATGTATGTCAACTTTGTAACCTCAAATAGCTCGTCGCATCTAGTATCCTAGTTGTTTAGTATTTACATTGTTATGAGTAGAGTGTATCCTATTCTACCAATCCCTGTAGAGGCACAGAGCCAGAGTTCAGTGAGCACTAACCTGTGTGTCTGTGGATAAATTTTATATGATGTATACCTGTATCTACATTTCTTAGTGAATTACAGCAATAGTGGTGTTGAATCTTAGATGTACATCCATTTGTCAAAGAATTTATTACTGACACTGACTCTGCCCAGTGTAAACATGAGTATTTCATGATTTTCGCATATCAAAGGAGCTAACCAACAGTCTTGGTTTCTTTTTATGGTTTTTCCCCATGGTATTGACTGAGCCAACTGTAGCAGCTCTGTAGGGAAACTCAATTTTACAATACTTTTAGGGGTCCCTACACAATCAATTGGCAATTGTCAAGCACATTAAATATCATGTGTACATTACACGTCGATGCACACACACATGCAAAGATATCATGTCATCAACACTGAAACATTTTCCATTCATAAATTCACTTGACCCAATATATTGACCCGTGTCGGGAGCAGTGATGCCAACTCCTACAGAATGGTCCCCCTAGAACCGAGTCAAAATACCCCTAAATTTTGACTAAAAATCTGAAAAACCCCCTAAACTTTCTTTTTTTTTCAATTTTTTTTTAAATTAAGGCATTGACACACAAAAATCCCAAGGTCCCTAGCTTTGGTCGTGACTCGTGACTGTGCCACGACCAAAGCTATGGCTCAACAAAAGCGTCGGTAATTCTGTGTAGGCAGATAAAGTTGTTTATGTTAGAATAATTGCAATATTTAAATTATATAGTTTTATTACAAAAGCCATAAAATTTCTTAAATTGAAAAATATCCCATTGAAACTGTTCGTATTTAACTTAACGCTGATTGTGTAAAATGAATGTTGCATTCTTTAATTAACGACAGTAAACGTGGAACAGAACAGAACACATTTATTCTGTTATTCACTTATGTACATGTCAGGATAGTAGTAATAACAATAATAGAATGAAAAATAGGTACAGCTTTGTGAAAAATTAATATAAATTTAAAAATTAAGTAGATATGGGTACAGCAAAATCAAAACTTATTTACTATTTTTTCCTATTTTTTATGGAAAATGTTCAAGAATTGGTACTCCCATTGTGAAAATATACCCCCTAAAAATCCCCCTAAATAAATTTACCCCCTAAAAAAGCCCCTAGGCAACTTTTTTCCCCCTAAATTTGGGGGGAAAACCCCCAAGTTGGCATCACTGGTCGGGAGCCCTTAACACAAGCCTACCTGAAGTTAGCTGCAACATAAATAATTTAGTCCATAATTGACTGAAAAGAAACATACAATGCCTAATATTTGAATGGAATGAGGAGTGACTCTAAGACAGAATGAAGTTCTATATCTAAACGAGATAGTCTATCCATTCCTGTGTCGCTAACATCCTAAGTCACAATGACTTCTTTCCATCAGTAGGCCAATATATTTGTATGCCACATCAGAGGATTATAGAAAACATGCTTACATTCCCTTTTATCAAACCAATCCCTTATTCTAATGTTTTTGTTTTCATTCACAGCATTCCAGCTTCCCAAGCTATATGCCAAGCTCCACTACTGCGTGTCATGCGCAATCCACAGCAAAGTAGTGCGGAACAGGTCAAAGAAGGACAGGCGGATCCGAACTCCACCCAAGAGCACCTTCCCTAGGGACATGCAGCGTCCCCAGAATGTGCAGAGGAAGTGAAGTGGTGAATAAAAATATTTAAAACCCAAAAAGATGTTGTTATTTAATTAACCTAGTAACTAATAATTTTAACTTCTGACTACAAACAAATTTTATAAATCCCTTTGCAGTATGAAAGTCGAATTGTTCTGAATTAGGAATCTGCCTAGCCAGCCTTCTGGCGGCGTTGTGTTGAAATCCCACCAACTGTTGAATACCACCTGACACTGCTACCTCAGCGCCTCGGCGATGGTCTGTGCCAGGGGATGGTGTTGAAAGTGTTCATAAATGTCCAGTGACACCTCTAAGAATACCTTTCCTTGACACCAACTGCATTAGACTGCCTTTTTTTACTTTCTAAAAAACTCAAATGCCCAATGGTTATTTTTCTGATCACCAGTAAGGCTGCCATCAGACAGACTGCATCGCAGCGACTGCGCGCGGTCACTAAGTATATACTGCTCGTTCGCTCTAACTTTGCCGCTCGGCTCCATACTAAAGTCGAATTTTTAATTAGACGAAGTAAATTGACAGCAACTAATGTCACTTCTTACAATGTTGCGTATTTTATAAGACGAAGTGACATTAGCTACTGTCAATTCTCTTTGTCTAATTAATAATTCGGGTATACGCCTCTACGCCAGCGGCAAAGTTAGAGCGAACGGGTAGTAATAACTGCATGCAGTTTTATGTTGGACTTCATACAGTCATGATATCAACTGCACGCAGTCGTCTGAAGACAATATCAACTGCATACAGTCGTACCTTCTACTTCGCGCAGTTGGCTAAAGTAGTGTAGTGTCGCCGCATGCTATCCACCGCTAACGCATACAGTTAGTCAAGGAGCAGAATGCGCGTGTTGGTTGCGTCGTCAGTACGGTTTAAAACATGGATTTCCTCATTACTTAGTTTTGAAGTCAGAGGGGACACACACATTTTTCCACTTTGGAAGTGTCTCTTGCGCAAACTATTCACTTTAGAAAAAATGGTGTTCAGAACCTCAATAGCATTTTTTAAGATCTATCTATAGATACCCCACACGTATGAGTTTGATAAAATAAAATTGATTTCCAGTTCTGATTATGGGGACCCCCAATTTTTTTTTTTTTTTGGACATACAGATAAACTGACAGACATGACGAAACTATAAGGGTTCCGTTTTTGCCATTTGGCTACGGAACCCTAAAAATCACCTTCCGTATGGCAAAATAATAGCAAAGGATCAATCCCTTAGACAAAGGGTTCCCAACCTTTTGCAGGCCGCGGCGCCCTTATAAGTCTTGAAAATTTTCACGGCTCCCCATCATATCACGTGTAATCACCCCCCCTTCCCCCCCCTCGACTAGTAATCCTTCTCACAAGCCACTTTACTGTGCCATGGAGCCTCGGTCAAGTCATTATGCAGACGGAAAACATGTAAAGCCGGCGTTATCTAGGGAAAATGTCTTCTTTTTTACTTGTGGAATCTGTGTGCCGAAATCTTACCGACTGAAACCATATGGTACTCTACCACTACCTACGAACGGGAGCCTCGGGAAAGATGTTCCAGGATTCCCGACAGACCTTGGCTACCACAGGGACTAGGGCTGTGTGTCGTGCGAAAAACTTTAACGTCACGCTGTCGTCTTGGGCCTGCTTCTGTAAGGACGGTGAACAGCCCGCGCCCCGACCTTAGGCCCCCGGTCATAGAGTCTGGTGGTATGGGCAAAATCGAGTGTATGGCACCCTCGCCGCAGACTGGAAATCTCGGTTTGGAGAGTTATCTCCCTGCTCCCTCCCCGCCATCTCTTTCACGAGAATGACCTGCTCGCAGAAAGACGCGGCGGCGTCCCACCGTCTCCCGTTGGAAATCATCGCTCGCACCGTAATCTCCAGCGAAATAATGTTCAGGTCAAGACCTGCCACTAGGACATGGCGCCCACGCTATGCGCTGTATGGAACGCTGTGTCCTCGCTGCTTCCTTCGCAGTGCTGACACTGAGCTGTGGTCTCCCGGTGTAATAGCCACAGATACTTATCGAAGCATCAGTGCCCTTAATTATCGGTGACAATAACCGGTGGAAGAGACTGCCATGGCTCCTCTCCAGCCACTCGTTTATTATCGATCTGATCACCACCTAAGTTCAGAGATCCCTAAGACTCTTCAAGATGGTCAACGCGGTGAGGACTTGACCGATTTCCTTGGGCGGAAGGTGGCAACTTTCGCCTCTAACTATTCTCAGACACCGCGTAGATTAGTTTTAAAAACTCGAAATTGTTAATGTTATTTTTAAACTATCGCGGTTTTTAACACTCATACTTATAGAATTCGGGACTTCACGCGAAATACTGACGTCGGTGAATGTAAGTAAACAGTATTTCGCGTGAAGTCCCGAATTCTATAAGTATGAGTATCGAAATAGTTGCAGACAGGCCCTTTTTGCAAAAGAGTTTAAAGAGCGGAGTCCGCGACTTGAAAAACGACGGCGACGGGTCAAACTAAAAACTCAAGAAACATTTATATCGCATAGTCCTACTACATAGGCACTTGCGTTCATGAATACAAATCAAAGTTAGTACCACTACCAGTTCGGAATGAGGCCCGCTTAAGCAGAATTGGCAAAAATCTTGGCGGGCTATTCTTTTTGTGCTCTTTTTATTTCTTGAGAGAAAGAGGGCGCCGCGGCGCACACGTTGGGAACCCCTGCCTTAGACCATATAACACGGGACTAGCCTTTGCGAACCACCGCTACAAAAATATTCTGCCAGTTTTCATACAAGTGAAGGGGGAAACACAAAGACATATAAAATTTCATTGCATTTAAAAATGTATTAAAAGTACTTGACCGTAATTCGAAGCATAGGTATATAATGAGATAGGCATATCCGTTACCCGTAGGCTTATCTTACTCATGTTTGATGACGTATTTCCGTCGACTCACCAGCAGAGGGCGCCACCTGTGAACTTATAAAAGAACATGGCGTCCACTTTGTCCTCATTGGCGTTTTGATTCCCGTAGCAAAAGGTTATAGCAGGAACACCTGCTAATGCATTTATTTTTTCTAGTTACTAGTTATATACCTAGTAAAGTTATAAAAAGTGACTTGGGATGAAGTAAGTGAATTTACAGAAATAATTATTTAACGGCTTTGCCGTTCGTTTGAATATACAGTGAATCTAAAACAAGTGACTTGTGATTGAAGTAAGTGAACCTACAGACATATTTAACGGTTTGACCGTTCGTTTAAGTCTCAGGTATGTTTTTACTTCATATTTTTACGATATGAATTTTTACGATGAAGCGCTCGTGGCCCCGCGGACTCAGTGTTCTGTAAACGATCACTGCAGTAAGCAACTTTCACTATGGCCGGTCCATGGATGGGTGACCATCCATGTGATCACTTTGTGACATTTATTTGAGCGTTTCCGTGCTTCGGAAGGCACGTTAAGCCGTTGGTCCCGGTTGCCAGTAAAATGGCAGTCGTTAAGCTAAGTTGAAGGCTTTATTTCAACAGCAGGCAGTCACAACCTGCGCCTGTCCATTTAAACACGGCAATACGGCTCACCACCTATTACGTGGGACAAATTATACAAAAAGGTGAAATGTGGGCATATAATATGCCTCTGCCTACCCCTTCGGGGATAAAGGCGTGACCATATGTATGTATGTATGTATGTATGTATTTTTACGATCACATAGGAGTGTGATACGTCATAACGTGAAATAACCTATTATTTTAAAATAGCACGTAAACCTTTCGAGGTTGCAGTTTCTTTTATTTAATATCTTTAGTTACAGCTAATATCAAACTGATTTTATAGATTGTATTCATAGGTACTAATACTTTTTTTTAGATATTATTTGCTTCGTGTATGTACAGCGTAAGTACCGCCGAATATAGAAAATATTTTCAATATATTTTTATACCTACCCACATAAAGGCACATTAATTACTAGATGTTCCTATACATGTAAAAATATGGCCTATTATGGGTAAAATCGTAATCATCCCAAGTTCCTGAATACGTACGAATGTGTCAAAGTAATAACTAAATGTTCACCATGAAAGTAGTACTTAAATTTTAGGTACCTAACATAATACTATTTCTTTTAGTTTGGTTTCTTGATAGAAATGAATCCTCCATCCTTAGAAAGTGAGCTAATTCCAAGTGGAGTATTTCAGAAGCGCGCTCTGAGCTCCAGTTACTGTATGAGGTACGTCAAATAGTACAGTTCCAGCTCATTTAGCTCGAACTTCAAATAAGGGCGATCGCGACGTAACGTGCATTGTCGTAAGTGGAGTAAAAGAAGCCGACTTCCACTAAACCAGATAAGGATGATGGAAATAGGTGAGTTATTTCTCATTTACCTAACACTGGTCCTGACCAAGTGTAAATTTCTTCACAGATCAGAGGTTAATTTACGAGGATGATAGAAACAATCATCCTTGCTTCGTATTTTATATAGGGACAGCATTAAAAGAGATTTCGGTTACCCAAGATCCTAAGACACAGTATAACCTAAGAGGTTGATAGAAGCGTTTTGGCGACAAATTTCCTTGATAAGATAATATGCTGATACCCACTATTGTAAAATCATAGTCCTGGGTTCGTCAACCTAAACAAAAACGGGGAGATCCGACAATTCGAATCCCTGCTACATTTTGAAAAAGCTGACAAGGCTCTTTCTGCCAAAAGGCTTTTGCTGCCGAAACCTTTTGGTTTTTTTTAAACAAAAATAATCTTTTGAAAAACTTAAGTTTCTTCGAAAATATTTATGACAAAATTGAAGACCTACTTTAATAATAGGATTTCCATAAATCTTTTATCAATTTATTACAAATGGCTTGCGGCCATAGATGTGATTTCATATATTATTCTCAGAATTGTCAAAGACCCAATTCTTAAAAATGAACCTTGATAAAATATCGCCTTCAAACACATACATTTTCGAGGCTGAAGCCTTTTGAACGGCACTCGGGAAGGCATACATTTTGGTCTTCGATCTCCAAAAAGGATGACCCCGAAAAATTACGCCAGCCTTCGAGAGGATCAGGCGTCAAGATCAGATCTCCATCGAATGGAGTCCAGATTCCATTGTACCAAGAGCCTTTTTAGGCCTGTATTACAGTTACCACTCTCGAGGGGTGTGTACAATATCCATAATAATTGGGCATACGACAGTAAATGTCCCTTCAATTAAGAAATTTCTGAGCTTTAGGCTCTCAAAGAGACTGAGAAGTTTAACATCCCCTGCCCATACCAGCAAAGGAAACACTAACCAGTTACCACCCTCGAGGGGTATGTACAATATTGTGTATCTATAATAATTGGGTATACGATAGTAACCAGGCGTACGATAACATACTAAGTAACCATGCAAGGATGTACCTTCAATTACGAAATTTCCGAGCTCGAGGCTCTCAAAGAGACGAGGAGAGGTCTAACATCCTCTGCCCACACCAGCAAAGGAAACACTAAATGATATGACCCTGTCATTCTATGTCGGTCAGTTAACTCTGTACAAAATACGTTGGTAAGGAACGAGAGTACCAAAAAGTTTTAAATTTATAAAAGGGTACCGCATTCCCTTTATCCAGAAACTCCAATCCGTCCTGCACGGTATTCGAGAGGACGCAGGTTCGAATCCTGCTCAAAACTGATAACCTTCCCACATTTAAATTTACACCGAACTCTGTTTAAGTCCCGTCCTGACAAAGTTGTAAATTTTCACTTTATGTTAAAATGCTATGGAAAACTTGACCAAGGTGAAATACTAATTGCTTTAAATACTTAAGAATCCACGAACTCTTTTTAAAAAGGTTTCCTATTTAACTGAAATGACCACATTGTGCAATGGTTCAAAAGATGAATGCTCAAGGCACTCTAAAACTAGTTCCTTTGTCACCAAGTTTGGTTTCTCCACTTTTCCTAACTTCAAATAGCGATGGGTCATCCGCCCAGAATTCAGTTTTAGGACATTGTACGCCTTTGTGAAGCTAGAATAATTCTATCTTTCAGCATGTTCCGTTTACCAGATTTCCTCCAACCACGAGGTTGGATGTGCAAAATACATCTCAGTCAAGCTTATTTTCATGATAAAGCTGATGTAGTGTACATTATTCTTTCTCAGAGCACATTCTTGTCTTCCGCTCGGGTAAGCCGCACCCAAAACATTTTAGTTTCTCACCATCTGGGTGCCTCGATTTCTATAGAATAAGAGTATTCAAATACTCGTCTACCTACACAAAATCTCATTTTGCGCATCAAAATCCTGTTACTCTTCACAAACACGTACAAATAGCCTTGAAAACTCTTCAAACCCAGGGATGGTTAGACAATTGGGAGAAAACAATAATAGGTTCCCAAAGAAACCTCTCATATTGTTATGCGATAGACATAGAACTACCTGAAAGTCCAATACCAAAAGAAAAGATATTAGACATAAAAGGAAGATTTATTTAATTCCAAATCAAAGAAAATTAGTTCTTTTAAAGAAAATTCAAAATTGGTGGGTCTTTTGAATTTTTACCACTTTCGCAGTGCCTAGAGGTAGCTTTACCTCAGCGTCACATTCGGTCAATCCCCTAACCGACAACCCACTGAAGAAAATAGTAGTGCACGGAGTGGTACAAGTGGAACTCCAATAGTGGGTCCGCAATTACCGGTTCTCGACAATTTTACAAGCTTTCCATCCGAGATGCTTTCTTACCACGGACGCGTCAGATTTCGCTTGGGAGCCCAGCTAGAAAACATTTCTCTAACAGGCTCGAGGGCCCAGAATAACAAAGATTGCACTGCATCAAAGAGAGATGTTGATAATCTTACACATGATTCGAAATCATATACCGGTACTGTGTTACAGTCTGTACTCATTCAAAGCAGTTGTAGTCCATCCCCCCAGAGGGACGAGACCAAATCAATTGCCTTGACGAACTAACTCGTCAGCTTGCGTGTAATGGTCCGACATCAAATTGACTTCACCATACACTGCATTCCGAGCCGATACCATATGTATCAGCTCCTCCGAGTATTTTTTGTGAGCATCCTGCTTCAAACACCACTAAGGCAAGATTGCCTTCAAACAATATTCCTATTATGAAATGGAGAACACTACATGATAGGCCTGTTTGTAATGTGTGGATATTACTTCCACCACCATTTTTAATACCCAAGATGCTGTCACACCTTAATCGGTCAACAGGAGTGTTTGTGGTGCCGCGATGGCACAAGGTAATAATAGAGGGCAGATCTCAAAGCGAGAGCTCTGTAAGCTCCATTCGTTCTGCAGAACCTGCAAAAGAACCTAATAAACTATTTCTTTCCTTCTAATAAACACCTCGACAGGTCTCCCACCACCTCACATAGAGAATCTGTGGAAATGTGGGGGGGGGGGGCGAAGAGGTAAATAACAGATATTAAATCAAAAACTTCTACTATTGAGCTCCTTGAGACCTACCTTTTAAGATACTTATAAATTTTACAGTTTTAACCGACTTGCATTTTATTCATGGTTATTATATAATACGATTCTGTTACATAAATCTGTTGTTGCTGTTCTTGATAATATAGAAACCGTTAGTCAACTTTACATAGTTCGCATGTTTTGGTTAAACATATCTTGGTCGATCTCTTTAAAAAATGTAAAGAAAGTTAAGTCACATATTCATTGATATTGGGATTGATGACTTAGTTCAATATTACCAAGTATTGATACACAGAGAACATTTTTCAGGTTTCTCGTCATAGTGATTTTATGCTTAGGTCGCCGCAACCACGATCTAACTTTGCTCGATTGTATTAACTCACGTCATAGGTACTACTTTTAGGCCCGAATCAAGAGTCCGAAACTGATCATTTTCATTTCAGACAATCTGGTTGGAAAACTATTGTAAACAAAGATAACACCTACGACTAATCAATTGAATCCTTTATTCTAGATAGAAATTAGGATATCAGAGTAACCGATATGAGACTACACAGTCTAATAGTTTATTTATGACTGTTAGAGGTTCTCCAACTATTCTACACCCGGCACTACCCGGTCAACAGCAGCTTCTAAGAATTGGTGGTGGTGGTAAGATCAAATTAATCCTTAACACGAGGTAATTGACGATTTATCGTAGAGTAATAATGTCAGCTACTACCACCAATCAAATATAATAACAATTCGCAATTATTTAATCCTGTCAATAGAAGGAATACTTACTACTCCTTAAATAAGATTCCTTATTTAGTCTGTTTAAGATTACATATGAAGTTGTTCAAGATGGTAAAGATTATAAATCTAGATACCATACATACAACATTCTATAATATTATTTTCCTAAAAATAAATTAGAATCACATTGGCGTTTCCGTCACTCACCAGGCGAAAACAAACATTTCTCATTATATAAGCTTCGAATTACGGTCAAGTACTTTTAATAGCGGCGTTTTCCCTGAAAGAAAACGCATATTAAAATACTTACCTAATTCGAAGCTTACTTTTTAAATCTGCCTGATGAATAAAAGCCAATGAGGACAAAGTGGACGCCATGTTCTTTTATAAGTTCACAGGTGGCGCCCTCTGCTGGTGAGTCGACGGAAATACGTCATCAAACATGAGTAAGATAAGCCTACGGGTAACGGATATGCCTATCTCATTATATAAGCTTCGAATTAGGTAAGTATTTTAATATGCGTTTTCTTTCAGGGAAAACGCCGCTATTAATCGACAAACGCGTAATGGCTGTTGTGTGTTAATTGTTATTGTACAGTCAACTACAATGAAATGTACTAGTTTAATCATATAAAATGATGTACTGATGTACAGGCTTTTTATAAAGCCAAAAGACCAAATGGTCATGTGCAATGGCAGAAAACAATGCTTAAGTAAGGCGCATCCTGTGGTTAGATGATCTAAGATCAATCCACATCCGCGCTGCACTTTGCAGTTTGTTATTTCGATTATATCGCTGCCGGCGACGGTGGCCCCGTAACAATATTAAGAGAAGCGTCTGTGCTTCCATTTCGGCGTCAAACCTTACACTAGAGCTCTTGGCCTACATGCTTGGCTTCAACTGCGTGAAGTCAGATTCGACTGCAGACAACTGTATGCAGTTGAATATAGCAACTGCATGCAGTCGCTGCGATGCAGTCCGTCTGATGGCAGCCATATCTTTTGAACCACAAACCGACTAACTCATTTTCCGCGACCATCTTCGATTAACTAGGCAGGTAGGGTCAAGTGTTCAACAATGAAACAGTGGTACACAATAAAACATAGTAATACTTCCAAAACGCGACGTTGGCAGTTAGTGCAATATATCGCGTAAGGACACTCAATGGATACCACCGGCGTATTATCCCAGTTTGCGGCGCCGGCGGCACCGCGTGAGAAAAGACGCGTCTGCGGCTCATTTTTACTATTTTCGTCAAAAATTGAAGTATTTCTGGCTATCTTTAAAGATTTTTCATTATTTAATGGTTAGGAATATTATATTTTTTATGATTATCCTTCATTCTACATGTTTTTTTAGATTATTTTGGCTTATATCATTTGTTTCAAAGTTACAATTTTGTGAACATAAATTAAAAGTTAGTTAGATAAACCCTAGGTAGTCAACAATGAAACAGTTTAACAATGGACACAATGAAACACTGTTTTATAGATTTTTATTGGTTGATATTGGGAAACCTTATCTATTAAAATTTGTTTTAATTTTAAGATGGCGCGTAAACAAAGCTGTAAAAAGGACGAGGGGCGTATTGCTTACCAAATGGCAAAAATTAACAATATTCGATATTCTGTTAGCTGGGAAAATGGCTGGAATCGAATGTTTACGGTCTTATAAATCAGGGCATGCATAACTGTCATTAAAAAAGCCTGAAGCATGCAGCACATGGCACGTCGTGCCACTGCATTTAACGTAGAAACGGACTGCTCTTTCTTTAATAACTACCTACATTAAACAAAATTTGAATTAGGCACAGTTTATTTATGGTGTTTCATTGTTGAATTATGGTGTTTCATTGTGTACGCCTATATGGACACAATGACACAAATCCCATTTCTTAGTTTTTATTTCTTTGTCGATTCAAATCACTTTATTTAAAAAAATCTATAAATGACATTCGATAACCAATCATATTGACTACATGCCTGTAAAATTATAGACTTCTATCAGCAAAAACATGAGATGTACGAGGTTATGAACTTTTAGTGTTTCATTGTTGAACACTTGACCCTACCTAACGAATAACTTGATTTTGGTTGCAAATTTGAATTTGGTGATGGTGGCTCTGCCAGGAAAAGCAACACTAGAAAGGACGTCTAAGATTTTTTGGACACTTCTATCAATCAGTTCCAGTAGTGGCGGTGGCGCTCAATGTTACCATTGATACCAGGTAAAGCACTCTCATGCAACACCAACAGGCTGCCATGAATACACGAGCTCATGATCGGAGATGATTTAGCTAGATATTTTTCCTGCTTAGCTTTTCTCAACCGCCTACTATTGGGTTCTTCAACTTCAAAAGGAGTCTTCAAAGGTTCTGGCAGGGTCGGCAGCGCGAGTGTAGCGCCATCAGGTGGGTCGAATAAAAAAATACAGGGGAAGGATGGCTTATGAAGCAATTAAAAACGAATCTACACGTATGACACGCCGAACCGAACCAATTCTGCTTCCACATGCCACATAAAGCCGAATTAAACGAAGTCCTGAACCCTGCCGTAATATCCAGAGAGGCATCACAACGCCACTTGTGCAAAACCCTACTATATTTGTTTAGTTAAACTCCTTTAGCTCAGTGTCCTGTGCCGCGCGACGCGCCATAACGTTGCCAGCAGGCTGATGCAGGCAGACGTACCTAGGGGTTCTGGCGCAATACGTCATTCTGCCTCTGTGGTGTAGTCGGTTGTGTAACCGCAGTAACCGCCTGCAGCGTGTACGTATCTACAAATATAATAAGTAGGCATGTCTATCAGTCATCTAGATCCCATATAGCACAAGCTTGATAGGAGTATTCCCGTTCGTCCCCTCGACTTCGTCCCCCCGAGGGGGACGAACGGGAATTCACAAAAAATAATATTTAATCAGTTCCCGATCGCCCCCTCCTAATTCAAGAGGGGACGAATGGGAATATTTTCTTCGATAAGTGTCATTCGTCCCCCGTTCGTCCCCCTCGATCAAAAACAAATGACGATAAACAAATGAAAAAAGAAAACAAATGAAGATCGACAAAACAAATGACCTTCGAATAAACAAATGATGATCGGCATAACAAATGTCGGTCGGATAAACATGCAGATCAGTAAAACAAAAGACTATAAGCAAGTTCCCTTTTTGTCCACTAAAATCCATTAAAAAGATCCATCTTGGATCTTTGTGGACATATCATGTCCACTTTAATACCTTAAAGTATTTTTATGAAAAATGGATCTTTTAGGACATGTGAGTGGAAAAAGATCCATTATAGGTCGTGGTATACGAAGAATATCTAAAAGGTAAAATGTACAAAGTAATTAAATACTTTCAAAACAAATGAAGATCGGTAAAATAAATGAAGATCAACAAAACAAATGAAGATCGATCAAATAAATGAAGATTAGCAAAACAAATGAAGATAGAAAAAACAAATGTAAACCGATAGTACATATGCAGATCAATAAAACAAAAGACTATAAGCAAGTTTATAAGTTCAAAAACTACTCGCAGCCATATTTTGTAATCTAGATGCGATTGCCATTCAAAAAAATAGGTGCAAGCAATTCTCGACCTTAATGACACATCTCGAAAAATGTTCTTATTGGCGTTTATAGACATCACTGATCATGAATATGTCAGAAATAAATAAATATTATGCATGTTCATAAGATCGAAAATTGCTTGCACCTATTTTTTTAATGTTTATCGCATCTAGATTACAAAAAATGGGTCCAAGTGAATTTCGACCTTATGAGCATGCATAATATCTATTTATTTTTTATATATTCGTGATCAGTAATCAGTAATGTCTATAAACGCCTAAAAGCACATTTTTAGAAAGGTGTCATTAAGGTCGAGAATCGCATGCGCCTATTTTTTTGAATGGCAATCACATCTAGATTTTAAAATATGGCGCCGAGTAGTTTTTGACCTTATCAACTTGCTTAAAGTCTTTTGTTTTATTGATCTGCAAAATGCTTTTTCGATCGTCATTTGTTTATCCAACCGTCATTTGTTTTGCCGATCCTCATTTGTTTTGACGATCATCATTTGTTTTGTCGATCTTCATTTGTTTCGTCGATCTTCATTATTTTTGTCGATCTTCATTTGTTTTGACGGTCTTCATTTGTTTTGTCGATCTTCATTTGTTTCGTCGATCTTCATGTTTTTTGTCGATCTTCATTTGTTTTGTCGATCTTCATTTGTTGTGTTGATCTTCATTTGTAAATAAAAATAGAATTTCAAATTTGATTTTTTACCCATGCACCTGTCTTATATTATTTGTTGGGAGCAATAGAACTAAAAAAAGAATGAAAAAATTATTCCCGTTCGTCCCCACAAAAAAATTAAGGGGACCATCGGGAAAATAAAATATTGAATTCCCGTTCGTCCCCCTAGGGGGACGAAGTCAAGGGGACGAACGGGAATACTCCGATTAATTTGGGTTAGATGATGTGTGAGATTGTCCACAAATATTTATTTATTGCATTGTGCACCGTCACATAAACAGTTTCTCTAGCTACCACCTGCAAGATTCAGGAGCTTGTCGTCAACAAATAGTCCTTCAAGCAGGTTCTTAACAAAGAGAATGTAACACTACGTTTAGCTCCTAAGATGGCTGACCACTTGTTGCATTTCCATCCACGTGTGTTTCATACACATGATCACGTCTTTATCCCTGAAGGGGTAGGCAGAGGCATAATATATGCCCATATTTCACCTTTATAGATTTTGTCCCACGTGTAGTTGGAGTAGTCGTAGGTGGTCAGCGATGTTGAAAAGAGATAAAATACATAATTTACGTACGAAAAGAGCTACTAGATTTTTTGGAGGAACGGGTGAGTTTTCCTCCAACACGCAAAGGAAGGATCCTCCGAGCAGGCAAGGTGATCGCTAGGCAGGCCGAAAGCCCGTGTTTCTGTGCCCAGGAAATCACGTAAAGACCCCTTTGTCCACTAAAATCCATTAAAAAGATCTACAATGGATCTTTGTGGACATATCATGTCCACTTTAAAAGACGTTGGTCTCGGTTGCAAGTATCATGGCAGCTTTCCTTCCACAATTTGGGATCGGATCACACAAATGATTCCGCCATGAAGAAAGAAATTGTTCTTTCTTAGAATTGGAACTTTCTTGAGAAAGTTTTTTACATCATGATATTTTGAAGAGGTTTTGTAACACAGTGGAAATCCGCTCGATGTCATGTCGGATTCGAACCGACTAAAACTACGCGGTTCCTACCTAACCTCTCTTAATTCTCGGAAGGATGTCCCAAGCTGTTTTTAGAAATTTTAGTAAATTCTATAAATGTCCATACCTAAATATGAACCTACAAAAAATAAAAGCGTATTTGAAATGTACACAAGTATATATTTTATTACCAGTATTCATTTACATTTAAGATCATTAATTTAAAAACAAACTAAATTACAATACTTAATTATATTACAAGATGAAAGGCCTGTTTAACATAAAATAAACACTGCAATAGAATACAGATCTTGGTCTGTGTGACAAGGAAAAACAGACGACTTTAACAACATTTTCAAGATAACTTATAGAATCATGCATTACATGGAGGAAATCCATCATAGAACGATATTAAAAGAGGGAAGGGAGAGGAACCACCTCACTCCCTCGATTCGTCAATCCTAACGTACAACCGTTAAGGATAACCACAACTAATTGTATGGGAGGAATGACGAACCGAACTCCTCAGGAAAGCAATTTTGATGGCCTCCAGATAGTTAATAATGAGCACTACTCAGATTAACAACGTGATTCAGTCGACACGTGTTTCGCCTACACACGAGGCAACTTCAGGGCTGCGGACAGCAAAAGGTTTTGTGGTTAAAATGCTGAGTGAGAACACAGAAGTCTGAATTACAAATAACTACTTTATCCCTTTGAAATAATGTCTATTTACGTTAATACAACCTGTCACAACATCCAGATATATTTTTACACTTTAAATGGAAAAGAAAGATGTTATATGTGTTACTAGCTGTTGCCTGCGACTTCGTACGCTGCATTTTATATGGGATTCTTTAGATTGATATAACTTTTTTATTTATGAACCGATTGACATGAAACAAACACTAAATGTTAAGTGGAGCAAACCGCAACGCAATAAAGAAAACTGCATTGCAATTGGTTGAGCGGTTGCTGAGATTAGCGTGACCAAACGTACAGACAAACAGACAGTTACGATTTTATTATATGTATTGATGATATTGATTGATTGATTGATATTTATTGATTGTTTCCATACATACCGCAAAATAGCACGGGTTCCAAAATCAAATCAAATAGCCTCTTTTGATTGGCTCTACCGTGGTCACGCCCATTTTGAAATGATTGCTATTGGTACATCAACAGGAAACTGAGCTAAATACAATTTTATGACCGTGTTGTCTATTGGCAATGATTGTTCTTGCAACCAACCAAATGTTTTTTTTATACCACTAGAGTGGCAGACAAGCATACGGCCCCACCAGATGTACCGGTGATCACCGCAGCCTATGGTCGTTTGCAACACCAGAGGCGCCACAGACGCGCTGCCGACCCTGAAAAAACCTTCTAAGTCCCCTTTTGATGAAGCCCGTACTGTAGGCGTTTGGGAAAACCGAGGCAGGGAGATCATTCCACAACCTAAGCATACGCGGAAGAAACTATCGGATCTCACCGTGCTCGAGCGCTCAGGACCCAACGTGTGAGGATGAACACCCTGTCTGTGGCGAGCGGTGCGATGATAGAATGTAGCCGTAGGCATCATATCAAACAATTTTTCAGAGCACAAACCGTTGTACAGGCGGTAGAACACACACTAAGAGGCAAAGTCTCTCCTGTCACTAAGAGGTTTAACACCACCTGCAAGTATGGGATCGTTGACAACTCGCATAGCTCGCCTTTGAACCGAGTCAAATGGACGAAGCTGGTATTGGGTGCCCCCGCCCAGAGGTGACAGCAATACTCCATGTGCGGCCGCTCTTGCGACTTATAAAGAAGCGGTGTTTGCGCCGCAGTAAAGTACCACCGCGCCCTGCTGAGCACACCGAGCTTCTTGGACGCCAGCTTAGACTTGCCCTCCAAGTGACTGCGGAACTGCCCGTCACTGGAGATGTCAACACCGAGGATCCCTATACTTTCAGAGATGGAGATGTGCCCTGAAATTGCGGCGCCACAGTGAATCTTGCTAATATTATAAATGCGAAAGTTTGGGAGTGTGGATGTTTGTTACTCTTTCACGCTCTAACGGATCTGGCTGAAATTTCGTACAGGGATAGATTATATTCTGGAATAACACATAGGCTATATCTTATTCCGAAACAGATCCCACGGGAAGCGGGAACGGGTACAAATTTTACGCGGGCGGAGCTGCGGGCATCAGCTAGTGTATCATAATGTCATGACTACGAACAATTGGGGACACTTTTGAGTGCCAGTTTTGTTAGGGACTGCATCTTGGGTTTTTAAAATAGGTATATCATTAGAAAGATGACATGCTTGCGTTTTTTTTGCTGTATCTGTCTCTGGGAATGTCAAGACTGAGAGAAACGGAAAATGTTATAGCGAGTAAGTGTATCCCGACCAAGCAAAGTGAGCGCTTGGGATCAAACCCGGATCTAGAAAAACATTCTTCACATCAAATGCTACCGTTAAACAGGTCACTAAACTAATTAAATTAGACTTAATTCAGATTCTTTACAGCTTTATGGCCCTTTAATTTTATAGATGGTCTGCGGTAACTTTGGCAGCACTGGTTTCTCAGCCTGGTCAAGGGCTTGCTTTAAATTCTTCTCAAAAACTTTCTTTGAATCACAGAATCCTTGCTTTGTTTTTCCGAATGAGTTGGGACCCGCCGATGTCGGTGTTTCCCTGAAAAAACAAAATTTTTTGAGATGTAACATAATATGGTAAAACATGACAAATTATGAGTTCCATTAACACATATTATTAAAATGTCGCGCCTCATTATCCATAGGAGTAGGTGAATGCATTTTGACATTTACGCCCTATTCTACACTTTTACTCAGAATAAAAAAATGTCATTTAGGCGCTCAGGAGGCGGCCCGGTCTTTTAGTCCGCAATAATAAAGCCCGCATCTGCCCGTCGATATCCGCCTCACCGCGAAAATGTGTGTCTGGGGTCACCAGTGGTGCGGTTTTATGCCCTTCATGTGTGTTAGTAGTATAGGATTAATTTAGCGTGGTTGTTCGCAGTGAAATTGACCGGCCCGTCGTTTGCAAAGCGCTTCAAACAGTCCATAAAACCTCCAACTTAACCACTAACATGTTACTGATACCCAAGACCAATACTTTAACATTTTTTCAGAAACACTCAAAATAAAAATTCCAGTAAGTATCATTCAGGATTGACCTTTTTTAGAACCGAACTTACTGCAGAACATAGGACTATCTATAAAAATAGGCGTAAGTAGATATACTTATTAGTTTGTTTTTAAAATAATGTGTAGATAAATGTAAATGTAAAAGTAATTAGGTAGGTCAGTTAACTTCATGAGTGTCGCGCGAAAGAGACTAGTCTTCACGACACAGGGTATCCCAGTGTGAAGATCAGTGTCATATTTGCTAAGAAACTATTTTTTTAAGAAAGATGTACCAATGTATATTGAATTTCAATAAAGATTTATTTATGATTAAAAACAAAAAAAAAAAAAAAAAGTTATAGATAGATGGTATGAATTTTCAAAAATTCATACAATTTCATAGAAGTATTTGTGTATAGGTGAATGAAACAAAATGTGTAGCAATAAATTTATTTATTATCTCATGGAGTCACACATTACATCCCTTTCCTTCAGGAATACATACATTCATTATTCAAACATTACAATTACTTGTGGATCGAGGGTGTGTAACCTCTCTATCTGACTACCTGAAATATAAGATGCAAAAATAAGAAGGTTATTTACCTGCCAATATTCCTCATCCTCATTCTAGCTTCAGCTGGCATCTCCTCAGGCTCATCATCATCATCATTGTCGAACACCGAGGCTACAGTGGGTTTAGCAGCGGGCTTCGCCGACCCACCCAAGTTCATTTTAATCGGTGCTTTGGGTTTGTTGAAGTCAATTGAGATTTTGGTGATACGAGGAGGCGGTGGAGGTGCAGGTACCTCCTCTGGTTCATCATATGCTGATGAGTGATATCTTTTATCTAGAACACATGTTATTTATTTTTAAATTGACATGTTGAAGCAATAAATCCAAATATAGTGTTTAGAAATAATTTTGACTTGTGTCATAAATATTAAATTGGAAAAATTCTCAGTCTTGTACAGGAGGACTTGGGTGTTCTGGCACGGCCAGATATCTATGCAAATAGCTAACAAGACTTGCAACCTATGAATTTCTCCTCTTCATACTTAGGGTGATGTTGGTGCCATCTACCAGCACTTTAGTTCTGGCACGGCCAGATATCTATGCAACTAGCTAACAAGACTTGCAACCTATGAATTTCTCCTCTTCATACTTGGGGTGATGTTGGTGCCATCTACCAGCACTTTAGTTCTGGCACGGCCAGATATCTATGCAACTAGCTAACAAGACTTGCAATCTATGAATTTCTCCTCTTATACTTGGGGTGATGTTGGTGCCATCTACCAGCACTTTAGTTCTGGCACGGCCAGATATCTATGCAACTAGCTAACAAGACTTGCAACCTATGAATTTCTCCTCTTATACTTGGGGTGATGTTGGTGCCATCTACCAGCACTTTAGTTCTGGCACGGCCAGATATCTATGCAACTAGCTAACAAGACTTGCAACCTATGAATTTCTCCTCTTAATACTTGGGGTGATGTTGGTGCCATCTACCAGCACTTTAGTTCTGGCACGGCCAGATATCTATGCAACTAGCTAACAAGACTTGCAACCTATGAATTTCTCCTCTTCATACTTGGGGTGATGTTGGTGCTATCTACAAGCACTCTAGTTTGGGAGTATTGGTACTGAAAAGCTTACTTAGCATGCTGTGTATTTAAAATTTTCAAGTATCTAATACCTATGATCCACCACCTTCATAATAGTTTTATTCTAATAAATGTCTGAAATGGATAACCATGCCTATTTTATGTCATTGCAATGTCCGCACCCCGCAAGGTAGGTATTTATCCTTCCACTATGGATATGAGATTCCATCTCGGCATACTAAGTTTATGGTGGTTTTACAAATATCTACACATTGGTATTGTGTGTAGTCAAAATTCCGAGGTTACAGTGACTTTATGTTAAGTGGGCTACATAAGGCTAGTTTGCCACATATAGAGTACAAAAGTAATACAACACTACACTTGAAACAATGCTTTAAATATTCTTATTAACATTTTGTACTTGACCTGAATGGAGCAATAAGTGAATTGCGTTGACAAAACTTCACATACGTAGACTAGTATATAAAGACATCCTAGTTCACAAACTTTGACAGCAAGCTCAAGCAGGACAATATTATGCACCAAGAATGTTTTAAACTACCCACCTTTATAGTCCCTTTCCTTGCTTTCTGAAGACCGTTCTCCGTCCCGGTCCCGTGAATAGCGTTTTGAGCTTGGAGACCATTGCCTTGGTGATCGCGACCTCGAGCTCCGCCGCTCTCGACTTCCGTGCCTTTCCTTGGACTGCCTAGAATCATCGCGCGTAGATCGAGACGACCCTGCCAATGCCAAAACACTGGCAAAGATAAATAAAAAGACAAATTTGAGCGCCCTAATACTAAAAATTGGGAAATTGCCACTTTGTAAATAACGTTGGACCTATCAGCTAGATTGTACTTCATGACATTCCAATACCTTTATCGTAGCTGTAGTAACGGCCACTCATGCTTGTTTTGTGTTTAAAACGTTTAGAGTCATTAAATATTGAGAAAATAACAAATAATTATTTAAAGATTTCTTCAAAAATTCTGACAATCAACATTAATCCGAATCCGCCATTTTTTTTTATTTTTGTAGTTCAATTCCATTCTTTCAGACTTGAGTCGAGCCCACGCTGCCTAATCGTTGCTATAATGTACCCTCTACATTCACGCAATAAACTTATTAAGGGGTCCCGACACGATCAATTGGCAATTGTCATGTGTACCTATACGTCGATGCCATGCAAAGAAATCACGCACACTGAAGCAACTTCCATTCATATTTAACGTGATTGACAATTGCAAGGCATGATCATGTCGGGAGTCCATTAGAATACATACATACATAACATCACGCCTGTCTCCCAACGGGGTAGGCAGAGACTATGACTTTCCACTTGCTACGATTCTGGCAAACAACTTTCGCTTCTTCAACTTTCATAAGTGTCTTCATACATGCTCTTCGGTTAAGGGTACTCTTGACCTGGCCTTTTCTCAGAAGATTATTGATTTGATCGACATGAGTATGCCGAGGTCGGTCCATTAGAAAGCGTGAAAAATACGAGAAACCTGAATGCATAGAGCAACACCGCACGACTCGGCACGACCCACTAACTTTGAACTTTGATCGGGAGGGGAGGCACCATACCACAAAATAATGAGTACAGAAGGAAACCTACTTAATGGGCTCCCAACACGATCATGCCTTGCAATTGTCAATCACGTTAAATATGAATGGAAGTTGCTTCAGTGTGCGTGATTTCTTTGCATGGGTGTGTGCATCGACTTATATGTACACATGATATTTAACGTGTTTGACAATTGCCAATTGATCGTGTCGGGACCCCTTAGAGAAAGACTGTCAAGTTTGTGAAAACATCATGGCGGTATTTGTGATTTATCAAAATGTACTCCGCTGTACCCCTGGTTCATACCACCAGTGGTAGAACGGGTAAAATTGGTATGCTCCATGGTTCCCTTCAGGGGTACAGTGGAGAAAATATGTATGACCCAACATTCCCCTCCTGAGTTCTTCGCATATGGTGTATATACATAAGGATCGACCTGTGCATTAATGGGTGGAGAGTGTACTGGAGAATAATTGGATTATTCCCACTAGTTATTTCCAGAAAACAAATGACATTCGGATAAACAAATGACGATCGAAAAAACAAAAAAGATCGACAAAACAAATGACGATCAGTAAAACAAATGACGTTCGGATAAACAAATGACGATCGAAAAAACAAAATAGATCGACAAAACAAATGACGATCAGTAAAACAAATGACGGTCGGATAAACAAATGACGATCGGCAAAACAAATCACGGTCAGATTAACAAATGACGATAGGAAAACAAATGACGATCGAAAAACATATGCAGATCAATAAAACAAAAGACGATAAGCAAGTTGATAAGGTCAAAAATTACTTGCAGTCATATTTTTTAATTTAGATGCGATTGCCAATAAAAAAAAATAAGTGGAAGCAAATATCGACCTTAATGACACTTCTCTAAAAATGTGCTTTTAGGCGTTTATAGACATCACTGATCACGAATATATAAAAAAAATAAATAGATATAATGCATGCTCATAAGGTTGAAATTTGCTTGCACCAATTTTTTGTAATCCAGATACTATAACCATTCATAAAAATAGGTGCAAGCCATTCTCGACCTTATGAGCATGAATTATACTAATTTAATTTTCAGATATTCGTGATCAGTGATGTCTATAAACGCCTACAAGCACATAATTAGAAAATTGTCATTAAGGTCGAGATTTGCTTGCACCTATTTTTTTGAATGGCAATCGCATTTAGATTACATAATACGGCTGCAAGTAATTTTTGACCTTATCAACTTGCTTATAGTTTTTTGTTTTATTGATCTGCATATGTTTTTTCGATCGTCATTTGTTTTGCCTATCGTTATTTGTTTATCCAACCGTCATTTGTTTTACTGATCGTCATATTTTGTTTTGTCGATCTTCATTTGTTTTGCCGATCTAGACCTATTATAATACATACAAGCCCTAAAGTGCACATTCTGCGTTTTGTACATTTTGCTTGTGGTGCTCATTTTGCGTTTTATACATTCTGATGCGAAGGGGAAACAAATAGAAACAAAAGAGGTTTTATCCCCATCGTGCATAAAATTATTTTTATAGGTACACCTTTTTTTAAAGTGATGTTCGCGATAGTGGAAAGTGGCACTTGTGTGCATGCATCTTAAAACCTGCAGTAGAACACTCGAATACATATTTAACATTTGTGAACATATGCTCTACTGTACCCCTGAAGGGAACCATGGAGCATACCAATTTTACCCGTTGTACCACTGGTGGTATAAACCAGGGGTACAGCGGAGCAAAACCCGTTGACAAGTTCAAAAGTAAAAATATAATTTATTTGTATTAAAAAGGGAAGTAAGGTTAAAAATAATAGTGGACCTGACCTGACCTAACCTGTGCCATCTAAAAATACCAAATGCACAAGTTGTATCCTATGCAGACGACACCGCCATCACTTTCTGCGCAAATATATGGTCTGAACTGGAGTTAGTTTCACAGAACGGTTATAATACTGCACAACACTGGCTTTTAACACACACTTTAACGTTAAATACTACAAAAACTAATTTTATAACATTCTTCAAAACTTCCATATCCTAACCACAACAGCCCTTTACATTGAAAGCCCACTCATGTTATTCAAATTCCACCCCTGACTGCCATTGCCCTTGTCTAAGTTCTGTCGAATACACCAAATATCTCGGATTAATAATAGATAAAAATATTAATTTCAAACCTCACACTATAACTCTCACTGGTCGTATACGCAAATTAATATATATCTTGAAAACTCTAAGACATGTAGCAAGCGCGGCTATAATAAAAAATGTCTACTGTATTTCATACTGGGGGGGTGCCGCAAAATCAGTGATATGGCCTGTCGAGATCGATCACCGCGCTGCCTGTGCTTAAGGTTGCTACCTTTCGACAGTATGCTATTCCCAACCACAGATCTCTACAATATATATGTAATGTTCTAAATGTTCGTCAACTATAATAATATATGTTGCACATTGCACACTGTTTCAACACTCTAGAACTCCGTACCGTACATCAAATCTGTACAATACCACCACGTCGGACATTGTCGATTCTCGACATACCTTACACCCTCCCTCTACAATAAAATTGACAAAAAGTGCCCAATATTCGGGCTAGTACCATATAGTGCCAAAGGAAAAATTCGGAACTTTCTACAACAGCTGGATTACGATGCGACAGAAACATACTTTGTACATAATACAGGCTAATCTCACTACCTACACACACACACACACACACACACACACACACACACGCACGCACACACACACACACACACACACACACACACACACACACACACACACACACACACACACACACACACACACACGACATGATTTTAATTTGTATTCATTAATTTTCATTATGAAATTTATTTTATTTGTTTTTAATTTTGATTATGATTTTAATTTATATTCATTAATTTTAATTTTGAAATTTATCTTATTTGTACTTATACATCTTTGTTGAGTTGATGCTTTGTAATTGTTTGTTAAATAGATCTACTCAAATATCTTACGCCAACCATACTAGGGAGTGTCAGTGGTCCTCCTTAACACAGGAGTGACACAGGCTACTTGTAGCCTATCTATGAGAGCAGTACTCCAACCATCTTATTGTAGAAGAAGGATCTTGGCCATTATTATAATATTTTTAGGCACACAAAATGTGGCCAACGAGACCCTTTGACTTGGGTGCATATTAAAACCGACACGCCACCCACCGCGGCACATTGGGGCAGCGTCATATAGGGACATGATATAAATTCAATTTTGAAAAGTGGGTATTTGATAAAACTAATGATGTTATGATAAACTTGACTATTGAGTGCATTCACTACTACCCTTTATAACAAAATATCAATTTATTTAGTACCAACAAATTGCACTCGAAGTAAGACGTAAAAAGAACTAAGAATATTGCTAATACTTTCAGTAATTTATTTATAGTGGATCGCGAAACGAATTAATTATGTCTAATATGGAGCATAGTGATAATGATATGTAGAATATATTGCACTATTAAAACGATAATATTGAAACCCTACATTGGCTGTAAGAAAAAAAACCATATTTACACTCTTTTTATAATTTTTTTATATTTCTGCAATGAGTTCCCTACTTTTTATTTTACTTTTATATTAAACCGTAGTTACCCTATTATATACTAGTAAAATGGGTACACTACATTAATACGAAAAACTTAATTCCGAAAGTCACAATCACGAATTTCATAATTCCGAATTTCATAAGTCCGAATGATTCGAAATCCCGAAAGTCCCGAAAGTCCCGAAAATCCGAATTTTCATAAATCCTTTTTATTGAAAGTCATAATTTTAAAATTCCGAATGTATACAATTCCGACTGTCAAAATGCCAAATTTCAAGAAACCGAGTCGGGGTACTCTAAGTCGGGGTGTTAACCATTCACTTATTATGGTTAACACCTCGACTCGGATAGGTTAGGTTAGAAGGTTAAGGCGAAAGCGAAGCGGAGCGGAGCTCCAGCCTTAGCCATCGTGGTTATTTTTTTTTTGTTTTGTCGTTTGCCTTCCACTCACTTGAAAATAATATCTTCGGTAGTTAAGGGCTCCCGACACGGTCAATTGGGCATGACAAGTCTACGTGCTTGAGTCAAGTTATTGACCGTTTACCACGTAGACTTGACGCTATCATCAATAAATCTACGGTTTGATGGGAATTGAAGTAGAAAAGAGCGTATTAAAAAAAAACGGCACTTGATGCACTTTCGATTGATGTGAACTGACGGGACTTGACAAGTTTTTATTTTTTTTAACGCGGGGACTGCAGATTAGGCACTTCGCCGCCTTGTTTCGGGGGAGCAAGGCGGCTTTGTGTGGGACTTGCGGTCATCATGGTACCGTCCTACCCACTAAACCCCGCGGTGTTCCGCCTCGCCTTAACCGGGTCGCAGGATAGGCCGGTGGATAAATCACTGCGGCCCGGCAAAGGGTCGCCCCGTTACATCATCGGGACTCTCCACGGGGGGGCTTGATGGACTGCCCCCCCCCCCCCCTTAAATCCTAATGGAGTTGGAAGTGCTGATTCCGTCGGTCCGCTCTCGGATGCCCCTCTGTAAGCAGAGGGGGTAGAGAGCGGCCAAGCGCGGGGCGGGCGCTAAAAGCACCCCCGGAATGACAAGTTTTTATTTATTTTGCAATCGGAAAACTTCAAAACGTCAAATTCAAAAAAGTTGCGAAATCGATCAGCGTCCAAGAATGTATTCAATATTATATAGATAATAGTTTATATATTTAGATGACCTGTTTGGTTCGGAGGCAAAAATACTGTCTTTTAATCAAGAGGTCGTGGCTTCGATCCAATATGGCCGCTGCGCCGTAATCACAAAATATCATGATGGGTATCGTTTAAGGGGATTTTTGGTATGCTGAGTACGAATCAGTTGATAATTCTGCAATCCAATATGGCCGCCGCGCCGTCATCACAAAATTTCCTGATGGGTATCATTTAAGGGGTTTTTTGGTATGTTGAGTACGAATCACATGATAATTTTGCAATCCAATATGGTCGCTGCGATGTATTCACATAATATCATGATGGGTATCGTTTAAGGGATTTTTTGGTATGCTGAGTACGAATCACATGATAATTTTGCAATCCAAAATGGCTGCCGCGTCATTATCACAAAATTCCATGATGAGTATCGTTTAAGGGGGTTTTTGGTATGCTGAGTACGAATTTCGGGTTAATTTTGCAATCCAAAATGGCCGCCCCACCACCGTTGTAAATTTTAATGTTGGATATCGTTTATGGGGTTTTTTGGTATGCTGAGTACGAATTTCAGGTTAATATTGCAATCCAATATGGCCGCCGCACCACCGTTGTAAAATTTCATGTTGGTTATCGTATAAGCAGATTTTTGATATGCTGAGTACGAATTTCTGGTTAATTTTGCAATCCGAAATGGCCGCCGTGCCACTGTTGTCAAATTTCATATTGGATATCATATAAGGGGTTTTTTGGTATGCTAAGTACGAATTTCGGGTTAATTTTGCAATCCAAAATGGCTGCCGCGCCACCGTTGTAAAATTTCATGTTGGATACCGTATAAGGGGTTTTTTGGTATGCTGAGTACGAATTTTGGGTTAATTTTGCAATCCAAAAAGGCCGCCGTGCCACTGTTGTGAAATTTCATGTTGGATATCGTATAAGGGGTTTTTTGGTATGCTGAGTACGAATTTCGGGTTAAATTTGCAATTAAAAATGGCCGCCGTGGCACTGTTGCGAAATTTCATGTTGGATATCGTTTAAGGGGTTTTTTGGTATGCTGAGTACGAATTTCAGGTTAATATTGCAATCCAATATGGCCGCCGCACCACCGTTGTAAAATTTCATGTTGGTTATCGTATAAGGAGGTTTTTGGTATGCTGAGTACGAATTTCGGGTTAATTTGCAATCCAAAATGACTGCCGCGCCACCGTTATAAAATTTCATGTCGGATACCGTATAAGGGGTTTTTTGGTATGCTGAGTACGAATTTTGGGTTAATTTTGCAATCCAAAAAGGCCGCCGTGCCACTGTTGTGTAATTTTATGTCGGATACCGTATAAGGGGTTTTTTGGTATGCTGAGTACGAATTTCGGGTTAATTTTGCAATCCAAAATGGCTACCGTGCCACTGTTGTGAAATTTCATGTTGGATATCGTTTAAGGGGTTTTTTGGTATGCTGAGTACGAATTTCAGGTTTTATTTATTTATTTATTTGTTCATATTACACGGTTAATATTGCAATCCAATATGGCCGCCGCACCACCGTTGTAAAATTTCATGTTGATTATCGTATAAGGAGGTTTTTGGTATGCTGAGTACGAATTTCAGGTAAATTTTGCAATCCAAAATGGCCGCTGTGCCACTGTTGCGAAATTTCATATTGGATATCGTATAAGGGGTTTTTTGGTATGCTGAGTACGAATTTCGGGTTAATTTTGCAATCCAAAAAGGCCGCCGTGCCACTGTTGTGAAATTTCATGTTGGAAATCGTATAAAGGGTTTTTTGGTATGCTAAGTACGAATTTCGGGTTAATTTTGCAATCCAAAAAGGCCGCCGTGCCACTGTTGTGAAATTTCATGTTGGAAATCGTATAAAGGGTTTTTTGGTATGCTAAGTACGAATTTCGGGTTAATTTTGCAATCCAAAATGGCTACCGTGCCGCTGTTGTAAAATTTCATGTTGGATATCGTTTAAGGGGTTTTTTGGTATGCAGAGTACGAATTTCATTTTAATATTGCAATCCAATATGGCCGCTGCACCACCGTTGTAAAATTTCATGTTGGTTATCGTATAAGGAGGTTTTTGGTATGCTGAGTACGAATTTCAGGTAAATTTTGCAATCCAAAATGGCCGCTGTGCCACTGTTGTGAAATTTCATATTGGATACCGTATAAGGGGTTTTTTGGTATGCTAAGTACGAATTTCGGGTTAATTTTGCAATCCAAAATGGCTGCCGCGCCATTGTTGTAAAATTTCATGTTGGATACCGTATAAGGGGTTTTTTGGTATGCTGAGTACGAATTTTGGGTTAATTTTGCAATCCAAAATGGCCACCGTGCCACTGTTGTGAAATTTCATGTTGGATATCGTTTAAGGGGTTTTTTGGTATGCTGAGTACGAATTTCAGGTTAATTTTGCAATCCAATATGCCTGCCGCGCCGTAATCACAAAATTTCATGATGGGTATCGTTTATGAGCTTTTTTAGGCTGAGTACTATTTTAATGTAATAATAATAATAATAACACTACCATAGTCAGCAGATATTTTTTCAACTAAAATATTTTTATTAAATTTTATTCATAAAACAGCGAATATCTATTATATAAAAATAAGTCGGGTTTTCCTTCCTGACGCTATAACTCCAGAACGCACGAACCGATTTCCACGGTTTTGCATTCGTTGGAAAGGTCTCGGGCTCCGTGAGGTTTATAGCAAAGAAAATTCAACCAGAAATTCAAAATTAAACAGAAAAGCGGGAAAATCATTTTTCACATACAGCGCCATCGCGGGCGAAGCTGCGGGCATCAGCTAGTTTACTATAAATATTTCAGAAAATCAAGAATAGAAGTAATAGAACCTATAATTTCAATATTCAATGGAAATACTATGGAAATTTTGGAAAAATACTACAATATTATAATGACATGACAGCTGCAAATGTCAATTGAAAAATAACACGAAAATGGATACAAATTAAATGGAAAAATCATGTTGACTAGAGCCAAAAGCAGACAAAATGCACTCACACCATCCCCGGCCTCGTCAGGCGGCTCCACTTCGCACCCTAAGGATACTGCTTTACCTGCCTGCGAAATGTCGAGCTCCACCAGTAGCAGTGACGAGTATTTCTCCCCACCGACGTCGCCACTACCTGTACGTCGGCAGGGGAGAGGCCGGCCGCCAGCTAGCTTGGGACCCCGAGGCCCACCGGCCTCGAATAGGGCCCCCGCTGCCGGTGGTAATGTGCACCGCATGAAGTGGACTAAAGAAATTAATGAAAACGTCATGCGGGCATATTTTGCGGCGTCAGAGCTAGGTGCTAACCTCACTGCGTACCGTGGCCGTTTACTTTCTGTATTTCAGGAACTTGAACCAGCTGTCAACGTGTCAGCACAGCGATTATCGGATCAGGTGCGGGCTATCCAGCGTTGTAATAAGCTTGATAGTCCGACACTTGAGAGGCTACTACTTCGTCGCAAGTTGTGTGTACCTCGTCACAAATTCGTACACCACCAGTTAGTACACCTGTAGTTGCTGAGGAAGTTGTTGATGATGAGACTATATCCGTAAGTACCCAATGTGAGAATCGATTAAGGAGTGCTTTGGAAGATGCGATTGTGGAATATCGGTTTGCAAGTGCAGATTGTAGACCACGTGTTCCTCGTATGCCCATGCATAAAAGAAATCGGGCTCTGGTGTGTGCCCTGGATTCACTATTGCACCAATATCTGGACAATAGTGAAGATCTTAGTGATACGCACTCAATCCTGTACTGTGCGGCGGTTGCAGCTTGTCGAGTAGCTAAGGTTAAATTTTACACAAATGAAACTGCTACTCGACCTAGGTCTGCAAAACCTACTTGGCAGTGTAGGATTGAGAGGCGTATTTCCGAGGCCAGGGCACTCATCGGGAAACTTATATGTTTCAGGTCGGGTAATACCCGTCCGAAGGTGATGCGCTTTGTGAAACAAGCGTTCTTTGGGACTAAAATAAGTCCTCAAAGATACGCATCATGTGTCACAGAGCGCATCGATCTTCTGAAACAAAAGGTTTATGCATGGGCAAATCGCGTTAGACGCTATAAAGTGCGAGTAGATCGATTTAACCAGAATCGTATGTTCCAAAAAAACGAGAAGTGGGTTTACAGGAACTGGGAAACCCCATATCTTCCAGAGGTTAATGACGTAACTCACCCAGATGATGATACTACTAATGCATTTTGGAGGAACCTCTGGTCAAGACCTGTTGATCATACTGAGGGTGATTGGATGAGAGATGTTGAACGGTCATGTGAGAATATAACGGATATGGAACCAGTTTATATAGTTGCAGAAGATGTTGCTTGTGCAGTTCGTTCGCTCCCGAATTGGAAATCAGCGGGACCGGACGGACTGCATAATTTCTGGTTAAAATGGTTCCGCAGCTCACATGGCCGTTTAGCATCACAATTTCAATCATCCCTAGATATGGGTTCACTACCCGATTTTATGACTACTGGTTTAACTCACTTACTCTACAAATCTGGTAGTGCTACGGATCCCAAAAATTATAAACCCATTACATATTTACCAACTGTCTATAGTCCAATCCTGCCCGATCTGGCAATAATGTAAACATGTCATGTTTTGACAAGCGTTCTCTAAGACAGATGAGTAGAAAAATATAGTATGACAAAACATTATTTTTTTTAATATCCTGAATAAGGTATTTTAAATGAAAATAAACTATCATATAGAAGTTATTTGGTGTCAAAATGATTGTAAAAACACTGTATGACTCTTGGATACTGGAATACTCAATTGCAAGTAACTATGGATTTATAGGATCAAATGTGTTTGTTTACATTTTTGCGCAAAGCTATTAAAATACAGTATATAAACTTTTAACATCCATTTTGAAAGTCAAAATTACTAAACACATAGAAAAACATTTAATCGATATGACCATCAGCCAACAGGTGCGTCGTAATCGCAAAAATCTGGCGACATGTTGGATAGATTATAAGAAGGCCTTTGATTCAGTGCCACATACATGGCTTCTGAAGGTACTTGAGCTGTATAAAACTGATACAACTCTGTGTACTTTCTTGAGGGCATGTATGGGGCAGTGGAAAACAGTCCTTTGCTATCCAGGGTGTCGTCGGTTTTGCAATAATGGTGCACCAATTAGTATCAAGCGGGGAATATTTCAAGGGGACAGTCTGAGTCCGTTGTGGTTTTGTCTAGCTCTAAATCCTCTCAGTACTATGCTAGAGAGTTCTGGGTTAGGCTATCGGTTGCGCAAAGATGGTGGGGTTATATCGCACCTCCTTTACATGGATGACCTCAAATTATTTGCCCACACTAAATTGCAACTGATGGATTTACTGGGAGTAACAGAAACTTTCAGTAGAGCCATCAGGATGGAATTTGGGGTAGACAAGTGTGCAGTCATGCATGTTAAAAGAGGTGTGATAGTGGAATCTGATGGTGTAGAACTTTCAGATTCCACTAAGCTAAACTGTCTTTCTGCAACCGAAACTTACAAATATCTGGGTATATCACAAGCATTAGGAATTTCTGATACTGGCATGAAAGAGACATTACAGGAGCGTTTCTTTGGCCGCCTGAAAAAAGTAATAAAAAGACTTTTGTCAGGCGGTAACAAGCTGCACGCCTTTAATGGGTGGGTTATGCCAGTCCTAATGTACTCTTTTGGTATACTCAGATGGACTCAGACTGAACTCAATAAAATTGATAGAAGAGTAAGAACACTGTTGACTGCATTCCGGATGCATTATCCCCGATCATCTGTAATGAGGTACAACCTCATTACAGATGATCGGGGAAATGTGGGGGTCGAGGCTTTTTAAATGCTAAGACCCTCCATAACCGCGAGGTATACAATCTTAGGGAATTCTTTCTGAAAACAGACACCAATATGCACCGTAATGTGGTCGCAGTGGACACGGGACTCACCCCGCTTGCTATGGGCAGAGAGAACTGGCGCAAACTGTAGTACTTAGTACTGAAGATCGCAAAGAGGTATGGAAAAGCAAGCAGCTACATGGACGTTTTTATCGGGCCTTAAATGGACCTGACATTGATTTAAAAGCGTCCGTATCTTGGCTACAGTTCGGTAATCTTTTCGGAGAAACCGAAGGTTTTGTCTTTGCCATAATGGACGAAGTTGTTATGACGAAGAACTACCGGAAACATATTCTGAAGGATGGTACCATTGACATCTGTCGGGCATGTCATTGTCCCGGAGAATCACTTAGTGCGAGGCAGCATTTGCGTTTTTCCGCGGCGGTTTCTAACCTCAAAATGTCATCAAACTGTCAAAATCAATGAAATCAAGTCAATGTTTTGATATTTTGAGGTTAGAAACCGCCGCGATAACCACAAGTGCGGCCTCGCCCTTAGACAAATAGTTTCTGGTTGTTCTCGTCTTGCCAATGGAGAATATTTGCACAGACATAACCAAGTGGCCAAGATAATACATCAGCAGCTGATATAGTGGTGATAGATCGATTGGAACGCCTCGCAATAATTAATTATCGATATCAGCATTCCTCATGATGACAACCTCTTTAAAGCAGAAAAGGAAAAAGAAATGAAATATTTGGATTTCGCTCATGAAGTTGTTGACATGTGGCATGTTGATTCGGCAATTATTGTTCCAATTATCGTTTCGGTCCACGGTTTGATGGCAAAGAGCCTCGATAACCATCTGAAGAGGCTCTCGTTAGACGGCTGGTTCAAGGGCCTGATACAGAAGGCAGTACTTCTTGACACGGCACGCATTTTGAGGAGGTTCCTGTCTCTGAAGCCCTAACCACCGGTAGCTTGGTCCCTGCACCCGATGCCGGTGGGACACTATTTATTTATATTTTTAAATAGATTTTTATTTTTGTAAGCATTATTTATTTAAAAATGTAAGACAATATGTTAAGAATAAAAAATAAATGGAATAATAATACTAAATCTTTATTTTCAAGCAATATTAGAGACAGTTACAGATATTTTTAACTTACTCTACGGCTCATAGATACATACCTTAGGCAGCGCGATTGTGGCGCCTCTGGTGTTGCGAACCGCCATAGGCTGCCTTGACCACCGGTACATCTTGGGGGGCTGTATGCTTGTCTGCCACTCTAGTGGTATAAAAAAAAAATCTTAATACTAAAAATATATATACATATAACTTAACCTAATTGACACGCACTGACGTCGACGTGTCGCGGGGCGGGGTGTCCCGTGTCAGCAGACGTCCTCTGAAGCGCCGATACTTCACCCCTCTCGGCCAGAAGTCAGCAGCCATGAAGGTGGTGATGCGGTCTGTAGTAGGAAGGTTTAATGTAATAGACCTTAATTTTACAATAAGGACCTTTTGTCATAGTATTTTCGCATTGCTAGTTTAGAAAGCCTAAACTTAATAAGCAAATTATTAAAATTTACTAGTTAGGCGAAAATGGTACTCAGCATTTCAAAAAATCCCTTTAACGATACTCATCATGAAATGTTGTGATTACGGCGCGGCGGCCATATTGGATTGCAAAATTAACCTGAAATTCGTACTCAGCATTCCAAAAAACCTCTTATACGATACCCAACATGAAATTTTACAACAGTGGCAAGGCGGCCATTTTGTATTGCAAAATAACCCAAAATTCGTACTCAGCATACCAAAAAACCCCTTATACGATATCCAACATGAAATTTTACAACAGTGGCAAGGCGGCCATTTTGGATTGCAAAATAACCCAATATTCGTACTCAGCATACCAAAGAAAGAGAAGAAAGAGAAGAAAGTATGACGAATTGCTCAATCTTCATTGAAGGGCAAAGAGTGGAACAGGTGAAAGAATTTGTATACTTGGGTTCCAAATTTGTAAGGGATGGAAAGTGTGACCAGGATATTGAGCGAAGAGTTTTGGCAGGAAATCAAGTGAATGGGGCTATGTACACCTTTATGAGCAGTCAAAATGTGTCTGAGAAGGCCAGGTTGGCTGTACATAGGGGAGTGCTCATCCCTACACTTATGTATGGTAGTGAAAGTTGGGTATGGCAGAAGAAGCATGAAAGCAAAATTAATGCAGTGGAAATGAGAAGTCTGCGAAGTATAGCTGGAGTGACTTTAATGGACAAAAAAAGAAATAGCGTGATAAGGGAAAAATGTGGTATAACAGAAGATGTAGTGACTAAGATCGAAAAAGGGATGCTTAGATGGTTTGGACACGTGGAGAGAATGGATGAGAATAGACTGACAAAGCAGATTTATGAGGCGAGAATGAATGGGCAAACTGGTAGGGGTAAACCTCGGCGTACGCATGCCGATCAAATCAGAGACGTTCTGGAAAAAGGCAAGGTCAAGAGTACCCTTAACCGGCGAGCGTGTATGAAAACAGTTATGAAAGTAGAAGAAGCGAAAGTTGTATGTCAGGATCGTAGCAAGTGGAAAGCCATAGTCTCTGCTTACCCCGATGGGAAACAAGCGTGATTATATGTATGTATGTAGCATACCAAAAAACCCCTTATACGATATCCAATATGAATTTTTACAACAGTGGCACGGCGGGCATTTTGGATTGCAAAATTAACCTGAAATTCGTACTCAGCATACCAAAAAACCCCTTACACGATATCCAACATGAATTTTCACAACAGTGGCACGGCGGCCATTTTGGATTGCAAAATTAACCCAAAATTCGTACTCAGCATACCAAAACACCCCTTATACGGTATCCAATATGAAATTTTACAACGGTGGTGTGGCGGCCATCTTGGATTGCAAAATTAACCCAAAATTCGTACTCAGCATATCAAAAAGCCTTAGAAAAATATCCAACATGACATTATATCTGCTAAGTCACTAGGTCACGTGGATCATTTGTTCAAAGTTAGAAATAAAACAAAAATGACAACGTCAATCGGATTGAATACTTTGAACGTTTTAAATAGGGGACGTCGGGTTACACCGGCTCACGGCTTCTACCTATCCAAAAAAAAATTGCGTGTACTTAGTGTACACACGTAAGAAGTGAAACTTCTTTATAAACTTAATTTTGACCTCACCTTAAATTAAGTCAAAAAGTCCAAAGTCCAAAGTCCAAAGTCCAAAAGGCCAAAAGTCCAAAAGTCCCAAAGTCCCAAGGTCTCAAGGTCCCAAAGTTCCAAAGTCCCAAAGTCCCAAAGTCCCAAAGTTACAAAGTCCCAAAGTCCCAAAGTCCCAAAGTCCCAAAGTCCCAAAGTCCCAAAGTCCCAAAGTCCCAAAGTCCCAAAGTCCCAAAGTCCCAAAGTCCCAAAGTCCCAAAGTCCCAAAGTCCCAAAGTCCCAAAGTCCCAAAGTCCCAAAGTCCCAAAGTCCCAAAGTCCCAAAGTCCCAAAGTCCCAAAGTCCCAAAGTCCCAAAGTCCCAAAGTCCCAAAGTCCCAAAGTCCCAAAGTCCCAAAGTCCCAAAGTCCCAAAGTCCCAAAGTCCCAAAGTCCCAAAGTCCCAAAGTCCCAAAGTCCCAAAGTCCCAAAGTCCCAGAGTCCCAGAGTCCCAGAGTCCCAGAGTCCCAAAGTCCCAAAGTCCCAGAGTCCAAAAGTCCAAAAGTCCCAAAGTCCCAAAGTCCCAAAGTCCCAAAGTCCCAAAGTCCCAAAGTCCCAAAGTCCCAAAGTCCCAAAGTCCCAAAGTCCCAAAGTCCCAGAGTCCCAGAGTCCCAGAGTCCCAGAGTCCCAGAGTCCCAGAGTCCCAGAGTCCCAGAGTCCAAAAGTCCAAAAGTCCCAAAGTCCCAAAGTCCCAAAGTCCCAAAGTCCCAAAGTCCCAAAGTCCCAAAGTCCCAAAGTCCCAAAGTCCCAAAGTCCCAAAGTCCCAAAGTCCCAAAGTCCCAAAGTCCCAAAGTCCCAAAGTCCCAAAGTCCCAAAGTCCCAAAGTCCCAAAGTCCCAAAGTCCCAAAGTCCCAAAGTCCCAAAGTCCCAAAGTCCCAAAGTCCCAAAGTCCCAAAGTCCCAAAGTCCCAAAGTCCCAAAGTCCCAAAGTCCCAAAGTCCCAAAGTCCCAAAGTCCCAAAGTCCCAAAGTCCCAAAGTCCCAAAGTCCCAAAGTCCCAAAGTCCCAAAGTCCCAAAGTCCAAAAGTCCAAAAGTCCAAAAGTCCAAAAGTCCAAAAGACCCAAAGTACCAAGGTCCCATCCAAAAGTCCAAAAGTCCAAAAGTCCCAAAGTCCCAAAGTTCCAAAGTTACAAAGTCCCAAAGACCCAAAGTACCAAGGTCCCATCCAAAAGTCCAAAAGTCCAAAAGTCCAAAAGTTCAAAAGTTCAAAAGTTCAAAAGTCCCAAAGTCTCAAAGTTCCAAAGTCCCAAAGACCCAAAGTACCAATGTCCCATCCAAAAGTCCAAAAGTCCAAAGCCCAAAAGTCCAAAAACCCTTAAATGACATGCTATCCCTGGATAAAGTACTCTTAATTCGAATCCACCGTGGTGGGGAACAGAACAAAGATGGCGCGTAACCAAAAATCGTGACGTGACGTGACGTGACGCTAATTTTTTTCCAACGCCGATAAAGAAGTTTCACTTCAAAAAATTCCCAATAGCATTTGACGTCTTAGGTCGTATGTCGACCTATTTTAAAATACCCCCTCTGCTTACAGAGGGGCATCCGAGAGCAGTACGACGCCATCGGAACTTATAACTCCTTTACGAGTTCAGGGAGGGGGCAGACCATCAAGTCCCCCCCGTGGAGAGTCCCTACGTAATGGGGCGACCCTTTGCCGGGCCGCAGTGATTTATCCACCGGCCTATCCTGTGACCCGGTTAAGGCGAGGCGGAACAATATAAAAAAAAAAAAAAAAAAAAAAAAAAGACCTATTTTAAAATCCGGACCAGTGTGCGGCCGGCCAGCCGCAAATAAAAGTGCATTGATGTTACAAGTTGTATCAAAACATTACACACTAGCGGACGTCACGCGGTTGTAACCGCGTAGTTCCCGTTTCCGTGGGAATAAAATATGCCTATGCCTATGTTTACCGCAAAGAGTGTAGCTTCCCAACAGTGAAAGAATTTTTCAAAGTAGTTCCGGAGCCTATTCGATGCAAACAAACAAACAAACAATCAAATCTTTCCTCTTTATAATATTAGTAAAGATTGTATCATTACAAGGCGCGCATTGTAATGCTTCGTTCTCCTCCTTCACTGATATAACCTCGTCTTTTATCATTACAAGTTGCGCATTGCAATGCTCGGTTCTCCTCCATCACCGCTGTAATGCTCGACACTGTAATGTTACATTACACGCGAATGCTCCCGGTGAGGGACATACATCAGACAGGACAGGACAGAGGGTACATAAAAACACGATCGCAAAATCACCGGTGAATTTCACCGTAGCTCAAGATTCCGCTCCGATGCAAACTACTAGCGAATAGGGCCAAAAGGCAAGTGTGCGAGCCACACTTGACGGCACCTTCAATGGGCGTCAAGTATCGTCAATTCATCCTTCAAGTGAGATCTCAATCACGTAAAGGCCTGACAATAAAAATTGATCGTCTCGGGGGCCTCTTAGACTTCACCGTACTTTTTTTTTTTTAACGTGAGGGAAAATCCTCGTAGGATGCTATGCCGGACTCTTACCGACTAAAAAAACCTCACGTAACGCCCAACAGCCTATGGTTGAGAGCCCCGGGTAAGCCCTCAGGAAGGATGTCCCGTGACTCCCAACAGACCTACGGCCGCCAATGCGGCCTCGCCCAGGGGGTGGTTCGGGTGCAATCCCGCGTCTATGGGGGATTTCGGGTGTGACCCCGCTTCTAAGGGGGGGCGTGCGTGAGTGCTCACGTCACGCTGCCGTCATGGGCCTGCTTCTGTAAGGACGGTGAGCGGCCCTCTCACCGTCCTCAGACCCCCAGTCATGGAGGCCGATAGTCCTCGGCGAAGACACGTCGGCGGCGCCCAGGGCGCCGACTGCGGAACTCGGGTGGGAGAGTTCTCTCCCGCACCCGGCCCGCCGCCTCCTTCGCGAGCATGACCTGCTCGCAGAAAGAGGCGGCGCAGTCCCACTTACTCCCGCTGGAGAGCATGGCTCGCACCATGGCCTCAAGCGAGAGAGTGTCCACGCCCAGACCCACTACGAGGACCTGTCGCTGTTGTGCCCACGCCGTGCACTCCACCAGCATGTGGAGCGCCGTGTCATCGCTGCGGTCCTCGCAGTGCTGACATTCGGCCGTGGTTTCCCGGTGTTTTCGCCACAGATACCTACCGAAGCTACCGTGCCCGGCAAGCATCTGTGTCAACCGGTAGGAGAGAGCACCGTGTCTTCTCTCCAGCCACTCGTCCATGACCGGTCTGACGGCCGCGATTGTGGCGAATCCCCCCTTTGGTTGCTCAAGTCGCATCTTCCATGTCTCCAGGGTTTCCTGGTGGAGCAGGGTCCGCTGGGCCTCGATTTCTCGAGACGCAGGCCTTTGGCCCCGCTCCAGCGCCTCCTTGCGCCATCTGAACAGTGACGCAAGGGCTCTCGCTTCCAGGTCCCATGGAGGGGTCCCGGCTAGGAGACATGCCGCCTCACCGGAGATCGTGCGGTATCCTCTTATCACCCTGACGGCCATCACTCTCTGCGGGCTCATCAGTCTAGCCTCATTGCTGGCCGTCAGGGTCTCCGCCCATACGGGAGCCCCGTACAGGGCCATGCTTCGCACGATCCCAAGGTACAGCCTCCTGTAGGGAGCGTTGGGTCCCCTGATGTTGGGCATCAGCCGCGCGAGTGCGGCCGATGCTCCCCTCAGTTTTGGGACCAAACTTCGGAAATGATGTCCGAAGTTCCACCGGCCATCGAGTACGAGCCCCAGGTACTTCATCGAGGGCTCAACCCCTGCCGTGGCCTTAAGTGCTGCGGCACGGTGCGTTGCTCCCCGCGCCGTAACGAGGGTGTCGTCGGCGTAACATGTTACGCCGACCCCTCTTAGCAACGGACCACGCAGCACCCAGTCGTAACCGATGTTCCACAGGAGCGGCCCTAAAACCGATCCCTGTGGAACACCGCACGACACATCTCGCCGACCCGGCGCTAGCCAGCTCGGGTAAGTTATGGCCCTCTCGGAGAGATAAGCCCCGACAATTCGACGGAGGTAGGGAGGCACTCCATGATAGATAAGCGCCTCCCTGACGCAGCTCCAGGGCAAGGTGTTGAATGCGTTGGCGATGTCGAAAGACACCGCCACCACCACCTTACCCTGTGAGACTGCTTCCTCCGTCAGGCCTCTAATGCGCATGATCGCGTCCACGGTGGAGCGTCCCTGACGGAAGCCAAACTGGCTATCCGCCAGATCAGGCCCCACGCGTGTGACGTGCCCGACGAGGCGTTGTGCAATAATGCGCTCAAAGAGCTTGCACACCTCGTCGAGCAACACGATCGGCCGGTACCCTGATGGGGAATTTGCCGGCCGCCCCACCTTTCGAATCAAGACCAGTTTCCCTGTCTTCCAGACCTTGGGAAACTGGCCTTTCTCGAGGCATGCGCTAAAGAGCCCAATTAGTCGAGGCCCAAGCTCTTCGAGAGCCAGGACCCACGCTCGGCCTGGAATGCCGTCGGGTCCAGGGGCGGTGTTTCTGCGGGATTTAAGCCGCAGTACAGCCGCCCCTAACTCACCCTCGGTGACTACGGGCACGTCGTTCTTGCTGCCTTCCGCGTTGGGCGCCTGAGACGAAGCCATGCGCGGAGAAATGTGTTCCTCCGCTCTCGATGGGAATAAGGAGTCCAGGACCTCCTCCAGCCGCTCCGGCTGGAGACTCTGAGTCAGTGGGGGCGCCTTAGGGCGTAATTTGCCCCTTACCATAAGGTACGGGCGCCCCCACGGGTTCCGCTCCAGAGTCTCCATCAGCTCATCGCGGCCCAACTTTTTGGACCGCTTGATGGCCGTCTGGAGGGCCCTCTTGGCTTCCTTGTACCCATCATAAAGCTCCGTCTCTCGGGCTGCAGCATCGTCTGGGCGGCGACGCCTCCGGCGGAATCTGGTGTACCGGCGGCGCGCGGTAACGCACTCCGCGCGCAACTGCGCGATTTCCGACGTCCACCAGTACACCTGCTTCCTCGCCGGTCTGGGCCTAGCCCTGGGCATCGCCGCATCGCAGATGTGCGACATGGCTCTCCCGAACCACTCAACTTCGGCATCAACATCGGCAGGCCCGTCCGCTGTCGGAATCCAGGCCTGCACGATGGCCGCCTCCAGGAGAGCCTCCCGATCCAGGCGATGGAGTGCCCAACGCGGTTCCGGGGGATTCGCGATTGTTGGCGGCAGGTTAGGTGGAGGGGAGACGTCGAACCGAATATATCGGTGATCTGACGACGTCTCCTCCTCCTCCACCACGCGCCATCCCTGGACACGGCGGGCGAGCTCAGGGGTCGCAAACGAAACGTCTATGACCGAGCTGAGCCCCCGCCGCGTCCAGGTTGCGACAGTCCCCCGGTTCAGGATGACTAGGCCACGTGTAGTGACCCAGTCCTCCAGTATCTTCCCCCTGCCTCTGGTTTCCCGGGAGCCCCAAGCCTGCGACCAGGCATTGAAGTCTCCCAGGACCAGGACAGGGCGAGGCCGGCATGCAGCGAGAACGACGTCCAGCTCAGGGACCCATAGCTCAAACTGATGCTGATCGAGGCTCGGCGAGACGTAAACGGCCACGACAGCCACACCCTCATATTCCGCCGCGACGCAACCCGGGCCCCTAGCAATAAGCGCTAGGCGCGAGTCGTCCGCGCCGGTCCCCCCAAAGATGGTCGCCATGCCGTCCAGATCCACCGGGCTTCCCGGGTGAACCCAGTACGGCTCAGCGACGACAACAATATTAATGGACCACTGCATGATGCTCTGGTACAGAAGGTCCTGAGCACCAGTGCAGTGGTTCAGATTCACCTGCAGGATGCGGATATGGGTGTCCATTAATGGACGTCCATATCCGCACCCTGCCGCGAACGTGCACCCACACCCTCACCCCTCCGTGCGGACGGACGGGGCTTCGGCCTTGAGGCAGCGCAGGTCTTACTGCCCGCCCGGTGGTTTGCCTCCTTGCCCTCCGCCACGCATTTAAAACAGCATGGCGGAGCGTCACAGGCAAGGGCCGTGTGACCGGGCTGACTACAGCGGAAGCACCGATCGCCCACGGTGACTTCCGCCGTACACTGCACTCCGACATGCCCCACGACCAGGCACCTATAGCACCTGTCTTCGCGGGGCTGCAGGAGATGCACCTGCGCCCTCAGGAAGCCTCCAATAAGGAGGCTCCGTCCGTCCGCCACTTTCTGGGCCGCCGCGACGGGACAGCTCACGACCGCCGACCCGTGACCAGTGGGGCCAAAGCGGATTTCGCCTGACCCCACCTGATCACGGGGGCAGCCACTCGCCTCCACGACGGCGGTGATTATCTCCTCCGTCGTGGCCGCGTCATCCAGACCCGAAATGCGCAGACTCGCGCATTTGTTGGGTCTGGTGACGCGGACGTCACCCTTGTCCAGCGACTGCCGCAGCTTTGCCGCTAAGGCATCCGCTTTGGGGCCGCTGGTGGCGCCGGAGACCTCGAGGAGGCGCGCTCCGGTGCGCGTCACCTTGCACCGGAGCCCCCACTCAATCTCGAGGGCCTTGAGGTCTACTGAGGCTTTCGCCTGCCTCAGTACCTCGGCGTACCCCACGCCCTTCGCCTTGCCTTCTGTCGTCACCGTAATGACGACGGCAGTGGAGCAAGGAGCGCGGAGCCTCTTCGGCGCCTTCGCCGCGGCGGCCTTTGCCGCTTTTGCGGCGACCTTTGCCGCCTTCTTGGCGGCCTTCGCCGCCTTTTTGGCGGCCTTAGCCGCCTTCTTCTTTGCTTCTGCCACCTCCCAGATCCCCTCTCTAGAGGGAGTCTGGGGTGCGGCGGGAGCGCTGGCTGTGCTGGTGGAGGCGGGGTTGCCACCTCCACCAGGTGCCATCTTCTTGGGGGCGGAGGCCTTCCGCTGGAGACCGGGAGCCCCATTGGGTGCAGCCGTCGTCGCGTACGACGCAACGGCGGGTGCCGCCAGCGGCGGGCGGTATGCCCGGTCCTCGAGAACGCCGAGGTGGCGCTCGATGGTCTCCAGCAGTTGGACCATCGTCGGGGTCGCCTTAGGTGCACGGGGAGCGGGGGTTTTAACACCCTGAGCCTCCCCGGCCCCCTGGACGAGCTGCGTAAGCTTGCCGATTTCCTCCCGCATCAGCTCTTGCTGCTTGCGGGAGTCGGCAAGCTCCTTCTCCAGGCTCGCAACCCGAGCCCGGAGCTTCCCCTCCTCGCTGGAGACGCTCCTCTCAAGGAGCTCCTCCAGCGCCTTCGTCGCCCCTGTGACGGCTTCCGTCACTACTTTCTTCTTGCCCGCAACATTCTTGGCGCCCTTTACGGCGCCAGTGATGCGGGCAAAAGCCGCCATTATTTCCTTCGCCGCCGGCACCTCCGTGACCCTCCCGCTTGGCAGCGGGGGCACAATCGCCGGCGGCTCTCTCGCACCCTCCCTCTCGCTCTGTAGAGGTCGGCTTTCCGACCTCTACCCGCGGTGGTAGCAGCTACTTCCTAGGAAGGCTACCTTCCTCCTCGCTGGTGGAAGATTCGGACCCAGGCCGACGGAACAGGCCTTTGCCTGGTCCGCTTGACCTAGGTCTCTTCCGCCTCGCTTCTTCGGCATGTAGACCGAGGGTATCCTCGGTCTCGGTACCCATATCAACTGCCGACTCCATCTCGGAGCCGGCACGGGTTGACGCGACCTCCGCGTCACTGGGGGTGGTTTTTAGGCACACCCTTGGGCCTGTAGGACTGTGGTGACCCCTCCCATATACCACCTGGGATGAACCCTGGCGGGGGTCGACATGACGGATCATGCCAAACGATTCCCCGGACACTGTCCGGGTGCGCTCCTGGGTAGTTCCTTTCGAAGAATTTGCCTCAGTCATGTTGGTTTTTGCGTTTATAGTCCGCCGACTTTTTAGGGTGGGAGTGGGGAAGTTGGGAGAGAATGTGAGGATGGGAATGGTTGGAAGGTGGGAGTGACGCCCTAGGCACTGAGTTCCCCCCAGCGATGCAACAAATAGCCGGGCGTCAGAGCGTGAGTTTCGGGGTAATTTTTTAAAGAGGTTTTCTTCCTCGCAACTCCAGAGAGCCACCGTGCCCGTCTGTTGCCAGACGGGGTTACGGCTCGGCCGAACGATGGTTCCTATGGAACCGTGTACTTCGCCACTGATCACTCAGTGGCGAAGTACTCGTCGCCCTGGGAGTGCTCCACTAAGTACGCTCTGCATAACAGAGCGCATGTGGAGAACTCCAAACCGGCCATAAAGGCCCCCCCTCCTTGGTGGACTATTGGCCGTGGGCGACGACGTGCGCCTCAGGCGAAGTCCACATCGTCGTCCACGTTACCAGGATGCACCACGTGGAGGTTGTCCAACCCAGCACCCCAGACTTCACCGTACTTTATTAAAAAAACTTAAACAGTGAATTTTCGGATATTTGAAATTCTGAATAATGTTTTTCGGGAAAATAACAGTCCGGTCTTTTGATTATTCGTACTAATGAAATTAGGAAAAATAAAAATTCGTACTTATGACTTTCGGATAAATGCATATCGTCCTTTTAAATATTCGGAGCTTTGTTTCTTAGGAATTATAATCTTCGGAATTTTGAACATCGGAATATTGAAATTCGGAAAAACATATTTCGGAATTTTTGGGTGTTCCCCTAGTAAAATATATGAGAAACTCATTGCAGAAATATAAAAAATATATAAAAATAGTGTAAAAATTGTTTTTTTTTCATACAGCCTATGTAGGGTTTCAATATTAACGTTTTAATAGTGCAATATATTCTACATACCAATATCACTATGCTCCATATTAGACATAATTAATTCGTTTCGCGATCCACTATTAATAAATTACTGAAAGTATTAGCAATATTCTTAGTTCCTTTTACGTCTTACTTCGAGTGCAATTTGTTGGTACTAAATAAATTGATATTTTGTTATAAAGGGTAGTAGTGAATGCACTCAATAGTCAAGTTTATCATAACATCATTAGTTTTATCAAATACCCACTTTTCAAAATTGAATTTATATCATGTCCATATATGACGCTGCCCCAGTGTGCGCGGCACCGAGAGCGACCGAGATGAGAACGAGAGACCGAGCGAGACAAAAGCGAGACGATACGAGTGCGCGGTGCGCCCTGTACACACTCGCACTCGGCCCGTCTCGGAGTGTCTCGACCAATGTGTACGGCCACCATACCCAAAGCGACCAAAGCAGCGCGCTCTAGAATCGGCTCAGCTGCGACTCCGCGTTCTCGATGATAAAAGTATTTTTAATTTTCCTTTCATCAAAATCTAATTATTTCTCTTAGTAATGCAAAAACAAAAACTAAGCCAGAAGACAAAAAGATCAACAACTCCGCTAACGACAACCACATCAACATAAATAAATAAATAAAAATAAAAAATAGTTTATTGCCATAACTCAATGGTACATATAACATAGAACAATTTTACATGTTAGAATATCTTATAAACTAGTATCGAGATACAATTATTATAGTCAATTATGGCAAAAGGTTGCAACTCAGCTTTTGCTTCTTACCACCGCAGTAGCAAGTAGCGCTGGTTTTCAGTTGCACCTATGAAGACATAGCATATCTTAAAAGATGAAGGTAAGTACAATAAAATTGCAAGGAGCACATAGTAGGAATAAAAATAAATAAAACAAATTTCGTTTTTATACATAGTAGAGAGAAAAAAAAACGTGAAACTTAGCACAATATAAAGAAATAAAATGTTTTTGGATGTGTGTGTGTGTGCGTGTGTCTGCGTGTGTATGTGTGAGTGTGAGTATGAATGTGAAAGTGTCTTAGAAATGGTCCCTTTGTTTGTCTTCTGAGTATTGCTTCAAATTCTCGGTGGCGCGTTGTCTACTTAATAGAGCATTTTTATATTTCTTTTTGAAAAACGCTGCGCTCACTTTTAATCTCAGAGGCGGTGGTAGGTCGTTCCAAATACTTGCCGCAGCGAACTTGAAGCAACCTCGGTAACGTGAAGTTGCGTGGGATGGGATCGCTAGAAGATTCAGCATGCATGTGCGAATGCTTCTACTCTCATGTCTTGCCCAAGTCAGTTTTTCACGTTCGTTTGGTTGGCCCGGCCCTCCCGGAATTTACGACTTCGGAGTATAGCAATCTACTGTACTCATCACCAGAAACATATGTACCGCTTTCTTTTTCAATGTAACTCTGTATTTTTGGAGAAAAACTCATGAAAAGGGGGCCGGGCCAACCAAACGCTTTCAGCTCGGCCCCCCTTGTAACTCGAAAAATATACAGCCAATTAAAAAAACACTTGAGCTTGAGAAATGTACCCCGGCATCTCGTTATACGTTCCAAAACAGATTTTGTATATTCGTAATATCAAACGATAAATCGATGTAGAAAGGGGGCCGAGCTGAAAATTTTTGATAAGAAAATACGTACAGAAGGACAAAAGATTTTTATTAAAAAACTATAAATATAGAATCTACACATGGTAAATATCATATGTACCGCCTTAGTTTATAATAAAACTTGCTAAATTTAAAATAAACACCAACCTCAGTTCGTTCAGCTCGGCCCCCTTTAAACGTCTATAGCTTCTAAACTATGACATGTTTCGTTACGAAAAAACTATTTCCTGACTCATATAAAGGAGTACATTCCTTCTAAATGAATTAGGATTCTGTGAAATTAGTATTTAAAAAGATTAATGGGATCGAAAATATCATACAGGATAAATGATAAGGTGACCATGATTTAGAAAATAGTATTTCTAACTGTAAAATTGCGAAAAGTTGTTTAGCCGAATGTTTTTTTGCCAAATGAAAATTTGGGAAACATGCTTTGGCATGTGACACTTTGGATATCGTTTTTCGTCAAACATAAGTAAACCGCGTAAATCGTTAGTTATTTAGTATGCATTATGTAAAGTACCTAACCCTACACAATGCCTACTAAATGATGTAAAAAGAAAATCAATAAAATAAATCACTTTCGTTAAGAACTTCAAAAAACTCCTGAATCCAGATGTTCAGATTGAGGAGCCACTTCATAAATGTAACTTATAAGCTACTAGCGGATGTCACGCGGTTTCTTCAGCTTAGCTCCTGTTCTCGTGGAATCACGGGAATAAAATATAGCCTATGTTCAATGGGAAGAGAATAGCTTCCCAACAGTGAAATAATTTTTCAAATCGGTCCAGTAGCTTCGGAGCCCTTTCGATGCAAACAAACAATTAAACCTTTCCTCTTTATAATATTAGTATACATTTACCAACTTTTTCCAAAAATTAACCTACACATTTTCCGATTGCCTAGGATGTAAGCTTCCTGTAAAAAGGTGAGGTTCATACGGACAGTGATGCAAAGAGTTTTATAGTAAGCTATAGAAAATAAACTATTAGCTATGGGCAGGATGACGCCTAAATAAGAAGAAAATGTTAAAATATATTACAACTACGGTAATAAAGTCTATCTGAACAGTAGAACAACTCGGTTGTTGTGCCACTGCCATCGGCAGGCGGAGTAGCGGCGCGCGGGGATGGCCTCCCATCGGCGCGGTCCAACGTTCGACAACCATTACTACCTTGGACACTACCAATATACTCGCATTGGGACATCACTGCAGTTGATCCTCTTAAACTAATTTTATTTTTCTATTTGTACAAAAGTGGACATGACAAGTTTAAAAAATTACCTCCTGGAGAGTAGTTTAAAACCCAAGCGCACACATCGTATCATGATTCATGAACTTCATATAACTACCTAGTTTACTCGTATCCATCAATTTCAACTTTACTCAACTAGTAGTACCAACCAGGCCTCCGTCACTCGTAAGTATGTCGTGAAATAATATTTCGCTTCATATGCTTTTTTTTCATCTCGCTTCTAACTAATATTCTAAAACCAGCTGACCCCCGCAACTTTGACACATTTTGACACTGCGGAAATTTTGATACATGGGAAAATGAAGCTGTTGAGTTGTTTATTCATTTAAAGATTTACTCAATTTATGCAGCTTTTTCTTAATAATTTTCACTGAAATCATGGGCACCCTACACATACAATATGATATTTTCGATCCCATTTATCTTTTAAAATACTAATTTCACAGAATCTTAATTCATTTAGAAGGAGTGTACTCCTTTATATGAGTCAGGAAATAGTTTTTTTGTAACGAAATATGTCATAGTTTAGAAGCTATAGACGTTTAAAGGGGGCCGAGCTGAACGAACTGAGGTTGGTGTTTATTTTAAATTTAGCAAGTTTTATTAGAAACTAAGGCGGTACATATGATATTTACCATGTGTAGATTCTATATTTATAGTTTTTTAATAAAAATCTTTTGTCCTTCTGTACGTATTTTCTTATCAAAAATTTTCAGCTCGGCCCCCTTTCTACATCGATTTATCGTTTGATATTACGAATATACAAAATCTGTTTTGGAACGTATAACGAGATGCCGGGGTACATTTCTCAAGCTCAAGTGTTTTTTTAATTGGCTGTATATTTTTCGAGTTACAAGGGGGGCCGAGCTGAAAGCGTTTGGTTGGCCCGGCCCCCTTTTCATGAGATTTTCTCCAAAAATACAGAGTTACATTGAAAAAGAAAGCGGTACATATGTTTCTGGTGATGAGTACAGTAGATTGCTATACTCCGAAGTCGTAAATTCCGGGAGGGCCGGGCCAACCAAACGAACGTAGTTTTTCAAATAAATATCCAGGTCTTTTATTCCACATTATCTTTTGAACTAGGCAGGCATAATGTAATTCCATTCTTGCCTTCATATTTAAAATTCCTTTTTTATTTAGGTAGGGGGTTATACGATTTCGCCGGGGTACATTATAACAGAATCTGATACAGGCATTTTGTAAGTAAGTAAGTAAAAAACTCTTTATTGTACACCAGAAATAACATTTGAGCAAAACAGTTAAAATTACACTTATTGGCATAACAATTGGCGGCCTTATCGCACAAGGCAATCTCTTACAGGCAACCTTTTTTATGGAGATTGTGTGGTGTGAATTTTCTAGGGCAGTTTGGTGTACATTACTGTACCTACATTACAAATAATAATATATGAAACATTTATTTATAATATACATATATTTGTACATACTTATTTATACATATACATACTACACACAAAAGTAAGTATACAGTTTTAAGCTTACCTACACTACAATTACAATATATATGACAATATATATTTATATATATATATATATATATATATACATATATATACTAAACTAATACCCATTATAATAAATACAAGAATATTAGTAGTTGGGAATTAGGGTTTCTGGATCAGAGGAGATCCATAAACCGCTAATTCCCAACCATTCAACTATTCAATCTAGTATTCTAATAATGATCCATCATGATAGACTTTCTGGATCCCTTAACACCCAATCCCATCTATTCAGTCAGTATGTAAGTAGTGTATTATTTTGTGCCATTCTAGACCACTTTTATCGTTCCTACGACTCACTTCGTTCGTCTTCGTCACAAAAGTGATCTAGCGTGCCCAATATCATAAAATGACTTAACGTTCACTCCGTATAACGCGTTTATGACTTTCGATTGAAATTCGATATAATACAGTCGCATTTTCACCACCTTTCGTTCCTTTATAACTTACAGGTTTTCTGTAACCAGTTTGGTTCGACTACTTGTAGTTATAAATATTTATGTTATAAATTCATCTTTTCATTACGAGTCGATCAGTATTGCATAGCAAACATGAAATTCGTTAAACAAACACAATCGTTGCAGGTCAATACAATCTGTGACGATTTAACAAAAAATAAGTTACGCCATGGAGAATTATTACCGAATACAGTACGCTGCATCATATGCGGACCATCAAATTGTGGAAAAACTAACTTATTAATTGGTCTTCTATTGCACGAAAATGGATTGACATTTCAGAATTATTATGTATATTCTAAAACGTTACTTCAACCAAAGTACATCTTTTTAGAAAAGGTTTTACGACGAGTACCAGGTATCACTCTCCAGACATACCAAGCAAATGATGACGTTTTAAAAGTTGCAGATGCAAAACCTAATTCTGTGATTATTTTTGATGATGTAGCATGTGAAAATCAAAGTAATATGCGTGATTATTTTGCCATGGGAAGACATAAATTAATTGACAGTTTTTATTTAAATCAAACTTACACCAAAATACCTAAACAACTTGTAAGAGATAATGCTAACTTAATTGTGCTTTTTAAGCAAGATGAAGTTAATTTGAAACATGTTTACGAAGAACATGTTAACACCGATATGACATGGTTGAAATTTCGAGAAATGTGTTCCCTAATATGGAAAGAGCCTTTTGATTATGTGGTAATTAATAAAGATTGTTCTAGAAACAACGGTTGCTATAGAAAAACGTTTGACACATTTGTATTATTAGATGATATTTGAATATTTAAGTAGACTGCAGTCACTTTATTGTTATTCTGTAATTGGTTCTTATTCGATTACCACATATTTTACATAATGGATAAATCATTGAAAAAACAAATTGTTGATGCGACAGAAGCTGTCAAGAAAAAAATACGTAAAATGAAGGATTTTGAAGATAGTAATAAGTATGCTCTTGATACAGTTTTTAAGCCTGTTACAGAATCTCTCAATTTAATAGCCAACACTAATAACCACTTAGCTCTAACAAAAAAGGAGGAAAAAGTAGAACCCCAAGTACCGCAAGACCAAGATATGAAAGAAACAGATGATAGCAGTATTGCTAGTAATGAATCGGAACCCTCATCGGACTCTTCATTTCAGTCATTAGTCGGTACTAATCCAGATGCATCATCTTGGTCGTTATCTTCACAAGTACTATCAGATGTACCATTTGGTATAAGAAATGAACATGGAAAGTTAATGTTGGGTTCCTCTAACATAACTATTGGGGATAAAGTTATTACTGTAGCCGGACGCAAGTACGAAAGTACACCTGGGTTGCGAGAGTTACTGTTAAAAAAAGACAAGACATTGATCTGAGCTTGGTTAATGAGCATGACAAGCAAAATTATAAGGCAATGTTACTTGTAACGAATGCACATCGTCGTGATTTCGATTCAAGAAAACCAATTAAAAGTAATAAAGGACAAAAATATTTGCAAGTTATTAAACCACTTTTCGATCAAGAAAGTAGAAGTCCAAGTTGTAGACAGAAAGTAGGAAAAGGATTACCTTTAACAAAAATGTGGAAAAAAAACACAGATTTTGTATTTTGGGATGATCCCAATGAATTGGTTGATAGATTAAAGTTATTAATTGCTTCTCGAGATGCTGGTAACACAGGACTAGATAATGAAATAATATCTATCATTGAAGAACTACGTGAAAGCAAAATTATTAAATAAATAAATCAACTAATATTATATGTGTGTCATTTTACTATATACCGTTCAACATAACACACCTTTAATATGAATGTAGACAAATTTGGACATTATATTCATAAGCGAATGCGTATATCGGAAATACTTGATTTTAATGATAACGCATTAATAAAATCTGATTATGGAGATTATGACTTGAAGACATCGAGGCTAAAAGGTGTCAAACCTCCACAAGACGCAGACGATGCAGTAAATAAAGCATATGTAGATGAATTGAAAGGTGTACTAATCAATGACTTACGAAAATTGCAAAGTTCTATTCCAAATAGTGTTCAAAACCACATAGAAAAAGCTTTAAAACCAATAATGTCTGAGATAGAGACTCATTTGGAAAGCAAATTTTACACAAGGAAAGCAGTTGATAGACTAGTTCAAGACGCAATTCAATCTATATTAAAAGATCGAAAAACATAGACCTTATGACAAAACAACAAATCGTCAATGAAATACATAAAGCAGCACGAAAAAATTTTCCTCGACGATCTGTAATTTTAAAAGGTATTGATGATTTGTGGCAAGCAGATTTAGCTGATATGCAAAACCTAAAAACCTTTAATAAAGGATATAACTATATTTTAATAGTTATTGACTGCTTCTCAAAGTACGTTTGGGTGGAACCATTAAAAACTAAATCCAAACATGATGTCTCTCATGCATTTGAAAAATTACTTTCTACTAATTACAGGATACCAACTCATCTGCAAACTGATATGGGTACTGAGTTCTATAATTCTTCATTTCAAAAGCTTTTACAGAACTATAATATTAATCACTACTCTACATTTTCAACCAAAAAGGCTTCAATTGTAGAACGAGTTATTAAAACGATTAAAAATAAATTGTACAAATACTTTAGCTTGAACGGACACTATAAGTGGATAGATGGTGGCTTGAACGATGTTGTGAAGACATATAACAACACAAAACATCGTACTATTAAATTTGCACCTGTTAATGTCAATAAGTTTAATGAAACGGACATTAAAAATAATATTACGAATTTCATGATAAAGGCAACCCAAAAATCTCGTCCAAAGTTTATAATTGGTGACAAAGTTCGAATTAGTAAGTACAAACATATATTTGAGAAAGGATACACTCCTAACTGGTCAACAGAATTATTTACTATAAAAAAGATAAATAACACTGTACCAATAACGTATCGCATTGAAGATAATCAGAAACAAGTCATATTGGGAACTTTTTACGAACAAGAGCTTCAAAAGTCGTCCTGCCCTGGTGTCTATTTGATAGAAAAAGTATTAAAAAAGAAAGGAAACAAACTGTTTGTAAAATGGTTGGGTTTAAATAACAAAGAGAACAGTTGGATTGATAAGACTGCAATAGTAGAATAAGTAAATTATATAAGTGGTATATAATTTAAAAGTATATTCATTATTCTTTGGACGATGCAAGGTGGTGGACTAATAAACAGTATCATTAATCATTTACCATTCGAACTACACATACCCGGTTATAACTATTGTGGACCAGGAACAAAGCTTTCAAAACGATTACTACGTGGTGATAAAGGTGTAAACAAGTTAGACGAAGCTTGTATGCATCACGATATTGCATACGCAAACTACACAGACCTACCTAACCGTCACAAAGCCGACTTACGTCTTATAGATATGGCTAAACAAAGACTTAAAGCAAAAGATGCTCGAACAGGGGAAAAGATTAGTTCGTGGATAGTAAACAAAGTTATGAAAGCTAAATTGAAGTCTGGTGCTGGTGTTAAGACTTTTAATAACTTTGTTAGAAAAATAAAAAGAAAAATCAAAAAACTCTCACCTAAAGATAATAAGTCATTAATAAATATAGCTTACTAGCTGACCCGCGCAACTTCGTTTGCGTGATAAATGACGAACCACTCGAACGATTTTGTGCAAACTTCACATTAACCATCTACTAAATAGTCCGAACAAAGCCTAAAAATTTGGTTTGGATAGGTTAGCCCGTTCTTGAGTTATAAAATTACAACGAAAAGTGGCATTGATTTTTATATATATAGATATGGTTGCCAGAAAATTAGTTCCATGCATTCCAAAAGTTCGAGTACCTCGAATGATACCTATACCAAAAACTGGAGGCATTCTACCTTTAATCCCAATTTTTGCTGGTTTATCTGCTTTAGGAGCATTAGCTGGTGGTGCAGCTGGTATTGCAAAAACTGTGAATGATTATAAACACGGTCAGAAAAAATTACAAGAAACTGAACGTCATAATAAAACTATGGAGGCTATAGCAATAGGTAAAGGTCTATACATTAAACCACATAAGCAAGGTCAGAGATTGTTTATAAATCCATCAAAAAACTAATTGATCAGCTACCTAATCGCGCTTTAACTAATATCGATATTCAGAAGTATGGCTATTGTATTCCCTACTTTCGAGGAGTTTATATGAAGGATCAATTACCAAAAATACCTAAACGAATTGAATGTGCTATAGTTAACCTAGATAATTCGAGAAATGATGGAACGCATTGGGTAGCTTATGTTAAAATAAACAATTATTGTGAATATTTTGATAGCTTTGGTGATTTAAAACCGCCAAGAGAATTAATGCTATATTTTAAGAACTGTGATGTTCATTATAACTATAATAGATATCAACAATTCAACACAATAGTTTGTGGACATATGTGTTTAAGTTATTTGCAAACTTTTTGGAATAAATACTATAAATTTTATATCACTCTTTCATTTCCATCATTTGGAAGATGTCACTCACCTTATCGATAACTGGAAACTCATCAGTATTATCTACCTATTATCCAAACACGTTGCCATTAGTTGGGGAGTATGAATGTGCATTATTACATTTCTCTACATATAATTCTATTCCAAATTTTGATAATACAAACAATAAATTATACTATGGTTCTAAAAATGTTCTTGAGATACCTGAAGGAACTTATGAATTGCAAGATATTGGTGACTATTTAAAAACTGAGATAAAAGATGCATCCATAAAACTCCATTGTAATAACAACACCTTAAAAACTATGAAATCAGGATACCTATTAATCAACAAGACTTGTATATATTACCATCAGCAAGCACTTTGTTTTTGGAAGGAACTGTTGTTGTAAACAAGGGTGGAAATTCGAAAGAGAGAGTCAGTAGCGTTCATTTCACAAACAATAGTTTACTTTACTTGTTTCAAGATATAAGGTATGAGATAAATGGAGTGGAAATAGATAAAATAAAAAACGCTGGTATAACTACCACAATGAAATCATTAATATCAATGAATGAAAACGAGGCTAAAGTATCTAATGCTTGGGGTTGGAATATCGATGGCATAAATAGTACAAATGGGGGTAACTTTTCTGTTTCTATACCCCTCTGTAACATTCTTGGTTTTGCAGAAGATTTCAAGAAAGTAGTGATAAACAGCAAACATGAATTAATATTGTTGCGAAGTAATACTAATCTGAACGCTCTAAAACTTAACGATGGTGAAACGGTAGAAGATATTATTATAAATAAAATAATATGGCGTGTACCACATGTCAAAGTATCCGATAAAGAAAAAATAAATATGTTAAAACTGTTAGAAAAAGATCGAGCACTCCAGATGATATTCAGGAATTGGGATTTATATGAATATCCAGCTCTACCAAAAACTACTAAACATACTTGGTCCATAAAAACATCATCGCAAATAGAGAAACCAAGATTTGTTATTATTGGTCTGCAAACAAATAGAAAAAATAATTCAAAATTGGATATGTCTCAGTTTGATCACTGTAACGTTCGAGATGTTAGAGTATACCTAAATTCAACCTACTTCCCTTACGAAAATTTAAATTCAAGTTTCTCAAATAACAGAATTGCTTTAATATATGAACAATACACCAGATTCCAACACTCGTATTACGGAGGTCGTCGCGGTGAACCGTTATTAAGTGAGAAACAATTTAAAAATATTGCTCCGTTATTTGTCGTAGATTGTTCTAGACAACCAGATAATCTTAAGTCAGGACCTGTTGTCGATGTCAGAGTGGAAATTGAAAGTGACATTGATATACCAGATCAAACTTCAGCATATTGTCTTATATTGAACGACTGTATAATCGAGTATAAACCGTTAAGTAGCACCGTGAGAAAGATATCATGAACAAAAATACTATTATAGTAGATGTTCAAGGTTTTAAAGATCTTTATAATAACTTCATAGTCAAGGAATTAGCTATAGCTACGTTGGAATATACTCATATATTCTTAATAAAACCTCCTTATCCGTTCTCCTCGCTGACTGATGAAGAAAAAAGACGCATTTGGTGGATTGAAAGGAATAGAGGTTACCGCTGGAGCGAAGGATATATTGATTACAGAGAATTTTCTAAAATAATCAAACCCTATTTGAAGGAAAAAAAGGTTCTTGTTAAAGGTAGTGAGAAAATAAAGTGGGTTCAAGAGCTATGTGGTCATAATAATGTTTCCGACATATGCGAAAATAAAAGTGTTCCTAATTTAGAAACTCTTAGTGATCTTTACTGTAAAGATCTATCTTTGTATAATTGTTTTGCTCATAAGAACTATTGTGCTTTAAGGAATGTATTGTGTATTAAGCGATGGTGTTTAAAAAATAACTTTTGTATTTCATAATTTTAATTAACTTAATAATTGTTTTATTTCTATAGCGTGTTTGTTTTTCATACTATTTCCTACCCAAGGTGAAATTAAAATGAAAAATAAAAAAACAAATATTGAACATAATACCATTTATTAAATGTCTAATATACATAAATCATTGCGTATCCATATAAATTTACACAATCATATGCCATCACAGTGACCCCAAGAGAATGTATCTATTTGATTTGGTCGAACTAGTCGTTTATCATCTAATCTATTTAACATTACTTTATTAACTTCCTGCGAATAAATTACATGTTTGTTTGATTTAATCATTTGCATTTTACATTTTAAAGTAATGTTCTGAAATAAAACTCTCTTATAGTCAGTCATTCTCAAATTCTTAGTAATGGGCTTTGATACACCTTTAGCTTTATTAATGCATGCTTTTATTCACTCAATACAATAAAGTTTTACTCTCAAGCCAACAAACTCATTGATTACATCACCACCCAACTCATCTTTAAATAATCCAGGAATCTTATCATGTAACTTAGGTATATGAAAAATAAAAAACAATGATTGAACATAATACCATTTATTAAATGTCTAATATACATAAATCATTGCGTATCCATATAAATTTACACAATCATATGCCATCACAGTGACCCCAAGAGAATGTATCTATTTGATTTGGTCGAACTAGTCGTTTATCATCTAATCTATTTAACATTACTTTATTAACTTCCTGCGAATAAATTACATGTTTGTTTGATTTAATCATTTGCATTTTACATTTTAAAGTAATGTTCTGACATAAAACTCTCTTATAGTCAGTCATTCTCAAATTCTTAGTAATGGGCTTTGATACACCTTTAGCTTTATTAATGCATGCTTTTATTGACTCAACACAATAAAGTTTTGCTCTCAAGCCAACAAACTCAGTGATTACATCACCACCCAACTCATCTTTAAATAAGCCAGGAATCTTATCATGTAACTTAGGTATACAATAAGGATTATTAATGTCAAAGTTACTGGTATCAAATTGTATTATATTATCTTTCATATCTTTATAAAAATCGTGCGTATGTATTAAGTACAATAGACTATCAGTGTCTGTATAGCACAATTTGGCTTTTTTACCATACTTGTTTTTAATAAAATCGTAATGGAAATTATATACATGTTGTTTAGCATATTCGAGTACAGTAAACCCAATATAAATCGGTCTATCTAAAATAAGCTTTTCGGGATTCATTTGAACTGCAAGAAAATCATCACTGAACACACAAACGCTTTTTAAATTTGGTTTTGCTATCAGTTTTTCTGCACCTACTTTTTTATTTGTCCTATTATTATCATCATTCCAGCTATTCACCAATTTTACGTCAAGCTGTTTTCGTTTATTTTCGATTGTTTTACCAAATATCGAATTGTTCAAAAGCTTGAAGAAGTCTCTTTCAAACGATGTGGTAGCTGTTTGTCGCAATTGAGTATTTAAGTCTATATAGTCCTTCAAAAAGTTTTCTTGTTTAAATTTAAGTATACGATGAATTTTTCTTAAAATAAGTCCATTTTCTAGACATTCTTTTAAATACACATAATGTGTAATATAGTTGTATTTGTCATATAAATTTGCAATGAGCTTCTCTGTCTTTCCTCCTATGGGTATGAATTTTTCTGGAGCGAAAGGCAAATCGTTGTGTAATTTATGTAAATAATTAGGGTACGCGACATCAACTTCTAAAATGTAACCATATTCAGCATCATCAGGGATATTAGATAAGCAAAAATTATTTATTTCAGAAGTTGACATAAATTCAAAATCTGATATTGGTAATTTTTTCATCATAGCATATCCATAAAGATTATTACAGTCGAGATATATCAAATATGTCGATGGTTTAGAATAATCGAAATTAGGTGTGTAAATATTATTTGCTTGAGCATACCGATGAGAGCACTGTGCTAATCCACCGCGTATTCCTTTTTCAATCATGTTATACATTTCTAGATCATGAATTAACTCTAATTGTACACCAGTGTAAAGGAGCATAGCATCCCAACTTAAGCCGGGTGAACTTACATAATATGCAGGATCTAGATTATAATGTTGAAGACATATTTTTCTAAAGTTTTCAAATATATCGCATAATAATAGCACATCAGACTTTAAATATAAATCAGTATATTCACCAAGACTATTAATGGCAAATGTATTCCAAATGTTCTGTGCATGTGAATACTCGTTATCAGTAATATGCTTCATTTGCAAACTATTATAAAAACAACATTTTGTGGGCAGTTGTACGTCATTATATTTCTTCCATGAATCAATATATTCATAAGGATATATTCCTTTTCTTCTAATTAATTCAAATTTAGAGTCATCGGGAAAATGGACTCGTAAATTTATAAAATCACTATCTATTAAACTTTTACTTAGATTATCGAGACTGGTATTGAGGAATTGGAATGAATCTATGAATTTAATTTGCAAAGGCTTCTGTTTATCCGTTTTAATGATTTTTGTAATAGATAAGTATTTTTCTTTTGTTTTTGGAATTACCGTTATTTCACCTTCATGAACTGATAGTTCTTTAATAAATATGTGTGAGTCATATCCGGATAAGTTATGAAAAATTACAGGTATGAATGAACAGACTTTATACATTAAATTACATTGCGAATGAGCTGCACCTCTGTATTCTCCTGTAATATGATCGTGATCACATACTTTGTCACTAAATAATAGATTTTTACAAATATGACAGGTAGTTGCATCACGATAATTATGCATTTGTTCAGGAGTCATTGGTTTCATAGCTTTTTCTGTTATTAAAATATCATGTATTAACTTGGTTTCTTCAATTAATTTCTGAACAAACACTTGCACACAATTAGGTCCTCGATAAGTAACAAATTTATTGAGGCTACTATCATGATAACAACAAACATAAAATGCAAAACATGAAGGTCGATGCAATTTATGTTTTATGGTATTTTTGTTGGCATTTGTTTCATTAAAATTATAAAGTAGACTTTCAAAATCAGCATATATTACAAAGTTGATTTTTTGTTGTCTTTCGAAATGTTTAAACTGTAATTTGGTGTGTTTGTCTGGTAATAATGTCATAATTTTTGAACATGCATGGGTGTTGAACTTTATTTGGCTAGTAAAAAATTGTAGGCATGTTTCACATAAATACATCGAACCTTTACTTCGTGATACTTGACGTCTCACTAAACGTAAAAGGCTTTTTATTAAACAATAATGAGCTTTCTTATTTTTCTCAAAATACAATAAATTAATATGTTTATCTTTCTTTAAATTTGTTACATAGAGTGGGCCAGTTACTCTATGATATTCATCTAATCCATAGATATTAATACTTAAATATTTGTTATTAATTTCAAACAACTTGATGTCCTTAGAGGATGGTGGGAATGACATCCCATTTACATTAAATACTAAACTAAAATGTGGGTAAGAGCTTGTTCTACAAACATTATTTTTTGTTGGATATAATGCTGCTAAGATGCTCCATAAAAAACAATATTCATCATTATTTTTGATATTTATACAACTCTTTGTATTTTTAATAACTGCTGGCAAGTCTATATAAGAACCACCCCTCATCGGGGAATATTTATTAATATTAATTTCTAAATGACTAATGGATGTAAATGACCATCCAGATTCACAGTGCTCGAATTCGGTTAATTTCATTTTAAAAATCTCTTTTAAATTCAGATAAATATTATTCAAATCAGTACTTTTATAGAAAACTTCATATTTTGTATTAAATGACTTCAGCTGCTGCTGCTGTTCACCATATTTAGGTAAAACAAAGTATGCAAACAACTCAAAGTTTACTTTAATACAAGTATGTTTAATAAGCGATAACTCAATTACTTTGTATACATCATCTCGCTTGTCATCTAAGAACGCCTCTAGGAAGAGGTACTCGTCTTCTTTCGATGGGTTTAAGCGATATGTCATTATTCTGTTCTTAAAGGCTGTAGCTATTATGTCTATATGTTCAAATTTCGATTTTATTAAACAGTTAGATTTATGAATATTAGTTCGTTTATGATATCTGTATTCATGAATCGGTATTCCAATTTTACATTTATCACAATTAATATAACTGCCTGATGAATAAGAGGTGAGTGGTAGCACTGAAAAGAGAAACAATGCATGGTCTGATTCATATACATAGTAGTCTTATGCTAGGGATTAAATACAGTTTAATGTGTATAGCAATAGGTATATAATGATTAATAAATAATCAGATTTCTCTTTACCTATTTACTGATAAGAGTTTATAAACGTGGCTGCACAATTTTTAAATTCATTCCCTGTCTCTTTCACAAATTCACTTAAATGCTTCCAGGACTTTGAATCTAAATTTGTTTTATTTTTAACAGTTATTATAGCGTGTCTCCATCGGTTCATTGGTGGCACTCGTTCAATTTCCTCACAATCATAAATTTTTAATTCAATGAAAAAGTTTCCAGATTTTCCTTCATCTATTTGACGCGAGAATCCATTAGCCAACCTACGTGTTAGATATGAATAAATAGGTGCAGGATTTTTACCAGTGGGGGTGCTGCAATCATCGCTATCGGCTCCGAAGAGATCGCGGATCGTAGCCCTCGACTTCTGTTTCTTACTGGTTGGTTGACTAGTTGATGGCTGACTGCCTGTAGCTGAACTGCTCACAGGCTGGCTGGTTGATGCTTTTTCTGCAAACTTTCGCTTCTTATTCTTGGTCTTCACCGGGATGTTAACTTCTGACTCGTCTGAAGACGGGAATAATTGGTCAGCCATTTGTTTGGACCTGAAAACAAAGACATTCATATAAATAACTTATAACAATAATTTGTAGTATCTATCAATAAAATATGAAATATTTGAATAACAGGTTGATAGAATTTAGATACTATGTATATCATGAATGATTGCAAATTAGAATGAATTAATAGTGGAACGATTGAATAGTGGAACGATTGAATAGTGGAACGATTGAATAGTATAACGATTGAATAGTGGAACGATTGAATAGTTGAACGATTAAATAATAGGATTGCTGAATGATAGCACGAGTGCTTTTTAATCACGTATTAATAAATAATATAATAGTGACTTACATTTTGTAGGTACAGGATCCGATAGGCAGGTATACGTAAGCTCGTTGTGGTAATCACTTCAGCTCCGGTAGAGTATCTGCGGCATAGCTTTGAGAGGCAGTCTCTTAAATAATGGTAAATCTACGTCATATCATCCCGAATATGGTAACGGGCACGTGTTTCTAAAATGCTATGTCAGATCCCTGCATCCAAATACGATTGTCTTTTAAACAATATAGAATTACTTACTCCGCATATTATCCCGAATATGGTGCTGGCCACGTGTTGCTAAAATGCTGTGTCAAGAATACTGCACCCAAATAGATTTGTGTTTTATACAATATTGAATTACTTATCTCGGCTACACATCGCTGCGGTTAGGGTTGATTCTCACTATGACTGTTCAAGTTCAATAGTTTGTATTCAACTTTGTTTCAGAGTAAATCATTTGAAAACGAATTTATATTTATTTTGTTTAGCCATTCAGTTCAAACTTACTACATTAGGTAAGTACATAAACTCTTCAATTAAAGCTATCTAAACTGCATAAATTATAAACTAAATTAATATAGCGATAAAAGAAAAACGCTGAATTAAAATTTACGTTGAACTGTAAAACTAACATGTGACCATATGTACTTACCATATGCGAGAGCAAAATTCGTAATTATATAATATACGCCAATGCTCCTAGTGTGTAGTTTACCTTATATTTTAAGCAAAACCTCAAAGAGATGATTTAATGTTAATATTATATTGCGTAAGTAGTATGCGACTGCCATTGAGGTGTTTGGTTCGATTCCCGGATCGGAACAAATGTTAATGTGATCCATGAATGTATATTTTCTTAATTTTGGTCTTTCCTATGTATATTATCTATGTACCTATGTATTGAGAAATATATAAGTTTGTTTATCAGTTGTCTAGATCGCATAGCACAAGCTTATAGCTTGCTAGTAGACAATAAAATATTATTATCCTCTCTTCTGTTTGTCGAAAATATGCTTAGAAAAATGTTAGTGTTGATTGGTTTTCTTAAAATTAAGAGATATAATAAATGCAGATAAACCCGTGTTTAATGACAATGTGACATGGGTTCAAATTTTGATAAATATTAAGAAGTCAACGAATAAAAACCGCTGACATAGCTATATTGTGAATGAGGACATACTAATAATGTACCGCGACTAAGCTTGTTATATTTTCTCAGCGAGTTGTATGGAAAAAAACAATGAATAAAAGTACAATCATACATAATAGGTATATTTATAATATTGACTTCGTTAACATGTCGCGACGCGATGTTGGGTGGTATCAATTTCATCCATTTATGGCGACATTCCAACATCTATACTTCTCAAACAAATATATTGTTATGCTTACATTTAATGTTATTCCATCATTTGCTATAGTCTTGAACAGTGCGTTATAGGTGCAGCATAATGTCGGTAAGTTAAGATATTATCTTTCTTTAAGAGATAGTTAAATGTTGGCTAATACTAACCATCCAACAGAAACTGGTAACTGTAGAAAATGGATGCTAGCAATACAAGGGTTGGTAACTCTCACGTTGAAGATGGATCGCTATTAGTGTTTTAAGATTAATAGGTACGAAAATTAGTAGTATTCTAGCGAGATAATCTAAATATTATGTGTTAGAAATAAGTCCAAGCTGGTAGTGTAATTACTGTGATACGAATACGCAAGCTCTTGATCACAAGTCTGACGCCTTAACCGCTAGACGAGTGTGGTAGTAGCCGTAGTATTTCGTATTACAATTGTACATAATCAGATGGTTTTTCAGTACAAGGTAATTTAAGTAAACGTTTCTTTACAGGACAGTGAAGAATTATTCAATTTTATACCAGCCAACCAACCACCACAAAAATCTATGCAAAAAACGTTGGGTCTTACACATAAGAGACCAAATTCGGAGCAGAAAATGTATCAATTTATAAAAAAACCGGTGACACGAGGAATAAAAATAATAAAAATTGAGATATATGATGTGCACAGTGCCCCCAAATTAGGAGAACTGTTATGTGAGTGTGATGCGGATGTTTGTGCGCAACATGTAGTTAAAACTGTTTTATATGATGATATATACAATTGTGCCAGGCAACTAATAAATAAAATTCAGGACGAAATTGATCCAAAACCATAATAATAAGTACTTACCTACTAATATCTAGTAATTTATTGTTATGGCTTTGGATATATTTGGATAAAGATTTGTACTTAAATACTAAATAAATATATTTGTACATTCTAATAATCAAGAATTATTAATAATAAACGTTCTATAAAATATACCTATGTCTTTTTATTTCACTCAATATGTGTAGCTACAATGTAACTAAAGGCATACTTTAGTACTTAGACAGGTATGAAGCTGAGAGAGGTAATCTGAGCGCATGCCATTCTCGATAGTTCAATCACATAATCCATTGAGTTATATCACCTATATTGCTATAGATAACTTATAGACTAATTTTATCTCCGAAACTTGAAGTGATTTAATGATCGATTTATTCATTAAACGATCTGTTCAATGTTTTTGGCTTTCACATTATTTCAAATAGTAATTGATATTAGAATACTGGGCTGAATGATTGAATGGTAAAGGTTTTACGGTATGGACTCGAATAATTAGAATAGATAATAGTCTAGGTTTTGTAGACCTAACCCGAGCTTGAATGAGAATCATAGAACCCATACATACTGACTGAATAGATGGGATTGGGCGTTGACGGATCCAGAAAGTCTATCATGCATGATAGATAATTATTTGAATACTAGATTGAATAGTTGAATGGTTGGGAATTAACGAACCCATACATACTGACTGAATAGATGGGATTGGGCGTTGACGGATCCAGAAAGTCTATCATGCATGACAGATAAATATTTGAATACTAGATTGAATATTTGAATGGTTGGGAATTAACGAACCCATACATACTGACTGAATAGATGGGATTGGGCGTTGACGGATCCAGAAAGTCTATCATGCATGACAGATAAATATTTGAATACTAGATTGAATAGTTGAATGGTTGGGAATTAGCGAACCCATACATACTGACTGAATAGATGGGATTGAGCGTTGACGGATCCAGAAAGTCTATCATGCATGACAGATAATTATTTGAATACTAGATTGAATAGTTGAATGGTTGGGAATTAGCGGTTTATGGATCTCCTCTGATCCAGAAACCCTAATTCCCAACTACTAATATTTAATATTGTATATTAGGAGACCTGCTAGCAGACTACATGCAGTCATTGACACGTAAATAATAGTTTTTGACTAGTCCCTTGAAGGTGTGCAACGATTGTGCACGTCGGATATTCCCTGGCAACGCATTCCACAAGCGAACTGCTTGGATAGTGAACGAATTGTCCATAAAATTAGTTGTGTGGGCAGGCATTCTTAATGTCAAATTCTCCGATGACCGCAAACTTCTAGAGTGGGCGACATTCATGAAACTAAAGCGTTTTTTTAGGTATAAAGGAGTAACAGGATTAAAAAGGATACTATATAATATGGAGAGGATATGAGCATTCCGGCGAAGGCGGATAGGCAACCACTTGAGTCTTTTGCGGTATTCAGAGATGTGATCATATTTACGTAAGCCAAATATGAATCTTATGCAATAATTCTGGAGTCTCTCAAGTTTGTTTAGTTGGTCTACGGTGAGATCTAAATAGCTGGCATCGGCATAATCAAATAAAGGAAGAAGAAGTGATTGTACAAGCGCAATTTTGGTTGTAGTTGGTAACAAATTTCTCAATCTGCGCATGGACCCCGATGCAGCGAATATTTTTCGTCTCAGCTCCTGTAATTGAGTACCCCAAGACAAGCTTTCATCTAGATGTATACCCAAATTTTTAACAGATTTACTGTAAGGTACATAAGTTCCATGACAGGTTATTTTTGGAATCAGTGTCCAATCAATTCTTGAAACCATCCATTGGCTGCCAATTATTATAACCTGGGTTTTACTCGGATTTACCCTCACTCCGTACACACCAGGCATTTTGTACACGTTGGATGGCTTTATGTGTGTATGAGTTTAATCTACGACTAAAAACGGGGCTGCAGTAATTGAACAGGGAGAGAACAAGTGAATCTGCAAGTTTTAAACGAATTTCTTCTGATAAATACTGCCTTATTTTATATAGAGATTTAAGCCTGAAAAAAGCGTTACTAATTTTACAATTTATGTGTTCTATGTATTTTTGTCCCTCGTCTACAACCAGACCTAAGTTGCGAGCTGTTTTAACTTGCTCTATTACGTTGCCATTAATGGTGATCTTTTCGTTGCATGCTATTACCGATCTAATCTGATGTTTTGTACCTAATACCAGCATCTGAGACTTTAGGGGGTTGAGGGCTAAACAGTTTCTTTTTGACCAATTTGATATCCTTTCCAGATCGTTGTTAATGTTTTTTATAGCTTGTTCAGTATCTTTGCCTTGAAATGAATAGTATAACTGTGTGTCGTCGGCGTACAGATGATGTTTGCAATAATTTATATTTTGAGGTAAATCCGCAGTAAATAATGAGAATAGAATAGGGCTTAATAAGGAACCCTGTGGTACCCCACGCTTGTTTTGTCTAAGGGCCGAATATTTCTGTTGACCGTCACCACCATCGGTTACTACCATTTGCTCTCTATCATACAAAAAAGATCTGAACCACTCGCATGTTTTATCGGAGAAGCCGTAATGCTGTAGTTTATCTAAGAGTATTTCCGGAATGAGACAATCAAAGGCGCGGGAGTAGTCAAGCAGTATCATGATACTACTTAAACCATTATCTGAAGCCTCGGTCAGATCGTCAGTTATATTTAGCAGTGCAGTTTCAGTGCCATGGCTCTTTCGAAATCCTGATTGGTATTTTGGTATTTTTCGTTTTGATCTAAAAAATTTAAAACTTGGTTAAGCACGACTTTCTCAAGGACCTTAGATAGAACTGGTAATATCGAAATTGGGCGCAGGTCTTTCAGTTGTTCTGCGTGATTCTTTTTAGGAATAGGTCTTACTAAAGCTCTCTTTCAACATGCAGGGAAGCTTTGAGTTTCAATAGATTTATTAATAATATTAGTAATAATTGATAAAGTAACATTTAGAGTAAGATGAATCATTTCTATATTTAAGTTATCATGACCTACAGCTTTGGTTTTAATGGAATTTAATATTTTGGATACTTCTAATTGTGTTGTTGTCTTAAGGTTAAACTTTTCCTGTAAATTAGATATACTGCTGAAGCCGCCGAGTGCATTCCCGACCATGCTTGATCTGCTTATAGGAGGTAAATCTAGAAAGTGATCGTTGATATTATCTGGATTATTTAAGAAATCTGGTATACTATTTGGGGTTGAGGTACGTGGAGCAATATTTCTTTTTAAATTTTGCCATAGGGTGGCTGGTTTGTGTAACATATCATTAATAGAACTATTAAAGTACGCTACTTTCTCTCTTTCTATGGCAGATGTTACAAGGTTTCTTAAGTCTTTATAATATTTTATAGCTGCGTCGGTTTTTGTTTTACGAGATTTCACATAAGCTTCATCCCGTAAGCTCATCATGAGCTTAACTGTATCTGTGAGCCAAGGTGTCGGTGTGTCTTTATAAAAAGTTTTTTTTTCGGTGCATGGGCGTCAAACAGTAACAGCATGTAGTCATTGAACATAATTACCATTTTATCAACGCTGTCAAGAGAGTTTATTTCGTACCAGGGTTTGGATTCTAAATCAACAGTAAAATTTTCTAAATTAATATCTCTCAATTTACGGTTAAATTTAATTTGTTTACTAGGTTTTGGTTTCTTAATATTATGATCGACGAGTACCATAGCGTGATCACTCAGTAAGGGGTTATGAATCACCTGAATACCGCGACACCTAGATGCACTATCGGTCATAATAACGTCAATAATTGTTTGTGTGGTGTCCGTTATTCGAGTCGGTTCCGTCACAAGTTGCTGCAAGTTATTTTGTCTACAGAAGTTCAGTAGTTCTCTCGCGCCTTTTGAATCCGTTAGACCTTTAACTTAGTTAGACATTAACTACAATAACACTATTCTACACAAACATTCAGTCTGTAACCTCTAAATTGGATCTGTTTCTCACAGTCAACTCACTGAAACCCACTGTGATCATAATCACTGAAACATGGCTGAAGCCAAACATATCTGACTCCATGATAAAATAGCTGGATATGACATATATAGAGATGATCGGATTGGCAAGCGAAGTGGAGGAGTGGCAATAGGTATACATCTCAAATAAAACTAACTTTATGATGGCCACACTGAATACGGACTACAACATAAAACTAGAAAACTCTGAATGGTTATGGTTAGATGTTAAAATTGGAAGAACAAAATTTTTGGTTTGTGGAGTTTATCATGGACTTGATTCTACTTTGGAACAGGATAAAATGCTGCTTGATCAAATTAATCTTGCATCTGAAAAAAACACAGTTATTGACATGGGGGACCTAAACTATCGTGGTGTTAAATGGCCACTTGAAGATTGTGGATATGTAACTCCAAGAGAGGATAACTTCATACAGTGGTTTAAGAGCAGTAATCTCGAACAGTTAGTGGACAGACCTACCAGATATCGTTCTTGGAAACAAGGAAACCAGCCATCGTTCTTGGACCTGATCCTTACAAATGAGGACTCATTGGTGGCTTCTGTGGACCACCAAGCACCGATTGGTAAGAGTGATTGTCTACTGGCTACAATTGAACTCCAAGACCTCAAGAATACCAGCAAGACATCTACCAGGTTCAACTACAGGCAAGCGGACTATCTCAAAATGAATGAAGAGCTACAAATTATGATGACTCAGAGCTCAACCAACCTAAACTGTGTGGAAAGTCAGTTTGAATTTCTACTTCAGACACTTAAAAAAGGTGACTAACTTGTATGTGCCAAGGACAATGTTAAATCTTCACAATACAAATAAACCTTGGATATCAAAAGACACTAAAGAACTTATCAGACAGAAATTATTACTATGGAACAAATATACTCTTACTGGACTGGACGAAGCTTACAATGATTGTAGAAAGGTAAACAATAAATTGACAAACCAAAGCAGGAAAGCACGACTAAGCTATGAAGAAAGCTTGCTACAAGCAGGACCAAAGAAATTTTACTCCTACATCAGACAACAGATTACATCTAAAGTTAGCATACCAAGTGTCTTGCAGAATAAACAGGGGAAAATAGTGACAGGCGCGCAAAATATTGCTGAAGTATTTGCAGACCAGTTTGCTAGCGTCTATCAGCAAGAACCATTGACCGAACTGCCCCGACTGAATGTGTCACTCAGAGTTAGAGATACTATAGATGACCTAACATTTACTAAAGCCAAAGTCCAACAGGCTGTAGCTCAATTGAAATTAGATTCTTCACCTGGCCCAGACAACTTGCCAGTCATTATATTACAAAAATGTGATATCTATGACTATGACCACCTCGCGACGATTATGCAGAAGTCATATGACACTGGCATCTTGCCACAGCAATGGAGAACTGCGAATGTGACACCAATATTCAAGAAGGGAAGCAAGTTACAACCATCTAATTATAGACCAATAAGCCTGACTAGCGTAGTTTGTAAAGTTATGGAGAAAATAATAGTGGCACACATTCGTAGCTTCTTCAAAAATCAAAGCGTCATCCCAGAGCAACAGCATGGCTTCTGTCCACACCGCTCCACGGTGTCTAATTTGCTATCATGCTTGTCGTCTTGGACTGGTAGCTATAATAGGAGAGAACCTGTTGACGTAATATACCTGGATTATGAGAAGGCCTTTGATAAAGTTCCAACGACACGATTGCTGAAGAAGCTTGAATGTGTTGGAATAAGGGGAAACCTTTTAAAATGGATTGAGGCATTTCTGCGAAATAGGACATTCCGAGTGAAAGTGGGAGAGACACTGTCCGGTGAGCGGCAAATACACAGCGGTGTGCCTCAAGGCTCAGTGCTGGGCCCTGTGCTATATATAATTTACACGTTCGACCTCCCACAGAGCCTGAAAAGCCAAGTCAGTATATTCGCAGACGACACCAAAGTCTTCGCTAACCCACTGATTGACCATGACCAACTCCAAAGCGATCTCAATAAAATTGCGAAGTGGTCGAAAGATTGGCTTATAAACCTTAACAGCACTAAATGCACTGTTTTGCATATAGGTAGTCGTAACCCACACCTCACCTATAAATTAAACGATGTGAAACTAAAAGAAGTCAAATCGCAAACTGATCTGGGAGTGATAATTGCAGATGATCTCCAATGGGAGGAACACATAAATAAGATAGCTAAAAAAGCAAATGGCTTGGTTTATCTAATATGGAAAGCCTTTGGAAATCTAACACCTGACATGATGTTGAAGATCTATAATACCTATATACGACCCATCTTGGAATTCGCTTTCCAAGTTTGGAGTCCTTACTTTGTCAAGGACATACAGTTATTGGAAAAGGTGCAACGTAGCTTTACAAAAGTTCCTAGACAACTGAAGGGACAACCATATGAAGATAGACTGAAGCTGCTAAAGTTGACATCTCTCAAGGAGCGTCGAGATCGTGGTGACCTCATAGAAACATACAAGATCTTGCATGGACATTACGACTTGCGGGATTTTCAGAAAATGCTTATTTTTAACACTAATGATCGACTACGGGGCCACCGCCTCAAACTCTGCACCAGCCTCTCTAACAACAACCCACACAGGCACTTTTTCAGTAATAGAGTGGTTAGAGAGTGGAACAAGCTGCCTAACGATATCATATCAGCACAAACTGTGAATCAATTTAAGAACAAACTGGACATATTTTTAATTAATAGAAAGGAGAAAATGACATAGAATGACATGATACAGGCAACTATCAGTTGAAGCAACTGCCTGCCTGATTTATCAGTAATAATAATAATAATAATGCAAGGCAGTGGATTTTCATATTTAAAGATACTTGCCACTGCTTTTGAAGACATTAATAAATAAAATAGTACACTATTTGTTTTGTAGTTTCAGCGGGGCAGTGTGGTCGAGTTTATTCGACGCAATCTTAGTGTTATATGGTCTAAGGACGCAATGCATGCCAAAAGATAAAGCCGAATAGCGTGCTCAGTGCTGTTGCTGTCACTGTCAAGTGTCAATGCTGTCAATGCTGTCATGCTGCTCTGCTGATTGAATGCCCAATCAGCTGTTTGTTTATTTATATAATTTAAGAATTCACAGGGAATTTAGATTTTATTAAACGAAATGAGCTTATATCAAAATGTTTTCTTACGTCGGGCTAATCGTTTGCTTAGATCTATTGATAAAGCTTACTTAGCAAATAGCCGGTTGGTGTCTGCGTCGACTCAAATTACTTCTATCAAAGAAAGGTTAAAAGAAGGGCCAGGTTTGAAAGATTTTATCATTGGAAACTCTGAACCGATACTCACAGAACATCCTCATATACCTTACTTGTTAAATCATCATAAAATAAAGGATAAGCGAAAGATTTTCTTTGATGTATATGGTTGTCAAATGAATTTGAATGATACTGATATTGTTTGGTCTATTTTGAAAAAAGAGGGCTTTGAGAAGACAGAAGTGGAGAGTGAAGCTGATATATTTCTAGTGATGACTTGTGCAATAAGAGAAGGTGCAGAAACCAAGATTTGGCATCGCTTGGACCACTTGAGAGGGCTCAAGCGACGGGCCAAGAACCGTAGTGTTAAAATAGGTTTGTTGGGATGTATGGCAGAGAGGTTAAAAGAAAAATTAATTGAGAAAGAGAAAGCTGTTGATATTGGTAAGTATATGCATTGAGAAACAAAGTAAATGTTTCTGTGACACAATAATATTAAATAAATAGGAATTGATAACAAACAAGCATTACATAATGTATTATAAATTTCTGGATGCCATCTATATGCCTGCCTGCATAGTTATAGTTTAAAACTATTTCAAAATCTGAGAAAGTGCTAGAAATATCATTTTCATTCAGAGTTGAGTATTGTCCAGTCAAAACAGAGACTAATTTGAATCATCTAGATCTATTTTTCTTTATTTTTTAAAATGTACTGTTTCCAGTTGCTGGCCCCGACAGTTACAGAGATTTGCCAAGGCTGCTGGCACTCACAGAAAATGGTCAAACAGCGGTCAATGTGTTATTGTCATTGGATGAGACATATGCAGATGTGGTACCTGTGCGATTGAATCAGGATAGCGTGTCAGCTTTTATGTAAGTTCATTGCTTTTAGGGTTCAGTACCCAAAGGGTAAAAATGGTACCCTATTAGGCACTAGGCCAGTGATGGGCAAACTACGGCCCGCGAAAGCATTTAATCCGGCCCGCAGACGGTCCTTCGACATGTATACCTACTTAGTATATGGCCCGCGATAACTTTATTTTGACGGTCCAGAAGTATGAAACATGAAAAGAAATGTCATACGTCCCACACGCCTACCATAGCAGAACCTTCGAATAGCAGTTATTCAATTTTTTTTACTTTTGCAAGTGTACTGTACTGTAAAGTTTTTACATATCGTTAAAAGTTTCAGCACAAAACTCCTTTTTTACCCATAATTCTGGCCCTCCCCTGAAATTTCTTAATATTTCTGGCCCCCATTAAAAATGTTTGCCCATCACTGCTCTTTTGACTTTTTGCCCGCGACGTAATAAAGACCGCGTCTGCCCGTCGATGCCCGCGACCGCACCGCGAACATAACACCCAGGACTGGCGGAGGCAGTCAGTTCACGACGTTCGTTCTAGCGAAGAGACTGAGATAGCCGCCCCGCGCCGCTATCAGCGTTACTTCATACAAACTGGTTTGTGTGATCCATGGCGGGTAGCCGCACCGCCACTGCCCGACGGGCACCTGCGGTGCGGTCTTTTTGCCCTTTATGTGCGTTGGTAGTATAGGATTCCCTTAGCGCCATCATGCGCGATGTAATTGCTTGGCATTTCTCAGTCTGTAAGTCGCCAGACTCTATGACATGAACCGTCATAGCTAGACAGTTGAAATTTAGAAGATTACATATAATGTACTTTTGTTGCCACTTTTCACATAAAACATAAAAAAATACGCAGAGCCTGCTGGCATCCAAATAATAGTAATAGTACAACCGAATATTATGCAACTTTTGCAATTTGCTGAGCTTCCACTCCATTTAATTAGTCGGCTTTGCAACTGCCGACTTACGGCAGTAAGCATCTTTGCTGATGACACGATGCCGAAAAGGAGAGAGACGCAAGAGTAGCAAATAAAAATGGCTTTGTGCCGATTTTCGCATAACAAATACCTATATGTAGCAGGTAGTATGATGTGTCGAATTGAAAGTGAAACAGAACAAGTTCCGTAATTGCTTTGGGTTGATTCTAATTACATACATACATATAGTCACGCCTTCATCCCCGAAGAGGCAGGCAGAGGCACAGTATATGCCCACATCTCAACCTACACTGGTCCGCTTATTACCTACGCAATATCTGAATATTCTTAATTTTAATTTCCTTAGCTCAATAATGCGTGGTTGCGACAACATGTGTACCTACTGCATCGTACCGTTCACTCGGGGCCGTGAGCGATCTCGACCCGTCTCCTCTATAGTGGACGAGGTGCGACAGTTGGCTGACCAGGGCGTGAAAGAAGTCACGTTATTGGGGCAGAATGTGAACAGTTATAGGGATGTGTCTCAGGCTACTGAGAAGTTGAACACACATATGGCGAAAGGTAAGATTTCACAGATACCTACTATTTGACGCCGTTTTTTAACTCGGGAAATGCTTGTTGTGCACCATACATTTTATTCCCGTAATAAGTTACTAGTATCGTCACCCATAGTCCATGGGAGATGAGAACGGGAACTGCATTCCAAGCAGTGGAAGCCGCGGACGCCATTTAGTCCCTACTAATATTATAAATGCGAAAGTAACTCTGTCTGTCTGTCTTTCTGTTACGCTTTCACGCCTAAGCGGCTGGAGTGATTGAGATGCAATTTGGTATAGGGATAGTTCGAGGTCCTGGGAAGGACATAGGCTTATTTTTAACCGATTGCGCAAAAGGAGGGTTATGATTTTACGCGATAACGACTTCTACGCGGTCGAAGCCGCGAGGAACAGCTAGTATTCTCAGGGCCTGATTTACCCATAAGCTAACTAAGCTGAAGCTTAGGGCGCCAGGACAGAGGGGGCGCCTCGCGGAGGGCTAGGCGCTGGGCTGTGAGTTACGGTACTCCATAGGAGCACACTAAACGTCTGTCAATTCTAAACAGATTGTAACAACTACTAACTACATCTCAAACATTTTGTAACAGCCAGTTTGGGAACACCATTATACTGATTAATATTTGGTAATTTAGTGAAAATAAAAAAAAAAGTGCGTTAAAATTAAATTCCCGCGCCCCGAAACAATAGTGTGAGACTGCACTGTTGAGGCGGTGAAAACGCGCATGGAGGGAGAAGTGGCTGGAAATACACCATGGCAGCACTAAGTGAGATATTAAACATGTTCAAAATTGATGTCAGATTGATCACAAATATGACCTATTTTCATACGAATTTACAAAATACAACCACAAAATCTTCAATACGTATTACAGACAGCATTGTTTAAACTGAAAACATATTTAGCCAAAATGCTAGAGTAAGAAATAATACACCAGTCTTTTTTTTTTTTTTTTATACATTCCAAATACAAACTATCCTATGGGTATTTCAGACATAATATTATAGATATAAAATACATTTTGAGAAAATTGCAACCACCAATCACGGCCGTGACCATCGCTCATAAGATTTTAAAACATTTCACAGCCCAATCTGTCCTTTAAATAGCACAGACATACACAATTTTCTTGGTCAGAAAAATATATTCAGTAAGTACCTACTCTAAGAGTCTTGGTCACGTCCGTGACCAACACTAATAAATACGATTTTTATACATTTAAACATTAAACTTTTGAAGAAAAAAAAAGACCTATATGACTTTATACATTCAATCGTCAAATTGTCCTACGTGTAGTACATACATCTATACAAATAAATAAAATTGGAGTGTCTGTTTGTAATACAAAAACAACCACTTTCCACCACATGCACATGAATGCATACACGGTTCACATACCAAAATATTTTAATTTCTTTTTCTTTTTTTTTTCTTTTCTTGTCTGTCTGTCTGTTTGTTCCGGCCAATCTCTGGAACGGCTGGACCGACCTGGACGGGACCCTCACTGGTGAGGGCAGATAGCTTATGTGATAATATGAGAATGTCCGTGAATTTATTTATTATTTATTTATTTATTTATCATTATGACTTTTTATTTTTTGTCTTAGGTTAAACTGTTTTGAAAACTTTCCAATAAACATTCATGTACATTCCTTTTGAATACGCTCTTTCTCTTGGACGAATTTTGAAGAGACGAGGGCAGTTTGTTGTAAATCTTAGGGACCATATACTTCCGCATTCTTTTACCATAATAATTACGAAACAACGGCACGTGCAGCGCATTACTACCCTCCCGCCTAGGACGTTGTTTGTACGACTTGTACACATCACTGCCGTACTGTTCTATAGCTATTAATAACTTTACCTTCTCATGCACTGGCAGCATCTTACATTTCAAGAACAGCTGTTCATAGCTATTATGGAGTGTCTTACATTCTTTTTTGGCATTTTTGTCTACTAGAAGTTTCATAAACCTTATTTGTATCAGTTTAATTTTATCTAGGTACGATTTGAATGTACAGCCATAACTAGACAATCCATATGAAAGAATCGAATCTACCAGTGCATAGTACACTGTGTACAAGGTTGCCCTATCAAGTATCACACTAAGTCGGTGGAACTGCACAAGCACCGCAGTAAGCTTATCGCATACGGTTCTTATCTGAATCTTTCACGAGAAACTAGTGTCCACAACCAAGCCGAGGTACCTGTAATGCTCCACTACCTCCACACGTCCGCACGCGCACGCCGCCCCCGGGCTTATGTTATGCATACAGCAGTGTGACCATATCAGAAATGGCGAATCTGCCACAGACTGGGCAAAAAATCTGCCAGAATCTGCCACACTTGTAGCCAAAACTGCCAAAAATATTAAAATTCACCTGAGAGAATATTCTTTCGCACGGAGCGTTGGACATCCGCAAACATAATAACGCTTTCGCGAAATTCGTTATGTTTGAATATTTTGTAGCCCTTTTCGGGTTCAGAATTTTTCCAATCGCTCCCCAAAATTTGTCTACACTCAAAATTGTGCTGGTGGTGCTATTACCACCTAACTCTAACAAGTTTCTTACATTTTAATTATTTTTTTAAATATGGAAAATAGAATTGGTTTCGAGCAGGATTCGAACCTGCGCCTTCGGCGAACCGTGCCGACGCGTAAACCACTCCGCAACAAAATTTATGATCAGTTAGCATACTAATTGCTTTTCAATAATAATCTTAATTTTAATTAAATTTTATATGTCGAAGTTCGTCGTCAACTTTTTGAATGTTGTTTTCGGCTTATATGTTGGAAAAATATATGCAAAGTTTAAAGTTAACGTATGTTGGAAAATATAGGTATGCAACGTTTAAAGTTAACGTAATTACATCACTTTTAAGAGATGAATTCATTGAAATTTCAGATTAGTTAATCTATACATGCATACAAATAAATAAAATTGGAGTGTCTGTTTGTAATATTAAAATAACATGCATATGAATGTACCGCAGTACACGTACAAAAATAAATATCTTTAAAATTTTTGTCTGTCTGTCTGTTTGTTCCGGCTAATCTCCGAAACGTCTGGACTGATTCGGACGGGACTTTCACTGGCAGATTTCTTATGTAATAAGGAATAACTTAGGCTACTTTTATTCCGGGAATAAGTTCCCACGGGAAGCGGGAACGGGAACAAATTTTACGCGGGCGAAGCTGCGGGCATCAGCTAGTCAATGATAATAATTCGTTACACAGAACCGCACACAATACATATCAAAAGAGAAAGAAATAAACTCGAAAGTTGATTGGACACTAAATCAATAAAGAATATAAGAATATGAACTCTATTTCGGTTTGATTACAAATTCATAATCTTAAGATGCATTTGTTTATAAACAGAATAAGCGGGAAAATTCCCGTATAATTTGGCCATGAAACAGAAGATTTCAGTTTGATAAAATAATGTGTAATCTAATTTTATATGAAACCTGATGTAATTACTTTAAAAAAAAAGATGAATTCATCGAAAATTCATATTAGATAATGTGAATTTTCTTAAAATATTTTAAATCTGCCACTTTAGTAAATCGTCCGCATGATCTGCCACAGACAAAATTTAGGAGCAAAATCTGCCAAAATGGCAGAAATCTGCCACAAATGGTCACACTGGCATACAGTCATAGCTATGACCTATTATGCATGGCGCTTTGTCTGCGCCCTTGAGATACAGAGAGCGAATGTATATACATTTTGTTTTACTGAAATTAATAATAATGCCATTATCATGAGCCCATTTTATTATGTTAGTAAAGTCTTCCTGTATTTTATTTTCAACGATGCAAAGTTCTTTACCCGAAGATACCAGACATGTATCGTCTGCATACATATAAATATGAGAATTTTTCACCACGTTCGACATACTATTAACGTGCATCATGTAGCCCACGGGACCAAAGACCGAGCCGGTCGGCACGCCGCATGTAACCTGCGTGAGCTCCCCTCCCACCCCGTCAATGACTGTCTGCAGCGTTCTGGCTTTGAGATATGAGTGGAACCACTTATTCAATGGTCCTGAGACTCCGCACTCTTTCATAGCCTGTAGTAGTTGACAAGTTTCCAAAGTATCGAAAGCTTTTTTGAAGTCTATAAACAGTACCACCACATGCTGACGCTGGTTCAGACTCCCATTGACGGAGTCAGTAAACTCCCGTAAGGCTGTCGCAGTACTCCGCAACCTTCTAAAGCCATGTTGCACGTCACTTAATATGTTATATTTTTCTAGAAATGGGCTCACTTGATTTACTATAAATTTCTCAACTATTTTATTAATTACCGACAGAATAGCTATCGGCCTATAATTTGAATAATCAAAGTGTGATCCCTGTTTAAAAATGGGCCTAATTAATGCTACTTTAAGCTTCTCCGGATAAACTCCTCTCTCAACACACATATTAATAAAGTGTGCCAATACAGGACTAATGTTACATTGGATCAATTTAATATCTCTTACTCTAATCGCATCTGAACCCGGCGCCTTATTACAGCTTAATTTATTTATAATTTTTTCTATATCTTGTGTTTGAGCTTTTTGGTATCGTAATGATACCTCACTGCCCGTGACATAGCTAGATCTGTCAAGAAATTTATGATCACATACATGTTTAATGTCTAATATTTCTTTGGTAAAACATTTGGAAAAATTATTGCATATGGACATTGTACTTTCTGTCTTACCCAGGTATTTCATGACAATACTATCTACCCCCTTTTTTTCTTTTCCTATCCATTCATTGATTTTAGCCCAAACTTTTTTCACATCTTTATTACATTTTAATATTTCTTGTTTACGAAAGTTATTTTTAGCTTTATTAATGCATTTATTTACTTTATTTCTATATTGATTGTATTGCAATTTTAAATTCATATCATTTGGTTTACTTTTACGCAGCCTAAATAATCGATCCCTGTCCCCTATCATGCTTTTAAGTTTTTCTGTAATCCACGGTTTACATTGTCTTTTTTTAATTACAGTAAATTGAATATTGGCATCTCTATATATGCTGGAAAACAAATTAGAAAGTTGTTCATACAAATAAAGTGGGCAGTTACAGTCCAAGAAGCTCTCCCATGACACTTCCGAGAGCTTTTTTGCTACAATTTTATTACTCACTATAGAAAGAGATTGTCTGTCACTTACGAGGTTACTCGGTGCACTGGCTATATTAACTCCTATAAGATAGTGATCCGACATTTTACATGTTAGAACATATGCCGAGGTAGGCTGCACTGTTCGAACCCACGCGTGGTCAATGCACGTTCTCGTCACCAAGTCACCCAAAACTTCCTCTCGCGTGATGTCGTTGATAGCGCATTCCAGACCAAGTTCGGACATGTTATTCATATACTGGGTTACATTACTGGAACCTTTCTTGGGTAATATATCAATATTTGTGTCCCCTATTAATATAATTTCCTGTCCTCGAGGGATGCTGGACATTAGTTGGTGAATCTCTCTTATAAATCCAGGTTCATCTGTAATGGGGGGCTTGTAAATTACTACAACATGCATTATTATTCTTCCCTTTTGTTGTAGTTGGCCGTGGATGACTTGTGAATTTCTGCAGCTTATAGTAAGTTCAACTCATCTGTGCGCGCGGCCCTATGTGTGGGTAAACCTCGTATAAACACAGTGACTTCGTGTGCGTGACAAGAGGTACAGTGAAGTACAAAATAAAAAACTCTTGTTTCACTAAAATAAAAACTTAATGGTGAAATGTATGGTAAACATATTAATATGTATCGCTGCTAGAAGAATAAAATTAAGAAATTTAAGGATTCGCTGCTCTCTACAACGCTAATTATAAATCCAGGTTCCATATCAAAATGTCCATTGTATTCTTCTACTTACTTTGTATTACGCCACATCTTTTCATCAATTTGAACTAAACGTTCGTTTATTAATTTCATTATTCCCATCACATTTTGTTCGATGTTAAGCGAAGCATAATTTTTGTTTTTCAATTCCTCCTACATTTTCGATTGCGTTGAGTTCAGGATGATACGGTGGTAACCGAAGTTTTAAGCCATATGGCTGAAGTATGTCATAAATCTTATAATAAACTAGCTGACCCTTGCAACTTCGTTTACGTCACATAAGGTGTACGAAAGGAGAGGTATTTCTTCATCAGACTCATCAAGCAGCGTGTAAAACTGCCCTGCCCTCTGACAAAGGAACCGCGCAAAATATCGGGATCAAAAGTATCCCAGCACCTTCTTAGGATCATAAGCTCAGATTGTACCAAGTTTCATTTAAATCACTTCAGTAGTTTCAGCGTGATACTTAATCGGAATACAGACAGACAAACATAAATTTTTTAAATTACATTTTCGGCTTCAGTATCGAATAGAGAACGCCTTACAATTAAAATTTTCAAATTATCTTCCATGTACAGACTATCGACCAATAACAGTTTTTTTAGATGTTTAGAGTGAGAGTCTTTTTACTTTTTAAATCAAGTCATACAGTGAATTTTTTGTCATATTTGCTGTATAAGCAATGTTTTCTTCTGTCGACCATCTCTGCATTTCTATTTTATTTTGCATTAGAATTTGGGCTCTATCATTTTCTGACTATTCTGTAGGCCTTTATAAGTTACACAATTTTACCATACATAATTTTGGGTACTCATACTTTTCATCGAAAACAGTTCACCGAAAAGACACTTCATCGAAAACACTTCATCGAAAACACTTCGCCGAAAACAGTTCATCGAAAACACTTCATCGAAAAACACTTTTTCGAAAACATTTTACCGAAAAAGCATTTCCTCGAAAAACACTTTTCCGAAATAACACTTCACCGAAAATCATTTATCCGAAAGACAGATCATCGAAAACACTTCCTCGAAAAGCAGATCGCCGAAAACACTTCTCCGAAAGACAGATCACCGAAGACACTTCTTCGAAAGGCAGATCACCGAAAACACTTCTCCGAAAGGCAGATCGCCGAAAACACTTCTCCGAAAAGTGACAGAGAGTTGTTTACACGCAAACACTTCCCCGATGATAGCTTCCCAAACGAAACTTCCCGATAAAGAAATTCCATAGCGAAGACCAGATGTTGATTTATGAAAAGCAGTAATCACAAAGTCATCCCCAAGACTTCAGAACTAATTCATGAATTTTCTGTCAGAAAAGTTGCTTTATATTAGTAACCTTTAAATTCTAAGAAAAAGATTGAATCATCTTGAATATATATTAAAAAATACATTGTGAAATACCTCAACCTCAACATTTCAGCTGATTCACGCCCTTCGGGAAGGATACCGAGGAAGTGTTTCCGTGTAAAAGTCGTTCGACATCTTTTTCGGTGAAAAGTCATTCGAAGAAATGTTTTCGGTGAAGTGTCGAAGATTTATGAGAGAATCAGAACAATAATTTGGAGCACTTCTGCTATAACCGCACAGCATAGTGTGTATCAAGTCTGACCTGAGGCGCGCTGGTAGCGGGTACGAAACCTGGATTTCTTTTTCTTTTTGTTTTTATTTTACTTTCTGTGATTTCTGTAGTTTTTAAAATATTATTATTCATTTTTTGTAGTGTGTTAATTTTTTTTTAATCTATCCTTTTTTTGAACGAATCGCTCATTTTTCAATAGTCACTACACTACTTTGGACTAGATGGCGTTGTGTGCCATTTCACTCATTTAATATTATGTATGTGTATCATTTTTGATTGATGGGTATTTAAGTAATTATGAAACAATTGTATTTAATGACCTAATATTGTCAAGTTTTCGAGGTGTTATTCCCAGTGTTTTCTACCTGCGAGGACGATATTATAATTTCCGTAGAAATGGACAATAGGGTCTGCAGGTAAGATATATAATGTTTCTGTAGAAAATTATGAAACGAATTTGTTTGTTTTTTTCAACGTTAATATCAAGATTTTACATTATGAAAACTCACTCACTTGTACTATTCCACAACTTTTATTTTAATTTTAACACTAACTTTTGACATTACTAATGTCAAAAGTTAGTGTAAACACCTTTGAGAATGCTATAATAGCGAAACCGGTTAGGTATTATTAAAATTAAAATAAAAGTTGTGGAATAGTACAAGTGAGTGAGTTTTCATAATGTATAACAAGTTCCATCAAGTGCCAACAATCAAAAGTATAAAGGATATCAAGATTTTAGTTGTTGCAAAAGTTTAGGTATCAGTTGGTAAGTAGGTAATCCATTCATGAACTTGCCTTGACGACAGTACCTACCTACCTAGCTGAACTCAACCCCATGAGGTTTAGCAATTTATCGATTTTCCACGTAATGTAGGTACCAAGTCACATTATTACACCTAATTTCCTCTTCCTCAGCTACGCTGTGGTACCTATTGTAAACGGTATAAAAGAGTCTTAATTAATGCAATATGATCTGCTATTATGATAGATAAATAATATCTTAACATAGTTTAATAAAATTAAAAGTAGTGCCATCTATCTATTAATTATTCCTAAGTTTTAAACGTGTGCCACAAGATGGCGATAATCACAATGTCCTCCTAGTGATAAAATTGCGATAATTACGTTGATGCCGCATAGATGGCATTAGTATTAAATTAATTTCGATAATTTAATCTAGTTTCTTGCTTTTTAAATTAATATAACTAATCAGTGAAGCTTAGGTAATGTAGGGGAAACTGCACTGGTCACTGAAGTACTACGGAAATTATAATATCGTCCTCGCAGGTAGAAAACACTGGGAATAATACCTCGAAAACTTGACAATATTAGGTCATTATATAATAATAATAAATATTCACGGACATTTCACACAACGCTATCTGATCCCAAAGTAAGCCGAATAACATGCTTGTGTTATGGGTATCAAACCACGGATAGTAATACTTTATACTTACTTTTAAATACATACATAATATACATATTATCCATACAACACACCCAGACTCTTGAGACAAAAAAAATATGGCTCTCACAAATATTTGTCTCCGGTGGGAATCGAACCCACGACCTCCAGCGCCGCAGGCGGTATCACTACCGACTGCGCCACAGAGGCAGTCAAAAATACAATTGTTTCATAAAATACCTACCTACCTTACAATAAAAAATGATTGAATCTATTTTATAACTTTACAGACTTTACCAGATAAATAAGTGAAATGGCATACAACGCCATCTAGTCCAAAGTAGTGTAGTGGCTATTGAAAAATGAAAAATTGAAAAATGAAACATGATTCGGAGCTAATTCGTGCAAAAAAAGTATAGATTAAAAATATTATTTCATACAATACAAAAAATTATTATACTATACTATACTATATTCACAAAAAAAAATGAATATAATAATACTTTAAAAACTATAGAAAACACAAAAGTGAAATTAAAACAAAAAGAAACAGTACCAGGATTCGTACCCGCTACCAGCGCGCCTCAGGTCAGACTTAATACACACTATGCTGTGCGGTTGTTGTACAGGTGCTTCAAATTATTGTTCTAATTCCCTCATAAAACTTCGACACTTTACCGAAAACATTTCTTCGAATGACATTTCACCGAAAAAAACTGTCGAACGACTTTTACACGGAAGCATTACATTTTTCCGAAGAGCGTTAATCAGCTGAAATGTTGAGGTTGAGATTTGTAGGTAGGTTGAAGAAGGGGGGGGGGGGGGCACAGAAATGGCAAACTTTAAGAAGGAATCTTTTTATCCATTACCGGTGAAGTGTTTTCGATGAAGTGTAATGATACGATAATTTTGTTATGCCTCGAAGGGTTTAGGCAGCGTTTTCGTTAAAACTCCCAGATTCCCAATTGTTAAATTGCATAGTTTTTAGATTCATTTTGTAAATAGAGCACTAAAAAGAATAACCCGCTGAGTTTCTTGCCAGTTCTTCTCAGGTGGGTCGCGTTGTGAACTGGTGGTAGAAATTTTGATTTATATTCTGGACGTTTTACAAGAGCATCTGTATATGCCTATGTGAAATAAATTTCTTTTTCTTTCTTTCTTTCTTTCACACCTTATTTTTTTCCGACATCTCCAAGTTCTCAAGAATCATTGGTGATCTCACCATTAAAATCAATGCAGTTGTTTTAAAGTTTATCGTGAACAGACAGACGCGGCGGGGACTTTGTTTTATAATAATATTTATGTAGTGATAAAAAATATTAATTACATCGAATTGACACATCAAAACTATTTATCTGACTACTTAAACATTTTCTCCGTGAAGAACTAGACATTTTCTTTAACGACTGTATCTATGGTATAATCACTTAGATAGAACACTGTGTAATGAATTATTATTATAATGTAACCAACTTACACAGGATGTCAACGTTGCAGTTACATTGAGACTTGTCATGATATTTAATTTCGTTTCATAATAACGTAAGAGTTGCCTTCAAAACGTGATAGATGACGCTGTATGCTTTTTGTTTATTATATTTTTTATTTCGCGGCTACGCAGAGAGTTTCCTGCAAAGACTGCTTGGCACCGCTGGTGTCGTCAATAAGTCGAGTTACGTCTCTACCTCATAATATACAAATGTACTCTGTGAAGACGGCCGCGTCACTGCCACACAAATTAAAGCTGTATAATTACTAGCGCACGCACACATAGCGCCGCGCGCACTGATGAGTTGAAATATCTATACTACTTTGGCCGTGAAGTGATGCCCGTCTTTGATGTACAATAGTATCCCTCCCCCCTTTTTTCCCTCTCTTGTGTCTATGTATGTATTATATCCCGTCAGTCTATACAGTGGTAACTCATGCTTCTTTATATTTATCTCAGTTAACGCTATAATATTTATATGGTCGCAACAGCCGTAAATAAGAGTTTCTAACTGGTTAAATTTTTTTCTTAAAGAGCGTATGTTCAAGTGAACAATATTAAAACCAACGGTCTTTTGGAGTTTCTTTGCCACGTAGCTGTCTCTGTATATTTACTGTACTGAATGCCGGCCTGTATCTGCAATATCTGATCATCGAATGCTACATATTAAGTTAATCTGTATATTAAACTGATTTGTACTGGTTGCACTCAAATGCCTCACTTACCATTTATGTAACTATTGATATCGCCTAGTGTTCGAAGTTCATGAATCTTCATGTCACTTGGATCGTCCTTTTTAATTAACACTCTGCCGTTTTGCACCCATATATATTTGTACCACGGTTTCAGCTCATTTTTCGCTGTCCAGAATAAATTACGCATATACCTAGATAAATCCTCGTTCACATAAATGCGTTGAGTGTTTCCATTAGCATAAACATCACAGTTTTTAAGCTGGTTCATTTTTCTTGTTGCTAGCCACTGATCTCGTGCACCACGGTTAGACAGTGTTATTATCACAGGTCTCGGCTTCTGCGGTTTGATCAGTTCCTTGTCGCTTCTGGTAGCAGTAACTTTTTTCACCACACCCACCCTCTTCACTTCACATATTTTAGATACATCCATACCCATTTTACTAGCTAAGTTTTTTATTGTGGACTCCAAGCTCTCATTCTCCCACTCCTGCAATCCAACAATTTCCACGGCTTTTTCCTTTGCCCTGTTTTCCAAAATCGCTATTCTTTCTTCTAGAGCTTTATTGCTAGTCTCCAGGTGAATATTTTTGTGCTCTAATGCTTTTATTTTATTGTTAGTTTTCTCTTTCTCTTCTACTAATTCCTGGTACTTCTCAGCATAGAAGCTTATATCCTCACTCATACTCTCTAGCGTTTTTTTTATTTTATATACAATAGATAATTTTTCATTGACTTCTGCTAAAATTTGCTCCGGTGAGGTCTTCGAAACCTCAATTTCGATAGGTGAATTTTCAGCAATTGTAATCTGACAGTCATCACACATACCAGTAGCACTGAAAGATTTTATTTTCGCTGCACACTTTTTGTGAAACATACCGCCACATGCACCATTACACTGTGAAATGATATCTGCTTTCACTCTGGCCAGTGACACTTTACACAGCTTGCACTGCACCATTTCCGCTAGATATAGGTATTCGCACCACCAAAACACTGATTAATTTCGCTATAATATTTTATTACACACTGCTTAAACTCGCATAGACCGCGCGATGCACCTGTGCACTTCGTATCGTTACGTTACGTCGTCGCGCTAGGAGCGAGCGCGGCGGACTGTGTGTGTGGGACTGCAACATCGTTGCGGGCCTGGGCATAGATGTTCTCACGCTGGAGACTATGCTCTTCAATGGGAGAAAATATGAAGCCGCTGAGTCTTTTGTGAGCAAGTTGTGTTTGCGAAAGAAGCAGCGGGAGAGGAAACTCCCTCCCAAGTTCCGTAGTCGACGGCAGAGTCGTCGCACATTGCAATACGCTCAGGACTATCCGCCTCCATGACGACGAGTTGTCATCATGCCGGTCTTACAGAAGCAGATCAGGGCGATGGCGTGTCTCATCACCCATCGAAGAAATAGAATAGTACCCTATTCCCATCCTGATACACCCGATTCCTCCAAGAAATGAGATAAAACCCAAACCCACGGTAGGAATTGCGATAACGGACAAAGTCTGTTTTGTAGCCCTTTAAACCTGCCGGCATTTTCGATCAGTTTAGTGCAAACTGATCGGGGACACCGCAAGTTTAAGGTACGAGTTGGCAGCGGGCGACATGAGTTGGCGGCAGACGACGTGTCGTCGCTTCATGTCGCCGCGACACTTCGTTGCGTCATGTCGCTGCAGTCATGATTTCGAACCCGACTGCAGACGGCAACAGCAGATGGAATATCACATGGACAAGTCTCAATGTAACTTCAACGTTGAGAACCTACGTAAGTTGGTTACATTATAATTCAATGCACAGCTCACAGTTCTGATCCGCGGTCGGGCGACACTGGCGTCGGCCGCTCGACGACGGACGCGTCGCTAGCTTCGTGTCGCTAACTATGTAAGGAATTTCATGGAAATACATAGAAACCAGTTGTGTCGCTGCGACACGTGTCGTCTGCTGCTACCTCATGTCGCCCGCTGCCAACTCGTACCTTTATAAATATTTATTTAACGACTGTTTGTTTCCTTTCTTTCATTTCGTGAAAGTCAAGAAAGTTTTGTCGAAGAAGAAATAGATGTCATTACTAGAAAAACAACAGATCTCTTGTTTTACGTCGAAATGTCCGGATGGTTGGTGCTCCGCTCCTGCGTACACCACGTGGGCCGTCCTTATGACGTTTCCGGGTTAATAGTGTGCACGGATCCGTGTCTAAACAGACAAGGCGTTAACTACCGGTATCGAGCCGTTCCATTCAGCTTACACCAAGGTTTCAGCTTAGCTCTACCACCTTATTTGATACCTTTTGTATTTCGTATATCTAATTACTGACAGTTTAATTAACCCCGCCAAAAACGAGAAGTGTTATAAGTTTGACCTATGGATCTTTGCACGTGTGTGGCTGTGACATTATAGGCTAGCAGTTCAGCAGATAGGCCAATTTGTCGGTTATCTATGCTCGAAAGACGAAGTGCCGGGGATGGTTCACAGCTATAAATTTTGCAGATCATCAGCTCACTTTCTGAGTGATGAAGGGATTTCACTAAAATTCGGTGGTCCGATTTATCGGAAACTGGATGTACCTAGGTACCGTTAGGTAATTTGATGTTATTATCACTACATGGTAACCTGTTACTGGCTGATGCATTAAATAGTCTGCGTGATACCCAACTCCTCAGTAAATTACAGGTTAGTTGCACCTGGGGGCGCTTATTCATAGCTAGCCTAGGGCGCGCGGAACCCTAAATCAGGCCCTGAGTATTCTATAAATATTTTGAATCTCAAACAGTAGGCGCACACTGGGTGACAGTCGAGGCGACCTGTCGCCCAGTGTACGCCTGCATTGGGCGAGACGCCGCGACTGTCGCGGCGTCAGATGTCGTATAAAAATTTGTCGCTCGGCGACTGTCACCGTGTCGCCGCGACTCCCATTGCTGGTCGCCGAGCTGACATGTCGCCCAGTGTGCGGAGCTTGGAGCAAAATGTATGTTATTTGGCGCACGCAGCTTGTCGCCGCGACCTGAAGCCCAGTGTCCCTAATGTAATAGTATTCTATAAATATTTCTGTGATTAGATAAATAAACATACATACATATGGTCACGCCTTTATCCCCGAAGGGGTAGGCAGAGGCATAGTACATGCCCACATTTCACCTTTGTATAATTTGTCCCACGTATTTAAATGGACAGGCGCAGGTTGTGACTGCCTGCTGTTGAAATAAAGCCTTCAACTTAGCTTAACGACTGCCATTTTACTGGCAACCGGGACAAACGGCTTAACGTGCCTTCCGAAGCACGGAAACGCTCAAATAAATGTCACAAAGTGATCACATGGATGGTCACCCATCCTTGAACCGGCCATGGTGAAAGTTGCTTACTGCAGTGATCGTTTACAGAACACTGAGTCCGCGGGGCCACGAGCGCTTCTGATGATAGATAAATAAAAGTGTAGTTTAATAACGTAATCATAATGTATACCTACGTATGTTTTGCAGGTTTCAAAACCGTATACAAGGACAAAAAGGGAGGGATGAGGTTTGCCGATCTCCTGGACAAAGTGTCAGCTGTGGACCCTGAGATGAGGATTAGGTTCACGGCAGCACATCCTAAAGACTTTCCTGATGAGGTGAGCACATTTCAGCACATCTTTATGGTGGTTTTTGTCATTTTCGTTTTGCAGTGCGAAGCTTAAATATAAAAATATTGTGGGAAATTATCACACAACGCTTTCTAGCCCAAATTAAGCTAATATTGCTTGTGCTATGAGATATAGATAACAGATACATAGGTACTTATGTGTTTTCTTAATACATTCATAAAAAAGAAACACCCATCCGAAACAAACATTTGTAGATCACACAATTATTTTGACCGACCCGGGAATCGAACCCGGAGGTGTTAACCCGGCGCCAATGACGTGAAAATAATTACTAGTACGATGACGCCGGGTCATATTGACCCGAAGTTTATCGATAGTTTTTCAGGGAATTCAGCAAGCCACCTTCATATTTGAATGTTGTTTATTAGAAGTGATTCTTTTTTTAGGTTGTGAAATAAAAATAATTGTAATAAGTTCTAGAAATTAAACTTTTATTAATTTTTTCAATAACACATGCAAAATCATCTTTGAAAACATAACATGTTTAGATTTTGAATTTTTGGTGAAGTATTCTTAACTTTAATAGGAATCAATAATCTTATGTACTAATGGACATATTAATTAAGTTTTATAACATGAAAATAACAACGAATCAGTCTTCTACATCATCATTCACGTCCACGGAACTGCTGCAATTATTGCAGTATGGAAGTTCATCAGCTACATCTACACCACTTTTGGTGTGATTATAATAAGCATCTGCACTGAAAGCACTGAAATAATGTTAGCATCATGGTGTAAGCTCGACATCAAAAGAACAACTTTGCTTTTCTTCGGAGCAGCTTCCAAGTCTTCATTGTCGGAATCAGACTCTTCGGAATCAATTCTTGCTGGATCATTATACAATGCCATTTTCTCTAAACACCTAGAAGCCAACAAATTTAATTAACATCTATCACTTAGAAACAAAATAAACTTAAGTCATGAAATAACAACGCCAGCGATGACGCTGGGTCATAATTACCCGCTTTCACTTGATGCACGTGTATCTCCCAGCGCTCGCGGCGACGCACTGAGCGTATCGATAAATCGGGTAGAGGGGGAACGTATCTCCAGCTACCTACACAAACGTTCAAACCCTAAGAACATCACAAAAGTGAATTAATGTTAGTTAACATTTGCCTCGGGTCAATATGACCCAGCGTCATTGGCGCCGGGTTAAGGTGCAGATGTATAGGAAATAAGAATCTTATTTATATAAAAATGAAAATGGATCTGTGAAATCTATGTACACGCATAACTTCAGAACGGCTGGACCGATTTCGCTAATTCTTTGTTTTTTTGTGTCAGTTATAGCCCGGGCAAGGTATGTATCCAAAAAAATTAAGAAAAAAAATCTTATATTGGGTCAGCTTGATATGGCGGAACAAAGTTCGCCGTTTTAGCTAGTTTTAAATAAAACCTCTCTTTAAGTTGCGTGCGACATCTTGATTTATTTTGTTTGAATCCTACCAAATAGTGTTGCAATACCGAATATTTAACGTATAGAGCAGGAGGTTTTGTAGTGCGCACGCGACAAGCAACCAGAGTCGACAAGCAGTCGCATTTACTCTCGTAGCGCCTATTCCCGTCGCGTCGCTTATATACATTAGAGCTGACCCGCACAACTTTGTTTGAGTCACATGAGCGAGAAAGAGAGAGGTGTGGTATTAATATGTAAAGTGATATAATGTTTCCCGTTGCATTTACCGTCCTTTTTTGGTACGGAACTCGTGGCCGTCGGCCGGTTTTTGTCGTTCAGTTGATTTGTTACCACTATGATCTGTCGGCTGTGCCACTGCTGACCACGTTTACCTACTCCCGTCGCGTCGCTCATACTTCAAAACTTATTAAAAGGGGTTATTCTAAGTGAACCTTAAAAGATAGGCATAGTATTATGCTGTTAAAGACATTTTTTTTAACTTTTAAAGGGGAAAATTTTTAACCATTTACGCAACGTACGCAGTAGAAGCTCTCGAAGCATTATTTATGGCTGCTCCGCTCCTATTCGCATTAGCGTGATGTTATATAGCCGATAGCCATCCTCAATAACTGTAAAAGAATTTTTAAAATCCAACCATTAGTTCCTGAGATCCTAGCGCTCAACCATACAAACAAACACAAACTCTTCAGCTTTATAACATTAGTATAGATGTACAACACCGCTTGAAAGCAGAGGTTAACAATCTAGCTTTTGTTCCGAATTGAAGGAGTGATTTGATTTACTAATCTGATTGATGATAATTGACTGCCTCGGTGCCGCAGGCGGTACTATAACCGCCTGCCGCGCCTGCGGTCCTGGGTTCGATTTCCGGGTTGGTCCAAATATTTGTGTAATCCACAAAATATGTTTGTTTCGGAGTTTGGGTGTTTCTATGTATGTATTTGGAAATAAATAAGCATGTTTATCAGTCGTCTAGATCCCATAAAATCAAAGACTTCTATATAAACTGAGGCAGACGCGCTATACTCTAAGGAAAGAAATTTCAAAAACAATCCTCAAACACACACCTTGCTATAGGACTACACTCACTAATAAATAATATTTACGTAATGGTCACCACAATAGCAATATACGAATAGAATAAGCGTGAAAGAGAAGGCGTATGGACTCCGATTGCAAGCCGAGTACTCTCGAAGTTTTGACTCGCTACAGTGCGCTCAACGCTGCCAATTGGCACCGTTTATAGGTTTCAAAAATCGGTGCGTAAGGCTACCTCAGTTTATATAGTAGTCTTTATCTCTCCTTATTTGATCCTTCCGGTACCAGGTGCTCCAAGTGATATCCTCGCGGCCCAACATCTGCAAGCTGCTGCACCTACCGGCCCAGTCGGGCTCCACGCACGTGCTGGAGCGGATGCGGCGCGGGTACTCACGAGAGGCCTATCTGGAACTGGTGGAGCATGTCCGGAGGTGTATTCCTGGCGGTGAGGAGTATTTCAATCTTTCTTAGGATTTCTTGCCGATAGTGGGGCTGCTCACCGTCCTTACAGAAGCAGGCCTTAGACGCCCCTAAGACTAGAGGCCCCTATGAAGCGGGATGACACCCGAAAAATCCCCCAAAGACGCGGGATAGCACCCGAACCCACCTCTAGGCGAGGCCGTGGTGGTAGCCGTAGGTCTGTTGGGAGTCCTGGGGTGTCCTTCCGAGCCTGGCTTCCACCATAGGCTGTTAGGCAGGATACGTGAGGTTTTTTAATCGGTAGGAGTCCGGCATAGCATTCTTGTAGGATTGTATTCACGTTAAAAAAAAATCAGGGTGTATTTCAGAAACCGTGACAGCTAGAAAGAGAGAGCTGAAATTCACAGGTTATTTATTTCTGTGGTGGCCATAACAACAAATGCGAAAATAAATCTCCAGTATTTTTTTTGATTTTCGTTTTTATACCCGTAGAACATACTACCCGTTCGATATAACTTTGCCGCTGGCGTAGAGGCGTATACCCGAATTGTTAATTAGACGAAGTAAATTAACAGTAGCTAATGTCACTTCCTCATAGAAAATACGCAACATTGTATGAAGAAGTGACATTAGTTGCTGTCAATTTACTTCGTCTAATTAAAAATTCGACTTTAGTATGGAGCCGAGCGGCAAAGTTAGAACGAACGAGCAGTACGTGACTTTTTGGCTGTTTTTTGGGACGAAAACTCCGTGCGCGGCTCCGACTCACAAATTGTTCTGTATTATTTTTATTTGACTCGCCAAAAGTTGATGGCGCCGGCTGATGGAAAGTGGCATGGCCATATTTTAGCGTTTGGGGGTCACTTTCACAGTCTACAAGGCATAACAGTGACCCTCAAATTGGCGGCCCTATGATGTAATCGAAAGAAAAAACATGGTTGGCGCGTTCCAAATTTCTATTGTTCGACAGAAAAACGATCTTTTGAATAGTTAAGTCCTGCTAGTACTAATAATTTTTACGGCAGAGATGTATTATAGTCACGCCCTTTTCTCCGAAAGGGGTAGGCCGAGGTACTATTGCCTTTATTATTGTCATCATTAATTAATAGTAGTAGTATTTTATCACCCGGGACGCTTTATAGTATTTTATCCCTGGTTACAGACAGCGAACCAAATTTTCCTTTCGATATGCACAAACTATCTGTCGTGTAATATTAATCTATCTAGTAATACCTATTCAATATTCACGGACATTTCACACAACGCTATCTGATCCCAAAGTAAGCTAGGAATAACCTGCTTGTGTTATGGGTATCAGACCACCGAGCTTGGCTGATTTTTGGGACGAAAACTCCGTGCGCGGCTCCGACTCACAAATTGTTCTGTATTATTTTTATTTGACTCGCCAAAAGAATTTTAAAGAATACTTATATACTTTTAAATACATACATATTATACATAGAAACACGCAGACTCTTGAAACAAACTTTTATGAGTCACACAAATATTTGTCTCCGGTGGGAATCGAACCCACGACCTCCAGCGCCGCAGGCGGTATCACTACCGACTGCGCCACAGAGGCAGTCGTTTTGTTTGTTTGCATTGAATATGCTCCAAAACAACTAAACCGATTTGAAAAATCGTTCACCGTTGGAAAGCTACACAATCCCCGGTGAACATAGGCTATATTTTATTCCCGTATTCCCACGGGAATGTTATAATAGGTATATTGTTATTGTAGTGGGTCTATCGACGGACATGATCTGCGGTTTCTGCGGGGAGACGGATGAGGAGTTTGAGGAAACGTTGACTCTGATGGAAGCGGTCGACTACAACATAGCCTTCTTGTTTCCTTACAGTATGAGAGAGGTAACACGAGTTTTATTTTGCTAAGTTATACCCGCGACTTCTCTTGCTCTAGATAACATATTTAAAGCAATTGCTTTAAATATGTTATCTAAAGCAAGAGCTCCACTAATAAAATATTATGAAAAAGTCAGCATACTAATTAGTATGCTGACTTTTTCATAATATTTTATTATAAAGTGAAAAAAGACTACTTGGCCCAGATGGGATTTGAACCCGCAACCTTTGCCTAAACCAGGGCAATGCTCTTCCACTTGAGCTACCGGTACCGTACTTATGGCAGTTATAATAGGGTGAAGAAATTCAACTTGTTTCAGTACGGACCCGGTAGCTCAAGTGGAAGAGCATTGCCCTGGTTAAGGCAAAGGTTACGGCTTTAAATCCTGTCTAGGCCAAGTTGTCTTTTTTCTTTTGCTTTACCAGTTGTAGTTTCGATACTAATGCCTATAACCGTCTAGAAACACCATATTTTATATACCCATTCATCATAAAAGGTTCAGCTATTTAGATGTGAAATAGTAACAAACAGAATTCATTTTTACCAATAAATAAAATCGAGTGTTTATAATTACATAGTTTAAACGAAAGCTATATTTTCACTTTTTGTTTGGTATTTTAGACGTACTTTAACGGGGCTTTCTTTTTGGATACTAGCTGTTCCCCGAGGCTTCGTCCGCTTAGAAGTCGTTATCGCGTAAAACCATTACCCTCCTTTTGCGCAGTCGGTTAAAAAGTGGCTTATGTCCTTCCCAGTTCCCTTGGACTCAAACTATCTCTATACCAAATTTCATCAAAATCGGTTCAGTGGTTTAGGCCTGAAAACGTAACAGACAGACAGTTACTTTCGCATTTATAATATTAGTAGGAATGTGATGCTTTATGGAGTAACTTTGACTACTTTTCATTCTGTTTAAATTTTTAAAGAATACTTTTAGTTATCTATAACTAAAATATCCAATTATGTGTTTTTTTTTTAGAAAACAACAGCGTATCGTCGATACAAAGACGACGTACCAGATCACATAAAAAAGCACAGACACAACCAAATGATAGAAATCTACAAACGAAAATGTCAAAAACTAAACGAAGCAGAAATTGGCAACACTCATTTAGTACTAGTCGATGGTGTTGCCAAGAAATCGGGCAAAATAATTGGTAGAAATGAATTGTACCTAAGGGTAGCTTTCGATCAGAAGGAAATTTTGACAGAAGATGGAGGTAAAAGTGAAGTGAAACCGGGGGATTATGTAGCGGTGAAAATTGTGGCGGCAAGATCAGCTACTTTGTATGGAGATGTTTTGTATAGAACGAGTTTGTGTGATTTTTATCGAGAATTACAGTGGGGTGAAAGACGGGATGTAAATTAGTGTAGATATGTAAATAAAGTTGTTGACTAGTTATCTATATATATTGTTTTATTGATTTTCTTAAAAACTGCCTATACAAAGCGACGTAGAGATACATTCTACTTATTATTATCTTACTATTTGACTGCCTCTGTGGCGTAGTCGGTAGTGATACCGCCTGCCGCGCTGGAGGTCCTGGGTTCGATTCCTGGGTCGGTTCAAATATTTGTGTGATCCACAAATGTTTGTGTCGAAGTTTGGGTGTTTTCTATGTATATTATGTATGTATTTAGAAATATATAAGTATGTCTATCAGTCGTCTAGATCCTTAACACAAGCTTGTAGCTTAGTTTGGGCTAGATGATGTTGTGTGGAATTGTCCACACAACGTGTAAAAATCCTTCTATATTTATTTATTTATTTATATTTATTCTCATATTACCGTTTGCAATTATTTTTTTAAAGTCTGCACTAAGAGGCCGCCATTATAAATACCTAGTGTTCCAGATCACGGAAAATGTCACATTTTTCACATCTTGGTCAATTGCTTTTTTTTTTGTTTTCGAATTGTTTTGACAACTAGTCAAAAACATTATTCGTAGAACAATAATCACGAGTGAGCAGTTGTATATTGATTAAGGGTGTTGTAAAATAATTCAGTTCACTCCGAAACTGCGGCGCAGAAGATATAATAGGCTTCTCACTAATTACGCCACAATATTCACGGTCTAACAATACATAGTTTGTATGTAAAACATGTATTGTATATTTATGTATTTAGAAATATACTTACATTTATTAGTTGTCTAGTCTAGATCCATAGCACAAGCTAAATAGAGCTTAATTGTTCCACAAATGTTTGTTTCGGAGTTTGGGTGTTATCTATGTATAATATGCATGCATGTAAGAGTCCAACCGCGACCACGGGCGCTGCAACGTGCTCGTAACCTCGGTGAATGTAAGTAAACAGTATTTCGCGTGAAGTCCCGAATTCTTTAAGTATGAATATGCATGTATTTAGAAATACATAAGTATGTCTATCAGTCGCCTAGATCCCATAGCACAAGCTTGTATTAGCTTAATTTGGGCAAGATGATGTTGTGTGAGAATGTCCACAAATATTTATTTATTATTATTTATTTATTAATTTCAGCTAGATGGCGTTGAGTCAGAATATCTATTATACACATCCCTTTAAAGGAGACAAGGAACCAAATAACACAAAATGTATATTTAGTTTGTGACACTTCAAAAGTGCATTTATTAGATTCAATCAGTACAAAGTTATCAATCAAATACAATGCAACACAATAAATATAATTACAATTAAGAGAGACTACGAATCATGTGACTTTAATTTTCATACAAAATAAGTTATATTATGAAACACACTTCTATTAAATATTAACATAAAAAAGACTGAAATATAATGTAGAAACTTCATAAATAAATATGTGTGACGTAGTCTACTAGCTCATTTATTCATTTAAATCCTATCCGGGAATATAGGTGGGAATGTCATAATACAGCATTACAAAGTTGTATCACACTTACGTGGACATGACCCTTTTAAGTGGCGCCTAAAGGGGGTCATATGAAGACCCTTACAAATGGCGTCCAACATAGGTCATATGAAGACATGGCCCTTATGAGTGGCGCCCAACAAGGGTCATATGAAGACATGGCCCTTATGAGTGGCGCCCAACAAGGGTCATATGAAGACATGGCCCTTATGAATGGCGCCCAACAAGGGTCATATGAAGACATGGCCCTTATGAGTGGCGCCCAACAAGGGTCATATGAAGACATGTCCCTTATGAATGGTGCCCAACAAGGGTCATATGAAGACATGGCCCTTATGAGTGGCGCCCAACAAGGGTCATATGAAGACATGGCCCTTATGAGTGGCGCCCAACAAGGGTCATATGAAGACATGGCCCTTATGAGTGGCGCCCAACAAGGGTCATATGAAGACATGGCCCTTATGAGTGGCGCCCAACAAGGGTCATATGAAGACATGGCCCTTATGAGTGGCGCCCAACAAGGGTCATATGAAGACATGGCCCTTATGAATGGCGCCCAACAAGGGTCATATGAAGACATGGCCCTTATGAGTGGCGCCCAACAAGGGTCATATGAAGACATGGCCCTTATGAATGGCGCCTAACAAGGGTCATATGAAGACATGGCCCTTATGAGTGGCGCCCAACAAGGGTCATATGAAGACATGGCCCTTATGAGTGGCGCCCAACAAGGGTCATATGAAGACATGGCCCTTATGAATGGCGTCCAACAAGGGTCATATGAAGACATGGCCCTTATGAGTGGCGCCCAACAAGGGTCATATGAAGACATGGCCCTTATGAATGGCGCCCAACAAGGGTCATATGAAGACATGGCCCTTATGAGTGGCGCGCCCAACAAGGGTCATATGAAGACATGGCCCTTATGAATGGCGCCCAACAAGGGTCATATGAAGACATGGCCCTTATGAATGGCGCCCAACAAGGGTCATATGAAGACATGGCTGTAATAAATGGCGCCCAATCAGGGTCTGTCTTATGAAAACATGAATCTTTCATATCGCATCCAACGAGAGTTTTTGAAGACGTGGGCCAAAATATTTTTTGAATTTACTATTATCAAGCGGTATTCTGTAATTGGTATTGAAAAGATTTGTCAACTTCAACATTTGTAAGCTAATTTTATCATGTTCATAAGGAGTTATGAGGTACATTTATATCGGTATTATATAAAAAAGTTAACTCTATTGGAAAATATGGTCCAGCTCCAGACTTAAGTACTTACGACCTAAACATCTTATTTTAATCTGACTTTATAACTAAAATGAGTATTTTTTACATTTTAAAATTTCAAAACAAAAATACAAACTTATTAATAAGTACTTACCTACAATTTATTTTATTATTATATAACATTGTGATACATGGCATCTTTAAAACCTACATTAAATTTGTACTTTTATAAAATTTCATTATTCAGTTAAATCTAAGTGAGTCAGTTTGTGGCTTTGTGATGTTAATGTGTGAAGCCTACATCATGCCTCTGATCGTGGTCGTGTATTTGTTTTGATAATACTATTGTAGTTTAATGTAGTCTCGTATTAAAACGTTTTTGCTTAAGATATTTAAACTCTGTTTAAATATGGTCTGTGGTGTGGCGGCAAACTTATTAGTAAGTATTAAAGTGTACATATTTTATTTTTTAATATAATAATTTCTTAACAAGACACAAATGAACACAATATATTAATTTTACAACCCTTTTCACTTCGAAAATGTTGGTGCGAAATACGTTTTTATTTAAATTTGTGGTTCTGAAAATCTTGCCACCTTTTTTCTTTCATGAAGCTAAGATTTTTGATACAATCTCTTTCTCTTCATTGACAATTGGATACCTAGTTACTGTGCATTTTTTCGGAAGTGGGACATCACTTTGTATTTTGAAGCGACTCCGCAAAAGCCGTTTCTGAAGACATTGAAGGATGTGTAGAATAATTAAATAAGACACATTCATCCCTCATACTAAACTTGACGCTCCGATCTGACCGCCCGCGGGCTTTCCGTTGGGCAAAACATTTACTCTCTGTCCTGATATATTGTCTGAACCATCCGCATGACCTGACAAGCTCGGAGACGGACCTTGCGAGCTCCCATACACTTTTGTACTATAACCAGAGTCGTTATGAGACTCCCTGTCCGCCTGACTTTGGGTTTCAGCCAAATGTGTATTGATTGCCAAAGATTGCAACCTACTGTGTAGCAAATTATGGTCAGGGTTAGGTTTTCTTGTCATTCCATGCGGATTTCCCCTAAAATTCGGGTATGCTGGATCGTAACATAGTCTGTAGTCATTCTGATTAGCGATTTCAACTTCAGTATTCTGATCTAAATGGTCGCTGTAACAGTGTGGTATTCGTTCCATTTCTCTCATAATGTGGTCTTGCATCATCGCGTCGAAGACACCTGTCTGATGATGATACAAGGGATTTCTGTTTCTACCTTGTACTGTAGTAGGTAGCCCTGGTTGATTGTAATCGTATTGAGAAGGTGTATACTGAGGAACTGGTAAACTGTTATCCATATATGGTATTTGCCTATTTGGTATCTCGTGAAAGTAAGCGTCTTTGGGTATCATAGTCCGCAAGTTGTGGGGATACGGATTTTGTGAGGACATTTGCGCTGGCGAAGGTGATGTTGACACTGTCTCAAAATTAGGCATAGGAAGTGTTTGGAGCAAGTTAGTATTCTTCATAGGCCCCGGTTGCATGGAACCTCTGATCGGGCTGTCTTCCTCATCGCTACTTTCAGAATTGTTGCCGTTATCTTTTGGCGGGCTCTGGAAAGATTTTCTCGTAGGAAATGGTATTAAATTGTGCAAGCTGAAACGTTTGCTCTTCGGTGGTTTCTCTTTTAAAACCGGCGCTGGTCTTTGAGGTTGCTGTGGCATTTTCAGAATGCCAGAGCTCTGACTTGTTGAAGGTTCAACGTTTTCGGTGGGTTGTAGTTTTCTAGGAATGGTTTCAGGAGATAAGTTTCGTTGCCGTTCCGCTTGTGCTACCAACTCTTGAACCGATTTTCTCGGCTCTCGTTCTACATCGCCTTGATTTTGATATGTGCGTTGTTTCCTTAGCTTTACATAACCGTCTTGTGATATGTCTAAAGACTTATTACTTCTAACGACGACATCAGGCATTTCTTTTTCTAGGGCTACACGTTTTTTAATATCATCTGCTGTTCTTTGCAAAACTTGACTTTTCCATAAAGGCACATTCTGGTTCTTTGAAGTTTTGATATCTTCCTCGAGATCACTTGGTTGTTTATGGCTACTACTTCTCGTATCTGATTGTCGGCTAGGAGATGCGTACCTCTGGTTGTAACTTTCTACCTCCATTGACATTGGCGATTGAGATAAAGATAACTTATTTGCCCTAACATGAATTTCTGCTGTGACATTCTGTTGATGATTGTCGTGATGTTGGTGTATCGGTGACCTAGAATATGGTGGTACTGATAATCTACTTGGACCTGCATCCAATTGATCACTACTTTTAGAATTCTTTAGCTCATATCTTCGCCTAGGACTAGTTGATCTTCTAGTGTCTAAGATTTCTGTACTCTTGGAGGCACCTTTGCTTTCGTTCAGGTCTTTGGCATGACTTTCATATTGTTCACTGTTTTTATTGAAACTTCTTATTATTTTATGCACTTTGTTCCATTCCGCAGTGTCTGCATCAAGCAATTCTAAGCTTCTAGTTCTTTTCAGAGGAGCTATGTCTAGAGATCCCTTGGGACTAAAATCTAATTTTTTAACTCTTTCTGACTGGCGGAACATCATACCTCGAGTTAACCATTGTTCTAGATGTTTATGCCTTTCTTTACACAATGCTCTTTCAGCTGCTACGAATCTAGTCAGCTCTGATATTTGTCCTTGTGTCTTCATTTCTAGGTCTGTTACCTTCTGGTCTAGCCTCTCATGTGCTCTATCAATATGATTCTTTAAGTCTTGTTTACCTTCATTTAATTTATCCTCCATGTGTTTAAAAAATGGCGCACAGTAGCAAGTGTAACCGGCACCTATAGGTCCCTTTTTAATATTCCCAGCCAAATCTAAATAGTATTGCTCGCCTTTCTTTAGTGGTTCGGTGGGTAACGAGCTTAGTTTTGGTTTAGGGAAAAATTTTGCATCGGGATAGTAGTGACAGCCATACGGCGACCACTGAACTTGCGGCGGGGTCTCGAAATGAACATTCTTCTTTGTTTTATTTTTATCTTTTTCTTTGCCTTTTTCTTTTTTCTTTGCTTCATCTGGTTCGTCGATACCTCTATCTTTGCTCTTATCACGATGCTTTTTTTTGGATTGTTTGGCAACAGGAGTATTTAAGATTTGAATAATTTCTTCAAGACCCTTTCTTGTAGCGATGTCTCTTGCAGTTTCGCCTTGATGATTGCGTATCGATTTATCGCAACCGGCCTCGAGAAGTATCCGAGTCAGTTTTCTCCGGCCCATAGCCGCTGCAATGTGGAGCGCTGTATCACCATTCTTGTTTTGTTCCGATACTTTACACTGGGCCGAGATAAGGATACGTGTGACGCCGGCGTGCCCGTACCGAGCCGCCGTGTGGAGGGAGGTATCGCCATACTGAAAATTAGAAACAAAGAAGGTTGTTGATTAATTGAGCTTGGTTGATAAATTGTACTAAGCTAATTGAAAGAGGTGACGTTAGATACTTCTAAATAGAATCATTGTCAAATTATCTATCGTGATTTCATCCTTGGCTTAACTTTAAAGCAAAGTAAAGCAAAGAATCGGTTTTAAGTTTCATGGGACGAAAAATTTAAAAAAAAATCTTGGGAGGCGCTTGCTTCTAGCAGAGGACTTTTTTTTTTTTTTTTTTTTTTATACTTATATAACACCACTAGAGTGGCAGACAAGCATACGGCCCCCCCCAGATGTACCGGTGGTCACCGCAGCCTATGGACGTTTGCAACACCAGAGGCGCCACAAGCGCGCTGCCGACTCTTTAAAAACCTTCTAAGTCCCCTTTTGAAGAACCCCATACTGTAGGCGTCCGGGAAAACCGAAGCAGGGAGATCATTCCACAACCTAAGCGTACGCGGAAGAAAGCCTCTATTAGATCTCACCGTGCTCGAGCGCTCAGGACGCAACGTGTGAGGATGAACACCCTGTCTATGGCGAGCGGTGCGATGATAGAATGTAGCCGTAGGCATCATATCAAACAATTCTTCAGAGCACAAACCGTTGTACAGGCGGTAGAACACACATAGAGAAGCAAAGTCTCTCCTGTCACTAAGAGGTTCCACACTACCTGCAAGTATGGGATCGTTGACAACTCTCATAGCTCGCCTTTGCACCGAGTCAAATGGACGAAGCTGGTATTCGGGTGCCCCCGCCCAGAGGTGACAGCAGTACTCCATATGCGGACGCACTTGCGACTTATAGAGAAGCAGTGCTTGCGCCGCAGTAAAGTACCGCCGCGCCCTTCTGAGCACTCCGAGCTTCCTGGACGCCAGCTTGGCCTTGCCCTCCAAGTGACAGCGGAACTGCACATCACTGGAGATGTCAACACCAAGGATCCCTATACTTTCAGAGATGGTGAGAGATGTGCCCTGAAATTGTGGCGCCACAGTGAATGGGGTCTTTTTTGCGGTGAAAACACAAACTTGTGTTTTGGTAGGGTTGAATTGGACAAGATTTTGTCGACCCCAATCGGACACTCTAGTGAGAGTAGCCTCGACTTCAGACACAAGTTGTTCACGACTTTCTTCCACTGCATCCCGAGAGATACCGGGACGGCCCGTGTAATAAGTGTCGCCCGTACTGTCGTCCGCATAACAATGAATGCCGTCAATAGACAACATGTCATTGATATGCAGCAGAAACAAAGTAGGGGACAACACTGAGCCTTGTGGTACTCCAGCGTTTATGGCTATGCAGTCAGAACAGCTACCGTCAACGACGGCCCTGATGCTTCTACCGGCCAGAAAGCTGGACACCCATCCGCATAAACTCTCGGGCAGTCCATAGGAGGGCAATTTCGTAAGAAGACCACGGTGCCAGACCCGGTCAAAGGCTTTCGAGATGTCGAGGCTCACTGCTAGAGCCTCACCCTTACTCTCGATAGCCGCCGCCCAGCGGTGTGTGAGGTACACAACAGAACACATTTAGTGTGGACGACGACGAAGCCGCTGTGTAAACCTTTCTTCTTTTGTGACCTTTTGCCATGATTGTTGTTGAAAGGGGATAAAAAGAAGGTAGGGGGTGCCTGTGTGTCGGTGACGCAAGAGACTAAGCGAGGCTCCAATTCCCCAAAGGCAGGCACAGGTAGTGCGGTAGATTGGCACGGCGTACGGAAGGGCCCCCGGTCCCCCCCCAATGCAGTGGCCGCGTCCACTCCGGTATCCTCCTCCGGCACGACCACAGCACCAGGGACTTTACACAGGCTGCTGGTTCAGCCTCCTGGGGCGGAGATTACGTAATCCCCAGGTTCGGGTCCCGTACAGCCTGCGGGCGGTCAGCGGGCAACCGTTTCACCGGGTCTCCCTGACCGCCGTACCAATATTCCGCGCCTATGCCAGCCAATGGAGACAGATGAGCCTCTGGTCTCACCGCCACCGGCACAAAGTCACCCCAATGAGCACTGGAACCCTGCTAACCGACGGAGAACATAACCCAGCACGAAGCAAGGTTACTATTACCGCGGTCTTCTGCAGGGTGGAGGTACTGCCCCAGGCGGGCTGCTCACCGAACGGAATTCCGTTATGCCCTTCCTCCTAATGTAGGCTCCTTCGTTAATCCCTAGGATATTAGATCTTAGGGATCGAATTGAAGAAGCCAAACACTGTGCCCTCAGGGTATTACGTTAGCTTCATGAGAAGTAACGCGTATCCCCTAAACCCCGAGGGGCAAAAACTGGGACTGACATAGACTGGTTTGATTGATAAAATAACTCACGTTATTCTGCAAGTCAGGCGGAGCTCCAGCGAGCAGTATCTCGCGACACGACTGGTTGTGTCCGTTCTGGCAGGCGAGGTGCAGCGGCGCGAACCCCGCGGCGTTGCGCGCGCGCAGCTCGGCGCCCGCGCCCGCCAGCAGCGCCGCCACGCGCGAGTAGCCCTTCCATGCTGCCTCGTGCGCTGCTGTGTTGCCGTGCTGGAAATATTTAACACAGATGGTTATTGATAATTTTGGAAAGCAATTACTATGCTAACTATATCACAAATTTAATGTGAAAAAAATATTGGGCTCGATCGCTATAAAATACAGATATCGATTACCGACTCATAAATTATGTTTTCTAAACGTTACACTGGAAAATTGTCCTATATTTTACGGTGAAGTCAGATAAACGAGTAATTAGGGGAGTTATTTTCTGATATAGCTTTTATGATCATATTGACCGTGGGACCAACCGCAACGTAGTAACTTTAGTTCGTTCGAATGTAACGTCAACTAAACGAATGTGTCCTTTGTGTATTATAAACCTACATACTTGTCATTTAATAAATCATTAATTTTATTGCATGAAAATATAAATACCTTAAACTGGTGAACACGACTTGTATCAGTATGGTCCCGTTAGCTCAATTGGGTAGAGCATTGCCATGGTTTAGGCAAAGTTTGCGGATTCAAGTCCCGTCTGGGCCAAGTAGTGTCTTTAATAAAAACTTTATAATAATCTCAAGTGTCTAATTTGAACGAAATTGGGGTGACAACGATGAGTAAATTTAAACACTTACCACATTGTCCTGTTTGTTGGGGTCAGCGCCGTGTTGCAGCAACAGTTGCACGACATCAACGTGACCGTCCGCAGCGCCGCGTTGCAACGCGCTGCAGCCATTCTGTAACCAAACGTTGCATCTTTAATCTTTAAGACTTTAAGTTCTAATGTCCATCATCATTAAATTAGTCTATAGTAGTCTACTGCTGGACCTAGGCCTCTTTCAACTGCCTTAACAATTCCCGTTGGCACCCCTCACTTTCAGGGCTATAAGATAGGCCAAAAGGAGCTCAAAACTCTAAGAAATGCTAGAGCAAAGTTTTTATTGCGAAATATTACCGGTTTTGAGTATCATCGTAGCATTTTGCAAAACGGACCTTAGTGTAGGCTGTACGATCGAAAGTACCTAATTGAAATACTATAAGATACAAGATTTTAAGAAGATATGGAGAGCTATTGTTGAATATTGCAGTATTCTCATTCCGGGGATCATACAGCTTTAATACCTCTTTACATAGTTGTAGATATTTCTTTCGTGTAGGTATTTCTTAGGTCTTTCTAGGTATACTTCAATAAATTTCAGTCCCTATTTTAAACTTTAGGACTAATTTAGAACAATTATTTCTTAGGTAGATTAGGTACCCTAAAAATATCAAGTTTTTAGGTCCAAGGGTTTCTTCTGGACGTTGGCATTGATATGTAAATGAGTCAGTTGGTAATTTTATGAATATTGATAGACCATTTTTTTAAGAATCCCTTCCATAATACGTAGTACCTTAGTTTAACGATTTTAGCCAAAGTTATGATCGTCCAAGATAATACCTATAGATAATTGTTCTGCCCACGCTTGTTTCAATATCCGTGTGACGATCAGTTTTCCGCACCCATAATATTTTCATACATGTACTATCGAGCTCATAAGTGCAATAGCACAACAACGCTCATTATGGTGTGGCGTGCGTTCGGGCTGGTTTTGCGTTTATATATAATTTATTTATTTATTTATGTACACACAAGAAATAAAACAAAAAACAATATCTGAGATATAGGTACAATGGTACTGCTTATTTCTATAAGAAATATCTACCAGCAGACCGGCGAAAGGAGAACAAGAAGGAAAAAGAACGTTCAAAAGTGTGTAAATAAAGGAATAGGTTAGAACTAAATTAATATATGTACATACAAAATTAATAAAAGAAAAGTATATAAGTCTCAATATGTCATTGATAGGTACAAATATATAAATATGTAATAATATAAATAATGTGTGTGTGTGTGTGTGTGTAATGTTTCAATGCTACCATACAGCAAAATATGATTAGTTCGTGCTAGACAAAGATAACGATATAATAATATATTCGTTTTCATAACTGTACCTATTATTCTTTACAACTGCTGTGAGTCATTAGATACTAATACAGTAATTTAACAACTTAGCAAATTAACTCATAGCTAAGAGGCTGAAGCAAGATACTATCAATACACAGTGATTAGAGATATTCGTGGTTCGATTCCAGCTTATAATGATTTTTTTTATATTTAAAACAAAAATATAATTTTAAATATTTATAGAGCCAGGCTTCTTGCTGTATCGCAGCCGGAGTCGGGGGCATGGCTGCACGCACTGCCGTCGCCTCACCTGGGCACTTTGTTAGACGATGACTCTCTGCGTGTGGCAGTGGCTCTCCGCTTGGGCTGCGGGGTGTGTGAACCCCATAGATGCACCTGCGGATCCATGGTGGGAGCTGATGGCCATCACGCTTTGAGTTGTCGTCGCTGTACGGGAAGATTTCCACGTCACCATGCCCTGAACGACATTGTTCGGAGGGCTTTCGTCTCAGCGGGTGTCCCTTGCGTCCTCGAACCACCGGGTCTATGTAGATCTGATGGAAAGAGGCCGGACGGGATGACCTTGGTTCCGTGGATGAATGGCAGGTGTCTGGTGTGGGATGCGACTTGTGTCAGTACAGTGGCCGCCAGCCATTTGGGTCGCACCGTTCATTCACCATCGGCGGCTGCGGAGGATGCAGCCGTGAAGAAGAAGCAGAAATACGCTGCAATGGAGCCACGTTATTTGTTCGTACCCATCGCCGTGGAGACAATTGGTTGCTGGGGCTCCGAGGCAAAACAAATTATAGGACAGTTGGGGCAAAGGATTGGGGAGAAAACGGGTGACTCCCGCTCCAAGTCGTTCCTGGTGCAAAGGCTGGCTATAGCCATTCAACGTGGTAATGCGGCTAGTGTTATGGGCACCTTTGCACCGGGAACGGTTAGGGGTGGGTTGTTTGACTAATAGGCTAAGTTTATTTTTGACATTGTAATTGATTCTTTTGTATTCTATGATATTAAATAAATGTTTAAAAAAAAAAATTATATATTTAATTTTGCATGAAGTTTCTAATAATAATTCTACTTATGAAACATATTTTATGAATCAACCTGATATTAATTTATAAATGAAACACAAAAAGTGTTTTTGCAAGATCGTAGGGTTCGAACCATCAACCTTTGCATTTCCATTCCATACTGAAACCACTCGACCACGGGTTGCTTAAGTATTAACCATAAAAACCTAGTTTCTTGGAGTGTTCTTCTCAGTCTATAGCATTTCCGAACCCCCAGTAGAGTCACAAAAATTTTGACGAACCTAAATAATTTTTTAAAAAATTTTAAAGGGAATAAATTTTATTTTATTTTATTTTAACAACGAAATTATCGATAATATTCCTACGGAAGAACAATTTATAAATGTGTGTGTGAAATTGTCTTAAAAGAAAAAGGTCACAAGTAGCGCTATAATGTTGACGCCATAGTTACGTAGGATTGCTACTGCAGTTATGAGCTCGACAGTACATACCTATATTTTCTCTTTAATGGAAGTGACATTGTTTTATTACCCTTATGGCTAAGAATCGTTTTGTTTTTAATGCGCTAAGGCTATGCAGGCACATGTACCTATCGTTCGAAGTTTATTCTTCTAGGAATAGGATAGTATTACATCTGCAGGGAACAGCCATAACAGGTTTGTCAGTTAATAAATTTAAAAAACTTATAAAGTTTAAATTGTGCCAGAAAGCTTATAATAGCATTAAAGACTTTCTAGAAGACAAGGCTGCCTGGCAGTGACACGAATTGCTCCTTTCTACATGTTAAAAAAAACTGTATAAGATACTAAGATGTATTTTGGTAGGGACCGGACTGAGTTTCTTGGGGTGTTCTTCTCAGTCTACAGCATTTCCGAACCCCCAGTAGAGTCCCAAAAAAATTTGACGAACCTAATTTTTCTTTTAAATTTCAAAGGGAATAAATTTTATTTTATTTTTATTTCATCTCGAACTATTTAGGTAAATTTTATTTAAATGTAGCTGTTGTTATTTTTAAAACACTTATCCTATTTTTTTAAACAATTATTTTTTATCACTTACTTACTCTTTATTTATTTTCTTACTCTCCAAACTTCACAGTTAGCTCCATACAGTAAAGTTTCCAGTGCTTTACTGGAGTAGAAATTTGACCAAACTTGAATTGGAATAGGTACCTATGTACCTACGTCATTAAAAAAGTTACTATCTACAAGAAAAATATTCATATTTTCGAAAATTGCATCTCTCAAGCCGAGAAAGCCCAAGAAAGAGAAAAGTAAGACCTCTTTTCCGTTCAATATTGGAACAAAACCGGCCAAGTGCGAGTTGGACTCGCCAATGAAGGGTTTCGTAGCAGCAAGTAACATAGTATAAAAGTTCTTGTCCTTCTTTGTAACTTTGATTGATGTTTTAACACGTTCGCAGTGGTAGTGATTTTTCTAACCGAAAATTGCGGTTTACGACGTATTAAAAAAAAACTACCAGCTCTATCTCGTTCAAACTAATTTTCGTTGGTAGTTTTTATGGCAATGTACATCATATATTCTTTTTAGATTTATCATTCTCTTAGTTTAGAAGTTAGAGGGGGGGGGGGGGGGGGGATACACATTTTTCCACTTTGGAAGTGTCTCTTGCGCAAACTATTATCCTTCGAAAAAAATGATGTTAGAAACCTCAATAGCATTTTTGAAGACCTATCTATAAATACCCCACACGTATGGGTTTCATGAAAAAAAAAATTTTGAGTTTTAGTTCTGAGTATGGGGACCCCCAAAATTTACTGCGTTTTTTCTAGTTTTGTTTATGAATCTTAATGCGGTTCACAAAATACATCTAGTTACCAAGTTTCAATAGCATAGATCTTATAGTTTTGGAGAAAAGTGGCTGTGACACACGGACGGACAGACAGACAGACAGACATGACGAATCTAAAAGGGTTCCGTTTTTGCCATTTGGCTACGAAACCCTAAAAATGGCGCTGATTAACCATAAACGATTATGTGTAGTAAGAAAACGGACGGAAAGCAATACCCTCGTAGTTAAGTACGATTAATAGATTAAATAATTAATTAATGATGTGATTAAACAGATTTATAACCATGGTGTTAATTTATAATTAGTTTTAAACCGTATGATGTGAGGTACCTATAATGATAAATTCATGCCTTTTAAGCACTTCTGTAGATTCCGGGTAACGGGACACGGTGTTAAGCTGTTTAACCATATTAGGGATAGATAGATTACCTACCTATAAAATAGTTTAGATTACATCTGCGTATCTCTCTTACGGCTTCGACTCTCAAAGAGTAATATTTGTTATTGCTATGGCGGCAATAAGAAATACATCATCTGTGAAAATTTAATCTCTCTAGCTATCACGGTTCCTGAGATACAACCTCGTGACAGACAGACAGAAGGACAAACGCATGGAGGGTCTCGGTTTTACCGTTTGGGTACAGAACCCCAAGAAGACTTCATGCGTCAGTCCTTGCTATTGGGACCAGGTAGAGATGGTCAGTAGCCATACATTTGTTTCTCTGCACAGCTTGTTTCCAATATTTGAAACCAATGAATTGACTGCCTCTGTAGCGCAGTCGGTATTGATAACGCCTGCGGTGCTGGAGGTTGTGAGTTCGATTTCCACCGGAGACAAATATATGTGTGACCCATAAATATATGTCTCAAGAGTCTGGGTGTTTCTATGTATAATATGTATGTATTTAAAAAGTATGTAAGTATTAATATCCGTGGTCTGATACTCATAACACAAGCAGGTTATTCCTAGCTTACTTTGGGATCAGATAGCGTTGTGTGAAATGTTCGTGAATATTTATTTATTTAAAGAAATTCATTTCACACCTGTTGGAGGCCAACGATAATATTTATAGACCTCACGATACCTCTGGTATACAAAAAAAATTAACGACTGTATCAGAATCGTATTTTACACGCAAAACGTTTATTTTAGTAGTATTTAGCATTTCCTTTATTTATTTGCAAAGTTTTTAATGAGTTCTAGTGGAATTCTGAGGTATAAATTCCCTTTTCTAAATAAAATACGACCAAGCGACATTTTACGGGCGTTTTCTAAATAATATTTATGTTCTCTATTCAAACGCGCTGTCATGATAATTGGGCCCTGAATCAGTTCATTCTAGTTCGTTCAAATGCGAAATGGCGGCATTTAATTAAGTTTTATATGGTTATATTATCTCGTTTGGTTCAGTTTAATGTCCTCTTGAACATTTCCTAGAAGTTTAATGGAATACTTGCGCATGTGTGTAAATCTATTGGATAACGTAGGACGATTTTTGCAACATAAGAAGTTGCAAAAGTCATCCTAACGTAGAACAATTTTTGCAACTTCTGAAGTTGCAAGATCTTCCTTACATAGGACGATTTTTGCAACTTCATAAGTTGCAAAAATTGTCCTACGTTGTCCAACTTTCCTTTCGAGAAGATGAGACAACTGCATTTATTACTCAGCTTGTAGTTACTTCTTTCAATCAAATCAGCCTAACAGCAGCTATTGGGTAAATCATTTTACGAGGGTGATTGGCCGTACCTAGGTGCCACGTTATATCCAGGGTTTATAAAAATAAAACTAGGTACATAAAGCACAGCAATGAACTCTATAAATACCTAATCATCCATGCTGCGCCGTGGTTGCGCACACTTAAAAAAATATTGATAATCCAACCTATAATTTTTAATAATATCCATCGGTTTAGTTATTACTGGTATCATCTACAGGGATCTGAAAATACCAAGGATGTACCTAGGTATGCTAGCTCAATTTCTTATGAGTGAAGCATGAATAATTAGAATAAAGGTTAATTTTCTTAGTGTGTGTGTGTGTGTGTGTGTGTGTGTGTGTGTGTGTGTGTGTGTGTGTGTGTGTGTGTGTGTGTGTGTGTGTGTGTGTGTGTGTGTGTGTGTGTGTGTGTGTGTGTGTGTGTCTGTCTGTGTGTGTGTGTGTGTGTGTGTGTGTGTGTGATTAAAAAAGTATAAGGTTACACCCGCAGAAGAATAACCAAAAAAAGAAGATTGAAAAGACCTTGTACCTCTCATAGTTACCAAACTTTCTTTATCACAGATATGATATTGGCTTTCGATACGTAATGGATGACTCCTAGAGGTATCTAAGATTTTTCATTCATGATTGCAACTGTTGCAAGGGACCGTCATAGTAGTGCGTCAAGGTCGCGAGACCAGAACCAGTTTTGCTTAATACGATATCGCGGTTTCTTACTTTCTAAAGTATTTAAAATCCATTCTTAGTGGATGTCTTACTCAGAATAATCATCTGCATATTATCCCAAATTAGTTAAATTCGTTCAAAGTTTGAACTGTGAATTGATAGATTACTTAATTTTTGTATCGTATTTATTGGAATGTAACTAATATTATAAATGCGAAAGCTTTAGAGTGTGGATTACTATTACTCTGGCCTGAACTGAATCTGTTTACATTATTATTTTTTATTCCGGGAGTATATCCGGGACGGGAATAAAATCAACACGGTTGAAACCGTGGACGGTTGATTATATAATAAGTAATGGAATTGTAAACAAAACATTCTCTTCCTACATCACCGGACACATGGTAATCAACATGCAATCTTCACACGCTGATGTGGCATCGTACCGTTATGAAACGATGACAATCGTGAAGACATTTGCAAGCGAATATAAATTCATACTCGTAGATTCGTACGTGTGGTACACGCTAGCGACTATAGGGATATTCAAGAGCAAAGGTCAACCTCAATGCTGGAAAATACAGTCAGCTTCGTAAGGAAGTTAGGTAGATATTATTCTAAGAATCTAGCTATTGACATCGATGCAATGATGGGATATAGACCTCAGAATAGGGCGCTTGACCGTTAGTAAAATGGAGATGACGAGGACCGAAAATTCGATATAATCAAATCACTGTATCAAACTTTCTGGCCAGCGTGGTCTGTAAGACCAATGACCTTCCCAAAATGATCTGAAAATACCTACATGACAGTGGTCTGCGATCGGCTAGTTTGATTGATAGATTAATGAAATCTAGTAGCGGATTCAGCTGTCAAAATATGAATAATACGATTTAGACGAGACTGATAAATAAGGTGAGCGTGAATGGAAGCTAAAATCGAACAAAATAGGCAAACAACCTTGACCAATTCAAATTCATGTTAAAAATGCGCTACGTCAGCATTATCAGTGTGTGAAGGCTCGCGACACTAGTAGATGCAGGCAGGCGTGCCTGTATATATCTACTTATGGTACCATTATCATTATTTACCTCTAGTTTAAGGCTTTTAAAAGTTTGCATTCAACTCAACTAACAACCAGTTGTTTCCACGATTCACCATTTCTAGCGATATTTTCGCTTTTAAACGGTGACCACTAGATATCACAGAGATATGGGAAACTAAATTCTAAGTCCATGACGTAATGTTTATATTATATTGCAGCTTTAAATAACAATTGTCTCAGAGATTTGCGTTAGAATGGAGAGAACACGAAGTAAATGGTCGGGAGTTAGGCACGAAGGAATGCCTGGACAAGGGACGAAGGGTTGTTACGCAAACGATCCTTGCCTCGAGGCGTCGCGTCGTGGCAGCAATTCAACTCTAGTGATGTGTAAATATCGATAAATACTCGGGACATTTAAATTTATGAGTATTGTTATTGAAGAAACTAATGGTCGTATTTCACAGCAAGCAGGCGTCGTAATCAATCTCTTTTATATGAATAAACGGAAATTGAGTGTCTGGTGTCAGTTTTCATTAATCTTTTAACAAGTTTATTCTGTAATAAAACTTTAACAGGGCATTTTTTAATTGGTCTTCATTGACACTTTCTTTGGGACTTGGAAAATGACACTTGTAAGAATGTGGAAATAAACGTGAAATAAGTGCAGTACTGAGTAGCTTATCAATTATCATTGGACTCTGGAAACCTAAGTACACATTTTTAATATATATGATTCTGTATTATACATACTAATATTGACATCACCTATCACAGAACCAACAGATATTGTTACTTATTATCAAGTTCTTTTTTTAGCAACTGAAGATGAAACGCCAACAAGTGTTTTAATTGCGTATGTACTGTAGGTATATATATTTCACAGAAACACACTAAAAATGTAACTAGAGATGTTTCAATAGTACATACAGCTAAGTACATCACATTCCCCGAATGGATCCGCAGAAACAAACAAAACGCCCTCATTTCACAAGTTATAATCTTAACCCACATAATAGATGGTGAGCCTAATGTCAAGGTGAAAAAGGACATGGGCAGTTTATGACTTCCTGAACCTGTCATTCAAGAAGTCATCCATATAAGTTCAACTTGATTTGATGACAACCTTCTTACATTGTTGCCAATTCGGAATTGTCGTTGATGGTTAAAGAGGCTGAACATATTTCACTGTGCCTCGGTTCATCACTTTAATAACAAGTCAGTCGTGTGGCAATGCGCGTTCCTCTTTCGTGGCAGAACGCCCTGTAAGTGACACTGTCCGTGTTCTCGATAATTAAATCGCTTCGCAAAAAGCGAGAATTTGTTAAGTAGATGTGAAGCACATCTTTTATTTGCTTAGTGTAACATTGCTATGTTTAAGGTACATATTAAAGTGTACACTGCAACTACTAGATTTGTTTGCATAATGTCACTGAGGATTTTTCTCTTAGCAAAAGTAGCTTTTAACGGTCACAAAACTCTCTTAAAACGATTTTTGAAGTGGCCTACCAGCCATATGGACCGACAAACTGGAAAAGGTCGCAAACGCAAGCTGGATTCAGAAAGAGCAGGATCATGTATTGTGTTAATAATTGGGAGAGGCCTCCGTCCAACAGTGGACTGATTATGCTGATTTATTAATTGAGACTCTCATCTATCTCCAATGTACATTTCATGAAAGTTAATCCAGCGACTTATATGATGTTAGTGGTCGTCACACGGTATCATCCGCGTTCCCGTGGGGAATAAAGAAATAAAATATAGCCTAAATTACCCGGTGATAGTGGACCTTCCCAACAGTGGAATAAGTTTTCAAATTGGTCCTGTAATTTCATATATTCGCCTACCGAATGTATGCTGCAAACAAATAAACAATCAAATATTTCCTCTTTATACTTAATATCTATCAAGTATAGAATGCATAGATATAGATGAAAATGTAACAAAAATATCAAGTCACTTATGCATAAATAAACAAACAAATTTCCGGTTATTTTAGTAACGAAACTATTGTAACTCTCTATGCTTTACAACTCAATAAGCATAAACATTATTTATACCTTTGTAAATTAAAATATTTAAATTATTGTACTATAAGCTTAATAGGTACCTACATATTATTTGAATAAATTACATCGAATAGGGAAGTGTAGTTAAGTAAAAGTGATTAAATAAAAAAATAGTTGTACGGATCGAATTTAATTGGTCGCCATTTGTAATGTATTTCTCGCATTACTGCAATAAAAATGTATCGTCTAATTGAGGCTAGTTAAATCTGAATAATTCATTTACTTTCAAGAATTAATTTGTCCAATTAGGTATCTGTTGCATATAGTGGTGACAAGATGGCTACCAGTTTAATAACTTCGTATCGTCTACCAAAAGCTAGTGTTGTGGTTTAGAGGTAGCGGAAGTATCGATATAAACAAGTCATAAAAATTAAACTACAATTAATCAATCTTGAGAGAATGATTTAAATCAGCAAAAGTATGCATAAAAATAGTGTGGGATACTTATGTCCTTTTTTTCATAGCGTAAACAAAATAGAGCCTCCGATTTGGGATATAGATAATTTGAGATCTAATCTAAACAAATATTTACAAAATACCTATTCACGCTTATACCAAACAGTATTTAATAAAAATACTTTATAATCATACACATTATGTATAAAAGGTACATAAAAATACCCAAGCTCCGAAATAAACATTTGTAGATCATATATAGATACAAATATTTGTTTCGACCAAGAATCGAACCCTATTTTAAAGAGAATTTATTTTTTATACACTTCTATCCATTGCACCAATGAGACAGTCAAAGCGGAGAGACCATTGTACAATTACGAAATTACTAATTTGCAAGAAATCTAGAAACTGTAGGTTCCAACATGTCGAAATTCTGTCGAAAACGCCACTTATGTCAGTCAATTAATGAAGTACAATTTGTATGATTCATTGTACCGTAAAATAAATACGATCCTTTCTAATTCTAAATACATAAATAAAATAAAAAATAGTTTATTGCCACAAAACCACGTACAGAACAACTATTAAGAGCATCTTATGAACTAAATAATTCAGGTACAAGTTATGGCAAAAGGTTGCAACTCAAATGCAAATGCTTCTTGTCAGTATACTAACAAGTAGCGTTCTAATGTGTTTTTAGTCGGTAGGAGTCCGGCACAGCATCCATGGAGGATTTTCCTCACGTTAAAAAAACTGTTGATGTAGATGCAACTAGGATTAGTTTCCCTGGAGAGTTTTGTACCTAAGCTTGATATTTTGTTTATGTACAATATACCAACTAAAAGCCATTCAATTCAACATAACGGTCTTAAATTAATATATTGATCAACTTATAGATAACAGCTCAATTTTTATTCAGAGGCAATTCTATTTACAGTTAAATTGATGATACGCTCACTTATATTCGATACTCGTTAAAATTGTAACTATAATTATAGTGCAACAGTTATTACTTGGTCGTTGGTAATTAATTTATTTATTAAGAAAAAGAATTATGGGATCTAAAGTACGCAACACGTGCAGACAGAACAGACTTAATTAAGATTGCTCTGAGGGGCTTAAAAAGCAAGATATCACGTTTCATTCATAATCTTATTCCTTTGCTTTGTACAAGAATAGCTTAAGTTACTTTAAAATGATTATCATTATTAAATCATCTGTAATTCATTTCATATCCAGATTATAATATGATATTGGTTTTGCTACTCCGAAAAATAATTCGGGGACGCATCGAAATGATATGTAACATTACAAACGGAGTGAAATGTAACATTTTTAAACACATTCATTGAACTTTGACAAACCTAATTTTTTTTTAATTTCAAAAGGAAGAAATTTTGATAACTTAAAAAATCGACTTATACAGTTTAGGTACCAATGAATTAGCGGGACTTTGAGCGCTTCAAAGCCGAAAATTTTTTAAGCACTCACAGTCCCGCTAATTCAGTGATCTGTAAAGGATCAGTGTCTAGCTATATTTATAATGTGTTAAACAACATATATTTATACTGTGGTCTAGCGCTGGTCTGAGATGGGTGAACGTTTGTGGCATTTCATGCAGTGAAGTAATAATATCCACTAACTAACTCCTTGGTAGCATTTCTTATCAGTATCTAATAGAGCTGTTTTGGGACCTGTTACTGATTTCTATTTTATTATTTTTGTACCTACAGAAGTTTACACTCTTTACAGACATACACATGGTATTGTGGTAATACCTATCTAATGCTTTTGGTTTTAAGGGTTCGGTACCCAAAGGGTAAGAACTAGACCATATTCATGAGACATCGCTGTCCGTCTGTCTGTTTGTCTGGCTGACTGTCTGTCTGTCTATCTGTCTGGCTGTTCTTCATGAGGCTGTATCTCAGGAAGCGTTGTCACGCTCTCTAGCTGTCGCTAGAGAGCTGAAATTTTCACAGACGATGATGTCTTTCTGTTGCTGCTGTAACAACAAATACTAAAATCAGTAAAAAAGGGTGATTAAGGGGGGGCTCCTATACAACAAACGTAATTTTTTACCGTTTTTTGGTACGGAACCTTCTGTGCCCGAGTCCGACTCGCAATAAGCCGTTTTTTTTGGTTAAACAATGCGTAAACGCGCGACCCTGCTGGGTGCTCAATCATCGCGGGGTCTCACTTCGTCTTAACCGGGTCGCATGGTACCGACCCCAAAGCATGAGACACTGTCAATGGGAATCTTTCAGGCTTACACTGGTCACAGTGGTTCTATGGTATCCTTCCGAGGGCTTACCCGGGGCTCCCAACTGTAGGCTGCTGGCCGTTACGTGAGGTTTTTTAGTCGGTAGGAGTTCGGCATAGCATTCATGTAGGACTTTCCACACGATAAAACAAAAAGGACTGGTTACAGCTTGTCCGGTCCATCGAAAAGCCTTGCCGACTTAGAAAGGTGCTTTCAATTTCTAGACGTTTGTGGTCAAGACTTTCCATGTGGTGGGCGGATGGGGTCATTTCGAGGAGCTAAATATGAAATAAATAAATAAACGACACAATGGTAGGAATGTGTGTGACCTACAAACATACATTAGGAAGATATAATATAACATTTTACAGTCTTAATGGTAGGTGTAGATAAAGTTAATAATCCACCCAAACGAAAATACGTGAACGACCTGTGCTAATGAATGTGAAAGTTTGTTTGTATAGGTATGATACATTACGCAACAGCAATTTTTGAAAAAGTCTTCAAATAAATGATTATTTGTTTCCCGCCCTACTTCCCATAACCTACACATCCGTCTTGGGACCCAAAATTGCAGGTAGAGGGATAAACACGTGTATGTTTTCCTCACAGATTGATAATAGGTTTTTTTATAAGTGATAAAAATTGATGTCATAATTATGAGGCTAATTCTATTAGACTCGTATTATTCTGCAGAATCAATATATACGATTTTTTAAAGACCATTTTAAAACACACCTCTTGTAGATTAAAATAAATTGTAGTTTTGGCGCTGGTTTTCGTTTACTAAACACCAGCAAAAATAATTTCATTTTCACCTCCTTTTAGTCACTTGAGACAGGGGTGTTACTGGCTTTATTTCGCCATTTGCTGTCTGATATGTATGTAAAATCACAATTTTGCCACGAATTCTTCCCATTCATTAAGTAGGACAAAGAAGTTAAACTGTGAAGTGTTAAATGCCATGTACAAATTGCCTGGGAACATTTTGATTGTGTAAAGTATCATGGGAACTAATTAGTATAACGTTTTTCTGTGTGTTGACCTGCGTTTGTCGGCATGGGCACCAATGTGTCTGGCTCTATAGCGGGCCCTTGGATTCCCAAAAATGTATGGCAAGTCACTGCCAGTATTTTGATAATGAGATATACCAGAGGCTGCCCTTATTAAGTAACCTATTGTATTTAACTCCTAACCGAATCCGGGACTCCTGGCGGTAGGTAGAAGGTAAGACGGGTTAGGTTCGGAAGGAATTGATTGTAAAAAGTCTGAGTTACCTCAATGTTTGGGTTGAAAAAGGGAGACCGGCATAGCATCATCAGTTGACTCGAAGTTGCACTGGGGCCCCAGCATATATAAATTTTTTTAGGTAAATTAAGTTCTGCTGCATATGCAGTTAAAACAATTAGACGGCTCACTGATGTTGAAATGGCTAGAATAGTCTATTTCAGTTATTTCCATAGTGTTATGTCATACGGAATTCTTCTCTGGGGAGATCAGCATCAGCGGACATCAATAACATATTTATATTACAAAAAGAGCTGTGAGAAGTGTGAGAGCAATATACCAGCTAGGTCCTAGAGTTTCTCTAAGAGAAAAGTTCAAAGAAATTAATATTCTAACTGTTATATCACAATACGTATCAGAAAATTTAATTTATGTGCATAAAAATAAGGACAAATTTCTAAAAAAATGTGATATACACAATGTAAATACCAGGCATAAACATAAAGTTGTTTTTAAAAACTAGATTATTGTCAATAAACAAATTCAAAGCTACCATTAAAGCCAAATTATGTATATTTTAGCAAGGCATATTATACTATTAATGACTATATAGATGACTAGCTGACCCGCGCAACTTCGTTTGCGCCACATAAGAGAGAGTATTACCTGTTCCCGTCGCATTTACTCCCGTCGCGTTGCGTTTACTCCCGTAGCGTCTCGTCGTTAATATTCAATACTACGTGGGAAAAGAGAGAGAGAGAGAAAGGTTTCTCGTCGCGTGTATTCCCGTCGCATTATTTTTAAGAACAATTTCGTTTATGAAAGAGGTATCCCGTGGCATTATTGTAGAAAAAAATTGATTGCCATTAAAATGGTTATTGTGCACCAACCCAAAGATAGACACATGCTATCGCGCATTTTTTTTAGAACTTTTTTAAGAGAAACAATTTTGTAGTATATATTTTTTACATAACTATAAATATTTACGCAGCACACGCAACGAAGCTCTCAAAAGGAATAAGTTTCCCCCGTTATTGAAACATTTTCTATTACTGCTCCGCTCCTATTCGTTGTAGCGTGATGCTATATAGCCTATGACACTCCACAATAACGTAGCTTTCTATTGGTGAAAGAATTTTTGAAATCGGTTCAGTAGATCCCGAGATTACCCCTTACAATTTAACAAACACACAAACTTTACTTCTTTATAATACATATTAGTATAATTAAGGCGCTCCAAGTCAACATACAAAAATTATAAAATAATATTATGTACCTAGACGAATTTTGTTTAAAAAAGGGATATTGCTTTTTGAAAACTCGCGTATACAAAACTCATCACACAAATCATTCAACAACTACACCTCTGTAGTTGTTGAATGATTTGTAATTACCTACTGGATATTGCCAGGTTCTTTTTTCTCCAGCTCTACCTATTGCTTTGCGAATCTGGCAGTAAATGTAAATGTAGAAGCAATCATTTGGACGTTCATAAGCGTTAAATTGTGACCTATATGAATAAAAATTTTTCATTTTTCATTTTAGCATCCATGAGAATTTCCAAACGGAAACTGGTGCCAGCTTGGAATGACACTCCCGTTCAAAAGAATGAACCATTGAATTCTAGGTGTAGCGTGTAGTGTAGCGAAGGATGATTGGTCTCTAATTTCTGAACTACAGAACTCATAATATTGAAACTCCGTGTGAAACAGCACTTCAAGAAAGGAAGAAGAAGGAGGATTTAAGGGAATCGAACCCACGACCTCTAGACCAACGAGGCAGTAAAATAAACCGTAATGTAAAAGTTACAAAAATAACGTTCTACATAAATCTATTTAATTTAGTATTATGTATTATGTTATCTGTGGCCTTTTAAACAGTATTTTTTAAGATAATTTGACAGGCATTTCAAAAGCTTATAATCCGCTACTTTATGACTTCATAACCAGTGGAAAATATGTTATACACATTTTATTTATTTTGATATATTTTTTATAAGATACTGCCTATAGCTGTATTTAATGCAATTTGTTTTTTAAGAAAAATATAATGTAATGACTAGAGTAGATAATAAAACCGGCCATGAGCGAGTCGGGCTCGCGCGCTGAGGGTTTTGTACCAAAAATGGCAAAAAATAATGTTTGTTGTATGGGAAGTATTGAATACAATGTTTACATTATAACTGTGAAAAATTCAGCAGTCTAGCTATCACAGTTCCTACGATACAGCCTCGTGACAGACAGACAGACGGACAGTGGTGTCTCAGCCAATGGGGGCCCGTATTGTCCTGGGACATCCTTCCGAGGGCTTACCCGGGGCTCCCAACCATAGGTTGTTGGGCGTTACGTGAGGTTTTTTAGTCGGTAGGAGTCCGGCATAACATCCATGAGGATTTTCGCTCACGTAAAAAAAAATTATTAGGGCCCGTATTTACCGTTTGAGAACGGAACCCTAAAATTATTCCCTGTTGAATTAATTAGGTCCATGCAATCTGTGTAAGTAATTAGAAGCTTTACCTAATTAAAATAATTTTTACACAAATCAAATGATAAAATAAATCTGTTTCCTAAGCTCATTAATGTTTTATTCGGGAAATGTAATTATATTCATTTATTATACAAAATAGATTCGACTTTTTGCAAATGTAGTTAATTACCATGTATTACTTTAATTTGATCATATTAATCGTTGTCAAAGATCTGTGACCGAAATTTTGTCGAATAAATTCACAAGTAGGTAAGTACATTAAACTTTTGGAGAGAAAGCGATCGAAAAAGTACTTGTGAATTTATTTTCACTATGCTCAGAGGAAATTTATTCCGTTTAGTTTCTGCCTGCAGATCTGTGTGTTGCCTGTATAGGAACAGGTTTGCAAAAACGTTTTGAAACGGCATTGATTTTTTTGCATTCTAGCTACTACTTATGTCAAAACACTGTCAAAATCTAACAGGTCAATACTTTTTGACAGGTCGCCAAACGGTATTACATGCATAGGCGAGTTAACTATTTCTATACACTTAATTATTATCTTAGCAATTTCTTAGCCATCCGTGGATTTACGGTGAGGCTGGGCCCATAGCGTGATAGACAATTGTTTTTAAAATAATTATGTAGGTTAGTGTATTTAAATGAAAAAAAAAACCATTTGTTATTTATCATTGTGTGGTGCGTTGTGGCTTAAGAATAAGAATAAGAATAAACTTTATTGCACACCAATGTTAAAATTTCTTATACAGATATTACATTTCTTAAATGTAGGTACAGAGGGCTTAACTCCGACCGAGAAATTCTAAATCTATGATTCGGACACGAGGGTTTTCATATATTTTCATTAACATATGAATGTATAAGGTAAATGCAGGTATTACCGACCCTGTTAAGACAATTTTAAAATTGATGATAGTTATTAAGAATGGTGATTGAGTTCACACCCAATGTTTTGATTTTATATGAAACTTTAGTTTGTCTCGTTTATGTTTAAAGCCCTAAATTGCCCTTAAACACAAAACTAATAAAATAAAAAAATAATTAAGTGATCAACTCCATTGTTTGTATTACCGACCCATACGAAAGGCTATGAAGCTATTTACCGATTTTTATGAACCTATTACCGACTGTTAAAAACAAGAAGAATGTATAGGCAGGTATTTTGTTTAATTAAGAAGAAACACATTATGGTGTTTTTGCAGAAAATCATGTAGGTTTGCTCTAAGTCCTTTCATACTACCTATCATACACTTTCATATTATACTTCATAGGAAAAGTCACTTGGATACTCTGGTCCATGCTATTTGACTAAGACATTATGTTGTAAAAGAGCTTTTATGGTTTTTTTATCTTCAAAATATTGTTTGGATAATAAGCTAATATTTCATTAAACTAGTGTTATGTTAGATAAACGACCAGGATTTGTATAGAATCGGCAATAGCTTCCCGTACTTGCTATCACCGACTCATATAGATCGGTAATAGTAGATATAATATATAATTACGAAATTGTATGGCTGACTCATAAAAAGTAGATTATATGTATTTATTTGATTTTTGTAGCCATAGCAGAGATTTTAAATAAATAGTGTTGCAAATAATATTAATTAATACAAACATTGTAATGCAATAAAAAGTAATTTTATAATGCTCCTTTAGAATGACAATGAATGATTAAAGTTGTATTTCGTAGTAAACAGAAAACGATTAAATAAGAAAACTAGACCAAATAGTATAGATCGGTAGTTGTGTGTTACAAAGGCTGACTGTATTAGATTAAGATGGCATATTAAAATAATTGCTTTATTGTCACATATCGACGAGAAAGAGGTGAAACAAAATTTAATATGCATCGCAATCACCGGCCCATGAGTCGGCAATAGCTGCTACTATTAAAATAATTGAAGGTATTACATACATACATACATATACTCACGCCTTTATCCCCGAAGGGGTAGGCAGAGGCCTATACCGGCCCACATTTCACCGTGTACAATTCGGTCCCACGTAACAGGTGGTGAGCCCATCGCCGTGTTGAAATGTACCGCCGACGTCAGAGCCTCGTCCGTTGTTCAGCAGGTGCACGAGCTTGCACGTGAGGTTGACTTGGGCCCGGAGGTGTTGGTAGGGCCCCACTACACCCGGTAGGTATTACCGCTTTAATTAAATGTGAAGTTTTATAATATTTAATTAATCAAACTTTATGAAATACTGTAAGAAATTAAGACCTCATGTCTAAATGAACACATTCAATAATACAGAACAATCATAGGTTTCATACAATTCTTTAAAAACTGTTAAACGAAGTTTAGGTGTGCTTATCTGTAAGATTAAGGATTTGTACCACACGATCGGCAAGTTTACTATCGTCATAGAAACAAACGAATTTCGTCTCTTTCCCGGAATGTCACGCACACTAACGTAAGTATTTGCGACACTCAATGAACAAATGTGCGTATTTCGTCAAATGTCTCTAGCATAAACTGTTCCAGTAACGTAAAAATTGCAGGTTAATAAAATGGATCGGTAATACCTGCGAATTTTCGATGGGTCGTTAATAGCTGCGTTTACCTTATTTATTAATTAGCAATATGGGTTTTAAGCTCAACAACAGATCGAGTAAAGTAACTGTGACTAAGATAAGATTTAAGAGAATAAAAGTTCATGCAACTAATTTCCAACAAATTTTCTATTAATACTTTTTCGCGCCATTCTAACTTGCAAATTAGTATTAGGGTTATAATAGTTTCCAAGACGTATTCCAGTGGGTTCAACAAAGCATATTAATTATATGCGTAACCAGAGGACCGGTCGAGTAGACTAGTTTTTTTTAAAAATAAACTCGAGCACAAGGCACGGGGAGTCCAGCTACTCACAGATGACAGGTGATAACGATATTGATTGGGAATACATTTAAATGTTTGGAAACTATCTATAGATAGTTTTTAATGTCAGAGAAACCGCTATCGGTTATGGTGTTGGTTAAACCAGTCATTCATATATTGATAGACTTTTTTGTGAAGATTATTTTTAAGTGACAAGATAAGTTGTATTTTTGTCATTATTTCTATTTATGTAGCTAATTGATTAGTGTTAATGGGTATTAGAAAGTCTGTTTTATTACGGTAGATATATAATGTTGAACTTGGGATTACGGTGCGTTAAACACTATCTACCGCCCCCGGCTTTGTTCAAGTGCAGTTGAAAGTTTCAAAAATTTTCTGTTTTTGCAACGCATTTTTTTTAACCATAGAAAGCCATAGATAACCATAGATTACCTTTAACGTAGTAAACATATTTAGGAGCAATGAATAAATAACCCGTAGGTATTTGAAAAAAAGTTCTTCTATGTGTCATAAACAAAAACTACCGGTGTTTAATTTGTCTTGTAATTTATTATATGTCCGTATGACAGGTTATTGGAATAAAGATAAAAAAGGTAATAAAATAAAACGCTTTTTAATTACACAGTACCTACATATCTGTAATAAACACATTTATTTGAAGTAATTACTTACATAAAATTACGCCTTTAACTAAGAGAGGATATGCCAAAATGAATTAAAAAACACGCACTCGTTTCCAGTTTTTTTTAATACCATGTCAATACGAGACAGCAGAAGGACAACTTATATGCCATCACCGGGACACAGGAGAAAAATCAATTTATTTATTTAATATTTATGTAACCGAGTTTGAATTGGCTGTAATGTGTGTAACATTACAGTCAGTACAAACTCGGAGACATTTAAATTATGAGTAGTGGTAGCTAAAAAAACTAAAAAAATCTTCCATCAGACAGGCGAAAGGATCTGAATGAATAAAATAATTCAGTAAGTACTTACATAATTACATGCCAGACATTTACATGAGAATAGGAATTATAAGCCTTCAATCACAGGAACGATTACAAAATATACATAAATTGACAAACTTTTATGCTGCCATTTTCGAAGGGCTTATCAATCACCTATCTGCATAAGCTGCCTTTCTCTACACTTTCTACGCAGATGAAGATGTAAAATATAAACTTACTTAAATTATCAAACATTCCATTAATTTCACCGGAAAAACTGAATAAACAGACGCCATAATCAATCATTTCCGTGAGACAACTCGAAATTATGTATTCGTTTTCGAACGCACAGAGTTATGTCAAAAATTTTAAATGGCGTCTGTGGCGTCTGACTACTGGATTTCTATTTTAACGAGGGCTCCATGACACTTCTAATAAAAAACATGTTATTTTCCTAAATTACTTGGTAATATGACCTGTCACCCAAGTAATTTAATTTTGAACATAAATTTGAGATTTATGAGCAAATATTAAAAAGTAACTCGATTATAAAATGTCGTTAATTTTCATGCTGCTTACTGTCACTTTATTAAAATATGGAGACGTAAATTGGTTGGGAATAGGGAATGCAATCCCGCAACAAGATTGTAATCCCGGTATTTGCGGGACTGAGCAATCTCAATCCCGCGGGATCCCGGTATTTGCGGGATCCCGCACATTTCTGAAAGTCGTTGAGAAAAGAATAGAATTCTGTATCATACATCCATCTAGAACTGAAAAATAGTCACCCCCTTAATCCCCGAAGGGATAGGCAGGACGAGGCATATGGTCTCATCTCATACCTAATGTCCTTTTCTCAAAATTTCCCATTCTCAAAATATGTGCACTACAGGATTAACCCCGCTCAATCCGACTTGGATAGGTTAGGTTAGAAGGCTAAGGCCGGAGCGGAGCGCAGCGAAGCTTCCGCATTAGCCTTCGTGGCTATTTTTTTTTATAACACATATTTGGAGAAAGGGACATTTTGAGAAAAGGACATTTCGCGAAAAGGACATTTTGAGAAAAGGACATTTCGCAAAAATGACATTTTGAGAAAAAGACATTTCGAGAAAAGGACATTATGAGAAAGGACATTTCGAGAAAAGGACATAATGAGAAAGGACATAATGAGAAAGGACATTTCGAGAAAAGGACATTATGAGATGAGACGAGCCAGGCCTTCAACTTGATTTAGCTGCCATTTTACCGGCAAACGGGACCAATGCTGCAATGGCTTAACGTGCCATCCGAAGCACGGCAACGCTCAAATAAATGTCACAAAGTGGTCACCCATCTAAAGACCGACCATAGTAAATGTAACTTACTGCAGTGATCTTTTACAGAACACTGAGTCCGCGGGGCACAAGGAAAAATAAATTATTTAATATTACTTTTGTATTGAGATTATTAAACCGATATAGGGACATATAAGTAATAAAATAGCTACTGCAAATTATTAGAAGCGCAGAAAACATAGCATGTCAAAATTTTTGTCTGCCAAACGACTCCTAACTTTACATGTCAGATAGCCAGCAAGCAATGTACGAGATAATTGAATACTTTTATAGTGCAAGAAAAGTCAAATCTCCCTGATTAAATCACTAAAATCAAATAAGTACCTTATTAGGTTATATATTACGTCACAATTACAAAAATCTTTCTCAAACCGAATCAGTTTGTGCGCTTCCGCTTACAGAATAACACAAGGCGTTTTCCTTTGCACAATCCCGCTAATCCCGCGGGATCCCGCACGATTTACGTGCGTGACTGGTCCCGCAAAAATACTGCGGGATCCCGGTATTTCGGGATCCCGATATCCCGGTATTGCATTCCCTAGTTGGGAATGTCTCAATTTTGTTACAGCACGATAAATGACTTTGTCAATTTACTTATTTGCGTGTGAAAGTGTGTGCGAGAGATATTAGTTCCGCCCATAGATTTACAATTTTTCACTACTCTCAAGTTCCGCTCATGCAGCCATAGAGCAAATATTGCAAACTCCATGGTGCCGGCAAAAGTTTGACATATTTGCATGAAAGCAGTTTTGTTTTAGTTAGAAAGCAAGCTAAAGGTCGGTGTCACCGCGGGTTGAGCGGGCCCATTAATGAATACGCTTACCTCGCGCCAGCGCAGAAGTTTACTACTGTGGTGCTCTGGCGGAGGAACAATTACATAATTATGCAGTTTACTATTGTACGATTTCATGCATGGACCCGCTCACCTCGCGTTGGAAACCGGGCTTAAGTTGTGATCAAAGAGGATGAAGACTTAGAACTGGTGGTCTTGCCTATTTATTAGGCTTTAGCAAGTAGGGTCCGAGCTCGTGTTTCCACCAAGGGTGAATTTGAGCCTTTTTATCATGTGCTATGACAGTTGCAGCAGTTACGATATTTGTGTAAAACCCGACACTATTAAGGTATTGGAGATAACACCGCTAACATTTTATGTGTTGGTACCTACCTCAAATTGTGTGTGCTTCAAATTACGTAATGTAAATACATTTGTCCTTGTACCAAAATTTTGCCAGATTCGTTCAGCCATTGCTGCGCGAGAGAACAACAAAATCAAGACATCCTGACGTTCACACATCCTCAGAAACTTCTCATTTATAATATTAGTAACCTGGACGCCCGCGGTTTCTCCCATTTGAAATTTTGCTATCCCAATTCATCTCTTTAGGGGTGGAACATTAAAACACTTTTAAAGATAGCTTAAAAAATCTTTCTACTAGGTGTAAGTGTTTTGACTGAGCTTTGATAGACCAGTGCGTTCCTTGTAATTTTATTTTATTACCATAGATAAGTTTGAAAAGCCCACCTAACGAAATATCGTTCCAAATTTAAAATTACCGTGTGCGTGTTCAATTGAGTGTACGCTACATTCTCAACGGTCATCTATAAAATAAACAAAGAAATAGATATCGTTCTACTAGAAAAAACTGGACCTGTTCAGTCCAGCTTGGTTTGATTGATGAGTGTGCGTCGTGGGATCCAATTAACTCTGTTTAAATCGCTCTGCACACTCTATTATCTTTATTTTCCGTAAAAAGCTATTGAAAGGCATAGATTTTTGCAAAGAATTAATGAATACATGGTAATTAGAATATTAATCAACGATGGGATTTTGCAAATTTTTATGATAGGAGAGTTTATCTTATTACTGAAATAAAATGTCATATTTTGGGATTGGTGTACATCCGAAATGCAATAGTAACTATTTTCTAAAAAAAGCATAATTAACGAGCTTAACTTAGTAATAAATATCAATCATCTTTCAGTCCTTGTCGGAGAAAGGAAAATTCTACTGAAAAAAAATTTGTTCCTTTACCCCTCAGGTCTAATAAGTTTCCTCAAATGGAAACTGCGATCATTTGCTCATTCCTAAACTAATCACAAAATGAAAGGCCCGGTTTGACATTTGAGAAAGAGCCACTCTCATTGGTTAATTCCGGAATCAACCAATGAGAGACGTCGCGATGACGAATTTCAAAACGGACCTATTATCTACATTTTTACGAGTATGGATGACAATAAAGTTGAACATATTAGGCGGCAGAATCGTGTGTGATTTTAGAAATTTACATTTGTTGGTTACAAAACATTTAATTATTAAGTATATCTGTTACTAGATCTCGTTAAATTAAACCATTAATTCCACCTCCAGCGACACGACATTAATGGATACCAACAGAATAACAAATCGATCTATTTTAACCATTTATTATATCGACTTTGCTGTGTTCTGGCACGAGAACAACGCCTTTGGGAACATTAATAAATAAATCAATTTTCTGTATCATTTGTTGCAATTTATACTTTGCTGTGGTGTGATAAGACTTTAATTGCTTTGTGTGGTTGTGGTATTAATTTCGCTGGGAATTAATTTGTTCGCAGCCGGGTGCCGATCCCTTGTTGAACAAGCTACTGAGTAGAATGGAATGTACCTGTCACTAGGATGATTTAACGCGCTAAAGTTTATTACACAGTCGCCATTTCTCATAAAACACATTTAAAATTTATTAACCTTTGAATAAAATATGAATCTATTTATGCGATAAAACAATTTTAAGGTTTTATTACTTTTATTGGACACCATTTGTAATTCTGTGATAGCAACACTGCTACAGTCGAAGTGTTGCCTGTTTAAAAATAGTAAAAAAAATCTATGGACTTTAAAAAACGCGTGGGCGGCATTTGATGGCGGTTCCAAAAAAAACCAAGAAACATGTTTTATGTTTTGAGCCTGATAAGTCCATTTATTTACTGTGTCAAATAGCAGAGATAAATCTCGGTCAGTCAAGTTTTTTTTATGAATTTAATCACACGTTTCCTGTTATTTTGGGGTAACAAGACTGCATTTTTTAATTTTATTCTACCATAGACAAGGATAAATTGCTTACAAGTATGATTTTTAATGGCTTAATAAAATACTTTCAACGATTATGAGTGTGTCGCCTCCATTGGTGTTTTAGCTTTACTAAGAATAGAGTTTTCTAAAATGGCATAATTGTTATTAATTGTGATCATTAGGTTTAAATTACTTATGAGCCTTTGCATACGACGTGCCTATTTTTACGTCAAATCAAAACAATGTTTGAGTTTATGTCGAAACAAATGTCTTGGTTTTTATATTATAATCTAAAGTCAGTCGCAAGAGGCGACTAAGGGAACGCTTTTGCGGAACGATCCATTGCGTAGAGAAGGAAAACTGTCTGTCCATTTCAATACATACGGCAATAGGCTCAACGCCTATTACGTGGGACATAAAACTAGGTAGGTAAGTATAAGTTGAAATGTGGGCGTATACTATCTCTCTGCCTACCCCTTCGGGGATAAAGGCGTGACTATATGAATGTATAAGAAATCTGCGCGTAGTAGGAACTTACTAGAAACATACGGCTACTGAACTACGAATTGTTACATGGAGGTTGCTACGTCTAGTTCCAGTATCTTATCTACATCCCTGCATAAATTACCCTGCCTTTGTCGCATTCAAACGGAAAATCAACCTACCGCATAGAAATAAAATAAATTAAACAAAATTTACTTAATTTAAGTGAAACTAGATGTTCCCCGCGGCTTGGTTCGTGTAGAAGACGTTATCGCGTAAAAAAATTAGCCTTCTTCTACGCAGTCAGTTAAAAGTAGCCTATGTCCTTCTCAGGGACTCAAACTATCTTTAATACCAAATTTCATTTAAATTAATTGATCGGGTTAGCCGTGAAAACGTGATAGACACACATACAGTGTTACTTTCGCATTTAGACAATTTATGCAATCAAGACATTTTGCAATATAGACTTTTTTCTACGCGGGGTAGCAAGCAAAGGCTTTTTACAATCTAGTCTTTCCGAACTTAACCCTACAATATTAGTAAGCATTTTAAAAGCCTTTACCACACATTGGTCATGCGTGGTCACCTAATACCTAATATGATATATATTTATTGGCAGATGCTAGGTAACAACTGCAAACAGGATGTTTAGCCTTGTTACCGAGTTAAAAAAACCTATAAAAAGGTCTTAAATTTCTTGCAACTAGATGTAAATATTCATGGGACATTTGAAAACGACTCTATTTAGCTCAAAACAAGCCAATTATGCTTGTGTTTTGGGATCTAGACAATTGATAAATAGAATAAATATTTAACCTGCGCTTAAACTGGACAACTTCTGGCAAAATATAAATATGGCCTTAGATTATAATTATATTTAAGTACCTCGTCAGTGCAGTTGACAAGCGAGCCGTGAGCATTCAGCAGGCCCGCGAGTCGCGCCGCCTCGCCGCGCGCTGCCGCGTCTAGCAGCGCTGCGGCCAGACCCATGCGGTCTCACACCATCACTGGAACAAACACAAACAGACATTTTAATTCTGAACATTATATAAACACGGTAAATAGGCTAATATATTATTACTATTAGTACCACCTATTACTATTCTGTACACGTGGGGTAGGGCGACCCCCCGCCAGATGATTCGACAACCTGAAAAAGATCGCAGGAAGTGGATACCCGGTTGGATGTTCCAGGGTTTCTGGTAAGTTTTTCAGTGTTATATAAGAAATAATCGGTAGATATTACCAACTGGAATAATTAAAATATTAATGTATCATGTGTGTAGGTATCTGTTGTTTAAAACGATTAAGAACCTTTAATAATAAGTTTAAGAAAATTAGATTTTTAGGAAGTTTTTATTCAGCTTTTTTTTTTTTTTTTTAAAAAAAAAAAAAAAAGCTTAGTATTACACAAAAATTGATGATATTGTAGGTGTATCAAATCACTCATTTGAACCAAAGGGTTGTGTTTCACAAATGAGTATCATTAAGCGCTGTCAGATTAAATAACTTCACAATGAGGTATCCCATTTACCGACAACCTTCATTCACAAACCGTACACAAGAACACACTTGCATACACTAAAAATACAAAGAACTTTATTTTTATGGCTGTATGAGTCTGTTTCCTAAGCGCGTTATAGAAAATTATAGCATTGTCTGCGGTCTGAAGTTCAAATACATTCCCGCGCAGGCGTAATTTCAGATTGTTTGCCTCTGCCCATTTGTGAAGAGAAGGCTGCCTATTTGTGTAACCACAGCCATTAGAGGGTTAAATCACAGGCTTGCTGTTACATAGATTTGTATTATTATTGTAAGCATAATAATAACGATAGTTCTTGAAGACAGTTGACATATTTAAGGGAATTGAGCCGATTGAGGCAGCCACATGAAGGCTGATAACTGATTTTCTTTTTAAGGCCTCCGTATTCGACCTTGACAAATCCTAAGGCAATTCGAAGAATTGCAGCACACGCTTTTGCCGGATTTCATTCGATTCTAATACATTATATTACTGTTATAAAATCTGAGGAGTTTCAAGAAAAAATCTAGCCTTAAATATTCTAAAGACCTATATCTATTTTATGACAAGTTATTATGAGGATTAAAGTAATTTATTTACATAAAAAAGTAGGTACATTACTTAAGATTTTTGGAATATTTCTCATTTTTCGAGAGCGATTTCGATGTAACAAAGTATTCTTAATCGTGTTTTGAAACGCTAAAAAAGCAAACGTATCTAATAAATTACAATAATATAGTTTTATCAGATCAAATAAAAGAATATTTCCTAGTACCTATAAAGTTCACCCCAAGATGAGTCTCTTTCGAATATACAAGCTTTAATGTGATATCTACCGAGGGGTGAACTGATTCTTGACGTTGCATATTCTGTGCTCTTCGTTACTTTTACGAAAATTACATTAATACATAATAATCACGCCTTTATCCCCGAAGAGGCAGGCAGAGCATAGCCATAGCATAGGCCTACATTTCATCTGAACTGAAATTGAAATCTGGCCAAGTCAAATCTAACCTACTTTAAGATGTTGATGTTCTTTAAATAACAGCAATTGTTATAGATATCCAAAAAGCAAAGATATCGATTTTAACACTTGTTCATAATGTTATTTTGTTCCTATAAATACATATTTAGATTTTGCATAGAACTTGGCACTCATTTAGATCTCCATTCTTTTTGCGTCGAAGCCCACAGCCTAGCATAATTTTTGTATTGAACTTGGCTCTCCTTTTTTTCCATTTATGTTTTCGGTGGGATATCAAATATCTACATAAATTGCTAGCACATAATTTATTTTACAAATACTTAAATGATAGTATTTCTCTGTATTTCTTCAAAATACAACAGTCTTTAAAACCCCCTTCGAAGAACCAGCGGTAATAACAATTCATTAAAAATAAAACTGCAGTCGTAAACAGTTTGCAAGCTCGTTTGCCTCTATCCAGATCCGGAGTCATTTTAATGATTATAAGTCCTTTAAATGGCTATCTATATCGTTAATATTAACTAGCCCTATCAATATGCATGCCGCCTATTCAATTTAATATTCCTAATGACATGCAGCACCGTAGTTTAGTATGAAAAGAAAAATTAAAAGGTGTGAATTCCCACAGCGTCGGATCAGAACTTTTTTTTAGGGTTCCATACCTAAAAGGGGAACGGGACCCTTTTAAAAATAAATAAATAAAAATAAAATATTTTTTTATTATTTTCAGGCAACTTGGGCCCATAGTGTGTTAGTATTAAAAAAAGAAGAAAAACTTAGCAAAAACGTAGCAAGAAAAACTTGGACAACAAAACATTAAAGTATATAAAAATGTTAATGAATATCTTCTTAATATATATAAATCTACTGTCACGATGTTTGTCCGCGATGGACTCCTCGAGGACGACGGATTAAATTCAAGGACCGGCTCATAGCAATGAGCCGCGAAGAATACTCCCACAAGGAGCTCAGGACTCCACGTAGATACCCCACCCCTACGTAGAGGGGTGAGAAGAAGAAACGTACGTAAGCCCCATGTCTGACATGAAGGTAGCCACAGATTACTAAAATGTCACTAAGTAGGGCGACGTAGCTTGATAAATCTATTCATTGTAGGCCCTTCTAACCTTTCAGAAAATACTCTCAGGATGCCGTTGCTACTTCCCCTCACTCTCTGCATAACTGATGCCACCTTCTTGAGCATAGTCGCAATTTTTTAATGAGAGTCCAATTTTCTTCTGTTTGTCACGAGACTGCGTCTCATAAACCGTGATAGCTAGAGAGATGAAATTTTCACAGATGATGTATGTGTATGAAAGCTCTTATGAAAGTAGAAGAAGCAAAAGTGGTATGTCAGGATCGTTGCAAGTGGAAATTCATAGTCTTTGCCTACCCCGATAGGAGACAGGCGTGATTATATGTGTAGGTATATAATGTATTTTTGCTGTCGCTATAACAACAAATATCTACCTACCATTTAAGTACTCAAAACAAAAATGTTCAAGACACAATAAACATGATTTGTGTCGATTTTATACGGAACTCTCCCTGTGCTAGTCCGACTCACCCTTCATAGGTTGGTACACTCGGACACCTTTGCAAAATTTACACTCTATCCATCTCTATGGTAATTAAATGGCATTTATCTTTACTAAAATCTACACTAATAAAGTTGAAGAATTTGTTTATCTGAACGCGATGATCTCAGAAGATTATGTGCTAGCAAACAGTTGACTGTCGCTCTTCTCTAGGTATTTATATAAACTTCAACTGTATTAAATTTCACTCACCCGCCCGCACAATTTTCTTACAAAGGGGTAGGAGCAATCCCCGGGGCTCCCAAATTTAGACAGTGGTAGGGCTCGTGTGGTTTAAGTTGGTAAGAGTAGCTTCAAAAAGGCGCCGTGTGGTTTCATTTCTATACCATGTTCTGTGCGTTTGTGTACGCTTTTCCTATACTTATAGGGCCCTTTGCGCTTTTTTTTTAAATTATAATTTGTGCCTGCTACAGAAAAAATATTATAAACAGCCTTCCTAATACGATATACGGCTTCCTTGCATTCGAAATACCTGTGTTAGGGGTTAGGATAAGTTATTTTTAAAGTTATTTTTAATATGCGCGCGCACGACGTGTCAAAATCGAACATTGGTCGCAGAATAGAGTTTAATGTGTGAATTAAATTTTATGAAATAAATAAGTGTGAGGGAAATGGTAGAATGCTTGATTTTGGTTTTGGATCAGTTTTCATAATAGACTTTTTTGAAAGGTAAATGGTAATGTAAGTACCAACCTATCCTGTGTTTTGTTACTCATTTCTCATAGTGCAACTATAAAAAGTAACAGCGAAGCATGGCAGGGAGAAACGCTAGTCTAAATATAAAAATGAATCGCAAAATGTGTTGGTAAGCGCATAACTTCAGAACGGGTGGACCGATTTCACCAATTCTTTTTTTGTTGTGTAAGTAAGGTATTGTCAGGAGAGGGTTCTTATGGAAGAAAAAATATTGTATTCCCACGGGAACGGAAACTACGCGGGTGAAACCGCGTGACGTCCTCTAGTTAATTATAAAACTAACATTTACAATTTAAAGTCAGTAAGAGTTTTCGCTTCACGTAAGTAATTATTAATTGAAATAAGTACATGGGTGAATTACCCAGACGACTTACTTACTTTATTTTACCACGTTAAAAACACCAAAAACCAAAAAATTCACTACTTGTTTATATATTCCCACATACGCCATGTAAATACTAACTTTATGGAGTTCCTAATGTCTAGTCTACAACCTTAACCGGATGTTACGAAAGATTTAATTAAATTATTGTTCAACAAAGAACATAAAAGCTTTAATTAGCAAGTTAAGGATTAGTTGGATTTTAAAATTTATTTATCTATTAACACTGTTCTAGGGTTCCGTACCCAAAGGGTAAAAATGAGACCCTATTACTGAGACTCTGCTGTCCGTCTGTCTGTTTGTCACCAGACTGGGTCTCCTGAACCGTGATAATCTGTGAAAATGTCAGTTGTCCAGCTGCTACAGAGCTGACATTTTTATAGATGACTAGCGGATGTCATGCGGTTTCACCCGCATAGCTTCCGTTCCCGTGGGAGAAGGGGAATAAAATATAGCCTATGTTCACCGGGTAGTGTGCCAATAAGAGATTGCTTTTAGCGATATGGCCGCCATTTGTACATATTTGTGTTTATGTTTCTTTTGTAAACTGGTTTTATTGGTGTACAATAAAGTTTTACTTACTTACTAGAGTGTAAGCTACACTCACTCAACAGTGAAAGAATTTTTCAAATCGGACCATTAGTTCCGGAGCGTATTCGATGCAAACAAACAATCAAATCTTTCCTCTAAATATCTATTAGTATAGAAGATATAATATTAGTATAGAAAAATACATTAAGGGGCTTAGGTATAACCTGCTTGTGTTATGGGTATCAGATCACGGATATTAATACTTATATACTTTTTAAATACATACATATTATACATAGAAACACCCAGACTCTTGAGACAAACATTTATGGGTCACACAAATATTTGTCTCCGTTGGGAATCGAACCCACGACCTCCAGCGCCAAATATACTTAACTTTACTAAAAACAGTGCTCCTATTACAATACGATAGTATTTATATATTTTTTTAGAATATCTGAAAAAGAAAAATAAGCATTTACTACAATCACTAACGAAGGCGAAGTTTCTGCTACCACAACTTTCACATCTTAATGGTCACGCCCGAAAAAAACGCCAGCAAAAGAAGAAAGTAAGTTTCGACTAAAGGTTGCAGTACATGGGAGAAACAAAAGCTTATTGGGGTAACACAGAAATCAAGTTAGGCAACCTAAGTGCTAGAGGTAAATTAAATCTGAACGGACTATACATACTATACTTATAAGTTAGCAGACTTACTATAGAACTTGTTGTACAACAAATCCAGTTTTCCATACAATCCCTGTCGATATTTATGTAATGTTACAAGTCACTTCACATATAGCGTTACTATTACAAGTATAGTTCAATACTAATGCAAGACAATCAAGGGGCTTGTATTACATACGTTGATAGCGAAGGCTAGATAGTTTCGGGTGTGTTCACGTTACCGTGGAAACGCGAGTAGTACACACATAGCGGTCTGCAGAGCTGTTGACTCTGCAAACTTTGTTTTGCTATTTAGGAAAACTTAATAAACAACAGATTAAAAGGAATTATAATATTATCTCTGCACTAAAAAGATTATGAATTTCTTTGATGACATAAACATTTTAAATATACCTAATTAAATAATTAAAAATTAAAGCAAACTTAAACTACATATTCTCTCAATTTGAACAAAAAAAGTTTCTGAGTTCATCCGGAATAAAAATTGTGACGTTGATGAAAATAGAAAAAAAATTAAATGCCCCCTTGAGTGGCTGCATGCCGTACACAAAGTTGCTAGTGGCGATTTTCGTAAATGTATTTCACTATGTACAAAAACTACTCAAGATCCTACTTTGTGTTGATCGATTGGGAGCTTGTTTTTTATAATTTATACCCATTACTAGGCGTCAATTGTAACTATGTGAAAATATTTTCGTGGCATCGAATTTAAAAGTAGTAGATATCAATAAAGATACGGCCTAACGATTGCGATCTAATATCAACCGGATAATGAATTATTACTCTATGTTAAGCATATAAAATCACCAGCCTTCGAAAATATATTGCTTTCAAGATAAGGTTAACTGAATTGTATGTAATGTGAACAAATTAAAGTTGTGTGCCATTAAACTAAGTAGTAATTGCAGAGATAATATCTATAACGTACCGTTATCAAATACGTTTTATTGAGCTATAAATTTACGAAAAAAAATCAATAAGTTGAGTTCTTAATTTTTTAAGATGATAAGCTCGTTTTAAATAGTAATATTATATTTTGTTATATCTAAATTCTTGATTTGAATTCATCATTATAACCAGCCCAAAGTACAATTTTTGGACTTTTCCGTTAGCGCTTAACAGTTTTTCAGTTTATTGAGAGGTTGTTACATCAGTGCACCTCTCAGGAACTATGCTGCTTGTTCCAATAAGCGGTCGCCACGTGAGAACTGCCTTTCTTTGAGCTAAATTGGTGACCAGAGCCTTCTCTAAATATCATCAGTAAGATCACAAAGAAAATCACCATAGTTATGAAGGTATAAATTAAAGAAATGCGTTGGGCTCAAAATAAGCATAATTTTTGTAATAATTTATTTGAACACGCTCAAATTTTGTATTAAATCTATGTGTGTATTACGAAGTCTTTGCAGTCTTCAACTCACCAGAGCTAGAGATAGATGGGTATTTTGGAATCGCACAGACTGCCACTAAGTATCAACTTCCCGCTTATAAACCCTACATCTACTCTCCCGCTCCTCTCAACCACGCGCGCACATCCTAACATCCTCTAGTAAACAATGCACAATTATCACCGGTCCAGTACTGCCGCGCCCTTCCGCCGGCATCTTGGCTCGACGACTGCTAATGGGGGCTCACTCACTTTATTATTTGTTTATTCCCATTTGACAGTAGTATACTTACCACTTAACAATATGGCTGCTGAATACGTGATGTACGATTTCCTTAACAAGTTCCGGCGGGAAATCGATGTTAATGATTAGAATAGTCATTTGTTTAAGAAACTGCATTTCCGACTCCAGACCTTATTGTATGAATAGAATATAACGTTTTGTTTGAATACAAAACTCTTTTAAAATAAAATTTATTCCCTGTGAAATTAAAAAAAAAATAGGTTCGTTAAAATTTTTGTGACTCTACCGGGGGTTCGCAAATGCTACAGACTGAGAAGAACACCCCAAGAAACTCAATCCGGTCCCTCCCAAAATTCATCATAATACAGTTTTTTTTATTATGTAGAAAGGAGCAATTCGTGTCACTGCCAGGCAGCCTTTATCCCTTGTAAACTTTGATCAGCACCGCGATTACCAATTTTTTTAAACCTTTCCAATCGAATGACGCATGAGAAAAATTCACGTTAATGTTATTTTTAAACTATCGCGGTTTTTTACACTCACACATATAGACGTATTATCATGTATGTTGTATGGGAAACTCCCTTAATCCCTTCTTTTTTTTTCTAAATTTAGCATTTTGTTGTTAAAGCGGCAACAGAAATATATAATCTGTAAAAATTTTAGCTCTCTCTATCACCGTTCATGAGATACAGCCTTTTGACGGACAGACAGACAGTCTAAAAACAAAAGTTTCGTGTCAGAATCACAGCATGTGGAAAAATGCCCCTGCCTACATCAACAGGAACGATGCGTGAATAGAAAATCATGTAAGTTTTTTTAAAATTGTTGGACTAGGAAATGCTCAAAAGTCACGTATAGGTGATGTAGAGATGACATACCATGTTTCCTTCGTAAACGATTCTGATTCATGTTTCCTTCGCCTTGGTCATGGTCTCCTGATCAAGGATACTGAAGTGAAGACCAAGAGAAGAGGACACGAGTTACGTTATAGTTGCAGATTAATACATTTACAAGGCACTGCGAAACAGAGCATAACGCCAGGAAATTGTGAAACGGACAGCAGGAGTGCAGAAATGCGAGTCATTTTAATTGAATTACATTTAAACCTTCATAAAAACTTGCGTAACTGGGTCAACTGATTGACTTGTTTACAATCAGTAACAAATGTATGTATTTCTTTTAATATTAATGTAACGTTTGCCAACAGCCCCGTAATCGCGGTCCCAATTACAGCACAAATGTAGACCCTATCAAGACAAATTTTAGAATATCATCTTTATTTTTTTATACCACTAAAGTGGCAGACAAGCATACGGCCCCATCAGATGTACCGGCGGACGTTTGCAACACCAGAGGTATAACACTCGCGCTGCCTACCCTTTAAAAGACCCCTTTTGAAGAACCCCATACTGTAGGCGTTTGGGAAAACCGAGGCAGGGAGATCATTAAAAGATAAGATAAATTTATTGACCCAAAAGAACATTCAGTACAATTATGTGTTTTTGGAAACTCCTTTTAGGCAAACTATTAATGCCTGTGTTAGGAATCTCCTCTCTTACTAGTATTTATACAATTCACTTCTTATATTCAACAAACTAAAGTATAATATTAGTTATTTAACCTAATGCTAATAAAGGCTACCTAATTGTGAGTATAGTTACAGTAGACTCTGCGAGGCGCACAAGCATGTGTGTGCGCGTGCGTGCGTGTGGATGTTGTGTGTCAGTTTGTGTGTGTGTGTGTATGTGTGTTTGTGTGTGTGTGTGTGTGTGTGTGTGTGTGTGTGTGTGTGTGTGTGTGTGTGTGTGTGTGTGTGTGTGTGCGCGCGCGTGTGTGTGTGTGTGAGAGAGAGAGAGAGTAAATGTGCTAATGCATGCCTTGATAATGTACTCATACTCAGGAAGGAACATGCAGAAGGTCCTCCACCTCCTTATAAGATAGTGTCGAGAGCCATTTTATTACTTCGGCCTTACATTCAATTTTGGTTTTCCGACTGATTTCCATATCTCTATTCAACTTATTGAAAATCCGTGGACCCAAAAAGGGGAAAAATCCTTGTGCAAAGGTAGTCCTACAGGCCACATTTTGAAAGATATCTAAGTATCTTCTCTTTCCGACTACCTTTTGGATAACAATCTCGGCATTGATTTTGTCGTATTGTTTTGCTATCAAAGCTAAAATATACAGCTTCCGCACTGAAAGAACTTTACAATCCTTGTACAATTCTTCCGTAGGATATAACATCGGCTTGAAATGACTTATCTTCAATAGGGCTCTTTGCGCTCTTTCAGCTATAAGACTATATGTTTTGGCAGCACCACCCCAACATATTATGCAGTAAGTGATTACTGCCTGACACAGGGCTTGGTAAACTATTTTAATAATTTGGGTATTTGCAGAATATCTGATCTGCTTAAATATATGTATAAGTTTTCTAATTCTGTTTGACATGTTTATCAAGTGTACTTTAAAGTTAAGGTTTTGATCGAATATTATGCCCAAATACTTATAAGACGTGACCATTGACAGAGATAAACACGAGCAACTCTCACTATCAGTGTTGCAGGAGTGTACTGTTATGTTGTAAGACAGATGTGCAGGCAGTTTTTGGTTACGTATTGCGAATGGAATAAATTTGGTTTTTTCCACATTGAGTGAGAGATAGTTGCGTGTTAGCCATTGTGAAACCATGTTTAGTCCCTGTTGGGCCTTGTCATATACCTCATCCCAAGTATCTCCATAAAATGTCAATGTAGTGTCGTCAGCATATGAGATGATCTTACAGTTTTCAATATTAACAGTCGATAGGTCATTCAAATACAATACAAATAAGGTAGGTCCTAGTATGCTACCCTGAGGCACTCCATGCGTCACCGGAAGCTTACCGCTCGTGTATTCCCCAATCTTAACCACAACCTAAGCGTACGCGGAAGAAAGCCTCTATCGGATCTTATCGTGCTCGAGCGCTCCGGATGCAACATGTGAGGACCTCATACAACTTTCGACCACCTTACCTATCTGGGACCAAATTGCAACCGATTGTGATTGTGAAAATGAATATGTTTTTGAGATACTTCACAATTTTGGATAAATTCATTATTTGATAAATGTGCTGATCTCGCTTGCATAATCTCATATCGAGGAAGAAGGTTTGACAGATGAATAATTTTAAAGAATTTTCTCAGGATGACGGTCTAAGTGACCAGTGCAGGCGAGGCCTGGCAGATGTGGACTATAAATATTATTTTGAATACATGGGTACATATAATTATTTAGCGTATTCAATAATTGAAATCTGATAGGCATAAGCCGAAATTCAAATCTAAAATCCAATTGCCAAAATCCCATTTCCAAAATTCAAATTCCGAGTTCTTGCGTCACCACCGCAACGAAAAATCAGTTTACCCCTGGTAGGCTATAGATGCTTCACATCAACAAATTGTGTCTAGGTGGTGTTTGAATAAAATAGACCTATCGTTAAGAGGGTTTATCACCCAGCGCGGACAAAATTGAAAAAGTATCAAGTGGCGTTGAGCACACTCAAAGTATTCGAAGATTACGATAATACCTGACTGGGAACGCGGGAAATAAAGTGATACCTCCTCCCCCTGGAAGGCCTCGGCCGGTACTAATTTCTCGCGGCCCGTGCATCGAGTTTGAGGACTCTTTTTATTACGTTATTATAGATATGTTTAAAGAGGTTTCTAGAATATTACTGATGTATTCAATTATTGGTGATATCATGATCAGTCTGTAAATGTAAAAAGATCACCATTTTGTAAACTAGAAGTGTACCAAAAATCGTGATGAAGTTCATCAAAGTACGACGTTTTTTGGAAACTTTATTTGTCATGTTTTGGTGATAAGAAATATATTTCGGTATAATTTTCTTAGGCGGATTTAAAGAAGACAATACGAAGATACTTATAGCAGCTTTAATTTCTGTGTACATCAATTAGTTTTATACCACCCGATTGGCAAAGATGCCTTGTTTCGTGAATTTCTTCAAACGAGGTGTGTAAACACTGTTTTTAATAAAAACCTAGTTATGCCACGTTTATTTTGATTAGAACATTTTTTAGACAAGGAAATATATTACTCTTACACATTAATCATACTTACTAAACATTGGTAGTTTCTTCAGAAACAAACGTTTCAAACGCGTGAAATCATGTATTTGGGTGTTAACCCTCTTAATAGCAGTGGTTTGTCAATGTAGGTACCTACTGCCAGTGCCAGTGGTGACGAACGTTAAAATTTTAATTCAAACTTTTTGTGTGATGTAGAGAAGAAACGACATTTTACCGCTTGGAAGACAGGGATGGTAAAGATTGAAAGGTTATCACACTAGCAACACTGCAGACATGCCCTAGATGTCGCTGACGGCATTAGATTCAAATAAAACCGAGTCTACTCAGCGAAAAATCTTAAATCTATGGTCTAGGTACTCTAAAGCCAATGATGGTTATGGCTGCGTTTTTTGCTCGCTTATAATGAAAGTCTTCAAAGATGACTTGCTTTTATCACCATTGTACTACAAAATAACGGTGACTCGGCGATATTCATCAATGCGCTGAAATAGCCACTAATTACATTAGTGTACTGGAATCATTTCGCCTAATAGTAACCTTATTTAATAGTACAGTCAGCAGCAGACGATGATTCAATACATTTTCTATCTGAGCAGACAAGAAGGACGATTTGTTGCAGTTTTTTTTTGTAAATCCTACTAATATTATAAACTTTAAAGTTTGGATTTTTCTTTCTCAATCACGCTGTAAAGGCTGGGAAGCGGGAATGTGAACTAAATTTTACGCGAGTGAATCTGCGCTCATCATCTAGTAATAGGCCCTAGACGACAGCGTGACGCGAGGGTTTCCACCCCCCCCCCTCTTCCCCCCTAAGAAGCGGGATATGACCCAAAACACCCGCCGCGGGATAGCCCCCGAACTACCTTCCCCCTTCCCCCTAAGTTTGTAGCACCTTCTCAATTCAAGCTGCAACCTTCTCAGTTCAAATCACGCACAAGCTCCAGTAGCTTTAGTGGTACATTTAGGCTTAGTTATTGTATGTATGTGATCTAATAGATAAATAAAAAAAAAGTTTTTTTTTATACCACTAAGGTGGCAGACAAATATGGCATAGGTATAATAATTTTAAAGAAGACGTAGAAAGCCTCCCTAGGACATCCTTCCGAGGGCTTACCCGGGACTCCAGGCCGTAGACTGTTGCAAGGCAAGGTGTGGTTTTAGTCGGTAGGAGTAGTCCGGCATAGCATCCATGTAGGATTTACACACGATTCAAAAAAGACATAGACATCCATTAAATGGGCGATCGATGACTGCTAACTAACGGACTGGTATGACGATGAAAAAACTCGAAAAGAATTTTAATTTACTGTACTACCTGTCTGGCTAAGGGACAGTATAGCCCGTTCGCTCTGAGTTTGCCGCTGGCGTAGAGCCTGGTGTAGACGCTTAGTATGGGAGACGACCGGCAAACTTAGAGCGAACGGGTAGTGAATACTACTCGACCTAGCGTTTTAGACCAACGCGTGGAATGGCCTTTACCACCTGGACCCTACTCCGGGTACCGGAATCGCCTTAGTACCGTCCGCAAGGATGTGCAAGTCGTCCTCATGTAGCCGTTTTCGTAAATTTTGTTCAGGACTAACAAAAAAACCCGAGCTATCATAGAGATTTTTTGTCAGATTTGAGTCGTCAACTTCGTCTACTCCCACCTGTTTTGTTGAGTAATTCTGTTAACAGAACTACTGGGTCGAGTAGTAGATACAAATACATATGGCGTCTTTGTTAGAACCATTCAATAACTTTAACAGTCGTTGAATGAAGTTAAGACGAAGGTTTTTCTTCAAGGTCTAGCTTAAACACTTTCAGTATACTGCTCGTTCGCTCTAACTTTGCCGCTCGTACGTCGGCTCCATACTAAAGTCGATTTTTTAACTAGACGAAGTAAATTGACAGCAACTAATGTCACTTTTTCATACAATGTTCCATATTTTCTATGACGAAGTGACATTAGCTACTGTCAATTTACTTCGTCTAATTAAAAATTCGGGTATACGCCTCTACGCCAGCGGCAAACTTATAGCGAACGGGTAGTACATCAATTTACTATCCCTACTCATATTATAAACGCGAAAGTAACTCTGTCTGTCTCTCTGTTACGCTTTCACGCCTCAACGGCTTGAGATGAAATTTGGTACAGATATAGTTCGAGGCCCTGGAAAGGACATAGGACATAGGCTACTTTTTAACCGACTGCGCAAAAGGAGGGTTATGCTTTTGCGCGATAACGACTTCTACGCGGTCGAAGCCGCGGGGAACAGCTAGTAAGATATAAGTGAGTATAATAATCTACTTACATCCACACACTTAGACCATACACGATAAACACAAAAACACAGTCAAACAAAACAGCACCTACCTACCACGGAATAAAGTCAACATTGAATTAACAGAAAACCACACAAATGTTACTACAAATAAATGTTAATTCGTTTCGAAACTCGTGCTCATCGTGTGAATGTTTAACACAAATACATTCCTAACTATGAAGGTCATTTTTATTCACTAAACTAACACTATTTACATTCGATTTCATTTGTAATGAAATTTATATAATTATTAAATACTACCAGGAGAGGGCGTTGATATCTGCGCCACAGTTTATTACTATTGCGGATATCATCGTTCAATTTGTACCATATTTAACCTGTTTATTTTTTGAAATAAAGTATAAAGAGGTCGAAATGTGCGTCTGTGGATCACGAGCTCGTGCGTTCGATTCCCACCGGAGACAAAAATTTGTGTGATCCATAAACGATCGTCTCGAGAGTCTGGGTGTTTCAATGTATGATAAAAAAATGTGTAAAAAATTGTTATTTTTAACAGAATGTCGCAGCTTGAAGGAAAGTCGATATCTATCGAAGTTAAGGATCCGTATGACGATAAATGGACTATTATCTTGACCTAGATCTCAAAACTCGTGAGGTCTAATGAATGAACACAAGTAACTTTAGTTCATTAACTAAACTAACAACACGATTACTGATAAAATTCTCGAATTTTTTTTTGTTAAAAATACATCGATATTGTGAAATTTTAAGTTCGATCTCATGAGTTTGAAGTTAGTTTCATAATATTTTATATTTATCAGGAAGACAATAGTAAAATGGTCAATTACTGTAACCATTTTTTAAAGGATTATAGATCTAATCATTTTTTTTCTAAGGATTATACCTAGATCTTTGTTAATTAATTTATTTCGTTGAAAACGCACAAAAACCGATAGGTACGTACCTAACTAAATTGTATTATCTTATATATTGTTTCAACTGATTACCGTCGTACGGACTCTTAAAGATCCTGTGGGATCCCGTCGAAGGGACACACATGGATGGCACAGTTTTCCAGAGTCTATAATATGGTTCTGCTGAAAACAACAAACAATAAATCTATACCTACTAATATTATAAAGAGGAAAGATTTGTTTTTTGTTTTTTTTTGTTTGTTTGTAACGAATAGGCTCCGAAACCACTGGACCGATTTGAAAAATTCTTTCACTGCTGGAAAGCTACACTCTTTGCGGTGAACATAGGCTATATTTTATTCCCGTATTCTCACGGGGAACGGGAACTACGAGGGTGAAACCGCGTGACGTCCGCTAGTAGTACATATAATAAAAGTTCTTTGTGTGATAATCTTTACATCTCACTTGCTCGGAAAGAACCTGTTTATCATTCGAAATCTGAATGCAACTTACATTTTATACTCTGGCGTGGAAGTGACAACGAAAAATGACAAAATGTTTAAAAAAATATTTCTCTTTAGTAAGTAGGTAGGTACTTAAATTCTCTTAATGTTATGGTTGCTTTTCTCACCCAGCAGATTTCGTTTAGTTGTAAGGCGGAAATTTGCGTGTTTTGCCCAGCAATTCATTCTACTAATAGTAGTAGTAGGTATTATAAAATAATGTGAAAGTTTGTGAAGATAAATTTTAAATTTTAAATATGGAAAAAGAATTGGTTTGTGAAGATGTTTGGATGTTTAGATGTTTGTTACTCAATCACGCTCTAACGACTGAACGAATTGGGCTGAAATTCGGAACTGGGGTAGATTTTAATCTGGAATAAAACATAGGCTACATTTACCCCGGGAACATGTTCCCATGGGAAGCGGGAACGGGAACCAAATTTCACGCGGGCGAAGCCGCGACCTTCAGCTAGTAATTACTTAAATGAGAGTCTACTTGTGACCACGGCTGGTGCAACCCAGCCGAAACGTCAAACCTCAATTTTAAGGTCATTTTAATGCAAAGTCAGACTTTGCTTAAATAAACAAAGTACCTACACTGGTGTCCAATGTTATAATGTTACTGTTTCACAGTGTTCTTGTGTATAGACGAATTTTGTTTCTAGACGAATTTTGTTTGAAAAAGGATATTGCTTAATGAAAACTCGCGTGTACAAATCTCATCACACAAATCATTCAACAACTACACCTCTGTAGTTGTTGAATGATTTGTAATTACCTACTGGATGTTAAAAAATTTGCCGGAGTTTTATTGCCAGGTTCTTTTTTCTCCAGCTCTACCTATTGCGTTGCGAATCTGGCAGTAAATGTAAATGTAGAAGCAATCATTTGGACGTTTATAAGCGTTACATTGTGACCAATATAAATAAAGATTTTCATTTTTTTTTTCATTTTTTATATTGGCGCAATAAGGTCTACTACACCCTACTCAAAACTATGTCATATGCATATAAGAGCCATTATACGATAAAAAAACTGCAAAGTATCAGCGTTAAATTACACATCCGTACCTCCCTTGAAGATTTATGCAAAATCTATGTATAAACAAAGTTTTAAAGTCGGAACACCGGTCCCAGTATCGTAAAAATGTCTAATAAACCTATAATGATACACATTTTAATGCCGATTTACAACGACATAAAGTTAGCTACAAATTACCATATTAGTAGTATACCATATTGTATAAATCTTGGGTTAGTTGGTCGTAAGACCTAGGTTTCAGTTTTATATTAATTTATTAAAAGGTAAAGCTCGCGGCTTGACTCGTTACTCACAGAAACTTATTGCCAACTAAAAAACCAGCCAAGTGCGAGTTGGACTCGCACACGGAGGGTTTCGTACCAAAAAGCACCTGTTTTTCTGATTTTGAGAAATACATCATCTGTGAAAATTTCAGCTCTCTATTAAATAAACAAAAAAAATATATAATTATATTAAAATATAAGATAAAAAAAAAATTATAAAATAAATATTATCCAACCTTTTGTATAGGTATTCATCCACCCTTTTTTTCTGATTTCTTCATCTCTCTAGCTATCACGGACCACGGTTCCTGAGATACAGCCTCGTGACGGTCAGACAGACGGACAGCGAAGTCTTATGAAAAGGTTCCCGAAAAATATTGTTCCCGCTATAAAAGCCTGTGTTTCCCAATGTCACGCTTGCGTGTCAAAATTTAAGTAACGTACGGGTGTTGAGAGATTTGTCTGTAGATTTAATTAAAATGTATTATTTCCTAAATAGATAGACCCCTTAATAGAAATTTAAACGTGTAGAAATGAAGGCTACTCGTAACTATATTATTGAAATCCAGGGGACATCCTTCTGAGGGCTGACCCGGAGCCGTAGGCATTAGTCGGCAAGAGTCCGGCAAAGCATTCATGACCATTACACCATTCCACACGTTAAAAAAATATTCAGAAAACTATTAACTAAGCACCTATGCAACTTAAATGGATATGTCACGTTATAGTTAGAAATGATTTAGAGCAGATCAACATTCCTTTCCCTTTAATTGTCACAAATACATTATTCATGGTAAGCGAGCACCGCGGCCATACGTTCCGGAAAGCGATAACTCTCCTAACTTAGCTGCTTTTATGATTTCTAGATAGGTACCGACAGCAACCATAATTGGTATACGAAAAAACTGTTCAAAATAAGCTTAGCAGGGGATAAAATGCCCTACCGATATTTTCGGAGGCCTAGCCCGTCTTACCTGCTGAGTAACGAAGAGAAGGAAAACTCAAAACACATCCAATCGGATGTGCCAACCTGTCTTCAGCGCAGTTTAGTAAAGTCAACCATCCTTCGTAAATGACTGGGTGAGGCATACCTATCCATCGATGGATCAGAGTGGATAAAAAAATAGAAACAAATCCATCGATGGATCAGAGTGGAAACAAATCCATCGATGGATCAGAGTGGAAAAAAAAATGTGGAAACAAATCCATCGATAGATCAGAGTGGAATAAAAATGTGGAAACAAATCCATCGATGGATCAGAGTGAAAAAAAGAGTGGAAACAAATCCATCGATGGATTTGTTTAGTTTTAGTGGATTAAAGTGGAATAGAGCGTACTTTAGAGACTTTTATACTTTTAAAAGTATTTAAGTTTGATTGTTATGCAAATGTAATGGCTACTTGATGGGACTAGGAATGTCTCAGAATAAGAGAGACACGACAGCTATCATAGTGATACGATCATTGAGATAAGGTTATTTATCTTAGTCGTTGAGATCATTTTGAACTTCGTCTGGTTCTCTACATTATTGATGCTAACATTGCTGTCTGTACTTAAGTTGTCAATTTGATCTACATTTTCTTTATTGAGAGTATACTGTTTAGAACAGTTAAAAGTCTGTCTGTAAGATGTAATGAGCCAGCTGCGTTTTAAGGTAAACATTTTCTTTAAGGCTGCTGATAAGGATAACGACCTTGACCATACAAAACACGCGTCCTTCAAACTAGGAATTGTGGTAATTTATAACTTATTTTAGTTGTAATAACATCTATACATACATACAAATAAATAAAATTGGAGTGTCTGTTTGTAATATTAAAATAACCGCTTTCTACTAAATGCATATGAATGTATATACGGTACACATACCAAAATATATATTTTAAAATTTTTGTCTGTCTGTCTGTTTGTTCCGGCTAGTCTCTGGAACGGCTGGACCGATTTGGACGGGACCGGACGATTTCACTGACAGATAGCCTATGTAATAAGGAGTAACTTAGGCCACTTTTATTCCGGGAATAAGTTCCCACGGGAAGCGGGAACGGGAACAAATGTCACGCGGGCGAAGCTGCGGGCATCAGCTAGTAATATAATAATTATAGTTCTTTATTTCAAGTTATAACACTCATTTACAAATTTCGCCATTGTTACATTTTCAATTTGATACATTTCAAAATAATTAATTCTCATACTTATTCAAAATCAAACAAAACCAAATTATAGATGTATGATTTCTTCATATTATATATTCGGTTTTTCCAAACGCCTTCAGTATGGAGTTCTTCAAAAGGGATCTTAGAAGATTTTTACAGGGTCAGCGGTGCGAGTGTAGCGCCTCTGGTGTTGCAAACGTCCATAGGCTGCGGTGACCACCAGTGCATCTGGTGGGCCGTATACTTGTCTGCTACCTAAGTGGTATAAAAAAAAAGTGCGGACCCACAAAGAATATTTGTATATTATAAGGGCAGACCTTCCTCTGCGATGAAAAAGATATTTTACGCGAGCTTTTTACCTCCAAGATAAACCTCATTTTAAATAGTCAATCTCATTGTTTTTGCCCGCCATTTGTCTTCCGCATACCTGCGCGCGCGCCCGCGGCATTATAACGAGCTTTTTTAGATATATTATGTTTGAATAGCTTTTTAATGTTACGAGCTGTTATTGTCGAACTTCGATGTCGATATTATATATAAGCTCTGACTGCTATGCCTTCGTACGTACTTTTGCTGTAATCATTGCGTGTAACGGGATTTTTACATTCTTGCAGAGTTTATAATTATTCATACTACCTATTAAGTTATTTAGACATAGGTTATTGTATTCATTATTTATCCATTTTCAATCATTTACGAGAGAATTCTAGACTATACTACGATACTACCACAGATTATATAATAATATATTCTATAATACTTTTTTTTTTAACGTGAGGGAAAATCCTCGTAGGATGCTATGCCGGACTCTTACCGACTAAAAAACCTCACGTAACGCCCAACAGCCTATGGTTGAGAGCCCCGGGTAAGCCCTCAGGAAGGATGTCCCGTGACTCCCAACAGACCTACGGCCGCCGCTGCGGCCTCGCCCAGATTCTATAATACTACTAAGAAAGTTGAACTACGCGCTCTTGAAAATTTTCAAGCTGGCAATTAGACTTTTAACCCGGTCTGAAACTAAAAAGTTGAGCACACCAATTAGACTTTTAACCTGGTCTGAAATTAAAAAGTTGAGCACACCAATTAGACTTTTAACCTGGTCTGAAATTAAAAAGTTGAGCACACGGGTTTTTTTAATGTGTGGAAATCCTACATGGATGCTATGCCGGACTCCTACCGACTAAAACCACACAATGCCTTACAAACTACTATGTACATTATATTTGCCATCTATTTATCGATGAAACTGATAATATGCATCTAAACACTACTCCGAGAAAAAGACAATTGTAAATATCACAAAAACACTACTCCCATGATTATAATAGTCATATTTCTGAGAATAATTAATCAGTACCGTGATGTTGGTACCATCGGTAGGTAGTTACGAGTTTATGCATCAGAAACGGTGCCTGCAACATAACACAATAACTAGCATTTATCTCTATGTCCGTTATTTGACACGTAGATACGCGTTTTAGGCTGAGAACTTGTTAAGATAATGTAGTTAGATAAGTCTCTATTGAATGTGGTCGGAACGTTTCAATTGAAGTTGATAACTTAATTTTCATTGAAAATGGGTATTTTTTGGTTTTTAGTTGGTTCGGATAATATTGCTTATAGATAGATAGATAGATATATGCTTTATTGTAAATGTACTAACTACAAAATAACAAGGTACAGAAATACAGAAAGAAATAAAGTAAATAAAGCTTATCTGTTGAAGAGTTAGAGTAAACAGAGTGAGAGTTATTATTATGGGAAGACTAGTCGACATCACGCGGTTTTACACACGTAGCTTCTGTTCCCGTGGGAATATGGAAATATAATATAGCCTATGTTACTAAGGGATTGTGTAGCCTCCCAAAAGTGAAAAAATTTTTCAAATCGGTCCAGTAGTTTCAGATCCTATTCGATGCAAACAAACAAACAATCAAATCTTTCCCCTTTATAATTTTACTAGCTATTCCCCGCGGCTTCGTCCACGTAGAAGTCGTTATCGCGAAAAACATTAGGTACCGTCTTTTTGCGTAGTCGGTTAAAAAGTAGCCTACGTCCTTCCCAGGGACTCAAACTATCTCTATACCTACGAAATTTTATCTAAATCGCTTCAGCGGTTAAGGCATGATAAACAGACTGACAGACAGAGTTACTTTCGCATTTAAGTATAATATTAGTAGGGATTATTAGATGAGAAGATTGGTGATGGATAAATGGATGACGTGCTGGAGATTCACAATATCCCCTGAGAAGAGATTCACGTTTGCAGATAGAAAGTTCCACGTCTATTGTCTACGCATCTATTGGCAAAGAAAATATGGCTAAGTTCATTGAGTTACAATGTAGGTAGGTACGTAGTAATATTAGTTCAATGGGCTAGTTATGACGCTCAGACCACCCTCGTTAAGGTAAGTTTGCGGCCCCGGATATTATGTAGGTATCTTCTGTTTCTGTTCCCGCTTCCCATGGGAACATATCTAGGGATAAAAAACGTGTCCGTGTGCTATTTTTTCTGGTCCGTGTGTTATTCTGGACCAAATTCTCGACAGATTCGTTCATCATTTCATTAAATAGACCGTGATTGAGTAACTAAGATCTAAACAGTTTTATAAACATCTTCAGCAGCTTTTACATTTGTAATCTTAATAGGAGTGTGGGCGTAGTAACTATTTAGTAATCTGTGGTGTGAGCTTAATTGGTTACAACTAAACACAAGAACAAAAGTATAGAAATTGTAAAGCAATCAAGCGATATAAATTAAAATGTTATATAAACTATAGTTTATCATAAATTATTTTTTATGAAGGTATCAATTACATTTAGAATTATCTCGCCCGTCCACGTAAGACATAAATTAATATTATTAATGTCAAATTTATAACTTAATTGGAATAATTTGATATGTTTCCTTAACTGAGTGTTCCAAATTTAATATTTATGTTTAACGCTCAAAAAATCGTAATATCCGTGTCAATATTGTTGTAATTCGAAACAGTTAGATCAAGATAATATAGAATTAATATTGATTATTGATATAAAACATAAATGTATTACATTTCGAAGTTTATGACTTCCTTTCTTGGTGTGGTGTTGGGTATCTTCGCTTGTCATAAATAAACATGACTGTGAAGGATGAAAAGTGGCACACACACAAAAGCATTCGTTTTAGGTACCTATGGTTGAGAATTCCCGTAAAATTGTTATGAAACCCACATTACATTTACGTACCTACAATGGGTGACAGAACGCCACAATAGCATTAACAGATAATGTGTAAATTCTGATATCTCGCGGTTGGTGTATGCAAATTGGAGACTCAAGGCATATCTCCAGCGGGAGTAAGTGGGACTGCGTTGCCTCTTTCTGCGAGCAGGTCATGCTCGTGAAAGACGCGGAGGGTAGGGAACGGTAGAGAACTCTCCCACCTAAGACCCACTATCGGAGCGGGGGCCCGCTGATGTGTCTTCGCCCAAGACTATCGGCCTCCATGACCTGGGGCCTGAGGACGATGAGGGGACTTCTCACTGTCTTTACAAAAGCAGGCCCTAGACGACAGCGCGACGAGATAACACCCAAAAACGGCAAAAAGCCCCCCAAAGTTGCGGGATGGCACTCAAACCCCTCCCTAGGTGAGGCCGCCGAGGTAGCCGTAGCTCTGTTGGGAGGCCTGGGGTATCCTTCAGAGGGCTTACCCGGGGCTTCCAACTGTAGGCTGTTAGGCACGATTCGTGAGGTTTTTTAGTCGGTAGAAGTTCGGCATAGCATCCATGAGGATTTACCGAACGAAAAAATTAATAAAAAGGCTTTACTTAAATGGCTACTCGAATAAGGATTTGCAAGATCAAGATTACCTACCTACTGAAAAGCTCATTTCTTATGTACCTAAATGTGATTAAATTTTTGTGTGGCAAAAATGTATTTTTGGATTTCATAAAGCCAAAATCTAGGCTAAGTTTCAGGAGACTATAGCAATTTTTTATGCACACTCTCGGGTTGAAAAGCTACTTGAAGAATTGTTTTACCGATGTGCTCAGTTGTCAAAGATAATATAATAGTAGGTACCCAGTATTATAGAATACTAGCTTATGCCCACAGCTTCGCCCGCGTAAAATTTGTTCCCGTGGGAACTTATTTCCGAAATAAAAAGTAGCCTATGTATTATTCCAGACTATAATGTATCTCTGTACCAAATTTTATCCAGATCCGTTCAGCCGTTTGAGCGTGAGAGAGTAACAAACATCCACACTCACAAACTTTCGCGTTTATAATATTAGTAAGAAGTAAGATAGTAAAATATTATATTATCTGTGCTAACTATACAGCTTTGCAGACAAATTTGAAGGTACACTAAACGAGACGGGACCTTGAAATCATGGTATGGCCTCTTTCCCAACTCTTGTTTGACCAGCTATTTGTGTTTATAACCTTGTTACTTTTCTCAATGACTAGAAAAAATAAACACGACCATAGATGGCTACTACTGTCAATAAATCTCTATAGTCTGTGGTCGAAACTGATCATAAACGAAGGCTGAGCAGTTATTTAATTATACTAATATAAAAATTGTAAAGCGGTTGTGTCTGTACAATGAAGATATTAAACGACGGACGACACCCGTTGACGACCCGCGTTGATCCTATTCCCATGGGAATACGGGAATAAAAAATAGCCTATGTCACCCGGGGATAGGTGACTTCCCAACAGTGATATTTTTTTTCAAATCGGTACAGTAGTTTCGGAGCCTATTCGATGAAAACATACAAACAATCAAATAATACTGAATTCAAACAAAAATAATTTTTGTGCATTTTTTCGTGATGGACGTCAAAACTACTGAACGGCTTTTGATGCAGCATTTTCGTTGGAGAGATCTTGTCCGACTTAATATCTTACGTTTGTTTCATCTCAATCGGTTTAGCAAAAGCGGAGTTATGATCAAAAATTTAATTATTAAAGTTACATTTCCGTGCGATCATTATTCTTTTGGTCGCGATAGTCGACATCCAAGCGGGCGAAGCCACGGGCATCAGCTAGTAGTAGGTATAATAAAACTCGATATATACATATTTTGGACGGTCACGTCGAGGTTGTATTATATTAATGTAAAATATCTCTCGAACGGTGCTCGACACGTTAATTATATGGCGGTGTAGTTTTTAATCTAGGGTTACCATTAGCCAGGAATTTTAAACATCCTACTTAATATTATATTTGTGAAAACTTATGAAGATTTGTTTCTTAATCATGACGTAATTCCTGAACCATTTTGTCTCAAATTTTGTTATCAGATAGCTGAAAACTTTTTTTTTAACGTGAGGAAAAACCATCATGGATGCTATGCCGGACTCCTACCGACTAAAAAACCTCGCATAACGCCCAACAGCCTACGGTTGGGAGCCCCGTGTAAGCCCTCGGAAGGATGCCCCAAGATTAACATATTAGCTGCCTTTGTATCCGGGGAATTACATCTTCTCTGCGCTTGTTTTGAGGTCCTAATGTCGAGATTCTCAACCGATATTCTTATAATACAAAGGGGACTTAGAAAGTTTTTACAGGGTCGGCACCGCGATTGTGGCGCCTCTGGTGTTGCAAACGTTCATAGGCTGCGGTGACCACCGGTATATCTGGTGGGGCCGTATGCTCGTCTGCCACTTTAGTGGTATAAAAAAATAAAAAGGGACTCGTGTTCATTAATTTTATGAGCTTCTTTTGCTGTTGGCAGTTTATTCAGGGCAAAATATTTTAAAGTTTAAGTTGTAGAGTCACTTGCCGCGCTATTTGAATGATAATTTGAAGTTTCGTAATGAAAAAAAAATTCGCGTCAAAATCTGTTTCGTAGGTTTTGTATTCATTCATCACGATCAAACAGACATACCTAAAGACAAACAAACAAGAATTCCATAAAAATGAAATTATTTTGTATTCAGTATCTCGACAGTACATTTTAATTTTAGTTTATTTTATGTAAGTTAGCACTGAAGTTACCACGCGATTGTTGTGTATAGATTTAATTGGGCTTCAGGTTTAAGAATGTCATTCAAATCTAGAAACATTTTGTACTGAAAGATCTGATGTCTGTTTCTGTACCTATATTTAAATAAATAAATCCAACCAAACCCAAGTATTTTAGATATGTCTAATGTAGGGTAGGTACAGACATAACTACTCTACAATTTTTAAAGTGTATATTGATTATTATAAAAAAATACTGTCAGTTTGTGTGGTACTGGCAGCCCTACGCATCTAACATGGTTAAAACAGCCTAAACTTTTTCTTGCCTCAGGAATGTGGAGCATATTTATAATTTAAAAATTGTATAATTACTACACGTGGCTGCGTCATCATCGTTTATCTTATATAATGTTCTAAAAGACATTTCTGTTTGTTTGTTAGTCATTTGATATTATAAATACCTACTAATATTAATGTGAAAGTTAGTCTGTTATGCTTTAATACCGAAACCACCAAATCGATTCTAATGAAATTCAACAAAAATTTGCTGGCAAAGAACATAGGCTGTTTTTTCCAGGGAAAATATACCTGTTGCATTATACATCTTCTATAAATTGGTCTATTGTCAAACAAAGCTGGTCCATTAGTTTTACTGCTAGACAAAGCTTACTATAGAGATGTCTTTCAAAATATATAAATTAGGATTGAAGATCCGCAGAAATATAATGCCCATGTATGTTATGCTTCGTGGTTGAGCATACGTTTTAAGGATACGACTATATTATACACAATAGGCCCTTTGTCGGACAAGGCTATTTCGTGTGATGTATGTAAGCGCACGGATTGGTCGTTAAATTCATTTTGAAAGGGCCGAAAGGATGATTTGATGAAGCAATCAAGGATGTCAAGGCTAATTAAAGTAATAATGTGTCTAAAATAAGGTATGAACGGTTGTTTTTTTGTATATCACTAAGAAGGCAGACAAACATACGGCCCACCAGATGTACTAGTGGTCACAGTTAGCATCTGTTTATATGGAAATTCGTGATCAAAGTTAGCTACAAGAAATTACGTACACCTGTATCTGGTTTAGATAATTCGTAATAACATATATTACGTTGATACGGCTGCCAACCCTATGATTATCAATCAGCTACTACAAGTACATCTGCCAGCTCTTACAACCGTATTAACTACCAAACGTTTAATCTATTTTGTGTCTGTTAATCGATCGCTATCCATCTCACTAATAAAAATGTATAATTTAAAACAATGTACCTATATTGGAACTCGTTAATAAAACCAGTTGGAAGCTTAGGGCTGTCAAAAATCTGTAACACATACATTTGTACATACATATAGTTACGCTATCATCTCCGAAGAGCTGGTAGCTGGAGGGTAGAGCATTCGCCTCTAGTTTTTGTCCCAAAATGGTGGTGAACCATTCGAGTGAGGGCGTATCGATTTTACTTATTTTTACTTAATTTATATTATGTAACACTATCTTGGCGTAAAAATCTATATTAGATATTTTCCCACAACGCTATCTGATCCCAAAGTAAGCTAGGAATAACCGCTAAAAATATGCTTATGTTATGTATATCAGACCACGGATGGAATACATAATTATCATACATAGAAACACCCAGACTCTCGAGACAAACATTAATGGATCACACAAATTTTGTCTCCGGTGGGAATCGCACCCACGACCCCGTGATCCGCAGTCGTATATTTCGTTCTCTAGCTAGATCAACGAGGCAGTCAAATAAATAAAATAAAAATATGTTTAAGAAAAGTACCTAGTCGTTTAATATATACACAGTCATACGTTACACACGTTTAAAGTGGTACTTTAGAGTTTAATTAGGCAGTACGCATGATATTAAACACCAATGAAGTTGTTACCATGTGACATGAACGTTACATAGATAACGATCGCGAATGGGGGACCTCCCCGCTGAGACTAAGGCGTGACATATTCTTACATAAATTGATCGCTAACGATACTGCTTCATTTGAATATTTATAATAGCAAGATTAGAAAAAAAACTGGCATTATTCGAGTTGTACCAAGTTGTTTGCGAGTTCCGTAACTGTTTCTGTCTTACTAATATTATAAAGGAGAAAGTTTGTGAGTGTGGATGTGTGGATGTTTGTTACTCTTTCACGCTCTAACGGGTGAACGGATCTGGCTCCAACTTGGCACAGGGATAGATTATGGACTTTTTATCCCGGGAATAAGTTCCCACGGGAAGAGTCATCTACTTTTTATATAAATTGATCACTAACGATACTGACTTCATTTGAATATTTAAAATCGCAACATTAGGAAAAAAACTGGCATTATTCGAGTTGTGTCATGTGTCACTCTTAGTTGCCGAGTTCCGTAGATGTTTCTGCGCTTAAATATCTGGATGCGCCAGTACCGAGGCATGCATATTTTTTTAATTTATGTATTTATAGTAGTTCATGGTTCTTTTAAGTAATGTAATGGCAACACTTATCCCTCCTCGCATCCATATCCAATATGTCCGCCACAACTGTGAAAAACGCACACACGACAACCCGCGAAAAAACTCAACGCGAACCGCCCGCCGCCCGCTAACCGCGCTGTGATTTTACCCATCCGATCTCAAGGCACTGCTTGCTATCAGCCGCAGTCTCCAGAGCGGATGTAGCTTATAAAGAACGCTGACACGCGCTGCCGACTCAGGTGCAGGTTGTGACGACCCGCTGTTGAAATTTTTCAAGCCGCCCATAAGGCCTTCAACTTGGCTTTACGACTGTCATTTTACTGACAACCGGGACCAAACTGCTTAACGTGTCTTCCGAAGCACGTAAACGCTCGTATATAAATTACACAAAGTGGTCACGTGATGGTCCCCATCCATAATCGTCCATAGTCAATGTTGCTTACTGCAGTGATCACATTACTTACTCATTACCGTCATATTAAAATGTATAGTGTAAAACCACGAATCATGCTCGCCAAATTGACGTCGCCAGCCTGATGGAAAGCCGTGGCGCATCTAGCGATTGGGGACCACTTCTGTCAGTGGTCCTCAAGTTGGCGGCCCTGTGATGTGCCTCTTCACGCTCCTCTTGAAGAACCCGGGATTGTAAGATGAGGGATACACGTGTGCGGGCAGGTCGTTCCATGTTTTTATAGTTCGACACGATCACACGATCTTTTGAAACACTCTGTTCTGGCGAAGATTCTCTCCACTGTGTGTGAGTGGCACGTGTTGTTTGGGATCGGAAAGGAGAGGGTGGGATCAGGTTGAAGAGCTCTTCAGAACATTACATAGTGACTTTATTTTTATAGAGTCTACATTTGTAGACTGACGGATTCTGAAGTCCAAATCTGTTATACGGAACCCTAGCATAACTAACGGTAATATTAATAATATTTATTGGTTTTTAAGCATACACTGATAAACATGTAACTTAAGCACGCTTAAGGCCCCCTTCACAAAATAAGCGTAGGTGTGCATTGACAAGAAGCTATTAGCATACTTGAACCACAAGAATATTGACATTTTTCTGAGCCCCATTGAGAAAATTTTAAGAAGATTAGAATGGAAATATATAAATAAATGTTGCAATAGAATGGAAGGACGCAAGTTGTAGAGACAATGATGTTAAAGACATGGACTATGATTTATTTTTTTATTTTGTACATGGGCTTGAAACTCTTATAGCGTCGATGCCTATTGTTTTTCTTTTTATACTTCTAATGTGCCAGATAAGCTTACGGACTACCTAGTAGACTCTTGTCACCATAGCCTATTGACATTTGCAACACCAGAGGCTATCGTGCTGCCAAATGTGCAAGACACTTCTAAAGCCCCTTTTGAGGGACCCCTTGCGTAGGCGTTTGGGTAAACCGAAGCAGTGAGATCATTAAAATAAAACAAATAAATAAATATTTGTGGAAAATCTCACACAACATCATATAGCCCAAATTAATATATCTAAGCTTGTGCTATGGAATCTAGACGACTGATAGACATACTTTATATAATTTTTAAATACATACTTATTATACATAGAAAACATCCACACTCCGAAACAAACATTTGTGGATCACACAAATATTAGCAAAAAATATATTCTATTAATTCTATTCCACAATACAAGCGTGCGCGGAAGAAAGCCCCCATCGGACTTTACCGTGCTCGACCGCAGTGACCACTTAGTGACATATCCACTTGCGAGCGTTTACGGATACCTACTAGTTTGTTAGTAGTTCAAAGAAAAGTACCGACTTTTGATGCAATGAAACTACTGGGATACGCCGACCTATCCGGCTTATCACTGAAATTGGATCAAACTGCACACAGTGTGCAATATACTGTGATTAAAACAGTAGGTTCAGTGGTTTAGAAATGCATCGCAGACAAACAAACGCTTTCCAAACACAACAGAAGTTGTCTATTTGTTTGTTTTGTTCAGAATAACTAATGATACAAAACGATAGTACCCCACAATATCGTATTTGACCACATTTGCTCAATGAGTCACACACACGCGACCACCCGTAACTACGGTACCGCGGCCATTAACGGTACCCTACAAATTATATGTAAAACAGTGCGTGGGCAAGCGACATTGTTTTTACGGATTTATGGCAGTACATTGTGTTGGTTTGTTTCCTATTATGGCATATCTTGCAGAGTAATGCGTTAAAGTGGCAATGGGCTGGCCGTATCTGTAGAAGAACCGATTGTTGAAGGAGCAAACGAGTTCTGGAGTTGAAACCGCTACTTGCTTTACCTAGGGAAGTTAGAACGTATGCCCGCCAGATGGACCTATGACATGGAAACACAATCAGGGACTGAATCCAGAAGGCACATGACTGAATGTTGTGGCGTAATTTTTTTTTTTTATACCGCTAAGGTAGCAGACAAGCATACGGCCCACCAGAAGGACCGGTGGTTACCGCAGCCTATGAACGTTTGCAACACCAGAGGCACCACACTCGCGCTGCCGACCCTGTAAAAACCTTCTAAGACCCATTTTGAAGAATCCCATACTGTAGGCGTTTGGGAAAACCGAGGCAGGGAGATCATTCCACAACCTAAGCGTGCGCGGAAGAAAACCCCTATCGGATCTAACCGTGCTGGAACGCTCCGGACGCAGAGTGTGAGGATGAACTCCCTGTCTGTGGCGAGCGGTGCGGTGATAGAACGTAGCCGTGGGCATCATATCAAACAATTCCTCAGAGCACACACCATTGTACAGTCGGTAGAACACGCATAAGGAGGCAAAGTCTCTCCTGTCGCGAAGAGGTTCCACACCACTTGTAAAGTATAGGATCGTTAACAACTCTTACAGCACGTCTTTGCACCGAGTCAAATGGACGAAGCTGATATTCAGGTGCCCCCGCCCAAAGGTGACAGCAGTACTCCATGTGCGGCCGCTCTTGCGGCTTATACAGAAGCAGTGTTTGCGCAGCAGTGAAGTACCGCCGCGGCCTATTGAGCACATCTAGCTTCTTGGACGCCAGCTTAGCCTTGTCCTCCAAATGACTACAGAACTGAACGTCACTGGAGATGTCAACGCCAAGGATCCCTCTACTTTCGGAGATGGAAAGAGATGTGCCCTGAAATTGCGGCGCTACAGTAATTGGGGTTTGCTTAGCGGTGAAAAAACACGCTTGTGTCTTGAAAGGGTTGAACTGGACAAGATTTTGTTCATCCCAATCGGACACTCTAGTAAGAGTAGCCTCGATTTCAGACACAAGCTGTTCACGATTTTCCTTCACTGTGTCCCGAGAGATACCGGGGCGGCCCGTGTAACAAGTGTCCCCCGTACTGTCGTCCGCATAACAATGAATGCCGTCAATGGACAACATGTCATTGATATGCAGCAGAAACAGAGTAGGGGACAACACTGAGCCTTGCGGTACTCCATGCGTTTATGGCCATGCAGTCTGAACAGCTGCCGTCAACGACGGCCCTGATGCTTCTACCGGCCAGGAAGCTGGACACCCATCCGCATAATCTCTCGGGCAGTCCATATAAGGGCAATTTCATAAGAAGACCACGGTGCCAGACCCGGTCAAAGGCCTTAGAGATGTCGAGGCTCACTGCTAGAGCCTCGCCCTTACTCTCGATAGCCGTCGCCCAGCGGTGTGTGAGGCACACCAGAAGATCGCCCGTCGAGCGACCGTGACGGAAACCGTACTGCCGTTCACTGAGCAGGTCGTGTTCCTCTAGGTACCTCAGGAGCTGTGTATTAATTACACGCTCCATCACCTTAGATAAAAGGGAGGTGACGGCTATAGGCCTGTAGTTGGCCGGGTCGGTCCTGTCACCCTTCTTGGGCACAGGATGCACATACGCGATCTTCCACGAGCGACGCCGGGACTTGTTGCTTGGAATATGAAAAGACGTGTAAGTACCGGCCACAACTCTGGACCACACTGCTTCAGTACCACCGCGGGTATACCATCATCGTACGTTACATCGCGTAAATTAGGTGTGGCCTACGAGCGGACCACCACAGGTTGATATTGATTATGATTTCTTTGGTAAGCGATTACATGACAGCGTATTAGTTTCAAAACACATTCCAGATAATGTAGACGGCAGATGTTATCTGAATTATCATCGTGCTTGGTGGGACCAATAAGGCAATAACAGTAGAGGAACCCACCTATATTGGAGAACAACGAAGTTATCGCGCAAGAGTCATTTATGGAGATGCAAAGTCATCAGGTAGTCGCTTCAAAACTAGGTCAGGCTTTTCTAAAACCGTAGTACATAACGAGAATATTAAGGATTGTGATTTTCTTGTAAACCTTAAAAAATGTTTTTTATTTAAATCGGAGTGCCAAAACGGTCACTCTTCTTAAATACACTTCTTACAATAATCTTACAGCAATTATCTGTTAAAATTTGACTCTAAGCACACGAAGTTCCGTGTGAATATAAATTATGATAACGAAACGACACCTAATTTAAAAACACCCCAATAATTTAAAAACCTTTTTCCCAGGCATTCGTTCAATTAATCTCTTCGTGATCGTAACATAATTCATACAGTTTTAAATGTAATAAATCAAGTCCAGTCAGTTACAGAGGGCGGCCATATTGCGTCGAATAAAAAACAAAACCGCACCAGAATGTAACATGTGATGTAATTACACATTCAATTATATAACCGAGGTCATGGCATTATGTTTAAAATGAACAATTCATTTGTGTTAACTCTGCATTGAAATAATTATCAAAAATAATGACCGCGTTTTGTCTCAACATTTTTTAACAAGCTTGTGCTAGATTTTGTTTGAAATTAGTTTTTCTTGTCTTGATTTTGGGTCTAATGGCAGCTTCTTTCGGCTTGAGTAGTGTAATGAGGTTCTTAGTACATTTTTTTAACGGAATGAGGGACACAAAATAGATTTTTGAAAGGGTCTTTTTTTTTTTTTTTTTTGTTTACGTGAGGAAAAATCCTCATGGATGCTATGCCGGACTCCTACCGACTAAAAAACCTCACGTAACGCCCAACAGTCTATGGTTGTAAGCCCCGGGTAATCCCTCGGAAGGATGTCCCATGACTCCCAACAGACCTACGGCCGTTTTGAAAGGGTCTGCAATTTGAGTTCCATCTAGTGTTATGTACGTTTATTTTCGACATTAGTATTAGTAGGAAGTATAAAATAATGTTGTCACTATACGCTTATCATGAAACTCGATCTTCTATCGTATTTCCCTGAAACCATAAGATAGAATGTCGGTATCTCCATGGCGTGACGTCAAGTTTCTTTAATCTATTTCCCACTTCTCGAATCCAGTACGTCGCTGGTATTGAAACCTGGAAACCCTTCACTCTGTCATCTTAGCGTGAGACCCAGTTGAATCCGTTATATTTCTGTTCGGGCCAGAGCTGTTATTTTCAGTATTATTGTAAGTAATTGCCGTTGCTCGCAATCCCCTAAAGGCATACCAAGAAGAAACGTAAGTACAGTTTTTTACAAAATATTTTTACTTAAAAGAAAGTAAACTGGCTCATAATTGAAAGTGTCTACTTTCAAATTCCGCAATACTACTTGTTATAATTGTCTGCTTGCATACGTTTAGTTATTTTTGCCCAACGGCTAGTCAGCCTCCGGTTGCACAGCGATAGCGGATGTGACTACAAATTTTGGGATCTCTGTTCAATACGTGGAATTAAATAGGTATTTGGGTTTATTCGTATTGAGTTCTCTTAGTAGCAGCTGTATCAAAGTCATAAGCACGGTTCTATAAAATTTCATACGAATGTGTTGGAAGCTGTAAGTGTCTATGTAACTGTGTTAATTTGTTTAAGAAGACCTAAAATAGAAGAATACCAATATCTATTAAAAAGTACAGTGCCGAGTACGGCGAAACACCATATATGCTACGGCGACCACTTTCCACCAGGCGGGCAGTAAGCTTGTCTGCCACTTTAGTAGGTACTTAGTATAAAAAGAGAAAAAAAAACAGCGTTGATTATCACTGTAATCTTAATCCTGATAAAACTACACCAATACTTAGTTTATGCCTGTATACGCCTGTATACAAAACTGGAGTCTAACATTTTCAAAAGCTGAATTGAGATAGCAGTAATTAGAATTGCCAGTAAATTCACTACTACCCGTTCGCTCTAACTTTGCCGCTGGCGTAGAGGCGTTTACCCGAATTTTTAATTAGACAAGGTAAATTGACAGTAGCTAATGTCACTTCGTCATAGAAAATAAGCAACATTGTATGAAGAAGTGATATTAGTGGCTGTCAATTTACTCTGTCTAATTAAAAATTCGACTTTAGTATGGAGCCAAACGGCAAAGTTAGAGCGAACGAGCAGTAAGTTAGTTTATTGTGAAGACATTGACACAAATTAGAGACAGTACAGATGGAAATTTCAAGTATGTACTTTTTTTTCACAACCTACCCTCTGCTACTCGTACACACACTAGCGCACAAATCAGTATCGAAAATTCGGTTGAGAAGGCCTGACCTCGTGTCGGCAAAATGACGTTACGGACACCGAAGGTTCGGACACTTTGTCCGAAGAGTCAAATTCATTTTTTTATATATTTTCCAAGTGACCATTCGGACACTTATGATAACAAGCTGATTTTGAAGCTGTTTAGTACCGTCAGACAAAAGGTTTTAAAATATTCCTAATCTATTATGATAATTGTGAAAGTATGTAATGATGTTTGGATGTTTGCTATCAACCACGCTTTAACCATAGGTTGCGGGTACAGAATTTCACAGGAGTGAAGCCGCGAACATCAGCTGGTATATTATGTATTAAATATATTAGCACTTTGCTTATTATTGCAATTTTTATTTACAATAATTGTAATTGTGATGAATGACTATATCTATCTTAAAACAGGTAGTGCCTATTTCTAATAAAAAATACGTACTACCAGATATTGAAAAGAGAAACCATATATTTCTTATTAAAAAAACATTGCCATTGGTTTATCTGATTCATTATTAATACAATATACCAACTTTACTAAAAGAGACGAACAATATCCGATAATTTGGAATTCGATTTAATTAGACCGAAATACTTTTTTTACGTGAGGGAAAATCTTTATACCTATATTTAAAAATAAAAATTTAAAAATACCTCAAATATCCTGCCTTACCCCGGGTAAGCCCTCAGAAGGATACTCCAAGACTCCCAACAGACCTACGACTACCACTACGGCCTCACCTAGAGGGGAGGGGGGGGGGGTGATTATTTAGCATTCAATTAGTTTATCTAATTACTAGCTGTTTCCCGCGACTTCGACCGCGTAGAAGTCGTTTATCGCGTAAAATCATAACCCTAATTTTGCACAGTCGGTTAAAAAGTAGCCTATGTCCTTCCCAGGGCCATGAACTATCCCTATACCAAATTTCATCTCAATCACTCCAGCCGTTTAGGCGTCAAAGCGTAACAGACTGACAGACAGAAAGACAGACAGACAGAGTTACTATCGCATTAATAATATTAGTAGGGATTTGGCATTCTGTTTAGTTTAATAGACCCTTAACATGGTTAGAATTTTTAAGGCTGACCGTACAAATCAGCCTGTTATCATAAGTGTCCGAATTGTCACCCAAAAAATTGAAATTGACACTTCGGACAAAGTGTCCGAACCTTCAGTGTCCGTAACGTCATTTTGCCCTCGTGTCTGTAAATGAGTTGTCTATGTGTGCGTAGCGTCTGCAAATTTAGTAGGTATATATGTTTCCATCTGTACTATCTCTAATTTATGACATTGATCTCTAGACTTCTAAGCAAAGTCTTTATCCACTACAGGCTCCGTCAAAGCCTTAGATCGTATCTAGATCTAGTTGCACCGGATTCTTCATTTATTACCTTCAGATATTATAAATCTAGAAATTTAAAGTATGTTAATTACATATTAACGAAAAAACGATACTACAAGTTCGTAAAAAAATCATTACGAAGGAAATTTAGACAAGATTAAGTAGCTATTTGCAGACATTTAGAATTTTGGGTATACGGCTCAAAATCGAGTGTGGGGATTTCTCCAATACAATTTTTTCAAGTAATCCCCTATTTCAAGCCGTTTGAATATCATCTTTTCCAAGCCTAAGCTAACTCGGTACCGAATTTTATTAAAATCAGGTCAGTAGTTCGGACACTAAAATTACAAAAGCTAATTTCGTTTAACTATAAGTAAGCATTCCACAAAACCTAGATATCAATAGCACACAGTCCTTTTTACCAGTTGAAAAATCCGTCATGGATGCTTGACCCGGATTGCCTGATTGGATGCCGGACAGACTAAAAACCATACTTTACATACTACTGCCTACGGCTGGGAGCCCCGGGTAAGCCTTAGGATGGATGTCCCCAGGATACAGAAAAGGATATAAAATTTGAAAATATAACGACTTGCCTTTTGAGACGTGATGATGACCAAAGAAAGCTTTTCAACTAAACTTCATAATTGCATTAGTCCTTTATGAGTAAACTTGTTTTGACAATAAGTTCTCCTTTAGTCATGCATTTACCAGTTTGCGTGGGACGGAGCACCCTCGCAGCTTTCATACGCCTTGAAAGGAGATGTGCTGTAAATGACGAAGTGAGACCCTACCATTATGTTAAGTGAATGCACGCAGACACGAAGATTATCTGTTGAAATCATTCTAAACAAAAGTGATTCAGTGAATATTCCTTCCTATTCATATAGGAATGCAAAGGTACTTTACTGAATAATCTAAAGCATGCTTACATACAATTGTAATTTTACAATTTAGTAAATATCCGCCACAGACAGCGAGTTCATCCTCACACTCTGCGTCCGGTGCGGAGCAAAACTTCGGACTTGGGCTGGACTCAACATGCGTCTTTTAGTTTGCCGGAACAGACGTCCTAACCGTTGGACTGCCGAGACACTATCTCTCAACCGTCAAATTCTTACACCTCATTACGTCTTGAGCGCTATCTAGCCCAAATTAAGCTAATTGTCTGCGTGTGCTTTATTGCCTGTCTGTCTGAATAGACAACTGACAAACATACTTCATGGAAAACGTTCAAACTCTTAAACAAATATTTTTGTGCATCACTCGAATAGGCGATTTGAACCGAAGTGCGGAGTTATGTTCGTACAATTGAGGGTATTTTCATATAATGGTTATTATTATGAGCTTAACTCATTCCTTCAAGGCTTATTCTGATAAAACAAATGAAAAGTTGTGCCGTTTCCACTTTTACGACATAGTTGCGTGACCATATGTATGTATTGCCCGTTCGCTCTAAGTTTGCCGGTCGCCTCCCATACTACGCCTCTACACCATCCTGTACGCCAGCGGCAAACTTAGCGCGAACGGGTAGTACGTGTTGTTAAGTACCCGAAATATAGGTATTTAAAAATGTCTCCCCAATAAAAGCATTAACAAAGGGACTTAAAAACCAAAGGTTTAATTGCTGTAAGTGCCTCGCCCTCCATTTTCAATTAAAAACAATACTGCCGCCAATCATATTTAATTCATCAAACTAATATCATTTCACACCCGCTGTGCAATCACTCCATCAGTGTGCGTAATTAAAGGTCGGTCTTGGGTCTCACTCTAAGCGAGAAAGCGACTAGCCTGCGCCTTTATTTTTATAGAACATCATTTATAATTGCGGACTTCAGCATTTAATGGACAATATTGTGGTGTTCAAGGGGCTCGCTCAGCATCGTCAAGCGCTTCGAGCTGTACTTTTTAATCTGTTTTTTGGACGCGTAAACATCGGCGGACTACCTTGCCAAAACTAGACCATTTCATTCGAATGAGTTCCGATAACCAGACTTCCAAGCAGATGGCTAAAGAGTATATAGGTACCCCATGAATATAAGTGCTCGATCGCATCTGAGTGGCAATGTATCAAGGGCCGATATTCATTATTTTTGTTTTGTCATATTTGTGTCCACCAGAAATAGCAGAATAGGCTACACATGGCGATTCCAAGTTTTACGGGTACAGTAGTTAATAAATATCGCTCACAGGCTCTACCTCTTGAGGGGTGAATCTGGCAGTAAATGTAAATGTAGAAGCAACAATGTTAACGTTCATAAGTTTTACTTTGTGACGTACTTGAATAAAGATATTTTCACTTTTCCTTATTCCCGCTAACCGCTGTCAGTGGAACTGCAACTCAACACTTTTATATCTTTACATGAAGCTGTGCAGCCGACACCGCAGGGCCTTCTAGATGCTTTGAAGAATTGTATTGCATTGTTCAGTTTTATTTAATACGATAATAATCATGAGGAGTTATGTGCGGCTGAACGTGGATTCACTGTTATAGGTTAGAGAATACTTGTCTTATATTTTGTACTACTAATATTATAAATGTGCAAGTTTGTGAAGATATTTACTACTCAATCGCGCTCTAAGGCTACGTCCGCACAGGTAGGCGGCTGGCTTGGCGCCTAGAGCATAGCGGCTTGCATCCTGGCTACTTGCTAAATTACTCGGTGGCCGCACTGAAAGGTGGTTTGCGTTGTGGGTCGCTAGGTGCCTCGGTCATATCACAGATTAATAAATAGTTACTTGTCGGCACGTTGCTTGACGCAATGTCACTTTCAAAAATAGCTCTTAAACAGCTACTTACAGAAAATTCATCTTTAAAATATGCCATTCCACGGCCTTATTCATCATAATGGGTTCATGACATAAATAAGTCATGGGGAGTTTAATGTTCTGTATAAACAATTGCGTAATTTTCACGAAAAAAATTACGAATAGAATAGTCGCGTAAGATAACAGCATTTTTCTGGAGTTCAAGAGAGGGATTCCATAGAGGTTCTCTTTTTTTCAAAGTGCCTCGCGCCTCGCGACAAAAAACCAACATGTTTGTATACTTGGATACACGCCAAGCTACTAACTAGGCGCCAAGCACGCAGTGCGGCCGTTCGCGAACATTCAAGTATGATCGTTTTACTAAGCTACTCGCTAGGCTCTAGGCGCTAAGCAAGCCGCCCGCCTGTGCGGACGTAGCCTTACAGCTGAAGGGATTGGTCTGAAATAGGAATAGATTATATCACCTGCATTAGAGATTAGACTGCAGAGATTGTATTTTGTATGTAAGATCTGTCCTGGCTGTTGGAATTTTTTTTTTGGTTTGAATTACAGATGGTTTTGGATCCTTTCTAACCCCGTCCTATCCTACCTTATCCATTTCCTTGTCCGTGAATCCCTTCCTACCCCATCCTGATCCGCTCCACTATCCGCCAAGCCAAGGTCGCCGTGCCGATGAGCTGCGTGGCTACGGGCGAGCGTAGTCTTAAGCGTGCCTAATTGCCCTGGGCCCGGGCGAACCCAGAACAAGGCTAGCCTTACCTGGACAAGCGGGGCTCTGTTCAGGTGGACCAATTTAATTCCCTAGCTTCTCGTGGGAACGCTATGGTAGTGAAATTTAAAACCAAAAACGGCGGCGATGTGGTTCGCCACCCATCACGTCTCGTTTCTCATCGAGGCGAAAAGTGGACTAGGGTTAGCCACTTTGCTACATTAAATGTGAGAGGAGGAATGAAAGATAAAATTGAGGAGGTATGTAAGATGATGCAAGAGAGGTATCTTGATATTTTGTGTGTGAATGAGACAAAGCGGAAAGGATGTGACACCACGACACACGGAGCCTATACGGCCTATTGGTCAGTTGTAGCCACAACCAGCACAGCATGCCAGGGGGTCGGTGTACTACTTTCCGCGAGAATGAATGAGTGTGTGACAGAGTATGAATGTGTGAGCCTAAGACTCCTTTGGCTAAGACTGAAGGTTGGACTTACCCGCATCTTTGTTTTGGGAGTGTATGCTCCGCAGGATGCGCGGTGGCACCGGTCTTCAAAAGACCAAAGCGAGAGGCAGGCATTTTGGGAGAGTATGAGTGATATTCTGGATAAATGTAAACGAAACGAGAGAATAGTGATGTTAGGTGATTTTAATGGTTGGGTGGGAGTGAAGCGCGATGGATACGAAAGTGTATTAGGAAAGTTTGGTGATGAACGAGTGAATGTAAATGGAGAAAGCTTGCTAGAAGTATGTTTGGAAAGGAATCTTGTGGTAACTAATACCATATTCAACCACAAGGATATCCACTTGTATACAAGAGAGGAGAGAGATCAGAGAAGCATGATTGACTTTGTGATAGTAGACGCAAGACTGAGAAGGAAAGTGCTAGACACTCGGGCGTACCGTGGCACCGGGATCGACACAGATCACTTCTTGGTAATTAGCCGGGTAAGGGGTCTGTTTCAGCGGTGGCGACATCGTGTGCATGAACCCGTTAGTGTACTAGAGCGAATAAAAGTTGAGAATTTACAAGAGTTAGGCATAAAAGAGGCATTTGTGAGTAAACTGAGTGAAAAATTTGAAAACCTAGATGAAATATGTGAGATTGAAGAATTATGGAAGCCGTTTAAGGAAGGACTTGTGGAAGTTGCGATTGAAGTGTGTGGGGTTAGCAAAAGACGACAAGGATGTATGGCAAAGGGAATGAGTGCGGAAGTTCTTAATGCGTTGACTGGCAAGAAGAAAGCATGGTTGGACTGGTTGGCTACAAAGGCCAATCAAAGAATGCAAAAGGCAACGGATGAGGATGTAAAAATGGCAAAGGATGAATATAAAAAGTATAAACGTGTTGCAAAAGAGACGATGATGAGAAAGAAAGAGAATGATAGAGAAAAATTTGATAAAAGGTTATCTGAAGACTTCCAACGGAATATTAAATTTTTTTGGAAGTCCATAAGAACAGTGAGGAGTCAGCAAACAATGTCGCCGCTCAATCACATCAGAAACCAGGATGGAAGTTTTGTAAGAGGAGAAGAATGTGTGCTAAAGAGATGGAAGGAATATTTTGAGAGTTTATTCGAAAAAGAAGATATACAAGGCGATACGCGTGTTTTAGAACTGAATGAATTTGGCGATGAAAGCGAGTTAAGTATGGGAGAAATAGTGGAAGCGTTGAATTGTATGAAAGTAGGAAAGGCTGCTGGAATAGATCGGATTTCTGTCGAAATGCTGAAAGCTGGACGTGGCGTGGTAGCTTGCCAGCTGTACCGCCTTTTTAACTTTTGTTGGCGAAGTGGCAGAGTACCAGCAGAATGGTGTAAAGCTGTCATTGTGCCGCTTTACAAAGGAAAAGGGTCGCAGCAAGAGTGCAAAAACTACCGCGGCATAAGCTTGCTCAGCATCGTTGGCAAATTGTATGCAAAAGTGTTGATAAAAAGAGTGATGAATGAAACTGAAGGAAAAATGTGGGATGTGCAAGCAGGATTTATGAAAGGAAGGGGATGTACGGATCAGGTCTTTTCCTTACGATGCGTAGCTGAGAAAGTTTTGACTAAAAGTCAAAAGGTCTATTGCATATTCGTGGACTTGGAAAAGGCCTATGACAGAGTGGTGAGGAATGAACTGTGGTCAATATTGTCCATGTATGGAGTGAACAGCAACTTGATACGGGCACTGAGGTCTCTCTATGAGGGTTCTAGTGCTTGTGTAAGGATCAACGGGGCCTGCACGGACTTCTTTCACATTGAAAAGGGTGTGAGACAGGGATGTGTAGCGTCTCCGTGGCTGTTTAATCTATACATGGATAGTTGTCTGAAAGAACTGCAAGAGAGTATGTATGGCTTAAAAATGAATGAACTGACCGTCAAATGCCTCCTATAGATATTAGCATCATCAGCGGAGGAATTGCAGCTGATGGTTAATAGTATGAATGAGGCTCTAAAAAGTAGAGGAATGAAAGTTAATGTAAACAAGACGAAAGTTATGGTTTTTGAAAGAGAAGAAAGTATGACGAATTGCTCAATCTTCATTGAAGGGCAAAGAGTGGAACAGGTGAAAGAATTTGTATACTTGGGTTCCAAATTTGTAAGGGATGGAAAGTGTGACCAGGATATTGAGCGAAGAGTTTTGGCAGGAAATCAAGTGAATGGGGCTATGTACACCTTTATGAGCAGTCAAAATGTGTCTGAGAAGGCCAGGTTGGCTGTACATAGGGGAGTGCTCATCCCTGCACTTATGTATGGTAGTGAAAGTTGAGTATGGCAGAAGAAGCATGAAAGCAAAATTAATGCAGTGGAAATGCGAAGTCTGCGAAGTATAGCTGGAGTGACTTTAATGGACAAAAAAAGAAATAGCGTGATAAGGGAAAAATGTGGTATAACAGAAGATGTAGTGACTAAGATCGAAAAAGGGATGCTTAGATGGTTTGGACACGTGGAGAGAATGGATGAGAATAGACTGACAAAGCAGATTTATGAGGCGAGAATGAATGGGCAAACTGGTAGGGGTAAACCTCGGCGTACGCATGCCGATCAAATCAGAGACGTTCTGGAAAAAGGCAAGGTCAAGAGTACCCTTAACCGGCGAGCGTGTATGAAAACAGTTATGAAAGTAGAAGAAGCGAAAGTTGTATGTCAGGATCGTAGCAAGTGGAAAGCCATAGTCTCTGCTTACCCCGATGGGAAACAAGCGTGATTATATGTATGTATGTAGAGATTAGATATGTATGTATTTATACCCCTAATATAGCAGCAGATAATAGGACGAAGAATAATTCCCTTCCACAACCGAGATTTCAGCTAAAATAAAATATGACACTTCTTATAAAATAGCTAATCACCGCGCAATAATTCACAACGCATTGAAGGTAGGTATCCCTTAAGTTTCCCATAGTATTATAACTTATGTGAGATCGTCAGATACGCTGGAGGGCTATGAGTGCAAGTACTGTGGGCACAATTAACCTTCGACCTCGGGTCTAGGTCATCGCACAATGGCAATCAAGTTTATGAGAGTTTTGCGAGCCTTTGTGCAAGATGGCGGCGACTGAAGGTGCACCGTGCACTCGGTTTATAGAACACGATGCGAGAGTTACGACGCAGGCAGCTCGACAGCTTGAGACTGTTGTAATGCTTTATTGCAGAAATGCTTGCATTAGTATTTCTGTATAAAAGATTTTAGCCGCGTAGCTCCCGTTCCCGTGGGAATACGGGAATAAAGTAACACCCATGTCACCTGGGAATAGTGTTCCTTTCCAACAGTGAAAGAATTTTTCAAATCGGTTCAGTAGTTTCGGAGCCTACTCGATGCAAACAATCAAATCTTTCCTCTTTATAATATTAGTTTACATAACTAACGATTAAAATTTCTTCAAAAGAGAGGCTTATTTAGTAGTTTCACAATGTTTTTATTATATTCAGTTCACTAAAATGACACAGTCAACCTGATGGAGAACTTTCTTACAAATTGAAGGTTACCACTCCCTTTCTACGCGTGCACTGGCAGAACGTTGAAAGTTTCTACAGTTTGAGAAACAATATGATCTTTTGTTTTTCTTAGCAATGGTCGTCTTCGTTGTAAAAAGATCGTAACTGTTGGTGTAATAGTTTCGAAAGCAAAGAGTAGTAAAAACATCGATCATAAAATAGTAAGAATTAAAAAACGTAATTATAAGGTTACAGATGATTCTGACCTGGTTTTGGCTGCTGACATAGATAGGTAACATTTTCGAATTTAAAAGGTATCATTTGACCTTAAATTTGTGGAGATCTCTTAGAGAAGTCAGAGGCTTATACATAGAATGTACCTAGATGATGATGTATTTTTGAAAGCTATCAAATTGCACTTTTTAAATTTGTGAGAACTGCTGGCTCTTGCGTGTTACGAACTCGTGATACCATAAATTTAAACATTTACATATTTGAGACCCTATTTCAAATAACTGATATTTACAAATTCACACACACCCATGTCATATTTAGATTTTTATGGAGAGATATCGACTGCCTCGAGCGCTCATCGAAGGACGCACAAAATAATTGCAATTGCCAAAATTGCCATATCAATAAAGTCGAACCTCCGCCTACGATACGAAAGTATAAAGAAATGGAGATTATGTTTTCTATTTCTCCTTTATATGGTTTAATTATTACCCAACTAATCACCTTAACACGTTTTTGGCGCCAGTGACAAGAGTCGTTAAAATGATATACGTCTTTCATATAGTGGGAATAAGGCCTCAAACTGGATATCAGCGACGAGCGCAGCGACCGGCGATTGTGGCGATAGAGCGTTAAAGTAGGTACAAGAGAGTAGACAACTTCGAACAAACGATATCAAACGCAAAGAGCACGGTTTGCTTGTGTGCGAGCGCAGTTTTTTGCAACGTGAAGAATATCCTACATAGATGCTGTGCCGGACTACAACCGACTAAAAACCACACGTTTTCTCCCTAATGCCTACGGTTGGCAGCCCCGGGTAAGCCCTCGGAAGGATGACCCTAGGATTTCCAACAGACCTTGGCTACCACTACGGCTTCTCTTAGGGCGTTCGGGGGCTATCCAGCGTCTTTGGAGGCTTGTTTGGGTGTTATCCCGTTTCTTGGGGCGTGTGGCGTGCGTGAATCTTTCACGCCACGCTGTGGTCTAGGGCCAGCTTCTGGAAGGACGGTGAGCAGCCTCCTCACCGTCCTCAGGCTCTCGTTAGTTTTGGGGTGCCAGCGCAGGGTCGCTTTACTCTCTTGTACTCGTGGGTACTTGCGTTGTACTCTTCCCCGCTCGCCGCGCCGCTGACTTTCAGCTTGAGGCCTTCGACGTCAAAACCGTGGCGCGGAAGTCGTCATCGTAAACAACACGAGAGAAAGTAATCGATTATATCTACTTTTGCTGCGTACACACTGAGCGAGCTCAACTAACACACCAAACAAACATACAATCACGCTTCTTTTTAAAATCATATCTCGCTGCGATCCTAAAGGTGCTGATAGACTTAGGCATTTACTTGTAACAGAACATATTCGCTATTTTCAAATTTCGAACTCCACAATGAACAGAGCCAAGTATTGCATCAAATATTTTCACGATCATTCTAGCAAACGCTATAGTTAAAAACTCGTTAAAAATATTCTTGACTTTTTCGTAACTTCACTCTGACGACAGAAGCTCGTTTCAGCAAAAACCTCTAAGCAAATAAAACCTAGAATGCTTGTCAGAACGCTCGATAGAATGCTTACTAAAACGTGAAACATTCGCGAACGCTCATTACATCGAACGTTTCAATATCGCTATGTTTTGAATTTGACATTATTGTACTAGGTGTATTTCTTTGTGGATAGTGAAACACCAAAAAGAACAAAAATATAATAAATACCTATATGTATATGAACAGCAAAACCGAACATGTACTCGTATATTACACACCGAACACATTCGCTTTCTATTCGCCTATGTGTACATAGCACGTCATTTCTACAGTATGTTTGTAACTGTTTGAGCTTGTCATAACGTTTTGGCAAGTAATTGTCACGAGTACTTTGTTAACTTGAGTTGATGAGTGAAATCTGTTATTTTAAGTAACCATGACTTTTTAGCATTGGGGTGGGCAGAGACGATTTATTTTTGGAACGAAGTTCCATAACGCGCGTTGTGAAAGGGGGCTAGACGGAAAAAATTCTCACGAAAAGTTGTAACGACACTTTTTTAACCGACTTCAAAGGAGGAGGTTACTCAATTCGGCCGTTTATATGTTTTTGCTATAGTATGGAGGGTAGAGGTAACTCTACCCTCCTTTAATATGGGGGTAATATGGGGGGGAGAGGAGGGGGAGTGGGGGAGGGGGGGGGGGGATGGGCGGGGAGGGCGGGTAATAAAATTGGGTAATTTTGTTTTTGTGTTTGATTTTGATTTTCGTTTTCGTTTTCGTTTTCGTTTTCGTTTTCGTTTTCGTTTTCGTTTTCGTTTTCGTTTTCGTTTTCGTTTTCGTTTTCGTTTTCGTTTTCGTTTTCGTTTTCGTTTTCGTTTTCGTTTTCGTTTTCGTTTTCGTTTTCGTTTTCGTTTTCGTTTTCGTTTTCGTTTTCGTTTTCGTTTTCGTTTTCGTTTTCGTTTTCGTTTTCGTTTTCGTTTTCGTTTTCGTTTTCGTTTTCGTTTTCGTTTTCGTTTTCGTTTTCGTTTTCGTTTTCGTTTTCGTTTTCGTTTTCGTTTTCGTTTTCGTTTTCGTTTTCGTTTTCGTTTTCGTTTTCGTTTTCGTTTTCGTTTTCGTTTTCGTTTTTGTTTTTGTTTTTGTTCAATAACATTTTAAAATTAAAATAAAATTTTATTACAATTCCTGCACTAATTAATTGAAAGGAACTTCGTTCCATTCGGGTGTCCCTTGACACCTCTCAATTTTTTTTGTACTAAATACAGAACTTTTGTTAGAACTCGGTCAAGTGCGTCTCGGCAACGCGCCATGTTGTGTATTGTGTATCGTTTTTCTTTCGAGTATGTTTGTTTAAAGCCTGGTTTATCGGTGATAGATCTTTTTTGAATAACTAGCAAACTCCCGCGTAATTCTCGTTCCCGTGGGAATACGGGAATAACATATAGGCTATGTTCACCGCAAAGAGCGTAGCCTCTCAACGGTGAAAGAATTTTTCAAATCGGTTCAGTAGTTTCGGAGCCTATTCGATGCAAACAAACAAACAAACAATCAAATCTTTCCTCTTTATAAAAAATATAAACTATGTTCACCGCAAAGAGTGTAGCTTCCCAACAGTGAAAGATTTTTTTAAATTGGTCCAGCAGGTTCGGGGCCTATTCGATGCAAACAAACAATCAAATCTTTCCTCTTTATAAAATTAGTATAGATATAGATGTGTTTTAATGATTTTGTCCACATTCCGAGAAATAACCGTTTACCTGGTTTGGCTGACACTTGAATCTGACAAAAAAATGTACTATAAAATTTACCGTTTTATAATCCTTTAGATTTTTGAAAGATCTATCCAAAGATTTCGCATAGAAGATAAAAAAAAATTAAGTCTTCCACTTTTATTTTAGGGCACTAAAATTTTAATAAAAAGCCTTAGGTATCTTACCTAAGGTTTTTTTATTAAAATTTTACTACCTTGTCAGCCAGGCGCATATTATATCGACTCTTGCTAAATTACAGTTTTCCATTACTAGCTTGATAGATCGTCGAACAAGGCGAAATTAGCGTTCCTTACTACGGAACCCTAAAAATACATAACAACACGTGTGATATTAGATCTAAGAGCTCTCTCCAAACCAAACAGCACACGCACCTAACGAACAAACGTTATACAATTGGTGTGTTGAAATTGTAAATCATACGTAACTTTCAACCATAGGAATTTCAACCTTAGGTATTTGGAATAGAGTTTATTTCAGCTGAGCATAAAAAATAGAGTCTACGTAGTGAAATGAATAGTGAAAATCATTTGTTAGTTGATAATAGTATGTATGTGGAGATGTGGTGCTAGGTTAATTGAACAATACCTTATTTATTTAAGGTGAAGTGGAACTCAAAATACATAATTTTGACATATTTCGAACCAATTTTGCAACGGTGTTAACAAAGATTTCACAATTTTTTAAATGGATAATTATTATCAAGTATATTGACTAGGGATGTCAGATATCCAAAACACGATAGAGTAAATTCGGCTCGATAGAAAATAATCCCAAAGTTCCCTCGAATCTGTAAATTTACCTGTGACCGCCTTGACTATAATCAATTTCATTCAGTAGTTATATAATGTACCACACTAATTTTTTATTTCCATGTCCCTAATAAGTTACCTCGAGGTCCTATGCAGTTATTTATTAATTAAAAACATATAGTTTTAATAAAAAAAAACGTTTTGTTGAGCGGGAGTGCATTTTGCCGCTATCAGCCACCTCACAGAGCCCGCTCAGTCAGCCGAGAGGCTTCGTTGAGGACACCCGTATACAACTTTGTCACGCCCGCTGACGTAATTCGCTGCCGTAGTAACGAAAATAGGTAATAAAAAAAAACAAAAAAGGAAGTATTCAAGGCTTAAGCTCAAGAGCGTAAAAATATCGCATCTGTTTGGGGAAGTTTCTTTGGTGTATTATATAAGATAAAAAGTAACGTTTTCATACTTTCCAATACAAAGTTTGCCCGATGCCACATAATAGATAAGTCCAGAAGATTCACCTATAAATGTGCTCATGTATGTGATGTGACGCCCTGACCGAGCGTATAACATGTACATTATTTAAATTAATATTTAAGTAAAATCAATGTCATAACGAGTATAATACTAATTACTGATAAATCAGTGGGCCAATTCTCCTAAATCTATCTATACTTATAATAAAACTGTTGAGGGTCGAGAGTCTGTACATGGGAGATATTTTGAAAATATTAATGGTAGGGCGTTCTCTAATCGATACTGAAGCCGAAAATGTAATTTAAAATTTTCATGTCTGTCTGTCTGTCTGTCTGTCTGTCTGTCTGTCTGTCTGTATCCCGAATAAGTATCACGCCGAAACCACTGAATCGATTTGAATGAAACTTGGCACAATCAGAGCTTATAATCCGAGGAAGGTTCTAGGATACATTTGATCCCGATATTTTGCGTGGTTCCTTTGGGAGAGGGGATGAAAGACAAAACGGTTTTTCAGTTGTAATTTCTCAACGCGTAGTACGATTTCAAATATTATTTTATATTAGTGTTGGAAAGGGAGTGAAGAATCATTTCACACAAGTTTCGATATTGAAGGTTTTGTATTTCAGGAATTAGAGACATCTCAACTTTCGCAAAACCTAGAATTCAAGGGTTCCTTTGAATGTAAGTGTTATTCTAAACGGGCGTGTTGGCTTAATCATAAAAGAGCTTAATGATTAAGGCTATTGTAAAATAATTCAGTCCGCGCCGAAGGCGGGGACTGAATTGTTTTAGAATAGACTTAATCTTTAAGCTCTTTTATGATTTAGCAAACAGGGCCGTTTCACACGCTGCTTGATGAGTCTGATGAAGAAGTGCCTCTCCTTTCGCGAACCTTATGTGACGTAAACGAAGTTGCGAGGGTCAGCTAGTTTACAATATAACAGTAGGTATAAACCTTAATTGAGTCTATAATAAATAAAACTCAAAAAATTGGTATTCTTCTATCCAAAATTACAGCTTTCAAGGCACGTATTGCGTATTGTTGATATTCTCGTAGTCTTACTTTACTACTCGTACGTCGTAGTTGATGTAGGTAGGTATTGAATTTGAAGTTGTAAGTATGAGTTTCTTTTTTTTTATATTTAGCTCGCCAAATTGACGTCGCCACCAGCCTGATGGAAAGCCGTGGCGCATCTAGCGATTGGGGGCCACTTCTGACAGTGGTCCTCAAGTTGGCGGCCCTGTGATGTGCCTCTTCACGCTCCTCTTGAAGAACCCGGGATTATAAGATGAGGGAGACACGTGTGCGGGCAGGTCGTTCCATGTTTTTATAGTTCGACAGAGGAACGATCTTTTGAAACGTTCAGTTCTGGCGAAGATTCTCTCCACTATGTGTGAGTGTCATCTTTGCCCGGCACGTGTTGTTCGGGATCGGAAAAAAGAGGGTGGGATCAGGTTGAAGGGCTCTTCAGAACATTCACCGTGATACATTCGATAGAAGGCTGCCAAGGACGCTATGGTTCTTCGCTGCGCCAAAACGGTTCGAGGCCTCCCGTCACCTCAGTTTGAATTTTAACCAACAGTGAACTGAAAATAAACAGCTTACATACAACCCGATACAGTCAATTCAACCCTAACTTTGTTTTTAAGCCATAATGTAAAATAGTAATACAATGTTCAATGGATAGTGGTACCTATATGTTAAGCGCTATAAGATGATTTTGTGAATATATGTTACTGAAAAGGCCTGATGATTTAATATGATTAACGAATTATTTAATTATGATATATGAAAGTCTGTGAAGATGTTAGTGACAAAATCACGTTCCAACGGTTGAGCAGATCTGGCTGTAATTGGTGGCCTATTATAATTATTGTATGCTTTTCCAGACTGCAATGTATTCCTGGACAAATTATACACTAGCCGACGCCCGCAGCTCTGCCCGCGTCTAGTTTTGTTCCTGTTTCCGCTTCCCGTGGGAACTGATTGCCGGGATAAAAAGTGGCCTATGTGTTATTCCAGGCCTATATCTACCCTTGTACTAAATTTCAGCTAGATCCGTTTAGCCGTTAGAGCGTGAAAGAATAAGAAACATCTACACTCACAAACTTTCGCATTTATAATATTAAATAATTTAGAAAATAGCATAAAGGCTATTTTTTCCCTGGATATGACCCAATGGTAGTAGGGAACGCGAACAGAATTCTACACAGCTGTAGCTGCGGGCAATAGCTATGCGAAGTGACACGTAGAATGTTTAATTTAGGAAATGGTAATCATTTGGACAGGACTAGCCTAGTCTAGTTTAAATAACTAGTGTCGAAATTTATTCCTTTACACCCTTGCATATTTGCAAATAGCAATATTCGTTTTTGTATATTCTTCGTTTTCTTAGCCAAACGGGACCCTATTACTGAGACTTCGAAGTCCGTTTGTTCATCTGTACTCATGAACTAGGCAGTAATACATTTCAAAGATGTGTTTCTGCTACCGCTGTAAGAACAATAATAACACTAGATAAAGAAAAAAATAAGGTTACTCCCATACAACGTAATCTTCTGGCGTTTTTTTTTATTACGAAATCCTCATCAGTGTGCCAGTCCAACTTGAACCTCGGCCGTTTTTACAGTATCCAAAGGGTAAGAATGGAACGAGGAGAAAGTATTGCCTTTTGAAAATGCTAAGAGGCAAAAGCGGTCAGGTGTAGAGTAAATAAATGCTGTAAAACAGTACAAGTGGTGGTTATTCAATATGCGCTGCAGGTTCCACCAAGTGCCAACAGTATAAATAATCTGTAATAACGCGACCCTATTACTGAGACTATCTATCTGTCATCTTATGCACCACTGCAATAGCTAGGCATTTGAAATTTACGAATCCTAAGAACAGAAAAAAAATTAAGGAGGGCTCCCATACAGGTATATTTTTCAGTCTTTTTTTGTACAGAACCATCCTTTTTTCTTTTTTTTTTTTTTTTATATATTCAGCTCGCCAAATTGACGTCGCCACGATGGATAGCCGTGGCGCATCTTGCGATTGGGGGCCACTTCTTACAGCGGTCCTCAAGTTGGCGGCCCTGTGATGTGCCTCTTCACGCTCCTCTTAAAGAACCCGGGGTTGTAAGATGAGGGAAACACGTGTGCGGGCAGGTCGTTCCAAGTTTTTATAGTTCGACAGAGGAACGATCTTTTGAAACGCTCGGTTCTGGCGAAGATTCTCTCCACTGTGTATGAGTGGCATCTCTGCCCGGCACGCGTTGTTCGGGATCGGAAAGGTGATGGTGGGATCAGATTGAAGAGCTCTTCAGAACATTCGCCGTGATACATTCGGTAGAAGGCAGCCAAGGACGCTACGGTTCTTCGCTGCGCCAACGGTTCGAGGCCTCCCGTCACCTCAGGACAACCAATTATTCGGACAGCACGTCTCTGTATAGCGTCAAGTGCGTCCAACAAGTACCTCGCGGAGTCATCCCAGAGGTGAGAACAGTACTCGACGCAGGGACGAATCTGCGTCTTGTACAGCAAACATCTCTGATGTGGCGTGAAGTACCGTCTCACCTTATTTAGGACTCCGAGTTTCCGCGAGGCCAGCCCAATACAACTCTCTATGTAGTTTTTGTGATTGAGCTCACGCCGGACGTCTATACCGAGAATCTCCAGGTTGTCCTTTAGTGGAACCGTAATGTTCTGAAGAGAGGGTAGGGGTAGGAATGGGGACTTCTTAGCTGTAAACGCACACGCCTGCGTTTTTCTGACATTGAACTCGACCAGGTTGTCTGAACCCCATTGGGCAATGCGACCCAGGTCCCGGTCGAGATCCGCCACGAGTTGCCGTCTCTTTTCGTCCACGTCACAACGCCCTTCCGCTGGGCGGCCAGAATAGCTCCCATGCAGAGTACTGTCATCCGCATAACAATGAATGCACCCAAGGGACAGCATGTCATTGATATGCAGAAGAAAGAGAGTTGGAGACAATACCGATCCCTGTGGTACCCCGGCATTTACCTGCAAAAAGCAGGAAGCCTGAACATCACAGAGGACCCGTATACGTCGCCCGTGCAGGAAGCTGGCCAACCAGCGGCATAACTGAGGCGATAAACCATATGCCGGCAGCTTGGAAAGAAGCGACGCATGCCATACCCTATCAAAGGCTTTAGCGATGTCTAGGCCAATAGCCAGAGATTCGCCGTGCCTCTCCATAGCCTCACCCCAGGTGTGCGTTACGTACGCTAGGAGGTCACCCGTTGATCGTTTCGGCCTAAAGCCATATTGGCGATCGTTAATTAACGAGTGATCCTCCAGATAGCGCATGAGCTGTTTGTTGATGATTAGCTCGAACACCTTGCAGATGACGGTGGTTACGGCTATGGGTCGATAGTTGGCCGGATCCGACCGATCCCCTTTCTTGGGGATCGGCTGGACGTTCGCCTCCTTCCAAGCCTCCGGCACTTCTCCCGAGGAATAGGAAAGGCGATACAGGCGTGTTAGCGTTGGAGATAATTCAGCTGCACAATTCTTTAGCACCACTGCCGGGATGCCATCAGGACCACTGGCTTTCCGCGTGTCGAGTGACTGTAGCACCGCTCGCACATCGCACTGCCGGATTTTAATATCCGGCATCGTGGTTCCACAGTTGGCGATAGTGAGAGGTTGCTTGCCACAGTCATCAACCCGGGAATTAGCCGCAAAGAGATTGGCCAGCATTTCCGCTTTCTCTTGGGCCTTGTGAGCCAGTGATCCGTCAGGATAGCGTAGCGGCGGCAGCGAGGGCTTGCAAAAGTTGGCCTGCACGGCTTTGGCCAGTTGCCAGTATCCACGGCTGCCTGTCGGATGAGACGTGAGCTCCTGACCAAGCCGCGTGACGCGCTGGGCGTCCGCTCTCTTGAAGGCCCTCTTACTGGACCTAGTGGCTCTGTTGTACGCTGCCTTGAGTTGGGCCACATTCGGGTCGCGCACAGCCCGAGCCCTGATCCAGGCGCGGTAAGCCGTCTGTTTTTGTTGAACAGCTACGGCGCACTCACGCCCGAACCAGGGGCGGGCTTTGCGGATGCTGGCAACATCAGTGTATGGAATATAGTATTCCATACCTAAACTGACCATTTATTTTTGATCTCAAAACGGGACATAGGTTTTTATACCCCATTTAGCAAGTTAACAACTTAAAATAAACAAAACATCATTATTAAAAAAAAAAACGGCCAAGTGCGAGTCGGATTGGCGCCCAAAGGGTTCCGTACCAAAAAAACGGCAAATAAGAAAAATTGTTCTATGCGAGCCACACCCCCCCCCCCCCCCTTTTATACCACTAAGGTGGCAGGCAAGCAGAGTGTGAGGACGAACACCATGTCTATGGCGAGCGGTACGATGATAGAAAGTAGCCGTGGGCATCATATCAATCAATTCTTTAGAGCACAAACAATTGTACAGGCAGTAGAACACGCACATAGTCTGTCTCTCCTGTCCCGAAGAGGTTCCACACCACCTGCAAGCATAGGATCCTTGACAACTCTCATGGCTTTTGCACTGAGTCGACCAGTCGAAACTGATATTCAGGTGCCCCTGCCCAAAGGTGACAGCAGTACTCCTTGTGCGCCGCACTTGCGACTTAGGAGTGTGTGCGCCGCAGTAAAATTGGGCTGTTGAGCACACCAAGCTTTCTAAAAGTCAGCCTGGCCTTGTTCTCCAAATGACTTCGGAACTGAACGCCACTGGAGATGTCAACACCAAGGATACTGTCAGAAATGGGGAGAGATGTGCCGCTAAATAATAATGTGGCGCTACGGTAAATCGTTTTTTTTTGCAGTAAATACACAAACTTGTGTCTTGGAAGGGTTGAATTGAACGAGATTTTGTTAACCCCAATCGGACACTTCACGATTTTACACGAAAACAAAACGATAGTGTAGTGAAAACACGGACTGACTCTAAATATTTGCTTTTAATTTAATATCACGAATGTACCTTTTCTGTCAGATAATATGAGTTTCCGGCATTCTAATACAAAGTCATTTAGAAAATCAGTCATTTTGGGAAAAGATGATTTTGATTTTTGTTCATTATGAGATCAGTACATTATAGAAATCAGTCCTAACAGACCGAAGAGACAATTCCTACGTGCTACAAAATTTTGAAAAATTCGCAAGTTTCGGAAAACGGGACAATTTAGCGTCCCGGCGCTATGTTTGGGGACAACGGGACAAGGGACCGAGAAAAGGGACAGTCCCGTTCAAAACGGGACGTATGGTCAGTTTATCCATACCTAAAGCTATCTCACCAGCAACCGCAGAGGCGCTTTCCGATGAAGCCCTCCCTGCAAAGCAGCGCTGACTCCACGGGACGGCTGCATAGTATTCTCGTAGTCCGTCCCAGTCTGCTGACGAGTAGTGCCACAGTCGCCGCGTCACCTCTACTGCCCTTGCAGGAGATGACACCTGCAGGCTGGCACGCACAACACAGTGGTCGGATGTACCCAGTGGGGCGCTAACCGACACACTGTACTGTGCTGGGTAACTCGTCAGCAGTAAGTCCAGCAGGGAGGGTTCATGGTCTGACCTGTCCGGTATGCGCGTAATCCCGCGCACCACTTGGGTCAGACCATGTGAGAGAGCAAACGCGTGGGTGGCCCGTCCCGCTGGATCGGTCACGCGGGACCCCAGCCACTCAGTGTGGTGACCGTTGAAGTCCCCCAGAAAAACCAATTCAGCGTTCGGGAACCGCACCTGCGCGTCGTCAGCCCCCTCGCTGAGGTGCTGAAACAGCCTTGTTATCCCAGCTGTCCCTGAGTGGGATCTATAGACACACACGTAGATCTGACTCATGGAGCCGTGATCTACGTGCAGCCAAAGGACGGAGAGGGAAGGGTCCTCAAGGCAGCGCAGCCGGCGACAGCAAACATCCGCCCTAACAAACGCGCACACCCCAGCTTTTTCTCGAAATAGTTCCTCGATGATATAGCCGGGGTAACTAAGGTACGACTGATCGGCAGGGCGGAGTATTTGCGTCTCCGTTAGGAACATCACAGCTGGCCGTGCCGTCTCCAGATGGTGATGGACGACGTTGAGGTTGGCATGGAGTCCGCGGATGTTAGCGAACTCCACCTCAAACGGAACGTTTCCGGGATTGGTTGCAGCGGCCGCTGTGACACTTCTTTCTCTTTTGTGCGCTGCCATATTTGAGAATTGGAGGGAAGACGTGAAGACGGAGCGACATTTGCTACAGCAGTGAGTGACAAGGCGTAGGGGCTAGCTTCATCTATGACCGTGTGGTGAGACTAAGGCCGACCCGCCGGACAGAAGGGCCCCCGTACCCCCCCGAGTGTGGTCGCCGGGACCCGGTCCGGTCACCATCCGGCACGACGAACCACATCGGGATTATGCGCGGCCTGGTGGGGCAGCCTCCTAGGGTGGTTAGTCCCAGTTGGGCCCCTGTACTATGCCGCGGGCGGCCAGCGGTAAAACCGTTTCTACGGGTCTCCCTGGCCGGCGGGTCGACCCCAATCAGCCACACTAGAATTCGCTTAGCGCCTACTGGTCCCCCCCTGCTGCATCAAACATCGCCCCGGGCCCGGCTGTGCAGCTGCTGAACCCCGAACGCAACCCAACCGAGGCTGGGTTACTTGGGGGGCTTTTCACAGCTGCACGGTGGTACCCCCCCGGACCAACACTTTGAACCACCTGGCACCCACATGGGAGCCTAGGCCACCATGGGGGTACCTGAAAAATCGCGGAGCCTCGTTAGTTTTTCGGCAGGTGCACCACGTGCAGGTGAGGTCGCTTGGGCCCCCAAAATTAGGTGGTGGTGGGGCCCCTTACACCCAAAAGGAAGTACCAAAGTCTATTAAGGAAGTACCAAAAAATATAAACAAAGGATAGGGGCAGAAGATTCTTACTTTTCCATTAAACCTGGCAAACATCGTCACAGGTAAAAAAATAAATTGAAGTACTTCTTAAATATATTATGTTCTATTCTTATTATGAAAATGAATTTCATTACATGTGAGTGATAAAAATTGCATCAAAATCAATTACGTAGTTGCTCACGAGTAGAAGATCTAAAGAGGTTTATCTAAACAGGGCGAAAAAAATTGTTATGTAAACTTGTACTTCTGTCAATGATTTCAATTGCGTAGTGAACGGGTTAACGCGCGAAAACGTTTCCGACGCACGGAGCGTCCCGAACATCTTGCGTCTGCTTCACCCCCTCCGAATCGCTTGAGACACAATTGCACTTCGCCTTAAGGATGGCTATCAAAAAATTTGATTATGTCGTCTGAAATTAGAATTAGATTATGCAACTGATATAGTTTTTCAATTAATTCAAACATACGCTTTATTAACAGTGAAATACCATTCAATAGAATTGGTGCAGGCATTTTCGACCTTATGAGCATGCATGTAATCTATATTTTTTTGTATATTTACGTGATCAGTGATATGTATAAACGCCCAAAACGCATTTTTATAGAAATGTCATTAAGGTCGAGAATTAGGTAAATTAGAAGACTCTAAGATGTTGAGTAATTAGAATACTAGCAGTAATTCACGGCATTGCCTGTGACATACGTCAAACAGTTCAAATATTTTTTGACCCGTATGATCGATTACTGCTCCTCTACCTTGGGCAATTGCGTGTTAATATAAAGCTAATGTAATATACTATAAATATTGTGAATTAAATTGACAAAAGAATTTTCAATATACTTCTATAGATTCATGGATTACACCCTACAACCAAAGATAATATAATATAATAGTATAGTATAATATAACATACAGATAGGCATCTCCCTGCCCCCACTAACCAAGCTTCCCCACCCCCGCCATTCCCGCCACAGCTGTCATTATAGTTGGCGGGTGTCGTGCTGGTGAGGGATCATTTGCTTAGCCTTATTGGTCACACGCACATTTCAGCTCCGTACCAACATAGCGTGTTTTAAATGAAGGTGACAGTACTGAAAACGAATCATTTGTATGGAGTTTCCGCCCTGTGCTACAACCACACAAGCTGGCTTACGAAAACTCACAAACGTTTCTTGCGATATTTATAACTAACTTATGTGTTTTAATTTTGATAGTTTATTGACCCAACTATCACTTCTGGTTTCGAACTTTTCGCAGTTTCTATACATATAAAACCCATCGCAAAAGGTTTAAAATAACATTCCATTATCTCCCCCTTTTTTTCTTTTTTTTTTTGTTTAACGTGAGGGAAAATCCTCATGGATGTTATGCCGGACTCCTACCGACTAAAACCTCACGTCACGCCCAAAAGCCTGTGGTTGGGAGCCCCGGGGAAGCCCTCGGAAGGATGTCCCACCATTATCTCCCCCTAGCAATTAGGTATTGCTATTTAAAGGGAAAATGCTGCCAGTCTTATGGGCACAATGCCACGGGGGCCATAATAAGATTTATTCAAGTTTAGATAGTTATAATATAAATGGATATTTAACAATCCTACTTATATTATAAATGTGAAAGTTTGTTAAGATGTTTGAATGTTTGTTACTTAATCACGCTCTAACGGCTCGACGAATCGGGCTGAAATTTGGTACAGAGATAGCTTATAGTCTGGAATAACACATAGGTTTTTCATCCCGGGAATATATTCCCACGTCAAGCGGGAACGGGTACCGAATTTCACGCGGGCGAAACCTTGAGCATCATTTAGTTATGTATAATTGCAATTTTTAACAATAAATATTATTGAACATAGCTACTCATTACAATTGACATTTTACCATCAATTGGTATAGTTATAAAAAGTACCGATAAGTCGGTTAAAGGGCGTTCATTGGAGGCGTGTAGGCAGCCTTTAGCGCAGTACTTAGAGGGCAAGTGAAGGGCACAAGCCGGCTGGAGGCGCACCTGCCTCCCACTGTTGTAGCATACGGCATTTCCGTTCCATAATGTCATTATTATTGACAGTTTAGTGCGTGGAATGATGATGACAGTTAATACTGAAAGATGATAATAGTATTTTTGTATGTAGTTTAATGAATTTTAGAGAAATTTGCCGATGGAGCAAGCGAGTACTGGAGTGGAGACCGCGTCCTGGTAAACGTGGGGTAGGACGACCCCTGCCAGATGGAGCGACGCGACGACGCTTGTGTTACCTTAGTGGTTATACCAAAAGTGTGGTTATAAAAAAAGAGAATCAAACATAAAGAAAACAAAATCTCTGAAAGGTTTATTTACTATTAAACAAAAGACCATCGTATCTTAATTTGGACCAATCTGTAATGAATGTGGCCGTCTGTAATGAAATCGTTGTAAAAAGCTATAAAACTGACACAATTATTATTACACACGGTACAGTCAATTAGGTGCTTCAAGTGTTATGGCAGTATAGTGTTTTGATGACTGCATCAACTCTTAAAGTGCGAGAGAGATAAAATATTGTGTGAAAAGTTGGGATGATAATATGACGGTATTTAAGGAATTTAGGTTGTTATATTTAATTAAAGCCCCGTGTGGCGACTGAGTCCCGTGTCGCGACGGGTAAGATAACAAATGTCGCCACCCCAATATATCCCGAGGGTGTCGTAAGAGGCGACTAAGGAAACACTTTCGCAAAAAGATCCATTCGTAGAGTAGGAAAACTCGTAATGAAACCCGATTGCCAGTAAGATGTCAATCGTTAAGCCAAGTTGTAGGCCTTATGGGCGGCTTGAGAAATTTCAACTGCGAGTCACGGCGACCTGCGCCTGTCCATTTCAACACGGCAATAGGCTCACCACCCATTACGTGGGACATAAAACTATAAGGTGAAATGTGGGCGTATACAATGCCTCTGCCTACCTCTTCGGGAATAAAGGCGTGACTATATGTATATACGTATGTATCTATATTTAATTTGTACTGTTTTTCGAAGTTATTTATTTATTTTATTTACTAGCTGTTCCCCGCGGCTTCGACCGCGTAGAAGTCGTTATCGCGGAAAATCATAACCCTCCTTTTACGCAGTCAGTTAAAAAGTAGCCTATGACATGTCCTTGGGCCTCGAACTATGTCTGTATCAAATTTCATCTCAATCGCTCCAGCCGTTTAGGCGTGAAAGCGTAACAGACAGACAGAGTTACTTTCGCATTTATAATATTAGTAGGAAAATAGGAATTGTAAAAAATTAACGACTTCACCAAAAGGGCCTTTTAACAGTAATAGAACTGACTATAAGAGGAAACCGCGGTAAAATCTTACTAATATTATAAATGCGAAAGTTTGTGAGTGTGGATGTTTGTAACTCTTTCACGCTCAAACGGCTGAACTGATCTGGCTGAAATTTGGTACAGGGATACATTATGGTCTGGAATAACACATAGGCTACTCTTTATCCCGGGAATAAGTTCCTACGGGAAGCGGGAACGGGAACAAATTTTACGCGGGCGAAGCTGCGGGCTAAGAAATTATTTCAAGTTCTTTTGTTCGTACCGAGAATCGAACTGAGTCTTTCACAATTGCATACTAACTTTAACACATAATCATATAACATGAGAATATATAAACATAAAAATACTATAAAACAATATATATGTAACTTAACTAAATTAAACCTTGATGCATGGTATTTAAGTCTAATTTACAATGACAACAGTACATGATATAAATTTCGCCAAACTCGATTTTAATGCAAAACTTTGCTCCTGCTTCTAGAATGAATTTTGAACTGTAGAGAAGTGTAATTAGAGTTGATATCATATTGTGTCGTACCGAGAATCGAACTGAGTCTTTCACAATTGCATACTAACTTTAACACATAATCATATAACATGAGAATATATAAACATAAAAATACTATAAAACAATATATATGTAACTTAACTAAATTAAACCTTGATGCATGGTATTTAAGTCTAATTTACAATGACAACAGTACATGATATAAATTTCGCCAAACTCGATTTTAATGCAAAACTTTGCTCCTGCTTCTAGAATGAATTTTGAACTGTAGAGAAGTGTAATTAGAGTTGATATTATATTGTGTCACAGACAAAGTTGTATGCAATTGTTATCGCATTCATTCGAACCATCCACGTCTCCATGAAAACTGTGACATGTATTATCGGCGTTTTGCCCGATTGACGAAAGAGGGTTATTAATTTCAGAAATATAAATGTGTAAGTGCTTTTCCTAGTGTTATCTAAAATTTTAGATAGGTATTGGTGTGATCCAAAGTTTGTTTCGGAGTTTGGGTGTCTTCTATGTTTAGTATATATGATTTTAAATATATCAATAGTTTATTAGTCGTCTAGATCCCATAGCACAAGCTTATATTAGCTTAATTTGCACTAGATGATGTTGTGTGAAAATGTCCACAAATTAAAAAAAGAGCTCATATTAGCTCTTTTTTAAAATTTGTTTATCAATTGTCAGGACCTCATAGCAAGCTTGCTTAAAACTTATAATATAAAACCTATATTTTTAAATAATTTAATATTTAAAAACAATCATTTGCGGATCACAGCAATAAATACAGTTTTTCGTCCGAATAGCGTGTTAAGCTACTTTTTGTCTCACACTAACACCTTATTCCCATGGGAAAACACGTTTATGCGATAAACATATTAAACTCAGATGGGTCTGCAAGCATCTACTAATAAATAAACGTATTAAAACTACAATAGAATTAAAAACCAACTCGCCCAGAAAAAAGTTCGTCTGCAATCCAAAAAGAGCTGATCGCGTTGATGTCTTTTATACGATAAGATCTTCTGAGTCTACGAATCTATTGTAGACTCCGAATAGACTCTATGTAGTAGATTGGAATCTAAGTAATTTATTTACGCACTTTCAACTAAGGCTTGTTGTGATGATATCTGACTTTAATTTAGAACGATTTTAACCAAAGTTGAAAAATGTGGAGTTATGCAATTGAATTGAATAGCATTGCAGTAAGTTGTAAATCTTTTCATAATAATATGTTCTTTTTGCGTTCCTGCATATGATTACATATTAAGAATTGTTGTCTGGTACCTATAACACAACCTAATTAATCCTAGTTTTCTTTAGACTCAGATGGCGCTGTGTAAAAAATGTTATTAAAATATATATTAAGTGACCTGTAAACGATCGGACTCAGTATTCTGTAAACGATCACTGTAATAAGTAATATTTACTGTGGCCGGTCCTTGGATGGGTGACCATCACATGAACACTTTGTAACATTTATTTGCGAGTGTTTCCGTCCATAGGAAGGCACGTATAGCCGTTGGTCCCGGTTGCCAAAAAAATGCCAATCGTTAAGCCAATTTGAGTAGTTTAAAAGATCTAAGCATACACACAGAAAAGCGTTTTAAATTAATCTATACTAATATTATAAAGAGGAAAGATTTGTTTTTTTTGTTTGTTTGTTTGTAATGAATAGGCTCCGGAACTACTGGACCGATTTGAAGAATTCTTTCACTGTTGGAAAGCTACACTCTTTGCGGTAAACATAGGCTATATTTTATTCCCGTATTCCCACGGGAACGGGAACTACGCGGGTGAAACCGCGTGACGTCCACTACTACAGTATAAAGAAGATCATTACAGGTATACATTATATATTTTTATACTTCTGACCGTTAGAACTATAACTCTATTGCAACAACAATGGCTCTACGTAGAGCTGTATTGTAGAGTCGAGGCGATACATTTATACGTTAACGATCTATTGTCACTAATGATGTTATCGGCGCTATAGAGGATGATTGATGATATTACATTAATCGTTGTATGTACAAAGAAAGGTACCTAATATGTTTTTGCTCTATATTTTTTGAAACTAGTTAATGCTCGTGGCTTTTCTCGTACCTGTTTGTAACAAGAAATGGTTTAAAGGATAAAAGTAACTTATAATAAATATTAATATTCCGGACATTTAACACAACGCTATCTGATCCCAAAGTAAACTAGGAATAACCTGCTTGTGTTATGGGTATCAGACCACGGATATTAATGCTTATATACTTTTAAATACATACTTAGCATACATAGAAACACCCAAACTCTTGAGACAAACATTTATGGGTCACACAAATCGATGGTCCCTAGGTAAAGTATCGAAATTGAAAATTGATACTTTACAGGAGAGCTGTTTGAAGTTAATTTTTTGCATAACTTTGTCATTAATGATTATTTTTTCATAAAAATTTGGATTTACAGTTTCGTTGAGTTCACAAACTATTCTATTGTACCAAAAATCAATAATTATAAACCATTATCGAGAAAATTGAGTTACGATAGTATAACACGTAAATGAACTTGCTCTGTGAATCGAAACTGGCACTTTCAATAAATATTTAAATTCGTCATACCACGTACAGTATCGAAATCGGCAGTTTCGATAAAAATGCTTTAAAAAAATACCACGTACATAATGGTAAGTGCCACTTTCGTTGTACCAGGAATATGACAACCCGTCATAAACAATCAAAACTGCCCGAATCGATATATTACGTGGGAAACAGTAAAATTATTTATGTATTAAATTATTTATTTATTTATAATCGCAACGACACGACACGCTTGCTCTGGCGGCGGGGCGACGCGACGGCGACGTTACGGCGTACACTCGCGGTAGTGGTAGTTCCGTCCTTTTCACACACTCGGTCATGCAGCGTAAACCCGCGAAATTTAAATTTCGTTGTTATAGGACGGATGGACTGATACGTTTCGATAAAATACGTCTCTAAAAAACGGAAAAGTAATGTTTTTTTTTATTTTTTTGTTCACGGGTCAAAAAATGAATAGCATGAATTGTCCAAAACAGTAATAAAAAAAAAATTGCCTTTTTGTAATTTCGATACTTTACGTAGGGACCATCGAAATGTTTGTCTCCGGTGGGAATCGAACCCACGACCTCCAGCGCCGCAGGCAGTATCACTACCGACCGCGCCATAGAAGCAGTCAAAGTCAAGTATATGACTCGCAATAATTATATTGGGTGTAACAAAATTACCTCTCCGAATTTCGTCACGTGACGTGGCATCAGTCAAGAAACATTACAAAAATAAAGAAAAAAAAATCACATAAATACTTTAACCGTAAAGCCGTTTTAAAGGTCCTATAAATTGTCATTTTCACCCTTTCTATCGCTACTGAGCGGCAGTAGAAAGCGACAACGACAGCCAGACGGGTGCTCTGTGTTTGTTTTGCCACGGCGACCATGTTACCTCGAATGGCCGCGGTAAAAAATGAATTCTTAATGTGCGAAAAAAAAATTTAAAAAAAAATGAAAAAAATTACCCCCCTTTTTAGGGTTTCGTAGCCAAATGGCAAAAACGGAACCCTTATAGATTCGTCATGTCTGTCTGTCTGTCTGTCTGTCTGTCTGTCTGTCTGTCTGTCTGTCTGTCTGTCTGTCTGTCCGTCCGTGTGTCACAGCCACTTTTCTCCGAAACTGTAAGGCCTATGATATTGAAACTTGGTAACTAGATGTATTCTGTGAACCGCATTAAGATTCTTATATAAAATTAGAAAAAAAGCAGTAAATTTTGGGGGTCTCCATACTCAGAACTGAAATTCAAAATTTTCTTTTTTGTCAAAACCATACGAGTGGGGTATCTATAGATAGGTCTTCAAAAATGATATTGAGGTTTCTAATATCATTTTTTTCTAATCTGAATAGTTTGCGCAAGAGACACTTCCAAAGTGGAAAAATGTGTGTCCCCCCCCCTCTAACTTCTAAACTAAGAGAATGATAAATCTAAAAAGAAGATATGATGTACATTGCCATAAAAACTACCAACGAAAATTAGTTCGAACGAGATAGAGCTGGTAGTTTTTTTTTATACGTCATAAACTGCAATTTTCGGTTAGAAAAATCACTACCACTGCGAACGTGTTAAAACATCAATCAAAGTTACAACGAACTATGAGAACTTTTATATTATGTTACTTGCTGCTACGAAACCCTTCATGGGCGAGTCCAACTCGCACTTGGCCGGTTTTTTATTAAATATTTGTATTTGATTTCCGATGCCAAGTCATCTCATGAAATTTGAAGAGGTAATTTTGTTACTCCCAGTATTTTGACGATCCAGAAGTATCATGGGAGTAGGTTAGTAGATTCTAATTAGTAGAACAAATAGACGCATAGGTGAACGAGCCAAGCTGAAAACGTAACATCCAGCCACACATCAATATTAGAAAGACGTAAGAATAAAAGTTTCAGCACAAAATGCATTTTCCTATAATTCTGGCCCTCCTCTGAAAATTCTTAATTTTTCTGACACCCCCCCCCCCCCCCCGCCCCTTTAAGAAATTTTTGCCAACACTGCCATAGGATATGGGTACGGGAACAGTAATCCCGCCGTTGAAAGTTAGGTACATAATAATACACTTAATTGTATTTTCGAATCTCATGCTATATTATTGTTACACTTACGGACGTCACGCGGTTTCACCCACGTAGTTCCCGTTCCCGTGGGAATACGGGAATAAAATATGGCCTATGTTCACCGCAAACAGCTTATAGCTATAGCTTATATCTAAGCTAAGAGCCTATAGCTTCCCAACAGTGAAAGAATATTTCAAATCGGTCCAGTGGTTCCGGAGCCTATCCATTACAAACAAACAAACAAAAAAACAAATCTTTCCTCTTTATAATATTAGTATTATTGTTACATAAAAACGTCTTTTAATGCAATTCCTAAAAACCTTCTTATAACACAGCAACAATTTTTTAGGAATCGTGTTGATCCATTTTGGTTAAACCTTCAATCTCTATGTAGAGCGTTCAATATAAGGAAAAGCCTTGAATAAATTAATAGCAGAGGTTACTCAAACCATAAGACCGCGCTATTGATACTAAGATTCGTGAATATTGAGGTCATTTTTTTTATACCACTACGGTGGCAGACAAGCTTACGGCCCTCCAGAAGGACTGGTGGTTACCGCAGCCTATGAACGTTTGCAACACCAGAGGCGCCACACTCGCGCTGCCTACCCTGTGAAAATCTTTTAAGACGCCTTTTGAAGAACCCCATACTGTAGGTGTTTGGGAAAACCGGTCAATGTTATTTTTGAAAAACTACGCATTGTTTACCATATTTATGATGGAACCTCGTGGCCTCGCGAACTCAGAGTCGTTAAGTCGTTAGTCCCGGTTGTCAGCCATGGCAAATGGCAGTCGTTAAGTCAAGTTAAAGGTCTTATGGGCGGCTTGAAAATTTTCAAATGAAAGTGAAAAATTCTTTATTCATTTAGGTTACAAAGACTTATAAACTTAATAAGGCTCTCATATTGACTGACTCTTTGAGTTGCCTAAAGGACCTATTAAAGAATTCATTTAAATCTCGACAGTCACAACCTGCGCTTTTCTAATTTTCAACACGACATTGCGTGCGTGGGACAAATATAAAATGAGGGGGAAGGGGAACATAGCCAAATAACTTTGGGTTCAAAACGACAATGTCAAGAAATAAGTTAGTGTTATACAGATCTCTGGGCGAAATCATTAAGATGTTAAATATAACCGGGGTTTTACACTCAAATGTAGAACTCTGTTCTCTACTTCTTCTTAACTTGTATACGTCATAATCGAATAGCTCAATTTCCATTACAGTCAAACCCCCCATTTTTCCATACAACATGACAAAAATTAAACTAATTACATAGGCATAAATAAACCCATAAAAACAAGCTTAATCTCCCTTTTCAAGTGGTTGAATAAAAAAAATATAAGTTTATTATGATGTAGTGTGAAAAAAGTTCTATTCAAGTAACTTAGTTAAATCATTTTTCGACTAGTCACAAATATAGGAGTTGCAACGCGTCCGATACGTCAGTAAAAGGAATCCTAAAAAGTTTCAAAAAGATATGAATATGAATAAAACTTGAAGAACAATTTACTCAACTTAATGCTGTAATGGAGTTTAATGTTTTGCTATAAATTGCCAATATGTAGCTTATATAAGGTGATTGTATTGTACTTAGCGCAAATTACTCTACCATGAAATAAAAACGTACTCTATAACTACATAACAATATCAAAACAATACACACCTTGAGTCAATCCAATGCACTCCCACAACACAACAGTGACAACACGACACACAATATTTATGTACTACACAACACACATCCATGTACAACAATACACAACACAAATTCACTTCGAAATTTAACACAAAATAACTAAAAATTTAAAAAATATTCACTCAAACAAACGTAGCGGTTTCACGAAAAGGTTTGAAACGACTGACGCGGCGAAGCCTTGCTTACGCGCCGTAGAGTTCTCTGTCTCGCTCGCACTTGTAGCTTTTTCCTTTACAGCACCTGAGACAGAAATACTGGTATGATAATGTACTACTCTGAGCAGGCGAAAGCTTCGGGCAAAAAAGTTGATTTGTAATTTTATAAGTCGCGGGTTCGAGACTTGATAGTCGAGATGGCTTGTTCTTGGAATTATTGCTTTTGTATTGTTGAAGGGGTAGGCAGAGGTCATGCGGCAATATTTATGTTAGTATTAAAGGAAAGTTGTTAATTTTGCGAACAAGATTTCAAGAAGATAATGTCTGATGTTTTTTCAGGATAAGGAATACCTATAGCACCAGAATAACTGTCTCCCAAAAAAATGTTCGTCCTCTAAAGCTTCCTCTACACTACTCGCGAAGTTGAACGAATACGAGTGTAAAGAGGCACTTCGGCTTACTTCGTCAAACTTTACCTTGACTCGGGTGACCGACTTCACCGAGGAACTTCGTGAGCACTGTAGAGGAAGCTTTACAACGCTTAGTTCTTCAAGTGAGCACAACATTAAGCTACCAACTTAAAGACCACTGACAATAGTCGTGAGGACTCTGACAGTAGACCCTGATCGCTAAATGTCGCCGTGCCTTTTCATCAGGTCGTCGTGAAGAGCGGTATCATTATGGCAAACAAAATATTTTAGAAAATCATTCCTCACTCATTGAAAAAAGGTAACCAAAAGACACTCTATCATCTAATTTTATTAAACTAGCAAAAGCCAGCGACTTGACTCACGTATTGGAGACTAGCGGACGTCACGCGGTTACACCCGCGTAGCTCCCGTTTTCGCGGGAATACGGCAATAAAATATAGCCTATGTTCACCGCGTAGAGTGTAGCTTCCCAACAGTGAAAGAATTTTTCAAATCGGTCCAGTAGAGTGCGAATCTGTTTTTCCTGCGATGGCTTTCAGCTACAAATATTAGCGTTTTGTTTCTTCCTTATTTTTATTTTTTGGTCCTAGTGCAATGCTCATTTACAGAGCTAATATACATAGCTTTTGGTCGACGGTTCTAATGACCAGAATGCCGGTGTATACCTGTGCTCACCTTTTTACAACGCACGTGGCAAAAACGCCAGCATTTTGGGCACGGTCGTGGTTGACTGCGATGTGGAAGAGTTTTTAGACGCATAAATTTTATTTGATTAATTACCTTATATTAAGTAACTTTATGTTGTAAATAAATAAAGATTTTCCAAAGTATTCAGTTCCATATTTTTGCCCAAGTTTGAGTTATATAACAAGTATGTATCGCTATCCATGTAATACAGATATTTTTATTTACCTGTTTACATTTGTTCATATAATTGCATACATTTAATAAAAAACAAAGTTAAATTTATACTATCGGTTTACTAAACAAAAACAAAACAAGTTTGGCTAATGAGCGCAGATGTCTAACAATCAAACTTGTTTACGCACCCAACTATGTCTTTTCGACATTGTCACCGGTTCTGTATCGCCATCACCTCCTCCCAGTCACGGGGTGGCTGGAACAGTGTGTGGGACTCCCGGCCCCGGACCCCAGAGACGGACAATGGGTGTGTAGGAAGTTAGGAAATAATAATAATAATAATAAAATAAATATTCACGGACATCTCACACAACGCTATCTGATCCCAAACTAAGCTAGGAATAACCTGCTTGTGTTATGGGTATCAGACCACGGATATTAATACTTATATACTTTTAAATACATACATATTATACATAGAAACACCCAGACTCTTGAGACAAACATTTATGGGTCACACAAATATTTATCTCCGGTGGGAATCGAACCCACGACCTCCAGCGCCGCAGGCGGTATCACTACCGACTGCGCCACAGAGGCAGTCAGGAACCCACTAAACTATATAGCTACCTATTGCATTGCGAATCTGGCAGTAAATGGAAATGTAGAAGCAATCATTTGGACGTTCATAAGCGTTACATTGTGACCTAGGTATATGAATAAAGATTTTTCTTTTTCATTTTCATTTTTCATTTTCTAAACCCGCGGTATTTCTCCTCGCCTTATCGCAGAGCCAAACGATATCCAATCGTCGTTTCGGCAACTCAGTAGGTAAACAAATACGAATGTATGATGGACAAAGGCAAAAAGGGGCTACTAGGCCGCCCTGGAAGACTTAATGTTTTTAATAGTTATTTTTTTGAGGCTTTGTATGTATTCCCATTTACATTTATAGCCATAGCAAAATGTCTAAAGTATGTTCTGAAGTAGTCAATTCTTATAGAGCGAGAAGCTTTCTAAGCTTTTATCCTTTTAAAAAAAGAATCTATACAATTAAAGTAACCATAAAAATCCCGAAGATGGTGAGTACAAGTAATTTTCTTCTCGTAGAGATGGCAAGGTGCTGTGACATAATTATGTACGCTTGACGAACACAATAAATTTATCTCAACTTGTCGGGCAATTTAGACGGTCCGACGACGCATAGTTCTACATAATGTAATGCCCGTCTCGAACGTTGAGCACTTACCTAATGTAAAATCAAAATAACTAATGGAATCAGGCGTTACATGGCGGAAATCAATCCTAAAATGATAATAAAAGGAGGGGAGTTAGGAACCCGCCTCACACCCTCGATTCGTCAATCCTAACTTACAACCGTTAAGGATAACCCCAACTAATTGTATGGGAGGAATGACGAACCGAACTCCTCAGGAAAGGAATTTTGGATGTGAAAAAGCAAAAGTAAATTTCGTTTTAATTTAATTTTGTTTAACCTACTTCAATAAATGAGGATATTTTATAACTATTTGCTTTTTCATTAGATTTTCGGGGATGATGTTATCATTCTGGTTAAAGCGTCGAAGTTCCTCCTGCAGAAGTAAATGTTGAAGGATGCAATATACAGAATTTAGCTAGGAAAACTGAACTGCCGACTTCATGAATATTACGGGAGAGTAATGAATGGCTCCCTCGACGATGACCTACGGGTTTTAGTATTTTATAATAATTTATAGTAGTCAGTAGAGCGAATTTAGAATTCTTTTGATGTAAAAAGACATGAAACGCTCGAGTCGTGACCCGCTGACTCAGTGTTCTGTAAACGATCACTGCAGTAAGCAACTTTGACTATAGACAGTCCTTGGTTGGGGGACCGTGACTATCCATGTGACCACTTAGTGACATTTATTTGAGCGTTTCCGTGCTTCGGAAGATACGTTAGGCTGTTGGTCCCGGTTGCCACTAAAATGGCAGTCATTAATCCAAGTTGAAGGCCTTGAAAAATTTCAACAGCAGGCAGTCACAACCTACGCCTGTCCATCTCATCACGGCAATAAGGCTCACCATCTATTTGGGACAAATTCTAAAAAGGTGAAAGTATATAATATGCCTCTGCCCACCCCTTCAGGGATAAAGGCGTGACCTATGTATATATATATTCTCGTGTTCAGGTATATTTACCCCTCCACAATCTGCAGCCAACATGCCTCTCAGAGATGTCGTGTGTTAACAGCGTAACCACAAGTTTAAACTAATAGACAACGGCATCAAAATGGCGTGTGCAAGTGTAATTTAACACTTCAGTCTAGGAATCTTGCAGTACAGTTAAATGAATGGTTTTAAATGTTGCTTTAAGGATGCAAATTAAACTGAATACCTACATTTTCTTATCCGGTTAAATGATTTTTTTTTCTTTGCGGACATTCTCGTACAACGTCATCCAGACCAATTCAAGTTAATATAAGCTTGTGCTGTGAAATCTTTAGATACGACTGATAGACTTACAATATAGAAAACACCCAAACTCCATAACAAACTTTTGTGGATCACCTAAATACTTGGTACGACCCGAAAATCAAACCCAGGACCTTCAGCGCGGCAGGCGGTGGTAGTGTTGTTGGAGGTAAGTGTCATAAATTTGGATTGAACTAGTACTTTCAGGATCCATCTTCTTACTTTTCGTACCTGTTGACTGCTTTGGTGGTAGTGGTAGTGTATGCGATTTCTGTGCTGAGGTCTTTGATTCGAATCCCGGTCAAAACAAATATTGTCCTATCACTATAAATTACCAGTCCAAATTTTAAATATGGAAAAAGAAAAAATCTTGCAAACCGTGCACACGCCTTAACCACTCGGCCATCGAAACCTACTCGGAACCAACCAAATTTTCTACCTTATAACGGCGGCGGCGTCTTGGGGCGACGTAGCCACCATCTAACGGCACTTATTAGAAAGTTACACGGCACGAATGTATAGACCAATTGCCGCCCTAAGATTTATATAGGTGAAAAATTTGGTTGTTTCCAAGTAGGTTTCGGTAGCCATGGTTAAGGCGTCTGCACGGTTTGCAAGAAGACGAAGGTTCGAATACTGCTCGAAACCAATTCTTTTTCAATAATTAAATTATTGTTTTTCAAAAATAATCTTAATACCAGTCCAAATATCGATGTTCCAACTATTTTGACAGTCGAAAATCTATCAAACGACTTCCCATTTAACTGGGACGATAAGCAGATCTTTCAAATATTAAAATTAAAACAAAGAACAAACAGATTCCCAATCATTTCTACTATTTATATTAACGTGAGGGCAAAACCTCACGCAATGCCTACGCCTCTGGTTGGGAGTCCTGGGTAAGCCCTCGGAAGGATGTCCCAGGACCCAATCATATCTACTTATTGTAAGATTGAAAGTCTCTTGAAGATATTTCACTAAAAATAGTCTAGTCCCACTGCGCAAAAATTTTTCACGTATTTCAAAAACGCGCCTTATGGAGTCGACTGGTGACCCAAGGGCTGGCAGTTTTCTCGCTCAGCGAATGGGTATTGCTATTCAAAGGGGGAATGCTGCTAGTCTTTTGGTCACAATGCCACGAGGGCTTATTCAGGCTTAGTTTAGATAGTAATAATGTAAATATAAATTACTGATGATGCTTGCGGCTACGCCCACGTGTTATTCGGTACCCGTTCCCGCTTCCCGTGGGAACATTTTCTCGGGATGAAAAGTAATTAATATTCCACACTATATGCTATCTCTGTACCAAATTTCAGCCCAATCCGTTCGGCCGTTAGAGCGTGATTGAGTAACAAACATCCAAACATCTTCACAAACTTTCACATTTATAAAACCTAATACGAGTAGTAGATTGTAATAATTATGTTTCACTAAGAATTAGAAATAGCTGATAATAAACAAATAGTATTATTATCCCGGAAACAATTTCTTTAAAAACATCACCACACGTTCGCCGCGAGCATTGGCTAATAAAAAATAAATATTATAATTTTCTAACAGTAAAACCTTACAATATACAGGCTCTTCGCGGTTACATGTGCCCGCATAATGTTGCATAAAAAAGTTAGTATTTCCCGCCATAGTTTATGGTTTGCAGAGAGCGCTCAGTTGTGGTCTAGCCGCTTCGGGAGATAACGCGGAGATACAAAGAGATAAAAACGACGTGTTTGTGGGTGAATGAACATTAAAGCTCTGACGACGTGAACTTTTTATTATGCAAGTTGTATTATGATTAATCACGTACTTTTTAGCTAGAATCGATTTGATTAAAAAAACCGTTTCCTTGCCACTTGTGCCATTTATTCTACTAATATTATAAATTTGAAGATGTTTGGATGTTTGAATGTTTGGATATTTGGTACTCATTCACAGTCTAACGGCTAAACGGATTGGGCTGAAATTTAGTACGGAGATAGCTTATAGTCTGGAATAACACATAGGCTACATCCCGGGAAAATGTTCCCACGGGAAGCGAGAACGGGTACCAAATTGCGGGCGAAGCAGCTAGCATCATCTAGTATTTTTTTTAAATTTAAATATTTGTAGACATTCTCACACAACGTAATCTAGTCTAACTTCAGAAAGAGAAAGAACGAAAACATTTTTTTGTGCTATGGAATCTTGACAACTGATATACATACTTATAAATTTGTAAATACATACATATTAAACATAGAAAACATCCAAACTCCGAAACAAACATTTGTAGATCACACAAATATTTAGACCGACCCGGAAATCGAACTTGGGACTTCAGCGCGGTAAGTGTATTATGACTTATGAGTAATCACGTACTTTTTACCTAGAATCGATTCGATTCCAAGATCCTTTTCCTTGCGTCAACTTAAAGAAGTGCGGATGGAGTGTCGTAAAATTTGCCGCCAGAGACAGTACACGTAAAGTGCTGGTAAAAACACTAACTCTTTTATTATTGCACGTGCACAATAAATTGGTCTATACGACTATAAAAATGCAGGGACACAGTGCAGACGATCACATCTACATGGCGACGCGATAGCAATCATTGTAAGCTGGATGCAGATAGTCGTCTCATCAAAATATGTAATAACTTTTATTGATTAGGAACCAGAAAACGAGTTACATACTTATTTCTATCTATATCTATACTTATAATAAAACTGTTGAGGGTCGAGAGTCTGTACATGGAAGATATTTTGAAAATTTTAATTGGAGGGCGTTCTCTAATCGATACTGAAGCCGAAAATGTAATTTAAACTTTTCATGTCTGTCTGTCTGTCTGTCTGTCTGTCTGTCTGTCTGTATCCCGAATAAGTATCACGCCGAAACTACTGAACCGATTTGAATGATGCTTAGTACATTCCGAGCTTATAATCCGAGGAAGGTTCTTGGATACTTTTGATCTTGATATTTTGCGCGGTTCCTGCGGGAGAGGGGATGAAAGATAAAATGGTTTTTCAGCTGTAAGTTCTCACCGCGTGGTCCGTTTTCAAATATTTTTTTAGCGTCAAAAAGGGAATGTTCTTAGCATTGTTCCACACAAGTTTCATTATTGAGAGTTTCGTAGTTCAGAAATTAGAGGCATCTCAACTTTTAGAATTTAAGGGTTTCTTTGAATGTGAGGGTAAATCTAAACTGGCGTGTTGGCTTAATCATAAAAGAGCTTAATGAAGGCTATTCTAAAACAATTCAGTCCGCGCCGAAGGCGTGGACTGAATTGTTTTAGAATGGACTTAGTCTTTAAGCTCTTTTATGATTAAGCAAACAGGGCAGTTTCATACGCTCCCTTGAGTCTGTTGAAAAAATACCTGTCCTTTCATACACCTTATGTGGCGTAAACGAAGTTGCGAGGGTCAGCTAGTATCAGGCACAGAAATAATCAATGTGCTCATCACACAAACATATTTGTCCTGGGTGGGAATTGAACCAACGACCTCCGAATCCATAGTCAGGTACACTAACCACTGGACTACGAGGCCAGTCATCGCGTGTCACCCAACAACCTAAGTACTTTTTGGTAACCCCGACAATAATTTGAATCCACTCTTATTGTTTACCAAGTACAAAATCTGACTTCGATTTGTAAAATAAACATAATACGGCAACCACAAAATCCTACTATTATTATAAAATATGTAAAAGTTTGTGAAGATAAATAAATGAATAAATATTCACGGACATTTCACACAACGCTATGTGATCCCAAAGTAAGCTAGGAATAACCTGATGTTTGGATGATTGGATGCACGCTTTAACGGTTGAACGGATTGGGCTCAAATTTGGCACAGAGATAGCTTATAGTCTGGAATGACAAACAGGCTACTTTTCATCCCGGGAATACGCTCCCACACAAAGCGGAATCGTGCCGAATATCACGCGGGCGAAGCCGTGAGTATTATCTAGTCTTACATAAGATTATATTCACAACTTTCAATTGAATGTATTTTTAATCCAGCTAGCAACACCATGGGTATTTATCGTGAGTGATTTAGTGACAGCCTGACAGCGGTGACCGCTGACCATTCGTGGTCATTATCATAACAGTTTGTGGTCAGTTTTTGTCTGTACAGAATGGGAGGCTGTGGTCGCCGACAGTCATTACCGTTCTTGCGCATCTACTGTTTACTGTCTATGAATTATCTTGTCACTTACGATTATACGGAATTTTATTTATACGAAGTGTTTTGTATTAATATTTTAGGTTGTGCTTGTTTTGATAGTTGAATATATTCAGAGAAAGATTATGCATATAGTGGTAGATAAGATCGTTACGTTCAAATCCTGAGTTGGTACAAATATTTGTGTGATGAAATGGTTTTTATTTTCGGGGTTTGGGTGATTTCAATGTATAATTCTGTATTTATTTTGAGAGATTTATAAGTAGGTATGTCTATCAATTGTCTAGATCTCTACAATAGTCTTTAAAGAATTTGGGAGTTCTGGGACATCCTTCCGAGGGCTTACCCGGGGCTCCCAATCATAGGCTGTTGGACGTTACGTGAGGTTTTTTTTTGTCGGTAGGAGTCCGGCATAGCATCCATGAGGATTTTCCCTCACGTTAAAAATAAAAAAAACGTCTTTATGGAAATGATATGGCGTGAACAGAAATACATGATCTGTATAATTTCAACCGTCTTGCTATCACGGTTCATGAGATACGGCCTTATAACAGACAAACATACGAACAGCGAAGTCTCAATACCCGTTTATACCCTTTGGATACGGAATCCTAATAATCGACGATTTTATAGAATAGAAAAAAAACTTAATAAAATATAAAATTTCAAGTACAGGATGTAAGCACTCAAAACTCGATACTTAATCATCCATAGAGTCACGTTTGACGCGATACGTGACACGTTCAAGAGACTCTACAACCACTCCACAAAAACTACCGACACTACTTGACACGACGCCGCTACCGATATGCCGATAGAATATTGGATAAAGCTCCTTTTTTTTAATGCGTGTGGAAATCCTCATGGGTGTCATGCCTGACTTCTACCGACTAAAACCACACGATGCACTGCCATCTATGGCCGGGAATCCCGGGTATGACCTCGGAAGGACTATCCAGAGCTCCCGACTGGTGGATAAAGCTACTGCATAGCAGAATTTGAAAATAGTTTGATTTTTCATCTTAGTCTTGGCCTAAACTCCCGGTTGCAAATAAATTTTCCACATTTCATGGTTTGCTTTGATTTAGTTTTCTTTTTTCGTTAAATTGACAATATAATTATCACGTAGGTATAGGTTAAGATAAGCCAGGGTTTTCTACTTATCATCTTTATGGAATAAAGTGTATGCCCACATAAGCAATCTTCTTCTTCGTGTCAATGGCGACAAAAATAGCTAGATATGCCCAGCCCAAAACTCAGCAAGATTAACTGCGCGGTCCGTAGCCTGATTCAGATCCGCAATTGCGCAGGTGTAGGGGCACAGCGAACATGACAGTAGGTGGTCCATTGACTGCAGAAGTGCACCACAGTCACAGCCCCCGCTCCCCGGGTCCAGGTAGCCCCATCTTACCCGGTTCGCCCTACAGCAGCCGACCTGGGACCTCAACCTATTTAGGGACTTGGTGGCCCATTTAAGTTCATGCCCGGGTGGTAGACTCTCAGCAGGCTGGATGTTGTCTGGAGGGGGTGCATTTTCCGTGAGCCACCGCTGGTTCCGAACGCTTTCGGGTTGACCCTCCACAGCAATGGTACATCGAAGGAAGCTCCTTCTGCTTTTAAGGCGGGAGCTTGGTATAACGTGTTGGAAGAGTGGGTGCCGCGCATCGGTCAATAAATCGGACATAAGCAATAATAAACATCGATTAAATTATTTATATCTAAGTGCAAGAAGCGCTCGTGACCCCGCGGACTCAGTTCACAACGATCACTGCAGTAAGCAACTTTCAATATGGCCAGTCCTTGAATGGGTGACCATTCATATGACCACTTTTTGACATTTATTTGAGCGTTTTCGTGCTTCAAAAGACACGTTAGGCCGTTGGTCCCGGTTGCCAGTAAAATGGTAGTCGTTAAGCCAAGTTGAAGGCCTTTTTAGACGGTTAGGCAGTCACAACCTGCGCTTGTCCATCTCAACATGGCAATACGGCTCACCACGTGGGTCAGATTCTAAAAAGGTGAAAAGTGGGTACCTCTTTGGGGATAAAGGCGTGACCATATGTATGTATGTATCTAAGTAAAATTTCCCCCGATCAAAAAATAATCAGTTTAAATAAACCCGTTGTATACTTATTTAAATCCCGCTGTGTTTTCATTGCAGATGCGATCGATTTATACGCTCAACTCATTAAGAATAAAAGCTTAATTATTTCATAAGCTCAATTAGTATGGCCGCGGTGTAACTGACATAGTTAGAGCGCAAATGCCCGACTATATTACATTACAGTATGGTGTGTAACATAGTAAGGTAGGATGGCCGAGTGAGATAGGTGAATAGCCGGTACTTACGCTAAAGGTAATGTCAGTTAAATTTAGATTTCTTTGATATTTTAGTTATGGGTAGGCATAAGATAAACAATATAAATATATAGGTATACCTACCTACTGTGATTCATAATTTATTTTTGGTTTTTACGTGCATTTATAAAAGCGTGTTTTTCTAGGGTTTTTTTTAAACCATTTATAATTTTTTTCCTTACATTCCATTACATTGTTAGTTACATACACGTCGACCTACTAAAAGCGTATTAAAACATGGTTGATTCGTAACATTTGTTTTATTACAACAATCATTATAGGTTCAACCCTAGCGCATTCTTACGATGACGTCGCTATTACAGCGGGCAACACAGTCTCGACGCTATGAGCGCGTGTTTAAGGTACAATTCTTCTCGTTCTGAGCAGCAGGTATTATTATTAAAATTTTGTAGGCTAATATAGCGTAGGTATTGTAGCTTTTGTATGGGAGTGATGTATCTGTTACGTAGTAACTATTTAGTAATCTGTGGTATGGTCAGGCCTCCGTCACTCGCTCAAAATCGCGCGCTATGTACCTACCGCTCGGCATCTCCCTGGGGATACAACTGGCAGAGGGCTGCCGGACGCTCGACTGAGCGCTCGCATCGCACCGCACCGCACGTTTCCCGCGCTTACACTTCGAAATACCGAAACCACGTAATTATTGTGCAGTGGATGGGTGTAATAGTACAAAAACAAAAGTAAATTTGTCGTTTTTAAATTGCTGAGAGACGAAGAAAGCTGAGTAATATTTTAAATCTTATCAATTTGAATGTTTTTACCATTTATTTGTTTGAACATAAGTAGGTAGTTGATAAGTATGTAAATCTTAAATTAAGGAGTTATTTGAGTCAGGTATAATAAAATTGTTGTTTTTTATAGGCAATTCAATGTTTTATAGAATTTGTAGGTAAATAGGTTTTATAGGTAGTCGAAGCGCTCATGGCCCCGGGGACTTAGTGTTCTGTAATCGATCACTGTAGTAAGCAACTTTCACTATGGCCAGTTCTTGGATGGGTGACCATTCATGTGACCACTTTGTGACCTTTATTTGAGCGTTTCCGTGCTTCGGAAGGCACGTTAGGCCGTTGGTCCCGGTTGCCAATAAAATAGCAGTCAGCCAAGTTGAAGGCCTTTTTAGGCGGTTTGAAAAATTTTAACAGCAGAGGGTCACAAGCACAACCTGTACTTGGTACGAACTATAAAAAAATGAAATGTGGGCATCTAATATGCCTATGCCTTCCACTTCGGAGATCTACGCGTGACCATATGTATGTGTGTGTAACATAGTAAGGTAGGATGGCCGAGTGAGATAGGTGAATAGCCGGTACTTACGCTAAAGGTAATGTCAGTTAAATTTAGATTTCTTTGATATTTTAGTTATGGGTAGGCATAAGATAAACAATATAAATATATAGGTATACCTACCTACTGTGATTCATAATTTATTTTTGGTTTTTACGTGCATTTATAAAAGCGTGTTTTTCTAGGGTTTTTTTTAAACCATTTATAATTTTTTTCCTTACATTCCATTACATTGTTAGTTACATACACGTCGACCTACTAAAAGCGTATTAAAACATGGTTGATTCGTAACATTTGTTTTATTACAACAATCATTATAGGTTCAACCCTAGCGCATTCTTACGATGACGTCGCTCGCACAGCGGGCAACACAGTCTCGACGCTATGAGCGCGTGTTTAAGGTACAATTCTTCTCGTTCTGAGCAGCAGGTATTATTATTAAAATTTTGTAGGCTAATATAGCGTAGGTATTGTAGCTTTTGTATGGGAGTGATGTATCTGTTACGTAGTAACTATTTAGTAATCTGTGGTATGGTTAAGTTAAATGGTGGTTAGGATTTTACGAGTGATATTACTGGGAATTATCTTCAAGTTATTTTGAGATGAACGCCTAATGAGGGTTTAAAAATATGTCTCTAAGTGCTTTTCTTAAAATAAATTTTGTAGGTTCGTGTCCGATGAATGGGTCGATTAAAAAAGAAATCCTATTAAGATTTTATTTGAATAACAACAATAAGGAGAGCTCGTGTATAGGCGAGGCCGCAGGTCTGTTGGGAGTCCTGGGACATCCTTCCGAGGGCTTACCCGGGACTCCCAACCGTAAGCTGTTGGGTGTTACGTGAGGTTTATTAGTCGGTAGGAGTCCGGCATAACATCAATGAAGGATTTTCCCTCACGTTAAAAAGAATTAGCTAGGTACTTACGTTATGATTTGTATTAATGATGTTGGCATTTCCGTGCTTTAGAAGGCACGCTAAGCTGTTGTTCAGGGTGACTTGAAGTTTTCAGCGGCCACTTGTTTAGAATGTCTAAATACGGGCTTCAGTACATAACAACCCAGGGCTCAATTTTATCTTTGTAATTTTCTTTCCTGAGGGGACTATTCTTAGCACCTAAAATGACTCTCTCTCTATATTCAAGGAACCTTATCAAAAACATCCGCTAATATGATAGTCAATTGAAGCCTTCGGTTGGCATAAGCCTCCCAAAAAATCCCCACAGCTCAGTCTCTTTGCAAGGATCTCTGCAATGATCTTTGGAGAAAGTAACCCCATGAAGCCAACTACGTAGTAAGCGAGTATCACACGCATTTAAAGTCATGCTGCGTTAGAGTTCTTATTGAGTGTAATGATTCTGCGTTTTTTTGTTCTCACTTCTGTGTACTGGTACAAGCATAGTTTGGTCACGTTTTGCATTAACTTTTTAACACTTAGTTGGCCCCATTGTGAAGTATTCAAGCTAATATGTTTAAAAGTAGGGCGTGCAAAAGTACTTCTCCGAGGTCCGCTACTATAGGGCGCCAAGCGCGATTATCGGTTCCATATTCATACGATGCCTTTGGTACAACGGCAATCGCTATTCATATTCAAATGTTTGATCCGCAAAATGTTTGTGTGATTCGCAAAAGGTTCGTTTCGGAGTTTGGGTATTTTTAACCGACTTCCAAAAAAGGAGGAGGTTCTCAATTCGTCTGTATTATTTTTTTTTTTTTTTTTTTATGTTTGTTACCGGCAAATCGCTAGAAGGAGTTAACCGATTTTGAAAATTCTTTTTTTGTTTGAAAGCTGGTGCTTCCCATGTGGTCCCATATACAGGAAGTCAGAATCGGATGCTGGGATCCTGGAGAAATCGAAGAAATTCCTCGAATCGAGGGAATTCCTTAACGATTTACAGCAGTTATCTTGTGTTTGGACTTGATTAATTTGTATTGGGGAGAACGTTACCCCTAGACAGATATAATTTCAGTCTACCCGTCACTGAAAATCATGAAAAAAGAAATTTTTAACAAAAAAAAACCGACTTCAAACAAAAACTGAAAATTGAAAAATAAAACAAGCACAAAGTAATAGGTAGTATATTTAGTTTTATATCAGATATTATTGACTGTAATACTGAAGTCGGTGCCAATATTTCTATGAGAGATTAATAATATCTACCTAAACCTATAGTTTTACTTGGCGCCGATTTCAGTATTACATTCAATAAAATCTGATATAAAACTAAATATACTACCTATTTCTTTGTGCTAAGTTAATTTTATTTTTCAATTTTCAGTTTTTGTTTGAAGTCGGTTTTTTTTTCTATGTATAATATACACTATAATATACATATATTTTAAAAGTATAAGTACCTATGTCTATCAGTGGTCTAGATCCCATAGCACAAGCTTATAATAACTTAATTTGGGCTAGATGATGTTGTGTGAAAATGTCCACTTTATTTTATTACATTTAAAGAATGGCCCCGGATTCCAAAACAATCATCGAGACTATTGGGATGTGATGTATCGTAATTTGCAAAAGAAGGCTTCATCTAAGCTACCCATCTTCACCTTGCTAACAGCTAATCAAACCGAACCCAGATTCTTTATGTGATAATGATGGAAATTAATGGCACTGTAAGATGAAAGATTATATATAACTACTAGATGATTCCGCGCGGCTTCGCCCGTGTGAAACTTGTTACCCGCTCCCGTTTCCCATGGGAACATATTCCCGGGATTAAAAATGGTCTATGTGTTATTCTAGGTTATTATCTATTTCAGCTATTTCCAAATTTCAGCTTAATCCGTTCAGCCGTTAGAGCGTAATTGAGTAACAAACATCCAAACATCTTCACAAATTTTTACATTTATAATATTAATAGGATCATTAACTAAAATAAAATAAAACGCCTTATTAAAAGTACGCTGCTCCCTTGGGTATTAAATAATATTTAAAAAACCAGTAGGCATGAAATTCCGTAAAAAAACCGTGATTAGGTCTCGATATTTTTTTGTAACATTCCCTACCATTAGCGACGTCTTAAATTCTACACCTCCGTCCATAAAAAAAGGGAGAGTTATCAAGAAACATGATACTAATCTCAAAAGGAATCACCTTTTCGATTAAATTTAATTAATCTGACAGCTCTCAGGAGACGGTGGCATAAATATCATGAACAAGTCATAAGTAACCCGAGAGGCGAGATGCTTTGAGATGCGAGCACCGAGTTTACGATTTGTAACACGATAACTAACTTACCCTTTTTTTTCTAAGACTCGGATAATCAATTCAAGGTTTCAGATAAAAAAAACTAAGACAACGTTATGTTTTTGAAAAGTTTAGGGGTAAAAGATACCCGCACTAAGACAACTGAGGCCGAAGACAACCTCACCTCATCATTGACCTTGGTAGGAGAGTCCCATCTCTTTGCTTGCCTGCCTCATTGGTCTCTAGAGATTGTAAAGTGACTGCGGATCACGAGGTCGTGGGTTCGATCCCCATTGCGGACAAAAAATTATGGTGCCCATAAATATTTGCCTCGAGAGTCTGCGTGTTTCTATGTATGTTTTTTTTTTATCATATTTGGCTCGCCAAAATGATGCCGCCGTTCGATAGAAAGTCACAGCGACATCTAGCCATTGGGGGCCACCGAGCCAGTCTGTAAGACTATACGGCCCTCAAGTTGGCAGCCCAATGATGTGCCTCTTCGCGCTCCGCTTGAAGAACCCAGGATTGTAAGAGGAGTGAAAAACGTGCGCTGGCATGTCGTTCCAGGTGTTTATGGTTCGACAGAGAAACGATCTTTTACAAAATCATTTACAAAAAAAATACGATATAAGTACCTATTTATATCCGTGATTAACATAAATTAAGCAAGTTTATCTTAGCTTACTTTGGGATCAGTATTCTATAAAAAAAAACATCTCTTATTAATTTTTTGCTGGGTCACAGTGACTTAACTTTTAGTCAATCCTGCAAACCAGTAGACGCAAAGCGGAGTATGGCTTGTAGTCTGCCATCTATCCAGGGCTGGAATCCCTACACAGAGGCGCCAGCTACCCACAGTAGGACAGCGAAGTACCCAAATGCATTCCTATAACCAGTTAAGATATTTTGAAATAGACATTTAGGTCTATCATTTGTCTAAATCCAACTGTCAAAGCATAAAGTAGCTTAATTTGGCCTAGATAGCGTTGTGAAAAATAATTCACAAACACTTATCTCTTCACCGGTTTTGTAGGTTGGTGGGATACAACCAGGAATTTACGTCAAGATGAGAAACAAAACTATGCACGTGAGTATAATGTAAACATTTAAACGGCGTTTTCAGGGACGATGGCAAGAGACCGGATGGTATAACTTTGATACCGTGGGAGATGGGTCGGGTCCTGGTGTGGGATGCAACTTGTGTTGACACTCTAGCCCCGTCCCATCTTCCTAAAACAAAATTAAAGGCCAGTGCAGCAGCGGAAGCGGCTGAAAATATTAAAATTAATATATATAAGGGTCTCGACTCATCGTATCGTTTTTGTCCAGTCGGTGTCGAGACCCTAGGTCCATGGGGTCCCAATGCGCAAAAATTTTTCAAGAATTTGAAAAAGCGCCTTGTGGAGTCAACTGGTGACCCAAGGGCTGGCAGTTTTCTCGCTCAACGAATAGGTATTGCTATTCAAAGGGGGAATGCTGCTAGTCTTTTGGGCACAATGCCACGGGGGCCTTATTTAGGTTTAGTTTAGATAGTAATAATGTAAATATAGATATGTAATAACTAATGTAAACATTTACGGCGATGTAAAGCTTGAAGTTTATCGCGCCATAAATAAAATGTCAAGAAAACGGGGTTGTTATCTTGTCGAAATTAATTTGAGATGTGCTTAAGTTACCGAGCGACGGCCAATTAATAAACCGACATCTTCGGATTAAAAGGCTAGGACCACACTACCGCACCTTACCCAATGCTTGTAACAAGCATATGTATAGGTTATTATAGAAAATGTTTAAAGATTGGTAGGTTATCACAACAGGTGGTCAGCCCAATTTAAGTGTTCTCTTGATAAACATAAATGATGCAATGTGGGTGTAAAATATGCCTCTGCCTACCCCTTCATAGTTTGCAGATAATCACGTAACCGTGGCAATGGACTGGACACTTCTGTAGAAGAACCAATGGCCGATGGAGACAACGAGTTTTCGAGTATACTAACTCGAGACTTGGCAAACATAAGGTAACACGTCCCCCGCCTGATGGACCGACAGCTTGGAAAAGGTCACAGGAGGGACTGGAGGTGGAATGGCATAACACCGTGTGTAGTGGTGAAGTTTTGGAGAGGCCTAACTGCAGCAGTATACTGGCAAATGCTGATTTGACGAATCGACGTTATCTTAACATTTTGGAAAAAAAGACATCTTGGTTCAGACGGTTTATGATTTGGTTTTCATTACAAAATATGAAAAGGTTTAGGTACATAAAAATATCAGTAGTAATAATCAGTTAATCAGGGATTTGTAAAGTACAAATCTTAGACTTAAGTGTGAACAAGGCAGATATAAGTATTCATAATCATTAATGTATGCGCGGACGAGTTGACGGGCGAGGTGCGATCATTCGCACTTAATACCTCAACATTTAATTTTTACACTCTGAAGATAAGCCTAAGTGTATTTTTACAATTTATGTTTACATTATGTTAATTTAAATTGATTTATCTCATCGTGAAAGCCTCATGCTTACTAACTCTGTGTTCTGTAAACGTTCAATGCGGTAAGCATTTTATGCTACGTCGATTCTTGAGATGGATGACCATTTGTGGCAAACTTTTACATGCTTCGAAAGGCACACTAAGCTGTTCTCCTCTGCCAGTTACATGGTAGTCAATAAGCCAAGCGAAAGGCTCTATGAGTGGCTTGAAAATTTCTAACAGCGGGATTTCACAACCTGCACCTGTTTATTTCAACATGGCAATAAGCTCACCACCTATCACTAGAATAAAAACAAATCGTGAATGGTAGTATGATTCTGCTACCATTTTCGAAAATTAAAGTATAAGTAAGTCAGTAAGTAAAACTTTATTGTACACCAAACATGAAATTGATAACAAATAATAGAGTTTATACAAATGTACAAATGGCGGCCTTATCGCTAAGATCATATAGATATGCATGTACTCTTCAATCAGGTTAAGTTAAACGATTTTCTAACGAACAGTAACTGACAGAAATCGTATCGTATTTATACAATTCGATAAATCCATTGAACAAACCAGTTTATATTTGAATTCATTAACTATCTGTATCCCTACGTGAGGTATATTTATTCGCCATAACTTGTATCCGAATGTAACTTAATTATGGAGGTTTGGTATTAAATAGTTGATTTATGGACAAAACTGTTTTAGATATTGAGAGATACGGTATTTTATTAGGTTTTATTGTATACTTTAGAGCTATAAAAGTAAAAGTAATTTATATTAAAATAGATTTTCACGAGTTAAAGGACATTCAACCTTGACTTAACGACTACCTTACTCCCAACCGGGACCGAAGCACGGAAAATAAGAAAATGAATACATTGAACATTTCTAAAAGAAATACGAGAAGCGTTCGTGGTTCCGCAGATTTAGTTTTCTGTTATCGATCACTGTAGTTAGCAAACTATGGCCGGTCATTGAATTGGGTGACCAGTTGACCACCCATGTGACTACTTTGTGACATTATTTGCGAGCGTTTCCGTACTTCGGAAGGCACGTTAAGCCGTTGGTCGCAGTCGCCAGTAAAATAGCAGTCGTTATGCCAAGTGATGTGCAGCTTGAAAAATTATGTGGTACAAAAATCTAAAAAATGTAAAATGCGGGCATAAAAATATACCTCTGCTTTTTCAGGGATAAAAGGCGTGACCATATATACGTATGTATGTATGTAATCATTTCTACAATGCTCGCTGTATAAAAACAACATTTTATACAGTTACAATTAACATACAAACAGACGAAACATCTCTTCTCAGTATTTCACTTCACAAGCAGGTACTTAAATCGCAAATACTCCGGCAGGTTACATTGGATAAGATAATGTACCATACTGAACATTCTCATGAGCGCAGACACAAAACTATGCACATTTATCACGACCAAAAGAAACCAAAACCTCTCGCTCGCTATAGAGATGTCAGGGAGGACTGTCGCGAAATTTGAATACAACTTTGGGAACTGGTGGGTATGATAGCGAGCAGCGATTTTTAACAAACTTGTTTGAAGACTGGTACTTTCTTTTTACAAGGAGTGTTACAGTGTGTCGTCCAGCGCCTGATCGTATTCGCACTGGGAATACTCACTTAAACTTCTTGGCACCGTTCTGCCCCTTTTTTTTCTTTTTTTACGTGTGAAAGAAAGAAGCGCTCGTGGCCCCGCGGCCTCAGTCTTCTGTAAACGATCACTGCAGTAAGCAACTTTCACTATGGCCGGTCCATGGATGGGTGAGCATCCATGTGATCACTTTATGACATTTATTTGAGCGTTTCCGTGCTTCGGAAGGCACGTTAAGCCGTTGGTCCCGGTTGCCAGTAAAATGACAGTCGTTAAGCTAAGTTGAAGGCTTTATTTCAACAGCAGGCAGTCACAATCTGCGCCTGTCCATTTAAACACGGCAATACGGCTCACCACCTATTACGTGGGACAAATTTTACAAAGGTGAAATGTGGGCATATAATATGCCTCTGCCTACCCTTTCGGGGATAAAGGCGTGACCATATGGTATGGAAATCCTCATGGATGTCATGCCGGACTTCTACCGACTAAAACCACACGATGCACTGCCATGTACCTATGGTCGGGAGTCTCGGGTATGTCCTCGGAAGGATTATACCAGGGCTCCCGACAGGCTTAGTCTACTATCGCAAACTTTCCCCTAGGGTTTGGGTTTTATCCCACTTCTTGGGGGTTCGGGTGTTATCCCGCTGCATGGGGGGGGGGGGGAGTGTACGATCCCACTTCATCGCGGGTAAAGAGATGCGATACTGCCCTAACAGAGGTATTTTGGGACCCATTAAACTCACCAAAACTGGAATATCTGTAACTAGGTGCATAGTTTGAATGCTTGTGGATCTAATTTCAACAATCCGGTTCAACACAGCAATAAGCAGTAGACTTACAACATAATACGTGGGACAAAAATGAATGCCGAAATGTGGGCGTTTCAAGAAGTCTATGCACAACTATTAAACCTTGTTAATAATAATAATATGTTAATCTTGGCTATAATTAGATTTCGCAGACACTTTTATCTAGACTGTTCTCTTTTTTTTCTGATATCTGTGGTTAGACCACTTTCTTGAGCATATGTTCAGCTATACCACAGATAATATATAATATATGCTATGCTATACATACATCGTGTCAGGTATGTACGTTAAGATCATAGAGCAACGCGACCAGGTACATGGGAAATAGACATAGCATGTTATCCTTTATACTTTTGATTGTTGGCACTTGATGGAACTTGTTATACATTATGAAAACTCACTCACTTGTACTATTCCACAACTTTTATTATAATTTTAATAATACCTAACCGGTTTCGCTATTATAGCAATGTAGCATAAACACCTTTGAGAATGCTATAATAGCGAAACCGGTTAGGTATTATTAAAATTATAATAAAAGTTGTGGAATAGTACAAGTGAGTGAGTTTTCATAATACATAGCATGTTAGCTCTACACATATCTGTCTGTCATAATATATGTTGCAGGGGGAAATCGTCAGCACTGCGAGGACCGCAGCGAAGACACGGCGCTCCACACGCTGGTGGAGTGCACAGTGGTGGGTCTGGACGTGGACACTCTCTCGCTCGAGACCATGATGCGAGCCATGTGAGCCAGCGGGAGTAAGTGGGACTGCGCCGCCTCTTTCTGCGAGCAGGTCATGTGAGGGAAGGAGGCGGCGGGGCGGGAACGGGAAAGAACTCTCCCTCCCGAGTTCCGCAGTCGGCGGCTTGGGCGCCGCCGACGTGTCTTCGCCGAGGACCATCGGCCTCCATGACCGGGGGCCTGAGGACGGTGAGAGGGCGGCTCACCGTCCTTACAGAAGCAGGCCCATAATATATTTGATATATCTCTACCATTTGGAGGCAGCGCTCGTGGCCCCGTGGACTCAGTGTTATGTAAACGATCACTGTAGTAAGCACCTTTCACTATGGCCAGTCCTTAGATGGGTGACTATTCAATGTGACCACTTTGTATCATTTATTTGAGCGTTTCCGTGCTACGGAAGGCACGTCAAGCCGTTGGTCCAGGATGTCAGTAAAATGGCAGTCTTTAAGCCAAGTTGAAGGCCTTTTTAGGTGGCTTAAAAATTTTCAACAGCAGACAGTTACAACCTGCGCCTGTCCATCTCAACAGGACAATCTGGCTCTCCACCTATTACGTGGGACAAATTCTAAAAAAGGTGAAATGTCCTACACCTTAAGGGATAAAGGCGTGACCATAATATGTATGTATTTGGAGATTATATTGAAAGAGGGAAAAAATTCCGTGATTCCGTGGCGATTGCGCCTCCCCTTCCTATCAAAGTCATGTGAGTAGTGGAATATTGGGCATTCTGTCCCACTTTAAGTTCGCATCGTCGCTATCGCTCCTTGCTCACGTGGGACAGATCGCCCAATATTCCACATTTTAAAAATGTAACCTAACCAAACATTTTTATAAAAAATAATTTATAAAATAAAACTTGCTGAAGCAAATCACCATCTCAACCTATCGCTGTCCACTGCTGAACATAGACCTCTTTAAATGATTTCCAGCCAGACCGGTTCATTGCCACCTGCATCCAATGAGACCCACCAATTTTCACCAGGTCGTTGGTCCAGCTGGTAGGTGACCGTCCCACACCGCGCCTGCCGGTGCGCGGCTTGAGTGGACAAGGATCTTTTTGCCCCATCGACCGTCCGATCTTCGCGCTATGTGGCTGGCCCATTGCCACTTCAGCTAACTAATCCTGCGAGCTATGTTAGCAACATTAGTTCTTCTACGGATGTCCTCATTCCCGATTCGATCACGTAGAGAAATGCTAAGCATAGCCCTCTCCATAGTTCGCTGCGCGACTTTGAGCCGTCTGAAAAGACCTTTTGTGATGCACCACATCTCAGAACCATAAGTCATCACGGGTAATACACATTGGTTGTACACCTTTGTTTTAAGACACTGAGGCTGAAGCAAATAGGTATCTTTTATGTTTCAACATACGTCAAACGTAAACACATCACTCATATCAAATTTCTCAGTTTTAGTTAATTTAATTGTTGAATATTATATTACTTTCCGTTTCCGCTTAAACATTTCAACAACAAGATTTTTGTGAAATCATCCATTCATCATATTTTATGTCTAATTAATTTTATGTGATCGAATTCTTTTCCTGTTTAAATTGGATATAATGTTATCGGACTCTTTTCCTGTTTGAATTGCATATAATGTTACATTCATAATAAATAATTTTCAACATACCTAGTATAAAAAATGCAAATGCTGATATTTCAAATAACAGCTTTTGACTAAACGTGTAAGAATATATAATTATATGATACAAATGCTTACATGTGTTTTCAAATTAACAAGACAGCTAGCGTCATCTAATGGTCAGGGGAGTAAATGTTTCAACAAGTGTGTCCAATATCTGTTAGATGGCGCTGTGCCTCTCTCATTATTGTTTTTCAGCGTCTAAAATATTACATATAAATAAAATAAAAGTGTGTGTGTGTGTGTGTGTGTGTGTGTGTGTGTGTACTTAATTTTAAACAACAGCTTTTGACTAAACGTGTAAGAATAAATATATGATACAAATGCTTACATGTGTTTTCAAATTAACAAGACAGCTAACGTCATCTATCGGTCAGGGGAGTAAGCGTTTTAACAAGTGTGTCCAATATTCGTTAGATGGCGCTGTGCTCAATCTCAAAAATAATTTTAATTGTTTTTCAGCGTCTAAAATATTACATATAAATAAAATAAAAGTGTGTGTGTACTTCATTTTAAACAACAGCTTTTGACTAAACGTGTAAGAATAAATATATGATACAAATGCTTACATGTGTTTTCAAATTAACAAGACAGCTAACGTCATCTATCGGTCAGGGGAGTAAGCGTTTTAACAAGTGTGTCCAATATTCGTTAGATGGCGCTGTGCTCAATCTCAAAAATAATTTTAATTGTTTTTCAGCGTCTAAAATATTACATATAAATAAAATAAAAGTGTGTGTGTACTTCATTTTAAACAACAGCTTTTGACTAAACGTGTAAGAATAAATATATGATACAAATGCTTACATGTGTTTTCAAATTAACAAGACAGCTAACGTCATCTATCGGTCAGGGGAGTAAGCGTTTTAACAAGTGTGTCCAATATTCGTTAGATGGCGCTGTGCTCAATCTCAAAAATAATTTTAATTGTTTTTCAGCGTCTAAAATATTACATATAAATAAAATAAAAGTGTGTGTGTACTTCATTTTAAACAACAGCTTTTGACTAAACGTGTAAGAATAAATATATGATACAAATGCTTACATGTGTTTTCAAATTAACAAGACAGCTAACGTCATCTATCGGTCAGGGGAGTAAGCGTTTTAACAAGTGTGTCCAATATTCGTTAGATGGCGCTGTGCTCAATCTCAAAAATAATTTTAATTGTTTTTCAGCGTCTAAAATATTACATATAAATAAAATAAAAGTGTGTGTGTACTTCATTTTAAACAACAGCTTTTGACTAAACGTGTAAGAATAAATATATGATACAAATGCTTACATGTGTTTTCAAATTAACAAGACAGCTAACGTCATCTATCGGTCAGGGGAGTAAGCGTTTTAACAAGTGTGTCCAATATTCGTTAGATGGCGCTGTGCTCAATCTCAAAAATAATTTTAATTGTTTTTCAGCGTCTAAAATATTACATATAAATAAAATAAAAGTGTGTGTGTACTTCATTTTAAACAACAGCTTTTGACTAAACGTGTAAGAATAAATATATGTTACAAATGCTTACATGTGTTTTCAAATTAACAAGACAGCTAACGTCATCTATCGGTCAGGGGAGTAATCGTTTCAACAAGTGGAAACGAAGCATCTAAAATTCCTCGAAGAGGTAGGCACAGGCATACCAACCAACATAATAGGTGCTGAATTCATCGCTAAGATCTCAAACAAATTTCTGGATTCGAAACCATGACTTTGGTTGACAGATAGTTGGTGTAATAATGTATAATATTAGACTACTTTTATCCTGAGAATATATTTCACCGGTAAAATATCAGCCACGGACGCCCACTAGTACCAGTTATAAAAGACTTAAATTGATTAGGTTTGTTTAAAATATGATTCATGATCAATCGGGCGTAAGCAACATAAATATAATGATACACTTGCAAATATATTTTATTAAGGTTCAATTTGTAGTGAGGTAAATTATTGCTGAATCGAGATTTTATTTGTATAAAACTCGGAATTTTTGAATGAAAAATCACATTCGAACCAGTATCTCACAAGTGACAAGTGACAAGTGACAAGAAATAACCAGATTTCTATCATGTGAGTAAGTTCTTCTTTTAATAGTAGAAATGCTCAGCTATGGACCTAGTTTTTGTCTGCTAGCTGTGTTCATTTTCATCTTCTCTTCATCTTAGTGCATTCTCAGTAGCTACCAAACCCTACTGGGATTTGGAGCCTGGGGTCCAGTTTTATTTGGTTGCTAGAGCAGCTATTGTTTGACTTTTGATTTTCAACATTGATGGTAGCGATTGCTGTCTAACATCCCAACCCCCTAGGAATGCCTTTATCGTTCCCTCATCCGTTAGTCAACAGGTGCACCGCTTAAAGGTGAGGACGCTTGGACCTCATGCACCCATTTTCATATCCTATCTATTCCTCATGATGTTGTTCAGTTACGAACCCGGTTTTTGTCTGTCGGCTGTGTTAACTTTCATGTCCTATCTATTCCTGATGTACTAATAATTTGTATGGGTACAGTATGTGTCAATACTTACCATTATCTAATTTCAAATTTCTCACTCAACAAGAAATTGATAATTTAGATATAACTAAAATTGCAATTGATGCTGATTATGGTTATATTTTGGAAGTGGATATAGCATACCCTAAGCATTTGCATAACTTGCACAACGATTTACCATTTTGTTCCGAAAAATTTATACCCCCCGGGGGAAAGAGTTCTAAGCTAATACCTAATTTATATGATAAATTTAATTATGTCATACATTACGTGCATTTACAAACTTGTATGAAACATGGGTTGATATTGAAGAAGATTCATAGAATAATCAGTTTTCTACAAAGCCCATATTTAAAACAATATATTGATTTAAACACCAAACTGAGACAAAAAAGTTCTTCCACTTTTGAACAAGACTTTTTTAAGCTCTTGAATAATAGTGTATTTGGAAAAACTTTAGAAAATACTGAAAACAGGGTTAATGTCCATTTAGTTTCTCAGTGGCAAGATATCGAAAACATAACTAAACGAAGAAAATGCGCTCAAAACCTTATTGCTCGTCCAAATTTCCATAGTGCAACGGTTTTCACAAAAAATCTAGTAGCGGTGCAGTTAAATCCTGAACAAATAGTTTTGAACAAACCAAAATATATTGGATTTGCTGTTCTAGAATTATCAAAAAGTCATATGTATGACTTTCACTATTCAGTCATGCAACCTTTTTACAAGGATAGGATACGGATGTGTTACACGGACACAGATAGTTTTGTTTATCATATACAAACCCATGATTTCTATGAAGACATAAAAAATAACTTTTTATCTTACTTCGACACCAGCAATTTTTGTAAAAATAATGTGTATAATTTACCCATACAGAACAAAAAAATACCAGGCTTATTTAAAGATGAAATGGGTGGTAAAATAATAAGCGAATTCGTTGGGTTGAGATCAAAGTTATATTGTATCAAAACCATTGATAGCACTATTAAAAAAGCCAAGGGTATTAAAAAGAATGTTGTACGTGACATTAACGTTTTCGATTACAAAAAAACACTTTACAACAATGAAATTGTTCATAAAACAAATGTTTTATTTAAGTCAATAAAACATGAGCTATTTACATGTGCTGTAACAAAAATTGCGCTGTCTGGTGATGATGATAAACGAGTTATTGCAAAAGATAAGATTTCAACTCGAGCATGGGGTCATACCGATATTTTTAATTTTTAACAAAAATTAGGTGTGCTATCCTGTCTTCACATAGTATTCGCAAATTATAATTATTGTAATCAACTAAACTAACTAAAATTGTAAAATTTATATGCAGTTTTGTATTATTATAAGTACCTAATCTTAAGAAATTAAACCAAGTAAGAGCATGGGGTCATACCGATATTTTTTATTGTGTGCTATCCTGTCTTTACATAGTATTCACAAATTATAATTATTGTAATCAACTAAACTAACTAAAACTGTAAAATTTATATGCTGTTTTGTATTATTATAAGTACCTAATCTTAAGAAATTAAACTAAGTAAAACTGAGAAATTTGGAATAAATGCATTATTATAAATATAGTATTCTGTTTTTTCTTTAATTTCCTAATACATTTGCAATACCTACTATCATGTACCATGAGAGATTTTCGCGGTCGCGGGAAACCGCTGTCGCGCTGGCTATGCCCGCCATGAAACTTGTATGTCAGGATCGTAGTAAGTGGAAATCCTTAGTCTCTGCCTACCCTGATGGGAAACAGGTGTGAAAATATGTATATGTATGTATGTTATGATGTCTTAAGTTACATACTTCGAAGTAAAATTTCTTAGAAATGTGAAATAGGATATCTATGGTTAGTAGTAGTGGACTATTGGACATTCTGAAAAAAATCTTCAAAACCTGGGACCTTGGTAGCGACAGTCACAACCTCATAACACCTGATGATATGCATCATCATTCACGTTACAACACGTTTACAATTCATAAAAATTTCGCAACTTAAGTAAGTACATAACAATGTGCATTACATCATTCTTAAGACATGTTTGAACATGTTCGTCATAGTGAACGATGACACTTGCAAACTTGTAGGGAGTATCTCGTTACAACTTATTGCAAAATAAACTAAATCAACAGGTCAGAACTTGAATTAATACGTAGTACAGTGTATGTGTCACTAGCGGGTCATGTTTCTATTTAATTCACCTATTACTCATAATTACATTCAGTTTCATACTTGTTCTCTTTACATTCACACAAAGCAGTCTTTTAATTAATAATGTTGAAGCAACAGCAGTGCATCTCTGAACCTCAAACCAGTTACTTTGCTACAAGGAATAGGAGGATTCCAAAATACGTAATTAAAATAGATGTATTAGAAGCTGAAGATACATCAGATAACGAAGTAGAAATACATACAAGAGTGAAAACCCAATATATTGTTTACGATCAGTGGGATGAAATATATTATAAAACAGAGAAATTACTGAGCCAAATATTTAAAACGTTAGAAGATCGTGGCAGAGGAGGACGAGGCCAACCAGATATACCTCAACATTAATACATTATAAATAATGGCAGATGCATATGGTGACGGTATTGTTCAATACGCTCAAGACCCCTTTGACTTCTCACATATTTTACCTCTTTCTCCTACGCAAGTTGAACCAAAAAGAAGAAAACCAACTATTTGTAGAAAATCTAAAAAGACAGCTCATAAATCTTTTGTAATCAGCAACCAACCAAAAGGAGTCAAGCTAATTCAGATAAAGATCTTGGACATCACCAACGACAAAGACAAACCTTCGTTGCCGTTTTGTGAAGATAGTGACAGTGTGATACTTAGTGCTCAATACGTAGTTCATGATACAGTTGATGAAATCATGGACATGGCTGAAGGTATTATTAAGAAAATATCTAAGAAAATTCATGGTGATAGCTTATCATTTTAACTAATGTGTTTTTAGTTTTAAGTAAGTTATACATCACCTTAATACTTAGAGATGTACTGCTGACGCTTCAACATTTTGTACGCGTCATTTTTTATCATTGTGTTAGGTTTAAGATCAATGTAATTTTTTGAGACATTAAATAAATGGTATTATGATTAATTTTTTTTTTCATTTCAATTTCGACTTGGGTAGGAAATAGTATGAAAAACAAACACAGTATAGTAATAAAACATTTATTCGGTTTATTAAACTTATGAAATACAAAAATTATTTTCTAAACACCATTGTTTAATACACAATACATTCCTTAAAGCACAATAGTTCTTATGAGCAAAACAATTATACAAAAATAGGTCTTTACAGTAAAGATCACTAAGAGTCTTTAAGTTAGGAATACTTTTATTTTTACATATGTCGGAAACATTATTATGACCACATAGCTCTTGAACCCAATTAATTTTCTCACTACCTTTAACAAGAACCTTTTTTTCCTTCAAATAGGGTTTGATTATTCTAGAAAATTCTCTGTAGTCTATATATCCTTCGCTCCAGCGGTAACCTCTATTCCTTTCAATCCACCAAATGTGTCTTCTTTCTTCATCAGTTAGCGAGGATAACGGGTAAGGAGGTTTTATTAAGAATATATGAGTATGTTCCAACGTAGCTACAGCTAATTCTTTGACTATAAAGTTATTATAACGATCTTTAAAACCCTGAACATCTACTATAATAGTATTTTTGTTCATGATATCTTTCTGACGACGCTACTTAACGGCTTATACTCGATTATACAGTCGTTCAATATAAGACAATATGCTGAAGTTTGATCTGGTATATCAATATCACTTTCAATTTCCACTCTAACATCCACAACAGGACCTGATTTAAGATTATCTGGTTGTCTAGAACAATCTACTACAAATAACGGAGCAATATTTTTAAATTGTTTCTCATTTAATAATGGCTCGGCGCGACGTCCATAATACGACTGTTGAAATCTAGTATATTGTTCATATATTAAAGCAATTCGATTATTCGAGAAACTTGAATTCAAATTTTCATAAGGGAAGTAGGTTGAATTTAGGTATACTCTAACATCACGAACATCACAGTGATCAAACTTAGACATATCCAATTTAGAATTATTTTTTCTATTTGTTTGCAGACCAATAATAACAAATCTTGGTTTCTCTATTTGCGACGATGTTTTTATGGACCAAGTATGCTTAGTAGTTTTTGGTAAAGCCGGATATTCATATAAATCCCAATTCCTAAATATCATCTGGAGTGGTCGATCTTTTTCTAACAGTTTTAACATATTTATTTTTTCCCTATCGGACACTTTGACATGTGGTACACGCCATATTATTTTATTTATAATAATATCTTCTACAGTTTCACCATCGTTAAGTTTTAGGGCGTTCAGATTAGTATTACTTCGTAACAATATTAATTCATGTTTGCTGTTTATCACTACTTTCTTGAAATCTTCTGCAAAACCAAGAATGTTACAGAGGGGTATAGAAGCAGAAAAGCTTCCCCCATTTGCACTATTTATGCCTTCGATATTCCATCCCCAAGCATTAGATGCTTTAGCCTCGTTTTCGTTCATTGATATTAATGATTTCATTGTGGTAGTTATACCAGCGTTTTTTATTTTATCTATTTCCACTCCATTTATCTCATACCTTATATCTTGAAACAAATAAAGTAGACTATTGTTTGTGAAATGAACGTTACTGACTCTTTCCTTCGAATTTCCACCCTTGTTTACAACAACAGTTCCTTCCAAAAACAAAGTGCTTGCTGATGGTAATATATACAAGTCTTGTTGATTAATAGGTATCCTGATTTCATCGCTTCTATTGAAACTTGTTACGTAAGGCTTGTAAGAGTGAAATTCAATTCCTTCCACAGCGTTGTTGTATGCAGGAGTGGACAAAACATCTAGTATATTCATTTCAACAAACCGATCGCTTTAAGAAATGCTTTATTATTGTTATTCAATTTTATAACCCTTTTGGACCGAGCTCTTATTGGTTTGATAGTTTTAGTAGAACTGTTATTTTTAGTTGGATGTACCACATATTTATTATAATCTATCATTGTTTTCTTCTGATATGTAGATACAACTGCACTTCTTCACCTCGCAAATTTATTAAGTTATTATTTATATCCAACAACCTTATCTGTATGCAGCTTATATTGGTTTGATTTATTGGAAAGTAGATTGCGTTTTTCGGAATTTCTATAATCCTGTATCCAGGTGGAACATTAAGTGCAAATTCGTGTAAGATGTGACTGGATTGACCGTTTATATAGGAACCGCTAACTATGTCACATTCAATCCTTATGACAGTCGTTGGCAAAATGTTTACTGGAAACTCTGATACATGATATTTATTTGCTTCTAAGATCTGCTTTTTAAATCCCAATAAACTTCCAAATGTATCTTCTTTAGTAAAATCTATAGTTGATGTACAAAATAACACAGTTTTTAAGGTGTTGTTATTACAATTGAGTGTTATAGATGCATCTTTTATCTCAGTTTTTAAATAGTCACTAATATCTTGTAATTCATAGGTTCCTTCAGGTATCTCAATAACATTTTTAGAACCATAGTATAATTTATTGTTTGTATTATCAAAATTTGGAATAGAATTATATGTGGAGAAATGTAATAATGCACATTCATACTCCTCAGCTAATGGCAACGTGTCTGGATAATAGGTAGATAATACCGATGAGTTTCCAGTTATCGATAAGGTGAGTGACATCTTGCAAATGATGGAAATGAAAGAGTGGTATAAGATTTATAGTATTTTTATTTAAAGTATTATAATTATAATAAAGATTTATAGTATTTAATCCAAAAAGTTTGCAAATAACTTAAACACATATGTCCACAAACTATTGTGTTAAATTGTTGATATCTATCATAGTTATAATGAACATCACAGTTCTTAAAATATAGCATTAACTCTCTTGGCGGTTTTAAATCACCATAGCTATCAAAATATTCACAATAATTGTTTATTTTAACATAAGCTACCCAATGCGTTCCATCATTTCTCGAATTATCTAGGTTAACTATAGCACATTCAATTCGTTTAGGTGTTTTTGGTAACTGATCCTTCATATAAACTCCTCGAAAATGTGGAATACAATGACCATACTTCTGAATATCGATATTAGTTAAAGCGCGATTAGGTAGCTGATCAATTAGTTTTTTGATGGATTTATAAACAATCCCTGACCTTGCTTATGCGGTTTAATGTATAGACCTTTACCTATTGCTATAGCCTCCATAGTTTTATTATGACGTTCAGTTTCTTGTAATTTTTTCTGACCGTGTTTATAATCATTCACAGTTTTTGCAATACCAGCTGCACCACCAGCTAATGCTCCTAAAGCAGATAAACCAGCAAAAATTGGGATTAAAGGTAGAATGCCTCCAGTTTTTGGTATAGGTATCATTCGAGGTACTCGAACTTTTGGAATGCATGGAACTAATTTTCGGGCAACCATATAAGCCATATTTATTAATGACTTATCATCTTTAGGTGAGAGTTTTTTGATTTTTCTTTTTATTTTTTTAACAAAGTTATAAAAGGTCTTAACACCAGCACCAGACTTCAATTTAGCTTTCATAACTTTGTTTACTATCCACGAACTAATCTTTTCCCCTGTTCGAGCATCTTTTGCTTTAAGTCTTTGCTTAGCCATATCTAAAAGACGTAAGTCGGCTTTTTGACGGTTAGGCAAGTCTGTGTAGTTTGCGTATGCAATATCGTGATGCATACAAGCTTCGTCTAACTTATTTACACCTTTATCACCACGTAGTAATCGTTTCGAAAGCTTTGTTCCTGGTCCACAATAGTTATAACCAGGTATGTGTAGTTCGAATGGTAAATGATTAATGATATTGTTTATTAGTCCACCACCTTGCATCGTCCAAAGAATAATGAATATACTTTAAAATTACATATCACTTATATAATTAACTCATTCCACTATTGCAGTATTATCAATCCAACTATTCTCTTTGTTATTCAAACCCAACCATTTTACAAACAGTTTGTTTCCTTTCTTTTTTAATACCTTTTCTATCAAATAGACACCAGGACAGGACGACTTTTGAAGCTCTTGTTCGTAAAAAGTTCCTAATATGACTTGTTTTTGATTATCTTCGATGCGATATGTTATTGGTATAGTGTTATTTATCTTTTTTATAGTAAATAATTCTGTTGACCAGTTAGGAGTGTATCCTTTCTCGAATATATGTTTGTACTTGCTAATTCGAACTTTGTCACCAATTTTAAACTTTGGACGACATTTTTGGACTACCTTTATCATGGAATTCGTAATATTATTTTTAATGTTAGTTTCATTAAACTTATTGACATTAACAGGTGCAAATTTAATAGTACGATGTTTTGTGTTATTATATGTCTTCACAATACCGTTCAAGCCACCATCTATCCACTTATAGTGTCCGTTCAAGCTAAAGTATTTGTACAATTTATTTTTAATAGTTTTAATAACTCGTTCTACAATTGAAGCCTTTTTGGTTGAAAATGTAGAGTAGTGATTAATATTATAGTTCTGTAAAAGCTTTTGAAATGTAGAATTATAGAACTCAGTACCCATATCAGTTTGCAGATGATTTGGTATCCTGTGATTAGAAGAAAGTATTTTTTCAAATGCAAGAGAGACATCATGTTTGGATTTAGTTTTTAATGGTTCCACCCAAACGTACTTGGAGAAGCAGTCGATAACTATTAAAATATAGTTATATCCTTTATTAAAGGTTTTTAGGTTTTGCATATCAGCTAAATCTGCTTGCCACAAATCATCAATACCTTTTAAAATTACAGATCGTCGAGGAAAATTTTTTCGTGCTGCTTTATGTATTTCATTGACGATTTGTTGTTTTGTCATTTTAACAAACTTTAAGGGCTATGTTTTTCGATCTTTTAATATAGATTGAATTGCGTCTTGAACTAGTTTATCAACTGCTTTTCTTGTGTAAAATTTGCTTTCCAAATGAGTGTCTATCTCAGACATTATTGTTTTTAAAGCTTTCTCTATGTGGTTTTGAACACTATTTGGAATAGAACTTTGCAATTTTCGTAAGTCACGGATTAGTACACCTTTCAATTCATCTACATATGCTTTATTTACTGCATCATCTGCGTCTTGAGGAGGTTTAACACCTTTTAGCCTCGATGTCTTCAAGTCATAATCTCCATAATCAGATTTTATTAATGCGTTATCATTAAAATCAAGTATTTCTGATATCCGCATTCGCTTATGAATATAATGTCCAAATTTGTCTACATTCATATTAAAGGTGTATTATGTTGAACGGTATATAGTAAAATGACACACATATAACATTAGTAGATCTATTTATTTAATGATTTTGCTTTCACGTAGTTCTTCAATGATAGATATTATTTCATTGTCTAGTCCTGTGTTCCCAGCATCTCGAGAAGCAATTAATAACTTTAATCTATCAACCAATTCATTGGGATCATCCCAATATACAAAATCTGTGTTTTTTTTCCACATTTTTGTTGAAGGTAATCCTTTTCCTACTTTCTGTCTACAACTTGGACTTCTACTTTCTTGATCGAAAAGTGGTTTAATAACTTGCAAATATTTTTGTCCTTTATTACTTTTAATTGGTTTTTTTGAATCGAAATCACGACGATGTGCATTCGTTACAAGTAACATTGTCTTATAATTTTGCTTGTCACAGTCATTAACCAAGCTCAGATCAATGTCTTTTTTTAACAGTAACTCTCGCAACCCAGGTGTACTTTCGTATTTGTGTCCGGCTACAGTAATAACTTTATCCCCAATAGTTATGTTAGAGGAACCCAACATTAGCTTTCCACGTTCATTTCTTATACCAAATGGAACATCTGATAGTACTTGTGAAGATAACGACCAAGATGATGCATCTGGATTAGTACCGACTAATGACTGAAATGAAGAGTCCGATGAGGGTTCCGATTCGTTACTAGCAATACTGCTATCATCTGTTTCTTTCATATCTTGGTCTTGCGGTTCATTGGGTTCTACTTTTTCCTCCTTTTTAGTTAGAGCTAAGTGGTTATTAGTGTTGGCTATTAAATTGAGAGATTCTGTGACAGGTTTAAAAACTGTATCAAGAGCATGCTTATTATTATCTTCAAAATCCTTCATTTTACGTATTTTTTTCTTGACAGCTTGTGTCGCATCAACAATTTGTTTTTTCAATGATTTATCCATTATGTAAAATAGGTGGTAATCGAATAAGAATCAATTAAAGAATAACAATAAACAGACTGCAGTCTACTTAAATATTCAAATTTCATCTAATAATACAAATGTGTCAAACGTTTTTCTATAGCAACCATTGTTTTTAGAACAATCTTTATTAATTACCACATAATCAAAAGGTTCTTTCCATATTAAGGAACACATTTCTCGAAATTTCAACCATGTCATATCGGTGTTAACATGTTCTTCATAAACATGTTTCAAATTAACTTCATCTTGCTTAAAAAGCACAATTAGGTTAGCATTATCTCTTACAAGTTGTTTAGGTATTTTGGTATAAGTTTGATTTAAATAAAAACTATCAATCAATTTATGTCTTCCCATGGCAAAATAATCACGTATATTACTTTGATTTTCACATGCTACATCATCAAAAATAATCACAGAATTTGGTTTTGCATCTGAAACTTTTAAAACGTCATCATTTGTCTGATATTTATGAAGAGTGATACCTGGTACTCGTTGTAAAACCTTTTCTAAAAAGATGTACTTTGGTTGATGTAGAGTTTTAGAGTATACATAAACATTTTTAAATGTCAAGCCATTTTCATGCAATAGAAGACCAATTAATAAATTAGTTTTTCCACAATTTGATGGTCCACAAATGATGCAACGTACAGTATTCGGTAATAATTCTCCATGACGTAATTTGTTTTTTGTCAAATCGTCACAGATTGTATTGACCTGTAACGATTGTCTTTGTTTAACGAATTTCATGTTTGCTATGCAATACTGGTGGACTCATAATGAAAAGATGAATTTATAACATAAATATTTATAACTACAAGTAGTCGAACCCAACTGGATACAGAAAACGTTGTGGGTTATAAATGGTAAGTAATGAACATGGAGGGAGCTTCAGCAATTTTTATTTTTTAAATTATTTTTTATAAAAATGTTAGGTTAGGTTACATTTTTAAAATGTGGAATATTGGGCGATCTGTCCCACGTGAGCAAGGAGCGATAGCGACGATGCGAACTTAAAGTGGGACAGAATGCCCAATATTCCACTACTCATGTGTTGCTCTATGGTTAGTACTATAATCATTTCGGGAGATATTTCATCACTCAACACTGGTGTCGTTAGATTCAGTAACCTGTTATTAAAAACTAAGTGGTCTAGACATAATATATTAGCGCTCAACGATCTGTGACCGCGGACGCTGCTAAAGTAACAAATTGGTGGTATTAACTCGTAATGTACATGTTGAGATAGATCTAACAACCGCTGTGACTAGCTTAACTGTTTAAACATACATACATATGGTCACGCCTTTATCCCCGAAGGGGTAGGCAGAGGCATATTATATACCCATATTTCACCTTTGTATAATTTGTGCCACGTAATAGGTGGTGAGCCGTATTGCCGTGTTTAAATGGACAGGCGCAGGTTGTGACTGCCTGCTGTTGAAATAAAGCCTTCAACTTAGCTTAACGACTGCCATTTTACTGGCAACCGGGACCAACGGCTTAACGTGCCTTCCGAAGCACGGAAACGCTCAAATAAATGTCACAAAGTGATCACATGGATGGTCACCCATCCATGGACCGGCCATAGTGAAAGTTGCTTACTGCAGTGATCGTTTACAGAACACGGAGTCTGCGGGGCCACGAGCGCTTCCGGAGTAACTGTTTAAACAGTTTTACTATCTGTTTAAAAACGGCAATATTTTAAGATTTTGTACGGTAGACGCCCTTTAGTATTATTTTTTCAGTTTGAATTTCAGATGTCTATATGTTACGGTTCACGAGATACACGCTGGTGACAGACAGAAAGAGGTCTCTTTTTTTTAACATGAGGGAAAATCCTCGTGGAGGCTATGCTGGACTCCTACCGACTAAAAAACCTCACGTTACGCCCAACAGCCTATGGTTGGGAGCCCTCGGAGGGATTTCCCAGGAGGAAAGAGGTCGCTTGGGAAAAAAAATAGGTTAATCTTTATTGTATTACAAAACGACTGTAGCTAGGCATTTTGAAAAAAGTGGCTGTGAGTTTTCTTGCCAGCTTCTTCCTCACATGATCTACCTATTGCATTGCAAATTTGGCAGTACCTAAATGTAAAGTAGAAGCAAAAATTTTGACGTCCATAAGTGTTCCTTTGTAAACTAAGTGAATACAGATATTTTCATATCTTTTCATTTTCATTTTTATTTCATTTCACACAGACGAACTGCGGAGTCTCCGTAGTATGGTACCGATTTCACCCTTTGGTTACTAAACCCTAAAATAGACACAAATTTTTCGCTTCACGAAGGTATTAATTAATATGAACATTATTCTTGTAAAGGGTGTTTTTTTAAGAGGTATAGAACTTTGAAATGGAATAAAACAAAGGTGATTGGTTTTATTGACATGAAAACGGCTTTATTCGAAAGAAAATCTTCTGGCATTATAATTTAAATATGATTTCTGGCATATAACCGCCACGACTGGCTCGGGCGTAGTCTAATCTAGAGGTCCAATTTTCGATGACTTTCCCAACATTTGTGGCCGTATATCGGCAATAACGCGCCGAATGTTGTCCTCCAAGTGGTCAATCGTTTCGGACTTATCGGCGTAGACGAGCGACTTCACATATCTCCACAGAAAATAGTCAAGTGGCGTTAAATCGCACGACCCTGGAGGCCAATCCACGGGTCCAAAACGTGAAACTATGCGGTAACCAAACGTTTCCTTCAATAAATCAATTATGGCACGAGCTATGTGACATGTTGCGCCGTCTTGTTGAAACCATTACTCCTGCACATCATGGTTGTTCAATTGATGAACGAAAAAGTCAGTAATCATCGCTCTATAGCAGTCACGATTGACTGTAACGTTCTGGTCAGCATCGTTTCTAAAGAAGTACGGACCAATTATTCCACCAGCCCATAAAGCACACCACACAGTCAGTTGTTCTGGATGTAACGGTGTCTCAACATACACTTGAGGATTATCATCACCCCAAATATGGCAGTTTTGTTTATTGACGTATCCATTCAACCAAAAGTGAGCTGCACCGCTAAACAAAATTCGCTTATGAAAATCACGATACGTATTTCGGACAGAACCATGATTTTCAAAATAAATTTGCACAATTTGGAAGCATTGTTCAGGCGTCAGTCTATTCATGTTGAAATGCCAAGCCAAACTAAATATAAATCACTTTACAGCTGATAAAAATACCGCCAGTTAAAACAGTTATGCCAACTTAAAGTTCTATACCTCTAAAAAAAACACCCGTTACATAGTCGAGCAATATAAATTGGAATCGCCAGTAAAAACTCCTTTTTATTTAGCCGCAAAGGTTGCGTTCGGTTCATCGATGCGTGTGCGCATGTTTGATATCTACTAATAAACAAATACGTCTTGTTCTTGAGTGTGAAGTCGAACAGTTATGATTCAAAGCGCGCAGGTGTTTTGTGTTTGAACAAAAATTTGTAATGTAACAGTTTAGTTTGCTATGCATGTGAAGAACCGGAGTTGTTCGCTGTTTGGTTTGTAAACAGTAAGTCTGTTTCAAGGGTTAGCTTACAATGAGCGATAATGGAATGTACACAGATCATTCTCCTGTAGCAAACTCAACTCTTTTAACTTCTTAAGTTTAAGAGACCTTTTTTTATCGTATGAAAATTCTGCATGGATGCTATGACTACGCCTTACAACAGTCTATGGCAGGGAGTCCCGGGTAAGCCCTCGGAAGGATGTCTCAAGGGTCCCGGCAGACTTCGGCTTCCATCGCGGCCTCTCCTAGAGAGTCCGCGATGGAAGCAACCAAGAAACTCAGTCCGGTAATCTACCGGCTATCCAGTGGGATCACTTCACCCCTGATATGCTTATGAGGGGCGAAGAGACATGCTACCGTATTGGCCCTGCTTCTGTAAGAACGAGAGACCTTGTTCTTAGCATTCCATGGATTCACCGTGCGGGTTGGTCCATATCGTGACACAAGGGGGAACACCTCGACGGCGCCAACGTCTGAGACTTGTGACCCTTTGTAGTATTATGATATTTACTATATAGGTATAGGATATTGTGGTACTTAATGCAAATTTTACGAACATCCATTGCAAAGATTTTTTTTCATGATTGATCTTTTCATGAGTAGGTACACATCAGAACTGGTAGTCATGGCAGTAGAACATGATAGTACCATGGAAGGTACCAGGGTTAAACGCTTACAAAGATTCGTCCAACTGGTAGAACTTAGAGGCAGTCACTACATGAAAGATTGAAGAAAATGCCGTAATGTGATACAGTTATTTTTTATACATTTACCAAATATTAATTAACCTTAGGAAATTTACCTCATGAACTAAATTGATAGCTTCATTTTCCTTGCACAGGATAAGGACACAGTGAGTGCGATTAATGCTTTTAAAGTCGGATCAGCAGCTGGTCTTGATGGTCTTTCTCCACAACACCTAAAAGACCTAACCTCTCACTGTGTGGGTGATGCAGGTAAGCACCTCATCGGTTGTTTAACAAAATTAGTAAACCTCATGCTCTCTGGTAACATTAACCCTGAGATCGCTCCTGTTATCTATGGAGCTAATCTCATTGCTCTCACTAAAAAAGACGGAGGAGTCCGTCCTATTGCTGTTGGGTCCACTTTTAGGCGTTTAGCATCCAAAATTTCTGTCCGATACATCTTGTCAAAATTACATCATAAATTTGAAACGACTCAATTAGGGTTTGGTACCAAAGGTGGGTGTGAGGCGGCGGTCCACGCCTTACGCACCTACCTTAATAAAGGTGAGTGTGAGGTTTTGCTAAAAATTGATGTGAAAAATGCTTTTAATTCGGTAAACCGTGACATCCTGCTGTCAGAAATTAGAAGCAATGTTCCTGAAATTTATAACTATTTACTTAACTGTTATCACGAACCTTCCAAATTAATGTATAAATGCAACGAACTTTCTTCTGAAGTCGGTTGCCAGCAGGGTGATCCCCTCGGACCAGCCATTTTCAGCCTAGCCATTAACCCCATCATCCAAAATTTAAAGTCAAAATTTAACGTCTGGTATTTAGATGACGGGACTCTTGGAGGTGATGCAGATTCTGTTCTGTCAGATCTTATAGAAATTAAAAATAAATTTCATTTAATTGGTTTGGAATTAAATTTTAATAAGTGTGAATTATTTTTTCATAATAATCACATCAATTCGGAACTCGTTGAAAAATTCAATTCCCTATGTCCGAATATTAAAATTGTTAGCAGAGAGAATCTTTACCTCCTAGGGTCCCCTATATTTGAAGATGCTATTCCCGAATTAATAGCACAAAAAATTTCAAAATTTGAATCCAATGTAGATCGGCTACATTCTATTAGTTCACATTACGCAATCACAATTCTGAAATTTTGTATGTTTGTTCCCAAATCTATTTATTTGCTTCGCTGTTGTCCTTTTTGGAAACATCAAAGTCATTTATTTTCTATTGATTCGTTAATCAAATCTTCTTTGGAATCAATTCTCAATATACAACTGAGCGAACAATCTTGGTCCCAGGCATCTCTTCCCATTAAATATAGTGGGCTAGGGATCCGCAAAATTTCTAGTGTGGCTTTGCCAGCCTTTTTGTCATCTGTACATGCCACGTCGAGTCTCGTAGGTAAAATTCTGACGAATTGTCTTACAGACTATGAGACGACTGGCCTTACAGATGCCAAGAATGCTTGGCTAATGGCTTGTCCGGGTCAAAATTTACCCACCCATCCAAATTTACAACGGAGCTGGGACCACGCTATGTCAAAATTAACCTTTGACTCCTTTTTAAATGCTAGTCTAGGCCCGGATCGGGCCAGATTATTAGCGCTCAGTAGAAAGGAATCCGGTGATTGGTTGAAAGCTTTCCCTATAGCCAACACCGGAACTTTTTTGGAACCGGACATCCTAAGAATTTCAGTTGGTTTGAGACTTGGCGTCACGCTTTGCGCTTCACATCGATGCCCCTGCGGTTTTAACGTTGACACTTTGGGGCATCATGGTCTTTCATGTTTAAAGAGCGCAGGCCGCTTCTCACGCCACGCTGCGCTGAATGACATCATCCGCCGTGCTCTTGCCACCGCCAATGTGCCTGCGCTCTTAGAGCCAAACGGCGTTTTCAGGGACGATGGCAAGAGACCGGATGGTATAACTTTGATACCGTGGGAGATGGGTCGGGTCCTGGTGTGGGATGCAACTTGTGTTGACACTCTAGCCCCGTCCCATCTTCCTAAAACAAAATTAAAAGCCAGTGCAGCAGCGGAAGCGGCTGAAAATATTAAAATTAATAAATATAAGGGTCTCGACTCATCGTATCGTTTTTGTCCAGTCGGTGTCGAGACCCTAGGTCCATGGGGTCCCAATGCGCAAAAATTTTTCAAGAATTTGAAAAAGCGCCTTGTGGAGTCAACTGGTGACCCAAGGGCTGGCAGTTTTCTCGCTCAACGAATAGGTATTGCTATTCAAAGGGGGAATGCTGCTAGTCTTTTGGGCACAATGCCACGGGGGCCTTATTTAGGTTTAGTTTAGATAGTAATAGTGTAAATATAGATATGTAATATTTATGTTTCTCTGTAATTTTTAACAATAAATGTATTTTCCTTGTTATTAGTGTACCTACATAGTCCATATTTCTACATATTGACAGATCAAGGAATTAAATAGTTAGATACACAGGTATTGTATTATCAAAGATTATTAACAATTTCATCACAGAAACAGGATGATATAACACAACTACACAATGAACTGCCATACAAAGAAATATTTGAATACCAAGTAGCACATAATCCCGCCGATGCCAGATGTATCGGATATGCGCAGGCGTCGATGGCAGGCCGTCAGATGCAAGGACCGATAAAATGTCTGTCGGTTCTAGCGGATAACTTGAATTGTTTTATCTGTGGCTCTGTGTAATTGAATTGAGGATTGTTTTCGAATCTCGTTGTGTATTTTCTGCATTTCTTAATTGAACTGGGTACCACAAGAAGCTTTGATTTGGACTTTTTCAGTGCCTACTACAGTGGCGGGGCAAGACCTAAATTTGGTATGGGCAAGAGAGATTTCGCGAGGCCTCTTTCTGTGGCGTCTTATTACAGGTCAGTAGGCGCCAATAATAATAGTATCGCCACACAGTGGTCTGAAAATCGAGCTCCCCTTTCATAGAAAGTCAATGTGGGATATTCATAAAAACAAAATATGGAACGTGTCAGGTATATATTCCTTTAATGCATATTGTTTAATAAATTCCCGTAATTGATAATGATAACGAACCTCTGTTATCATTAGGTATAATAAAAATCATTAACACCCGCTGAGCTAATGAGGTTACAACTGAAAAAAGTTATTTGTATATTTAAGGCAGATATTAGTTGCAGTGCCCTAATTAGTATTCGTAAAAAACTAATTTCTAAAGTTAACTTATTTTTTGACTTAAGGTAATTGGATTTATTATAACAATTATTATAACATTAGGCGCGTATTTATTATAAATATTTTATTCCAAATTTCTTACCAAATTAATTAAAATGCGGCACATACTTAAAAAATTCAATACAGAAAATTCGAAATTTCAAAAAAATCCTACGTGTGTAGCTGCACCTAAAGGTACACGAGTGGTATGTCAAAGCAATCGCCTTAAGAGCGGCAATAGATCGTATAAGTACCAGCCTTTCAGTTTCATTCAGTCGCAAGAAAATGTACTTTATGTAATTTCTCCCATACAAAAAAAAACTAAATATTTTTTTTCTCAGGCGTGGAGTAACTTAAATCATTCATACTACAATATGCATTAAAGGAATGTATACCTGATACGTTCCATATTTTGGTTATATGAATATCCCACATTGACTTTCTATGAAAGGGGAGCTCGATTTTCAGACCACTGTGCGCCATAAGGAAATAAAAAATTTAAACCACAGAGGTTTACGTCAAATGTAGACTCGACCGACTCGGATAGGTTAGGTTAGAAGGTTATTTTTTTTGTTTTGTTAGTTCCCAAAATGGATTTATAATTTAAATAATAATTCGGGGGAAAATGCGAACAATTTGTTCCCAGTTTCCCCCGATTATGAATTCGGGGGATAGCATTCGGGGGAAACTGGGAATAGACCAAAAATACTATACAATACTAAAATGTTGCTAAAAAAAGTAGAAAAAAATTATAGTCGTCTACTTACAAGTATCTCTCAAAAACTCCCGATCCCGTATGCTAGTCATATCATTTTTGATGTGGGTAGGACGGTACTAAGCTGAAATGTAGTTTATTAACAATTATAACTATAAAAAAAGGAATTAGACATATTTTCATAAAGAAAATAAGAAAAATTATATTATGTCATAGAGCTCCCAGAGCGGTGCCTAGGGATACCTAAAATGTTCGGCAGATATTTTGCTAACAACCCAATAAAAGTAACTATTAGCGTTAAAATAAGAAAACACGAAAAAATCGCAAGCTATCCCTTTTTAGGGTTTCGTAGCCAAATGGCAAAAACGGAACCCTTATAGATTCGTCATGTCTGTCTGTCTGTCTGTCCGTCCGTGTGTCACAGCCACTTTTCTCCGAAACTATAAGGTCTATGCTTTTGAAACTTGGTAGCTAAATGTATTCAGTGAACCGCATTAAGATTCTTATATAACACTAGAAAAAAAGCAGTAAATTTTGGGGGTCCTCATACTCAGAACTGAAACTCAATTTTTTTTTCATCAAGCCCATACGTGTGGGGTATCTATAGATAGGTCTTTAAAAATGCTATTGAGGTTCCTAAAATCATTTTTTTCTAAAGTGAATAGTTTGAGCAAGAGACACTTCCAAAGTGGAAAAATGTGTGTCCTCCCCCCCCCCCCCTCTAACTTCTAAACTAAGAGAATGATAAATCTAATAAAATATATATTATATACATTGCTATAAAAACTACCAACGAAAATTAGTTTGACCGAGATAGAGCTGGTAGTTTTTTTAATACGTCATAAACCGCAATTTTCGGTTACAAAAATCACTACCACTGCGAACGTGTTAAAACATCAAACAAAGTTACAACGGACTTTTCTATTATGTTACTTGCTGCAACGAAACCCTTCATGGGCGAGTCCAACTCGCACTTGGCCGGTTTTTTTTAATATACTTCTCCATACATTGAAATCTGTTTTTGTTGAATATTTTTTAAAATTGAAGTCTAATCAAAATTGTGTCTGTATGTTTTCGACTACAATTATTAAGATAAACACATTGGCATCATTAGTTTTTGTAAAATCAGTAAAAAGTTTTCCAAGATTCCTATGTCCGCCGATTTGTATGAATCGATACCTACATAATTTTCACAGCAAATCAATTTATATCTTTTTTTATTTTATTCTCGCTTTGAACGAGGCCCCTTGTGCCGCGAGGCCGTGGGCGGTGGCCCACGTCGCCCACGCCTGACGCCGGCACAGCCTACCAAAAGGAGCTTCGATTTGAAATTATTGCTGTAATGGATTTTTTGTAGCCAACCCTCTAAGCCTGTGATGAGTACTTAAACCAAAAGTTTTCTCCATCAGCCAGTAAAGAGAGGTAGTCATTAAGCAGCAGAGACATTGCCTTAAAAAACGCATTATAGGTATGCGGGTCAAGAAGCAAAACCACAAACATAAAAAAAACTGCAAAGCATGGCATGCCTGTTAGCTGGATCCGAAAATGTAATGGTATTGACTTTCCAAGTTTGAATTTCAATAAAGAAACTGGACCATGATCTCTGTATCTATTATTGTCTAATTAAAGAAAATTATTCTTTTTATCAATTTTCCGAAACTTCAGACATTTGTGTTTTACTGGCGCCTAAATATATCTCACGCAATTACGAACTTAAAATAATACGATACGGTTTCTGAACGGTCCTAAAAAGGGTATGGGTGTAGCATATTGATTGTGGCTTATTGTTCGCTGTAAAACAAAAATAAAATTTAAATATTTTCGAGACACTTTCACGTAACATCAACCTAGCTCATTTCCTTGTGCTGTAGATTCTTGACAACTGAGAAATATAACTTACTTCTAATAATATTATAATCATACAACCTATGGTTTGTTGTTATTGATAAATAGCATCCAGACACAGAATAAATCAAACTTGTGACGAAGCTTGATTTATTTTATGTAGCACAAAGAGATATGTCCTGAATGGGAATTGCGCCCACAGCCCCCGGTTTTATAGACAGTTACCGCGCGTATTATGTACCTACCTACTTGTAATATCGTATTTGCAACGTTTGCTGTGATTTGACGGAAATGTGTAGAGAATCGCGTACCTACAGGTATTAAGTGAGAAATGTATTGTTATTTTAAAATCTAAACGAGTAATCGGTTGGAGTAGTATTAATCAAAAATCTTCAAAATTCGCGTTATAGAATATGTCAGGTAAACTATCATGATGGTTAAAAACGTGGGTAATGCCAATTGAAAAATATAATGCCATTTGGCAATCAAGATAGTAGTGCTGGGCGTTACAACTGTCGACTTACGTCAAAATAACGATTAGATGAATGAAAATATTTATCCTAGGAATGCTACCAACGTTTAATCAGTCACAAACCGTTCGCTAAAAGAGACCAATACCTTAAATACTTCAAATCAAAAACCCACATAACACTTTAGTCGACCTTAATCAAAGCGATCAGTAATCCCCAGCGTGTCGGACACGGAAATCACCAAAACTAACAAAAACATTTTATTTTACATTAATTGGGTATTTAGAATTAACCGCCATTTCGTGATTACCGCGTGGCGCGTGTAATGGCCGCGGTACGTTTGTAGTCGTTTTGAATCGTGGATCTGGGGCCTTTTTTTTGTAGTTTTATTATTTGTATGTCATTAGTTGCTCTTTAGGGTTCCGTACCCAAAAGGTAAAAATGGGACCCTATTCATGAGACTTCGCTGTCCGTCTGTCTGCCTGTTTGTCTGTCTTACTGTCTATCCTTTACGAAGCTGTATCTCAGAATACGTGATAGTTAGAGGGCTAAAATTTGATATATGTTGCCGCTGTAACAACAAATTTAGTATTTGTTGTTACAGCGGCAACTATATCTGTTCAGAAAGAGGTCCCCCCTTAAGGTGGATTCCTATACAACAAACGTGTTTTTACATTATGAACACTTCCTCACTTGTACTATTCCACAACTTTTATTTCAATTTTAATAATACCTGACCGGTTTCGCTAATTATAGAGACTTCTATATAAACAGAGGTTTTAGATTGAGGTCTTTGTTTCAAAGGTGTTATTTTTGCCGTTTTTTGGTACGGAACCCTCCATGTGCGAGTCTGACTCACTCTTGGAATGTTTTTATGTATTGACACCGATGTAGGTCCCTGTTTATTTGTTTTAGGTGTTATCTTGTTGTTTCATTTGACCTGCTAGATGGTAATGTTTTTCAAATTCAAATCTTTATTTTTACGAGTGTATGGGAGAATGTTTGTATGTCCGTTCCATTTTTGTCTTGAACGTTTCGACACAGATTTGAAGTGCAAGTTATCATTCGATTGATATTTGGTAGCAAAAGTCTGCTGGGAAGCCATAAGCCATCCTTCCAAGGGCTTACCCGGGACTCCCGGCCGTAGACAGTTGGCATTATGTGGTTTTAGTCGGTAGGAGTCCGGCATAGCATCCATGCAGGATTTCCACACGTAAAAAAAGATTTATATTTCCGCCATAGCTCTTCTTTACCACCTTAATGTTATAAAATATGGCTATGCCATAACCAAGCGTTTAATAAATGCATCGCAAATGATCTTGGTGCGACTACCTATCTATTTCAAGCGCGCATGCGCGAAACTGCAATTATGTGTAATATCGCGCCGCTTGCCCTAGGGGTACAGGCAGAACTGATAGTAAAAGCTAGAAAACCAGTAAGCAATACGTACAAATTTTGTAAGGCGATGCTGGTCTGACATTTTTTTTTCTCTACAAGATGAATTACCCAAGAAAAATAAATCACCTTAGTGTTCAATATCGGCTACATTTCAAATTTAAGCTTTTGTGCTTCAAATTCGACAGCAGGTAGTTTCTATTCATTTTTCGTGGATTGAACGTTCTATTTTTCAATCTATTGTGTCTAAATAATGGAATCGGGCGTTGCTAGCATATTATTACATCGACGAACTATGAAATAAAGTAGGCAAGGAGACACCCTCCTACAAAAATCAGGACACTACTTTTTTTTAAGTGTGAAAAGCTGGATTCGAAAAAACACACGATGCCTTCAACTGTCTACGACAGGGAGTCTCGGGTACATACATACATATAGTCACGCCTTTATCCCCGAAGGAGTAGGCAGAGGCATAGTATACGCCCACACTTCACCTTATAGTTTTATGTTCCATGGTGAGCCTATCGCCGTGTTGAAATGGACAGACGCAGATCGCCGCGACCCGCAGTTGAAATTTTTCAAGCCGCCCAAAAGGTCTTCAACTAGGCTTAACGATTGTCATTTTACTGACAACAGAGTTTCATTTCAAGTTTTCCTTCTTTACGCAATGGATCTTTTTGCGAAAGTGATCCCTTAGCCGCACTCTTACGACACCCTCGGGATCGGGTAAGCCCTCGGAAGAATGTCCCAGGTTATCAAAACACACCTTCTATTAGTCAATCTAAATACAAGTTATTTATGTACTGGAAATCTTTTCTCAAAACATATATCAACAGCAAGTTAATAGGTATATGAGGCAGAGGCATTTAATTTACCAATTTGTATGTTAATTGCGCGGTGCTGATACAGTTTAATTTTATTTATAGGGCCGTCGTCGAACTTCATATGTATGTAGTTTATTTTGAAGCCCACAGTCAGGTTTTTAAATAGATATTATCATTTTTGACCTTCTCTTTTTGCCGAGTCTAAAACTTATACATTAATTCGTTCATGCGACAGGTGGGCTAGTAAACTTTTGGCGCTCTAGACATCACGGTTATTTGTCATATCTACTGCCTCTTACTGTCTCCACCGCCTCTTTCTGTGAGCAGGTCATGCTTGTGAAAGGGACGTCGGGGAGGGAGCGGAAGAGAACTCTCCCACCCGAGTTCCGAAGTCAGTGTCTTAGCCCAAGACTACTGGCCTCCATGACCGGGGGCCTGAGGACGGTGAGGGGGCTGCTCACCGTCCTTACAGAAGCAGGCCCTAGACGACAGCGTGACGTGAGAGATTCACGCACGCCCGTAAGAAGCGGGATGACACACGAACAACCCCTAATGACGCGGGATAGCACCCGAAACCCCCCTAGGTCAGGCTGTAGTGGTAGCCGTAGGTCTGTTGGGAGTCCTGGGGTATCCTTCCGAGGGCTTACCCGGGGCTCCCAACCGTAAGCTATTAGGTAGGATATGTGTGGTTTTTAGTCGGTAGGAGTCCTGCATAGCATCCCTGTAGGATTTTCCTCACATTAAGAAAAACGATGATTTGTCATAAAGCATGATCCCATAAAGAGTAGAAATCTTACTAAAAAGTAAAAGTAGAAAAAGGGATCTTTAGAACAATCGATAGTTGAGTCGATAACTGATTCAAATGTATAAATGACATACTTATTTTGGAGATCTGCCCCCTTTAGAAAATAGTCTTGATAAGATATCCACCTCAAAAATCCTTGAAAATATAAACCAACACATTTTTTATCGGCCCGTAATCGTTTTTAATTGAATTATTAGCCTCATTCTCTTTCCGGTGTCAAACTATTAACATTATAATGCATGACTGGCCACATTTGACACAGTCTCTCTTTATTGTGTGTTATTAAGTAATTGAGATAAGATTATGGGTTCGGTTCCCGGGTTATTACAGCGGTAATGAGTTATTATTACGACATGCTTTGGAATTTCGAGTACATAGTTGTAATACTGTTTTTTACTCTTCATAGACTTGAGTCGTATGATCAGGCTGATTGCTCTGCTTTTACTATACCTGTACAACTCATCGTACTCTACGATCGTACTGAACTCCACGCGGGCGGAGCCGCCATCATCCTGTAGTGATGTAATTGAGGCACTATTTGATGCAGTCAGCACTTCAGCAGTTCCGAGCATAAACGCGTTTCACCATGTCCGCTGTCATCGACTGCACGTGCGCACACATGTCATCAATATTTCACAAAAGGCATTGACTAACAAACTTCTCTTTTAATATGTATTTATTCGATTACAGCTTTGTATTGCGACTTTTATATACAGGGTGTGGCGTAAATAGTGGTCCAACCGTCAGGGTGTGATAGACCAGGTGCCCCACTATAACATAGTTACTACAATATCATCCAAATTTACCCAAGGGTCTCAGAAAAAAATAACTTTTTTTGTAAAATCGTCCCTTTTTTGTAAAGTTGCCTGTAGATTATAGGAAAACCGCTATTTCTGATTTCTGTTTTTTCTCTCTTAAAGCTAAATACATAAGCTATCAAAAAATAATATTGTTAATAGAATTCCACAACAAACGTTTGAAATAAATAAAGGGTGTTTTTTTAGAAGTATAGAACTTTGAAATGGAATAAAACAAAGGGAATTTTTTTTATTGATATGAAATTGACTTTATTCGAAAGACAATTTTCTGGCATTATAATTTAAATATGATTTCTGGCATATGACCGCCACGGCTGGCTCAGACGTAGTCTAATCCAAAGGTCCAATTTTCGATGACTTTCTCCAACATTTGTGGCCATATATCGGCAATAACGCGGCGAATGTTGTCCTCCAAGTGGTCAATCGTTTCAGGCTTATCGGCTTAGACTAGCGATTTCACATATCCCCACAGAAAATAGTCAAGTGGCGTTACATCGCACGATCCTGTAGGCCAATCCACGGTACCAAAATGTGAAACTATGCGGTTACCAAAGGTTTCCTTCAATAAATCAATTGTGACACGAGCAGTGTGACATTTTGCGCCGTCTTGTTAAAACCACAACACCTGCACATCATGGTTGTTCAATTGATGAACGAAAAAGTCAGTAATCATCGCTCTATAGCGGTCACCATTGACTGTAACATTCTGGTCAGCATCGTTTTTAAAGAAGTACGGACCAATTATTCCACCAGCCCATAAAGCACACCACACAGTCAGTTTTTCTGGATGTAACGGTGTCTCAACATACGCTTGAGGATTATCATCACCCCAAATACGGCAATTTTGTTTATTGACGTATCCATTCAACCAAAAGTGGGCATCATCGCTAAACAAAATTTGCTTATGAAAATCGCGGTACGTTTTTCGGACAGAACTATGATTTTCAAAATAAATTTGCACAATTTGGAAGCGTTGTTCCGGCGTCAGTCTATTCATGTTGAAATGCCAAACCAAACTAAACATAAATCACTTGACTGTTGACAAAATTACTGCCAGTTAAAAAAGTGGTGGGAACTTAAAGTTCTATACCTCTAAAAAAAAACACCCGTTATAAGTTCATCTCAATTTTCTCTCTAATTTTCAGGTATCATGAAAATTGTTCAACGTTTTTTATTAAAAATATGTACTACACTGATGCTACCCAAACGTTTAAAAATATGCTTATGTTATACTGATTTCAAAATGATACCATGTAAGGATTTCGCATAAACAGAAACTAGTAATTTTTACTGTTAAAGTTCGAAACGGGTTAAGAAAAATTACCAAAATCAACTTACATACTGTTTACGATATACTTACTTATAATGTTTTTTTTCATAGTAATAGTTCATAGTCGACATTATTATTATTTATTTAAAAAAAAAAAAAAAAAAAAAAAAAAAATTATTTAAAATCTTATAACCTAGATAGCGCCCGCGGCTCCGCCCGCGTGGGATTTTGTAACTATTCTCGCTTTTATTTATTTTCTATCTGAAATTCTGTTCCCATTCCATGACAAATTCCTAGCGCGTGGAACTGCGGGCGCCATCACGGTTATGATTTTTTTAAACTATCGCAGTTTTTAACACTTCACGCGAAATACTATTTACTTACATTCACCGACGTTTCGGGCGTTCAACCGCGACCTTGATGTTGCCTGCGGTTTCACCCGCGATGAATTTTGTTACTATTCCCACTTCCGGTGGGATCATAAAAGCGAGAATAGTTACAAAATCCCACGCGGATTTTGTAACTAAAGCCTGTAAGAAAAGCCTATAGGGGTCAAATTCGGAAGTCGAATAAGTCGATTATGAAGACACCATCAGATATAAGACAGCTAAAATAGGTACCTATTCAAAGATCCGCATCTATTCTCTCACGAGATGTTTTCTTTGTCGACTGTCCTTTTGGCAGAGAGGCATTTTTTTTTGTTTAACGTGAGGGAAAATCCTCATGGATGTTATGCCGGACTCCTACCGACTAAAAAACCTCACGTCACGCCCAACAGCCTGTGGTTGGGAGCCCCGGGGAAGCCCTCGGAAGGATGTCCCAGAACTCCCAACAGACCCACGGCCGCCACTGCGGCCTCGCCCAGGGGGTGGTTCGGGTGCAATCCCGCGTCTTTGGGGGGTTTCGGGTGTGATCCCGCTTCTAATGGGGGGCGTGCGTGAATTGCTCACGTCACGCTGCCGTCATGGGCCTGCTTCTGTAAGGACGGTGAGCCACCCTCTCACTCACCGTCCTCAGGCCCCCGGTCATGGTGGCCGATAGTCCTCGGCGAAGACACGTCGGCGGCGCCAAGGCCGCCTACTACGGAACTTGGGTGGGAGAGTTCTCTCCCGTACCTGTCCCTCCGCCTCCTTCACGAGCATGACCTGCTCGCAGAAAGAGGCGGCGCAGTCCCACTTACTCCCGCTGGAGAGCATGGCTCGCACCATGGTCTCGAGCGAGAGAGTGTCCACGTCCAGGTCCAGACCCACCACGAGGACCTGACCACGCCATGCACTCCACCAGCGTGTGGAGCGCCGTGTCATCGCTGCGATCCTCGCAGTGCTGACACTCGGCCGTGGTTGGCAGAGAGGCTTTCTACCTTGACTTTCCTGAGGCTCATCGCCATTTCAGAAGTTATCTACTCCATCGATCATCAGAAAAATTACTTTCGAATAAATCTTGTAGTTGATTTCTGTATCTTACGATCTTGATGATCGTTTTGCAGAGGCCGGTTCTCCTGTGGTTTAACTGCTGAAACACCTGCTTTTTGGTTTTTGATCAGGTATAAACGACATCAACCAGTCCTGAACGCTTTCTTGTTCGTTAAACTTGAAAACGTAGACAAAAGTTGACTTGTCTTTTGTCTCATCTTTTGCCATTTCTAAATATGAGACAAATGGTACTCCGAATACCCGTGTAAGAAGTTTTATTTTAAAAGCAATAAGAAATTACCCTATGAACACGTCTGGTACAACTAGTGTGATACATCACATAACGAAACACCTTTATTTACAGGTAACAATATAATTCATGAACTAAATTAAAACAAAATATTTATAGAAAAAAATAACTACGTATAATACTCAAAATGATCGCGTAAACAGTGTAAAAACAAATTTTTCTACTCTATTGCTATACTATAATAATAAAATGATAGAAATGTCAAAACTGTACATTGGAAATATTTAAAAAAAAAACTCGCTGGGTGATCAACATAAGATACTGAAGCCGAAAATATAGTTAGAAAAATTTTTGCCTCTTTGTCTGTTTGCTTTGCTTTGTCCGGAAGGATCTCGAAAAGTACTGAACAGATTTGATTCAAATTCTGCACACATATTAACTAGGGGTAGGGTCTTCATATAGGCTATATATTATTACGCTATATATCCTAGGGGCTAAGCAGAGAGCAATCAAATTGGCATTATCACATAATTTTCACGTGTACTAAGTCGCGAGCAACAGCTAGTAATAAATAAAGCCATAGTTAAACATTTGTAGAGTAAAAAGACTAAAACGTTGCAACAAAAGACCATTGTACTAGGCACTAGGCATTAAAAATAATTATCCCCTCGGGGCTAACAGTCATTAACATAGAACGCAACGCGATGAAAGCTCACAGTGTTATATTTTATCGTTTTATTTGAAGCGAGTTTATAAAATTATCTTTTTATGTAAACTTGCTACAAATAAAAATAATAAAATAAAATTTGAGAAAATACTAAAGTTTGCATTGCTATTGTATTTATTCGGTGGAGTTTACACCACTTTTGTTACCGACGACAGAGACAAAATATCAAAAAGTAATTACAGCCAAAATTCAAATTCAAAATTCATTTATTTACTTAGGCATATATACAGATGCACTCGTCAACGTCACTTATATAAATCAAAGAGTTACCACCAGTTCACAACGAGCCCGAATTTTTAATAAATCCAGGGATTTGGAGTCTAAAAGGTGATTTTGAAGCTAAAAATTACTACCTATTTGGAATAATGGCTGAAAGCAGGCTTCAAGTGCTGAAACAAGAGATTCTCATGGAAGCGTGAATAACATTCCGTTGATGATGAAGGCCTGACATCATTCTAAGATGATAGATGTATTGGTAAAGTGTGCAAAGGATATAAGTATCCAATGCCGCCGAATAAGGAATGTTTTTTAGAAAATTTTATATATTTTAGAAAATTAGCTGTGGTTATGAAATGAGTGTAATTGTCTAACCATACTAAAACCTCTTAAAAATTCTTATCCCTACTAATATTACAAATATTGATAGTAACTGTTTGTTAGTTACGCTTTCACGCCTAAACCGCTGAAGCGATTTAGATGAAACTACGTATAGAGTGTTTGAATTCCTGAGAAGAACATAGGCTACTTGTTAACGGACTACGCAAATAGAGGGTAGGTAATGATTTTACACGATAACGACTTCTACGGGAACGAAGCCGCGGGGAACCGCTAGTCTATACTAATATTATAAAGAGGAAAGATTTGTTCTTATGTTTGTTTGTTTGTTTGTAACGAATAGGCTCCGGAACCACTGGACCGATTTGAAAAATTATTTCACTGCTGGGAAGCTACACTCTTTGCGGTGAACATAGGCTATATTTTATTGGGGAACGGGAACTACGCGGGTGAAACCGCGTGACGTCCGCTAGTATAGAATATTTTCTGAAATAATCGTTTATTCTGGCCACCGTACATATGCAAACGACACAACAGAACATCTGCAACGATATTGAGATCACATGACGACAAGCTTGAACTAAAGTTCCGCCTATAGAAAATTAATACATTCCTGTCTCGACTCGAACAGCGGTCATCGGGAAACGTCTCGAGAAGAGCTTTAATAAGCCATAACTTATGTGGCACAAGCTACAAGTGAGAGCGGTTGGTCATATTTGTATAGGTTACAATTTTGGCAAATTTTGTTGAAGTAGCATTTGAGCCATCTACCGAAACTGAAAAATCTGAAAAATCCTTCACCTAAATGAACAACCCATCTGAAAAAAAAATTAACACATGAACATAGCAATCTGAAAGCTCTGTTCAACAACATATAAACTAATTGTGTTGTATTTAAAACTGGATAGAGTTGCTGTTGGATAGTTTTGACGATATTGAAAGCCGCTAGCCAGAATCACAGTCAGAAATACGAATAACATTGGCACTCGGTCAAGTTAGAGATCTAATAATACGCCTGTCATTACTTGTAATAAGCTATTCAAGCCTGCAAGGCAAACATACTTATTATACTTACATATACAATACATCCCGTCTTTGAAGGATAATCAAATCAGCATATATAGTAGACCACTGCTGGACGTAGGCATCTCCCAAATCGCCACAACACACGATCCAGCGCCTTCCGCATCCAGTCAGTACCTGCGATCTTTTTCAGGATTTTGCGATTTTTTTTTAAGGATAATATGAACTGTAAATCAAAAAGCAGATTTGTGTGAAAATAGAACCATTAAAATCGCCTTCCTCTTATAATTCACACCGTAACTATACACGTCTTGGATACTACGAACAAGAAAGTGTACCCTCCGGGTGAAATTAACTACGAAACTACAAACTGCAACTTTGTATCGTACCAGTTCATATACATTGCTCAGTACGAATTAATAAAGAGGTCGTAACTTCATACAATGCAAGTAATGGATACTTGATCCTGCAATTGCATCGTGACGAGCGGTCCTTGAGTTGTAATGGACAGCATTTCATGGAAGAAAAGTAAAACAATAGGCTGTGTGAGTACTTTTTTCTTTTAAAATGCTGATATTATGGTTAGCTTGGGAAGTTAGTAGGCCGATATATGAACCTTAGTGGTACACTATCCAGAATCGAAGTTGGAGATAGTTTACTTTCTAAAATAGGTAACAGCGCAAAGTTTGATGAAGCAGTTTTTATTATTATTTTGGATAGATCAATAACTCTTAATAAAGATGAGAAAGAGAAGAGAGACTCGAAGACATGACAGTACAGTGGGCAGTCTTATCGCTTACAGTTATCAATTTTGTTTACAAATTCAAACTTTATGATAGAACTAAAGAAAGACAACAGTAAAACTACCTATTGTCTAAAAAGCTATGTATGGACGTAACTTTTAAGACAGTACTGTCTTCGAAAGTCTTTTACGTCTATACATATGTTAATGTGAACGTTTATGCTCGTGGCAAAGCATTCCACAAGCGAACAGCTTTAACCATGAAAAATATCCCTTAAATTAAAAATTTTCTATTTTTTACCTTCTAACTAGGAATGACTCAGAAACGGGAATACGGGATACAGATACGGGATCTTATTAGCAAAATGAGGGTAGATACAGCCTTCTTCTTCGGTCAACCGTTTCCAGAACCATTATGACTTAATTATGATTTAAAAGCACATCGGTATGCGAGGCTTTTCAATAAATGCTACGGGGAATCAATTGTGTTTAATACGACAATGAGAGAGTCAATAATCTGGATCTCAATATGTCAACAGCCCAATTATTGTAGTCTTTGGTCACACACACACACACACGTATGGTCACGCCTTTATCCCCGAAGGGGTAGGCAGAGGCATATTATATGACCACATTTCACCTTTTTGTATAATTTATCCCACGTAATAGGTGGTGAGCCGTATTGCCTGCTGTTGAAAATAAAGCCTTCAACTTAGCTTAACGAATGCCATTTTACTGGCAACCGGGACCAACGGCTTAACGTGCCTTCCGAAGCACGGAAACGCTCAAATTAATGTCACAAAATGATCACATGGATGGTCACCCATCCATGGACCGGCCATAGTCAAAATTGCTTACTGCAGTGATCGTTTACAGAACACTGAGTCCGCGGGGCCACGAGCGCTTCGACGAGTCTTTTAAAACCGACCAAGTGCGAGTCGGAGTGCATGAAGGGTTCCGGACCAAAAATAAAAGCATAAATATCAGGTATGTTGAATAGGAGACCCTTAAATATTTATTTTACTCTGAGTTTTTTTTTCTTTTTTTATACTACTTAGGTGGCAGACAAGCTTACGGCCCACCGGAAGGTTGGTAACCGTAGCCTATAGACGTTTGCAACACCAGAGGCGCTACACACGCGCTGCCGACCCGGGCGCAGGTTGTGACGACCCACAGTTGAAATTTTTCAAGCCGCCCGTAAGGCCTTCAACTTGGCTTAACGACTGTCATTTTACCGACAACCGGGACCAACGGCTTATCGTGCCTTCCGAAGCACGGAAACGCTCGTAAATAAATGTCACAAAGTGGTCCACGTGGTGGTCACCCATCCATGTCCGGCCATAGTAAATGTTGCTTACTGCAGTGATCGTTTACAGAACACTGAGTCCGCGGGGCCACGAGCGCTTTAAAACGAGTTTAGAATTGGTTGTTATAACAGCAACAAATACGTGTAGATCTTTCAAAATTTCAACTGTTTAGCTATTGTGGTTTAGGAACTACAGTCTGGTGACAGACAGATGGACAGCGAAGTCTCACTAATCAAGTCTTGCTTTACCCCTTGCGTATGGAACCCCAAAAATGAAATAAAAAGAGTGTGTGCGTGTAACCTTTACGCACGATTGAAGTAAAACCATAGATTAAGAATTTTTCGCTAGTAAAACTTCTTTGCCATTGACGGCATCAAATGTTATATTAATAATTTAATATCATTCATTCGAATTTTGAATAGAAAATTTAAATTCAAAATTCAAATAGCGTTACTTCCGTCAGAAAAAATCTGAGTTACTGCCTAGTCGCGCCTAAAGAAGTTTTACTTCAAAAATATTGTTTTTTGTAGGTAAGGTAACTAAGTAGATAACATTTATGAATGTCAAGATTACGCTTTATACATTTACCACAAGACGCGCAAGGTAATAAATCATAATCATAAAACATTTTATTGTGGATCCTAAGTAAGTATAAGTACATGTAAGAACCTGGCAATAAACTTGATGTCACTCTTTTCTAATAGTTTGAATATTTCTTTCAATAATTGCAATAGTCCCAATAGGTAATACCTAGTTGGCCTATACCACAAGAGTACCTATAGAGCTATAACGCTCTCCAAGCAAAACATACCAAATTCATCTTCCCAATAACATTCGAGTCGCGAAATGGCGGGGTGCAGTGACACCGCACTGCGCGTTGACGAATTGCACGCGGTCATTGACCCTGCGCCCGCGCACGTCGCATGCCGTCCATTCAACATTCAATACCAATATCGGGGGCCATTATACTTATATGTCCGTATGTTTGTAAGAGCTTTCAATAATTCATAGTAAATGTCACATAGCGGGGTTTAATGTTTTAATTAATTGATGGCTGATAATACTGTAACGGCACTTACTTAGATCATAAAGGGGCCCGTCAAGATCTGTCCGAGCTGCTTATTCTGAATGTAAGTTAAGTGGATCTCAGCCTTGACGGTGGAATGAAAAAGATCATTATAAATACAACTGGAGCTTCCCATTATACATCCTCAGGTTATTCCTAGCTTACTTGGGGATCAGATAGCGTTGTGTGAAATGTCCGTGAATATTTATCTATTTATTTATCAGATAGAGAAGCGAGAATAGAATCAGAGTTTACTACTATGGTAGAATTGTGTAAAGACTACTCCTATGTATGACCCAAGATCCCATGTCAGCCGGTCAGCGTGCGTACGGGCAAGTACCTACGCTATCGAGAATTAAACTACTGCCCGTTCGCTCTAACTTTGCCGTTCGGCTCCATACTAAAGTCGAATTTTTGATTAGACGAAGTAAATTGACAGCAACTAATGTCACTTCTTCTTATAATGTTGCGTATTTTCTATGACGAAGTGACATTAGCTACTGTTAATTTACTTCGTCTAATTAACAATTCGGGTACACGCCTCTACGCCAGCGGCAAAGTTAGAGCGAACGGGTAGTATAATGTTTAGATCTTGCAGCTAATAATGTTATTTGGATGTTGGTTAGAAGTTTCATTGCTATTTTTCCTACTACAAACCTTCATTCCTCAAGTCCTTTTAATTTCCATCATCCGTACCAAAACCTTCACAACAATTTCATATGGACTTAGATCTTCAAAAGAGTTCTTGTTCCCCCTTAAACAACTATATTTCGTAATACTTACGAAGAACAGAACAGAACTTAACGCGGACGGAAACATTGGTCCCATTGGGCCCCATCTAGTATAAACACACCGGGGGCCAAATTAAACAGCATGGTTGGAACACCGAAGGATGTACTGTTCTTACAAACACCGGGCGTTTATAAAATAAACTGCAGCTTCGGGATTTCCTACATAGGCCAAACTAAGCGGACTATAGCTGAAAGGGTCAGAGAACATATCGCCGCTGTAAAGAACCGACAGACCAACAAATCGGCGATTGCAGAGCACATATTACAATCAGGCACTAACCACTGGATTGAATTTCACCGTCCTCAAGTCCTCTCCACTGACCGCCATTTCTATTCAAGAACAGTGTGTGAAGCAATCGAAATTAAATAACATCTTAATTTCAATAGAGAGGACGGTTACAAATTATCTGCGACGTGGAATCCAGTTATCAACATCACGCAATCTCGCTCTTTTGCACAGTCGAGTAGTGATCGGAATACGGACGGCTTCAAGAATAGGGACACTGTCAGCGTAGTGTGTACTAGTGCGTGGATGGACAATGCGAGGGTAAATTTGAACGATTCTATCTCGCAATCGGAGTGACACCGCCTCTTCAGTCTGCTTATGACCACGGCTGGTGCAACCCAAAGACTTCTATATAAACTGAGGTAGAGGCGCCGTACTCTAACAAACGAGATTTCAAAAGCAATCCTCAAATACACACATTAATAAAACTACACTCACTTATAAATATTTTTTACGTAATTGTCACCACGCACAATAGCAATATACGAATAGAAAAAGAGTAAAAGAGAAGGCGTATGGACTCCGATTGCAAGTCGAGCACCTACTTTCGAAGTTTTGACTCACAACAGTGCGAGCAACGCTGCTAATTAGCTCAGTTTATGGGTTTCAAAAATCGGTGCGTAGGGCATGTCTACCTCAGTTTATATAGAAGTCTTTGGTGCAACCCAGCCGAAACGTCAAGCCTCAATTATAAGGTATGATCGCGTTAATACCCGTTTTATATAGTTTCTTAATATCATGCAACGCGAAAGTTTAAAAGCCCATCTAGTATATTTCTATATTTTACGGCAATGAAAGCGCACGTTGTCGTGACTGGCCAATATAATAGTTACAAAAATCTCGCTGCAGGTAACCTGAGGACACAGCGCAGTGTCTCTATAAGGGTATAGCGTGCCTGGTTGGTACGTCAAATGCTTCTAGAGGTCCTATTTATGGCCCGACCTCACAACATGTTGCAAAGATAATTCTTTAACGACAAAGTAACAAATAACCAGCCCTCCTAGTGTTATATCTTTCTTACAGGTAAAATTAATTTTTATGTTATGAAACGAGTATTACAACAGTAAAAGAGTTTCTTTTACTGGTTTCGCATCCTATAGGAACTTATTTGGGGGATTTAAAGTAGTAGCTTATTGATTTATTCCCATAATCTATCCCTGTACCAAATTACAGCCAGATCTGTTAAGCAGAAAAGAGTAAAAAAATCCATAAATGCTAACTTACGCGTTTATAACACAGAGCAAGGCTGGTTTATAATATAAAGTCAGCAGTCACAGTTCTATGGTTTTTGACACTTTATAAATGACTAGCTGTCCCCCGCGGCTTCGACCGCGTAGAAGTCGTTATCGCGTAAGAGTCGTTATATCGTAAAATCATAACCCTCCTTTTGCGCAGTTGATTAAGAAGTAGCCTATGTCCTTCCCAGGGCCTCGAACTATCCCTATACCAAATTTCATCTCAATCGCTCCAGCCGTTTAGGCGTGAAAGCGTAACAGACAGACAGAGTTAGTTTCGCATTTATAATATTAGTAGTGATAGTAAAGATAAAAATGCGTGGGCTTAAGAGTCCGTCTGACGCAAAATAGACTATTACCTTGATCTAGATCTCAGGACTCGTGAGGTCTAATGAATTAAAATTTTAACACATACAACTTGAGTTCATGAACTAAAAACGCTATAGGCTAGAAACACAATTACTGATAAAATCCTCGATAGATTTTTATGTTGAAAATACCTCGATTTGGTGAGATTTTAAGCTAGATCTCATTAGTTTAAAGTTGTTTTTATAATCCTACTAATCCTACTTCCTACTATCCTACTATCCTACTAATATTATAAATGTGAAAGTTTGTGAAGATGTTTGGATGTTTAGATGTTTGTTACTCAATCACGCTCTAACGGCTGAATGGATCTGGCTGAAATTTGGTACAGGGATAGAGTATAATCTGGAATAACACATAGGCTACTTTTATCCCGGGAAAATGTTCCCACGGGAAGCGGGAACGGGAACGAAATTTCACGCGGCTTAGCCGCGCGCATCAGCTAGTATAAAATATTTATAAGGAAGACAATAGTAAAATCTTCAATTGCACTAGACCACTTTTTTCATAAAATAGAATAGAATAGAATAGAATAAACTTTATTGTACACCAATATAAAACATACAGAAATGAAAGACATTACAATTTTATAAATGTACAGAGGGCGGCCTTATCGCTAAAAAGCAATCTCTTACAGGCAACCTTTGGATGGAAAAGACTGTTAAGAATCACAGGATATAGGTGGTCATTAGTGTAAAGAGATCAGATGTAATTTACTAATACACGTCATTTTGAAAGTTTAAACGTTCCACGTCATCAACACATACATGTCAATAAAAATAAATAAAACATAATATACATACACAAATACATACATACACAAAATACATACATACACAACTACATACATACATAAGAACATATAAATATATACATATATATACAAATAGGTACGAGTACATTCATAGATTCTATAATGATAAATAATGTTCTTTAACTAGTCTTTTAAAAACGTTTAAAGATTGCGCACGCCTTATGTTTATGGGTAAGGCATTCCACAACCGTACAGCTTGTACTGTAAAGGATTTATCATAAAAAGATGTGGAATGTCTAGGAATTTCTAATTCCAGTGATACTGATGACCTTAGAGATCTCAAATGTGTGTCATTAAGATACTTAAAACGTTCTTTTAGATAAGCGGGAGTAAAGGGATTAAAGAGAGTGCTATAAAGCATAGAAAGAATATGAGTGTTCCGACGAAGACGAATTGGGAGCCACTCAAGCTGTATTCGAAACTGAGATACGTGATCATATTTGCGTAACCCAAATATAAACCTAATACAAAAGTTTTGGAGTCGCTCAAGTTTGTCTAGCTGCTCCTCAGTGATATCGAGATAGCTGACGTCTGCATAGTCGAGAACAGGAAGGAGAAGGGTTTCTGCAAGCGCCCTTTTGGTGGCAGTTGGCAGGAAGTTGCGTAATCTACGCAATGAGCCTGCAGAAGCAAAAAGCTTTCGGCTAACCTCTCTCATTTGGGGACGCCAAGATAGTGTCCTGTCAATCAAAATACCCAAGTCTTTTACCTCACTGCTAACTTGCAGGGTAACACCATCAAATTCGATCTTCGGAAGGGTTGTCCATTGCACTTTACTTATCATTTGTGAGCTACCGACCAAAATGACTTGAGTCTTAGAGGGGTTTACTTTTAAGCCATATTGTCTGCTCCATTGACTGATGTAAGCCAAATCAGTATTAAGTATTGTAAATGCAGTTGATAGTTCAGACCACGCGGCTTGGTTGTAAATTTGAAGATCATCTGCATAAAGGTGGTAGGATGAAAATAAATATTTCGTTCTCGAATTTATAAAAATAGTGAACAGCATAGGAGACAGCACGCCACCCTGCGGAACGCCGACAGAAGTACTACACCAAGTGGAAAAAATTTCTTCAACGCAAACTCGCTGCCGGCGTCCAAACAGGTAACTATGAAACCAATCAATCACTGGTGGAGATATGTTAAAGGAGCGTAACATACTAAGCAGAATATGGAAATCTACTGTATTGAAGGCGTTGGTAAAATCCAATAATGTGAGCACTGTGAGATTTCCCATCTCCATGCCTAGACGAATATCGTCAGTCACCTTAATCAATGCGCTGGTCGTACTGTGGCCTGACCGAAAGCCTGATTGAAAAGGATTTAGGAGGTTGTGTCTGTTTAGATAAGCATTTAATTGGGAGTGAACAAGCTTTTCTAGGACTTTGGAGAGGAACGGTAATATGGAAATAGGACGATATTCGGAGAAGGATGCTGGGTTTGATTTTTTAGGCAAAGGAATTATATGTGCGTCTTTCCAGGCTTTCGGAAACTCGGCGTAGGTGAGAGAGTGATTTAAAATGTGACATATAATTGAAAGTATTTCGTCAATGACAGGGAGTACCATTTTCCGGCTAATGTTGTCACCACCAATCGCATTGGAGCCTATCGACATTATACTCCTTTTAACATCACACGCAGATAATTGATCGAAATTGAACGGTGAGTGATCAAGAGTTGGAAGCGATGAAAGAAATTGCAGTGTATTGTCCCTATTAGACTGGTCTAATGTGGACGAAGATGAGAAATGATTGTTAAGTAAATCAATATCAAGTGAGTTTGATATCAGATTTTGACGTTGCTTTCCAACTCCTAATGTTCTGAGAAATCTCCAGACCTTGGCAGGATCTCCGTTCTCGACCGAATTATGAATTTATTTCGTTAAAAACGCACAAAAACCGATCGCATCTCTCTCTTTCTTGCGCGCTAAAATGTACATCTTCTTTTAACAATTTGGCGTCTGGTGGGCTCTTAAAAATAAAAGTTATGTACCTACTAGGCTAATTTTGTTCACAAAAAACGGGTAAGTGCGAGTTGGACTCGCTCATGAAGGGTTCCGTAGCAGCAAGTAACATAATATAAAAGTTGATGGTTTTAACACGTTTGCTGTGGTAGTGGTTTTTCTAGGCGAAAAAAAAACTACCGACTCGATCCCGTTCAAACCAATTTTCGTTAGTAGTTTTTATGGCAGTGTACCTCATATATTTTTTTTAGATTTATCATTCTCTTAGTTTAGAAGTTAGAGGGGGGGGGGGGGGGACACATATTTCCACTTTGGAAGTGTCTCTTGCGCAAACTATTCCCTTAAGAAAAAAATGCTGTTAGGAACCTCAATAGCATTTTTAAAGTCCTATCTATAGATAGCTGTATGGGTTTCATGAAAAAAATATTTTTTTTTTGAGTTTTAGTTCTGAGTAGGTACGGGGACCCCCAAAATTTACTACTTTTTCTCTAGTTTTATACAAAAATCTTAATCTCAAAATACATTTACATACCAAGTTTAAATAGCATAGGCCTTATAGTTTTGGAGAAAAGTGGCTGTGACACACGGACGGACAGACAGACAGACAGACATGACGAATCTATAAGGGTTCCGTTTTTGCCATTTGGCTACGGAACCCTAAAAAGGATGAAATGAATTAATGAAAACGCGCGTGCATAAAACTCATCATACATCAACACTACACCTCTGTAGTTATTAAATGATTTGTAATTAATTAATTACCTACTGAAAGTTAAAAGAGTGGCCGGAGTTTTATTGCCAGGTTCTTTTTTCTCCAGCTCTACCTATTGCGTTGCGAATCTGGCAGTAAATGTAAATGTAGAAGCAATCATTTGAATGTTCATAAGCGTTACATTGTGACCTATATAAATGAAGATTTTTCATTTTCATTTTTTATTCATTAGAAAGGAACGCAGAGTACATTTGACACTGTGTCGTCGCCTATACTGCTGACAAAAATGGAACGCCTCTTTGGAATTAGAGGCTTTGCGTTGGAATGGTTCAGAAGTTATTTGTCGGGTAGACGGCAGTGTGTGAGGGTGGGTGGCTGTGAAAGTGGACTGCAGTTTGTAAATTTTGGGGTACCTCAGGGCAGTGTGCTCGGACCGACTCTGTTCATCATGTATATTAACAGCATACATGATAGTCTAAATGCGGAAATAATCTGTTACGCGGACGATACCGCTATTGTATTTGGGGGCGACACCTGGTCTGAGGTTTGTGAGTCTGCTTAGACTGGAATGAGGCACGTAACTACTTGGTTGGAACACAATTTACTGACTCTTAATGCCAAAAAAACAAAATATCTATGTTTTCACAAAACTGCTCGATCAGCTCCTGAAAACGAAACTGATATCAGGATACACGGTTGCGCCGATCGGAGTATTCCGTGCACATGTCAGGAGCTGACAAGAGCCGACTCGCTAAAGTATCTTGGCGTAATTATTGACGAGAATCTTAACTTCAATGCTCACATAGCATCCCTCTCAACACGTGTACGTAAGTCGGCGAACATTTTGAAGTTGCTTCGTTCCTCAGCGGCGAATAGCACTCTTGAAACGGTTTATTACGCTTTGAGCCAGTCATTGATCAGTTACTGTTTGACCTGCTGGGGAAATGCTAATAAGACTGTTATGCTTCAAGTTGAGAGAGCACAACGGGCTGTGCTTAAAACCATGTATAACAAGCCGTATAGATACTCTACAACATTGCTGTACAGAGACTGTCGGATGCTTAATGTGAGGCAGTTGTTTATTCTTAAATCTATTTCAAAGACTCATAAAAATATCATAAATTCCACTGATTACCAGAAGCTTCTCCAGCGCCGTGTTTATAGAATTCCATTACCTTCAATTAGTACCAAATTTGCTAGACGTTTCAGTCCATATTTAAGATAATTATATTTATAATAAAATAGTAGGTGCCTGTACTATTAAGCCAGATTAAGCGCTCCTCTGTAAGGGAAGCTAGGGCAGTAGTTACGGAATGGCTCCAATCACTGACCTATAATTGTACTGAGGATATCTTTGTACACATATCATAATGGTAAACATAGTCGATGAATGTTAACTTATTGCGTATATCAAAATAAAAATATCAATTGCATTGTTTTGAAACATTAATTATTATTTATATATATTTTAATTGTATGTTTTTGACTTTTTATTTTGATTTCATTATAATTTGTGATTGTATTTATTAAAAATAACATTTTTTGTATTTATTATTATTATTTATTGATTATTTTCCTATGTTTTTTAGTTTTATTGAATTAATGATTTTTATAATTATGTATTCAAAATATTTTATCAATTATTTTTAAGTATTGTTAAAGTGCCTAATGTGACTATTTATTAATTAATCAATTTTAAATGTTGGTCGTATTTGACACCCACAGTACAGGCTTGCCTAGTGTGGGGTCACTGTAAATGATTCTGTAAATTTTAACTGAATAAATGAATTTGTATAGGTTAGGAATGGCACTTAACAGAAGGAACTTATGACCTCATAAATTTTCTACTTACTTCTTACTATTTTATTGTCTCTTCTATTTAATTTATTGCCTCGATTCTAGTCTATTGTGAAAAAGTAAATGAATACCATTTACAGTTGGTACTCGATTCTTTTAAAATTAATTATAAGATTCGAATCATTAGTAGGTACCTACTTGGACTCGATTCAAACCAAGAATGCAATTAATGGACAAGTTTCAATAAGAATCCAATTAATGAGGCTCTTAGATAAATATCTAAGAGAGAATTAGGTACGTGAGATCGGTCTTACAACTTGAAGTAGACGTTGTCTTAAAGAAAATCGTTTTCTTTCCAAGAATTTAGACGATTCCATATAAGGATAATACTTTTTTTTACAATGCTAAGGTAAATGCAGGTATTACCGACCCTGTTAAGACAATTTTAAAATTGATGATAGTTATTAAGAATGGTGATTGAGTTCACACCCAATGTTTTGATTTTATATGAAACTTTAGTTTGTCTAGTTTATGTTTAAAGCCCTAAATTGCCCTTAAACACAATACTAATAAAATTAAAAAAATAATTAAGTGATCAAGTCCATTGTTTGTATTACCGACCCATACGAAAGGCTATGAAGCTATTTACCGATTTTTTTGAACCTATTACCGACTGTTAAAAACAAGAAGAATGTATTGGCAGGTATTTTGTTTAATTAAGAAGAAACACATTATGGCGTTTTTGCAGAAAATCATGTAGGTTTGCTCTAAGTCCTTTCATACTACCTTTCATACACTTTCATATTATACTTCATAGGAAAAGTCACTTAGATACTCTGGTCCATGCTATTTGACTAAGACATTATGTTGTAAAAAAGCTTTTATGGTTTTATTATCTTCAAAATATTGTTTGGATAATAAGCTAATATTTCATTAAACTAGTGTTATGTTACATAAACGACCAGGATTTGTATAGAATCGGCAATAGCTTCCCGTACTTGCTATCACCGACTCATATAGATCGGTAATAGTCGATATAATAGTCGATAAAAAATAACCACGAAGGCTAAGGCGGGAGCTCCGCTCCGCTTCGCTCCCGCCTTAGCCTTCTAACCTTACCTATCCGAGTTGGGGTACTCTGAGTCGGGGTGTTAACCATTCACTTATTATGGTTAACACCTCGACTCGGATAGGTTAGGTTAGAAGGCTAAGGCGAGAGCGAAACGGAGCTCCGGCCTTAGCCATCGTGGTTATTTTTTTTTTTGTTTTGTTCTTTTGCCTTCTACTCACATGGAAATAATATCTTCGGTACCGTGGCTTGTGCACAGGGGGTCACGGTTCTAACTTAACTTTAACAGTGAATTTACGGATATTTGAAATTCGGAATAATGTTTTTCGAGAAAATAACAGTCCAGTCTTTTGATTATTCGTACTAATGAAATTAGGAAAAACAAAAATTCGTACCTATGACTTTCGGATAAATGAATATCGTCCTTTTGAATATTCGGAGCTTTGTTTCTTAGGAATTATAATCTTCGGAATTTTGAACATCGGAATATTGAAATTCGGAAAACCATATTTGGGAATTTTTGGGTGTTCCCGCGGCGCTCTGCCACTGCCTGCGGTTGGGAGCCCCAGCTAGGAAACCCTCTCGGAAGGATGTCCCAGGATTCGCCCGTGTGTAATTTTATTTCCGTTTCCGTCTCCCGCAGGAACGTATTCCAGGTATCAGGCAAATCCTGTTTATTATACTAGACAATAATCTATCCCTGTATTAAGTTTTAATACGTTTTACCGTTAATGCGTGATTGAAAAGCCAAAACCCAAACACCTCCACAAAGTTTTACATTTATAACATTAGATACTTGTAGATATATAACAGCGCAAAGATAAGATCGTCTTAAGGATAAGAGTCTTACCCTGGGACATCCTTCCGAGGGCTTACCCAGGACTCCCAGCCATATAGACAATAGTCGGGCATCGTGTGAATTTAGTCGGTCGGTAGGAGTCCGACATATCATCCATGAGGATTTCAACAACTTAAAAAAACAAAAGAGTAAAATTTAAAAAAAAAATGCAATTCATTTTACTGTGAAGATAAATGTGGGGACAGACCAATATACTTTGATGCCTTGTACAAGTTTTTGAGGCACGTCAAGATCTGGCATTACCAAGGCTTCGATCTCAAGTTACCCCACAAAAGAAATCAATAAGGATTTATTATAAGAAAGTTTTTAACTGCGTGTGGTCAACAGAAGCCTTAAATGTGCGTAAAGCTGCTCAAGATTAAAGTAAGTTTTGTTAGGTTAAAGTAAGAGTTTAAAAGTTTTCGTCAACACTCTATTTTTCTAGTGTTTATGAACTTCAGAGAGTTTCACATATGAAAATGTATTTCTTATTCTTATTAACATTTAGAGAGGAAAGATTTGTTTGTTTGTTTGCATTGAATATGTTTCGAAAGTACTGAACCAATTTAGAACTTATTTCACTGATAGGAAGCTAAACTATCGAAGGATGTCGCCAGGACTCCCATCAGACCTCACCTAGGGGGGGGTTCGGGCGCTATCTCGCGTATTTGAGGGGTTGTCGGGTGTTATCCTTAAGGAAATCCGTGCGTGCGTGAATCCCTTAGTGGCGTCGCTCACACGAATTGGAGTCGAGGCGGGGCGTCGAAGCACGGGCGCATAAGCGGCGCGCCGCTTCTTACGCTGTCGTCTAGGGCCTGCTTCTGTAAGGACGGTGAGCCGCCCCCTGACCGTACTCAGGTCCCCGGTCATGGAGGCCGACAGTCTTGGGAGACATTGGAAGGCTAGTGATTTGATAAAATTTTGTTTTTGATTCTCTCTCATGTGATATTTAAACAAAGTTGTACCTGAACCTACATAAATAAATCCATTTGAGATCCTATTTTTTTTAGATAGTAGCTACTTGCAGTTACCTATTTATAGAAACATTACAAAGGAATGCCGCTTCAAGTGGCGGTAATTTAAGGGCGGTGCGCACTGTCGCGACTATTAGGCCAATTACACATGAACTACGACGCGCCCTTTCGCGGCAGACAGTGTTGCCTTATACAGACACTTTGTATATTTATAGTAGAAAATAAACGTTTTAATACTTTGTAATACCTACATATTTACCTGATGTTTTCGATCCAAATATAGACTAGTATTGGAATAAAATACGTGAGTAGGTATGGGATTCATCTATATTCATGAGGGGGAGGCGCACTTACACGCACACACACACACACACACACAGAGGGTCTCTCCGTTTTCAGAACCATTCGTAAACTTTCTAACGAACGTACAGCGACTCATCCATACCTTAACGGATTCGAAAACGTGTGACTCCCAGAGCTTTTTTTTTTGTTTATGTGAGGAAAAATCGTTAATGGATGTTTTGCCGGACTCCTACCGACTAAAAAACTCACGTGTCCTGCTAACAGCCTACGGTTGGGAACCCCGGGTAAGCCCTCGGAAGGATACCCCTGGACTCCCAACAGACCTACGGCTACCACTGCGGCCTCACCTCGGGGGTTCGGGTGCTATCCCACGTCTTTTGGGGTGGTTATCCCACTTCTTATGGCGGGCGTGCGTGAATCCCTCACGTCACGCTCTGTCGTCGAGGGCCTGCTTCTTTAAGAAGGCGGCGCCCCCGCCGCCGACTGTGGAACTCGGGTGAGAGATTACTCTCCCACTCCCGCCCCGCCGCCTCTTTCACAAGCATGACCTTCTCGCAGAAAGAGACAGCGCAGTCCCACTTACTCCTGCTGGAGATGATGGCTCGCACCATGGTCTCAAATGCAAAGAGGACCTGGCACTGTTGCGCTCATGCGGTGCACTCCACCAATGTATGGAACGCGGTGTCCTCGCTGCGCTCCTCGCAGTGCTGGCACTCGGCTGTGTTTATACTGTGGCTGTGGTTTCCCGGTGTAGGTATTAGCGACAGATACTTACCGAAGCTTCCGTGCCCGGTAAGTATCTGTGACAACCGGTAGGAGAGAGCACCGTGTCTCCACTCCAGCCACTCGTCCAGTCTCCCAGAGCTTAATACATTTTTAATTCCTACAGGATCTTTAAATCGCTTTTAGGTCATTTTACCTATATCGCTTTTATTTAATTGCTTATCGTATTTTCGATGATCTGTTGAATTAGGTACTTTATGTTGAATTGAATGTTAACATTGATAAACTGCAGATAGAGAAGCAGGTCTGTATCGATATCGATATAATGCACAATTTAATAAAATGAAATATTGCACTTAGTTAGGTACTTCATATTAGTAGAGGGCAGTAATTCGTAGGGTTATTTTGCAGTTGAACTCAACTTTTCTGCCCACTAATTTTCTTACATAGTTTAGTGCCCAGATCGATAAGGAAGTCACGCGATACCTACTAATCGATTATTAGTACTAAGGTGTTATTTTTAACACCAAACGTTTTAAATAAACTAGAAATGATGTTTTTACATTACAGTAAAATTTGTTTATTAGAAAGATGTTTACAATAACTAGCTTAGTACCCACGATTTCGAATGCATCCACCTTTATTAAATTTCAGACTGAAATCTCAACGACTCGTGTGTTATCTACCTTCCATAAATACTTCTGATACCTTTACTAACTCAATGTCATTATAAAAATCGCGGAAGTATTCCCAAAATTAGCGTGCAGCATGCGAATTTAATGCAAAGAGTAGCAATCTTATCGTACCATGCCGTACCAAGTACCTACCAGTTTTCGTTACTGTTGACAAGCTTAGTAACTAGGTAAAATAACATCAATCGAAGAATCAGAGTAGGTAATTACATCAAAACATGTAGGTAGCTATTCTTCATCTAGGTACTACACATACAAATACATATAAGTGGATAACTTATTATACCTACTCTTAGAATATTGGGGCCTTCACGAGAAATACTATTTACTTACATGCACCGACGTTTCGGATGCATTGCAGAGCCTGTGGTCGAAGTTGCATACATTTTTGTGTAATTAGTATCTCGCGTAAAAGCATTACCCTAGGTACTTACCTTTACGCATTCGGGGAATAGTCCCTTGAAGACAATCAAAGCTTTGATCGGGAAGCTCAAATTCCTTCATTATGAAATGGAACGCAATAGTCTTAATACCTGTAGAAGCAAAGAAACTAGGACTAGGAATGCTGCCAGCGTACTTAGGTATTTCCCTCCTTTCATAATCCCGGGTTCTTCAAGCGGAGTGTGAAGGGGCACACCAGAGGGCCGTCAGCTTGAGGACTTGTCGGTCTGTCTTTTGGACTGTAATATTCTCAGTTCGCTAGATATCACCATGGATTTCCATCACATGAGCGTCTTTTTCACAAGCGAGAAAAATCCCAACGAACCGTTTTCCAGAACATTCCGTTCTACGATCTCTATTGACATAATAATCCCAGTTACTCCATTCACTTATAAAACAGTTACAATTCTGTAGCGAACAGTTGTTCAGTCCTATCATTATCTGCTCTATTGTTCTGTGAAATTAATGCCACAAACGTACAGAACTGTTTATTTCTTTTTGTATCTCAAATCATCAATACCGAAGGTTTACGAAACTCACAAAGATGAATGGCCTCTTCGTCTAGTGGTTAGAGTACCTGATTACGAACTCGGGCGACTTGGGTTCTATTCCTGCCCTGGCCACATTTCTGTGTGATGAGCACGTTGATTTTTTCTGTTTCAGTGTAATTTAGCTATCGTATGGGGCATTTAGCAATATATCATTTAAAAACAAATCCCATGGCACAAGCTAATATTAGTTACATTTAGGCTAGATGCCGCTGTATGACAGACAATGTGCACAAATATCTATTTATATACTACTCCACCAAGCGAAGTTGGCGAACGCGTGGAATGATCCCTTAAATACCGCCTGCACCTACATCAGGTACCGGAATGGTCTTAGTACTCTCCGCAAGAATGCAGACCACGCTCGTGTATAGATACGTTTTCGTAAATTTAATTCAGAACAAAAAAAAACTGGATCGATTATAGAGATTTTTCGTAATATTTCAATCGTCAACTTCGCTTGGCGGAGTAGTATTTATTTATTTTATCGGCTATAGACGGTGCGACTTTTGCAATAAAATCTCTACCTAAGGAAGATAAAGAACTTAATTTCAGTAATATTAATGGAATATATATATTAAGAAGCGCTCGTGGCCCCGCGGACTCAGTGTTCTGTAAACGATCACTGCAGTAAGCAACTTTCACTATGGCCGGTCCATGGATGGGTGACCATCCATGTGATCACTTTGTGACATTTATTTGAGCGTTTCCGTGCTTCGGAAGGCACGTTAAGCCGTTGGTCCCGGTTGCCAGTAAAATGGCAGTCGTTAAGCTAAGTTGAAGGCTTTATTTTCAACAGCAGGCAGTCACAACCTGCGCCTGTCCATTTAAACACGGCAATACGGCTCACCACCTATTACGTGGGACTAATTATACAAAGGTGAAATGTGGGCATATAATATGCCTCTGCCTACCCCTTCGGGGATAAAGGCGTGACCATATGTATATGTATGTATGGTGACAGTGCCCACAGCAATAGGGTCGGCAGCGCAAGTGTAACTAATTGTGTTTATAAACCTATGCCATATACTTATCTTCAACCATGGTAGTATAAAAAAGCCCTCAGAAAATTATAAAGAATACTAGCTGATGCCCGCAGCTTCGCCCGCGTATAATATGTTCCCGTGGGAAATTATTCCCGGGATAAAAAGTAGCCTATGTGTTATTCCAGACTATAATGTATCTCTGTACCAAATTTCAGCCCGATCCGTTCAGCGGTTTGAGCGTGAAAGAGTAACAAACATCCACACTCACAAACTTTCGCATTTATAATATTAGTAAAATTCAAGTGCACACATAAAAAGGAACGTATAAAATCATTGTATATTAAGTGTAATGAAACACCCATAAAAGCACTTATATCCTCTTAAACATACACCCACCAAATTATAAGCCGCATCTGTCACTTTTAAGCCCATAAACCGTCGGCATTATTTGTTTTGTACCATAAAGTACAGAGTTGAGATCATAATCCCCCAAGAAGGTTTAATGCCCGTTCAATAATGATTTTTATGGTGTTAAAGTCACATAAAATGTTGTACGGGTTAAATATTGTAACGAAAGATTCTCGAGTATGCTCTAATGAAGAGTTTGGTATTTCAGAGCCTCGAGAAGGTATATAATTACGTTGTTGGGTACTTTAAAATAGCTGAGCTTGATCATTCCAGAATGTTCTCAACAATTTACATGCTGTTTTAACGCATTTTTTCCATAACAAATTCCAATGGAGCAAGGGAGCAGAGAATATGTCACAAAATACCTATAATGTATTTTCATACCTTATTGTAAACTAGCCGACGGCACCTGTGGGTCCGCAGGCGTAGAATTCGGTCTCCGTTCCCGCTTCCCATGGGAACATATTCCCAGAATGTGTTCTAGGTTCTAGGTTTACACGGGCTGGTTTCCGCAACTCGACGTCTTTGATATTTTGGGGGGAATGTGGTACGGCTATTGCCATCCCAGTTCCTCCAAGAAGTCTAGCAGACTCTTCACGTTGCCGACGACTTCCTGGAGCGACCTCGGTGTCCCGAGGTGTTTAGCCCTGTATCTTGCCAGTTCTGGGCATTCCATAAGGATGTGACTGGGTGTTTCGTCCGTCTCCATGCAGGCTCTGCAAATGGGGCTGTCTGTGACACCTAAATTAAAAAGATGTTTGTTGAGTGGACTGTGACCTGGCACTATACCTGTTACTATACTTATCTTGGTCCTGTTTAGATGCAGGAATTTGCGAGAGAGTCTGGTGTCGATTGTCGGCAGTGCCTCTCTCGCCTGTCTGCATGTATCGAGGCCGGTCCAGTACTCCTGGTGTTGGCTCCTTGTGTGCTGTTTCAGCCGATTACGTACCCATCCAGATGGGAGGGGCAGGATAGGTTCAGGGCCCATTGCTGTCAGCGAAGAGCCTCTTCTTGCCAGCTCATCCGCTGCGTCGTTACCTCGTGAGCCACTGTGTCCATTATTCTTTTCGCATATATCCATGAGGCCCATGTGACACTCCATGATAAGGCCAGATGTTATTGTATGGCTCTGTAACGCCTGCAGAACCGATCTGCTATCAGTTAGTATTCGTATATACTGATCCCAGAATGTGTTATCCCAGACTATAATCTATCCCTGTACCAAATTTCAGCCCGATCCGTTCAGCCGTTAGAGCGTGATTGAGTAACATCTTCACAAACTTTCAGAATCTTCACAAACTTTCAGATTTTTACTATAATTTCCATAACTACCATAATGTAAACATGGGTATATATGGAATAAATGGGTTTTATGGAGTACATATTATATCACAAGCGAATACGTGGGGCACACCAAGTGCTTTATGTATTTAAATAGAAGGTATTCTCACGTACAACATTCTTTCACACGCGCGTTATAAGATAATGATGTCTTCATCGCAAAAAGCAACTCACAGCAACATTGTTGAATATTTATAATCGATAGTACTTTTTATAAATGTTTTTTTAACGTAAGGAAAATCCTACATGGATGTTAGACTCTTACCGACTAAAAATCCTACATGGATGTTAGACTCTTACCGACTAAAAATCCTACATGTATGTTAGACTCTTACCGACTAAAAATCCTACATGGATGTTAGACTCTTACCGACGTTCCAAGCCTAAGCCCTCGGAAGGAATATCTCCAGGATTTAGGATAAAGATAAATATAGCACTGAGTACTCTTCTTGCACACTGACGTCTTAAATGTCTCAAAGGGCAATTGGCAGAAAAGCAACACATGATTATCAGTCATTTTGTTGCCCTGTGGTAGAAACAGTGATGAAACATCAAATACCGTAAAAAGCCTCCTACAACCCTGCTCCCAAGATGATGATAGCTGCCTAGTGGGTTTTTTTAGTGTGGAAATTCTATTGGATGCTACGCCGGACTCCTATACTACTTTAAGATAAAACTATACTACTTTAAGACCCCGGCCTATGACCGGCCGACACCCATTACAAGCCACTTGCATTTTGTTTAAAAACAATATTGTTATTGAATTTTTTTCTCAGTACGTCTCAGTAAAATACGTGGACTGCAACCGGAGGTCCCAAAAAAAACCAATTTATTTAAGTAAATTTAATTAAAAGTAATTTTACAGAATAAAAATTATAACTAAAAGTAACAATGATATTGACTCGAAGTGTGAACCAAGTATGATCTAAAATTATAACAATTTCTAAGGAAATGTCGGAATGACGTCGTAGCGGGGCGCGATCTGCTGATGGTGCACCGCGTGACTTCATGTGCCTTGTGCAACCCTCACGTTGTGCTGAACTTGCACCTCGTGTCGCCAAGTGCCGTGTGCAATGATGTTGATTAGGTAAACGTTGACGCAGCGATCCTCATATATTAGGGGTGCGTAACACCTCCCCCCGAAGAACAGCCACCACCGATGATTTTCGCAGTAAATTGAGGTGGGGGTTGAGTATCCCTTGGTCTCGGCTCTGGAACAGCATATATTCCTTGTAGTTCTATTTCCCTTACTTGGATTTGCTTCGAAGCTGATGTTGCAGCGTATTTGCGATAGAGCAGGATACCGATCGTGACAGAAGCACCAATCAACACTACATACAGTGGGATTGTAGTGTGATATATCGTGGCATGGTCTTCTTTAAAATTGACGGTTGGAAGATGGGAGATCTTCATATTGGTGGCGTGAAGATGGTCCAAGTTTATAGAGTTTAATTTAAGGGTCACTTTAGATGCGTTGTAGTCAGGCTCCTTGGGTAGATCACTTATCGTCAGTACGTGTCCCTTTAGTCGATCTTTGATGTTGGAGATGGTAAACTCGGCTGTTTCTAGATAGCATGCCTGTGGGACGATTGCGAGATAACTGCCTTGGTATTCTTTGTAGAAATCTTGACCGCAGGAGAGATGTACTTTTGTAGAGGCAGGGAAGCTGATGGTATAGTGTCTATCGTCAAGCTCTTCGTATGCTGGCTGGTCCATCGCGATGGTGACAGGGTTGCAGATGGGTGTCCTCTGTTGGGTAGTTATGAGCTGATGTATGCAGTCTTGAGAGGGTTGGTTCTGCAGACTCCGGCTTTCTTCACATAGGAACCAATTACTGGTCTTCGGGCATTCAGCCTCTATGTGCTTGAAATCTTTCTCATGGATAGCTAGGAATGGGGATGGTGGAATTAGGATTTCATGATTTTGGTTGGGTACAATAGATAATTTATATAGGTCATATGTATGGGGTATAAAAATGGGAAATTTATAAACTATTACTATTTCATTGCCTACATAGTATGAACCTAATCTAATTATATCATAGTATTCCCTAGTGTCTAAATCTACTAATCTATCGTTACCATATAAAGTTCTAAGTCTGTCCGTCAAGTTGCGTATCTCCTGGGAGTTAAGAAACGAATGATGCATGGTTGATGTTCTGATAAATGCTAATATATTCTGTAATCTAATTAATTCCTGTGATACTGAATCTATGTTATCGCCAAGGATTATCAGTACTTGCGCAAAATGGGCATATTTTATAAGATCATTATCTCTATTAAGATCACTTTCCTGTATCTTATTAAATATTGTTTCCATCTCGCGTTGGTTTTCTACTATGCTATTTATGATCTTTGAATACTGTGCGGATAAATCTTTAGTTAAACTTACATGATTATTGAATTCAGTTAATAATTTGTTCTCGTTACTTTGAATATTTCTAATAGCCTGATCGTAATGTAATGCGTCAGTGTAATCTAAGTTTCCAGTTATACTTTTAACTACAGATCCAAGTCCGTCAATAAGTCCTCGTTTGACACGACTTGTTTCGAAGGTTTGAAGTTGTTCTGATACGCTATTAAGTTTAGAGTTAAGATAATTTAAATGAGGCTGAAATAAAGAACGCGTCTTATTATTAAGATCGGGTGAAATGCTAATTATTTGGTTATTGATAGATTCTACTTTATCTTGCAAATCCTGTAGATTTACGTATTGCAAGAAGGAATGGTAATGGGAAAGGATCCGGGCAGGACCTAGTTTGAAAGGGAGTATCCCAGGCCCATTATCTAGACTTTCAAGTCGTATTTCCTGAGTTACTGCTAGTCGCAGGAGCAGAAGTATTATCGGGATTGTTCTGTAACAAATTAGTAGTTTTAGGAACTCTTTTTATTCTGTGTTTTGCTACAGGACCTCGCTTTTTCTTTGTGTATATCGCCGTCCCCGGAGAATAAAATGATAACTGCAAAAACACAACTTTTCAGGAAAAATAAAAAACATGTTTTCAACGATTACTCCGGAAATACTGGGCATAGATGCGTGATTGTTAAGTTTTTAAAAACGTAATTTTTTCTCTAGTTGAATCGTTTTGGTCAAATTTGTCTAACACCTGTCACAATTAAGATTATTTAAAGAATAAAAAGTTAGTGTAAATGAAACATCATCTAAGTTGTATAATGTCAATTATCATTTTATTCTCCGTTCAGCGTGACCAGAAATAAATATGATACTTGTTACTTATCATTTTCTTCTACGAGTTTTTGGGATGGGAGTGATAATGATAATACTTTAATATCATCTTATTCTCATGAATGCTGCAAAACTTTTTTTCTATAAAGGATATAAATTTTGTTCTCCAATAAAACTCATTATGGTAATCATCAATATTAGTTTTATTCAAAAGTTTCAAAATAAAGTTTAAAAACACAACATCCTAGCAATAATTCTAAAATTAATAGACTAGGTCCGCACTATCGATTGATAAAATACTAAAAACTCTTATCCTTATCAGTATTAATAAAAACAATCAAAATAGCAATGTCTGTGCCAAAAATACTTAGCGAAGCACTCGTGCCCGGTAAGCACCTGTGACACTTGGTAGGTGAGGCTGCCATGGCGTCTCTCTAGACACTCTCATGACCGGCTTTACCGCCTCTTTAGTGGTAAGTGTGTGAGAGAGAAAGAGACGAACCTTTTAAGTCTCCTTGAAACAGGGATCGCTGGACCTCCATTTTTCGAGGTACAGACCTGTGCTCCCGCTCCTGCGCCTCCTTGCGACATTTATAAAATGACGCAGGGACCCTAACTGAAGACGGAGCGATATTTGCTACAGCAATGAGTGACAAGGCGTAGAGGCTAGCTTCATCTATTGACCGTGTGGTGAGACTGAGGCTGACCCGCCGGACGGAAGGGCCCCCGTACCCCCCGAGTGTGGTCATAAAGGCATACGCATACGTTCATAAAGGGATCCCGGCTAGGAGACGTGCCGGTTCAATAATATAGTGCGGTACCTTCTTATCATTCTGGCGGCCATCGCCTTTATGTTATGCAGTCTAGCCACGTTGCAGGCCGTCCGGGTTTACGCCCATACAGGGATCTCATATAGGAGATGAAATTTACCAAGGACTCAATCTGTTTGGGGTAGTAAAGGGAAATCTTTAATAGAAAACAACTCTGAGCACGAGCAGAGCTACTATCTGGGACTCCCAAACCCTAGATTGTTCTTTCTAATCTAGGCTAGCCTCTTACGCCATTTGCGGAAGAGATCAGCGCTAGATTGTAGATACCAGTTACTATATTTTGGCGCACCTGAGTGCACCACAACTTAAGCCATTATTTGCGCTATGACTCGCTGGAAACATCAGATTTCAGAGTCATCTTCCGAAAAATTATTAGATCATGAGTGAGATACATAGAGACTGCCTCTGTGGCGCAGTCGGTAGTGATACCGCCTGCGGCGCTGGAGGTCTTGGGTTCGATTCCCACCGGAGACAAATATTTGTGTGACCCATAAATGTTTGTCTCAAGAGTCTGGGTGTTTCTATGTATAATATGTATGTATTTAAAAGTATATAAGTATTAATATCCGTGGTCTGATACCCGTAACACAAGCAGGTATACCTAGCTTACTTTGGGATCAGATAGCGTTGTGTGAGATGTCCGTGAATATTTATTTATTTATTTATTTATTTATACATCATGCACCGGTTGACAAAGTAATGTCTTAGAGCTCTTCTGCAAATTCAGAGCCTCTGCAACGTGTCTTGTACTGTTCGTATACAGCAAGCATCCGCAACCTTTATTAGGTCATCTGTAAGCCTCAAGGGAGGCCTGGACTCTCTGTATTTTGCGGTAAATCGATACCACTATAAGCTTTTGGTGACGTGGGTTTTATTTTAGGATATCCTACTTGCGAATTCGATCACATAAAAGCACCCAGAGCATGATTCTCTCCATTGCTCAGTGAGCAACAGCAAGCCTCTCAGTAGTGAACATTTTCAACGGTCACACCTCGAGAACATAATTATGTTATCACTGGCAACACATATTCGTCAAAGACCGCATTTTAGGCCGCGCATAATCCCGATGTGGTTCGTCGTGAATCGTGCCGAATCGTGACTGGACTGGGACCCGGCGACCACACTCGGGGGGTACGGGGGCCCTTCCGTCCGGCGGGTCAGCCTCAGTCTCACCACACGGTCATAGATGAAGCTAGCCTCTACGCCTTGTCACTCATTGCTGTAGCAAATATCGTTCCGTCTTCACGTCTCCTCTCCAATTCTCAAATATCAAAGCAGGGCACAAAAGAAAAAGATGTATCACAGCGGCCGCTGCGAACAGTCTCGGAAACGTTCTGTTTGAGGTGGAGTTCGCTAACATCCGCGGATTCCATACCAATCTCAACGTCGTCCATCACCATCTAGAGACGGCACGGCCAGCTTTGATGTTCTTAACGGAGACGCAAATATGCCACCCTGCTGGCCAGTCATACTTATGTTAAACTGGCTATATCATCGAGGAACAATTTCAAGATAAAGCCGGGGTGTGCGCGTTCGTTAGGGCGGATGTTTGCTGTCGCCGGCTGCGCTGCTTTGAGAAACCTTCCTTCTCCGTCCTTTGGCTGCACGTAGATTACGGTTCCATGAGTCAGATCTACGTGTGTGTCTATCGCCCCCATACAGGAACAGCTGAGATAACAAGGCTGTTTCGGCACCTCGGCGAGGGGGCTGACGACGCGCAGATGCAGTTCCCGAACGCTGAATTGGTTTTTCTGGGGGAATTCAACGATCACCACACTGAGTGGCTGGGGTCCCGCAGGATTGATCCTGCGGGACGGGCCGCCCACGCTGCTTTCTCCATTGGTCTGATCCAAGTGGTGGACCTGAAGTTCAGGTCAGACCATGAACCCGCCCTGCTCAACTTATTGCTGAAGAGTTACCCAGCACAGTACAGTGTGTCGGTTAGCTCCTCACTGGGTCAATACGACCACTGTGTTGTGCGTGCCCGCCTGCAGGTGTCATGTACTGCAAGGGCAGTAGAGGTAACGCGGCGATTGTGGCACTACTCGTCAGCAGACTGGGACGGACTACGAGAATACTTTGCAGCCGTCCCGAGTCAGCGCTGCTTTGCGGGGAGGGCTTCATCGGAAAGCGTCTCTGCGGTTGCTGGTGAGATAATATTAGGTATGGAATACTATATTCCATACACTGATGTCTCCAGCATCCGCACATCCGCGCGACTTAACGCCTTTATACGAAGCGAGTGGACGGTTTTGAACGAGAATAAAAGGATAACATGCACTTATCATATTAAGTCGAATATTTTTTTACGAGAATATAATAATATTACTATTTGTCATGATAACAAGTGAGGATACGTTTTGATAATATTATATTATCCATTTATTCCCGTTCTTTTAGGCCTGTCTTAAATCTTCGAATACTATGGTAATTTTTTGTAACTCTGTAAATAACTGTAAAAAAATTACAATAAAAATTCAGTAAATGTATTAACAGTCAAAGATCTCAAAAATGACATAACATTAAAATCAAGATACTGGCAGTTATCATTTTATTCCCCGGGGACGGCGATATGTGAATAGGGAGGTCTGCCATTACCGTGTCATGACTGAAACGTGGAGCTAATTTTTGACGAGAAGCGAGTGGGTTTCGAATAAAGATTGGCTGTTCAGGGCTGTACTCAATTTCGGGTTCTCTAGTTCTATTACGATTATTCGTTAAAATCTCACGAGAGTCAGTACTTAAGTCATGAATCAATTTATAAATCTCAGTCATCTTGTCCTTGTGGTTAGTCACGTATTGCTGTAATAAATGAACCGAAAGGTCAACGTCAAAAGCGTCATGGGGGTCAAAATGTCCTGTTATTAGTTCTATCGGCCTACATTTCGTAAAACTATGTATACTACTGTTGTAAGCCAGAAGGGCGTAAGGCATAAGGTTGATAACGGATTCATTTTTCTGGTTAACCCTAAGGATTCTGAGATGTTCTAATATAGTCGCATGAAACCTCTCAACTATTCCATTCTCGTTAGGTGTGTGAGGTGCAACTTTATGATGCTGGATCTTATGCAATCTTAAAAATTCTGCAAAGAGTTGATTATTAAACTCCGGTCCGTTATCAGTAACTATGGTTATGGGTATGCCATGATGTGTGCAGAAGCTAAGCAAAGCCTGAACCACACTGACTGCAGTTCCGTCTCTCAAATAGTATGCTTGTGCATATTTTGAAAAAGCATCTACGATCGTCAAAAACTTTTCGCTTTGAATGGTAAGTAAGTCGAGGTGTACAAGTTCGAAAGGCTTATTGGCCGAAGGAACTATTTTAAATTGCTGTTTAACAGGATTACGATCGTACTTCGCTTGCCCACATACTGTACACTCATTTATGAATTTAGTGATGCTATCTCGCATCTTAGGCCAATAGTATTTGTGAGACAGAGCTAACACAGTTTCATTGATACCACGGTGGTTAGTTTTACCGTCATGATACTTATTAATAATTTCCTGTTGCCTTAAATATTCGCGAACATTTTCTATTTCCTTTTTTGTTAGTACTTATTGCATTGAGGAGCTTTTAAATGTTCTCTGGATGATGGGGATAATGGAATACATAGCCAAAGATGGGTTAATAAGCAATCCGGTTTTAATTTTAGGATTAACGTACTCTTTGATAGCCTTAACAACGTCTTCTTCCAGATTAGATTCTGAGAGTTGAACTGTAATACGGGTATGTGTTTCAAAAGGCTTTGTAACTATGGGTCGTCCTTTAATATCGCCAACTATGTTTAAAATAATTTGTTTTGCGAATTTATTCAATGGTTCATCGGAGATAGGGACTTCTAGAATGGGATTTTCATTATCTGTATGGACTGTCACGGTTGCGGAATTATTAGAGGGACTTTGGGCTGTAATAGTTCTAGAATCGTCCAAAATTTGGTTTCTTTCGGAAGGGTTTACTGCAATGGACATAAGTTCTTCATTATTTAATTCGATTCGGGATAATGCATCAGCGTTAGTGTTGCATTTTCCCTGCTTATAAACCACAGACTTTTCTGTGGTTTATAAGCAGGTTATCAACGTCGTTTCGTACTCGCTTAATTTCAAACGCCATCGTGTAAGTCGGGAATTAGGTTCCTTCAAATTCATGATCCATTGTAAAGGCTTGTGATCGGTGATAACTTTGAATTTGCGACCCAACAAATAGGGTCTAAAATATTTAGTGGCCCATACAATGGCTAGGAGCTCTTTTTCTATTGTGCTGTAATTGAGCTCACTTGAATTTAAGGTACGAGACGCGTATGCTATAGGTTTGTCAGAACCTATGGCGCCTTGGGATAGAATGGCACCAATAGCTACGTTGGATGCGTCAGTGGTAAGTAGGAATTCTCTACTAAAATCGGGATACTGAAGGATGGGGTCATTTGTTAGTAGTGTTTTACAGTGATTGAAACAGTCCACATAAGCTTTATCCAATGTTATTTTAGAACCCTTTTTCAGACATTTAGTTAATGGTTTTGTTAGTCGAGCGAAATCTGGGATGAATTTCCTATAGTATCCTAGGAGACCGAGAAAACGTTTGATGTCTGTGGGGGTCTTAGGTAAGGGGTATCTTTCTATTGCAGCTATTTTGTCTGGATTTGGTTTAACTCCTTCGTTACAAATGATATGGCCAAGAAAACTAGTTTCTAATTTCAGGAATTCAGACTTGTCCATCTGAATTTTGAAGTTAGATTCACGTAATTTAATAAAAACTTTTTCCAAATTGACTATATGTTCTTGTAATGACGTGCTGAAAACTATTATGTCATCGAGGTATACAAGGCATATTTGATGTTGGAGGTCTTTCAGGACGTTGTCCATCACGCGCTGAAAAGTAGACGGAGATCCTTTGAGGCCCATAGGCATCCTTAAAAATTCGTAATGGCCATTTTCTACGTTGAAAGCAGTCTTATGAATATCCTGGGCATCCATTTCGACCTGATAAAAACCGCTAGCCAAATCCAGAGTGGTAAAATACTGGCATTTCCCTAATTTGTCAAGTACGTCTGTTATATTAGGGATGGGATATTTATCATCAACCGTCTTTTCGTTCACCTTCCTAAAATCCACGACAAGACGCCATTTTACTTTACCAGATGCGTCCGCCTTCTTGGGAACAATCCATATAGGAGAGCTCCAAGCAGAGTCGGAGGGTCTTATGATATTTTGTTCGAGCATCTTACTTATCTGATCTCTAACTTCTTGTCTGTGAACGTAGGGATACCTGTAACTTTTGGTGTGTACTGGAATCTCATCGGTTGTTCTAATCTTGTGTTTGATCTTGTTGGTGAATGTTAATGGTTCTCCCTCAAGATAAAACACATCCGCATATTTCGCACAGAGACTTTTTAAATTAGCACATTCTTCCGGATTGAGATGTTCAGTGCGTAAACGAGATAAAACAGCTTGGGCGCGATCCGATGGTATTTCAGTAAATGAACAATCGATGTTATATAGTTCGCCTTGTATAGGGCGATCCATGGAGAAGATAAGATCATTAGATGTAGTGTTAGAGATTTCTACCCAACCTCTATTATTAGTCACAGTAGTTAAACAATCAGAGATAAGGCAATTACAGATAATTTGGTTCTGAATTAAAACTTCGCCGTCAAGGGTATTGACAGGTAGCTTGAGTAATTTTGACGAGTTCGCGGGGATAATCTCCTCGTAGAGATTTACGTTACGTGAGTCGTACATCTCTATAGGTATCTGTGCGTTCCGTGTTATAAGCAATTTGTTTTGAAGATCTATCTTTGATCCCCAGTTTTCTAATAAGTCAAATCCTAAAAGTCCGTCGAAATAATTATGAAAGTTATAAACGTACAACGTAATGTCATCGGTAACTTCATTAAACTCTGGGAAACAGGGTAAAGTCAGAGAATGGTCGTTCCTACTAGTCCCATGAACGTTAGTCACTTCAAAGGGCTCGTAATTAAGAGGTAAGTGATTAAAGTACCTGGTTACAGCAGCAGGGCTGATAAATGATTGATTAGCACCTGTGTCGATTAACAGTTTCAGAGGGGGATTACTAATCTGGATGTAACCAAGTTGTCGTTGTAAGTGAAGGTTTAATTCTATTTTGGCTTGTCTGATTGGCGGCTTTCCTGAAAATTTTCAGTTTGGCCTGATACTTGAGTTGTCTCCTGCTCTACGGGTTCTATGGCAGAACGTTCAGAATATTGAGAAGAGTTGTCATAGTAAGTATAGTCCTGGTTCTCATAATAACTAGGGTACTGATCTAAAGAGTAACCATACTCTTGTTCATAGTCCGCGTAATTATAGTTTGCATAGTCATAGTCATAATCAAATTCGTTAAAGTTGACTTCCCTAGTTTTAAAATAGTTATTAGGAGGGGGATTGCCATGGGTTCTCCAGTCACGACCCGTAGGTGGTAAGGGTTTCGGAACGAAATGGCTTACTCCACTCATGGGACGGGGGCCATTGAACGGTTGTTGGGGTTGAGGTCTGTTAGGCAATTTAAACACATTACTATTAGGGTTATAGTTCGGCAAAGTAGCACGCATCATTTGTTGTGTTCTGGACGGTCCTAAGGGTTTACTTCATTGTTACATTTGGCCCATTGTATTGTATGGATGTGAGGCCTGGACAATTAAAGAAGATCTCAAAAAGCGCATAGAAGCATTTGAAATGTGGACATACAGACGCATGCTTTCCATTAGTTGGACCCAGAAAGTTACTAACGACAGCGTTTTGCAACAGATGGGCCAGGAGCGCAGTCTCATGCTAACTGTGAAAAAACGCAAGATCTCGTATCTGGGCCACGTTCTCCGACACCAACGTTACGAGCTCTTGCAACTTATAATGATGGGTAAAGTTGCTGGAAAAAGAAGGGTGGGGGGTAGAAAAAAGTCATGGTTGCGAAACATCCGAGAGTGGACCGGAATATCTGAAGCGGCTGAACTGTTCCGACGAGCGAGAGACCGAAAGGACTGCACCATGCTGGTCGCCAACCTTCACTAGTTGGAGAGGCACTCTAAGAAGAAGAACCCTGCGAGAAGGGTTGCATCGACTGTTGTCGAGAAGGACCAGGGGTATTAAATAAGGGTGTCATAGCTTGCCTAGGTATAAGCGAATTATTAAATAGGGGTTGTTTCTGGGTAAAGGTATTGAGTGGCAGATTATATTTGTTGGATTGTGAGTGAACCCAATCTTTACGACTAGAAGGCCCGCCTTCGTTACGGTTTTGTAAGTATAAAATGTTCAATTCGTCTTGAACACATTCAAGAGCTTTTTCCATTGTTTCAGGCCGCATACAGCGTATCCTGGATCCTAAGGGGTCCTTCAGACCTCTCAAGTAAGCCTGAAGAGTTAACTTTTGGTATAATGATCGCTTGGAATCTATGGTAGTGGCAACGGTCTCGTGAAGTGACACATAGGTCATTATGGTACTAAAGAGGTTCAGGCACCGCTCATAATATTCCTGAGGGGTGCTAGATCCTTGGGTTTGCATTGACAGGTCACTGTACAAAGCAGTCTCATCACGGTGGTCCGCGAAATTGTTAATAAGGGCAGCTCTTATCCCTTGCCAAGTCTCGGGGATACCGTTCGCGTTGATAAATCGGGCTGCGGGGCCTGTCACTTTATTTAGGATCCCATTAATGAGAGCTAAGTTGGATAACTCGTGGCCTGGTGCTGTGCTAAAATGTGTTAACACTAACTGGTCACATAAATTAATAAAACGGGTTAAAACGTGTGGGTTACCGTCAAACTCTGGCAATAACCTGAGGGATTTGTAGATAATGTCTGGGTTGTATTGCGTCATTATATCGTCTAAATTTATATGTTCGTCTATAACACTCAACCTATCTCTATTCCTATCCCTATCTAACCTAACGCTTCGCGATTCTCTAGGATGAAAAATCTTGAAGAATTAAATTAACACATAAGAAAAAAATAGTAAGGGGATAATATCATACACACGATCGTGCAGGATATGGAATTATATATTAATTAGGAATAAAATTATTATAGGTATGACTTAAGGATTAGTAGGGCAAGGACTTGAAAGATTCAAGGACTTACAGCATTGTATTTCTTCTGGTTGAATCGATGGCTGGATTCACCTCTGGACTGCAGCACCGTAGATTCTTGAGTACTCGTACCGCGGCTGGAAAACCGCCCGGGCGATTCGTGAACGCGAAAATCGATTTGAGAGTCCCGAAAGCTCGCGAACCGGCCCGCGAGTATCCTACAACGACTGCGCCAAATACGTGGACTGCAACCGGAGGTCCCAAAAAAAACCAATTTATTTAAGTAAATTTAATTAAAAGTAATTTTACAGAATAAAAATTATAACTAAAAGTAACAATGATATTGACTCGAAGTGTGAACCAAGTATGATCTAAAATTATAACAATTTCTAAGGAAATGTCGGAATGACGTCGTAGCGGGGCGCGATCTGCTGATGGTGCACCGCGTGACTTCATGTGCCTTGTGCAACCCTCACGTTGTGCTGAACTTGCACCTCGTGTCGCCAAGTGCCGTGTGCAATGATGTTGATTAGGTAAACGTTGACGCAGCGATCCTCATATATTAGGGGTGCGTAACACCTCCCCCCGAAGAACAGCCACCACCGATGATTTTCGCAGTAAATTGAGGTGGGGGTTGAGTATCCCTTGGTCTCGGCTCTGGAACAGCATATATTCCTTGTAGTTCTATTTCCCTTACTTGGATTTGCTTCGAAGCTGATGTTGCAGCGTATTTGCGATAGAGCAGGATACCGATCGTGACAGAAGCACCAATCAACACTACATACAGTGGGATTGTAGTGTGATATATCGTGGCATGGTCTTCTTTAAAATTGACGGTTGGAAGATGGGAGATCTTCATATTGGTGGCGTGAAGATGGTCCAAGTTTATAGAGTTTAATTTAAGGGTCACTTTAGATGCGTTGTAGTCAGGCTCCTTGGGTAGATCACTTATCGTCAGTACGTGTCCCTTTAGTCGATCTTTGATGTTGGAGATGGTAAACTCGGCTGTTTCTAGATAGCATGCCTGTGGGACGATTGCGAGATAACTGCCTTGGTATTCTTTGTAGAAATCTTGACCGCAGGAGAGATGTACTTTTGTAGAGGCAGGGAAGCTGATGGTATAGTGTCTATCGTCAAGCTCTTCGTATGCTGGCTGGTCCATCGCGATGGTGACAGGGTTGCAGATGGGTGTCCTCTGTTGGGTAGTTATGAGCTGATGTATGCAGTCTTGAGAGGGTTGGTTCTGCAGACTCCGGCTTTCTTCACATAGGAACCAATTACTGGTCTTCGGGCATTCAGCCTCTATGTGCTTGAAATCTTTCTCATGGATAGCTAGGAATGGGGATGGTGGAATTAGGATTTCATGATTTTGGTTGGGTACAATAGATAATTTATATAGGTCATATGTATGGGGTATAAAAATGGGAAATTTATAAACTATTACTATTTCATTGCCTACATAGTATGAACCTAATCTAATTATATCATAGTATTCCCTAGTGTCTAAATCTACTAATCTATCGTTACCATATAAAGTTCTAAGTCTGTCCGTCAAGTTGCGTATCTCCTGGGAGTTAAGAAACGAATGATGCATGGTTGATGTTCTGATAAATGCTAATATATTCTGTAATCTAATTAATTCCTGTGATACTGAATCTATGTTATCGCCAAGGATTATCAGTACTTGCGCAAAATGGGCATATTTTATAAGATCATTATCTCTATTAAGATCACTTTCCTGTATCTTATTAAATATTGTTTCCATCTCGCGTTGGTTTTCTACTATGCTATTTATGATCTTTGAATACTGTGCGGATAAATCTTTAGTTAAACTTACATGATTATTGAATTCAGTTAATAATTTGTTCTCGTTACTTTGAATATTTCTAATAGCCTGATCGTAATGTAATGCGTCAGTGTAATCTAAGTTTCCAGTTATACTTTTAACTACAGATCCAAGTCCGTCAATAAGTCCTCGTTTGACACGACTTGTTTCGAAGGTTTGAAGTTGTTCTGATACGCTATTAAGTTTAGAGTTAAGATAATTTAAATGAGGCTGAAATAAAGAACGCGTCTTATTATTAAGATCGGGTGAAATGCTAATTATTTGGTTATTGATAGATTCTACTTTATCTTGCAAATCCTGTAGATTTACGTATTGCAAGAAGGAATGGTAATGGGAAAGGATCCGGGCAGGACCTAGTTTGAAAGGGAGTATCCCAGGCCCATTATCTAGACTTTCAAGTCGTATTTCCTGAGTTACTGCTAGTCGCAGGAGCAGAAGTATTATCGGGATTGTTCTGTAACAAATTAGTAGTTTTAGGAACTCTTTTTATTCTGTGTTTTGCTACAGGACCTCGCTTTTTCTTTGTGTATATGTGAATAGGGAGGTCTGCCATTACCGTGTCATGACTGAAACGTGGAGCTAATTTTTGACGAGAAGCGAGTGGGTTTCGAATAAAGATTGGCTGTTCAGGGCTGTACTCAATTTCGGGTTCTCTAGTTCTATTACGATTATTCGTTAAAATCTCACGAGAGTCAGTACTTAAGTCATGAATCAATTTATAAATCTCAGTCATCTTGTCCTTGTGGTTAGTCACGTATTGCTGTAATAAATGAACCGAAAGGTCAACGTCAAAAGCGTCATGGGGGTCAAAATGTCCTGTTATTAGTTCTATCGGCCTACATTTCGTAAAACTATGTATACTACTGTTGTAAGCCAGAAGGGCGTAAGGCATAAGGTTGATAACGGATTCATTTTTCTGGTTAACCCTAAGGATTCTGAGATGTTCTAATATAGTCGCATGAAACCTCTCAACTATTCCATTCTCGTTAGGTGTGTGAGGTGCAACTTTATGATGCTGGATCTTATGCAATCTTAAAAATTCTGCAAAGAGTTGATTATTAAACTCCGGTCCGTTATCAGTAACTATGGTTATGGGTATGCCATGATGTGTGCAGAAGCTAAGCAAAGCCTGAACCACACTGACTGCAGTTCCGTCTCTCAAATAGTATGCTTGTGCATATTTTGAAAAAGCATCTACGATCGTCAAAAACTTTTCGCTTTGAATGGTAAGTAAGTCGAAGTGTACAAGTTCGAAAGGCTTATTGGCCGAAGGAACTATTTTAAATTGCTGTTTAACAGGATTACGATCGTACTTCGCTTGCCCACATACTGTACACTCATTTATGAATTTAGTGATGCTATCTCGCATCTTAGGCCAATAGTATTTGTGAGACAGAGCTAACACAGTTTCATTGATACCACGGTGGTTAGTTTTACCGTCATGATACTTATTAATAATTTCCTGTTGCCTTAAATATTCGCGAACATTTTCTATTTCCTTTTTTGTTAGTACTAATTGCATTGAGGAGCTTTTAAATGTTCTCTGGATGATGGGGATAATGGAATACATAGCCAAAGATGGGTTAATAAGCAATCCGGTTTTAATTTTAGGATTAACGTACTCTTTGATAGCCTTAACAACGTCTTCTTCCAGATTAGATTCTGAGAGTTGAACTGTAATACGGGTATGTGTTTCAAAAGGCTTTGTAACTATGGGTCGTCCTTTAATATCGCCAACTATGTTTAAAATAATTTGTTTTGCGAATTTATTCAATGGTTCATCGGAGATAGGGACTTCTAGAATGGGATTTTCATTATCTGTATGGACTGTCACGGTTGCGGAATTATTAGAGGGACTTTGGGCTGTAATAGTTCTAGAATCGTCCAAAATTTGGTTTCTTTCGGAAGGGTTTACTGCAATGGACATAAGTTCTTCATTATTTAATTCGATTCGGGATAATGCATCAGCGTTAGTGTTGCATTTTCCCTGCTTATAAACCACAGAAAAGTCGTACTCGCTTAATTTCAAACGCCATCGTGTAAGTCGGGAATTAGGTTCCTTCAAATTCATGATCCATTGTAAAGGCTTGTGATCGGTGATAACTTTGAATTTGCGACCCAACAAATAGGGTCTAAAATATTTAGTGGCCCATACAATGGCTAGGAGCTCTTTTTCTATTGTGCTGTAATTGAGCTCACTTGAATTTAAGGTACGAGACGCGTATGCTATAGGTTTGTCAGAACCTATGGCGCCTTGGGATAGAATGGCACCAATAGCTACGTTGGATGCGTCAGTGGTAAGTAGGAATTCTCTACTAAAATCGGGATACTGAAGGATGGGGTCATTTGTTAGTAGTGTTTTACAGTGATTGAAACAGTCCACATAAGCTTTATCCAATGTTATTTTAGAACCCTTTTTCAGACATTTAGTTAATGGTTTTGTTAGTCGAGCGAAATCTGGGATGAATTTCCTATAGTATCCTAGGAGACCGAGAAAACGTTTGATGTCTGTGGGGGTCTTAGGTAAGGGGTATCTTTCTATTGCAGCTATTTTGTCTGGATTTGGTTTAACTCCTTCGTTACAAATGATATGGCCAAGAAAACTAGTTTCTAATTTCAGGAATTCAGACTTGTCCATCTGAATTTTGAAGTTAGATTCACGTAATTTAATAAAAACTTTTTCCAAATTGACTATATGTTCTTGTAATGACGTGCTGAAAACTATTATGTCATCGAGGTATACAAGGCATATTTGATGTTGGAGGTCTTTCAGGACGTTGTCCATCACGCGCTGAAAAGTAGACGGAGATCCTTTGAGGCCCATAGGCATCCTTAAAAATTCGTAATGGCCATTTTCTACGTTGAAAGCAGTCTTATGAATATCCTGGGCATCCATTTCGACCTGATAAAAACCGCTAGCCAAATCCAGAGTGGTAAAATACTGGCATTTCCCTAATTTGTCAAGTACGTCTGTTATATTAGGGATGGGATATTTATCATCAACCGTCTTTTCGTTCACCTTCCTAAAATCCACGACAAGACGCCATTTTACTTTACCAGATGCGTCCGCCTTCTTGGGAACAATCCATATAGGAGAGCTCCAAGCAGAGTCGGAGGGTCTTATGATATTTTGTTCGAGCATCTTACTTATCTGATCTCTAACTTCTTGTCTGTGAACGTAGGGATACCTGTAACTTTTGGTGTGTACTGGAATCTCATCGGTTGTTCTAATCTTGTGTTTGATCTTGTTGGTGAATGTTAATGGTTCTCCCTCAAGATAAAACACATCCGCATATTTCGCACAGAGACTTTTTAAATTAGCACATTCTTCCGGATTGAGATGTTCAGTGCGTAAACGAGATAAAACAGCTTGGGCGCGATCCGATGGTATTTCAGTAAATGAACAATCGATGTTATATAGTTCGCCTTGTATAGGGCGATCCATGGAGAAGATAAGATCATTAGATGTAGTGTTAGAGATTTCTACCCAACCTCTATTATTAGTCACAGTAGTTAAACAATCAGAGATAAGGCAATTACAGATAATTTGGTTCTGAATTAAAACTTCGCCGTCAAGGGTATTGACAGGTAGCTTGAGTAATTTTGACGAGTTCGCGGGGATAATCTCCTCGTAGAGATTTACGTTACGTGAGTCGTACATCTCTATAGGTATCTGTGCGTTCCGTGTTATAAGCAATTTGTTTTGAAGATCTATCTTTGATCCCCAGTTTTCTAATAAGTCAAATCCTAAAAGTCCGTCGAAATAATTATGAAAGTTATAAACGTACAACGTAATGTCATCGGTAACTTCATTAAACTCTGGGAAACAGGGTAAAGTCAGAGAATGGTCGTTCCTACTAGTCCCATGAACGTTAGTCACTTCAAAGGGCTCGTAATTAAGAGGTAAGTGATTAAAGTACCTGGTTACAGCAGCAGGGCTGATAAATGATTGATTAGCACCTGTGTCGATTAACAGTTTCAGAGGGGGATTACTAATCTGGATGTAACCAAGTTGTCGTTGTAAGTGAAGGTTTAATTCTATTTTGGCTTGTCTGATTGGCGGCTTTCCTGAAAATTTTCAGTTTGGCCTGATACTTGAGTTGTCTCCTGCTCTACGGGTTCTATGGCAGAACGTTCAGAATATTGAGAAGAGTTGTCATAGTAAGTATAGTCCTGGTTCTCATAATAACTAGGGTACTGATCTAAAGAGTAACCATACTCTTGTTCATAGTCCGCGTAATTATAGTTTGCATAGTCATAGTCATAATCAAATTCGTTAAAGTTGACTTCCCTAGTTTTAAAATAGTTATTAGGAGGGGGATTGCCATGGGTTCTCCAGTCACGACCCGTAGGTGGTAAGGGTTTCGGAACGAAATGGCTTACTCCACTCATGGGACGGGGGCCATTGAACGGTTGTTGGGGTTGAGGTCTGTTAGGCAATTTAAACACATTACTATTAGGGTTATAGTTCGGCAAAGTAGCACGCATCATTTGTTGTGTTCTGGACGGTCCTAAGGGTTTACTTCATTGTTACATTTGGCCCATTGTATTGTATGGATGTGAGGCCTGGACAATTAAAGAAGATCTCAAAAAGCGCATAGAAGCATTTGAAATGTGGACATACAGACGCATGCTTTCCATTAGTTGGACCCAGAAAGTTACTAACGACAGCGTTTTGCAACAGATGGGCCAGGAGCGCAGTCTCATGCTAACTGTGAAAAAACGCAAGATCTCGTATCTGGGCCACGTTCTCCGACACCAACGTTACGAGCTCTTGCAACTTATAATGATGGGTAAAGTTGCTGGAAAAAGAAGGGTGGGGGGTAGAAAAAAGTCATGGTTGCGAAACATCCGAGAGTGGACCGGAATATCTGAAGCGGCTGAACTGTTCCGACGAGCGAGAGACCGAAAGGACTGCACCATGCTGGTCGCCAACCTTCACTAGTTGGAGAGGCACTCTAAGAAGAAGAACCCTGCGAGAAGGGTTGCATCGACTGTTGTCGAGAAGGACCAGGGGTATTAAATAAGGGTGTCATAGCTTGCCTAGGTATAAGCGAATTATTAAATAGGGGTTGTTTCTGGGTAAAGGTATTGAGTGGCAGATTATATTTGTTGGATTGTGAGTGAACCCAATCTTTACGACTAGAAGGCCCGCCTTCGTTACGGTTTTGTAAGTATAAAATGTTCAATTCGTCTTGAACACATTCAAGAGCTTTTTCCATTGTTTCAGGCCGCATACAGCGTATCCTGGATCCTAAGGGGTCCTTCAGACCTCTCAAGTAAGCCTGAAGAGTTAACTTTTGGTATAATGATCGCTTGGAATCTATGGTAGTGGCAACGGTCTCGTGAAGTGACACATAGGTCATTATGGTACTAAAGAGGTTCAGGCACCGCTCATAATATTCCTGAGGGGTGCTAGATCCTTGGGTTTGCATTGACAGGTCACTGTACAAAGCAGTCTCATCACGGTGGTCCGCGAAATTGTTAATAAGGGCAGCTCTTATCCCTTGCCAAGTCTCGGGGATACCGTTCGCGTTGATAAATCGGGCTGCGGGGCCTGTCACTTTATTTAGGATCCCATTAATGAGAGCTAAGTTGGATAACTCGTGGCCTGGTGCTGTGCTAAAATGTGTTAACACTAACTGGTCACATAAATTAATAAAACGGGTTAAAACGTGTGGGTTACCGTCAAACTCTGGCAATAACCTGAGGGATTTGTAGATAATGTCTGGGTTGTATTGCGTCATTATATCGTCTAAATTTATATGTTCGTCTATAACACTCAACCTATCTCTATTCCTATCCCTATCTAACCTAACGCTTCGCGATTCTCTAGGATGAAAAATCTTGAAGAATTAAATTAACACATAAGAAAAAAATAGTAAGGGGATAATATCATACACACGATCGTGCAGGATATGGAATTATATATTAATTAGGAATAAAATTATTATAGGTATGACTTAAGGATTAGTAGGGCAAGGACTTGAAAGATTCAAGGACTTACAGCATTGTATTTCTTCTGGTTGAATCGATGGCTGGATTCACCTCTGGACTGCAGCACCGTAGATTCTTGAGTACTCGTACCGCGGCTGGAAAACCGCCCGGGCGATTCGTGAACGCGAAAATCGATTTGAGAGTCCCGAAAGCTCGCGAACCGGCCCGCGAGTATCCTACAACGACTGCGCCAAATACGTGGACTGCAACCGGAGGTCCCAAAAAAAACCAATTTATTTAAGTAAATTTAATTAAAAGTAATTTTACAGAATAAAAATTATAACTAAAAGTAACAATGATATTGACTCGAAGTGTGAACCAAGTATGATCTAAAATTATAACAATTTCTAAGGAAATGTCGGAATGACGTCGTAGCGGGGCGCGATCTGCTGATGGTGCACCGCGTGACTTCATGTGCCTTGTGCAACCCTCACGTTGTGCTGAACTTGCACCTCGTGTCGCCAAGTGCCGTGTGCAATGATGTTGATTAGGTAAACGTTGACGCAGCGATCCTCATATATTAGGGGTGCGTAACACCTCCCCCCGAAGAACAGCCACCACCGATGATTTTCGCAGTAAATTGAGGTGGGGGTTGAGTATCCCTTGGTCTCGGCTCTGGAACAGCATATATTCCTTGTAGTTCTATTTCCCTTACTTGGATTTGCTTCGAAGCTGATGTTGCAGCGTATTTGCGATAGAGCAGGATACCGATCGTGACAGAAGCACCAATCAACACTACATACAGTGGGATTGTAGTGTGATATATCGTGGCATGGTCTTCTTTAAAATTGACGGTTGGAAGATGGGAGATCTTCATATTGGTGGCGTGAAGATGGTCCAAGTTTATAGAGTTTAATTTAAGGGTCACTTTAGATGCGTTGTAGTCAGGCTCCTTGGGTAGATCACTTATCGTCAGTACGTGTCCCTTTAGTCGATCTTTGATGTTGGAGATGGTAAACTCGGCTGTTTCTAGATAGCATGCCTGTGGGACGATTGCGAGATAACTGCCTTGGTATTCTTTGTAGAAATCTTGACCGCAGGAGAGATGTACTTTTGTAGAGGCAGGGAAGCTGATGGTATAGTGTCTATCGTCAAGCTCTTCGTATGCTGGCTGGTCCATCGCGATAGTGACAGGGTTGCAGATGGGTGTCCTCTGTTGGGTAGTTATGAGCTGATGTATGCAGTCTTGAGAGGGTTGGTTCTGCAGACTCCGGCTTTCTTCACATAGGAACCAATTACTGGTCTTCGGGCATTCAGCCTCTATGTGCTTGAAATCTTTCTCATGGATAGCTAGGAATGGGGATGGTGGAATTAGGATTTCATGATTTTGGTTGGGTACAATAGATAATTTATATAGGTCATATGTATGGGGTATAAAAATGGGAAATTTATAAACTATTACTATTTCATTGCCTACATAGTATGAACCTAATCTAATTATATCATAGTATTCCCTAGTGTCTAAATCTACTAATCTATCGTTACCATATAAAGTTCTAAGTCTGTCCGTCAAGTTGCGTATCTCCTGGGAGTTAAGAAACGAATGATGCATGGTTGATGTTCTGATAAATGCTAATATATTCTGTAATCTAATTAATTCCTGTGATACTGAATCTATGTTATCGCCAAGGATTATCAGTACTTGCGCAAAATGGGCATATTTTATAAGATCATTATCTCTATTAAGATCACTTTCCTGTATCTTATTAAATATTGTTTCCATCTCGCGTTGGTTTTCTACTATGCTATTTATGATCTTTGAATACTGTGCGGATAAATCTTTAGTTAAACTTACATGATTATTGAATTCAGTTAATAATTTGTTCTCGTTACTTTGAATATTTCTAATAGCCTGATCGTAATGTAATGCGTCAGTGTAATCTAAGTTTCCAGTTATACTTTTAACTACAGATCCAAGTCCGTCAATAAGTCCTCGTTTGACACGACTTGTTTCGAAGGTTTGAAGTTGTTCTGATACGCTATTAAGTTTAGAGTTAAGATAATTTAAATGAGGCTGAAATAAAGAACGCGTCTTATTATTAAGATCGGGTGAAATGCTAATTATTTGGTTATTGATAGATTCTACTTTATCTTGCAAATCCTGTAGATTTACGTATTGCAAGAAGGAATGGTAATGGGAAAGGATCCGGGCAGGACCTAGTTTGAAAGGGAGTATCCCAGGCCCATTATCTAGACTTTCAAGTCGTATTTCCTGAGTTACTGCTAGTCGCAGGAGCAGAAGTATTATCGGGATTGTTCTGTAACAAATTAGTAGTTTTAGGAACTCTTTTTATTCTGTGTTTTGCTACAGGACCTCGCTTTTTCTTTGTGTATATGTGAATAGGGAGGTCTGCCATTACCGTGTCATGACTGAAACGTGGAGCTAATTTTTGACGAGAAGCGAGTGGGTTTCGAATAAAGATTGGCTGTTCAGGGCTGTACTCAATTTCGGGTTCTCTAGTTCTATTACGATTATTCGTTAAAATCTCACGAGAGTCAGTACTTAAGTCATGAATCAATTTATAAATCTCAGTCATCTTGTCCTTGTGGTTAGTCACGTATTGCTGTAATAAATGAACCGAAAGGTCAACGTCAAAAGCGTCATGGGGGTCAAAATGTCCTGTTATTAGTTCTATCGGCCTACATTTCGTAAAACTATGTATACTACTGTTGTAAGCCAGAAGGGCGTAAGGCATAAGGTTGATAACGGATTCATTTTTCTGGTTAACCCTAAGGATTCTGAGATGTTCTAATATAGTCGCATGAAACCTCTCAACTATTCCATTCTCGTTAGGTGTGTGAGGTGCAACTTTATGATGCTGGATCTTATGCAATCTTAAAAATTCTGCAAAGAGTTGATTATTAAACTCCGGTCCGTTATCAGTAACTATGGTTATGGGTATGCCATGATGTGTGCAGAAGCTAAGCAAAGCCTGAACCACACTGACTGCAGTTCCGTCTCTCAAATAGTATGCTTGTGCATATTTTGAAAAAGCATCTACGATCGTCAAAAACTTTTCGCTTTGAATGGTAAGTAAGTCGAAGTGTACAAGTTCGAAAGGCTTATTGGCCGAAGGAACTATTTTAAATTGCTGTTTAACAGGATTACGATCGTACTTCGCTTGCCCACATACTGTACACTCATTTATGAATTTAGTGATGCTATCTCGCATCTTAGGCCAATAGTATTTGTGAGACAGAGCTAACACAGTTTCATTGATACCACGGTGGTTAGTTTTACCGTCATGATACTTATTAATAATTTCCTGTTGCCTTAAATATTCGCGAACATTTTCTATTTCCTTTTTTGTTAGTACTAATTGCATTGAGGAGCTTTTAAATGTTCTCTGGATGATGGGGATAATGGAATACATAGCCAAAGATGGGTTAATAAGCAATCCGGTTTTAATTTTAGGATTAACGTACTCTTTGATAGCCTTAACAACGTCTTCTTCCAGATTAGATTCTGAGAGTTGAACTGTAATACGGGTATGTGTTTCAAAAGGCTTTGTAACTATGGGTCGTCCTTTAATATCGCCAACTATGTTTAAAATAATTTGTTTTGCGAATTTATTCAATGGTTCATCGGAGATAGGGACTTCTAGAATGGGATTTTCATTATCTGTATGGACTGTCACGGTTGCGGAATTATTAGAGGGACTTTGGGCTGTAATAGTTCTAGAATCGTCCAAAATTTGGTTTCTTTCGGAAGGGTTTACTGCAATGGACATAAGTTCTTCATTATTTAATTCGATTCGGGATAATGCATCAGCGTTAGTGTTGCATTTTCCCTGCTTATAAACCACAGAAAAGTCGTACTCGCTTAATTTCAAACGCCATCGTGTAAGTCGGGAATTAGGTTCCTTCAAATTCATGATCCATTGTAAAGGCTTGTGATCGGTGATAACTTTGAATTTGCGACCCAACAAATAGGGTCTAAAATATTTAGTGGCCCATACAATGGCTAGGAGCTCTTTTTCTATTGTGCTGTAATTGAGCTCACTTGAATTTAAGGTACGAGACGCGTATGCTATAGGTTTGTCAGAACCTATGGCGCCTTGGGATAGAATGGCACCAATAGCTACGTTGGATGCGTCAGTGGTAAGTAGGAATTCTCTACTAAAATCGGGATACTGAAGGATGGGGTCATTTGTTAGTAGTGTTTTACAGTGATTGAAACAGTCCACATAAGCTTTATCCAATGTTATTTTAGAACCCTTTTTCAGACATTTAGTTAATGGTTTTGTTAGTCGAGCGAAATCTGGGATGAATTTCCTATAGTATCCTAGGAGACCGAGAAAACGTTTGATGTCTGTGGGGGTCTTAGGTAAGGGGTATCTTTCTATTGCAGCTATTTTGTCTGGATTTGGTTTAACTCCTTCGTTACAAATGATATGGCCAAGAAAACTAGTTTCTAATTTCAGGAATTCAGACTTGTCCATCTGAATTTTGAAGTTAGATTCACGTAATTTAATAAAAACTTTTTCCAAATTGACTATATGTTCTTGTAATGACGTGCTGAAAACTATTATGTCATTGAGGTATACAAGGCATATTTGATGTTGGAGGTCTTTCAGGACGTTGTCCATCACGCGCTGAAAAGTAGACGGAGATCCTTTGAGGCCCATAGGCATCCTTAAAAATTCGTAATGGCCATTTTCTACGTTGAAAGCAGTCTTATGAATATCCTGGGCATCCATTTCGACCTGATAAAAACCGCTAGCCAAATCCAGAGTGGTAAAATACTGGCATTTCCCTAATTTGTCAAGTACGTCTGTTATATTAGGGATGGGATATTTATCATCAACCGTCTTTTCGTTCACCTTCCTAAAATCCACGACAAGACGCCATTTTACTTTACCAGATGCGTCCGCCTTCTTGGGAACAATCCATATAGGAGAGCTCCAAGCAGAGTCGGAGGGTCTTATGATATTTTGTTCGAGCATCTTACTTATCTGATCTCTAACTTCTTGTCTGTGAACGTAGGGATACCTGTAACTTTTGGTGTGTACTGGAATCTCATCGGTTGTTCTAATCTTGTGTTTGATCTTGTTGGTGAATGTTAATGGTTCTCCCTCAAGATAAAACACATCCGCATATTTCGCACAGAGACTTTTTAAATTAGCACATTCTTCCGGATTGAGATGTTCAGTGCGTAAACGAGATAAAACAGCTTGGGCGCGATCCGATGGTATTTCAGTAAATGAACAATCGATGTTATATAGTTCGCCTTGTATAGGGCGATCCATGGAGAAGATAAGATCATTAGATGTAGTGTTAGAGATTTCTACCCAACCTCTATTATTAGTCACAGTAGTTAAACAATCAGAGATAAGGCAATTACAGATAATTTGGTTCTGAATTAAAACTTCGCCGTCAAGGGTATTGACAGGTAGCTTGAGTAATTTTGACGAGTTCGCGGGGATAATCTCCTCGTAGAGATTTACGTTACGTGAGTCGTACATCTCTATAGGTATCTGTGCGTTCCGTGTTATAAGCAATTTGTTTTGAAGATCTATCTTTGATCCCCAGTTTTCTAATAAGTCAAATCCTAAAAGTCCGTCGAAATAATTATGAAAGTTATAAACGTACAACGTAATGTCATCGGTAACTTCATTAAACTCTGGGAAACAGGGTAAAGTCAGAGAATGGTCGTTCCTACTAGTCCCATGAACGTTAGTCACTTCAAAGGGCTCGTAATTAAGAGGTAAGTGATTAAAGTACCTGGTTACAGCAGCAGGGCTGATAAATGATTGATTAGCACCTGTGTCGATTAACAGTTTCAGAGGGGGATTACTAATCTGGATGTAACCAAGTTGTCGTTGTAAGTGAAGGTTTAATTCTATTTTGGCTTGTCTGATTGGCGGCTTTCCTGAAAATTTTCAGTTTGGCCTGATACTTGAGTTGTCTCCTGCTCTACGGGTTCTATGGCAGAACGTTCAGAATATTGAGAAGAGTTGTCATAGTAAGTATAGTCCTGGTTCTCATAATAACTAGGGTACTGATCTAAAGAGTAACCATACTCTTGTTCATAGTCCGCGTAATTATAGTTTGCATAGTCATAGTCATAATCAAATTCGTTAAAGTTGACTTCCCTAGTTTTAAAATAGTTATTAGGAGGGGGATTGCCATGGGTTCTCCAGTCACGACCCGTAGGTGGTAAGGGTTTCGGAACGAAATGGCTTACTCCACTCATGGGACGGGGGCCATTGAACGGTTGTTGGGGTTGAGGTCTGTTAGGCAATTTAAACACATTACTATTAGGGTTATAGTTCGGCAAAGTAGCACGCATCATTTGTTGTGTTCTGGACGGTCCTAAGGGTTTACTTCATTGTTACATTTGGCCCATTGTATTGTATGGATGTGAGGCCTGGACAATTAAAGAAGATCTCAAAAAGCGCATAGAAGCATTTGAAATGTGGACATACAGACGCATGCTTTCCATTAGTTGGACCCAGAAAGTTACTAACGACAGCGTTTTGCAACAGATGGGCCAGGAGCGCAGTCTCATGCTAACTGTGAAAAAACGCAAGATCTCGTATCTGGGCCACGTTCTCCGACACCAACGTTACGAGCTCTTGCAACTTATAATGATGGGTAAAGTTGCTGGAAAAAGAAGGGTGGGGGGTAGAAAAAAGTCATGGTTGCGAAACATCCGAGAGTGGACCGGAATATCTGAAGCGGCTGAACTGTTCCGACGAGCGAGAGACCGAAAGGACTGCACCATGCTGGTCGCCAACCTTCACTAGTTGGAGAGGCACTCTAAGAAGAAGAACCCTGCGAGAAGGGTTGCATCGACTGTTGTCGAGAAGGACCAGGGGTATTAAATAAGGGTGTCATAGCTTGCCTAGGTATAAGCGAATTATTAAATAGGGGTTGTTTCTGGGTAAAGGTATTGAGTGGCAGATTATATTTGTTGGATTGTGAGTGAACCCAATCTTTACGACTAGAAGGCCCGCCTTCGTTACGGTTTTGTAAGTATAAAATGTTCAATTCGTCTTGAACACATTCAAGAGCTTTTTCCATTGTTTCAGGCCGCATACAGCGTATCCTGGATCCTAAGGGGTCCTTCAGACCTCTCAAGTAAGCCTGAAGAGTTAACTTTTGGTATAATGATCGCTTGGAATCTATGGTAGTGGCAACGGTCTCGTGAAGTGACACATAGGTCATTATGGTACTAAAGAGGTTCAGGCACCGCTCATAATATTCCTGAGGGGTGCTAGATCCTTGGGTTTGCATTGACAGGTCACTGTACAAAGCAGTCTCATCACGGTGGTCCGCGAAATTGTTAATAAGGGCAGCTCTTATCCCTTGCCAAGTCTCGGGGATACCGTTCGCGTTGATAAATCGGGCTGCGGGGCCTGTCACTTTATTTAGGATCCCATTAATGAGAGCTAAGTTGGATAACTCGTGGCCTGGTGCTGTGCTAAAATGTGTTAACACTAACTGGTCACATAAATTAATAAAACGGGTTAAAACGTGTGGGTTACCGTCAAACTCTGGCAATAACCTGAGGGATTTGTAGATAATGTCTGGGTTGTATTGCGTCATTATATCGTCTAAATTTATATGTTCGTCTATAACACTCAACCTATCTCTATTCCTATCCCTATCTAACCTAACGCTTCGCGATTCTCTAGGATGAAAAATCTTGAAGAATTAAATTAACACATAAGAAAAAAATAGTAAGGGGATAATATCATACACACGATCGTGCAGGATATGGAATTATATATTAATTAGGAATAAAATTATTATAGGTATGACTTAAGGATTAGTAGGGCAAGGACTTGAAAGATTCAAGGACTTACAGCATTGTATTTCTTCTGGTTGAATCGATGGCTGGATTCACCTCTGGACTGCAGCACCGTAGATTCTTGAGTACTCGTACCGCGGCTGGAAAACCGCCCGGGCGATTCGTGAACGCGAAAATCGATTTGAGAGTCCCGAAAGCTCGCGAACCGGCCCGCGAGTATCCTACAACGACTGCGCCAAATACGTGGACTGCAACCGGAGGTCCCAAAAAAAACCAATTTATTTAAGTAAATTTAATTAAAAGTAATTTTACAGAATAAAAATTATAACTAAAAGTAACAATGATATTGACTCGAAGTGTGAACCAAGTATGATCTAAAATTATAACAATTTCTAAGGAAATGTCGGAATGACGTCGTAGCGGGGCGCGATCTGCTGATGGTGCACCGCGTGACTTCATGTGCCTTGTGCAACCCTCACGTTGTGCTGAACTTGCACCTCGTGTCGCCAAGTGCCGTGTGCAATGATGTTGATTAGGTAAACGTTGACGCAGCGATCCTCATATATTAGGGGTGCGTAACACCTCCCCCCGAAGAACAGCCACCACCGATGATTTTCGCAGTAAATTGAGGTGGGGGTTGAGTATCCCTTGGTCTCGGCTCTGGAACAGCATATATTCCTTGTAGTTCTATTTCCCTTACTTGGATTTGCTTCGAAGCTGATGTTGCAGCGTATTTGCGATAGAGCAGGATACCGATCGTGACAGAAGCACCAATCAACACTACATACAGTGGGATTGTAGTGTGATATATCGTGGCATGGTCTTCTTTAAAATTGACGGTTGGAAGATGGGAGATCTTCATATTGGTGGCGTGAAGATGGTCCAAGTTTATAGAGTTTAATTTAAGGGTCACTTTAGATGCGTTGTAGTCAGGCTCCTTGGGTAGATCACTTATCGTCAGTACGTGTCCCTTTAGTCGATCTTTGATGTTGGAGATGGTAAACTCGGCTGTTTCTAGATAGCATGCCTGTGGGACGATTGCGAGATAACTGCCTTGGTATTCTTTGTAGAAATCTTGACCGCAGGAGAGATGTACTTTTGTAGAGGCAGGGAAGCTGATGGTATAGTGTCTATCGTCAAGCTCTTCGTATGCTGGCTGGTCCATCGCGATGGTGACAGGGTTGCAGATGGGTGTCCTCTGTTGGGTAGTTATGAGCTGATGTATGCAGTCTTGAGAGGGTTGGTTCTGCAGACTCCGGCTTTCTTCACATAGGAACCAATTACTGGTCTTCGGGCATTCAGCCTCTATGTGCTTGAAATCTTTCTCATGGATAGCTAGGAATGGGGATGGTGGAATTAGGATTTCATGATTTTGGTTGGGTACAATAGATAATTTATATAGGTCATATGTATGGGGTATAAAAATGGGAAATTTATAAACTATTACTATTTCATTGCCTACATAGTATGAACCTAATCTAATTATATCATAGTATTCCCTAGTGTCTAAATCTACTAATCTATCGTTACCATATAAAGTTCTAAGTCTGTCCGTCAAGTTGCGTATCTCCTGGGAGTTAAGAAACGAATGATGCATGGTTGATGTTCTGATAAATGCTAATATATTCTGTAATCTAATTAATTCCTGTGATACTGAATCTATGTTATCGCCAAGGATTATCAGTACTTGCGCAAAATGGGCATATTTTATAAGATCATTATCTCTATTAAGATCACTTTCCTGTATCTTATTAAATATTGTTTCCATCTCGCGTTGGTTTTCTACTATGCTATTTATGATCTTTGAATACTGTGCGGATAAATCTTTAGTTAAACTTACATGATTATTGAATTCAGTTAATAATTTGTTCTCGTTACTTTGAATATTTCTAATAGCCTGATCGTAATGTAATGCGTCAGTGTAATCTAAGTTTCCAGTTATACTTTTAACTACAGATCCAAGTCCGTCAATAAGTCCTCGTTTGACACGACTTGTTTCGAAGGTTTGAAGTTGTTCTGATACGCTATTAAGTTTAGAGTTAAGATAATTTAAATGAGGCTGAAATAAAGAACGCGTCTTATTATTAAGATCGGGTGAAATGCTAATTATTTGGTTATTGATAGATTCTACTTTATCTTGCAAATCCTGTAGATTTACGTATTGCAAGAAGGAATGGTAATGGGAAAGGATCCGGGCAGGACCTAGTTTGAAAGGGAGTATCCCAGGCCCATTATCTAGACTTTCAAGTCGTATTTCCTGAGTTACTGCTAGTCGCAGGAGCAGAAGTATTATCGGGATTGTTCTGTAACAAATTAGTAGTTTTAGGAACTCTTTTTATTCTGTGTTTTGCTACAGGACCTCGCTTTTTCTTTGTGTATATGTGAATAGGGAGGTCTGCCATTACCGTGTCATGACTGAAACGTGGAGCTAATTTTTGACGAGTAGCGAGTGGGTTTCGAATAAAGATTGGCTGTTCAGGGCTGTACTCAATTTCGGGTTCTCTAGTTCTATTACGATTATTCGTTAAAATCTCACGAGAGTCAGTACTTAAGTCATGAATCAATTTATAAATCTCAGTCATCTTGTCCTTGTGGTTAGTCACGTATTGCTGTAATAAATGAACCGAAATGTCAACGTCAAAAGCGTCATGGGGGTCAAAATGTCCTGTTATTAGTTCTATCGGCCTACATTTCGTAAAACTATGTATACTACTGTTGTAAGCCAGAAGGGCGTAAGGCATAAGGTTGATAACGGATTCATTTTTCTGGTTAACCCTAAGGATTCTGAGATGTTCTAATATAGTCGCATGAAACCTCTCAACTATTCCATTCTCGTTAGGTGTGTGAGGTGCAACTTTATGATGCTGGATCTTATGCAATCTTAAAAATTCTGCAAAGAGTTGATTATTAAACTCCGGTCCGTTATCAGTAACTATGGTTATGGGTATGCCATGATGTGTGCAGAAGCTAAGCAAAGCCTGAACCACACTGACTGCAGTTCCGTCTCTCAAATAGTATGCTTGTGCATATTTTGAAAAAGCATCTACGATCGTCAAAAACTTTTCGCTTTGAATGGTAAGTAAGTCGAGGTGTACAAGTTCGAAAGGCTTATTGGCCGAAGGAACTATTTTAAATTGCTGTTTAACAGGATTACGATCGTACTTCGCTTGCCCACATACTGTACACTCATTTATGAATTTAGTGATGCTATCTCGCATCTTAGGCCAATAGTATTTGTGAGACAGAGCTAACACAGTTTCATTGATACCACGGTGGTTAGTTTTACCGTCATGATACTTATTAATAATTTCCTGTTGCCTTAAATATTCGCGAACATTTTCTATTTCCTTTTTTGTTAGTACTAATTGCATTGAGGAGCTTTTAAATGTTCTCTGGATGATGGGGATAATGGAATACATAGCCAAAGATGGGTTAATAAGCAATCCGGTTTTAATTTTAGGATTAACGTACTCTTTGATAGCCTTAACAACGTCTTCTTCCAGATTAGATTCTGAGAGTTGAACTGTAATACGGGTATGTGTTTCAAAAGGCTTTGTAACTATGGGTCGTCCTTTAATATCGCCAACTATGTTTAAAATAATTTGTTTTGCGAATTTATTCAATGGTTCATCGGAGATAGGGACTTCTAGAATGGGATTTTCATTATCTGTATGGACTGTCACGGTTGCGGAATTATTAGAGGGACTTTGGGCTGTAATAGTTCTAGAATCGTCCAAAATTTGGTTTCTTTCGGAAGGGTTTACTGCAATGGACATAAGTTCTTCATTATTTAATTCGATTCGGGATAATGCATCAGCGTTAGTGTTGCATTTTCCCTGCTTATAAACCACAGAAAAGTCGTACTCGCTTAATTTCAAACGCCATCGTGTAAGTCGGGAATTAGGTTCCTTCAAATTCATGATCCATTGTAAAGGCTTGTGATCGGTGATAACTTTGAATTTGCGACCCAACAAATAGGGTCTAAAATATTTAGTGGCCCATACAATGGCTAGGAGCTCTTTTTCTATTGTGCTGTAATTGAGCTCACTTGAATTTAAGGTACGAGACGCGTATGCTATAGGTTTGTCAGAACCTATGGCGCCTTGGGATAGAATGGCACCAATAGCTACGTTGGATGCGTCAGTGGTAAGTAGGAATTCTCTACTAAAATCGGGATACTGAAGGATGGGGTCATTTGTTAGTAGTGTTTTACAGTGATTGAAACAGTCCACATAAGCTTTATCCAATGTTATTTTAGAACCCTTTTTCAGACATTTAGTTAATGGTTTTGTTAGTCGAGCGAAATCTGGGATGAATTTCCTATAGTATCCTAGGAGACCGAGAAAACGTTTGATGTCTGTGGGGGTCTTAGGTAAGGGGTATCTTTCTATTGCAGCTATTTTGTCTGGATTTGGTTTAACTCCTTCGTTACAAATGATATGGCCAAGAAAACTAGTTTCTAATTTCAGGAATTCAGACTTGTCCATCTGAATTTTGAAGTTAGATTCACGTAATTTAATAAAAACTTTTTCCAAATTGACTATATGTTCTTGTAATGACGTGCTGAAAACTATTATGTCATCGAGGTATACAAGGCATATTTGATGTTGGAGGTCTTTCAGGACGTTGTCCATCACGCGCTGAAAAGTAGACGGAGATCCTTTGAGGCCCATAGGCATCCTTAAAAATTCGTAATGGCCATTTTCTACGTTGAAAGCAGTCTTATGAATATCCTGGGCATCCATTTCGACCTGATAAAAACCGCTAGCCAAATCCAGAGTGGTAAAATACTGGCATTTCCCTAATTTGTCAAGTACGTCTGTTATATTAGGGATGGGATATTTATCATCAACCGTCTTTTCGTTCACCTTCCTAAAATCCACGACAAGACGCCATTTTACTTTACCAGATGCGTCCGCCTTCTTGGGAACAATCCATATAGGAGAGCTCCAAGCAGAGTCGGAGGGTCTTATGATATTTTGTTCGAGCATCTTACTTATCTGATCTCTAACTTCTTGTCTGTGAACGTAGGGATACCTGTAACTTTTGGTGTGTACTGGAATCTCATCGGTTGTTCTAATCTTGTGTTTGATCTTGTTGGTGAATGTTAATGGTTCTCCCTCAAGATAAAACACATCCGCATATTTCGCACAGAGACTTTTTAAATTAGCACATTCTTCCGGATTGAGATGTTCAGTGCGTAAACGAGATAAAACAGCTTGGGCGCGATCCGATGGTATTTCAGTAAATGAACAATCGATGTTATATAGTTCGCCTTGTATAGGGCGATCCATGGAGAAGATAAGATCATTAGATGTAGTGTTAGAGATTTCTACCCAACCTCTATTATTAGTCACAGTAGTTAAACAATCAGAGATAAGGCAATTACAGATAATTTGGTTCTGAATTAAAACTTCGCCGTCAAGGGTATTGACAGGTAGCTTGAGTAATTTTGACGAGTTCGCGGGGATAATCTCCTCGTAGAGATTTACGTTACGTGAGTCGTACATCTCTATAGGTATCTGTGCGTTCCGTGTTATAAGCAATTTGTTTTGAAGATCTATCTTTGATCCCCAGTTTTCTAATAAGTCAAATCCTAAAAGTCCGTCGAAATAATTATGAAAGTTATAAACGTACAACGTAATGTCATCGGTAACTTCATTAAACTCTGGGAAACAGGGTAAAGTCAGAGAATGGTCGTTCCTACTAGTCCCATGAACGTTAGTCACTTCAAAGGGCTCGTAATTAAGAGGTAAGTGATTAAAGTACCTGGTTACAGCAGCAGGGCTGATAAATGATTGATTAGCACCTGTGTCGATTAACAGTTTCAGAGGGGGATTACTAATCTGGATGTAACCAAGTTGTCGTTGTAAGTGAAGGTTTAATTCTATTTTGGCTTGTCTGATTGGCGGCTTTCCTGAAAATTTTCAGTTTGGCCTGATACTTGAGTTGTCTCCTGCTCTACGGGTTCTATGGCAGAACGTTCAGAATATTGAGAAGAGTTGTCATAGTAAGTATAGTCCTGGTTCTCATAATAACTAGGGTACTGATCTAAAGAGTAACCATACTCTTGTTCATAGTCCGCGTAATTATAGTTTGCATAGTCATAGTCATAATCAAATTCGTTAAAGTTGACTTCCCTAGTTTTAAAATAGTTATTAGGAGGGGGATTGCCATGGGTTCTCCAGTCACGACCCGTAGGTGGTAAGGGTTTCGGAACGAAATGGCTTACTCCACTCATGGGACGGGGGCCATTGAACGGTTGTTGGGGTTGAGGTCTGTTAGGCAATTTAAACACATTACTATTAGGGTTATAGTTCGGCAAAGTAGCACGCATCATTTGTTGTGTTCTGGACGGTCCTAAGGGTTTACTTCATTGTTACATTTGGCCCATTGTATTGTATGGATGTGAGGCCTGGACAATTAAAGAAGATCTCAAAAAGCGCATAGAAGCATTTGAAATGTGGACATACAGACGCATGCTTTCCATTAGTTGGACCCAGAAAGTTACTAACGACAGCGTTTTGCAACAGATGGGCCAGGAGCGCAGTCTCATGCTAACTGTGAAAAAACGCAAGATCTCGTATCTGGGCCACGTTCTCCGACACCAACGTTACGAGCTCTTGCAACTTATAATGATGGGTAAAGTTGCTGGAAAAAGAAGGGTGGGGGGTAGAAAAAAGTCATGGTTGCGAAACATCCGAGAGTGGACCGGAATATCTGAAGCGGCTGAACTGTTCCGACGAGCGAGAGACCGAAAGGACTGCACCATGCTGGTCGCCAACCTTCACTAGTTGGAGAGGCACTCTAAGAAGAAGAACCCTGCGAGAAGGGTTGCATCGACTGTTGTCGAGAAGGACCAGGGGTATTAAATAAGGGTGTCATAGCTTGCCTAGGTATAAGCGAATTATTAAATAGGGGTTGTTTCTGGGTAAAGGTATTGAGTGGCAGATTATATTTGTTGGATTGTGAGTGAACCCAATCTTTACGACTAGAAGGCCCGCCTTCGTTACGGTTTTGTAAGTATAAAATGTTCAATTCGTCTTGAACACATTCAAGAGCTTTTTCCATTGTTTCAGGCCGCATACAGCGTATCCTGGATCCTAAGGGGTCCTTCAGACCTCTCAAGTAAGCCTGAAGAGTTAACTTTTGGTATAATGATCGCTTGGAATCTATGGTAGTGGCAACGGTCTCGTGAAGTGACACATAGGTCATTATGGTACTAAAGAGGTTCAGGCACCGCTCATAATATTCCTGAGGGGTGCTAGATCCTTGGGTTTGCATTGACAGGTCACTGTACAAAGCAGTCTCATCACGGTGGTCCGCGAAATTGTTAATAAGGGCAGCTCTTATCCCTTGCCAAGTCTCGGGGATACCGTTCGCGTTGATAAATCGGGCTGCGGGGCCTGTCACTTTATTTAGGATCCCATTAATGAGAGCTAAGTTGGATAACTCGTGGCCTGGTGCTGTGCTAAAATGTGTTAACACTAACTGGTCACATAAATTAATAAAACGGGTTAAAACGTGTGGGTTACCGTCAAACTCTGGCAATAACCTGAGGGATTTGTAGATAATGTCTGGGTTGTATTGCGTCATTATATCGTCTAAATTTATATGTTCGTCTATAACACTCAACCTATCTCTATTCCTATCCCTATCTAACCTAACGCTTCGCGATTCTCTAGGATGAAAAATCTTGAAGAATTAAATTAACACATAAGAAAAAAATAGTAAGGGGATAATATCATACACACGATCGTGCAGGATATGGAATTATATATTAATTAGGAATAAAATTATTATAGGTATGACTTAAGGATTAGTAGGGCAAGGACTTGAAAGATTGAAGGACTTACAGCATTGTATTTCTTCTGGTTGAATCGATGGCTGGATTCACCTCTGGACTGCAGCACCGTAGATTCTTGAGTACTCGTACCGCGGCTGGAAAACCGCCCGGGCGATTCGTGAACGCGAAAATCGATTTGAGAGTCCCGAAAGCTCGCGAACCGGCCCGCGAGTATCCTACAACGACTGCGCCAAATACGTGGACTGCAACCGGAGGTCCCAAAAAAAACCAATTTATTTAAGTAAATTTAATTAAAAGTAATTTTACAGAATAAAAATTATAACTAAAAGTAACAATGATATTGACTCGAAGTGTGAACCAAGTATGATCTAAAATTATAACAATTTCTAAGGAAATGTCGGAATGACGTCGTAGCGGGGCGCGATCTGCTGATGGTGCACCGCGTGACTTCATGTGCCTTGTGCAACCCTCACGTTGTGCTGAACTTGCACCTCGTGTCGCCAAGTGCCGTGTGCAATGATGTTGATTAGGTAAACGTTGACGCAGCGATCCTCATATATTAGGGGTGCGTAACAAGTATAAGCCGCATCAAGCACAAACATTGTTTTAACGAAAGAAATAAGATTTAGATTTGATTTTGAGCGCAGAAACTAACAGAATCTTTGATCGAAAATTCACATTTTATTCGTCGAGGATTGTGTGAAGCGCTAGTCTAGAATATTCTACAGTCTTGTACAAAGGGCTGGTAATATAAAGTTACAGGTTATATCGCCTTCGCTGGGAGTCCTGCGTCTGCACAAGTGTGACCGCGCACAGTGGCGAGGGCTGGTTATTTTCAAAAGGGAAGCTAGTAGCGCTCGTGGCCCCGCGGACTCAGTGTTCTGTAAACGATCACTGCAGTAAGCAACTTTCACTATGGCCGGTCCATGGATGGGTGACCATCCATGTGATCACTTTGTGACATTTATTTGAGCGTTTCCGTGCTTCGGAAGGCACGTTAAGCCGTTGGTCCCGGTTGCCAGTAAAATGGCAGTCGTTAAACCAAGTTGAAGGCTTTATTTCAACAGCAGGCATCACAACCTGCGCCTGTCCATTTAAACACGGCAATACGGCTCACAACGTATTACGTGGGACATATTATAAAAAGGTGAAATGTGGGCATATAATATGCCTCTGCCTACCCCTTCGGGTATACCTGAACCGGAAGCTAGTAAAAAAAATCTTACCTAGGTACATGTAGATGTCCAGAAAACACGGGGTTATGCATTGAAGAACATTGTTCCATATGTGACTCCAATACAGCATCATGCGCACTTAAATATTGCAATATTTCAATATAATTACCGCGGTTATTCGACCCGGAGCTCTCATCGTGGCCGCGGAACGCTAATTCCTGTTTACCTAACAAAACTACAGTATCTATGAAACGTCTTAATAGATGACGATTGCGATCAACCTTCCTATTGTGTACTTCAAAATTATTATTCAAAAATGTCTCAATTCTGCTATTGCCAAAGTCATGAAAGCTTAAACAACTACGAATGTGTTTTTCAGTCAGAACATGTTTTTTCGTCGAATTTCCTATATTATTGATGTCCGTAAACCCTGTACGACTCCAAACGCTACTAGAATCGGAAAATAATTAACATTGGAAACAGTAAAGTTTATTGAGTTTACAAGAACCTGTCATCCAAGTATATTTATCATAAAACGAACTATGAAAATGTTTATAGGAGCAGTCTTTTCTTTTATAATCTATAGTCACAATTGAATTACATATTTTTTATTCTCAAAACTTAATTTAGTAAAAGATGTTTCCTCAGATAATAAAAAATCTATTAAACAACAATCTATATGTATTAACGTCGCCATTACGCATACGAACAACCTAGATTCTTAGTAGGTATTAAAACAAAGCAAAATGTAAACTATACGTAATTACTTATCTATTTACAGCTTATATATTTATACAGTACTGCACGCACTATTCCACTCACCAATACACCATGCTATTTATCACTAACTAATTATAATTAACCAATAAACAGCAAAAAAACGACCAACAAACTAATTATTCATTAATTCTGGGAGTGCACTGCGCATTGTTTAGAGAAAATATAAAGTAGTAAATAAAAGTTCAAAACATTCGAAAGCGGCGCTAGTGTGCATAAAGAATGTTCGACGAGCGTACTTAATACATTAATTTTATTTAGTTATTGAAAATTCCAAATGATTGCGTCGTAAATATCATTATATGTATAATTACGTTGTATGAAAATACATATAATTAGACTCTATGAGTGATTTTATTTCGTCAACAGTAAATTTTAGTACGTTTATTGACTTTACTTTATTATTGACGATTTTTCTCCGTCTCGTATTAAGCTATTTCCGAGTGGATTTAGAACGAGGCCCGATCGCTGGCCGAACGATGGAGATTCGCAAGTATAATCTTTCGAAACACTCGGAACGTAGAGAGAGAAACCGACATTTGCGTATTATTAACGAAAGGGACGCAAATATTCAGCAATCCGGCTTATTTCTCATATTCCATGATCGTGTTTTTGGAGTTCACTGAACTTTGACTGAACTGAGCGATGCACAATATTGCACATTACTATGTATTTTGCAGCAGGGGTTTTTCGTTGAGAAGAAAATTTTATCATCTTATCTACTGACCGAGATTTAGTAATGATGTAACTTCACCTTGCTGTCAGTTCTGAAGGGGAAGCCAGCGGGAATCGGCTTCTATGGACCCTACGCCCCTGCCGCGCAATCGATACGCGCATTATGCGTTGGAGCGTAACTTGTTGCGCTGTCGTGTCTTGGGCGAAGGGAACATGTTTCTGAATATTATGTTTAATATAAGCTGGCTAATTTATGGTGTGAATACGTTTTTAAGGGTCCGTACATAAAGGGAGGCCTCCCTGTTCATCTGTCTGTCATCCAGCGCGTTTCTTATGAACCGTGACAGCAGTTGAAATTTTTACAGATAATTTATTAATGTTACCGCTATAACAACAAATAGGTACTAAAGAGAGGAAAAAAACATTTAATAAGGGGGCTCCCATACAACAAACGTGATTTTTGACTGTTTTTGGTATGGAACCCTTCATGTGCGAGCACGACGTGTTGTAAGCGCAAAGATTAGAATCTTCACGTCCCGTTTGATAACCAAATGTTATTACGCGGGAAAACACGTAAAATGGCAAGCTTTTCAGGTAGGGTTGAAGTACCTGAGGATTAAGTTGAAGAGCTCCTCAGAACAAATAAATATTACGAAATCGGTGAAGGTTGTATGTAAATTACACCCCCTTTTACTCCTATTGGCGTCGATTTTTTTCTAAAACCCAAAATTTTAAACTAACTAACTAACTATCTTCACGCCAAATCCCTTGCGGGGTAGGCAGAAAGAACCGAGCGCCACACGGCACGGTCCATACACACCTCACTTGCTTCTTCAACTTTCATTTTTCTTTTCATGCATGCACGTCGGTTCCTACGGCTCTTGACACCACCTTCAACTAACACACGATTAATTTGGTCGTGGTAGGTGTGTCGTGGCCTTCCCCGACTCCTACGTCCATCCACTTACGCGTTGTATATCTGTTTTGTCATTCTTTCATCTCCCATTCGTTCCACATGCCCGAACCATCGTAGCATGCCCTTCCTTACTTTAACACCGACACTCTCTTTCAGACCAACTCTCTTTCTTACATCTTCATTCCGAACGCGATCTGCGAGCGTTACTCTGCAGATTTTGCGTAGCGCGCGAATTAAGTTGCCGACAGCGAGTTGATTTAAAAAAATACTTTATTTCAGAGAAACAGCGTAACAGTAATTGCTTAAATTTAACAAAATGCCAATCTTATATACTATCTCATTGCTAATTCAGCACGTTACCAATAGACGCAAGTCTGGGTTAAATAGTGCTGACGTCTATCAAATATTCAGCTGATGAAGCTGATGTTACGGTTTTGGGGTTCCTTAACTCCTCCCCCCCCAAGAGAGAAATTATTCGAAGGCATCTCAGGTGACTTCGAAGAATTTCGGTTAAAAATATAAAAAAAATTAAGTTTCCACAATATTAAAATTATTACAATTATAACTACCTATACAATACAAACAGATAGTCCAAACATTTATGTCCATAGTAAATAACTCGTTTTCATCACTGTAATTTTCACTGAGTTTTGCACTGTGTAAAATTTCCTTAATGTCACTAAAGTCCACATTTCTTAAGTCTATTTTCTTCGTTCTTGTCTTCATTTCGTGGGGTATTACTGGCATCTGGACCAACTGGAGCTGGAAGCTGGATATTGAGCTATTTGATGAAGCGGCTATCAATAAATCTCCGACTTGTGTTTCACACTGTTGGTTTGTCGTCAACAAATACGTTCCCAATACGTTATGCTTGTGAATTTCGGTATTACAATTTTCTGTGATGACCACGTCGTCTTTGGAGTAAACCAACCATTGGTTCTCGGAAACTTTCTGAACCTTGGTTTCTTCGATCTTAATGTGGTTTTGTGTGCAGCAGCTGTAGCTATTTTTCATCAGCATGATTTGTTCGATGCAGGTTTCAGTCGGGTACTGGACCAGGTTGTCTTCATCGCAAAGGTACAAATCATTTTCAACCTTTGTGCATGGGTTTGCTACAGGAACATATTTCAATCTATTCACCATTAGGTATGGGTATTTAGGAATGATAGTAAATGTGTTGGGATGCTGGAAAATAGGAATAGGGATAACCTTGTAATAATTGTATGTTCCCTCGTGTATTAAGGGGACTTCTAGGACAAACACCAACCTATAATTATTTATAAATGATTTGACAATGATATTACGTTCTAGTTTAATTAAGTTATTCTTACTAACGGGAAATATGGTCCTAGCATGTCTACTAATAATTTCTAAAGTGTTAAACAATTCTGAACTACACTCGAGAGCAATGAATCCGGGTCACTTAAAGAATCCTAAAAATCTCGGAAACTAAAAATGCTAGGTTAATGCAATAAATTGTATTTAATAGACAATGTAATACTCCTTAAATGAAGGTATTAAAACTTCTTAGTTATTGTAAAGTTATATCATAAAAAAATCAAATTTGAAAAAGGGCCACTTTCGAAGATGGAACTACGAAATTACAGCATTTGGTGTTGCTTTTGTTTGTAATCTGTCATTTATACATAAACCATGTTGATAGTGCTCTATATTCATTAATCAAGCTGAAATTATGTCGCTTACGCCTGAAGAATGCACCAGAATACTTACAATGCTGGAAACCGGCCGGAGTCAGCGCGATACAGCCAGGACTGTCGGTGTGTCGCTGTCAACAGTACAAAGAGTTCTCCGACGTTACGAAGAAACTGGTTCTAACCTACGCAGACCAGGAACGGGCAGAACCAGGTGTACCACAGCACGAGAAGACCGATACTTGGTGAACACCATGCTTCGAAATCGCTTTCTCACAGGAACTGAACTCACCAATCAGTTTCGACGCCTCGGAGGAAGTAACCCAAGTGCATGGACAGTAAGACGTCGGCTTGCTGAATCTAACTTAAAACCCCTTAGACCTGCAAACGGCCCTAAACTGGAGCGTGGGCATCGTATTTCGAGACTAAGGTATGCCCAGAGCCACGTAAATTGGAGTATTGAAGATTGGTCAAAAGTTATGTTCTCCGACGAATCAAAATTTATGCTCTACAAGCACGATGGAAGACACAGAGTGTATCGAAGACCAGGGGAAAGATTCAAGCAAGCATGCATCGAAGAAAAAGTAGCCTACGGTGGTGGGTCTGTACTTGTGTGGGCCGGAATTTCTTCTGAAAGTCGCACAGAGCTGGTGATCATAGAAAACGGCTCTTTAACTAGCGTAAGATATGTGGAAGAAATCCTCAATGATCACGTTGGTCCATTTATGGTCAATTTAGGTGAGGATGCTATATTTATGCATGACAATGCCCGACCTCATACAGGTAGGATTGTGAATGACTACCTTCAAGAGATGAACATTACTCGTATGGAGTGGCCAGCGCGCAGCCGGGATATCAACCCGATCGAGCATGCTTGGGACGAGCTAGGCAGATGCGTAAAACAACGAAACCCTCCCCCAATCACGCTTCGTGAGCTCAAAATTGCTCTCACAGAGGAATGGGAGAATATTCCCCAAAATCGTATAAGGAACTTGGTGTACAGCATGCCAAACCGCGTAAACGCAGTAATGGAAGCACGAGGAGGCAATACGAAGTATTAAAATTCAAGAAAATCGTAATAAAGTTCAAAAATTTCATGTTTCCTATTTTTGTTTTAAGGAGAGATCAGCAGTTTTTTCTTTATGTAATTTTGTGTTAATAAAATGTATGGTGACTCATATTTTTTTTACTTTCATTTAAGGAGTATTACATTGTCTATTAAATACAATTTATTGCATTAACCTATCATTTTTAGTTTCCGAGATTTTTAACATTCTTTAAGTGACCCGGATTCATTGCTCTCGAGTGTATTTATAATTGACTGATGAAGAATATTAAGTTTACTAAAAGCAATAGCTGATTCTACTTCTTGAATCTCTTCGTAACAATTTCGAAAGCTAGCCAAGATCTGATACATAGAATTCAATATATGAAACAAGTTATTAAACTTGAACTCATTTCTAGCTAGTTTTTCTATTTCACTCGTTTGTAAACCCCAGTTTTGAATATTAGAATTAATGATTTCCGAATCATTCACCAACTTATCAAAAGCTTTCTGGATTGACGAAACCTTTCGCTCTACAACATGTTCTTCCTTTCGTAATGTTTTTATTGCCTTATCATACTTAATAGCATCATTTTCATCTAGATTTCCAGTAATGGCTTTTATGACTGAACCTAGTGGATTAAACAAAGCTCGTTTGCTCCTAGGGTTAAACGGTATTATTTGAGCTAATCTTTCCTGTGTTATTTTAACTAAATATTCTATTTGGTTCTCTATTCCTGTCGTTTCGTTACATAGTCCTATTTCTCTAATTGCTACTTTTAATTTGCTAAAATCCCGAATATTATTACCTATTTGTAACTCTAAAAATTCTAAATCTAATGTCTTAAATATAGTCCAATAACTAATCCTCTTCACTGCTGTGCCCATCTTCAATGACGCTATGCCCGGATTCTGACCGAGGTCTTGAAGGTCCAGCGTGAGCGCTGATGCTACTAGTACCAGAAGTACTAGGGAGGATCTGTGGAGGACGATTTACATTTTTAATCGCTACTTTGGTGGAGCGTTTATTTAGTTCTACCGGGACGATATTACGCTGGGTTTCACCCGTAACTTTGGCTTTTTCGTATCGTGGTTTTTCTTTCGCTTTCCTAATTCTCGTGTTTTTCATAAAAACGTTGTCACCTGTTTTAAGAACCGGGACTTCTTCTCCGCCTCTCTTATCCCTAACTTTTGTCTTATCTGTTTCTAACTTTTCCGCTATAAATTCGTACAATGTCTTAAGACGTTTCCTATGATCTAGGAGTAATTTTTGAGTTAAATTTCTTTCCCTATCAATATCGAATACATTTCCAATATCAGTATGGCCAAATACTAATTCAAAAGGCGTGAAACCTGTGGCTGAATGAATACTGTTATTGTAAGCCATAATAGCATAAGTCATGACAGATGACGCATCTAAATCTGTTTTCTCATACTTGGCTAATCTATATATTTCGATAATAGTTGAGTGGAATCGCTCGACTATCGCCATGGAACTCGGGTTATTCGGAGTTCCTATGTGGAGTTCAATTTTATATAAACTTAACATCTCCTTAATTAATGTATTATTAAATTCAGTTCCTGAATCGCAACTAATCTTTCTAGGTAATCCATAAATACTAAAATATTTAATTAGTGCTCTAACTATCGATGGTGTACTCCTATTGGGTACTTCTATGGCTTGTGCTAACTTACTAAATGCATCTACTATGGTTAAATAATATTTACTTTCAATATTGTAAGATCTTTGTTACCATGTTTATAAGCAAATAAATCTATTCTATATAGCAAGTCCATGAAGGCTTCCTGAAATGGACTGTCTTGGGTTTGAGTTAATTGAATCTGCGGCTTAATGGGTTTTCTATCATACTTCATTTTCTTACAAGCTTCGCAGGCATTTATGACAGCTGTTACTGTTTCATTCATATTTGCCCACCAATAATGTCTCCTAAGTTTGGCTAATGTTTCTTTGATACCCCTATGACAGGTTTTACCATCATGATATTTCAAGATGACTTCCTTTTGGTCTTCTTCTGACTGTGTAAGGTTAATCACTCTTTCTGTACATTCTGTTAACTTAACGGTATTCTTCTTAAATAATTTAATAACTACGTTGGTAAATATTTTCCTAAAAGATGGGTGTTCAAAGTAAATGAAATATTTGTGCTTAGGGTCTATGTATTCCTTCAGAAAATCTTTAACTAATCTATCATTGTCTGTTGGCAAGTGAACCTCGAGAATTTTTTGTTTATTGTTCGAGATGTCTTTAACTGCCATTTTATCCTTAAACCATGAGTGAACTAATATTTGCCTAGCCTTAGAGTCTACTGCCTCATTTAAGATAGGAATCCCTTCGTGTTCCCTATTGGAAACAGAGTTCGCGGTAACCCCATCGTCGGAATCTGATAGCTCTATGGTTTCTAAAGGGTTTCGTTGAGCGAGAGGTCATGTTCTAGTTCCTCTACAATGTTCTGGATACGCTCCTTCCTGTCGCCTACATTTACAAATTTTGAGTCCAAATCATCATCTATCGCGTTGAGTTTGACTCTCGATAAGGCGTCTGCATTTGTATTTTGGGGTCCCTTTTTGTAGCGAACCTCAAAATCATACTCTTCTAATCTTAATCGCCAACGTGTTAGCTTGCTGTTAGGTTCCTTGAGAGAGTACAACCAAGCTAATGGCCTATGGTCGGTGAAAATGGTAAACTTATTACCGTATAAGTATGGTCTAAAATGCTTTACAGCCCAAATAATAGCTAAAAGTTCTTTCTCTATCGTACTATATCTAGTTTCCGTATCGCTTAGAGTCCTACTAGCGTATGCTACTGGTTTATCTGAACCTACAGTTCCTTGTGACAATACAGCCCCTATCGCAAAGTTAGATGCATCAGTAGTTAAAATAAAACTCTTACTGAAATCAGGGTATTGTAACAAAGGTGCATTGGTTAAGAGTTGCTTACAAGTTTCGAAGCATTCTTTATACTCATTATCAATAATAACTTTACGACCCTTCTTTAAACAGGCGGTCATGGGTCTCGTTATCTTTGCAAAATCTTTAATAAATTTCCTATAATACCCTATGAGCCCTAGAAAACTTTTAATTTGAGTTACGGTCTCTGGTATAGGATATCTTAACACAGCATCAATTTTATCGTTATTAGGTTTCAACCCTTCGCTTGTAATAGTATGTCCTAAGTAAAGGACTTCCTTTCTTAGGAAATGGGATTTATCTAACTGTACTTTCAAGTTAGTTTGACGGAAACGGTCAAAGACTTTCCTAAGCTTCTCTACGTGCTCTGGAAGGCTTTTTGAGAAGATAATGACGTCATCGAGGTATACTAGGCAATGTAATCCCTGTAAACCTCGCAGGACGTTATCAATAGCCCTTTGAAACGTAGCAGGGGCCGTCTTCAAACCAAAGGGAAGGCGATTGAAGCTATAGTGGCCTGATGGGGTGCTAAAAGCAGTCTTATCCCTATCTTCCTCTGCTACCTCTATCTGGTGGTACCCACTGGCTAAGTCCAGAGTCGTGAAATAAGTGCTTTTCCCTAACATATCGAACAGGTCGTTGATGTTGGGTAAAGGGTACTTATCATCGATTGTAATCTCATTGAGACGTCTGTAGTCTACCACCATTCTCCATTTTTGTTTCCCAGATGAGTCCATCTTTTTGGGAACCAAATGCACGGGAGCACTCCAAGGAGAATGTGATTCTTGGATAATATTGTCCCTAAGCATTTTCTCTACCTGACTCTTAATCTCTTGTGTTTGCACAGGAGGAAGCCTATATGCTTTAATATTTATAGGGTCCTCATTTACTGTCCTAATCCTATGCTTGACTTGATTCGTAAAACTTAAAGGGATGTCATCACAATAAAAAATATCCTTATATTCCCTACAGAGATTTTCAATGGTCCTACGTTCCTCTTGGTTCATATGATCTAGCCGTAATTTATCTAAATTTTGTAAAAGTAAGTCATCCACTCTTTTCTGATCTCCCGTAAAATTTACTCTGGAAGACTGGTTCTGTATGTAAGGTTCTACTCTAAAAGGTCCTGTAACAACTAAGTCACTGGAATCACTGTTATAATTTTGAATGACAGTGGTGGCATAACCATTCTCACTCTTAACTAAAGCCTCGGGCATTCTTATCCCTTGCTTAAACTGCTTAAAACCTAATATAGTCTCTCCGTTCAACAAATTGACCGGGAGCCTAACCCTACATTCGCTACGAGAAGGTAAATGGTATACCTCTCTCCTAGACGGTGCGTAAATAATCGGAATATTTGTATTCCTAAGGTGTAAAGTAAGACCTTCATAGTTAATTTTAGCCTGCAATTGTTTCAACAAATTACTACCTATTAACCCATCATATCTTTCGTCTACGGTATAAATATAAAACTTATGTAATTCCTTACATTTAAAAGTATTCGGTAAAGGTATAATAATAGTTTCACTATGTGTACTCGTAGCGTGAGTACTAACGACTTGGAACGGCTCATACTGTAAATAATGCCTAAAATACTTATTCGCAATATGCGGACTAATAAACGATCTTTCACTGCCGGTATCAATCATAAAAACTGCGTTTAACTCAGGTAAAACTATGTATGGCAAGTTCAAACGATTATCATAATTTAATTTTATTCGTTCCCTATTGAGGAGGCCGTTATGTGAAAATTTTCAGCACTATAGTCCTCGGGAACCGATTCCTGGAAATCATGATTCGAATGATGCATATTCTGATCGTAATAACTATCATTATTTGTGTAATTAACACGCCTAGAACTCGCAGTTCGCATCGTGACATCGGTGTTCGAACCTGAAGAATGTGCAAGCGGTGCAAAAGGCGGTTGACGCGGTGTATGCATGTCCGGTCGGCTCTGTTGCGCAAACGGAAGCGGTGACCTATTTGCGGACGGTGACGAGTAATTGTTATTGTAGCTGTTTCTACGATTAAAATTATTAAAATAATTACGATTACTATCCTGCTGTCTAAAGTTCCTGAACTGATGCGAATTGTTCGGTGTAAATGACGAACTCGCAGTGTTGTTCGGTGCATGTGCACTTGATAAGTTCTGGGAATTGTGACGTTGGTTGGAGCTAGCAAAATGAGAACGATTTGTTCTATTAAAGTTAGGGCGGTTATTTATTTTAGAGTCAAACATCGTTTGGAAATTTTGTTCTTCTAAAACTATTTTTAACGCGTCTTCTAAGCAAGAAACGTCTCGTAGTCGAACTACTCGTACTAAATGCTGTGGTAAATTATATAAAAACACATGAAAGGCTCTATTGCTGTAATTTATACGTTTTGCTCGGCGTAAAGCTTCGTCAGAGTTAGATTCTGATAACTTGGCGAACAATACACTTCTCATATGTTGTATTCTAGAGCAAAAATCTGAGTAGCTTTCACCCTTATTTATTCTACATGTTTCTAACTCGTATGCTAAACAACTCTTCGGTACGTGGGTCACCAAAGTGCTGGCTGAGTAAATGATTTAATTGTTGCCAGTTTTCTATGGAGTCCCTTTCACCTATTAAAATAGCTGCTTCGCCTGATAACCTACTCGTGAGAACATGGAATAGGTATTCGTTCTGTTCTGCACTACCGGAAAAGGTTTTTAATATGAATTCACACTTCTTAATATATAAAGGGAGTGTTCGCGCCTCGCCACTGAATAGAGGGATGCTCTTTATCATCTCTTGCGGGACACGGACTATTCCTTCCATTTTAATAAAGAAAATTTTTAAACTAAAAGAGAGAAAAACAAATACTATGGTACCTAAATAAAATAACGTAAAGTAACGTCCTAATACACTAATAACCTATGCGAATATTATTATGGCGTTGTCCAATCCCTAATAATACACACACACAAAGTTATAACAAGGTGGAAACAATAGGGAGAGCTGAAAGGAATGGTGAAAAGATTTACTCACGGTTCCGCAGCTTTCCACATGTCCTCCGTGAATTACTGCTGGCTGGCTCTGTCACTGGTGGCTCCTCAATAAATTTATTTGTTCGGATCCTTGCCTAACCGTAGAGACGGACGTCAGAGCTTCTTGTAGATCTGGATACGTGAACACTGACTACAAGGATCCTGTCCTCAGCGCCAATTAAGTTGCCGACAGCGAGTTGATTTAAAAAAATACTTTATTTCAGAGAAACAGCGTAACAGTAATTGCTTAAATTTAACAAAATGCCAATCTTATATACTATCTCATTGCTAATTCAGCACGTTACCAATAGACGCAAGTCTGGGGTAATAGTGCTGACGTCTATCAAATATTCAGCTGATGAAGCTGATGTTAGGGTTTTGGGGTTCCTTAACTCGCGCATCTCGACTGCGTTTATTCTACTTTCATGCGTTTCCTGCCATACCCAACTCTCGCTTCCATACGTTAGCGTAGGTATCAGCACCGCATTGTGTACTGCGAGCTGGGCCTTTTGACTTAAGCCCTTGGTACCTAAAAGTTTGCCTAACGCTCCATTCACACTATTGCCCGCAGTTACCCTCTTTTCTACATCAGCGGTGTACCGTCCATCCCTGCTAAATGCACATCCAAGATATACAAACTCATCCACCTGTTCCAGCACTACATCATTTACAGTTATCCTGGCATTCGTTCTGTCCTCTTCTCTTTCGAATACCATCACTTTCGTTTTAGTCGCGTTCAAATTTTACCTTTTAAAATGAAGAATTTTCACACGAGGTATCATCGTGTATAATATTCCCTTTCAGAAGAAATTTGTCTACTACCAACTTTGTCCTATAAAAATAAAAGACTTTTCTTTGCGATAAAAAGGAGCTAAATTAGATAAGGCAGAGTCTTCATAAAATTGTATTGGCCATTTTTAGCGATATCTAATCAACGAACAAATACATCGATCAATCAATTCCATTTCACGCATCATGAGTGTTACGGGGTCCATCATGGGAATGTCCCAGGCAAGGAGCACAGCTAGTACATCAATAAAAGTGAATTCATGACCGGTCTTGACCACCAACAGTGTTATAGCTACCGCCTCTTGTTAGGGACGTGTTTTGTAAAAAAGTCTAGACAAGGAAGCAATAATAGTAATTTAATGTGGTTTTTTTAATAGCCTAGTGAGCCATCAACGCGCCAAAAGGAACGAATATTTTTCATCTGTACAAACTACGTGAATGAGACACAGCGGAAAGGATGCGACACCACGAGCACAGACACATGGAGCCTATACGGCCTACTGGTCAGGCGTAGCCACAACCAGCGCGGCGTGCCAGGGTGTCGGTGTAGTACTTTCCGCGAGAATGAATGAATGTGTGACAGATTATGAATGTGTGAGCCCAAGACTCGTTTGGTTGAGGCTAAAGGTTGGACTCACCCGCATCTTTGTGTTAGGAGTGTATGCTCCACAGGATGCGCGGTGGCGCCGGTCCTCAAAAGACCAAAGTAAGAGGCAGGCATTCTGGGAGAGTGTGAATGATATTCTGGGTAAATGCAAACGAAACGAAAGGATTGTAATGTTAGGTGATTTTAATGGATGGGTTGGAGTGAAGCGTGATGGATATGAAAGTGTATTGGGAAAGTTTGGGGATGAGCGAGTGAATGAACATGACGAAAGTTTGCTAGAAGTATGTTTGAAGAGCAATCTTGTGGTAACCAACACCATATTTAACCACAAAGAAATCCACTTGTACACAAGGAAACAAGGAAGCCAGAGAAGAATTATTGATTTTGTGATAGTAGACACCCTGGCATTCCGCTGTGCCGGGATTGACACAGATCACGCTTTGGTAATTAGCCGAGTAAGATGTCTGTTTCAGCGGTGGCGGCATCGTGCGCATTAGCCCATTAGTGTACTGGAACGCAAGTTAAAGTCGAAATTTGAAAGATATAAGCGTGAAAGAAGAATTTGTAAGTAAATTGAGCGAAGAATTTGAAAATTTAGAGGAAATAATTAAGTGAGATTGTAGAATTCTGGAAGACGATTAAGGAAGGTCTCGTCAAAGTTGCAGTGGAAGTATGTGGGATAAGCAAAAGGAGACAAGGATGTCAGGTAAAGAGTATGTGTGCGGAAGTTTGAAAAGTTTTGTCTGATAAGAAGCAAGCATGGTTGAACTGGCTGGCTACAATGGCCAACCAAAAATGCAGCAGGCAACGGATGAGGATGAAAATGAAATGAAAATGAAAATGAAAATGAAAAAAATCTTTATTCATATAGGTCACAATGTAACGCTTATGAACGTCCAAATGATTGCTTCTACATTTACATTTACTGCCAGATTCGCAAAGCAATAGGTAGAGCTGGAGAAAAAAAGAACCTGGCAATAAAACTCCAGCCACTCTTTTAACATCCAGTAGGTAATTACAAATCATTCAACAACTACAGAGGTGTAATTGTTGAATGATTTGTGTGATGAGATTTGTACACGCGAGTTTTCATTAAGCAATATCCTTTTTTAAACAAAATTCGTCTAGGTAGGTACATAAATTTTTTTTTGTGTGTTGACTTAGAGCGCCTTAAACCCACGCATTTTTATCATCTATATAGTCTTGAATTGTATAATATGCCTTGCTACATAATTTGGCTTTAATGGTAGCTTTGAATTTGTTTATTGACAATAATCTAGTTTCTTTGGGAAGTTTATTATAAAACTTTATACATTGTCCGACAAAAGAACTGCTTATACTGTGTAGACGAGTAGCATGTAAAACAAGATTATCTTTATGCCTGGTATTTACATTGTGTATATCACATTTTTTTAGAAATTGGTCCTTATTTTTATGCACATAAATTAAATTTTCATATATGTATTGTGATATAACAGTTAGAATATTAATTTCTTTGAATTTTTCTCTTAGAGAAACTCTAGGACCTAGCTGGTATATTGCTCTCACAGCTCTCTTTTGTAATATAAATATGTTATTGATGTCCGCTGAATCTCCCCAGAGAAGAATTCCGTATGACATAACACTATGGAAATAACTGAAATAGACTATTCTAGCCATTTCAACATCAGTGAGCCGTCTAATTGTTTTAACTGCATATGCAGCAGAACTTAATTTACCTGACAATTTTTCTATATGCGGGCCCCAGTGCAACTTCGAGTCAATTGTAATGCCTAAAAATACTGTAGTCTCCACAGAGTCAAGCCCGGATCCATTCAGTTGTACATTGGTCGCCACCTGTCTCACATTAGGTGTCGAAAACTTTATTACTTTAGTTTTTTTATCATTTAAAAGAAGGTTATTAACGCTAAACCAATAAACAACTTTTGAAAGTGCACTGTTAACATCGTCATAATCCATTAACTGTCTATTAATTTTAAATGTCAGAGAAGTATCATCCGCGAACAGAACAATCTCATGTTCATCCCTAACATAATAAGGTAAATCATTTATGTATATTAAAAAGAGAAATGGACCAAGGATTGAACCCTGCGGGACACCCATTACAACTGGGGTCCCTGGAGATCGTATACCGTTTACTTCAACCCTCTGAATTCTATTGCTCAAATAAGAAGTCATGAGGTCGAGAGCTCTATTCCTGACACCATAGTGGCGCAACTTTTTGACCAGAGTTTCGTGGTGAACACAATCGAAGGCCTTAGACAAATCGCAAAACACACCCAGTGCATCCTGCGAGTCCTCCCAAGCCGTGTAAATACTCTTAAGTAAAGCAACTCCTGCATCCACTGTTGAACAACCCTTTGTGAACCCGAACTGTTTCCTGTGTAGTAAATTATGTTTATTAAAGTGACTGAGCAACTGTTTAAGCATTAGCTTTTCAAAAATTTTACTGAGTGTAGGTAATATGGAAACAGGTCGAAAGTTCGAGGGATCCTCACTATTTCCCGCCTTAAATAAAGGTATGACTTTGCTATGTTTCATCAAGTCAGGAAACACACCAGTCTCGACACAGCTATTGAACACAGTTGCCAGATGCGGGGCTATTACAGTTATAATATGAGCAACAGTTTTGACAGATAGACCCCATAAATCTTTAGTGGTTTTCATATTAATTTCTTTAAAAGTTTTTAAAACATCTATAGGACTGACAGCTGAGAATTCAAAGTCTGTGCCGCATTCGTCTACGCCAAGTTTTAGAATTTGTTCGGCAGAAGCAGAGCAAGAAGAGAGACTTCTGGTAATAGAAACTGGAATGTTAGAAAAATATTTTTCAAATTCAGTCGCAACTTCCAAGTCCTCTTCAATATCAAAATTATCTATTTTTAAATGAAAATCATTACAGCGTATTTTAGATTTACCAGTTTCAATGTTTATGACATTCCAAGTTTCTTTAATAATATTATTTGAACATTTGATTTTATTTTTTAAATAAATAGATTTCGCTCTAAGACAGGCTTGTCTGAATGTTTTTGAATATTTTTTTACAAATTCTTGAAATTGCGGATTGTGGTTATAGGACTTCTCTTCATATAGTTCATACAGTTTGTTACGGCTTTTATAAATTCCAGGAGTTGCCCACTCACTCATGGAGAAACGTTCATTAAAAGATCGGCGCTTAGGTGTGAAAATTGCACTGAACTCACCATTAATCAAGTTGACTAATGAGTTATACAAGTGATTCGAACTACCGTGATAGGGCAACAACTGTACCTTTTGTGTAATATTACATTTGAAATTTTGTATACGGCTTTCACTGAATGTTATCATATTTACTTGTCTCTTTTGGACTTTCTCAGAAATGCAGAATGAGACTAACTGCCCTGTGTGATCTGAGCGAACTTTTTTGATAATATATTTATGTATGGATGTAAAAATGGCAAAGGATGCGTATAAAAGGTATAAGCGTGTTGCGAAAGAAGTGATAAAAAGTAAGAGAGAGAATGATGAGGATGACTTACATAATAGGTTATCTGATGACTTCCAACGTAATACATAAAATTCTTTTGGAAGTCTATAAGAACAATGAGGACTAAACAGACAACCTCACAATTTAAACAAATCAGAAACCGTGATGGCAGTTTTGTGATAGGAGAGGAATGTGAGTTAAAAAGGTGAAAGCAATATTTTGAAAGTTTATTTGAAAAGAGGATATGCACAGGGAGACTCATGTCTCGGAAATGAATGAACTTGATAATGAAAGCCACTTAAGTATGAAAGAAATTGTGGAAGCGTTGAATAGTATGAAATTAGGAAAGGCTGCTGGGATTGATAGAATTTCTGTCGAGATGCTGAAAGCGTGTCGTGGCGTGGTAGCTTGCCAGCTGTACCGCCTTTTTAATCTTTGCTGGCGAAATGGCAGAGTACCAGAAGAATGGTGCAAATCTGTCATAGTGCCGCTGTACAAAGGTAAAGGGTCACAGCAAGAGTGCAAAAACTACCGCGGCATAAGCTTGCTTAGTGTCGTAGACAAATTGTATGCGAAAGTTTTGAAAGAGTGATGAATGAAACTGAAGGAAAAATGTGGGATGTACCAGCAGGATTTATGAAAGGAAGGGGATACACGGATCAAGTCTTTTCACTAAGATGCCTAGCTGAAAAGTTTTTGACAAAATGCCCAAAAGTCTATTGCATCTTCGTGGACTTAGAAAAGGCCTATGGCAGAGTGGTGAGCAATGAACTATGTCATATATCAGCAATTATAAGTCAACACTGTCCATGTATGGAGTGAACAGCAATTTGATACGAGCATTGAAATCTCTATATGAGGGCTCCAGTGCTTGTGTCAGGATCAATGGAGCTTGCACGGACTTTTTTCCCATCGAAAAAGGTATGAGACAAGGCTGTAGTTCTTTTAAGCAACTGTCCATGTAAAGGTTGAACAGCCATGGTGACCCTACCATGGCTGTTCAACCTTTACATGGACAGTTGCTTAAAAGAACTACAAGAGCGTGCGTATGGATTAAAAATGAATGAGCTAACCGTCAAATGCCTCCTTTATGCTAATGATCAGGTAATACTGGCATCATCGGCGGAGGAGTTGCAGAGAGCATGACAGTAAAATTAATGCAGTGGGAATGAGAAGTTTGCGAAGTATAGCTGGAGTGACATTGATGGATAAAGTAAAAAATAGTGTGATAAGGGAACATTGAGGCATGACAGAAGATGCAGGGAATAGATAGAGAAAGGGATGGAAATAGGCTGACGAAACAGATTTATGAGGCGAGAGTGAATGGGCAAACTGGTAGGGGTCGACATCGGCATACTCAAGTCGATCAAATCGATAATCTTCTGAGAAAAGGCCAGGTCAAGAGTACCTTTAACCGAAGAGCATGTTTGAAGACACTTATGAAAGTTGAAGAAGCGAAAGGTGTTTGCTAGGATCGTAGCAAGTGGAAAGTCATAGTCTCTGCCTACCCCGTTGGGAGACAGGCGTGATATTATGTATTTACGTGGCCAGTACATATAAGTATATACTAATATTATAAAGAGGAAAGATTTGATTGTTTGTTTGTTTGCATCGAATAGGCTCCGAAACTACTGAATCGATTAAAAAAATTGTTTCACTATTGGAAAGGAACACTATTCCCGGTAGTTAAAGATAATTTTGAAAAGAAAAGCAATTAGTATGCTAATGAAATCACAAATACGTAAAAAAAATTGGTCTTGAGGAGGCCTCGAACCTCGAATAGAATATTTTTCATGTTGGCTACATTGTCAAAGTGCTGTTAAACGTCATTTGTGTCAGTTAATAAATAAAGCACTTATTAGTTAATTTTACCGTAAATTAATGTATTTTTAAGGGGTTGCCACATGAACCGAACAGCGGCGCTTCCATTACTTTCTTCTACTTTTTGCTAAGCTATTCTTTTTCAAAAATTCTCTATACTTCTTGATCGGTGTAGACCATAACATTAGAAATTATGACCCCGAGGGCAGTAAGAAGCCAGTTCCTTAGCTTATAACACCACATATTGCAATAACAAGCTCTTAAACCACTCATTTTCGCAATCATAGAGCATTTCAGATCTCTGGTGTCGGCCATTTTACGGTAATCGTCTGCGTTGGTCCCGGAGGCTATGTTGTGGATGGGTTTCTACAAATGTCAATGGTCTTGTGACATTTAGTCAATGCTAGTAATTCTAGTAGTAATTTTTAGTAATTTTTCTAAGTAACACGGAATTGGAAAAGTCCCTAGGGTATTAGAAAGTATTTAGGCATACTGTTAGAAACTTTACGTGGCCAGTACATATAAGTATATACTAATATTATAAGGAGGAAAGATTTGTTTTCTTGTTTTTTTGACGGGAGAAACCGCGTGATGTGCGCTAGTTATTAATAAGTACATACAAATACGCAGAAGGAGTAAGCAGATGCGTCATTCACTATCCGATCCCCCGAATGCGTCATTCACTATCCGATCCCCCGAATGCGTCGTTCACTATCCGATCCCCCGAATGCGTCATTCACTATCCGATGCCCCGAATGCGTCATTCACTATCCGATCCCCCGAATGCGTCATTCACTATCCGATCCCCCGAATGCGTCATTCACTATCCGATCCCCCGAATGCGTCATTCACTATCCGATCCCCCGGATGCGTCATTCACTACCCGATCCCCCGAATGCGTCATTCACTATCCGATCCCCCGAATGCGTCATTCACTATCCGATCCCCCGAATGCGTCATTCACTATCCGATCCCCCGAATGCGTCATTCACTATCCGATCCCCCGAATGCGTCATTCACTATCCGATCCCCCGAATGCGTCATTCACTATCCGATCCCCCGAATGCGTCATTCACTATCCGATCCCCCGAATGCGTCATTCACTATCCGATCCCCCGAATAGGTTAACCAGCGACCTGTTAAGCCTTCGTGCAGCACAGGAATCTGGTCCCCACCCAAGTTAGTTACCCGAGCCATCATTCGCTCCCTACACATCAGTCCACGACGGGGATACCTAGTGCCCCCGCCGTTAAAGTACTTCACAAGCGTATGCCCAGCGTTAGCTGAGTGACGCTGCGTCACCCTTCCCTAGAAGGGTGATCGCTTCCGACGAGTCTCCAAGGCCCAAGGGCTAGAGGTTCAAGGTAGAGTTTAGTCAGTAAGAGTCTGACATAATCACACGGCCGGCCGTGTGGTACGCATGTAGCGTTCTCTACCTCCACCCCTCGCTCCCGGGTGGTGCCTTAGGGCTCAAAAAAAAAAAAAGAGTATGCAGAAGTGACATACACATCGGAGGTGATAAGACTAATTGGTCACGCCTTTATCCCCGAAGGGGTAGGCAGAGGCATTTCATATGCCCACATTTCGCCTTTTTAGAATTTGTCCCACATAAAATGTGGTGAGCCGTATTGCCATACCTATGTATGTATGTATGTTAGCAAAAAGGATCGAAAATCTGTTCTTTTCCATTTTATTTCACAAGGTTCCGGATTCTACTTGTTCCGCGCAGATTATACCTAATAGGTGGTGTCTATCTACTACCATATTAAAATTGAAGGAGCGCAAATTGTGGCGTGCTGTTAAATTTTCCAGCCCTAAGGCCTTCAACTTGACTTAAAAACTAACATATTACTGGCCACTAACGCACAGCGGTCATCCATCTCAGGACTAGCCATAGCGCAAGATGCTTAACATCGTTTACAGAATACTGACATACGACTACGAGACGAGGGCTTTTGGAATATAAAGCAATCCATCTACAACAGTTACAGGATCAGATTGGTCAAGAACGCTATTGATTTTTAAAACTCTGGCCAATGAAAAGCTCTATTTGAAGGTTTCCTCCTCTTAAAAATTCTAAACCCCTTTCAAAATATAACTTGACAAGTAACCCAGGGAATCTTTATGAAACAAGCTGTTCAAAAAATCAATGTAGCAGTGCCTCACTAAATAAAAATAAATAAATGGTTTAAAAAACCCTAGAAAAATACGCTTTTATAATGCACGAAAAAACCAAAAATAAATAATGGATCGTTCAAGTTGCCTCTATTTCTGGGCTGAAGTGTAAACTATGTGCTTTTTGTTATAATATTTGATTGCAAAAGCGTGGGGCGCTGGAACAGGAAAGACTTTCCTGGCGGAAGCTGCATGATGTCTTGTCAGATTAAGGATAAGGTCACATTTATAAAAGCGTGTTTTTCTCGTGTTTTTAAACTATTAATTTACACTGTCACACTTTTATATATCTATTGTGACTTTTACTATTATTAATATCATTTTATATTTCGGAAATGTATTAACGATGATAGGCTTTAATTGAAATGCATAACATACTTACTTGTAAAGTAAAGTAGTTAATCATGCCTACGCATTTCCAACACCCACTTTTGCCAGTTTTTCGTGACGCCCGCGTAATAGGAGCAAACATATTACCGTTACGGATCTCTATTAGATAATTCATAGGTAGGTCCTTAAAGTTTCGGCATTCCGAGATATTTAGTACAATATGTAGTAATCATGTAATAAGAATACAAACGCATATATCCCCAAACGGGTTTTTAACGGTAACCAAAGATATCTCGTTCTCGAACAAGAACTCTACATTTTGCCACTGTTAGCGTATTCCCCTCATATATCTACTTAATTGCCTGAAAGAAGAGGCGTTCCCTTTGGCAGCACAAACGTTATGCTCTTGTGCGACCTCATGCAGCTTTCGCCAGGATTTTTATTATATAAGGATTAGTATTAATAGGAATTTGCTTACAAAAAAGTCTTTCTTGTTCTAGCGCCCCACGCTTTTACAATCAAATATTATAACAAAAAGCACATAGTTTACACTTCAGCCCAGAAATAGAGGCAACTTGAACGATCCATTATTTATTTTTGGTTTTTTCGTGCATTATAAAAGCGTATTTTTCTAGGGTTTTTTAAACCATTTATTTATTTTATACTTTTTAGTCACAACATTTATACCTTTACTAGCTGTTCCCTGCGGCTTCATCCGCGTAGAAGTCGTTATCGCATAAAATCATTACCCTCCTTTCGCGCAGTCAGTTAAAAAGTAGCCTATGTCCTTCCCTTAAACTCAAACTATTATATAATAACAAATTTCATCAAAATCGGTTCAGTGGTTTATGCGGGAAAACGTAACAGACAGACAGAGTTACTTTCGCGTTTATAATATTAGTAGGGATTTCTGTATTACATGGTGTTTTGTCTGAGTTTGACTAATGTAAAAATATTTCATTATTACTCTAACACATATATACATTTTATGCAGGTACCTATGTCAATATATACACTCAATATTTACACTTAATATCAATTTCAATATATAACAGGTTTGTTATAACCTTAAAGCCTAATCGTGGTCTAAGTTCATTACACGACTTTTGTAACAAATCCAAACACAGCTATGATACGATGTTCAATCATGAAGTTACAGTTCATATTTTACGACTCCATCATCAGATCAGTTTGACAGCATATTATGGTATTGTTTCCGAACTACAAACATCTGCCAATTTTCATGACGCTACGCTCCTTGAAAGATGCTTAAATTAGTTAAGTACCTGAGATTCCATTGCATAATTTTACAAGTCAATTAAAAAAAGGTTTGTTATAACCTTGAAACCTAAGCCTGGTCAAAGTTCATTACAACACATTTCTGACGAATCCAAAAACAGATATAATACGATATTCCATCACGAAGTTCCAGTGCATATCTTCCTGCTCCATCATCAGATCAGTTCGACAGTACCATATTATTGTATTGTCATCAGAACTACATACAGCTGCCAATTTTCATGACCCTACGATCCTTGGAAGCTGGTTAAATTAGCTACCTTAGATTTCACTTGTTTTCTGTGCCTGTCTTCCGGCTCCATCATTATATCAGTTTGACAGTACCATATTATTGTATTGTCATCAGAACTACATACATCTGCCAATTTTCATGACGCTACGATCCTTGGAAGCTGGTTAAATTAGCTACCTTAGATTCCACTTTTTTCATCGAAGTTTCAGTGCCTATCTTCCGGCTCCATCATCATATCAGTTTGACAGTACCATATTATTGTATTGTCATCAGAACTACATACAGCTGCCAATTTTCATGACCCTACGAACCTTGAAAGCTGGTTAAATTAGTTACCTTAGATTCCACTGGTTTTCTGTGCCCATCTTCCGGCTCCATCATCATATCAGTTTGACAGTACCATATTATTGTATTGTCATCAGAACTACATACATCTGCCAATTTTCATGACGCTACGATCCTTGGAAGATGGTTAAATTAGTTTCCTTAGATTCCATTACATTGTTAGTTACATACACGACGACCTAATAAAAGCTTATTAAAAACAAAAACTTACAGTTCCTTTCAGATCGTGATGTTCGATATTTAAAACTCTTTCACTCAAATTATTTCACAACAGACAACACAACACCGCACACCACCACAACAATACCGCACAGATTACATTCTTTCAATAAAAAAATAATTTCGTGACATTTTCAAGAAATAAAAAAAATAGTACGCGGTCGTGCGTCACCAACGAATATCGCGGGAACACAAACAAACCTCACTATGGCAATGGAATTGCGCGGCAAAATGTGGGGACTAACCTGTCTGCTAACCTTTAAATTATGGTGCAATTTACAGACATGACTTTCCTTCATTCAACATCTAATCATCTATAGCCAAGGGGTAAATTGAATTTTTAAGTAGCGGCGCTATTCGGGAATAGGGATATTGACATTTGGATTTTATATTGGACTGGCTGTTCCCCGCGGCTTCGTCCGTATACGCCTCTTGGATATCGTGCCAAAGCTACGGCAACGCCAACTGTCGGTTAGCGGCGACAACTCGAGGTCGTTCTTCACATAACAGTGAACATAAATATGATTCGCATTTAAGTCGCTACAAATTTGAGATTATTGTTTTGTTTAACGTAATAAGAAATTGTTTTCGTAATATTATGAGCCGAACTATAATCAAGTGTGGATTCCAGAATATTTATGCAGAATTCTTTCGCGAAAAATCTGTGTCGAAAGGTAAGTAAATACACGAAACAATGAGATATTCTTTCAATTTCATTGTAATTTTTTCTACGTATATATTTGTAGGATGATCAAATCAATTGATTATAAATTATAGGGCATAAATTATTCCAAAGCCATCATGTTCAGAAGGTCGTCCAAATCCATGCTGCAGCTAGTGGAGAACAAATCATCAGTGGAAAAGTAATACCACCGACGAGAGTCAGTAATCCACCGTACTATGTGAAACTAGATGTTATTTAATCAATTAATAGTTGAATAGTAATCTTAAAAAATCTATTTAGGGGAAAGGTGTACAAGATGATCCCTCGAGGTAAGACGATCCTTTTCGATTGTGACGATACTGTGCATGCCATCTAGTTGTTTTTTCGAGAAAAGCGTAGGTTCCCGCCCCCACCGACTGCAGTCAAACCGCGATGGCTGCGTGAAGGACGATCACTGTGTTTTGTGATTTTTTAAAAATTGTACAGTGTTAATCTAAAGTAAGCCTGAATTTGAAACTCCTTTACTTTTCGTGTAACCGATTTTATGTAATGATTATTATATTAGTAGCTTCTAAATATGTTCATTTGTTATAAAAACGTATTGCGGTGACTGTAGGATACTTATAGGTTAGGTTAGAGAATTTCAAATAAAAAGTAAGCTCTGGGGCAAGATGATTCGTCTGCTTCTGTACAAGAAGATCCGTGGATCATCTCACCCCAATGTCTTTTTGCCCGGCTGCGCCAGCGAGGGTAATAAATTCGCGCGTGTGTATGTATGTACTCGTATGTATGTTATATGTATATATACTATATGTAACAAGATAATATAGCAATTCTACATTTTAAAATAAATTAAATGATTAAAAAAATAACAAACTCAAATGCTACTGAAAAGGTCGAAACAAGCTTGATAACCCATGATATTAGGCGGTACCCACACATTTTCTTTCGGTTTATGATTTTCAAATGGGTACCGCCTGATATCAAGCTTGTTTCGACCTTCTCAGTAGCATTCGAGTTTGTTATTTTTTTAATCATTTATGTTATTTTATTATGGATTTTTTTTAAAAGGAAATTGCCACGTGTCACGTATCGTGGAAGACCAGCCGTGGACAGTGGGATCTATGGATGATAAAGCACTAGGGGCTGTGGCAGTTGATTATGCCTAAGGGTTGATCTCATTGTTCAAAACACATATTTGATTAAAACATTTTAAAATAATTATTTGAGTAAAGTCATTTTAACGATACCTTAAGTCGAATTTTTAATTAAACGGAGTAAAGTGACAGCAACTAATGTCACTTCTTCATACAATGCTGCATAATTTCTATGAAGAAGTGACATTAGTTGCTGTCACTTTACTCCGTTTAATAAAAAATTCGACTATAGAGATTGGGTTGGATCTGAACGGGGCAAGATGATCCTCTGGGATCATCTTATACACCTGTGTGGACAAGATGATCCTTTAGCAGACATTTAGTATAATTAATGAAACTCTTATCAATACTGAATTTTGAGAACATAAGGTATGACAATACCTAGATAGATAAACTGACTATTCAAAACATCTTTAATATTAACATTAGATTGTACTTTCTCAGATTTACAGGCATTCTCCCTTAGAGGGATCATCTCATACCACCTTCCCCTACAGCAACTTTTCAATCATATACCTACATGCAAAGCAAAAATGGAAAATGAAGATGTATCTCCTCTTATCAAAGAAATATAAATAATGAAGGAATAAGTATTGGTCATTGAAATTAGATTATCAGTATACTGCATTTTTCATATCGGTCTAAAGGAACATTAACATTTTCTTGCATTATTAATGACTAGCGGACGTCACGCGGTTTCACCCGCGTAGTTCCCGTTCCCGTAGGAATAAGGGAATAAAATATAGCCTATGTTCACCGCAAAGAGTGTAGCTTCCCAACAGTGAAAAAAAATTTCAAATCGGTCCAGTAGTTCCGGAGCCTATTCGTTACAAACAAAAAAACAAATCTTTCCTCTTTATAATATTAGTAAAGATAAATTAGTAATATAAAATCATTGGTGAAGACTATTTCATAAGAATAAGCATGAAATATTGAATCAATAATAATTTTATTCATTTACTTAGTTATTTTTTATTTAATCGTTTTTCATCTATAATATATTATAGACTAGCTGTAGCCAGCAGCTTCGTACGCAGCGTTTTCTTTAGATTGATTTAACTTTTTTATTTATGAACCGATTGACATGAAACAAACACAATGCGCAACGCGATAAAGAAAATTGCATCGCAATTGGTTGAGCAGTTCCTGAGATTTTCGTACACAAACGTACAGACAAACAGACAAATAGACAAACAGACAAAAATTCTAAAAACTATTATTTTGGGTTGTATTGCGTTCATAAAGCCCCTTAGACCATATAACACGGGACTAGCCTTTGCGAACCACCGCATACAAAAATATTCTGCCAGTCTTCATACAAGTGAAGGGGGAAACACAAAGACATATAAAATTTCATTGCATTTAAAAATGTATTAATCGACAAACGCGTAATGGCCGTTGTGTGTTAATTGTTATTGTACAGTCAACTACAATGTAATGTACTAGTTTAATCATATAAAATGATGTACTGATGTACAGGCTTTTCATAAAGCCAAAAGACCAAATGGTCATGTGCAATGGCAGAAAACAATGCTTAAGTAAGGCGCATCCTGTGGTTACATGATCTAAGTAAAGCCCCCATATAAACATTTTTTTTATATATCTTCAATGTACAGACAGCGACCTGTTCCGATTTTATTATATGTATTGAATGATATTGATTGATGATTGATTGATAATTAAACAAGGAAATAAAAAATAACTTACACGTGTATCTCTAAAAATGTCCATGCGAGATTAAAAATTAAACATGATTAACTTTGTGCAATGTGCATGTTTGTTTAATTTTAACACACGAACAGAAAATTTGACGTTTGTATATGTTCGATACGTTATAATTATCAAATGGTTATAATATTTATACTTACATTCTTCTGAGGGCTTTTATACACTCATCTCTTTTTTTATTTCCCATTTTCGTCTCGAATACGAATAAAAAGTCAATACCCGATTCCGAGATTTGGAATTCTTGCATTCCCGTTCGTCCCCTTGACTTCGTCCCCCTAGGGGGACGAACGGGAATTTAATATTTTATTTTCCCGATGGTCCCCTTAATTTTTTGGGGGGGACGAACGGGAATAACTTTTTAAAACCAACAAATAATATAAGACATGTGCGTTGGTAAAAAATCAAATTTGAAATTCTATTTTTATTTACAAATGAAGATCAACAAAACAAATGAAGATCAACAAAACAAATGAAGATCAACAAAACAAATGAAGATCGACAAAACAAATGAAGATCGACGAAACAAATGAAGGTCGACGAAACAAATGAAGATCGGCGAAACAAATGAAGATCGACAAAACAAATGAGGATCGGCAAAACAAATGACGGTCGGATAAACAAATGACGATCGAAAAAACATAATCAGATCAATAAAACAAAAGACTAAACAAGTTGATAAGGTCAAAAACTACTTGCAGCCATATTTTGTAATCTAGATCAGTGGCGGCTGGTGGATCCTGGATCTGGTGGTGCACTTTACTTGCTTTCTTGTTTTAAATTTAATAAGTGTTAATTTTATATCAACTTTATTTTGAAAAGTTTTGTATGGGTAAGTGTAAGTATTTAGTTAATGTTTATGCTCATTTTCACACACTCCACAAACATTACACGCAGTATAGAATAGAACTAAGAACAAAATAAAAAGAGATAACAATTTAAAAATCAAACCAATCAATAAATATTTAACGCGTCACAGATACAGCGAAACAATACCGGGAGAATTTGAATTTCGTCAAACAAAACATCGAGTACTCGCGGTAACCTCCGGATTGCCCGAACGCGTGCGACGCACGAAAAGCGACTCATTGCCCGGTACATTTTCTATGAACGATGTCTTGTCTCATGCGCCAAGCGTGTTAGCTCGTATCTAGAACAATATGTATGGGCAGCCCTCGTGCACTCGGGAAAGCGCACGCCGATTTTTTTTACAGGGAAACTAGGCTTTGGTACTATTTGGTAGTGTAGCAAACAGCTTAACTTGTTTCGTCATAATTAGGTATGTTATAGTTTTGAGTTTTTGTATGTTTAAATAAAAAGTGTTACATACCTAATGGTAGGATTGGTAAGTAATTTAATAATAAAGAAGGCGTAATTTTTAAATCTTTTGAGCCGGTGGTTCACCGCACGAGCGCACTAAGGTACGGCCGCCACTGATCTAGATGCGAGAGCCATTCAAAAAAATAGGTGCAAGCTCGACCTTAATGACATTTATCTAAAAATGTGCTTTGTGGCGTTTATGGACATCACTGATCACGAATATAATTAAAAAATAAATAGATATTATGCATGCTCATAAGGTCGAAATTTGTTCGGACCCTTTTTGTATTCTAGATGCGATAAACATTCAAAAAAATAGGTGCAAGCAATTCTTTACCTTAAGGACATGCATAATATTTATTTATTTTTTACATATTCATGATAAACGCCAAAAAGCACATTTTTGAGAAGTGTTATTAAGGTCGAGATTTGCTTGCACCTATCTTTTCGAATGGCAATCGCATCTAGATTACAAAATAAGTAACTTTTGACCTTATCAACTTGCTTATAGTCTTTTGTTTTACTGATCTGCATGTTTTTTCGATCGTCATTTGTTTATTCGACCGTCATTTGTTATGACGATCGTCATTTGTTTTATAGATCTTCATTTGTTTTTTCGATCGTCATTTGTTTATCCGATCGTCATTTGTTTTACAGATCTTCATTTGTTTTTTCGATCATCATTTGTTTATCCGATCATCATATGTTTATAGATCTTCATTTGTTTTTCGATCGTCATTTGTTTATTCGATCGTCACTTGATTTTTCGATCATCATTTGTTTATCCGAAGGTCATTTGTTTTGTCGATCTTCATTTGCTTTTTTTTTCATCTGTTTATCGTCATTAGTTTTTTTTTTCATTTGATTTTGGTCGAGGGGGACGAAAGGGGGACGAATGGCACTAAATCGAAGAACATATTCCCATTCGTCCCCTCTTGAATTAGGAGGGGGACGATCGGGAACTGATTAAATATTATTTTTGTGAATTCCCGTTCGTCCCCCTCGGGGGGACGAAGTCAAGGGGACGAACGGGAATACTCCCACCCCACAACACAACAGTATCTCGTGCCACCCACTTTTCGATTTTTGAGAGACCACTTTTGAACGTTTTTGAGAGAATTGCAAACGTAAACCGTACAGCCGACCGCGCTCTGACGTCCGCGTGTTGCCAAAATCGGCCACAACGCAGCGCCACTAGAGTTGTCCAAGAGGCGTATAGATGTCGTTTCCGCGTAAAATCATTACCCTCCTTTTGTGCAGTGAGTTAAAAAGTCGCCTATCTCCTTGGACTTAAACTATCTTTACCAAATTTCATTTTTCACCAACACACAGACAGACAGAGTTACTTTCGCATTTATAGTATTAGTAGGGACTTGTAGGTACCTAGGTACCTATACCAATGAATACAGACGTATACTAGAAGAATAGTTTCTTAGGCTGCTCTGAAGACAAACTTTCTGTGACACAAACTGCCGCTTGGCGGCGTTGCGGTCGCAGCGCGGCAGCCATTTTTAATTTTTCGTAGCAAAAGAGTAAAATCAATCATTGTAAATATCTATAAATACTTAATATAAATATATTATGTTTTGATTTAAAAGATGTTTTGTTGATATATTTTTATAAATAATCCCTGAATTTAGTCGACTATAAACGTAAAAATTGTGCCTACTAGTTTTTGACTAACTGCGACAGTGAAATGCGACGACAGCGCCGCCAAATGGGAACTACACGAGCTGGGGACATGCCCCCAACAAAATTGGCACAAAATCCTTAAGAACTGTTCTTCTAGTATACGTCTGTATTCATTGCCTATACCTATTTGATTTTCGATTTTAGATTTCGAATTTCAGCTTTCGGCTCACAATTTTTTTTTATACCGCCCTTTTGCTATATGAAAATTAGTTTGATTTTTTATTTTCTTTTTTAATCGTTAAGTAGGTACACATTTAAATTTCCAAAAGTGCAGCACGATAAGGTCGATGAGTTCGATGTAGAAATAACAAACCTTTTTTCATTTCATTTCATTTATTTATTTTGTGAACATAGATACCTATAAGTACCTTATCTAATCTGTAACATCATATTTGTATACACAAATATGATGTTACAGATTAGATAAGGTACTTGCTATGTTCCGCCAATTGGCATACAAAACACATAGGTAGACAATTGCATTACTTACTTAGCTACTACTTACTTAACATGCAGGTAATGAAAATAATTTATAAGTTAATACAATAATGTCAATTAATTGAAACAGTTTCATTACAATTTGTATTATTGTATGTCAATATCTCCATTCGTCAATAACCCTTTATTTTTCGTTATGTCAATTTTTTTTTTTTAATTTAGTATAGAAATGTCAAGTTGCAAACTCCCTAGTTTAATTTGTAGTTAATTGAATTTGTCTCCATTAAATGTACATGTGATGTCTTTCAAATTTAAATGTCGGTATCTATAGGTATAGCTGTCAAATTACATATTATTCCAATATCATTTTATACTATCATTAAGGTACTCGTCTATCGAATAATACGCTTTTACACATAATAAATTGTAGAGGTTATTTTTATATTCATGTAGATTTGAGCTATTTGTTATTCGGCCCGGTAATTTATTATAGATCTTTGGTGCCATTGCATAGATGCTTTTGTGAAAAAATCTGGTTTTACAGTGTGTCAAGTGCAATTTAATTGAGCGACGTTGACTTTCTACACCCTTATACAGGTCCATATTATTCTTTACAAAAACATTCACTTCATAAATGTAAAGAGAAGGCAAAGTCAATATTTTGAGGCTTTGAAAATGAGGTCTACAAGTATCTGTCCGTTTCAGTTTACACATAGATCGTATGCACTTTTTTTGTGCTACGAAGGCATCCTCGATGTTTGTGGCATTACCCCAAAACAGCAGACCGTATCTTAAAGTAGAGGCAACATATCAACCAACTTATCCAAACTTCACACCGCGTTGAAAGAAGTTGAAAGTCAGATGGTAGTCACTTCCTCCGATATCCTCGAAAAGTCTATGATACTTTTAACTTTCGCACAAAATGTCCCAACCATAGACTTACAATACGAGCTTTTAGCTTTTCCACATAATATAGCAACTCTATACCCTGTCAAGTTTGTGATGAACAGCTTTTAAAAGCTTCAATAGCTGAATGTCGATCCATCATTGTGGTGTTAGTGTTACGAGTTGGTACGACCCACCGACAGTTCTTATGACTTGCCTGTAATTCCAACGGTAACTTCCTCTCAGTATTTAAGTCATTCATTACTCAGTACACTGTCTGCTTGCTCTTTTAATGATGGACGAAAGACAATACAACTCTTTTTTTAATCCATTCATAGCGGTTGAAGGAAAAGTCGGCTGTAAAACTGAATATTTAACGCCTAGCACACACCTTATGTACCTATAAACTAATCTCACTCTTCTGGTCATTGCCTCTATTGACTGCCTCGTTGGTCTAGAGGCCGAAATGTGTGATCACGAGGTCGTGGGTTCGATTCCTGCCGGAGACAAAAATTTGTGTGATCTATAACCGTTTGTCTCGAGAGTCTGGGTGTTTCAAGTACCTACCTTTTAAAAGTATGTGCCTAAGTATAGCAGGTTATTTTGCGCTTATCTTAATTATTAGACGACGCTCGCGGTTTCGCCCGCGTAAAATACGGTACCCGTTCCCGCTTCCCGTGGGAACATATTCCCTATGTGTTATGGGATAAAAGCCTATGTGTTATTCCAGACTATAAGCTATCTCTGTACCAAATTTCAGCCCGATTCGTTGAGCCGTTAGAGCGTGATTGAGTAACATTCACACATCCAAACATCTTAACAATCTTTCACATTTAAAATATTAAACTGTACGATTTAGTTCCACAAATATTATCAGTTACACAGATCTTAAACCTAGCACCGCAGATCACAAAATAGTTTTAGTAGACCCTTTTTTTTACGTGAGGGAAATTCTACATGGATGTTATGCCTCCTACCGACCAAAAAACCACACGTATCGCGCCTAACAGATTACGGTTGTGAGACTCGGGTAAGACTTCGGAATGGTACCCCAGGACTCATCTAGTACAGACTCCAGCTCTCGCTAAGGTATAAATAGTTTATGAATAAATGTGTATACTAACCTTTTTGCGACAAATAAAGTTAAATAAATCCAAGTTTTTATTAAAAGGCCCAACAACCGTAATTGCACGCGGGTGGAGCCGGCGGCACCTTCTAGTATATTATATACATATTATTAAATAATAGAAAAGTCAAAACTGTACATTGGAAATATAAAAAAAAAACTCGCTGTGTGTTCAACATAAGATACCGAAGCCAAAAATATAGTTAGAATTTTTATTGTTTGTTTGTCTGTTTCCTTTGCTTTGTCCGGAAGGATCCCGAAAAGTACTCAACAGATTAATGCTGTCTGCATGTGGTTCACGCAGCCAGCGCTGGTTTTCAGAGGCGGCCGGACGGACGCGACGCGACTACCCGATACTAGGGGTAGGGTCTTCAAATAGGCTAGGCAGGCTATATATTATCACGTTACATATCCTAGGGGCTAAGCAGAGAGGCGAGAGCAATCAAATAGACATTATAACAACATTTTCACGCGTACGAAGTCGCGGGCAACAGCTAGTTAAGTAATAAATACAGTGCATTAAACATTTTAGCCTTGTCTATAAGCCGGTCTCAAATAATACCCGCCCACTGATTTTTAGTCGCCCCAAGTGACGTTAATCTGACATCTAGTCAAAAATACCCGCAACTAACAGGTTCCACGGATTTGTCAAAACATTTCACGAGGTGGAGACTTAAGACATTGTTAGTATGCCTCACCTTAAATAGTATTAAATATTAGTGTTAATACATTTATAGATACCTACCTAAGTATAGGAGAGAACTATGTGGCATTTTTGAAGTAAAACTTCTTTAGGCGCGACCTAGGGAGTAACTCAGATTTTTTTCTGACGGAAGTAACGCTATTTGAATATTTTAAATTCGAACTGTTTAGAATTCGAATGAATGATAATGATATTTGATGCCGTCAATGGCAAAGAAGGTTTACTTCAATCGCGCGTAAAGGTTACACGCACACACTTTTTTTAGGGTCCCATCCCCTAAAGGTAGAAACGGAACCCTATTACGGTGACTTCGCTGTCCGTCGGTCTGTCTGTGAGGCTATTTCAGGAACCGTGAACTTCTTATTCTTCTCTTAAATGAATGGTCCTCCGTTTTTTTAAGGATCCGCCTATCTACCAGTAGGAAAATAGATGTACCTAAATAAAATCACTAAAAAATTACGTTAGTCAAGTCAGCCGGAGAACTTGTTTCCAAGATAAACAAGAAGCCGTGAGACGGTCTCACCCGACTGCCCCTCTCTAAAACGTTAATTGTGAAAGTGAAAGTTCAATCCGATTGACGTTGTCATTTTTGTTTTATTTCAAACTTTGAACAGATGATCCACGTGACCTAGTGACGTAGTTTAATGCGACAGAGTCACAGACTACAGACACAAGTCCCTCTGCAATCTATTTTATAGAGAGGGGCTAAAAGTAGCCTATGTCTCTTCCCAGACTCTACTCTGGCTACAGAGATAGAATAGAGTCTGTATATAACCAAATTACATCAGAATCGGTTCAGTGATTCTGGCGTGAAAGCGTAACAGACAAATAGAGTTACTTATGCATTTATAGACAACTAGCTGATGCCCGCAGCTACGCCTGCGTCATATTTTGTTCCCGTTCTCGTTTTCCACGGGAAATTATACCCGGGATAAAATCCTATGTGTTATTCTTCTAGACTATAATCTACAAAGTTTTATTATGTACGAGACTCAATTTCGGGTACGGACCCGTAGTTCACCTAAAGTCAACTACTTTTATTATTGTATGATTTATATTGTAACGGTTTGTTGTCCCTAATAAAATAAAATAAAAAGTCGCAGTTTTAATTAGACGAAGTCAATTGACAGCAGCTTATGTCACTTCGTCATAGAAATTAAGCATACGTATGTAGCTGCTGTCATTTGACTTCGTCTAGTTAAAAATTCGACTTTAGGTTCTCCACCGGGGTGAAGCACAGGGACTTGCAAGGTCCTGTACTCCAACTGATGATCAGTACAGTCAAGCACAATTATAGGTAGAGTCGAAATTGAAATTGAGTCAGACAGATCCGTTCAGCCGTTAGAGCGTCAAAAAGTAACAAACATCCAAACGTCCACACTTCTACACACCCACACTCACAAACTTTCGCATTTATAATATTAGTAGAGTAAGTTCGGGTAATATGGCACGCCATAAGCCTTTTTGGAAATAAATCAATTTTTTTTTTTGAGATCGATCAGTTTTTATTTTACAATTCAGTCTTAGAACTAATAAAGAAAAAATATTTAGAATTTCAAAACAATCAACATAAAGAAATAATTTACAAAAAACAAAATCTGAACCTTCAACAATTGTCAAATTTTAATAATGGAAGGGCAATATGGCCTGGGCCATATTAGCCACAAATCGGGTGAGCTAAATTACCCTCCAGAATTATAACAGTAACTAATAAATTTTGTGTTACTTTGCGAAGCAAATTTGTCATTTTGTTTGCGAATGTGGTTTCCGCGGAGCCATTATCTAAAAAGAAAAACATAATACAAACAATATAAAATTATGGGGACAATATGGCCTGGTGCCATATTAGCCATTTATCTGGTGAGCCATATTGGCCGCGGGAACGTTTTTAATAGGTAAAAGTCTAGCCTAAAAATGAGCAAGAAATATGTTTAAAATCTATCACAATACTACATAAGAATAGCTAATCTACAAACCTGTGTAGTACCAATGTAAAAATAACTACAATTTTAAGAAATATAATGAGTGAAACTTACCAAAAAATACGCACGGGACACACATGCACACTTCGTCTCGCGGGAGTTGACTGAGGAAGTGAGGGGAAGGGGTGCGATGGTTTGCCGAGTCAAGCGGTCGCAAGTGTTCATTCAGTTCAGAGAAAACGCAGTAGGCCATATTGACCGACCAGGCCATATTACCCGAAATTACTCTACCTAAGAAGTTGCTCTTATTAATAGGAATATACAAGTATGTATGGGTTATCACTACAGCAACCAGCGTGATTGTAAGCATCAACTCATGAATAATATACACATAAAACTGTAGCTGCCGGCGAATTGATTACTCTGTCTCTGCCCGGTTAAACTAAATCAATATTTTACACGCAACCTTCAGTTACCCTGTCACAAGGTAACGACACATGCTTTGTTTGCACAGAGGCCCGTCCATCTTGATTTATTAGGGTTCCGTACCCAAAGGGTAAAAATGAGACACTATTAATGAGACTTAGCTGTCCGTTTGTCTGTCACGAGGCTTACGAGGCTGTATCTTAGAAACCGTAATAGATGATGTATTTTGTTGCCCCTATATCAACAAATACTTAAAATTTTGACTGCCTCTGTGGCGCAGTCAGTAGTGATACCGCCTGCGACGCTGGAGGTCGTGGGTTCGATTCCCACCGGAGACAAATGTTTGTGTGACCCATAAATGTTTGTCTCAAGAGTCTGGGTGTTTCTATGCATAATATGTATGTATTTAAAAGTATATAAGTATTTATATCCGTAGTTTGATACCCATAACACAAGCAGGTTATTCCTAGCTTACTTTGGGATCAGATAGCGTTGTGTGAAACGTCCGTGAATATTATTATTATTATTATTATTATTTATTATATTATTATGGGGGGCTCTCATGCCACAAAGATGATTTTCCTTTCCGTTTTTTGGTGAGGAACCCTTCGTTCGCGAGTCCGACTGGCACTAAGCCGTTTTTCGTTTTATGTAATTATTTATTGAATGGCCCCATATCCTACATTCTAGGTAGGTTTCCACTACACTAAATAGGTAGGTACCGTGTCTTGTGGATGAATGGTATATGGCTGATCAAAACACTATCCTTTTTTCTCTTCGTGTGAAAATTCGTCTTGGCTGGTATTCCGGATTCTTACCGAGTAAAACCATAAGTACCCTACTACTGGCTACGGCCGGGTATACCTTCGGAAGGATGTCTAAGGATTCCACACAGTAACCTCCTTTATAAATCACACATTAGGGTAAAAATTTGATGAACATGCATGTTATCCTCTACACTACAAAAATCAATTATGCTCCTAAATAAGTACCCATGACACATGATTGAATTCCGATCACAATGTGTAGGTAATTCCGATTAGCCACAAAGGTATGTAATTCGCGATTTGGGGCAATATTGTCACGTGTGAGCTCGGCAGTTTCCACGATTCGATACTATTTGTGCTTTGTGACATGGATACTCGATAATATTCATTGATATCTATCTATGGGTTTTTGTATAAGAAGTACCTACTTATATGTTAGTTGCCGGATAACGTCATTGATGGGAACTGGGTGTGATGTGCCCTCTAACCGTCAATATTAAGGCACGCCCAAAGTGAAGAATTTAACATAACGTCGCGGTTGAGTTCGAATTTACCGTCTACGAATTGAAATAGGATTATACCTACTTTATAGATCAAGTGACAAATTTTAGGACAAGCATTTAAAAAGGTAAGTAGGTAGGTATAGACAGGTACCTACAAATCGGTGGTGCAGAGGTAATGTACCTACCTAACTGCCGTTACACCAAGTCGGACCAAATAGTCGTGAATCGCTCTGTCGTGTCGGAATTTTTCGGCGATTTCTATTTTTATAACGTTTTTATACTTAGGTATTTATTTAGAAATACATATTATAATTTTAAGCATGTTTTATAAGCTGAATTAGACGAGTAGTTTAAAAAAATTGTATCCCTATAGCACTAAGAAACTGCATATTATAAACTGCAAATATAACCAAAAACAAAACCTGTCTTCAAGAATCGACAGCAATAATCATGATGTAATAAATGAGTTAACCAAAAATGGATATGTGGTTAAACTCTATGCCGTAGAAGTAGGAGCATGGGGAATACCAGCTAAATCCCTGTATAATTTATTTAAGGACCTTGGATTGCCAAGAGCTTCAGTAAGCTCTTTACTAAAACGAGTATCCAAAGCGGCATTGATAGGATCTTACCAAATCTGGTTGGGCAGGGGGGGGAACATTGTTGACGGTGGAAGGTGATCGTTTATGCGCATAGTAAGGTGGCCACCCTAAACCTACTCGAATGGGTCGCAAGTCCCAGACGCCGTCGGGGTGTTCCCCCCTGTGCCACGCTATGGACCCGGCGCCCGCACGGAGAATCCATGGAATGCTAAGAATACGGTCTCTCTCGCAACTAAAATAAGTTAGAACCTTATAATTATACCCTGACACCATCAATGTCACACTCATGTATATGTCGATACCACTGATCAAATCGTTCCACAAATCAGACCTCGCCGATCTGATAACGTTGGTAAACTGTGTAACGACTGTGGGCCGACTGTTGTAACTGCATGCGAACACATTTAGATACTGGTGTCAACTGACGCGATAAGTGTTGCTCTGCATGCGATGATCTTATCTAGGTAGTACCTACCTACCCTGAAATGTGAGTACCTGCTTTAATACAACATATTTTATAGGTACTGGCTCACCTGCGCAACTTTGTTTTCTTCGGCGTGTTTTTCATCGCGTGTAGGTAGGTACCTATATACAGCTCTCAAAGGAATAACGTTTTTAAAACATTTTTCATTGCTGCTCCAATCCATCTCGTCTTAGTTTTGTAGAACTATTTATATTATAATTGGATATATAGCCTGTAACCTTCCTCAATAAAAGAACTATCGAACTGTAAAAGATTTTTTTTTAATTAGATCAGTAGTTCAAACATGAAAAGTCTTCAACAAAATAATATTAGTTTAGAAAAGGACTGGCCATGCCCCTCGGTTTGTCCGCGACTTGCATCGAATTCCATGCCTCTTTATTAGCTGATGTTCGAATAATGTATGCCAGGCGGACTGATTTGTTTATTGATCCTGAAATCCACTTGAGTACCTAATAATAAGTAGAACATCTGGTAAGAATGTTTTTCAATCAGGTTAGAAGTTCCTGACACTACCGCTTACATGCAAGCACACAAAATTTACTTTTTTATATTATATTACTTACATACATGTATAGTCACGTATTTATCCCAAAAGGGGTAGGCAGAGGAATACTATACGCCCACAAGGTGGTAAATGTTAGTGAGCGTATTGCCATGTTGAAATGAACAGGCGCAGGTTGTTAATTTTTTTCAAGCCGCCTTCTACTTGGCCTAACCAAGAAAAGTGGCACGAATTATACCAGAGTATATCAACCAGAACTTGATCCCTATGGGGCTATGGGAGACCAGGACACAAGCAAACTAACTTCCAAATCCGGGTAGGGTTCGGTTTGAAATAATTGTGAAGAGATTAGACACGGGAAGTAAATGTACGCAATAGCATTGTACTGCTACCACGACTTTACTTATTTAAAAAGAAAAAATCTATGAAGGTACAGCCCCTTGAGAGTCCTGGACTCCCAACCGTAGGCTGTTGGGCGATACGTGAGGTTTTTTATTAGTCTGTAGGATAGGAATACAGCATAACATCCATTAGGATTTTCTCTCAAGTTGAAAAAAAAAGGTACCTACAGCCTGACCCTGGTAAACTTAACTGTACCTTTATACACCAGAACTAGACAGAAAGGTAGGAAGCGTGTGGTTTTCTGTTGGAATCGAGCATGAATTTTATTTCCACATGATAAAATTTTGTATGTACAACTTTGTCTTTCAAAAAAGTACAGGAAATTTTCTTTTTACGTGTGTAAATACCTCATGGATACTCTTACCGACTAAATCCACACGTTCCATAACACTGCATCAGTCGGGAGACCCGGGTAAGCCCTCGAAAAGGTGTTCAAGGACTCCTGACAAACTTTGACTACCACCGCGAACTCAGCTATGGGTTCGGGTACTATTCCGCGTCTTTTGGGTTGGTTCGGTTGGTATTCCGCTTCTTGGGGCGTGGGGCGTGCTTAAAACCCTAACGTCACGCCGTGGTCTTGGACCTCCTTCTGAACTGTACGACTTTATTTTACAAACACTTGAAACAACAGTGGCTTATAAGGGGAAAAAATTACAAAAATATTTGTTATTTGATTGTCTTATATTAAAAACATAATAACAATATAGGTACATACACATCACGTGACATACATTTGTACAACTTCTGTTAACGTAACAACCAATCTATTTTTACAAGGCTCATCAAAATTAACATTCATATTTTGACTTTTTAGAAATACACTATCATTGGCGAGTAAAGCTTTCGTTAAAAGCCTTATCACTTCACAATCTTTTAGTAAAACACCTACTTTATTTACTATACTCAACATTTGTTTCTTGGATAAGCTTTTGACAGCTCTTTTCGACACTATTCTGTACACTCTCACATAATCAACAACATCTTCCAACTCCATACTATCAATATGCTTCAATAAATCACAATAAACAAACAAAATTTCTTGTTCCACATCTTTGTTAGTTCTCAATTCGATAAACTCACTAACTTTCCCATTCTTCGCTGTTATATTTCTCGAAAAAGCACCAACCGATATACTATAAACCATATTAGTTATTAACCGAATGATACTTTTGACAATATTTTTATCATTTGTCTGCCTCACTACGCAATGAAGCCAAGATATTAACCCATGCCCTTCAACTAGAATCTCCATTGCCCTTGGTATTGCCACTATAGAGCTTAAAACGTTTAAAATCTTTTCTTTCGCTCGCCTATCGCTTAAAACTGAAGAGTAAAAATCCATTATCATTTTCAAACACATTGTTTTAAAGACCACATTGATATCTGTCATAGTTTTAACACCGTCCCGTATAATTTCTAGAATCCAGAGTCTTCTTTCGGCAGATTCTACATCAGAATCATGGAATAGACTGAGAAAGTCGGGAACAACGGTCAAATCTACGAACTGTTTGGCTATTAGGAAGTTATTCACTGGTTTGTACAAGGGATCGAAGGGTGCTGTAGAGACCATGAGTGCTCTTGCAAGGTATGAAGCACCTATGGCTGGAAGTCGAGGACTTTTCATGTTATTGTCCAAATCTTCACCATTCTTAATGGCTGTGGTCAAACTCTGACGTAGGGTGTTCATGAAGTCTGTCAGAAATAGCTTGTCGTTTTTGTGTTTCCTGGAACGTAAAAATGTAAATATTAGACATTAATGTGGGTAGACAATCAGTACATTAACTTAGTCCATAATAAGTATTGGACATTCAGTGTAAGACCATGGTCGTCCTCCACGCGTTCCGTGCTAAATTCTACGATAGCAGTTCTCATTTTATAATCTGTCCTCATCATCATCTCAGCCGATTTCAAGTCCAACTCTGGGCATAGGCCCCCACAACGTTCGGTATCGAACAGGCAGGATAGTCGAAAGAATCGGCAATTCTGCCTCCATATAAAATCAACAAAAAACGAAATTTAAATAGAAATACTACATCGAGTTTAAACAGGCTATATAGTATAGTATACTTTAAATAATCTCAAAAGGGTGAACAGTTAAGCCTAAAAAAAAAGCAAATCAAAACTCACGTCTCAGTCTCCAAAAGCAAGTTGAACCGATGCAGCACGTGGTAGGCGGCCGCCCGCATCAACGGACAGTGGGAGCCTAGCGCCACCACCGGCACTGACAGGAGACCACTCCTCAACATCTTGAAACACGACGCTACCGACCCTGGAGCCAGCAAATGACTCAGGAGGGGAAATAGGAACATTGGATCGTATATCCCTTCATCATGATCCAAAGACGAAGTCCCCAATAAGTCTACTCCAACAAAATTCGATAACACAGGCTCATATTTCGCTTTTACCATCAAAGTCTTGACTGCAGTTTCACTGTCTTTGACAACGCAATGTTGAAAAACGCCATCATTAGACATCTCATCCAGAATTGACCTCAAGGAATCTTTGACTTCGCTTGCCACGCCAATATTCTTCTTTAATTCGTAACTGTATTCGAATTTTTGAGTAATCGGGAAATTTGTTATAGTCCGTTGTATAATTTCCTTATCAAATAAGTTCATGACTTGGTTAGGAGTAGGGTGTGACCATAACGATGATGATCTGTTTTTACGAACAGCGTAAAAGTTTGCTGCAGAATCGCCGAAGAGGTAAGGTTTGTATTCATTGACAGGCAATCCATTAGCTTCATAGTGATGTAGAATAGCAACAATAAGTCTATCAGAAGGGTTCCTTGTAGCATGATAGGCGCTCAAGTAAACTGGTATCTGTTGAGTCTTCATCACAGCCTTGTTTTTTAAAATCAGAGTGAAAAGGAATTCAATCAATCGAGATTTTATTTCCGAACTGTGGTAGCTAAGCATAACATTCAAAAATTCCGAATGAGATGTTACCATATCAAATATGGTTGTTATATCTTCGTGGTTTTCGGGGTACATAAGTTTGATCAAGTCTGTGAGCAGCGCCAGTAGTTTTGGACCTATTATATTCGCATGTTCTACTGTTTTCACTTTCAGTGAATCTTTAAGAACAGCTTTGGAGAAATTTTGCCATGTTGCACTTTCAGTTATTTTTGCAAAATCCTTATTTGAATCCACATTGAAGCCACTAACAGTTTTAAGATTTTGAATGATGTTATGAACGCTCGTTATGATTACGTCCAGGACTTCAATTTTGCCCTCCTTTATAGCAATAACAGCTAACTGTAGCATGGTGAGGTAGTAATTGATGAAATGTTCTTTTTTTACAGCATTTTCAGGTAAACATAATTTCAGAAAACAACATTGTAACAAATGCACATGACTTAATTCAACAGCTTCAAATTTATGGCTCTTATTAAACAATTTTCTTATATCTTGCACTTCCATGCATTCAGCAACAAGTTTCCTAATAAATTTCCAACAAGAAACATAGATTTGGCCAGCCTTATGAGGCTTTTCTAATAACTTGATTATATTGGATTTATATTCGTTAAATATAGACGATAGAAAGTCTTTATTTTCTCGTAAAAATTGGTTATGTTCTAAAATTGCGTTACCCAAGGGTAATGTTAATTCTCTTTGAGATATAATCTCATTTCGAGCGATTTCTTCCTTGAAAATTCTGCAGAATTTCACATTAAACTTCAATAACACTGAAGCTAGATTGGCTGTAGACTTTCTGATCACATTTACGTAGAAAAACTTCTTGAAATCTTCATCTAACACTCGAGAAGCTTGATGAGGTTTATTTTGAAAATATTTCGTTAGTACATTCTCTAAATTAGTCAGATTTGGAATCACGTCTTTATTCGATAGTAATTCAGTGTATAATGTGATGGTCTTTTTTAAAACATTCTGCGGAAGTTCTAGGTTAACAGATTCTGTATATTTGTCTATTAAATATCTCAGAACCTCCAGCACCAGACTGGGTTCTTTGTCATCTTTGATACAGGAATCTATTTCTGCAGCAAATATTAAGTTAAATATTTTTATATCATCTTCATTTGATAGGCCTATGACTTTTAAAACATTTAGAGTGTATTCACTGTCGACGTTTTTTCTTTTCTTTATCTTTGCAAATGCCTTTACAATTTCATCATGATTTTTTTGCTGGTAAGGCTTTAGAATTCCATGTTTACTATTTAAAAGGTTTATAATATCTTTGTTTTGATTGATAACTTGAAGCAAAACATCTGTAGCGTGCCTGTTTGATGCATCTTTTCTTGTATTCACAGGCTTATAAATATTTACAAAGTGTGTATTTTTGAAAAGTGTCATCATAATGGTTCTACACATATCAATGTGTAAATTCTTTTTACCAATTTCAATGACACACTGGAAGTAATTATTAATTTTGTTCTGTTGGTCTTCATTTAATTGACTCATATTTGCTAATCTTATTGTGCAAAATATTAAATATTTGGCCCAAATCAACATCTCTGAACTATCTATGTTATTTGTTTTATCTATTGTATATAAAATGTCATTAATCGTTACATCTCCTGCTTCAGCTGATTCCTGCATACATGAAAATATTTCATTGAGTGTTATATTTTCGTTATCAACAATTGATTTGGACATTGATTTAAGGACATCATCTGGGCCTACTATATTATCTGGTAAAGACACAGGACTGGAAATCCAACTGGCAACATAATTCCTAGCATCCAATTTAGTGTCGCCCATCAAAACTTCTGTTAGCTCAGGTGAATAGTTACTATGGAGTAAATTCGCAATATACATTGACAGGAAATGTTTAAGGCCTTTCTTAGCATCCTTCTGAAGTTGTATATATTGCATACAACCTACAATAAATGGGGAAGGCATCTTTTTTTCCAATGACACATTATCCTTAGTGTTTTCCACCATTTGATTTTTAACATAATCTGTCAACTCTTTAATATTTTCTAAAACATACTCTACAATATCTCCAATCAGTGATGGAGGGTTTACTTTACAATTTCTTAATGCATACAGTATTAAATGTATTTCATTTTCATCACTCTCAAATACGGAGGTGTTTTTGAAAAATATTTGTAATGTATCTTTTGCTTCTATCCATGTATCATCATCATCACTCATATGCACATCTAACATTATAAGAAATAGTTCTTTGAACATTGAATTCTTTACTGAGACTGTAGAGTTGTCTAAAGTCAACCACAAAGAAACAACTTTGAACTTCAAAAGAGCTACATGACCAGTTGTAAGTGTTCTAGAATAGTCCAAAATTTTCTTCATATCTATATTACTTTCTAAGGTTTCAAAATAAGCTGTATTTATATCCTTATATAGCAAAAGAAGGTCTACAAGTGCTGTCATACCTTCTGTGCTATTTATTGATGGAAGTCGGTAGTCTTTACTGATTTCTTTATTAGCATTATTAGCGATTAGATCATCAATCAATTTTACAATAGCAGTTGGTGCAGGTAAATGTTTAGGTATGAAATATTCTAACTTTTTACGCAAATCAGCGCTCGGCACTTCATTGATGTCTAATATTTGTAGATATCTTCGTAGTGACTGCAACATTTTGACTAACACTTGCACACAATGCAAAGAGATGGTTAGATCTTTTCCAAGGTTTGAATTGATGAACTTTATCAAACCAATAGGTAATGTAATAAATCGTATGAAATTGGCAACTTGTATAGGGTTTAGATTCGACATTCTAGGTACCATTTCTTCAGGTTTCAATTTGTTGAACAACTTTATCGTGAACTCAACAGTCCGTTCCCATATAGGAGAGTGTTGTGGTTCAAAGCTTTGTTCAATAACACTAAATAATGCTCTATGTAGGTCAGGACATTTGAACATAATATTTAGCATAACATCACACTCATATTCATTTTCCCAAGGTCTTTTTAAGCTGAGCAGAGCTTTGTACAAGTTTTGGTTTTTATTGACATCAACGGTACCTAATGAGTTGTCTTTAAAATACAGGCCTAATCTGTGTGATGTGAACAAAGTCAAAACAATATCAGATAATAGACCCATTATCTCCGGTCTTGCATTACTCTTGGCATCTTGGCTAAGATCCGGGGGGCCTTTCCATGAGAACACTTTAAACAAATTGTGCAATGTTTGATGGCTAAAAGTTTTCAACTTCAAACTCTTTGATATTGCACCATTATCAATAACATTCTTTTTCAATATATTTAAAAATATCAATGTCGCTTCTGCTTCATCATTTATCAAACCTGGAATGACTAGCGCAAGTAATCCTTGCTTTTCCAGTAATACTTTGATCAAAGGTAAGTTACCATCAACAAAGAACGAAGTCATAAAATGGACAAATGATGTCCGTACATTATCTTTTTCTTTAAAATTTGGTTTTTCAACGACATGTTGCAAATGTTTAGCAGTCAAAGGAGCCTGATTCAACACCTCAATACCCAAGTCAGAATTCAAAGTGACCATTGAAGTCAATAGCTTAAGGACTATTTTTCTGTGACGAGGTCCTGAGTTTTCACTTATCATGATTTCAACTGTAGACATGAATGTGTTTAGAAAATAGCGGCATGCTTCTTCTGTGATAGCTATCATATGTGGAAGGGACGATTGTACTTTAACAATAATTAAATGGAATATGTGAAATGCTGGTGTTGCCAATGTTATGTTTTTCTTGCTGTCCTGATTAATTTGTCGGAGAATTTCGTGGGAGTTTCCTCCGCTTTTGAGATACTCCATTAAGTAGTCTGCTTGGCGGTCTGGGTTCAGGCAAACTTGTAAAAACTGTGTCAGAGCTGGAAATCAGAGAAAATATTCACCATCAGTAAAAAATACAGACGAATTGAGAACCTCCTCCTTTTTTGGAAGTCGGTTAACAAAAATTTATAAAAAGACATACAAAGAACAGAGAGATTCTCTAAATGTGTAAGACTCGGTCATATAATTAGTATGTAGAAACTCGGTACATAAGTACACAAATTGTGATCAGAATTTGACTGTATAACAGGTGTAGAGTGTGAAACAAAAATAGTCATTAATTTAATAAAAACATTTGCTACACAGCTGGCAAATCAAGATTTATTTTTTTAATTTTCATTGCGTTCACATTGGAAGTAATTACCTCTAATAAATCTGGATATTTCAAAAAGATACAGGATTAAGTGGAGAAGAGTCAACAATTTCTGGGTTGTAAGTAGGCTACCAGAAAATATCACCGATTTTTTAGACTATTATAGCTCTACTATAGGTTTTACGCGAATTTACAAGGATCATGCGTTAAACTTTTGCACTTACCCAAATGCTGACCTTGCTTTGCAGCTAGTTCTTTACGGAAGTGTTTAACATCAAATCCTCCCCTTCTCGCAGTATTTTCATCATTTTCAGCAGTGTTGGTTTCATTTTGAGGTTGTGCCTCATCTTCAACGTCTTCATTGACAGATTCTGATGTTTTAACCTTTTTCGGGGTCTTTATTGTTTCACTTTCATATTTACGCTTGCCCATTGTAATTCACGTAGTATTTCATTTATTATTTCCAAAATTTAAAATAAATGCAAAACACACCCACAGAACACTTTTATCCTAACACACCGAACACACACGCACGTGATGAACGTTCTGTTTTGACATTTGACTTTTTAAAACATTTGACATATTTATCATTGTTGGCCAGGCGCCTCAGCTTTTGCTCTTTTAGCGTTGCGTTTTCATGGTTTATGTTTCATTGGGTGCCTAGATTGGGTTCTAGGTAAAATAATACAGATCAGTGCTAGGTAACAATAAGTGACAAGAAAAAAATTATTTAGGGGTACTGATTCCGTACTTTCTATAAAAGTTGTCGTCCGTAAAGTTTCCGTCAACAAAGTTATTTAAACATGCGGGTTTCAGATTAACGTTCCAGGCTTTCAAGGCGAAGTCTCTCGTGTCGCTGATGAAACATATCTGTACTGCTGACATTATAAAGAGGAAAGATTTGAGTGTTTGTTTGTTTGAATCGAATAGGCTCCGAAACTACTAAAACCTATTTGAAAGATTCTTTCACTGTTGGGAAGGTATACTATTCCCGGTGAACATCGGCTATATTTTATTCCCACGGGAACCGAAGCTACTCGAGTGAAACCGCGTGGCGCCCGCTAATTACTAATATTACTTTATAATAATTTGGTGTCCTAGATTAGTTGAAATCCGTTAATTGCTCTGTTGTTTAAGAGTTTGTCGTTTACAAACTACGAAATGTTCCCTCTTTCTAATATGAGTAATAACTATGGACCTATTTTAAAATGGACAAAACTTTGAAATAAAACCACTGAAATTAGTAACTTAACTGCACATTTTATTAAAAAAATAAAGAAATCACTTTACATATGTAACGTTCTGTAGTATTATTAATTTATTATGCATACAAGTCACGCCATGTTTACACCAAGGGGTAGGCAGACGCATACTGTAGGTATGTATTATTTATTAAGTTGATCGATGGCAATTGATGCAACTTGATACACATATCTATAAGCCCCGCAAGTTGGTAATGCGCTGGAACCTTGTCATATTGACAGCTAAGTGACGTCATCGTGACGTAGCGCGAGCGCGCGCTACGCTGGACTGCTCGGCGGACATACGTCAGCAAGTGGTCACCAAGATGGCCGCCAAGCGCAATATCAACGTGCGGGGCTTATATTGAAAAACTTACTTGTACTGTTCCACAAAATTTATTACATTACCAAAGGCTATCTAGATCAGATCTAGATAGCCTTTGAGAATGTCGTAAGGCAAAACCGGTTAGGTATTACACTTAGATTATTTACTTTATATCTATAGTATTACAATAATGTACACGGGGTGTAGTGGGGCCCTAGGGTGTAGTGGGGCCCTACCAACACCTTCGGGGCCCAAGTCAACCTCACGTGCAAGTTCGTGCACCTGCTGAACAACGGACGAGGCTCTGACGGCGGCGGTCCATTTCAACACGGCGATGGGCTCACCACCTGTTACGTGGGACCGAATTGTACACGGTGAAATGTGGGCCGGTATAGGCCTCTGCCTACCCCTTCGGGGATAAAGGCGTGAGTATATGTATGTATGTATGTATGTACAATAATAAATAGGTATTGTGAAATAGTACAAGAAAAGATTTTCAACACCTTTGCATACCATAATGTAATAACCTATCACATGAATAACAATAAAAAAATAATATTTCTGTTAATCGTAACTGATACTTATTTACTAAAACTAAACGTTCTTGTGTGTTGCTATTCTGAGAAGTTGTTCTCACAGCGATTTTATATTTTGCAAAACTCTTTACAGCGATTTAGTTTAGTTGACAGTTGACACAGGCCAATCGGAAATCGCTAAAAACTTTCCTCAAACATGTCCCAAAAATAATATAGGGTACAGGCAAAGAACAGGGAACGTCCTAATAAATAGATTTTGAGAAAAACGCAATTTAAAGTTTAGAAGTATGTAGGTATTATATATTTTCACTTTGGATTGGACAATCCTTCTTTTGGCGCCATCTGCTTTTTTTAAAGTTTTTTTTTTCTTCTTTTCTTGGACTTTCTCGGTTTGAGAGTATGCCAAAGTCAAGTAAATTTCATTGTGGAAATATAAATTATTTTCATGTTATGATTCTTCTTATGAGCAGCGTATTCATGTATGTCCAAGTTTGGACTAAGTTCTACTCTAGTAAGGCGGTGGTACCTTACTAGGGCTTGCTGTGGAATTCGTCGAAAAACCTAAAAACTCGCGTTTCACTGCGCTATATCACTTTCCAACACTTTTGCACGTTGTCGAACCTTTATGTTTAATAATCCACCATAAATTACACATAAACACTCTAAATTACACTAGTTTTGAAAAATTATTATATCACAATGTAACGCTTGTCTGAAAGTTTCCCACCGACTTTTTTAAAGTTAGTGATTAAACTACCATAGACAAAGATTTATTGATTTCAAAATAAAAAATTGTGACATTTCCTGTTCTTTGCCTGTCCCCTATAATCTTCATCGCAAGGATCCTCCAAACCATTTGGGAGTTACAGTGGCACGATCAAATAGTGCGGATGCACGAACACACAGATTTATAGTACTCCACAGAAATGCAACAACAGGAAAGGTGTTACTTACACTAGTATTATAAATGTTTGTACCTAGTATTTAAAAATATCACACACCACTGTGGAGCATAGGATGCACTGCCCTGGGCGCTGATTCTCGATTCATATGACTCGAATGCGTGGACAGAAATTGACGGATGAAACGTCATCATTCTATCTTCTATTTATAAACGGCAAAACGTGAGACAGATGATGTCTCTCTTGTAAATTTCCATCCACGCAATTACGTCGTGTGGTCGAGAATCGGCGCCTTGGCTCTTTAATCTTTAAAATTTATCTACTAACAATTCTGTCAGGTACAAAATACTTGATGACTGACCACAGACCATCTAATCACAATACGATATTAGTAAAAATAATCGAGGGTTTAGCTTATTGTTGATAATTATTATACATACAAAATACGTTAAAGGTACGAGCTACATCTGATCGCACTGAAACGCACATTCTATTATTTTATACTGCTAAGGTGGCAGACTTACGGTCCACCTGATGGTTGGTTACGGTAGCCTATGGAAGCTTGCCATACCAGACTCACTGTTGAAAATTTTCAAGCCGTCTATAAAAGGCCTTCAACTTGGCTTATCGACGGCCAAGTCACAGGCAATCGGAACCAACCGCTTAACGTGCCTTCCGAAGCACGGAAACATTCGCAAATAAATGTCACAAAGTGGTCACCAATCGGAGGACCGGCCACAGCTAAAGTTGCTTACTTCGGTGATAGTGAAATGACGGAAACAGGATGTAAATAAAAATAATTGTTAGAAATGACACATAGATGTGAATCCTCCCAAAATGATAGTAAAAATCTAGCGATCTGGGATCTAAGTCTACTATTTCGAATAGTTGTAATTGTAGCTCAATAATAGTTTATAACTAAATGTCAAATTGTACTGTCGTGTCGTCGTAGTAAGAAAGTTACCCTGGGGCCGCCTTTGCGGTTAGCCTGGGGCCGCATTTGCGGTTAGCCTGGGGCCGCCTTTGCGGTTAGCCTGGGGCCGCATTTGCGGTTAGCCTGGGGCCGCCTTTGCGGTTAGCCTGGGGCCGCATTTGCGGTTAGCCTGGGGCCGCCTTTGCGGTTAGCCTGGGGCCGCATTTGCGGTTAGCCTGGGGCCGCATTTGCGGTTAGCCTGGGGCCGCATTTGCGGTTAGCCTGGGGCCGCATTTGCGGTTAGCCTGGGGCCGCATTTGCGGTTAGCCTGGGGCCGCATTTGCGGTTAGCCTGGGGCCGCATTTGCGGTTAGCCTGGGGCCGCCTTTGCGGTTAGCCTGGGGCCGCATTTGCGGTTAGCCTGGGGCCGCATTTGCGGTTAGCCTGGGGCCGCATTTGCGGTTAGCCTGGGGCCGCATTTGCGGTTAGCCTGGGGCCGCATTTGCGGTTAGCCTGGGGCCGCATTTGCGGTTAGCCTGGGGCCGCATTTGCGGTTAGCCTGGGGCCGCATTTGCGGCCCCAGGCTATGGCATTTTTCACGTGACAAGTAGTAAACATCCACTGGCTAATATAACTTAATGAAATAAGATGAACTATCAACTAAGATTTTGACCTAAACAATCTTGAGCATGCTTAAACTTAAAATATAGCTGTCCTTTAAATTTCTATATGACACCATCCATTGTATAACTTACATTTACATTTGCAAAAATCTTATCCTATCTTAACAAATAAACCTGTATCATAATTATATAAAACATAAAATATATTATTATAAAAAACATAAAGACATAAAATAAACATGTATCATAATTACATAACAAAAGACGACTGTTTAAACTGTACAGACACAGATTCTGTAGCTTACTATATTCTGTAAAGATTGGAAAAAAGTTTAAAATCACAACAAATATTTTGCATGCTGGCTACATTGTCAAAATTGTCAATAACGTCACAAATGTCGGTCAATCTATGACGTAATACAATTTGATTGGTGGTTTTTATTGACGTTTATTTGTCAACTGGATACTGATTGGTGGTTCAACAGATTATAGAACTTAATGTAGATGACGCATTCTGAATAACCGGCCCCATCCACGTACAATATTATTGACTCAATAATATTGCATCAAAAATTATTTCCGTCGTAATATAGTCTGTTCAAACCTCAATATAACCCATACACGGTCAATTTATTGCTATATTGATCAATATTATTGTACGTGTATGGGGCCGGTTAGAAAGGTCAAAAAAGCAAATACTCAATCAAAATGTGGGCACTGTTCATACGTAACAAGTGATTTCTTATGGTGAGTAATGCCGTCATATTATTACGACATTATTCACGTATTCACTTCTAGAGAGTCCTGGGGTATCCTTCCGAGGGATTACCCGGGGCTCCCAACCGTAGGCTGTTGGGTAGGATACGTGTGGTTTTCAGTCGGTAGGAGTCCGGCATAGCATTCATGTAGGATTTTCCTCACGTTAAAAATAAAGAGAGACTACACAGTACTACCCGTTCGCTCTAACTTTGCCGCTGGCGTAGAGGCGTATACCCGAATTGTTAATTAGACGAAGTAAATTGACAGTAGCTAATGTCACTTCGTCATAGAAAATACGCAACACTACAAGAAGAAGTGACATTATTTGCCGTCTATTTACTTCGTCTAATCAAAAATTCGACTTTAGTATGGAGCCGAGCGGCAAAGTTAGAGCGAACGAGCAGTACTCGCTTTTTGATTTAGTATTTGCTTTTTTGGCTTCATTTTCTTGTTCATCTGCATTTAGTTCTAAAATTATGTGGGTGGTTCTTTCCAACGGGTTGCCATTTGAACTTCACGGTGCCGCCTCCAAAAAGCTTTTTTGCCAAGTTATAGGTACTTCCACCACTGACTATGGTGCAAGAATGATTCTTTCGAAGTCAGGCTCCAATTGTCTAACCCGGTCGAGTAACACATCAGCTAGATTTAAACTCGGGTCTGTATCTGAAAAATGTGTAAAACTAGTGTTAATATTAATATGGTTCTAAAGCAATTAGTGTGAAACATTTACTTATAAATCAACGCTCGCGTGATACTCTGTTCCCGTTACCGCATTCCATGGGAACTTATCCCGGGAATAAAAAAGAGCCTGTGTTATTCCAGACTAGCCTATGTTAAAAATTCCAGCCAGATCTGTTCGGCCGTTAAAGCGTGAATGAGTAACGAACATCCACATTCACAAACTTTTATACATAAATACATACATACATACATACATACATACATACATACATAACATCACGCCTGTCTCCCAACGGGGTAGGCAGAGACCATGACTTTTCACTTGCTACGATCCTGGCAAACAACTTTCGCTTCTTCAACTTGCATAAGTGTCTTCATACATGCTCTTCGGTTAAGGGTACTCTTGACCTGGCCTCAGAAGATTATCGATTTGGTCGACATGAGTATGCCGATATTTTTATAATGTTATATAATATAGATTTAAAGTGCAAAAAGATAACTTGAAACACAGCCAACACAACAGCTACAGAATCCATATTAGTATTCGTTTAGCGAAAGGTTTGCAAGTATATATATGTAGATGTATATTACTTTTCATGCTTTTATGACTGAATGGATTTGGCTAAGGTACAATGATATATTAGTCTGAACTATCACTTATACTCCTTTTCTCGTGAAATAAGTTCCCATGGGAAGCGGGAACGGGAACAGAACACAAACAGCGAATAATGAGTGCTCACCATCAAAGTAGACCAGCTCGCACTTGTCACTCAGCTGGCTCCTCTCCAGGACCAACGTTAAGGTGTTCATGAAGTCTGACACTATGTCTTCAACATTCAGCTCCGCTAGTTCTGTAATTAAAAGTTAAATACAAATTAATAGCCCCGTGTGGCGAAAGAGTAAAAAATGTCGGACTGGCGCACGGAGGGTAACACCAAAAAACGGCAAAAAAAATCACGTTTGTAATATGGGAGTGCTCTAGCTATCAGGGTCCTGAGATACAGCCTCGTGACGGACAGACCCGTCCCGTTTATACCCACCCTTTGCGTTTCATACCCAAAGGATTTACCTACCCTTAAATATTTGTTTTGTGTTAATTTATGTAGATTTTTTACAGTATTTTGGGACGGAACCCTGCGTGCGTGAGTCAAACCAAAGGTCGCTGTTAATTAAATTAGGACAGGGAGGGGGCATGCTGTTTATCACAGTTACTTTCAGCCAGTCAAAGTGGACGACACATTCCCAGATGGTCAAATTTTTTTTTAAGCTCGCCAAATTGACGCCCTAGTCTGATGGTGCGCCGTGGCGCATCTAGCGATTGGGGGCCACTCTCACAGTCCGTAAGACTTCTGACAGTGGTCCTCAAGTTGGCAGCCCTGTGATGTGCCTCTTCACGCTCCTCTTAAAGAACCCGGGATTGTAAGCTGAGGGAAACACGTGTGTGGGCAGCGAGTTCCATGTTTTTATAGTTCGACAGAGGAACGATCTTTTGAAACGCTCAGTTCTGGCGAAAATTCTCTCCACTGTGTGTGAGTGTGTTGTTCGGGATCGGAAAGAGATGGTGGGATCAGGTTGACGAGCTCTTCAGAACATTCACCGTGATACATTCGGTAGAAGGCAGCCAAGGACGCTATGGTTCTTCGCTGCGCGTTGGCGCAAATTTGAATCCCGGGTTCGAGGCCTCCCGTCACCTCAGGACAACCAATTATTCGGACAGCACGTCTCTGCATAGCGTCAAGCGCGTCTAGTAAGTACTTCGCGGAGTCATACCAAAGGTGAAAACAGTACTCGACGCTTATTTATGGTTGAATCTGCGTCTTGTAGCTCTGAAGACTGGAAACTTCGGAAATATCATGTTTTATGTCTAATAGGCGCTCCACATTCTCGTCGAAAATCTAGCAATAACACGAGAAAAGCGCGAGAAACGTGAATGTGGAGATGATTCTCAAGTTCTCGCCTTGTTCCCGAATGCGGATCCAATAGAAGTTTTTGCTGAGATTTTCGCCGAGAATTCTCATGAGAATTTTTTTTTTATACCACTAAGGTGGCAGACAAGCATACGGCCTGACAGATGTACCGGTGGTCCCTGAGGCGCGACACTCGCGCTGCCGACCCTGTAAAAACCTTCTAAAACCTCTCTTGAAGAACCCCATACTGTAGGCGTTTGGGAAAACCGAGGCAGGGAGATCATTCCACAACCTAAGCGTGCGCGGTAGAAAGCCCCTATCGGATCTAACCGTGCTCGAGCGCTCCGGATGCAACATGTGAGGATGAACACCCTGTCTGTGGCGAGCGGTACGATGATCGAATGTAGCCGTAGGCATCATGTCAAACAATTCCTCAGAGCACAAACCGTTATACAGCCGGTAGAATACACACAGAGAAGCAAAGTCTCTCCTGTCACTAAGAGGTTCCACATAACCTGCAAGTATGGGATCGCCGACAACTCTCATAGCACGCCTTTGTACCGAGCCAAAAGGACAAAGCTGGTATTCAGGAGAATGTGGAGAACTAAAAAAGGTGGAGTAAATAAATAAACCGGTAAGCACATAACTTTGCGTCTATGAAGTTCGTTCGTTCGCGCCGCAATGAGGAATGTTCATAAGTATGTAAAATTACTTGAAACTTCGTTTCAGTAAAGCTTTTATATATACAAATACACTAGTTTCTGTTTTATTCAAAAATACCCAGTCGTTTTGATTTTACAATCATTCAAAGTTCGCGAAAATTTGTTGCCCCGCTAACAGTCACTGAACCGCGGATGACGTCACGTTATAGCGCGGCTCCGTGCGGTCCGCTCCGCGCCCAGCTGTAGCAGTGAAAAAGTCCCGCGCACGCAGTGTTACCTATTATTCTCTTCGCTTTTAGCTGAGTGAATTGTTAAAAAAATAACGAAGGCTTCGATAGGACAATCAGATAACTTACCTAAAATAGATGGGCTTGTGGTTGCTCATTTTTTAGCTATAAATAATGATTTTTTTTGATCGAAATGCGAAGCGTCTTTCATTATAACTCTTATGAAAATTTGTTAAAACTGTTCTATATTGTGTTATTTATCCAAAAAGTTACTATTTTAGATAAGTCGTAGCTTATTTTTATCGTGATGCTAGCTAGGTAGAAGTATGTATGAGAAGCCAAGGGTGTAATATCCTAAAACTCTAAAACTAGGATGAACTAAGAGGACTAGGGATATAGGAGACTAAGGTTAAAGACTTAGCTAGAGATAATATGCGTCTACTTATTCCTAATCGGGAACAGATGTACTAAAGCTTTTTTAGGGTTCCGTAGCCAAATGTAAAAAATGGAACCCTTATAGATTCGTCATAACTGTCTGTCTGTCTGTCCGTTCATATGTCACAGCCATTTTTCTCCGAAACTATAAGGCATGCTGTTGAAACTTGGTGATGTATTCTGTGAACCGCATTAAAAATTCTACAAAAAGAAATTGAAAAAATATCAATAAATTTTGGGGGTCTCCATACTTAGAACTGAAACTTCAAATTTATTATTTCATAAAAGCCATACGTGTTGGGTATCTGTAGATAGGTCTTTAAAAATGCTATTGAGGTTTTTAATATTTTTTTTTCTTAACTGAATAGTTTGCGCGAGAGACACTTCCAAAGTGAAAAATGTGTGTCCTCCCCCCCTCCCCTCTAACTTCTCAAATTAGAGAATGGTAATAAAAACAAATTATGTACATTGCCATGCAAACTCCCACCGAAAATTGGTTTGAACGAGATCTAGTAAGTATTTTTTTTTAATACGACATAAATCGCAATATTCGGCTAGAAAAATCACTGCAACAGCGAACGTGTTAAAACATCAATCAAAGTTACAACGAACTAGGTACAAGAACTTTCATAGGTAATTATTATGTTACTTGTTGCTACGGAATCCTTCATGGGTCCGACTCGCACTTGGCCGGTTTTTTATTCAATGACGAAGAGTTTGGTTGGTTGGTAGTGCACGCTGCTTAGGAATTAAAGGGGTCCCGAGTCCCGACACGATCAATTAGCAATTGTCAAGCACGTTAAATATAATGTGTACATATACGTCGATGCACACACACATGCAAAGAAATCACGCACACTGAAGCAACTTCCATTCATATTTAACGTGATTGACAATTGCAAGGCATGATCATGTCGGGAGCCCATAAGGGTCGCGGGTACAAACATTTACGTGCATGAACATGAATATTTGTATCGGTCTGGGTGTTTTTAATATTAAGTACTTACCTATCTATTTACAATAAATATAAATAAGTAAGTACCTACATAAGGTGTAAACATTTTCTGTTTATGTATAACTTTTTCAGATCACCAAGAGAAAGCTATGGTGAGATGCTATAGGCTATATCCAAGTTAAAAGAGATGCTCTTCATTGCATTTATCCACTTTTTCTGCAGTTTTAAGTCCTTTGGAACTAGGAAAAACAACTTTTTTGGCGTCTTGATAGTAGTACTTGTACATTTTGGTACAACACAGGATTTCCGAGCACTAGGATTAGGCATATCAATGAATCTTTAGGGAAACGTAAGTACCGCAGGGTACTGAATAGCGCGAACGGACTGAGCGACTGCTATAACGTGACGTCATACAGTGCGAGCGCGGGCGAGCGGTCGCGGACTCACTTTAAATTCTATAACTTGGGAAGTAATTGACGTATCAAAATAATTCTTTCACACGTATTTTTTATTTTTGACGGAGAATACAATAAGCTAAAATTCAAAATTAGTGAACATTCTTCATTACGTACTATTACGCATCCCAGGGGAGACTACTGCCAGCTGAGGCGCTTGCAGTAGCTCATTGCATAATAATGCATAATTGAGGCGCGAACGAACGAACTTAATAGACGCAAAGTTATGTGGCGCGAGTAGTACCACAGGGCGGCAACTGCAGCTTGAATGTGTGCGTGTGACCAATAATGCTCAGCAAATGTTCAGTCAACACGTCCGTCAACTATAATGACAGTGTGGCGCGGCAAAGAGTTGCCGATCTGTATGTAATCTCTATCCCTACTTAATATTATAAATGCGAAAGTTACTCTGTCTGTCTGTCTATCTGTTACGCTTTCACACCTAAGGGGTCGCCCATTAAGGAAGCGCTCGTGGTCCCGCAGACTCAGTGTTCTGTAAACGATCACTGCAGTAAGCAACTTTTACTATGGCCGGTCCATGGATGGGTGACCATCCATGTGATCACTTTGTGACATTTATTTGAGCGTTTCCGTGCTTCGGAAGGCACGTTAAGCCGTTGGTCCCGGTTGCCAGTAAAATGGCAATCGTTAAGCTAGTTGAAGGCTTTATTTTCAACAGCAGGCAGTCACAACCTGCGCCTGTCCATTTAAACACGCCAATACGGCTCACCACTTATTACGTGGGACAAATTATACAAAGGTGAAATGTGGGCGTATAATATGCCTCTGCCTACCCCTTCGGGGATAAAGGCGTGACCATATGTATGTGTATGTATGTAACAACTTTACAACCCTGAATTTGCGGTCTCTCTTATTTCTGAACAACAAAACCTACGGTATTAAAACTTGTACGGAATAATTCATTAAGCACTTAATTCCTTTCTTACATTAGAAATTATTGAAATAGGAATACTTATGCGTTGGTCATACAACACAAAAATAATTTTGTCTTTCATCGTGTCTCCCAAAGGAACCGCGCAGATTATAGACATCAATCCGATCAATAATAATTTTAAATTATGTCAGTATTATTTAAAATGGTACCTACTATAGTTTTTGCGTGATACAGAAAGACATACAAAAATAAACAATTTTAGCTTTAGTATCGCATGTAATGGAAGTTACATAGAATGTCCAGTAAAAAAATCTTGGAAAAGAATTATCAAATATATTTGCGATGTACAGATTTTCGACTCTCTATCTATAGCTTTATTGTAAGTTACTAGCTGATGCCCGCAGCTTCGCCCGCGATGGCGCTGTATGTGAAAAATGATTTTCCCGCTTTTCTGTTAAATTTTTTCCTGAATTTTCTTTGCTATAAACCTCACGGAGCCCGAGACCTTTCCAACGAATGCAAAACCGTGGAAATCGGTTCGTGCGTTCTGGAGTTATAGCGTCAGGCAGGAAAACCCGACTTATTTTTATATAATAGATAGATATATGTATATATCCGTGGCTGGCGTGAATAAGTTGACAAGTATAAAATGTCAATTTTAGAGGGCGGCCATTTGAAAGTTTGACCGTTTCTGGTAAATCGGTAAATTAGTTAAACTTAAGAGTATGTATTGTTTTCCATATTATTTTAGGTCAATTTTAAAACTATGATAGTAAATTAGACAAAATCCTTACAGTTTTGGCAATATTAGACTTGTCAAGTTGTTCACCGACGAGTTATCAAGTTAATCACCGAATAATCAACTTGTTCTCAGCAACTATAAAAATGTTTACAGTAGTTATCAACTTAGGCACCATCAAAATAAGTATTGTTTTCTTGGGCAAGCAATGTTTTTATAATACATGATACCTAACTGACAAAAACAAGGGAGGTAGGTACTTACTATTTGAATAAAATTATCAAAATTAAAAAAAAAAAAGAGGTAACTGGATAATTATTAAAATCAAATGCTATGATTCTATTAGTTTCATATGGTAAAAGGAGTAATCACTGTAGAATAATCAATTGTTTTGTCCAAATCTGGATCAGTGTTAGATGCCAAGGGGTCATTATGAGAATGGACATTTCGAGAAAAGGACATTATGAGAAAGGACATTTCGAGAAAAGGACATAATGAGATGAGACGGACTGTGTTTTAAGTTGCAAATAAAAGTCTTTAAAAGACTCGTCGATTAAATCAAGGACATCCAACAAGTCCTTTTTTTCATTACTTATTGGTAAAGTCAGTTTTCATCGTACTGGAGCCATTGAATTGGTTGCCAGAGATATTTCTCCCCTGAGTCGTCTAGCTTTTTGATTATAAAAGGTCCCTTTTTTTTCTTACTCCGTCTTTGCTGTATGTTGCCAGGGTACCTGGTGCACCCTCGAAAGGAAATCCCAGGGACCCTGACCAGCCCTGGTCGCCATTCACCGGCGGCCCCTCCTCGTGGAGAGAGACCACACATTGCCTCTTCTGTCTAATTGAGGTGCGTGCCAGAACACGTCACGCGTCACCACCCTGGGCCTGTCCCTGCCAGGGCGACAGCTAGCCCTGAGTGTCGCCCCCAGGCTCACGCTTATGGGGGACGGAGATCGTTCTGAGATCTCCGATTCCCAGCGCGTCTTCTCCTGCGGCACGGAAGATTGCTGTTCCTCTCCCGTTCCTTCTCCGCCGCCTCTTTTGCAACCATCACCTCCTCATAAAACAAGGCGCCGGAGTTCCATAAACTTTCGCTGCTGACCATAGCCTGAACCATGGCCTGGAGCGTGATATTTATCACTCCTAAGGCCACTGAAAGGTCACATCGTTGATCCGTCCACTCTGGGCAATCTGCCAGAGTGTGGAGCACCGTATCCAGTAAGCAGCCAGAACAGTAGTAGCACTCTGGCCTTGGCTCCCGCCTTATCCGATGCAGGTACACACCGAAGCAACCATGCCCGGTGAGTAGCTGCGTCAGCCGATAGGAGAGGCAGCAATGGCGCCTCTCCAGCCAGTCCTTCATTACAGGCCTTATCGCCTCAACTATATCATGCCCGGCTGTTGGTTGTCCAAGTCGCTCCTTCCACTCCTCCACGACTACCTGGCGGAGCTGAGACCTCTGTCCCTCGATTTCCTGTGAAGCAGGTCTCAGATCTCGCTCCCCTGCCTCTTTGCACCACAGGTATAGTGCTGCAAAGGCCCTCGCTTCCAGGTCCCATGGAGGTGTACCGGCTAAAAGAATTGCCGCTTCAAAAGAGACCGTGCGGTATCCTCTTATAATCCTGACGGCCAGCAGCCGCAGTGGACATGGCAGTATTGCCACGTTACTGGCCGTTTGATTACCTGCCCATACCGGAGCCCCGTAAAGAGCCATGGACCGCACGATCCCAGCATAGAGTCTCCTGCAAGACCTCTTGCACCTCTTGCACTTTGTCAGGCCCCCTTAAGTTAGGCAGTAGTCGTGATAACGACAACGCCACTCCCTTCAACTTGGGGGCCGCACGATCTCAGGTGAGGTGGAATGTCTCCTAGCCGGGACCCCTCCAAGGGACCTGGAAGCGAGAGCTCTTGCGTCACTGTTTAGATGGCGCAAGGAGGCGCTGGGGCGAGGTCAAAGGCCTGCTGGTCTCGGGAAATCGAGGCCCAGCGGTCCCTGCTCCACCAGGAAACCGTGGAGACATGAAGGTGCGACTTGAGCAACCAAAGGGGGGATTCGCCACAATCGCGGCCATCAGACTGGTCATGGACGAGTGGCTGGAGAGGAGACACGATGCTCTCTCCTACCGGTTGTCACAGATACTTACCGGGCACGGTAGCTTCGGTAGGTATTTGTGGCGAAGACACCGGGAAACCACGGCCAAGTGTAAGCACTGCGAGGACCGCAGCGATGACACAGCGCTCCACACGCTGGTGGAGTGCATGGCGTGGGCGCAATAGCGCCAGGTCCTCGTAGTGGGTCTGGACGTGGACACTTTCTCGCTCGAGACCATGGTGCGAGTTATAATCTCCAGCGGAAGTAAGTGGGACTGCGCCGCCTCTTTCTGCGAGCAGGTCATGCTCGTGAAGGAGGCGGCGGGGCGGGTACGGGAGAGAACTCTCCCACCCGGGATCCGCAGTCGGCGGCTAGGGCGCCGCCGACGTGTCTTCGCCGAAGACTATCGGCCTCCATGACCGGGGGCCTGAGGACGTTGAGAGGGCTGCTCACCGTCCTTATAGAAGCAGACCCATGACGGCAGCGTGACGTGTGGGATGCACGCACGCCCCCGAAACCCCCCCAAAGACGCGGGATAGCACCCGAACTACCCCCTAGGCAAGACCGTAGCGGCGGCCGTGGGTCTGTTGGGAGTCCTGGGACATCCTTCCGAGGGCTTACCCGGGGCTCCCAACCATAGGCTGTTGGGCGTTACATGAGGTTTTTTAGTCGGTAGGAGTCCGGCATAGCATCAATGAGGATTTTCCGTCACGTTAAAAAAAAACTCTGTACATTTTTGCTATCAAAAGTTCAACGCCTAAATATTTCTTACCAGTCGACTTTCTACAATAATGGCTCTCATAGCTGGGAAATGTGGCCTTTAACAAGCTTTAAATCTTGAATGATTTTTTATTTTTAGTTTGTTTACCAAATTGCGAGCTAGGAATGTGCGGCCATAACTGGACATCTCGATAAGTCACGTATTGAACAGAAATATTCAACCTGTTCATAACTTGACATCATAACTTATCATGACTTAATTTGAGGAAGACGGCTGTATATGACTTGATATCTCATTATGTCAGAATTCAAACAGAATATTCAGTTCGACATAACTTAATATATCAATTTGTCATTTTTAATCTCTCATTTTTTCAGACAGTCATAAGTGTGTAAGTGGAGATATCCAGAAACCGACATTATCCTGGTAGCTAAGTATATCTTGATATAACCACATATCAATCTTCGTTCACAAAAAATAAATAATTGATAACTAGACATGTAGATTTGTCAAATTAGAGACGATAAAATGCGAGATGTCAACATACTACCAAGCGTGATTACAAAAAAAATTATGTACATATTCAGTTGTAATTTTTTTATATATAAATTCATACCGTTAGGATCGTATTAAGCTAATAAAAAGAAAATCATACAAGTCGAGATGTCAAGTTGTTCACGCCAGCCACGGATATATCCTAGACTAGCCGATGCACGCAGCTCTGTCCACTGGTGGGTGAAGGTCGTGGGACCTCATCCACCGATGATGATTTGGGGGAAAGCCCCTCTCCGTGTTCCGGAGATGCCTTCAGCGCCCACCCACTCGACCGCTCTCTACCCTCTCTGCTTCCAGAGAGGCGCCCGAGAGCGGTGCGATGCGGGCTTGGGTTTTGTCAGCTCCAGGGGAGCCGCAAATCTTGCTCCTCCGGGGAGAGACCCGGAAGCCCGGGGAGCCCCTGGCCGGAGCGACGTGAATATAGCAGCTGGGATGACGGTGCTCAACCTCATTTCCCCCGTAACCAAAAAAATAAACGCAGCTTTGTCCACTTGGATATCGATAGCCGTGACCAAAAGCATAATGATCGCATGGAAATTCAACCTTGATTATTCTACTTTCGTTCATAACTTCGCTTCTATTTAGCCAACTGCGATCAAACAAACGTAAGATTTTAAGCTTGACAAACTGACACCTTCTTAATTAGTTTCTAAATAATGCATATTATATACCGGGAGTAAATGCGACGGGAAATATATTAAAATATTAAATAATATTATATCTTTCTCCATTATGTGATGCAATCGAAGTTGCGTGGGTCAGCTTAATATTCGTATAGATAGATAGATTATACAATAGGGATTTATATAAAATTTTAAAAAATCTTTGTAGTTACTAAAAATACACGTGACTCGGCCCAGGGGGGGGAGGGGTAATCTGAAACCTCACCAAATATCACCAAGGTTCCTAAAAATGCCCAAAAAAAAACCTCACGCGATTAATGGACGACCCCTAAACAGCTGGAGCGACTGCGATGAAATTTGGTATAGAGATAGTTCGAGGCCCTGGGCAAGACATAGGCTACTTTTTAACCGACTGATCTTCTTCTTCTCATTTTACGCGATAGTAACTTCTACGCGGTCTAAGTCGCGGGGAACAGCTAGTACTAGTATATATCTTTGGTTATACCTAGGTATACGTGCCTGTTCTGCACCGCCCTGTGCAGCGTGTGCAGCGGCGTGGCGCACTCGGCCGCCACGTGGATGGGTGCGCGCGAGTGGCGCACTATCCGATACACGCCGCTCCTGTACACGCGCTGCTTCACTCCCGCCACGTCTTTTACCACTCCTTCTATAGGCTGGAATGAAACAACAATGCTATAAGTACATAACTTGGTGATCTGTTGTCGTGCATGCTTATTAAATTTGCACGCCACACAGCCAAAACATGAATCAAGGGGTTTCCTTCCGAGGGCTTACCCGGGGCTCCCAACCGTAGGCTGTTAGCAGGACACGTGAGGTTTTTAGTCGGTAGGAGTTCATAGAGGCATAACATCCATGAGCATTTTCATTTAGGCAAAAAGGCAAAACATGACGAATTTTTTGTAGGGTTTTTCTTTTACAGCTTGTATACATACATTTATATGCATACGTAGGAAAATAAATATCTTATCTAGCCAATATTATTAATATTATCAGTATCAGAAGTCTTACAGACTGTGAGTGTGACCTCCAATCCCTAGATACGCCACGGCGCACCATCAGGCTAGCGAAGTCAAGCTAGTTGACGATCTTGTGGGGTCTCTTACACGTAACGAGTACAGTGGCGAGATAGTAAAACGATACTAGGCCGAGAGAGTGGGGTGAACGAGTAATGGGTCTCTTACACGTAGCGAGTACAGTGTGTTTGTTGCTCTTTCACGCACTAACGGCTGAACGGATCTGGCTGAAATTTGGTACAAGGATACTCTAGTCAGAAATAACACAGCTTCTTAAAATAAGTTCGCACGGGATGTGGAAAAGGGAACAAAAGCCCACGCGGGCATCATCTATACTAATATTATAAAGGGGAAAGATTTTATTGTTTGTTTGCATCGAATAGGCTCCGAAACTAATGGACCGATTTAAAAAATTCTTTCACTGTTGGGAAGCTACACTCTTTGTGGTGAACATAGACTATATTTTATTTCGGTCTTCCCACGGGAACGGGAAATACGCGGGTGAAACCGCGTGACGTCCGCTAGTCTTGTATAATATAGGTACATACCGCACAAGCCTCAAGTCTATTGACATTTTCGATGTCTCTTTTTTTATTAAACTCCTTCAAATCCGGCGGGCAGTACATAGATTTTGTTACTATAACAAACATCTTTTTTACTGGGACAGCCACATTATGAAGGTTTTCAAACTGCCTGATTCGATCCACAAAGCCTTTGTTTTCAGCGCCCTCTGGTGGCAGTATGTAGGCGAGATAGCCTTCAACGTAGCTGTATGCCATACCAGCTCCATAAGACACCATCGTTTTTACCTCACCCTGCAGAAAACAATAATTATGGTTGAACAGAAATATACACATGGAATAATATTTATTCTCACTACCGTTCATGGCAATTATTATTATATAATTATAATAATTATATTCAACAACTAGCTGACCCTCGCAACTTCGTTTACGCCACATAAGGTGTATGAAATCACAGGTATTTTTTCAACAGACTCAAGGGAGCGTATGAAACTGCCCTGTTTGCTTAATCATAAAAGAGCTTAAAGATTAAGTCCATTCTAAAACATTTCAGTCCACGCCTTCGGCGCGGACTGAATTGTTTTAGAATAGCCTTAATCATTAAGCTCTTTTATGATTAAGCCAACACGCCAGTTTAGATTTACCCTCACGTTCAAAGAAACCCTTGAATTCGAAAAGTTGAGATGCCTCTAATTTCTGAACTACGAAACTCTCAATAATGAAACTTGTGTGGAACAATGTCAAAAACATTCCCTTTCTGACACTAAAAAAATATTTGAAATCGGACCACGCAGTGAGCACTTACAGCTGAAAAACCATTTTAACTTTTATCCCCTCTCCCGCAGGAACCGTGCAAAATATCGGGATCAAAAGTATCCAAGAACCTTCCTCGGACTATAAGCTCGGAATGTACCAAGTATCATTCAAATCGGTTCAGTAGTTTCGGCGTGATACTTATTCGGGATACAGACAGACAGACAGATAGACAGACAGACAGACAGACAGACATGAAAATTTTAAATTACATATTCGTCTTCAGAATCGATTATAGAACGCCCTACAATTGAAATTTTCAAAATATCTTCCATGTACAGACTCTCGACCCTTAAGGCTAGTATTTCCGAAATCGACCAAAATCGACCCATTTTGAAGCGATCTTTATACTAGGAAATATTCTTTGATTTGATCTGATAAAAATGTATTACTATAGTTTAATAGATGCTCTTGCTTCCTTTAATTTTTAAAACACGATTAATAAAACTTTATATGATAAAAATCGTTCTCGAAAAACTGGAAATGTGCAAAAATTTTAAAGATGAATGTTGTTATTGCTCAAAATATACTTGTTTATTTTATATAAACACATGTCTATATTAAAGATATTGATCTTATGAACAATATTCATGCTATTATTTATTTTTTAAACACCTCAGATTTTAAAACAATGATAAAAAGTGTAGAATCTAGAACAATTAGGCATTTAGCGTACACTTCAATCACTTCATACGCCTGACAGGGCTGTTCTGGGTAGGACCTGTGTCGCTCTGTCATCCGTGACCCGCCATTCGCGCGAATCGATCGTTTTAATTAGAAGTAGTTGCAGAAATCTGTAAATATTATTTTGTTTTTATTTGTAAATATTAGGATAAGTACGTTATTGTGTATAAATAAATAAATATCGTGTAATATAGTGATTAGTGACTAGGTACTCAGTGAATATGGGTTAAAAAAAGCCAAGTGAAATAAAATGCCCAGATGTCAATTGCGGTTACTACGACGGCAAGTATGGTAAGTTCCTACAAGTATTGTTTTATCTTTATTATATTTATAAAAATACACAACCAAATAATTCACTGACGGGCATGATGAAATTATGAGGTTGATGCTGAGCGAAGCGACTGAAGCCAACAGCTGCCATTATTTTGCTACCTGCTGAAGAGGCAGTACAGTAGCTAAACGTACTCATATAGGCTTAGAGATCTCCTATTCCAGTCCTCTTCTACGTAGGTACAGGTAGGTGTCATTTAGCAAAGGCCAAGTAAGTTAGATCACGGCTGTTTTTGGTAATGAATGACTGTGAGAAATGAACTCGGTGCCCCAAAGTTGTTTGGGACCTTACGATAAGAAGAGGGATAGTATTTACCTAAACCACAGTAACTACTAGGTATAAAATATTCTCTTTTTACTATGCCTGAACAATCAACGTATTGCCCGTTCGCTCTAAGTTTGCCTTTCGCCTCCCATACTACGCCTGTACACCATCCTGTCCGCCAGCGGCAACCTTAGCGCGAACGGGTAGTAAATAATATAATGATTGACGCTTTGAGTATAATAGTACATTCACGTTGTTATTGCTACACTGTATAAATTATAACAGTAGTACCTACCCACTACCGACATATAAGAATAAACGTGTAGTTTTATTTTTCGTTGTAGTCTAGCCGTTTCGTTGTAGTGTACCCTCAAAGTCTTTTTTTTTTCAGCTCATCGATTCCGAGATTGAACGGTGGTTCATTTGCAAAAAAAGATACACGTGAATCGTAAGTACCTAGTACTCGTAGGTACTTTCATACTTTAATTTTGAGTGTAATAATCGTTACTTTCTTAGTAAATATGAATGTATGAAAAAGTGGATAATTTTTAGGGTTCCGTAGGTACCCAAAGGTAAAAAAACGGGACCCTATTCATGAGACTTCGCTGTCCGTCTGTCTGTCTATCGGTCAGTCTGTCTGTCGGTCAGTCTGTCTGTTTGTCTGTCCGTCTGTCTATCTTTCTGTCTTTCCTTCACGAGGCTGTAGCTCATGAATGGACATAGCTAGAGATCTGAAATTTTCACAGATAATGTGTTTCTGTTTCCGCCATAACAACAAATATTGAATTTTGCATGCCAATATTTCTATCAATAAGCTGATTCACCGAATTGACATACGAGAGCGAGACTTTGAGGACATGTACCTTTTTCATTCAACTTTGTAACAGCTTTATTTTTTGTAAGCAAGGGTTATAAACCCTTTTTTTTTTGCTTTTAACGTGAGAGAAAATCCTCATGGATGCTATGCCGGACTCCTACCGACTAAAAACCTCACGTTACGCTCAACAGCCTTTGGTTGGGAGCCCAGGGTAAGCCCTCGGAAGGATGTCCTAGGACTCCCAACAGACCCACGGCCGCCACTGCGGCCTCGCCTAGGGGTAGGTTCGGGTGCAATCCTGCGTCTTTGGGTGTTTCAGATGTGATCCCGCTTCTGAAGGGGGTATGCATAAATCCCTCACGTCACGCTGCCGTCATGGGCCTGCATCTGTAAGGACGGTGAGCATCCCCCTCACCGTCTTCAGGCCCCTGGTTATGGAGACCGATAGTCTTGGGCGAAGACACGTCTGCGGCGTTCATTTCAAGTGTGTACTTGTTGCCGTTATTAATAAAAAAAGGCAAAAAAAAATCACGTTTGTTGTATGGAAGTCCCCCATAAATATTAATTTATTTTTCTGGTTTAGGTACTCAATTCAATCCTTTATTTTTGCAAACAAGGGTTTATATCCCTTGTGCTTCCACGGACCTCGGAAGGGGCCACCTGCGGGATCCAGCCTGCGGGAGACTAAGAATAGGTTTTTGAAAACTTTCTAGGCAACCTAAGTTCCTAGTCTATATACATATAATAAAAAGATCTAAAGTCAAAACTGTACATTAAACATATTTAAAAAAATACTCGCGGGGGTTCTACACAGGATACCGAAGTCGAAAATGTAGTTAGAATTTTTTTGTCTGTTTGTCGTCTGTTTGTCTGTTAATTTTGCTTTGTCCGGAAGGATCTCGAAAAGTACTCAATGTTTTTGATTAAAATTTTGCACAAATATTAACTAGGGGTAGGGTCTTCAAATAGACTTAAAATTGACTTCAAATTGACTATGTTGGTGTAAGCGCCATCTATCATTGGTTGTATTTTGTAACACAGGTCTAAGCTGACATGCGGCGTGCGTGTTACTTGTCTTATTCATATTATAATGTAAAATAAATAAACGCATTATTTTACTCACAAGATGCATTCTATTATTTTTTGCTACTTATGTTATACCTATGCTTACCTCTTCGAAGACTGCTCGAATTGATTTCATAAATTATTGACGAATTTTTTTCTTATTATCTTTTCTCGGCTCGTCTCACAATTAAAATGATGATAAAAAAAAAGTAGTAAAAAATAGAACCGACTTCAAACAAATCCTGAAAAATTAAATTTACTTGGCACAAAGATAAATGTATTTTGATTTTTCATATTTTATTCAATATCATATTGAAGTCGGCGCCAAGTAAACCCATAGGTTGAGGTAGGTATTATTAATGGCACCAACTTCAATATCATATTGAATACAATCTGATAAATCAAAATACATATTATTACTTTGTGCTATGTAAATTTTATTTTTCAGGATTTTTTTGAAGTCAGTTCTATTTATTACTAAAAATTTTTTGATCATCATTTTAAGTGACGGGTGGACCGAAAAGAATATCTATCTAGGTGTAAAGTTCTTATCAATACAAATCAATCAAGCCCAAACACAAGGTACGTGCTGTTAATCGTTAAATAATTCCCTTGATTGTCTTTCGGTTCCATCATCAGATCGACTCCTGACCTTCATTAAATTGTAGTACATTAACAGTGGGCGCACACTAGGCGTCTTGTCACGGCGACAAGCTGTGGGCGCCAAATTACATACATTTTGTTCTAAGCTCCGCACACTAGGCGACATGTCGCCGCGACTCCGAGACAAGCAAGGGGAGTCTTCGCGTCTGTCGCGCTATTGTCGCGGCGACATGGCGACAGTCGCCCAGCGACAGCTTTGGACAACGTGTTCCTTGCACAACGTCTGTCACGGCGTCAAGTCGCCCGATGCAGGCGCACACTGCACGACAAGTCACCGCGACATGTCGCCGCGACTGTCGCCTAGTGTGCGCCCACTGTAAAGCACTTCATTAAAAAGTTACCAAACGCACTAGTTGTCCCTACAATTTTCGGTGGTTGCCCTCGATTTCTCCTGGATCCCATCATCAGATCCTGACCTGGTAAAAATGGGACTATCTCAGAAGTAAACCCTATTGAAGAAAAGAAAAAGGAATTAAATCCGTCTATAATTGACGGAAATATCAGTGAACATACATAAAAACATACAGACGAATGTAGAACCTCCTCCTTTTTTGAAGTCGGTTAAAAATAAGGAAAGGTTTCTTACAACCCCATTTTGAATATACCTGCTAACAGGCACTTACTTAATAAAATGTCTTATAAAGGTTTGATAAACTTATACTTCTGTTGTAATTTATTTGGTGGTACAAAAAGTGCGGCATGAAATACACACTGCACCAACTGTCAACGTCTAATTGCACCAACTGGCAACGTCCAAACAAAGTGCTTGGGGTCAAATGAGTTCATGTCGATCGCATGCTACGGGGGTATCGCCCGCGGTGAGGTGAGGTGGTAAAAATACCTAATGCGCTCTGACATTCGGCCCTTAACAGTTTTATTATAAGTATATAGATTAACTCAGAAATGTAAATATAATAATGCAAGTAACAAAAAACACTTACAACTACAGGAAATTTGACCAATGCGTAAGCGATGGACAAATAAACAAAGTCTTCACCATACAACGTCTGCTTGTTGAGGTACAACATCACTACAGCTCCTGCATACATTGTAAGACGACTCTTATTCACTTGGCGGAAGAACTGGCAGTTCAGTCCTCGTTTACTGGTTAGGGCTTGATCCACCAGTACTCTGGTTGCTTGTATTGTCAGTAAGTAGGTAAAGTACCGAGCTGGAAATTATATGATTCAATTTGTCAATAAATAAGTCTCAACATGGAAAGATCTGATCACTTATAAAAATTACAATGTTTATTAGAGAATTTATAAATAAGCAACTTACCAATAATAAGTACCCATTTATGATTGTTTTCCAAATCTAGGCTTTGTGAACCTGAAAGCAAACAAAGGATAAAAATCAGTGTTTATTTATGCATCAGCCTGTAAAATATATACTCGTACATATACCTTTTTCAACCCAGACATTTGACAATCACATCCTTCCGAACGGGTTTCATACTCTAGTTCGAATGACGTTTCCTCGATGGTCGTTACCTCGATGTCTCTAGCTCGATTGTACACTTCACCGATGGGTCGTTTCACCGAAAGGTCAATACCTCGAAGGATCAATTCGTCGATGGGTCTTTTCTTCGATAGTACATTTGATCGAAGGGTCGTTACCTCGAAAAATCATCAATATTGTAACGCTGTGCAATTTGGAAAAAGGGACACTGCTCGCCCCGACTCGGGTAGGTTAGGTTTTTTTATAACCACTCATACAAGGATTGTCTGCTCCAATCCTGAAGTTCCAAATCCTTGTATGTGTGGTTATAAAAAAAAATAACCACGAAGGCTAATGCGGGAGCTCCGCTCCGCTCCGCTCCCGCCTTAGCCTTCTAACCTAACCTATCCGAGTCGGGGTGGGCAGTGTCCCTTTTTTTAAAGCGCTGGATGCGGGCTGCTTTAGATCAGTCATTCTGATTTGGTATATCGTCGTTTATTTTGGAATGGAAAAGTCTCATAATTTTGTTGTGTATATTTCGAGGTAACGACCCTTCGATCAAATGTACTATCGAAGAAAAGACCCATCGACGAATTGATCCTTCGAGGTATTGACCTTTCGGTGAAACGACCCATCGGTGAAGTGTACAATCGAGCTAGAGACATCGAGGTAACGACCATCGAGGAAACGTCATTCGAACTAGAGTATGACACTCCTTCCGAACATAACCCCTTTGTAGCAGCATTAATTTATGGATGTCTTCTATATTTAAGCTAGCACAAAAAACTCTTTACTTAGATATTTCTTAACCCCTTTATACTCAATGGCAAAATTTCAGAGAGATAAGAGTAGTTGTTAGTAGCCTTTTTTGAAGAATAGCTTCAAAAAAAGATAGGTCATAGTAAAGAATTAGAGGCCTATCCCACTTCTGAGCTATAGCTAAAAGCTGTTTTCCAAAATTAAACCAAAACAGCCGCTCCTACTATCTTTTGTTAACATGCAAAAAATCCGTCATGGATGCTATTGTACTGACAAGTCTACACATTCCTTCCCTACCTACTGTTGGGAATCGCAGGTAAGCCCTCACAACCATGTCCCCAGGATTCCCAACTCCTCACAACGATGTCCCCAGGATTCCCAACAGATCTTGGCTACCACTGCAAAGACTCCTCCTATCTAAATCTATACTAATATTATAAAGAGGAAAGATTTGTTTTTTTGTTTGTTTGTAACTAATAGGCTCCAGAACTACTGGAACGATTTGGAAAATTCTTTCACTGTTGGACAGCTACACTTTTTGCGGTGAACATAGGCTATATTTTATTCCCGTATTCCCACGGAAACGGGAACTATGCGGGTGCAACCGCGTGATGTCCGCTAGTTCAATTATAAAGCTACTATATTTTAGTGAAAAGTATAAAACATTCTATAGGTAAACAAGACAGTTACCACCCTCACTCACCGAAAACAATTCCAGCCACTGCTACTATTTGTAATATAAAAATGAGATTGTTCCCCATGGTGTATCTGAAAAAGGAAAATACTGAACTTTAGTTACTTGCGACTTTTACCATTGTGATCCACAAATATTTCTAGAGTTCGGGAGAATTATGTCTTTAGAAATATTGTAAGTACCTATGTATAACAGTTGTCTAGATTCTATAGCACTTTATTAGCTACTAGATGAAGCTCGCGGCTTCGCCTGCATGTTATTTGGTACCCGTTCCCGCTTCCCGTAGGCACATTTTTCCAGGATGAAAAGTAGCCTTTGTGTTATTCAGGACTTTAAGCTGTCTCTGTACCAAATTTCAGCCCAATCCGTTCAGCCGTTAGAGCGTGATTGAGTAACAAACGTCCAATCATCTTCGCAAACTTTCACATTTATAATACTAGCAGATCCTCCGCCTGTGTGAAAATCGGTACCCGTTCCCGCTTTCCGTAGGATCATATTTTCGGAACGAAAAGTAGCCTGTGTTATTTCGGACCATAAGCTATCTTTGTCCGCTGTTAGTGTGTGATTGAGAAACAAACATCCAAACATCTTCACAAACTTTCACATGGGCTAGAGAAAGAATATCCAAAAACATTGATTTTTTATTTAAACAGTTATCGAAGAAATTATGTAGAAAGAATATATTGAACAACTTCTAAGGAGTTAACTTATATGTACCCCATGAAAATTACACTAAATACCTATTAGCTATTCCTTTAGCCTTTAAAGTAAAACTATTTCAGAAGTATGGGCGAAGGCGTATGTTCTTGAGAAATAAATAGGTATGAACTAACCGGCTGAGCTCTGAAATAATTGTGTCGCTATTTTAAAACAGAAACAATGCAAACATACGACTTATCGGTGTACTTATAATACACACAAGGAAGTGTGTACAGTTCACAAACTAATTACAATGTCCTTATCATATCTAAAGTCATAATTTTATCAACCATATTTCGAGGAATTAGGACAACAAACAACAAACTAAAAATAAATGTCAGCAAAATCAAAACACAACAAAATACGAATTGTCAGTAATGTCAAATCAGTGGCACTGACACTGACATTTAGTTAAAAAATCTCCAATTATGTATCGCTAAACGTAGCAGGAAAGGGTCATTACTACTCATTTCTCCCGCTGGAGACCATGGTTAGCACAGCCATGCATGGTCACCAGCGAAAGTAAGTGGGACTGCGCTGCCTCTTTCTGGGGGACGTCCTTACAGAAGCAGGCCCTAGACGACAGCGTGACGGGAGGGGTTTACACCAACGATAATACCCCCCCCCCCCCCCACCCCGATAATACCCGAAAACCTCCCAAAGACGCGGGAGGGATAGCACCCGAACCCTCCCTAGGTGTAGGCCGCTGCCTGTGGTAGCAGCATAAGTCTGTTGGGAGTCCTGAGGTATCCCTCCGAAGGCTTACCCGGGGCACCTAACCGTAGGCTGTTAGGCAGTATACCTACGTAAGATTTTTTAGTCGGTAGGTAGTAGAGTAATAGCATCACTATAGCATCCATGAGGATTTTCCTTCACGTAAAAAAAAGACCTACACGTTTTCTCATTGCAGTAATTGGAAGTTATAAATATAATTATCTACTACAATATATTTTTTTAAACTACGTACTCTAATCGCTAACTATTTGTCTGCCTCGTTTGTGCATTCGGTGGGTGGTGTAACCTACTGCCGCGCTAAGGTTATGGGTTCGGTTTTAGGGTCGGTCTATGTTTTTGAGTGATCCACAAAACAAATGCTTGTTTCGGAGTTTGGGTGTTTTCTATGTATAATAAATAATTAGGTGATATGAGATTTATTAATATATCTACAATTGTCTAGATCCCTAAGGTTACGTCCGCACAAGCAGGCGGCTTGCTTGGTGCCTAGCGCCTAGCGAGTCACCTAGCGAGTCGCTTAGGTTACGTCCGCACAGGCAGGCGGCTTGCTTGGCGCATAGAGCCTAGCGAGTCACCTAGCGAGTCGTTTAGTACAACGAACATACTTGAATGTTCGCGACCGGCCGCACTGCGCGCTAGGCGCCTAGTGAGTAGCTTAGCGTGTATCCAAGTAAACAAACATGTTGGTTTTTTGTCGCCAGGCGCGAGGCATTTTTAACCGACTTAAAAAAAGGAGAAGGTTCTCAATTCGTCTGTTTGTTTTTTTTTATTTATGTTTACAGATATTTCCGTCAATTATAGAGTATTTAATTTTTTTTCTTTTGGTGAATAGGGTTTACTTCTGAGGTGGTCCTATTTTCACCAGGTCAGGATCTGATGATGGGATCCAGGAGAAATCGAGGGCAACCTTCGAAAATTGTAGGGACAACTAGTGCATTTGTTAACTTTTTAAATAAGTGCTTTAATGTACTACAATTCAATGAAGGTCTGGAGTCGATCTGATGATGGAACCGAAAGACAGTCGATAGAGTTTCTTAACGATTTACAGCAGTTACCTTGTGTTTGGGCTTATTAGAACTTTTCACCTAGATAGATAATTTTTGGCCCACCCGTCACTTAAAATATTGAAAAAAAAAATTAAGTGACGGGACAGATTTTACTCAATATAATATTAAGTTGGTGCCATTAATAATACCTACCTAAACCTATGGGTTTACTTGGCGCCGACTTCAATATGATGTTGAATAAAATCTGATAAATCAAAATACATATAACTTTGTGTTAGGTAAATATTTTTCAGGATTTGTTTGAAGTCGGTTTAATTTTTTATTAAAAATTTTTTTGAAGAAAAGAATGGACGAAATATTAATCGTATCATAAATCGAAATAATATGTATCTAGAGTTTCACTTAATTATCTCAATGTAACGACTAGCCGTTCTTCGGCTGATAAGTATGTTTTTTAAAATTACGCAATTGCTTATACACACCAGTAAACTCCCCATGACTTGACCGTGACTTATTTATGTCATGAACCCAATTTGAAGCGCTCGTGACCCCGCGGATTCAGTGTTCTGTAAACGATCACTGTAGTAAGCAACTTTTACTGTGGCCGGTCATGGATGGGTGACCGTCTCGTGACCACTTTGTGACATTTATTTGCGAACTTTTCCGTGTTTCGGAAGGCACGTTAAGCCGTTGGTCCCGGTTGCCAGTAAAATGGCAGTCGTTAAGTCGTCAAGCTATTTTTGAAAGTGACATCTCGTCAACGTGCCGATAAGCCAATGACCAAGGCACCTAGCGACCCCCCACGCAAACCACCTTTTAGTGCGGCCACCGTGTAACCTAGCAAGCAGCCAGGATGCAAGCCACTAGGCTCTAGGCGCCAAGCAAGCCGCCTGCCTGTGCGGACGTAGCCTTACTTCAAGTTTCTAGTAGCTTAATTTGGGCTAGAAAACGTTGTGTGAGAATATCCAAAAATATTTATTTATTTCTAAGCAACCAAGTATATTCAATAAAATCAATAAACATCGTTACAGTTCACGAAATAAAATCTCGCCGAATTGGTTAGATATTTAGAAAAATAAAATGAAGGCTAGCTTAACATTTCCTGTTGTACGAGTATAAACACATCATAATGGATGGTTCCCTGTGTCGAATGTGCCATTTCACCTATCTTGATTGACCAGCACAAAATGTATCTGTCAAGTTCCTGGACCGATCAAACCGATGGGAGCAACACGTGTAACACTAAAATAATGTCCGTAAGAAAGCAGGGAATGGGGGCATTTTAACAATTAATTTATCTTCTCAAACACCTGATCATTCCAAGCGTGCAAACTTCGCAAAGGGTGTGTTACAGAATCTTTGATACAGTTTGTCTATAGAGTCGTGACATGAATGTTTGAGGAACTAAAAATAGTTATGTGTGTGGCAACACTGGCAACACGAAACATAAGTACGTCAGTTGTCAATGCTATCGTCGAATTTCGTTTACTCTCTCACGTAACTTTAATGTTTGGATTAAACTGCAACAAATTGAGACCAAACTACGCATAAAGGTTGGGACGCGGTAGCAGGAAGTGATTTTTAAAGTTTTCCAGTGATGTTTCGCGGAGTACTAAGCTGGACAATTGTTGTGGGATTTTGAGGATGTTTATGAGCGAAAAGCATCTTTGGTGGGTATGTAATCGGGTTATTGTTTGTTTTGAATCTGTCTGAAGTTACGAATTTACTGAATTTACGATTTGGAGACAAAAAAAGGCATTGTTTGCATATTTTTAGGTTAGAATCTTAAACTTACAATCTACCTATAATGTAAGTCAGTGGTTAGAACAACATGGTTATTTTATAGTACGACCTACATTTTTGATACTCAGTTCAATCTGGTTTTCTACCAATTTTTATTTTGAATCAATAGTTTGTTTCCAATATGTAATTAATTTTCTTTTTTTACTCTTTTCAGGAAAATCAGAGAGTACAGTTAGGCGAATAGTTAACGAAGGTTTTAATAATGAAGGAATGTTTGAAACTCCTGGTAAACACAGAAAAGGTCGGCAAAGAAAGAAATAGACGATTTTAATATTTGAGCACTGCGCCAAAAAAATCCTTGTCAGATGGGGGAAAGTTACAGATAAAACATGTAATTACATGATTGTGGCAAAGCAATTGGGACTGCTAGGCACCTGCTGGTGGGTTGTAAGACGCTATTAGGCCGGGGCTTCTGGATCTGGTTCAATAACTTTATTCTGGATCTGATTCAATAAAACAGAAACAAAATTAAAAATGTATAATGTGTTTTATTTATTAACTCACTAGCTGATGCCCGCAGCTTAGCCCGTGTCGAATTTGTTCTCGTTCCCGCTTCCCGTAGGAACTTATTCCCGGGATGAAAAGTAGCCTATGTGTTATTCCAGATTATAATGTATCCCTGTACCAAATTTCAGCCAGATCAGTTCAACTGTTCGAGCGTGAAAGAGTCTCACATCCACACTCATAAGCTTTCGCATTTATAATATTTGTATTGTTCCCGTTCCCGCTTCCCGTAAGAACTTATTCCCGGAATAAAAAGTAGCCATGGTTATTCCAGTTTATAATGTATCCCTGTACCAAATTTCAGCCAGATCCCTTTAACCGTTCGAGCGTGTAAGAGTAATAAACATCCACACTCACAAACTGTCGCATTTATAATATTAATAAGATTTTACTCGGAACGAACTCCTCGTATCAAAATCATTTTGGTCGTACTATATAGGGTTGCATACATGCATTCAGCAGCGCCCTCATTTAATTTCACGACTTTATAGACAAACTGTAGGTAGGTACACTATAATTTCAGCCTATGAAATATTTTCATCTGGCCACTTTCATTCGATAATATATTTATTTAACGTTATTTAGAGTCGATTAAGTTGTACTTCTCACTCAATTTGAGGAGTACATTCCATCTGTAATAATAATCTAGCATCGTCAGAACATTTTCATAGAAATGCTACCAATAGTGCACTTTTTCAGTAGTGCGTATGTTGTTACAACTATTAATATAAGTTTTATATTTACATAGGTAGAAGAAATAAATTGAAGCCGCTTTTACTTTATGTTCACTAAGATCTTTTCTTTCTTTCTACTCATAGTAATGCAGTTTTCAGCAATAGATAGTGATTCAAGAGGAAGGTTTATTGACCGAGCGAGCGAAGCGAACGAGAGTCTCCGATTGAGTCGCGCAGGAATCCAGATCCTCTGAGGCAAAACAAAGCCGCCTCCATGGGTACGACGCGAAGAACTCTCGCAATCCATCCCAAATTAAAGGTAAAGATTGTTGATTATATTTGGCTGTAACATGAAAGGATATGATTCCTCACAGATTGTTTTAAATTTCCTGGGTTCTCGCGAGGTCTACTCTTGTCATAAGTACTAGTATCCTACTAATATTATAAATGTGAAAGTTTGTGAAGATGTTTGGATGTTTAGATGTTTGGATGTTTGTTACTCAATCACGCTCTAACGGCTGAATGGATCTGGCTGAAATTTGTTGCAGGGATAGAATGTAGTCCGGAATAACACATAGGCTACTTTTTATCCCGGGAAATTGTTCCCACGGGAAGCGGGAACGGGAACCAAATATCACGCGGGCGAAGCCGCGCGCATCAGCTATCCTACTAATCCTACTAATATTATAAATGTGAAAGTTTGTGAAGATGTTTGGATGTTTAGATGTTTGGATGTTTGTTACTCAATCACGCTCTAACGGCTAAATGGATCTGGCTGAAATTTGTTGCAGGGATAGAATGTAGTCCGGAATAACACATAGGCTACTTTTTATCCCGGGAAATTGTTCCCACGGGAAGCGGGAACGGGAACCAAATATCACGCGGGCGAAGCCGCGCGCATCAGCTAGTGTGAAATAAATTATACATTTTATAGTATAGAAAAGCCGAGCTGCAACGTAAATGAAGTTGTGGGGGTCAGCTAGTCGTAAAATAAATCGCGGCCGGGCGGGCCAATTTAAATCAAGGAATCAAGGCAGCTGTTGCATAGACACGTTCGTAAGGACATCGACTCATCAAAATCCTAATTGCACGCACTTTACCAATTATAAATTACTTAGAAATTCTCTACTATTTTCATCACACAATTAAATTTAGCTAATAATCAAGTTCGATTTCAAAATAAACGTACAAAATTTATTTTAAATTGTGGTCAGTGTTAACTGTAAAAAAATAAATTCGTAGAACGTAGAAGTGGGGCTTGCAAGGTCAAGGCCCAATATTTGAGGCGTATGGGCGTAAGTTATATGTAAAACTTTTACAAAGTTGGCAACACGCCTAAATCCTAATCAACAGCGATATCATAACAATATACCTCTCTATGTATTTACTTTATCAGTGATGATAACATAATATTTATTTGGTCATTGTGTTTACATATATTAGTGCAAATTGATCGCAGTTTACATGAAAACAAGTTAGTACCTACCTACCCATGTAACATCGCATAAAATTAAGTAGCTATTATGAGAAGTTCCTTGTCGCAATAAATGCATGATAACCTGGATATTTCTGGATCCCATCGTTTGGAGTCCAAGACTCAAAAGCTTTTTCTTTTTGTATGTAAAATCTTACTATTCTTGTCAAATTTAACTATTATTTACATGCATACTTCGGTACCTAATTAAAAAAATAACACAGGACAGCGAATATGTCTAATTAATCTTTCAAAAGGGCTAAGTACTGAATTATTGCCGGCTTAGTATAGAATTATTGACCCTAATTACATGAGAGCCCGTGTGCACGTTTGCCACCATAACGGTTTATAAAAAAATGTTCTTGACTTCAACTTCGCACATTATGCTCATCCTCCAATAAAGTCTAAGTGCTTAAAACTCAGACTAAAAGAATAACAAGTAAAACAAGGAAATCATCAAATCAAGTTGACATACAGTACCTAAGTCGATAAGGACAAATTTTTACTTCACAAGTTATCCATTTTCCCTGTTTAAACCTAAGTACAACTAATTTAATATAAGTACTACAATTTTTTTTTGACTGTTCAAGCTCTAGGTACATCCGATGTACACTCGACTGACTGACATTCATTTAAATTTTCTACCATAACTTGTACTTAGTCTTACAATGTAACGTACTTACCTACCAATGTCTAGGAGCTTAGAATCGTAGCCAGCGTAAATATCGTTTCTGATGAAGAGCACCTTTTATTTTATAGTTTGACCTTGAATACCAGAATCGTCGTCGCCGTCGGAAAGCCCTTTGTGATGAATAACACTGTATTATAAAGTTCGTAGTGTTCGTACTAATATAATCTCAATACGTCATTCATTCTATAATTAATCAGAATTCCCCTACCATAGATATTATTGACAAAGACTCATAGACAATAAAAACTTTTCTCTTGCTCTATAATGAGCAAGTGTCAAACGTAGAGAAGGGTGTCAAAGTGTACGTTACCCCAGCAAAAAAGTAGCTCCTAGACTGATTTGAGTGGAACCTATATTTAGAGCGTAATATGCCATATATGTGCGCCGAAAAAAAAATTTGTGCGTATTGACGTTGTGGAAAAAAAAGGAAAAAACGATTTCTGCTGGAGTAACGCCGTTCCAGCAGGAAAATTCTAAACGAATAATCTTAGAGAGAAATATTTTGCATGCACCGAGGGCTCATACTTTTACAAATATGTGCCCTTAAAATAAAATTTGTGCGTCTTAAGGTTTTCGTTATATTGAGTTTTTTGCTGGGGTAACGTTTTGTGAAATGCTGTATCTCGGAAACCACTACATGTGCGCCTCTGGAATAAACTTACACGAGTAGCTCTTAATTTGTGCGAATTTGTGTCATAATTAGTGATGGGCAATCCTCCCGGTTTAAACCCAAATTGAGTTTAAACCCGGTTTAAACCCATAAGATTCCTCCCGATAGGGATTTTATTTGGGTGTTTATAATTTTGTAAAACATACTCTTAAACATTTGAAATTTTAAACTGCACAGTGACTAATGTCATCTTTTTTCTTTTTCTATATGGTTATTTGTTATTTTAATTTAGGTGTTTTCGTCTTTTCGTAAAGTACCAACCTAAAACATCAAATTATAACAACAACAAAAAACATGATCATTAATTGCGTCATTATTTTTTAAAATTTTATTTTTTATGTTCAACTCGCCAAATTGACGTCGCCACCAGCCTGGTGGAAAACCACACAGATTGGGGGCCACTTCTGACAGTGGTCCTGAAGTTGGTTCGAGGTCTCCCGTCACCTTTCAAACCAATTATTCGGATAGCACGTCTCTGCATAGAGTCAAGCGCGTCTAGAAAGTACCTCGCGGAGTCATCCCAAAGGTGAGAGCAGTACTCGACGCAGGGGCGAATCTGCGTCTTGTACAGTAAACATCTCTGATGTGGGGTCAAGTAACGTCTCACCTTATTTAGGACTCTAAGTTTCCGCGAGGCCAGCCCAAAACAACTCTCTATGTAGTTTTTATGGTTGAGCTCACGCCGGACGTCTATACCGAGGATCTCCAGGTTGTCCTTTAGTGGAACCGTAATGCTCTGAAGAGTAGGTAGGGGTAGGAATGGGGACTTCTTAGCTGTAAAGATGCACACCTGTGTTTTTCTGGCATTGAACTCGACCAGGTTGTCTGAGTCCCATTGGGCAATGTGACCCAGGTCCCGGTCGAGATCCGCCACGAGTTGCCGTCTCTTTTCCTCCACGTCATCACGCCCCTTCGCTGGACGGCCAGAATAGCTCCCATGCAGAGTACTATCATCGGCATAACAATGAATGCACCCAAGGGACAGCATGTCGTTGATATGCAGAAGAAAGAGAGTTGGGGTCAATACCGATCCCTGTCGTACTCCGGCATTTACCTGCAAAAAGCAGGAAGCCTGACCATCACAGAGAACCCGTATACGTCGCCCGTGCAGGAAGCTGGCCACCCAGCGGCACACACAACTGGGGCGATAAACCATATGCCGGCAGCTTGGAAAGAAGCAACGCATGCCATACCCTATCAAAAGCTTTAGAGATGTCTAGGCCAATAGCCAGAGATTCGCCGTGCCTCTCTATAGTCTCACCCCAAGTGTGTGTTATGTACGCTAGGAGGTCACCCGTTGATCGTTTCGGCCTAAAGCCATATTGACGATCGCTAACTAACGAGTGATTTCTCCAGATAGCGTATGAGCTGTTTGTTGATGATTAGCTCGAACACCTTGCAGATGACGGTGGTTACGGCTATGGGGCGATAGTTGGCAGGATCTGACCGATCACCTTTCTTGGGGATCGGCTGGACGTTCGCCTCCTTCCAAGCCTCCGGCACTTCTCCCGACGAATAGGAAAGGCGATACAGGCGTGTTAGAGTTGGAGATAATTCAGCTGCACACTTCTTTAGCACCACTGCCGGAATGCCATCAGGACCACTGGCTTTCCGCGTGTCGGTAACCTTAGCACCGCTCGCACATCGCACTGCCGGATTAAAATATCCGGCATCGTGGTTCCACAGTCGGCGATAGTAGGAAGTTGCCTGCCACAGTCATCGACCCGGGAATTAGCCGCAAAGAGATTGGCCAGCATTTCTGCTTTCTCTTGGGCCTTGTGAGCCAGTGATCCGCCAGGATAGCGCAGCGGCGGCAGCGAGGGCTTGCAAAAGTTGGCCTACACGGCTTTGGCCAGTTGCCAGTATCCACGGCTGCCCATCGGATGTGACGTGAGCTCCTGACCAAGCCGCGTGACGCGCTGGGTCTCTGCTCCTTGGAGGCTCTCTTACTGGACCTAGTGGCTCTGTTGTACGCTGCTTTGAGGCGGGCCACATTCGGGTCGCGCACAGCCCGAGCCTTGATCTAGGCGCGGTAAGCCACCTGTTTTTGTTGAACAGCTACGGCACACTCACGCCCGAACCAGGGGTGGGCTTTGCGGATGCTGGCGACATCAGTGTATGGCATATAGTATTCCATACCTAATGTAATCTCACCAACAACCGCAGAGGCGCTTTCCGATGAAATCCTCCCTGCCAAGCAGCGCTGACTCCACGGGACGGCTGCAAAGTGTTCTCGTAGTCCGTCCCAGTCTGCTGACGAGTAGTGCCACAATCGCCGCGTCACCTCTACTGCCCTTGCAGGAGATGACACCTGCTGGCGGGCACGCACAACACAGTGGTCGGATTGACCCAGTGGGGCGCCAACCGACACATTGTACTGTGCTGGATAACTCGTCAGCAGTAACTCCTGCAGGGCGGGTTCATGGTCTGACCTGTCCGGTATGCGTGTAATCTCGCGCACCACTTGGGTCAGACTATGAGAGAGAGCGATTCTGCGAGACCCCAGCCACTCAGTGTGGTGACCGTTGAAGTCCCCAAAAAAACCACTTCAGCGTTCGGGAACCGCACCTGCGCGTCATCAGCCCCATCACTGAGGTGCTGAAACAGCCTTGTCATCTCAGCTGTCCCTGTATGGGGGCGATAGACACACACGTAGATCTGACTCATGGAGCCGTGATCCACGTGCAGCCAAAGGACGGGGAAGGAAGGGTTCTCAAGGCAGCGCAGCCAGCGACAGCAAAAATCCGCCCTAACGAACGCGCACACCCTGGCTTTATCTCGACATTGTTGCTCGATAATATAGCCAGGGTAGCATAAAGTACGACTGATCGGCGGCGTATTTGCGTCTCCGTTAGGAACAACACAGCTGGCCGTGCCGTCTCTAGATGGTGATGGACGACGTTGAGGTTGGCATGGAGTCCGCGGATATTAGCGAATTCCACCTCAAACAGTACGTTACTGGGAGTAGAAGCGGCCGCTGTGGTACCTTTTTTCTTTTTTGCGCTGCCATGATTGTTGGGAAAAGAAGAGAGACGTGAAGACGGAGCGACATTTGCTGTAGCAGTGAGTGACAAGGTGTAGGGGCTAGCTTCATCTATGACTGTGTGGCGAGACGGAAGCCGACCCACGGAAGGGCCCCCGTACCCCCCCCCCCCCGAGTGTGGTCGCCGGGTCCCAGTCCGGTCAACATCCGGCACGACGAACCACATCGGGATTATGCGCGGCCTGGTGGGGCAGCCTCCCAGGGTGGTTAGTCTCAGTTGGGCATCTGTACTATGTCGCGGGCGGCCAGCGGCAAAACCGTTTCTACGGGTCTCCCTGGCCGGAGGGTCGACCCTCGTCAGCCACACTAGAATCAGCTTAGCGTCTATTGGTCCCCCCTGCTGCATCAAACATCGCCCCGGGCCTGGCTGTGCAGCTGCTGAACCCCGAACGCAACCAAACCGGGGCTGGGTTACTTGGGGGGCCTTACACAGCTGCACGGTGGTACCCCCCGGACCAACACTTTCGTTGATTGGCAGGTGCACCACGTGCAGGTGAGGTCGCTTGGGCCCCCGAAATTCGGTGGTGGTGGGGCCCCTTGCACCCAAAACTATAAAAACCTCAACCAGGCTTTGCTTTTTTTTTCTTTTTTTCTTTTATATTTAGCTCGCCAAATTGACGTCGCCAGCCTGATGGAAAGCCGTGGCGCATCTAGCGATTGGGGGCCACTTCTGACAGTGGTCCTCAAGTTGGTGGGCTTGTGATGTGCGACTTCACGCTTCTCTTGAAGAACCCGGCATTGTAAGGTGAGGGAAACACGTATGCGGGCAGGTCGTTCCAGGTTTTTATAGTTCGACAGCGAAACGATCTTTTGAAACGCTCTGTTTTGGCGAAGATTCTCTCCACTGTGTATGAGTGGCATCTCTGCCCGGCACGCGTTGTTCGGGATCGGAAAGGAGAGGGTGGGATCAGGTTGAAGAGCTCTTCAGAACATTCGCCATGATACATTCGGTAGAAGGCAGCCAAGGACGCTATGGTTCTTCGCTGCGCCAACGGTTCGAGGCCTTCCGTCACCTCAGAGCAAACAATTATTCGGATAGCACGTCTTTGCATAGCATCAAGCGCGTCTAGCAAGTACTTCGCCGAGTCATCCCAAAGGTGAGAACAGTATTCCACGCAGGGGCGAATCTGCGTCTTGTACAGTAAACATCTCTGATGTGGCGTGAAGTACCGTCTCACCTTATTTAGGACTCCTAGTTCACGCGAGACCAGCCCAATGGTATATTGGGCTGGCCTCGCGTGAACTAGGAGCTCTATGTAGTTTTTGTAGGAGCTCTATTGAGCTCACGCCGGACGTCTATACCGAGGATCTCCAGGTTGTCCTTTAGTGGAACCATAATGCTCTGAAGAGTGGGTAGGGGTAGGAATGGAGACTTCTTAGCTGTAAACGCACACGACTGTGTTTTCCCGGCATTGAACTTGACCAGGTTGTCTGGACCCCATTGGGCAATGTGACCCAGCTCCCGGTCGGGATCCGCCACGAGTTGCTGTCTCTTCTCTTCCACGTCGTGTCGCCCATCCACTGGACGGCCAGAATAGCTCCCATGCAGAGCACTATCATCCGCATAACAATGAATGCACCCAAGGGACAGCATGTCATTGATATGCAGAAGAAAGAGAGTTGGGGACAATACCGATCCCTGTGGTACTCCGGCGTTTACCTGCAAGAAGCCGGAAGCCTGACTATCACAGAGAACCCGTATCCGTCGCCCGTGCAGGAAGCTGGCCAACCAGCGGCACAACTGAGGCGACAGACCGTATGCCGGCAGCTTGGAAGGAAGTGACGCAATCAAAGGCTTTCGAGATGTCTAGGCCAATAGCCAGAGATTCGCCGTGCCTCTCCATAGACTCACCCCAGGTGTCTTATTGACGATCGATAATTAGCGAGTGATCCTCCAGATAGCGCATGAGCTGCTTGTTAATAATCAGCTCGAACACCTTGCAGATGACGGTGGTTACGGCTATGGGGCGATAGTCGGCCGGATCCGATCGATCCCCTTTCTTGGGAATCGGCTGGACGTTCGCCTCCTTCCAAGCCTCCGGCACTTCTCCTGACGAATAGGAAAGGCGATACAGGCGTGTTAGCGTCGGAGACAATTCGGCTGCACACTTCCTCAGCACCACCGCCGGAATGCCATCAGGACCACTGGCTTTCCGCTTTCCTTTCTTTCTTTTCTTTATAAAAAATAAAAAAGTGTATTTGAGGTCATTATTGTTCTTTATACGCAAACATGATATTGTCATGTTCGGTGGACTAGATACCGATATTTTTGTCACAATCTTCGGTAAATTCATTATGGCACTCGCAGGGATACATCATTTTGTAAGATAAGACTAGTACATTTCATTGTACTTAACTGTACCTACTGTTCCACAATATTTATTTATAAACCTGACCGGTATACAGACACTTTCGGTTGGTATCAAAAAATACATGTGGTTTTTTTAGATCTCCCAGGTTCCATTCCCGGCTGAAGCAGGTGATTTTTCAAAAATCTTCAAATGCAGTTTGACTTACATTTGAAAATAAAGGAATGTTTCCTTTCAGCAAAACTTGCTATTAAGGTAAACTGACCATTTATTTTTGATCTCAAAACGGGACATAATTTTTATACCCCAGTTAGCAGGTTAACAATTAAAAGAAACATAACGTCGAGTCGGATTTTTGCACAAGGATTCCGTAGGTACCAAAAAACGGCAAAAAAGAAAATCTTCTATGGGAGCCCCCCCCCCCCCCTCCCCCTTTTTATACCACTAAGATGGCAGACAAGCATACGCCCCAATAGATAAACTGGTGGTCACCGCAGCCTATGGACGTATACAAAACCGGAGGCGCTACACTAGCAAGTAGTCGGGGGCATCATATCAAACAATTCTTCAGAGCACAAACAATTGTACAGGCGGTAGAACACGCACATAGTCAGTCTCTCCTGTCGCAAAGAGGTTCCACACCACCTGCAAGCATAGGATCGTTGACAACTCTCATGGCTTGCTGTTGCACCGAGTCGACCAGTTGAAGCGGATATTCAGGTGCCCCCACCCAAAGGTGACAGCAGTACTCCATGTGCGGCTGCACTTGCGACTTAGAGAGTAGCAGTGTTTGCGCCGCAGTAAAATTGAGCTGTTGAGCACACCGAGCTTCCTGGACACCAGTCTGTTCTCCAAATGACTTCAAAACTGAACGTCACTGGAGATGTCAACACCAAGGATACCTCTATACTGTCAGAGATGGGGAGAGATGTGCTTGAAATTGTGGCGCTACAGTAAATCGGCTTTTTTTTTGCGGTGAATACACAAACTTGTGTCTTAGTAGGGTTGAATTGAACGAAATTTTGTTGACCCCAATTGGACACTCGTGTGAGAGTACTCTCGATTTCAGACACAAGTTTTTCATGGCTTTCTTCCACTGCAGCTCGAGAGATACCGGAACGCCCGTATTGTCGTCCGTATAACAATGAATGCCGTTAATAGACAACATGTCATTGATATGCAGCAGAAACAGAGTACCGGACAACACTAAGCCTTGTGGTACTCCAGCGTTTATGGCCATGCAGTCAAAACAGCTGCCGTCAACGACGGCCTTGATGCTTCTACCAGCCAGAAAGCTGGACATTCCACCGCATAAACTCTCGGGCAGTCCATAGGAGGGCAATTTCGGAAGATGACCACGGTGCCAGATCCGGTCAAAGGCCTTAGAGATGTCCAATGATCCAATTGCTCACTGCACAACTTTCTTTAAGGGTATGGACTAGCCCCACTGTAAGTTTCCACGTCTCGGCACCGTAGGTAATAATTGGTCGTTTGCTCAATAAATGGTTACTTTGCTATATATGTTCACATTAAATGAACACTTGCGTTTCGGCATTACTTATAAAAAAACTAAACAATAGCGTACCTAGTGAAAACATAGACTGGTTCTAAATTTCTCGACCGCGCATGTTCCACGAGCTACGAAATTTTAAAAAATTCGCAAGATTTCGAAAAACGGGACAATTTAGCGTCCCGGCGCTTTGTTTGGGGACAACGGGACAAGGGACCCAAAAAAGGGACAGTCCCGTTCAAAACGGGACGTATGGTCAGTTTATATTAAGGGTACTTTACGTCCAACTAGCGTCTAAATTCCATCCTGTATAATAAATAATAAGTATTCAACTTGTTTAGACAATGAAACTGGCGAATGGCGAGTGGTACTTTCATGTAGAATTGAACACTAAATAATTCAATTCAAAATGAAAGTATCGCTGATTTTAACCCTATATTTGGGTTTTTACCTGGGTTAAAACCCGTTTCCTCCCAAAAGGCCCGGTTTAAATCCATTTCCACCCACTGGGTTTAAACCTTCTGCCCATCTCTAGTCATAATCAGATTCAGGAAAATGTGTATAGTTTTCAAGTAATCACGCTTTGTTGAAAATCTGAAAAAAAGTTGCACCACCTAAACGAGAACACCTACGAACTCGCTAAAAACTGTATTCAATCCTGCTCGACACTTACAGTGATCGTAAAAAGTTTCATAAGTGCACATGCATGCGTTAACGAATAATATTACTAAAACTCAAAAAAACGGCGTCAAAACTTTGACATCAAAATACAAAGACTGGCTCAACGCAAGATAAGGGAGTATAAATAAAAATTTTGTGCGTATAATTAAATAATATATGGTGAAAATTCAGCGTAAAATATTTCGTATTTAAGAAGAAATAAACAAAAAACAAAACATACTAACAACGGATGGTTATCCGACTAAATTCGAATGACTACAAAAAAGCGACTGTTTAATACATATCGATGACCTTCTTAATTTTACTCTCGAACAATTTGAAACTTATTGTGTCTGAGTACAGTGAACTAGAAAAGTACTATTAAATTAAATAAACTTGCTCTTGGATTATAATCTTACCAGCGGTTTCCGCGAAATTGCACATGATTAAGCACATCCATATCCCATCGTCTGTTACGGCCTGACCGTGTGTGAAACCGCAACGGTGGGGAACATCGCGGGAACTCGCGGCGGGTGTTCTTAAAACGACCATACCTCATAACTTTTGTATGGCAGCAACATACAAAAGTTATATCACTGGAATCGTTATGAAACAAGCTAATAATTTCAAGCTAATAATAATTTAATTTTTAAATAATTAATTCTAGTTCAAATAAATAATTCCATCTGGTAGAAAAGTACTAGCAACGGCCCCGCTTTGGCGCGTGAAATTGAAATGACATTTTTTGAAATACCGAAATACACAATCTAACAAATACACAGTTTTTTTTTAAATATTCACGGACATTTTACACAACTCTATCTGATCCTAAAGTAATAGGAATAACCTGCTTGTGTTATGGGTATCAGACCACGGATATTAATACTTAGGTATAATTATACTTTTAAATACATACATATTATATACATAGAAACACCCAGACTCTTGAGACAAACATTTATGGGCCACACAAATATTTGTCTCCGATGGGAATTGAACACACGACCTCCAGTGCCGCAGGCGATATTACTACCGACTGCGCCACAGAGGCAGACACTAAATAAAAGTAAGTTAATAAATAAAAAGGTAATTAACACTAGGTTCGATACTATCAATATATCATATTCATATTCATCATTATAAAAAAAGTCAAAAGAACAGCTCGTGGCAGGCGGAGGTAATAAAACATGCAAAAGAAAAAGCGCACATCATGCTCTCTGTCACACTTGCACTGTTTATGGATGACGTCACACATACACAGAGATGCGCGTTGTATGTGTAGATGCGTTTATCGATAACAACAGTGGGCCTAAAAAGGCCACATTGTACGTTTCTTTTATGGATCTTATAGTGTTTCTCTTCACTAAATTGTCTTGAAGAATCTCATAATGAATCTCATTGTAAATCATCTGAATTGACAGTTTTGTATGGAAATTCGTAAAATGGCCACATCCATGAAAAATTAATTATTAATAATGTGAAATTCTATGTTCAAATTGGTGAATTATTAGATTAGTAAGGGAGGGACTAAGATTTCACGTTTAAATTTAGCATTTTTATTGTCATTAGTGTGTTTTTAAGTTCTTTTGGACAAAATTGCAGACTTGGAACTCTATAGAAACTTTTTAAAGCGTACACGTCCAGATAAACTCGTATTTTCATTAATGAACAGTGTAACCCTTATAATTTTGATTGTTGGCACTTGATGGAACTTGTTATACATTATGAAAACTCACTCACTTGTACTATTCCACAACTTTTATTATAATTTTAATAATACCTAACCGGTTTCGCTATTATAGCATTCTCAAAGGTCCTTTGAGACCTTTGAGCATGCTATAATAGCGAAACCGGTTAGGTATTATTAAAATTATGATAAAAGTTGTGAAATCAAAAGGCTAAGGTGACATTAGGTATATAATTATATACCTAAACCTAATAAATACTCTAAGATACTTATAATGTCACCTTAGCCTTTTAACATGATATAGTGGTCATCAAGTTATAACAACCTTACCTTTGAGAAAGCTGAAAGGCGAAACCAGTCAGTTGTAAAGTAAATAAATGTTGTAGAACAGTATGAGTGGTGTTATTCAATATGAGCAGCAGGTTCCACCAAGTGTTATCAATCAACAGTATAAATAACCTTTTTGGGCTACCTACGTGTCACAATGTTTCGGGGAGTGCCACGGGTCACTCTAAGTTCACATGGCATCCGCAGTGGTAGCTTATGGGATGTGCTATGGGTCCGGAATGCATTAATTGTTGGATTTATAAGCCCCTTTTGAGCTAGCAAAGAAGACCTACATATCGAGACAGAGATATCTTATTTGCCATTATTCCGGATTGACCAATCCTAAGGGAGCCACAAATCTTTCTCCAATATTTACATGGCACCCACAATGGTACCTCATGGGGTTGTGGCATGGGTTCGGAATCCTAGGGGTACCATGGACCCTCCTCCAAAGATTATATGACACCCCCAGGGATATCTTTTGGAGGGTACCATGAGTCCGGAATGTATTATTCCTGGATGTGGCACAATCCTTCTCATAAGTTAACATGGCACCCCCGGGTTATCCTATGGGTCCAGAATGCATTTCCAACAGTGTTAAAAGCACAAGCCAACCTGTCCAAGCCAAACTGTCCAACCCAAACTCACCTGTCAACTAGTACATCTGCTAATCTGCTGTCATTCCTGTAGACCTGAGGCTTCGATGTGAAAGGATTTTTTAGATACATTGACGGTAAAGATGAAATTAGAGATATAAAAATGATATAGAAACTTTGTACACTTAATTATTGCTTAATTTATTTATTCATTCATAATAACAGTGTTCTAGCCATGGTAAACAAATATAGGTTAGGTACAGTTTTGAGAGCTGTGCTTGGTGTAAATGTACCTAAAGTCAACAGAACCTTTACCCTTCTTCTGTCGCAGTCGGGTAAAATAGCCCTGTAGATAGATTTAATTACCAAATTGTGATTTTCTGTGATCATGCGACTCCGCTATTTGTATTTTAAAACTGAAATGAAAACCTGATCTGTGATTTAAATTAATAAGGTCTACACATGGTACATATTTATATCATTTTAATTTTAGATGCCAATATTGATGGGAATTATGTATAGAACCTGCCAGCGAGAGGTGGTTGACGATTTAACAAGTAAATTATAATGAAACAAAAACTCAACTGCGGGGGTAATTTTTTAACATTATGTATCTTAATGCAGTAGGTACCTATCTCAATTGAGACGAATCTAACGACACCTCGATTATTAAAATCCGTCAAGCCATGTAAGCTGTAGAAAACGCCAACCATATGTACACACACTCGACAAAGATTACCCTACTTCTGGCGCAGTCAGGTAAAATTACCCTGTAGATAGATTTAATACCAAACTGTGATTTTCTGTGATTATGCGACTTCGCTATTTGTAAATTCATACTTAAATGAAAACCTGATCTGTGATTTAAATTAATAAGGACTACACATAGTATATAAATAATATAATTTTATTTTTGTTTTGATATTTATAGGTAGGAAATTTGATCTGTGATTTGATGCAATAATTAGTTTAAGAGTCAATAATAAAAAAATAATTACATATCAACAAGGTCTATCATTTGATATGGTCATAATTAAACTCTAAAATTAGGTTACAAACTTTTGAACGCGACTGTTCGGTCAACACTTTAGGTATAATCCGTTCAGTTAAGAAGGTCATCGATATGTATTAAACAGTCGCTTTTTTTGTAGTCATTCGAATTTAGTCGGATAACCATCCGTTGTTAGTATGTTTTGTTTATTTCTTCTTAAATACGAAATATTTCACGCTGAATTTTCACCATATATTATTTAATTATACGCACAAAATTTTTATTTATACTTCCTTATCTTGCGTTGAGCCAGTCTTTTTATTTTGATGTCAAAGTTTTGACGCCGTTTTTTTGAGTTTTAGTAATATTATTCGTTAACGCATGCATGTGCACTTATGAAACTTTTTACGATCACTGTAAGTGTCGAGCAGGATCGAATACAGTTTTTAGCGAGTTCGTAGGTGTTCTCGTTTAGGTGGTGCAACGTTTTTTCAGATTTTCAACAAAGCGTGATTACTTGAAAACTATACACATTTTCCTGAATCTGACACAAATTTGCACAAATTAAGAGCTACTCGTGTAAGTTTATTCTAGAGGCGCACATGTAGTGGTTTCCGAGATACAGCATTTCACAAAACGTTACCCCAGCAAAAAACTCAATATAACGAAAACCTTAAGACGCACAAATTTTATTTTAAGGGCACATATTTGTAAAAGTATGAGCCCTCGGTGCATACAAAATATTTCTCTCTAAGATTATTCGTTTAGAATTTTCCTGCTGGAACGGCGTTACTCCAGCAGAAATCGTTTTTTCCTTTTTTTTCCACAACGTCAATACGCACAAATTTTTTTTTCGGCGCACATAAATGGCATAATACGCTCTAAATATAGGTTCCACTCAAATCAGTTTAGAAGCTACTTTTTTGCTGGGGTAACGTACACGGTGTCAAAAGGTTCGTTCTATTCGTCTCACTTATCTTGGCAGTTTGTTTTGGTTTCATATTAATCTGCCCACTTTCGACTAGTGAAATTTCAGAATAATCTCCATGTGACGAGACTTACAGATCTAATTGGTGCAAAACACTCCGGATTTGTCTTAGCAGTCATATGATATTATACGCGATGATCGTACCACACGTGCGAGACAAGTCGAGGCACGCTAGGAAACAAACTCTTCCAGCGTGCCTCAACTAATCGCGCACGATTATTAAATGAATGATGATAACTTTTTCTGTGGCGATGCGCGATGGCAAGAATAGGCACCTACCGAGATGGCGAAACGAGCGCATAGGTACCGCATATAGGTACCTACATGAAAATATTTATGGTCTCTTTAAGGTATGAACTGTGGGGTTAGGCTTTAAAATCCGGCCAAGTGCGGTTGGGATTCACCTACGGAAGGTTCCGTACCAAAACCAGCAATATAAAAATACGTTTGTTGTATAGGAGCTCCTCTTTCACATTTCTTTTAATGCTTAGTAGGTATTGTTGATATAGTGGCAACAAAAATACATTGTGAATAGGTATTTCATGTACCTATAATAGCTTTATCGATACGTGGATATGGAACCGTAAAAATGATGTAGCGGAAGAACATTAACTTAGTTCTTAGGTACATAGATTTAACTGACTTCCAAAAAAGAGGAGGTTTAGCTCACGTCCACTGAAGAGTTTTCTATTTCTTTAAATGTGTTCAACTTTCGTCTTTACCAACAACTGCCAAACTTTCCCTCGTCGCATTATCTTTAAATACGACACGCGCACACGACAGACTTTTGTAGAGTGTAAACTGGCTTTTGCAACGATTTGAATAGATGTTATTGCAATTAGTTCATTCTAATCAAATCGTCGTTGGTAAGTACGCGTACCGTCACTCGTATATGTAGGTATATACCTATGCCTGCAGATCCCATAGATTTAGAATTTTTCGCTAGCAGGACCGGGAAAATAAAGAGGCAATATGATTTAAAGGAATACTTTTAACTTATGCCTGAAAAGTCTGAGATACTCTCGTGCCCCGGCTTGCTACACACCTCCAAAAAGGTATTCTCCTCGTTCCGGTTCACTAAGGTACCTAACCTTTTTCTTTTTTGACGTGACAACGTCTTATAATTTGATGAAGCCGGCTGCACGCACGAAAAAACATGACGAATGCGGCGTTACCTTGCTATGAGGCGCTCCATTTCAGGCTGAATTGTCACGTTCAACTATCGTCAGTAAACCGACTTTACAGACAACTGATTTTTTTTCCTGAAAAATGTTCGTTGACCCGACACTTGTAAATTTTATATCCATATCGATATAGATAGGTAATCTAATAATAATATCTTTTTTACTACATATTATAAAAATTCGAGATAAATTTAAAACAATAACTGTACTGTATGCTTTGACTATCTAACTAACCGGACTAGCCTTTTGTGAATCGCCGCATACAAAAATATTCTGCTAGTCATAGCGGGTGAAAGGGGAAACACAAACACATAGAAAAATTCACTACATAGGTTCACTATTTTACAAACGCACACAATAAAACATCACGTCTCACTACAATAATATGCAACACACTATGACAAAAATGTCATCGATACTTTGTGTTCCAATTCTCACTGGCAAAAATGTAACGCTGTGTGCGAGTAGAGTTGCACCATATCGATAAACCCAGCGACAAAAATGTACCTATTAATCGACAAATGCGTAATGGCTGTTGTGTGTTAATTTATCTAGTTAAACGATTTTTTTATTGTCCAGTCAACTACAATGAAATGTACTAGTTTAATCATACAAAATGATGTATTCCTGCGAATGAACTATGAATTCATGCCTACCATAATGAACTAACCAAAGATTAACAAACGTGGTATCCACTGAACTTGACAGTAACATGTATACGTGTAAATAGCAATAATTATGCATCCCAATACATTTATTTTTTATTTTAAAATTGACTGGGAAAGTAGGTACGACAGACGTACCTAGTACCTACGTTGTGCTTATTAGTTGTTGGTACTTGGCACGTGTTAATTCATACATATCAGTTCTTTGTCGAATAGCAGTGGAGACCTTATTACTGCCAATTAAGTACGTTTTTCATATGTATCAGAGTTCATGGTTTTATGGAACACCTTCTTGCTGAAAATCAAATGATTTTAAACGGAAAAATTGATCATGGTAATAATATCATACAGTATTAGAACTTCATACAAACGGTCGAAGCCTGTGAGCCTGGATATCGATATGCGCTCGGTTCGCAAACAGTCGCCTTCCCTCGAGCCCGTCGCGAATGTGACGCGAGGACGAATGAATGTTGTGCCGTTTTTTAAACGCCAATTTTTAGAGTTCCGTAGCCAAATGGCAAAAACGGAACCCCTACCCTACCACCTATAGATTCGTCATGTCTATCTGTTTGTCCGTCCGTATGTCACAGCCGCTTTTCTCCGAAACTATAAGGCCTATGCTGTTGAAGATTGGTAAGTGGATGTATTCTGTAAACCGCATTAAGATTTTCATAGAAAACTAGAAAAAAAGGAGTTAATTTTGGGAGTCCCCATACTCAGAACTGACACTCAAAAACTTTTTTTTCATCAAATTCATACGTGTGGGATATGTATAAATAGGTAAAACCCTTTGAGTAATTATTACTACGTATAGAGAAGCTATCCAGAACAAAAAACGTGCGCCTTTTGCCACAAGTAAGCTAGCAAGCATAAAGTTCGCTTTTGCAGCGATTGAACAAAAAATTAGTCGTTTAATCGTAATGTAAATATTCAAGCGCAAGACCGCTTCTTAGTAATAGTTTTTTCACGACCAAAAGGTCTTAGGCGCCGGGAATTATCAAGGCGCTTACGCGTATCCTTCAACGTATTCTAAGAACAAGTCACTTAAAAAGATTATACACTATAGACTGGACACGCATACGTTTTTACCCAAAGGTTATTTGAATTACTACTTCCAGAATAGTAATTTATTTCTCAGATTTAAATAATATACTTTTTTAGGGATTTTCTGTATGTCTTTTTAGGAAGTAATATACATACATATGGTCACGCCTTTGTCTCCGTAGGGGTAGGCAGAGGCCCACAGATTATATGCCCACTTTTAACCATTTTAGAATTTGTCCCACGTAATAGGTGGTGAGCCGTGTTGAAATAGACAGGCGCAGTTTCTTCGCTGTTGAAACTTTTCAAGTCGCCTATAAAGACCTTCAACAGACGGACGGCAAAGTGTTATGAATAGGGTTCCGTTTTTTACCCAAAATTCGGTTATTTATTTTACTCGTAAACGGTGAGATACTCCAGGCAATCAAAATTTGTACGATATTTTTCGTTGAATTAGAACAATGAAATTAGGTACATACATATAATCAAGACTATTTCTTTTAGGCGGTAAAACATGATTGAACATGTGCTCGTAACCCATATTTTGATAAATATACTTTAAAACTACAAGTTTAAGGTTTATTTAAAATTTTTAGTTTTACATGTTTATAGTTACTTAAATCATAATAATCTCTTCTATTATTATAATATACTGACTTCAAACTACGAAATACATTTAAAAATTCTAAATAAATAACTGCTCTTCATACAAAATGTATCATTACAATTTAGTTCAACCAACATTAGTACCTACGTGACGTATCTGAGCAGGTCACTTTTATTGATCTATGATTTCATTCATAAGTTTTGGGGAGTAATGGGCATTAAAATATACTGGAAACAAATGTAATTTACTTGATATTTTGTTTAGTTACCGATGATAAGTGACACCACTATCTTTTTTCGTGGTAGTTGTATTGTTTTTACACTGTTTTAACACACACGATGGCATTTTTACGAGCGATTGTTGCGGGCGGTTACTACGCAGTTAGCCGAGCGACTGAACGCACATGAGCCGATCGGCTCAACCTCACCGTTGCAAATTTTATGTTCGCGATGTCTGTCCCATACGTAGTAGTGTTAGTTCAATGGTAAAACCTCTTAGACCGAATAGACTATTGGCTTGGCAGAGGGGAATGCTTAAGTAAGGCGTGTCCTGTGTTAGATGGTCTAGCTCTAGACTGTATGTAATCGACTAATGGGCTCCCGACTCCCGACATGATCATGCCTTGCAATTTATTGTCAATCACGTTAAATATGAATGGAAGTTGCTTCAGTGTGCGTGATTTCTTTGCATGCGTGTGTGCATCGACGTATACGTACACGTGATATTTAACATGCGTGACAATTGCCAATTGATTATATCGGGACCCATTTAGGGCTTCTTTCTCAGTCCACAGCTTTAATTTTTTTTCTTCGCCTCTGTTTGTTTGTTTATTTGTGCGTGGTTGGAGCGAAATCTGTAGCTTGATCATAAATGTACTATGTATTAGAATTTTGTAGGTTTTTTCTTAACTTAAATATTGCTGTATTTTTCATCGAAGTCCGTTTAGCGGAAATGATAATACAGCTTGACCTATGCTTTAATAGAAGCCCTATGTGTTGAACAGGTCAAAGCTGCTCGGTTGTTAGTTAAAACTACTGATTATTTATACTGTTGATTGATGGCACTTGGTGGAACCTGCTGCACATATTGAATAACGGCACGTGTACTAAGTGCCGTTATTCAATAAGTTAAAACTACCTCGCAAACAAAGTCGTGGGCAAAAGCTAGTAATAAAATAAAATATAGATAATACGAAATCCGGATATACTCGGGATTGGAATTTTATAAAAGGAGTCCATTATTTTTTAATCCCCAACGGAAGTGGGTGTTATAACCCACATTTGACCTGTGTACACACTGTGTGACCTTTGTACTTATCTGTGTGTTTGTCCGTGGCATCTTAGTGGCCCAACGGATGGACCAATTTTGATGCGGTTTTTTTTGTTCGAAAGCCGATTTACTGGGGATGGTTTTTAGCTTTAAATTTTGAAGATTACCAGATTACTTCTTGAGTAATGAAGGGATTTCACTAAAATTCACTGGTCGATTTTTCGGAAACTGGAGGAGTATAATACCTATTTATAATACATCTATAGGTAGATGGTAATTCACTACACGGTAACCTATAACCGGCTGATGCATCAACTAGTCTGTGGGATCTCCAACTCCTTAGAAAATTACAAGTCTACGGTTATGAGAAAAGACACAGGATCGGGGGCTTTTTAATTTCGAAATTAAGTTGTTTTAACTTGTACCTATTATACTACTAACTAGTGTCTGTAGTTCCGTCCGCGTAGCTGTATCCCGTACCCGTTTCTTCCCAGATTCTCCCGAATAGCGACACACAGTTTCGTAGTCAGTTTGCCACTAAAACAAAAGACCAATAAAAAAAGCTAAGTAGGGTACATTAAGTAATTTGGGAACTCCCCTAGCTAAGTAAGTGTTGCTACTTAACACAGTATTTTTTTTACAGATAACTAAAATGGTGCAAAGCCATGTTTATGTCTCGCAAATGTTACTTGCGATCGCCATCGTATTAGGTAAGCAAATTTTTTTTTTTAAACTCAATGTGACATATACCTAGTGCTAATCGCATTTATGTAATTGTTACCATGTGACGACATTTAAAAAATAAGATAACACTCCGATGAACTGCCGAAAGATCATTAGGTAAGGTACCTACTCAGGTTCGATTCCTGGTACCTAATAAAAATTAACATTTTGTATTTTTCAAATGAAATTTAAATCTTTTTCGTCTCATTCCCACGTTTCGACGCATAGGTTAGGATCCGTTTGGCTAAAATTATTTTATGCCAATATATCTTAATATTCTTGTAGGTTCACAGAGTCTGGATTTGGAAGACAAACATAAATGGGTGGTTAGCATTGGTAAGTGTTACTTGGATTCTTTTATCTGCACACCTGTGTCTTCTGCAACACTCAGACTCATGGACCTGAGTTACGTAACCTGAACTTAGCTCGAGTGCAGCGTGTAAATTTGATAATCGCACTAGGTACCAATCCTGTTGCCGCTGCCGTGTTAAAATGGATCGGTTTAAAATTTCCGACTGTTACAACCAGCTATTAAAAAGTTTCAAAAGATCGTTACCCTGTCGAACTATAAAAACCGGGAACGACCTGAACGCACATGTGCCCTTTTCCTACAATCCCGGATTCTTCAAGTAGAGCGTGAAGAGGCACATCACAGGGCTGCCAACTTGAGGACCACTGTCAGAAGTCTTACTGACTGTGAGAGTGGCCCCCAATCGCTAGATGCGCCATAACTTTTCATCAGGCTGGCGACAACTTTACTTAACGACCGCTGTATTACTGGCGACTGGGTCAACAGCAAATGTGCTTTACGAAATATTTGAAACACGAAAACGCTCGGAGATAAAAATGTCACAAATGATCAACCATCTCAGGGACACGCAAAACACATCGAGTGTATTATTTTTTAGGGACCTACGTATTCAAAATATACATTCCTCCCAACTTTCAGCTCGTTACGTCATAGTTGCAGTAACACTGCAAGCTACAAAAGCGATCACGGAGTTGGTACATAAAATGATAGTCAGAGAAAGAAGATTGCACAAGGAGGTTTTTAGCAAAGTAGGGCTACACCAGCTCTTGATCTACTTAGCTGCTGTCGCAATAGTGTACTTCAACAACCAAAGATTATATACAGAAGACTTACTTTTAATACTCATAACTTATTTAATCGTCAAGTATCCTGAAATAGTAAGTACATTATACCTAATAACAAACCTTTTATATTAAGCGACACGATAAATCGTGACTTCGTGAGGCTGTGGCTAATTGTTGCCTCTGTCCTAAGGGACACACTCTCTAGGTCTATCACATTTTACCTAATAGATAGGTATGTTTACTCCCTAGGACATCATTCCGGGGAGATCCCCGGGACACCTGCCGCGCCGGTACACGGATAGGTTGGAATCGTGTGGTTTTAGACTGTTCGAGTCCGGCATGTCATCCGTGGACATTCCTAATTTCATACGCTAAATGTATAACTACCACTGATCCTATCAGAAAGTAGTCGCATATAGGTTTATATTAATTTCTGCCTTTCTGTGTGATCTACGACAGCAAAAGTTATTCAGATAAGTAGGTAATACTGATACAAAATGCCAGTCAGTTTTACAGCCAAGGAAACGGCGGGAAAATTTACAAGATTGTGCCTGTTTTTCAAGGGTTCTGCTAAATCTGCAGTGACAATCGGCGCCTGCTTGGCCTGCAGTTTGATAGAAGGATATCTAGTCTACGTCATTCCTTCAAATGGAAATCAAGATGGTTTTCAAGATAAGCTCCGGCTCTACGAAGGCAAACACCGCGTGAAGTTCCCCGTGAAGAAGATGTTTATGATCGTTACTAAATCCTTGTACTGTCCGTCGGATTTGAAGGAGTTTAACGATAAAAGTGATAGAGAAGATGTTAATAGGCTGGAAGCTTGTCCGGTATGTTGATCTACTCGTACATCTTTTAAACTTGTTCAGATTTAGCATATATTATAAAGATTGTGACTATTGGCCGTAGTGCAGGACTATTTCTATTTCTCTTCTGCTCATTCCTTGAGGAACTACTTAAAACTATCAACGACCTTTCATATTTTGCCATGTAGCTTTGACAGATCAGTACAGAGCGAGATCCTACACAGCAATGCGCGTTGGTTGGCGAGAACATGACAGAATGCCTTCGCTATTTGATTTTATTTGAGTCCTCGTCCCCAAGTACTGGCGATACGTCTGTAAAAGGCAAGGATTAACTACTTAATTAAACACTAAATTTACTGAAATACTAATTTTATCTACCCCATCGGGGACAAAAACCCGATTATGTGTATAATTACGTAGTGGAACAAAGGAACAAACATTTCATAACGCCATAATTCATTTCCAGTCATTGGAAGAAGTGGTGAGAGACGTCGCTGCAGTCAAGAATCGCATTTACAAGAATTCTGTGTACAAGATCCACAGACCCAACAACCCGTCCCCGGTGTACGTGGCTGCGGAATGCGCCTCAAACCTCTACACGCTATACAAAGCCATTAAAAATAGGAATCTGTCAGACGGTTTGTTTACTTATCCAATATCACGAAATAAATGGGAATTTTTTTGTCATGTCTTAAAAACCTGTGTCTTCTGGTTTGACGTACCAGACGCCCTAACCGTTGGATCACCAAGACACTCTACTCTCGACCGCCAAATATTTTCGCCTCGACCACCTAACCTAACCGTTGGATCACCCTAACCTAACCTAACCGTTGGATCACCCTAACCTAACCGTTGGATCACCCTAACCTAACCTAACCGTTGGATCACCGAGACACTACTCTCAACCTTCAATTTTTTTCGTGTCGACCAGAACACTGCTCAAGATCAAATTTTTGCACATTTGATTTGTGATTGAGTTAGCATACTCATTGCTCTATAAAATTTATCCAATATTGTTCTGTGATTTTGAGTGATTCTCATAAGTCTCCTGGGAATCCTGGTACCTACATAGTTCCGATCAGTTACCCGGAACGCACATCGCTAGACGGATATACAGGACCGTGTGATTTTAGTTGGTTCAAGTTCGGTGTGCCCTTCGTGAGGAAAAGTGTATCACTGAGGGAAATTAGCGTCAGCTCAGACACCATTGTAGTGTGTGGCTCGCCTCACCTTATATAATGTAACTGCACACATTATTTAGGACATTATTACACTAATTATGACATCGAACAGTTGTCTCTAATTTACCCTACGTCACTCCATTACATGGCGACCCTGCCAGGATTTTTTTTTATAAGTAACTAATTTACCCTTAACACCATGCTGGTTTGCTACATGTCGAATGCCATGCGACGGGAAAAGCATCTACTATTGGGAGCGACTAATCTGCTCTCTCTAGCTCAAATTCTCATGAAAACTACAGATAGCCAGCGCCGTAACTTAGATATAGGGTTGCGAAAATATTGTATTAAATATTTACGGACGTTTTACACAATTTCATCAGATCCTAAAGTAAGCAATGATTAACCAGCTTGTGTTATGGCATAGCTATCGGACCACGGATATTAATACTTATATTGGTACATTATTTTTTTCAGAAATGGCGGGGTTAAACGTAGATGACGTTGTATGGGACTTCGAACACACATTACGCACTGCGGTAGCTAAAAGCCCAGAACTGAAGAATGAAATTGAAGTACTTTACTTCGATAGTAAGCGTTGCTTGTATTTATATTCGTCATTGCCATTGCCTGTGTCGGTCCTCTGCAGTCTTTCGAATTGGAGGCCTCTCATCTATCAGTTACTTCAAATTTTATCGATCTTCAGCATTTAGTAGACCATACATCCTCATCCTCTACAATGTTAAATATTGCTGTAGTCATTATACGAGTATATGTCGCCATTGCACTGTTTTACTAAGCTTTTATTTTATTTTCGTCAGATTTTAGTCGTCCACCTTGTTTCATTTGCATTCATTAAGAAATTATCTACCTACAGCAAGGCAAAAATATGTAGAAACGGAACTAATATTTTGCGTGCTGGCTACATTGTCAAAATGCTGCCAATGACTTCAAATATTTGGCAGTCAACAAATGATTATTTTAATATATGATTTTAAACTAACATGGTCATTACTATACACTATAGAACTGTTAACGGGATATTTACCATGTAGGGTAAACCACCCAATTATTGGCACTTTTAGAGTGAATTATTGGCACTTTAGTTAAGAGTATATTTCGAAAAATAAGGGAAACCTAGTTTATTCCAGTTCGGTGTTGCCCATTATGTAGTGGTAGGTATGCATTAAAAAGTAAAATAGCATTCTTTTTCTGTTAGAAATGGGCAATATTACCTAAAGTGCCAATAATTGGAGGAGTGCCAACGATTGGGTGGTTTACCCTACCTACTGTTTTATATATTTGATTATTTTAATGATTTTTTTATTGACGTATTATTGGCAACTGGATACTGATTGGTAGTTCTTTCTAACGGGTTTTCATTTAAACTGCGCAGTGGCGGTTCTATTATTTTCTACTCTTTTTGCCAAGCCTGAGGCGTGCTGACTGCTGAGGCTGCATTTGCGGTTTCCCGCGGCTTTTTCTAACCTCAAAATGTCAAATTCTAACATCGAACTGTCAAAACCAATGAAATCAAGTCAATGGTTTGACATTTTGAGGGTAGAAACAGCCGCAGTAACCGCAGGTGCGGCCTCAGCCTAAAATACGTATTGAACATGAACTTATACAAAATATATTGTTAATTTTTTCAGATACCGATGAAAGTTTAAACCTATCTGATGTCCTGTTGGATAGGATTAGAAAATTGGAACCCGACTTTGAAAAGTATATTAGGAGAGATTCCTAGGGGAAAAATAACAATTAGAGAGGTGCCATATGGAGTCATAAAACTGCACGATATTAAGGGAATCCTTAGCGGGATCGGAATCCTAACGACTGGGAGCTAGTACCGCGACTAAATATACTCGCAGCTACTAAATGACTTGCTAATACACTAAAATACTAGTATAATGCTAATTTAGCTAGATAAGTGATGAAATTAGTCGTCCCGACTGAGGGACTTTACTCACGGTAGCTATAATACAAAAAAATGTATCCTTATTACCTTCGACCAAGTAATAGTACCTAAGTATAAACGCATGCGCGGATAAACTTCCGAAAAGCGCATACCGCCGATCAATCTGAAATTTTGTGTAATGACGTATTTTGACCTCCTAATCACGAATATCATAACGAAAATTGGCGCAAACGCCATTTTGAATAAGAAAAACGGAGAAGAACCTCTTTTCGTTAAGTGTGCATGATCGCGCATTCCTAACCGATTTAGACATTTTTTAGCTTTCCCCACAAAGGGTGTGTGTGTGTGTGTGTGTGTGTTTGTGTGTGTGTGTGTGTGTGTGTGTGTGCGTTTGTGTGTGTGTGTGTGTGTGTGTGTGTGTGAGTGTGTGTGTGTGTGTGTGTGTGTGTGTGTGTGTGTGTGTGTGTGCATGTGTGCAAAACGTCCATATCCCGGAATGCGCATGTCCCAAAATGTCCAAATCCCAGAATGTCCATATATTGGGTGTAACAAAATTGACTCTCCAAATTTCGTCACGTGACGTGGCATCTGTCAAGAAACATTACAAAAATGAAGAAAAAAAATCACATGAATACTTTTACCGTAAATTAGTTTTAAAGGTGCTGTAAATTTTCATTTTCACCCTTTCTATCGCTACTGAGCGGCAGTAGAAAGCGACAACGACAGCCAGACGGGTGCTCCGTGTTTGTTTTGCCACATTTTTTTTTTTAATAAAAAAATGAACCCCCCTTTTTTTATTAAATATTTGTATTTGATATCCGATGCCAAGTCACCTCATGAAATTTGGAGAGGTAATTTTGTTACACCCAGTATATGCCGGGTGTGTCTCCGATTAAAAACTAAAGGGATATTTCGGCATAATTGTACCTATAATTATAAAATAAAATAATAGATTATGTATTATATTTTATAAAAAACTCAAAAACACGCTTTTATAACGCACTAATTTTATTTTTTATACTTTTTCGTATCCCATTCAGCAAACCCTTTCATTTAATACCCATATCATGGGGGTGCATTTCAAATAGTCAATCCGCCATCTTGGATGTCCGTCATGTTGGATTTAAGTCACGTGACTATTTTTTTCGTATTCCTGACAGCAAACCCTTTCATTTGATACCCATATCATGGAGGTGCATTTTAATAGCCTGTCCGCCATCTTGGACGTCTGCCATATTGAATTTAAGTCACGTGACTATTTTTTTCGTATTCCTGACAGCAAACCCTTTCATTCGATACCCATATCATGGGGGTGAATTTCAAACAGCCAGTCCGCCATTTTGGGGAGGCCGCCATATTGGATTTGTAATGACGTTTTTTAGCTAGTCATGTATTGTCATCAGAACTCAGAGCGTGTGCAAAATTTCAGCCTGATCGAAGGACGGGAAGTGGGTCAAATTAACAATCCAAGATTTTCTTACATACATAGTTACAAGTGAAGCTAATAGAAGCGTATTAAAAAACGACAACACAAAAACCTATCTTTTTGAGTTCGTAATGTATGACGTGGGCCCGTCTATACTATTACTTGGTCGAAGCTTACTGTGAGGAGTAGGTACATTATAGCTGCCTTGTGTGAACTCTTTCAAACCGATTCAAGTCGTACTACGTACATCGGCCGTATGACAACTGACTGGCCACATACTTTATTCTCGTGTTTCATGTATTATTTATTGGAGCTCTAAATATCGTTTAGTGTAAAAGGCCTCTACCATAATACGTAAGTAACATTTATAATTCGACAGATACCTACAACACAAATACATCGTACCGAAAAATTCTAAATCTATGCATTCATCCCTTTTCTATTTATTAATTACGAATATTATACTAATGGGTGAGCGCAGGTACCTACAACACACATAAATCCCTTCCCTTTTCTATTAATAATTAGGATTAAAACATAGTAGCATAAGGATTCAAATATGGTGGTTCTAGTTTTTGCCATAGGTAGATACATTATTATACACTCATTTGCAAAAAAAACGGGCACCTAAGCAATGAACCATTTCAAATGTTATTATTGCTTTGTTTGATAATTATTGGTAGTTTTATCCTCACAATTTGGTAAATTAATAAGAAAATAATCGTTTTCATCAGTATTTCATAAAATTTTGTTACAATTTATGGGAAATAATGCTAAACCTCGCTAGTAGTGTATGTATGTTCGCTAGTAGTGCATTATGCTCATGAAGTAAAAATAAAAAAGTTTTTTTGTTTGTTTTTCTTTAATAAAGTAAAAACAGATAAATGTTTAGTATCGAGTGTGACCCCCTCTAGCTAAAACCACAGCTTGAATTTGTCTGGGCATGCTAGCGAGTATATCCCGGATACTTGCTTGCGGAATACGTTCCCACTTCGCAGTAATCACATTCTTCAGCTCTCTGATGGTCTACGGAGCCGGGTGTACTGATCTCACACGCCGTTTTAGAACGTCCCAGATATGTTCTATGGGATTGAGGTCGGGACTTCGAGCTGGCCAATCCAAACGACGAATGCCGACCTCTTGATCGGATCGGTGGGCGCGAGCATTGTCGTCCATAAAAATCGAGTCTTGACCTAGACCGGCCAATGCGGGTTGTGCATGAGGAATTAGAACTTCCGTTATGTATCGATGCCCAGTCAGTGAGCCGTTTTCAATGAAGACTAACTCTGTACGTTCCATTGAATTTATTCCTGCCCAAAACATAACAGAGCCCCCCCCCATAAGGTGTGATTTCTTCGAAACATGCATCTGCAAAGAGCTCTCCTTGTCTTCTTAGCACTCGACGACGTCGATCTTCACCAAACAGAGATATCCTGGCTTCATCAGAGAACAAAACCCTATTCCAATCTTCTTGAGTCCATGATTCACAATTTCTAGCGAACCTAAGCCTGTGAACTCTGTGCTCACGGAGTAATTTGCGGCCGCGGGCCGGGCGGTGACTGCGTATATTGGCAGCGAGAAGCCTCCTCCTGACCGTCCATAGACTAATGTGCACATTTCTTACTTCTTGGAGGTTGTTCTTAAGATCCACATACAAAGATTTGCGATTTCTCAATGCGCGACTCACAAGAAAACGATCATCCCGTGGTTGGATACATGGTTTTCTTCCAGAACCAGGCCTTCTCTCGACGGAACCAGTCTCCTGATATCGCTGCCAGGTCCTTTGGACCGTCGAGCGACTAACATTTAGCCTCCTAGCCACGAAACATTGGCTGCAACCCTCTTCAAGCAGCGCGATAATTTTGGTAGCTTTTACCACTTTATCTACCATTTTTTATACAGCCAAACAGCAATAAATAAAGCTTTGACAGTCAAGGATATGAAATTAATCGATAAAAATTGAATAAAAGTTGTGAAAGTCGATGTTAACTTCTGGAACTTCGCGCCAAAAATGTAGGATAAAAAGGGGTTTTCTGTAAAAATGAGCATCAAATGAAAATTTGAATTTAGAACGTACTTTTCTAAATACCACGGCATTTTTAAAACCGGCCAGTATCGTGTACAAACGATTGAAACCTTTTTGGTATTGTATCTTTTTAAAGATGAATGAAAATCAAAACCGCCCGTTTTTTTTTGCAAATGAGTGTATATAAGTTACACATACAATGGAATCTTTATCATCCTTGTTGCGTAGTAGTGATTTCTTTTCTATTAGAAAAGGGACAATGAATGACGCGCACACGAACGACTTTTGTACGCTGATTTGAATAGAATATACCTACCCACTGATGGCAATGTCTATTCGAATCGTCGTAAAAAAGTCGTTCGTGTGCGCGCGTAGTAATTTTTTTTGCGGACTTTCATTCACTGCCTACTATAATAGCAAAGAACCTACATTGTTTTTTTTTTTATTTTGTTGCTTTATCGACTTGCGTTGAAGGAGGGACTTGTATTATCTATCTATCCTTCCAATTTTCTTTTTGTATAGTTTTGGTTCATGTTGTCGTGCGTGTGAAGATATTTCAACTTTGCCAAGTTCTAGCTCGATTTTACGGATTCGGTTCTGGTCATTGTGTGTGATGATAATGATTAAATGCGAACGCAGACGAGCCCTATAGTTAGCTTGATCGACGCGACGTTGACCAGTATTCGGGATGTTTGAAAATACGAACCGTTTTCGGATTATCGGGCTCGTCTGCGCTCACCGTAAAGGAGAAATTAAGGGGACCATCGGGAAAAGAAAATACTGAATTCCCGTTCGTCCCCCTAGGGGGACGAAGTCAAGGGGACGAACGGGAATACTCCCCGTGGGGGATAGGTATGTACTCATTATTTAGTGCCAAATTAGATAAGTTTTTTATTGTATTGTGCCTCATTATACCTTAAGCTTTTTAATACGAATAGTTTGTGGGGTAGGTACCTACCTAATCAGCTTGTTTAATAAATAATTTAGTTAGGTTCCAAGTTGCCTACATACACATACGTATGGGTACGTACTTCCAGGTTTGTAGTCATTAAATATACTTAGTGACAATAAGTATATTACATAATATATGTATTTGTTATTCGTTCTAATTGTAAAGCATGTAGATAGGTACCTAGGTAGGTACCAAAATGTGTCATGACAAAATTAGTCAACAAGATGTGATGTATAATTTTATGTTAGCGTTTTGTAATGACCTGTGCCCAAAGACGTATCATATATAGACACGTTATACGCCTCTTGGACAACTATAGTGGCGCCGCGTTGTGGCCGATATAGGCAACACGCGGACGTTAGAGTGCGGTCAGCTGTACGGTTTACGTTTGTAATTCTCTCAAAAACGTTCAAAAGTGGTCTCTCAAAATACGAAAAATGGGTGATACGAGATGCTGTTGTGTTGTGGGGTGCAAGAATTCCCAATCTCGGAATCGGGAATTGACTTTTTATTCGTTTCCGAGACGAAATTGGGAAATTAAAAAAAGAGATGAGTGGATAAAAGCCGTCAGAACAATATAAGTATAAATATTATAACGATTTGATAATCATAACGTATCGAACATAAACAAACGTCAAATTTTCTGTTCGTGTGTTGTAGGTATGTTTGCAGTAAAACTTCTTAAGGCGCGACTAGGGAGTAGGTAGGTATATCAAAACAAACATGCACAGTGTTAATGATGTTAAATAATCTCGCATGGACATTTTTAGAGAATCACGTGCAAGTTATTTTTAGGGTTCCGTAGCCAAATGGCAAAAATGGAACCCTTATAGATTCGTCATGTCTGTTTGTCTGTCTGTCTGTCCGTCCGTATGTCACAGTCATTTTCCTCCGAAACTATAAGGCCTATGCTGTTGAAACTTGGTAAGTAGATGTATTCTGTGAACCGCATCAAGATTTTTAGATAAAACTAGAAAAAACGCAGATAATTTTGGGGGTCCCCATACTCAGAACTGAAACTCAAAATTTTTTTTTCATCAAACTCGTTCGTGTATCTATAGATAAGTCTTTAAAAATGCTATTGAGGTTTTTAACATATTTTTTTCTAAAGTGAATAGTTTGCGCAAGAGACACTTCCAAAGTGGAAAAATGTGTCCTTCCCCCCCCTCTAACTTCTAAACTAAGAGAATGATAAATCTAAAAAAAATATATGATGTACATTGCCATAAAATCTACCAACGAAAATTGGTTTGAATGAGATCAAGTTAGTAGTTTTTTCTTAATACTTCATAAACCGCAATTTTCGCCTAGAAAAATCACTACCACTGCGAACGTGGTACAACATCAATGATAGTTACAACGAACTACAAGAAGTTTTATATTGTGTAATTTGCTGCTATGGAACCCTTCATGGGCGAGTCCAACTTGCACTTGGCGGGTTTTATTTATTTCCTTGTTTTATTATCTTTAATTTATTATACTTAAATGAAAAACGATTAAATAAAAAATAACTTAATGAATAAAATTATTATTGATTCGATATTTCATGCTCATTCTTATGAAATAGTCTTCACCAATGACTTTATATTACTAATTTAACATTAATAATGCAAGAAATGTTAATGTTCCTTTACACCGATATGAAAAATGCAGTTTACAGATAATATAATTTCAATGACCAATACTTATTTCTGCTTTGCATGTAGGTATATGGTTGAAAAGTTGCTGTAAATAGATTTTTTTCAGATTCAATTAATAGTTGAATAATAATTATTATTCAACTATTAATTACCTTTATATTCGCCATAGACAGGGATTTCATCCTCACACCCTACGTCCGGAGCGTTCGAGCACGGTTAGATCCGATAGGGGATTTCTTCCGCGCACGCTTAGGTTGTGGAATGATCTTCCTGCCTCGGTTTTCCCAAACGCCTACAGTATGGGGTTCTTCAAAAGGGGTCTAAGAAGGTTTTTACAGGGTCGGCAGCGCGAGTGTGGCGCCTCTGGTGTTGCAAACGTTCATAGGCTGCGGTGACCACCAGTCCTCCTGGTGGGCCGTATGCTTGTCTGCCACCTTAGTGGTATAAAAAAAAAAGATTTAATAATTATTATTACATAGATACCTCTACTTTCACATCGTACGGTGGATTATTGACTCTCGTCTGTGGTATTACTTTTCCACTGATGATTTGTTCTCCACTAGCTAGGTACATCATGGATTTTGACCGCGACCTCCTGAACATGATGGCTTTGGAATAATTTATGCCCTATAATTCATAAATAATTTGATTTGATCATCGTGTTATACTAGTAATACGATAATCCTACAAATATACCTATACGTAGAAAAAATTACAATGAAATTGAAAGAATATCTCATTGTTTCGTGTATTTACCCTTTCGACACAGATTTTTCGCGAAAGAATTCTGCATAAATATTCTGGAATCCACACTTGATTATAGTTCGGCTCATAATATTACGAAAACAATTTCTTATTACGTTAAACAAAACAATAATCTCAAATTTGTAGCGACTTATATATGCGAATCATATGTTCACTGTTATGTCAAGAACGACCTCGAGTTGTCGCCGCTAACCGACAGTTGGCGCTGCCGTAGCTTCGGCACGGTAACCAAGAGGCGTATACTGGAACATTACGGCTTTCAAAAACAGCTAAACTTTTACAAATTTGAAAAAAGAATTTCATAAATTATCTGTGGTATCATGCATGAAGTCACTATCAGAGGAATGTGGGGAAAAAGGACACTTGAATTTTCCCGGTAAAGTAAGTAATATTTTAATTTACAAAATATTAATGCAGTTTATCGAATTAGTTATTATTATCGTAATTTAAGTCATAAAACAAATACATTAAATAAATTATAAAACAACAATTAAAATTTTCAAAATATCTTCCACGTAAGTACAGATTTTCGAGCCTCTACAGTTTTATTATTTATTTAAACTTCATGCACAATGTACGTAGGCGAACTTCTCTTACTTTATAATCTTAATATATTTTTATTTTGTTTTATTTAATTTTTATAAAAATATTATTACATAAATAAAAAAATCTAATGGCAAAATAAAACATTAGTACAAATACTCCCCAACATCCCCTTATGCGTCGCGCCAAACCACAGACTATATACAGAGTACATTTGCCTTGTGCATTATGCTAGGCGCCATTTTAGGCGCGAGAAAATAAAATAATTTTATTATTTTTGTTGTACTTACGAATGAAACGACACGTTTTTATATTGAACAGTTGCTGTGTAGTTTGAACATCCTCTGAAGATACATGAACGCATGTTTTTTTCGAGATTTCTTTACTAACAGAATTTAGAACAGTGCTAATAGAACTTTCGCCAACCCTACAGCCGCGTCACAGATTTTCAGGTAATTACCTTCTTTACGTGTTGCCATTTTCCAGTGTCTATAACGTATCTATAGTTTTTATATCATTGCCTGTGCCATGGTTTTGTGAGTAAAGAATATGAAAATCATTTTGAATACAAAAAAAAAGTAACGTCAATAAATGTAGCTAAGTAGGTACCGTAATTTGGTCCTACTTTGCGCCAAAATTTGCTCCAGCTGCTTTATTTACTTCACTAAAATTAAAATGTAATCTAAATTATGACAGTGATGTTTTGTATGTATAAGTATGTAATTGAAATTTAACCTGGTGTATAGAAAAATATTATATTTGTTGAACAACATTTTTTTTTTATTAATTTCTTTTGGAGCAAAGTAGTTCTTTCCTTGGTGGTATCTTTGCTCCTTATTATTTGTTATACGTTTCTCGAATATTTTTCAATGGAGCTATGTTTTAATTGTACTTTATTACATTGCTCCAGTAGAACAACTTAATAAAAACAAAAGATGCTATACATAATCAACTTTATTTCTATTTTTATCATCTAAAAATCACAATTTGCTTTAAGGTAGAAACATTTTTTTCTTAATTATTATAATATTACAGTAAAAACATTTCGAAAACTCTCATAGTAGGAACAGGTGCTAAGTCTACAAATAATCAACACGATAATCAAAATTATAATAAGTAGGTAACAAAAAGATGGTATCAAGAAGATCTTATTTGCCCCATATTTGGTCCAGTTCAGGTACACCAAAAAACTCTCTGCGGCCAAGTTTTTTTCTTCCCCTGTTGGTAACAATATTCTGTGTCCATTCGTTTCTTTTTATTTCTAGACTTTGTATAAAAGAATCATTGATTGCTTCAGTGTCAACTGCATGTGGTAGTCGTTCTAGAAGAGGAGTAATATCCAGTGGGTATATTCCGCATTTATCAAATCCAACTTTCAGATTATTTGCACTATTTGGCGTTATTGTATCAATTAAACGTTTTAACATTTGTGGGAAAATGGCTTTTGGCAGAATTGTATCCTTGTACCCACTTGCACTAGATTTCCAATCGGAAAGAAGGAGCAATGTATCCTCAAAAATTGGCGCAAAGTTTACCCACATGCTAAAAAGAAAAAACAAACATACAATGACTGAGATTACTGTGTAAATATTAGTCGATTCAGTTAGATTATAATATACAATACATATTAAATAGCGATTGTTACAATTTTATTAATAAATTTAGAAGATTTAAGTAGATTTTGCTCACCTTTTAATTATGTCTTTACGCAGTGCTGCAGCTCTTTGACACACAGTAAATCAAAATGGCCGAGTTTGACATCTCTCAACTACAATGTTGCTAGCTGAATAAATATGTTACCAAACAAAAATATTGAAATAGACTAAAAACCAAAGTAAGAGTATGTGACATTATGTTCACTCTTTTTTCGATAAGCGGAGCAATGTTACCACCCTAGGAGCAAATTAGGCCCAAGTTACGGTACTAAGTATTTACAATTTACCAAATAAAATCACTCCTTCTGTACAGGTTTTCTTACAAATAAAGTTTGAATGCTTGAAGGGTGATTTACTTTTTTGTTCTAAGCCTACTACCCAGGCAGTGGCGGCGTAAGGCGTGGGCGACGTGGGCCACCGCCCACGGCCTCGCGGTACAAGGGGCCTCGCGCCTCAAAAATTTTTATGCATTGCTTCAAAGCGAGAATAAAATAAAAAAAGATATGAAATAATTTTGCTGTGAAAATTATGTATCGATTCATACAATGCGGACATAGGAATCTTGAAAAACTTTTTACTGATTTTACAAAAAACTAATGATGCCAATGTGTTTATTTTAATAATTGTGGCGAAATCATGGAGACAAAATTTTGATTAGATTCCATTTTAAAAAAATATTCAACAAAAACTGATTTCAATGTATGGAAAAGTACATTAAACAAAAACCGGCCAAGTGCGAGTAGGGCTCGCCCATGAAGGGTTTCGTAGCAGCAAGTAACATAATATAAAAGTTCTTATAGTTCGTTGCCTCGTTGGTAGTGATTTTTCTAACCGAAAATTGCGGTTCATGACATATTAAAAAAAAACTACCAGCTCTATCTCGTTCAAACCAATTTTCGTTGGTAGTTTTTATGGCAATGTACATCATATATTCTTTTTAGATTTATCATTCCTTTAGTTTAGAAGTTAGAGGGGGGGGGGGGACACACATTTTTAAGTGGAAAAATGTGTGTCCCCACACATTTTTCCACTTTGAAAGTGTCTCTTGCGCAAACTATTCACTTTAGAAAAAAATGATGATAGAAACCTCAATAACATTTTTGAAGACCTATCTATAGATACCCCACACGTATGGGATAGATGAAAAACAAAATTGAGATTCAGTTCTGAGTATGGGAACCCCCAAAATTTGCTGCTTTTTTCTAGTTTTATATAAAAATCTTAATGCGGTTCACAGAATACATCTAGTTACCAAGTTTCAATAGTATAGGCCTTATAGTTTCGGAGAAAAGTGGCTGTGACACACGGACGGACGGACAGACAGACAGACAGACAGACAGACGGACAGACATGACGAATCTATAAAATAAAACAATAACACGTTTTATAAAACATATATATCATAGTTATTATAAATACAAAAACTTATAAAAACAAAAGTGGTAATAAAAAAATTTAAATATAAAATAGAACCGACTTCATACAAATCCTTAAAAATAAAATTTAGGTAGGTACTTAGCACATAGTAATATGTATTTTACGCTTTAATCCCCGAAGGGTAGACAGGGGCATGTTATACGCCCACAATTCACCCCTTTTTAGAATTAGTCCCTCGTAAGAGATGGTGAGCCGTATTCCCGTGTTGAGATGGACAGGCGCAGGTTGTGTCTGCCCGCTGTTGAAAATTTTCAAGCCGCCCATACCTACTTGGCTTCACGATTGTCATTTTACTGACAACCGTTACCCCATAAAGCTGAACTTCGGGGATAAAGGCGTGACCTTTGAGTCGCTGAGGCGAGAGAGAGAGAGGCGAAGAGAAAAGTGATGTATGTATCTATGTATGTATATATTTTCAATATTTCTCCCATAGAAGATGATTTTCCTGTTCTCTAGTCTCATAAATTAATAAATACTTTTTGGTTGTTGAACCAACCATAACTTTAGTTCTTTTTTACAATTTCTGCTGTGATGTTTTATGCATTGAATGCATTTATTGAAATTGTGATATTAGTTACCTTCGAGCTACCTACCTCTATTTTGTAATATCTTTTGTAGTTCTAAGAGTACCAAGAATATTTTGCTTTTACAATAGGAAATGTTAAGTGTTTATACCTGACGGTATATCACTGCCTTCATTAACCTATTTAGATTAGATAGGTATATACATTGTTTTTTTTTATATTGTATTGATAATAATATAATTCTATTATTAAATACATTTTCAACAATTTATACCTATTACGTTCTTTTTTTATTCACGTACCTACGTGCATTTATGGTCTGGTCAAGACTCAGCCTTCCAGGCTAAAGAGAATCGAGTTCTGGGGTCATCCTTCCGAGTGCTTACCCGGGGCTCCCAACCGCGGTGTTACCACCGTACACCCAGGTGGTCTGGGAAGGTGGACGGTGGGAAAGAACCGCTGTTAGGTAAGATAGGTATGTGTCGTTTTTAGTCGGTAGGAGTCCGGCACAGCATCCCTGTAGAATTTTCCTCACGTTTTAAAAACAGGGGTTAAAACCAACAACGTATTATAATTAGACACGTCATGCACGAACATCACGGCTTTCAAAATAAGGATTGCTTTTTTTGAAAGCCTACAATTGAAAAAGAATTTCTATGAAATTATATATGGTAGCATGTATGAAAAGTAAGCCAATTGCCTGACCTTTTTGTTGCCATTTTTCAGTGTTGGTAAGTAAAGCATCTATAGTTTTTAATTATATATCATTGGTTAAAACATTTTTTTGAACAAATTTCTCTTACTAAAGGGAAAAATATTCTGTGGATTTTAATATGGTCCAGATCAGTAGCGCTCATGTAGCGACAGATTATCAAATCTAGGCATGGAAACAATAACAACATGTGTTTTGATAAATCTTTATTACAAATATGTACTTTAAGCACTTTCAACAATATCTCTTTGAACATTACAAAAATATTGTCACCTACGGAAAAAGCAGACAAAATGCAAATAAAATCACAACATTACACTTAGAATGAAGGTACAATTACACTTATGGTCTTCGTTAAAATTGTAGTTTCATACAAAGTCGAGAAAAAAGAAGTTACTTATATATTTTAGCCCCTCTCTATAAAATAGAGTGCAGAGAGGCATAAGGCGAGACTTTGTCTGTAGTCTGTGACTCTGTTGCATTAAACAACATCACTAGGTCACGTGGATCATCAGTTCAAAGTTTGAAATAAAACAAAAATGACAACATCAATCTGATTGAACTTTCACTTTCACAATAAACGTGTTAGAGAGGGGCAGTCTGGTGGAGAACGATCTCACGGCTTTCTTGTTTAGTGGACTATCATAGGCTGAGTTGGTTGATGCAGCGTTAGACTCAATAATTAGGGCAATTCTTGTTCAAAATAATCCATGCAATTATATAAATTAAACTCTAATTTGAAGCGCTCGTGGCCCCGCGGACTCAGTGTTCTGTAAACGATCACTGCAGTCACTACACTTTCACTATGGCCGGTCCATGGATGGGTGACCATCCATGTGATCACTTTGTGACATTTATTTGAGCGTTTCCGTGCTTCGGAAGGCACATTAAGCCGTTGGTCCCGGTTGCCAGTAAAATGGCAGTCGTTAAGCCAAGTTGAAGGCTTTATTTCAACAGCAGGCAGTCACAACCTGCGCCTGTCCATTTAAACACGGCAATACGGCTCACAACGTATTACGTGGGACAAATTATAAAAAGGTGAAATGTGGGTATATAATATGCCTCTGCCTACCCCTTCGGGGATAAAGGCGTGATGATGAACCATAAACTCTAATACAATGGCACAATGCATGTTTTAGAATAAACAAAGTATAAGGACGACAGTTGTCATTCTGATATTATCTTCAATATATATTAGCGTCTTGTCTATGCTTCTATAGTCTATAGTTCTATACTAATATTATAAAGAGGAAAGATTTGATTGTTTGCATCGAATAGACTCCGAAACTACTGAACCGAGTGGCAAGTGCGAGTTCCGGCGTGCGCCTGTCGACATACCCGGGTGAGCGCGTTATCGCCGGTTCGTATGGAATCGAGACAAGTTCTCGCGTTTACAGCTAGGTGGCGGGGTGTCGATTCCATACGAATTGGCGCGCCGTGAATGTCGACAGGCTCACGCAAAATCTCGCACTTGTCACTCTGATTTGAAAAATTCTTCACTGTTGGAAAGCTACACTATTCCCAGTGAACATAGGCTATATTTTATTCCCGTATTCCCACGGGAAACGGGAGCTACGTTGGCTATGTCCGTTAGTTATTGATATAATCATATTAATTTGATATTAAGTAGAACTTTAAGTTCAGTCATCTCTAAGTATACTTAGGACTTTGTACTAAATGTACTTAAATTATTTTTCACAGATTTTTTTTTGTATTTAAAACTAAACATTTAGTACACTTAGTTTCTCTATACTTAGCCGCAGTTACACAATAATTGTAGATAAGTTAAAATGTCATAAAAAATATTAGAAATCTACTGATGTACCATCTCTTAATCCTAGCAGCTTCATAAGCTTTGATAAAAACAAATTAAAATGTAAGTTACACTTATACATAAATGACTTAGGGTTTATACTTAAAAATAAAATATGGTGATTTATGATACGGAGGGTTAAGGAGAATCATCTTAGAGATAATTTTGAAAAGCAATATGCTAACTGATCACAAATTTGTAATATGGAAAATAATTGATTTCGAGTAGGATTCGAACCTGCGTCTTCTCGCATACCGTGCGGCCGCCTTAACCACCGGCCACCGAAACCTACTCGGAACCAACCAAATTTTTTATACGTCTTGGGGCGACGTAAGAATCATCTTGTAGGAGAAAAAATTGTAATATGGTAATTACTATTATTAGTTCAACAACTTTGCACAGTGGCGCAATATAGACAAAGTGTAATAGCAAAATATTTATTGAAATTTCCGACGGAAACGTAGTACAAAGTAATGTAATAAACCTTCAAGAATTGTGCGAAAATTCGTAGTTATATTTAAATTAAGATGTTTTTTTTTCATAATATACAAGATGATTTTCCTGAACACTAGCCTTTACGCCCATCAGCTCTGTCGTATATTTGAACAAGTTTCTTCTATAATAAAAATTATTAAAATGTCAAACGTAAAAACAAAAATTAACATTACACATTGCTATAAAAAATCTCAAATAAATGCACTGAACTAAAATTACGAAAATCAACACAAAACATAAAAATAAATGCCTCATTAAAGAGCATTATATTATTCCGCTTATAATATAAAAATATCAACTTTTAGTTGTATAAAATTTCGATTATACATAAATATTTGTCAAACTTAATACGTAACATTTTGTTAAACAATTATAGAAAACGTTCTAATATTAACCTTCACTGCTTAAAGCACATTATTATCCCGATAAAATTGAAAAAGAAAAATAAACGATCTGATTATCCCTTGTAGGTTTAGGCTAAGATATTCATTATAATTAATTTTGGAACTCACAACGCCATCTAGCCCAAATTTGATTTGAGCAACAACAAGAAAAATGTAAATTATTGTATATATTTGATCGAGAGACAAAACATAAACAAAGAAAACAGCATTTGTAGAACTTTTTTTAGCCGAGTGTGGGGCGAAAAATGTATTGTGTTTAATAGATTAAGATGTGAAAGTAAAATTAGACTAAGTAGGCATCTTCGAATTTTTAGTTTAGTGTGAAAAGTATTAAAAATGTAAACAAGTAATAAAATATTGTTTACATTCTATCTCACGGCCAAGTAAATACGATATAATTATTTAAACAATAAAATAACGCCTTAAAAGTGATGAAATAAGGCACATGAAATTCAACTTTACAATATAAATTGGTATTGAGTACATAGTACATACCACCCGTTCGTGCTAAGTTTGCCGCTGGTGTAGAGGCGTAGTATGGGAGGCGGAAGGCAAACTTAGAGCGAACGGGTAATATATAAATGTGGTCAATGCCTCCTGTTGATGAACTCTTCAAACTTGGGTTCCAGTTCTCTGATCCTGTCCAGTAACACATCCGCTAGGTTGAGGCTATCGTCGGTGTCTGCAATGGAAAATTAAAATATCTTTATTAATATTGGGTGTAACAAAATTAACTCTCCAAATTTCGTCACGTGACGTGGCATCAGTCAAGAAACTAAAAATCACATGAATACTTTAAGGGGCGGTTATAGCGCACAAGTAGGCATTTGGCGCTCCCCTCGCCCCGGGCGCGAGACACACCGCGCGCCGGCAGCGGCAGTCAACTCTCATGCCACAGTATACAGTAGAGTAGAAAGAAACAGCATGCTAACTTTGTTTGACGTAGTAAATGCATCTAACTTTATTAAGTGTAGTGATTTATTCGAGTTTCCTAAATAAATGAGTTAATTATATTTATTATACTATTATTTTTAAGCTAAAGAGTTTGTTTGTTTGTTTAGTTGTTTGAACTCTAGAGTCTAAGAGACTGCTAGTTGAATTTCAAAAGTTTCTTAACAGAATGTCCATTTTTGAAAAATACCAAAATATATAACATCACGCTAAGGCGAATAAGAGCTGAGCAGCAACGAAACATTTTTCGAAAACTAGGATATTTCATTTCTTTTGAGAGTTTCCGTTGCGTAAGTTTGCTAGATGGTTACAGTTGCGTAAAAAATGTAAATTACATTATAACTGGTCATAAAAAATTCTAAAGTTTTCTAAAGTTGGTATGCTAAGTATGAATCACGTGATCATTTTGCAATCCAAAATGGCCGCCGCGGTGTAATCACAAAATTTCATGATGGGTATCATTTAAAGGGTTTTTTGGTATGCTGAGTACCAATCACGTAATAATTTTGCAATCCAACATGGGCGCCGCGCCGTAATTACAAAATTTCATGATGGGTATAGTTTAAGGGGTTTTTTGGTATGCTGAGTACGAATTACGTGATAATTCTGCAATCCAATATGGCCGCCGCGCCGTAATCACAAAATTTCATGATGGGTATCGTTTAAGAGGTTTTTTGGTATGCTGAGTACGAATCACGTACTAATTTTGCAATCCAATATGGGCGCCGCGCCGTAATCACAAAATTTCATGATGGGTATCGTTTAAGGGGTTTCTTGGTATGCTGAGTATGAATCACGTGATAATTTTGCAATCCAAAATGGCCGCCACGGTGTAATCACAAAATTTCATGATGTGTATCGTTTATAGGGTTTTTTGGTATGCTGAGTACGAATCACGTACTAATTTTGCAATCCAATATGGCCATCGCGCCTTAATCGCAAACATCCATGATGGTTATCGTTTAAGGGGTTTTTTGGTATGCTGAGTACGAATCACATGATTATTTTGCAATCCAAAATGGCCACCGCGCCGTAATCACATAATTTCGTGATGGATATAGTTTAATGGGTTTTTTCGAATGCTGAGTACGAATAACATGATAATTTTGGAATTCAATTTGGCCGCGTAAGCTATTAACAGTAGTAAACTAAAAAGATTTGCTTGTTAAGTTCAGGCCTAGCAATGTGAAAATACTATGACAAAAGGTTTTTATTGTAAAATTAAGGCCAATTACATTAAATTGCTACCTAGCATACGAAAGAATCCCTTAATCGATACCCATCATGAAATTTTGTGATTACGGCGCGGTGGCCATATTGGATTGCAAAATTATCACATGATTCGTACTCAGCATTCCAAAAACCCCTTAAACGATATCCATCATAGAATTTTGTGATAACGGCACGGCGGCCATATTGGATTGCAAAATTATCACGTGATTCGTACTCAGCATACTAAAAAACCCCTTAAACGATACCCATCATGAAATTTTGTGATTACGGCGCGGCGGCCATATTGGATTGCAAAATTATCACGTGATTCGTACTCAGCATAGCAAAAAACCCCTTAAACGATACCCATCATGAATATTTGTGATTACGGAGCGGCGGCCATCTTGTATTGCAAAATTAGTACGTGATTCGTACTCAGCATACGAAAAAACCCCTTAAGCGATACCCATCATGAAATTTTGTGATTACGGCGCGGCGGCCATATTGGATTGTAAAATTATCACGTGATTCGTACTCAGCATAGCAAAAAACCCCTTAAACGATACCCATCATGAATATTTGTGATTACGTAGCGGCGGCCATCTTGTATTGCAAAATTAGTACGTGATTCGTACTCAGCATACCAAAAAACCCCTTAAACGATACCCATCATGAAATTTTTTGATTACGGCGCGGCGGCCATATTGGATTGTAAAATTATCACGTGATTCGTACTCAGCATACGAAAAAACCCCTTAAACGATACCCATCATGAAATTTTGTGATTACGGCGCGGCGGCCATATTGGATTGTAAAATTATCACGAGATTCGTACTCAGCATAGCAAAAAACCCCTTAAACGATACCCATCATGAATATTTGTGATTACGTAGCGGCGGCCATCTCGAATTGCAAAATTAGTACGTGATTCGTACTCAGCATACCAAAAAACCCCTTAAACGATACCCATCATGAAATTTTTTGATTACGGCGCGGCGGCCATATTGGATTGTAAAATTATCACGTGATTCGTACTCAGCATACGAAAAAACCCCTTAAACGATACCCATCATGAAATTTTGTGATTACGGCGCGGCGGCCATATTGGATTGTAAAATTATCACGAGATTCGTACTCAGCATACGAAAAAACCCCTTAAACGATACCCATCATGAAATTTTGTGATTACGGCGTGGCGGCCATTTTGAATTGCAAAATTATCACGTGATTCGTACTCAGCATAGCAAAAAACCCCTTAAACGATACCCATCATGAAATTTTGTGATTACGGCGCGGCGGCCATCTTGTATTGCAAAATTAGTACGCGATTCGTACTCAGCATACCAAAAAACCCCTTAAACGATACCCATCATGAAATTTTGTGATTTCGGCGCGGCGGCTATATTCGATTGCAAAATTATCACGTTATTCGTACTCAGCATACGAACAAACCCCTTAAACAATACCCATCATGAAATTTTGTGATTACCGCGCGGCGGCCATATTGGATTGCAAAATTATTACGTACTTCGTACTCAGCATACCAAAAAACCCCTTAAACGATACCCATCATGAAATTTTGTGATTATGGCGTGGCCGCCATGTTGGATTGCGAAATTATCATGTAATTCGTGGACATTTTAATGCATTAGGTAGCTGGTTACCATGTCGTGAAAACACTTAAAAAGTAAAAGATCACCACATTTTTACCATGAGTCGCATTTGTGTGGTTAATCTAATTACATTTTGCCCATTACTGATATTCTTATACTGTGGCGCGATTTCAACGTAATTTGGCATAATAATTACGAAATAGTTGCGAAAAAAACTGACACAGGTCCTGCCTCCACAAGCGCCAGGGCGAGACTGATCGGCCGTCAGCGGCGCAATTCTATTGCGTTTGGTAGATATTCGTACATGATAACTATGTAAGTAGTTGTTTATAGAAAAACGCTCGGAAAATGTGTATAAAACCTTAATACCTTTAATTGAGTGCAAAAAAAATATATAAAATATTAATAGTTTAGCCACAGTTTTGAAAAAACTTTTCTGAGAGAGTCAACTTTGGGATTTTTTTCTATCTAGTGAAATTTATTGGATCGTGTAACGGGCTCGGAATATGTTTAGCTTATATCCTTAACTATTATATATATATTTATCAGAATTATAAACCCTTTACTTTTTGAGTAGGATTGTTTCAAAAAACTCAAAATCTGACCCACGCGGCCTTAACCGTAAATCCGTTTTAAAGGTCCTATAAATTTTCATTATCAACCTTTCTATCGCTACTGAGCGGCAGTAGAAAGCGACAACGACAGCCAGACGGGTGCTCCGTGTTTGTTTTGCCACGGCGACTATGTTACCTCGAAATCCTCGAATTGCCGCGGTAAAAAACGAATTCTTAATGTGCGACAAAAAAAACCCCTTTTCATTAAATATTTGTGTTTGATTTCCGATGCCAAGTCAGTCATCTCATGAAATTTGGAGAGTCAATTTTGTTACACCCAGTATAAGTAACACTTCTTATGAACGTCAAAATGATTACTTCTCCACGGATTTTTTTTAACGTGAGGGAAAATCCTTCATGGATGCTATGCCGGACTCCTACCGACTAAAAAACCTTACGTAACGCCTAACAGCCTATGGTTGGGATCCCCGGGTAAGTCCTCGGAAGGATGTCCCAGGACTCTCAACAGACATACGGCTACGGCTGCGGCCTCGCCTAGGGTTGGGTTCGCGTCGTAAATAAATAAATAAATATTCACGGACATTTTTACACAACGCTATCTGATCCCAAAGTAAGCTAGGAATAACCTGCTTGTGTTATGGGTATCAGACCACGGATATTAATACTTATATACTTTTAAATACATACATAATTGTACATAGAAACACTCAGACTCCTGAGACAAACATTTATGGGTCACACAAATATTTGTCTCCGGTGGGAATCGAACCCACGACCTCCAGCGCCGCAGGCGGTGTCACTACCGACTGCGCCACAGAGGGCGTCTTAGGTTGCTCAAGTCGTGGGAAGGATACGGCGACTGGGCTCTGTGCTTCCACGGACCTCGGGGGGGGGGGGGGCACCGACGGGATCCAGCCTACAGGTAGGGGGCGTCAGCATCGGCATCGAGCCCGACCATGAAGTATCTGAGGCTCGTACTCGATGGCCGGTGGAACTTTGGACATCACTTCCGAACATTTGGTCCTAACACTGAGGGGTGGTCTGGAGTCCAACTAATTATATATATTTCTTTTGAAATATACTAACACTAAGTATACTAAGTATTGATATCCACGATAATTCAACAGCAAGCAGTCTCAACCTGCGCCTGTCCATTTCAACACGGTAATACGGCTCACCACCTATTACGTGGGACAAATTATAAAAAAAGGGGAAATCTGGGCATATAATATGCCTCAGCCTACCCCTTCGGGGATAAAGACGTGACCATATGTATACAGGGTGAATTTTTGAAAAGGGATTGGATGGCCAAATCCGAAACTATAAGGAATAGCGAAAAATGCTGAAAGGAGTCACGAGCCCGATTTTGATAAAACTTAAAACCTCATCATTAGATTTTTGAAAAACTCATAATCCTAGCTGGGAATCGAACTTGATGATTTTGAAAAAAAAAACACATCCTTTATTATTACACCATACGATAGAGTCGCTGTTAAGGATCAAATTTTGCAAAGTAATGATATACGCCAAATTTAAGGAACATTTGGAATTTTAATAGAATGCATATTTCATGTACGGTCGGCCAAGAAAGTGGTGTATCAGTTTTGATTTAGTTTTCTAGTCATTGAAAATTACAACAAGGTTCATACTAGATATCATTGAAAAAGATGCATAATAATGACGTAAACCTTATTGATAAGTATTCATTTGTCGTAAGTCACTTAGAAGTGCATGACATTTTAAGCTTTATTAAAAACTGATAAAACATTAATTTCTGCAAAGATAATTTGAATGGTTCCAAATAAAAGTAATAAAATCTTTTTAAATCTCGCAATCTCTTTTTCATATAGAATACTGACAACTGACTTTTTGTCAAATATATTCAAACTAAGAACAGCTGTCACCTAACAAACAGTAGGTATCAATAATCAATATAAAAGGTTATCAATAATATAAAGATGGCAATAGAAATTGTCAGATATGTCTGCAAGCGAAACTAATCATTATCGCCTATGAATTTGCAAACGACGTTCAACCTTAAGATGGTACACCAATTTTTTGGCCCACTATACCTAAATTTTGTATCATAATTTGTTTCGTTCGAAATCTCAGAAAACATCGTAACTATTCCGTGTTTTAAATTATGCTCAGAATGATTTTTTAGAGAATATTCTCAACGGAACCAATAATATTCCTTAATTATTCCTTGAGGTTTCGAATCCAGCTATGTATTGCAAAGATTTTGAACAATTAATCAGTTAACGTAAAAAAAATAAAATGTATTTTGTTAAAGATGAGCTCTTTCCTGTAGTTTGCCGTATATCATTACTTCCCAGAATATGATCCTTAATAGCAACACTATCGTATGGTGTAATAATAAAGGGTGTGTTTTTTTTTTCAAAATCAATGGATTCGATTCCCAGCTAGGATTATTGGTTTTTCAAAAATCTAATGATGAGGTTTTAAGTTTCATCAAAATCGGGCTCGTGACTCCTTTGAGCATTTTTCGTTATTCCTTATAGTTTCGGATTTGGCCATCCAATCCCTTTTGAAAAATTCACCCTGTATAGAATAGAATAGAATAGAAATATTCTTTATCTACTCTGATACTATAATACAAAGATTATAAAATTGAAATCAATACTCTTATGACAAACATTACGCACAGGCCAAAAAAAAAGTTTTATTACGATACAGGTCTTGTATGGACACCTGTATCATAATAAAACTTTTTAATCATTACGATACACCATAAACAATCTCCAGCTGAAAAAGAAGTTTGAACCTCTACTTTAAAAAAAAAATTGTGTCTCCAGAGTAGAGAAAAATCCTAAATCTATGGTCTCCGCAGCCTAAAAAAAAAAAAGAAACATGCATGCGCAATCGATGTTTGCGCCTTGGCGCCAACATTTTACATTTAAATTAAACAAAGTTTGGTTTTGTTTGTAAAATACATTAGTTTTTGTGGTAAAACATGTCTTAAAGCGAGGATGGTGGTAATTGTACACCACCAGACATTCTGGAAACTGCGTCAAACATGACCATGAACCTGTTACCGGCGAAATCAAGGAGCAACTATATATCACAACAAAATGAAATCAGGTATTATATAGTATGAGAGTAGATAAAGTAGTGTATGACACTGTACATAACTTGGTCTTATAACACTCGTGTGATACTATAAAAAAACTCGCCTACGGCTCGTTTTTTTAAAACACACGTGTTATAAGAGCCCTTATTATGCAACTGTGTCATAAACTACTATTATTGTACACCAAAAAAAATATTTACATAGTTAAGGAATACAAGGTCTTGTAATGTACAATGGGCGGCCTTATCGCTAAGTGCGATTTCTACCAGGCAACCTTTGGATGGAGATAATTGTCAGAGATTAAGATGGGTAGTAATTTGGGAGGTGTATTAAAGGTAGAAGAATTTAAATTTAGTCAATAACAGTATTTACAACTATGTACACACCTACAAACATACATACAAATACATACACATGATACATACATACATACCAACCTATATACATACACAATATTATATTCATAGATTACTTAATATAGCAGTTACAAGGATATAAGTACTTGGAGAATGGTTAAACTAAGACTCTAAATAGTGGTCTTTCACCATTCGTTTAAAAATGTTTAACGACTTTGCTTTTCTTATGGTTAAGGGCAATGCATTCCAGAGCCGTATAGCTTGCACAGTAAACGACCTGTTGTAGAAAGATGTCGAATGCCTCGGTACCGCCAATTCCAAAGACTCTGATGACCTCAAAGTTCTCACATGTGTGTCACAAAGGAACATAAAACGTTCTTTCAAATAAATGGGACTAGTGGGATTAAAGAGAATGTTGTAAAGTAAACAGAGAATATGAGTATTCCGTCGAAGACGAATTGGGAGCCACTTGAGCTTACTGCGGAATTCAGAAACATGATCATATTTGCGTAAACCAAATATGAATCTAATACAAAAATTTTGGAGGCGCTCAAGTTTATCAAGTTGCTCCTCAGTGACATCGAGATAGCTAACGTCGGCATAGTCCAGTAAGGCTAAAAGGAGGGATTCTGCAAGTGCAATTTTAGTGGCAGTGGGCAAAAAGTTACGCAATCTGCGTAAAGAACCTGATGTGGCATATATTTTACGGCTAACGTGGCTCATTTGTGCAGTCCAGGATAGCGAACTATCAATCATTATGCCCAAATCTTTCACATTTTCACTAATTTGCAATGGTACACCATCAAACAATATAGCTGGAAGGGTTGTCCAGTCCACCTGCGACGACATTCTGGAGCTACCAACTACAATGACCTGTGTCTTTGCGGGATTTACTACCAAGCCATATTGCTTGCTCCACTGGCATATATGAGCCAAGTCCGCATTTATGATGGTAAAGGCTGTCGATAATTCAGCCACAGGAGCTTGTGTGTAAATTTGTAGATCATCTGCAAAAAGGTGGCAGGCGGAAAATAAATATTTTGTGATAGAATTTATAAAAATGGTGAAAAGCATGGGAGAAAGCACGCCACCCTGCGGTACGCCAACAGTTGTACTACACCAAGAGGAAAAGGAGTCTTCAACGCGAACCCTCTGTCGGATATATGTATGTAATATATGTATGTAATATATATATATATATATGTATGTAAGTATTGATATCCGTGGTCTGATACCCCATAAACCAAGTAATTCCTAGCTTACTTTAGTATCAGATAGCGTTGTGTGAAATGTCTGCGAATATTTATCTATACTAATATTATACTTTGAAGCGCTCGTGGCCCCGCGGACTCAGTGTTCTGTAAACGATCACTGCAGTAAGCAACATTTACTATGGCCGGACATGGATGGGTGACCATCACGTGGACCACTTTGTGACATTTATTTACGAGCGTTTCCGTGCTTCGGAAGGCACGATAAGCCGTTGGTCCCGGTTGTCGGTAAAATGACAGTAGTTAAGCCAAGTTGAAGGCCTTATAGGCGGCTTGAAAAATTTCAACTGTGGGTCGTCACAACCTGCGCCCGGGTCGGCAGCGCGTGTGTAGCGCCTCTGGTGTTGCAAACGTCTATAGGCTACGGTTACCAACCTTCCGGTGGGCCGTAAGCTTGTCTGCCACCTAAGTAGTATAGAAAAAAAAAAAAGGAAAGATTTGATTATTTCTTTGTTTGCATTGAATAGGCTCCGAAACTACTGGACCGATTTGAAAAATTCTTTCACTGTTAGGAAGCTACACTCTTTGCGGTGAACATAGGCTATATTTTATTCCCGTATTCCCACGGGAACGGAAACTACGCGGGTGAAACCGCGTGACGTCAGCTAGTCTTTACTATGAACGTCAGTCTAACGACAGACTTTAACCACTACCACGGCCTCACCTAGGGGCTGTTTCGAACACCACCAGCTAATCGTGTCGCGAGGGATGCTTACTTAGATCATCTAACCACAGGATGCGCCTTACTTAAGCACTCCTTTCTGCCAAGCCAATAGACCATTCGGTCTATTGGCTTTATAAAAAGCACTGTTCATCAGTACATCATTTTATATGATTAAACTAGTACATTTCAATGTAGTAAAATAAAAATTAACACACAACAGCCATTACGCGTTTGTCGATTAATACATTTTTAATATATATAATGAAATTTTATATGTGTTTGTGTTTCCCCCTTCACCCGCTATGACTAGCAGAATATATATGTATGCGGTGGTTCACAAAAGGCTAGTTCCGTGGTATATGGTCTAAGGATGCTTACCATCGAAGTAGACCAGTTCGCACTTGTTCTTCAGTTCGGGACTCTTGTCCAACACCTTGCGGAGAGTGGTCACGAAGTCCGTCACTATGTCGTCCACGTTCGCATCCGCCAGTTCTGAAATAATTGGAAAACATAGTTTTTTTAAACCCATACCTGTGTAGGTATAGCTTACCATAATGTTTTATAACTGCCTCTGTTGCGTAGTCGGTAGTGATACCGCATACCGCGCTGGAGGTCCTGGGTTTGACTCCTGGGTCGGTCCAAATATTTTTGGGTGTTTTCTATTTTACAAATATATAAGTACTAGCTGACGCCCGCAGCTTCGCCCGCGTAAAATGTGTTTTCGTTCCCGCTTCCCGTGGGAACTTATTCCCGGGATAAAAAGTCTATCGTCGTTCACCTTTATAATATTACTATATTAGTAAGATGTCTATCAGTCGTCTAGATCCCATAGCGCAAGCTTATATTAGCTTAATTTGGGCTAGATGATGTTGTGTGTGAATGTCCGTAAATATTTATATCCCGGTTCTATAAGGCACTATATTTTACCGATACGGTAAGGCCTGGTAAAAGTATCAAGCATTAATAAAACATCTATGAATACAAGGTTTTTGTAAATGGTGTCAATTTCAGCTATGTATTATTCTGCAGCACTGTAGACTCAAATATATTGGCTGAAATGATAGAACTTTATAATTTTGAAAAGCAATTAGTATGCTAACTCAATCACAAAAAAATTGCCGAAGACGTAATGAGGTGAAGGAATTTGACGGTGGAGAGTACTATCTCGGGCGGTGGTCCAACGGTTAGGGTGTGTTCAGACGATACGCGCACGCCACGCTCGTCAGCACGCGTCTAACACGCTTTGTTTGTTTTTTAAAATACAATTTAAGCCCTATTATTACAACTATAGACCGCAAATTGCATTAATGCGCGTATTCGCGGGGCGCGCGCGTGGCGGGTGCGGATAGACTTTGATTAATGCTATTTGAAATCTATGGATGTGATAATAGGGCTTCAATTATATATTAAAAAACAAACAAAGCGTGTTAGACGCGTGCTGACGAGCGTGGCGTGAGCGTATCGTCTGAATACGCCCTTAGGGCGTCTGGTCCGGCAAACCAGAAGACGCAAGTTCAAATCATGCTCGAGACCAATATTTTTTCACATTAAATTTGTGATGAAACATAATTTCTAACAACTTAAAAGCAAATATAAAGGAAGATATACACACCATCATACAGATGTCTATTCTTGACCACCTTGTACAGAGTGTGCAGCGGCGAGGCACATTCAGCCGCCACGTACACGGGCCTAGCCCCCGGCGCGTGTCTCAGTATCTTGTAGGCGGAGTTCTTGTAGTTGCGGCGCTTGACCCCCGCCACGTCCTTCACCACCTCCTCTAGAGACTGGAAAGGAGCACAAGTCACAGGCGCGCTCGGCTGTGGGGGAGAGTGGCACGTTTGGAGAGGTAACAAAGGTTAGATATGATAAGAATTTCTAGGGGAAACCGACGTGAATTAATATTTATTATGCTTGAAATCGTTTAAAAATTATTTAAATTGGTCAAAATTCGAATACGACTCTACCGAACGATCCAAAATGTAGCGAGACGAAGCCAAATTCATCAAAAAATCTTTAAAGTTATAAACATCGATCAAGGAACATTACATTACAAGCCAGTAAACCAGTAGTAATAATGCGCTTTTCTGAAGTATCCCATAGGTAAACCAAACTGAATGTTGATACCGAAACTAAATATTTTTGGATATAACTACTTATTAACATAATTGTGTACTAGGAACCCAGAATTTTCGTTGGGGTCCAGCCCAAGCCTATCTCAAGAGCCAACTGCGTGCGACACTTTGTTGGATGATAAAAAATTTTATAACACATCACTAAAAGACAAGAAAAAACACTCCTGGATTTAACGGGTATACCAATTTTGGGAAGTCCCACATAACCACCTGCTCTTACATAGCTTGCTGCAAAAATCCGGAGCCGGATCGAAAAAATAATTTCCAGTGGGCAATCACATCCTGCGCCTGTCCATTTCCATACAGTCATAACCACACCAACTATTACGTGGGACAAGAACTACAGATGAAATGCGCTCAGTATACTATATCTCTACCTATCCATTCAAAAATAAAGGCGTAACAGATGTTCTTATAAAGAGTACTTACCAGACAAGCTTCCAATCTATTAACATCCTCTCGATCACTCTTGTCATTAAACTCCTTCAGATCCGGCGGGCAGTGCATAGACTTGGTGACTATGAGGAACATTCTCTTCACCGGGAACACGACCCCGTGAGTGCTTTCAAAAGCACGTATTTTATCCTGAAACCCTTTCGTCTCCCCACCGTCTGATGGGATCACGTGTACCAGATATCCTTCAATGAAACTGCAGGCCATTCCTGATCCATAGGTCACTGCTACCGCTTTTTGAGGAGTTGATTTCTCCTGAAAAGGTATGACATAAGTTTCTGTTTTATTCATAATGAGCAGATGTTGATTGCCGTTCCCGTGGGAATACGGGAATATAGCCTATGTTACCCGGGATAGTGTAGCTTCTCAACAGTGAAAGAATTTTTCAAATCGGTTCAGTAGTTCCGGAGCCTATTCGATGCAAATAAACAGTCAAATCTTTCCTCTTTATAATATTAGTAAAGATTTACAGTGGGCGCACACTGAGCGTCTTGTCGCAGCAACATGTCGCGGCGAGACGCTCAGTGTGCGCAAGCTGCGGGCGCCAAGTTACATACATTTTGATCTTAAGCTTCGCACACTGCGCGACGTGTCGCCGCGACTCGGCGACAAGCAAGGGGAGTCACGGCGACAGTCGCCGAGCGACAACTTTTTGAACGACGTACGTCCGTCGTCGCGCACGTCAGCGACAGTCGCGACGATACGTCGCGGCGACAAGTCGCCCGATGCACGCGCACACTGGGCGACAAGTCGCCCCGACATTTCGTCGCGACTGCCGCCCAGTCTGCGCCCACTGTTATAGTTGAAGGTAAAGTTTGCATGCTACATTCCCAACCGCTGGATCCCTGTAGGTGCAAAAAAGCGACCGTGGTTCAATCGGATCTGCAGAGAAGCTCTAATGCAGAAAGAATCTGCCTACAGAGCTTGGACCACGGCTCGTGCAAATTCAGATCCAAACATCTCTGAGGTGAAACGCAAATTAAATGCCGCCTCGAGGTCCAGTAAAAGAGCAATTGTCAAGGCCAAGTTCGATTTCGTCGGCAGAATTGGCGAACGGCTAGCAGGCTTCCCCTCAGGAAGTCGTGAATTTTGGTCGCTTGCCAAAGCTGCCGAGGGAAACTTCTGTCGGTCAGGATTACCACCCTTGCTTAAACCCGACGGTAGTTTGGCCCAGAGTGCCAAGGAGAAAGCCGACCTTTTGGGTAATCTCTTTGCCTCTAACTCGACCATGAGCGACGGGGGTGCTTTACCGCCGGGCATTCCGAGTTGTGGCACTTCCATGCCGGAAGTCAAATTTACACAGCGGAATGTCCGGCGGGAGCTTCAATCCCTGGACGTTCATAAGTCGAGCGGGCCAGACGGCATTCCCGCGGTGGTACTTAAGCATTGTGGTCCAGAGTTGTGTCCGGTACTTACACGTCTTTTCACACTTTCCTATTCCATGCAACAAGTCCCAGCGTCGTGGAAGATCGCAAATGTACATTCTGTACCCAAGAAGGGTGACAGGACCGACCCGGCCAATTACAGGCCTATAGCCGTCACCTCCCTTTTATCCAAGGTGATGGAGCGTGTAATTAATACACAGCTCCTGGGGTACCTTGAGGAACACGACCTGCTCAGCGACCGGCAGTACGGTTTCCGTCACGGTCGCTCGACGGGCGATCTTCTTGTGTACCTAACACACCGATGGGCGGCGGCTATCGAGAGTAAGGGTGAGGCTCTAGCAGTGAGCCTCGACATCTCTAAAGCCTTTGACCGGGTCTGGCACCGTGGTCTTCTTACGAAATTGCCCTCATATGGACTACCCGAGAGATTATGCGGATGGGTGTCCAGCTTTTTGTCCGGTAGAAGCATCAGGGCCGTCGTTGACGGCAGCTGTTCAGACTGCATGGCCATTAACGCTGGAGTACCGCAGGGCTCAGTGTTGTCCCCTACTCTGTTTCTGCTGCATATCTATGACATGTTGTCTATTGACGGCATTCATTGTTATGCGGACGACAGTACGGGGGACACTTGTTACACGGGCCGCCCCGGTATCTCTCGGGACACAGTGGAGGAAAATCGTGAACAGCTTGTGTCTGAAATCGAGGCTACTCTTACTAGAGTGTCCGATTGGGGTGGACAAAATCTTGTCCAGTTCAACCCTTCCAAGACACAAGCGTGTTTTTTCACCGCTAAGCAAACCCCAATTACTGTAGCGCCGCAATTTCAGGGCACATCTCTTTCCATCTCCAAGAGTATAGGGATCCTTGGTGTTGACATCTCCAGTGACGTTCAGTTCCGTAGTCATTTGGAGGACAAGGCTAAGCTGGCGTCCAAGAAGCTAGGTGTGCTCAACAGGGCGCGGCGGTACTTCACTGCGGCGCAAACACTGCTTCTCTATAAATCGCAAGTGCGGCCGCATATGGAGTACTGCTGTCACCTCTGGGCGGGAGCACCTGAATATCAGCTTCGTCCATTTGACTCGGTGCAAAGACGAGCTGTAAGAATTGTCAACGATCCTGTACTTACAGCTGGTGTGGAACCTCTTCGCGACAGGAGAGACTTTGCCTCCTTATGCGTGTTCTACCGCCTGTACAATGGTATGTGCTCTGAGGAATTGTTTGATATGATGCCCACGGCTACGTTCTATCATCGCACCGCTCGCCACAGACAGGGAGTTCATCCTCACACGCTGCGTCCGGTGCGTTCCAGCACGGTTAGATCCGATAGGTGTTTTCTTCCGCGCACGCTTAGGTTGTGGAATGACCTCCCTGCCTCGGTTTTCCCAAACGCCTACAGTATGGGGTTCTTCAAAAGGGGTCTTAGAAGGTTTTTACAGGGTCGGCAGCGCGAGTGTGGCACCTCTGGTGTTGCAAACGTTCATAGGCTGCGGTGACCACCGGTCCTTCTGGTGGGCCGTATGCTTGTCTGCCACCTTAGTGGTATAAAAAAAAAAAAAAAAAAAAATGCTATCCGTCTAAAGTTTATTTTAATGGCTAAGGGCTCGTACCTACTGCCCTAAATTTGTAACCTACCCTCACTATGTAAACTCATTTACGACAAATAAAGAATTTTTAATACAGTTGCTCAAAAAGTGGCGTATTACAGAGACGTTTAGCGTTCGGGATGTGGGCTATTACGCACTCGTGCTTTTTCTTTACAATTCCCGCACTCGTGCGTTTTCTATCCCAATTGTCAAAATAATGTACGTGATTAATGTAAATATTTCTAAAAAAAGATACTAACTTGTTTCAATATCAGATTAAAAGTAATTTTAATTAAAATTTAAGCATAAATTAATATAAGTATCGGCCAAATTAAATTTGTAACATTTATTTTCTATGAGTAGCAATGTCTGGTCTCTGGCTGGACAATATTAATTGAGCGTGTCAGTGCGCCATGATCGATTCATTGTTTTTTTTTGCTGTGGCAACAGCTGTCTCAAGGAAACGGACGTTAGTCTATGGGTTATTTGTGATGGACGGAGGAATTGCGTAGCAAACTGGTTTAGAGAAGGTTTTTTCTAGAGTATTCGATAGTGAGGGTATAAATAGCCCTGCTATGAAGTTCCAAGTCTCTTTTACTATCCTCTAAGCAGCAGTGAATTTTGAAACAACTCTTGAGTGGCACACCTCAATTTCGCTTTGGAGGTTATAAGTTCTAACCTGAGGACTTAAGGAGAATTTCCTGCGTTTTACCTATCCTCCTCGGAAGGAATTGGACTGTGATAACCGATTATTAGAGTTAACGGGATATTTACCATGTCTTTTTGAGTATTTCCGCTATTTCGGCGCTGTTGCAAGTGCCATGATCACGGAGGAACTGAAGTATTGGCGGTTGAAATATAAAAATTTCAATCGTGAAGACGGGTTTCAGTTGCCGAGCGTCTGGCATCCAGTGGTCCGTGTGTGCATAAATAAAAGTAAATATATCCAACCGAAACCGCGTGTAGATACTGTGAGTGTTGTGTGTCGCGACCGAGTTCCAGTGCGACTGTACAGTGAAAGTGAAACCAATAGTAGTGGTGTTGTACGACACAAACGAGTGCGAAGGAGGGTAGATCGATATATGTGCTAAGACTTTTACTTTCAACCGCCAATACTTCAGTTCCTCCGTGATCATGGCACTTGCAACAGCGCCGAAATATCGGAAATACTCAAAAAGACATGGTAAATATCCCGTTAACTCTAATGATAGTGTTAGTGACCATGAAAGTTTAAATACCTATATTGTGATAACCGATACCCAGATTCTGGTAAGTTTCAATTAACTGTTTGCAAAGCGGGTCGATTGTCATCTTTTGCGCGGTCAGTGTCTTAATTTGTCGGTTCTTTCATGACAGGGTTTTTTACTACGGGGCTAGAGTGGCTAGTCGTAGATACCAGTGCCACATCTACAAGTTCGTGGACGGCACGAGGTACGACGACGTGGTATCGCGGACTGCACTAGCTTCACATTTGAGAGGAACCTGCCGTCATCACCTGGCAGTAATTACGTCCGGAGTCGTTCTCAGCTCGCACTGCAGGCCAGTACCCCGTTATTTTGTCACCTTGCTATGTAACTGCCTAAGTACTTAGTAACAAGTAGCTGTAGACCGCCTCCGTAACACTAGTGCAGTAATTAGTACTACTCCTCTGTATATCTGTGATATTTATGTCTCTAAGTGAATAACTTCTCCCTATGTCTCTGTAGTGTACTGTGTACTACATAAATATATGTGTGTACACCCTACCTGGCTGTTTTCGTCAGAGCCCTGCATAGCTACCTCGCGCTAGTTGGTGAGTAACACTGAACATCTTTGTGTTATAAATTTATAAATATAAAAAAAGTTGGCTGTATGAAGTGCACTGCCATAGTCTCTGCTTAGGAAGGTATTATATTCTTTTACGGTTGGCGCCATTTTGGATATTCAGGTTTATTGTGTTTTTATTATTTTATAAAATTGCTTAATTTTTTCGCAACTGTATTAAAAATAGTTGTTCAATACAACCAACGTGTGGGACTGTTATTTAAACTCGTTCCGACTGTCCACCCTCGCCTTCGGCTCGGGTCAACACCTGTCGTAACTCGTTGTAATAACAGAAATCCCACACTTGTATCGAAAACTACTATTGTATTTGTATTCGTTTTTAACTGCGTTGTATGTAAGTATGTAAAGGTTTTTACATAATCTTTATCACTCTATCGTAATATAGAATTCGTTTTCCTCATATTTTTACAAAACCTTCAGCAAAAACTGCGTTATCATTCAAGAATGCACGCTACTGCAATCGGCTGTTCACCTCGATTGGCGCCTGTGCAATCTTTAATTCTTAGAATAAACTGATCAAGGTTGCATGTTATCTAGTTGACACAAATCGGTAACTTTTGCTATCTGGTACCTACCGGCTACTGCATATAATCTCAGTTTAGGTATGTGTGCAAAAATGTGATAGGTACAGTCACCTCCAATATTGCATGGGCCCCTTAAGATCTATAATCCCATGCACATTTGAGTCAAAATTCACAAAATCTCCACTAGATGGCGCAAGTTTACTCGAATATAATATTGCATAGACACCTTAGAATCACAAAAAATGTACTAGATGGCATATTTACATTACTTAAAAGATTAATAAGATGCTATTTTGACATTAATCGCGTTCCTGTGTGAGGTATTAAAAAAATCGGCAACGATAGATACTTGACTTCCAATGTTATCCGAGAGATGGCGTCAATTGTCAGTGCGAAGCAATTTTGTTTCGGATTGACCATGCATTAAGAATTCGTCTGTACCTAGTTATGTCGTTTTTCCAAATGCAAGAGTCTCAATCAAATCAGCCTATAGCAGTCCTCTGCTAGACGTAGGCCTCTCTCAATTAAGTATTAATATCCGTGGTTTGATACCCATGACACAAGTAAATTATTCCTAGCTTACTTTGGGATCAGATAGCGTTGTGTGAAAACTAGCTGAACCTGCGAACTTTGTTCCGCCATATCAAACTGACCATTTTTTAATTTTCTTAATTTATTTGGATACATACCTTGCCCTGGCTTTAACTAACACAAGAAAAAAGATAATAATTAGCGAAATCAGTCGTTCTGAAGTTACGCGCGTAGGTACATACATTTCGCAAATTCATTTTTATATACAGGGTTGTAACATTCGGAGCGGTCGACAAGTCTGTAAATATAAGACACTTAGGAACCATATCATCGATTTTAAAGAAAAGAAGATCTGCCTGCAAAGATTTTAAAATAAGCTCTTGCACAGCTCGGGAATTGAACCTAGTCGTTTGGAATAATTAAACTTACATTATTTCTATTAAAATTAAATAAAAAAAGTCTTTTTAATACTTATAGACGCAGAGTTTCTAAAAGTTAACGTAATCAATATAAATAACTTTCAGAATATACGTACCACATCGGGATATTTGACGATTAAATACGCAATGAATATCAAAAGAAAATCTTCAGTATAAAACTTTTGATCGTTGAGAAACAACATGGTGAGGGACGCCAGGTACATGAAGAGCTGGTTCTTGTTTAGTTTGTTGAAGTACTCCGAGTCCAGGCCTCGGCCATTTTTCACTAAGTCATACACCTGGACGCATATGGATTTCGAGGCTTGTACGGTCAGCGCGTACACGACGTAGCGTGCTAGAAATGAAAAAAAAAGCGGATTATTATTTAAGAGTAAATCTTACTAATAAGTATTATAAAGTTGATAAAGTTCCAAGTAAACTAAAGTGCAAACATAGGTACATATGGGTAGTTTGCCTTTTAAGTTTTTGTCCTACGTAAAACTCACACAAATTTTCAAGCCGCTCATAAACTTTTCAACTTTGCTTAACGTGCCTGCCAAATCACGGAAACGTTCGCTAATGTCAATATGACAAAGTAGTCAAGTCACCTATCCGAGTACCAGCCATAACGAAAGTTGCTTACAGCAGTGATCCTTCATAGAACACTGAGTCAGTACAAGCCCTTCTTTTGTCCTGGGGTATCCTTTCGAGGGCTTACCCGCGGCTTCCAACCGTAGGATGTTAGGTAGGATACGTGTGGTTTTTAGTCAGTAGAAGTTCAGCATATGTAGCATCCATGTAGAATTTTCTTCACGTTAAAAAAAAGAAACGCTCGTGGCCCCGCGGACTCGGTGTTCTGTAAACGATCACTGTAGTAAGCAACTTCTGCTATGGCCAGTCCTTGGATGGGTGACCATTTATGTGACCACTTTGTGATATTTATTTGAGCGTTTCCGTGCTTCGGAAGGCAAGTTAAGCCGTTGGTCCTGGTTGCCAGTAAAAATAGCGTTCGTTAAGCAAAGTTGAAGGCCTTTTTAGGCGGCTTGAAAAATTTCAACAGCAGGCAGTCACACACAACCTGCGCCTGTCCATCTCAATACGGCAATACGGCTCACCACCTATTACGTGGGAAAAATTCTAAAAAGGTGAAATGTCGGCAAAGGGCATATAATATGCCTTTGCCTACCCCTTCGGGAATAAAGGTTATGTAAAAAAAAGTACGAAAGAGAAGATAATTATAATAAACTCACCTATAGCGACTGCCCATGTATGTTTGTTCGCTAGGTCGAGGCTCTGGGACCCTATAATGTATAAAAGACATACTATTGTTACCAGAGCCGTCGATTTTTTAGACCACATGACTGTTTAAAAGCTTACACACCTGCCTACAAGCCTGCCTATTTTTAATTTTACAACTTCATAGAACTTGAAAGTACGGTCAGAAAATGTGTCAATCAAACTTTTTTCGACTTTTAGTTAAAAAAAAAATTAATAACAAAATTCCTATGACGCCGTAATTGTCACTTTTTAGAGTTCCGTACACAAGGGTAAAAACAGGACCCTATTACAATCAATCAATAGTAGTTCACTTTATACTGTGCTATTACTAAGAATCCACTGTCCATCTGTCTGTCTTACATTACACTAGCGGACGTCACGCGGTTTCACCCGCGTAGTTCCCGTTCCCGTGGGAATACGGGAATAAAATATAGCCTATGTTACCCGCAAAGAGTGTAGCTTTCCAACAGTGAAAGAATTTTTCAAATCGGTCCAGTAGTTCCGGAGCCTATTCGTTACAAACAAACAAACAAAAAAACAAATCTTTCCTCTTTATAATATTAGTATAGTATAGATGAACCGTTATAGCTAGACCGCTGACATTTTCACAGATGTATTTTTTATGCCTCTATTACAGCAAATAATATTAAAAATAAAAAAAGGCTATACAAACAATAAATGTCAATTTCACAGAAATATCTTCGCACTCGAGACATTTTATGGGACCTAATGGACCGAAAGGATTTTTCCAATCACAGTATAGATAGACACAAAATAATAAGTAGGTATACGATACTTATTTTAGCACGAGTGTGCGTAGTAGAAAGTAAAGTAAATACGTGAGATTGCTTTCTTTTCTGGTGTAGATTAATTTATTTGCCGACGGTACTACATGTAACATAATACATAATAGTCGACGGAGTTGCGTGAGCTATTTTCGTTCGTGCATATCGCACGTCCTTTCGGAGAAACGATTGAACTTTTAACAACTTACGGTTTAAGGCCTCAAACTGTTTGTCAGGGGCGAGCGGGGCGATATGGCGATCGCGGGAAGAGCGCGGCGCTAGAGTTAGGGTCTAACCACATTTATCGACGCGGAATCGGCTAACGCCGGTCAAAAAAGCCTTTATGTCTACGCAATAAGGGTGTTACTAATACCATTCGCGTCGGCTCGGCGCGGACGACGCGGCGCGACACCGGCCGACGGCGAATCTAGCCGTTTACCGGTTAGCTGATCGCATCCGTACGGCACTGGGACAGCGTCGGACACGGTCGAACGGCAGTTGAATAATCCGCTCACATGTCTTCATCTCATCTCCGAAGACGGCCGATCGGCGTTGGGTAGCAGTCGTATGATCCGCACGCATGCCTTCATCTCCGATGGCAGCCGAACGGCGCCGGAGACGGCCGAGTACCGATGACGGTGGCACAGGCGCTCGCGATTGCAGTAGGGATGGCGATTCTTTCCGAAAAAGATCGATTTTTATATCGATTCGAATCGTGACCTGATAAATCGATTCCCAAAAAAATTGAGTTCTAAAAGATCGATTTCCAAAAAATCGATCTTTTTTAAAATTTTCCATTACAATGTATTATTGACGTTTGTTCGATTACAAATTAGCAATAATTGTTAATCTATACTTATAATAAAACTGTTGAGGGTCGAGAGTCTGTACATGGAAGATATTTTGAAAATTTTTATTGCAGGGCGTTCTCTTATCGATACTGAAGCCGAAAATGTAATTTAAAATTTTCTTGTCTGTCTGTCTGTCTGTCTGCGTCGATATTTTGCGTGATTCTTGCGCGAGAGGGGATGAAAGACCAAATAGTTTTTCAGTTGTAATTTCTCAACGCGTGGTCTGATTTCAAATATTGTTTTAGTGTTGGAAAAGCAGTACTTAAAGGATCATTTCACACAAGTTTCGATATTGAGGGTTATGTAGATCAGAAATTAGGGGCATCTCAACTTTCGGTAAACGTAGAATTCAAGGGTTCTTTTGAATGTGAGGCGTAAATCTAAACAGGCGTGTTGGCTTAGTCATAAAAGAGCTTAATGATTAAGGCTATTCTAAAATAATTCAGACCGCGCCGAAGGCGTGGACTGAATGGTAATTAACTTCAAGTAAAGAGGCAAATTTTTGATGTAGTAGAGAATGCTGAAAGTACATTGCTTTCACAAGGATGTACTACTTCTACGTCTACTCCATTCATGAGCAATGCTAAAAAAAAAATAAAAGGATAGGCCAAAACGTCCGTACAGCTCAGAGCGCACGTTAAATCTATGCTGAAAGGCCTGAAAGCATTTGATATTTTCGAGGTCATGACACGACAACCTGCCCCTCGCGACGGCTATCCGGAGGAGTTGACTGCCGAACGTAAGTGAACAGACGTCACGACGGCTGTTCACTTACGTTCGGAGTAATCGACTGCCGATCGCATGTCAACAGCCGTCGCAACAGCTGATCGACGATAAGCCGAGTAGTGTGGTGATACGCACTCGGCTTAAGCCGATTCTGCGTCGATAAATGTGGTTAGACCCTTAGGGCTCGTTTAAGGAGACGCGGCGCGTCGGGCAGTGCGGTCCGTTATGCGGGCCGCCAGAAACACAAAGTAAACATACGGCAATGTTTGGAGCGTTCAAGAAGCGTTTTTGCAAGCGTTTGTTTGTGTTGTAGCTGCCCAGGCGACGAGCGGCGCCGCGTCGGACGCAGCGGGTAAACCAGCGAGTTTCGCAATGATGTCGTCCGTCCATGATTACAAACAATACATACGTTTACTTTTTGTAACTAGTCGAACAAGACTGGAAGGATGGCAATAAGCTGCGAGAGTTGCAGCGGGTGTCGCACTGAACGACGCCGTACACAAAGCTGCGTACCACGCGGCGGACGCAGCGCCGATCGACGCCCCGCGTTTTCTTAAAGGAGCTCCTGCATTTCTATATGTTTGAGTTTGCGCGTGACTCGACGCGGGCCGCTTCACGCGCCGCCTCACTATAAACGGTCAAATAGCTCGACGTGCAGCAGCAAGCCACGCCGCACGTGAAGCTCGACGCCTCGTGTCTCCTTACGAGCCCTAAAGATAGTAGGCAACTTCAAACAAACGAAAAAAAGGTTTTCTTATGTGCGAGCGCAGTGCCGTTTTAAAGTACCGTGGGCGCCAAATTACATACATTTCGTTTTAAGCTCCGCACAATGGGCGACATGTCGCCGGGACTCTGGAACAACACATTCTTGTACGACGACAACAGCTTCCTGTACGACGACATCTGGCGACATGTCGTCGCCGCGACTGACGCCCAGTGTGCACCTACTGTCACTCTCTGGTACTCGTGGTCCGAGCAATCGCCGCCGCGCCGCCACGCTAGCCGCTGAACTCCAGTTTGAGGCTTAAGGGTTTATCCGGGGTCAAAACAATTATTTGTGTGATCTGAAAACGTTTGTTTGGGAGTTTGAATATTTTCACTGTTCTAATTTATGTATTTATTTAGATATGTTTAGGTATCAGTTATTTACCGCCACTATACCGAGGACATTCCGGATGAGCGAGAGGTCAGGGCGGCTCTCGGGCAACTTAAAAACAACAAGTCCCCCGGGGGGGGCCGGAATTACAACTGAACTACTGAAGGCCGTGGGGGCTCCGGTCCTCAACGAGATGACGAGTTTGTTTAATTCCGTCCTCCAACAGGGACAGACACCTGAAGAGTGGAGCGGGAGTGCGGTGGCTCTGTTTATTATTTATTTATTAGTTTATGTACACACAAATTACAATAAATAAGAAAACATATCAAAGAAAACAGCATTGTACAAGGGCCTACTTATTTCTACAGAAATCTCTTCCAGTAGGCCCGTAATAGGAGATATAAAGAATAGAAAAAGATTATTAAGTGTGTGCAAGTTATGGACCACATTAAAAAATAATAGTAAGTATACATACTCAAATACATGTAAATTATTAAACTATACATACATAGGTACATACATACACTTACATACATTCATATTATAAATAAATAGGTATAATATTATACATATACATAAACAATACATACATACATACATACATAAGTATTCCATTTAGATATACATAAGTTCAAATAGTTACGGCAAAGAGGAGAGGTAATGTTCTTTCAGTTTTTTTTTAAAGAGTGATACAGTTCGGCAAGATTGTATCTTCGGCGGGAGAGCATTCCACAGCCTTACCGCATGAACAGTGAAAGAGTAAGAGTAGAATTCAGATTTATGGCGAGGAATAGTAAGAAGATATTTAAGGTGTGATCTACAAAGAGCGTCAGGCTCACGCATGTAAGAAAAACGCTCTCGCAGGTAGGAAGGGCAAAGGCGATTGTGAAGGATATTAAACAAAACACATAATATTCGAGTATTCCTACGAAGTCGGATTGGGAGCCACTTGAGTTTTTTGCGAAATTCTGAGACATGATCATACTTGCGTAGGTTGAAAATAAATCGAATACATAAATTTTGCAGTCGCTCAAGTTTATTTAAAAGCTCCTCAGTAGCATCCAAGTAGCAGGAGTCTGCGTAGTCAATAATTGGTTGTATTAGTGACTGAGCAAGAGAGATTTTGATGTCCACGGGCAAGAAAGGCTGCAGATATTTGAGGGTATGAAATGTGTAATACACCTTTTTGCTAACCTCCCCGACGTGTTCATCCCAGGTCAAATTGACATTCAAAATAATTCCAAGATTTTTGGCCGTCTCCGTATACGAGATAGGTACACCATCAAGTAAGAGAGACGGTAGTAAGGCCATATCCAGTCCTGATCGCATTTGCCTGCTACCAATAACCATCGCCTGAGACTTTTTAGGGTTAATTTGAAGTCCAAATGACCTAGCCCACTCACCAATAGCACTCAGGTCGCGATTCATACCCGCAATGGCGCTTCTATATTCGTTTAATGTAAAATGACGATAAAGCTGCAAATCGTCAGCGTAGAGATGGAAGTTGGAAGAAATAACTCGAACAGCGGAGTTGATGAAAATGGAAAAGAGTAATGGAGAAAGTACGCCACCTTGAGGAACGCCAGCAATGAGATTACGCCATTCCGAGACTGACTCGTTAAGGCGAACACACTGTGAGCGCCCCCGAAGATATGAGTCAAACCAGGCCACAGCTTCCGTAGAGAGATTAAGGGATTTGAGAATACCTAGAAGGACATCAAAATCCACGGAGTTGAATGCACTACTAAAATCTAGCAGTACTAATAGAGTGAGAGATTTATTCCCCATGGCCTGACGAACGTCATCGGTTACCTTCAGAAGTGCCGTTACTGTACTGTGGCCCGGCCGAAATCCGGACTGCAAGGGGTTAAGGAGATTATTCTGCAATAGGTAACTAGATAATTGTCGATGTACTAAATGTTCAAGGACTTTGGAGAGAAATGGAAGAATGGATATAGGGCGAAACTGGGACAGAAGTGTAGGACTTGTAGTCTTAGGTAATGGAATAATAAGTGCTTGTTTCCAAGCACTGGGAAAACTGCCAGAGTTCAAGGAGAAATTGAAAATATGAGTGAGGATGGGGATGACGGTAGGAAGTATGGGAGTAAACATTTTTGAACATAACTGATCGTTACCAACCGCAGAAGAAGTAATCGACAAGAGGGATCTTTTGACTTCATGTTCATCAACATTATTGAAAGTAAATGTGGGGCATTGTGGTAGAGGCAATAGAGAGAGATTAACTAGAGTGCTTGACTTAACAAGCGAGTCAAGAGATATGGGTGGAAGTGAAAAATGCTCGTTAAGTGCACTCAAGTCAATGTCATGACAATCAATTTCAGGGGACTTTCCAATGCCGTTAGATTTAAGAAATTTCCAGATCTTGGAGGAATCACGGGTGTCAAGAGATTGATGAAAGTGGCGACGTTTAGCATCTCGACACAGACGATTACAGCGATTGCGCCAGGATTTAAACCTAGTAAAGTTAGTGTCTGTTGGATTACGTCTATACATCCTGTTGGCCTTATCTCTTCTCGCCATGGCATCTTTGATATCCGTGGTAATCCAGGGTGCAGGTATCCGTTTCCATTTAACGCGGCGCTTAGGTGCATGCTGATCGTACAGCGTCGTTATGACATTGTTGAAGTTCTGAATTTTTTCGTCCAAGTTATTACGATCAACAACGCAGGACCAATCAATGGCTTCTGCATCTCGTCTCAAATCTTCAAGTGCGATACCCTTAAAGTTGCGAAAAACAGAAAACTGTGATTTAGACTTAGGGGGGCGCATAGACAGGGATAGATAGAGTAAGTCGTGATGTGAGAAGGAAGCAGTAAGTTGTCCATGTGTGGCAACAAGATCAAGGCAGGAGACAATAATTAAATCAAGGAGATGAGGCTTACGGTTCGGACAATGATGCGTAACAGATAGAGGTAGAAGGTAAAGATTAAATGAAGATACAAGGGATTGCAAAGAGTGACTACGGTTATCATCGTTAACCAGGCAAGTATTAAAATCCCCTAAAATGATTACCTGACTAAAAGAAGGACATAACTCGCTAAGCAAGGTGTCAAGAGAGTGAAAGTAGTTTACGTGCAGATCAGGACTGTAAAAAACTCCGAGCAGCACTTTTATATGCTGAACTGTAATCTCTAAAAAAATATATTCCGCCGAGTGGCTGTAAGTTGACTGAGAGGTACTTAATATTTTAAAAGGAATATCCTCACGTAAATATATACCTACTCCTCCACAGCGTTTGTCAGTCCTGTCATTGCGTATAAGCACAAATCCAGGAATTCCAAATAGCCTCGTAGAATGAGAAGGTTTTAGAAATGTCTCGGAGACCAGTACAGCGTCAGTTTGGTCACTGCTAAAGGATGCCAGAAGATCAGGATAATGGTATGGAATACTCTGAGCATTAATGTGAACTATGTTCAAATTTTTGGGATAGCTGGTAAAGATAGAGGAAAGCTGTTCATGCAAAGTATGGGCTGCAGAACCATCATCGCCATCACCAGCACTAACAAAGCTTATATCTGAAAGAGAGCAAGATTGGAAGCTGTCATCACTCGATACCGAACCATCATCCATTATTCAAAATAATAAATAAATATATTAATATATTACTTATAAAAATAACAATATAATAATAAATAAAATATAAAATACAAAGAACATGCAATAAAAACAAAAATACTACACAATATAGTAAAAAAGTAGACTATAGCCAAATACCAAGCCCACCCACTCGCACACATACCAATAGATTTAAACAAGAAATTCATATAAAAAACACAAAAAGAATATGCTGAAGGCACAGTGTCAAGATTGGAACATAACAAAAAATTAGACAAAAAAAAATCAAAACTAGTGTAAATTAAACAGATCAGTGAAATTAAACGCACTCAATACAGATCAGTGAAATTAAACGCATTCGACGATGCGTCGTTGCATACTTTTTTCCTTTACAATGACAGTGTCAGCATTATGATTAGCTGTCAGTGTCACTTGTCAAGCTAACTCAAGTAGTCAGTATGTGAAGTTTAGTAAACAACAAAAGTGAAAGCATTTATAAAAGTGAAAACTTAAACTAAACTAGTTAAAACCGGATAAAAAGTATAAATAACATGTACTGCATACAGGGTAACTCTAATAAAAGTTTAAAAGTCATACAGTCTCACTGTTGTGACGTCAAAAAGTGAAATAACACGGCCAAGTTTAATGAACACAACAAGCTTTAACACAACAGTGTAATCAGCCGTCCTCCTCTTTAACGACGACGGCTCCTCGTGGTTCTGGAATCCGAATTGGTGTTTGAAGTCGCATTCTGCCCCATCCTCGATGTGCTCGCGCTCACAGAAGCCACCGTAAGCTCTCCAGGACCGTCACTGATGGATGAACTGGGGTACTTTGTTACCAAAGCCGCCAAATCCGAAGCAGACTCCATCTTATGGCGCTTTTTATCCGGACTTATTACGTTTATAACCCCTCCAGCAGTCCAGACGTTTTTCATATGAAAATGCTTGCGTGCTGCAGTGAAGACCCTGTGCCTGCTTCTTGTAAGAAATTCGGAAAGGGTGTACCCGGTTCCCTTCAACGAAGTCTTGTGATCCCAGACTAAGTGGCGGTACTCCATGTCACGGAACCTGATGACGATGGGACGTGCTTTTTCCTGACTTGACCCAAGACGATGGCACTCTTCAACTATGTTAGTATCTACATTGGGCAACTTCATTTTGTCGGTTAATAAATTGTGACAAGTGTTAAGTAGATTTTCATTCGGCTTTTCAGGAAAACCGTGAAGCAACAGAACCTTCTTGCGCATTGACATCTCAATACGGTCCATGCCAAGTGACACAAGTTGGGCTTGAGTCTTCAGATGCCTTAATGACTCCATAACGAAAGATTTAAACTCCATGAAGTCCCGGGAGAGAGCAGCAATGTCCATATGGATTGGGCCCGTGGAGTCCAGTGCCTTCTGCAATCTATCCTCGTGATTACGAAGACCACTTGTGAACATATTTTCCAGCTTCTCAAGATTTTTCTCAAATCTGCTGTCCATTCTGTGTTGTGATGATAAATCTCTTGTTGTGATGAATGTAACAGGAAAATTTATTTTGTGGCGAGTAGAGGTGAGTTTGGCAACACAATTAAAGTTAAATTAAACTGTAATTAGTGCAATTATTATTACTTTTCTATTAAATACTAGGAGCTCACCAATTTTAATGTTTAGGCAACAACTACCCACACAAAAGTCTGTTCTTCAAGAAAGGTGATAAGACCTTGCTGAGGAATTACAGACCCATCTCACTCCTGAGCCATGTTTACAAGTTTTTCTCGAGAGTAGTCACAAAACGCCTCGCCAGGAGGTTCGACGAGTTTCAGCCAAAGGAGCAAGCCGGATTTCGAAAAAGCTTCAGCACCGTGGACCACATCCATACTGTACGACAGATTTTACCGAAAACAAACGAGTACAATCAGCCGCTGTGTATGGCTTTTGTGGACTACGAGAAGGCCTTCGACTCTGTCGAAACTTGGGCAGTCCTGGACGCTCTGCAGTGATGTCGTGTCGATTGGCGATATATCGAGGTGTTGAGATGTCTCTACGACAACACTACCAAGACCATCCAGCTGGTGAACCAAAAAACCAGTCCCATTGAACTGCGTAGAGGTGTAAGACAGGGTGATGTGATATCCCCGAAACTCTCCACCAATGCGCTTGAGGACATCTTTAAGACACTGGACTGGGAAGGGTGGGGCGTGAACATCAACCGCGCGCAAATCTCGCACCTTCGGTTTGCCGATGACATCGTAACTGTGGCGGAGACGCTGGAACAGCTAAACGGAAGGTTGCATAGCCTGAACGGAGCGTCTCGACGTGTTGGTCTCGGCGTGAACTTGGAAAAAACCAAAGATCATGTTTTATGACCACGTAACGCCGGGGCCAATATACGTCGAGGGATCGAGGCTAGAGGTTGTCCAGGAGTATACTTACCTTGGGCAGGTTATTACACTGGGGAAAGGGAACCTGGACAAGGAAATCGTCAGAAGGATACGATTGGGCTGGGCAGCATTTCGCAAACTGCTTCGAGTTTTCAATTCGCCTTTACCGCAATGCCTGAAGACCAAAGTCTACAGCCAGTGCGTTCTAGCCGGTATGACATACGGTGACGAGACGTGGACACTTACAGTGAGGTTGGTTAATGCTCTAAAGGTTGCGCAGCGGGCTATGGAAAGGGCTATGCTTGGGGTGTCTCTGAGGGATAGACTCCGAAATGAGACTATCCGGCAAAGAACTAAAGTGGTCGACATAGCGCGCAGAATCAGCACACTGAAGTGGCAGTGGGTCGGCCATATCTGCAGAAGAACCGACGCCGACGGCCGATGGAGGGTTCGATTCCTGGGTCAGTCCAAATATTTGTGTGTTTATCCGTCGTCTAGCTAGACCCCATAGCACAAGCTTATATTAGCTTAATTTGGGCTAGATGATGTTGTGTGAGAATGTCCAAAAATATTTATTATTATTTATTATTACTGACTTATATAAACGCGAAAGTTTGTATGACTGTTTGTATGATTGACTCAGTGAGTTTTAATGTAACTTTACAGTACCACTCAATACCTACTTACTCCGACCCTAGAATCAGAGGCGAGGACTTTGAATTGAGTACAACCGGGAATAGCTTGATGATGATGATACATTTGAACACAAGGTCCCTTCGTGAGCAACCCCTATCGTTCTGTAGTTACTATAACAATGTCATCTCCTGAACTTCCTTTAGTTTGCCGTATGTCATTACTTCCCAGAATAAGATCCTTAATAGCAACACTATCATATGGTGTAATAATATAGGGGTTTTTTTCATAATCAATGGGTTCGATTCCCAGCGAGGATTATTGGTTTTTCAAAAATCTTGTTTTCGTTTTCAGTTTAATCAAAATCGGGCTCGTGACTCCTTTGAGCATTTTTAGCTATTTCTTAGTTTCGGGTTTGGCCATCCAATCCCTTTTGAAAAATTCAGCCTGTATATAATCACGCTACATATCCTAGGGGCTAAGCAGAGAGCAATCAAGTTGGCATTATAACATAATATTCACGCGTACGAATACAAAGTCGCGGGCAACGCTAGTATTTAATATGGCCGGACATGAATGGGTGACCATCACATGACCACTTTGTGACATTTATTTTGTGAGCGTTGCAACAGCGGGCAGTTGTGGAATGATCTCCCGGCTTCGGTTTTCCCAAACGCCTACAGTATGGTTCTTCAAAAGGGGACTTCGAAGGTTTTTAAAGAGTCGGCAGCGCGATTGTGGCGCCTCTGGTGTTGCAAACGTCCATAGGCTGCAGTGACCACCGGTACATCTGGTGGGGCCGTATGCTTGTCTGCCACTCTAGTGGTATAAAAAAAAATATGCATCTGCCTACCCCTTCGGGGATAAAAGAAAGAATATATCTATGTGTTATAAACCAGCCAAGTGCGAGTCAAACTAGCTCACGAAAGAATCCGTACCAAAAAATGCCAAAAATTACGTTTTTTGTATGGGAGCAATACATGGTTTTCTTTAGCGACATCAAAAACCTGTAAAAATTTCAACTATCTAGCTATCACGGTTCCTGAGATACAGTCTGATGATAGACAAATAGAAATACAGCAAAGTCTTAATAATAGGGTTCCGTTTTTACCCTTTAGATTCAGAACCCTAAAAATTATGAGACCCTGTCCACTAGGTTATCAATTTAATTAGTACGGCTCACATTGTCTGCTGGCTATAATGAATACTTTTTGATGTAGGTATGAATAAAACAACTATATAACTCTACATATTGGAACATACACCCTGCCTACCTCTTCACGTTACAGTGGATTGAATAAATAATGTTGCTTACCTACTGTGATGCCAGTCGCAAATAAAATTTGCATAATATAGATATGACTTCGATCCATTTTGAGCTATCTGAAAAAAAAAATTGAACCTGGAATATCTTTAAATTATTTCTATAATATAAATATGCTTTAAAAACAAAAGTTTCAATTTTTTATAAAACTTATAGTCTCGACACTACTAAATTGTAGTTGGGGAATCCCCGCAATCCGATACAGATACAGCTCATTACAGCTGTCTTTTTTTTTCAGTTTTAATTTTTACCATTCTATTAAGAATTGCTCTGGAGAAATATTGAGTTTTGTGGAAGTATCTGATATTATAAGTATTATTTGTGGAAACAGTGTACCTGGAGCAGGTTATAAGTGTACTAGGAGTGTAAAAACAATTATTTACTTCAGTAATAATATAATGTGTGATCGAGTGTTTGCTTAATAATAAAAAGTTTAAAACCAAACAATGTGGAATTCCTAAATTGTTACTTTACTAAACAGGTGAGACTAGTGCAAAGTTATTGTAGTTATCAATAAGGTACACATATTCAATTCATTGAATGACATTTTTGATGGAGAAGGGCCCAAATGATTGGATTCGAATAAAATACAAGTAGGTAATAAAAAAGTCATTTAGATGAAATGGGCGGCAGAACCTACACTCATTTAATTGAAATAATGAGCCACCATAATTACCCAGTATATTGTATCATCTATGACCAAAATCCTGTAATAATAAATATTACATTATATTTATTTAGGTTAGATGGAACTTTGTTACAAATAAACAACATATAATTTATGTTTTAAACTACTATACTATTTCCATTTCTTTATTTTCTCGATGACAGTTCTAAGTTGATATAACATGTCCCTTTTTTTAAACAGTTCAGCGTAGAAATCTGGCATCTCAACCATTGTCATTATTTCTTGTTTTAAACTGGAAGGTAGGAATACTGAGAATGTGTAGGAGAATCAATTTAAAACAATTGAGGTAAAATCTTTACCACACAGGCTGAACCAGCACCATTTGTGTCCTGTGTGTTAAAATGTCTAGAAACAAAAGGTATGTGTATCTTGTTAATAAGCATAAATAAAAAAAATCAATATGGTTTCCATACATAGTATGCAAAAATGTTTATAAATTCTTACTAAAATTATAAATGTGAATGTTTGTGAGTGTGGATGTTTGTTAATCTTTCACGCTCAAACCGCTGAACGGATCGGGCTGAAATTTGGTACAGAGATACATTATAGTCTGGAACTTTTTATCCTGGAAATAAGTTCCCATTCAAATTTTACACGGGCGAAGCTACGGGCATCAGCTAGTAAGTGAATAATTTTAACTAACACTGGTAAATTGTGTTTAACTAGGCAGCTGTGTGGACTTGTTGGCCCCTTCTAGTAATCATTTCATAAATTATTCACACTGTATGCTGATTTTTATCCTATAACCTATTAATTATATTTCAATCAAACTGTAAAGGCTGAATGTTTCTGGCTGAAATTTGATACAGCGATAGACTAGTCTGGAATTACATGGAGGCTGGTTTTTATTCCCCAAATAAGGTCCCAACAAGATCAGAACTCGGTGGTGTGGGTGATACCGCGGGCATTACTGTAGGTGCCAGGGCGATACTGCGCACCACTCAGACTGAAAGAACCTTTAGTAATATTTGGTATTCTTTTATTTTGAGCTGGACACAAAATATAGCCGGCGCTAGAGCGCATTTATGTTTAGCTATGTAATTAAAATCTTAGTGCGGTTTTACTAAATAATTTTTAACAAATAAAAGCTAAACGTTCTGGTACGGCCCCTTAAACAGAGAGCCAGAGATGAAATTAAAACTCCAAAGTGCAATTATAGCACTTTGGAGTTTTAATTTCATCTCTGGCTAAATTGCAATGGAGAATTATTTTTTTCAATTGAGGTTCTCCACTTCTTGGTGCAAAACCACAGGAAATAGGTAAGGAGTCGATAGTTCTTACTTGCGATAGTAAATCTTTTCAAGTTCCTTGGCTCTGTGTTAAAATCGTAGTGATAGGGTTTCTTCGTAACGAGAGTCGTGACTCATAGCTCCAACTTATCTAACAATAGTGCTATTATTTGGTCACCGAGGCCCGAGCACTAACAATAAAATTAAATTTGTTTACACAAAAATTTTTGAGAGAACCTTGAAATTTTTGAGTTTGACTGTTTTTATGCGGTTCTTTGTAAAACAGGCGAAGGTATTTAAACCAAACTGCCAATCCTAAATCTGAATTAAACTCTTTGATCTGAAGTCTGCACAGATTTAGATTTTTTTTCACATTCTATTTGCGAACGTTGTGCTTCGAATTCTTAATTAAACATATAGGTTCGACAACGTGCACAAGTGTTGGAAAGTGCATTATGAAAACTCACTCACTTGTACGATTCCACAACTTTTATTATAATTTTAATAATACCTAACCGGTTTCGCTATTATAGCATTCTCAAAGGTGTTTACACTAACTTTTGACATAATGTAACGTTGTGAAACAACGGGTGCAAATAGGGGTTTAACATTAGGGGTTTAAAATGAAAACTTAGATCAATAAATGAAAGCGCCATCTACCGAGTAAGGGTCGCAACGACGGAAGCCATAGTCATATAGGCGGTCTTGACGATTAAGTAGTTTCGAGTGGTGCCACTAGAGGCGCTATTTCATTAATATATAAAGCGTTGCGTCAAAGGCAGGAGCACCGCCAGATTAATATTTAAAATAGCTCACGGACGTATAAGTGTCATTGGAAATTGTGAGAAATACAAAAGTTTGAAAATCATCGTTTATATCATCGTAAATATCATCGTAAATATTTGTCAAGTATAAGGAGCAAATAGCTCTAGACAGAAGACCCCATCATTGGGTGAGTTAAATTAATTATTATAAATCTAGATTTTTTAAACAGTGAAAATTAACGGCTGTTGGTCAACCCTGTTATGGGAGGGTAGATTACAGGGGTGTGAAAAAAAGGTCTTTGTAAACTTAATATATAGACAAACATTGTAAGGCCACCGACTCCTAAATGGTTTAACCGGGGTCGGCTGTCTTAGCAATGGGCGGGAAAAAAGGGTTCCAGCTAACCCGTCTTCTGGAACATTCCAGGGTCCACCCTACGGGCGACAAGTGTTCGTCCACCCTACGGGTTCAAGAGATCCACCTTACGGGTTGTGAAAGTACACCCTTCGGGTTCTACGAGAGAAGCAATCCACCCTGCGGGTTGAGAACACCGTGCCAGCCAAAGTTGTGGACGGCACGGCTACGTCACGGACTGCCTCAGACTTCAGAACCACCAAGATAAGTCGAACCCTGCGAAGGCCTTCGGAAACCGTAATTGCTGCCCGAAATTACCACGACCCCGAGTTCTTTCCTTATATTTAAATAAATTATTACTTTCAAATTCTAAACGTCACCTCTTCTCATTTCTCTCTTCTTCCTGAAAGCCATCAGCTTTTCAGTGGCGCCCATATCGTGGTTTCGGGTAGCGAGAAAGCGATTTCCGACGGGAGTCGGGAAGTCATAATTATAAGATTATTCAATTTGTGTAAAATAGCCTTAAGAGTGCCCGTTAGCGGGGTAGTTTCCCTCAAAATTAACATAACTACCCAGGAATTTGGCTCTCCTGACCTCTGCTGCCAACTTGTTCTTTCCGGCTTATTTTGTGTGTTTTTTTAGTGATTTTAGACAGATTTCGGCATAAACAAGAACAAGGCAAAATTTGAATTTTTTTCTCAACGTAAATTGTAATTTTTCAAAATTTTAACGGTCCCCAATTTATTTTTCACACCCTCAAATAGTTATTTTATGGTGGAAAATTTTTAATTAAATTTAAAGTAAAAGTTTTTTTTTTTCAATTTTAAATCGTACTTTGTTAAAGTCTGAAGTAAAACTTCTAATTTGAAACGCTTACATTAATTTTCGTAAGTGAATTGTATTGCCTATATTAATCGTAAAAAGTAGTCACAGTAAATCACCACCACAAATTTTATTTTTTACGGCGTCAAACCGCCTCAATTTGTGTATTATTTTGTTGTATTTCCTATATGTGAATTTACAGCGAGACCAACAGCCGATAATCACACTTCTGGGTAACAATCCCTATTGAAATTTCACTCTGAGTAAACGGTAGAACAAAGATTTTACGAATTTCACTTCACGTAAATTTTAAAAGATTCATAATTGTTTCACTTGTCGAATTACGTCGAATTCTGTTACACTGAAATACAACTGTAAAAAAAAAACATTCCAAACGTAGATCACGCAGTGAATACATTCTTGCCAAGAAACAATTGTAAACTATTAACTTTGATTCGTGTTCTGAATAAACAACGGCAGATGTTGCTTTCACAACGTTTACGAGTAAGTTGAATTACTAGCTCGATAGTAGAAGAAATTTTTTTTTTCCATATAAACTGTGGGTGGAAGTGAATATAATACACTCCGGGGCTTAACTTTAGATTAGTTGCCATCGAGTTTGAGGTTCATATTTTTTATACACAAAGCTAATATTATTAGAAGCCTACACGCGAAGTTTTAACTTGCGGAGATTAATGGTTAACGAGAAAAAAAATAATGAAAATCGTAAAAAAACACCAATAATTTGTCACTTTTCACCACAGAACACAAACACTTCCAATGTTTTTGACATTCGGCTCGTCCAATACGTTTTGTTTTACGTAACATTAACGCACAACAATGTTTTACTTCATTTAAAAATTTAATTAATAATTATATTTAGTTATTAAGTTAAATTTTATGCATATTTTATTATATTACGTATATTTATATAAATGAACGCTATTAAATATTATAATAATTTAATGACGGTTGCCGATATGTGAAACTAAACGTAAAACGTCGTACGCATTCTATGGGTTGGTCAAGGTCAACACTTTCAAATGACACCCTATTTGTGAATTTGTGTCTTGTATAGGAGACGCGTAGTTTTTTTTTTCAACCCCAGGTCGGCATTTGAATTACGCATCCCTAATTCAACCATAATTAGTACTTAATGGTTAACACCCCGACTCGGATAGGTTAGGTTAGAAGGCTAAGGCGGGAGCGAAGCGGAGCGGAGCTCCCGCCTTAGCCTTCGTGGTTATTTTTTTTTTGGCTTGTCGACGAGTTCTTATTTGGAGAACGATTACTTATGTTGTCGATTTTATTGAACATAACCTCAAAAAATAAAAATCTAAATTCAAGGTAACTATTGATTTCCTAACTTTGGGGAGGGGTCAGGGGGATTCCCCCCTCCCCCTCCATTTTCCATCTTCCAATTTCGACCTTGAAATCGATTTCAAAACAAGAAAATGCGAAAGTTAGGTTAGAATTTTAAAAAAATCATAACTCAAAAAGGGGGGGCGTCCGCAACTTTTCCGTCAGGGGGGGGGTTCCCCACCCCCCCCTCCCCCCTCCCCCCCACTCCCACCCCTTAAATCGTTGGATAGTAATCCGAAGTCCTACCCACTCCGGACACCAACAGTCTCATACAAAACATTTCCAGAAGCGTCCAAGTACGAATCGGTTTTTCAAACAATTCGAAATATTCAAGGGTTCCGTAGTGGTAAGGAACAATTTACATAAAAAGTTAGTTACTACGATACAGTTTATTTCCAGAACCATCCAAGTGCGAATCGTGTTGACACAGTTCGAAATATTTAAGGGTTCCGTAGTAGTAAGCAACTATCTAAAAAAAAAAATAGTTGGTACGAGTTAATATACAATTAACTCTTAGCACGTTCGTGGGAATAGTTACATTTCAATAAAAATAATAGTAGCGTCGAAAATTGCATTATTCGAGTAAAACTGTAAAACATTTAGTTAATTTCATCAACCCATCATCACACACTTCACTTTCACCACTCACTGCTTCGGATTAGATTACATTTAAACACAGACAGACAGACAGACAATTAATTTCTAGAAGGGTCCAATCTATTAATTGAGTGAAGGAACCCTAAAAGGTAATATTTCCAAACTTAAGTATTTCCTAAAGCAAATACTAAGTTTTATAAAGGTTCAATTTATAATTCGGTTCAACGAACCCTAAAAAGTAGAATTTATTTTCCGTTATTCGGCGGGTGGATCGAAAAATATTCACATTCCTTAACATTCAAGAAAGTAAACAGACAACGATAAGGGCCGTCGTTCACTACAACAGAATTCGTTGGCGAATATAGCGAACATTCGTTGTTTACATGAAATTAACTTTTCATATAAAATAAGTAGCAGATAAATACACTATACATTGGTAAATAATCATCATCACTAAAGATTCCCGGCAATAGTAATTGAAATAGTCAGGACAATGGCATTCAAATCAAATTTCACATCACTTCCAAAGGCGGAACTTGCATATGAAGTTAAGATCCGGGGAGAGGAACCTGGTTCAACGGTGGCAGCCCTCAGGCAACAAATTAAAAAACTAAAAATAACCACGGACGAAGAGGACTTACAGGTCTCCCCTTTGGATTTGGAGGAAGACTTAGTAGGGTTGTACTCCTCGCTGGCCGTGTTGGAGAAGAACGTGGCGTCCCTTCAGGACAAGTACAAACTGTCATTACTGGCTAGCTCCAAAGCTTTATGTGCTCACATGGAGTCTAGGTTTGCTAGAATCATTCCCCCAGAGGAGTCAGATCTAAAAGAAAGATACGACGACTTTCATCTCACTTTCAAAACTACATACAAGAGATTGAAAGCCATATCCGAAAGTTATTCGCATGCATCAAACACCAGCGAATTTGATGATGCGGACGAGAGCATTGCTGCCCCTACCAATGAAGCGCAGGAGGCAGACACCCTCGCGGACATTAAAGAGAAAGCAAATAGCAACAACCGGAAAGAGTCACTTTCCAAGTTTTCCCGTAAAATATGAGCGATGCTCTCTTACGGAACTTTCCAAATTTAGATACGACGGTAATTCGCAGGTACACTCATTCATTGAACGGGTGGAAGACTTTAAACAAGCCCGAGAAATCGACGACAAGAGATTGTTAACAGCAGCCTCTGAATTATTCACCGGCAACGCTAGGCATTGGTACCGCAGTACAGTACATTCGGTATCGTCCATTGCATCGGTGAGACGAATAACATAAACATTCCTCAACTATGCGTGTACGAATGCAGATAACGGTAAAGGCCGTAACACACTGCGCGAAGATGCGTATGCGAATAGTTTATGGAGTACATCAGTACAGTTACACAATAGTGTTTTTGATAATTATTTTTTGGGAAAATATAAGGGTGTTAGCACACCGTCATATAATTTTAGTACTTAGGTGGCACATATAGGTACCACAATTCATGTCATGTTACACGCATACATGTTATCATACGGAAGTTTCACAATTTCACTCACATACTAATTAGGTAGTATATACTCATCAAACATTCATCATAATCATCTTAACACACCAGTCCTAACACTTAACAAGCAGTTTTTTTTGGTTGTTTGTTTACATAGTGACACTTGAACTTCATGTTGTGTGACTCCCAAAGGCGGAAGTAGGAGTCAAACTGGTTACAGGCGAGTCACTTTCGTAGATTAGAGAAAGTGACTCAAAGGTCCTAGGTTTTGGTTCCCGACCAAAGCTGACGGGTTATTATATAGCATGGAAGGTAGTGTGACACTGGCCTTAGATGCAAAGATAAATAACACGTTTACATCAACACGATTACGTCAGCAGCTTACGCGCAAACAAAACAAAACTTGCACAGGGGAGATTTCATACGTACATACATGCATATTATTTATTTAAGCACGCACATACATTTTACACTGCCATGGTGGCATACAAGGGTACCATATTTTTTTTGGAGATTTGGCATAATGGCCAGAGAACGTTTATCTTCGTTATTTATTAGGGTTGACATAATAGTCATAGTCAACATTCTTCTACTAAAGTTGCGAATAAGCACTTAGCTTTGTTATTGCTACTAAGATTGCGAATAAGCACTCGTTTTTTTATTTTATTTTGTTAAAGGGCTAAAATAGCCTAGTAATTAGTTAGGGACACTACACACTACACACTACACACGACTTTCAAATAAGTACACATAACAACGTGACAAACACATGCCGTGTTCGTCATGGGAACATAGGGGTTAATTAGCATCACGGAGGATTCTGCGAGTAAATTATTTCTATCACTTTTCTGTTTCTTGGTTTAGTTGGGAGGTTCTGTTAGTTGGAAGCATGGGTCTATCCCTAACAGAGTTCGTCGGTTACTGTTAGTTGGCAGCATGGTCGTGCCCTAACAGATTAATGGTGTAGGTTTATCACTGTTTCGAGGAAGCATGAGTCTTACCCGCACAGATTTATGGTGTAGGTTTAGTACTGTTACGAGGAAGCATGAGGCTTACCCGAACAGAATTATGGTGGACTGTTATTTGGCAGCATTTGTCTTGCCCTAACAGTAGTAGGTGAGATCACCGTTATCTTTATTTTCGTCTTATGGCTACTCCTACCACTCGGAAGCTAGAGGCTTGCCCTGGGGGATAGTCCATCCTATGAGTCGGAAGTGTTACACGAGCCCTAGTAGGATGTTCTTCTCTGGGACGGTTGTATAAATCCCAGCCTTCAGCAAAAAGCCTTATTATACACACCCCACTTTCAGGCGGTGCGTATTACCTGAACCTTCAGCCCAAAGCCTCAAATACGTCTTTTCTCTTTCTGTCCTATAAAATCCTTCAGAATCACCCAAATACATCCTGCGAGTTGGTTTCATTAAGGTTAAGGCCGACTCTTCGCTATACCCAGCATCACCTCATTCACACAGCACACTAACATACACACACACATAGACGAGCAGTAGGTATTAAGTTAGTTAGTAGAAGGTATAGACGAGTAGTAGGTATTATGTTAGGGGCGTTCGAGGACGAACGCAGCGTTTAACGCGTTAGGGTACGTCAAACGCTCACCGGGGAGGGGGAGTATGTAACGTTGTGAAACAACGGGTGCAAATAGGGGTTTAACATTAGGGGTTTAAAATGAAAACTTAGATCAATAAATGAAAGCGCCATCTACCGAGTAAGGGTCGCAACGACGGAAGCCATAGTCATATAGGCGGTCTTGACGATTAAGTAGTTTCGAGTGGTGCCACTAGAGGCGCTATTTCATTAATATATAAAGCGTTGCGTCAAAGGCAGGAGCACCGCCAGATTAATATTTAAAATAGCTCACGGACGTATAAGTGTCATTGGAAATTGTGAGAAATACAAAAGTTTGAAAATCATCGTTTATATCATCGTAAATATCATCGTAAATATTTGTCAAGTATAAGGAGCAAATAGCTCTAGACAGAAGACCCCATCATTGGGTGAGTTAAATTAATTATTATAAATCTAGATTTTTTAAACAGTGAAAATTAACGGCTGTTGGTCAACCCTGTTATGGGAGGGTAGATTACAGGGGTGTGAAAAAAAGGTCTTTGTAAACTTAATATATAGACAAACATTGTAAGGCCACCGACTCCTAAATGGTTTAACCGGGGTCGGCTGTCTTAGCAATGGGCGGGAAAAAAGGGTTCCAGCTAACCCGTCTTCTGGAACATTCCAGGGTCCACCCTACGGGCGACAAGTGTTCGTCCACCCTACGGGTTCAAGAGATCCACCTTACGGGTTGTGAAAGTACACCCTTCGGGTTCTACGAGAGAAGCAATCCACCCTGCGGGTTGAGAACACCGTGCCAGCCAAAGTTGTGGACGGCACGGCTACGTCACGGACTGCCTCAGACTTCAGAACCACCAAGATAAGTCGAACCCTGCGAAGGCCTTCGGAAACCGTAATTGCTGCCCGAAATTACCACGACCCCGAGTTCTTTCCTTATATTTAAATAAATTATTACTTTCAAATTCTAAACGTCACCTCTTCTCATTTCTCTCTTCTTCCTGAAAGCCATCAGCTTTTCAATAAGTAATGATACTTTGTAACCATTTGTGCATGTGGGTATACAAAAATAAACATGGTTGTCACTATGAAGAATTTTCCCCCAAATATGGGGAAAAACTTTAGACATTTAAATACAAATCTAAATTAGCGAATAAATAAAATTAAATGTTCAATAAAATTTTAATTACAATAAAATGTCAGATTTACTGAATTAAATTCTTAAATAAAGTATAAATAAATAAATAAAGTAGAAGTAAATACTAATGAAGTGTCAATTGTATATTAAATCAGATAAATAAAAATAAAAATAAAATAAAATTCCAAAAATGTCAAATGAAAATGTTAATAAAAAATTAAATTATGAAAATTAAAACATTAAGCCGAAATATTAATATACAATTTTCACTCGATCATGTGGATGATATTACCTACGGAAAATATTTTAATAAAGGTGAATTACTTATGTCCAACTGTTGATTTAGCAAAGTGTCCCGGTTACCCTTTAATAATTTGTTTATTTCTAAGGCCTCAAGGGCATTCAATTTTCGACCTTTATCACAAATATCTTCTCAGTCGGTCACTCTTGTCAGAGTGGTCGTGGCTACTGATGATCAGGATTGCGATTCGCCGTCGCCATCCTCTTTCGGGGCTGTTGCACGTCTTACAATGTCCCTCCACTTTTTGCGATGTTCGGCACTGCGAGAGCATTGTACTGCGGTCGACTGAGTAGCAGTTCTGACAAGATCCATCCAGCGGGTTGGGGACTTACCCCGTGACCTTGTGCCCTCCACACGGCCCTGTATCACTAGTCTCTCCATTGAGTCCTCGTTTCTAGAGATGTGCCCAAAGAACTTCAGTATATCTATTCAGTATAGTAGTCTATCACAAATATGCAAGGCCCTAAAATCTGATTTTGGGTCAAAGGAGTGGTTTTCCGTCAGCAGGTGTTCTGCAAAATTAGACTCAGTCTTTTTTAGTCGCCAGCCACTGGCATGTTCCGTGACCCTAGTCTGGAAAGACCTACCTGTCTGTCCTATATATTGTTTATTGCACTCTGCACACGTCAATGCATACACTTCATTAGTATTTACTTCATGACGACATTTCATTATTTATACTTTATTTAAGAATTTAATTCAGTAAATCTGACATTTTATTGTAATTAAAATTTTATTGAACATTTAATTTTATTTATTCGCTAATTTAGATTTGTAAAAAAAAAAATGGTTAAAAAGTATCATTACTTATGTCAAAAGTTAGTGTAAACACCTTTGAGAATGCTATAATAGCGAAACCGGTTAGGTATTATTAAAATTATAATAAAAGTTGTGGAATAGTACAAGTGAGTGAGTTTTCATAATGTATAACAATTTCCATCAAGTGCCAACAATCAAAAGTATAAAGGATATGTTGGAAAGTGATATAGCGCAGTGATACGCGACTTTTAGGTTTATCGACAAATTCCACAGCAAGCTCTAGTAAAGTACCACCGCTTTACTAGAGTAGTAAGAAGTTCAACCCATAGATTTAGGATTTTTCGCTACACCCAACCCAAGAAACTTATTTAGAAGTATAAGTTCCTTGGTCCAACCTTGGACCTACTTGAATACCATTGAATACGCTGTTGATAATATATGGAATCTAGATTTGGCATATGGTCTAAGTAACCAAAGCCAGTATAAATTAATTGAAAAAAAAGTCATGTCAAGTGTAGTGTCAATGGTGTCAATGTCAATGGTCAAAAGTCAAAACAAACGTTTCATTTTCATATTTTTCATTAATTTCATTTCATCTCAGTTGAAACAAATGTATGTACTCTGTGATTTTCATTGGTTTGGTTTCTTTTACTTACTTTCGTGAGAATAAAGAAAATAATTCTCATTACGCTTGTTAATCATTCTTACTCTTGTTTTGTGTACTTTCGTTAGGCCGTAGCCGTAGAGGCGGAGACCCAGTGGTATAAGAACTGCGACAACTACAAGTTAGAATAGAAATTGAATTCCTACATGCAATAAATGAATTACAAAACAAGTAAACTACAGAAATCTTCTTGTACCTTATGATTGGACGCCTAAATCGCTCAAAATGGCAGTATGTAGATTTTTCCAACAAGGTTATTGCCGATTTGGCCAGAATTGTAGATATGATCATATTTTTGGATCCAAATACACATATCATGGTAAGTTGGCGTACAGTAAATTATTTATCAACTACAAAAAGGTATACAGTGTGGGGTGACCTCAGGAATTAATACAATTGGTAGCTTTAATCAGAAATTGTATGTTAACAGTTTAAAAGTTTGAATCTTTCTATCAGGAGCGAAGGCTCCATACAAGCCGATTCCCGCTGGCTTCCCTTTTCAGAACTGACAGCAACGTATATCAATTTTAAATTATACTCCTAAATTAATCTCAAATATTAATCTTACTTAGATTATAAATGCACTCAAATATACGAAGTTTCATTAAATATACCAAAAACAATAAAAATATATCAGACACCTACTTCAAATTAATCGATATTCGTATACCACACTGTTTGATCGAACAAGAGCGCGAAAATAATCCGGCTTAAGACTCATACTACCGCAGTACATGACTCGCGTTGTTCCATAAATTAACGCACCACACTCTCCTTAGCGAAAAGGGTGGCGCTAGGAGCGTGCGTAAAAGCCGGAACGACATAGCTTATTTCTCTCCTCATGTGCTCTGCAGGCACTGCAACCACAGAGTACATTTGTATACTATGAGATAGAGGCGTCACGCCGGCTGCTTGTTTGTTTATTGTATCTAATAAATAATATTTATAATTATATGAAACTAGAATTTAAAATTATATTAAAGTATAAGTTACACGCAATAAAAATTGCTTACGGAGTCGTGTAGTGTGGTGATGTGGAAGTAGGAGAGGATAAGTATCTTCTTTTGTTACTTGAAAACATTAGAGATGCCTATTCATTGCATTGATAATGTTGAGGCATTTTAATTACCATGGCTAAATCTAGATGGCGCCAGCCAAAATTATAGAAGTCGGTGTTGAGAGTCTCCACAACCTTATGACTACTCAAGAATTATTTTTAACATAGATTAAGTAGGTACAATTCATTAGAACTGTGTTTTTATGAACCTTATTTCCTCCCTCGATAGATCGGCAGGGAAAATTGCGAGTAAATAAGAAACTTTAAAATTAAAAAACTATTTTTTGACCTTTTTAGGGTTCCATATCCGTTCGTACCCATGGTTTTTTTTTTATATCACTAAGGTGGCAGACAAGCATACGGCCCACCAGGAGGACTGGTGGTCACCGCAGCCTATGACCGTTTGCAACACCAGAGGCGCCACACTCGCGCTGCCGACCCTGTAAAAACCTTCTTAGACCCCTTTTGAAGAACCCCATACTGTAGGCGTTTGGGAAAACCGAGGCAGGAAGATCATTCCACAACCTAAGCGTGCGCGGAAGAAATCCCCTATCGGATCTAACCGTGCTCGAACGCTCCGGACGTAGGGTGTGAGGATGAAATCCCAGTCTATGGCGAGCGGTGCGATGATAGAACGTAGCCGTGTGCATCATGTCAAACAATTCCTCAGAGCAGATACCATTGTACAGGCGGTAGAACACGCATAAGGAGGCAAAGTCTCTCCTGTCGCAAAGAGGTTCAACACCACCTGTCAGTAAAGGATCGTTGACAACTCTCACAGCTCGCCTCTGCACCGAGTCAAATAGACGAAGCTGATATTCAGGTGCCCCCGCCCAGAGGTGACAGCAGTACTCCATGTGTGGCCGCACTTGCGACTTATAGAGAAGCAGTGTTTGCGCCGCAGTAAAGTACCGCCGCGCCCTGTTGAGCACACCGAGCTTCTTGGACGCTAGCTTGGCCTTGTCCTCCAAATGACTGCGGAACTGAACGTCACTGGAGATGTCAACACCAAGAATCCCTATACTTTTAGAGATGGAAAGAGATGTGCCCTGGAATTGTGGCGCTACAGTAATTGGGGCTTTCTTAGCGGTGAAGAAACACGCCTGTGTCTTGGAGGGGTTGAACTGGACAAGATTTTGTCTACCCCAATCGGACACTCTAGTAAGAGTAGCCTCGATTTCAGACACAAGCTGTTCACGACTTTCTTCCACTGCGTCTCGAGAGATACCGGGGCGGCCTGTGTAACAAGTGTCCCCCGTACTGTCGTCTGCATAACAATGAATGCCGTCAATAGACAACATGTCATTGATATGCAGCAGAAACAGAGTAGGGGACAACACTGAGCCTTGCGGTACTCCAGCGTTAATGGCCATGCAGTCAGAACAGCTGCCGTCGACAACAGCCCTGATGCTTCTACCGGCCAAAAAGCTGGACACCCATCCGCATAATCTTTCGGTTAGTCCGTAGGAGGGCAATTTATTAAGAAGACCACGGTGCCAGACCCGGTCAAAGGCTTTAGAAATGTCGAGGCTCACTGCTAGAGCCTCGCCCTTACTCTCGATAGCCGTCGCCCATCGGTGTGTGAGGCACACGAGAAGATCGCCCGTCGAGCGACCGTGACGGAAACCGTACTGCCGGTCACTGAGCAGGTCGTTTTCCTCAAGGTACCTCAGGAGCTGTGTATTAATTACACGCTCCATCACCTTAGACAATAGGGAAGTGACGGCTATAGGCCTGTAATTGACCGGGTCGGTCCTATCACCCTTCTTGGGCACAGGATGCACATACGCGATCTTCCACGACGCCGGGACTTGTCACATAGAATATGAAAGCGTGAAAAGACGTGTAAGTACCGGACACAACTCTGGACCACACTGCTGAAGTACCACCGCGGGTATACCGTCCGGCCCACTCGACTTATGAACGTCCAGAGAACGAAGCTCCCGTCGGACGTCCCGCTGCGTGAATTTAACTTCCGGCATGGAAGTTCCACACCATGGAACGTCCGGCGGCACAGCACCCCCGTCGCTCATGGTCGAGTTAGCGGCAAAGAGAAAACCCAAAAGGTCGGCCTTCTCCCCGGCACTCTGGGCCAGACTACCGTCGGGTTTAAGCAAAGGTGGTAAACCTGACTGACAGAAGTTTCCCTCGGCAGCTTTGGCAAGCGACCAGAATTCACGACTCCCTGAAGGGTACCCTGCTAGCCGCTCACCAATTCTGCCGACGAAATCGAATTTAGCCCTGACAATTGCTCTCTTGCTGGCCCTCGAGGCGGCATTTAATTTGCGTTTCACCTCAGAGATGTTTGGATCTAAATTTGCACGAGCCGTGGTCCAGGCTCTGTAGGCAGATTCTTTCAGCATCATAGCTTCTCTGCAGAGCCGATTGAACCACGGTCGCTTTTTTGCTTCTACAGGGATCCAGCGGTTAGGAATGTAGCACTCCATGCCCTCCAAGATCCCCTCAGCGACTGCTGCAGCGCAGGAATCCAGATCGTCTGAGGCAAAACAAAGCCGCCTCCACGGGTACGACGCGAAGAACTCCCGCAGTCCATCCGCATGGTGGATAAAAAACGAGACTCTATTTTTATTCATAAGACTTAGCCGTCCGTCTGTCTGTAATCACATTACAGACCGACGCGACGGACCGTCACGCGTAGGGTTACCATATCTGAAGAAATGTATGCCTGATTTACATAGTAAAAACGCCTGATTTTCACGAAAAATGCCTGATTTTCTTGAAAAATGCCGCATAATAAAAGAAATATTTAAAAACATCTAAAACACATTGCTTGAATTAATTTTTTACATATTCAGCCAAACATATGATTTGTTTTTTAATAAATTTTAAGGAATTACACTGTACGTTTTCTTACATACTTCTAATGATCGCCATTTTTAACAACTCTTTTTGAGTTAAAATATATGCACAAAACTCTTTATAATTAATCATTTCGCCTGACTTAGAAGAGCGCCGGCCGGGCGCCTGATCAAGTGCTAAAATGCCTGGCGAATCAGGCGAAAGCCTGGCATATGGTAACCCTAGTCACGCGTCTGTATCTTATGAAAACGGTGATAGCTAGAGAGCTGAAATTTTCACAGATGTGTTTCTGTTGCCGCATATAAATGATTTCATTAAAATAAAATTGTCATTTTAGGGGGCTCTCGTACAACAAACGTGATTTTTGTAGTTTATTGGTGCGCGAGTCCGCTTCGCATTTAGTAGGTTTTTTATATTTGCTCTTATCATGCACGTAAGACATTGTCGTGTATAAGTGGAGGTGGCAAAGTCGCTACATCGGCATCGGGGTATGATCTAATGGATCGCAATTACATTACATGTACGTAGAGGCAGGTATATCTAGTATCTACTAAACTAAACTAGGTTTATTTGCTACTAAGGGCAAGACCGATTTTTTATTGTTAATTTTCGGCTTCCCTTTTAAAAATAATCAGGCTGCGCCACTGCTTTCTATGATGACTATTGGAACTCTGGACATTAATTTCTGGGTCATAACACTATATTTTAAGGACTCTCGGCTTATATACGTAAACAACAGGAATGTAACGAAAGTATTTCATAGAAAAGAATTAAATATCCAGCTCAAATGGATCTTATAAGAGATCTGGGCTGCTTACAACAACTACCTGGTCAGGTACTACTAGTAGACTAAAGATAGATCAGGTAATTAAATATTCCCATGTCATGTTTCAGCAAATGCACCACAACAAGCAGCACCCCAACAGCCTGCAGGGCACAACGACAAACAACAGACAACGACAACAGACGAGCAACTTGTTAACCAAGTGCAGACAGATGTCCAGTCAGCCTTGCACGGAAGACAGTGGATACTCTCATGTTACTCTCCGTTCAAAGAGAAACCCGTGTTCCCAGGCATCAAGGATTTGTCACCAGAGGAAGCTAGACTATTTATTTATGAAGCCAAGAGCACTAATAATTTAGAACAAGCAGTGAGTATTTTTTGCTGAAAGTGATTAAATATGGCAGTCCACAGCGGGATGTAGACCTCTCCCAAATTACACCACAACACACGGTCCTTTGTCTTTCGCGTCCAGTCACTTCCTGCTATCTTCTTCAGGTTGTCAGTTCATATGACGGGGTGGGGTCCTATCCCATGTGTACCAAGTTGTGGTCTCCACTCAAGAACTCATTTGATTTATTGAGTGACTAACGAATTTTTGAGTTAATTAAAAAAGTAAATTTAACAAGCTAAGGATTAAAATGGATAGTAAGAATTTCAACTTGAACAAGGTTGTGATGAGAGAGTTTCAAAGGTGACTGAAGTCAACTGCAAGTTTGTGCACTTACTAACAGACAGTACTCATAGCATGGAGAAATCTGCTGCTGGTGAACATTGAGACCATATGAAGACCCTGTGGCACTCAAACTATGTTATGTCTAATTATGATGTTGAATCGAAAAGTATTTATTTTTATGTTGTACAATATTTTATTGTGAAAGTGTACTTATAGTAAATCTTATCCCTCAAAATTTCAGGTCAACTACATGAATAACATCTTTAAGGAATCAAGACAGAAGTATGAACAGCTACTCCAACCTGATGCAAACATTATCAAAGTTCTACGAAGCCTCTACAAAGGGGAAACACCAACTTCTCCATTCCCTGATCAGAATGCGTTTGGAGCAACTAATAATGCGGCGTCATCTATATTCCGAAGTGCAGTCCAAAATACACAGCAAGGAACTCAAAATACAGCTGCATCAGTTTTTAGTCAAGGACAAAACAGTATATTTGGCTCACAACCTGATCCAGCAAAAGATCTGTTTTCAAAAGCCAATAACACAAGTATATTTGGCCCAGCCTCACCCACTAGTGTTTTTGGTTCCCCAACTCATACAAGTCCAGCCAAATCAATATTCGCTAGAGCAGTTCAGAATACAAACAATCAATTTAATCCAGCAAATCAAACAAGCCCGTCCAATTTATTTGCTTCAGCAAATCAAAGTATTTTTGGATCTCCTACAAATCAAAATACTTCACCGTTTAATCAAATATCCAATAATTCTCCAGCTGGTCAGGGTAATTGGCCATTTGGCCAGGGACAGAGCCATTGGCCATACGGTCAAGAACAAACAAATTCATCGCAGTCTACACAAAACGCATCACCATTTAGTCAAGGGAATGTTTTTCAAAAGACTGAGAGTCCAGCGTCTATCTTTGGACAAGCTAATAAACAGCATGAGGTTTCAAATGAGCCTGGCATTTATAGTAAGATGGAAGAGTTGACTGAAGCAGATTTGGAAGCTTTTAAATGTGATATGTTTGAGCTAGGTTTTGTTCCCGAAGTGCCACCACCCTATCAGTTGTGTTCTGGAGCTTTATAGCACAGATAATGTAGGAATGAAAGTAGAACACAAGATATACACCCAACTTAACTCAATCATGATAATAATCAGAATAGGACCAAATATATTATGATACTATTTTATTTATGGAATTCAGTACAGTACCAAAACGGTAGAACTCATATCCTTGCTTGACTTTTGAAAATGTGAAGTTACTCATAATAAATTCAAAAAATAAAAACCTAGAACGTGAACAAGTGATGTGAGTAAGATAATGTGTAAAACTGTCTTTTTAACCGACTTCAGAAAAAGGAGGAGGTTCTCAATTCGTCTGTATGTATTTTTTTTTATGTATGTTAAGCGATATTTCCGTCAATTATAGACGGATGTCATAATTTCTTTTTCTGTTGGATAGAGTCCACTTATAAACTGTGGGTTTACTTGGCGCCGACTTCAATCTGATATTGAATAAAATCTGATAAAATCAAAATACATATTACTTTGTGCTTTGTAAATTTCATTTTTCAGGATTTGTTTGAAGCCGGTTTTATTTTTTATAGAAAAATTTTTTATGAAGTTTGTTAAAATGTGATTAAGATTTGTGCTACGAGTATTGTTATGTAGATAATGAGTTAGCTATCTACTCGACAGATTTGTTAATTCGTCACTTTCGCCAACTGGTCACTTTTGAAATTAGTCAATTTCACTTATATCCTTAATTCGTCACTTTCTTTAATTCGTCAGTTGGCTTATCTGGTCAGTGTATGAATCTCGTCAGTTTATCAATTTCAACTGATTTCCGTATTTGGTCAGTTGTAGTACAATCACATACTAATGGATAATTTAAAATGGTAGATTTTTTTTGGACTGTACCTACCGGTCTATTTATTTGGGGTAGCTCAGATAAATGTAGCATCCAGATTAATGTGTAGCATTTACATAGATGAAATTTATACATATGAAAGTATAGTGTTTTATGCAGTTTTAATGATAACTGTTTGACCTACATTACTGACATTTTTATTTACAAATTACAAATTTATCCAAGTTTAATTTTCCATTTTTCTAAGTTTATAAAATAAAACTCTGATATGCCGATATTAACGACTGTACATCTAGTCAAAATGCATAAATTGACGAGATTCATACATTGACCTGATAACCCAACTGACGAATTAGGGATAGTGACGAATTAGGGATTTTAATGAAATTGACCAATTGCAGAAAGTGACCAGTTGACGAAAATGACTAATTAACAAATCTGTCGAGTAGATAGCTAACTCTAGATAATGGATAATTTATTAATAAGCAATGCCAGTTCCTTTAAAGCTGATTTGTAATAAAAACGTTTAACTAATCCCATTGTTTTTATAACTTTTACTATAATCTGCATAATTATGGTGTTGAAAACACCAGATGGACTGGTGGATCGTATGCCAACTTAGTTTTGCATACATTATTGAAAATACACACATGCAAGCAAAGGCTAAGGGTTAGTTCATACCAAACGGAAATACTCGCGTGCGCTCGGGCATCCTCTTGGGATTTTGTTCACACCGAGAGCAAAAATGCGCTACGGACGAGGCGGTGGCGGCGTCGTGGTAATATCTCGCTGGAGACCACGGTGCGAGCCATGATCCATCCAGTGAGAGGAAGTGAGACGCCTGAGTTTTGGTGCGAGCAGAGTGGCAAGTGCGAGGTTCGGCGTGCGCCATGCCTGCCTGTCACCGACATTCACGGGTGAGCGCATTTTTGCCAATTTGTAAGGAATTGAGACAAGTTCTCGCGTTTACAGCTAGGTGGCGGGGTGTCGATTCCATACGAATTGGCGCGCCGTGAATGTCGACAGGCTCACGCAAAAACTCGCACTTGCTACTCAGGTCTCATGCTCGTAAAAAAGATGGCGGGGAGGCAGCGAGAGATTACTCTCCTACCCGAGTTCCGCAGTCTTCGGCGAGGGTGCCATACACTTGTCTTCGCCCAAGATTATCGCGCTTCCATGCCGCGGGCCTAAGGACAGGACGGGGGCTGCTCACCGTCCTTAGAGAAGCATGGCGAAGACGACAGCTTGACGTAAAAGTTTCTCGCACGCCACACGCCGTAAAAACTCGGACCCCAAAAGTGGCCACCGTGGTAGACCACTGTGTGGTTTTAGTCTGTAAGAGTTCGGAATAGCATCCATGAGGGATTCCGGTTTGGGCCGCATGATGAGTTTGCCGAGACATGTCACAGGAAAGTGACGTGTGTGGAAGATATAATTGATTAGCTGCGACAATGAGGCGATTGCCAGCGGAGGAACGACGGGGGGGGGGAGATATGAGATTTCACGTGGCATGTGAGGGCGCCGCGAACATTTTTAAATCTTATAGGGGCGCCGTGACCTGAAAAAGGTTGGGAAGGCCTGTTGTAGGGTGTTTCCTAATCGATACTGAAGCCGAAAATGTAATTTAAAATTTTCATGTCTGTATGTCTGTCTGTATCCCGAATAAGTTTCACGCCGAAACTACTAAATGGATTTGAATGAAACTTGGTACAATCTGAGCTTATGATTCGAGGACGGTTTTAGGATACTTTCGATCCCGATATTTTGCGCGGTCCTACCTTTGGGAGAGGGGATGAAAGACAAAATGGTTTTTAGGTGCAACTTCTCAATGCGTGGTCTGATTCCAAAAATTTATTCAGTATCATATAGGGAGTGCTTTAAGGATTTTTTCACACAAGTTTCAATGTTAAGGGGTTTTGTAGTTCAGGAATTAGAAACATCTCAACTTTCCTTCAAGGGTCCTTCCTTTGAACGTGAGGGTAAATAACTAATGGAATCAGGCGTTACATGGCGGAAATCCATCCTAAAATGACTTGGATCATCTAACCACAGGATGCGCCTTACTTAAGCATTGTTTTCTGCCATTGCACATGACCATTTGGTCTTTTGGCTTTATAAAAAGCACTGTACATCAGTACATCATTTTATATGATTAAACTAGTACATTTCATTGTAGTTGACTGTACAATAAAAATTAACACACAACAGCCATTACGCGTTTGTCGATTAATACATTTTTAAATGCAATGAAATTTTATATGTCTTTGTGTTTCCCCCTTCACTTGTATGAAAACTGGCAGAATATTTTTGTATGCGGTGGTTCGCAAAGGCTAGTCCCGTGATATATGGTCTAAGTAAAATGATAATAAAAGGAGGGGAGGGGGGAAGAGGAACCCGCCACACACCCTCGATTCGTCAATCCTAACTTACAACCGTTAAGGATAACCCCAACTAATTGTATGGGAGGAATGACGAACCGAACTCCTCAGGAAAGGAATTTTGGATGTGGGTGTGAGGCGGGTTCCTCCCCTCCTTTTATTATCATTTCGTGAGGTAAATCTAAACTGGCGTGTTGGCTTAATCATAAAAGAGCTTAGTGAATAAGGGTATTGTAAAATGAATTGTTTTAGAATAGACTTAATCTTTAAGCTCTTTTATGATTAAGCAAACAGGGCAGTTTCACACGCTGCTTGATCTTATGTTGTGATTTTGCTAAAACCATTCAGTTTTAAGTAGTAATAAGTTATTTTTGTGATGTCAACACCGCCTCATAGTAGAATGATTAGCCTGTACATAAAACATTTATTGATTATTCGAAAATAGTGGGTAGTTGAGTTGACATAAATGTTCAGTATGAGGTGGGAGTTGTTGAGAGGCGATAAAAAGTGAATATTCTGGAAAAAGAGGACATTCTGTTCCCAGATCGAGTTCAGTAAAGTGCTAATTAGTTAAAGTAGAATATATGTATTAATTAATTAATAGTTAGCAGTTGTGCAAGTATTAGATAAATTGTGAAAATAAAAATGTAACGAATCTACAATCATTGGATTGTTATTTATTTTATCATACCATCAAGTGGAAATATAGGAGTAGTATCTAATATACGAAGAGCAGAAGAATAAATGGATATGTAAAGGGCATTCGAGTATCATTTCTCAATAACTCAGAAGTGGTAACCTGCGAGCCGAGCCGTGACAAGTTAAAACTGTAAGTAAAAGTTTATTCGAATTCTAATAATGGTTCGTGATTATTCTTATTAGCGTGTATTATATTCTTCTACTGTAGTCAAGAAGGTATATGACTTTAACGAATTGCTGCAAACTGGGGTTACATAACTCTATTGGCTGCGGGTTTTTTAAATCCGGTAAGGGTTTTAGGAAATATTCTCTACCGGAACGGTGAATACATTATTTGTTTTAGATTGAACACAGAAATGTGACAAAAAGGTCCTTATCGTTTTATGGTAGTTGCATAGAGCTATATTTTTATTGTGGTAATACCCGCCATTATGCCCATATGTACCTACCTATTAGTTACCTTAAAACAAAAGTAGGTAGGTACATATTTAAGTTACATAGCCACTTCTCAAGGGCTAGGACTTCATTTTAATTCGTAAAGAAATTTTGGACATAATTACAGTTGGTTATTTTAATTTATTTTGTGAATACCCTCTACCGGTACGGTAAATAAATTTATTTTTACATAGGACAAATAAATGTGACCAAATACGATAGGTACGCACCGTTCTTATTGCAGTTACATAGATCAATTTTATTATGTGTAATATATTTTGTGTTAAGACCGACTAGACTTGCAGTCTTTGAAGATACTTAACGACTTCTCAAGGGCAAAGACTGTATTTAGTGCGTGGATTTCCAATAAACGAGACGTACTTTGACAAATTTAGACATTATTTTATTAATTAAAATATGAATGCTGCTGTGAGCGTTGCAAGTGATTGTCCAACCATGCAGGTATTATGTGTGTTAGTCCCATAGTAGTGCAAGGTGCGTTGTTTGCAGCCATTCAGGTGAGCTGTAAGGTGAAACCATGCAGGTATGTTGAGACTCAGTTCCATTAGCCGTGCAGGTGTGCTGTTTGCAGCCATGTGGATGCGCTGCGGAAGCACAACCATGCAGATATGATGTGAGTTATTTCCATAGTCGTGCAGGTGTGCTGTTTACAGCCATGTAGGTGTGCCGTAGAAGCGCAACCATGCAGGTATGATGTCGTTGACTGCCTCTGTGGCGCGGTCGGTAGTGATACCGCCTGCGGCGCTGGAGGTCGTGGGTTCGATTCCCACCGGAGACAAATATTTGTGTGGCCCATAAATGTTTGTTTCAAGAGTCTGGGTGTTTCTATGTATAATATGTATATATTTAAAAGTATATAAGTATTAATATCCGTGGTCTGATACCCATAACACAAGCAGGTTATTCCTAGCTTACTTTGGGATCAGATAGCGTTGTGTGAAATGTCCGTGAATATTTATTTATTTATGATGTGAGTTATTTCCATAGCCGTGCAGGTGTGCTGTCTACAGTCGTGTAGGTGTGCTGTAGAAGCGCCACCATGCAGGTATGATGTGAGTTAGTGCCATAGCCGTGCAGGTGTGCTGTCTGCAGTCATGTAGGTGTGCTGCAGAAGCGCAACCATGCAGGTATGATGTGAGTTATTTCCATAGCCGTGCAGGTGTGCTGTCTACAGTCGTGTAGGTGTGCTGTAGAAGCGCAACCATGCAGGTATGATGTGAGTTATTTCCATAGCCGTGCAGGTGTGCTGTCTACAGTCGTGTAGGTGTGCTGTAGAAGCGCAACCATGCAGGTATGATGTGAGTTATTTCCATAGCCGTGCAGGTGTGCTGTTTAGTCATGTAGGTGTGCTGTAGAAGCGCAACCATGCAGGTATGATGTGAGTTAGTGCCATAGCCGTGCAGGTGTGCTGTCTGCAGTCATGTAGGTGTGCTGCAGAAGCGCAACCATGCAGGTATGATGTGAGTTAATTCCATAGCCGTGCAGGTGTGCTGTCTACAGTCATGTAGGTGTGCTGTAGAAGCGCAACCATGCAGGTATGATGTGAGTTATTTCCATAGCCGTGCAGGTGTGCTGTCTGCAGCCATGTAGGTGCGCTGTGGAAGCGCAACCATGCAGGTATGATGTGAGTTATTTCCATAGCCGTGCAGGAGTGCTGTCTGCAGTCATGTAGGTGAACTGTAAAAGCGCAACCATGCAGGTATGTTGAGAGTTAGTTTCATAGCCATGTAGGTGTGCTGCTGAAGTGCAATCATGTAGGTGCGGCAAATGATTTCTATAAGCTATGTAAGTAGACTGCCAGTGCACAACCATGTAAGTATGTTGAGATTGATCTGTTTAGTCATGAAGCGATGCTACATGCAGCCGTGTTAGTGTGCAGCTAGTATGCAACCGTATAGGTGTGCTGTCAATTTCAACCAGGCGAGTATAGTGAGAATGATTCACATTATCATCTGTGCTTTATGCAGTCATATTGTTGTGCTGCTATTATGGTGGCGATCATAACAATATAGAAGTTTTTTCAATGATTTAGGCTGACATTAGGCTTACTTGGATTGGTATGTGTGGAGCGTTTAGATTACACACACATGAATGCATAACAAATTTTGTTACCCAATAGTAAATGGAGCGTATGTGAAACAGTATTGATATTTTTCGATTTACTTATCACATCCAGCCTTGTTTATGCCTATAGTGTTATTTAGATTCCATAACAGCGGCTTAGTGAGCTTTCCCAATCACGGAATCGCTGAAAAAAGATTACGGCACAAACTGTACCCTTTTCATAACTAGCCGTATGCATAGTAAGGCATAGAGATTTTTTTTGGGGACGCCAAGCAGGCGAGATATAAGCGCCTTGGACGTAATAAACGCCTTAGATGAGATGATAGATGGGAAATTGTTAGCTTGAAAGAGCAGTAACTGCGTTTAAAATGACAATTCCAGGTGACTGAAGTGAAAGATTCACGCCCAAGCAGAAAGACAGGTGAACTGTCGTGTCGGAATACAGTGCGGCGCGGCGGCGCGGTGTGACCGCCAGAAGGCGGAATCTAACCAGTGGCGGCGATACTGAAGGCAATGGTGAGGATCGGGCCGAGCGACGGGTGAAATTAAGACTTTGATTCGGATAATTGCTAACGACCTTGAGCAACCGCGACACGAGTCCTCCAGACAAGGAATTGTGGTCTTTTATAACTTATTTTAGTTGTACCTTATTGATAAGAACTCCTAGTGCATTATTTATGGAATTATAATTATAAACATATAGATATAATGTATCACGTTTTAAAAATGTGATATGCCTGAGGATTAGTTGAACGTTTTAGCTTCATAACAATCTATATGTGTTATAGTGTGGGTTTCCTCAAGAGTTATCCGTGTCAAATACACGTCGGATGTTTGAGGCAGAAACACATTGTTAAAACGCGACGCAACGCGTGTTGAGTAGAATCAATTTGTGTTGTTTTCTATGACCAGAGTCACACTATCAATATCCAGTGCGCCACCATACGCAGTACATTCTATCTACACATAGTCGCGTCGTGTTTTTAGTGTGTCGCGCACATTAAAAATCCCTGGCGACCATTTTAGGCATGGACTCTATTATTGGGGAATATAATATAATTTCTAATTTTAATAGACGGTGACCTTTTTGACCAATTGTACCAAATCATATCATATCATATCAGGTGTTCAAAATATCCCGGGAGATACCGTGCAATGTACATGGGTAGACAATTTTAGGATTTCTTATCTAATTCCGACGTTTTGTGAAAAGACTTTGTGAGACAGCTAGCAATATCTATTATAAAGACCTTTTTTTTAATTGAAAGAGCTATACAACGGCAGTGGACTGTATGAGTTAAGCTAAATATTACACTTGGATCCTTGTAAAAAGACCTAGTTGAACGACCTCTACTGGTCGAAGACAATACTAGCGGTTGCCGCATGGTTTTCCCTGCGTAGTCCCATTCCTGTGGAGATACGGGAACGTTACTCGGGGAGGGTGTGCCTTCGCAGTATTGGAAGAGTTTTTCAAATTGATTCAGTGGTTTTGGAGACTATTCAACGCAAAGAAACAACCTTACAGGCAATCGAATCTTTCCTTCTTATAATATTAATATAGATAATCCTTATTGAAACACTGAGGCTCGGAATAACTTTTAGTAGTACGTACACAAGTTTTACTTCCTTGATCTTGATTAAAGCCAGTGCTAGAGAGTAATAACTATTTTGTGCTATCTTATAGGTATTTCTAAACATACCTACAAATCGCAAAAAAAGAAAAATATATACAGAGAAATTTAAGTAAAGATCGAAACATTTTGCGTGCGCCATACGCGGTTTAGAAGTCTCCGTTCGGGCGTTAATTATTGCTGTAGGTGTAGGCTAGTTTCAGAAGCCTGACCGAAGTGCATACGGTTGCAGTTCACCAGGGTTAGGTGGTATTCTCTGACTAGTTTAGTTTATCAGATTATACTAGTTGCGTATTTCAGTCGACAAACTACACTACAAGAACGCCCTGTAAACTGTTAGCACAAAAAAGGGTAGGGTCAAGTGTTCAACAATGAAACAGTGGTACACAATAAAACATAGTAATATTTCCAAAACGCGTCGTTGGCAGTTAGTGCAATATAACGCGTAAGGACACTCAATAGATACCACCGGCGTATCCCAGTTTGCGGCGGCACCGCGTGAGAAAAGACGCGTCTGCGGCTCATTTTTACTATTTTCGTCAAAAATTGAAGTATTTCTGGCTATCTTTAAAGATTTTTCATTATTTAATGGTTAGGAATATTATATTTTTTATGATTATCCTGCATTCTACATGTTTTGTAGATTATTTTGGCATATATCATTTGTTTCAAAGTTACAATTTTGTGAACATAAATTAAAAGTTAGTTAGATAAACCCTAGGTAGTCAACAATGAAACAGTTTAACAATGGACACAATGAAACACTGTTTTATTGTGTACCATCTTAAGATATCTATATAAAACTAGATTTTTATTAGTTGATATTGTGTAACCTTATCTATTAAAATTTGTTTTTATTTTAAGATGGCGCGTAACAAAGCTGTAAAAAGGACGAGGGCGTATTGCTTACCAAATGGCAAAAATTAACAATATTCGATATTCTGTTAGCTGGGAAAATGGCTGGAATCGGATGTTTACGGTCTTATAAATCAGGGCATGCAGAACTGTCATTAAAAAGCCTGAAACATGCAGCATGGCACGTCGTGCCACTGCATTTAAAGTAGAAACGGACTGCTCTTTCTTTAATAACTACCTACATTAAACAAAATTTGAATTAGGCACAGTTTATTTATGGTGTTTCATTGTTGAACATATGGTGTTTCATTGTGTACGCCTATATGGACACAATGACACAAATCCCATTTCTTAGTTTTTATTTCTTTGTCGATTCAAATCACTTTATTTAAAAAAATCTATAAATGACATTCGATACCCAATCATATTGACTACATGACTGTAAAATTATAGACTTCTATCAGCAAAAACATAAGATGTACGAGGTTATGAACTTTTAGTGTTTCATTGTTGAACACTTGACCCTACGTAGGTGTCTATTAGGCCTTAATTTTACGCTGTACACCGGCTGTAACATACTTCGTACCAGCAGTCGTAATACTGTAGTACCACTATGACAAAGAGGGATTTAGTACCACAAATAGCGTCAGGTCGTTGATTTCTTTTAAGGCGAAGTGCAATTGTGTCTCCAGCGATTCGGAGGGGGTGAAGCAGACGCAAGATGTTCGGGACGCTCCGTGCGTCGGAAACGTTATCGCGCGTTAGCCCGTTTACTACGCAATTGAAATCATTGACAGAAGTACAAGTTTACATAACTATTTTTTTCGCCCTGTTTAGATAAACCTCTGAGATTTTCTACTCGTGAGCAACTACGTAATTGATTTTGATGCAGTTTTTATCACTAACATGTAATGAAATTCATTTTCATAATAATAGTCCAGTCAAAATAGACATTCCAGTTTGCATTAATGCCGAACAAGCTGGTTTTTTGTGAAGGCCTTGAATACCTCATTACAAATGATATCAAAAGTATAAGAATAGAACATAATATATTTGAGAAGTATACTTCAATTTATTTTTTTACCTGTGATGATTTTTGCCAGGTTGAATGAAAAAGTAAAAATCTGCTGACCGTCTCCTTCATAGTTTTTATTTTTTGGTACTTTACTGTACTGTTTACTGTACTGTGTAATGGTACGGTACTGTACAAAAAAGAATGAAAAATATACCTGTATGGGAGCCCTCCTTAATTTTTTTTCAGTTTTTAGTATTCGTAAATTTCAAATGCCTAGCGATTGCAGTGGTGCATGAGATGACAGATAGACGGACGGCGTAGTCTCTGTAATAGGGTTGCGTTATTACAGATTATTTATACTGTTGGTTGATGGCACTTGGTGGAACCTGCAGCGCATATTGAATACCCACCACTTCTACCGTTCCACAGCATTTATTTACTCTACACCTGACCGCTTTCGCCTCTTCGCATTTTCAAAAGGAAAAACTAACTTCATGTCATCAAGTTACTCTCTCCTCGTCTCATTTTATCCTTTGGATACGGAACTGTAAAAGACGGCCAAGTTGAAGTTGGACTGGCACACTGATGAGGATTTCGCAACAAAAAAAAACGCTAAAAGATTACGTTGTAGGTATGGAAGTGACCTTATTCATTCTTTATCTAGTACTAGCGGACGTCACGCGGTTTTACCCGCGTAGTTCCCGTTCCCGTGGGAATACGGGAATAAAATATCTATGTTCACCGCAAAGAGTGTTGCTTTCCAACAGTGAAAGAATTTTTCAAATCGGTCCAGTAGTTCCGGAGCCTATTCGTTACAATCAAACAAACAAACAAAAAAACAAATCTTTCCTCTTTATAATATTAGTATAGATTTAGATTATTATAGTTGTTACAGCGGTAGCAGAAACACATCTGTGAAATGTATAACTGCCTAGTTCATGAGATACAGATGGACAAACGGACTTCGAAGTCTCAGTAATAGGGTCCCGTTTGGATACGAAACCAAAGAATATACAAAAACGAATATTCCTATATGCATATATGCAAGGGTGTATAAAGGAATAAATTTCGATACTAGTTATTTAGACTAGACAAGGCTTTAGTCCTGTCCAAACTATTACCATTACCCAAACGTTTCATTTCGCATAGCTCTTGCCCGCAGCTTCAGCTGTGTAGAATTCTGTTCACGTTACACAGACTTCAATTATATCATAATTAAATAATTCGTAAATTATATTAAATCATCAGGCACTTCTGAATATTTTGCTTTTCCGTGCTTCTGAGCCGTTGGTCCCGGTTTTCAGTAACAAATATTCACAAAATCATCTTCTAGCGCTTAACATATAGGTACCATTGAACATTGTATTACTGTTTTACATTATAGCTTAAAAACAAAGTTAGGGTTGCATTGCCTGTATCGGGTTGTAAGCTGTTTATTTTCAGTTCACTGTTGGTTAAAATTCAAACTCATACTTACAACTTTCAAATTCAATACCTATCTACATCAACTACGACGTACTAGTAGTAAAGTAAGACTACCAGAATATCAACAATACGCAATACGTACATTGAAAACTGTAATTTCGGATAGGAGAATACCAATTTTTTGAGTTTTATTTTATTATAGACTCAATTAAGGTTTATACCTACTGTTATATTGTAAATTTAGGAGCATTGGCCCACTGATTTATCAGTCATTAGTATTATACTCGTATTAACATTGATTTTACTTAAATATTAATATAAATAATGTACATGTTATAAGCTCAGTCAGGGCGTCCCATACATGAGCGCATTTATAGGTGAATCTTCTGGACTTATCTATTATGTGGCATCAGGCGGACTTTGTATTGGAAAGTATGAAAACGTTACTATAACTTATATAATACACCAAAGAAATTTACCCAAACAGATGCGATATTTTTACGCTCTTGAGCGTAATTCAGCCTTGAATACTTCCTTTTTTGTTTTTTTTTTATTACCCATTTTCGTTACTACGGCAGCGAATTACGTCAGCGGGCGCGACAACGTTGTATACGGGTGTCCTCAAGAAGCCTGTTGGCTGACTGAGCGGGCGCTGTGAGGTGGCTGATAGCGGCAAAATGCACTCCCGCTCAACAAAACGTATTTTATATTCAAACAATATGAGTTTAATAAATAAATAACATCATAGGGCCTCGAGGTAACTTATTAGGGACATGGAAATAAAAAAATTGTGTGGTACATTATATAACTACTGAATAAAATTGGTTATAGTCAAGGCGGTCACAGGTAAATTTACAGATTCGAGGCAACTTTGGGATAAATTTCTATCGAGCCGAATTTACTCAATCGTGTTTTGGAGAGCTGACAACCCTAGTCAATATACTTAATAATAATTATCAATTTAAAAAATTGTGAAATCCTTGGTAACACCATTGCAAAATTGGTTCGAAATATGTCAAAATATGTATTTTGAGTCCCACTTCACCTTAAGCCCGCTTCAACATGGACTAGGTAGTTTCCAGTCAAATGAGTATACCAAGACATAATGCCCTATAGGGATAATTTAGGACCAAGTAAACTAAGTATAATTCTGATGCTTATTATGGTTACGCTAGAACAGATTCAGTCTTACTGGTTTACTAATGCAATATTTATAATTCCGCTAAGACTGAAAAAAAGGTAAAACTGCCTTTTAACAGTATATATGCACTTAGACCACTTAGGGCCATTTTGTTAGAGGTAAAGGCTAGAATTAAATGTATATCCTATATTCTAACAAAAGTTGACTGGTTCGCAAAATGAAAAAAAAAAGAACCCTGAACAGCTTACGTTATCAGAGTTCTTTGTAGAATTTTATCAGATCGTGGGACTGCTGCCTAGAAAGTATTTGTAGCATCTGACAGAATGAGACTTGCTACATATTTATTTACCAAAATAATCCCAATGTAACATTATCTATTTACATTATAACTATCTAAACTAACCTAAATCTAAATAATGACATTGTACCCAAAGACTGGCAGCATTTCCCCTTTAAATAGTTATACCCATTGGTTTAGATAGATGACTGCAGTCTGCCAGTCGACTCGACTAGGAGTTTTCTTTTTCATATTTTTTTACAAATATCGTTAATATTCTAATTCTGATAAAAATGGAAAAGGAAAACCTTCTAAAGTCTTAAATTTACCGCGACTATATTGTAACACATAGAAATCAATGCTTAACTAAATGGTCGAGAGTTGGAACTTGTGGTAACCCCAAAAGGCCGCTCCTAGTAGTTTATTTTAGATAATTTGATTCAATTTAAAACTAGCTAAACGTTAAGTTCACCAGCTTTTGCTGTGCAAAAGATGAGGCATTAACAGATGTAGATGGAATTGTAAATTTGAGTTACTTTAACAGTGTATTCAAATTTAACCTGTATCCTCCTGCGGAGTACCTAATCTTGTATCTTACAAAATGTCCATAATAGCGATATTCTATAATTTAGATTACGACCAAGAGTCTCTCTGCAAAAAGAGTAGGTACATTACATTATGAGAATAAGAAATTCATCAGAATCTTGTGGCTGCACCTCACAAGAAATATAGGTATCGTACCTTGCAGTTTCTTTTATTCAAATACCATTTCTGAAGTAATACCATACTATTTCTAAGTAAGTAGTAGTCTAATAATTATATGTCTAGTTTTTTATCCTGTATTTGTGAATTAGGAAGGTTTTACTTACCAAAAAGTTCCCAATAAATCTTGCGAATTTATAACATGTACATCAACCATAAAAAAAAAGAGTCTTTCTTGTTATCATAGTAGACTGCATAAGGTCAATGACACTTTATGGGTAGTTACCCAGTTAAACAGTGGTCGGTATACGCTCTTGCGACAGACTATCAACCGAATTTGAAGGTATTGGTATGGTTAGATTAATCAGAGTATCTCAGTGATTGACTTAAGAATACTTATACATTTTGCATTGACACATTTTATGAGCATACCATGATTATTTTACATTATTATTATTATTTGACATAATTCGTACCTATTTCAGATTTATGTTTGCAAACGTTTGACACAATTTATTATAGCATGATATGAAATTATTAATTATTGACATTATAACACGAATGAAACTATTATTACATTATAGGACACCAATATTTTTGTTATTATCATCTGAGATTTTTATTAATATTTAAAATGATTATCTAAAGTCATTATTATTTGCATGAATATCGGAATTTAATCTATTGATGTATTTATGACCTAAGTTACAATTCATTGATTAAAATTGTCGCCAATAATAAACACATTGTAACACTATCGAATTAGGGAAACCTGTAAGGATAGATGTTGACATAAAAAAAAGTAACTTCGAGAATGCCACAAGAGCTGCCTTAAATACTATATTTATATGTGTCCTTAGGGTTAAGGTATAGATATATAGTGGCTTCATCACGTTGCCTGAAACTAGACGATTATTAAGGTTAAAAGAACTTTATTTCTCATAAGGACAATAGTTCGCTTAAAATAAGATTAACAATTTAATTTACAAATATTATTTAAGTATTATTATGATGGTAATATTAGACACCTAATGATTATTTTTTTTATGAAAAATCACTCGCTTGTACTAGTTGTATTCCACTATTAAATATATTTTACACTAATTGCTGACACATGTAATGATTTCTTTTGCTGGAAAAGGAAACCTGGAAGTGATCTGCAGACTCTGCTGGGTTTTAAAAAAGATATCGCTTTTTAGATTTTACATTTGTAAATAGTTTCAGCAGGCGGTCTGTTCTGTGAACTGGTTACTTGTTGCCTTTGTTTTGTATTCTTGACGTTTCGCCAGACTCAAGTTCTCACTTATAGTTTTACAAAATAAATAATGATTGAGTTAATATTATAAGCCTATAGACTATAGACAGAGTAGATAGAAGATATAGAGAAGGTTTAGGTTTAATTAAACTTTAAGATTTTGATTTAGCATATTATAAAAAGCCGCATAAAGGTATTATTGTTATGTACGTTATGTATAAAAATATGTGATTAGTTCAATATACAGGTCCGAATGTTGTGATTACTGCGTGCTCCGGAGATAGCACGCTGTCTGATGGCCGAATGTTGTGATTTTGCTAAAACCATTCAGTTTTAAGTAGTAATAAGTTATTTTTGTGATGTCAACACCGCCTCATAGTAGAATGATTAGCCTGTACATAAAACATTTATTGATTATTCGAAAATAGTGGGTAGTTGAGTTGACATAAATGTTCAGTATGAGGTGGGAGTTGTTGAGAGGCGATAAAAAGTGAATATTCTGGAAAAAGAGGACATTCTGTTCCCAGATCGAGTTCAGTAAAGTGCTAATTAGTTAAAGTAGAATATATGTATTAATTAATTAATAGTTAGCAGTTGTGCAAGTATTAGATAAATTGTGAAAATAAAAATGTAACGAATCTACAATCATTGGATTGTTATTTATTTTATCATACCATCAAGTGGAAATATAGGAGTAGTATCTAATATACGAAGAGCAGAAGAATAAATGGATATGTAAAGGGCATTCGAGTATCATTTCTCAATACTTATGTGACGTAAACGAAGTTGCGAGGGGTAGCTAGTACATGTAATAAAACTGTAGAGTGTCGCGGATCTGTACAACGAAGATATTTTGAAAATTTTAACTGTAGTGCGTTTTTTAATCGATACTGAAGCCGAAAATGTAAGTAATTTAAATTTTTCATGTCTGTCTGTCTGTATCCCGAATAAGTATCACGCCGAAACTACTGAATTGATTTGAATGAAACTTGGTACAATCTGAGCTTATGATCCGAGGAAGGTTCTTTCTAGGACACTTTTGATCCCCGATATTTTACGCGGTTCCTTTAGGAAAGGGGATGAAAGGCAAAATGGTTTTTTAATTGTAACATTTCAACGCGTGGTCCGATTCCAAAAATGTTTTCAGTGTCTTATAGGGATTACTTCAAGGATTGTTTCACACAAGTTTCAATGATGAGGGTTTTGTAGATAAAGAATTAGCGACATCTCAACTTACAACATCAAAACCTAGAATTCAAGGGTACTTCCTTTAAATGTGAGGGTAAATCTAAACTAGCGTGTTGGTTTAATCATAAAAGAGCTTAATGATTAAGGCTATTGTAAAAAAATCACTGAATGGTTTTATAATAGACTGTTATATATATATATATGTAAATCTTTAAAAGCTCTTTTATGATAAAGAAAAAAGGCAGTTTTACACGCTCCTAGGAGTCAGATGAAGAAATATCTCTCCTTATGTACGTAAACGAAGTTGCGAGGGTCAGCTAGTTCGTAAAAAAATTTCAAACAAAATATTTAACTTAATTTAATTAAAATCTAATTATCAATTTCTCCAAGATACAACTGTTTATCACTAGACGCAGATAGCACGATTGGTTCCGTACGATGGAAGTCGACGTCGTTGACCGAACCGTTGTGTCCGGGCAGTTTATACAACACGCGGCGAGACGTCGTGTCCCAGATGTAGAGGAAACGGTCCGAAGACCCTGCAGCTACCTGGAAACGTACAAATTGGATAGTTGTAGACTAGCTGCCAATTGGAAAAGAACCTACACATAGATGGCACGACTGGCGGCGCGGCGGGCTCGTAATGAATGTAATAGGATTATTTTTTTCTCTTGATCAGAAGGATTATAAGAGTGGCCCTCAATTTGCCATCAGGGCTGCGGCGTCTAAGTAGCCAAATGAAGTATGGTCACCGCAATCTCTTTGAGGCAACACGTTTAACTATGATAGTTGACGTTTTGCTTTAAGGAGATTGGTCGAGTACAGCAGAAAGTCTATTTAGCAAATCGCCAAAATGTCTGGATTATTATTCTCTTAAGCGGAAGACTCTTCGACTGTCTCATTCCAGCCGATGACCTCCGGTTTCCAGTTGGTTTCTACTTATTGTCCTGCCGACTACTCCCTTGTTGATTATGTGAGCAAGAGGAGGCCTAAGGCCAGGTCTCCTTCTCGGAATATTTATATGTTACTTCGCTACCCTATTCTCTCATGTCCGGGTGCCAAGGCTAAGCTTGGAAAATGTCTGGATATTCTAGTCTAGCATATAATTTAACACAAATTACCCACATTTAGCTGATTAGGCCAATTATTTAAAGTCCGTTTTCGGCTATGACAGTGGCTTACTATCTCACATCATCAGGATTTTCTATGACGCGGCGACGTCACTATGACTAGATAAAAAATTTACGTATCAGAAACATACAAAAGATATATGTATACGCACCTTAGAGCCGTCGCTGCTCCAGGCGCAGCGCAGCAGGTTCTTCTCGAAGTTGTGCGCGTGCCCCGCCAGCAGCTTGACGCAGCGCTCGTGCGGCGCGAACGGCCGCACGTCCCAGATGCGCAGCGTGCCGTCCATGCTGTTGGACAGCAGGTACGAGCCGTCCGACGACAGCGCCATGCCTGTACACCACCCCACTCACTTATATACAAAGGGCGCACGTCCCAGATGCGCAGCGTGCCGTCCATGCTGTTGGACAGCAGGTACGAGCCGTCCGACGACAGCGCCATGCCTGTACACCACCCCACTCACTTATATACAAAGGGCGCACGTCCCAGATGCGCAGCGTGCCGTCCATGCTGTTGGACAGCAGGTACGAGCCGTCCGACGACAGCGCCATGCCTGTACACCACCCCACTCACTTATATACAAAGGGCGCACGTCCCAGATGCGCAGCGTGCCGTCCATGCTGTTGGACAGCAGGTACGAGCCGTCCGACGACAGCGCCATGCCTGTACACCACCCCACTCACTTATATACAAAGGGCGCACGTCCCAGATGCGCAGCGTGCCGTCCATGCTGTTGGACAGCAGGTACGAGCCGTCCGACGACAGCGCCATGCCTGTACACCACCCCACTCACTTATATACAAAGGGCGCACGTCCCAGATGCGCAGCGTGCCGTCCATGCTGTTGGACAGCAGGTACGAGCCGTCCGACGACAGCGCCATGCCTGTACACCACCCCACTCACTTATATACAAAGGGCGCACGTCCCAGATGCGCAGCGTGCCGTCCATGCTGTTGGACAGCAGGTACGAGCCGTCCGACGACAGCGCCATGCCTGTACACCACCCCACTCACTTATATACAAAGGGCGCACGTCCCAGATGCGCAGCGTGCCGTCCATGCTGTTGGACAGCAGGTACGAGCCGTCCGACGACAGCGCCATGCCTGTACACCACCCCACTCACTTATATACAAAGGGCGCACGTCCCAGATGCGCAGCGTGCCGTCCATGCTGTTGGACAGCAGGTACGAGCCGTCCGACGACAGCGCCATGCCTGTACACCACCCCACTCACTTATATACAAAGGGCGCACGTCCCAGATGCGCAGCGTGCCGTCCATGCTGTTGGACAGCAGGTACGAGCCGTCCGACGACAGCGCCATGCCTGTACACCACCCCACTCACTTATATACAAAGGGCGCACGTCCCAGATGCGCAGCGTGCCGTCCATGCTGTTGGACAGCAGGTACGAGCCGTCCGACGACAGCGCCATGCCTGTACACCACCCCACTCACTTATATACAAAGGGCGCACGTCCCAGATGCGCAGCGTGCCGTCCATGCTGTTGGACAGCAGGTACGAGCCGTCCGACGACAGCGCCATGCCTGTACACCACCCCACTCACTTATATACAAAGGGCGCACGTCCCAGATGCGCAGCGTGCCGTCCATGCTGTTGGACAGCAGGTACGAGCCGTCCGACGACAGCGCCATGCCTGTACACCACCCCACTCACTTATATACAAAGGGCGCACGTCCCAGATGCGCAGCGTGCCGTCCATGCTGTTGGACAGCAGGTACGAGCCGTCCGACGACAGCGCCATGCCTGTACACCACCCCACTCACTTATATACAAAGGGCGCACGTCCCAGATGCGCAGCGTGCCGTCCATGCTGTTGGACAGCAGGTACGAGCCGTCCGACGACAGCGCCATGCCTGTACACCACCCCACTCACTTATATACAAAGGGCGCACGTCCCAGATGCGCAGCGTGCCGTCCATGCTGTTGGACAGCAGGTACGAGCCGTCCGACGACAGCGCCATGCCTGTACACCACCCCACTCACTTATATACAAAGGGCGCACGTCCCAGATGCGCAGCGTGCCGTCCATGCTGTTGGACAGCAGGTACGAGCCGTCCGACGACAGCGCCATGCCTGTACACCACCCCACTCACTTATATACAAAGGGCGCACGTCCCAGATGCGCAGCGTGCCGTCCATGCTGTTGGACAGCAGGTACGAGCCGTCCGACGACAGCGCCATGCCTGTACACCACCCCACTCACTTATATACAAAGGGCGCACGTCCCAGATGCGCAGCGTGCCGTCCATGCTGTTGGACAGCAGGTACGAGCCGTCCGACGACAGCGCCATGCCTGTACACCACCCCACTCACTTATATACAAAGGGCGCACGTCCCAGATGCGCAGCGTGCCGTCCATGCTGTTGGACAGCAGGTACGAGCCGTCCGACGACAGCGCCATGCCTGTACACCACCCCACTCACTTATATACAAAGGGCGCACGTCCCAGATGCGCAGCGTGCCGTCCATGCTGTTGGACAGCAGGTACGAGCCGTCCGACGACAGCGCCATGCCTGTACACCACCCCACTCACTTATATACAAAGGGCGCACGTCCCAGATGCGCAGCGTGCCGTCCATGCTGTTGGACAGCAGGTACGAGCCGTCCGACGACAGCGCCATGCCTGTACACCACCCCACTCACTTATATACAAAGGGCGCACGTCCCAGATGCGCAGCGTGCCGTCCATGCTGTTGGACAGCAGGTACGAGCCGTCCGACGACAGCGCCATGCCTGTACACCACCCCACTCACTTATATACAAAGGGCGCACGTCCCAGATGCGCAGCGTGCCGTCCATGCTGTTGGACAGCAGGTACGAGCCGTCCGACGACAGCGCCATGCCTGTACACCACCCCACTCACTTATATACAAAGGGCGCACGTCCCAGATGCGCAGCGTGCCGTCCATGCTGTTGGACAGCAGGTACGAGCCGTCCGACGACAGCGCCATGCCTGTACACCACCCCACTCACTTATATACAAAGGGCGCACGTCCCAGATGCGCAGCGTGCCGTCCATGCTGTTGGACAGCGGGTACGAGCCGTCCGACGACAGCGCCGTGCCTGTACACCACCCCACTCACTTATATACAAAGGGCGCACGTCCCAGATGCGCAGCGTGCCGTCCATGCTGTTGGACAGCAGGTACGAGCCGTCCGACGACAGCGCCATGCCTGTACACCACCCCACTCACTTATATACAAAGGGCGCACGTCCCAGATGCGCAGCGTGCCGTCCATGCTGTTGGACAGCAGGTACGAGCCGTCCGACGACAGCGCCATGCCTGTACACCACCCCACTCACTTATATACAAAGGGCGCACGTCCCAGATGCGCAGCGTGCCGTCCATGCTGTTGGACAGCAGGTACGAGCCGTCCGACGACAGCGCCATGCCTGTACACCACCCCACTCACTTATATACAAAGGGCGCACGTCCCAGATGCGCAGCGTGCCGTCCATGCTGTTGGACAGCAGGTACGAGCCGTCCGACGACAGCGCCATGCCTGTACACCACCCCACTCACTTATATACAAAGGGCGCACGTCCCAGATGCGCAGCGTGCCGTCCATGCTGTTGGACAGCAGGTACGAGCCGTCCGACGACAGCGCCATGCCTGTACACCACCCCACTCACTTATATACAAAGGGCGCACGTCCCAGATGCGCAGCGTGCCGTCCATGCTGTTGGACAGCAGGTACGAGCCGTCCGACGACAGCGCCATGCCTGTACACCACCCCACTCACTTATATACAAAGGGCGCACGTCCCAGATGCGCAGCGTGCCGTCCATGCTGTTGGACAGCAGGTACGAGCCGTCCGACGACAGCGCCATGCCTGTACACCACCCCACTCACTTATATACAAAGGGCGCACGTCCCAGATGCGCAGCGTGCCGTCCATGCTGTTGGACAGCAGGTACGAGCCGTCCGACGACAGCGCCATGCCTGTACACCACCCCACTCACTTATATACAAAGGGCGCACGTCCCAGATGCGCAGCGTGCCGTCCATGCTGTTGGACAGCAGGTACGAGCCGTCCGACGACAGCGCCATGCCTGTACACCACCCCACTCACTTATATACAAAGGGCGCACGTCCCAGATGCGCAGCGTGCCGTCCATGCTGTTGGACAGCAGGTACGAGCCGTCCGACGACAGCGCCATGCCTGTACACCACCCCACTCACTTATATACAAAGGGCGCACGTCCCAGATGCGCAGCGTGCCGTCCATGCTGTTGGACAGCAGGTACGAGCCGTCCGACGACAGCGCCATGCCTGTACACCACCCCACTCACTTATATACAAAGGGCGCACGTCCCAGATGCGCAGCGTGCCGTCCATGCTGTTGGACAGCAGGTACGAGCCGTCCGACGACAGCGCCATGCCTGTACACCACCCCACTCACTTATATACAAAGGGCGCACGTCCCAGATGCGCAGCGTGCCGTCCGACGACAGCGCCATGCCTGTACACCACCCCACTCACTTATATACAAAGGGCGCACGTCCCAGATGCGGAGCCTGCCGTCCATGCTGTTGGACAGCAGGTAAGAGCCGTCCGACGACAGCGCCATGCCTGTACACCACCCCACTCACTTATATACAAAGGGCGCACGTCCCAGATGCGGAGCCTGCCGTCCATGCTGTTGGACAGCAGGTACGAGCCGTCCGACGACAGCGCCATGCCTGTACACCACCCCACTCACTTATATACAAAGGGCGCACGTCCCAGATGCGGAGCCTGCCGTCCATGCTGTTGGACAGCAGGTACGAGCCGTCCGACGACAGCGCCATGCCTGTACACCACCCCACTCACTTATATACAAAGGGCGCACGTCCCAGATGCGGAGCCTGCCGTCCATGCTGTTGGACAGCAGGTACGAGCCGTCCGACGACAGCGCCATGCCTGTACACCACCCCACTCACTTATATACAAAGGGCGCACGTCCCAGATGCGGAGCCTGCCGTCCATGCTGTTGGACAGCAGGTACGAGCCGTCCGACGACAGCGCCATGCCTGTACACCACCCCACTCACTTATATACAAAGGGCGCACGTCCCAGATGCGGAGCCTGCCGTCCATGCTGTTGGACAGCAGGTACGAGCCGTCCGACGACAGCGCCATGCCTGTACACCACCCCACTCACTTATATACAAAGGGCGCACGTCCCAGATGCGGAGCCTGCCGTCCATGCTGTTGGACAGCAGGTACGAGCCGTCCGACGACAGCGCCATGCCTGTACACCACCCCACTCACTTATATACAAAGGGCGCACGTCCCAGATGCGGAGCCTGCCGTCCATGCTGTTGGACAGCAGGTACGAGCCGTCCGACGACAGCGCCATGCCTGTACACCACCCCACTCACTTATATACAAAGGGCGCACGTCCCAGATGCGGAGCCTGCCGTCCATGCTGTTGGACAGCAGGTACGAGCCGTCCGACGACAGCGCCATGCCTGTACACCACCCCACTCACTTATATACAAAGGGCGCACGTCCCAGATGCGGAGCCTGCCGTCCATGCTGTTGGACAGCAGGTACGAGCCGTCCGACGACAGCGCCATGCCTGTACACCACCCCACTCACTTATATACAAAGGGCGCACGTCCCAGATGCGGAGCGTGCCGTCCATGCTGTCGGACAGCAGGTACGAGCCGTCTGACGACAGCGCCATGCCTGTACACCACCCCACTCACTTATATACAAAGGGCGCACGTCCCAGATGCGGAGCGTGCCGTCCATGATGTCGGACAGCAGGTACGAGCCGTCTGACGACAGCGCCATGCCTGTACACCACCCCACTCACTTATATACAAAGGGCGCACGTCCCAGATGCGGAGCGTGCCGTCCATGCTGTCGGACAGCAGGTACGAGCCGTCTGACGACAGCGCCATGCCTGTACACCACGCCACACACTTATATAGGTACAAAGGGAGGAAGTCCCAGATATGTAGCGTGGCGTCCTAGCGGACGTTACGCGGCTTCACCCGCATAGCTACAGAGAAAGAATTTTTCAAATTGGTTCAATAGTTTCAGAGTCTGTTTGATGCAAACCAACAAACTTTATAATATTATTAGTGATTGTATAGACTACATATTGTGAAAGTTGAGCCTTCCTCTTTTAAATAGTTGTTAAAATAAGGGAATATTTACCTGTTACTGTGTCTGTATGTCCTTTGATTTGGTATGCAATCTGATTATTTCTAATATCCCACACTTTTATTACATTATCGAGTCCACCAGATATGATCTTTTCTGCAGTATCACTGAACAGGACTGATGTGACCGGGAATGAACTGTCAAAGGAAGCTATGGGATTTCGTTTTCTGGCATCCCACAACTTTATTGTATTGTCATCTGAAGCTGATACTAGTAATTCTGGACCTCTTCTTGCACCTAGAATAGAATACAATATAGCAGGGTAAGTTCCATTTACAGATTATTTTTAAGTGGTTTCATTCAGTAGCAAGAGTTTTTAAGTGTCTGTTTCAAGTAGACCAGCACTACCAGCATGGTATTTTAATACAATTACAAATAGGATTTTGAGGCATTAAATAAAACACGCCCACCCAACTCAGTTAACCATAGATAGATGCATCGTTCTGTGTGAAAATTTGCATGTTGCTTGGTTAGCTATGAGCCAAATTATATGTGCGTTAGGACCACGGGTGTACAGCACGGAATCGAGCTGCTCCTCTACACAAAGATGGTACCTGCAGTGTACCTCAGTGTACCCTTAATGAAATCCAGTGTACTTCTTTTGATAAAAAAATATATCGTACAATGTGTACACCCGCGATCCTACAGTTAGGACTGCGGGTGTGCATTTTTTCCCATCAGGAAATGCGTATTTTACATATGTTTTTTTTTGTAAATATGTGTACCTGCAGTGTTCCTTAGTATACCATTAATGAAATTCAATTTACCTTCTCGGATAAAAAATTATATAATTAAGTATGTACACCCGCCATTCTAAGTTTAGAACTGCGGGTGTACATTTTTTTCTCGGCAAGCAGATGAATATTTAACTTTTTTTTATTTTTTTTATGCGTACCTACTGTGTACCTGCATATAAAAATATTAAATATAACTAACTAGCTGTTCCCCGCGGCTTCGACCGCGTAAAAGTCGTTATCGTGTAAAAGCATAACCCTCCTTTTGCGCAGTTGGTTAAAAAGTTGCCTATGTCCTTCCCAGGGCCTTGAACTATCTCTATACCAAATTTCATCTCAATCAATCTAGCTGTTTAGGCGTAAAAGCGTAACAGACAGACATACAGACCATCTCTGGAAGTTTAGAATTCCATGCTCAGACCACTCTGTTGCTGATAAAATACTTTAAGTATATTATTTACCCGTCTGCGAAGAAGGAGGGTTATGTTTTTCTAGCCTAATAATGTATGTATTGGTACATATAGAGTATATGTATGTATATTTTTGCCCTTGCTTGAGGTACCCCATTGTCTCAACATTTATTACTCGTATTTTCAACATCCCTACTAATATATCCCTACTAATAGTATAAATGCGAAAGTAACTCTGTCTGTCAGTCTGTTACGCTTTCACGCCTAAACAGCTAGATCGATTGAGATGAAATTTGGTATAGAGATAGTTCGAGGCCCTGGGAAGGACATAGACTACTTTTTAACCGACTGCGCAAAAGGAGGGTTATGATTTTACGTGATAATGACTTTTACGCGGTCGAAGCCGCGGGGAACAGCTAGTTACTTATATTTAATATTTTTATATGCAGGTACACAGTAGGTACTCATAAAAAAAAAAGTTAAATATGCATCTGCTTGCCGAGAAAAAATGTACACCCGCAGTTCTAAACTTAGAATGGCGGGTGTACATACTTAATTATATAATATTTTGTCACAGAAGGTAAATTGAATTTCATTAATGGCATACTAAGGTACACTGCAGGTACACATATTTACAAAAAAAAACATATGTAAAATACGCATTTCCTGATGGGAAAAAATGCACACCCGCAGTCCTAACTGTAGGATCGCGGGTGTACACATTGTACTATATATTTTTTTATCAAAAGAAGTACACTGGATTTCATTAAGGGTACACTGAGGAACACTGCAGGTACCATCTTTGTGTAGAGGAGCAGCTCGATTCCGTGCTGTACACCCGTGGTCCTAACGCACATCAAATTATGGTATGCCCAGTAATTAGGAAAATAATTTAAGCAACTGATGATATTCACACTGCTCTGTGTGCATGTAAACCACAATAAACAAAAGATTTTAGCACTTCCACAGATCAAAAAGAGAATTATTCTAACTACCGCATTGCAGATTACAATTTTTTTTTTCAATACCTGATACAGAGTTGACAAAGTTTGCATGTCCTTTTAGTTTCTTAATTCTAGTGCCGGTTGGTATGTCCCACACAGCGACGGTGTTGTCTGTAGCACAGCTGTACAAGTGTGATCCGTCCGGTGAGAAACATATTTCCATTATGGCACCCGTGTGTCCTTTCATTAGCATTACATTTTCACATTGACCGTAGACATTCCATAGGACTGGAAAATAGAATTGCAAATTCATAAGAATATTTTTGTAAGTTAGTGTAGCTCACGAATAGTGATGGGCAATCCTCCCGGTTTAAACCCAAATTGAGTTTAAACCCGGTTTAAACCCATAAGATTCCTCCCGATAGGGATTTTATTTGGGTGTTTATAATTTTGTAAAACATACTCTTAAACATTTGAAATTTTAAAATGCACAGTGACTAATGTCATCTTTTTTCTTTTTCTATATGGTTATTTGTTATTTTAATTTAGGTGTTTTCGTCTTTTCATAAAGTACCAACCTAAAACATCAAATTATAACAACAACAAAAAACATAATAGGGACCGGACTGAGTTTCTTGGGGTGTTCTTCTCAGTCTGTAGCATTTCCGAACCCCCGGTAGAGTCACAAAAATTTTGACAAACCTAAATAATTTTTTAAAAATTTCAAAGGGAATAAATTTTATTTTATTTTATTTTTATACATGATCATTAATTGCGTCATTTTTTTTTAATTTTTTTTTTTATGTTCAACTCGCCAAATTGACGTCGCCACCAGCCTGATGGAAAGCCGTGGCGCATCTAGCGATTGGGGGCCACTTCTGACAGTGGTCCTGAAGTTGGTTCGAGGTCTCCCGTCACCTGGGGACAAAATAATTATTCGGATAGCACGTCTCTGCATAGCGTCAAGCGCGTCTAGAAAGTACCTCGCGTAGTCATCCCAAAGGTGAAAACAGTACTCGACGCAGGGACGAATCTGCGTCTTGTACAGTAAACATCTCTGATGTGGGGTCAAGTAACGTCTCACCTTATTTAGGACTCTAAGTTTCCGCGAGGCCAGCCCAAAACAACTCTCTATGTAGTTTTTATGGTTGAGCTCACGCCGGACGTCTATACCGAGGATCTCCAGGTTGTCCTTTAGTGGAACCGTAATGCTCTGAAGAGTAGGTAGGGGTAGGAATGGGGACTTCTTAGCTGTAAAGATGCACACCTGTGTTTTTCTGGCATTGAACTCGACCAGGTTGTCTGAGCCCCATTGGGCAATGTGACCCAGGTCCCGGTCGAGATCCGCCACGAGTTGCCGTCTCTTTTCCTCCACGTCATCACGCCCCTTCGCTGGACGGCCAGAATAGCTCCCATGCAGAGTACTATCATCCGCATAACAATGAATGCACCCAAGGGACAACATGTCGTTGATATGCAGAAGAAAGAGAGTTGGGGTCAATACCGATCCCTGTGGTACTCCGGCATTTACCTGCATAAAGCAGGAAGCCTGACCATCACAGAGAACCCGTATACGTCGCCCGTGCAGGAAGCTGGCCACCCAGCGGCACACACAACTGGGGCGATAAACCATATGCCGGCAGCTTGGAAAGAAGCGACGCATGCCATACCCTATCAAAAGCTTTAGAGATGTCTAGGCCAATAGCCAGAGATTCGCCGTGCCTCTCTATAGTCTCACCCCAGGTGTGTGTTATGTACGCTAGGAGGTCACCCGTTGATCGTTTCGGCCTAAAGCCATATTGACGATCGCTAATTAACGAGTGATCCTCCAGATAGCGTATGAGCTGTTTGTTGATGATTAGCTCGAACACCTTGCAGGTGACGGTGGTTACGGCTATGGGACGATAGTTGGCAGGATCCGACCGATCACCTTTCTTGGGGATCGGCTGGACGTTCGCCTCCTTCCAAGCCTCCGGCAGTTCTCCCGACGAATAGGAAAGGCGATACAGGCGTGTTAGAGTTGGAGATAATTCAGCTGCACACTTCTTTAGCACCACTGCCGGAATGCCATCAGGACCACTGGCTTTCCGCGTGTCGGTAACCTTAGCACCGCTCGCACATCGCAATGCCGGATTACAATATCCGGCATCGTGGTTCCACAGTCGGCGATAGTAGGAAGTTGCCTGCCACAGTCATCGACCCGGGAATTAGCCGCAAAGAGATTGGCCAGCATTTCTGCTTTCTCTTGGGCCTTGTGAGCCAGTGATCCGTCAAGATAGCGCAGCGGCGGCAGCGAGGGCTTGCAAAAGTTGGCCTACATGGCTTTGGCCAGTTGCCAGTATCCACGGCTGCCCGTCGGATGTGACGTGAGCTCCTGACCAAGCCGCGTGACGCGCTGGGTCTCTGCTCCTTGGAGGCTCTCTTACTGGACCTAGTGGCTCTGTTGTACGCTGCTTTGAGGCGGGCCACATTCGGGTCGCGCTCAGCTCGAGCCTTGATCTAGGCGCGGTAAGCCGCCTGTTTTTGTTGAACAGCTACGGCGCACTCACGCCCGAACCAGGGGTGGGCTTTGCGGATGCTGGCGACATCAGTGTATGGAATATAGTATTCCATACCTAATGTAATCTCACCAGCAACCGCAGAGGCGCTTTCCGATGAAATCCTCCCTGCAAAGCAGCGCTGACTCCACGGGACGGCTGCAAAGTATTCTCGTAGTCCGTCCCAGTCTGCTGACGAGTAGTGGCACAATCGCCGCGTCACCTCTACTGCCCTTGCAGGAGATGACACCTGCAGGCGGGCACGCACAACACAGTGGTCGGATTGACCCAGTGGGGCGCCAACCGACACATTGTACTGTGCTGGATAACTCGTCAGCAGTAACTCCAGCAGAGCGGGTTCATGGTCTGACCTGTCCGGTATGCGTGTAATCTCGCGCACCACTTGGGTCAGACTATGAGAGAGAGCGATTCTGCGAGACCCCAGCCACTCAGTGTGGTGACCGTTGAAGTCCCCCAAAAAAACCACTTCAGCGTTCGGGAACCGCACCTGCGCGTCATCAGCCCCATCACTGAGGTGCTGAAACAGCCTTGTCATCTCAGCTGTCCCTGTATGGGGGCGATAGACACACACGTAGATCTGACTCATGGAGCCGTGATCCACGTGCAGCCAAAGGACGGGGAAGGAAGGGTTCTCAAGGCAGCGCAGCCAGCGACAGCAAAAATCCGCCCTAACGAACGCGCACACCCTGGCTTTATCTCGACATTGTTCCTCGATAATATAGCCAGGGTAGCATAAAGTACGACTGATCGGCGGCGTATTTGCGTCTCCGTTAGGAACAACACAGCTGGCCGTGCCGTCTCTAGATGGTGATGGACGACGTTGAGGTTGGCATGGAGTCCGCGGATATTAGCGAATTCCACCTCAAACAGTACGTTACTGGGAGTAGAAGCGGCCGCTGTGGTACCTTTTTTCTTTTTTGCGCTGCCATGATTGTTGGGAAAAGAAGAGAGACGTGAAGACGGAGCGACATTTGCTGTAGCAGTGAGTGACAAGGTGTAGGGGCTAGCTTCATCTATGACTGTGTGACGAGACGGAAGCCGACCCACGGAAAGGCCCCCGTAAACCCCCCCCCCCCCCTCCCCGGAGTGTGGTCGCCGGGTCCCAGTCCGGTCACCATCCGGTACGACGAACCACATCGGGATTATGCGCGGCCTGGTGGGGCAGCCTCCCAGGGTGGTTAGTCTCAGTTGGGCATCTGAGGGGCAAGTGCGAGTTTTTGCGTGAGCTTGTCGACATTCACGGCTCACCAATTCGCATGGAATCGAGACCCCGCCACCTAGCTGTAAACGCGGGAACTTGTCTCGATCCCATACAAATCGGTGATAACGCGCTCGTTCGTGAATGTCGACAGGCGCTCAGCGAAACTCGCACTTGCCCCTCTGTACTATGCCGCGGGCGGCCAGCAACAAAACCGTTTCTATGGGTCTCCCTGGCCAGAGGGTCGACCCTCGTCAGCCACACTAGAATCAGCTTAGCGCCTATTGGTCCCCCCTGCTGCATCAAACATCGCCCCGGGCCCGGCTGTGCAGCTGCTGAACCCCGAACGCAACCCAACCGGGGCTGGGTTACTTGGGAGGCCTTACACAGCTGCACGGTGGTACCCCCCGGACCAACACTTTCGTTGATTGGCAGGCGCACCACGTGCAGGTGAGGTCGCTTGGGCCCCCGAAATTCGGTGGTGGTGGGGCCCCTTGCACCCAATCCTGACGAATAGGAAAGGCGATACAGGCGTGTTAGCGTCGGAGACAATTCGGCTGCACACTTCCTCAGCACCACCGCCGGAATGCCATCAGGACCACTGGCTTTCCGCTTTCCTTTCTTTCTTTTCTTTATAAAAAATAAAAAAGTGTATTTGAGGTCATTATTGTTCTTTATACGCAAACATGATATTGTCATGTTCGGTGGACTAGATACCGATATTTTTGTCACAATCTTCGGTAAATTCATTATGGCACTCGCAGGGATACATCATTTTGTAAGATAAGACTAGTACATTTCGTTGTACTTGACTGTACTGTTCCACAATATTTATTTATAAACCTGACCGGTATACAGACACTTTCGGTTGGTATCAAAAAATACATGTGGTTTTTTTTGTTCTCCTAGGTTCCATTCCCGGCTGAAGCAGGTGATTTTTCAAAAATCTTTAAATGCAGTTTGACTTACATTTGAAAATAAAGGAATGTTTCCTTTCAGCAAAACTTGCTTTTATCAATATTAAGGGTACTTTACGTCCAACTAGCGTCTAAATTCCATCCTGTATAATAAATAATAAGTATTCAACTTGTTTAGACAATGAAACTGGCGAATGGCGAGTGGTACTTTCATGTAGAATTGAACACTAAATAATTCAATTCAAAATGAAAGTATCGCTGATTTTAACCCTATATTTGGGTTTTTACCTGGGTTAAAACCCGTTTCCTCCCAAAAGACCCGGTTTAAACCCATTTCCACCCACTGGGTTTAAACCTTCTGCCCATCTCTACTCACGAACATTATAAAACAAAAAGAAACTCACAAATTTGTCTATCGAATCCGGCGGAGGCTAAATGTTTACCCTCTGGATGAAATTTAGATGTAAATACTTCCCCTTGATGACCTTCCAATAACATTATAGGCGCATACAGGTTGGACGTTCGGGGCACCTGCAAAATATCTCAATAAGTGTCTATGTTTCACTGTAATAACACAATAATTGGCAAAATAATACTAACAGACGCAGTTACAACAGCCTTTTCTCTAGTGCCGACTACCGAAATTTCATGACGAGTTCGTTTAGATGGAACTACAGAGAATTCCTCTGCTTTCCTCTTTTCAACTTCTGGCATTTTTCTTTAAGATTTATTTAACAACGAGGAGACGAGACCACTTCGTTTTGCAACAATAATAATTAAATAACCTAGGATCAAAAAATATAAATAATGATGCTATGTTGAGTAAACTGTCAAAGTGTCAGTGTCAAGTCAAGTCGAGCAAGTGTGTCAACCACAGACTTACAATAAGTAGCAGACAAAGCATTAGAGATTGAAAAGTACGCCAAAACTAACACATATAAAAACCACACACACTAACGCAACTACAGGGAAGGAGTTAGCCGCCTAGTTCAATAAGATTTATTTTAATGAAATAAGAGTATCTTAAAATACCTCTTAAGGTTCCGTAGCCAAATGGCAAAAAACTGAACCCTTATAGATTCGTCATGTCTGTCTGTCTGTCTGAACGTCCGAATGTCACAACCACTTTTCTCCGAAACTATAAGACCTATGCACTTGAAACTTGGTAAGTAGATGTATTCTGTGAACCGCATTAAGATTTTTAAATATAACTAGAAAAAAGCAGTAAATTTTGGGGGTCGCCATACTCAGAACTGAAACGAAAAGTTTTTTTTTCATCAAACCCATACGTGTGGGGTATCCATAGATAGGTCTTCAAAAATGCTATTGAGGCTAAAGCACCTTTAGAAAAAAATGATGTTACAAAACATCATTTTTTTCTAAAGGTGCTCCCTCACCGGGAGCATTCGCGCGTAATGTAATGTTACGAGTCTAGAATTACAGCCAGTGTGGGAGGTGAACCGAGCATTGCAATGCGCGCCTTGTAATGATACAAGACGAGGTTACAGCAGTGAAGCAGGTGATCCGAGCATTGCAATGCGCGCCTTGTAATGATACAATGTGTAACGTTTTGATCCAACTCGTAACATCAATGCGCTTTTTTTGTTGCGGCTGGCCGGCCGCACACTGGTCCGGATTATAAATAGGTGGACATACGATCTAAGATGTCAAACGCTTTTGGGAAAAAAATAGTAGTACGAGTACGAATTTCAGGTTAATTTTGCAATCCAATATGGCCGCCGCGCCACCATTGTAAAATTTCATGTTGGATATCGTTTATGGGGTTTTTTGGTATGCTGAGTACGAATTTCAGGTTAATTTTGCAATCCAATATGGCCACCGCGCCACCGTTGTAAAATTTCATGTTGCATATCATATAAGGGGTTTTTTGGTATGCTGATTACGAATTTTGGGTTAATTTTGCAATCCAATATGGCCGCCGCGCCGAATTCACAAAATTTCATGATGGGTATCGTTTAAGGAGGATTTTGGTACGCTGAGTACGAATCTCATGATAATTTTGCAATCCAATATGGCCGCCGCGCCGAAATCACAAAATTTCATGATGGGTATCGTCTAAGAGGTTTTTTGGTATGCTGAGTACGAATCACATGATACTTTTGCAATCCAATATGGCCGCCGCGCCGAAATCACAAAATTTCATGATGGTATCGTCTAAAGAGTTTTTTGGTATGCTGAGTACGAATCTCATGATAATTTTGCAATCCAATATGGCCGCCGCGCCCAAATCACAAAATTTTCGTGATGGGTATCGTTTAAGGGGTTTTTTGGTATGCTGAGTACGAATCACATGATAATTTTGCAATCCAATATGGCGGCCGCGCCTAAATCACAAAATTTCATGATGGGTATCGTCTAAGGGGTTTTTTGTATGCTGTGTACGAATCACATGATAGTTTTGAAATCCAATATGGCCGCCACGCCGAAATCACAAAATTTCATGATGGATATCGTATAAGGGGTTTTTTGGTATGCCGAGTACGAACTTTGGGTTAATTTAGCAATCCAAGATGACTGTAGCGCCAGGGTTGCAAAATTTCATGTTGCATATCGTAGAAGGAATTTTTTGGTATGCTGAATACGAATTTTAGGTCAATTTTGCAATCCAAGATGGCCGCCGAACCACCGTTGTAAAATTTCATTTTGGATATCGTGAAAGGGATTTTTTGGTATCTCAGCATACTGACAGAAATCTCGCAACAGTGGCGCGGTGGCCATATTGGATTGCAAAATTAACCTGAAATTCTTACTCAGCATACCGAAAAACCCCATAAACAATATCCAACATGAAATTTAACAAAGGTGGCGCGGCGGCCATATTGGATTGCAAAATTATCATGAGATTCGTACTCAGCGTACCAAAATCCCCCTTAAACGATACCCATCATGATATTTTGTGATGACGGCGCAGCGGCCATATTGGATTGCAGAATTATCATGTGATTCGTACTCAGCATACCAAAAAACCCCTTAAACGATACCCATCATGAAATTTTGTGATATCGGCGCGGCGGCCAAATTGGATTGCAAAATTATCATGTGTATAGTACTCAGCATACCAAAAAACCCCTTAAACGATACCCATCATGAAATTTTGTGATTTCGGCGTGGCGGCCATATTGGATTGCAAAATTATCATGTGATACGATCTCAGCATACAAAAAAACCCCTTAGACGATACCCATCATGAAATTTTGTGATTTCGGTGCGGCCGCCATATTGGATTGCAAAATTATCATGTGATTCGTACTCACCATACCAAAAAACCCCTTAAACGATACCCATCACGAAAATTTTGTGATTTCGGCGCGGCGCCCATATTTGATTGCAAAATTATCATGTGATTCGTACTCAGCATACCAAAAACCCCCTTTAACGATACCCATCATGAAATTTTGTGATTTCAGCGCGGCGGCCATATTGGATAAGTATCATGAGATTCGTACTCAGCGTACCAAAATCCCCCTTAAACGATACCCATCATGAAATTTTGTGATTTCGGCGCGGCGGCCAAATTGGATTGCAAAATTATCATGTGATTCGTACTCAGCGTACCAAAATCCCCCTTAAACGATACCCATAATGAAATTTTGTTATTTCGACGCGGCGGCTATATTGGATTGCAAAATTATCTCTTAGTCTTTCTGTTCCCGGTTTCCATTTCGGAGTTTCCAGTTCTATGATCCGATTCAAAATCGCAATAAAAACCATTTCTGCTAATAGTTTTGCACCAATTTTTTTAAAACCTTCTCCTGACAGAAACAAACACAACAAAAAAGAATTAGCGAAATCGGTCCAGCATTTCACGCGAGATGCCGTGACCACAGAAATCGGGCTTCATTTTTATATATTGTTAACTTAATATCATCGAAGATTACAGGCATTATATTAAAATGCACTTCTGAACTAATTAAATGCTGAATCACAGTTTGCTACACTTAATTTTATGTTAGCATTTTTAATCTTGAAAAGAAGTGCCTGAGTTTGGCCCCTACATTAATGAGAGGTATCTAATACGTCAAACTGCAGCATCGGCAGCTTATTTCTTTCAAAAACCAGGCGTACGTCATTTTTTTTAACATGTCATGTATAGTGTTGCTATACGTGTAGAAACGAGATAGCAGCATTCACTAACCCCTTAGAGCGAGCGGAATGGAAAGACCAACGCACACAAACATAATTAATGTTTCGTCTGCTACTTATTGTACGTCTGTGGTGTCAACATTATGTCAATTGCTTTTTTAACCGACTTCCAAAAAAGGAGGAGGTTCTCAATTCGTCTGTATGTTTTTAGGGTTTCGTAGCCAAATGGCAAAAACGAAACCCTTATAGATTCGTCATGTCTGTCTGTCTGTCTGTCCGTCCGTGTGTCACAGCCACATTTCTCCGAAACAATAAGGCCTATGCTATTGAAACTTGGTAACTAGATGTATTCTGTGAACCGCATTAAGATTCTTATATAAAACTAGAAAAAAAGCTGTAAATTTTGGGGGTCCCCATACTCAGAACTGAAACTCAATTTTTTTTTCATCAAACCCATACGTGTAGGTCTTTAAAAATGCTATTGAGGTTCCTAAAATATTTTTTTCCTTAAGTGAATAGTTTGCGCAAGAGACACTTCCAAAGTGGAAAAATGTGTGTCCCTCCCCTCTAACTTCTAAACTAAGAGAATGATAAATCTAAAAAAAATATATGATGTACATTATCATAAAAACTACCAACGAAAATTAGATTGAACGAGATAGAGCTGGTAGTTTTTTTTTAATACGTCATAAACAGCAATTTTCGGTTAGAGAAATCACTACCACTGCGAACGTGTTAAAACATCAATCAAAGTTACAACGAACTATAAGAACTTCTAAATTATGTTACTTGCTGCTACGAAACCCTTCATGGGCGAATCCAACTCGCACTTGGCCGGTTTTATTTATTTATTTCCCTTCCTATTCTTAGGCATTCTCGGCTTGAGAGTATGCCAAAGTCATGTATGTCGGAATAGAAAAGATGAATCATGATTTTTAAGATTCTTGTAAACAGCAGGATTTAAGAAATTAATTTTCTTCTTGAGCATTCTTGGTTTGAGAAAATTGTAACGGTAAAATTTCATTCTTAAACCCTTAAAATATTTCTTCATGTAGGTAGGTATTGTACGTAGGTACTACTAAATGTGGCTGTACTGTACAAGATATTTTCGGATTGAGAATAGTACAGTATATTATACATACTCTTCTTTTTAAAGCTGTACTTTGTTCTGACAAGTACAGTTTACAAAATGACTAGAAAATGCATGGACGTAAAGGACGAGAACTTTGACTTTTAAAAATGACAAAAAAATACTCGAGACCAGACTAGGCCGCATGGTCTCTATTACTTTAGCGTGCTCCATAGGGAACAAAAAAAGAGTCCGGTTTCTAATTATTTTCCTTTTTTCTGATTTGGAAAAGCGTGGAAAATTGTTTGTTTACATAATTTGTCAAAAAGTTCAAAAAAGTCGTACTGCGACGGCCGATCTTGATTCTTGTCTTGAGCTGCTTACTTTTTTAGAAATAATACGAAATCCGTAATGAAATGGAATGGAATCACAATTAAATAAATAACGTAATGCAGAAATTGGAACTAACGTTAGCTATTATAAAACCTCATGCAATAAAGAATCCAATTGCACTATCTTACATCAGGCATGTTATAAAAACCAAATTCATTGTAGTGAAGACGAAAAGAATTTCATTGGATAAAGAAAATGCCAGTAAGTTTTACGAAGAGCACATAGGAAAATTCTTTTACAATCGCCTTATTACATTCATGGCTAGGTAAGATTAATTCACTGGACGATAATAATAACATTTGTTTATCTCCCTGTAAATAAAATTCTATTTCCAGTGGTGCAATAGATTTACATGTGATTGGACACCGGAATGCGATACAACTTTGGAGGCGAATGCTGGGCCCTACCAGCGTATTTAAAGGCCAATTCACAGAGCCAAATTGTTTGAGAGGAATGTTCGGCATTTCTGATACTCGTAATGTAGCCCATGGATCAGGTAATTGCACCACAACCTACTTATTTTTTTGATAAAATATCCATTATTGGTTTCACTCGCTCAGGTCTGTATGTTCATGTGAAACTTCAGCTCAGCAGTTTAGGGAGCTTCATTTACAAGTAGGGCCCGATGGTGGTGGGTTACTGCCAGACTACTTAGGAGCCTAGAGCTTTATAGCATAAGCATTCTTCTCAAGGTTCCTAGGGTTCAATATACAATTATTGTACCATCTATAGAAGCTACAATATTTATTTACTTACTAGCGGAGGTCACCCGCGTAGCTCCCGTTCCCGTGGGAATACCGGAATTAAATATAGCCCATGTTCACCAGGGAAAGTGTAGCTTCCCAACAGTGAAATAATTTTTCAAATCGGTTCAGTAGTTTCGGAGCCTATTCGATGCAAACAATCAAATCTTTCCTCTTTATAATATTAGTATAGATAAAATAATTTAATTGTGCTTTCAGATTCACCGGAATCAGCACAAAGGGAGATTAAGTTTTTCTTCCCTGACTTCTCTTTCTACAAATGGCATAAGGATGATGAAGAGCTGTATCGAAAAGGCCCTATTGTGTTCAACAAGCACTTGTTTCAACATGTAAGAAGATTGTAGATATTTTAATGTAGCAAACAAAATTGGTCATCGTCCTTACCTAAATGCATGGTCACCTACTGGATCCAGTTGTGATTTTAAGGAGAAATTCTAGTAGCAAGCAAGATCTTGGAAACAGCAGTAGTTTATAAGAAGAAATGGCAGGCCGCTAACCAAGATAGTGATGCTTGTTGTGTATTGCTAGAGTTTACTGCTTTAGACAATGTTTGAAAACATTTTGTGTAGTATAAGAAATCCATCTTCCATGAAGAAATTTATAGATGTATTTGTAGATGTTAATATATAGAATTCCAAAGACTTCATTATTTTTTAATTAGGTACTTAGAAAGGTGAAGATCTTGTATAAACCATCACTACAGTAAGCAACTTACACTATGGCCAGTCCTCGGATTGGTGACCACATAATGTTAAAAACTCCTTTAGATGGCACAATTGTCAGTTGTTTAGACAACTAACTTCAATCCGCAGGGCACATGAAGCAAATAGGTATAAAAGGCAATTGTGTAGCAGTTCTTATATACCTTGAAACTCGTTCGTCACAGGCAACCAGTCATTCTGACGGTAGCGTAGCATGGCGGCCATCATGCGCTCCCCTGACCTGCAACCGCCTGACGCACCTATTACGAAATTCTTTTCTAACCCCGCAGGAAGTTAGGTAGGTAGTCGAAGTTATGGTTACGATTCTGTTCCGACAATTGAAATAGCAGCCAAGTCTGTCCCAGAGTGGTGAAACTGATAAGGCTATCCAGAGAGATACTTGAATTTCTGAGGTCATTGCTACGATTCCTAAAAGACTCATCACAGTCCCCTCCCTACCCTACGTCCGGAGTGCTCGTATATATACCTACGCCAAGGTCAGGGGCTTCTAAGGAGTAAATGTACCGATATGGTCAGTAGTTCCATGGAAGGTCAAAGAAATCTAGGTACCTACATGTACCTACACTCGAGAGCAATGAATCCGGGTCACTTAAAGAATCCTAAAAATCTCGGAAACTAAAAATGCTAGGTTAATGCAATAAATTGTATTTAATAGACAATGTAATACTCCTTAAATGAAGGTATTAAAACTTCTTAGTTATTGTAAAGTTATATCATAAAAAAATCAAATTTGAAAAAGGGCCACTTTCGAAGATGGAACTACGAAATTACAGCATTTGGTGTTGCTTTTGTTTGTAATCTGTCATTTATGTGGGTACATAAACCATGTTGATAGTGCTCTTTATTCATTAATCAAGCTGAAATTATGTCGCTTACGCCTGAAGAATGCACCAGAATACTTACAATGCTGGAAACCGGCCGGAGTCAGCGCGATACAGCCAGGACTGTCGGTGTGTCGCTGTCAACAGTACAAAGAGTTCTCCGACGTTACGAAGAAACTGGTTCTAACCTACGCAGACCAGGAACGGGCAGAACCAGGTGTACCACAGCACGAGAAGACCGATACTTGGTGAACACCATGCATCGAAATCGCTTTCTCACAGGAACTGAACTCACCAATCAGTTTCGACGCCTCGGAGGAAGTAACCCAAGTGCATGGACAGTAAGACGTCGGCTTGCTGAATCTAACTTAAAACCCCTTAGACCTGCAAACGGCCCTAAACTGGAGCGTGGGCATCGTATTTCGAGACTAAGGTATGCCCAGAGCCACGTAAATTGGAGTATTGAAGATTGGTCAAAAGTTATGTTCTCCGACGAATCAAAATTTATGCTCTACAAGCACGATGGAAGACACAGAGTGTATCGAAGACCAGGGGAAAGATTCAAGCAAGCATGCATCGAAGAAAAAGTAGCCTACGGTGGTGGGTCTGTAGGTACTTGTGTGGGCCGGAATTTCTTCTGAAAGTCGCACAGAGCTGGTGATCATAGAAAACGGCTCTTTAACTAGCGTAAGATATGTGGAAGAAATCCTCAATGATCACGTTGGTCCATTTATGGTCAATTTAGGTGAGGATGCTATATTTATGCATGACAATGCCCGACCTCATACAGGTAGGATTGTGAATGACTACCTTCAAGAGATGAACATTACTCGTATGGAGTGGCCAGCGCGCAGCCCGGATATCAACCCGATCGAGCATGCTTGGGACGAGCTAGGCAGATGCGTAAAACAACGAAACCCTCCCCCAATCACGCTTCGTGAGCTCAAAATTGCTCTCACAGAGGAATGGGAGAATATTCCCCAAAATCGTATAAGGAACTTGGTGTACAGCATGCCAAACCGCGTAAACGCAGTAATGGAAGCACGAGGAGGCAATACGAAGTATTAAAATTCAAGAAAATCGTAATAAAGTTCAAAAATTTCATGTTTCCTATTTTTGTTTTAAGGAGAGATCGGCAGTTTTTTCTTTATGTAATTTTGTGTTAATAAAATTTATGGTGACTCATTTTTTTTTTACTTTCATTTAAGGAGTATTACATTGTCTATTAAATACAATTTATTGCATTAACCTATCATTTTTAGTTTCCGAGATTTTTAACATTCTTTAAGTGACCCGGATTCATTGCTCTCGAGTGTATATGGTCAGTAGTTCCATGGAAGGCCAAAAAAATCTAGGTCCTGGCATACGACGGAGTCTGCAAACGTCAGTTGTGGAAGAAGCTCAAGTGTCGATGTCGGTTTCCCTTTAAGGCAGGTTAATGGATTCTTCGTGACTGTAGTAGGTAGATTCCTGTCGTGTTGCAATTGCTAATGCAATGCAATTGTTAATTGTTTGCATGAAAGTCGACGTTCGGCAGACACGCAAGTCGACGTTCGGCAGACACGCAAGTCGACGTTCGGCAGACACGCAACTCGACGTTCGACAGACACGCAAGGGCCGGCGCCCATTATCGGCATCGGCAAGGAAAAGGATTTTTTGGTGGCAAATAGCAATATACTATAATATAATGGCAATAAAGTAGAAATTTCCGTGATATGTGGTCGTAATAACAAAAATACCGCTTCGGTATGCTTGAGGCTGCTGTATCGGCAGCCTTGAGAATGCTTCGGGATGCTTCGGCATCCTTCGGGACGCCGCCGGCGCCGAGGCGAGGGGAGGCATCCGCCATTTGCATCATTTGACTCACATAACACAATCGAGGTAATCGCTGTGTGTACCGGTTGATTAGATTTCTCTTCTTCTTCAGCAAGAGTTGCTATGAACACTAGATCCCAGTCCACCATATTAAATACAATTCAGACAACTAGCTTGTAACAACTTTGAGACTGTTATGACGAGAAATACGATATTAAGACGCTTCGGCAAGCTACAGGACGGTGCGGCATCCTTAAGGACGCCTCGTCATCCATAAGAACGTTGCAGCATGCCAAAGCATAATTGCCGATAGTGTGCGCTTGCATGTAGGATGCTGAAGGATCCTTTTCTTTGCCGATGCCGATAATGGGCGCCGGCCCCAAGTCGACGTTCGGCAGACACGCAAGTCGACGTTCGGCAGACACGCAAGTCGACGTTCGGCAGACACGCAAGTCGACCGTGTCTGTCTGTCTGGTTTAGTCTTGGACCTTGGATACCGCGTAGTACTGGCGAGATGAGCCTTTCATTCCCGTGGCACTACCGCCTGGCACTACCAGTAGTACGACCCAACCAATAAGAACGGTCGGTAGTGTCACGGGAAAGTAAAATTTCCCGTGACACTACCGACCGTTCTTATTGGTTGATTAAATGCATATAGTGAAATTTCCCATGGCACTACCAATTACCAATGGCACAACTAAATATCAAAAATTTCAATTAGCGAGACTGTTTATCGTGGTCCCATGAAACAAATGAAGATCGATAAAACAAATGAAGATCAATAAAACAAATGAAGAACGGTAAAACAAATGAAGATCGGTAAAACAAATGAAAGTCAGTAAAACAAATAAAGACCGGTAAAACAAATGAAGATCAGTAAAACAAATGAAGATCGGTAAAACAAATGAAGGTCAGTAAAACAAATGAAGATCGGTAAAACAAATGAAGATCGATAAAACAAACAATGCAGATCAATAAAAAAATTGCAAGTTGGTAAGATCATAAAATTACTTGGTCATATTTTATGTTGAGAGTCCTACAGGGTATCCATTCGAGGGCTTACCCGGGGTTCCCAACCGTAGGCTTTTTGCGTGTATTCCCGTTCGTCCCCCTAGGGGGACAAACAGGAATTCGTTATTTTATTCTCCCGATGGTCCCCTTAATTTTTTTGGGGGGACGAAATAGGTTATGTTTAGGTGGTTATGGCGGGCGGCGGCGACGGCGCCGTATCCCAGTAGTTCCATTGCGTAGTTATGGAACTACGCAATGGAACTACTAAAAATCTCAGTAGGTCCATCATGGGATGGACTACTGGGATTTTTTTTATTCCAGTAGTTCCATGGAACTGTTATCTGGTTTTGTCGTGTCCCAGTAGTTCCATTACACGAATATAAGTACAGTTAAGTAGTGAATTAATTATCATATAGCAAATGGAGATCGAAAAAACAAAAAATAACCACGAAGGCTGAAGGTGCGGTTCCATTTAGGCGGAGCGGAGAGGAGCTGTGCCGCGATTCATCAATCTCATGACTTAAAATCCTCCGCCTAAAAGGAACCGCACCGGGAGCTCCGAGCTCCCGCTCGTTCTTAGCCTTCTTATAAGTTCGTCACACTAGTGTGGTAAAATGGCGTGGACACGAGTCTGAAGTGCTCTAACCTAACCTTCCAAGTCGGGATGCGGGGTCCTACTAACATCTTAAGGACCCCAATGGGTCGGATCCTCCTCGTGGTGCATCCTGGACAACGGAATAGCGACCACTCCCCTTCCTCTGTGGGGGAGTTGTGCTACTCTGGCTAATTCCGGCCGAGGCGGGAGTAACCCACCTGTGGGTTGCTCGGTTGTGTGTTGCTGCCGGCCGGCACCGGGCGGCAACCACATGGCGGTGGGCACATATCCCGTGTTCCGGGGGTTCCCATTAGCGCACGCCTCTCTGTCTCCTCTATTACAGAGGGGCGCTCGAGAGCGGTGCAGGCGTGGTCTTCAGCTCCTTAGTGAGCTTTGGGGAGCCGCCCATCTGGCTCCCCCGAGGAGAGCCCCGAATTACCGGGGCGCCCCTAGCCGGGTCGACGTGAATAATCTTTTGATATCCCTCGGCCCGGCTAAAGGGTGAGGAGGAACACCGCGGGGTTTGGTGGGTAGGACGGTCCATTCTGGACCGGGCTGGGAGTCAGGTCCCATGTATCAAAATGTCCACAGTGTCAAAATGCCCAGTTTTACAAAATGACCGATATTGAATCGTCCAGAGTATCTAAATGACCGGAGTATCAAAATGACAAGAATATCAAAATGACCGGGGTATCAAAATGACTGGAGTATCAAAATGAAAAGTATGGTTTATAACTTAAGGCTTTAATTAGAATTAAAAACTTAAAAATTAAACTAAAAAATGCGCTCTTCCGGTATAATTTGTGAATTTAATGGTTGAAACACTTACAAATTGAACTTAATAATGCGCTCTCCCGGTATAATTTGTGAATTTAAGACTTGAAACACTTAAAAATGCGCTTTCCGGTATAATTAGTGAATAGGGCTTGAAACACTTAAAAATTAAACTTAAAAATACGCTCTCCCGGTATAAATTTCAGATAAGAAAATGGTTTGAGTACAAAATAAAGTAGTTAAGTTTACTTTTGACATTTTGACACTGCGGAAATTTTGTAAAACTGGGCATTTTGACACTGGGGACATTTTGTAAAACTGGACATTTTGACACTCCGGACATTTTGTAAAACTGGGCATTTTGACACTGCGGGCATTTTGATACATGGAACCTAATGGACCGAAAGGCCACACACCATCCCAGCTGCCCCCGCAGCTGGGATGAAGGCGCGTAAATGCGTTCCCCGCGTCAAAAAAAAAACCTATCCAAGTCGGACTGCGCGGTGTTAATTTCGTCCCCTCTTGAATTAGGAATGGATGATCGGGAACTTATCAAATATTATTTTTGTGACTTCCCGTTCGTCCTCTTCGGGGGACTTAGTCGAGGGGACGAACGGGAATTTTCGTAGGATACGTGTGGTTTTTGGTCGGTAAGCAGCATCCATGTAGGATCTTTCCCTCACGTCAAAAAACATTTTGTAATCTAGATGCAATTACCGTTCAATAAAAAAAACCGGCCAAGTGCCAGTTGGACTCGCCCATGAAGGGTTTCGTAGCAGCAAGTTATATAATACAAAAGTTCTTATAGTTCGTTGTAACTTTGATTGATGTTTTAACACGTTCGCAGTGGTAGTGTTTTTCTAAATGACGTATTAAAAAAATACTACCAGCTCTATCTCGTTGAAACTAATTTTCGTTGGTAGTTTTTATGGCAATGTACATCATATATTTTTTTTAGATTTATCATTCTCTTAGTTTAGAAGTTAGAGGGGGGGGGGGGGGGACACATTTTTCCACTTTGGAAGTGTCTCTTGCGCAAACTATTCACTTCAGAAAAAAAATGATTTTAGGAACCTCAATAGCATTTTTAAAGACTTATCTAAAGATATCCCTCACGTATGGGTATGATAAAAAAATATTTTTTTTGAGTTTTAGTTCTGAGTATAGGGACCCCCAAAATTTACTGCTTTTTTTCTAGTTTTATATAATAATCTTAATGCGGTTCACAGAATACATCTAGTACACGGACGGACAGACAGACATGACGAATCTATAAGGCTACGTCCGCACAGGCAGGCGGCTTGCTTTGCGCCTAGAGCCTATTGACTTGCATCCTGGCGACTTGCTAGGATACACAGTGGCCGCACTGAAAGGTGGTTTGCGTGGGGGGTCGCTAGGTGCCTTGGTCATTTGCTTGTGGGCACGTTGACAAGATGTCACTTTCAAAAATAGCTCTATACTGCTCTATATTGGGTTCATACATAATATATGATCACGCCTTTTATCCACGAAGGGGTAGACAGAGGCATTTTAGATGCCCACACTTCACCTTTGAGATTTCGTCCCACGTAATAGGTGGTGAGCCGTATTGCCATGTTGATATGGACAGGCGCAGGCAAGAACTGCCAGCAGTGCCAGCTGTTAAAATTTTTCAAGCCGCCTAAAAAGGCCCTCAACTTGACTTACTGCCTCGACTGCTATTTTACTGGCAACCGGGACCAAGGGCTTTTCGAAGCACGGAAAATAAATGTCACACAGTGATCACTAGACGGTCACCCATCCATGACCGGCCACAGTAAATGTTGCTTACTACAGTGATCGTTTACACAACACTGAGTCTGCGGGGCCACGAGCGCTTCATATTGGGTTCATGACATAAATAAGACACGGTCAAGTCATGGGGATTTTTATGTTCTAAATAAGCAATTGCATAATTTTCACAAAAAAATTACGAAGATTTGCGTATGACCAGAGACACATTTGATCTACTTCTCAGTAAAGTTAAAGGAAAATTATTTCATTCGGATACTCATCTATTTATGACTAGCTGTGTCCGCGACTTCGTCCGCGTAGAATGTAATGAAAAAAAATAGTTTATTTAGTTTTTTTTCTAAAATAGTAATAAAATTCTAAAAGAAAAGTAGCCTAAGTTACTACTTATTACATACGCTATCTGCCAGTGAAAGTCCCGTCCAAATCGGTCCAGCCGTTCCAGAGATTAGCCGGAGGCCGGAACAAACAGACAGACAGACAGACAAAAATTTAAAAAATATATATTTTGGTATGTGTACCGTAATACATTCATATGCATGCAGTAGAAAGCGGTTATTTTAATATTACAAACAGACACTCCAATTGAATTTATTTGTATGTATGGATGCAATTAATATTTCGTATATTTTTTTCTTCAAAATGCCTCGCGCCTGGCGACAAAAAACCAACATGTTTGTTTACTTGGATACACGCTAAGCTACTCGCTAGGCGCCAAGCGCGCAGTGCGGCCGGTCGCGAACATTCAAGTATGTTCGTTTTACTAACGCTACGTCCTAGGTAGGCGGTTCGAAGCGAACGCGATTCTGAAGCGGTGACACGCGAATTCAACGCGACGCGGTGCGACGCGGCGGCTCTGTCCTACGTGCACGCGAATCGACTCGCACAGCCGCCATCGACCGGCGAGCGACGCTGCCGTTCAGTTGGCACTTTGCATCAGCCTAATGCAACTGCCATAGATCAAAAAAATGTATGGAGTTCTAGATTCTAGGTTTTCAGACGCTGGTTTCCGCAAATCAACGTCATTTCTGCGCCTATTTGGCGTAGGGGGTTTGGTATGGTTATTGCCATCCCAGTTCCTCCAGTAAGCTAGCAGACTCTTCTCGTTGCCGGAGACTTCCTGGAGCGACCTTGGTGTACCGAAGTGTCTAGCCCTGTATCCTTACCAGTTCCGGGCATTCCATAAGAATGTGACTGGCAGTTCGTCCGTCTGCAAAGGGGACTGTCTGTGACACCTAAATTAAAGAGATGTTTGTTAAGTAGACTGTGACCGTAGCTTTGTTAATTTTATTTTCGAGGTGATTACTCCAGTTTAGTTTGCTGTCAAGAAGTACCTCATCATACTTGACCTCTTTGGAGAATTATAATTCGGTGCCAGAGAGACGTGGCAGTTTGGATCTTGGATGGATGGATGATTTGTCATGGACGGACGGAAACAAATATTATTGGAAAATTCATTTTTTAAATATCAAATACCTACTCAAGAAGTATGCACGGCGAAAAAGTGGGACTAATATTGTTTATTTAGAAAGGCAATATCGACGATAATAAATTTACTTCTTTTATACCATATTATATAGGACGTTTTTGGATTGCATTGATTAAATTTTCTATTTCCAAAATTATAAAAAACACGGCGGCACCGCATCCAGTTCGCGCGCAAATATCAAACCAACTGATCGCGTTCGCTTCATTTCGCGCCGCCCCGCACCGCACCGCACTTGCGTTTGGTCACGTAGGACACTTCAATACGTTTCAACTGTTTGTTGGTATCGCGCCGCGCCGCGCCGCTTCGCGTTCGCTTAGGCGACGTCCTACGTAAGCGAACGCAAAGCGGCGCGGCGCGGCGCGATACCAACAAACAGTTGAAACCTATTGAAGTGTCCTACGTGACCAAACGCAAGTGCGGTGCGGTGCGGGGCGGCGCGAAATGAAGCGAACGCGATCAGTTGGTTTGATATTTGCGCGCGAACTGGATGCGGTGCCGCCGTGTTTTTTATAATGTTGGAAATAGAAATTTTAATCAATGTAATTCAAGAAAAGAAGTAAATTTATTATCGTCGATACACTCCACCTAATACTCGATCTAATACTAGCTGATGCCCGCAGCTTCGCCCGCGTAAAATTTGTTCCCGCGGGAAGCCATTCCCGGGATAAAAGGTAGCCTATGTGTTATTCCAGACTATAATGTATCTCTATACCAAATTTCAGCCTTTGGACTTTTGGACTTTTGGCCTTTTGGACTTTTGGACTTTTGGACTTTTGGACTTTTGGCCTTTTGGACTTTTGGACTTTTGGGACTTTTGGGACTTTTGAGACTTTTGGGACCTCCGGGACCTTCAGGACTTTTGGGACTTTGGACTTTTGAACTTTTGGGACTTTTGGGACCTCCGGGACCTTTGGACTTTTGGACTTTTGGGACTTTTGGGACTCTTGGGACTATTGGGACTTTTGGGACTTTTGGATCTTTTGGGACTTTTGGTACTATTGGGACTTTTGGGACTTTTGGGACTTTTGGATCTTTTGGATCTTTTGGGACTTTTGGGACTTTTGGGACTTTTGGACTTGCCAACAAAAAGCAGGATCAAAAGTCCAAAAGTCACAAGTCCAAAGTCCAAAGTCAAAGTAAAGCTGCGGTCACAGTCTACTTAACAATCATCTCTTTAATTCAGGTGTCACAGACCCTTTGCAGACGGACGAACTGCCAGTCACATTCTTATGGAATGCCCAGAACTGGTAAGGATACAGGGCTAGACACTTCGGTACACCAAGGTCGCTTCAGGAAGTCTCCGGCAACGTGACGAGTCTGCTAGACTTATTGGAAGAACTGGGATGGCAATAGCCATACCAAAACCCCCCACCAAAATAGGCGCAGAAATGACGTTGATTTGCGGAAACCAGCCTCTGAAAACCTAAAATCTAGAACTCCATACATTTTTTTGATCTATAGCAGTTGCATTAGGCTGATGCAAAGTGCCAACTGAACGGCAGCCTCGCCGGTCGATGGCGGCTGTGCGAGACGATTCGCGTGCACGTAGGACATAGCCGCCGCGTCGCACCGCGTCGCGTTGAATTCGCGTGTCATCGCTTCAGAATCGCGTTCGCTTTGAACCGCCTACCTAGGACGTAGCGTTACGTAGGACGTCGCCTAAGCGACTCGCTAGGTGACTCGCTAGGCGCTAGGCACCAAGCAAGCCGCCTGCCTGTGCGGACGTAACCTAAAAGCAGCTTCCCACGGTCTGCAATATCGCGGACGGACGCGGACCAGCTCGCACGACACACCGTGGGAAGGGTCTCGTCCGTGGTAGCAAAGGACGTCTGTGCCGGTGCGCCGGTATCCGTCGCGAGGCGGTAACTTCAAAGGTGCGGTGCGGCGCGATCCGCCGCGGTCCGGGCGCGTCTGTGGTAGCACAGACGAAGACAAATCAGAACCTGCTTGTCCGCTGACACGAGTAGTGGTGTTGTTTGTGTGTAGTTGGTTGCGGAGAAATGGAGTGGACAAACGATCTTATTTTTGAAAAAAATCTACCGTGATTCACTGTTATGGGTGACAAAACAGAAAATAAATAAAATTTGATGTATGTTTATGCACTCTTACGTTGAACGACTTTTGTTGTATGCTGATATCCACCAGGGACGTGCTTTCTTTTTACTTTTACTACATCGCATCATTTGGTAATTGTTAATTAATACCACAGCCGCGGCTGCGGCGACACGTTCTCTTTCACTTTGCACTTGGAATGAAGTTATCAAAAGATCGACACAGACCGACACGCACCGTTGGAAGAGCCCTGTCTCCGTGCGTTGCCGTCCGTGATCGTCGGCTGTGCGTGATGATCCACAGAATCGCGGACCGTGGGAAGCGGCCTTGAGGGTTCCGTTTTTGCCATTTGGCTACGAAACCCTTGAGTGCAAGCAAATTTCGACCTTATGAGCATGCACAATATCTTTAATTTTTAACCGACTTCAAAAAAGGAGGAGGTTACTCAATTCGACCGTTTTTATGATCAGTGATGTGAGATTTGTGATTCGCATCTAGATTACAAAATATGGCTGCAATAAATTTTTGACCTTATCAACTTGCTTAGTCTTTTGTTTTATTGATGTGTATATTGATGCATATATTAAGTTTTATTGGTCTTCGTTTTTCGATCTTCATTTATTTTGCCGATCGTCATTTGTTTATCCGGCCGTCATTTGTTTTGTCGATCTTCATTTGTTTTAGCGATCTTCATGTTTTGGCGATCTTCATTTGTTTTGGCAATCCATTTGCTAGTAGTGCCACGGGGATATAATATTCCCGTGGCACTACTAGCAAATCGTAGTTTCAACGTAAATTACCAGTAGTGTCACGGGAAACTAAAATTTCCCGTGACACTAAGTACTGGTAGTGCCATGGGAAACAACTATATGAGTTTCTGTCAAGATGTGTATCGATTTAGCGTTGGCCACACGAGCTACACCAAAAAAACAAGTGTCAAGGGTTTGCTTTTTCAATGTACCCCACGAATTTATTAACAAGATCCTATGTACCTCGCCTATTTTAATAAAAATTACAATAAAGCACGTCATCTATTCAGCGGGGCCCGCGGCTGTATTACGCTCGAAATACATAAAAAGAATACTGATCGTAACTTGTGCCAATGTACCTCTCGATGCATGTATTAACTCCAAGAAATCTTCAACAGAACAGGAGATATTCAGCAAGAAAAAATTGTCTGCCCAGCGGGGCCCTTCCTAATTTAAATTCATATGTGCAATCAAAACACACCATTGTTATGTATTACCAATTGGAAGTGCACTTACCTTGAACTCTTGTTGGTAGGTAGGCGCTGCTCCCAGCTTTGCGTTCGGGGTCTTGATTCACGACCGCGAAATATGCACACAGGAGTTATAACCGTAACTCTCGAGACTGTGGCTGATGATAAGCGATGTAGCGCGATATGATGGGTAATCACAGCGGCCGATAGCGGAGCGGAGCGTTAAGAGACGGGTGCGTGCGTATCTTCCAATAGCTATGGCGGAATGTGAATGTAGGAAGCGGGCGGGATAGTGTTGCCATAGACAATACATAAAAGTAAGATGCGTTTAGTGCGTGAGTGTTGACATATAATAATTATAATAAATACCATTAAATACATAAACTAAAAAATATGTATGCGTCGGTACTGGCGCATCCAACTTCGGGGGGCTTAGAGGATTCTTCCTCTACATTGAATAAACAAAATAAAAAAATAAAAGGAATGAAAACTTATGAACTAAAAAATAATTCAAAAGCGTAGGAGTTATTGCGTGGGTAACGGGCAAAGCCGAGTTACAGGACGAATGTATTCACCAGAAGAAGTCTTAATTCTGACGACTCTAATTACACCATCCTTCCCGGGAAACACCTCTGATACAACCGCGAGTGGCCACGATAAAGGATGCGTATTGTCATCCTTAACAACAACTACAGTTCCTATCGTCACAGGTTTGGACGGCATATTCCACTTATGTCTAAGTTGGAGAGAGGTAAGATATTCTTTGCTCCAACGTGTCCAGTAACTTTGAACAATTCTATTTAATAATTGATAGCGGGTGAGTCTGTTATCTGGTAATAGGGGTTCAATGTGTTCAGCGGGTAAATATTTAAGCGGAGTAACATTAAGAAAATGATTAGGCGTTAGGGGGGTTGGATCCGATGGATCCGAAGAAAGTATGCAAATCGGACGGCTATTCAAAATGCCTTCAATTTGCACCAATATTGTACTGAATTCTTCATAGGTGAGTATTTGACTCCCGATAGCTTTAAATAAATGAGACTTAACACATTTGACATTAATTTCAGGCAACGAATTAAAATTGGGCCCGAAAGGTGGGCTGTGCTGAAACTGAATCTTATGTTGAGTTAGATATTTATTCAGATCATTTTTATAATTAGTGGACTGTATAAGCGTGTAAATTTCGTTCAATTTTCGTTTCGCACCTATGAAATTAGTGCCTCCATCGCTGTACAACACTGAAACAGGACCCCTGCGTGAGATAAAACGTTTAAAGGCAGCGAGAAATAAATCTGTACTAAGATCACTTACTAACTCTAAATGGAGCGCCTTTGTTGTGAGACAGACGAACAAGCAAATATACGCTTTATGACTTTTTACTCCACGACGCCTTATGTGAGTTACGTAAAAGGGTCCCGCGTAATCAACTGCGGTATGCACAAACGACTTTACTTGTGAAACTCTAATGGATGGAAGATCACCCATAGGTGGAGTTGTAGAACGAGGCCTAGCTTTAAAACATAAATTACATTTATGTACTCGTTGGCGAATCAAATTTCGTGCAGAAAGAATCCAATACTTTTGGCGAGTCAATGCTAACACTAGTCCAGGACCGGTGTGTAAATTGTCGGTGTGATAGTGGTCTACTAAGAGCGACACTATACGTCCTTTAGGTGATAGCAGTATTGGATATTTTGTATTGTAATTTAGTTGAGAATGAGTAAGTCGACCACCTACTCTAATTAACCCTTGTTCGTCAAGAAAAGGGTTGAGTTTTAAAATAGCCTGATTTGGACAAATTTTAGTAGCCTTAAGTGCTTGTAATTCTACCTGAAAATACTTAGACTGATCGAAGCGGACCGCATAATATTCTGCGTATTCTAAATCGTATACAGAAAGTATACCGCGGGATTTGAGAATCCTTGTGAAACGTAATACATAAACCAGTGAACGAATAAATTTTACCCAACTCGAGCAACGCTCGGCAAGTTCGTCTATCATGTGAACGTGATCGGAGACAGGTATGGTATGTGCATGGAGAGAAGCTATTTTAATTTCCGGTAATTCTGTCTTCTCGTTATGATTGATTTTATATTCCTTCACAGGCCATGCATTTATAGGTGCGGACAGCCATTTCGGCCCGTGAAACCAAAGATAGTTATTTATTAACCCTTTAGGTGTCACAGGGCGCGAGACTATATCGGCGGGATTTTCAACCCCACGAACGTGATACCAATGGGAAGCAGGCAGATATTCATTTACCTGAGCGATGCGATTAGCTACAAAAGTTTGAAACTTATGAGCGGGAGAGTGAATCCAGGTAAGGGTTACCGTAGAATCAGAGAATGCGAATATATTGTTTATTTGACACCGCTTATTAAAAACAGTGCGCACAGAATTAATTACTTTTGCGAGTAAGACCGCCGCGCAGAGTTCTAAACGCGCTAGCGTTTTATTAGAATCTGACACTTTGGATTTAGCGGTCAGTAGATTCACATTAAGAGCGTTTCCGTTCTCAGCCGTTTCTATTCGTACATAGATAACAGCACCATAACATTGCTGGCTGGCATCCGAGAAGCCTATTAGAGTAATTCGACGAGCGGATGTTAAACCTATATGTCTCGGTATTTTTATTTCAGATAAACGCGACAACTCCCTATGAAAGTGTTTCCATTTAGACAGAATGCAACCCGGGACCGTCTCGTCCCAGTCCAGTTGTAATTTCCAACATTCTTGTATAAGCAACTTCATGTATGCGACCACTGGACTGATGATTCCAAGCGGATCGAACAAGCGCGCGGTTACGGAAAGGATCGAGCGTTTAGTGCATGTTAAAGGCATGTCGATCACTATTTTAAAGTTAAAGGTGTCATCGTTAGGTTGCCATTGCATACCCACGATCTTAGTGTCAACATGAGGATCCTCATCAAACTTGACAGCGAGACAGCTCTTATGAATTGACGGGATACGTGACAATAGGGTATTGTCATTAGAGATCCACTTAGTTAAGTTAAAACCTCCAGATTTAAACATAGCGACCATTTCCCTATAGGTGTCTTCAGCTAAATCTACATTCTCTATGGAACTAACGTAGTCGTCAACATACATGTGATTGTCAGCTTCGTAAGCCGCCAGAGGATATAAAGCGCGACAGTCTGACGCGAGCTGGTTTACGACTCGCATTGCCAGGAAGGGTGAGCTGGAGACGCCAAAACAAACGCGGTTGAAATGATAGCTTTCAATAGGAGAATTGGAATCGAACCTAAATAATATTCTTTGATATGTATGATGATCTTGAGTAAGTTTCACTTGAAAATACATTTTTTCTATGTCCGCGGTTACAGCAACCGGGTACATACGCAAATTGAGAAGCAAATGAAAGATATTGTTCTGTAATATTGGTCCCGTATAAAGCAAATCGTTAAGCGATTTACCTGACGTGGTTTTACACCCAGCGTCTAAGACCACACGCGTTTTAGAGGTTTCTTTGTCAGGGCGATAAACGGCCCGATGCGGCATATAATAAACTTGAGAGTCTAGAAAGCTATTTGACACTTTAGTGAGATAACCTTGATCAATATATGTTTGAATAATGGCATTATAATCGTTGCGTAAGTTAGAAGCGTCTAACTTTTTTTCTAAATTTAAAAACCTGCGTTTGGCGATTGTGTACGAATGCCCTAGCTCACTGGGAGGGTATTTAAAGGGAAGACTAACCGTATATCTACCGGTATCGTCGCGTGAGTACGTAGACGAGAACAGCTTTTCACATGCTGCGTCGTCCGTGCTAATGTGCTTCTTATCTGGCACCTGTTCTATCTCCCAAAAGCGTTGCGTTAATTGTTCGAGAGACACATCTTGAGTGTGACATAAGAAGGCCTTGTCGGACACGGAGGAATGAGACATGCGATCGCGGGGATGCTTGTTTGCCACTAGCGAATAAGGTAAAGCATGCGCCTTTCCCATTGCGACGTATCCGAGCGTGGTTTCTATCGCGATTACTGATGAGGTTGGGGATGTAATTTTTTGCGACCCTAAAATCATGGGGAAGAGTTCATTACCTAACAAACAATCTATACCACCCGGAGTATAGTATCGTTCGTCAGCCATAGGTAAATTTTGTAAATGGGTTAATTCCGCTGTATCAATTTCCACGTTAGGCAAAAAATCTGTAATAGTGTCTATAACCCGTGCACTAACCGAATAAGAACAGCGGGCATCAAATCGCGAATATATTTTGAAATGCGTAATTCCATAAGATTGGCTTTCAAGTTGACCTATGCCTTTAATGACAGAAGGAGCGTTAAGTATGGTTAAGTGCAAACGCTCACAACAAGACTTCGTAATAAAGTTACTCATAGACCCTGAGTCCAAAAACAAACGTATACGATCCGATTTATAATTTGCATATACACAAGCAGTCGGCAACAAAACCGTGGTCGCGCTGCTTGAATTACGCGGCGGAGGGATCACAGCCGATAACGACGCGATATTGCCACTATGTGACCGCGCCTCCCGCGAGTGCGAGCGGGACGGATCATCTGCCGATGACGCATGAGTCGACATGGAATGCTCGGACGGCGCAGTAGACGCGTTTGCCTGCCTCGATGCGTTGCCGGCAGCATGATTTCTTGTTGAATTTGATGCGTTCAAATTATTTTTATAACACAGTAAACTATGATGAGACCGATTGCAAATCGAACACCTATTAACAGATCTGCAAGCACTCACGTGATGAAAACCTAAACAATTAACACAAAAGGAATGTTTACGAACTATTTCATTTCGCGTTTCAACAGTCTCTTGAATAAAATGTTGACATTTGAACAAAGGGTGAGCGGAATTATTGTTACATACGATACAATTTTTTATGTTAGAAGTATCGACTGATTTCAAATTAGTAGGGCGGGTTTGCGTAAAAAATGACTTAGGTTTATTTAAATGAGAGGCGGTTGAACTCCGCTGAGCGCGATAATCACCTTTTTGGGAATGTGATGGTGAGCGGAGCGTTTGGAGTTTGCTTTGTTCTGTCAAAAATGTTTTGACGTCACTATATGTAGGTACACTCAAATGTCTATGAGATTGTTCAAACAATTCAAGCATAGGTTTATCAAACTTGCTTAATGCTAAATGAGTTATTATGAAATCTGATAAATTTGTGATAGGTAGACGCTGCAGAGCTGCTTCAGCTGAACAAAAGTTCTCCAAGATCTGATCAGCCGATTGCCCTGGCTTCTGGTGTAACATTTGTTCTAAATAGCACGACGCCTGAACCCTGGTATCGTGGTATTTAGCCAAAAGGGCTTGCCAAATAACATCGTAATTTTGTGCGGTAGCAGCTATGCCTGAACAAACAGTAAGTGCCTTACCCGAAAGGCAACCTATCAAATATTGAACCTTTTCGGCGTTGGTGAGACGAGTATTCGTATGTATCACACTACAGAAATTTTCATAAAATATAGGCCACTTACCATAAGTACCATCGAAACCTGTGAGTTTAAGTGGGGGTAATTTGATATTAAAATTATCACTTTTCTTTTTATCGTCGAGTTCTTGTCTCAGAGTAGTTTCCGTTTGCTTTATGAAACAGTATAATTCATCAAATGTATTAAAAACACTATAACTCGGCTGTACCTGCGGATTATCTTTTAATTGTTCAATTAACAATTTATCGATAGTTTCGATGTAATCCGATCGGGTTTTATCGATAGATTGAACCCGAGCGAGAAACATCATGCGTACTGTTTCATCGGTAACCTTGAGACTTAAGTTGTACACTTCTTGAACTATGTGAAACAAACTTTGTTTTTTGTATTCTAAAAAATTTATCATGACCTGACTTTCGTCTGAACTTTTACTATGGGATTTGTCTTTAGAAGCCATGATAATATAATTGATACGAGATACGAGTATGTATATAAGTGGGTAGGTAATAGAAATATTCAGCGAAAAAGTATAAAATTCGAACAACGATCAGCTGTTAGCTTAAATCAGCTGTTTGCGGTAAAGTATTCAGAGAACAAACCCAATATGGAGTCTGCGTAACAATCAGCTGTTAATCGTTTGAATACCGTTATGTATCGGCTGCGTTGCCCAGTACCGTCACAATAAAATAAATATATGTGGGTATAAAATTAACGTATAAATATGAGTTTTATCTACGATAACAATTCGAAAGATAATATGAAATTGTAATGAAATTGGGGAAAACTACGTTAAATTTATGACGGTTGAGAAAATTGTTAATTTTGGATTGTCCGTTTTACTTTATGCCAAAACTCCTAATTACCAAAAAATATCAAAATGATTGCCTAGAATCGGACAACCGGACTAACATGGCCAGGATGGTCCAAGTCCTGGGTAGCGATAATTTCGGGGGGCGCTACCTGCCAGCGGGTTGATTATATATAGGTAAATATGATTATGATAAATAGCGTAAATGCGTTATAGAATATGAGTACTTATGAGTAATATAAAATATGCGGTGTGAAAAGATAATTAACTTTTCTAATGCGTGCGGGTGGCGTTAAATATAATATTTGCGTTGAGTATTTATGAGTAATATACTAAATATATATATGCGTATGCGTGAATTTAATAGGAAAAGAGGTAATTAATATTATTAGTAGAAAGAATGCGTTAGATGGAATATCCGGACGGAGGACCACACTTGGAATTGCACTTACCTTGAACTCTTGTTGGTAGGTAGGCGCTGCTCCCAGCTTTGCGTTCGGGGTCTTGATTCACGACCGCGAAATATGCACACAGGAGTTATAACCGTAACTCTCGAGACTGTGGCTGATGATAAGCGATGTAGCGCGATATGATGGGTAATCACAGCGGCCGATAGCGGAGCGGAGCGTTAAGAGACGGGTGCGTGCGTATCTTCCAATAGCTATGGCGGAATGTGAATGTAGGAAGCGGGCGGGATAGTGTTGCCATAGACAATACATAAAAGTAAGATGCGTTTAGTGCGTGAGTGTTGACATATAATAATTATAATAAATACCATTAAATACATAAACTAAAAAATATGTATGCGTCGGTACTGGCGCATCCACCAATGTACCTACCTATGAATACACACCTACAAGTCTTTGAAATAACTAGCTAGACTCGTAGCTCTGAACATTCGATTGTAATTATTTTAAAATATAATAAAAATATTGAGATTTTCTTTAATAGTGAATTGCATTCTAAGGTACATTGGTAATACATAACAATGGTGTGTTTTTATTGCACATATGAATTTTAATTAGGAAGGGCCCCGCTGGGCAGACAATTTTTTCTTGCTGAATATCTCCTGTTCTGTTGAAGATTTCTTGGAGTTAATACATGCATCGAGAGGTACATTGGCACAAGTTACGATCAGTATTCTTTTTATGTATTTCGAGCGTAATACAGCCGCGGGCCCCGCTGAATAGATGACGTGCTTTATTGTAATTTTTATTAAAATAGGCGAGGTACATAGGATCTTGTTAATAAATTCGTGAGGTACATTGAAAAAGCAAACCCTTGACACTTGTTTTTTTGGTGTAGCTCGTGTGGCCAACGCTAAATCGAAACACATTCTGTCAAGTGGCGATTGCCGTGCTGCGTCATTGACCACATGCGACGACTACGCGCTACGCATTCGCTTCGCTGATCACCGCGGGCCATCGCTGTCACCAGTGGCGTATCATCGTCTTTCGTCAGATGGGGCAATTTCGATAGCCACTTCGTTGCTTTTCCAGCAAATAATAGAATTGCAATATCTATCGAAAACAACTTATTTTATTTGTCAAAGATATGGACTAAAACCATAAATAATTGTATTTGTACCTCCAAAAATGTTACAACACTGTAAATCATACAAACATATGTATTATATTAGTTACAACAACAGAATAACATACAATAATATAATTAATACTAACATACAACAATATGGGATATCTTAATTGAGCGAGATCACAATAATTTCGTAGCCTCTGAGGCGACATACAATTTGGTATTGGCTGGACGGCACTTAATGACATACTCGATACAATGCTTGGCAGCTAATAGTTCTTCAACAACTATTTACAAATATTTAAAAAACAATCATTATACTAGGTCAAAATGGTTCGCTGTGGAGTTAGTAGGGACGGTTCACAAAAATAAATGGTTGCTAACTTGTCTTCTAGATTGCCTCGTGAACCTTTAATTAGAAGGTGCAAGGGGCAGTCTAGGATTCATGGTTGCAGTCCTCTACGGGTGTTATTCACCTAACCGAGCCTGTCAACCGTTCAATGGCAGCGGTACAACGCGCAAATCTACCACGAATTTACAACTGAACCTCATTTCACTCACTCCCCTATTTTGACGAAGACCTTGGGCCTAGAGAACACTTTGATTCCTTCCTCGAGCTTGGCCAACTGCTTTTCAAGCTCCATTTTCTTGTTACGCATTTTCAGGGTGTCCGTTTTGACCGGTAGCTTGTTGAGTTCACTCACTAGTTCGGCAAAACCTGCAATGTCACACAAAAAATATAACATCACATAATATCCAGTTTTACTCTTAACGACTGTTACTGAAATAGTTTTAACTCTACACAAGCGCCGAGTTACAGTTCAGCTGCTAGTGTTTTTTATAGAAAGCTTTGCAAAATTGTTATTGGTTGCAAACTATTGTGCGCGAAGGCGAATGAATCTGTGCACGCACACACACATGTAAATCGGCATCAAATAATGCTTCAGCGGCAAATTCGGGCCATTGCACTAATGGACCGAATTTGCCGCTGAATGGCAGCCTTAAAAATTTTGCTTGCCATAATGTCACCGGCCGCCATGACGGCGTTATTCTGATAATCTTCAAGGCTACACAAGACTTCAAGGCTCTCAAACTGGCCACTCATATTCCACTTGTAGAACCCGGTAACCCATATAAGGAGGGAAACATGTGTGCTGGTGTTCCAAGTGTCTCAGTTTGCGACAGATAAAATCTATCTTCAGAATCGCTCAGTCTTGGCGAAGATCCTCTCCACTGTAAAGGAGTGGCACGTCTGCCCGGCACGGGTTGTCGAAAAGAAAAGGGTGAAATTAAGTTGAAGAGCTCTCTTCAGAACATTCGCCAAGATTAACTCGGTGGCATGCAGTAAAAGATGCTATTGTCTTATGCTGTGCCATCGGCTCAGCACTTTCCGCCACCTCAGCGCATTCGTTAATTCGAATAGCACGTCTCTGCATTGCGTCAAGCACGTGTAGTAACTACCTCGCGAAATTATTCCTAAGGTGGGAACAGTTGCACAACAAATATTGCGGGTGTGGCGTGAAGAACCGCCTGACCTTATTATTTAGAACTCCCAAGCTTTCGCAAGGCTAGCTAAATACAGTTCTGGCTGAAGTTAACAAGGTATTATAGGGTGCTGCAGAAGAACCGACGCGACGGCCAATAGAGGTTCTAGAGTGGAGACCGCCACTCGGCAAACGTAGGGTAGGATGTCTACCGGCCAGATGGACCATAGACCTGGTGCAGGTTTCAGCCTGGGACTGATTGCATTTGGCGCAGAACTATGTGTTGTGGCGTAAACTGGGAGAGGCCTACATTCAGCAGCGACTGCTTTACGCTGATTGATTGATTGACGCAGAGGGCCGAGGCCAGACAGTAGCTCCCACGTGCCTGTAAAACCTGAAATACACTACAAAAATTTTTATACATGACAGCAGTACACTCACTATTCCTCAACATCCGCAGCGTCTCCTTCCGCTCGGTGTCGGGCAGCGTGACGTGTCCGGGCGGGCACAGCGCGCCGCCCGCGCCGCCCTCGTCGTCCGCCCGCGCCCCGGCCCCCGCGCCCGCCCCCGCCCCCGCGCCCGCCCCCGCGCCCGCCCCCGCGCCCTCGCTCTCCTTGGCGCCCGAGTCTCTGCGCTCGCGCAGGTACTTCGGTAACACGCCCTTTTGGTAACCTGAAATAATGTTACAGGCTTTTTTCAATTCAATGACCCCTATTCCTTATCTGCTTGTATTCCGTGCGAGGGCCCTGTTCCTGTTACACCGCTACCAAACAGCTTTTTTTAACATCATTCAAATACTAGCTAATCCTGAGGAACCCTTCCTATCAAGACCTCCAGGGGAAATTAAGCTTATGCTGCAAAACATACAGTTTGTTGTAAAACTGATAGTACTATTAAAATTCATGAAGAAAATCCTGAACTCAAAAGTCATACAAAAGCATTTTCTCTTTACAATCACAGCTTTGGTGATTTCAGTGGTTTTAATACTTCATGAGACAGGAGAAGGCTTGCACTACTACTGTTGCCTTTTGAGCTCTACTCATTTAGGGCTGCATTTTTGCCCTTGCCTACATTAATATTCAAGATAGTATTGGAAGCTTTTTAGGCACTTGAATCAGTGCTACCGCATGAAGGGCTGTGAGTTTAGTTTCAGTTACAAAAATTGTTGTGTGAACGTCCTTATTTATTTATTTTAAACTAGCTGTTCTCCACGGCTTCGACTGTGTAGAAGTTTTTATTGTGCACAGTCGGTTAAAATGTAGTTTATGCCCTTCCTAGGGCCTTGAACTATCCCTATACCAAATTTCATCTCAATCGTTCCAGCCGTTTAGGAGTGAAAGCGTAACAGACAGAGTTACTTTCGCATTTATAATATTAGAAGGGATTCTTTTTAAAAGTTATATTCATTTCATTTAGTAATTTTTAAAACTATGCAAATATTTAGCAAGTTATTTACTAATTTTAGTAGTTGAATAATAAACTTGATTTAGAAACCTACCTGATGGTAAATAAGGATCTTTATCTTTCCTCTCCAGAATTGCATTTAACCGACTACGATTCTTATCCATATCTTGTAGATCGTCACCTGCCCGGCGAGGAGTATGGCCTGACGGTGGACTTCGATTATGGTGTCCCGTGTCTCCACTAGCTTTCATTTTAGCATCGGTATCATCATCCTTTTTAGGATAAAGCACTGTCAACTTTGCACTTTCAGCCAACTTCTGTGACAGGTTAGTCTCAATTGTTTGGCAGCCGATATCCCGCAAGCGTCCAGATGACTCCGTTGATTGTACCTCCTCATTGTCTTCGCTGTTGTCTACGACTGCATTTTTCGCTAGTCTCATTTCCTTTCGCTTTAAAAACTCAGCCATGTCACCTTTTTTTATTCTTATTTCTGTAACCTTCTTACGATTAGTGCTAGAGCTTGTCTTCGTCATGGGGGGTGATATTTTGCCACTTTTATTTGATGGAGAAGACTTCACCTGTCCGAGGGAGCTACCAGCTGCTATAGGGTTGGTCAATCTTGGAGGGTGGACCTTTTTTGTGGTGTACTTGGGTTCTTTTGGAGATTTAGTCTGAATATATTTAAGTTGTTTCATGTTTTCTCTAATGAAGTTCTTTTTTTGCTCTTTCTCTGAAATCATTAAATAAAATTTAAATTTAGCAAGTTGTCATACTTACTTATTAAAAGTAAAATTTGTGCTAAGTGTAAAAGGTATTTTTAAGCTTATTCCTATTAATTTATTTACATTACTTTAGGTTAACAAATGAATCTTAATTTATAGTCACCAATAAGTATCTAAGTTTTACTAAAACTGGGCACATATAGAGAATTCACTTTACATCAGCTGATTATACTACGATTGTCTATTGAGGTGATGATCGTGTGTGGAATCACGTCTTAGAACTAGTCAAATATAACTGAAAAATGAAAATACATACTTGGTTCGGGAAAGATACCTTTCAAAGTATACATTATCAAATATCAAACGTTACCAAAATGTAAACAAAAAACAAGGAACACTCATTATTTAATGTTCGTTAAAATTTACACACTATTAAATGTTCATCCTTCTGCACTGCTAATATTTTCAGGTTTAAAAAATTTATTCTGTGATTTCATGTACTGAACAACCATTTACGTTCGGTTTTTGTCACTTTTTCAAAAAACTGTCACCTATCAAATTTGTTTATGGCAGAGTTTTGTTTCTGGCCACTTTTTATTTTTGACCTCTTCAAAAGTCAAAAAATATGAAAAAGGTTTGAAATATTTTCTTTGTAGGTATTTAATTGAAACCGCTATGCACAAACAACCTAGGAAAATATTTTGCGTTTTGATGGTGTTACATCAATAGATAAAAAGATAAGGCGCTACGGATTGATTAATAAAGACTCATCAAGACAGTGTTGGGTCACTTGCAATGTAAAGTTCCGTAGGTACTTAGGTACCTAGATATAAGTCTATAAAAGTACGATGCCTTCCCCGCTATCATAGTAGAATTATATACCGCTATTGTATATATTATAGTAGGTAAATATAGCAATACCCGTTCGCTCTAACTTTGCCGCTGGCGTAGAGGCGTATACCCGAATTGTTAATTTTACGAAGTAAATTGACAGTAGCTAATGTCACTTCGTCATAGAAAATACGCAACACTACAAGAAGAAGTGACATTAGTTGCTGTCAATTTACTTCGTCTAATCAAAAATTCAACTTTAGTATAGAGTAGTGGTTTGCACCGGAGCGGAATCTTGAGCTCCGGTGAAATTCACCGGTACTTTTGCGAGCTCCGGTTTTTCTCCGGTGAAAACCGGAGCATCGCGTTTGTGTAGGTACATAGATTTGATGCCTTGAAATATTGTCTTCTAATTTGCAATTCTTGATTTAAATAAACATGTACAATCAGAGAATTTGTATGTAGGTGATCCAGTAGAGTTTTATGAGGACCTATATTTTAAAAAGTATCTAATAGTTTAATATAAAATCTATAAATAATATAAAGCGAGATTTTGACCGACTGACTCATCAACGTAGAGAAAAACCCCAGAACCTAGAATGATGAAATTTGGACAGTAGGTACCTTTTATTAACTAGGTAAGTTATAAGAAAGGATTTTGGGAAATTTCACCATTAAGGTGGTAAATAAGGTATAAACAGTTGTATGGAAATTCGTCACTAAAGTTAGCATCATGAAATTTTGTATAGCTGTTTTTGGTTATAAAAAAAATAGACATACATATCTTTGATTTGTTAAATTATATCAATAAGGAGGTAAACGAGGGGTTGTAAGTTTGTATGGGAATTTCTTCATTTCTTCAATGGAAACTGCTTCACAAATTGTATAGGTACCTGCATCTAATTAAAAATAAATGAACACGTTTCAGGATTTTTTAAAGTTGTACCTCCTAAGTATGTAAATCATAAAACCATCAACATCCAGCCCAAAACCTTAGACATTATTACTGTGCCTTAGACCAGGGGTCGGCAACCTTTTTAGTCAGAAGAGCCAAAAAATTTAAAGAGCCACAAAATTTTTTTTTTGTTCCCACGTACCTAGATATTAGTTAACGTAGCATTAGTACCTCTTCTGGCATACAGGCTTCTGTCGTGGGACCTAGAGGCCGCAGTTCTGACCGAAATCTACCGGCCCAATTCTTTGGTGTGACAAAATGTCAAATAACCGTCTTCGAAAGAGATTAAGAGCTGGCATATTAGGGCGCCCGATGATATCATTCATTAACCGCGCACCAGGCTAGAGCCCATGGTAAGCATTGAGCTCCGATCGGCCATCTTGTCTATTCTGAGGTTTATCGTTTATATGTATAAGCCGATGCATTAAAGAAAGGAATCTTAAATGGCGACTTGTACTTGCGTTGACGGAAAGTAAATAAAATTTAAGTCTTTTTTTTTCAAATTAAAAATAATAAAAACAAGACCGGGTCGTATTAATTTCTGAGTAGCTTCTACCAGCGGCTTCGCCCGCGTGAAAGTTAAAATTAGAAAGACACATGGCGGCATCTAATTATCGTTTTCATCGGAAACAGTACCTACCTACCTACGTTTTCGGGATGAAAGGACACTATGACCATTTGTACGGAAACGGAAAAAGTACCTGGCAACGTATATTACATGGCGATCATGATGTTGGTTAAAATAAAGAACGAACATTTTTATTAACTCAACGTGGAATCAAAATAAGATTTTTTTTTGGTTACGGTACGCGCGAGAGTGAGTATAGACGGCACTAATGTGTGAGCAAGAGAACATGATAAGCGCCGAAAGAATGAGGAAGGGCGTCCGCCCGAACTGGTGCTCCATAATATAACGCTTTCGAGTGCAACAGAACACCAAACAGGTGTGTTTATGAAATGAAAGGGTAAAATGCATCGATCTATTGTACTACTTACGTACTAGATGCGGCGATCAGAACAAGCATCATGTACCACCAAACTGCGGTAAATGTACTCATCTCATCTTTAGTTCGGTTTATGCCATAATACGAATGAAACGCACGTAACGGAGATATTTTAATTTATTGTGGTAGAATTGTCAAACAAAGTGCTGTAAACGCAATGTATAGAGGGGAAAAAATATTAAAGTTAATGCTAATTAACATAATTATACAATGTTAAACCCTTTTTTTTTTCATACCAAGATATGAGTTTTATAGCATCCGTTGCGCGAGTCCATTCTCGCTCAAGCGCGTACAAATCTGGAACATATTCAATGTATGGACGTTCCTGTCTATCGGTAGAATATATGTCAACAGTAATATGTTTTTGAAAATGTACTATGATAATTGCTTAGGGAACTAAAGAGCCGCAAGTGGCTCGCGAGCCGCCGCGAGGTTGCCGACCCCTGAGCCCAAAATTTTTAATTTAAGAACTAACAGATAAAGATAAATTTGTGTTTGTAAATACGTATTGATTACTAGATGTTGCCTGCGACTTCGTACGCTGCATTTTATATTTAATTCTTTAGATTGACATAACTTTTTTATTTATGGACCGATTGACATGAAGCAAACACTAAATGTTACGTGGAGCAGACTACAACGCATTATAGAAAACCGCATTTCAATTGATTGAGCGGTTGCTGAGATTAGCGTGCACAAACGTACAGACAAACACACACTTACGATTTTATTATATGTATTGATATTGATTGATTGATTGATGATACAATAGAAACACTCACAACAAGACAAATAAACATGTTCTTGCACACAAATATTTGTCTTGCGCGGGAATCGAAACCGCGACTCTTGATTAATAGACAGTATCTTTGCCTCCCCACCAAACAGGTCGTCTAATATAGGTATAATATTATTTAAATAATATTGAATACATAACACATGTTAGAATATTTCAGCGGAGATTAATCAATCGAATACTTTTACCGGTACCTACATACCTACACAGTGTAACAATAATGAACCGGAGAGTAATCAATTGGACTCCGGTACTTGTAATCGAGTACTTTTACCGGTACTTCACCGGAGCTTCTCCGGTACTCACTGCTCCGGTGCAAACCTCTAGTATAGAGCCAAACGGCAAAGTTAGAGCGAACGAGCAGTACCAGTGTATTGTAGTATTATTGTACACTATAAACAGAAAACTCCGCCCCAGCGAATTAGGTGTCGGGCCAGAAGCAATATGGGTCCCTTAGTTGCCATATTTAACACGGACTAATATTACGAAAGTTTTACCTAAGTACTTTTAGAAGTTGAGTCTATTTGTTTTAAACTGTACTTGCCTACTTACCACATTATGCGAAGCCAATCGTTTAGCTTCTAGGGGTGGTGGTGCACAAGCACAAGCCATGCGGTTTGTAGTTTTCCGTCGACCATCTCTGCATTTCTATTTTTTTGCATTAGAATTTGGAGCTCTATCATTTATAACTTTTCTGTAGGCCTTTATAAGTTACACAATTCTACCATACATTATCTTGTTATGCCTCGAAGGGTTTAGGCAGCGTTTTCGTTAAAAGCTCCCAGACACCTTATTTTTTCCGACATCTCCAACTAATATCATTATATCTTAGTCCATGTATACAAAAACTCAACAAATTATATACGTTAACCTTTCTCAAGAATCATTGGTGATCTCAGCATGAAAATCCATGCAGTAGTTTTTAAGTATATCGTGAACAGACAGACGCGGCGGGGATTTTGTTTTATTATATGTAGTGATAACAAATGTTAATTCCATCGAATTGACACATAAAAAATATTTACCTGACTTCTTAAACATTTTCGCCGTGAAGAATTAGACATTTTCTTTAACGACTGTACCCATGGTATTATCACTAAGAACACTATGCAATGTACTGAATTATAATGTGACCAAGTTACACAGGATCTCAACGTTGCAGTTACATTGAGACTTGTCATGATATTTGATTTCGTTTCATTATAACGTAAGAGTTGCCTGCAAACGGGAACTAGATGGCGCTGTATGCTTTTTGTCTAAATATGATGTTTATTTCGCTGCCAAGCAGAGCGTTTCCTGCAAAGACTGCTTGGCACCGCTGGTGTCGTCAATATGTAGAGTTACGTCTCTACCTCATAATATAAAAATGTACTCTGTGAAGACGGCCGCATCACTGCCACACAAATTAAAGCTGTATAATTACTAGCGCACGCACACATAGCGCCGCGCGCACTGATGACGATGAGTTGAATTATAGAGTCTGCTGGGTCAGCCTGTAGACCCTTTATACGTCTGTGTGTAGACCAAACTATTGCTATAACCTCTTTGCTCGGAAGTAACCATGGTAGCGCGGTGTAAATAAATAAACTACCATCCAATCTGTCAAAGTGAGGTGTGTATCAGTTGTCACTTTTTTAATAACTTTGCTCGCTTCGGCTACAGTATTTCTCAATTGGAATGGTGTTTTTTTTTATAGCTGCAGCTTTTTAATTTTACTGATTGCGTTTACATTGTATATTTGAATATCTAGAATGTCGGCAATAATCGCATCTAACAGCAAATATAAACTATCCCGCAGGGGCCGTAAGCTTCAGATTTCTGACGACGCGAGGACCTTAGTTGCTTTGCCTAAAGATGTTCCCGAACGTACTTGGTAATCTTACGTCCTTCATTTCGTTCCACATCGTATCCGCCCCATTCACATCTACTTTTTCCTTGACTTGAACCATTAGGTTGTGATTTTAGAAAATTGATGATCTTACAATCTACCCCTTCATGATATACTGACAGAGATTGATTAAATATCTGAATGTGCAAACACCTCTTACTTGTATGCTGGAACCAGTAGGTGGCCCCTTCCGAGGCCCGTGAAAGCTAGAGCCTCAAATTTGTAAAATGCGTGCTAGGCACTAGTCCATGTAGCGACCGTGTGCAATCATTATCAATAGTTTGACCTCTGAAATTTGTGGTTTAACTTTCCTGGTGGGTTGTGGTCGTGATTTGACTCTCTTGGTGGGTCGTGGTCGTGGTTTGACTTATTATATAGTCAACGTACTACAGTTACTACTGGTGGGTCACAATCTTAAGTGTAGATAAAAAAGATCATAGCAAATGAGATGAATGTGCTTTTGCCATGTTCTTTTTACAGGCGCGCAGAGCCTTTGGCTGGTTTTTTTTAAAGCCACTTAGGTGGCAGACAACCATACGGCCCATCTGATGGGAAAAGGTTAACGTAGCCTATGGACGATTGCACCACCACCCGAGGTGGCTACACTCACGCAGCCCACCCTGCAAAACTTTCTAAGATCTCTTTTGAAGAACTTCATATTGCAGGTTGCCGTTTGGGACGGATTTCCCAAACGGCTACCTGCTTGGGAAATCCGAGCCTAATGATTATTTGGTGAGCAGTTCAAGTTTTAAGGTTCCGGACTTATTTCCTCTTCTCAAGCCTTACCTCTTTTCCCAATTGACTGTATCAGTCTTTTTACTTAGGATAGAGATTCTTCAAAGAGAGGAAACCGATTTAATGATATTTGACATCAGAGAAGAGATCGTAGATGCTGCTATCGAGTATTGCTATGGTCAATACATGGAAAAGCAAAACGCCATCTTCACGGCACACTGCGCATCGCTAGCTTGGCTCAAACTTATTAATTGGTAAGCTTGCTTTTACTTTTTGAATTACTGATAGGTAGGTAATTGATAAATTAGATACCTATTGCCATTCCCACTCGGAGGGAAAAAATAGTGGAAATCTTTAAGTGAGTCTTCAAAAACGCATAAAATTATGAGGCATCCCATTGATCCTCTTGAATTTAGTATCTATCTCATTCCTCGGCTTAATGCGTGCTTGTCAACACTGTTTTCCCCGGAATGTGAAGCCAGTTCGAATACACGCGACTACTGCCACTTATTACTACTGTCCTCTTATACATCATTTAGTATACAAAAGACAGCAACCGGTCAGGTGTTACAAGAAACCATGTTGAAGACGTTAAACATCTTATATTTGCTCACATGCCAATTATTTTGTAGTTCACATCGACTGAAAACGGCAATAGGCTTACCACCTAACCTGGGACCAAATCCTCCTCCATCCATTCCAATTGACAAGAGATGCGTGGGCATCTAGTATGTCTTTGTCTACCCACTTGGGGGGAAAGGGCAAGGCGTAATTATAATATGTTTAGCACATAGATTAGTAGTTACATACTAAACATGATAATGAGGACGTCTGATTTCTTAAAGGCATTTCTACCGCCACGATCCCGGCGAAGATCCAAGCGCCCACCCTCCCTGTTTCATTCCCAAGCGTCGAGAGTCCTGGATACCGGATGAGCTTCCTGACCCGTCTCCCAAAGATACCTGGAGTCAGCAGGACTTGGCGGTGATGGAGGAAGCTCAAGACGAAGCATTGCAGAAGTCAGCAAGTTTCACATCTTTAGAATATCCTATTGTGGAGGAAATTCCACAGGAATATTGGTAAATGTCTTTGTACATCAACCAGTAAAATAATGAGAGTTAGTAGGTACTTGAAATGCCATTCTTAAAGTTAGGTTAAGTTAGGAAGAGGATTTTAGGAAGTCGTTTGAGTAGAATTAGTAGCATAGATAGAAGTAGTCTATCTAATGATAAGCGCGGTTACATAGGGTGCGATTAGGACGAGGCCCTAGTTACTACGATTTTTGCGACTCAAATCAGCCTCAAATGCAAGTGATGAATCTGTTGACTTAGGATACGGCCAAAGCGAAGAAAATTAGAACTCGAAACAAAACCCTGTTTCAACGCAACTGGTCAGGGTCCAACAATCAATCAATCAGCCTATGGCAGTCCACTGCTGACTGTGATGCAAAATTTGATTAGCCTATATCATATATCCGCCTGTTTCTAATCAGAACCATTTTCAAAAGCCTAAGAAACTACGTTTGCCCATTTAAGGTTCCCCGGTAAGGTCCAGCTGTCACAAGAAATGCGAATGAGATTGGAACTAGACAAGGAGCCTAGCTATGTAAGTATGGAAGACGATTATAGCAATTCTCCCTACAAGATAGTGTGGTGCCTAGCACCAAATAGCGAGGAGCAATCGAATCACATCAGTACCTACTAAAAATCCTACATCCATATTATGAAAGGTCTTCCTGTGATAAGGTATTGCGCTATAAGGCCCAACATCAACTGCGGCCCGCCAGGAGTGATCACCTTGCGTAGTTTTGTATTTTGGTCCCCGTGTTGGTGGAGAGCATTTGGCATTTTCTACTACCCTATCATCGAATATTCAAGCCGCCCACATGACTGTCACCTTGAATTTCTGACCATGACTGACGGCCAATCATTTAGGTACAGAACTGCGTGGCTACGATCGTTATAGGTATATTAGACCCCGGAAAATTGTATTATAATTTATTACAAGTAATTCTCTTTCAGGCTCGAAACGCTTATAAAATTTGTCGGTATTACTTGTACATTCAATAACTACAAATGTGACAGCGAGCAGGGTTTTGTGCAGGAGTCGAGCGGCACTGTGGCCACGCCGTCGGACGAGAAGGTGGGCGCCGAGAGCGAGGTGCTGCAGAAGGTCACGGACTACAGCGCCGAGGATCTCTCCAAGGTACAGTTTTGTGCAGGAGTCGAGCGGCACTGTGGCCACGCCGTCGGACGGGAAGGTGGGCGCCGAGAGCGAGGTGCTGCAGAAGGTCACGGACTACAGCGCCGAGGATCTCTCCAAGGTACAGTTTTGTGCAGGAGTCGAGCGGCACTGTGGCCACGCCGTCGGACGAGAAGGTGGGCGCCGAGAGCGAGGTGCTGCAGAAGGTCACGGACTACAGCGCCGAGGATCTCTCCAAGGTACAGTTTTGTGCAGGAGTCGAGCGGCACTGTGGCCACGCCGTCGGACGGGAAGGTGGGCGCCGAGAGCGAGGTGCTGCAGAAGGTCACGGACTACAGCGCCGAGGATCTCTCCAAGGTACAGTTTTGTGCAGGAGTCGAGCGGCACTGTGGCCACGCCGTCGGACGAGAAGGTGGGCGCCGAGAGCGAGGTGCTGCAGAAGGTCACGGACTACAGCGCCGAGGATCTCTCCAAGGTACAGTTTTGTGCAGGAGTCGAGCGGCACTGTGGCCACGCCGTCGGACGGGAAGGTGGGCGCCGAGAGCGAGGTGCTGCAGAAGGTCACGGACTACAGCGCCGAGGATCTCTCCAAGGTACAGTTTTGTGCAGGAGTCGAGCGGCACTGTGGCCACGCCGTCGGACGAGAAGGTGGGCGCCGAGAGCGAGGTGCTGCAGAAGGTCACGGACTACAGCGCCGAGGATCTCTCCAAGGTACAGTTTTGTGCAGGAGTCGAGCGGCACTGTGGCCACGCCGTCGGACGAGAAGGTGGGCGCCGAGAGCGAGGTGCTGCAGAAGGTCACGGACTACAGCGCCGAGGATCTCTCCAAGGTACAGTTTTGTGCAGGAGTCGAGCGGCACTGTGGCCACGCCGTCGGACGGGAAGGTGGGCGCCGAGAGCGAGGTGCTGCAGAAGGTCACGGACTACAGCGCCGAGGATCTCTCCAAGGTACAGTTTTGTGCAGGAGTCGAGCGGCACTGTGGCCACGCCGTCGGACGAGAAGGTGGGCGCCGAGAGCGAGGTGCTGCAGAAGGTCACGGACTACAGCGCCGAGGATCTCTCCAAGGTACAGTTTTGTGCAGGAGTCGAGCGGCACTGTGGCCACGCCGTCGGACGAGAAGGTGGGCGCCGAGAGCGAGGTGCTGCAGAAGGTCACGGACTACAGCGCCGAGGATCTCTCCAAGGTACAGTTTTGTGCAGGAGTCGAGCGGCACTGTGGCCACGCCGTCGGACGAGAAGGTGGGCGCCGAGAGCGAGGTGCTGCAGAAGGTCACGGACTACAGCGCCGAGGATCTCTCCAAGGTACAGTTTTTTTTTTTTTTTTTTTTTTTTTATATTCAGCTCGCCAAATTGACGTCGCCACCAGCCTGATGGTAAGAAAGCAGTGGCGCATCTAGCGATTGGGGGCCACTTCTTACAGTGGTGGTCCTCAAGTTGGCGGCCCTGTTTTGTGCAGGAGTCGAGTGGCACTGAGGCAACGCCCTTGTATGGAGCTCCTCCTGCCTGATTTTGTCTCGCAATTGGCCGTTTTTTTAAATTTGAGACACATCTCAGAATAAGCGAATGTAAGCTTGTGTTATAATATGATTCTAGACAACTGATAAAATACCCAAACCTAAACAAACATTAGCGCAACACACAAATACTTATTACCGACCCGGGATTCGAACGTAGTGAAATGCCACTGCGTCACCGTGTTAAATAGAAATGACACTGATTAATCATTACTTGTGTCAAAGGTTTCAACGCTGAGCGCTTTGAGGAACACCACTCCGGTGGACGGGTCCCTCCACGGGGCGGGTGACTCCACCGTCGTGAGGGTCAAGGGCAAGAAGGACAAGAAAATAACGTGAGTCAACATAATACATTTTTATTGTCATTTATATTGGTTTATCAGGCCCTCTTTAGAATGCATTTTTTTGGCGACAAGTTCTTAGTTTCGAGCTACACATATTGCATGAGCCCCGGGGTCCAGCTGAAAACCACCGCCTGGTGTGTACATGTGCACATTTTTGCAGTTTGTGTTTGAAAACTACTGATGCATTATTATTTATATACCTAGACCAAAACAGTTACTTGTATCTGTACAACTGTCTCTATCTCTGTCTATCAAATTATGTTTCTTATTCTGCAACCTGGCTCTATCCAAAAGGCAGATGCTTACGAAACGCTCATCGCAATAGGTGGTTTAGCAAATTGCCGCGTTGAAACGATCAGGCGCATGACGTGGTGGTGCCTGATGATTAATTTATTACTATATTGCTGATAGCAGAGGAACGAATCGATAAACGTATTGATCAAAGCGTGTAAATGATTTTTTGTGCCGCAAAAGTCATCAATTTCTGGAGTAACCGACGTAACCGTATAACCGTATTGTAAGCTGCTTAACGTAGGGATCGATTAACAAGTACTGGGCTAGCGTTGTTAAGACTACTAAACATGTTGTTGTTGATACTTATTAAAAATAAAGCATTAAGTTATAATTATATCCCACAGGTCTCGCACCTTCGCCTCAAGACTCTCGTAAGTATTGCTTACACGTATTTAAAGTAGGTACATAGATATTATTTTTAACGCGACCAATATGTACTTGAGATTGGGTCATAAACAAAATTATGCTCAATAACAACCAGATATAAATAAAAACTCTTCTAAACTGCACTATATTGCAGTCTGTATTAATATCACTGTAAGCAGATTGCGGCGCCTGAAAAAAAGTTGACAGCAAGCAGATTACAGTATGCTCTTTGCTATTAAATTAATATTAGGCGTTATAAGACTTATTTGCTTGGTGGTGGTGACATTTCGTCCAGCCTTCTGCAGCATCCTTAGTAACACATAAAGTTAGTACTTATGTTCGTCAAAATACTAAGTAGTGTAATCAGTCAAAAACGCATCAAGTAAATCGGTAAGCAGGTGTATCTATGTACAACTTGCACCTGTGGTTGACTGGATACTCGGAAGTTCTTTGTGGGAACCTAGAAAACTCCCTTGAGTACTATATCGACCTCCATATAGGTACCTACATACAGTATATCAATTTTTACTTTTACAGAACCCGTGGGAGCAAGTTACTGCCGCCATTGGATGCTATCGACTCGAGATCCCGGATCAGCGTCATATCAGATTGCCGCTTAAGGAATCTCAGGTTTGAATACCATTATGCTTTTCTACACATGTGCACATTTTGAACTTACCACGGGCTTTACCCCACCCCAGAGGTAAAGATTAGTTATAGGTCAGAATAGAATCCATTGTGACTAGTATACCTTCAGAAGGAGATACAGGGAAAACTCTTGGTTTGGGGATAAATATTTTTCTTCTCATAAAGAGAAATGACCAGCCGCAAGCTCCCATTACTTCATGAGACTATGATATTTGATCTGTTTTTTTTTCCACGCAATTTTGTAAAGAGTTTGATGAATGCATGATGAATGAGTAATGACGCAATGTTGAATAGCTCGGTACTTACATTTTATAAAAAAAACGTTGACCCGTTATGGCAAAAGTACTTAAATTTATAATAAAATTATTACCTTTGAATAAATCACAATAACTTGAATTTGAATGGGGCCTAACTGAAAATAAAGGGTTGCGATGAGAAAATATAGTCAAGTTGCCACGTGCAAAATAACAAAAGGCGGGCTGTCAATAGAATTGCGTTTACGGAGTGAGTTTTATTCATGGACGCCGTGTTCGAATTGTGAACATGTAAGGATGCCTTTAGAAATGTCTATTTACTTGGATGAAAATATATTTTGTTGTGTATATTTAAAGAAAACATATTTCTGTCAATGCATATTCACTTCAATTATTATACGTAACAATTGCGAGGTTTTCCGAATACCTACGAGTGTGTGGGTGGTGCTCGCTTTCTACTTTTCGATTGTTATTTTCAATACATCAAAGGTTTTACGCCTCTTCTTGTTACAATAATGTTTTCATAAGACATTTTACACGTTATTTTAAGAATGTCGAGTATAGATAGGCAGGTATTTGCTGAGGGATGTTTTTCTATTTTTATATGGTGCCAGAGTCTAGCTATGTAGGATCTGTAGAACACGCTACGAATGTTTGTGAAAACATTTGCCCAGGAAAATAAAAAATCTAGAAACTTACCAAATCTCGTCAAAATCCTTACAGCCGAAAAGGCGTGGAGGACAAACCTCCAGAGTTGTATAGGTACAACTATGGGGTTGAAATGGGGTAGCATACCTAAATATCACGCGTTCCACGGTATTAATTAGCACTGGAGTATAAGTCTGATTTTGTAGGTACTTATGTACCTACAGATATATCATTTGCAAATGATCTAAGTACAGCGTAATCCAGTCCAAAATCTAAAGCAGATCATTGAACTGCGACCGACTGAAGAGAGGGGATTCTTTTGTCTTGGGCACAAAAGTTCGATTTGAATGAAGTGTAATGTAATGTAATGCGCTGAATTAATCCGAAGGGGCTTGTAAAATAGCTGATAATGAATGCGATGTGTTGTGGACACGGCTTTGTTGATAACTCATTGTGAACTGATAGGGTTGTACGGAACAGTTTTTATTTTTGAGCCAAAATTTGAACCCTGTATTTGCTTGCGCTTTTATTTTATGTTAAGGAAAATCCTACATGTATGGTATGCCGGACTCCAACCGACTAAAAAGATCTCTCGTATCCTGCCTACGGTTGGGAACCCCGGGTAAGCTATCCCAGTGTCCCAACAGCTATTTGATAGCGCTTGTAGCCGTGCGATCACTATAGTAAGGAACTTCGGCTAAGACTGGATATGTGTTTGGAAATATAGATGGGTGACCTCGGCGTTTCCGTGCGGTAGGCACGTGAACCCGGTTAGTGCCCGTTATCAGTAACATGACAGTCATTAAGCCACTTTGAAGGCCCCATAATATGTACATATAAGCCACAGCGAAGGTTGCTCACTGCAGTGATTGTACTTACAGAACACTAAGACTAAGACCATGGGCCTTCGAGCGCTTCTCGCAGCTCGTTTGTATATTCAGAAAAAATTATCTAGTTTTACTAAGTTAAGCGATAGACACAATGTGAACACCAGACATAAAAACAACCTTGCCGTTTATCATTGTAGACTGAACAAAGTCAGTAATCTTTCCTGGGTAACTGTATACGTTTTTACAACAGGCTTCCAAGCGAAATTAAAAGCATGCCCCTAATTAAGTTTAAAAAGTGTATAAAAAGTAAATTGTGCTGCAGGGGCTACTATACAATTGACGATTATTTGATTGATAAGGAAGCCTGGAAGTGATCTGCTTGCTCTACTGATGGAGTTTTAGTTTATAGTATCTATTTATTGTAAATATGTAGTGCACAAAAAGAATAGCCCGCCGAGTTTCTTGCCAGTTCTTCTCAAGCGGGCCGCGTTCCGAACTGGTGGTACTATTTGCATTGTATTCATTGACGTGTCGCAAGTGCCTGTGTATTAGGATTATGCGAAATAAATGTTTTTTGACTTTGACTTTTGACTTTGACGTTTAAAGAACAGCAATAAAACTGATGAAAGTTGTGTATTTAGTACTAATGCTTCTCTGCCCTACCCTTTCGTAGCAGGCATTAGCACAGACATACTATGACATGAATGTATGTACTGAGTGTATAATTTTGTGTACGAGTGCCAACCCTGGCAAAGGGCGATTGTCCCAGGTGTACGGGGTCATTGCTCGAGCGCATCAGTTGAATGATACTGGCCATCGCTGCATTCAGCATTGTACTGCGCTTTGTGTAGCCTAGCCTTTCAATGCACTGTGTCAATTGAATGCTGTATAGCGCGGCTTTATGTCTTGTTTTCTATATCACTAGTATATCTACGCTTCAGTAGTCTACCTTTTAAACTACCACAATTGGTTCACCTGATCATAGGTAGTCCTTATTGGTCTCTGTACTCTACTGGTTTACGCTAAGTGTACCTTTTTTGTAGGTACCTAGGTACCTATTTATACTACCTATACGTTTAGGTACTTAGCTACTACCATTATGAAGGCAATTAGAAAGGGAAGAAATGGTAGGAGGTTTCGTATCGCCTCTCTTAATTTTCAGTGACTTTGAATTTTGTTCGACGATATGACTTTTGAGACGCAAGACCAAGTGTGGTTGTACATTTCTGCCTAACCCCTCAGGCATATTGGTTAAGGCATTAAATAATGTAAGTCAGTATTACAAATATTGGGCCAACACTTTGTAAAGTCTAAACACACACACTATTAAAGAACATACACCAATCAAATTAGTGATGTATTGCAAAAAGGGCAGGTCAAAAGCACTAGAAACCGGCGGGCTTCCATGAAAGGTTTAATGAATGTAGAGGAAGCTAGTGAAGTATGTAAGGACAGAATCAAATGGCAGGCTGTTGTCTCTGCCTACCCTGGAGGGAAAAAGGCGTGAGTGTATGTATTAAAAAACTACTCACTAACACTTTCGTCGACGTGATATTTTTATAAATAAGCCACCCGTTGGCATTTTTATCTCGTTGCCTTTGCCTAAAAAACAATGTGATAAAAAGCTATGGCGCATTACACCAGTTTTACTAAACGATACCGTGCTACAATTTACCGTAATTAATTAGTGAAGCGCCTTCGCCGACGCGCGGTAATCCCCCTAATTCGATTATATAAGTATTAGGTACATCGTACGATTGCTTTGATGTCCGTTACAAGTAATTCTGGAGCGATTAATTAAATTATTTGTAGGGCATTTTGATGAGGTTTCGCTGCCATAATGGGCGTAAATGTTTCAGTAGTTAGTGACAGTGGGTGAACATTCAAGTAATGGGCTCTTGGGTCTGGAGAAGGCTTTGTTCTGCTAACCTATATTGAATTTAGTTCGAAATAGTTGTAACGGTGGGTTTGTTGTTTGGTGTCAAGGATATAGCGTACATACAACATATTATAGGTTGTTGTCACACATTGGTAATGATTTCAATAGGTAGTCATTTTGTTTACTAACGTTACATATAATAATAATAGCCTTTATTCTCTGCCCATCACAACTATGAATAAATAAACATGACTTAATCTATACTAATATTATAAAGAGGAAAGATTTGTTTCTTTGTTTTTTTATTTATTGTTTGTTTGTTTGTAACGAATAGGCTCCGAAACTACTGGGCAGATTGGAAAAATTCTTTCACTGTTGGGAAGCTACACTCTTTGCAGTGAATATAGGCTATATTTCATTCCCGTATTCCCACGGGAACGGGAACTACGCGGGTGTAACCGCGTGACGTCCGCTAGTATTATATAAAGGACTTAAATATCTATATTGCTTCTGGTTTCTTTAATTTGTGACATTGTCTTCCGTTATAGGGTCAGGCTGTCCGTTGACACACCATTTTAAGCTTTTTGCTTTACTTATTAAGTACATCGACAACACCTGTTCTTTCCCTGATGTCGTAAGTTTTTGTCTGTCCTTTAATTTAATGCTTAGCATACTTCTCTCCATGCTATGTTAGCAGACTCGTAATTTTGTGTAGAAGCAACTGTGAATGGCCCATGTCTGGCACCCATAGATCAGCACAGGCAATATACAGGTGTTGAAGACTTTTTTCTTTTTGGTTATACTGATACCTTGGATTTTTTTCATCGCGGGAACAAGTTCCTGTGGGAAACGAAAAATACATGAGTGTACATGGCTTTAAAATTACAATTTCATAACTGTGTCAAATTTATGTGTCCCGCACAATAAGGCTGATTGCAAACATGTCGCGCCGCGGTCCCGCGAGGTACCGTTTGAACGCGCGACTTGCTCGCACGACTGAAAGCTTTTGTTAGTTACAGCGGTGATGGATGGCGGGTCCCGAGACTTTTTTCATTTGCTAACGTGTATTGCGAAATTATTTCTTTTTGTCGCCATTTTCGCGGTGAAAATATGATGTGTTGATGTGTTTCTCTGTGTTTTTTCGTGTTTCTATTCTCGTAATGGTGTAATTACGCTTATGAGGGTAATACTTCTTTGTATAGAGTTTTATTAAAATTGTATGTGTCCGTAGGCTGTATGTACCTTATGATAAGTATTTCCATTTATTATCACATTTTTTCTCACAGCTAATATTCTTGAAAGGTGGTTATTTCCAGTGGCATAAACGAAGTGGTTGAAAGTAATATCACGGACTGAAATAGAGTAGGCGTGAGCAGTAATGAACAAGCTGATAAGGGTAGTCCCGTAAGGGTTGAAAGGCTTACTGACCGGACTAAACAGTTCTAAGTAGAGGTCAGCTCAGTCTGGTACGTACCTTGCAATTTAATAAAGTTAGTAGGTACACAATGAACCTCGTAAGATACAATCAATACGTACATTAAACTCCCCCCTGTACGCATCAGAAAACTTCCGCCTTTAGTTAAGAGAAACGCTCATTACTTCATTTTGTATCCAAAGTTTAGCGAAGTATATTTTCCGTTCACCAATTACTTTAAACACAAAGGCAAGTAACTTCGGACGTTTTATAAAACATTTCCGCAACAGAAACTTCATTATATTATCAGTGACGACTCAAATAGTCCCACAATGGCCCCTCTAGTCCCACTTGACGAGCGCGTTTTAATCAAAAGGGGATGTCGCGACAATGAAGACTATTCAACCGCGCCGCGTTGCCGTCGCCCTCATTTCCAAATGTCAGCCATCTTGCTCATTCAATAATTAAAATATTGATCTCAATTTGGACGCAATAGAGTCGAAATTCGTTTGTGCCGTTAGTTAATATAAGATTGGTGGGTTACACGTGCGCGATTGATAATTGATTGTATGTACTTACGTTCGTGGTTGATCGCTGAAGCTAAATAGGATTTTGATTGTCAAGTTAAAAGGATTCCTTGCTTGAACGCGTATTGCGGCGTCATTGTAGGATCTTATGTGTTAACATGTTTAGAAGCTTTTTATTGGTTTCTTTTAACTATCTCACGGTTCTATCTATCTCTCGGTGGATATTTGAGATCCTAAAGCGTAGAAACGCTCTAACAATGTACTAGGCAGGGCGTCACATTGCAACCGTACTTGAGAAAAGAAAATCTCATAAATCGTTTTCGTTTTAGTCGTTAAAAGTACAAGATCGAAATAATCTTCACAATCCGACGCACGATATGGGGTTGATAAGTAACATAAATCGTGATCTAGCTAGTGCCCGTTCCGTTGTGCTGAAAAAGATTTCATCGGATTAATATAAGAGGAGTTCTGGGAAGCAGTACAAGTCTCCATGGTCCGCCCAAAGACGCGGGATAGCACCCGAACCAAGCCAAGGTCAGTTGGGAACCTGCAGATGTCCTTCCGAGGGCTTACTACTGTAGGCAGCCGATCATAGCATACATTACGGATTGTACACACGTAAAAAAAAACAAGTCTCTGCGGTAGAGAACTTCCTTCAAACAGTAGTGGACAGTGACATAAGATTGTCTGTTAAGAAACAGCTGCAGTATCAGTTCAGCAATTGTGAATTTCTTTATAACCAAGTTTTCACATACCTAATCGTGTTTTTCCATAAGTTTGTTAAGTTGTAAGCGTAATCTTATTGAGGGGTAAAGTATGTAGCCAAATCTGGTGACACCATAAAATTGGATTTATTTTGCTAAAGATTCGAGTAGTAGTTTTGCTAAAGAGTATTCATATTATGTACTTACCTATAAACTAACAGGAAAATCTCCTCTAAAACCCGCATTAAATTTTTAAATAGCCGCCTTAAACAGTAACGCCAAGTACTTATACATTATAATATGGTAACACCAATCCTTAGTTAGATACATTAAAACCATACTTTTCTCACTTCAGAAGTTATCAACAGAAAAAAACTATTTTACCCGAAAGATTGCGAAGAGTTTTACTAAAGCGATACAAAGGCTTATGTTTGAAGTATTTTCGCCTAGCGAGGTCACTGAGCAAGTTATTTTTTATGTTCCCAAGGGAGCCATACGTTGCTCCCGCTCCCGCCTTGAACGGTTCGGGAACGTGTTACGTAAGAACTACTTAGTGTATGTCTACATCAGCGAACAAAACTGTTTACGAGTGGTAAAATATTTTTAGATTTTTCCTTTGTTGTGCAGAGTTTTACAGTAAAAAAAATATTCACGGACATTTTCACACAACGCTATCTAATCCCAAAGTAAGCTAGGAATAACCTGCTAGTCCCGGAACATCAGTCCCGGGACATCCTTCCGAGGGCTGTCCCGGGGCTCCCTACCATGGGGGCTGTTGGGCGTTGCGTGAGGTTTTTAGTCGGTAAGAGTCCGGCATAACATCCTCTAAGGATCTTCCCTCACGTAAAAAAAAAAGTAATAACCTGCTTGTGTATGGGTATCATAACATGGATATTAATACTTATTACTTCAATACTTTTAAATACACACATATCATACATAGAAACACTCAAGAATCTCGAGACAAACATTTATGGATCACACAAATTTTTGTCCCTGGTGGGAATCGAACCCAAGACCTCGACCGCAGTCACACATTATGATCTCTAGACCAACGAGGCAATCACTAAGGAGGCTGACCAGGGTGGATTGACATATCACCAACTGGTACTTTACTACCATTTGTTACATCGTGGCAATGACTCATCACTTATTACACAGACAGAATACAACTGCAACCTTCTGCCTCTGCCTATCCCTGTGGGAAAAATAAAAGTGTATACCAGTATCCTACTAATTTATAACCGTGAAAGTTTGTGAAGATGTTAGAATGTTAGTCACTCAAACAAGCTCCAACGACAGAGTGAATGTGGCTGGAATTTGGTACAGGAATAGATTTTTGTCTGGAATAATATTAGGCGTTTTATTCCGCGAATATGTTCCCATGGGAAGCGGGAACGGGAAGATTTCCACGCGGGCTAAACCACGAGCTTCATCTATCGTATGTATGAAATACAGTTGGAATTTCACTCAAGTCTCATAAAATATTAAATTCCTTGTTGATTTTAATCATGTCTCGAGAAGAATTCTCTCCTGAAGTCAATGCCACGGGTGATCGAACTCTCACCTCGCGGTCCCGGGTTCGATTCCCGTATAAAATGGATCGAATTATACACTAAAAGTATGTATATTTCAATATACATTAATTTTACCTGTTTTAAGAGCGGCTGGTGTATATAGATGCGTTTTATTTGTGAGAGGAGTCTTAGTCCGATTACTGGGAGGTGTTGACCCCGGGGTCATTGGTAGATTTTAATGTCAGGAGGGGAGAAAGCGAATGGGGATCAGGTCAGTGCCAGTAGCTCACGTTTGATGTCACGTTTTTCAGTAGTGCTGGGACGTGTTTAGTGTTAGAAATCTATTATTTCGGGAAGTATCCTGAATATGTGATTGGGGTTTGGCGTTGTGGCACAAAATGCATTTAGACACATTAACATCCTGTTGCAGCAGGGGCATCAGGATCACTTAGTTTAAGAGCCTAAGTCTTAAGGGATTTGACTATCCAGTAAACCAGGCTCGTACCATCTTGAAGAGGATGTTCCCTCCGGCCACTCCATCCTACTATAAATGTGATAGATTGTAAAGAGGTTTCGATATTTGTAACTAAATCACACGAACGGCTGAAAGGCTGGCTGAAATTCGCCACAGAGATAGATTTTTTTTAACGTGAGGGAAAATCCATCATGGATGTTATGCCGAACTCCTACCGACTAAACCTCACGTAACGTCCAACAGCCTATGGTTGGGAGCCCCGGGTAAGCCCTCGGAAGGATGTCCCAGGACTCCCAACAGACCTACGGTCACTACTGCGGCCTCGCCCCCACAGAGATAGAATATAGTCTGGAATTATTACTTGCTACTGCAACTTTTTATCATTAACAGTAACAGAATTACATAGTGAATCCGCGGGCATCAGCTAGTAGGTTTATAAATAAATCTATTCAATATTGGTACAAGTATCTACTGAATGGCTTGATTTCCAATTTCCTCTTCGATATAATTGTGTTTGCGTCGTTATTCCATTTATCTAGTAGGTAGGGTACATCTTTCAAACATTTCGCCATAAAAGTCGACAAGGGCTGACGTGACGTCACAAATCAGTAGTGAACAAAACAGCCTGTCGTCACCCCAACATGAGTTCTGACTAACTTATATAATACACGTATTGACACGCAATAAGAACCACTAATGTGAAAGCCATAAGGGCTACTTTGAAATGGTTAGAAGCTTTTTATGTGCAAATATAATTTTGTGAAAGGAATCGGAAATTAAGATAAATATATAAGGGATATTTTGGCCGAAGATACGTCTTTAGGTATTGCGATACGACTTGAGATTTGATAATTATTTTTGTTTAGGTATTTCAAATAACTTAAATAAGCCCCTCTGCACTCTATTTTATAGAGAGAGGCGAAAAGTAAATTAAAAACAAAGGAACGTTCGTATTTCAATTTTCCTTTGTTTTTAAGTGTAGTAAAAATACACTGCAAAAAATGTGATTGATCATTACGTAAAACTTAAATGTGACGAATTCACAAAGACGAATGTTCATATATTCATTGTTTTGTACTTAAATTATTACAAATCCAGAAACGACTGCCATTTTACGGGCAACCAGGACCAACGGCTTAACGTGCCTTCCGAAACATGGAAAAGACGCTCAAATAACTGTCACAAAGTGGTCACATGGATGGTCACCCATCCAAGACCACTCGCTTTAAATTTTTGTTACTTTTGGAACAAAATTTCATTTCATTTTATTATTACTAACAAACAAAAATAGACGTAAACGCAGTTGCGAGGGTCAGCTAGTTATGTATAAATAAGAAGCGCTCGTGGCACCGCGGACTTAGTGTTCTGTAAGCGATCACTGTAGTAAGCTCATTCACTATGGCCAGTCCTTGGATGGGTGACCATCTATGTGACCACTTTGTGACAGTTATTTGAGCATTGTTTCCGTGTTTCGGAAGGCACGTTAAGCCGTTGGTCCTGGTTGCCCGTAAAATGGCAGTCGTTAAACGAAGTTGAAGCACAGATTACTAAATAGTTACTACGTAAGTTGAAGGCCGTTTTTATTACGTGGGTCAAATTCTAAAAAGGTGAAATGTGGGGACATAATAACATGCCTCTGCCTACCCCTGCGGGGATAAAAGCGTGACCATATTTATGTATGTATGCAACTAGCTGACCCTCACAACTTCGTTTACGATGAAAGGGGAGGTATTTCTTCATCAGACTCAGCAAGCGGTGAGTGAAACTGCCCTGTTTGCTTTATCATAAAAGAACTAACACGTCGAGGGCGTGGACTGAATTGTTTTAGAATCTATTCTAAAATAATTTATTTCAGTCCACGCCTTCGGCACGGACGAAATATTTAACACTGGACTTAATCATTAAGCTCTTATAGTGATAAAGCTAACACGCCGGTTTAGATTTCCCCTGACATTCAAAGGAACTCTTGAATTCTAGGTTTTGAGAAGTTGAGATGTCTCTGACTCCTGAACTTCCTCGGATCAATTTTCATTCAAATCAGTAGTTTCGGCGTGATACGTATTCGGAATACAGACGGACATGAAAATTTTAAATTTCATTTTGGCTTAAGTAGGTATCGATTAGAGAACGCGTTCTTTTTTTTAACCCTAGAACCGTACCCATCATAGACTTTAAATAACAGTACCCAGGGGTACTAGTGTACCCCGTTAAAGAAAACATTTTTTTCATAAGAATAGACATTTATTAATATAATCAACATACATAGACTTTTATGGCGTACCGGTATGCCCCCGTCGGTACGACTGCATGCGCACGCGGCGAAGGGGGCCGCCACCCTTCACGCAGCGCCAACTCTGGCGGGATGCGAGGAGCCGAGGGCCGGATAGGCACGTGGAATGTGCGTGGTGGTGTGGAAGGTAAGATGAATGAATTGATGGATGTAATGAAAGAGCGATGCCTGGATGTATTGTGTGTCACAGAGACTAAGCGGAAGGGGAGCAGCATCGACGATCTTCCTGGCGGAATAATTGCTTTGTGGTCCGGAGTGGACCAAGAGGATCATGCCAGTAAGGGAGTGGGTGTCGTGCTCTCCTCCCGTTTGGCCTCTGGAGTGAAAGATTATGGATTGGTAGGCCCAAGACTCCTGTGGGTACGTATAAAACTGGGGATCACGAGAGTTTTTTTGGTCGCAGCCTATGCTCCCGTCAGCTCGGCTAATCCCCAAGTGCTCGCGGAGTTCTGGGAATCCGTTAGGGACGTCCTCGATTTGGCTGACGGGAATGAAAAGTTGATCATGTGTGGTGATTTGAATGGATGGGTGGGGACCAAGCGAGATGGCTTCGATGCTGTCCTTGGTCCGTATGGAGATAAGAGAGCGAATGATGCTGGTAAGTCAATCTTAGACGTATGCTTGGAACGAGACCTCCTTGTGGCGAACAGTTTATTCCGTCACAAAGATATCCACACGTATACATGGAGACGGAAGGAAGAAAAAAGTTTGATTGATTTGATTTTAATAGACAATCGTCTTCGACAGGCTATAAGGGATACAAGAGCCTACAGAGGCCCCACTCTTGAAACTGATCACTACCTGGTGGTAAGCCGGTTTGTTGGTCTTTTCAAGAAGTGGACGCACTGGCGAGTGCGTGTCCCTTTCGGAGACTATGAAAGGATAAAGAGTGAAAAACTGGAAGATGAAAGCGTAAGGAGTATGTATGTTGGCTTAGTCAGTGAAAGGCTTGCAAACGCGAGCCTTTCCGACTTAGATGTGGATGAATGCTGGAATATTATGAAAGAAAGTATAGTGGATAGTGCAAAAGAAGCATGTGGGAGTGCAAAGAGACATGAACATTCGAAAGGTGATGCCTGGTGGGATGCAGAAGTTCAATCCTGCGTAGCAAGAAAGAAGAAAGCGTGGTTGGATTATGTCTCATCTTTGCAACTGAATGACAGTATGAAAGACACGAAGAAAGAAATTTACCGCCTCTGCAAGAATGAAGCCAAAGCTTTAGTGAAAGAGAAGCGTGAAAGAATAAATATGATTGCGGAAGAGAAGCTGACGAGGAACTTCGAGACGAATACCAAACTCTTTTGGAGGGAGGTCAAGAAGTCTCGGAGCTGTTCGTCAGTTTCCAGAATGGATAAGATAAAGAGTAAAGCTGGGGACATTCTTGCGGACCCCTTAGAGGTGTTAGAGCGGTGGAATGAGTACTTTGGAGAAATGTATGAATATCTCCCGGATGCGGGCACTGCGAGGGAGGCGATGACTGATCTTGCGGTGCAAGCATCAAGCGGAGATATTACTTTGGAAGAGATTGAATGGTCGATACGAAGCTTGAAAAATGGAAAGTCTGCGGGAATTGACAGGATATCTGCTGAAATGATCAAATTAGGTGGTCCTTGCGTCCGGGACGCCTTCTGGTCATTGAGCAATCTATGCTGGAAGACTGGAAGGGTCCCAATGGACTGGAGGCGTGCTATCGTCGTGCCCTTGTATAAAGGCAAGGGCTCACGTATGGAGTGCGCCAACTATAGGGCCATCAGTTTGATCAGTATAGCAGCTAAAGTGTATGGCAAAATTATTGAAAGGAGAATGAGGTTGGAATCTGACGGATTACTGTGGGAGGCGCAGGGTGGTTTCCGAAATGGAAGGGGATGTATGGACCAAGTTTTCTCGCTCCGCAACATTGTAGAGAAGCAGCTGGCTGTAGGCCGGAAGGTTTTCTGCGGTTTTGTGGACATGGAGAAAGCATTTGACAGAGTTGTACGGAAGGATCTCTGGGATATATTGCCAGGATACGGGATTGATGGTGCACTGCTTCGTGCTGTGCAGTCTACTTATGTGGGATGTACGGCATGTGTGCGGGTGGGCGGCAGCCTGTCTCCCTGGTTTGACGTCAACATTGGCGTCAGACAGGGTTGCGTGCTGTCGGCTCTGCTGTTTGTCCTGTACCTGGACGATTGTCTTAAGAGAGTAAGATCGATGAATGTTGGATTGCGAATGGGTGACTTACTTGTGAACTGTTTGCTGTATGCAGATGATGCCGTGCTCATAGCCGAATCGCCATCAGAACTACAGTCACTAGTCACAACGATGAAAGATGATTGTCTAATGAGAGGCTTACATTTGAACGCGACTAAAACGAAAGTGATGGTATTCGAAAGAGAAGAGGACAGAACGACTGCCAGGATAACTGTAAATGATGTAGTGCTGGAACAGGTGGATGAGTTTGTATATCTTGGATGTGCATTTAGCAGGGATGGACGGTACACCGCTGATGTAGAAAAGAGGGTAACTGCGGGAAATAGTGTGAATGGAGCGTTAGGCAAACTTTTAGGTACCAAGGCCTTAAGTCAAAAGGCCCAGCTCGCAGTACACAATGCGGTGCTGATACCTACGCTAACGTATGGAAGCGAGAGTTGGGTAAGGCAGGAAACGCATGAAAGTAGAATAAACGCGGTCGAGATGCGCGCGCTACGCAAAATCTGCGGAGTAACGCTCGCAGATCGCGTTCGGAATGAAGATGTAAGAAAGAGAGTTGGTCTGAAAGAGAGTGTCGGTGTTAAAGTAAGGAAGGGCGTGCTACGATGGTTCGGGCATGTGGAACGAATGGGAGATGAAAGAATGACATGGAGAAAGCATTTGACAGAGTTGTACGGAAGGATCTCTGGGATATATTGCCAGGATACGGGATTGATGGTGCGCTGCTTCGTGCTGTGCAGTCTACTTATGTGGGATGTACGGCATGTGTGCGGGTGGGCGGCAGCCTGTCTCCCTGGTTTGACGTCAACATTGGCGTCAGACAGGGTTGCGTGCTGTCGGCTCTGCTGTTTGTCAAATGTTGGATTGCGAATGGGTGACTTACTTGTGAACTGTTTGCTGTATGCAGATGATGCCGTGCTCAAAGCCGAATCGCCATCAGAACTACAGTCACTAGTCACAACGATGAAAGATGATTGTCTAATGAGAGGCTTACATTTGAACGCGACTAAAACGAAAGTGATGGTATTCGAAAGAGAAGAGGACAGAACGACTGCCAGGATAACTGTAAATGATGTAGTGCTGGAACAGGTGGATGAGTTTGTATATCTTGGATGTGCATTTAGCAGGGATGGACGGTACACCGCTGATGTAGAAAAGAGGGTAACTGCGGGAAATAGTGTGAATGGAGCGTTAGGCAAACTTTTAGGTACCAAGGCCTTAAGTCAAAAGGCCCAGCTCGCAGTACACAATGCGGTGCTGATACCTACGCTAACGTATGGAAGCGAGAGTTGGGTAAGGCAGGAAACGCATGAAAGTAGAATAAACGCGGTCGAGATGCGCGCGCTACGCAAAATCTGCGGAGTAACGCTCGCAGATCGCGTTCGGAATGAAGATGTAAGAAAGAGAGTTGGTCTGAAAGAGAGTGTCGGTGTTAAAGTAAGGAAGGGCATGCTACGATGGTTCGGGCATGTGGAACGAATGGGAGATGAAAGAATGACAAAACAGATATACAACGCGAAAGTGGATGGACGTAGGAGTCGGGGAAGGCCACGACACACCTACCACGACCAAATTAATCATGTGTTAGTGGAGGGTGGTGTCAAGAGCCGTAGGAACCGACGTGCATGCATGAAAAGAAAAATGAAAGTTGAAGAGGCGAGTGAGGTGTGTATGGACCGTGCCGTGTGGCGCTCGGTTCTTTCTGCCTACCCCGCAAGGGATTTGGCATGAAGATAGTATAGTATAGTATAGTATTTCAGTCTCATGTTACATAATAAAACAAAAAATTAGCAAACTTATATTAACAGTTTTGGCAAATCTTCTATTGGTGCTCTAAACATATAAAATTTTTACATTTTTCACATCGAGTGCTTGATTTACGGTCTTTTGACCTGGGACAAAGGGAACATCTACCAGATTTTGAATCTGAAGAGAATGAATCACTAGAAGGTCGTGCTTTTTTAAAATACCGCCAATACTTATTTGTGCATGCATTTTGTAGATGCATATCCAGGGGTGCTGTAGTACTCCACTCAGGCTTGCCACGATCGCACGCTAACAGGACTCGCGCCCGGCCGATGCTTCGACACGATCCCCCGCCCCCCGTAAATACGCGGAGGTGCGAAAAGATCCGTTTTAAAACAAAAAAGTTATAGCCAATATTTTTTTTTTTTTTCAGTTGTACCCCAGGGTACGGTTCTAGGGTTAAATAGCTTCCATGTTCAGACTCTCGACCCTCAACAGTTTTATTATTATGTATAGATATAGACTAGCAAGAAACTCGGCGGGCTATGTTTTTAGTGCTCTGCTTACTATAATATAGACTTAAAAAATCATAACAAATTGTTTGAGAATCCAACAGAGCCAGCAGCTAATGATTACCAGACTTACTGGTCTAGCAAATAATTGTATACAATTTTTGGTCCCGAGCAGGATTCGAACCTGCGTCTTCTGGTTTGCCGGACCAGACGGCCTCACCATTGGACCAACGAGACACTGCTCTCGACCGTCAACTCTTTCACTTTATTACCTTAACCAAGTTGCCGGTAGATGGTGCCTACGTCGCCCCAAGACGTAATAAGCTGAAAAAATTGACGGATGAGAGCAGTGTCTCAAAAAAAGCAGTGTGTTAATAATAACTGTAATATAAGTATTTTCATCAGTTGTCTATATCCTTTAGCTCAAAGTTATAATAGCTTAAGTTGTGTGCGAATGTCCACAAATATTTCTTCATTTATATATTTTGAAACGATTAAGTACCGCTTACAATATTAGCATGGCTATCAATCGAAGTAATTTAATAAAACAATACATAAAATAAGTTCAAATGCATTATATTCTCATGTAATGCAGTATGCATTGTGTAACTCGGGCTCTGTCTGTTACACGCATTACTCTGTACATGAATGAAAATATAACATTTTACGAGAATATTTTGCAGACCAGAGCGACACACGTCCGTCTAGCAACACGACTCCCCCCGCACTAGATTTTCGGGCGAGCGCGGGGAAGCAAGCAATGTGATGTATCCTTTGAATACATTATTAGTTATAATTAGTTAAAACTTATACTAATTCAAAATTGAAGAAAACCATTTTATAGGTCTATGTTTTCTTTAGTCTCTGATATAAATTTTATTATCATTCATTAATAAATAGATGTCATACAACAGCTTCTTCTAAAAAAATATCGTCTGCTTACTGGTAAAACATAATAAATGCATTTTTTATCTAAAATGACTTATGTATGCATATACATATAATTTTCGATGCTCTATCTACTGGCAAAACAAAATAACTGCTAGGACCGTTTAATACTGCTCGTTCGCTCTAACTTTGCCGTTCGGCTTCATACTAAAGTCGAATTTTTAATTAGACGAAGTAAATGACAGCAACTAATATCACTTCTTCATACAATGTTCCTTATTTTCTATGACGAAGTGACATTAGCTACTGTCAATTTACTTCGTGTAATTAAAAATTCGGGTATACGCCTCTACGCCAGCGGCAAAGTTAGAGCGAACGGGTAGTACAAAGATACCTTAGTTAACAATATGATAAACAACAATGAAATAGTAATAATCATTCAGATAAACAGAGGTAAATCACCTTAACATCAAATTAAAACTAAACAGCACAAGTAAATGACAATATATCACTGTACGCTTCGGCCGCCTAGGAAACCGGAGTTTGGTAACTGGTTTCCATTAAGGATTTTTTAATACGTCTACGTAACTGGTTACCATGAAGGATTTTTTAATACTGCTATGTAACTAGTTACCAAGGAGTACTTATCATTGTAACTTAGGTCTTCTACGAAACTGACGACTAAATGAGAGAGAGTTAAAATGTACCTAGGTACTTACTTTCTTTTTGTCATTAATAAATAAATCTCACAAATGGTTAAATTGAAAACAATAAGGTAAAGTATGAGGAACAGAAGGCCGATAGTCTTGGACGAAGACAAGTCTGCGGTAGCTAGACTGCGGAACTCAGGTGTGGTGTGAGAGTTCTATCACGCTTCCTCCCCGCCTTACGACCATGATCTACACGCAGAAAGACGCGGAGACTTGGGAACAGTCAGTTCGATTTTGGCGAACAAGGGAGATGCTGTTTGCTGTTCAGGTTCCGGTCCAGAAGTGTAATACAGCAGGATGTCTATCTTTGCTTTGTTAATTATGAAAAGGCTTTCGATCGAAAGTGGCATGGTCGACTAATAGATACGAGTTACTGAAGGATATTGGCATTGGCCTCGACGATAGATATCGCCATTACATCCGGAGCGTGTATTGGAATCAGGAAGTCAGAGTAGAAGGAGGTGAATGCTGTTTCTGTACAAAAAGGTGTGAGACAGGGTGTATTCAGTCCACGGTTCTCTTTTATTTGTATTCGGTAGCTATAACAACAGAAGCTTTGTATTATCTCGATTGCGTACTCGTAGTAAAGATAAACAGCAGTAGTAGTATTAACAATTTCCGCTATGCCACAGTTTTGATAGCATGTACAGTGTCCGAATTGCAACAAACGGTGGATAGACTTCAATGCAGGCAAAGGTTTGGTCTGAAAATAAAGACTAAATATAGGATGATATCTGGGAAAAAGGATTTTAATCTACTTTATAAATTGTAAAAGCTGTGAATAATAAAACATAAAATTAAAAATAACTCTCCAACTAAGTCACCTTTTTACAAGAGAACAAATTAAAATCAGCAGTAACTAGTGAACGAGTGGGCCGATTTTTATGGTTCCGTACCAGTGGGGTAAAAGTGGAACCCTATTACTGAGACTCTGCCGTCCGTCTGTCGGTCGATCTGTGGATCTGTCTGCCACTAGGCTGTATCTTATGAATCGTACAAGCTAGACAGTTGTAATTTTCACTGATGATGCATTTCTGTTGCCAATATACTTAATAACTATTTGGTGGAAACCAGTTACGTAGACGTACTAAAATGTCCTTCATGGTAACCAGTTACGTAGAAGTATTAAAAAATCCTTCATGGAAACCAGTTACGTAGGCGTATTAAAAAATCATTCATGGAAACCAGTTACCAAACTCCGGTTTCCTAGGCGGCCGAAGCGTCACTGTATGATTTTTTCGATGTAGAAAGATGTAGTATTTACGTTCCCATGAACTTTAAGCTAAAATAAGATAAATTCATTTATTTACGACCATATTTACACAATGTATTTAAATTCCTACAAGTAAAATAAGATAAATGCAGAGTTTTACCCAAATTACTGAGCATTTATGGCAAATAAAGGTATCTATTATATCTGTTTTTTTTCAATTACAGGTAAAACCAGTTAAGTGCATGACCTAGGACAATAATAACTGATTTATTGCCTGATTTTCTGAAGAATATGTTGCTGTAATTTAAATGAGATACAGTTGAATATTTTATTTATCATTTGGCATTAAAGAATTTAAAAAAAATATATTTTAATGATAGTTTTAAATTGATGAAACTTTCAAAGCTTATTATCTCAGTTCAAGGAAATGTGCACTTAACATATTTTACCAGTAAGCAGACGATATGAGCTGTTTCAATTATGTTTTACTAATTATTTATAATAAATACACAATTTCTGATAAAACCATCTTTTGACACACATCTTTTAGATTTCAAATCTACTTTTGGCTATCTTTTTTCGTATACTAATACCGAGAAGGATGTCTTCATTTGCACCTCTTTTTCGCAAACTTTGTCAACCAGTCCGCGCCAGCGCCGTCTATGTTTCTCGTAGCTCGTAGCTCAAAAAGGCACGGTAACGCTACGACAGCTACGACATGCTACAAGTCGTAGCAATCGTAGCGTTCTCGTGTCGTTTGCATTAAAATACCCTATCCTGTTCCAAACGTATTCTTCATTAGATTAACTACGCATTAGCCTCGTTGATGTTCTTAAAACAATTACAGTCGTTCCGTCGTCGTGTTGTGATGACTAAATATATATGTAACAACAGTTGTTGGGCTTGTTCTTGTTGATATCCTGTACTTTCTAAGGTTGTTTACAGATATAGATCAATCAATCAAGATATAGATACCTCCTAAAATTAATATATATGTAGCGAAACTTTGTGATTCTTTTTGAGAAAATTGCACGAAGCTTTAATTACTTTATATTGAAGCAGTATTGAATTGAAAAGAGTTGCTTTTACCCGATTGCGTGTCGCAAAGGAAGGGCATTGTGCTTATCAGCCATACGTTTACGAGTGGGATGTGACACTTTAAGAGACCAATTGACATTTTAAGAGATTTGGATGCTACAACATCCGAGTCTCAATGTCACTTCTTCTTCTTCTTCTTTTATTGTGTCAATGATTCTTGTCTTTGTTTTCATTGTCACTGAAGTCATAAAATTAATCAAAGCTCAAAATGGCGGCACTGCCAGCCGCTGTATTGTGATAAAAATTTGAAATATATTGCAGAAAATTAACCGTGGAATTTTAGTTTTAACTTAATAGGTACCTATTTACCATGTGTTAATTGATAGTTTCCGATATATCAATAGTGCTGCGAGCAGTGCAAGCTGCGTCATTTCAGACAATAAGCTTCAATGAGGGAGGGCTGCCGCTGGCTATTAATATTTTTGCCGCCTAAATATCCCGTTAACTCTAATAATAGTGACTGGTGGCATCCATTATATAGCACATCTCTAGTAGAAAAGCACTCTTAGCCGAGTTAGCCGCAAACAGTCAGCTCGGTGTCCATGGCCCTTACAAGTTATAAGATTAACTTGTCATTACCCGCATTCGTGTTCAATCAACATCAGGGAAATACCTATTGAGAAAGCTCTCCACGTTATACCTTATTGTGATGGACGACAAAACAATAGGTATGGTATTTGTAGGGTTCCGTACACAAAGAGTAAAACAGGATCCTATTATTGAGACTCTGGTGTTTGTCTGTCTGTCATTAGGCTGTATCTCAGGAACCGTGATAGCTAGACAGTGGAAATTTTCACAGATGATGTATCTCTGTTGCTTCTATAACAATAAATACTTACTATAAAACAGGAAAAAACAATTACACCTTAATTTTTCCCATACAACCAACATGATTATCCTACTATTATTATAAAGGTGAAAGTTTTATGTTTGGATGTCTGAATGTTTGTTACTCAATCACGCTTTAACGGCTGAACGGATTTGGCTGAAATTTGGTACAGAGATAGTTTATAACACATGCTTTTCATAACCAATGAAATCAGGCGTTACATGGCGGAAATCCATCCTAGAATGATAATAAAGAAGGGGAGGTGTGAGGCGCGTTCCTCTCCCTCCCCTCCTCTCCTTTATTAACATGCTTTTATCCCGGGAATATCTTCCCACGGGAAGCGGGAACGGGTACCGAATTTCACGCGAGCGAAGCTACGGGCATAATCTAGTATGTTATATTTTTGGTAGGGAACCATTCGTGCGCAAGTCTGGCTCGTACTTTGTCGATGTTTTTTCATAGAAGCCGTTTCTTTGTTCTTGGGCAAAATATTTGCTTTTTTGTTATAAAGCTAATTGGGTTAAGAACCTATCAATTTCGAAGTAGGGGCTCACTTCAGACGCGGAGGTTATTAGGAGATTACTTTTCCATGAGTTTTGTACCTTTATTCTTTAATAACGTAATATATTTGTGTATACGATATAGCTACTGTTTACTGAAGAAGAGCGCCCATTTTATTTTTCAGTGATCTTACAATACAATGCGCTTTGTTGTACACCAAGAACTTATAATAATAGGTACAGTATAGGTCTTACATTCTTATATGCAAATACTTCTCATTTGAATGTCTCTCTAGGATTATAAATAGATTGAAATCGGAACCGAAATTGGTTACAAGGAGTCGGTAAGGTTAACAATATCGTGATTTTAAACGATTTTTCCTAGTTGGGAACTCTGTCTACGTTTATAGATCGAAATTGGTCGGGAAGCGTAAGAGTATCGCAATTTCAATAGTTATTTTACAAACATGCCTAAAACATCGGAATTAAACGTATTAAACTTCTTACAACTATTAGGTATATACGGCAGTTTTTTTTGTGTAGAAACCTAACTAAAGATCTCGATTCATGAATTTTAAATGGCTATTTAGATATTCTTGTTGTTCCTAGGATCAGATCATATTATATTATACATGTGAATTATTTATCTGTAGTCGGAATCACCTTCGAATTGAAACGGTCGTTGACATGTACAGTATACACGAGCGAAAATAGTCCCCGATAGCTTCTGTGAATGATAGAAAGCTGTGGAGAGGACTTCAACACCTATTAGATGTTAATATTTCCTTTCACTCCACTGGTAGTGCCATGGGATAGAAAGGTACTGGATTATATTGAATTGTCTGTAGAAATAGGAAAGTAGGTACTATAAGCGTTTTAAACAAACCTTTGACGGATTGAGAAGAGAGTTTCTAGTAGAATAGAGAGAAGTTGAAGGATGAGAGAAAATGTCAGGATAATGTGTTGTCACTATGAATGCAGAATATTAGCAATTGAACAAAACCCAATGACTAATATTTTAATTTTTCGCAAACCCTTGTCTTATTAGAACTAGATATAATTTCGGTTTAAAAGATAGAAATCAGTTATAATCGGACTACACTGAAACAGAGCTTGCTTGATTCAGTCTTATTTGCTTAACTACATCAATTATTTTAGTCTCGAGATAGAATAGAGTTCGGAACAGAAGCACGTTAAGCGTTTACGTTAAAACCATCGTTTGGACGAAGCTGCGGGCTTAAGCTTAGCTTTGTGTGAAAGTGGTCCTGGGGTACGGTACGAAGTAATGACGAAACAGAACACACAGAAAGTTCATTCCACTGGGAAACTGATCATAATAGGTATTTATTTAATTTTTAACGTGAGGAAAATCCGTCATGCTGTGTCGTACTCTTACTGACTAAAAACTACACCTTTCGCTACCTAATGCCTATGGTTGAGTGCCCCGTGTAAGCCCTCGGAAGAATGACCCCAAGATTGATCATAATAGGTAGCACTTAGTCCCATTACTCAAATGACGTTGAGTCCCTCCGCGTTCGGAGATTTCGCCTGCTCATAATTTTTACAGCTTATGCCTATAGTGGTAGCTTGTTCAAGAAATTGATTGCAACAATGCCTCGCCTACTTTACCAACATTGCAACGATCGCTATAGACAGGGCGTTCATTTTACGCTTTCACAGTCCTCGTAAACGTAATGAATAAGTGTTATGACCGATAAGGACACCCCTTTCGAGTTCTCGTTTATAGGCCTCTTGGATATCGTGCCGAAGCTACGGCAGCGCCAACTGTCGGTTAGCGGTGACAACTCGAGGTCGTTCTTCACATGACAGTGAACATTGATGCGCATACAAGTCGCTACAAATTTGAGATTATTGTTTTGTTTATCGTCATAAGAATAGTTATTTAAGTATGCCACTGTCGAGCAATGATAGCTATTGTAACACAAGGTGATAGCACAATAGATCAGCACGAGTATTACAATAGCTGTTAGCGGCAGTTGCATACAAAACTTTTTCTACGACCATGAAATAAATAAATACAAAAAAACCGTCAATGGGGAACTTTAATGAATTATAGTAATTTACATTCTGAATGGTACAGCTATTAAAGTTTATAACGGGCGTAGAAGAACGTAAAAGTAAAAGAGTATTGGTAGAGTTGCACGGGACATAGATGTTCACTTCGTTGATGCTTTTGTTTTCTATTGCATCTATAGTATTTGATCTGAATATACTTGAACTTTTCTTTCAACTGTATCGTCAATATTCCTCGGCCACGGCCACAGTCCACAGTATTTTAGACAGTTGTTTTATTGTTATAATCCCACAAGTGAAAGGCAAAGGCAATTTATCCATACAGCCTAATTACATGCGATGTTTAGTCGTGACGCAAATACGCGCGATTTTTTGCATAATCATATGTTGATTTTTTGATGCCACAGCCATAAAAAAAAGTTTCATTGTACAACGGTTTACCCGCGTGAAATGGTCATTGTAACCAATGATATAAAAACTATAGATACGTTATAGACACTGGAAAATGGCAACACAAAAATCAGGTAACTACCGGAAAATTCACAGACGCGGCTGTAGGCTTACCGAAAGTACTATTAGCACTGTTTTAAATTCTGTAAGTAAAGAAAACTCGAAAAAAACATGCCTTCATATATCTTCAGAGGATGTACAAACTACACAGCAACTGTTCAATATAAAAACGTGTCGTTTCACTCGCAAGTAAAACAGAAATAATAAAATTATTTTATTTTCTCGCGCCTAAAATGGCGTCTAGCATAATTAATACACAAGGAAAATGTACTCTGTAGTCTGTGGTACGGTGCGACACATATAAAATTCTTTTTTCAAATTTTGAAAAGTTTAGCTGTTTTTGAAAGCCGTAATGTTCGAGTATAACGTGTCTATTTAAGATACGTCTTTGATTGTAACACGACTTGGCAGGAATGAGTACTAGTTGAGACACCTATGACTTCTGGTTATGTATTAAGCAAATTACCATATGTTCGTAGAAAAATTGTTTTTGTAATAATATTATGAGCCAAACTATAATGAAGAGTGGATTCCAGAATATTTATGCAGAATTCTTTCGCGAAAAATCGAAAAAATCAATTCAATTCAAATAATTTATTTCGGACTCAGATCATTATGGTGTTAGTAACAATATAACTTATCCTAATGTTAGTTTTAGTATTTAACTATTATTATATTAAGTTATAATAATTATCAAATCGTTATACCTAATTTTTATACTTACATTCTTCTGACGGCTTTTATCCACTCATCTCTTTTTTTAATTTCCCAATTTCGTCTCGGAAACGAATAAAAAGTCAAATCCCGACTCCGAGATTGGGAATTCTTGCACCCCACAACACAACAGTATCTCGTACCACCCATTATTCGTTTTTGGAGAGACCACTTTTGAACGTTTTTGAGAGAAATACAAACGTAAACCGTACAGCTGACCGCACTCTAACGTCCACGTATTGCCTATATCGGCCACCACGCGGCGCCACTAGAGTTGTCCAAGAGGCGTATAGCTGATAGCAAACGTCTGTAATATGGGGTTTTTCAAAAGGGGCCTTACAGTTTGGTGAGAAAAGCGTCATGAAGGGTTCGATAATTTTACGAGATAACGTCTTATGAAAACATAAACTTAATCGGCCGATGAAGTGAAAGATAGATAGTTGCGTACAAGACAAACTTATTTTTTTTTAAACGTGAGGGAAAATCCTCATGGATGCCATGCCGGACTCCTACCGACTAAAAAACACGTAACGCCCAACAGCCTATGCTTGGGAGCGCCGGATAAGGCCTCGGAAGAATCTCCCAGGAAGGACACAAGATGAACGCTTTAGGCAGATACATCTCTATCACTTGCTCCGCGCTCTCCCTTGCACACTCGACTCAGGCAGAACGTGACACTTGTTAGAGTTCCGTACTCAAGGGGTAAAAACGGGACCCTGTTCATGAGATTTCGCTGTCCGTCTGTCTGTCTGTCCGTAATGAGACTGTATTTCAGAGAGCACCCCTTTCAAGTTCTCGTTTATAGCTGATAGCAAACGTCTGCAGATGGGGTGTTCAAAAGGGGACTCGTAAAAACGGGACTATTCATGAGACTTCGCTGTCCGTCTGTCCGTCTGACTGTCTGTCGTCCGTCATACCGCTTTATTTCAGAGAGCTGAAATTTTCACAGATGACGTATTTCTGTTGCCGCTATGACAACAAATATTAAAATCAGAAAAAATTAGGGATTATGGGGGGCTCCCATGCAACAAAAATGATTTTTTGCCGTTTTTTGGTACGGAACCCTCTGTCTGTCTCGCATTTGGCCGGTTTTAATGCATGCAGTCGGTGTTCATCGATCTTTAAGAGTCCATATGACGCCAAATAGACTATTACCATAGTAGAATTATATATAGTAGGGTATCTCCGACCCTGACCGCACGATACTTACCTACAGTATCAGGGCTGTCAGTTTTAGTTAATTCAATCGTCGCAAATGACGGGTTAGGTTAAACAATTGGACAATCTCATACAACATCATCTAGTCCAAATTCTAGAATATTTTAGCTTTTCGTTAATTCATACACTAAACACTATTTGCATTCTTTTGAAGGTTCTATATTCGTTTGAAGTGCCATAAAGTTTCGATTATCAGACAGTCAGTGTTCACTGACTTCATACATACTTATAGTCACGCTCCTATCCCAAAAGGGGTAGTCAGAGGCAGAGGCGTAGTATACGCCCACATCTCACCTTATAGTTTTATGTCTAACGAAGTAGGTGGTGTGCCTATTGCCGTGTTGAAATGGACGGGTAGTGTTCTGTTGAAAGATACTAAAGATACTTCAAACTTCTAGTTTTATCCACAAAGAAATTATAAGGGGTCGAAAATGAACTGAGTGGGTTCGAAGCAGTGGGAGTAGAACTCGCGCACCGAGGAGGGTTCCGTACCAAAAAACGGCAAAATTCATGTTTGTTGTATCCCATGCAACTAACGTTCCCCTAACACAGACATTTTGTGGGACAGACTAACCTTTCTTCTTCTTTTGTTACCTATCGTGAATTCGTGAATAACGATAGATAAGGATGGAGTTTAAAAATTACTGTTGAGGCATCCAAAAACACAGCAATATCGTCTTTACTTCTTTATAGGCATTGTCATATTTATCTAATATTAATATACATATTTTATTATTTTTTATATTTTTTTATATTTTTTTTTATACCTGTGTGGCGACGAGGTTCCGTGTTGCGACAGGTAAAAGTACAAAATGTCGCCACCCCAATACATCCCAAGGGTGTCGTAAGAGGCGACTAAGGGAGCACCTTCGCAAAAAGATCCATTGCGTAGAGAAGAAAAACTCAAAATGAAACCCGGTTGTCAGTGCAATGACAATCGTTAAGCCAAGTTGAAGGCCTTATGCTTGGCTTGAAAATTTTCAACTGCGGGTCGCGGCGACCTGCGCCTGTTCATTCCAACACGGCAATAGGCTCACCACCTATTTATTACGTGGGACATAAAACTAAAATGCGAAATGGGAGCGTATACTATGCCTCTGTCTACTCCTTCGGGTATAAAGGCGTAAATATATGTATGTATGTAAGTAAAGATAGCGGGCATATGACACATACGTTTTACGTAATCACGCGCACACGGTTCGCGGCAACTAGTGTTGCCGCTCGATAGTTGACTATTGATATTATATCGATAGGCTATCGATAGTCGACTATTGTTAGCCTATCGATAGTTCTATCGATAGTATCGATAGTGTCGATACTATCGATTGTATCGATAGCACCATTAGTATAAATACTATCGACACACTGTAATACTATCGATAGAATCGATAGAATCGTTTTTCAATACTCAATGTACTATCGATAATATCGATAGTATCAATACTATTGATGCTGAACATTGCAATGACAATCGATAGTGTCGATAGTATCGATAATATCGATAGTTTTGTTTTATCGATAGTGACCTTTCCCTCAATAGTATTGGTTGGAGTCTGTAGTCTAAAACAGGGCTTCCTAAACTTTTAAGGTTACGGAACACCAAGCAAATATGGTTTATTCTACGGAACCCCATAAAAGGTTATAGCAAACTAGCAAGTTAGACAATGTCCGCGGTTTCACCTGCGTGAATTCCTGTTACCGTTCCCGCTTCCCATGGAAACGTTTTCCCGGGATAAAAATGCTTTTTTATTCAGCTCATCAAATTGACTGATGGAAGCCATAGCGACATTTAACGATTGCGGGCCATTCTCACAGTCCGTAAGACTTCTGACAGTGGTCCTCAAGTTGGCGACCCTGTGATGTTCCTTTTGACGCTCCGCTTGAAGAACCCGGGATTGTAAGAGGAGAGAAGTACGTGCGCGAGCAGGTCGTTTCAAACTTTTATAGATCGACAGAGGAACGATCTTTTGAATCGCTCAGTTCTGGCGAAGTACTCTCCGCTGTAAGAGCGTTACCTACATTTGGCTGGCATGCATAATTTCAGGATCGAAAATGGGAGGGCAGGATTAGGTTGAAGAGCTCTATTGAGAGCTAGGCTAAGCTAATAAATATCTCTTTTTTTTTTGTTTTTTGGAATGTACGCTTTTGTTACTGCAGCTGGCAGAAATAAATTGTTTTTCTTTCTTTCTATCTAAATAGCCTATGTCTTACTCCAGACCAGAACCCCTCAGGGATCAGGGGATAAGCGTTACTTCTTCACGGAGCTAACGCAACACCCTTTGGGCACAGTAAATTTGGCTTTTTCAATTAGCTCCCTTAAATCAAATATCTTTGGAATTAACTAAAAGGCCACATTAGAAGGGAGGGCATAACGGTAATCCCTTCTTTGAGCAGCCCGCCTGGCGCAGTACCTCCGCTCTGCAGAAGACAGCGGTAATAGTAACCGGGCTTCGTGTTGGGTTGTGTTCTCCGTCGGTGAGCAGGGTTCCAGAGCTCATTGGGGTGGTTATATGCGGGTGATGGTGAGACCAGAGGCTTGTCTGCTTTCAGGGAAACCCGGTGAAACGGTTGACCACAGGGCCCCCGCAAGCTGCACGGGACCCAAACCTGAGAATTAATTTATCTCCGACCCAGGGGGCTGAAACAGCAGCCTGTGTAAAGTCCCTGGTGCTGTGGTCGTGCCGGAGGAGGATAACCGGAGTGGACGCGGCCACTGCATTAGAGGGGACTGGAGGCCCTTTCGTACGCCATGCCAATCTACCGCATCACACACCACGCTTTTGGGAGTGCAGTAACCTCGCTTTGTATCTTGCGCCACCGGTACACACCCTTCTTAAATTCCCGTTTTCTCAACACCATGACAAGGAAAAAGAAAAATATGAAACGTTTTACAGAGGCATTGTCGTCCACACTTCAAATGGACTTTTGTCACATCAGAGACATACACAAGAACATCAACGTAGTCCACCACCACCTGGAATCTGCGCAGCCGATCCTATTTATTTTGACGGAGACGCAAATCTCCTGCCCGGACTTAATGTTCCTTGGCTACAAGCTAGAGTACAGCTTTAGGTGAAAAGCTGGGGTGTGTTTGTATAATATGTACCTTGAAGACAGGGATCGGATCGGATCGGATCTACTAGTACGCGTGTTTGAACTGGTATCACAGCGATGATACGGACTGGTGGACTGCCTTTCTGGGAGTCGTGAATTGTGGTCGCTTGCCAAAACTGCCTAGAGAAACAATTGTCGGTCGGGTTTGCCACCCCTAATTAAACCGGATGGTAGACTGGCTCAGAGTGCCAAGGAGAAAGCCGACCTTTTGGGTTCTCTCTCTACCTCCAACTCGAATATGAACGACGTGGGTTCTTCGCCGACTGGCATACCCTGGTGTTGCACTTCCATTCCAGAAATTAAATTTAGTCAGCGGGACGTAAGGCGGGAGCTTCAATCCGTGATCCCGTTCATAAGTCGAGTGGGCCAGATGGCATACCTGCGGTGGTAGTTTGGTCCTGAGTTGTGTCCGGCGCTTACATACTCGTCTTTTCATACTTTCATATTCTATGAAAAAGTCTCAGCTTCGTGGAAGATCGCGCACGTGCATCCTTTACCCAAGAAGGGTGATAGAACCGACCCGGCCAATTACAGGCCTATAGCTGTTACCTCCCTTTTATCTTAGGTTGTTCCTTTTATCTGAGGTACCTTGAAAAACACGACCTGCTCAGTGACTGGCAATACGGTTTCTGTCACGGTCGCTCGACTGGCGGTCTTGTATGGCCGCACTTGCGACTTATAAAGAAGCAGTGTTTGCGCCGCAGTAAAGTACCGCCGCGCCCTGTACAGTACATTGTTTTTCTCTGTTTTTATTATTTTTTATAAAAGGTTACTGTTGTTTGGTTTATGTGCGCTGTGATCTAAAATAAAAATTATTTTCTTTCTTTCTTTCTTCTTATTTCCCTGCTGAGCACTCCGAGCTTCCTGGACGCCAGCTTAGCCTTGCCCTCCAAGTGACTGCGGAACTGCACGTCACTGGAGATGTCAACACCAAGTATCCCTATACTTTCAGAGATGGTGAGAGATGTGCCCTGAAATGGCGGCGCCACAGTGAATGGGTTTTTTTTTGCGGTGAACACACAAACTTGTGTCTTGGTAGGGTTGAATTGGACAAGATTTTGTCCACCCCAATCGGACACTGTAGTGAGAGTAGCCTTGATTTCAGACATAAGTTGTTCACGGCTTTCTTCCACTGCAACCCGAGAGATACCGGGACGGCCCGCGTAATAAGTGTCACCCGTACTGTTGTCCGCATAACAATGAATGCCGTCAATTAGACAACATGTCATTGATATGCAGCAGAAACAAAGTAGGGGACAACACTGAGCCTTGTGGTACTCCAGCGTTTATGGCCATGCAGTCAGAACAGCTGCCGTCAACGACGGCCCTAATGCTTCTGCCGGCCAAAAAGCTGGACACCCATCCGCATAAACTCTCGGGCAGTCCATAGGAGGGCAATTTCGTAAGAAGATCACGGTGCAAAAAAATAAATACATACGTACGGTGCATAAAAATAATACTATTGAATCACAGGCTGCTATAGATTGCGCAAAAATATAGATAGTATCGATACTACCGATAGTATTAAAAATTGTTGTATAATACTATCGATAGTATTAATAATATTGATAGTAAATTTGATATTGAACTTCGATACTATCGGTACTATCGAAAATATCGATACTATCGATAGACCAATCGATATTATAGATTATTTTCGAGGTCAACTATCGATAGTCAAACTATCGATATTGCGGCAACACTAGCGGCAACACTGATTGAACGCTTGGTTTACCAGCTGGGAGCTTTCCGACTAGTACTGATTTTTAAATGTGTGCGTGACGCGCGGCTTGTTCCGACGCGACGCGCCCGTAGGCACTACGCGCGCACACAAGTATACCGCGCTCGGTACATTTTATTTTATTTTTTATTGGAGATGCCTAACTCTATTAAACTCTGCTATTACTTTGATCTAGAACTAATTCTCTCTAGACTTAGTTCATTAACTAAAAACGCTCTGGGCTCGAAACACGATTACTGATAAAATTCTCGATAGATTTTTGTGTTGAAAATACCTCGATTTCGTGAAATTTTAAGCTAGATCTCGTATGTTATAAGTTGTTTTTGTAAAATAAAATATTTATAAGAAAGACAATAGTAAAATCTTCATTTGCACTAGAGCATTTTTTTCATATTGGTTATAGTTTTTTTTTATAATTAATTTATTTCGTTAAAAGCGCGCTAAAACCGATCGCATCTCTCTCTTTCGTGCACGCTAAAATGTATATCTTCTATCTTCTTTTAACAATTTGGCGTCAGGTAGGCTCTTAAGCGGTATATTATGTCTCTTAAGCGACACACGTACAATATTATTGACTCGATAATATTGCATCAATATTTATTACTGTCCGAATATAGTCTGTTCAAACCTCAATATTACTCATACAAGGTCAATTTATTGCTATATTGATCAATATTATTGTACGTGTATGGGGCCGGTAAGATATTATCGCGTCAAAAAATGAAACTTGTAGTCAAAAGGAGTTTCTATTGTCTATTGATAACAATATTCAACATTTGCACTATGATCAGTGATCTCATACATAAAGGTTTAGCAATTTAAAACCGTTCAAGGATTTTCGTGTCGAGTTCAGTGACTGAAGCATTGATATGCGGATCTCACTACGTTACTATAAATCATTTAAATTTGAATCTGACTGATTTTGAAAATACGAATATGTTAGTTGCTTTGCTTGGAAACAATATTTTCTTAACTTATTAGCCACCTCTCGACGATTAGTTGAGATGAGTTTATTTTAAGTTTTGAAAGATTTGCATAGACTGATATATAGGTAAAACAATATTGATCCATTTGCGTAAAATTAGCAAGGCAAAAAAGCTTGAAAAATGAGTGCTCCATTGCTCAACAGACACACAAATGAAGGAATTCTCAACCGCATTATTACTTGCGATGAAAAATGGATTCTGTTTGATAACCGCAAGCGCTCAGCAAGTTGGTTGGATCCTGGTTCAGCACCTAAACAATGCCCTAAAAGAAAACTTACCCCTAGAAAAGTGATGGTCACTGTTTGGTGGTCTAGCGCCGGTGTGAGGTATCACAGCTTTTTACGAAACGGGGTGAGCATTACTACAGATGTGTACCTACTGTGAAGAACTGAACACAATGATGGAGAAGCTGGCACATCTCCAACCAGTATTGGTCAATCGCTCGTCTCCGCTGCTCCTGCACGACAATGTGCGACCTCATACTGCACAGCAGACGGTCTCCAAGTTGCAAGAACTGGGGTTGCAAGCTCTCCGTCAACCGCGATACCTGGTGAGTATCGCGGACCTTGCGCCTACAGACTACTACTTTTTCCAGAATTTGTATAACTTCTTGGCGGGAAAGAAATTCAATACCCGCGAGGCAGTAGGTACAAAGTGCCTTTGAAGAATTTCTAGGCTCCCGTCTAGCTGATGTCTTTAAGAAGGGCATCAATAAACTGCCGCTGCTTTGGCAAAGATGCATTGATTGCATGGGTGATTATTTCGATTAATGCAAATAAAAAATACATGAAAAAAATTCGTTTTTTTTTTCATAGATAACTGTAATTTCATAGGTAAAGACCTAATATAAATCAATACAATATTCCTATCGAACAACTGTTATGTATAGGTGAAAAAGAAAATCGTTGATCCGTTTCATTCGTTTCAGTTGGTATTGCAGTTGGTCCGAGTGGAACATTTTTTCATAAATTAACATCTGTCATCAACCAGTTGGTCCGATAGGAATAAAGTCCCTATTGAGTTCCATTCCGAACAACGGTTGGTCGGTTTAGTTGGTCGGAGTGGAAAGACAGATATCAACGGACAGCACAGCACGTCTGGGCCGACATGACATTGCAAAACGTGCTTCATATACCTGAAGGTTGACGCGTCATGCTGCTAGCTCTTTGTTATTTATTGTTATTAAAGTAGATACCTAAAGGATTTAAAATTTATACCTAAGAACTATCTCGATCAAATCGAATTTTAAACAAACATACTAATGAATCGGGCCCCATCCGTTCCGGAGCTCTACCACCTACCACCCTTCGATTTTCCGCTAGGGAATAAGAAAATTTACATGAGAGTAAACTGTCAACATACATACATTCATACAAGAAAATAATTTGGTATGACACTGATGAAATTTAAAATAATCAGCATCAAAATTGCCCCATCCGTACGGGAGCTAAATAGAGAATATAGACAGACCTATAACACCCCTCGTTTTTCTGCTGGAGGTCAAAATAAATTAGGTTTAGATGAAAAAAGTAGTGACCGACCGAAGTTTCGGTTTCGGTTTCGGTTTCGGCCAGTTTCGGCCAAAAAATCGAGTTTCGGCCGCAGTTTCGGTTACGGCCAAAATGGGCCGAAACTTTCGGCCGCGCCGAAACTCACGTGTTCATGAATTTTGAATGCTTGACTCTGCCTGTGGCGTGGTTGGGGTCAGCCCAACCAGTTAATATGTTACTAACCGAAGCTAACAGATTTACAACTTCCAATCAATAGTTAAAATAATACAATTTTGCCGAAATCATTTTGGAAAAAGGTGATCTAGGATATTATATTCCGTTCGCTCTAAGTTTGCCGCTGGCGCAGAGGCTAATGTTGAGGCGCAGTATGGGAAGCGACCGGCAAACTTAGAGCGAACGGGTAGTACATTAACCTACCCCTTTGTTGTCCGTTCCGTTGACTTCGTTGGTCGTCTGTCTGTCTGTCTGTCTGTCTGTCTGTCAGCAGGCTGTAACTCATGCATCGTTATAGTTAGATAGATTTTACAGATGATGTATTTCTGTTGCCGCTATAGCAACAAATAATAAAAATAGACAAATTAATGAAATTAAAAGGAGCCTCCCATACAACATACGTGATTTTTTGTCGCTTTTCTTGTACGAAACCCTACGTGCGCTAGTCCTGCTCACTGTTGTCCAGTTTTAGTTATATACTTCTAGAATGTAACCAAAACCAGCCAAGAGCTATTAGCAGGGCACCGTGTGGTTTTAGTCGGTAGGAGTTCGCAATAGCATCTATGAGTAATTCCACACGTAAAAGAAAGCAACTCCTCTTTAGGTGGAGATATTTCTAAAATGAACTTTTGAGAAGATTTATACCGTTGATTGATGGCACTTGGTGGAACTTGCTGCACCTATTGAAAAAAATAACCGGCCAAGTACGAGTCGAAATCTCGCACGAAGGGGTTAAAGCCTATTAACTAGACATAAGGCCTTGCCATCCGTCTGTCTATTAGTCACGAGGTTGTATCGCTGGAACCGTGACAGATAGAGGCATAACATTTTCACTGTACAGTAGTCCTACCGACTAAAAACTACGCGTATCCCACCTAACAGCCTACGGTTGCGAGCTCCGAGTATGCCCTTGGAATGATACATACTGCGGCCGAGTCTTTGAGGGGTTGCTCAGTTGTTATTCCGCTTCTTGAGGCGGGCGTGCATGAATCTAAAACGGAGCTCTGTGTACAGTTGGAGAAGGAAAGAGAAGAAAATGAAAACCTATTGATAAACGCTCTCAATGACACAAAAAAATTAAAATGCGAATTATCAAGACTTCATGTAAGTTACGATGACATTGTTGCGGAGCGGGACCACCTTCAGTCAATTGTAGATAGGTTCCAAGAGTGCAGTGACGAGTATGAGAAAACCTTGAGGAGGACTACCTTTCTGGAACAGGAGCTAAGGGATGCCCAGGGACAAATCTCACACCTGGAAGAAGCTGCTGAGCAAGTTACTGCTCAAAAAACTGATAATCTTTATAGTGAGTTAATGAGTGGTATCCCGCAGTTTATTCCTTCTGCAAATTCTCAAAACCTGGACTTGACTACTATAGATCTTACAGGTGACAGTCCATATCAACAGGACAAGTCGGTTTTGTTTTGCAGCAGAAATAAACTAAAAAAATATCTTAAAATTAAAAAGTTCATACAGAAATCAAAAAAGCAATTAAAATTCCATAAAATGTTAATCAAGAAGTGTAAAAATATAGGTTCTGGTTTAAAATTTAGAGAACAAGCTAAATTGTCAATGTTAGAGCTGGAACAAAGTCATTTAAAATATTGCACTGACACACAAAAATTAGAATCAAAAATACAAAGTTTGCAATTTGAGCTACAATATATGACTAAAAAATATGAATGGTCCCTTAAGGACTTTACTAAATGTTCTGTAACCATAGATAAGGTACTCAAAACATCAAATGATAACACTGAGCGCCTTAATTGTTTCCTAAATGACCACTTATGCAATATTAACTGCCCTAAAGCAATTGAGCCGGTGGAGGCTCAGGGTGAACCGGTTACCGCTGAGCCCTTAGCTCCCATTACTATGTGCCCGCCCAGTACATCAGTGGATATATTGTGTGACAGTGTAAATAATAGTAATCGTTGTACTAAATTAATTGTATTTAGTGATGATATTGGTACCAATCTAAGTTCATTTTTAAAACAAAACTTAAATTCAAGTTATTACTCGGTTATTAATAATTGCTATCCGGGTGCTTCATTAAGTGATATTATGCAAAAGATATTAGAATATAAATTTGAAGCTAACAGTAAAATAATAATTTTCTGTGCAAACAGGGGCAAAATTAGCAATGATGATTTGTCCCTATACATGAATTACATCTTAAACTTAAATGTCATACAAGTTGTAATGTTCACACTTCCATTTATAAAAGGTGTGCCAGACTCGGAAAATTCATTTAGATATAAGATGAATTTACGTTTAAACTTAATAAGTCAGTATAATAATAAATTCAATGTAATTGATTTTAATTCTGTATTTGACACAAATTTGTCACATAGCAAGTATAAAGTCTATAATAATCACAAGGGTAGGTATTGTCTACCCAAATACTATAAAAGACAAATAGCAAGTTTGCTATTCAATTATTTTTACTCTATAGCCAAAAACTTGGCTGACAAAACTGCTTTATTTGAGCAGAGTAGATTTAGGACTTTGGAATCGGTTCCAAGTAATTTAAATTAACTTCTGGGACAACAGAGGATTTACCCTCTAGCCAAAATTGTAAATTGATAGAGTTGAATTTAATTGCAAATCATAACTATATCGGAAACTGTCCTCCGAACAAAACTAATTTAAAAAATGTAAATTATATCAGCCTGGTGCATTATAATATAGCAACATTAACGCAGGTCAAAGAGTTTGAATTGGAGCTGTTCATGAGCTCAGAAAATATTGAAATAGTTTGTCTTACAGAACATATGCGTAAGGAGTATGAGCTCATGTTCAGCTTCAGTAGTCACCGGGTTGGTAGTGCGTTCTGCAGGGTCAACACAACACGGGGGGGTTCGTTGATTTTATTAAATAAGAAGTTAAAGTATAAGGAACGGAAAGATGTTGTGTCCCTCTCTGTAGAGTGTACAGTTGAAATATCGTGCGTAGAATTGGAGCAATTCATAGTAGTATGCGTATATAAACCTGGAGTCTCACCCTTTTGTGAGTTTGAGGAAGTAATGGATAAAGTGCTATTTAAACTTGGAAAAACTAATAAACACCTAATAGTGTGCGGTGATTTTAATGTTAATATACTTATAAATACACGTCAGACCAATGATATCTTAAATTTATTTAAATCACACAATCTCACTAACTTATTTTTAGAGCCTACTAGATATTGTGATACAACAGCTACTTGTCTGGACAATATATACAGTGATATGTTGCCAGAAAGTAAGAGTATTATAAATAAGATAAAATCAGATCATACTGGGCAAATAGCATCTTTCAAGATCACAAGAGAAAAAGTTAAAAGACATAAAATATTATGTAGACCAGTAACTAGTGACCGCTTGGAACGTATGCGAGTTGGACTTTGCAATAAACTTCCATTTTTAGACACTGGCTTAGATTCAAATGTAATGTATAAGTTATTTTTTGATACCTTTTACAATGAGTTCAACTCCATATTCAAGTCTAAGGAAGTCACAATCGGAGACAGGCCAGCCTTCAGTGAATGGGCCACTGAGGATATACATAAAAGTAGACAAAAACTGTATGAACTATACTCAGAAAGACAGCTTAATAGAACAGATGAATTTCTAAATTATGTTAAAACTTATTCAAAAAAGTTTAAAGCAGACTGCTTAGCGGCCAAAAGAAAGTATATAAGTAATAAAATTATCAATAGTGTAGACAAAGTTAAATCTACTTGGAAAATAATTAACGCAGAAAGAGGCCAAGCAAAATCAAATGATAATAATTTTAAACTTAAAGTAAATGGTAACATCATTACAACAGATGCCGAAGTCGCTAACGAATTTGAACATTTTTTCTCTCGAATACCAGTAGATTTGACCAGAGGCCTAGGTTCTTCTACCCCAATAGCAGAATCCTTGTTAAAAGCAAATGTTCCTTGCTGTAATGAAATATTCAAATTCAGTAAAATTAGTATACACACTATCATAAAAACTTTTAAATCTTTAAATATTAAGAAAACGGCTGACCTCTGGGGAATTTCTGTACATTTAGTTAATTCGTTAATTGAAATGGTTGCCCCTGAATTATCAATAATATTTAATAATTGTGTTGATAGTGGTGTGTTTCCTGACTTAATGAAGTTTAGTAAAATAACTCCTCTGTTTAAATCGGGTAGCACCTCGGATCCGTCCAATTTTCGTCCTATTTCTGTACTACCCACGTTTAGTAAAATCTTTGAAAAGGTAATGCTTAATCAAATGCAAAATCATTTTAATACAAATAAACTATTCCATACAAAACAATTCGGTTTCACGCGCGGTCGGTCTACCACGGATGCTGGAATTAAATTATTAGAGTGTATATATGAGGCCTGGGAGGAGTCGTATGATGCTTATGGTGTATTCTGCGACTTATCAAAGGCCTTTGATTGCGTCCAGCATCAGACTTTAATTCAAAAACTTGATCATTATGGGATCCAGGGGACGGCCTTGGATTTAATTAGTTCTTACCTAAGAGATAGAGTACAGAGAGTAGTTATAAATGGTAAACAGTCACATGGGTCTGCTGTAACAATGGGGGTGCCTCAGGGTTCAATTCTGGGACCTTTTCTATTTTTAGTGTACATAAATGATCTCCCTCACCTTATAAGAGACGATCACGAGGTAGTTTTGTTTGCTGATGACACATCTTTAATATTTAAAGTTGAACGTGGACAACGCAATCTTGACGAAGTAAACAATGCCCTCTCTAGGGTAGTCCACTGGTTTAACGCAAATAATTTATTGTTAAATGAAACTAAAACAAAATGTATTAGATTCACCTTGCCAAATGTTAGGCTCGTTAACACCAGTATTAGGATTAGGGATGACCAAGTAGAATTGGTCGATGAAACTGTCTTTCTGGGCATAAAGTTAGACTCCAACTTGCAGTGGGGGCCTCATATCGAGAAAGTCTCGGGCAGACTGAGCTCTGCAGCCTATGCCGTTAAAAAGATCCGACAACTGACAGACATTAGAACAGCGCGTCTTGTCTACTTTAGCTATTTCCACAGTGTCATGACCTATGGCATACTATTATGGGGTAACGCTGCCGACATCGAATGTATCTTTGTGTTGCAGAAAAGGGCTGTCCGGGCTATCTATGGTATGGGGTTTCGGGAGTCATTAAGAGAAAAGTTTAAGGATATCAACATCCTTACTGTGTATTCACAGTACATATATGAAAACTTATTATATACTCATAAAAATAATAGTAAATTTATTAAAAATAGTGATATCCATAACCTAAACTTAAGAAATAAGAATAAATTGGCTGTACCTAGATTTAGGCTTAATAAAATAAGCAATTCTTTTGCGGGCAATTGTATTCGAATGTACAATACATTGCCGACAGCCGTAACAGGTTTGTCAGTTAATAAATTTAAAAAACTAATAAAACTTAAATTGTGCCAGAAAGCTTATTATAGCATTAAAGACTTTCTAGAAGACAAGGCTGCCTGGCAGTGACACGAATTGCTCCTTTCTACATTAAAAAAAAAACTGTATTAGATACTAAGATGAATTAATAGGGACCGGACTGAGTTTCTTGGGGTGTTCTTCTCAGTCTGTAGCATTTCCGAACCCCCGGTAGAGTCACAAAAATTTTGACAAACCTAAATAATTTTTTAAAAATTTCAAAGGGAATAAATTTTATTTTATTTTATTTTTTATTTTCTCTTATGTCACGCTATCGTCTAAGGCCTGCTTCTGTAAGGACGGTGAACAGCCCCGTCACCGTCCTCAGGCCCCTTGTCATGGAGGCTGATAGTATGGGGCACCTCCGCAGACTGTGGAACTCGGGTGGGAGAGTTCTCTCCCGCTTCCTCCCCACCGTCTCTTTGACGAGCATGACCTGCTCACAGGGAGAGGCCTATGGCTCCGTTCCAGCGCCTCCTTGCGAAATTTAAACAACGACGCAAGGGACCACGCTTCCAGGTCCCATAGAGGGGTTCCGGCTAGAAGACATGCCGCCTCAACTGAGATCGTGCGGTATCCCCTTATCACCCTGACAGCCGTCGCCTTCTGCGGGCTAAGCAATCTAGCCGCATTGCTGGCCATCAGAATCTCCGCCTATACGGAGGCCCGTATAGTGCCATGCTCCTCACAATCCTAAGGTACAGTCTCCTGCAGGGAGCGTTGAGTCTCCTGATATTTGGCAATGAGAGTGCGGCTGATGCCCCCCTCCCTCAGCTATGGGACTGAACTTCGGAAGTGGTATCTGAAGTTCCACCGGCTATCTAGTACGAGCCCCAGATACGTCATCGTGAGCCCTATATGTAAGCTGGATCACGCGGGTGGCCTTTAGGGCTGCGTCTCGGTGCGTTGCTCCTCGCGCTGTAATGAAGGTGCCGTCGTACTCGTTACGCACGTAACACGTTACGCCGACACCTCTGAGCAACGGACCACGCAGCACCCAATTGTGACCGATGTTCCATAGAAGCGGTCCTAAGACCGATCCCTATAGAACACCGAACGACATATCCCGCCGATCCAGCCCTAGCCAGCTCGGGTAAGCTATGGCCCTCTCGGAACGATAAGCCCCGACAATTCGACGGAGGTATGGAGGCATTCCATGTTAAATAAGCGCCTCCCAAACGCAGCTCCAGGGCAAGGTGTTGAAAGCGTTGGCGATGTCAAGAGACACTGCCACGGCTGCCACCCCCACCTCACCCTGTTCTGTTGCCGCTATAACAAAAAATACATACTAAAATAAAAAAAAGCATCTACACAACAATCGTAATTTTTATGCCCAATTTTTGTAACGGAACCCTCTGTGCGGAAATCCGACTCGCACTTGGCTGGTTTTTTTTTCTGTATGAACACTTGAGTTTCGGTTTCGGCCGAAACTGACCCTGGGGCCGAAAGTTCGGTTTCGGTTTCGGTTTCGGCCGGAAAACCAGTTTCGGTCGGACACTAGAAAAAAGTTAAAATACAATTCAAGAGAATAATGGAATCGGTAGCCATGATGAGTACCTACTTCTTTCTGTTCAATGTTCATATTGAAGTATGTAATTGCTTATTATTTATGGACTTGTCAGTTACTGACAAGGATCCTTCAAAAACTATAATTTTGGATGCAACCGGGAATTGCTGATAAAATGCAAACTAAAATAAGTAGAAACATCATTATCACATCAAGGTATGTAACGAAACCATACCGCGATTCAGAAAATGCGTACACAGCCATCTATCGAGCGCAGGCGTAATTATTTTCACAGTAGGCGGTAGGTGCCCGTAGCACAGCAGCTTTCGACTGTCAGTTAATAAATCAGAAATAATCAGTGCTTATCGGCTAATGAAATATTATTATTTTATTCGGCGTTTTCCTAACGTTCCCAATATCTGCTACAGCAAAGGGGCCTATTTTGTCTTAATATCCCCACCGATTAAATAGTTGCCAGAATCGGGATATTTAGGGAACACTCCAAATTCGAGCACGATGATATTGACTATTGACGAATTTTTAAATGAGACATTTTAATACTGACATTAACTTATTTGGATTATACCTATTACTTATGCATGTATTAAGAGTCTGTATGACGCCAAATAGACTATTACCTTGATCTAGATCTCAGGATTCGTGAGGTTTAATGAATTAAAATTTTAACACCGACAACTTCAGTTCATAAACTAAAAACGCACTAGGCTAAAAACACGATTGCTGATAAAATCCTCGATAGATTTTTGTGTTGAAAATACCTCGATTTCTTGAAATTTTAACCTAGATCTCATAAGTTTTAAGTTGTTTTTAAAACATAAAATATTTATAAGAAAGACAATAGTAAAATCTTCATTTGCACTAGACCACTTTTTTAATATTGGTTATAGTTTTTTTATAATTAATTTATTTCGTTAAAAACGCACAAAAACCCATCGCATCTCTCTCTGTCTTGCACGCTAAAATGTATATCTTCTATCTTCTTTCAATAATTTGGCGTCTGGCAGGCTCTTAATTAATGGATTTAATAGTTACTTTAATGATTTAAAATGTGAAATTTGTACGCCAGACCCGGCAGAATATGAGATCTGACAGTAGATTGTGAACGTTTGCGCTACTCTACGGTGTCCACCAGTTCATCTGGTGCGCCTTATGCCCGTATGTCACTACAAGATGGTATAAGTGGTATTAAAAAATAGCATCTCTTTCCCCAAGTTCGACTAAAGGGGCAGATAGTGGGGACGGACGCTGCGTATATTCTCAAATTATGGTTTTATATTTATTTCATTGGGCGAAAGACCTCATTGTATTTTATTCCCTTCGGTTACGATTTCGTAGGTACCTAGTGAAAATGACTACCTCGGCGATGAGTTTCGAATTCCTGGTAGGCACAAACATTTTATATATTATACTACTATAAAATATTATGCATTGAAAGAAGAGTGTTCATACTGTTGATATAATGTAAGTGTAATTAATATAATTTATCAGTTGTATAAATTGCGTAGCGCAAGGCAGTATTAGCTTAATTGATACTAGATGGCGCTAGAAGTACCAGACTATGAACGGTCCCTGTAAATTTAAAATTGCAAATTTCAGTGGATTTGAATGGATTTGCCGTTTAGCCGTTTCAGTGCACTTGAATTAAATAAAATAAAATAAATAAACTAAAATCCCGAAAAACATATGCTATAGTTTATTCCCGTTCCCGTGGGAATACGGGAATAAAATAGCTCACTTCAATAGTTCACCGCGAAGAGTGTAGCTTTTCAACAGTGAAAGAATTTTTCAAATCGGTCCAGTAGTTCCGGAGCATATATATTCGTTACAAAGAAACAAACAAAAAATCAAAAAAACAAATCTTTCCTCTTTATAATATTAGTATAGATGATCGTATGTGTTTCGCTAATTTACGATCTATTTTTCTTCTATTATCTTCACCTCCTCAAAAACGCTGACAAACTTGAAATACTAAATCTATATGTACACCCCTACCCTCTCTTCAGAACATTACGGTTCCACTAAAGGACAACCTGGAGATCCTCGGTATGGACGTCCGGCGTGAGCTCAATCACAAAAACTACATAGAGAGTTGTATTGGGCTGGCCTCGCGGAAACTCGGAGTCCTAAATAAGGTGAGACGGTACTTCACGCCACATCAGAGATGTTTGCTGTACAAGACGCAGATTCGTCCCTGCGTCGAGTACTGTTCTCACCTCTGGGATGACTCCGCGAGGTACTTGTTGGACGCACTTGACGCTATGCAGAGACGTGCTGTCCGAATAATTGGTTGTCCTGAGGTGACGGGAGGCCTCGAACCGTTGGCGCAGCGAAGAACCGTAGCGTCCTTGGCTGCCTTCTACCGAATGTATCACGGCGAATGTTCTGAAGAGCTCTTCAATCTGATCCCACCATCACCTTTCCGATCCCGAACAACGCGTGCCGGGCAGAGATGCCACTCATACACAGTGGAGAGAATCTTCGCCAGAACCGAGCGTTTCAAAAGATCGTTCCTCTGTCGAACTATAAAAACTTGGAACGACCTGCCCGCACACGTGTTTCCCTCATCTTACAACCCCGGGTTCTTTAAGAGGAGCGTGAAGAGGCACATCACAGGGCCGCCAACTTGAGGACCGCTGTAAGAAGTGGCCCCCAATCGCAAGATGCGCCACGGCTACCCATCGTGGCGACGTCAATTTGGCGAGCTGAAGATAAAAAAAAAAAAAGAAAATGTCTAAAATCATGAGTGCAAATTTAGTACCTAGATGATCTTCAAATCAAACTACTAAACATCTCTTCATAATCACCAATGTTTCATGTCCATTGATGGTATTTTAAACTATAAAAAAAATGGGTCCAACTAGGGAATGCAATCCCGCAACAAGATTGTAATCCCGGTATTTGCGGGACTGAGCAATCTCAGTCCCGCGGGATCCCGGTATTTGCGGGATCCCGCATATTTATGAAAGTCATTGAGAAAAGAATAGAATTCTGTATCATACATCCATCTAGAACTGAAAAATAGTCACCCCCTTAATCCCCGAAGGGGTAGGCAGGACGAGGCATATGGTCTCATCTCGTACCCAATGTCCCATTCTAAAATATGTGCACTACAGGATTAACCCTGCTCAATCCGATTTGGATAGGTTAGGTTAGAAGGCTAAGGCCGGAGCGGAGCGCAGCGAAGCTTCCGCATTAGCCTTCGTGGTTATTTTTTTTATAACCTAACCTAACCTATCAAATCGGATTGAGCGGGGTTAATCCTGTAGTGCACATATTTGGAGAAAAAGACATGTTGAGAAAAGGACATTTCGCGAAAAGGACATTTTGGGAAAAGGATATTTCACGAAAAGGACATTTTGAGAAAAAGAAATTTCGAGAAAAGTACATTTTGGGAAAAGGACATTTTGAGAAAGGACATTTTGAGAAAGGACATTATGAGAAAGGACATTTCGAGAAAAGGACATAATGAGAAAGGACATTTCGAGAAAAGGACATTATGAGATGAGACGAGCCGGGCCTTCAACTTGACTTAGCTGCCATTTTACCGGCAAACGGTACCAACGGCTTAACGTGCCATCCGAAGCACGGCAACGCTCAAATAAATGTCACAAAGTAATCACCCATCTAAGGACCGGCTATAGTAAATGTAACTTACTGCAGTGATCTTTTACAGAACACTGAGTCCGCGGGGCACAAGGAAACATAAATTATTTAATATTACTTTTGTATTGAGATTATTAAACCGATATACATATAAGTAATAAAATAGCTACTGCAAATTATTGGAAGCGCAGAAAGCATAGCAAAATTCTTGTCTGCCAAACGACTCCTAACTTTACATGTCAGATAGCCAGCAAGCAATGTACGAGATAATAGAATACTTTTATATACATATACTCACGCCTTTATCCCCGAAGGGGTAGGCAGAGGCCTATACCGGCCCACATTTCACCATGTACAATTCGGTCCCACGTAACAGGTGGTGAGCCCATCGCCGTGTTGAAATGGACCGTCGCCGTCAGAGCCTCGTCCGTTGTTCAGCAGGTGCACGAGCTTGCACGTGAGGTTGACTTGGGCCCGAAGGTGTTGGTAGGGCCCTACTACACACGTTATATATTACGTCACAATTACAACAAACTTTCTCAAACCGAATCAGTTTGTGCGCTTCCGCTTACAGAATAACACAGGGCGTTTACCTTTGCACAATCCCGCTAATCCCGCGGGATCCCGCACGATTTACGTGCGGGACTGGTCCCGCAAAAATACTGCGGGATCCCGGTATTTCGGGATCCCGGTATCCCGGTATTGCATTTATAATGCTATAGACATATAGTCTTTTTCTGGACAGCTCAGCAATCATGTAAACATGTCATGTTTTGACAAAAGTTGTCTATGATCATAGTGCTGTAACTATACTGATTCTATGTATGTACATAATCATTGAGTTATATCTAGTTCACCGTACATTCATTTACTTCGGTATATCAATCGCCAAATTCATCAAATCATGAAATTCGGTATATTAATATATATTATGTGCAATAATTAAAGGATCTTTAAAAAAAAAGAAACTTTTAGAACATTTAATAGTATAATCATTTATTTACAATTATAAATTACTTTAGGGATGATAAAAAGTGTAGACGCCTCGTTGGCTGCTCGCCGTTCTTACAGAAGCAGACTAAGACATCTTGAGAGATTTCTAATGTGGGGTTTTTAGATCTGAAAACTGAAAATATTAATACTACCTACCTTTTTTTCACTCATAACTCTCATAAGTGACGTGACGCAAACGAAGTTGCGCGGACCAGCTAGTCAAATATACAAATCGTAGGAATGCTTCATATCAAGGATAATACCTTACCCTTCGGCCACATTCGAAACCAAGTTTTGAAATGTTTCTAACCATATAAGTATTTAGGAATGTATCTATATCTAATACTAAGTACCTCATTGCTGTGTCTTATACTACAACATAACGTTTTATTAAGTTTTCCTAATTTTATTTGTGTATCAATTCATTCAGCCTGCTATTCAAACCCGCCGACACAATAACCCTTCTTTTGTGTCGCGCAGTAGGGTAAAATTAAATATAAAATGTTTAGAACACCTGAGGTCATAATTGTGCCGGACTTACCTCTCAAGACATTTGAATGGCCATAAAATTAAATCTATACCTTACCTATATTCAATCCACAAAGTATTAATCAGATTGTCATTGATTGAAGTCGTTCCATTATAATCTGCACGACTCCATAACTATCACCAATCAGATAATAAGGACTTCAGACGGACTTGCCTCGCATCGTCAGGGAAGTCAGTCTAAGCGACCAGTTTGACAGAAACCTGTTTATTTAGTTGCCGGGTAGCCGGTGCCGGGTAACCGACGGCGAATGCAAGCGGTTGCCGGGCAAATCACGCCGGTACGTGTGAAAGCTATAGTACACGGCCATACACCCACCCTACCCGGCACCCGGCAACCGGTACGTGTGAAAAGGGGCAAAGACTCGCACTCTTAGCTCTCTGGGTCAATAAGTTATATTATTAAAGTAAGTACATTTTTTCGAACTGACAGATTGATAAAACAATGACCTCCTTTTAAAATCAATTGGCCAGTACAACAGTTTTACAACACTATGGCAAAGACAAACAAGTCTGAGAAAAAATAATTTAATGACAAGCAAAAATGACAGTCTTAAATTTTTACCATCCGAGTATTTTTCATGAAATTATTCTATAATCTAAAGGTTTATTAGTGTCGAAATGTCCGCATAAATCTAACTAGAGTTCCTTGAAACGACTATGATCAGGATTGATAATTAAATGTAAGTAATTATGGAGTAGTCGAGATCCAATTTCTTTGTTTACTATATTATTTAGGTCTGTTGGATTCCACTATACAGATAAACAGGTTTTACAAGCACCGTTTTTGCACTGTGCATCAAAAATTAACGAATAATTACAACCCAATTTGAAAAATTGTACGTAATACATAATAAATTGTTACATTTTGATTACTTAGAATGGCGTGGATATAAAATAGCTCCCTGGGTACTCGATAACGACATCCTCGTTAACTTCACAATATTGCAGCTTAATAATAGACATTTCATTTCGTTTGAAAGGTAATAATTAAAAAAACTGGAGTCTTGTTAATTTGGGAAAACGATTTGTTACGTAATTGCAGTATACCTAATTTAAAGTTCCAAAATTTCAATTCAATTCAATTCCAATATTTGTGGACATTCTGACACAACATCATCTAGTCCAAATTAAGTTAATTATAAGTTTGTGGTGCTATAGGCTTGTGGATCTAGAATCTAGAGTCTAGATCCTATAGCACCACAAGTCTAGATTCTAGTCTAGACGAATGAAATACATCTATGTATATAAAAATCAATGCCACTTTTCGTTGTAATTTTATAACTCGAGATGGGGCTCACCTATCCAAACCAAATGTTTAGGCTTTGTTCGAACTATTTAGTAGATGGTTTATGTGAAGTTTGCACAAAATCGGTCGAGCGGTTCTTCATTTATCACATTTTTGTAACAAAATTCAAAAATGCGACGGGAACGGGTGATATTCTCTCTATTATGTGACGCAGACGAAGTTGCGCGGGTCAGCTAGTCTATGTATATAAAAATCAATGCCACTTTTCGTTGTAATTTTATAACTCGAGATGGGGCTCACCTATCCAAACCAAATGTTTAGGCTTTGTTCGAACTATTTAGTAGATGGTTTATGTGATGTTTGCACAAAATCGGTCGAGCGGTTCTTGATTTATCACGCAAACGAAGTTGCGCGTGTCAGCTAGTATTTATATATTTCTAAATACGTACCAATATAGTTTAGATAAATCCGGAGTCAGGCACACTAACTACTGGACCACGGGGCCAGTTATGTTATGCCGGGACCCCTGGGACATCCTTCCGAGGGCTTACCCGGGACCACCCGGGACTCCCGGCCATATACTGTTGTAAGGTATTGTGTGGTTTTAGTCGGTAGGAGTCTGGCATAGCATATAGCATCCATGTAAGATTTCCACATTAAAAAAAACAGGGCCAGTTACATAATATGTAGCGTCAATAAGACTATGCTATGGGTAGCGAACTTAACTGTTAAAGATAAATGTATATTTTATAACTAAACTGTTGTAACTACAGAACCTATTCCAAACTAATTACAACAAAATGAGCCTAAATATGTAATACGTACATAATGTCAGATTGTCGCACGTACAACTTGACCTGAAGCTATTTGAACAGCTAACTTATTTAGCGGCAGGGACGAACCTCATTACGTGAGCGGTGAGCGCCCCCCTCTAACCCTCTCGCATGTATGTGTGGATGGCATTCCTGCTTTAATAACACTTCAGGACGGTTGACCGCGTTTTAATTACTGCCCGCTGTCCGCATTCTGCAAATTAAATAGATTAAGTCGTTTTTAGACGAAAAGGTAGCTATGTAGGGTTTCGTATTGATTATCCTGGGATACTCTTCCGAAGGCATGACATTCCGTGCTTTGGAAGGCATGTTAAGCCGTTGGTCCCGGTTGCCAGTAAAATCGCAGTTGAAGGCCTTTATGGGCGGCTTGAAAAATTTCATCAGCGGGTAGTCACAACCTGCGCCTGTCCACTGTCCATATCAACACGGCAATACGGCTCAACACCTATTAAGAAGGACAAAAATGTAAAAGGTGAAATGTGGGCATAAATATGCCTCTGCCTACCCCTTCGGGGATAAAAGGCGTGATCATATGTATTCTTCCGAAGGCTTAGCAGGGGTTCCCGGCCGTCGCACATCGGGTGATTTTAGTTGGTAACAGCATAGCGTCCATGAGGGATTTGATCACGCAAAAATGCTGGTAAATTATTATGATAATTGTTTTCGTCATCCACACCAGCACCACACCAACCGATTACACCAAATGATTTTCGAAGTTTTTGTTCCTCATGACATTGATATGAAAGCATTCTTTATCCTGATAATTTAAAAAAAAAATGTGCTGCCTTACACTGGTTGAAACATGACTCGTCAGGGTTATTAAAGGCAGTTACTTTTCAATGATATTTGGGGTACGGTAAAAATGGTAGATGTTGTGGTAGTGACTTCTATCTCCTGGCACATTGTTGAGGTAAAGCTCGTGGGAGGAATATAATTTAATTTTCTTTTACTCGCAGTCTTGTCCTAGAGTATCCTACCGAGGGCTTACCCGGGGCTGCCAAGCGTAGGCTGTTAGCAGGACCTGCAGGACACGTAAGGTTTTTTAGTCGGTAGGAGTCCGGCATAACATCGATGAGGATTTTCCCTCACGTAAATAAAAAAAAGTCTCATCATTTTTGTTGCAGATTGGATACGCAATTCGAAATATCATCGGAACAAATGGATTCTCCGCCTGGAGAGGTTATTAAACGAAAGTGAACTTTAGTGCTGTTTTAGTTTTAGTAAATTTATGTAACTATTGATCAAGTTGGTATATTATTTTGTGATATTGATTTAGTAATGGTTTTAAATAAATTGTAGGGAGGAGCTTTATGTAGAAGTTAATAAGAGGTTTTTTGTTTCTTTTATTGTACACTAGCGGATGTCACGCGGTTTCACCCGCGTAGTTCCCGTTCCCGTGGGAATACGGGAATAAAATATAGGCTATGTTCGCCGCAAAGAGTGTAGCTTCCCAACAGTGAAAGAATTTTTCAAATCGGTCCAGTAGTTCCGGAGCCTATTCGTTACAAACAAACAAAAAAAAAAGAAACAAAAAAAAACCAAAAACAAAAAACAAATCTTTCCTCTTTATAATATTAGTATAGATAGAGTATAGATTATTTGGCTATTTCTACTCGTTGCTTAAATTTGATGGTCACACGCTTATATTTTCTAAACCGTATGAGTTAGAAAGAAATGTTTTAAAATGGTGGATAAAACAGCTATTAAGCTATAAAATACATGAAATTTGTTGCAATAGAAGTAAATATTCATACCAAAAATAAACACGAAAGGTCAAAATCGGGGTCATTTTTCGCATTCTACTCGTATCACACTTCCCGATTCAGTTAAACATTAGGTTACTGCTTCACCAAATTTCCATAGATTTTGAAGCTACATACCCTAAATTCACCGTGATAACATACACTACACACACAGTATTACAAAAAAAAATCTTGTAACTATTATTTAGAACTTAAAACACAATATACGTCGGTCACACGAATGTAGGTACTTTAGATTTGCGTAGTAAACGGTTGACTGTTGATCAAAACGACCGCCCCAATAACAAAACTCAACTTAACTGAACGTTATTAGTCGACCGGCATCGCAAGAGTGCAACGTGTTTCTTCTGGCTCCATTAGAAAAAAAAATATCGGTAAGTTTCTACATTTGACACTTAATTCGAGTACTTTTCGTGGGTGACTTTTTGTACATTGTATTGAAGTCTACTGAAGGCTATTGAAGTCAGAGTCCATTCATCGAAACCGCAAATAAATAGAGATATTTATGTAGTTTTTGATTTAAACCGTAACGGCTAAACTTTGTCGGAATTTGAAAAAAAGTTATAATTTCGTTACCTTCGTGTTACATCCTTCGTGGCGTTTTACCCACGAAGGTGAGTTTATGCCACGAAAGTGATCTTTGACTAGTTTCGATAAGGGTGGTACTCGTTTAGATTCGTATTGTAGTATGTAGCGGAATGATAGCAGAACAAATAACTAGGTTTCTACAATCATGGCAAATGACAGAGCAATACCTATAACATTCCGTGTGATGCCCTTTTATAGGAGTAGAAATCCCACCGGACGTTATGCCAGATCCAAACCACAGTCCATACCGTCTAAAACTCACACCGTACCTACTTACCCGTCTAGTGCTAGGCGCCGCCCCGGGTAACTCCTTAGAAAGATGTATCAGGGTACCTGACAGGCTTAGGCTATCACCGTGGCCTCGCCTACGGGTTTTTGTGTTATCTTGCGTCTTTTGGGTTAGTTCAGGTGCAATTCCGCTTCTTGAGGTGTGCAGCATGCTAAGAACGTTCACGTCATGCCAATGTTTTGGCTCTCGAGGCGTAGACCTGTGACCCTTCGCATCCAAGTCTCAAGGACAGATCCCGGGAAAGAGTCATGCCACTTAAAGCTTAACTAAGGCACTTAATACCTTATACTTATATCAACTAATATACATTTAGGTAGTACTCGTCGAGGTTTCCGGCGAAGCGGTTTGTGACTACTCTCGAGAACAACTTGTAAACATATCTAAGGAGTGAGCTGGGTCTGTAATTCTTCAGCAAGGTCTTGTCACCTTTTTTGAAAAACAGAGCCACCGCACTTCGCTCCACGCTTTAGGTGTTTGTACCTGTTGGAGGACGGAATTAAAGAGACTCGTCAGCTCTTTCAGAACTGGAGTCCCGCCAGCTTTAAGAAGCTCACTCGTAATTCCGTCCTCTCCAGGGAATTTATTGGTTTTTAGTTGTTTGCGAGCCGCCCTGACCTCGCCCTGGTCAATAACCGGAATGTATTCCTCTTCGGTATAGTGGCGCGTGAGTGGGGCTCTGTGGTCACAGTCGCTAGGTCCCATCGGTTTTTTTCCGTGATGCATATAGGTCTCTATAGAAGCTCTTAACTTCTTCGAGAATCTCGAACCTCGAGGTCACGGTTTTGCCACCCGCTGTTTTCAATTTGGTCAGACGGGGTCTTCGAAGCTGTTGCGTAAAGACTTTAGTACCCCAGTTTTGTTCGATCGCTGCCTCGACGATGTTGGTGTTATAACGTCGAGGTCGCATCATATCAGCTTTCGTATTTTGATGTTTAAAGCTCTCTGGTCTGACGAAGACGTATGCATAGATGGCGTTTGCCGTCTGATTCTCATGAGCTCGAGAGTCTCGGGCGAAAGCTTGGAACACCTGCTTTTTCCAGACTGAAACCTTCGGGAGACTTGTTGTAGCGTCCTGACTACAGTGTCGGCCTTATCGTGATCGTTGTCAGTGGTTTCCAGCAGATCGAAACGATTTTGAAACTCCAATTGAAATTTCTCGGCACACAAAGCTATTTGGAGCGCAGTAGGTCGGAGAGTAGGCTTCATCATCCGGGCCCTTTCGGCGTGGAAGTCTAAATTCAGATATGCTCTTACGAGTTGGTGATCACTTCCGGTATTAAACCTGTTGATGACTGAGATATCTTTAAATATACACCTCTTGTCCGACATGACGAAGTCTATCTCGTTCCTTGTGACCTTGTAGAGACTTCGCCAAGTCCACCTTCTAAGGAGCTTCTTCTTAAAGAATAAGTTCATCAAGAAGAGCCCCTGAGCCTCAAGAAAGTTGATAAGCATACGCCCCCGGTCATTTCTACGCCCCACACCAAAGGGTCCGATTTTCGTTTCACGGCGTTCTTGTACTCTCACTTTGGCATTGAAGTCTCCCATCACAACATTGTAGTGAGTCTTGGCAGTACATTGTAATGCTTTCACCACGTCCTCGTACACGGTCTCAACTGCCTCGTCAGTGCTTCTCGAAGTCGGGGCATAGGTACACCTGAATCACCTTCAGGGAGTCCTGTTGGTGAGTCTCAGTATTACGTATGCTACCCGAGACGAAACATTGCTGATCTCTACAATGCTGCTAACGAGGTCCTTTTTCACCATAAAGCCGTCATCGCCCTCGGAAGAATGTCTTCCATCACCTTCCCGAAAGTACAATAGGTCGCCCGACGCAAGGGTTAGCGTGTCCTCCCCCTTTCTTCGAACTCCGCACAACCCCAGTATGTGCTAGTTTATGCGACCCAGTTCTACCTCGAGTTCGGTGAGCCGATCGTCTGGGCGCAGAGTGCTTCCATTATAAGTAGCCTGGTACGGACAATCACACACAAGAAAAAAAAAATGAAAAAATGAAAATATCTTTATTCATTTAGGTTACAAAGTAACACTTATGAACGTCAAAATTTTTGCTTCTACATTTACATTTACTGCCAGATTCGCAAAGCAATAGGTAGAGCCTGTGAGGAAGAACCTGGCAAGAAAACTCACGGCCACTCTTTTCAAATAGTCTTAGTACATTCGTTTGTCATGCAATAAAGATCAAAAATTTTGTCTACACAAGCGACATTTACAATCGCGCCCAATTAAGTGAGGAGCAAGCAACTCATGTCCATGTCTCTGTATCATTAAAATAGTCATCAATAGTATAGTATGCCCTTTTTAAAAGATGTGTCTTGATTTCCCTTTTGAATCTATATAAAGGAAGGTTCATAATATTTAAAGGAATTTTATTGAATAGGCGTACACCAAATCCTTCGAATGAGTCGTGTACCTAGGGTTGCCAGATGGCCGGGAAATCCGGGATTGTCCCGGAATTACGTGTCTTGTCCAGTGTCCAGGAATCACACTTTAAAGTCCCGGATTTCGAATGCCTACCACGCTCGCGCACGCATCGCTTTCGAGTCATTCAGTCGCTTGATAAAATAAACTTTGGTAGAAAATCAACATCAGATTACAATATTAAACATAAAAACCACTTTAAATACTTCTCTTTTGCTTATTAAATAAACACGAATATTAAAATCACAATTATTTTGGCTCAGTAAATAAATCAAACGATAAACCGACTACTTTTTAAGTATCTATTTGTCACTGGATTTTGCCATATTTTGCAACCTTTCTCCGTCAGGGCTTTGCAGAATAAGATATTATTTGCGAGCAAAACGCATCAAAATTGATGCGAGTCTGCAGTTCAAGTCCATGGACATTCTGTTTCGTCCATAAATTATTCATCAGGCTGAAAATTCATTCACAAAAGGTGTTGCTTGTTGGAATTAAAAGAACAAAACCAACTATTTTCTTTAAATTGACAAAATCGCTAGAGTTGTTAGTTCGAAAAAGTGAGCCCAAAGTTTGTCATTTGGCAAATCTTTTGGAAGGACCTCAAAAACAGTTTTCAGACATGCGAATTCTGAATAAAGGCAGTCAACGTTGACCGCAGCTTCAATTTTCAATATGGAAGGAAATTCTGATGATAAAGGAATGTCTGAAAACTGTTATTGAGGGCCTTCCAAAAGACTTGCCAAATGACAAAATTGGGCTCACTTTTTTAGAACTAACAATTCTAACGATTGGTTTTGTTCTTTCAATTTCAACAAGCAACGCCTTTTGTGAACGAATTTTCAGCCTGATGAATAATTTATGGATGAAAAAGCGAAACTGAATGTCCATGGACTTGATCAAGTCAGAACTGCAGACTCGCATCAATTTTGATGCGTCTAGCTCGCAAATAATGTCTTATTCTGCACAGCCCTGACGGAGAAAGGTTGCAAAATTTGGCAAAATCCAGTGACAAATACTTAAAAAAGTAGTCGGTGTATTGTTTGATTTATTTACTGAGCCAAAATAATTGTGATTTTAATATTCGAATTTATTTAGCAAAAGAGAAGTACCTACTTATGTTTTGTTTTAAAAGTGGTTTTTATGTTTAACTAGCTGACCCGCGCAACTTCGTTTGCGTGACAAATCAAGAACCGCTCGACCGATTTTGTGCAAACTTCACATAAACCATCTAATAAATAGTCCGAACAAAGCCTAAACATTTGGTTTGGATAGGTGAGCCCGATCTCGAGTTATAAAATTACAACGAAAAGTGGCATTGATTTTTATATATATAGATATTGTAATCTGATGTTGATTTTCTACCAAAGTTTTAAAGCGACTGAATGAGGGAGCAAACGATCTCAATTTTTGTTTCAAGTTTTATTTTTATGTTTGTTTTCATACCAAATGTAAACTGAGGAGGTCCGGAACAAAAGCCGATAAATCCACTTTTCGTAATTTTTCAGGAAATACAAAAGAATGATTTACCTAAGAATACTTATATGGTTTTTTAAACTAATATTACCTCAATTTGGCGTGTAGAAAGGACTTTCAAATAGTTATGGCTAAAAAAATCTAGTATTGATTCTTTCTTTACAAATTTAATTTCAAATATTACGGATTTGGTACGATCATAATGTATTTATCGGGATTTGACTGGCTATTTTGTAATTATCGGCTTTTGTCCCGGTACTTCCGCAAAAATCGACATTACGATTGCTGCATTTTTGTATAATGGATAGGTAAAACTAGTAAAATGCATGTTAAATTTTGTTAAATCAATGTAAGAAAGATAGTTTAATTATCAAAAATTAGGGTTAGGTTAGGTTAAGTTAGGGTTTCTTCTTCAGTACAGTCGCACATAACTCTTCATCATCAGATTCATGCTCACGATGGCTTTCGTTTTGTACTAAATCTCTGTACCACTTAAATTCGTCAATAATACTCCGATCATTAGTTTTAGTTATTTGTTAAATTAAATAGAATAAATTAAATAAAAAAATAATTTAAATTTAATTTTCATTTCTTCAATTTTTTTTTTAATTTTAGTAGCTTAAAGGGAGCAGAAATATAAAATTTATTATTGTTATATTAAATAAGTGCTGTTAACATTCTATAAACTATTTCTGTCACGAAATTAATGTTTTCATTCGAAAAAACAATATAAAAAATATTTGTCGGTAAATGGACTGAACACGTAAAAAATCTAGGGAACTTGTATAGGATTTATCGGTTATTGTTCCGAAAATTAAAGAAAGCCTTTAAAATACGTGTATTTGTTGAGTTTTGATCCGGCTGCCATTCTTAAGAGTCTTATTTAGTACGTTTTTAACGGGATCTGTTGCGGTGTGAGTGTTGTATATCATGTATGACTACTTTCTTTCTTTCTTTCTTTCTTTCAACTACCAATAAAAACTATAAAAAGACATCGGGCGCAAAGTGGAATTATCGGCTTTTGTTCCGGACCTCCTCAACTAACATAAGTTAATTTTTTCAAAAGTTTTATTTAATAAACTAGCTGACCCTCGCAACTTCGTTTACGTCACATAAGGTTTGCGAAAGGAGAGGCACTTCTTCATCATACTCATCAAGCAGCGTGTATGAAACGACCCTGTTTGCTTAATTATGAAAGAGCTTAAAGATTAAGTCTACCTCTTTTATGATTAAGCCAACACGCCCATTTAGAATTACCCTCACATTCAAAGGGATCCTTGAATTCTAGGTTTTGAAAAAGTTGAGGTGTCTCTAATTCCTGAACAACAAAACTTACAACATTGACACTTGTGTGAAACATTCCCTAAAGTATTCCTTTTATAACACTGAAAAAAAAATTGGAATCGGACAACGCATTGAGCAGTTACAACTAAAAAACCGTTTTGTCTTTCATCCCCTCTCCCAAAGGAACCGCGCAAAATATGGGGATCAAAAGTATCCAAGAACCTTCCTCGGACTATAAGCTCAGATCGTACTAAGTTTCATTCAAATCGGTTCAGTAGTTTCAGCGTGATACTTATTCGGGATACAGACAGACAGACAGACAGACAGACAGACAGACATGAAAATTTTAAATTACATATTCGGGTTCAGTATCGATCAGAGAATGGCCTACAATTAAAATTTTGAAAATATCTTCCATGTACAGACTCTCGACCCTCAACAGTTTTATTATACTCGTATGTATAGATAAATCGAGGTGGGGTGCCAATAATGTGTTTTAAGTTTTGTAAAATATTACAAGTGATTTGCAAAAATAATTTTTCTTTTTGTATATTTTCCTACCGACCGAATGCTAACCCTCGAATTGTCCCGGAAATGAAATGCCTGTATCTGGCAACCCTACGTGTACCTTATGTAATCGAAAAACCTTTCCAATCAATTTATGCTTATTTCTAGTATTTATTGAATGTACGTCACTGTTCTTAAGATATAGATGTATGTTCTTTTTAACAGACATGATGTTCTCAAATATGTATTGCGATGCAACCGTTAAAATTCCTATTTCTTTAAACTTCTCTTTAAGCGATTCTCGAGCATTTAATTTATAAATTGCACGTATAGCTCTTTTCTGAAGTACAAAAATTATTTGTATATCAGCTGCCTTGCCCCACAGCAAAATGCCGTAAGACATGACGCTATGAAAATAACTAAAATAAACCAGCCTGGCTGTTTGGACATCAGTGAGCTGTCTGATCTTGGTAACGGCAAAAGCCGCCGAACTGAGTTTTGCTGCTAGACACGATATTTGGGCAGTCCACTGTAATTTACTATCTAAAGTGATCCCCAAGAATACGGTTGATTCTACAAGATGAAGGGTGTCACTGTTCAATGTTATATTTGTTTCATAATTTTTGACATTGGGCATGGTAAATCTAATACATTTTGTCTTTTTAGCGTTCAATAGCAAATTATTGGTTGTGAACCAATCTACAACTTGGGCTAGTGCACTATTTACGTTGTCAAAAGTACTTGGATTGCGATCAACTTTAAAAATAAGTGATGTATCATCAGCAAATAGAACAACATCGCACAAGTTCTGTACATAGAAAGGTAAATCGTTGATGTAAATTAAAAATAAAAAAGGTCCTAGAATTGATCCTTGCGGCACACCCATAGCTACAGAAGCTCCAGAGGACCGACTTCCATTAATGTCAACATATTGCATTCGATCTTTAAGATAGGAGGCAACAAGATCCATTGCAGAGTCCCTTATACCATAATGATCTATTTTCCGTAATAAAGTGTTATGATCAACGCAGTCGAAAGCCTTGGACAGATCGCAGAATACCCCGATAGCATCCTGTCGATTTTCCCAAGCGCTGAATATATGTTTTATAAGTGTCACTCCTGCGTCAGTAGTAGAACGACCTCTTGTAAACCCATACTGCTCGTTGTGTAGTAACATATTTGAACTAAAATGTGATTGTAATTGCTGCAGTATAATTTTCTCAAAAATTTTGCTAATGGCAGGCAGTATTGAAATAGGTCTAAAGTTACCAGGGTCTGTTTTGGATCCGGCTTTAAAAAGAGGTATCACTTTACTGTGTTTCATTAAATCTGGAAACACGCCTTTATCAACACATATATTAAATATTGCAGCTAAATGAGGAGATATAATTAAAATAATTGACTGCATTAATTTCACAGAAAAACCCCACAAGTCTGCTGTATTTTTTGAGTTAAGCGACTTAAATACTTTAACGATATCGTTGGGATTCACATATTTAAATCTAAATGAGACTCTACAGTGGTCCACGCTGCCCCTAAGCATTCGTTGAGCTTTAACTGGGCAAGAATTTAAGGAGCTCGTTGTAGTCACGGGTATGTCTATAAAAAAAATATTAAAGGTTTGTGCTACCTTTATTTGAAATACAAACATGCTCATTCAAACAAAAAGCACAATAAAAAAGTATACAAAAAATACAGTACAATATTAAAAGCATGCATTCATAAGTCACAACAAATACAGAGTAAAAAATACATAGATAACAAGAAAAACAAATGTAAAGCCGTATGGGACATTATAAATGAGAATATAGGACGGGATTTTGGTGCAACTGACATTAATACAATCGTAAACGGAAAAGACATATATAATGATCCAATGAAAATAAGTGAACTATTCAACAATTATTTTATAAATTTGACACACTTAAGTGATTTTAGTTTTGCAACTCGCGACATAGGTAACTACATTAAATTCGTTTATTCCCAGTTGTTCCGTTAAAGTAGTTCCGTGGCGGAACTAGTGAGACTTTTTTTCCCAGTTGTTCCGCGGAACAAAGCATCAATAATTCAGTTCCCATTAGTTCCGCGGAACAAAGTATAAATGAAATACTAATAATTTCATTCCCAATAGTTCCGCGGAACAAGGCATAAAATAAAAACTAATAAATTAAGTCCCAGTAGTTCCGCGGAACAAAACATAAATTAAAAACTAATAAATCAAGTCCCAGTAGTCCCGCGGGAGAAAGCATCACTTACATACGAATATTTATGTTCCCATTAGTTCCCTACGGTGTCTTACGGCTATTAACTAATACAATTAAAAATAATACAAATGAAGATCGACAAAAAAAATAAAGATCGGTAAAACAAATGAAGATCGATCTAAAAAATGAAAATTAACAAAACAAATGAAGATCGGTAAAACAAATGAAGATCGACGAAACAAATGAGGATCAATGAAACAAAGAAGACCGGTGAAAATCGGCAAAATAAATGACGGTTAAATAAACAAATGAAGATCGAAAAAACATATGCAGATCAGCAAAACAAAGAACTATAAGCAAGTTGATAAGGTCAAAAATTACTTGCAGCCATATTTTGTAATCTAGATGAGATTAACATTCAAAAAAATAGGTGCAAGCAATTCTCGACCTTAATGACACTTATCTAAAAATGTGCTTTTAGGCGATTATAGACATCGCTGATCACGAATATATAAAAAATAATTGATATTATGCATGCTCATAAGGTCGAAATTTGCTTGGACCTGTTTTTTGTAATCTAGATACGATACCCATTCAAAAAAATAGGTGGAAGCAATTCTCGACCTTATGAACATGCATAATATTTATTTATTTTTTACATATTCGTGATCAGTGATGTTCATAAACGCCTAAAAACACATTTTTAGATAAGTGTCATTAAGGTCGAGAATTGCTTGCACCTATTTTTTTGAATGTTAATCTCATCTAGATTACAAAATATGGCTGCAAGTAATTTTTGACCTTATCAACTTGCTTATAGTCCTTTGTTTTGCTGATCTGCATATGGTTTTTCGATCTTCTTTTGTTTATTTAACCGTCATTTATTTTGCCGATCTTCATTTGCTAGCCGATCTTCACCGATCTTCATTTGTTTTACCGATCTGCATTTGTTTTGTTGATCTTCATTTGTTTGATCGATCTTCATTTGTTTGATCGATCTTCATTTGTTTCGTTGATCTTCATTTGTTTTACCGATCTTCGATCTTTGTTTTTTTACTACTGGGAATAAAATAGTCTCACTAGTTCTGCTACGGAACTATTGGGAATGGAAAAGTCTCAGTAGTTCCGCTACGGAACTATTGGGAATGGAAAAGTCTCAGTAGTTCCGCTACGGAACTACTGAGAATAGAAAATTCTCACTAGTTCCGCCACGGAACTACTGAGAATAAAAATGTCCCAGTAGTTCCGTGGTGCGGAACTACTGGGAAAAAAAAGTCTCACTAGTTCCGCCACGGAACTATTGGGACAAAAAGTCTCACTAGTTCCGTCGCGGAACTACTGCCGCGGAACTACTGGGAATGAAGGGAATTATCATGTGTTGAGTTTGAGCAACTCATTGTCCTTTGTGTCTATAGCCCGCCAGATAGCGATTATAATTTGTTTGAAGAAGTAATGGAAAATGTATTGAAGCACTTGTGCACTAGTAAGAAACGTATTGTGGTGTGTGGTGATTTTAATGTTGACATACTTGTAAATTCGACGAAACGTACTAGTTTTATTAATTTATTTAGTTCCTTTGGCTTACAAAACTTATTTTGTGAGCCAACTAGAATCACCTCACATTCTGCGAAATGTATCGATAATATGTTTAGCAACTGTGAACCACTGGCAAAAGAAATATTAAGTAACTTTCCATCAGATCACCTTGGGCAGAAAGCTGCGTTTCCCATTGATATAACGGCTAAATTAAACAAAATTTCTTGCAGGCCAATGAGTACATGTCGCCTAGCACAATTTAGTGAAAAAGTTTCTGCAAAGGTTGCCAATCTTAACGTTAATGAGGAAGATCCAAACGGCCTATACAACTCCTTATTTAATACCATTCAGTTTGAGTACTATAACATTTTCAAATCAAAAACCTTTTATAAAAATAAAGGCATGCAATTTTGTGATTGGGCAACTACTGGTATATACAAGAGTAGGGCGAAGTTATATGAGTTATATGGTATGAAGCAATTTAATTTTGATCCTGCTTTTATTCAGTATGTTAAACTTTATTCAAAAACCTTTAAAAAGGCATGTGCTGCTGCCAAGTCATTACATTTAAGTCGGAAGATTAAACAGTCGAACAATAAGGTAAAAATGACATGGAATATAATTAATTCTGAAACCGGACGCCACAAAACTCGTGACCATGACATTGAATTGATTGTTAATAATAGAGTGATTAATAATAGTTTAGATGTAATGAAATGAAATGAAATGAAATGAAATGAAATGAAATGAAATGAAATATCTTTATTGCCAGAATGTAGTTACAGCAAGGTGTTATTATACATAAATTAGTCTCATACATTCTACCATAAGTATGGTGTGCAAAGTAAATTTATAAAGGCATTTACATACTTACATCAACAAATTAATAATTTCATAATACATGGTCAATAGATTATTAATGGCAGTTATAAAAAAAAAAAATTCAGTGTCGTTTTCACTAGGCATGTCCACAGATGTCAAAGTCTTAAGATAAGAGAAATTTCAATTTTAATCAGTATCCTGAATCACCAAGTCAACCTTATATAAAATGTCACCGATGAATCTCACTAATACATAATTTCGTTTAAAACATTAGATCAATTGTTCACTATATGTCATATATTCATTTAAAGTATAAAAACAATGCTGTAAAAGCCATTTAGACAACCTACTCTTAAATATTTTGATGGGCAAATCTTTGAAAGTATTGGGTAATTTGTTGTATACCTTAATCGAATTCATAAAGGAATTCCTTTTGAACAATACAAGTTTACATGGAGGTTGATACAGCTTATATCTATTTCTCGGTATTACATTTCTTTGTGTTACTTCTGATTGAAGATCAAAGTATTCTCCATGCTCCCTAACAAAGACACAAACCTCCCTTATGTACATACAGGCTAGTGGCAGTATACGGTAACGTTTAAAAATGGGTTTGCAGCTATCCATAGACCACGCACCACATATCGCTCTCACACACCTTTTCTGAGCCTTAAACACACTCTCTACACACCCTTTTTATAGCATATACAAATTTGTGAAGCTTATCGCAAACATATTCCACATGACCCTTCCAATCACAATGTTTGTCCAGAATTATTCCCAGGAATTTGATAGAACTTACCTCTTCGAGTTTTACATTATCATTGCATACAGTTATATCCAGTTTTCGACGTTTGTGAGTTTGAAATTGAATAAGTTTAGTTTTATGTATGTTGATCTTAAGGTTATTAATATTTAGCCATTTTATAACTTCACATAACGCGGCATTTATATCTTGTTCGTAAGAATTAATATTTTTACATTTCACGACAAGTGTCGTATCATCCGCAAATAGTACAGTTTTATGGTCAGTAACATTTGGGAGATCATTTATATACAATAAAAACAAAAACGGGCCCAACACGCTGCCTTGCGGGACACCAAACATATTTTTTTGGTAACGGGATCTATAGTTATGTTTACTTTTATCAGAATAATTGATTTTTGATATTTCTACGCATTGACTTCTATCAGAAAGGTAACTTTTAATCCAGTCATTAGCCTTTCCTCTAATTCCGTATCTGTTCAATTTATATAACAGAATTTCATGGTGAACAAAGTCGAAGGCCTTGCTCATATCAAGGAAAATGGCGGTCACTGGCACACCAGCATCAATAGCTTCGGTAATTCCCTTGACCAGATCAAAGCAAGCCAATGATGTGGTACTGTTTTTCCTAAAACCGAATTGTTCCCTTTTGAGAATACCCATGTCAGCGACATATTCATATAGTCTTTTTAACATGACCTTTTCAAAAATTTTTGATAATACTGGAATTAGGGTTATAGGACGATAATTGCCCAATTCTTTTTCATCCCCCTTTTTGAACAACGGCTTTACAATAGACTGTTTTAAAATATTTGGGAAAGTACCTTCTTCAAGAGAGGTGTTTATGATGGCACTCAACGGCGCGCTGATATCCCTTGCACAGGCCTTGAGTATTCTTGTACTAATACCATCAATGCCTACCGATGCCGTGTTATTAAGGTCGTTAATAATTTTAAATATTTCTTGAGAATCAGTTGGTTTCAGAAAAATTGTATTGGGATTATCAAATTATTAGTATTTCATTTATACTTTGTTCCGCGGAACTAATGGGAACTGAATTATTGATGCTTTGTTCCGCGGAACAACTGGGAAAAAAAGTCTCACTAGTTCCGCCACGGAACTACTTTAACGGAACAACTGGGAATAAACGGATAATTCCGCAGTGCGCTCAATAGAAAGGGCCACAATATCTTTACGTTCTTTACAGTTTATATTATTAGAAACAAATATTAGCGAGCCACCCCGAATAGCATATTTTCTTGTGAACGCACTGTTCAGTGAGTAAAATTCACTGTTAAACATTAATTCATGACTTTCCAACCAATGCTCTGTAATACAAAAGACATGAATATTGTGTTCCTTGATATAAAGATCATCAAGCTAGCCCAAATTAAGACAATATAAGCTAATGCTATGGGATCTAGATAACTGATAATTTGCTACTTTGTGCCAAAGAGATCTACTGTGTTATATATGGTTCCAGTATATTTTTTACGTCAAAAGCATGTGTATAGCACCTGGTAATTGTTTTAGTTAACTAGCTGTTACCATATAACTGCCGAATGAACATATTAACTTATAATTAGTATTTAAATAATGATTAATAATGTCTGTAAAGCTACTGCGTCACCTTCGTGGATCGTCGCGTCACCTACGTGGGATCTAATAGTTCAAAACGTTATTCTTCCAAATCTGACTCACAATTTAACTTTTTGACTTATATATGTTACTTATCTTACCGAACGCTTTGTGTTTGTTTACAAAAATTGTTGAAATAATCAGTATTTACAATTTACCATGAAGGTGACGATGAGAATCGTAAAAAGTAGAAATAGCCATTTGCTCATGAAATTGACACCACCGACGGTCTGAGGGTCTGGGGGTATCGAACCTATTAATATCTCCGGGGCCACAGCGAGCTCACCTCCTAGCGGATCTGAAAGAGAACGCATTCTGATCAACAAACGGGGCGAAGACGCAGGACCAAAAATTTCAAAAATAAAAAGTGTTCCAAGCAGCCGATAAAAGCGAAACCTGAGGTTTGGAAGAAATATGCCAAGATGATGAAGCTATATTCCCTGCTATTGAAAGCAAGTGACATCAGTTTAGAGTAAGATACTGAAATGTAGTCACGTTTATATCCCCGAAGTGGTAGGCAGAGGCATGGTATACGCCCACAGTTCCCACCAGACTCGTGTTCACACCAATTTTTTCAACTTCCCGTTATTCTCCTACTTTGGTAAGCGTATTACCGTGTTGACATGGACAGGTGTTGTTAAAAACTATTAAGCCCAAGGCGTTTAACTTAGCTCTTACAACTGCGTGACAACCACGACCAATGGGTTAACGTGCCTTCCGAAGCACAGAAACTTTCGGTGAAATGTCACAAATGATCACCCACAGGACCCGTCACACCGAAAGTTGCTTACTACAGTGCTCACTATCGTTTACAGAACATTAAGCCAGCGGGGAGCATAAAGCCGTACTTATTTGCAGTAAGACGTTATAATTGCAAAACAATTTGCTCAAAACGGCAATTAAAGTGTCCAGTGTTATTGATGAGCGGTACTCCCGGGTGTCCGGCTGTCCGTCTGCCCGGGCGGACGGATCATCCGTCTTCTTGACGGACGGCTCACGGATAATGTTCACGCTTGTTGATTCCACATAGTAGGTAGTACTACAAAAGGTGCTTTGTGCGGTTTGATTAATTGTGTGTTCAGTCATTTTGTAGCTTGCGAATGGTCTGTTGATTGAAGAGGTTTATGTAATTGATAAACCCTTGAACCGTTGAACTATTAAAATAAGTATTTTTCATCAGAAAAAGCTGTAGAAAGATATATGTCATTTATAGGTAACATAAACACCAGCCTACATCTGGCATTTTCATACATAAGTATACCATCAGCATTTTTGTCGAGGTCACGTAAAAGGAGTGTGGTGGTGGGTTTATATGTATACAAATACGAGTACATTGCACTTTTTAGGGTACCGTACTCAAATACTAAAAACGGGACCCTATTCATGAGACTTCGTTGTCAGTCTGTCTGTCCGCCATGAGGCTGTATCTCAGGATCCGTGATAGAGAGCTGAAATTTTCACAGGTGATGTATTTCTGTTGCCGCTGTAACAACTACTAAAATCTCCTGCCAGGCTCCCGTACAATAAACGTGATATTTTCCGTTTTTTTTGAAACGGAACTCTCCATGCTCGAGTCCGACTCGCACTTGGCCGGTGTACCATGGGTTGGGAGGGATTTCACCTAAGTAAATATTAATTAATTTATAAGAAATTGCAAGCAATCTGCAGATGGATCTGAACCTACGCCTTTTGAAGTCATCAATGAACTCGAACAGTTTCACTCAAATACTATAAAATTGTGCTGGAACCTAACCAATTTAGAATCGATTTCTTCAACGATTGAAACTGCATCGAATGATATAACTATCTTGATGAAATCGTTGGAAATCGAGAGTAATTTCCAGAGGTAATTGTGGTGCAGTATCAGGCCTCGATAATCTCAGGTAGTTAGTTAATGGGGGACATAAATCGGTAGTCGTGTTTGTAAGCAATTGGTTTTGTTGTATAATTGTAGGCCGCTTTAGGAAATCGACGTACGTGTCGCTGTTAGTGCGTGGTTGCATTGTGACACGAGATTTTTAATCTAAGCTAAACTTTTTTTTTAACTTTTCCTACATGGATGCTATCTATGACTCTTACCGACTTAAAACCACCCGTACCAAACGTACCCTAGCTAACAGCCTACGGTTGGGAGCCCCGGGTAAGCCCTCGAAAGGATACCCCAGGAATATAGGCTGAGCTGAATGCAGAACTGTATACCTGCTATCATACGAGTGAGAGCTGAAAATTTAAAGGACTGTCATTTCCCAGTGAATTTTCACACCAGCGTACTTCGAATTCAAAACCTTATAGGAATATGTGAATTACAAGATTTTGGATACAACCGCGACACTATAATTTTCATCATAGAGATGTTTTTTTTCATATTACCTTAGCCTAGATATTAGAGGTAATAGAAAACAGACTAATTTGTTGTTTTCTCGTAGTCCCAGGAATTCGTACCGATTCATCACAAAATCACTTGTATTGATACTTCATTCGTTGGTAAGCAGGTGCGCAATTGGCAGATGAGGTCGCTTGGACACCAAAAATCTTTGTGGGAACACTAACACGCTGCTACTGATTGTATTATATTGCGGAAGGAGATAAAAGTACCTACGCTATAGAGATTAACACGGCAATAGGCTCACCACCTAATAAGTGGGACATAAAACAATAAGGTGAAATGTGAGTGTATACTATGCCTTTACCTATACCTTCGGGGTTAAAGGTGTGACTATATGTACGTATGTCTGTATGCTATAGAGAAATAAGAAGTCGTATGAGTATGGAAACGCACTTGTATCGTGATAGAGAACAGTAAGTCGACCGCGATAACATCGCGCCGGGCAATTATGAATTATCCCGGCCTCTCCCGGGACTCCTTGCTTCTACGAATAACGGGCATCTAGCCTAACGGGCTTTGTGGGAAACTGGCGGGCGCCGCAGTCTGTAGTGCACGTACCGACAGAAGCAAAAAGTGATGCAGTTTATTACTACGGCGTAGATATGAGAACATGCCAATTTACGAGTTACAGTCTGCGGTTGTCGAGACGATGTCCTTAAGGTACACGCTCCAAGTCCAAAAAGACCGACTAAACGGCGGCGAATAAAACGTGTCTAATTAATTGTACCACCTCTGCCAGGTGGCAGCAGACTTGTTTGAAAGACCTCCCGAACTTTCCGGTTGTTTTAAGTAAGTGAAATTTCAATAGAAAAAACTAAAATTGAGTGGGGTATAATGGGTGTAAAGGTCGCAGTCTTCCGAGGGCATACCTGGGATTCCCAGTAATAAGCAGATGGTAGAGCACCGTGTGATTTTAGCCGTTAGAAGTTCGATATAACATGCATGAGGATTTTCACACGAGAAAAAAAAACGTTATAGCTGTTCACCTGGTAACTAGACCTGGAGACGAGGCCTTGGCGAAGAGTAGGAAAACTCGAAACCAAACTCTTGTAACAACCGTTTGGCTCCCGTGGTATAGACGGACGTTCAGTTGGAGATGGCCTACGACCAGCTGTGCACTGCAATTGGCTGATATGCTTGATTGAAGAACGAGAGAAGTAGGTACCCGGTTATAACACTCTTCTGTGATCTATACAACCCTTCAACCTAATTATGTGTATTTCAGTATGAACTGACTGTCATTACAGATTTTGTTTTGTTGACCGTACAGATTAACTATCGAAGTCAATCAAGTGTTGTGATTTTGCTAAAACCATTCAGTTTTAGGTAGTAATAAGTTATTTTTGTGATGTCAACACCGCCTCATAGTAGAATGATTAGCCTGTACATAAAACATTTATTGATTATTCGAAAATAGTGGGTAGTTGAGTTGACATAAATGTTCAGTATGAGGTGGGATTTGTTGAAAGGCGATAAAAAGTGAATATTCTGGAAAAAGAACACATTCTGTTTCCAGATCGAGTTCAGTAAAGTGCTAATTAGTTAAAGTAGAATATTTGTATTAATTAATAGTTAGTTGTGCAAGTATTAGATAAATTGTGAAAATAAAAATGTAACGAATCTACAATCATTGGATTGTTATTAAGTGGAAATATACGAGTAGTATCTATTATACGAAGAGCAGAAGAATAAATGGCTATGTACCTACATCATTGGAGTATCATTTCTTTATCAATTCAGAAGTGGGATAACCTGCGAGCCAAGCCGTGACAAGTTAAAACTGTAAGTAAAAGTTTATTCGAATTCTAATCATGGTTCGTGATTATTCCTATTAGCGTGTATTATATTCGTAGCATTTTCTACTGTAGTCAAGAAAGTATTTGACTTTAACGAATTGCTGCAAACTGGGGTTACATAACTCTATTGACTGCGGTGTCCATTTAACGAAGTTTTTTTTTTAACACCGGTAAGGGTTTTAGGAAATATTCTCTACCGGAACAGTGAATACATTTGTTTTAGATTGAACACAGAAATGTGACAAAAAGGTCCTTATCGTTTTATTGTAGTTGCATAGAGCTATATTTTTATTGTGGTAATACCCACTATTATGCCCATATGTACCTATTAGTTACCTTGAAACAAAAAGTAGGTACATATTTAAGTTACATAGCCACTTCTCAAGGGATAGGACTTCATTTTAATTCGTGGATCCTCAGTTAATAAGACGTCCTATTAGACATTTTGGACATAACTACAGTTAGTTATTTTAATTTATTTTGTGAATACCCTCTACCGGTACGGTGAATAAATTTATTTTTACATAGGACAAATAAATGTGACCAAATATGATAGGTACGCACCGTTCTTATTGCAGTTACATAGATCAATTATGTGTAATATAATATTTTGTGTTAAGACCGACTAGACTTGCAGTCTTTGCTATTTATTTTTAAAAGTATGTGGTTAAGATACTTAACGACTTCTCAAAGGCAAAGACTGTATTTAGTGCGTGGATCTCCAATCAACGAGACGTACTATGACAAATTTAGACATTATTTTATTAATTTAAGTATGAATGCTGCTGTGCAACCCTGAGCGTTGCAAGTGATTGTCCAACCATGCAGGTATTATGTGTGTTAGTCCCATAGCCGTGCAAGGTGTGTTGTTGGCAGCCATTCAGGTGAGCTGTAAGGTGAAACCATGCAGGTATGTTGAGACTCAGTTCCATTAGCCGTACAGGTGTGTGTGTTTGCAGCCATGTGGGTGCGCTGTAGAAGCACAACCATGCAGATATGATGTGAGTTATTTCCATAGCCGAGCAGGTGTGCTGTTTACAGCCATGTAGGTGTGCTGTAGAAGCGCAACCATGCAGGTATTTTGTGAGTTATTTCCATAGCCGTGTAGGTGTGCTGTCTGCAGTCATGTAGGTGTGCTGCAGAAGCGCAACCATGCAGGTATGATGTGAGTTATTTCCATAGCCGTGCAGGTGTGCTGTCTACAGTCGTGTAGGTGTGCTGTAGAAGCGCAACCATGCAGGTATGATGTGAGTTAGTGCCATAGCCGTGCAGGTGTGCTGTCTGCAGTCATGTAGGTGTGCTGCAAAAGCGCAACCATGCAGGTATGATGTGAGTTATTTCCATAGCCGTGCAGGTGTGCTGTCTACAGTCGTGTAGGTGTGCTGTAGAAGCGCAACCATGCAGGTATGATGCGAGTTATTTCCATAGCCGTGCAGGTGTGCTGTCTACAGTCGTGTAGGTGTGCTGTAGAAGCGCAACCATGCAGGTATGATGTGAGTTATTTCCATAGCCGTGCAGGTGTGCTGTTTACAGCCATGTAGGTGTGCTGTAGAAGCGCAACCATGCAGGTATGATGTGAGTCAGTGCCATAGCCGTGCAGGTGTGCTGTCTGCAGTCATGTAGGTGTGCTGCAGAAGCGCAACCATGCAGGTATGATGCGAGTTATTTCCATAGCCGTGCAGGTGTGCTGTTTACAGTCGTGTAGGTGCTCTGTAGAAGCGCAACCATGCAGGTATGATGTAAGTTATGTCCATAGCCGTGCAGGAGTGCTGTCTGCAGTCATGTAGGTGAGCTGTAAAAGCGCAACCATGCAGGTAGGTTGAGAGTTAGTTTCATAGCCATGTAGGTGTGCTGCTGAAGTGCAATCATGTAGGTGCAGCAAATGATTTCTATAAGCTATGTCTGCCAGTATGTAAGACTGCCAGTGCACAACCATGTAAGTATGTTGAGATTGATCTGTTTAGTCATGAAGCGATGCTACATGCAGCCGTGTTAGTGTGCAGCCAGTATGCAACCGAATAGGTGTGCTGTCAATTTCAACCAGGCGAGTATATGGAGAATGATTCACATTATCATCTGTGCTTTATGCAGTCATATTGTTGTGCTGCTATTATGGTGGCGATCATAACAATATAGAAGTTTTTTCAATGATTTAGACTGACATTAGGCTTACTTGGATTGGTATGTGTGGAGCGTTTAGATTACACACACATAAATGCATAACAAATTTTGTTGCCCAATAGTAAATGGAGCGTATGTGAAACAGTATTGATATTTTTGATTTACTTAACACCTTCAGTCTTGTTTATGCCTATAGTGTTATTTAGATTCCATACCAGGGGCTTAGTGAGCTTTCCCAATCACGGAATCGCTCAAGAAAGATTACTGCACAAACTGTACCCTTTTCATAACTAGCCGTATGCATAGTAAGGCATAGAGATTTTTTTGGGGACGCCAAGCAGGCGAGATATAAGCGCCTTTGATGTAATAAACGCCTTAGATGAGATAATAGATGGGAAATTGTTAGCTTGAAAGAGCAGTAACTGCGTTTAAAATGACAATTCCAGGTGACTGAAGTGAAAGATTCGCGCCCAAGCAGAAAGACAGGTGAACTGTCGTGTCGGAATACAGTGCGGCGCGGCGGCGCGGTGTGACCGCCAGAAGGCGGAATCTAACCAGTGGCGGCAATACTGAAGGCAATGGTGAGGATCGGGCCGAGCAATAGGTGAAATTAAGACTTTGATTCGGATAATTGCTAACGACCTTGAGCAACCGCGACACGAGTCCTCCAGACAAGGAATTGTGGTCTTTTATAACTTATTTTAGTTGTACCTTATTGATAAGAACTCATAGTGCATTATTTATGGAATTATAATTATATAGATATAGATATAATGTATCACGTTTTAAAAATGTGATATGGCTGAGGATTAGTTGAACTTTTTAACTTCATAACAATCTATATGTGTTATAGTGTGGGTTTCCTCAAGAGTTATCCGTGTCAAATACACGTCGGAAGTTTGAGGCGGAAACACATTGTTAAAACGCGACGCAACGCGTGTTGAGTAGAATCAATTTGTGTTGTTTTCTATGACCAGAGTCACACTATCAATATCCAATGCGCCACCATACGCAGCACATTCTATCTACACATACTCGCGTTGTGTTTTTAGTGTGTCGCGCACATTAAAAATCCCTGGCGACCATTTTAGGCATGGACTCTATTATTGGGGAATATAATATAATTTCTAATTGTAATAGACGGTGACCTTTTTGACCAATTGTACCAAATCATATCATATCATATCAGGTGTTCAAAATATCCCGGGAGATACCGTGCAATGCACATGGGTAGACAATTTTAGGATTTCTTATCTAATTTCGACGTTTTGTGAAAAGACTTTGTGAGACAGCTAGCAATATCTATTATAAAGACCTTTTTTTTATTGAAAGAGCTATACAACGGCAGTGGACTGTATGAGATATTAAGCTAAATATTACACTTGGATCCTTGTAAAAAGACCTAGTTGACGGACCTCTACTGGTCGAAGACAATACTAGCGGTTGCCGCATGGTTTTCCCTGCGTGGTCCCATTCTTGTGGAGATACGGGAACGTTACTCGGGGAGGGTGTGCCTTCGCAGTAGTGGAAGAGTTTTTCAAGTTGATTCAGTGGTTTTGGAGACTATTCAACGCAAAGAAACAACCATACAGGCAATCGAATCTTTCCTTCTTATAATATTAATATAGATAATCCTGATTGAAACACTGAGGAACGGAATAACTTTTAGTAGTACGTACACAAGTTTTACTTCCTTGATCTTGATTAAAGCTAGTGCTAATCTTATAGGTATTTCTAAACACACCTACAAATCGCAAAAATATATATATATACAGAGAAATTTAAGTAAAGATAGAAACATTTTGCGTGCCGCCATACGCGGTTTAGAAGTCTCCGTTCGGGCGTTAATTATTGCTGTAGGTGTAGGCGAGTTTCAGAAGCCTGACCGAAGTGCATACGGTTGCAGTTCACCAGGGTTAGGTGGTATTCTCTGACTAGTTTAGTTTATCAGATTATACTAGTTGCGTATTTCAGTCGACAAACTACACTACAAGAACGCCCTGTAAACTGTTAAAAAAAAGGGCACGTAGGTGTCTATTAGGCCTTAATTTTACGCTGTACACCGGCTGTAACATACTTCGTACCAGCAGTCCTACTACTGTAGTACCACTATGACAAGGAGGGATTTAGTAGGTACCACAAATAGCGTCAGGTTGTTGATTTCTTTTAAGCCCGCTTCAACATGGACTAGTGTCCAGTCAAATGAGTATACTAAGACATAATGCCTTATAGGGATAATTTAGGACCAAGTAAACTAAGTATAATTCTGATGCTTATTATGGTTACGCTAGAACAGATTCAGTCTTACTGGTTTACTAATGCAATATTTATAATTCCGCTAAGACTGAAGAGAAGGTAAAACTGCCTTTTAACAGTATATTTATGCACTTAGACCACTTAGGGCCATTTTGTTAGAGGTAAAGGCTAGAATTAAATGTATATCCTATATTCTAACAAAAGTTGACTGGTTCGCAAAATGAAAAAAAGAACCCTGAACAGCTTACGTTATCAGAGTTCCTTGTAGAATTTTATCAGATCGTGGGACTGCTGCCTAGAAAGTATTGTAGCATCTGACAGAATGAGACTTGCTACATATTTATTTACCAAAATAATCCAATGTAACATTATCTATTTACATTATAACTATCTAAACTAACCTAAATCTAAATAATGACATTGTACCCAAAGACTGGCAGCATTTCCCCTTTAAATAGTTATACCCATTGGTTTAGATAGATGACTGCAGTCTGCCAGTCGACTCGACTAGGAGTTTTCTTTTTCATATTTTTTAACAAATATCGTTAATATTCTTATTCTGATAAAAATGGAAAAGAAAACCTTCTAAAGTCTTAAATTTACCGTGACTATTGTAACACATAGAAACCAATGCTTAACTAAATGGTCGAGAGTTGGAACTTGTGGGGTTAGCCGCTCCTAGTAGTTATTTTAGATAATTTGATTCAATTTAAAACTAGCTAAAGGTTAAGTTCACCAGCTTTTGCTGTGCAAAAGATGAGGCATTAACAGATGTAGATGGAATTGTAAATTTGAGTTACTTTAACAGTGTATTCAAATTTAACCTGTATCCTCCTGCGGAGTACCTAATCTTGTATCTTACAAAATATCCATAAAAGCGATATTCTATAATTTAGATTACGTCCAAGAGTCTCTCTGGAGTAGGTACATAACATTATGAGAATAAGAAATTCATCAGAATCTTGTGGCTGCACCACACAAGAAATATAGGTATCGTACCTTGCAGTTTCTTTTATTCAAATACCATTTCTAAAGTAATACCATACTATTTCTAAGTAAATAGTAGTCTAATAATTTATGTCTAGTTTTTATCCTGTATTTGTGAAATAGGAAGGTTTTACTAACCAAAAAGTTCCCAATAAATCTTGCGAATTTATAACATGTACATCAACCATAAAAAAAAAGTCTTTCTTGTTATCATAGTAGACTGCATAAGGTCAAAGACACTTTATGGGTAGTTACCCAGTTAAACAGTGGTAGGTATACGCTCTTGCGACAGGCTACCAACCGAATTTGAAGGTATTGGTATGGTTAGATTAATCAGAGTATCTCAGTGATTGACTTAAGAATGCTTATACATTTTGCATTGACACATTTTATGCGCATATCATGATTATTTTATATTATTATTATTATTTGACATAATTCGTACCTACCTATTTCAGATTTATGTTTGCAAACGTTTGACACAATTTATTATAGTATGATATGAAATTATTAATTATTAATTATTGACATTATTACACGAATGAAACTATTATTACATTATAAGACACCAATTATCATCTGAGATTTTTATTAATATTTAAAATGATTATCTAAAGTCATTATTATTTGCATGACAATTTAGTAAAGTTAGTTTACAGTATCGGTATTTAATCTATCGATGTATTTATGCCCTAAGTTACAATTCATTAATTAAAATTGTCGGCAATGATAAACACATTGTAACATTATCGAATTAGGGAAACCTGTAAGGATAGATGTTGATATAAAAAAAAAGTAACTTCGAGAATGCCACAAGAGCTGCCTTAAATACTATATTTATGTGTCCTTAGGGTTAAGGTATATAGGTATATTGTGGCTTCATCACGTTGCCTGAAACTAGACGATTATTAAGGTTAAAAGAACTCTATTTCTCATAAGGACAGTAGTTCGCTTAAAATGAGATTAACAATTTAATTTACAAATATTATTTAAGTAATATTATTATGATGGTAATATTAGATACCTAATGAATTTTTTATGAAAAATCACTCGCTTTTACTAGTTGTATTCCACTATTAAATATATTTTACACTAATTGCTGACACATGTAATGATTTCTTTTGCTGGAAAAGGAAACCTGGAAGTGATCTGCAGACTCTGCTGGGTTTTAAAAAAAAAGATCACTTTTTAGATTTTACATTTGTAAATAGTTTCAGCAGGCGGTCTGCTCTGTGAACTGGTTACTTGTTGCCTTTGTTTTGTATTCTTGACGTTTCGCCAGACTCAAGTTCTCACTTATAGTTTTACAAACTAAATAATGATTGAGTTAATATTATAAGCCTATAGACTATAGACAAAGTAGATAGAAGATATAGAGAAGGTTTAGGTTTAATTTAACTTTAAGATTTTGATTTAGCATATTATAAAAAGCCGCATAAAGGTATTATTGTTATGTACGTTATGTATAAAAATGTGATTAGTTCAATATACAGGTCCGAATGTTGTGATTACTGCGTGCTCCGGAGATAGCACGCTGTCTGATGGCCGAATGTTGTGATTTTGCTAAAACCATTCAGTTTTAGGTAGTAATAAGTTATTTTTGTGATGTCAACACCGCCTCATAGTAGAATGATTAGCCTGTACATAAAACATTTATTGATTATTCGAAAATAGTGGGTAGTTGAGTTGACATAAATGTTCAGTATGAGGTGGGATTTGTTGAAAGGCGATAAAAAGTGAATATTCTGGAAAAAGAACACATTCTGTTTCCAGATCGAGTTCAGTAAAGTGCTAATTAGTTAAAGTAGAATATTTGTATTAATTAATAGTTAGTTGTGCAAGTATTAGATAAATTGTGAAAATAAAAATGTAACGAATCTACAATCATTGGATTGTTATTAAGTGGAAATATACGAGTAGTATCTATTATACGAAGAGCAGAAGAATAAATGGCTATGTACCTACATCATTGGAGTATCATTTCTTTATCACAAGGTAATTAATGGTACAGTATGGCTTTAAAAGGTTCAGTTTATCAGCTGTAGTACCTACCTATACAATACGAGTGTTGGTCGTCACGGGAAATCCGGCAGATGTGAACCATCCCTAAGTACCTATACGAATATCATGATTAGATTATTACATTTGGTGAGTAATAATAACTAACTACTTCTTTTCCAACACCGAGGTCGTTTGCAAGAGATCACTCTTGCCGGTAGAACCCATCGTACTATCATTGGTAGTTTCTGTACCTAGTATTGTCGTGTATTTTGGGATAGCAGGATTAGTTTGAGACCTAGTGAAGATGCTGCTTCAAGAATTGCCATAAGTCAAGCATTGTGCGCAGTGAGTGCGCAACTCCTAACGTTTTAGTTTGGATTTGTAAAACTAGAGGGTCATTGTCAATAATTTTGTAAACTGTGATAATGACCCTCAATTTGGTGGATGTCGCCATTGCCGTTCCCTCAGACAGGCGTCATCATTTTGGGAGCTACATTTGAAAAAGTAAAACATTTTCAAGGAACAAAAAATAAGATTACTTTATTGTAATTTGGATCATCGTCAAAACTGAGACGGCTTGTCACAGCGTCATAGAATTTGCCGCTACGTGTCGATGTTATTAAAGGCACGTTTTACTCCAATAAACATCTTCCATCAAAATATACCAACACAATAGAAAACTAGAGTCTTTTATCTCAATAAAGATGCGACACTCGATTATCTTGAAGCTGCCCTTTTTACATATTTTGTGAATCTGTGGCGCCGCGTACAAATCATGGCGGAGTGTGACGTCACGTGCAGGCATGATGGCCGACGGACGTGATGTCATACACCTGATAGGGTGCATGTTTTTAGGGAGTGTATTGAAGAGGAATGTAAAGTTTTTGAGTAGTTTTTGGAGGATATTTATTTATTATGTTTCTTCATAGTAATTTGTAAGTAAGTAAGTAGCTTATAGAATATTATAATATTATTATATTGAATCGGAGAGTACAATCGATGTGGTAATAATTATTAATACGCCCACGAAATATATTAAGTAGTACGATAAATAACATTGACGGAGGTAGATTTCTTTATTGAAATTCATTGTAATTTTATAGATGGCAGAGGCGGTTCTAAAACGCAGGTCAGTCTAACCATGTCTAACTCTAGAAGCAGTAACTACCTACGACTAAGCCAAGTACTTTTGTTTCATAAATGTACTTTACATATCTTTAAATGTTCACAGTTTACTTATAAGCTGCGAAAACACCTTGTGTGCCCTTTGTGTGTTGCTTTTTTTTTTGTTTTTTAACGTGAGCAAAATCCTTTAAGGATGCTATGCCGGACTCCTACCGACTAAAAAATACACGTATCCTTCAGCCTACGGTTGGAAGCCCCGGGTAAGCCCTCGAAGGATATCCCAGAACTCCTGGTGTGTTGCTAGCCTTAGCATTCATAATTATGGAGGATCTCATGTCATGTCAAACAAATTGACTCCGTGGTCGATTTTGGTTATCGCCGTCCAATCTAGCATCAACCATGAACGTTCTAGCATGTCCAAAACTTCTGCTCAAGCAAATGATATTATTATAATAGTAAACAGAAATTGTAAATTTCAAACATCGTAGTATTACAAAAATGTTCCAGCAAGCGTGTACACCCTACACATTTATCAGCGTCTGCTGAAAATCGTCGCATATTCGAGATATTTGGTGAAATCTTTTCGCTCTGAATGGCGCGCATTACTGGGCCCTGACGAAATCTGATAGCTCGCCGATTTCAATACACCATTGCGATGTTCACGAGGGAAATGCGATGCTTCCAAGAATACGAATGAATACAAATTCGCGATTGACATTTTGGGTACGGAAAGGGTTCGTCAAGGTGTACACTATTTTTAAAATTGAGTTATGTAGGTATATCATCATCATCTCAGAAACGTGAAAATCGCAAAGCGGTAAGTATAGGTAGTTAAACTTTCATGCGGCACTGTAAGTAGTGCATTGCATGCTTTACATGTGCATGCTATGCATTTGAAAGGTACTAAGCATAGCACTGTAGGTAGTTAAACTTTCATGGACTAAAATTTATCAATTTTCGGAGTTAATGGAATATTAATCATGTATTTCCGATATTACGGTTTAATTGCAAACGCCATGACCAAGGAAATGGTTAAAGGTTAAAACGAAAGTCTAGATATTAGAGAAAGACAGAAATGATACTCTTTCGCAATCCATTGTTTCAATTATCACAGGACAGGTCAGCTAGAAGACAAACAGCTAGTGCTTTAAGGAAGCACTTGTGATTGCGTATACAAGAATAACCCTCAAATATTTAATAAAACATGTTATTATGTATCTACGCCTAGTACAAAGGGAAGTAGATCGAAAGGTACAAGTAACGTGCACTGTTGTCGATGGAAACGCAGATAAATAATAACATTTCAAATAACAGGGCGAACTTCGCACGGATTCAACTGCGGTGGATAGGGACCATACCATATAGGAGAAACACCCTCACTTCGGCGTTTTCAGAGGGACCTACAAAATATATTGTAAACATTTATAGTTTAGTAGGAATGTCAATTTGTTTTACCTGAGAAAATGAATGGAGAACAGAGATGAAGGTGAAAATGTTATGAGGTCGCAGCATTCAATAGACTAACTTATCACAATGTCTTAAAACCGGTCAAATATGACCCGCGGCCCTACTTTGCTATAATATTTGTTTATGTTTGAATTCAATAGTTTAATTACCTACCATCCAAGTTACTAGCACTTCTTATCTTAGTATCTATTCAATTTTTATTCCGGCTAAAATTTTAAATGCTAAATAAACAAAAAGTGAACATTTTGCGTTATATTTAAACAATTTTTGAAACGAACGAAAGTCTATAATTTTACAAACAAACAAAAGATTTCAAGAACGTGTAATCTAAGTAACGATGATTTGCAAAAAACGATACAGCTTATCAGACTGTCACTCGCTCAGCTGTTAACGCTCCGTATTACGCTCGTAACCTTCCCATTTTGGTGTTGGTCTATTTTCTTTCTTTGGAAAAGATTACAAGATACATATTTGTCATAGATGAGCCATAGATAGTTAAGCGCTAAAAGAGCAAGTCTCTCGTTATCGAAAACATATTTTATCATGATTTCCAATAGGTAATTAGTTAATAACTCGGTACCTTTTTTTTTGTTTTTAACGTAAGGGAAAATCCTTCGTGGATGTTATGCCGGATTCCTGCCGACTAAAAAACCTCTCGTAACGCCAAACAGCCTACGGTTGGGAGCCCCGGGTAAGCCCTCGGAAGTAGTCCCACTCGGTACCTATTTATAAAAGTCCACCCTGACTGATTTATTAATGCACAGCTCCAATAATCCAACGGGTTTGAGCCAAATTTAGCTTAGATAGTTATTATTAGTATTACGATGATAGGCATCGTTCGACATTCCTCGTCATCACACCACTCTGTGTACAGCATCAGCAATGTGAAGATTAATAAACTGTTTCCTAATCTTCACACTGGTGAATTTAGCATTTACCACCTGACCAGTAGATGCTACTCTGTGCAGACGACGAGTAATAGGGAAGAATGGAAAAAGAAGGCATGGCATTTGGAGACGCGCAGGAAAATGATCAACTAAATTGATTTCTATCTAAATACATTTTAGGGCAGAAGCGCGAGTGTAGCGCTTCTGGTGATGCATACGTTCATAGGTTGCGGTGACCACCAGTCCACCTGGTGAGCCGCATGCTTGTCTGCCACCTTATTGGTATAAAAAAATAACTTCTATCAACTGTAATCATTTAAGAAGTACCTACTCAAATTTCCATTCATATATTGTCTTGACACAGGAAAAAGTATTTGAATAAACGGAAGGTTTGATTCAAACGTTCCTATCCAACTATCTTAATATATTCTAACCTAGCGGTCGAGTATAGATGGTTCAATTTGTTTCAACTGCCCCTTTGATGACGCCATTCCATAATAAATAACCGTTTATTCTTTGTGCAGGGAGCCGACATGAAAGAATATGTATGTATTCATTACTGGAGGTACGGTTTCCTACGTAAGGTCAACATATTTATACTGTGGTAAGGTCTTTGAAACGGTTTGTTTTTGTTGGCGCACCCGGAACCTTTACGTTTTACTTTGATATTGAAAAATATACTGTTACAAGCTGTTCCCCGAGACTTCGTCCACGTTGGTAGAAGACCTTATCGCGTAAATAATTACCCTCATTTTGCGTAGTCGGTTAAAAAGTAGACTATGTCCTTTCAAGGAATTGGAACTATCTCTATAAGAAATTTCATCTGAATCGCTTCAGCGGTTCAGGCGCGAAAGCGTAACAGACAGACAGACAGAGTTACTTTTGCATTTTTATAGTATATATATATATATTAGTAGTGATTTGATGAGTGGGGGATTGAAGGTGGTTGAAGGTGATACATCTCCTTGACAGATAGATCTGTCTTTCATGCATGTGATGGTTACCTACTGTAGGCGTTTTCAGCAATTGGATGAACAATAAAAGCATAGTAGAATTATTAAAAGTGCGCATTTCTTTTTTTACGTGGGAAAATCTCCATGGATGTCATGTATGAGAAACTAACGAAGGGCACCTCGGGTTACTCTTTGGAGGGATGTCCCAAAGTAAAAGCGAACCTTTTTATTAACGTGAGTAAAATTTGTCATGGGTGCTATTCCGAACTCTTACATACTAAAACCACACGTTTCCTTCCTACTGCCTATTATTGGGAGCCCCGGGTAAGCCCTCGGAAGTGTTGTGATTTTTCTAAAACCATTCAGTTTTAAGTAGTAATAAGTTAATTTTTGTGATGTCAACACCGCCTCATAGTAGAATGATTAGCCTGTACTTATAACATTTATTGATTATTCAAAAATAGTGGGTAGTTGATTTCGACATAAATGTTCAGTATGAGGTGGGAGTTGGTGAGAGGCGATAAAAAGTGAATATTCTGGAAAAAGAACACATTCTGTTTCCTGATCGAGTTCAGTAAAGTGCTAATTAGTTAAAGTAGAATATTTTGTAATAATTAATAGTTAGTACTTAGCAAGTGACAGTATTAGTTATATTGAAAAATAAAAGTGTACAGTACATTTGTACTGTTATTTAATCGCTCGAGCAATTCGAAGTACTTATACGAGTAGAAGGTATCATTCATTATTGTATGAAGAGAAAGCGAATAAACATGTGAAGGATAATAATCATTGGAGTATCATTTAAGTTACAATAGACGGATATCGCCAGGATTCCCAAAAGAAACAGCAAGCCCTGGGCACCAAGTATCCACTTTTTGAAGGAACTGGGAAGACATTACAACAAAGAACACAGCCTATACAATAAACACTTATCAAAGAATTTTCCTGGAAATCAAATAACGTCAGTAGGCAAATAATCACAAAAATATTTCTGAATTTTCCGGCACTCTTTCATAATAGCCAGCGAGTCGCCAATAACGCTAAAATCCGTCCCGAAAAATCCTTGATAGGAAAAAGTGATTTTTATCCCCCGAAATGGCGGTAAGGCCGGTCATTCGCGTCGCCCTATGTCAATCTCGAAGGCGCTTTTCTCCCTTTTATTTTAACGAGAAACACTTGACGAGTTTCCCGAACAATTGTGAAGGTTATTTATTTATCAATTTAGCAACAAATAAAATGAAATCGCGTTGTTAAATTGAATGTTCCAGTTTTCGGTGTGTTCGCGATTTTTTAGCATTTTTTCAGTATTTTTTAAATTGAATGATTCGAAAGTGTCTCTTTTTAGTGGTATTGGAAATCTGCTGGACTTTGATAAAATTTCCCGAGTAGATCCCTCCTACCGTACGCGTACCAAGCGTACCAAGGCGGGGCTTTATCTAGTCTTCATTGTCTATGTATTTAGAAAAATACAAGTACTTATTTTACTTTTGTTCAATTTTGTTACAATAAAATGAACAAAATAAATAAATATTTTTGAAAGATTTTCATTATTTAAGTTAGTAAGAATAACTTTGTTAAAATAATTCTTCTATAAGATATCGATAAATAAGATGTAGATTCTAGTCTAGACAGGCACTGATAAACATAAGTAAGAGAAAAAGAAAATCATTTTATTTCACATTCACAATAACAAAAAGAATATCTTTAAAATAAACCCATTATTTTAAAGATAGGTATTCTTTTTCTGTATGGAAATCTTTCAAAAATATTTATTTATTTTGTTCATTTTCTTGTAACAAAATTGAACAAAGGGGTACTTATTGTAATCTCCACTTTGATGTAGGTTTGTAAATATCTTCAACCCCTGCTTAACCTTCCTCTTAAATTATTTGCGGTAAGAAATATTCAAGCTTTCATCTTTGATCGAAGTCATCAAATAAAGAGATTGAACAGGGACAACAAAACGACAGAATGAAATTGTAATTAATAGATATTAATTTGACTGTACCGTTATTCGAAGCTTATTTAATTGGAGATAGGCACTTCCGTTTCCGCCTAACTATACCTTTCCTTTTCCAATGTTCCTGTCTCTTTCTGACACGTCACTTCCGCCTGGCAGTGGTGGGGTAAGTACCCGATCGCCATTTTAACTTCATTGGCGTCTTGTTTCCCGCCATGAACGGTCGTGTGACTCTTGGCCACAAGACCATACCTATACCTTAATTTATTAACTATATCATTTTATTCAATTTTTATTTTATTTTTTACAAGTACCTACACTAAAGAAACGGTTTTTCCGTGTGTGAACAAAGTTTAATAACTTTCGAAATTTAATATGTAAGAATCGTGAAATAATGCCTATAAGGTTGTTAGTAATGTGCTCCCGGATCCTCCAGCACCGCGTATGCAGCGAGCTCGGTCGAGCAGCACTAGTTCTTTTAGTTCTAGCAGCTCAAGCTCTAAAAGTAGCTCCTCGTCTAGCGGAGGTAACCCGTATAGGAGTCATCGCAAGAAGGAAAATAGTGACAATCGTAAGCTTGTTTCTAATCGTAAGGTACGTATTTCTTTCGTTCATTTTAAATACGTGACTTTCGCTTGCAAATAAATAATAAGGAATAAGATCATCATGTGAGTACAAATTTTGATTACGATTCTATTTCGTTATTGCCGGGTCGGGTATTAGTGAAAATAACTACGATATTCTGAACGTTGGAAATATAATACTTAGTTGTTCTCATATCGATCAAGGATTGGGCTTAACATTAGAAACTAAACTATAGGAGCCCTCAATGCCTAAAACTTCCGAAAAATATTTGGAGGTTGTGTAATGTGCAATAATTAAGTAAGAGTGACTGGGATCAGGTTAGGTATTCCGATACTTAAAAAATGTTTAACCTTTCGCCGGGTTATACATTTTATACATAAGGCTTACCTACATATCAAAACAATCCTCCTTGTTTATGCTGATAAAGCGTTTGCAGCCCTGACCATGTGTGTACTCAAACAACGGTATAGGTTACAAGGGTTAGAAGAAACCCTTGCGGACCTATTTCTGTGGGCAACGCATTTTGAGTCGCTTGATTCTAATGCCCTGCAGCAAATAGTTGATGATATTTTTTCCACAGGAGTTTTTAACAATTATTCCTCAGATTTAATACAGATGGTTTGTAGGCCTCGTGCTGAAATTATACAGACACGTAAAGACTGTGTCACCAAATAGGCAAAGGACCCTATGTTGAAGGCCAGCGTAAAGAGAATTCCACCAACTTGTACCAACTTCTTTAGTGCGGAGAAATTTACTGCTACAGTTGAGAAAGCTGGTGGAATTAGGAAATGTTTTGGCTAAAGGCTGACACGTCTTCTGCCTCGCAGGCTGAAGCGAAAAGTCTCGTGGTCCCTCGCAGGGATCCAGGTTTCCTCGCGTGTTCGCGATTTTTTAGCATTTTTTCAGTATTTTTTAAATTGAATGATTCGAAAGTGTCTCTTTTTAGTGGTATTGGAAATCTGCTGGACTTTGATAAAATTTCCCGAGTAGATCCCTCCTACCGTACGCGTACCAAGCGTACCAAGGCGGGGCTTTATCTAGTCTTCATTGTCTATGTATTTAGAAAAATACAAGTACTTATTTTACTTTTGTTCAATTTTGTTACAATAAAATGAACAAAATAAATAAATATTTTTGAAAGATTTTCATTATTTAAGTTAGTAAGAATAACTTTGTTAAAATAATTCTTCTATAAGATATCGATAAATAAGATGTAGATTCTAGTCTAGACAGGCACTGATAAACATAAGTAAGAGAAAAAGAAAATCATTTTATTTCACATTCACAATAACAAAAAGAATATCTTTAAAATAAACCCATTATTTTAAAGATAGGTATTCTTTTTCTGTATGGAAATCTTTCAAAAATATTTATTTATTTTGTTCATTTTCTTGTAACAAAATTGAACAAAGGGGTACTTATTGTAATCTCCACTTTGATGTAGGTTTGTAAATATCTTCAACCCCTGCTTAACCTTCCTCTTAAATTATTTGCGGTAAGAAATATTGAAGCTTTCATCTTTGATCGAAGTCATCAAATAAAGAGATTGAACAGGGACAACAAAACGACAGAATGAAATTGTAATTAATAGATATTAATTTGACTGTACCGTTATTCGAAGCTTATTTAATTGGAGATAGGCACTTCCGTTTCCGCCTAACTATACCTTTCCTTTTCCAATGTTCCTGTCTCTTTCTGACACGTCACTTCCGCCTGGCAGTGGTGGGGTAAGTACCCGATCGCCATTTTAACTTCATTGGCGTCTTGTTTCCCGCCATGAACGGTCGTGTGACTCTTGGCCACAAGACCATACCTATACCTTAATTTATTAACTATATCATTTTATTCAATTTTTATTTTATTTTTTACAAGTACCTACACTAAAGAAACGGTTTTTCCGTGTGTGAACAAAGTTTAATAACTTTCGAAATTTAATATGTAAGAATCGTGAAATAATGCCTATAAGGTTGTTAGTAATGTGCTCCCGGATCCTCCAGCACCGCGTATGCAGCGAGCTCGGTCGAGCAGCACTAGTTCTTTTAGTTCTAGCAGCTCAAGCTCTAAAAGTAGCTACTCGTCTAGCGGAGGTAACCCGTATAGGAGTCATCGCAAGAAGGAAAATAGTGACAATCGTAAGCTTGTTTCTAATCGTAAGGTACGTATTTCTTTCGTTCATTTTAAATACGTGACTTTCGCTTGCAAATAAATAATAAGGAATAAGATCATCATGTGAGTACAAATTTTGATTACGATTCTATTTCGTTATTGCCGGGTCGGGTATTAGTGAAAATAACTACGATATTCTGAACGTTGAAAATATAATACTTAGTTGTTCTCATATCGATCAAGGATTGGGCTTAACATTAGAAACTAAACTATAGGAGCCCTCAATGCCTAAAACTTCCGAAAAATATTTGGAGGTTGTGTAATGTGCAATAATTAAATAAGAGTGACTGGGATCAGGTTAGGTATTCCGATACTTAAAAAATGTTTAACCTTTCGCCGGGTTATACATTTTATACATAAGGCTTACCTACATATCAAAACAATCCTCCTTGTTTATGCTGATAAAGCGTTTGCAGCCCTGACCATGTGTGTACTCAAACAACGGTATAGGTTACAAGGGTTAGAAGAAACCCTTGCGGACCTATTTCTGTGGGCAACGCATTTTGAGTCGCTTGATTCTAATGCCCTGCAGCAAATAGTTGATGATATTTTTTCCACAGGAGTTTTTAACAATTATTCCTCAGATTTAATACAGATGGTTTGTAGGCCTCGTGCTGAAATTATACAGACACGTAAAGACTGTGTCACCAAATAGGCAAAGGACCCTATGTTGAAGGCCAGCGTAAAGAGAATTCCACCAACTTGTACCAACTTCTTTAGTGCGGAGAAATTTACTGCTACAGTTGAGAAAGCTGGTGGAATTAGGAAATGTTTTGGCTAAAGGCTGACACGTCTTCTGCCTCGCAGGCTGAAGCGAAAAAGTCTCGTGGTCCCTCGCAGGGATCCAGGTTTCCTCACAAGCCCTCGCAGGGTTATTCTCATCTAGTTTCGGCTTGTCGACACAGTAGCGCACAGGTGCATTGTATTGGAAGAATTCCGCATTCGCAAAGTGGACACAACTGCTGTAAACCACCCTCGCAGGGTGTTCATGATATTTATACACAATCAGTTCAGTACAGTTCAGTGTCACGGAATAGTCGCAATTTTCGAGGCTGTTCAGGTGCAAAACAAAATAATCAGCCAAAGTACGGGCAAAAGTGTGCATCTTCACCTACCCATAGGAATGACGAAAAACAACGTAAGTATTGTCCCGTTTCGAGCAGGCCGTCTCCTTCAGTTTCACAACCCATGGTAACAAATGAATGCACCAGATTATATCTTAAACATTATAACCGGGTATCGCATGCCCTGTTTGTCGGTACCCACTACTTGGTCACCCAGGTGTTATGAGCTCAAATCTAAATATCCCAGAATCTGTTGCAATGACGTCTATCATAGATATCATGAGGGAGTTCTAGAACGAGCTGTGGCCTCGCCAAGCTTCCTCTCAGCGATGTTTCTTGTTCTGAAAGGCAACTGTTCGGCCCGTTCGATATTATACTGGAAACGATTAAACCAGGAAAAATCAAAACAGATCGATTCAAACTAATAAATGCACATCGAATACCAGATTTTGTGCAACCTCAGGACTGGCTATGCAATGCATGCTACGCCTCGTCTATAGAAACCAATTGCTCGAGATGGCTTGTTTACCTTTTGGTCTAAGCACATCTGAATAATAGTATATCTCGGCAAGCACAGCCTAGACCTTCGCTACGCTAACAAATTGGAAAGCTCAGACTCGGGCCACGAGGCATCTGAATAATAGTCTATCTCGGCGATTTTTTGATAGAAATCAGGACCCGTCAGTGTTTCTAGGAATTTATTGGGATCCATGGTTGAACCGTAAGCGTCTTTTCGACGAGAAAATACCAGGCCTGTTGGACATAATAAGTCACAGGCTGCGGAGGCAACGAACAACTCTTAAAGAACTTGAAAGGGAGGCTCAAGTTTCGAGCGCTTTCGAACTTCGTAAACCAAGGGTTGAGGTCAGACTTCAGGATCATACACACTCTGCCCCTCGTAGCTCTAGACGACTGGGTGTGGTGGCATCAGAATTGCCAGAACCCGTCGGCTATACATAATATGCCACCTCCTTCGCACAACCTGTCTCTCTCGAGTCTGGTCAGAGGGGAGAAAAACCTCCAGGGCAACTAAAATGAGATGTTGGCAATACTAAAAGTGTTCCAAAATTATTACGGTATTAATTCAATGCGACAGCAAGTCTGTAGTCGCATACCTTCGTTACGGAGGAGGTACCAAGTCAGTACCTCTCCTAGAACTGACCAACAAACTGTTTGAATAGCAGAGAGTTGTCACATATGAATGCCTTCAATATATCCGGCATGTACAACAGCCACGCGGATCATCTGTCCAGGTTTCGTGTCAAATTCAAATGACTTTATTGTGGAATCATAGGTACATTTACAAGATGTTGTTCGTAGAAGATACAATAATGTGTCCAACTACGTCCAGCCGCAGAGGCGTGTGGCGCCGGAGTGGCATCTGACTCCAGAGTCTACAAATAAAGTTTTTTTCCAGATGGGGAGTTCCACTAGTTAAGTGATTCTGGATCAGCTCGACGACAAAGCCCAGTATCACGATGCTTTCTCCCAGAGGTGGGTACTATACTACAACCTAGCGTGGGTGTTTCCTCCACCATACCTAATTCCCAAAGTGTTGAGTTATGTCAATTAAGCTCAGGGAACGTACCTTCTTGTTCTTCCTGGTTTTCCTTGGGAACGTGTGTTCTGGCGTCCCGATATCAAATTGCGTACCCTAGCAGCTCCATTCACACTTACCTTTACCATCTAGAAAAAGTCCTGATCGACATAATGACAGGACTACCACCACCGAATGTTCTAGACATGACTCTAGAGCATTGGTTCCTAACCTTTTCAGAGCTGTTACCCCTATGGCATGTTAGAGAAACAGATTTTACCCCCAATTAAAAAAAATCAATAAAGCAATTCAGGTAAAGAAAATATCTTAATTTCCGTTTGGTTGGTTAATGACACGATCATACGCATTCGAGATCTGGCGGAGGAAGCAATATCGCAGAGCGAGGTGGTGATGCCGGTGTCTCTTGTCATCGCCATCGCCTTCAACATTTTGGCCTGGAGCTGCGTTAGGGAAGACCTTATTTATCACGGCGTGCCTCCCTACCTCCGTCGAATTGTCGGGGCCTATCTTTCTGAGAGGGCCATAACTTACCTGAGCTGGCTAGGGTCGATTCGGCGAGATTCAGCGGTGTTCCGCAGGGATTGGTTCTAGGACCGCTTCTGTGGAACATCGGGTACGATTGGATGCTGCGCGGCACGTTGCTTAGAAGTGTCGACGTAACGTGTTACGCCGATGACACCCTCATTACGGCGCGATGAGCAAGGCACCGAGACGCAGCCCTAAAGGCCACGGAAGGCGTTGCTCAAGTTGTGGGTCAAATACGGCCGCTGGGTCTTGAGGTCGCCCTTTACCAATCCGAAGCTCTGTGCTTTCACGGACCTTGGAAGAGGCCACCTGCTGGATCCAGCATAAAGGTAGGGAGCGTCAGCATCGGTACTGAGCCCTCGATGAAGTATCTGGGGCTCGTACTCGATGGTTGTTAATCTTGTCATTCAGTTAATTCAGAACTTCCGAAATTTGGTTCCAAAACTGAGGGGCAACAGCCGCACTCTAGCGGTTTTTATTCAACATAGGAGGACCCAACGCACCCTGCAGGAGACTGCCTTGGGATAGTGCGGAGTGCTTTACTTTTATCGCTATATGGCCCCCGTATGAGCGGAGACCTCGACGGCCCGCAATGCGGCTGTACTACTTAGCCTGCAGAAGGCTATGTCCGTCAAGGTGATAATTATATCGCACAATCTCAGGGGGACACAGGGAAACCACGGCTGAGTGCCAGCACTGCGAGGAACGCAGCGAGGACACAGCGCTCCACACATTGGTGTAGTGCACAGCATGGGCGCTACAGCGCCAGGTCCTCGTAACAGGTATGGACTTGGACATTCTCTCGCTGGAGACCATCTCCTGTAGAGACCATGGTCCCATGATCTCCAGTGGGAGTAAGTGGGACACCGCTGCGTCTTTCTGCAGGAGAGAACTCTACCACCCGAGTTCCGCAGTCTGCGGACAGGACGCTGCAGACTTTGATGATGAGACATGATCAGGGGCTGAGGATGGTGTGGTGCTTTTTAATTTCAAAATTAACACGTCTTTTATTTTTAACCCCTGACGAAAAACGAGGGGTGTTATAAGTTTTAATAACTGTGTGTCTGTCTCTAAGCAACGGGCTGCGCTGCGCCCAATCGTACCCGATGTTCCACAAAAGCGGTGCTAGGACCGATCCCTGCGGAACACCGCTGAATCTCGCCGAATCGATCCCAGCCAGCTCAGGTAAGTTATGGCCCTCTTGGAAAGATAAGCCCCGACAATTCGACGGAGGTAGGCCTAGGAGCCTAGGAGAAAGGCCTACCTAACGCAGCTCCAGGCCAAAGTGTTGAAGGCGATGTCAAGAGACACCGGCATCACCACCTCGCTCTGCGATATTGCTTCCTCAGTCTGGTCTCGAATGCGTATGATCGCGTCCACGACGGAAACCAAACTGGTTATCCGCCAGATCTGGCCCCACGCCTGTGAAGTGCCCGACGAGGGGCTGTGCAGCGCTGTGACTATTACGAACAAGCAGTTTTCATCGTTTTCAGTCACCAATTCTTTTTTAAACTAGATGAGATCCCGAAAGTTCCGGCATCTAGCAGGATTGATATCTCTAATCCTGCGGGATATTGAATTTGCGATCTCGGGATTGCATTCCCAAGTTCAGATGGTTTCTGGATTTGTTTTCAATGTTACCAGAGTTGAGAAGCCACTCTCGCAGCTTAAAATGGTAGCAAACGGTACCAACATGTTCAGAGTTCTGTTAGCAATGATGGGCTAAAGCTGTTTTTCGCCAAAACGTGCACCTTCTCGCTCCACACTTCACTGAGATTCTACCAACACGAGAGATCGATTCGTGATGCCGCGTACCTACCTAGGTATTTATTTTATACTCACAATCATATTTTTACTCATCTATTTTGGGAATCGCCTCTGTCCTCTGTTACCCCCATACAATAGCTGTTTTACCCCCGCGGGGGTAATTACCCCCAGGTTCGGAACCGAGGCTCTAGAGGCATGGAAATATAGGTGCGGACTGGGTCTCTAACAGACTGAAATGATAGCCAACTCCAACTTCTGGAGAAGTCATGGCGTCCGTCGACTCATAAACTGTATAGAGCAGCGTGGACATGTGATGATGGGTTTTTGGTGTCAAAGTCACCAAGTTATCCCTTCAACTCCAACAGATAGTAATTTGGCAAGTTTTTTGACAGATTTTCATTTAATTCACAAATTTATCATTTAATACTATCTTGTTACACAAGTCGGTAGTATCAACCGTTTGCAATCCCGAATTATCTGGTCAGTTAAGTAATAATGTGCTGGTAAAACACGTTCGAAAATCTATAGTGTTACAGAAGCCGGTCTCTCGTACAAAGCCCCCCATTTAGAACATTAACGATTTGGCTAGTTACTTATAAAATAATCGTATTGATGAAGCAAAATTTTTTTTTTCCAAGTGCAGAGGCATACTGCCACTCTACTTCTTCTATGCTTTAGGAGAAGGATACATGATTCTACTTTGCTAAGTATTAATTCAACAAACTACTTGATTCAAAATAATGCGCTAGTTTTTGGCCAATTTGCGTTTCTAAAACCGATTCTGTGGATTATAAGTAGAGATGCGCCGAATGTGAGTTGGACCGAATTCGAACATTCGGCCGAATATTCGGTATAAAATGTACCGAACCGAATATTCGGCTGAACTATTCGGTTCAAATTAACGCTGTAAACAGGTTAGTACAGTTCAGTTGACGAGGCTGGCGACATTCTTTCAGCGCTAGGCGTACAGCCCTCAACCCCAAGGCGCCGATTCTCAATCGAACGGTTTGCAAGCGTGAAGAAAGTTTACAGTCGAAATGTCTTTTGTCTTACCTTTAGTCACAAATATTTCACTAGTAAATCTCCGCCTATGCAGGGATTCGCCACTCTGCTGAGTGGCAAATCCCTGCGAACCACTTTAGCACCACTACAGCAACAGAGCTGTGTTGCTATTATATAGTGGTTTGCTTAGGTCTATAGATTCAGCAAGCTGTAAAAAATTGAAGTGGTCGCGAAAGCCCTTAAGTAGAAGATCGTTAATAATCCTCATAGCACGCCTCTACACCGAGTCGAATGGACAAAGCTGGAATTCAGGAGCACCAGATCAAAAATGACAACAGCACTCCTTGTGTGGCTTTACACACGGATAGAGTAAATAGCGGGAGATGGTGAGCTGAACGGGCTCATTTTTAATGAAATGAGTTTTGTTTTGAATTAAAATTTGGATTGAGATGAGTATGGTGAATTTGTAATGGAAAAAGAGCAGTTCATTTTCACAGAGAGTTAGTTCATTTTCATTTGAAGTTTTGGACTGGTTGTTTGCGGTCGTGTTTTGCAGGGTATTAGTGATGATGTCGTGTGACACGGAATCAAGTGAAAAAAAGTACTTGCATATTGTCTTTTAAAGAAGAACAGACAAAACGGACTCAATAATGACTCGGACCACTATCTAGAACTAAGCCAGCTCATAAGAACAATTTCTGCCCCCCAGTCCTTTCCATCTCGACCATTTATTAGTGGGAAAACAAGTATTTTGCGAGTAATCGGATTTAATAATGGGTCTGCTCTGCTCGCGGTGAAAACTGGGCATTTTTAGGGAAGCAACGTTGAGCACTCCGAGCTTTTTGGACGCCAGATTGGCCTTATTACCTAAATGACTACGTTTCCTTAACGTGCATCACCAGAGATCTCTGTACCATGACGTTAATTATGTGAAAATCCCTACCTATTCATTAATTATTAATGTTGTTAATAATAATATCAACATTCGGTAATTATTCGGCAAATAAACCGAATATTCGGCCGAATACGAACTTTCCAAAACTTGCCGAATGTACCGAATTCGAATATTCGGCCGAACATTCGGCGCATCTCTAATTATAAGCAATCTGGCTGGAGGTAATTTAGTAATTTAGAAAATAATAACTTGAACCTAGTTTATTGGGTTAATCAAATGATCTCCCTTTTAGAGAATTGTAGTATTTCAGCAAAATCCAGTAATTTGTTCATAAATATCGGAGGTGAACCAAGACCTGCCTCAAAAACCCTAGTGGCAGGCTCGATCAAATTCTTATTCGTGGAAGCTGGTATAAAGGTCTCCCCTGGGAGTTGTAGATTAGCTGTGGTTTCAAAAATTGGGTTGATTAATAATAAAATTATCCTATTGAAGATATAATAGGTACTAGCAAGAGGAAATTGGAGATAGCAAAATACTTTTTTGCAAATTCCATAGACGTGAAGTTATGCCCAGCGTTAATCAATCTTCGGTAACCATATTATTTAATCCAGTTTATTAGATGTTTATATGATTTATTGATTCGTATTATTCATATGATCTATTGATTACTCAGTCTCACTCGTCCTGGGACATATGTACGTATGGAATGGTTTACTTTAATTAATAGGTATCTGATTCATTTCTGCGCAGCATCATATCATATTTTTTCTAAGCCTATTAGCTTACCTTATTACCTATCTTACATAGGTAATTTCTCTTTTGTATTACTAATATTACTTTACAGCAAATATATTCTATTATTATATTATTAAGTCACATTGGCGTCCTCCGTCACTTCCACCAGGCGATAACAAACACGTCTCAATTAAATAAGCTTCGAATAACGGTACAGTCAAATTAATAGCAGCGTTTTACCTGAAAATAAAACGCATATTAATTTACTTACCTTATTCGAAGCTTATAAATCATTTCTGCCTGGTGAACAAGACTTAATGAAGTTAAAATGGCGATCGGGTACTTACCCCACCACTGCCAGGCGGAAGTGACGTGTCAGAAAGAGACAGGAACATTGGAAAAGGAAAGGTATAGTTAGGCGGAAACGGAAGTGCCTATCTCCAATTAAATAAGCTTCGAATAAGGTAAGTAAATTAAATTATTTATACTGTTGATTGACGGCACTTGGTGGAACTTGCTGCACATATTGAAAACGACACTTGTACTATTCCACAATATTTATTATTATAAACCTGACCGGTTTCGCTTTACAGCATTTTCAAAGGTCTAGATGGAAGGACACGGTATTACTGTCTCGAAAACACACCAACAATAACATTTTCTAGTGTAGGTATATGAATATTAGAGAGGTACCAGGTTTTAAATTTTCCCCAAATTTAGGGAAATTACAAATTTAAATATTTTTCTTAAACGTATGTTACAATTATGTTTTACATAACAAAGTACCAAATAACCTATTATTTTCTACATTTTTTTTGGGGTAAATGTAGAAAATAATAGGTTATTTGGTACTTTGTTATGTAAAACATAATTGTAACATACGTTTAAGAAAAATATTTAAATTTGTAATTTCCCTAAATTTGGGGAAAATTTAAAACCTGGTACCTCTCTAATATTCATATACCTACACTAGAAAAATGTTATTGTTGGTGTGTTTTCGAGACAGTAATACCTTGTCCTTCCATCTAGACCTTTGAAAATGCTGTAAAGCGAAACCGGTCAGGTTTATAATAATAAATATTGTGGAATAGTACAAGTGTCGTTTTCAATATGTAAGTAAATTAATATGCGTTTTATTTTCAGGTAAAACGCTGCTATTATTTACTTGCGAATATGATCTCAGATTTGATTGGCTTTCAGATTTTCTATTTTACACTATTGCAAAGAGGAAAGATTTGATTGTTTGTTTGCATCGAATAGGCTGCGAAACTACAAAATCAATTTTAAAAATTCTTTGTCTGTTGGGAAGTTATATTATCTGCGGGTGACATAGGTTATATTTTATTCCCGTACTAGCTGAAGCCCACACGCGTGAAGTTTTGTTACCGTTCCCGCTTCCCATGGGAACTTATTCCCGAGATGAAAAGTAGCCTATGTGTTATTCCAGACTATAATGTATCTCTGTACCAAATTTCAGACTGATCCGTTCAGCCGTTTGAGCGTGAAAGAGTAACAAACATCCACACTCACAAACTTTCGCATTTATAATACTAGCTGTTCCCCGCGGCTTCGACCGCGTAAAAGTCGTTATCGCGTAACAGTCGTTATATCGCAAAATCATAACCCTCCTTTTACACAGTCGGTTAAAAAGTAGCCTATGTCCTTTCCAGGGCCTCGAACTATTCCTATACCAAATTTCATCTCAATCGCTCCTGCCGTTTTGGCGTGAAAGCGTAACACAGTCAGACAGAGTTACTTTCGAATTTATAATATTAGCAGGGATTAGTATGATTCCTACGGTGACGCCCGCTAGTATTAACAAATAGAAGAGTTATTGAAAAGTATACCACCACAAATTATATATAATATATCTATACTAGCTGATGCGCGCGGCTTCGCCCGCGTGAAATTCGGTACCCGCTCCCACTTCCCGTGGGAACATATTCCCGGGATGAAAAGTAGCCTATGTGTTATTCCAGACTATGCTCTATCCCCGTAAAAATTTTCAGCATTTTTAGAGCGTGATTGAGTAACAAACATCCAAACATCCAAACATCTTCACAAACTTTCACATTTATAATATTAGTAGGAAGTAGGATACCACACACACCTCTTGGTGTTGCTAAAGTCCATAGGTCCAACTTTAGTAATGGAAAAGGCCTTTACATAGTTAAAATACTACTGGGATTTGCAGCAAATTTTGCATCTATTCTTATAAGACCCGTGTTCAGTTTGAAAACGACTTTATCTATTTAATTTGCAGAATGCGGACAGCGGGCAGTAATTAAAACGCGGTCAACCGTCCTGAAGTGTTATTAAAGCAGGAATGCCATCCACACATACATGCGAGAGGGTTAGAGGGGGGCGCTCACCGCTCACGTAATGAGGTTCGTCCCTGCCGCTAAATAAGTTAGCTGTTCAAATAGCTTCAGGTCAAGTTGTACGTGCGACAATCTGACATTATGTACGTATTACATATTTAGGCTCATTTTGTTATAATTAGTTTGGAATAGGTTCTGTAGTTCCAACAGTTTAGTTATAAAATATCCATCTATCTATTACTATTAGGCCTTCACCGTTTGTCTAAGATTTTTAACCTTTTAAATCTTACAAACCTCAGAATATATGTAGACCTAAAGGCAAATGACGTTTACGGAACAAGAAAGTGAGGTTTTAGGAAGTAAATACTAAGTCCAAAAGTGCATATTATGACGCGGCAATGTTAAACTTACGTAACGAGTGATTTTTCATGTATTTTTATTTTACGTATTCACTTCTAGAGAGTCTATCCTGTATTCACATTTAGATAGATACATATAGTCACGCCTTTATCCCCGAAGGGGTAGGCAGAGGCATAGTAAACGCTCACATTTCACCTTATAATTTTATGTCCCATGTTTGTTAGGTGGTGAGTCTATTGCCGTGTTAAAATGGACAGGTGCAGGTCGCCGCGACCCACAGTTGAAATTTTCAAGCTGCCCATAAGGCCTTCAACTTGGCTTAACAACTGTCATTTTACAGACAACCGGGCTTCATTTCGAGTTTTCCTTCATTACACAATGGATCTTATTGCGAAAGTGTTCCCTCAGTCGCCTCTTTCGACACCCTCGTGATGTATTGGGGTTTCACTTTCACTTTTAGATATTGTATTATTTGTTTTCATGGCTTTCTTGTTCGGTAATATCATGTACCTTAGTTCTTATGTACCTATATCTGAGTTGCAAACGCTATAACTTATTCTCCAAAAATTTATTAAGAGTCTGTATGACGCCAAATTGACTATTACCTTGATCTAGATCTCAGGATTCGTGAGGTTTAATGAATTAAAATTTTAACACCGACAACTTCAGTTCATAAACTAAAAACGCACTAGGCTAAAAACACGATTGCTGATAAAATCCTCGATAGATTTTTGTGTTGAAAATACCTCGATTTCTTGAAATTTTAACCTAGATCTCATAAGTTTTAAGTTGTTTTTAAAACATAAAATATTTATAAGAAAGACAATAGTAAAATCTTCATTTGCACTAGACCACTTTTTTAATATTGGTTATAGTTTTTTTATAATTAATTTATTTCGTTAAAAACGCACAAAAACCCATCGCATCTCTCTCTGTCTTGCACGCTAAAATGTATATCTTCTATCTTCTTTCAATAATTTGGCGTCTGGCAGGCTCTTAAATTAGTATTTAACCTTGCAAACGAAATGTAATGTCTATTATTAAGCTGCAATATTGGGGAGACAGTCGTTATCGAGTACCCAGGGAGCTATGTTACCTTTCACCATACGTACTTCAGTATTCAAAATGTAACAATTTGTTAGAATATCGGGCAAATTTTTGAAATTGGCTTCTAAATATTCTTTAATATTAAATGCTGTACATTATAGAGAGGGGCTTTGAAACCTGTATGTACGTATGAACGTGTTTGTCTGTGCCATTATAGCTCCCAAAGGAATGGACTTGATTTAGATGCGACTTTTTTTGTGTGAATGGAAAAGCATGTAATTTTGGAGTTCATTATGAGCTCTTAGTAACTTGTCAGATTATTAAATTTGTGACTTGATTAAGTATGGCTTGGATTTTGAAGTTAGAAGAATCTTTATCGTAGATTGACCAGAAAGGAGCAACGCGACCTGCTAGTAAAATACAATAGAGACTACAGAGAGTGAAATATTGGGGTTTAGGACTTTTATTATACTGTGCTTTTATGTTCTACATAACCCCTAACCTAAAGAAATTAATATTTTTCGGGATAAACTATTAATGAAGTCTATCAGATCAAGTTCGAATTTATAGTTATCCGAACATGGACTCGAAAACCCCTGTTTTTTATACCACTAGAGTAGCAGACAAGCATACGGCCCCACCAGATGTACCGGTGGTCACCGCAGCCTATGGACGTTTGCGACACCAGAGGCGCCACAATCGCGCTGCCTGCCTGAAAGGCCTGCCCGACTCTGTAAAAACCTTCTAAGTCCCCTTTTGAAGAACCCCATACTGTAGGCGTTTGGGAAAACCGAGGCAGGGAGATCATTCCACAACCTAAGCGTACGCGGAAGAAAGCCTCTATCGGATCTCACCGTAGTGTCACCGTGCTCGAGCGCTCTGTCGAGCTGTGCGATGATAGTATAGCCTACTGTACAGCCTATGTGAGAATCCTGAAACAGGAAAAGCGTAGTCCATACCCAAAGGATAAAAACGTGACCCTATTCATGAGACTTCGCTGTCCGTCTGTCTGTGTGTCTGTCTGTTTGACAGAAGGCTGTATCTCAGGAGTCGTGATAGCTAGAGTGATGGAGTTTTCACAGATGCTGTATTTCTGTTGCCTTGCCGCTATAACAAAAAATAGGTACCTACTAAAATCATAAAAAAAAGGCAAGAGGCCCTTACGAAAATTGTGATTTATTGCAACTAAACAAAACTATAGATACGTTACCAACACTGAAAAATGGCAACAAAAATGTCAGGCAATTGCCTTACTTTTCATACATGCTACCATAGATAATTTCATAGAAATTCTTTTTTTAAATGTTAAAAAGATCTGCTGTTTTTGAAAGCCGTGATGTTCGCGCATGACGTGTCTAATTATAACACGTCGTTGATTTGCTGTTTTAGCCCCTCTCTATAAAATAGATTACAGAGGGGCTTATGGTGAGACTTGTGTCTGTAGTCTGTGACTCTGTTGCATTAAACTACGTCACTAGGTCACGTGAATAATCTGTTCAAAGTTTGAAAAAAAGAATTACAACGTCAATCAAATTGAACTTTCACTTTCACAATAAACGTTTTAGAGAGGGGCAGTCGGGTGAGACCGTCTCATGGCTTCTTGTTTTGGTAGGTATGTGCGCGAGTCCGGCTCGCACTTGGACTGTTTTTAAATTTGACGTTCGAAATTGAATTTTGTAAAAAAAAACTGTGAAAATACACTACTGGAAAGTGCCGACACGCCTGAAATATGTCCCCGTGTGTTTCTACGGAACATTCGTGTCACTGTCTTGTTTCTGTTCTTATTCGTAATTAATAGCACCTATTATTTAACGTATAGCCATATTGAGGCCGTTCTCGCAAGCAATTTGGGCTGGAATCGTACTCAATTCGTAACCTTAATTAACAGTTTCAGGATAAATGAGGACTATTTACTTGTAATTTAATAAGTAAGTAAGTATATACATGTATACAAATGGCGGCCTTATCGCGAGAAATGGGTTGTATTTGGTGTCAGAAAGAAAACTTAGATATAACGAAAAGTGTAGAAAGAAAAGTATATTAATAAGTTGAGAAGGTCCGTACTGTTCTTAGATCTGTATTTCTTTTAATTTCGTGTTTTTTTCCGAGCGAGTTATTTTAAAGTGTGGTATGGTTGTAGTGCGATGTATCTTGTATCTACGATGCATGAATGAAACTTAATTGGTTGATCGTCGATAGCAGTCGTTTGATGAAGTAGGTACCTAGTACCAAAATGTAAAACCTGTTTGTTTGTTTATTTCTTAGTACATCAAATTTTAGTGATATTATACCTGTATCACGGATATTTTTTCATAATTTATATCTGCGAACATTTTCGATTAAGTATATCTGCAATCAAAAAAAATCCGTATCAAAGTTGGTTCCTTACTACTCTCGTCGGGGGGGTTAAATATATTAAGTAACAGAAAAAACTAACTAAACCCAAGCAAATTTTGTAACAAGAAGTATATTTAGTACTTTTTTGAGCGACATAATGTAAGCAGGCAGTACTTTGGTCTTTGTTTTTTACGAAATAAAAATCCTACATGGATGCTACGCCGGACTCCTACCCACTAAAAAAACACACGTATCCCGGCTAACAGCCTACGGTTGGGAGCCCCGGATAAGCCCTCGGAAGGATACCCCAGGACACAGTACTTTGGTCTATCTTAATTCCACTAATTCTACGCATTTAATACAAAATCTAGCTGGTAGAATCGGCAAGGACGCTGAAATCTAGGAGTTGCACCTACCTATTCCCCGGGGCCAGTGTATTGATGATTCTGGATAATTCCATTATCACAATGTTTAATAGCATTGAGTACAATTTTTTATTCCTACTCCTTGCAAAACTATTTATCACTAGAAAAAATATTACGTCAGTAATCGATAGATGGCAGTGTACGCATTTTGTGAGTCGCGGTATGGTTTCGTTACACCATCTAATGTGGTTGTGACGATGGTTCGTAAAATAATATCATCATCTTAGCAATCCCGGTTGCATCCGAAGTTTCTATTTTTGAAGGACTCTGTTCATGAAATGAATAGTCCTATTTTTCAAACTTCTTTTTTTGTATAAAATAGTTATCTTAATTAATTTCTATGTAAGATACAGAAAAGAAAATTGGCAGTGGTTTGATCAATTTTCACGATATCAATTAAAACATTTTACGAGCGTTTACAAGGTGGTCACCTATCTGATGACCAACCAGCAAAGCAAAAGTTGCTTACTAGTGATAGTTTACAAAACACTGTGCCAGCGCGCGGTGGGAGCGCTCCAAAACGCTACTGCGTAAAAAAATAAAGAATAAATTTCCACTTTTATAGCCTGCCGTGTGACTGTCAGTTAGCAGGTTATAATATTGTATTCCCCAGAGCCATCTATTACATAAAGAATGCAATTACAGTATCCCTTATACGGCGGGGCGCACGCTCAAAAAATAAATGTATGATTACAGCGTCCCCTAAATTATTACTCTTGGAATACACAGTGATGGAATGGTAGTTCAATATTTCCTATATAATATTATACACTATCTACTACTACACCTATTTATAAAAGTGAGCACCTAAATTGGCCATCTATTGAATTTAAATTTAATCAAATTTTTCATAAAACGCCCTGAGCGCCTACAATGGCAACAATGTTGCCTTTTTAGGCCCGCTGGTTTTCATTTATGATGAATATGTGATGTGGTGAATGTCCTATGGTTTGATTCAAAGGTTATAAGTGTGTTTATGAGCCTAATTTCCGGCTGAATCGAAGTATTTTTGGACTACCTTACACACACACACACACACACAACATAGTAATAAACACGTTCCGGTTGCTATGTTTATCATCCACCAAAGGTAAACAAGGTATTGTTTAGAAGGAAAGCTACTGTTGTACTGTTGCGCAGCCAAAAGTTAGGTACTGTTGTAGATTATGGAGCACTAAGAGCAGAGGTTTTTATGACCGTTTTATACCCGGTGCCTTGCTATCTGTCATAGGCCAGGAGTCCTGGGTACGACCTCGGAAGAAGTGTGGAGGCAGAGGCCTCACCTTATAATCATAAAATAATGTTCCCTACGCGTCTGTGTGATTGCGATGCGGTTTGTACCAATATGGGTTCAAGACGCTGCTGTTTTATGTCGTTATTTAAAATAATTAAAAGTCAGAGCAAAGTATAAAGAGCATTTGAAACAATGACTTTACATAACTAACTTACCATTCGCATGGCAAGTGTTCAAAAATCCATTATGTATTAATTTACGCAGAAAGTCAGTTTGCTATTTCCATTCCTGCATGCAACAATCCAGGTCAATATACCAAATTTGCTGTGCAATCAGTGAAAGATGTATATCTGTTATAATATTTGCTAACGCAAACATATCCAGATGTACTTATAATACAGTTTGATAGACAGGGCTGTCTGCATACCCTCCCTATAAACTAGGGTTATGATATTTGATTAGGACGTAGCGGCTTCTGGTTTTCATTGGGGTACTACCTATTAACTAGATAATTATTTTGTAGTACAGAAATATTGTTTAGAAGGATTCGTGACAAAGTGTCTGATTAACAAGTTGTGTCCACATAGAGTTTCAGGTTTGTTTTATGCACTACATTCTCGGGAATAAGTTCCCATGGGAAGCGGGAATGGGAACAAAATACCACGCGAGCGAAGCCGCTGTCATGAGCTAGTGTTGTATATTTCTCCGAAGCTGTATAATTACATTTGCGTGTCAAAATATATTAACCAATTTAGCGAAACAATGGCCCAAAATCAGTTAGTAACCAAAATACGGCAAGCCATTGATTGCTCTAACAAATTTATCAGGCGTTCAAACGTTTGTTCAGGAGCTGGAGCCTCCTGTAGCGGAAATTACTTGCGTCGACGAAAACCGGAACAAATACAATTAGCGGAACATTCGCATTGGGGGGAGAGGTGATAAAGATATATTTAGGTAGAGATTTATCGGAAAAACAGATCGTTCTTTAAAAGGTAAGTACCTACCTACGAAGGTATTTCTTTTATATTTATTTCATCAAGTTCGTAGCTTTTTTTTTACGGGAGGAAAATCCTACATTATACCACACGTTCTCTACCTACTTCCTACGGATGGGGGCCATTGTTAAGCCCTCGGAAGGGTGTATTTTATATAGAAGTCTTTGGTAATATCAGGCTCTACTGAACTAATTTAGAAAATTCTATTACCGATAGAAAGTTACATTATCAATGAGTAACAGAGGCTACGCGAGTGAAACAGCGTGGCCTAGTTAGCGAATTACTTTTTTTTTATACCACTAAGGTATCAGAAAAGCATACGGCCCAACAGAAGGACCGGTGGTCACCGCAGCCTATGAACGTTTGCAACATCAGAGGCGCCACACTCGCGCTGCCTACCCTGTAAAAACCTTCTAAGCCTCCTTTTGAAGAACCCCATACTGTAGGCGTTCATACTTGGTACATAGTACTTACGTTAAATACTGCGTTTAATCTTTAGGTCTTACTTACTATTGTTTTATAGGTAACTTGAAAATTCAACGAGCGGTAACATGTCTAATGGGTTGGCAATAGGAGTGTAGCACAGAATATATTGTATAATATGTGGTAGCACCTCTGGAGTGGCAAATTTCTTTTTCATTCCTTCTATTCGAAAAGAATCACTTTGCACCACGATAACGGGGCGCAAAATAGCTCTTTTCTGTTAAGAGCTTTTTAGCGGGCGGCAAGGATTTGAATTTGGAACTTGAAAATTTCAAAGAAATCGAACGCAAATTGTATGAAATACTGGCTGGTAAGTGTTGGCTGCACAGCGCGGTGTCCTGAGCTAACTAAAAAAAAACTGAAGAGCGCCATTTATCTGTTCGTGTTCGTCATTATTAATGTTCTTGTAATCAGTACATACCTTAACATATTTTATTGTATTCTGCAAATATAATAAGTTCTACGTCATATTATGAAAGTGACAGACCATGAACTCCTGGAACAATAACTATAGAAGGTAACTGCGTCGTACAAAACTTATTTTTTCTCATAGAAAGGGAATGAAAAGTAGAGTATATAACTCGAGGGCAAATTATTTTTCCCTCGGGCGGTGTAGGTACTCTGAATCGCTATGCTCGGGATTCTATTCTAGAATCCTTCGCTTCGCTCGTGATTCAAAGTAGCGCCCTCGCCGTAAAAATACTATTTTGCCCCCTTGTTATACAATCTACTATTAATTTCTCATACTCGGAAAATAGTGTTTTCTTGATCTGACTATTGGGTGGAAAATGCTGTTTCCCTCCCTAGGGAGGGAAAAACTCATACAAATTACTTCTCACCCAAGGGCCGGAATGAACTTTAAAAATAGAACTGCTGACAGGTCAGCTGTGATAGTGAAGAGATTTGTGTAAAAAAAATTAAAAAAAAATGCTGCGGCCATGCGACTTTCCAAACAGCCAGTGTGAACTTAGCGAAAAATTTTTCCGGCCCCATACACGTACAATAATTTTGATCAATATAGCAATAAATTGACCGTGTATGGGTAGATAATATTGAAGTTTGAACAGGCTATATTCGGATGGAAATAAATATTGTGGCAATATTATTGAGTCAATAATATTGTACGGCCCCATGGCCGGTAATCTCTGCAACAATTACGCGGTGAGTTCCATATTTAAAATTTAAAAAGTCGACATAATGTAGTTGTTATTTATCTGTAACAGAATTCAAAACAATTGGTAATAATCTTTTACGGTAAGGTTTGAATCTTATTATTAGTTTTATTTTCCTCGTATTTGAAATGAAAAGTAGAGTGTTTAACTCGGGTAAAATAATCAATTCCGACTCGGAATATAGTCTAAATACCTCGGGAATTGATTCTTTCCACCCTCGGTTAACAATCTACCAGTCCCGGATCTAGGGATTTTTTTAGGCGGGGCAAAATATGAAAGTGCCGCCCCCATTAACCCCCCCCCCCCATTTTTTTAGGTTCCGTAGTTCAAACCTGAGAGCAGTCGCTAAGGTACAAATCTGCATCTTTTACAGCAGACACTCTATTGTGGCGTAGTCCGCGTAACGAACCAACCTTATTTAGAGCTCCTATTTTCCGCGAGAGTTGAATTCCGAGCTCGTGGTGGACGTCAAGGCCGATGCTAGATAGTCCTTCAGTAGTAGGTATTTATCGCATTCTGAATAGAGGATTTTTTAAAAAACGCATTGAAATCCGTCATGGATGCTATGCCGAACTCTTAAACCACACACACCCTAACACTGCCTACGGTTTGGAGCCCCGGACAAGCCCTCGGAAGGATGTCCCAGAATTCCCAACAGACTTTGGCTACCACTGCAACCTTACGTAGTGGGTTCGGGTGCTCTTCCGCATCTTTGGGGTTGTTCAGGTGTTATTCCGCTTCTTGGGGCGTGTGACGTGCGTGAAACGTTCACGTCGCGCTGTCTTCTTGGGCTTGCTTCTGTAAAGAAGGTGAGCAGCCCCCCGCCATCCTCAGGCCTCCCGTCATGGAGACTGATAGTAGAAGGCGAAGACAAGTCTGCGGCGGTGCGCTGCAGTTATCTCCGGTTTCCCGCTTCCTCATGAACTACCCGCAGAAAGTCGCGGCGTCATCCAACTTACTCCCATGGCATCATGGCCACCATGATCTTGAGCGAGAGAATATCCACGACCAAATCTGCTACTAGAACCTGGCACTAATGTGTAACATCGCTGTGTCCTGGCTCAGTTTCTCGCAGTGCTGTCACTCAGCTGTGGTTTCCCAGTGTAGTCCTCACAGACATTTACAGAAGCTCCCATGCCCAGTAATCATCTGTGACAACCAGTAGAAGAGATTGCCCCTCTCCTTCTGAAGAGAGGGTAGAGAAGAAAACGGGGATCTTTTAGCTATAAACGGGTCTACCAGGATTTCTAAATTATATCTATTGTTCGGTCGAGATCCACCACGAGATGCTGCCTCTATTCTTCTACGTCGGAACGCCCCCTCTGAACGGTCAGAGGATGTCTAGATAGTTATTCAGTAGTATTACGCATTGTGAAGAGACGGTAGAGGGTGGAAAGGAGATCTTTCAGCTATAAACGCACACGCCTTTGTTTCCTGGCATTTAAATCTACCAGGATTTCTAAATCCCATTGGTAAGTGCGGTCAGACCCGGTCGAGATACGCCACGAGCTGCCGCCTCTTTTCCTCTAGGTCAGGCCGCCGTTTGACAGCCACATTAACTGTCCTGTAGAGTACTGTCGTCTGCATAAAAATGAGTGCACCCAAGGGATAAATGCCGAAGAAATAGTGTTAGATAACACAGATTCCTGTGGTACTCTTGAATTAAACTGCAGACAGTAGGGAACCTGACCAGCACAGAGGACTATAGATATACGTCACCCGTGCAGGAAACTGGCCATCAAGCGGCACAATTGAGGCGGTCAGCGCAAAAGTGCCTAATCCTCATTCATGAAGTGCTTTAATCCTATGCAAAAATGGCTTAGCCTTTTTCATTTTCCAGAGACAAAAAGAAAAGATTCAAAATAAACTTTAGAACGCTATCCGTTGACGTATGTTTACGTGCAGCAAGATATATTTTAAGAACACAACAAATTTTCAAAAATCAGAATATGAAATACTGTGGCCGCCGCGCCGGCAGCTACGATAGCCGCCTCCGAAACATGCTGCAAGTTTGTAAAAATGCGATGCATGTATCATTTTTGTTCGCTTCCTTTCAAGCATCTGGCATATTTTTGAAGTTCATTTCTGAATGATTTGTACAAATAGCATAATTATTTCTTGTTAAAAAAGAGTTGAATAAGTTGGAGTGTTTATAATTAGGTAGGTATCTACTATGGTTAATTAACTGATGATATGTGCATTTGCATGCAAAGTTTGAATTTGTCGCCCTCCGACCTCTGATTTGCCGCCCCCCTGATTTTGCCGCCCGGGGCACAGGCCCCGGCTTGCCCCCCCCTAGATCCGGGGCTGCAATCTACTATTAAACTATGGCACTAGTTTTCATCAGGTGGACGATATGTTGCTCTGTCCTGCCATCTCCTGGTATAAAGTCGTACTAATTTTCATTAGTATCTTTCATTTTCACCTCCTCCTACCGTTTCCTTTTTACGTATACAATAATAAATGTTTTCCTCGAACAAATGATGTTTTTCTTATTACTATTATTAGTATAATCATTCCAATATGTTATTGCGATCCATAGAGCAACGCGACCAGTACATGGGGAGTACCTAGACATAGCATGTTTGCTATTTACATTTCTGTCTGTCATATATTGTGGGGGAGAAATCGTATTCATATACACCACTACGAAAGTAATCTGCTGTCGCTATGGAAGTTAGACAAATCAATTAAAATAATATACCTACTCACTTATCTTCATAATCCTTTTGGCAGAGGGTAAAGTCTTAAGCGGTCCAAAAAGTTGGGCCGCGATGAGCTGATGGAGACTCTGGAGCGGAAACCGTGGGGGCGCCCGTACCTTATGGTAAGGGGCATGGGCAAGTAATTTCTATGTAAGATACAGAAAAGAAAATTGGCAGTGGTTTGATCAATTTTCACGATATCAATTAAAACATTTTACGAGCGTTTACAAGGTGGTCACCTATCTGATGACCAACCAGCAAAGCAAAAGTTGCTTACTAGTGATAGTTTACAAAACACTGTGCCAGCGCGCGGTGGGAGCGCTCCAAAACGCTACTGCGTAAAAAAATAAAGAATAAATTTCCACTTTTATAGCCTGCCGTGTGACTGTCAGTTAGCAGGTTATAATATTGTATTCCCCAGAGCCATCTATTACATAAAGAATGCAATTACAGTATCCCTTATACGGCGGGGCGCACGCTCAAAAAATAAATGTATGATTACAGCGTCCCCTAAATTATTACTCTTGGAATACACAGTGATGGAATGGTAGTTCAATATTTCCTATATAATATTATACACTATCTACTACTACACCTATTTATAAAAGTGAGCACCTAAATTGGCCATCTATTGAATTTAAATTTAATCAAATTTTTCATAAAACGCCCTGAGCGCCTACAATGGCAACAATGTTGCCTTTTTAGGCCCGCTGGTTTTCATTTATGATGAATATGTGATGTGGTGAATGTCCTATGGTTTGATTCAAAGGTTATAAGTGTGTTTATGAGCCTAATTTCCGGCTGAATCGAAGTATTTTTGGACTACCTTACACACACACACACACACACAACATAGTAATAAACACGTTCCGGTTGCTATGTTTATCATCCACCAAAGGTAAACAAGGTATTGTTTAGAAGGAAAGCTACTGTTGTACTGTTGCGCAGCCAAAAGTTAGGTACTGTTGTAGATTATGGAGCACTAAGAGCAGAGGTTTTTATGACCGTTTTATACCCGGTGCCTTGCTATCTGTCATAGGCCAGGAGTCCTGGGTACGACCTCGGAAGAAGTGTGGAGGCAGAGGCCTCACCTTATAATCATAAAATAATGTTCCCTACGCGTCTGTGTGATTGCGATGCGGTTTGTACCAATATGGGTTCAAGACGCTGCTGTTTTATGTCGTTATTTAAAATAATTAAAAGTCAGAGCAAAGTATAAAGAGCATTTGAAACAATGACTTTACATAACTAACTTACCATTCGCATGGCAAGTGTTCAAAAATCCATTATGTATTAATTTACGCAGAAAGTCAGTTTGCTATTTCCATTCCTGCATGCAACAATCCAGGTCAATATACCAAATTTGCTGTGCAATCAGTGAAAGATGTATATCTGTTATAATATTTGCTAACGCAAACATATCCAGATGTACTTATAATACAGTTTGATAGACAGGGCTGTCTGCATACCCTCCCTATAAACTAGGGTTATGATATTTGATTAGGACGTAGCGGCTTCTGGTTTTCATTGGGGTACTACCTATTAACTAGATAATTATTTTGTAGTACAGAAATATTGTTTAGAAGGATTCGTGACAAAGTGTCTGATTAACAAGTTGTGTCCACATAGAGTTTCAGGTTTGTTTTATGCACTACATTCTCGGGAATAAGTTCCCATGGGAAGCGGGAATGGGAACAAAATACCACGCGAGCGAAGCCGCTGTCATGAGCTAGTGTTGTATATTTCTCCGAAGCTGTATAATTACATTTGCGTGTCAAAATATATTAACCAATTTAGCGAAACAATGGCCCAAAATCAGTTAGTAACCAAAATACGGCAAGCCATTGATTGCTCTAACAAATTTATCAGGCGTTCAAACGTTTGTTCAGGAGCTGGAGCCTCCTGTAGCGGAAATTACTTGCGTCGACGAAAACCGGAACAAATACAATTAGCGGAACATTCGCATTGGGGGGAGAGGTGATAAAGATATATTTAGGTAGAGATTTATCGGAAAAACAGATCGTTCTTTAAAAGGTAAGTACCTACCTACGAAGGTATTTCTTTTATATTTATTTCATCAAGTTCGTAGCTTTTTTTTTACGGGAGGAAAATCCTACATTATACCACACGTTCTCTACCTACTTCCTACGGATGGGGGCCATTGTTAAGCCCTCGGAAGGGTGTATTTTATATAGAAGTCTTTGGTAATATCAGGCTCTACTGAACTAATTTAGAAAATTCTATTACCGATAGAAAGTTACATTATCAATGAGTAACAGAGGCTACGCGAGTGAAACAGCGTGGCCTAGTTAGCGAATTACTTTTTTTTTATACCACTAAGGTATCAGAAAAGCATACGGCCCAACAGAAGGACCGGTGGTCACCGCAGCCTATGAACGTTTGCAACATCAGAGGCGCCACACTCGCGCTGCCTACCCTGTAAAAACCTTCTAAGCCTCCTTTTGAAGAACCCCATACTGTAGGCGTTCATACTTGGTACATAGTACTTACGTTAAATACTGCGTTTAATCTTTAGGTCTTACTTACTATTGTTTTATAGGTAACTTGAAAATTCAACGAGCGGTAACATGTCTAATGGGTTGGCAATAGGAGTGTAGCACAGAATATATTGTATAATATGTGGTAGCACCTCTGGAGTGGCAAATTTCTTTTTCATTCCTTCTATTCGAAAAGAATCACTTTGCACCACGATAACGGGGCGCAAAATAGCTCTTTTCTGTTAAGAGCTTTTTAGCGGGCGGCAAGGATTTGAATTTGGAACTTGAAAATTTCAAAGAAATCGAACGCAAATTGTATGAAATACTGGCTGGTAAGTGTTGGCTGCACAGCGCGGTGTCCTGAGCTAACTAAAAAAAAACTGAAGAGCGCCATTTATCTGTTCGTGTTCGTCATTATTAATGTTCTTGTAATCAGTACATACCTTAACATATTTTATTGTATTCTGCAAATATAATAAGTTCTACGTCATATTATGAAAGTGACAGACCATGAACTCCTGGAACAATAACTATAGAAGGTAACTGCGTCGTACAAAACTTATTTTTTCTCATAGAAAGGGAATGAAAAGTAGAGTATATAACTCGAGGGCAAATTATTTTTCCCTCGGGCGGTGTAGGTACTCTGAATCGCTATGCTCGGGATTCTATTCTAGAATCCTTCGCTTCGCTCGTGATTCAAAGTAGCGCCCTCGCCGTAAAAATACTATTTTGCCCCCTTGTTATACAATCTACTATTAATTTCTCATACTCGGAAAATAGTGTTTTCTTGATCTGACTATTGGGTGGAAAATGCTGTTTCCCTCCCTAGGGAGGGAAAAACTCATACAAATTACTTCTCACCCAAGGGCCGGAATGAACTTTAAAAATAGAACTGCTGACAGGTCAGCTGTGATAGTGAAGAGATTTGTGTAAAAAAAATTAAAAAAAAATGCTGCGGCCATGCGACTTTCCAAACAGCCAGTGTGAACTTAGCGAAAAATTTTTCCGGCCCCATACACGTACAATAATTTTGATCAATATAGCAATAAATTGACCGTGTATGGGTAGATAATATTGAAGTTTGAACAGGCTATATTCGGATGGAAATAAATATTGTGGCAATATTATTGAGTCAATAATATTGTACGGCCCCATGGCCGGTAATCTCTGCAACAATTACGCGGTGAGTTCCATATTTAAAATTTAAAAAGTCGACATAATGTAGTTGTTATTTATCTGTAACAGAATTCAAAACAATTGGTAATAATCTTTTACGGTAAGGTTTGAATCTTATTATTAGTTTTATTTTCCTCGTATTTGAAATGAAAAGTAGAGTGTTTAACTCGGGTAAAATAATCAATTCCGACTCGGAATATAGTCTAAATACCTCGGGAATTGATTCTTTCCACCCTCGGTTAACAATCTACCAGTCCCGGATCTAGGGATTTTTTTAGGCGGGGCAAAATATGAAAGTGCCGCCCCCATTAACCCCCCCCCCCATTTTTTTAGGTTCCGTAGTTCAAACCTGAGAGCAGTCGCTAAGGTACAAATCTGCATCTTTTACAGCAGACACTCTATTGTGGCGTAGTCCGCGTAACGAACCAACCTTATTTAGAGCTCCTATTTTCCGCGAGAGTTGAATTCCGAGCTCGTGGTGGACGTCAAGGCCGATGCTAGATAGTCCTTCAGTAGTAGGTATTTATCGCATTCTGAATAGAGGATTTTTTAAAAAACGCATTGAAATCCGTCATGGATGCTATGCCGAACTCTTAAACCACACACACCCTAACACTGCCTACGGTTTGGAGCCCCGGACAAGCCCTCGGAAGGATGTCCCAGAATTCCCAACAGACTTTGGCTACCACTGCAACCTTACGTAGTGGGTTCGGGTGCTCTTCCGCATCTTTGGGGTTGTTCAGGTGTTATTCCGCTTCTTGGGGCGTGTGACGTGCGTGAAACGTTCACGTCGCGCTGTCTTCTTGGGCTTGCTTCTGTAAAGAAGGTGAGCAGCCCCCCGCCATCCTCAGGCCTCCCGTCATGGAGACTGATAGTAGAAGGCGAAGACAAGTCTGCGGCGGTGCGCTGCAGTTATCTCCGGTTTCCCGCTTCCTCATGAACTACCCGCAGAAAGTCGCGGCGTCATCCAACTTACTCCCATGGCATCATGGCCACCATGATCTTGAGCGAGAGAATATCCACGACCAAATCTGCTACTAGAACCTGGCACTAATGTGTAACATCGCTGTGTCCTGGCTCAGTTTCTCGCAGTGCTGTCACTCAGCTGTGGTTTCCCAGTGTAGTCCTCACAGACATTTACAGAAGCTCCCATGCCCAGTAATCATCTGTGACAACCAGTAGAAGAGATTGCCCCTCTCCTTCTGAAGAGAGGGTAGAGAAGAAAACGGGGATCTTTTAGCTATAAACGGGTCTACCAGGATTTCTAAATTATATCTATTGTTCGGTCGAGATCCACCACGAGATGCTGCCTCTATTCTTCTACGTCGGAACGCCCCCTCTGAACGGTCAGAGGATGTCTAGATAGTTATTCAGTAGTATTACGCATTGTGAAGAGACGGTAGAGGGTGGAAAGGAGATCTTTCAGCTATAAACGCACACGCCTTTGTTTCCTGGCATTTAAATCTACCAGGATTTCTAAATCCCATTGGTAAGTGCGGTCAGACCCGGTCGAGATACGCCACGAGCTGCCGCCTCTTTTCCTCTAGGTCAGGCCGCCGTTTGACAGCCACATTAACTGTCCTGTAGAGTACTGTCGTCTGCATAAAAATGAGTGCACCCAAGGGATAAATGCCGAAGAAATAGTGTTAGATAACACAGATTCCTGTGGTACTCTTGAATTAAACTGCAGACAGTAGGGAACCTGACCAGCACAGAGGACTATAGATATACGTCACCCGTGCAGGAAACTGGCCATCAAGCGGCACAATTGAGGCGGTCAGCGCAAAAGTGCCTAATCCTCATTCATGAAGTGCTTTAATCCTATGCAAAAATGGCTTAGCCTTTTTCATTTTCCAGAGACAAAAAGAAAAGATTCAAAATAAACTTTAGAACGCTATCCGTTGACGTATGTTTACGTGCAGCAAGATATATTTTAAGAACACAACAAATTTTCAAAAATCAGAATATGAAATACTGTGGCCGCCGCGCCGGCAGCTACGATAGCCGCCTCCGAAACATGCTGCAAGTTTGTAAAAATGCGATGCATGTATCATTTTTGTTCGCTTCCTTTCAAGCATCTGGCATATTTTTGAAGTTCATTTCTGAATGATTTGTACAAATAGCATAATTATTTCTTGTTAAAAAAGAGTTGAATAAGTTGGAGTGTTTATAATTAGGTAGGTATCTACTATGGTTAATTAACTGATGATATGTGCATTTGCATGCAAAGTTTGAATTTGTCGCCCTCCGACCTCTGATTTGCCGCCCCCCTGATTTTGCCGCCCGGGGCACAGGCCCCGGCTTGCCCCCCCCTAGATCCGGGGCTGCAATCTACTATTAAACTATGGCACTAGTTTTCATCAGGTGGACGATATGTTGCTCTGTCCTGCCATCTCCTGGTATAAAGTCGTACTAATTTTCATTAGTATCTTTCATTTTCACCTCCTCCTACCGTTTCCTTTTTACGTATACAATAATAAATGTTTTCCTCGAACAAATGATGTTTTTCTTATTACTATTATTAGTATAATCATTCCAATATGTTATTGCGATCCATAGAGCAACGCGACCAGTACATGGGGAGTACCTAGACATAGCATGTTTGCTATTTACATTTCTGTCTGTCATATATTGTGGGGGAGAAATCGTATTCATATACACCACTACGAAAGTAATCTGCTGTCGCTATGGAAGTTAGACAAATCAATTAAAATAATATACCTACTCACTTATCTTCATAATCCTTTTGGCAGAGGGTAAAGTCTTAAGCGGTCCAAAAAGTTGGGCCGCGATGAGCTGATGGAGACTCTGGAGCGGAAACCGTGGGGGCGCCCGTACCTTATGGTAAGGGGCAAATTACGCCCTAAGGCGCCCCCACTGACTCAGAGTCTCCAGCCGGAGCGGCTGGAGGAGGTCCTGGACTCCTTGTTCCCGTCGAGAGCGGAGGAACACATTTCTCCGCGCATGGCTCCGTCTCAGGCGCCCAACGCGGAAGGCAGCGAGAACGACGTGCCCGTAGTCACCGAGGGTGAGTTAGGGGCGGCTGTTATGCGGCTTAAATCCCGCAAAAACACCGCCCCTGGACCCGACGGCATTCCAGGCCGAGCGTGGGTCCTGGCTCTCGAGGAGCTTGGGCCTCGACTAATTGGGCTCTTCAGCGCATGCCTCGAGAAAGGCCAGTTTCCCAAGGTCTGGAAGACCGGGAAACTGGTCTTAATTCGAAAGGCGGGGCGGCCGGCAAATTCCCCATCAGGGTACCGGCCGATCGTGTTGCTCGACGAGGTGTGCAAGCTCTTTGAGCGTGTTATTGCACAACGCCTCGTCAGGCACCTCACACGCGTGGGGCCTGATCTGGCGGATAGCCAGTTTGGCTTCCGTCAGGGACGCTCCACCGTGGACGCGATCATGCGCATTAGAGGCCTGACGGAGGAAGCAGTCTCACAGGGTGAGGTGGTGGTGGCGGTGTCTCTCGACATCGCCAACGCATTCAACACCTTGCCCTGGAGCTTCGTCAGAGAGGCGCTTATCTATCATGGAGTGCCTCCCTACCTCCGTCGAATTGTCGGGGCTTATCTCTCCGAGAAAGCCATAACTTAGCCGGGTCGGCGAGATGTGTCGTGCGGTGTTCCACAGGGATCGGTTTTAGGACCGCTCCTGTGGAACATCGGTTACGACTGGGTGCTGCGTGGTCCGTTGCTCAGAGGGGTTGGCGTAACGTGTTACGCCGACGACACCCTCGTTACGGCGCGGGGAGCAACGCACCGTGCCGCAGCACTTAAGGCCACGGCAGGGGTTGCTCAGGTCGTGGGTCGGATTCGGCGGCTGGGTCTCGAGGTCGCCCTTCACAAATCCGAGGCTCTGTGCTTCCACGGACGTCGGATGGGGCCACCTGCGGGATCCAGCCTACAGGTGGGGGGCGTCAGCATCGGCATCGAGCCCTCGATGAAGTATCTGGGGCTCGTACTCGATGGCCGGTGGAACTTCGGACCTCACTGTTCAGATGGCGCAAGGAGGCGCTGGAGCGGGGCCAAAGGCCTGCGTCTCGAGAAATCGAGGCCCAGCGGACCCTGCTCCACCAGGAAACCATGGAGACATGGAAGGTGCGACTTGAGCAACCAAAAGGGGGATTCGCCACAATCGCGGCCGTCAGACCGGTCATGGACGAGTGGCTGGAAAGAAGACACGGTGCTCTCTCCTACCGGTTGACACAGATGCTTGCCGGGCACGGTAGCTTCGGTAGGTATCTGTGGCGAAAACACCGAGAAACCACGGCCGAGTGTCAGCACTGCGAGGACCGCAGCGATGACACGGCGCTCCACACGCTGGTGGAGTGCACGGCGTGGGCACAACAGCGCCAGGTCCTCGTAGTGGGTCTGGGCGTGGACACTCTCTCGCTCGAGGCTATGGTGCGAGCCATGCTCTCCAGCGGGAGTAAGTGGGACTGCGCCGCCTCTTTCTGCGAGCAGGTCATGCTCGCGAAGGAGGCGGCGGACCGGGTGCGGGAGAGAACTCTCCCACCCGAGTTCCGCAGTCGGCGCCCCGGGCGCCGTCGACGTGTCTTCGCCGAGGACTATCGGCCTCCATGACCGGGGGTCTGAGGACGGTGAGAGGGCCGCTCACCGTCCTTACAGAAGCAGGCCCATGACGGCAGCGTGACGTGAGCAATTCACGCACGCCCCCCCCTTAGAAGCGGGGTCACACCCGAAACCCCCCATAGACGCGGGATTGCACCCAAACCACCCCCTGGGCGAGGCCGCATTGGCGGCCGTAGGTCTGTTGGGAGTCACGGGACATCCTTCCTGAGGGCTTACCCGGGGCTCTCAACCATAGGCTGTTAGGCGTGGCGTGAGGTTTTTTAGTCGGTAAGAGTCCGGCATAACATCCTATGAGGATTTTCCCTCAAGTTAAACAAAAAAAAAAAGAGGGTAAAGTCTAGTTTCACGCACGCCACATTCCTTAAGAAGCTTGATAACACCCGAAGAACTCCCCAAAAAGCGGGATAGCACCCGAACCCAATGAGGCTGTAGTGGTAGACGGAGGTGTATTGGAAATCCTGGGGATATTCTTCCGAAGGCTTACCCTTGCTCACAACCTTAGGAAGTAGGTGGTGAACGTGTTGGTTTTAAGTGGGTAAGAGTTCGGCATAGCATACATGAGGACAGATTTTCCACACTTAAGAAAAAGAAAAGGGGCGTGAAGTCCGCCTCCCAAACAATGTTATTTTTAATTTCTATAAGTATGATTGATCGTGTTGCTCTATGGTGTGATCAAACGAAGTATGGCTTCAGGGAAAATGCTGTAACTAAATACGAATGTTATTTGTTATTAAAACATTCGCGTACAACGTTACATCTGAATGTTTTCGGGGAAAGAAAATGAGCGTTATTACGTCGTTCCGGATATTGTCGGTAGGTGCTTCCGTGTTTGGTTATTATTTGTTGTTTACTTTTATGTGTTGGTATTTCTACGTATTTATTACTGTTTGCTATGTCCAAGACTTTGCCTCCAATATTTTACTTTTTGAAATAACATAGGCTTTTTTTAACGGTAGGAAAATCCTACATAGATGCTATGGATATACTCCAAACCACACGAATCCTATACCCGAATCCCCGTTCGGGTGCTATCCCGCGTCTTTGGGGGGTTGTTCGGGTACTTTCCCGCATCTTGGGAGGGCGTGCGTGAATCCCTCACGTCACTCTGTCGTCTAGGGCCAGCTTCTGTAAGGACGGTGAGCAGCCCCCTCCCCGTCCTCAGGCCCCCGGTCATGGAGGCCGATAGACTTGGGCGAAAACACGTCGTTGGGGCCCCCGCCGCAGACTGCAGAACTCGGGTGGGAGAGTTCTCTCTCGCTCCCTCCCCGCCATTTCTTTCACGAGCATGATCTTCTCGCAGAAAGAGACCGCGGAGAATTACATAGGCTATTGATCGTCATGCTACTACATAAGGAAGCGAAGTAGTACTAGCTACACCCCACGTTAGTTGGAGGAGAAATTTATCGATTGTCCTGAAGTACCGGGAAGTCCTAGGGCTATGTTTTCGGCACACCCGGGACTATTGGGCGTAGGTAGGAGGGGTACCGAGTGGTTATAGCCGGTAGAAGTCCGACGTAGCATCCATGAGACCACAGTGAAGAGAATCTTCGCCAGAACTGAGCAATTCAAGGGTCGTTTCTCTGACGACCCTAAACACCTTGAACAACATTACAGCGCGCGTGTTTCCCTGGACCACTGTCAACGGTCTTGCAAACTATGAGTGCGGTTCCCAATCGATAGATATCGTAATGGCTTTTCATCAGACGAATGGAGTCATTGGAGTAGGTTTTTTTTTTATACTACTTAGGTGGCAGACAAGCTTACGGCCCACCGGAAGGTTGGTAACCGTAGCCTATAGACGTTTGCAACACCAGAGGCGCTACACACGCGCTGCCGACCCGGGCGCAGGTTGTGACGACCCACAGTTGAAATTTTTCAGCCCGCCCGTAAGGCCTTCAACTTGGCTTAACGACTGTCATTTTACTGACAACCGGGACCAACGGCTTATCGTGCCTTCCGAAGCACGGAAACGCTCGTAAATAAATGTCACAAAGTGGTCCACGTGGTGGTCACCCATCCATGTCCGGCCATAGTAAATGTTGCTTACTGCAGTGATCGTTTACAGAACACTGAGTCCGCGGGGCCACGAGCGCTTCGTTCCGCGAGGTACCTATGTGTCTCAAGGGCTGAATTAAAATGTCTTTCTTTCTATCTATATTTTCTTTTCTTTCTTTCTTTCTTTTCTTTCTTTTTGGCGAGCTAAATATAAATAAGTAAGTGCCAGTCAAGTAGGGTTCCTTACCACAGATATCAGAAAAGAGCAGATGTGCTGTTTAGTAATGAAATGTATAGAAACACGGTGTCCCTAGCTGCTGTGCTCCACTCCCTGCTGTCTTATGTGTTGCGTACTAATAAACGGCAAGAAAATCCGTTTATTGTATGATTGCCCCCCTTGAATATCATCTTTTTTTCTGATTTCAGTATTAGTATAAGTGTTGTTACAGCGGCAACAGAAATACATCGTCTGTGAAAATTTCAGCTTTCTAGCTATCACGGCTTGTGAGATACAGACAGATGGCGAAGTCTAAAGACTTTATCCCGTTTTTAGGGTTCCGTAGCCAAATGGCAAAAACGGAACCCTTATAGATCCGTCATTTCTGTCTGTCCGTCCGTGTGTCACAGCCACTTTTCTCCGAAACTAAAAGGCCAATGCTGTTGAAACTTGGTAAGTAGATGTATTCTGTGAACCGCATCAAGATTTTGATATAAAACTAGAAAAAAGCAATTAATTCCCCATACTCAGAACTGAAACTCAATTTTTTTCTTCATTGAACCCATACGTGTGTGGTATTTATAGATAGGTCTTCAAAAATGCTATTGTGGTTTCTAACAAAAAAAAATTTTTAGTGTATTGTTTGCGCAAGAGACACTTCCAAAGTGGAAAAATGTGTGTCACCCCCTCTAACTTCTAAACTAAGAGAATTATAAATCTAAAAAAAAATACATGATGTAGGTACTTTGCCATAAAATCTACCAACGAAAATTCGTTTGAACGAGATCGAGTTGGTAGTTTTTTTTAATACGTCAGAAATCGAAATTTTCGCCTAGAAAAATCACTACCTCTGCGAACGTGTTAAAACATCAATGAAAGTTACAACGAACTACAGGAACTTCTATATTATATGTTACTTCCTTCATGGGCGAGTCCAACTCGCACTTAGTCGGTTTTTACCCTTTGGGTACGAACCTTAAAAAGGTTATATCTACAATTATCACAGATGATAGGCGCCGGCGCCACTCGTATGTGTTACGGGTCACGTGACACCACCTCATAGATCAATAGCAAGTACTACCCGTTCGCTCTAACTTTGCCGCTGGCGTAGAGGCCTATACCCGAATTGTTAATTATACGAAGTAAATTGACAGTAGCTAATGTCACTTCGTCATAGAAAATACGCAACACTACAAGAAGAAGTGACATTAGTTGCTGTCAATTTACTTCGTCTAATCAAAAAATCGACTTTAGTATAGAGCCGAACGGCAAAGTTAGAGCGAACGAGCAGTAGCGACTTTCTAAATGGCGGCGGCCGGTGGCGCCCGCGCATATGAAAGTGCAACACTTCGACACAACTCGTAGATCTTGTTTGAAGTGGTGTTAAAGGTCGAAGAGTGAACTGTTTCGTAATAAACCGTGTGCTTATTGATTTCATTTATTATTATTATTTTTTTTTTTATATTCAGCACGCCAAATTGACGTCGCCACCAGCCTGATGGAAAGCCGTGGCGCATCTAGCGATTGGGGGCCACTTTTGACAGTGGTCCTCAAGTTGGCGGCCCTGTGATGTGCCTCTTCACGCTCCTCTTAAAGAACCCGGGATTGTAAGATGAGGGAAAAACGTGTGCAGGCAGAGGAACGATCTTTTGAAACGCTCAGTTTTTTTTAAATTGAATTTGAAAACATTTGAATGTTATTATCGGTTGTTATTTGAGGTTTGTTCTCGTATGCTCCTGTAACTGTAAAGTTTAGCATCTCGAGGTACACTTTATGGGATTAATGACGAGAAACTTTTAAAAATCTGTTTGGTAGTTTCAGAGGATATCGATTACAAAGAAACAAAACTTTCCTGTTTAAAATATTTGCAAACACTATTTAGTAATATATTAGTAGATAATATCAGTTTATTTAATTGTTGTAAATTGCCCTGTGTGGCGACGGGGCCCTGTGTCAACAGGAAAGAGTATAAAATGTCGCCACCCCAATCCACCCACAGGGTGTCGTAAGAGGCTACTAAGGGAACACTTTAGCAAAACTATCCATTGCGTAGAGAAGAAAATCTCGAAATGAAACCCGGGTGTCAGTAAAATGCCAATCGTTTAGCCAAGTTGAAGGCCTTATGGGCAGCATGAAACATCTCAACTGCGAGTCGTCATGACCTGTGCCTGTCCATTTCAACACGGCAATAGGCCAGCACCTATTACGTGGCACATAAAAATAAAAGGTGAAATGTGGACGTATACTATGCCTCTGCCTACCCCTTCGTATATGTATGTATGTTGTAAAATTGCTTTAGGTTGCTGCCTACTTACATTGTACAAAATATCCTTTTTCGTAGAAATATTACCGTTCCTTATACGTTACGAACATAACAAGGCCTGACCTTTACAGCTACAGTGCAGTTAGACATTGTACTGCCCGCGGCTCAGCCCTTTCTGAGATGGGAGATTACAAACAACCGGTATCTGCCGCGGCTAATGGGCTAGAGCTAGAGGCATTACTATGTGCCATTGATATTGTATTGAATAGAATAGAATATTGCACACCAATCAACATGCGAACAGACTTAAAACAATTCATTATGATTTTCAGGTCTCTTTCGCATGTCATGTTTTGCTCACCTCTCGACGTTTCGGCAATATTGCAACAGTTGTGGTCACGTAATTTACTCGAAATTTTCTGTATAGAATTTTTATAACCGTAACATCAGAGGAGTGGCGTGGACTATTGTAACCTCATGAATGAATAAATAACCTCGTCATTTATTTATCACAGTTACCACAGACTTTAACGTAAAATGCTTAACGCAGTGATCGTTTACAGAAAAATCAGCTATCGGGGCCAAGAGTGATTGTATTTTGTACAAAGAGCTGTTGCGGCTTTTATTGTTCCTCAGTCAATCGGAAAGGAAATCCCTTCTCAACAATAAAACTTTACAACAAAGAAAAAATATAAAAATATATTCAGGCCATCAAACCTCCAGCATACTTTACAATTTCCACATCAACAAACTTAGCTATTTTTACAACTCAACCTGAAATATCTTCCTTGAGCAATACGGTACCTACAAAGTTTTTAAGTCAAGTCCGCACCGCCCTCTGGTGGGCTCAAAAATTGCGAACAATAATAAAAATAAACAACTAAGAGTATAAATTACGAAGGCGCTACGAAAAAATCGTGTGTTTCTTGCAAACACATAAAAACTTTTGCCAAGTACTTTCTGCGTAGGGCTGTCGCAACAGTAAAGACTGTACGCCCAGGACTAACGGCTTCCATGAACGAGTGTCTGAAAACGGCGAGTTAACTGCTTATAAAAAAATATAGTTACTAAAAATGGTAGGAGTCCATGTAGGATCACCACACAAAAAAAGGTAACTCGTTGGCGCAGTGGAAGGACAGTTTCAATCCCGGGTCGGACGGGTCAAAAATATTTGTGTGATCTACAACGGTTTTTTTGGAGTCTGAGGAGCTTTCGTTGTGTAATATTTGGATGTATTTAGAAATACATAAGCAGGTATGTTTATTTGTTGTCTAACCGTTTGGGATTCATTTGTAATCAGTTTGTAAAGAAATATGAACAGAATAAAGATTACAGTAGATTTAAAATGAAAAGTTATAAAAATAACGACACTCACTTTTCCTGGTTAGGTGTCAACCCTATCAATTCATTACTTAAAGCGAGGAGAGAGTAAAGCATCCCAGTAGAACAACTTTGTGTCGTCTCCCTACCGACTTGGTTTATATTTCCACGTGAATTATCATCGAAGGCTGCCGAGAACACTATGTGTTTTGTTATTGGTATACCTATAAAGAACTTTTGATAGTGTAGCTTTATAGGTTGTAAATCATGTTTCTATTTTGATAGATACACACGGATTATTCTTTATCAAATCAGATTCTATCAGGCCACTGCTAAACGTAGGCTTCTCCCAGTTCTTCTCCGTGTTTGTTTTGCCACGGCGACCATGTTACCTCGAATTGCCGCGGTAAAAAATGCATTCTTAATGTGCGACAAAAATTAAAAAAAATAAATTAAAAAAAATAACCCCCCTTTTTTATTAAATATTTGTATTTGATTTCCGATGCCAAGTCATCTTATGAAATTTGGAGAGGCAATTTTGTTACACCCAGTATAGTGCAGAATAAGGCCCCCTCTCAGCTTATTGCTTCCTTACTGGAAACGTGATGACAGCACTGATTTTCAGAGGAGGCCATAAAGTATGCTATATCACCAAGGAGCCAGCAGAAAGAAAGATAATTTAAGCTACAGTGACCACATCAATATCATATACCATGAAAGTTTAAATCTGTCACTAAATTGAAGTTTGTACAAAACTGAAGGCCCAGAAGCCTAGCACATCGTCGTTGCGCCTGACAAGTTCCATATGTGCATTTTTTCGATTTTTGCATATTTATAATCTCCGTCTAAATCTACACATGCTAGTAAAATCCGTTGTGTAATATTTAGCTTTGAACCAATTTTGCAATATTCCGTATGTGTTTTAAGCTTTGGAAAAAAACGTTATGTGCACACACGCACATATGGAATATGCGATCTTGCCAATATCGCGCGGAAAACATGATAAATATGTAACATTATGGCGACAAACATGGTCTTAGGTGACGTTAACCGTCATTTTAATATGTATTGAAAAGAAAAGTGTGTTGAAATTCGTAAGTAATGTGCTCTTTATTTATTTATTATCATTATTGACTGCCTCTGTGGCGCAGTCGGTAGTGATACCGCCTGCGGCGCTGGAGATTGTGGGTTCGATTCCCACCGGAGACAGATATTTGTGTGACCCATAAATGTTGGTCTCAAGAGTCTGGGTGTTTCTATGTATAATATGTATGTATTTAAAAAGTATATAAGTATTAATATCCGTGATCTGATACCCATAACACAAGCAGGTTATTCCTAGCTTACTTTGGGATCAGATAGCGTTGTGTGAAATGTCCGATTATTTATTTTATTTACTTATTTGATAAGTTTTGTAATGGATAGAGTCCTCCCCACAATATAGGGGCCACTTTCGGGACGCACCTGCGAGTGGTGCTCCTGCTGATTAACGGATGGGGTCATGACGAAGAGAAAAACAAACAAAATAAAGTACTACGCACTACTTAGATGTCTGGTCAACGTTGTACAAAAGGCCCAAACCCCTACCATTATGAAAGCTTATAAAAATAAACGGCCCCCAGTTCCCTACACTTCTGCTGTTCCGGTCGCGGTAGCGGTCGCTACAATGGCGGGAGGAAAGTGCAAAGAATTTACGGGCTAAGACAGGCTACCATTCACGACTGATCCTGGCTCCATATAACGACGCACTTTAGGTACACTCCATAGCTGAACGAGCATCATATCAAACTCGAGGTAGAACTGAGTCGCAAAGACATACTAGACTTGTGCGAGGGTCGAATAAAGGGTATCTTCACTTACACTCTTCAATCAAAGAACATTTTTTTTTGTTTTTTTTTTTTTGTTTAACGTGAGGGAAAATCCTCATAGGATGTTATGCCGGACTCTTACCGACTAAAAAACCTCACGCCACGCCTAACAGCCTATGGTTGAGAGCCCCGGGTAAGCCCTCAGGAAGGATGTCCCGTGACTCCCAACAGACCTACGGCCGCCATTGCGGCCTCGCCCAGGGGGTGGTTCGGGTGCAATCCCGCGTCTATGGGGGGTTTCGGGTGTGACCCCGCTTCTAAGGGGGGGGGGGGGGGGGGCGTGCGTAAGTTGTTCACGTCACGCTGCCGTCATGGGCCTGCTTCTGTAAGGACGGTGAGCGGCCCTCTCACCGTCCTCAGACCCCCGGTCATGGAGGCCGATAGTCCTCGGCGAAGACACGTCGGCGGCGCCCAGGGCGCCGACTGCGGAACTCGGGAGGGAGAGCTCTCTCCCGCACCCGGCCCGCCGCCTCCTTCGCGAGCATGACCTGCTCGCAGAAAGAGGCGGCGCAGTCCCACTTACTCCCGCTGGAGAGCATGGCTCGCACCATGGCCTCGAGCGAGAGAGTGTCCACGCCCAGACCCACTACGAGGACCTGGCGCTGTTGTGCCCACGCCGTGCACTCCACCAGAGTGTGGAGCGCCGTGTCATCGCTGCGGTCCTCGCAGTGCTAATCAAAGAACATTAGAACACGCTAACCCCCACACCAGATGAAACGCTCTATTTTTAGCAAAGTGATGGAAGGACCTCCGACGGTGGTGTCGATTTTATGGTGAAAATTTACCTCATTAGCAGTGGTGTGGAAGTCAGCAGTGTTTCGGCTCGGGTAGCATATCATATACTGGAACTCATGGACAGGAACTCCCTGAATGTGATACAGGTGTTTGCCACTACCTCGAGAAGCACGAAAGAGGCAATCGAGGCTGTATACGACGACATAGCGAAGATATTACAAGGCACTTCCAACTTCAATGTTAATGGGGATTTTCAACGCCAAACTGAAGGGTATAAGGTGATCGCAAAACCGTGATACGGCGAATGACTAGGGCACATACCTACTTGTTGATTTTCTACAATTTCAGGGTCACTTCTTGGTGAATTCTTTCTTTAATATGAGGCCCACAGGAAGTAGATTTGGTGAAGCCCGACAAAGTCACAATTAATGAGAAAGTATTTATCATAACGGACCAAAGTAATGACTTTGTGATTGTCAGGTGGTTTAATGCCGGTTGTGATCACTGACTTGTATGGCGTTATAAAGCCTGTTCATCGACCTACTATGCGTTACATAGAATTGGGATCCGAAAGGTTTCAATTGAAACTTCGAAATCGTTTCGATTTGCTAGAAACCACTGACAACGATAAAACCGACACAGTGGTAAAAACGTTACAACAAGTGCTCGAAGATTTTTGTTCAGCAGTAACAAAAAAGGTGTTCAAAGCTCCGAGACTCTCGAAGTCATGAAGATTAGACGGGAAATGAGACCTACGCCTGCGTATTCGTCAGAACGGTTTGACCTTAACGTCAAAATTCAGAAGCTGCTAAGACACGACCTCAGACGTAATAACACCAGAGTTTTCGAGGCCAAGATTGAGCAGAACAGGGGCACTAAGGTTTGTATCCAACAGTTCAACAGCAGCAAACCACCGCAGGTAGCAAAATTGTACCCTCAAGGTTAATTTCATTAAGATTCTCAAGGAAATGGACTCCTTTTACAGAGACCTATAATTATCACGGATAAAGCCTACGAGGCCTAGTAAATATGGCCACAGTGTTCCATTACGGCCCAATGAACCAGATATCGATCAGAGGAAAGTCAGCGCGGTTCATGAGCAACTCAAAAGTAATAAATCTCCTTGAGAGGATGGAATTAATAAACAACGCCTTAAATTTGGTGGGACTCTGGTCCTTAAAGTGTATTAAATTTCATTCTCCGGCTGGAACAGACACACACACAGGGAGAGGGAGTGTGGTGACTCTGATCTTTAAAAAAAGGTGACAAGACCTGCCCCTTGTTACTTGTGCGCGAGCTTGTGTGTTTACAAGTTGTTCTCGAGAATAGTGTCACAAATTGCCTCACCGTGAAGAAACGCCGTAGCAGGGACTAATCCTAGTCGAAAGATTGAGATTTGTGGTTGCCCAGGAGTCTACTTACCTTGAAATCTGATTTGAAACAATGTTACCCGTCAGAATACCATCGTTGTCGACATAGCTCTCAGAGCATGCGTTTCGATGGTAGGTACACATCTATAAAAGAAACGATAAACGAGCTTGCTGAAAGTAGGATTGGACAATCCCCTTCCTGATGGCTCGACCGCCTGAAAAGGTCACAGAGAGTGACTGAATGCGGTAGACGTAGGACCGTATGTTCCGGCGTAATTTGGGCGAGGCCTATGTCCAGTATTGGATTGCCTGAATTTGATTACCTAATTAAGAATAGGCTGAGCACGGTTTCTACAGGCATAAGATCGTACGTAATTATTCAAAAGTTTAAGCTCCATCTATTTTGTTCTGCACTCTGCATTGGACTCGTGTAAGTGGATTAAGGACTTTATAGAGGAGTTTATACTGTGACTTTTAGGTATTTTAACATACTTTTAATTTAACTTTTAGGATTAGGAACAGAAGTTTTAATCAATACTAATACATTATAAAAAGACCGACTAATAATTGTGAAAATGAAAGTAGTACACTGAATGTTTAATACCGAAATTTCACATAATAGACTAGTTTTTGAGAAAACAGTGTTAACATTATCCCTTATGTGCATAAAAATGGCACATGAATAATTTGCATGCACAGTGCCAAAACAGGTATGTGCAGATTTACAGAACAAAATAATAAAATCTTTAACTATATGCAACATTGCATTTCAAATGTATTTCTTACATATGTAAAAAATGTATGTTCATAATACTGCATTTACAGATTTTTGATTACTTACACACTTTTTGTAAAAACTTGTTTTTTTGAGTTTCCCAAAACCTTGTAAAAATCACATCTGGAACTTGTCAGGCGCAACGACGATATAAAGGAAGTCATGTCAAGTTATACATAACTTTTTGCTCACCAAAATGATTTGACTTTGATTTTACACAAGTACCACCGCTTGAATCTTTCAGTACATTTTCTACAGAAGGTTTAAAGCTAAAAAAACGTAAAGATTAAAAGCTATCAGACTGAGCTGTAATCCGACACATAGGTCGTTGTATTGTGTATTTATTTTCTCGTATCATAAAAGAGATTTCCATAGTTGCCTCAGCGATCGTATGGTACTGTCGCGCATAGTAGTAGGTTTATATATTTTTTGTCGTGAATATTACACAAAAATTTAACGTCTCTTAAATTACTCATTGAATATTACCTAAGAATTCAGGCATTACCTACATGGCGAAAATCCATCATAGAACGATAATAAAGGAGGGTAGGGAGAGGAACCTACCGAACACCCTCGATTCGCCAATCCTAACGTACAACAGGATAACTTCAACCAACTTGTAAGGAAAGAAACGAGGAACTGAACTCCTCAGGAAAGCGAATTTGGTTGTCGGATAGGAAAAATACCTGTAACCTCCAGATTGTTGATTTTCAGCACTACTTTACTTACAACGTAACTTATATGTCGACACGTGTTTCGCCTACACACAAGACACAAGGCATCCTCAGTTCACCCGAGATCCCTCAAAAAGACACCTAAATATGCGTGGGTTTTTAAAAACATAAGAGAGTCATTTTATAACCGGTTCTAATAAACAGCCAATTAATTCTAAGGGCTACTTCTCGTTTAATCAATTTGCTTACAGAGTACCTCATTACTGCTAGAATAATTGCTACCTACAAGTGACTTCGAGATGGTAAATAACATTTATATGTCAATTTCCTCTAGCAATTTATATCTCAATGTTAATGAAAACCCAGCTAAGTACGAGTTGGACTCGCGCGCGGAGAAAAAACAGCTTAATATCATGTTTGTTGTATGAGAGCGCCCATATTTTTCGGATTTTATAGCGGCAATAGAAATACATCATATAAATAATAATAAATAAATAATAAATAAATATTCACTTACATTTCACACAACGCTATCTAATCCCAAAGTAAGCTAGGAGTAACCTGCTTGTGTTATGGGTATCAGACCACGGATATTAATACTTATATACTTTTTAAATACATTCATATTATACATAGAAACACCCAGACTCTTGAAACAAATATTTATGGGTTACACAAATATGCGTCTCCGGTGGGAATCGAACCCACGACCTCCAGCGCCGCAGGCGGTATCACTACCGACTGCGCCACAGAGGCAGTCTTCATCATCTGTGACAACTACAGCTATCTAGCTATCACTGTTCCTGGAATATAGCATGAAGACAGATAGAAAGACGAACAGCGGTGTACCTGAGGACGGTGAGGGGGCAGCTCACCGTCCTTACAGAAGCAAGCTCTAGACGACAGCGTGACGTGAGAGATTCACGCACGCCTCCGGTAGGAAGTGGGATAACATCCGAAAAACTACCCAAAGACGCGGGAGAGCACCCGAACCGTCCCTTCGCTAGGTGAGGCAGCAATGGTAGCCGTAGGTCTGTTGGGAGTCACGGAGTATCCTTCCGAGGGCTTACCTGGGGCTCCCAACCGTAGGCTGTTACCAGGACACGTGAGGTTTTTTAGTCGGTAGGAACTCGGCATAAAAGTACCCGCGGATAACTGACAATAGCTGTTATTATTAATTTTTTTTTGATTTTATGACCATCTATGTCTCTTCAAATTTTGAATCAGGACAATTACCTATCTAAATACTTAAATCTATTACGTATTTATAGAAATTATGCCTTGTAACTGAAATGTAACACTTTTGAGAGCGAATGTCCGGTACCACGCGTGGCTACAACTTTTCAGTTGACACGCCCGCCTACTAGCATGTTTGTGTGTACATACACACTCACTTATCCTCACACGCTGCAATGCAACACCTGGCCGGGTGGTCGCTTCTGTAAATATATCCGATCATCAAACGCTTTAATTCATTTTACACTTCTTAATCAAGTCGGGAGATGAATTTTGATGGTAATAGCACTACGTTGAGGTGATTCGGCATTTCACCCGTGAAAATCTCGCCCGAGTGTGCGAGAATTAATCCTATATTCGGTTATGTTACGGTACAAGTAAGTAATGCTATTAATCTTTTCTTACTAGTACCTAGTACTCTGACCTAAAGAATATTATGCTGTTCTTGTGTTCTGTTAATAATTAAGCTCATTGTTTTTATAATTATAATATTATAAGTAATTAAATCAAATATAGCTTTAAAGACGTGTTAGCAACTGCAGCAGCAATGGGTCTATCCATGGAGTATAATGCTCCATGGGCCTATCGACGTAATAATACTTTGTCACATCCAGAAAAGAGACGTCAGCAATCTGCCAACGATAAGTATGACTGACTAGAGATTCATCTGAATCTACCTCGAGTTGGTTCTTTATCTTCGTCATGATCTCGCACATTACTCAGTAGGTGAACCACTTGTAGATGACGCTCGCTTAATCACCTAGGATCTCTGTAATCATCATACCTTTTTTGAGTCAGGGATTAAAAGAAATGATAAATGATTCCCAGCACCACAGAAATTACTTACATTGACCTAGGATTAAATGCTAAGATAGTTTGAGAATGCTACAATCCTTATAAGACTTATCTTCTCGACTTGTGTGCCCCAAGACCACGTGACGCCAGAGTACGACGAATATTTGCGTTGCAAATTAGTAGAATGCTCTGCGCATCCGATTACACAACACGCCATGCGCGTCGCACGGCACCTACCTGCACTTATTGCTTAATGACTGACACGTTTAAGGCAATTGATACTCTTGTGTATTAAGAAGGGTGAAGTGGCCCCGAAGACTCACTGTTCTGTAAACGATCACTGCGGTAAGCAACTTTCTGCGCCTGTCTATTTCAACACGGCAATACGACTCACTTTCTTTCATTACGTGGCACAAAATTTAAGGATGAAATGTGGGCAAATAATATGCCTTTGCCTACCCGTTCAAGAATAAATGTTGTGACCATAACTTATAATTTAAGAGGGTTGCCAAATTGAGAACTACTATCTACTGTACGGGACAACACTGCGGGTCACAGCGGCGACTGCACATAGAAAACTGTAAATAGAATATTATAGGTCTTATAGCATAGGATACGTTCAATTATTAGGTTTTTATTCCATTTTTGAATGTTTTTAATTGTATTTTCGATATTTCATTTATAGTAATAGCAATTTGTAAATAGTTTTGAATTTCCATAACATATTTGATTTGTATAGAACTAAATGTATGGAAATATTGTTAATAAAGATCATAGTTGCGTAACGGCTCACGTTACGGTAAAGTTCGCGACAGGTGCCTATAGAGTAAATGTATGGAAACATTGTCAATAAAGCTCATAGTTGCGTAACGGCTCACGTTACGGTAAAGTTTGCGGGAGGTGCCTTAAAGATTTTGCACTAAATTTGTATAATTTCGCGTTTTTTGATAGGTTATTATGTAGGAGCTGTGATTGGACATAATTAATAGCGAATCACAGCTTAGGCCAAAAATGTATAAATACAGACGTCACTTTTAGCCCCGGCCCTAACTGCGCGGCGTTGGCACCAAGCCACCACGTCTAGGCGCCACGAGACGGTACTACCCCACCATGAACAATCCAGCCAACATGACATCATCGGCCGCATCAGCCGAAAGCGGGTCCCAACACCACTCAGTGGTGCAGTCCCGGCGTCAGGGATACCAGGGTGACCTGAGTGTCTACAACTCCATTCGCGAGAAGGGGGAAATGACGCAGGGACTGCAGCGCTGGGTAGGGGCCTACTTTCGGATGATGGAGGCCCAACTAGGCGACAGCAGGATAGAGGACATCCCTGAAGGAGACATCGCCATCCTACGGACGGTGCAGATGCTCCTCAACCAAGATCAAGCATTGAATACCACCCCTCAAGCACCTATCCCTGCCACCGAGGCGCCTGTCGCAGTCAAGAGGACGCGAGAGGAAGACTCCGGAGGCAGCAACCGGTCAGCGAAGAGGCCGGATCTAGAAGGATCCCCAACATCCTTAGAGGAGGCAAACCCAGTCGGCAGCTCGACGCCAGAGGGCGCGATGGAGGACTCGTCGTCATACAAGTCCCTCGCCCCGCCCACTAGGCGCGCGCCGAGAGCGGTACCTACACCCTCCCCCGCGGCACGCCCATCCACTCCAACGCCGTCTACCTCGGGCACGACGCCAGCCCCGAAACCCACGCAGAGGACTATGGCGGCCGTAGTAGCAGCCGCGTCGCCTCCGGCGACGAGCGCGAAACGCACCGCACCTGCACCCACACCCGCAACCGCCACAACGACCGCACCCGCAGCGCGCAAGCAGCCAGTGCTGATAGTGGACCGCCTGGACAACTGGACGGCCCACTTTAAGAAGCTGACAGAGAAGATCGGACACCCGCCAAACGGGAGACCGTTTGGGAAAGGGTTCCGTTTCGCACCAAAGGACGAAGATGAATTTAGGGCCCTACAGGCCTATCTCGACGAACTCGGGCAGGAGAAGGCGCCTTATTATGCCATCGCCCCACCACACCAGAAGCCGCTCAAGATGGCCATCCGTGGCCTTCCAGCTGACACCCCCGCAGAGGAAATAGTACGGGACTTGACCGACAAGGGCGTCCCGGTCAAGTTTGCCAAACATATCCGGGCCCGAACGGGCAGACCGGGATGTATTTTCTTTGCGGAGGTCGAGAAAACCACCGACGCTGTGAAGGCGTACGCTATCGACGAGGTCCTGCTCATGCCCGGCGTCGTCATTGAGGCCTGGAGGGGCAAAAAAGGGCCGTCGCAGTGCCACCGCTGCCAGGGGTTCCGCCACAGTTCCCAAAACTGCCACAGAACCCTAGCCTGTGTGCGGTGCGGTGACGAACATCCGGCACACGACTGCCCACGGCCTAGAGAACAGCCGGCCACTTGCGTGAACTGCAAGGGGCCCCACCCAGCAAGCAGCCCTGCGTGCCCTACCTACAAGAGGGAGGCGCGGAAGACCAAGGGGGGTCTGACACCCAGGACAGGCCCACCAAAGACTATCGAGCACCCCAACGAAGTCAAGGACTCAGCCCCAGCCACCCTCATGGCCGAGGCAAACCCAGCCGGCCCCAACCCCACCAAGCGGAGGAAAAGAAGCCGCAAGAACAACAACAAAAAGAAGGCCGCCGCAGAGCAACCCCCAGTGCCGGCGGAACAGGCACACAGCGACAAAATCACAATGGAGAGGTCACAAGTTGTTGCCCTGTTCGAGCTTCTCACGAAGCACGTGGCGAACGGCAACATTGAGCCGCAAGAACTCCTCCACATCTTCCCTCCCGCACTGTTCGAGAAGCTAGGGCTGCTCAACAGGGAGGAATAAGCGCCCGCTCGGGAACGGATCCTATCCGCTCCCTTGAGCGGCGCTACAAACATCCACGAGTGCAAACCCCGTCCTCTCGTAGGCACCTTGCCTCGAGGACGGCGGGTCAACAACCCCAACGACCGGTCCATGGTAATGGACTGCGTGGAACATCTCCAAAAGGAGCACAACGCTCCAACGGAACCCCACCCCCACTCAAGAGGGGTGAGAAGACACTACGTACGTACCGACATTCAGTCGACGGTCCAGCACTACAGGAACAACAAGAAGAAAAGGAAACCAGGAAAACAGGAAGAAACCAAGAATACTAAGAAGAAAAGGATAGCCAGGAAGAAAAGGATAGCCAGGAAGAATAGGATAGGAATAGGAACAGTATTGTTTTATAGTCAGTATTCGTAATAAACCTCCGACCTAGTGACCGGTAAGAACTTTCACAGTGACTTTTATTTGTGTTTGTGTTTGTGTTTTGTGCCGCTAACCCGGCATCCTGTGTAACCCGCACCTGGTGTGGTCCACCACCAACCCCAGTCAAGGAAAGTGTGGATCTGGGTAACACGCTTTCACCAGTACAGTGGGGCGTGCCTAGCTACCTAGTTGGTTAGGTGCCGTCGCCCAGCGGAATAAAGTCGCCCCGCTGTACATTTTGGTCCTTCGCCGCCGGATACTGTGGGGACCACTACCAGGATGCCGGTCACCCGGTCAGAAGGAAGAGGCCGCAAGCGGGTGGAACAGACACCGCCATCTTCGAGGGACACTGCCGCTTCGTCGAGGACTGGCGCTACTGGTGCTACAGTGATAGGGGCCCCCGTGACATCGGAGCCCACCATGCATCCAGAATCCACGCCGCCGCCGTGTGTCGCCGCCGTCTTAGCCGATGCCGCCGCCACTGCTGCCTCCGCCGCCGCCGCCCGACTGACTTCGACTGCAATCATCGCCGCGCCGCTCGCCGCACGTGCCGGAAGAAAACCGACTGCGGAAAGGAGGGTGCACACTATAGACGCACCTTCACTGCCGAAAGGTGTACCAAGTCAGCTATTGCCGAGCAGACTACAGGACCGCCCGGCCCCCGACCGAAGAGGGGGTAGGGAGGGGTCACTCCACAGCGAACATGACCGCCTTGCCCCCGACCGAAGAGGGGGGAGGGAGGGGTCACTCTACAGCGCCGAACAGGACCGCCTTGCCCCCGACCGAAGAGGGGGGAGGGAGGGGTCACTCCACAGCAAACAGAGCCGCCCGGCCCCCGACCGAAGAGGGGGTAGGGAGGGGTCACTCCGCACAGGTCTGCTATTGCCGAGCAGACTACAGGATCGCCCGGCCCCCGACCGAAGAGGGGGAAGGGAGGGGTCAACCTACAGCAGCAATGAAGACCGCGCCGCCTCAAGCCGAAGAGGGGATGGGTCAACTAACAGCAAACGCAGGACGTACAGACTGGCAAAAGCTAAGGAAGACCTCCTGCGCCTTCAAGTGGAGCTAGCTGCAGCACGACTAGAAACAATAGAAGCCGAGGAATCTTATGAAGAGGAAGACGAGACCTCTCTCAGCAGCGAGTCAGAAGCCAACGAACGGGTCGACCACTGGTTGAAGACCCACGAACAGCAGCCCGAACCTACGGTCAACAATGAACAGGACCAACCAGCCGAGCCCTCCGTATTGAAGAAGAACCCAGAGAAGCATAAAGAAGAACGCCACTCACAGCCACGGCACCCACGGTCAGCACCGGCGGGAGCCCAACCAGACTTCACTGAACTAGCCGCAGCAATCACCGGTGCTGTCAAAGCCGCACAGCGCCCGAAGTTTATAGAGCTGCCCTTCTTCAACGGGTCACATCAAGAGTGGTTACCCTTCCGCGCCGCCTACTACGAGACGGAGCACATGTTCTCTGCAGTAGAAAATACCAACAGACTACGGAGGAACCTCAAGGGGAAGGCTAAAGAAGCAGTTGAAGGCTTACTGATCACCAGCGCGCACCCATCCGACATAGTGAAGACCCTGGAGTCAAGATTCGGAAGACCAGAATCTATAGCCATGGTGGAGATGGAAGCAATCCGAGGCCTACCAAGACTAACAGAATCGCCTCGTGATATCTGCATCTTCGCGACGAAGATCTCCAACAGCGTAGCGACATTGAAGACTCTGGGTTGTATGAACTACATGTACAACCCAGAAATAGCGAAGACAGTCGTCGACAAGCTCACACCTACGCTGCGCTTCAGATTCTACGACTTCGCCAGTACAGCGCCGATGGGTGAACCTGAACTCATGAAAATAGAAAAATTCCTCAAAAAAGAAGCTGAGCTATGCGGACGGTACGCATTACCTGAACAGGCCGTACCGTACACTCCACTACAGAAGAGGTCACAGAAGATACACACTGTGACAGATACTACAGAACAGAACAGTGAACAGAAACAGAAGAGTATGCCGAGATGTCCCATATGTCAAGAAACGGGGCACACTTCAACTGATTGCAAACAGTTCAAGTCCGCTGATGAAAATAGAAGATGGGATATAGCCAAAGCCAAGCGCCTTTGTTTCCGGTGTCTTCACTACAAGAATAGAACTCACAGCTGTCCAGCCAAGCGGTGCGGTGTCAACGAGTGCAAGTACTCACACCATAGGATGCTGCACTACAACAGAACCTCGAGTGGGCCGACAGCGAAGAGTGAAGATACCACAGAAGCCATCAACTCAGCCTGGACTCACAGTCGTCACAGAAAGAAGCAATCATTCTTGAAGATCATACCAATAGAAGTCAAAGGACCGAGAGCAACAGTGAAGACCTTCGCCTTGCTGGACGACGGGTCAACGGTCACTTTGATCGACAGCACTATAACAGATCGCATCGGAGCCAGAGGGCCTTCAGAAACCCTCAAGATAGAAGCCATCAACGAGTTGAAGACAACAGAAACAGCGTCAAGGCGGGTCAGCATACAGTTGAGAGGCATGAACGGGAACGAACAGAAAATTCAAGCACGTACCATCAAAAACCTCCAAGTTTCATCGCAGCGAGTTCCAGCGAGTCTGCTCGAAGGATGCCGACATCTAGAGGACCTTCAAGAGCAGCTCACTTATGAAGAGGTGCGACCGAGAATACTGATCGGTCAAGACAACTGGCATCTCCTGCTGTCGTCCGAAACCAGAAGAGGTCGACAAGATCAACCAGTGGCTTCTCTTACTCCACTGGGTTGGGTCCTGCACGGCACTCACAGCAACGCCATCGGGAGAAGCATCGACATCGTGTCACACCTCACAGAAAAACCGCAAGATGAACCTGAAGACTTGATGAAACAGTACTTCGAGATGGACGCGCTCTGCCTCAACCCCAAGAAGCCGAAGTCAGATACTGAAGTCAAGGCTCTTCGAATCCTAGAGAAGACCACCAAGAAGACATCAACAGGTCAATATGAAACCGGTCTCCTCTGGCGAAAAGAAGAAATTGAGTTCCCTGACAACTACGACAACTCGTTGAAGCGTCTCCTTAACATAGAGAAGAAAATAGACAGAGACCCAGAGCTGAACAAGAAATACACAGAACAGATGGAAGCTCTGATCTCCAAGGGGTACGCCGAACCAGCTCCGAAGAAAACAGCGCCGGGCAAGACTTGGTACTTGCCTCACTTCGCCGTCGTGAACCCTATGAAGCCAGACAAGCTCTTCGCGACAGGCGTCAAAGAAGTTCACCTACAGGCAAGCTTCGAGCTCAAACAATCGAAATCGAACTCAACAGCTCTACTCGAAGCACTCGGTGAACAACAGAACATAGAAAATATAGAACTCTACAGTACAGAAAATATAGAAAGGGTGCTGGGCGCAGTTTGGAAGTTAACCCTAGCCCGCATTCCACCAAAGCCACCAGAATATAGAACAGAAAATACAGAAAGGGTGCTGGGCGTAGTTTGGAAGCTGCAAGTCAAGTACAACCTTAGCCTCGCCCGCATCCCACCGAAGCCTCCAGATAGAACAGAAGCTCTCCAACAGCCTACCGGATGTCTCTCGATTTCTAACTGGGACAGACTCCGGCACACCACAGCAAGAGTCCTTCAAGTCATACGCCTGTGCAGACACAACAAGCAGGTGGTCTGCTACAAAAGTTCACAGAAGATTACAGAAGAGGACTCAACGTGGACTAAGTCAATTAAGTCCATCACGAAACAGCCCAAGGTGAAAAGACTACCATCACCTTCAAATAGACAGTTTCTTCGAGTCTCTGCTGAAGATCTCAAACAAGCTGAAGATCTACGGATGCGTGCCTCTCAAGAAGACTCCTTCGCCGTCGACATAGAAAACTTGAAGAATAGCAAGCCGATGGACAGGAACAGCCGTCTTCAACAATTGAGCACAGTTTATGAAAATAAAACCATCCGACTGAGAAGCCGCATCCAAGCAGTTCAAGACGTTACAGAAGACTTGAAGAATCCCATGATCCTTGATGGCGGGCACCCAATAGTCAAACTCTGGGTCCAGGCAGTACATCGTCAGCTGCATCACGCCGGTGTCGAAGCTACAGTCAACGAGTGCAGACAGCAATACTGGGTGCTACGACTGAGGCCCATCACACGCACTCTACTCCGAAGCTGCCTGTTCTGCCGAATGAAGACTCAGACTCCGCCTCAACCAAGAACAGGAAACCTGCCAGCGTGTCGTCTAGCCCACCACAAGCGGCCCTTCACCTACACAGGGGTCGATTACTTCGGGCCTCTCACCGTGACCGTCGGAAGAAGTCGCCAGAAGAGATACGTAGCACTATTCACGTGTCTCACCACTCGGGCCGTGCATCTGGAAGTCGCCGCCTCACTCAACACAGACTCTGCGGTGATGGCGTTAAGAAGAATGATGGCTCGTCGTGGTCGTCCTACAGAAATCTGGTCAGACAACGGCACCAACCTCAAGGGTGCTGACAGAGAACTCCGACGCAGTATCGACGAAGCGACACAAGAAGAGGCAGCTAAGAAGACAGTCAACTGGCGGTACATTCCACCTGGGGCCCCATTCATGGGTGGGTCCTGGGAGAGATTAGTACGGTCAGTTAAACAGGCGCTGACAGCTACACTACATGAGCGCGCACCTACAGAAGAAGTACTCTCAACATTACTAACAGAAGCAGAGTACACAGTCAACAGTCGACCGCTGACGCATGTGTCAGTGAACCCAGAAGATCCAGAAGCCCTAACTCCCAATCACTTCTTACTGGGGGGTCAGGGGCGAGTGCCGCAGCCCGGGACATTCAGCGAGCAAGACACAGCATCAAGGTCAAGCTGGCGCGCTTCTCAACGGCTAGCAGACCTATTTTGGCTTCGCTGGATTCGAGAATACCTGCCTGAGCTTCAACACCGGCGGGAGCCCCACGGACGAGGTCAACCCATACAGATCAACGACCTCGTACAGATAGTCGACGCAAACCTTCCTCGCAACGTGTGGATCCGTGGCCGAGTCATCGCTACGTATCCGGGTCCAGACAACATAGTGCGAACAGTGGACATCGCAACCAAGGGAGGCGTTCTGCGGCGGCCGGTGAAGAAGCTGGTGGTGCTGCCAGTGTCTACAGACGTCGTGCCCGTACCGGAAGATTGATGCAACATAGTCTGCACGGCGGGAGAAATGTACGGGACAACACTGCGGGTCACAGCGGCGACTGCACATAGAAAACTGTAAATAGAATATTATAGGTCTTATAGCATAGGATACGTTCAATTATTAGGTTTTTATTCCATTTTTGAATGTTTTTAATTGTATTTTCGATATTTCATTTATAGTAATAGCAATTTGTAAATAGTTTTGAATTTCCATAACATATTTGATTTGTATAGAACTAAATGTATGGAAATATTGTTAATAAAGATCATAGTTGCGTAACGGCTCACGTTACGGTAAAGTTCGCGACAGGTGCCTATAGAGTAAATGTATGGAAACATTGTCAATAAAGCTCATAGTTGCGTAACGGCTCACGTTACGGTAAAGTTTGCGGGAGGTGCCTTAAAGATTTTGCACTAAATTTGTATAATTTCGCGTTTTTTGATAGGTTATTATGTAGGAGCTGTGATTGGACATAATTAATAGCGAATCACAGCTTAGGCCAAAAATGTAAAAATACAGACGTCACTTTTGTACCGACATTCAGAGTAGCCAGTGTACCGCCGCGTGCAGACGTGTCTGCACCGGTGCTCGGGCCTCTAGTACGGTTTATCCACATTGATTTCTCTCAACCGCACCTGCGCCCGGTAGTGACCCCGGATTAACACGACGTGCTGCCTGGCTTTGGTTCCCGGTCTGCCACCAGCGGCAAGCCCCGGGGACCGGGTTGGGTGGTATCGGCGTGCCGGGGCCACAACCTAGGCCGCACTCCACGGTACACCTGCGCCGTGACTCCGCGCCAGCAAGAAGATGGAGCGAAAGCGGCTTTACCCGCCGCCGAGACGCGCCACCCGGCCTCGTGTATTCACGAGGTCGGCGAACCCCGCGCTGTTTAACGCGGCGGTGAAAGCCGCCAACTTGACACCAGTGCCCGTGCCGCGAATCAACATCGTCGCGGGGCCAGCGTCCGGTGCCGGGGAGGAGATGTTTGTCGCCAGTTCGGTGACACGCACACCCTCCCCGTCACTCGACGCGCCCTCCACCAGCCGGGACCCTAGACTACTCCGTACCACAACGGTGCGTAGCCTGACACCCGACGCCCAGCAACAACTGCCACCTGTCTCCCCCATGGAGACCAGCAACCTTCGGATGACGTTTGAGGAGCTGGCCGCGGTCAACGCGGCTAAGCAACTCGCGTCATCCGCAACGAAGATGAAGACCTCACCCACGCCCCGCCCTCGGAAAACGTTCGCCGAGTCAGCGGCGAACAACGAGGCGAAGAAGCCGGCGACGGTCGCGACCGGAGCGACCACGCCGCCAACACCATCGGCAGCGGCTGCAGCCCCGGACATCCAAAGCCGGAAAGCCCGATACCCCCCGCTCGTCGTGGAGGTATTGCCTAACTGGTCGACGCACTTCAGGGAACTGAAGACAGCGCTCGGCCACGCACCCAACGTGCGCCCCTTTGGCAAGGGGGTTAGGTTTTTACCGAAAACCGACACGGAGTATCGGGCGATCCAGAGCTACCTCACTCGGCTGGAGGGAGAGAGCGGAATCTCTTGGTTTAGCTACTCCCTCCCAGCGGAACGCAGTATGAAGATCGCCATCAGGGGCCTACCGGCCAATACTGACCCACAGGCGGTGGAGGATGCGCTGCGCGAGCTCGGGTACAGCCCAGAGCACGTGCGTTCCATCCCCGCACGCCCCGGACGACCAGGGTGCCTACTGTTCGCGCAGCTGCAGCGGACACCCACCACCATCCCGGGCATATACGAGGTGCAGGAGCTCCTCTGTATGCCCGGTATCAAGATCGAGGCCTGGCGTGGACGCAAGGGCCCGGCGCAATGTCACCGGTGCCAGCAGTTCCGCCATTCCTCACACAACTGCCACAGGCCCCAGGCCTGCGTGCGTTGTGGTGAGGGACACGCTGCCAAGGACTGCCCGCGTCCCCTTGCGGAGAAGCCCACCTGCGCCAACTGCGCGGGTGACCACACGGCGAACAACGCCAACTGCCCCGTGTTCCGCAAGGAGACGCGGAACAAGCGCGCCGGTACCATTGCCCGTACCAGCGCCCACGCCACCCCTGCATCGAACGAGGTCAACGCCCCCGGCTCGCTCATGGCTGCCGCAAACCAGCCACAGCAGCAGCCGGGTGCGAAACGACGGAGGAAGCGCCGCGGTCGCCGCGGGCGCAAGCCCGCCAAGGCGCCTGAGGAGGCTCCCCCCGCCGCCGCACAGCCTGTGCCGCTCGTGGCCGCCGCCCCCGCAAGGGGGAAGGCGGTGCGCGTGGCCCAGCCCCAGCCCACCGGATCGCCACAGGTCAGCCTGTACGCCGTCGTCAGCACCCTGCAACAGGTGCTGATGGCGCTCGAGGAACAGCGAGACCCCATCCCGCTGATCACCAGGTGCATGTTGGAGCTCTGCAACTCGCTTGCATGAGCACAACATGCGCCCACCCGGCCTGCCCACGTCTACTACTCCACGTCGAGTAGTTAAGACTGTGGGCCGGCCCAACCCGGACACGACCGCTCCCCGTCGCTGGCTGATGGGCGCTCACTGGCGTCAACACCAGTGAGCTCGACCTCGCCGTGCGACGGGTCGTAGCCTCACCGGATCGGAGACGTCGCGGTGGCCGGCCGGCCTACGTGCGCGGGCACGGCCGCGCCGCAGCGACGCCCATCCACTTGGACCATCACGGACGCCTAGCGTCCCACCCAGTGACCCGCCTGTAGTTGCAGGCGGCGTTGAAACTACTAGAAGAGGCAGAAGAGCCTATATTAGTTACCCCGGGGCCCCAACGGGTCCGCGTGGAAGACCTCGACGACCGACATTCAGTCGACGGTCCAGCACTACAGGAACAACAAGAAGAAAAGGAAACCAGGAAAACAGGAAGAAACCAAGAATACTAAGAAGAAAAGGATAGCCAGGAAGAAAAGGATAGCCAGGAAGAATAGGATAGGAATAGGAACAGTATTGTTTTATAGTCAGTATTCGTAATAAACCTCCGACCTAGTGACCGGTAAGAACTTTCACAGTGACTTTTATTTGTGTTTGTGTTTGTGTTTTGTGCCGCTAACCCGGCATCCTGTGTAACCCGCACCTGGTGTGGTCCACCACCAACCCCAGTCAAGGAAAGTGTGGATCTGGGTAACACGCTTTCACCAGTACAGTGGGGCGTGCCTAGCTACCTAGTTGGTTAGGTGCCGTCGCCCAGCGGAATAAAGTCGCCCCGCTGTACAAGTCGCCCCGCTGTACAATCTACTATACAGAGTGAATTTTTCAAAAGGGATTGGATGGCCAAATCCGAAACTATAAGGAATAGCGAAAAATGCTCAAAGGAGTCACGAGCCCGATTTTGATGAAACTTAAAACCCCATATTAGATTTTTGAAAACCCAATAATCCTAGCTAGGAATCGAACTCATTGATTTTGAAAAAATAACCACAACCTATATTATTACACCATACGATAGTGTTGCTATTAAGCATCTTATTCTGGGAAGTAATGACATACGGCAAAGTAAAGACAAATGCTCATCTTTAACAAAATACAATTCATTTTTCTTACGTTAACTGAATAATTGTTCAAAATGTAGACCATTGTTTTCAATACATAGGTGGATTCGAGACCTCAAGGATCGTACTGCATGCAATATTATTGAGTCCGTTTAAAATATTCTCCAAAGAATAATTCTGAGCATGATTTAAAAGGCGGAATAGTTACGATCTATTCTGGCAATTTGAACGAAACAAATTATGATACAAAATTTAGGTACATGAAATATGAATTCTATTAAATTTCCAAACTTTCCTTAAATTTGCCGTATATCATTACTTCACACACATCTTGTAATGTAAACTGTTTGAGGGTCTCCCATTTCCAAGAAGTCGTCATGAATTTCCATAAGGCGGGCGGGATTTTGGTAATGGAACAATCTTCAATGGAATAATAGCATTTATTGAGAAGGAGCATTTTTAATTTACTCTTGAAAGTGTGTAATGTTTCTTTTTTAATGTCATCAGGTATTTTATTGTAAATTAGTGGCCCCATACGCATGATGCTCTTTCTTAACAATGCTGTTCTGAAACTGCCGGTATACAGCTGGTTTCTATATTGGGATCTTAGTAATGTTGGTCTCATTGAGACATCAGCTCTGAGTTGGAATAGTCCTAAATTCATTTTTACAAAGGAGGCTACTTCCAATATGTATAAAGACGGAAAAGTTAACAATCGTAATGATTTGAAAAAAGGCCTGCAGCTTTCAGTAGACTTAATGCCAGTTATTGATCTTAAACAATATTTTTGAGCTTTAAATATTCTTTCCCTTTCGCTGCAATTGCCCCAAAATACAATACCGTACCTTAAGACCGAGACGACCAATCCATGGTAAGCTAATATAACGGTATCCAAATTAACTTTTTTGCTTAGAGCATATAGAACATAGGCTGTGCTATTCAGCTTCTTGCACACTTTGTCAGCGTGTGGTCAGTCATTCTGTATTCTTCTGGAGGTTGGTCGTCTCGTCGACTGCCGCGCCATAGGTATCGGAGTGTGTCTCGGTCTTCTGGTCGCACTTTGACTTGCATGAACATTTCTTTGATGTCAGCTGTCACGGCGATCTGGTGTTGACGGAAGCGCATGATGACACCAGGTAGAGACTGCAGAAGATCTGGACCTTTGAGCAGCATGTCGTTGAGTGAGATTCCTCTTGTCTTGGCAGCAGCGTCGTGTACTACTCGAAGTTTGTCTGGCTTCATAGGGTTCACGACGGCGAAGTGAGGCAAGTACCAAGTCTTGCCCGGCGCTGTTTTCTTCGGAGCTGGTTCGGCGTACCCCTTGGAGATCAGAGCTTCCATCTGTTCTGTGTATTTCTTGTTCAGCTCTGGGTCTCTGTCTATTTTCTTCTCTATGTTAAGGAGACGCTTCAACGAGTTGTCGTAGTTGTCAGGGAACTCAATTTCTTCTTTTCGCCAGAGGAGACCGGTTTCATATTGACCTGTTGATGTCTTCTTGGTGGTCTTCTCTAGGATTCGAAAAGCCTTGACTTCAGGATCTGACTTCGGCTTCTTGGGGTTGAGGCAGAGCGCGTCCATCTCGAAGTACTGTTTCATCAATTCTTCAAGTTCATCTTGCGGTTTTTCTGTGAGGTGTGACACGATGTCGATGCTTCTCCCGATGGTGTTGCTGTGAGTGCCGTGCAGGACCCAACCCAGTGGAGTAAGAGAGGCCACTGGTTGATCTTGTCGACCTCTTCTGGTTTCGGATGACAGCAGGAGATGCCAGTTGTCTTGACCGATGAGTACTCTGGGTCGCACCTCTTCATAGGTGAGCTGCTCTTGAAGGTCCTCTAGATGCTGGCATCCTTCGAGCAGACTCGCTGGAACTCGCTGCGATGAAACTTGGAGATTTGTGATGGTACGTGCTTGAATTTTCTCTTGGTGCCCGTTGATGCCTCTCAACTGTATGTTGACCCTTCTTGACGTTGATTCTGTAGTCTTCAACTCGTTGATGGCTTCTATCTTGAGGGTTTCTGAAGGCCCTCTTGCTCCGATGCGATCTGCTATAATGCTGTCGATCAAAGTGACCGTTGACCCGTCGTCCAGCAAGGCGAAGGTCTTCACTGTAGCTCTCGGTCCTTTGACTGCTATTGGTATGATCTTCAAGAATGATTGCTTCTTTTGGCGGAGACCATGAGTCCAGGCTGAGTTGATGGCTTCTGTAGTGTCTTCACTCTTCGCTGTTGGCCCGCTCGAAGTTTTGTTGTAGTGCAGCATCCTGTGGTGTGAGTACTTGCACTCGTTGACACCGCACTCCTTGGCCTGACAGCTGTGAGTCTTGGTTCTGTAGCGAAGACACCGGAAACAAAGGCGCTTGGCTTTGGCTATATCCCATCTTCTATTTACATCAGCGGACTTGAACTGTTTGCAATCAGTTGAAGTGTGCCCCGTTTCTTGACATATGGGACATCTCGGCATACTCTTCTGTTTCTGTTCAATATTCTGTTCTGTACTGTCTGTCACAGTGTGTATCTTCTGTGACCTCTTCTGTAGTGGAGTGTACGGTACGGCCTGTTCAGGTAATGCGTACCGTCCGCATAGCTCAGCTTCTTTTTTGAGGAATTTTTCTATTTTCATAAGTTCAGGTTCACCCATCGGCGCTGTACTGGCGAAGTCGTAGAATCTGAAGCGCAGCGTAGGTGTGAGCTTGTCGACGACTGTCTTCGCTATTTCTGGGTTGTACATGTAGTTCATACAACCCAGAGTCTTCAGTGTCGCTACGCTGTTGGAGATCTTCGTCGCGAAGATGCAGATATCACGAGGCGATTCTGTTAGTCTTGGTAGGCCTCGGATTGCTTCCATCTCCACCATGGCTATAGATTCTGGTCTTCCGAATCTTGACTCCAGGGTCTTCACTATGTCGGATGGGTGCGCGCTGGTGATCAGTAAGCCTTCAACTGCTTCTTTAGCCTTCCCCTTGAGGTTCCTCCGTAGTCTGTTGGTATTTTCTACTGCAGAGAACATGTGCTCCGTCTCGTAGTAGGCGGCGCGGAAGGGTAACCACTCTTGATGTGACCCGTTGAAGAAGGGCAGCTCTATAAACTTCGGGCGCTGTGCGGCTTTGACAGCGCCGGTGATTGCTGCGGCTAGTTCAGCGAAGTCTGGTTGGGCTCCCGCCGGTGCTGACCGTGGGTGCCGTGGCTGTGAGTGGCGTTCTTCTTTATGCTTCTCTGGGTTCTTCTTCAATACGGAGGGCTCGGCTGGTTGGTCCTGTTGGTTGTTGACCGTAGTAGGTTCGGGCTGCTGTTCGTGGGTCTTCAACCAGTGGTCGACCCGTTCGTTGGCTTCTGACTCGCTGCTGAGTGAGGTCTCGTCTTCCTCTTCATAAGATTCCTCGGCTTCTATTGTTTCTAACTTCGCTGCAGCTAGCTCCACTTGTAGGCGCAGGAGGTCTTCTTTAGCCTTTGCCAGTCTGTACTTCCTGCGTTTGCTGTTAGTTGACCCATCCCCTCTTCGGCTTGAGGCGGCGCGGTCTTCATTGCTGCTGTAGGTTGACCCCTCCCTTCCCCCTCTTCGGTCGGGGGCCGGGCGATCCTGTAGTCTGCTCGGCAATAGCAGACCTGTGCGGAGTGACCCCTCCCTACCCCCTCTTCGGTCGGGGGCAAGGCGGTCCTGTTCGGCGCTGTAGAGTGACCCCTCCCTCCCCCCTCTTCGGTCGGGGGCAAGGCGGTCATGTTCGCTGTGGAGTGACCCCTCCCTACCCCCTCTTCGGTCGGGGGCCGGGCGGTCCTGTAGTCTGCTCGGCAATAGCTGACTTGGTACACCTTTCGGCAGTGAAGGTGCGTCTATAGTGTGCACCCTCCTTTCCGCAGTCGGTTTTCTTCCGGCACGTGCGGCGAGCGGCGCGGCGATGATTGCAGTCGAAGTCTGTCGGGCGGCGGCGGCGGAGGCGGCAGTGGCGGCGGCATCGGCTAAGACGGCGGCGACACACGGCGGCGGCGTGGATTCTGGATGCATGGTGGGCTCCGATGTCACGGGGGCCCCTATCACTGTAGCACCAGTAGCGCCAGTCCTCGACGAAGCGGCAGTGTCCCTCGAAGATGGCGGTGTCCGTTCCACCCGCTTGCGGCCTCTTCCTTCTGACCGGGTGACCGGCATCCTGGTAGTGGTCCCCACAGTATCCGGCTCGCGAAGGACCAAAATGTACAGCGGGGCGACTTTATTCCGCTGGGCGACGGCACCTAACCAACTAGGTAGCTAGGCACGCCCCACTGTACTGGTGAAAGCGTGTTACCCAGATCCACACTTTCCTTGACTGGGGTTGGTGGTGGACCACACCAGGTGCGGGTTACACAGGATGCCGGGTTAGCGGCACAAAACACAAACACAAACACAAATAAAAGTCACTGTGAAAGTTCTTACCGGTCACTAGGTCGGAGGTTTATTTACTATACTGACTATAAAACAATACTGTTCCTATTCCTATCCTATTCTTCCTGGCTATCCTTTTCTTCCTGGCTATCCTTTTCTTCCTAGTATTCTTGGTTTCTTCCTGTTTTCCTGGTTTCCTTTTCTTCTTGTTGTTCCTGTAGTGCTGGACCGTCGACTGAATGTCGGTACAAAAGTGACGTCTGTATTTATACATTTTTGGCCTAAGCTGTGATTCGCTATTAATTATGTCCAATCACAGCTCCTACATAATAACCTATCAAAAAACGCGAAATTATACAAATTTAGTGCAAAATCTTTAAGGCACCTCCCGCAAACTTTACCGTAACGTGAGCCGTTACGCAACTATGAGCTTTATTGACAATGTTTCCATACATTTACTCTATAGGCACCTGTCGCGAACTTTACCGTAACGTGAGCCGTTACGCAACTATGATCTTTATTAACAATATTTCCATACATTTAGTTCTATACAAATCAAATATGTTATGGAAATTCAAAACTATTTACAAATTGCTATTACTATAAATGAAATATCGAAAATACAATTAAAAACATTCAAAAATGGAATAAAAACCTAATAATTGAACGTATCCTATGCTATAAGACCTATAATATTCTATTTACAGTTTTCTATGTGCAGTCGCCGCTGTGACCCGCAGTGTTGTCCCGTACACTGCCTATCCCCTCTGAGATAAAAAGCGTGTCCGTATGTATGTATAAAGAGAAAAGATTTGATTGTTTGTTTGTATTGAAAAGGCTCAGAAACTACTGAACCGAATGGAAAATTTCTTTCACAGTTGGGAAGCTACGCTATCCCCGGTTGGTAAAGGCTATATTTTATTCCCATATTCCCGCGGGAATGGGAACTACGCATACGCAGGTAAAGCTGCGTGGCGTCTACTAATCCATTATAACTAACATTGATATAAAAATATCCGCAGCTATATCGAACATATCATACGAACTATTATAATTAAAGTGTCTGTCTGTGTGTCAGTGTGTACAAGTGATACTGTGTCGCCAAGGTCACACGTGGTACGAGTTATGCAATGTTTATCTACATGTACGTGAGTATGTTTGTGTGTTGCGAGACAACGCGGGATGGGCAGACATGTACGAGTCGTGTTGTTATTGATATTACCTAATTAGGGTTACCTAACCTCATTAGGATAATTAAGCACTCGTTCTTAGGGTTCCGTAGCCAAAGGATAAAAACGAGACACTATTTATGAGACTTCACTGTTCGTCTGTCTGTCTCTCCGTCACGAGGCTGTATCTTAGGAACCGTCATAGCTAGAGATCTGAAATTTTCACAGATGATATATTTATGTTGCTGCTATAACAACAAATACTAAAATTAAAGAAATAGTATTATTCTACGGGGGCTCCCATGATAAATCAACGTGATTTATTCCTATTTTCGGTTCGAGACCATGGGTTTTAAAAATACCAGTAAGTATATTATATTCTTACTAATATTATATAAGCGATAGTTTGTGAGTGCATGAATGTGTGGTTGTTCACACTTTCATGATTGATTTGTGAAGCGATGTGGCTGATATAGTCTAAGTATAAGCCTAAGTATTTAAGTTATTCCTGATACTCGTATCATTTAGTCTAGTCTCATGTAATAAAATAATTCAATTCAATTCAATTTATTTCATTTGATGGTCAAAGTCAAAGCTCGACTCCAAGATGGTACTTATCGATAATTTGAATATTTTCAAAACAAATCTTTCATAATCATAACTTTTTCCGATTTGGAACTACATTGCTAATGCCCGCGGCTTCACCCACGTGTTTGCCTTATGAACATGAGATAGCTATAAAAAGTTGTCCTTTCTTAGACTTAGTGTTCTAATTGTTTGTATATACATATAGGTCTCCTGGGGAGGATATGCCGTCACTTATATGCTTTTATAAAAAACTACAAATACTTCTGACTCAGCTATGTAAAAGTAATAACAAAAAGGTTATACTGTGCGGTGATTTCAATATGGATGTTCTAAAGAATAACAGGAAATCCCGTGAGTTTGAAAATATAATTTTGTCATTTAACTTGAAAATATAATTTTATACTGTTACTCGATTTGTGTCTAGCACTTGTATAGACAACATACTTCATATTTTACTTCTTCCCTCCCTTCTTCATAGACTTAGAGTTTGGTCTAAGTCTATCTTTTTACAGAATTTTATTAGAACCAGTTCAGTGATTAATGCGTGAAAGCAGATCTGCCTGTATACAGATATGGTTTCAGTCCCATTTATATTAATTAGTAGGGTTGTATTTATTTATCCTACCTTCGCGAAAAATAAATTACTTCCCTATCTATCAAAACCGTAAAATAAACAAAGAAACCAAAATAATTGTGATCGAAAAAAAAACAAGAAAACAAAAAAGTATAATTGCGTAATCCGAGCTTTCAGAGGCAGTAGGGGGAAAGCGGGCGCAGTGATCGATTCTAATGTGTGGTTATTTATATCGGCAATTAGTGGGCCATCAATGTGAATCATGTGCGTATGTTTGCGCAGATAGCGGGGGTGCGCTTTTTTATTGTTTGTTTTGTACCACATACGCACACCCTCTATAATGTTTGGTACACATCGCACACGCGGTTGTTTATTTGACGACGTACTGATAAAATGGGGCATTTCTTTTTGAATGGTATTTGTTTTTCTTAAAGCTTTTTTAAAAGAAAGATTTCAAAGGCGATATTGTCTATGCTCAGATTCAAAGATTGCATGGGATATTTAACATCTGTCCTGATTGTTAAAATTTTACTTTGAATTACAGAACGGTTAGAGATTTTCTCCACGGCGACGACATTAGGCCTCATTCGCTACAATAGGATTACAAATAACAGAAGAACTTACAATAAATATGGGTGTCGGACGTGTCGGTGTACTTATGATTAAATTTTGCCTACCCCGCTAGTGCATAAAGTCTATTTATTTTTATTTATTTATTTATTTATTCTTGTACACACTAGGGATGCAAAATACAAATAACAAGAGGAAACATAGGTACAATGGTACTGCTTATTTCTAAAAGAAATATCTACCAGCAGACCGGCGAGAGGAGAGCATAAAGTAGGATAAAACGAGTAAAAGTGTGTAATTTAAAGAACAGGATAGAATAGAAGTAACACACATGCAGAAGTATAAGTAAGTTATATATGCAAATAGTATACTGTATAAATATATAATAATAAATAATTATATATATATAAATAATATATACAAACAAATATCTTAAAATATATACATAAATATGGTTACACGAATAAATAAGTAACTTTACAGTGAAGACAAATAATAACCACGGACTTTCCTTTTAAAGGTAGTAATAGTTTTACTGTCTCTGATAACAGGCGGTAGTAAATTCCACAATCTAACCGCATGCACTGTGAAGGAATAGGAGTAGAATTCGGTTTTATGATTAGGAAATTTGAGAGTAGAGCGTAGATTTGAGCGACAGGGAGCATCAGGAGGGCGAAGAAATGAAAACCGCTCCCTCAGATAAGATGGAAAGGATGGATTGTGAAGGATATTGAAAAGGAGGCAGAGGATTCGAGTGTTCCGACGAAGACGAATTGGGAGCCACTTGAGTTCTTTGCGAAGGTGGGAAACATGATCAAATTTTCTAAGATTAAAGATGAAACGTATACATAAATTTTGCAATCTCTCAAGTTTGTCTAGTAGCTCCTCGTTGGCATCTAAATAGCAAGCGTCAGCGTAGTCAATAATGGGTTGAATAATAGTTTGAGCAAGAGTAATTTTCGTTTTCAGGGGCAGGAGGCTCTGGAGGCACTTCAGAGAATGAAAGGAAAAATGCACTTTCTTACTGACATCACTAATATGAGCCCTCCAAGATAGCGTAGTGTCCATAATAACACCCAGATTTCTCACAGTATCCGCGTACGGAATCTGAATACCGGCCAGAAGCACAGGATTCAGCTCAGACACTGGAAGAACGCCACATTGGTATTTACTGCCAATAACGATGGCTTGCGACTTTTTAGGGTTCATACGTAATCCAACCGAATCAGCCCAGTCGCTCAGTCGATCCAAGTCTTGATTTATTGATGAAATCCCTGAAAAGGCATCAGTAGCCGAAAAATGACGGTACAGCTGCAGGTCATCAGCATAGAGATGGAAGTTACTGGAAATAAGACTTGTAGCAGAATTAATAAAGACAGAAAATAGAAGAGGAGATAGGACGCCACCCTGAGGAACACCCACAGATAGTCCGCACCACTCCGACGATGTCTGACCGATACGGACACACTGGGAGCGCCCTCGAAGATAAGAGTCAAACCAAGTGATAGCAGAAGGAGAGACATTTATAGACTTCAATGTACCAAGTAGTACATCAAAATCCACAGAGTTAAATGCGCTGCTGAAATCAAGTAAGACTAGAAGGGTTAACTCCTTTCGCTCCATAGCCCAGCGAATGTCATCCGTGACTTTGATAAGCGTAGTGACAGTGCTATGCCCTGAGCGGAAACCCGACTGGTAAGAGCTTAAGGAGCCAGAAGAGGATAGAAAGACGGAGAACTGTCGATGAACAATATGCTCAAGAACTTTGGAGAGAAAAGGAAGAATGGAGATAGGTCGGTAATCAGTGAACAAGCAGGGATTTGTTGTTTTAGGTAAAGGTATAACATACGCTGACTTCCAGACTTCGGGAAAGGTACCAGAGAATAATGAAAAATTGAATATATGAGTTATGACAGGAAGTATGATAGGGAGAATAGGAAGGATCATCCTTGAGCATATGCCATCGTTTCCTGAAGCTGATGAAGAAATGGACATTAGAGATCTCTTAACGTCTAGCTCCGTGACCGGCTGGAACTGAAAATCAGAGGTCTGAGGCACAGGCTTACCCATAAGCCTGAGTAAAGTGTCATATTTCACAGCTGCATCCAAAGAGACAGGTGGCCGTGAAAAGTGTTTGTTCAACGTGTTAATGTCAATATCCTTAGTGTTGGAAATTGGGGATTTGCCGATGCCAACAGACCTAAGAAACCTCCAGGTGTCAGCAGAATTCCGACAGTTAAGAGACTCATAGAAGTGGCGTTTCCTTGCATCCCTACACATCCGACTGCAGCGGTTCCGTAAAGATTTATAAGTTACCAAGTTTTGTTCTGAGGGGCAATTCCTGAGGCGCCTTTTTGCTTTATCTCTAAGACCCATTAAGTTTTTGATAGTGGCATTCAACCAAGGAGCCGGGTAATGTTTGATGTGGACTCGTTTGACGGGGGCATGCTGGTCGTATAAGGAAATAACAATTTTATTGAAATGGTTTACCATATCGCTAACATTCATGGAGTTAAACACCAACGACCAATCAGCAGAGCATGCATCAATTTGTAATGCCTCCAGATTCATACCCCTGAAATTTCGAAGAAAACAAATTTGAGGTTTACGTTTGGGAGGGCGAACACGATAAGAGAGGTAAATTAAGTCGTGAAAGGAGAATGGAGCGTTCAGCTGACCGTGGGCGCATACATCATCGGGAGAAGAAACTATGATAAGGTCAAGTAATGAGGGCCTTCGATAAGGTACATGGTGAGTTGGAGAGAGTGGCAGAACATGCAGGTTAAAGGTAGTCAATAGAGATAATAATTTGCGAGAGCGAGAATCAGCTTTTAACAGACAAGTATTGAAGTCACCCATTATGACTACGTGACTGTAGGATGGGGTGAGGTCATGTAGAAGGGCATCAAAAGAGTTGAAATAATCGATACTCAAGTCCGGACTATAAAATACTCCTAGGAGAAATTTTGTATGAAGTAAGGAAATTTCTAGGAATAGGTGCTCAGCTGATTCCGTGTAGGCAGAAGGAGATGCGCTAACAATCTTATACGGAATGTCAGCACGCAAGTAAATTCCTACACCTCCGCAGCGTATACCCGTTCTATCATTGCGTATTAACACGTAGCCCGGTAGTGAGCACTGTGTAGAAAGAATAGATGGCTTTAAAAAAGTTTCAGAAATAAGGATAGCGTCAAGAGAGGAGTTGCTAAAGGATGCCAGAAGATCGGAGTAGTGACCGGTAACACTCTGTGCATTTATATGCGCCAGATTGAGGTTTTTTGGATAGTTTGAAGTAAAAGAGGAGAGCTTATCGTGCAGAGTCAGAGCAGCCGAAGAATGTGCAGCAGGTGTATCACCACCCCCGCCGTGGAGACTATCAGAGACAGAAGAGCGAGTGAAAAAACTACTGTTTAAGTTGCACAGGTCGTCCGTGTTTTGCATGAGGGAATGTATATAAATATTATAATATATAATAGGTATATAAATAAATTAAAATATATCAAGAACTAAAGCAAAGACGTCTCGTATCTCACCAACTCGCTGATGTGGTAGAAACTTCAACAATTACAAGACATCATTGTCACAGAATTTGAAAGACGAAAATACATAAAAAAAAAAAAAAAAAAGTACATTAGGACAACAAAACATTGCAAAAGAAAGCAACATAAAAAAAAAAAAAAATAAGACTATTATATCAGGCCACCATAACTTCAGGACGAGTGTGTGTAGACGGCATTAGTCCTAAATGGAAGAAAACTGTCAACGTCACTTCTAAGTCACTGACATTACCTACACATCGAATGTCAAATTCAAAAGAAAAAAAAAAATATCTGTTCCGTGTTTACATCACGTACTAATACAATAGATATTTCATCCATAATAAAATATACTTGGAACCCAATATTGAAATATCACTAAGTGCATCTATTTAAAGGCAATTTTGAGCATACGGAATACTAAAGTGACGCAGACAGTCCAGAAGCGTGGTGCCTACTGTGACATAACAATGCTATGAGTGTAGTAGCTGGATTTCATACACGTCGGCGGCTGGACTTGAGTGCTTTCACCGGCTTTGATGCTTCGCCAGGCTTTGAAGAGGAGGCAACAGCGACAGCGGGCTGTGAAGATTTTTCGGTCTCATTTAAAGGGCTCGGATATTGCTGAATAATGTTGTCAAGTTCAGATTTTGTTTCTATCTTCCGACGTACTTTATCCGGGGTCAGGATAATTACCCGGCCCTCAGCAGTCCAGCAGCTCCTCACGCCAAAATGCTGCCGTGCAGCAGTGAAAACCCGGTGCCGCGCCTTGGTCAGAAATTCAGAAACAGTGATTGGCGTACCTTTTAGTGAAGTTTTACTGTCCCAAACCAAAGTACGTTGCTGCAGGCCATGAAATCTCACCAACACTGGGCGAGTTTTTCCTCGTGCCCCACCCAGTCTATGACAGATGTTAAGATGCTGTAAACCAACCTCAGGGAGTTTCATCTCAGTGGATATTACTTGATGTACAACCTCATGTAGGTTTTCATTTGGGCTCTCTGGGATGCCATGAAATAACAAGACCTTTCGACGCATCACAGTTTCATGCCTATCCAGCCCCAAGGTGAGGAGCTCGATCTGCACCTTGAAGCTGGACAGTGACTGCCAAACAAACTTTTTGAAGTTGTTGAAGTCAGTAGCCAGACTCACAACATCAGGCGGTGCAGCTCCAGATGTGAACTTAGCCAGTTGTTCATCATAATCCGCCATCCTAGAGGCAAACAGCTTCTGCAACTCTTCCAAACCATTTGCCAACTTGAGGTCCATTTTAGTTTAGTGATTAACACGCCTTGTTTGATTTATTCAAATTGATTTTCACTAGACAGCGAGCACTGGTGAGCTTTAAGTACAATTAGCGCACATAAATATAATATACACTAATATATTAAATTAATTTCAAAATAAAATTACGAGCTAAAAATTTTGTGTGTTTACTTTGTGACTACCCACTTTTTTTTTTTTTTTTTTTTTTTTTTTTTTTTTTTTTTTTTTTTTTTTTTTTTCCCTCTCGTCTACATAGCTAGCTTAGATTGGACTATGTTTTGTTAAACGAAAAGATGTAAGAGCAACGATAGAAGGAAAAGGTTGTGATGATTGGACAGTGCAAGACAGGACAGGACCGCTCAGTTGAAAACAACGTCAGGCCATTTTAATAATTTATGAAAATGTAAGGAAAGGGTTAACTGAATACTTTAAAATTGTGTTTTTTAAAAGGATTAGCTTAACAATATTTAGGCCATTCACTTTAACACCCTCCACTTCAGCCATAGCAACAATGTTATTTGCTAGCGGTTTTCTAGAACATGTTATGTCCCGTTACCCCAACTTCCTCTAGATTCAAAACTCAGTTCACAAATCAAAAACACGTGACCACGTCAACATTTAAACAAGTTTATGACGGGGCGTGTAATGTTTGTAGAAAGTAACTATAGCACGGGAAGTGGCGGCCAGCGACCGCGGTATCCTGCGCGCGCGCCGATCCAGGCCAAACGACTTTGCTAGCTGAGATTTTGATTGCTGAAACTGGATAAGATTGATCGTAGTTTTATGAGTGGTCAGAAAAAACTGGTTTAAAAGACAAGTTAGATCTTCACTTCTGTGACGCGTATCTACCTTAAGATAATAATATAGGTATATACATCTTAATTTGACTTTCACGATCGACAAACCACAGAGTATCTGAAGAATTATAGAAATAATTCTTTATACAGAACATTCATATCCTGACTGGCACTGGCTGTACGATTCATACTTTAAAAGTTAAAGTAAGGTTGATGTATTATTGGGAGTCCTGGGATATCGTTCCGAGGGCTTTCCCGGGGCTCCTAACCGTAGGCTGTTGGACAAGATACGTGAGGTTTATTAGTCGGTTGGAGTCCGGCATAACATCCATGAGGATTTTCCCTCACGTTAAAAAAGATTGATTTATTACATTGAACTAATACTACTACGTATTACTTATACTACTACGTAGTATTAATTACTCAAAGATTTATTACTGATCTATGACATGGTAGTAGCTCTTTAGGTGCCCTCCACTTCACGAGATCACCGCTAACGCTAGCATCCATTGAAATCGTACCAGCACCGTATATTTTAAATGCATCCGAGACTTAACGCTAACATTAGTAGTGACTATAAGTTATCTGTTACCACTTAATACAGCTGCATAACAAATGACCGGAATATGCATTACGTGCAGGAATATTTTAGTTATAAATCGTTCGGTAGCACATTACTCGAGACGCGAGATCAAACAAACAAATGAAGGATGCTGCGGGATGCTGTTTGTTGTTTCATCTTAAAGCGTCTGGTGTTGCCACATTAAATACTCACCAATATCAATATTAAACAATGCATTATAATAACCGGCCAAGGATTTTGTGACATGGTTGTCAATATTAAACAACTAATAGTTGCGTAATTCTCAGTCTAAGGTTACTAAAATGTGGAACTTCTGCCCTGTCCTGGCTGTAGAAATTTTGGTTTAGAGTACAGAATGGTTATAGATTTTCTCCTGTATAAGTGCTTGTTGACAGCAATAGGGTACTCCTCTATAACGTGGGATTAACAAACTATTGGCTTAGTCTGGAAGTGAAAATCCTTCTCTGCTTACATCCTCGCGGAAACTATAACTACCCATGTGTGCGTTGGTTTGTTTTTTCCTATAGACAGATTAAGTTTACCAGTTGTAGATTCTATAGCATTGCCCTTGACAGCCTTACAGTAGATATAAGCTTATTGCCGAGATTTCTAAGTTCAGTCCAGCGGTGGACTGTAATGTGATTTGAAATAGCCAAGCATTTTCTCCGAGGAGCTGACCAATCTGTAGCCGATCATAATACACGATGTTTATAGACATGCTCAATTTGACACATTATTATTTTTTAGTTTTAATTTTACCCGTAAATTATATTAATAAACAAAATACAGAATTAATCGATCAAAATAAAGTAGGAAAAAAAATTTCTGTGATTGTACAAAATCCTCAATGTATATTTGCATCGCACGCTTACAATATCGGGGTGAGTTTAAGGGGACAACAAACCACTAGTAGTTTATCGACCTAAGGAAATATAAAAATATTGGTTGTCTTGTTAATATGTATTACATTTTCCTGAAGGGTAGGTTTTAATCTACCACGGCAAGTGTTCTGAAGAGCTCTTCATCTCTCCCTCTCCAAACAACGCGTGCTGGGCAGAGGTACCATCACATTATTTTGGGGAGAATCTTCCCAACTGCACCAGTTGTGGTAATGTTTTTTCGAGATGACGACGATTACAAAATGGGTCCAAAGAATACATAATATAATGTAATACAATGGTTTCTACTAGGTACTACAGAGTGCTCCAAATTATTGGAGGTAGAGTCACGAGTCTGGGACGATGATAGTAGTCCATTCTCGATTTTTGGTTGGGACATCAAAAATCAAATATTTGTCTAAATCTAGTAACGAAAGTCAACCAGGGTTCAAAATATACCTATCTACGCTTTAATCGCAAACTGTTATTATGTACCACACACCCTGTCAGTAAAATTTATAATACAAGTGAAAAAAAAAAAACTATTGACGAATAGTAGTTGGAATTATGGAAAAAGGGAAAAATTCTAAATCTATGGGAAATACTATAAGAAAAGGGCGAAATGACCATAGATTTAGAATTTTTCGCTACTCTCAATAGACATACAAAGCGTGCGAGCGAGACCTCATTATCCATAGCACTTAGCTCGAGAGGAAAAGAGAAAGCCAATTGTGTACTCATATGTCAGTATTTAGAATCGCTGAGCCCGCTGGAATCCTATGGCGGCTCTATGTTATTCATAATATCCAGTAATCTGTAGTGATCTTACGATTAAAATAGAAAATTTTATATTTTCAACAATATTGTCGTGTTTAGTGTGTGAATAGGATATTACAAAACGCAATTATACGAAGAAAGACTCGTTTTAACAGGTCATTTGTGACTTCGTTCATTCCATTTTTGACGTACATATTTTGCCAAATTGGATGTAAAATTTCACTAAAAGTCCAACTCATAACGTAGATTATGCATTTTCCTTCATACATACCACAATATTTAATGTGTAAATGCATTTTTGGAGGATATATAAGGCAGAAATAGAAAGGGCTGTTTACAGTAAAATAGTCATGGGTAGGTATCGATAAGGATGTCGATAGTTCATTATAGTGGCATTGCTGCAAACAAACTTATCTGGATTTAATCTATATATATAAAAATCAATGCCACTTTTCGTTGTTTTTTTTTTTTTTTTTTTTTTTTTTATACCACTAAGGTGGCAGACAAGCATACGGCCCACCAGAAGGACCGGTGGTCACCGCAGCCTATGAACGTTTGCAACACCAGAGGTGCCACACTCGCGCTGCCGACCCTGTAAAAACCTTCTAAGACCCCTTTTGAAGAACCCCATACTGTAGGCGTTTGGGAAAACCGAGGCAGGGAGGTCATTCCACAACCTAAGCGTGCGTGGAAGAAAACACCTATCGGATCTAACCGTGCTGGAACGCACCGGACGCAGAGTGTGAGGATGAACTCCCTGTCTGTGGCGAGCGGTGCGATGATAGAACGTAGCCGTGGGCATCATATCAAACAATTCCTCAGAGCACATACCATTGTACAGGCGGTAGAACACGCATAAGGAGGCAAAGTCTCTCCTGTCGCGAAGAGGGTCCACACCAGCTGTAAGTACAGGATCGTTGACAATTCTTACAGCTCGTCTTTGCACCGAGCCAAATGGACGAAGCTGATATTCAGGTGCTCCCGCCCAGAGGTGACAGCAGTACTCCATATGCGGCCGCACTTGCGATTTATAGAGAAGCAGTGTTTGCGCCGCAGTGAAGTACCGCCGCGCCCTGTTGAGCACACCTAGCTTCTTGGACGCCAGCTTAGCCTTGTCCTCCAAATGACTACGGAACTGAACGTCACTGGAGATGTCAACGCCAAGGATCCCTATACTTTTGGCGATGGAAAGAGATGTGCCCTGAAATTGCGGCGCTACAGTAATTGGGGTTTGCTTAGCGGTGAAAAAACACGCTTGTGTCTTGGAAGGGTTGAACTGGACAAGATTTTGTCCACCCCAATCGGACACTCTAGTAAGAGTAGCCTCGATTTCAGACACAAGCTGTTCACGATTTTCCTCTACTGTGTCCCGAGAGATACCGGGGCGGCCCGTGTAACAAGTGTCCCCCGTACTGTCGTCCGCATAACAATGAATGCCATCAATAGACAACATGTCATTGATATGCAGCAGAAACAGAGTAGGGGACAACACTGAGCCTTGCGGGACTCCAGCGTTTATGGCCATGCAGTCTGAACAGCTGCCGTCAACGACGGCCCTGATGCTTCTACCGGCCAAGAAGCTGGACACCCATCCGCATAATCTCTCAGGTAGTCCATATGAGGGCAATTTCGTAAGAAGACCACGGTGCCAGACCCGGTCAAAGGCTTTAGAGATGTCGAGGCTCACTGCTAGAGCCTCACCCTTACTCTCGATAGCCGCCGCCCATCGGTGTGTTAGGTACACAAGAAGATCGCCCGTCGAGCGACCGTGACGGAAACCGTACTGCCGGTCGCTGAGCAGGTCGTGTTCCTCAAGGTACCCCAGGAGCTGTGTATTAATTACACGCTCCATCACCTTGGATAAAAGGGAGGTGACGGCTATAGGCCTGTAATTGGCCGGGTCGGTCCTGTCACCCTTCTTGGGTACAGGATGTACATACGCGATCTTCCACGACGCCGGGACTTGTCGCATGGAATAGGAAAGTGCGAAAAGACGTGTAAGTACCGGACACAACTCTGGACCACAATGCTTTAGTACCACCGCGGGAATGCCGTCTGGCCCACTCGACTTATGAACGTCCAGGGATTGAAGCTCCCGCCGGACATTCCGCTGTGTAAATTTAACTTCCGGCATGGAGGTGCCACAACTCGGAATGCACGGCGGTATTGCACCCCCGTCGCTCATGGTCGAGTTAGAGGCAAAGAGATTACCCAAAAGGTCGGCTTTCTCCTTGGCACTCTGGGCCAAACTACCGTCGGGTTTAAGCAAGGGTGGTAATCCTGACCGACAGAAGTTTCCCTCGGCAGCTTTGGCAAGCGACCAAAATTCACGACTTCCTGAAGGGTAGCCTGCTAGCCGTTCGCCAATTCTGCCGACGAAATCGAACTTGGCCTTGACAATTGCTCTTTTACTGGACCTCGCCTCGAGGTCCAGTAAAAGAGCAATTGTCAAGGCCATTTAATTTGCGTTTTACCTCAGAGATGTTTGGATCTGAATTTGCACGAGCCGTGGTCCAAGCTCTGTAGGCAGATTCTTTCTGCATTAGAGCTTCTCTGCAGAGCCGATTGAACCACGGTCGCTTTTTTGCACCTACAGGGATCCAGCGGTTGGGAATGTAGCATTCCATACCCTCCAAGATCCCCTCAGCGACTGCTATAGCACAAGAATCCAGATCCTCTGAGGCAAAACAAAGCCGCCACCACGGGTACGACGCATAGAACTCTCGCAGTCCATCCCAGTCTGCTGACTTGTAGTGCCACACATGTCGCCACTCCTTGGGCCGAGGTGGTTCAGGCCTTGCGAGAGGCACATGCGTCCGAACGACACAGTGGTCCGACGATCCTAGCGGAGCATCCACTGAAACACTGTATCCGTCCGGACGCGTTGTCAGCAGGAGGTCCAGCAATGCACTATGCTCGTTCTCCCTGTCTGGTATCCTTGTATGGGATTTAACCAGCTGGGAGAACCCATAGGTCAAGGCAAATTCGTGAGCAGCTTTTCCCGCAAAGTCGGTGGTCCGGGAGCCCAACCAGTCAACATGATGACCGTTGAAATCTCCCAAAATCACTATCTCCGCGGAGGGACACTGCTCAATCACCCTGTCAGTCGACTGCTGCAGGTGGTCATAAAGGCGAACTGTGTCCGTGTTACCGCTGTGAGACCTGTACACGCACGCGTAGATCCGGGTGTGGCCCCCGTGATCCACGCGCGCCCATAACGTAGACAGGTCCCTGTCTTCGAGGCTTGTAAGACGGCGACAGCAGACATCATCCCGGACGTACATACACACCCCGGCTTTCCGCCTAAAGTGGTACTCCAGCTTGTAGCCAGGGTACATTAAGTCAGATGCATCTTCCGGGCATGAGATCTGCGTCTCCGTCAAGAAAAAAAGGGTCGGCTTCGCAGTTTCAAGATGGTGGTGGACTACGTTGATGTTCGCGCGCATGCCTCTGATGTTGCAAAAGTCCACTTGAAGTGTGGACGCCGATGCCGCTGTGGATACCCTTTTATTTTTCCTTTTTGCTGCCATGGTTGTTTTTTTTTAAAAAGGGGAATTAAGAAGGTTGAGGGGGCGCCTGTGTGCCGCTGGCGCAGGAGACTAAGCGAGGCTCCAACTCACCAAAGGCAGACAAAGGTAATGCGGAAGATTGGCACGGCGTACGGAAGGGCCCCCGGTCCCCTCCCCAATGCAGTGGCCGCGTCCACTCCGGTATCCTCCTCCGGCACGACCACAGCACCAGGGACTTTACACAGGCTGCTGGTTCAGCCTCCTGGGGCGGAGATTAAGTGATCCCCAGGTTCGGGTTCCGTACAGCCTGCGGGCGGTCAGCGGTCAACCGTTTCACCGGGTCTCCCTGACCGCCGTACCAATACTCCGCGCCTCTATCCGCCAATGGAGCCAGGTAAGCCTCTGGTCTCACCGTCACCGGCACAAAGTCGCCCCAATGAGCTCTGGATCCCTGCTAACCGACGGAGAACATAACCCAACCGGAGTCAGGTTACTATTACCGCGGTCTTCTGCAGGGCGGAGGTACTGCCCCAGGCGGGCTGCTCAACGAACGGAGTACCGTTATGCCCTTCCTCCTAATGAAAATTTTCCTAATTAAAATTTAAATGTTGTAATTTTATAACTCAAGAACGGGCTCACCTATCCAAACCAAATGTTTAGGCTTTGTTCGGACTATTTAATAGATGGTTTATGTTAAGTTTGCACAAAATCGGTCGAGCGGTTCTTCATTTATCACGCAAACGAAGTTGCGCGGGTCTGCTAGTTTACTATAAATATGATTGATTTTTACTCGAACTGTGTTATTTAACCTTTTTTTTAGGGTTTTGTGCATATTTTAATATATTTCCAAAATTTGTGATCCATTTTGAGTTGAATTTTTATAATTTTACTTCACATACGGTACTCCACGCCACACCGGGATGTTTGCTGTGCAAGGCGCAGATTAGCCTCTGCGTCGAATACTGTTCTCACCTTTGGGATGACTGTGCGAGTTACTTACTGGACGCGCTTGGCGCTATGCAGAGACGTGTTATCCGATTTCAATTATAGGTTGTCCTAAGATGACGGTAAGCCTCGAGCCGTTAGCGCAGCAAAGAACCATAGCGTCCTTGGCTGCCTTCTACTGAATGTATCACGGCGAATGTTCTGAAGAGCTCTTCAACCTGATCCCACCATCTCCTTTCCGATTTCGAACAACACGTCGGGCAGAGGTGCCACTCATATATAGCGGAGAGAATCTTCGCCAGAACTGAGCGTTTCAAAAGATCGTTCCTCTGTCGAACTACAAAATCCTGGAACGACCTGCCCGCACATGTGTTTCCCTCATTTTACAATCCCGGGTTCTACAAGCGGAGCGTGAAGAGGCACATCATAGGGCCGCCAACTTGAGGACTACTGTCAGAAGTCTGTGTGCTGTAAGCATGGCCCCCATTCGCTAGATGCGCCACGGCTTTCCATTAGTTTCCATCAGTGGCGACGTCATTTTGGCGAGGTTAATATATTTAAAAAAAGTGGTTCAATAATAAATGAGTTTCTAGGTTTAGTATTACGATAAGAGTTGGATTTTTAGTAAAATTTCAAATTCAATTGGCAAAATATATATGTACGGCAAGAATGCAATGTACGATGCCATAAATTACATGTTAAAAGTGTATTTTCACATTCACACACTGAATCAAAATTCGTAAAATCACTACAGAATTTCTAATATTACGAGTTACCCCATATAATCCCATTTTTACTTTTTCATAGTCGATTACATTCAAATTAACAATTTATTCCCCAAAACAAGAAGTTGGAGATGAAACTTCTAAGCACTTTGTGTGCTTAGAAGTTTCATTTCCATTCCATCCATTTATACAGATACTTTTATCGATAACATAGGTGTGACCATTCAACAACAGTATTTAACCCACACATAGATCTTTCATTTTTGGTCTCGTCTTCACTTTTACACTGTTCATCTTGTACATTCTAAATCTATGGAAATGACAGTGTCTCCCTTCGTTAGTTCTTACCTCGGTCAATAGATGGCGGTACGGTTAAAGTAAACACAATGTACGCAAAATTATTTTAATTCAGTTTAGGGATAAACACTTTGTTACAAATGTATCAGTAACTAAACGTTTATCTTCTTACTGCCTCGTTGGCGCAGTGGCAGTGCGATGTATACAACAGCCATGCTGAAGTCTTGGGTTCGCGTTCCGGGTCAGACAAATTAATGTGTTAGTGTAATCCACAAATGTTTGTTGTGCAGTTTAGATAATCTCTACGAATACTATTTTATGTCTTTTGTTCTATGTCTCTTTTTAAAACCGACTTCAAAATAAAGAGGAGGTTCTCAATTCATCTGTATGTTTTTTTTATGTAGGTATGTTAACCGATATTTCCGTCAATTATCGACGGATTTCAATTTTTTGGTGGTCCCATTTTCACCAGGTCAGGATCTGATGATGGGATCCAGGAGAAATCGAGGGCAACCACCGAAAACAGTAGGGACAACTAGTGCGTTTGTTAACTTTTTGATCAAATGTACTGGAGTAGATCTGATGATGGAACCGAAAGACAGTCGAAGGCATTCCTTAACGATTTACAGCAGTTACCTTGTGTTTGGGCTTGATTGATTTGTTTGGATGAGAACTTTGCACCTAGGTAGATAGATATATTGTTCGCTCCACCCGTCACTTAAAATATTAAAAAAAAAAATCTCTGTCCATAACAACTAACAACCATCAACAAAATTCGACAGAAAAACTGTACCTATCTTTTCAGTTACAGTTGTTGTCATAACAACTCTAATTTTGGCAGAATTTTGTAAAATAGCATTGACGTGCGTGTGTATCTAATCTAACATCTGAATCTTTACGTCAACGAATCTTATTTGTGCACTGAACAATGAACTTTGGACTTGTTATAACATGGTATTAGCATTTTTTGTGCCTATTTGTGTTTTCATTAAATATTTTGTGCCCAACTTTCCCCAATCAAGTGTTTCACTTTGAAGTTCAAATTGAAGACACTTTTCCAGAATATATAAAGTTAAATACCTAAAAATTTTCAAAGAATAAACAACAGCTTATTGGTCGCATAGTTATATAAAGTGATTTTGCACCTCCTGGGCCCAAGTCAACAGCACCTGAAGGTTGATGACGAACGGAAGAAGCTTTAGCCCAGGCACCTTCTGTCACGTGCAATAATGAGGATGAAAGAGAGTCTCTCACGAGAATGTATAGATCATCGTACCTTAAGATTATTTTTGAAAAGCAATTAGTATGCTAACTGATCATAAATTTTAAATATGGAAAAAGAATTGGTTTCGAGCAGGATTCAAACCTGCGCGGCGTCTTCGGCGAACCGTGCCGACGCGTTATCCACTCCGCCACCGAAACCTACTCGGAACCAACCAAATTTTCCACCTTATTATACGTCTTGGTCTTGGGGCGACGTAGGCACCATCTAACGGCACTTTTTAAGTACCGGCACTAAGTGGTGGATTTTTAGGCATAAAAGTTCGACAAACGTGCACAAGTGTTGAAAAGTGGTAAAATTTATGATCATCGTACCTTTGTTTAACGTGAGGGAAAATCTTCATGGATGCTATGCCGGACTCCTGCCGACTTAAAACCACGCGTATCCTATCTAATAGCCAACGGTTGCGAGCCCCGGGTAAGCCCTCGGTAGGATACCCCAAGGACTGATTATCGTACTTGCTAGTGAAACATATGAATCGCATGATATTTACGTGGGACTGAAATTAATCCCGGGGATATCCTTCCGAGGACTTATCCGGGGCTCCCATCCGTGGGCACTAGTGGGCAGTAGGAAGGGAACGTGTGGTTTTTAGTCGATAAGAGTCCGGCATAGCATCCATGACGGATTGTCCTCACGGTAAAAAAACAGGACTTAAAATTAAGTATATGAAAATCAATTTCTGTGAACGCCTAACTCCACGTAAATGGTTGATCTTACAGTGTTTGGGAACTAGGTAGGCGGGTGAAACCGCGTGAACTTTGCTAGTTGAGAATATTCATAGATATCAATCCAAAAATCATAACCCTCCTTATGAGCAGTCGGTTAAAAAGTAGCCTATGTCCTTCCCAGGGCCTCGAACTATCGTTATACCAAATTTCATCTCAATTGCTCCAGCTGTTTAGGCGTGAAAGCGTAACGGACAGACAGAGTTACTTTCGCATTTATAATATTAGTAGGGATAAAAACACTAAGTTCAATTTCTTCTCTAAGAAATTATACATAAGTTATGTTACTATAAAGCGTCAATGGATACCTTTACCTTAATACAAACCCACAACATCGACATGTTCATGTTATAAATCAAATACTTGTCGAACCTCGAAATCCCGAACTCAAAATTGAAATATTTTGCCAAGTATGTGACCAGTTTCAGAAATATTCAATATAGCGTTATATTAATATAGGTAAATTCATGATGCGAAACTCCATATATTCACACCCACCACCCTTTCCAAATAACTCGGATGGGAACCCTACTTAAAGCAATATAAGTACCTATTCAAGCCCTTTGTAGGACTTCCTCTCATGGCAAATATTTTTACTTTAAATACCGGAAGGTTTTATTTAATTCATTCTGATAAAGTAGCAAGTACAACATCCCTTAAGTAAATATGGGGATATAATAAATGTAGGTAAGTAATTAATTAGACGGTCTCTCCACTCAGCTTACGGGGTAGAAATGAATGTAGATCAACAATATAAAAGGATCAAATAACTAAATGGACAAGGAATTATTTTGTGGGATGATTTTATTAGAACGGTATTTTTAATGGTTTCTTGAATTCGCTCTTTGATTTATGTTTAGAAGTTCTTCTTCAACTGTTGTTCACATTATGAATGTTAGGTCTTATTATGAAGATACTAAGGCTTTGGCATCTTATCTTAAAGGATAAAAGTATTATCAGCAAAGATATCGGTTTTATTTTTGAAAAATACTTCCGTATGAATTCGTCTATTAGACGAGCTGCTTTGCTAGCATCAGATTTACTTCATTATACACAATATACGATTGTAGCGAAGTTTAGTAGGTCTTTTTATAAGCCCGCCGGTGTTCTGGTGAATTAGACAGATCCCAGAACACCCCACAGGGGCATATCGGTGTCAAGGGTTTTAGTGAGTATTACCAGTGCTATCGTGATCAGGTGCTGGGAGAACCTCACACGAGGCCATGCCTCGCCAGCATGGGTAGTCCGTAAGCGGAGCTCTCCTTGTAAAAAAAAGGTCTTTCTAGCATGAGCGCCGCCATGATTATTTTAAGAAGAGCGCTTTCAGGATTATTTTCAGGGAGGTGCATTTGCATCTAAACATAAGGTAAGTACGTAAGTAGGTACTCACTAAAATTTATACTATGCAATGTCTTGCCCTCCTTAACAGTTTTTCCTGCAAAAAATCCTTCTTTCCTCTCGAAAAAGGGAGAATTTTGTATGTCATTATATCGAGTAGCTGAGCATAATTTGAAATAATCAAGAAGATTTTCCCATTTTCTATTCTAAATTTTTATAATAAAGATTTCTCTTATAGTTCACGAATTCACGATGTCTAAAATCGCTATTATTCATTAATGTTCATGTCCAAAAATAGATTCCTCTCAACAAATTGAGACAATATTCGTTTGCTTCTTAAACCCATTTGACATCGAAGTAAATAAAGTCAAAGCACATTAATTTAATGACAAGTACTTGTGCCTAAATGGCCTAATTGTTATTATGCAGAACCAGGAAGTGTGGCCTTGTTCAAATTTGCAAAATATTATTTGCCAACATCTTTCACAAAAAAATCAACCGTATTACACACAGAATTAAATCGAAATTAGTATATGGGATATATACGTTACAATGTGTACAGAAAAATGGTCTTTATTAACACGAGGATTAAGAATAAAATTTGATATTTTCAGCTTATATACACGCTACACGTGTTGGGGAGTACAAACCTATTTTATATAGATTGCCACTGAAAAAGCAACTTTATTCCATTGAAACACAGGCTGTTATTTAAGCAAATAAGCTTGTATCGTGGGTATGTATTTTGTCCAAGGTTAGTTTGATATAGGAGCGATCCATGTGTTGTTATATCAATGGTTTGTGTACATACGGACAGACAGACATTATCTGTTATTTAAAGTAAGCACACGTTTCTGGCATACTGATAGCGATACTGTGGGATATTAGGTCATCCTTGATAAATAACACTACACGATTTGGTTGGGAATTGCTTTATAATTAGAATTGAGAGACCAATGATGTATTACCGTAATTTATGTATCATTGATCGAGACATATTATATTGAAAACATACTCTACATACCAATAGAGTTTTATTTATTACGTCTACAACAATGGCAAAGGAATACCTATAACTTCTTATAATATAGGTCGTTATTACCACAGCCTACAGATCAGTAGCTTTACAGACAGAAGGTTTTCTCTTTATCCTGTGTTATTACTATGTTGGATTTTTTAAAGGTTAATAACATAATACATATTGTGTCGTTCATAATATTTTTTTTTATACCACTAAGGTGGCAGACAAGCACACGGCCCACCAGAAGGACCGGTGGTCACCGCAGCCTATGAACGTTTGCAACACCATAGGTGCCACACTCGCGCTGCCGACCCTGCAAAACCCTTCTAAGACCCCTTTTGAAGAACCCCATACTGTAGGCGTTTGGGAAAACCGAGGCAGGGAGGTCATTCCACAACCTAAGCGTGCGCGGAAAAAACACCTATCGGATCTAACCGTGCTGGACCGCACCGGACGCAGGGTGTGAGGATGAACTCCCTGTCTGTGGCGAGCGGTGCGATGATAGAACGTAGCCGTGGGCATCATATCAAACAATTCCTCAGAGCACATACCATTATAGCATTATAAAAGGGATAAGTATATTTATACCGTATCCTCTAGATCTTAGTTCATAAAATCATCTTAATTCACAGACAGGGTGTTCATGTTTTTTCTGATTTCTGTGGTGTTCATCCACACACCTTGCTACCAGACCTTTCGAACACGGTAAGACTTTCTTTCGCGAACGCTTAGATTGTGAAATGATCTCCCAACCTCGGTTTTCCTGAGCACCCACAGTATAAGGTTCTGCAGAGGTCTTCGACGGTCCTTGCACGGCCGGCGGCGCGAGTGTGACGTCTCTGGTGCTGCAAACGTTCAAAGGCTGCGGTGATCACAGTCCATCAGTTGGGGCTGTAAGCTTGTCACGGTATAAAAAAATCTGTGTTAAAATAATATTATACATGCGTTGATTATTAAGTATTTGATTTGGACATTTAAATGATTTTAAAGCGTTTATACTCGTACTTTATAGCCACGCTGACTCAGTGTTTTGTAAACGATCATTGCAGTAAGCAGTCCTTGAATGGGTGACCACTTTGTGACATACCTTTTACGAGCGTTTCCGTGCTTCGAAAGGCACTTTTAAGCAGTTGATCCAGGGAAGTCACTTGGTCAGTAACATGAACTTCGTTAAATCAAGCTGTCTACCCCTTCGTTTATATATGCGTGACTATATGTATGTATATGATTGTGAATATACTTTAAATGCATAGATACACAAATATTTATGGATCATAAAGTTAAAATTGATGTGCTGGATTTACGCCAATCTCGGCCATTGAAACTGACACGAACAAAAAAAACCACGAATCCCTTTGTTCCATTATCCTATCAATCAATCAATCATATCAAACTATGGCAGTACACTAACGGCCGAAGACCTCTCCCAATTTTAAGACATATTTTTTTAGAAATTATTTCGTAGACCTATTTTTTCTCTTAGGGGAATTAAAATCGGCCAAGACTATTGGCCTCCATGACCGGGGGCCTGAGGACTGTGAGGGACTGCTCACCCTCCTTACAGAAGCAGACCCTAGATATATTCACGGACATCTCGCACAACGCTATGATCCCAAAGTAAGCTAGGAATAACCTGCTTGTGTTAAGGGTATCAGACCACGGATACTTATATACTTTTAAATACATACATATTATATATTATACATAGAAACACCCAGACTCTTGAGACATACATTTATGGGTCACACAAATATTTGTCTCTGGTGGGAATCGAACCCACGACCTCCAGCGCCGCAGGCGATATCACTACCGACTGCGCCACAGAGGCGTAACGTGAGGGATTCACGCACGACCTCCTAAGAAGCGGGATAACAACCGAAAAACCCCCTAAAGACACGGGATAGCACCCGAACCACCCGTAGGTGAGGCTGCAGTGGTAGCTGTAGGTTTTAGGACTCTTGGGGTATCCTTCTGAGGGTTTATCCGGCGCTCCCAACCGTAGGCTGTTAGGTAGGATACGTGTGGTTTTTAGTCTGTAGAAGTTCGGCATAGCATTTCTGTAGGATTTTCCTTGCGCTAAAAAAAAGGGAACTAAAAAAAATTACGTTACATCTACTTTGGCGTAATATTTTTTTTTAGCGAAACGTTAGTATCAGATTTTCTACTATGATAATATTTGTGACTGAGCAATGTGAGCGAGCCAGCTGGTATATTTATTAGCAGGTATCGGTAGTCAGATGTATCAAAACAGACGGACAGCGGAGTCTCAGTAATAGTAAATATCTGAAGAATCTTGGTTAATAGGGTCCCGTTTTTACGCTATGCTATGGGTACCTACGAAACCCTAAAGAAGGTTTCTGCAAGAAGGTTTCAAGGTGTGGTACAGACCCCTCATTTAATTCCCATTTCATCAAAGATCAGACCGATGACATTAATACAGTTTATTAATTTAAATCCTAATAACGGTGACGGCACCTGTTTCAGTAGTCACCTAGTCGAACACGTGTAGCCGGTTTGTCCACAAATAGTCTATTACTAGCTCTGACTAAACTCAGCATTTGGCATCATACTTTAGTGGTGAAATTAGACCTGACGTTGCATTAAAATCTCGAATCCAAATTTCTTTATTTATCTAGGTCACTTTATATGCTCACGCCTTATATCTTTAATGGGGCTAAGTAGAGCTGTAATCAGGGTTCCTTATACTGTATAATATTTTTGTAAAACCCGCGTGATGCACAGATGAACGATTATTAAAGCATTTTTTTATACTTATTAAGCTTGCCAAATTGACAACACTCGCCTGATGAAAAGCCATGGCGATATCTAGCGATTGGGGGCCACTCTTACAGACCATTCTGTAAGAGTGGTCCCCTCGGTCATTTGTGCATCACGGGTTTTACAAAAATGTCCCTGTCCCTGTCAAATGTCAGTGGATGTCCGTAAGACTTCTGACAGTGGTCCTCAAGTTGGCACCCTGTGATGTGCCTCTTCACGCTCCGCTTGAAACACCTAGGGTCGTAAGATGAGGGAAACACTATGTAGCATTTGCCCATCATTTTATAGGCAAAGGTTAAGCAGTTGGATCCAAATCCCACCTGAACCAGGTTGATTATTGTCACTGTAAAAAATGGCTGTGTTATTTAACAAGTGAATCCCCGATTCGGACATCGGTTCCTACACTTGATTCCTGTGGAATGATGGAACCAACTTCCTATATACAACATTAGGCACGTTAAAAATAATCCTAGGCTGTATTGGCAGCGTTCGGCAGTCAAGTGTAGCACATCTGGTGTTGCAAACGGCCATAGGCTATTAGGGGGCTTCGGATGAAATCGAAAATGACGTTCAGGTGATGGTGATGATGACATAAAATATCTAGAATTAGATCTTGTCGAGTATGCAGACCTAGCTTTATACTTATATGATGTCAAAAAAAATCTGCCTATCTCGTAGGCGCTACAAGCGTAGTAAAACGTTGTTTTCTCCCAATATTTTTTGAGGGTGGTCCAGGGCTGTTTAAAGATTTTCTTCTTTTGACTATGGACACCACTAGTAGTTGGAGTTGGTTTCAATTCGTTAATACATACATATAGTTACGCCTTTATCACTGAAGGGGTAGGCATAGGCATGGTATACGCTCACATTTTACCTTATATTTTTTTGTCTTACGTTATAAGTGGTGAGAATATTGCCATTTTGAAATAGACAGGCGCAGGTTGTGGCCTTCAACTTGGCTTAACGATTGTCATTTTACTGACAACCGGGTTTCATGTCAAGTTTTTCTTCTCTACGCAATGGACCGTTTGCGAAAGTGTTCCCTTAGTCGCCTCTTACGACAACCTCAAGTTGGGGTGGCGACATTTCGTACTCTATCCCGTCGACACACGGGGCAAATCGTTTCAAAATATAGGTAGGTACATGAAGTAAACAAAATATAGGTAGGTACATGAAGTAAACAAAATATAGGTAGGTACATGAAGTAAACAAAATATAGGTAGGTACATGAAGTAAACAAAATATAGGTAGGTACATGAAGTAAACAAAATATAGGTAGGTACATGAAGTAAACAAAATATAGGTAGGTACATGAAGTAAACAAAATATAGGTAGGTACATGAAGTAAACAAAATATAGGTAGGTACATGAAGTAAATCTAAAGCTACAACAATTATAATAATCAATTTATTATTACAGCAAGTTTACACTAAACCCACACGTTAAATTTACCATAGCAAATAATAAGGTGGTAAATAATTTGACACTAACTAATGGCTCGTGAACCGACCGAAGCCGACGTGGTATTTTGATTTATGCCAATGTATTATGTATTGTATAATAATTTGTCCTAGATAGCGGAAAGGTTGAATGTTTAGCTAAACGTCTAGTTTCGAAGGTAAGGTGGTTTGGAAATGTGGTATTATATAAATCGACCCTTCCAATTTCTTTGGTTAAAGTTATTAAAATAATGAAAAATTTTTAGTCGAGATGGTAGGTACATTTCTTTGTTTTTCGTTTAAAAAATTCTCATGGATTTTGGAGACACGTGCCCCACCACTACACCATCTGGGTAAACCCTCGGAAGAATGCTCCAGGAAGAAGGGATTCCAGGAAGACTTTCGTTTTCTTTCACTCACTAATACATATATAGTTTTTGGGAGAGGTGTATAGAGGTGGTTCAAAGTACCTACCTACGTCGCAAGCAAAGTCACTGGGCATACTTACTTTGATTTTAAATATTTTGTGAAAATAATATTCAGTAAAGTTTCCGTATGAAAACCTTTTAAGGTATAATTGTTGATGGCGGCCTAAGGTCTATCAAGAGTCCTGGGACATCCTTCCGAGGGCTTCCCCGGGGCTACCAACCATAGGCTGTTGGGAGTTACGTGAGGTTTTTTAGTCGGTCGTTAAACAATAAAAAAAGGTATTATTGTTGATATTACTATCTGTGGGTACTGTAAAGTAAATGTACCTCGGAATTACTTTCACTTTCGTAGTAAAATGTCAAACCTAAACCCTTTGAAGTTTAAACATGTCATCAAAACAGTATTTCAACTTTATGAACACCTATACGAATGTTATGACTTATTTTTCCTTTATAAATCGCTGCGAACTCTTTAATCCAAAAATATCCTTTCCATCGTCAACTTTGTAGTTTGTCGCACCAACATTTATTGCTCGTAAAACTGCTATGGGACACCCGTGCCAGTTATTTCGGTGATGTGTGTGGTCGCAGGGCTATATAATATACTAGGAAATAACCTTGGGTTCGTCTGAAGATTTGTTTCCTTATTCCTGCAATTTATTTCTTATCAGATCTGTTGGGAAAGTACCCATGAGCCTTACTACTTACTGAAGTGGAGCAGGAGTGTTTCTGTTGTGTAGGCACGTCTTAATGTTGGTCCCAACCACAGAGCATCGCGCGCCTTTACAGAGGGAGAGGCCAAAGCTGGCAAACCCCCTCTGGCAATAATTTGACATTTTGACGACTAAAAGTGCCCACTTACATAAAAACTGTTTTTTGAAGTTTCTTTCACTAGACTAAGTCTAGTTGACAGCGGGAGCGGTTGAATTGTCATTTTATAAAAATGATGAAATAATTAGATATCAATACAAAAAGAAATGTGATTAAAGAAATCTGAAGAAAAATGGCATTATCTTGTGTAAGTAAGTAATTTTATAACAAGTTATTATTTATTACACCTATTTAAACGTATAGATAATATTCAGATTTGTTTAGCAACTTTACCGGACGTCACATCAATACATGGATTGGTTGAGCGACTTGGGGTGATATGACACAAAATGTATCATGTGTGTGTAAAATTTATGAGTGTATTGTTTAAAGTGTATATATAGGCTTCGTATTGACAGTCGATTGCTATTGTAGTGCGAGTCTAAGAAAGTGTGGGTGAGGAAGATTTCCCCCCGTCCCCCGCAAAATATGACAGACAAATTTGTACCGAGCAATCGTTCTATGCCGTCTCCCCTTAGACAGTTCGCGTTGCTCTATGGTCCCAACAGTTACTAATACGAATCACAAAATTTCTGTTCTATCTAACATAGCAGAAAACACATTACGGGGGGTAACGGGGGACAATACAACTTACCTCTTTGGAAAAAAATGTGTGATTATTTACCTAAATATATTTATGCACATAGAGCAGAGAGTGTCTTTGCAGAAGATTATCGGCCTCCATGACCGGGGGCCTGAGGATGGTGAGAGGGCTGCTTACCGTCTTTACGCAGGATGCAGGCCCATGACGGCAGCATGACGTGAGGGATTCACGCACGCCCCCCCCTTAGAAGCGGGATCTCACCCGAAATCCCCCAAAGACGCGGGATAGTACCCGAACCACCCCTAGGCGAGGCCGCAGTGGTAGCCGTAGGTCTGTTGGGAGTCCTGGGACATCCTTCCGAGGACTTACCCGGGGCTCCCAACCATAGACTGTTGGGCGTTACGTGAGATTTTTTGTCGGTAGGAGTCCGGCATAGCATCCATGATGAATTTTCCCTCTCGTTAAAAAAAACAGCAGAGAGAGTTATAATATCAAATTTATTCTTTTATTCTAACGACATGTATTCTCAGATTGAACAAAATAATAATTCTAAATTGGTTTATGTATCCTACCTGATGCCCAATTTGTTAGGTAAATACGCTCATTACCAAACCTTTTACCTCTAAAACGCCTATTGCGTTGTATATAAAAGAGTGGGTATAAAACAGATAAGACCTTTTCCAGAAAAGGGTTTCAATCATTTACGTCACGTATGTAAAGTATACGCAATCGTACGGTCACGTATACACTGGAGCGCAAACTCGGGGCAAATGTTTACAGAGCGCGTACTTTTTTGCCCCACTCAAGATTTGAGCTGAACGCTTTGGAAATTAGAATGAGCGAGGTTTTGCATTGACTTGAAAATAGATTGATAGACTATCATTAAAAAGGGATGTAGTAGTCTCGGGGTGATAAGGCATGATAGAGAGGAATTCTGATGCGATCTGGGGTCTCTATTCTTAGGATATATACCGGGAAATTCGATACACCCAACATATATCTATGTTCAAAGCAAAGGATATTGCCGAATTAGGAAAGAATGAAAAAAACGATGGCAAATAGAGCACAATAGTATCCCTGTGTAAGAAAGTGACCCACCTGAAACTACGCGTAATATTAAAATAAAATGATAATATTTAATTAAAATTAAATAATAGACAACCCCCTTACTTTGGTATATTCTAATCCTTATTCATCTGGATAGTCATCCCTAGCTTATATTACAAGATGATAAGAAATTCTATTAGTATTCAAAGGATTCCGACACCCGAATAATATATCTATACCCGAAGCGCTATAGTCGAAGTTAATCTAGTTTTCTACGACGTTTTCCGGGAGTGCCCGAGGACATAGTGTGAAGGGTACGGTCCTTAAGAGACCCGCAGTCCCTGTCACGTATTAAGGATGGCCACCGAGGGACGCTTGAGTAAGCAAAAATCCTGCACTATCCGACTTCCTGCGCGGTTCTTAGTTATTTGAAAGATTTCCTTAAAGCCGACCAAAGGGGTGTTTACTTAACTATGATAATAATATACTACAGAATAAAATAGAGTAAGATCATAAGAAGACTTGTGTCATTACTTCTCAGTGCAAGAGACATCGCAGACCACCCTTACACTTAGAATTCAAATCTGCTAATTTGGATACTTTTTGGGTAAGGAAACAAACAGAAACCTGGATTTGATTACTGAGGTTTTGAAATGTTTGATTCCATTGGCCACCAGTTATGCGATTTGGCATTTTCATTAATTTCCCAAATAAAAAGTAAGGAAAGAAATAGCTTAAACTTGGAAAACAATTCCAGGTGTAGCAAATACAGATTTACGATAACCAATCGATACGATAACAAAACGATAAAAATAATTAAGACCCTCCGTCACCGGGAGCATTCGTTTAAGAGAATTGATTAATCAATATTAAAAACAAGCACAATCTTCGCATTAACATGAGTCTTAGGATTTCATTATTTTGTTAATTTGTTCGTATTATCATAAGTACAAATGTTAATGAGTATAATCCTTTTGTTAAAATTCTTTTACTTAATAAATCGATATTTTTAATTTTTATTGTTTTTTAACTGATGTATTTCACTCGACTTATGGCGACCCCCTACAGAAGCTCCGCGACCCCCCCGGGGGGTCGCGACCCACAGGTTGAAAAACACTGGGCTAGATGATGTTGTGTGAGAATGTCCACAAATATTTATAGACTAGCTGAGCCCGCAACTTCGTTTACGTCACATAAGGTGTATGAAAGGAAAGGTATTTCTTCATCAGAGTCATCAAGCAGCGTCTGAAACTGCCCTGTTTGCTTAATCATAAAAGAGCTTAATGATTAAGTCTATTTTAAAACTAGTCTTAATCATTAAGCTCTTTTATGATTAAGCCAACACGCCAGTTTAGGTTCACTCACATTCAAAGAAACCCCTACAATTAAAATTTTCAAAATATCTGATTCTTAAAAGTGTTATAACTCTTTTATTTCTTAACCGATTTACATAAAACAAACGCTAAATGTTAACAGGAGCAAACCTCAACACAATAAAAAAACCGCATTGCAATCGGTTGAGCGGTTACTGAGATTAGCGTGCACAACCGTACAGACAAACAGATATACAGACATACAGACATACAGACAAACAGACAAAAATACTAAAAATCATTGTTTTGGGTTCTATTGCGTTCATAAAGCCCCCCTATAATATTTTTTCTTATTTATCTTCCATGTACAGACAGCGACCTGTTACGATTTTATTATATGTATTGATATTGATTGATGATAGGTATTTAAGACTAGCGGAGGTCACGCGGTTTCACCAGCATAGTTCCCGTTCCCGTGGGAATACGGAAATAATTTATAGCCTATGTTCACCGCAAAGAGTGTAACTTCCCAACAGTGAAAGAATTTTTCAAATCGGTCCAGTAGTTCCGGAGCCTATTCGTTACAAACAAACAAACAAAAAAACAAATAAATCTTTCCTCATTATAATATTAGTATAGATTTGTGAAGGGTTCTCATCGCGAGTGATACCTATGAAGTTATAAATGCAATGGTGATATTTCATGTCATAAACTCCACAGTTTTTAATGCTACCGAGAATGAGTTTAATCATAAGTTCAGATCTTAAAAATATTGTGACGGTTAAATGGCGGTAGGTAGTTGATTTAACCAACAAATATCAAAGAAGACTTTTTAAACGAAGCCGTTTACGTATACTTTGATGTTGTCAAAATGGTTTTATACACAGACAAATTAACAAGATTTCTATACACATAAAGTTTAGTGAAATAATAACATAAATCCAGTTTATATATAGACATCGTAAAGTTTGTATTAAACATAAATCACTCGAGTTTCTAATGCTCGTCACATTCGGGTTGTCAGTCAGAATACGGGGACAAATAGTTGTGTTGCTATCAAGAAAACATTTGTTCATAATAAACATTGATTTTTAGTGGCACCAGTTGTCGTTGTAGTAGTAAAAATAAAGTGTCAGATCATTTCGTAGAAGTCCTTAATTCTTTTCACTACTTACGAAGTTACATCCCCGTCTGAAAATAGCTTTTGAGGAATTTAAGCTGAGGGCGGTGTTCAGAGAATTCATTTACATAGACAGCTGGTAATAGGGAGTAATACAATATTGAATGTAGATTTAAAAAGAATGTAAATGTTTTAAAATTTAAAACATTTACATTGAACAAGGTACTGAAAATATAAAAAGTAATCTTTATTTAATAAAGATTACTTTTTATATTTTCATTTTCATTTTCTTTATACTGGGTGTAACAAAACTACCTCTCCAAATTTCATGAGATGACTTGGCATCGGAAATCAAATACAAATATTTAATAAAAATGGGTAGTTAATTTTTTTTTAATTTTTCGCACATTAAGAATCCATTTTTTACCCCGGCAATTCGAGGTAACATGGTCGCCGTGGCAAAAAAACACGGAGCACCCGTCTGGCTGTCGTTGTCCCTTTCTACTGCCGCTCAGTGGCGATAGAAAGAGTGATAATGAAAATTTATAGGACCTTTAAAACGGATTTACGGTATTCATGTGATTTTTCTTTCTTCATTTTTGTAATGTTTCATGACTGATGCCACTTCACGTGACGAAATTTAAACAGGTAGTTTTGTTACACCCAATATTATAACACAGAGCATCGCAGACAGTTCGCGTTGCTCTATGTATAACTAGCGGTACCCTGCCACGCTTCGCTGTGACTTTTTTATGGTGGTTTTATGTACCTATGAGAAATGAGTAACAAACTAAATGATGGGTACATTTTAAAAAAAAATGTGTGCATGTACTATTGTACACACGTAAGATGTGAAACTTCTTCATGACCTTATTTTTCGAAAGAAATATCATGAAATATACATAGGAGTTAGTAGTAGTCCAAAAGTTCAAAAGTTCAAAAGTCCAAAGTCAAAAAGTCAAAAAGTCCAAAAGTCCAATAGTCCAATAGTCCAATAGTCCAAGAGTCCAAAAGTCCAAAGTCCAAAACTACAAAGTCTAAAAGTCTAAAATTCTAAACGTCCAAAACTCCAAAACTCCAAAACTCCAAAACTCCAAAACTCCAAAACTCCAAAACTCCAAAACTCCAAAACTCCAAAACTCTAAAACTCTAAAACTCTAAAACTCTAAAACTCCAAAACTCCAAAACTCCATCTTCAAAAGTCCAAAATGTCAAACGCCCAAAACTCGAAAAGTCCAAAAGTCCAAAAGTCCAAAAGTCCAAAAGTCCAAAAGTCCAAAGTCCAAAACTCCATAACTCCATAACTCCATAACTCCAAAACTCCAAAACTCCAAAATTCCAAAAGTCTAAAGTCCAAAACTCCAAAATTCCGAATGTCCAAAAAGTTCAAAAATAACATGCAAAACATATCTGATCTCTTTATTAGGTATAGGTAAGTACTCTCTTTTATTATTCTGAATGCAAGGAGGCCGCAATCAAACTTCTCTTAAAAAACATCAATCTGGCAGGTACCTTCTAAATAGGTTGTTTATAATATTTTGTTCTGAAGCTGGCAGAATATAATTTAAAAAAAAACGACCAACGCCATCTATTGGTAAAATCACTTTTTAAAGCTATTTTATTCTTATTGCTGTTATGATAAAAGTGTATAAAGTAGCCTAAAACCATCTCTGAATCTTTTTGTATATCGTGTCCAATTTTGAGCTCAATCGATTCAGTAAATTTTGAGTTTTTAATAGATACACAAACGCACACAACATTTTTATATATATAGATAAAGATAACTTTTTATATTTTCAGTACCTTTTTGAACTTCAATATCTGTCAGAATTAACAAATAATAAACAGTTAAATATCTATTCATCGTAGAAACTTCAGCAAAATCTAAATGGTTCTTCCCAATAGCAATAGTCTTGTACACTAGACCCGATTTAGGTACATCTCTGATTAGAAACGTTTTTGTGACTTAACATACATAACAAACAAACCGTCTCAATAGTAGACTGAATATAGTTAAGTCAAGTATAATCAAAGGTTACAATAATAAGCCTTAATAATATTCTGCTCAACATTTTTTTGCAAATGTTATTGATACTTTGGAACTGGTAGCACTCTATGGTCACGCGATTGCCGTGACGAAGGTATGTGACCGATTGGATTATCATAACATCTCAGGTACTACTTGTGACTTGTAAACATCGACCAAATAATAATAACATGGAACGAGACCGACTGTCACACCGTTAAGGGTGAAGAGAGAATGAAGACGTTGCGATGTGAGAAAGATGCAACGTCACCACTAGGGAATGCAATCCCGCAACAAGGTTGTAATCCCGGTATTTGCGGGACTGAGCAATCTCAGTCCCGCGGGATCCCGGTATTTGCGGGATCCCGCATATTTCTGAAAGTCATTGAGAAAAGAATAGAATTCTGTATCATACATCCATCTAGAACTGAAAAATAGTCACCCCCTTAATCCCCGAAGGGGTAGGCAGGACGAGGCATATGGTCTCATCTCATACCTAATGTCCTTTTCTCAAAATTTCCCATTCTCAAAATATGTGCACTACAGGATTAACCCCGCTCAATCCGACTTGGATAGGTTAGGTTAGAAGGCTAAGGCCGGAGCGGAGCGCAGCGAAGCTTCCGCATTAGCCTTCGTAGTTTTTTTTTTTATTACCTAACCTAACCTATCAAATCGGATTTAGCGGGGCTAATCCTGTAGTGCACATATTTGGAGAAAGGGACATTTTGAGAAAAGGACATTTCGAGAAAAGGACATTTTGAGAAAAGGGCATTTCGCGAAAAGGACATTTTGAGAAAAAGACGTTTCGAGAAAAGGACATCATGAGAAAAGGACATAATGAGAAAGGAAATTTCGAGAAAAGGACATTATGAGATGAGACGAGCCGGGCCTTCAACTTGACTTAGCTGCCATTTTACCGGCAAACGGGACCAACGGCTTAACGTGCCATTTGAAGCACGGCAACGCTCAAATAAATTTCACAAAGTGGTCACCCATCTAAGGACCGGCCATAGTAAATGTAACTTACTGCAGTGATCTTTTACAGAACACTGAGTCCGCGGGGCACAAGGAAAAATAAATTATTTAATATTACTTTTGTATTGAGTTTATTAAACCGATATACATAATAAAATAAGTAATAAAATAGCTACTGCAAATTATATTAGCAGCGCAGAAAATATAGCAAGTCAAATTTTTTGTCTGCCAAACGACTCCTAACTTTACATCAACATGTCAGATAGCCAGCAAGCAACGTACGAGATAATTGAATACTTTTATAGTACAAGAAATGTCAAATCTCCCTGATTAAATCACTAAAATCAAATAAGTACGTTATTAGGTTATATATTACGTCACAATTACAAAAAACTTTGTCAAACCGAATCAGTTTGTGCGCTTCCGCTTACAGAATAATACATGGCGTTTACCTTTGCACAGTCCCGCTAATCCCGCGGGATCCCGCACGATTTACGCGCGGGACTGGTCCCGCAAAAATACTGCGGGATCCCGGTATTTCGGGATCCCGGTATCCCGGTATTGCATTCCCTAGTCACCACTTACGTTTTTTAGAAAAATAGAACGTACTTATTGCAATAAGTAAAATGCACTTTCATACATAAGCCGGTTTGAAATAAAAGCGATAATTCGGTTTAATTATCGGTTCTACAAAATACGAGTAGATGCATATAAATACAATGCTTTGATGAGCCAAATTGTTATTTATGAACTAGAATTTTATTATTTCGACAACTACTATATTAAGTTCACATAAAAAGGTTTGAAATCTCAGCATGAGTGAGTCAGCTGTTCAAATATCTGCTACAATCTTTGTAAATTTAAGCAAGAAGGGTGTAAGAAGTTGTAGTACAAGACGATATAAACATTCATGAAAGTACATGCTGTAATGTTCTAGACCAGGATCCTAGCAGAAGTAATGACAGCGTCTGCTTATCCCATTGAGAAAAAGGTGTAACTGTATGTATGTATTACAGTAGCGATATACACTAGTCTGCTGGTGATAAGAAAAACTAATAGCATTGCTTTAAAATACAACATGATAATATCAAGTCATCATCGTAATGTTTTATTTCTCTGTTTTGCACTTAAAAAGGTCAGAGTTATCGTTCGTACGTCATTTACAGAGTAATAGCTTAAAATAAATTTGTAAGTACAGGCGTAAACATGTAGGCATTTTGTATGATTTACGCTATCTGGCACTAGTATCTAGAGTACCTATGTTAATATTTTTTGTTCATTGACCTTTCATACCTAACATCTTCTTTATTATTATGCTTACCTATCAATATTACTGCCATTTATAATGGCAGTAATATTGATTATTTACTTTCCTCTTCTCCACTAGTGGTGGTCCTCAAATTTATCCTTTTATTGCTAAATCTGCTTGACTTCAAGATTATTCATGAAAATACGATGTCTATTGTACTAAACTCAGATTCGTACAAGTTGCGTAGAATAAACAAACAAAAATTTTTAAAAGTTCCACTTCTATAACCTTGAGATGTAGGTACTTAGATACGTTACTGCGAAGTCTTTGTATGTAGTACCTATAAAATTGAGAAGCACGCCTACCGTTGCGCATGTTAACTAAACAAAAATCTTGTTAAAATTATAAAAAAATGTCGACATAATCACAATAACAAAATGTATTCCGCCATTTTTAGGGTTTCGTAGCCAAATGGCAAAAACGGAACCCTTATAGATTCGTCATGTCTGTCTGTCTGTCTGTCCGTCTGTCTGTCCGTCCGTGTGTCACAGCCACTTTTCTCCAAAACTATACGGCCTATGATATTGAAACTTGGTAACTAGATGTATTCTGTGAACCGCATTAAGATTCTTATATAAAACTAGAAAAAAAAGCAGTAAATTTTGGGGGTCCCCATACTCAGAACTGAAACTCAAAATTTTTTTTTTCATCAAAACCATTCGTGTGGGGTATCTATAGATAGGTCTTCAAAAATGCTATTGAGGTATCTAACATCTTATTTTTCTAAACTGAATAGTTTGCGCAAGAGACACTTCCAAAGAGGAAAAATGTGTGTCCCCCCCTCTAACTTCTAAACTAAGAGAATGATAAATCTAAAGAGAAGATATGATGTACAATGCCATAAAAACTACCAACAAAAATTGGTTTGAACGAGATAGAGCTGGTAGTTTATTTTAATACGTCATAAACCGCAATTTTCGGTTAGAAAAATCACTACCACTGCGAACGTGTTAAAACATCAATCAAAAGTTACAACGAACTATAAGAACTTTTATATTATGTTACTTGCTGCTACGAAACCCTTCATGGGCGAGTCCAACTCGCACTTGGCCGGTTTTATTTTCGAATCATAACATCACAGCTATTACAAACAACTACAGCTATTACAAACAGGGCGCGGCGGTACTTCACTGCGGCGCAAACACTGCTTCTCTATAAGTCGCAAGTGCGGCCGCATATGGAGTACTGCTGTCACCTCTGGGCGGGAGCACCTGAATATCAGCTTCGTCCATTTGACTCGGTGCAAAGACGAGCTGTAAGAGTTGTCAACGATCCTGTACTTACAGCTGGTGTGGAACCTCTTCGCGACAGGAGAGACTTTGCCTCCTTATGCGTGTTCTACCGCCTGTACAATGGTATGTGCTCTGACGAATTGTTTGATGTGATGCTCACGGCTACGTTCTATCATCGCACCGCTCGCCACAGACAGGGAGTTCATCCTCACAATCTGCGTCCGGTGCGTTCCAGCACGGTTAGATCCGATAGGTGTTTTCTTCTGCGCACGCTCAGGTTGTGGAATGACCTCCCTGCCTCGGTTTTCCCAAACGCCTACAGTATGAGGTTCTTCAAAAGGGGTCTTAGAAGGTTTTTGCAGGGTCGGCAGCGCGAGTGTTTTTTTTTTTTGTCTGCCACCTTAGTGGTATAAAAAAAAATATTACGAATATGAATATTATCTAACTTATGCGACAATAATATCTCGATTGATACATGGCCGGCACTGTGGGGGTGCATTGATTTTTCTTTGTATATCCTACCTGTTTAGAGGTAAGTAGGTATTACCTATAAACCCTAAACATCATCCTGAGGTCATCCAACCGTAAGCATTAGGTGGGAAACGTTTGGTTTTTAGTCGATAGCAGCCCTGCATAGCATCCATGTAGGGTTTTAAAAAGAGTCACTTAAAGAGACTTCACTTCGCCATTTATCTGTAGCTGCACAAACCAAATAACAATTAAATCTACCCCACAACGTGTAACAGAGTTTGTCCCAAAGTATCTCACTAACTCCACAGTTCGTACGTTTCAAACCACACATCAGAATACAAACATCTTATAATTAGGTGGAAACTTAAACATGGTGTATAATCTGACAGATTAAAAGTTTAACTCCACCAGTCTTCAAGAGGAGGAGATGAAGGGAGATGCCATTTACGCGTAAAGTTGCGCGCGTTCTCGTATCATGCGGCGCCAAATGGGCCGCGACGAATTTGCGTTGCGATACGGTGTGAGCGACGGCCGATGGCGTTTCTGTTCATTTGTGTTTAAGTGTTTGGATTGTAATAACGAGCTTTGAATTATAACTAGTTTATTTTTTATTCAAATAAGTTGGTAATGACAAAAAACTTTATAGAGTTTATAATGATGTGAGTTGTTGAAGGATTAGCTCGTCGTGTGACGCAGATTGAAACTTCTTGAGTGGTTCTGAGCTTTATTTAATCAAACTTATTTTATTTTGATATCGATTTCGTCATTTTATCATCATCCAAACGTTAATCACAATGGCATCTAAGCTAGTCCTCTTTATGTCAATTCGCGATAATGTATGCCGAGTAGAATTCACGCAGGCTCTATTCTGATGCCGAACAGCGCATGTCGGGAAGAGCTGACAGTCTCTCACAGTAGAGAAAATCTTCGCAAGCGAGTAATTCAAGAGATCGTTTCTCTATGGAACCAAAGAAACTTGGAAACTTCTGCCAGTCAATGTGTTTCTCTCATTTTCCTAGGTTCTACATGCGAAGTCAGGCCGCCAACATGCGGGATATGTCAACAGTATTGTGGACTATGAGATCGTCCCCCAATAGATACAGGCTTTCCATGAAGCTGGTGACGTCATAAAAAAAGCTTTTATAATTTCTAGCTTTAAGCCATCCGCTATTAGTTTCTGCCTCAAGCCGCCCGGTAACACACCCAGTAAAACTTTCGCTGAATCATAATTCGTAATGAATGCGCGACATCTCTCTAAATACAGCTTTCTTCCGACTTCGACTACATTTGGCACGACGCGGGCTGTGATGGGATGCGTTTTGAATAGACAATTATGTTTTAAACTATTTAGATGTGATTCCTTTCTGTTATTGCTTTACTTTGTTCATAATAGACCGCGATTTGAATTACAATTTTGTGCGATTGTAGTCTTGTTACTTTGTAGAGATGGGCTTATGAAATATCGGGTTTAGTGACATAAAAAATAATGCACTTTAAATGCTTTTTGTAGGCTTTGCGTAATTCATTGTGATACGCATCGGTAGGTAAGTAGGTATCAACTATAACCTGAATTTTTGTAAAATCAGTTATTGACTTGTTTACTTTATTGGTACAAAATAAAGTTATTATACGTCTTGGGGCGACGTAGGCACCATCTACCGGCACTTTTTAGAAAGTTACACGGCACGAATGTATAGAATTACACCTATATTCATTCGATTTATGATGAAACCAGCCCGAACAATGAGATTATTTTTGAAAAGCAATTAGTATGCTAACTGATCATAAATTTTAAATATGGAAAAAGAATTGGTTTCGAGCAGGATTCGAACCTGCGTCTTCGGCGATCCGTGCCGACGCGTTATCCACTCCGCCACCGAAACCTACTCGGAACCAACCAAATTTTCCACCTTATTATACGTCTTGGGGCGACGTAGGCACCATCTACCGGCACTTTTTAGAAAGTTACACGGCACGAATGTATAGAATTACACCTATATTCATTCGATTTATGATGAAACCAGCCCGAACAATGAGATTATTTTTGAAAAGCAATTAGTATGCTAACTGATCATAAATTTTAAATATGGAAAAAGAATTGGTTTCGAGCAGGATTCGAACCTGCGTCTTCGGGTATCCGTGCCGACGCGTTATCCACTCCGCCACCGAAACCTACTCGGAACCAACCAAATTTTCCACCTTATTATACGTCTTGGGGCGACGGGACGGGACGGGATCGCCGAAGACGCAGGTTCGAATCCTGCTCGAAACCAATTCTTTTTCCATATTTAAAATTTATGATCAGTTAGCATACTAATTGCTTTTCAAAAATAATCTCATTGTTCGGGCTGGTTTCATCATAAATCGAATGAATATAGGTGTAATTCTATACATTCGTGCCGTGTAACTTTCTAAAAAGTGCCGGTAGATGGTGCCTACGTCGCCCCAAGACGTATAATAAGGTGGAAAATTTGGTTGGTTCCGAGTAGGTTTCGGTGGCGGAGTGGATAACGCGTCGGCACGGATCGCCGAAGACGCAGGTTCGAATCCTGCTCGAAACCAATTCTTTTTCCATATTTAAAATTTATGATCAGTTAGCATACTAATTGCTTTTCAAAAATAATCTCATTGTTCGGGCTGGTTTCATCATAAATCGAATGAATATAGGTGTAATTCTATACATTCGTGCCGTGTAACTTTCTAAAAAGTGCCGGTAGATGGTGCCTACGTCGCCCCAAGACGTATAATAAGGTGGAAAATTTGGTTGGTTCCGAGTAGGTTTCGGTGGCGGAGTGGATAACGCGTCGGCACGGATCGCCGAAGACGCAGGTTCGAATCCTGCTCGAAACCAATTCTTTTTCCATATTTAAAATTTATGATCAGTTAGCATACTAATTGCTTTTCAAAAATAATCTCAAAATAAAGTTAATTTATTACAGGAAGAACCGTACCCTGACAAATAAGTTTTAAAAAGAGGTACCTATCTCTTCTCGCAGACATGAAATAATTAATCTACCGATTGGAAGAAATTGTTCATGCAGATTTGGAACAAAAACGATCAGAAACGGTTATCGGTGTCAATAAAATAGAGGTACAGAATCTAAATAACTAGTTATTTTACTACGGTATCTGCGTAACTAGTTAATTAAAGCTTTTCAGCAGGAAATGTTACAAGCGCCTCACCAGCAGTTAGTTACTAACTACTTTCGAAGTAACTGCTTATTTCCTCCAACTTTCTATGAAGTAATTAACTTATAATAATATTGTGGAGTAAGATAATTTTCAAATCGATATCGTAACGTGGCGTTGCTAGCTACTGTAGATAAGTGTGCATTATACCAATATCCGTGAAATATTGGTGTAATGACTGCGTAGGTGGCGCCGATCTATTGTGTGACACTATCGTTTGCTGAATTCGAATTGTTAGGTCGTTTTCATAATTATGTATAAATATTTAAATAAACAAATATTTGTGGACATTATCACACAACATCATCTAGCTTCTAGCCCAAATTAAGCTAATAAAAGCTTGTGCTATGGAATCTAGACGACTGATAAACATACTTAAAATTTTCATAATACATATCTACATATTATAGGTAAAATACACCCAGACACGACAAATCAATGTGCTCATCACACAAATAGATTTGTCCTGGGTGGGAATCGAACCCACGACCTCCGAATCCGTAGTTAGGCACACTAACCACTGGACTGCGAGGCCAGTGGTTAGACGCCATTTTATAAGACAAATCTGTGCAAACATTTGGCCTAGAAAAGATATTTACATACGTATAGTCACGCCTTTATCCCCGAAGGAGTAGGCAGGGGCATAGTATACGCCTACATTTACCCTTATAGTTCTATATCCCACGTAATAGGTAGTGAGTCTATTGCCGTGTTGAAATCGACAGTCGCCCATAAGGTCTTCACTTGGCTTACCGTTTGTCATTTTATTGATAACCGGGTTTCATTTCGAGTTTACGCAATGGATCGTTTTACGTTAGTGTTCCCTTAGTCGCCTCTTACAACACCGTTAGGATGTATTGGGGTGGCGACATTTTGTACTCTTTCCCGTTGCCTCATTAATAGTAAAAGATAGTAGTTAGTAACGCTTTTTGCAGAATATTGCGATACGCCCTGTATGTCTGAAGCACGGTTTTCTTATGCTTGATTCAAATAAAGTTAATCATACATACCACTTTTCATCAAGTGAGCTGTTTGTTATAACCACGGAAACAATACAAAAAGAGGTAGAAGGGAACCCTAAGTCGTATAGAGCCTACTCTCATATTTAGGTTAGATGCGTAACGATCTGCAGTATTATCTACGCAGCCGGGATTTTACGCGAGTACGCAAAATGGCGGATACGTGAGGTGTTCTTACAATATTATGATGTTGCTGCTGTAAAGCCTGAAGGTGAGAGTAGACGTGAGTATTTTGCATATAATATTATATAATATAACGTTTTTATAGTTGCGCATTATGTGATGTATAAAAGGGAGAAAATAAATGGAACGAAGCAAAGTAAACTTTTGCTGCATAGATATTGTATTATTGGTGTAAAAAGTAGGTAGGACCCAGCCCAGACCATTTCCTCAATTTTTTTCTGGGATGAAATAATTTTTTGAAAATCTGTACCTCTATACGTTTTATCTATAGCCTGCATAAGCTTATTATTAAACGTTCCATATTAACTATGTATATTTAAGTCCCAACAATGAATACCTACTTTTACTGCTAAAGTTGAGGTTTTACAGTGACAGTAGGCCTAGCTATAGCCATACCTATATGGCTATAGCTGATCAGGTCTCCGGTTTGATTTTCGCATCAGACAGATGCAATCGTCTGACCGGTAATTACTGTTTTTTTGGATTTGTTAGAAAATGTATTACACAACCAGGACTAGAGATATTTTCATCCGGCAGCCTGGGCGCCGCTGACGTGTCTTCGCCGCGGACTATCGGCCTTCATGACCGGGGTCCTAAGGACGATGAGAGGGCTGCTCACCCTCCTTACAGAAGCAGGCCCATGTCGGCAGCGTGACGTGAGGAACTCACGCACGCTCCCCCTTAGAAGCGGGATCACACCCGAAACCCCCCAAGGACGCGGGAGAGCACCCGAACCACCCCCTGGGCGAGGCCGCAGTGGCGGCCGTAGGTCTGTTGGGAGTCCTGGGACATCTTTCCGAGGGCTTACCAGGGGCTCAAAAAGTCACAACCAAAGGCTGTTGGGCGTTAAGTGAGGTTTTTTAGTCGGTAGGAGTCCATAACATCAATGAGGACTTTCCCTCACGTAAAAAAAAGAAATAGATATTTTCATTTGGCGGTCTCTGCAGTCATTAACATTTATCGATGACCCACAAATTAATAAACAATTCCTGGCTTAAAAACAGACCCAAAATAGAAGTGATTACCGAGTTGGCGTGAGCTCTGATAATAAAGGCACAGTAATTACTTTACGGGGTACGTTTCAAAATCCAGTTTCACATTATAATCGATGGTTCATGGTACGAATTTGGAAACTCTTGAAGTTAAAAATGTTTGACTTAGAGATGCGCAAAGTAATCGGCTTTTCTGACAAGTCAATCACTTGTCGGAAAAGCCGATTAGTCGGTGATTTGTTGACTAAAGTCAGCGACTCGTGTTTCGACAAATTTACAAACATATTAAGACAAATTTTACTTTAATTTCATTATCTAAATATCAGTATCAGTTACACATTTGACAATTATGTTGTATGTATATGTTTGAAGAACACTTGTAACCTAAATACGCTGGTAATATTAGTACAATGCCAAGAAATCAATTATTTCAACAGCAAAGAGACAGGCTAAAAATTTACGTTATCATTGAGAACTAGTCCTGGAGTATCCTTCCGAGGGCTTATCCGGGGCTCCCAACCGTAGGCTGTTAGGCAAGATACGTGAAGTTTTAGAAAAAGCGGTAGGAGTTCGGCATAGCATTCATGCAGGATTTTTCATCACGTTAAAAATAAACACCATTGAGAGCTATGAACTTAGAAGAAACAGCAGGTCATGCTGCGAGCAGGTCATGCTCGCGAAGGAGGCGGCGGGCAGGGTGCGGGAGAGAACTCTCCCACCCGAGTTCCACAGTCGGCGCCCTGGGCGCCGCCGACGTATCTTCGCCGAGGACTATCGGCCTCCATGACCGGAGGTCTGAGGACGGTGAGAGGGCCGCTCACCGTCCTTACAGAAGCAGGCCCATGACGGCAGCGTGACGTGAGCAACTCACGCACGCCCCCCCTTAGAAGCGGGGTCACACCCGAAACCCCCATAGACGCGGGATTGCACCCGAACCACCCCCTGGGCGAGGCCGCAGGGGCGGCCGTAGGTCTGTTGGGAGTCACGGGACATCCTTCCTGAGGGCTTACCCGGGGCTCTCAACCATAGGCTGTTGGGCGTTACGTGAGGTTTTTTAGTCGGTAAGAGTCCGGCATAGCATCCTACGAGAATTTTCCCTCACGTTAAAAAAAAAAAAGCCCGCCTAGGTATCATTGTCGTTAAATAATGTTTAATTTACAACGAATGTAGGTACTTATTTATAGTATGTTTTAATTGTCTTGTAGCGATCGGTAAAGGTATAATCTGTTGTTTTTAAACGCACAATCTTTGCTTCCAGGGTAGCGAACTGGGCCAGATATTCACACTCCATTGATATCAGCACAAAATGGGGTCTCTTTTTCTCATTACCAGTTCCATTTGCAACGGGGCGTGACGTTTCTAGGCTTCTCCCTCATCGACCTTATATGAATAGAGCTGCTTGTGAGAAAAATCTGAAGCGCTCGTGGCCCCGCGGACTCTGTGTTCCGTAAACGATCACTGCAACATTTACTATGGCCGGATATGAATGGGTGACCACCACGTGGACCACTTTGTGACATTTATTTACGAGCGTTTCCGTGCTTCGGAAGGCACGATAAGCCGTTGGTCCCGGTTGTCAGTAAAATGACAGTCGTTAAGCCAAGTTGAAGGCCTTACGGGCGGCTTGAAAAATTTCAACTGTGGGTCGTCACAACCTGCGCCCGGGTCGGCAGCGCGTGTGTAGCGCCTCTGGTGTTGCAAACGTCTATAGGCTACGGTTACCAACCTTCCGGTGGGCCGTAAGCTTGTCTGCCACCTAAGTAGTATGAAAAAAAAAATGGGTATGTTGCTCCAACAACTAAGATTATCAAATAATGAAATCATATTTTACAATATTTAGGGTAAACCACCCAATCGTTGGCACTCCTCCAATTATTGCCACTTTAGGTAATTTTGCCCATTTCTAACAGAAAAAGAATGCTATTTTACTTTTTAATGCATACCTACAACTACATAATGGGCAACACCGAACTGAAATAAACTAGGTTTCCCTTATTTTTCGAAATATACTCTTAACTAAAGTGCCAATAATACATTTTTTAACGTGAGGGAAAATCCTTCATGGATGCTATGCCGGACTCCTACCGACTAAAAAACCTCACGTAACGCCCAACAGCCTACTGTTGGAAACACCGGGTAAGCCTTCGAAAGGATGTCCCAGGACTCCCAACAGACCTACGGCTACCACTGCGGCCTCGCCTAGGGGGTGGTTCGGGTGCTATTCCGCATCTTTTGGGGGGTTTTCGGTTGTCATCCCGCTTCATTAGGAGGGCGTGTGTGAATCCTTCACATCACGCTGCCGTCTAGGGCCTGCTTCTTTAAGGACGGTGAGCAGCCCCCTCACCGTCCTCAGGCCCCCGGTTATGGAGGCCGATAGTCTTCGTCGAAGACACGTCGGCGGCGCCGAAGCCGCCGACTGCGGAACTCAGGTGGGAGAGTTCTCTCCCGTTCCCGGCCGCGTCTTTCACGAGCATGACCTGCTCGCAGAAAGAGGCGGCACAATCCCGCTTACTCCCGCTGGAGATCATGGCTCGCACCATGGTCTCGAGCGAGAGAGTATTCCTGCCATTCTTGCTTCCGATCTAGAACAACGCTAGCGATGTAGGTGTGTCACCACAGCACATAGAAAACAATTCTACATCAAATAAAGCAGGTCTGTCAATATTTTTAATGATTTGCGATAAATGTTTGGAAAATTTTAGCAATATCACGTATGTCATCCCTCAAGGCCGTCTAGTTGGACCAGTATGATGATAAACAACGTAGGAGAGAGTCAATATCTTATCATTACTGTTCTTGTTAATACTGTTTAGTTAATGATTTAGCGGTTTAATATTTAAAATAATTATCAATATGGTGGGATTTTTTTTTACAAACAACGCCCAAGGTTCTTTAATCTGAAAGGTAGGTCATTAATATAGATAGAAACATCCAAACTCCGACACAAATGAAATAAACAAGTTTTGGCCGAACCCGGGATTTGAACCCGAGGGTACCAAGCACGGCAGTCGCATTCACTAACACTGCTCCACTGGCACTCGAATGGAATATAAATAACTAGCGGACGTCACTCGGTTTCACCCGTGTTGTTCCCGTTCCCGTGGGAATATTGGAATAAAATATAGCCTATGTTCACCGCGAAGAGTGTAGCTTCCCATCAGTGAAAGAATTTTTAAAATCGTTCTAGTAGTTACGGAGCCTATTCGATGCAAACAAACAAACAATCAAATCTTTTCTCTTTATAATATTAGTATAGATTAGTTAAGTATTTTACCACTATTTGCATTTACAGTTTAAATGTTCATCAGTATTCAAGTTGCATCAAATCTTTATAATATCAGTATACTAATATTATAAAGATTTGATTGTTAGTTTGTTGGTTTGCATCGAATAGGCTCCGAAACTACTTAACTGATGGGAAGCTACACTCTTTGCGGTGAACATAGGCTATATTTTATTCCCGTATTCCCACGGGAACGGGAACTACGCGGGTGAAATCGCGTGACGTCCACTAGTTCAAGATAAAGCAAAAATAAAAACCTTGTGTGGCACAATATTTTTTCGAAAATGTCAACCCACATGATGTCATTTTGCAAAAAATACATCCCAACGGGAAGTATTTTATTTCAAGTCCAATAAAATATTATATCTCGTGCTCGTGACCTTTACTTACGCTACGTGCAAAATGAAACTGGAAATAAAAAAAAACCTCAATCATTTACATTATCATGAGAAAACCGTTATAAAATATAATATAACTACCCGTTCGGTTATGATTATTTTGTACTAGATGGTATCCGCGGCTTCTCCCGGGTGTAAATGTCTTGTCGTACATCCATGGCAGGCAAACACCAAAAACACCAAATTTCAGCCAGATCCATTCAGCCGTTAGAGCGTGAAAGAGTAACAAACATCCACACATCCACACTCACAAACTTTTGCATTTATAATATTAGTAAGATTCTTCAGATTGATATAACTTTTTTATTTATGAACCGATTGACATGAAACAAACACTAAATGTTAAGTGGAGCAAACCGCAACGCAATAAAGAAAACCGCATTGCAATCGGTTGAGCGGTTGCTGAGATTAGCGTGCACAAACGTACAGACAAACAGACAAAAATTCTAAAAATCATTGTTTTGGGTTCTATTGCGTTTATGAAGCCCCCCTATATTTGTCTTTGTTATATATCTTCAATGTACAGAGAGCGACCTGTTACGATTTTATTATATGTATTGATTGATTGATTTATGATTGATGATTCGCAACCCACGTCCTGCGCCATATACCTATACCATGCTCCGTGAGTTTAGCGTCAAAAGCTTGGTTTCTTCTAGATCACAAATATTACAGAAAATATACGTTGTCAAAATTGGCAAATTACGTGGTCAATTCGAACTATATTCTTAGCATGAATATGGCTTACCCGAGGCTCCTAACCGTAGGAAACGTATGGTTTGTAGTCGGTAGGATTTCGGAATAGCATTCCTGTAGCATTTTTCCTTCCGTAAAAAAAAAACAAAATATTTTCAGCAAGCTATACCAATTTTTAATATAGGATTTTGAATCGTACCCCATCTATGTAACAGTAGGTATGCCATGAATACTTATGCGTTTTAAACCAAGGTTGTATACAAGTGATATTTTTATAACAGAGAGCTTCATTTTGACTTCCCTGGTTAAAGTCACGTTCCACACTACTTGTGTGATTAGTTTTGTTTTTATAAACTTGTTTTTACATAAGCTGGCCTTGGAAGCCCAATATAGGCGTCGGCCCATATATGACGAGTGATTGCGTAGATTTCCTGTTTTCGGCGTCTCATTGCAAGTTCCATCCATGATAATAAGTCATAAAATAAGCCATAAAGCCATTTATATATGACTGTATATAATCGTTCGCCGAAGATAATTAATTAAGCAATTTAAACGGAGAGGTATGCATGCCCTTGTCTCGGAATTAAAGCTGAAATGTTAAGTGATGAAAATGTTTCCGGTTGTATGCAAAACCTTCGCATAGAGCTCGGGGCAGTATTGTATTAACCAGGGACCCTTTGCCCTCGGCGGCCAAATTCAACAGTCATTCTTTAAAAAAATGCTTTGTGTGTTTCTTCTCTATAATAATACAAACTTTGTGTCAAATTTCAGGTTCATTCATTTTTGCAATTTCCTTAAAAAAGGTACAACGTCTTTATTTGACGTATTAATAGACATAGATTGTGTGTGAGAGTATGGCCACAGATTAAATAATAGTTACTACGTAACAGATACATCACTCCCATACTTAACTTCAAAAATATTAGCTATAACATATCGCTACAGTGGAAAACATGCTCTACGACGTATTCCGAGAGTCGAGATTCGTGCGCACACCGTATGATTGCGTCATCGAGTGACAACTATTGACAACATTAGGGTTGTAAGCACGTAACAAAAATACATATAACTACAAAAAACAATAAACACAGTGTCTGAAAAAAAAAACTTAATAATATTTTATAACTTCTTCTTTACATAAAAATTATATTATAACTAGCTGATGCTTGCAGCTTAGCCCGCGTAAAAGTTTGTTCCTTTTCCCGCTTCCAATGGGAACTTATTCCCGGGATAAAAAGTAACCTATGTGTTATTCCAGACTACAATCTATCCCTGTATCAAATATCAGCCAGATCCGTTAGCCGTTAGAGCGTGAAAGAGTAATAAACATTCACACATCTACACATACGCACTCAAACACTTTCGCATTTAATTTTAGAATATTAGTAAGAAGTAAGATGAAAAAAAAGCAAGACTAAATAAAGCTAAATATTATTTTACGCGGGAAATGTACATTGGTTGTGCGCACTTCGCTCGGTCTGGCGTGTGGCAGCCCTCTGCCGGTCGGCCACGTTAGTTCTGCGTCATAATACTTAGGAGTAGGTGCTTATAAAACGACTTGTAGCGAGTGACGGAGGCCTGGTATGGCCTATCAATTCTCACATTTTCAGCAGACTCGATATTGAGTCTATGACATACATGCATACATACATGGTAACGCCTTTATCCCCGAAGGGGTAGGCAGAGGCATATTATTTGCCCACATTACACCTTTTTAGAATTTGTCCGACGTAATATGTGGTAAGCGGTATATTGACGTGTTGAGATGGGCTGGTGCAGGTTGTGACTGCCTGCTGTTGAAAGTTTTCAAGCCGCCTAAAAAGGCACTCAGTTTGGCTTAACGACTGCCATTTTACTAGCAACCAGGAATAACGGCTTAAGTGCCTTCCCAAGCACGGAAACGCTTAAATAAATATCAAAAACAAAGGACTGGCCATAGTGAAAGTTGCTAACTTCAGTGATCGTTTACAGGACACTGAGTACGCGGGGCCACGAGCGCTTCAACGAGTCTATGATATTCAGATAAATATTTTCTATAAAGTTAAACAATCATTTTTGATATTCCCAAGACCGTAGGTACCTACAAACTTCTGTTTCTTGCCTATGTAGTGTTCACACCAACCAAAGAAATAATTACTTCATATTGCTACCCAAAAGGTATTTATCTTTTAATCCAGATAGATTCGAACAATATGTAGCAGGCAGAAGTATAATAGGTACAAACAATACAATGAATCTTATACCGGACACAATGCCATCCCATACATAGTTATTAACCCTGTCTTTCCTCGTCCTGCCCCACGGTATTATCAATTAATGTAAATTGCTAACATTTTTCGCGTACTGCCCAGTACATTTCCCATACACCCCTATATAGGATTTCCTATATAGTCATTAAGCGTGCTCGTAAAATTCTATTTAGTAATTTGTATAATTTCTGTGAATACAAAAAGCGTTTGGCGCGAATCTCTTGCATTAATACCTATGGAATTATGTTATTTATATGTTAATGGGAAGTAATCAGTTTGTTTATTCAATGTAGGCTTGGCGATGGCGAGCAATTTTCTCTTATAGGCTCGTTGTGATAAAAAAAAGATACCGGATGAATATATTTGTTTTGTTATAACGAAATGAGGTACCGCTCGCGCCAAATAAATTTGCGTCTATGAAGTTCGTTCGATAGCGCTGTAATTAGCATTGTTAGGTATCTATACATATAATATCATTAAAGTATATCATTAAAGATAGAATACCGTATAAAGTGAAACTCATGCTATATGACGCACTAGCTGACTCAATAATCGGATACGGTATAACAAGCTATGGAAGGACATATAAGTCCTATCTCGATCAAATTCTAGAACTCCAGTTACGACTTCTGAAAAAAATTGTACCAAATAATATAAAACAAATGCATAGAAATAATGAAAAAGAATTATATAAATTTTGTAAAGTTTTTCCCATACACACAAAGGTTACGTATAGTCTCCTAAAAGAACAGTTTTTCAATCAAAGCATCTTACAAGAAATATCGTATAACATTCAAACGCGACAGAAAACTAATAGAAAATTGGTCACGATTGGAGCAGTAAATGTTTATGGTGAGATAACTACTGCATACCTCATCCCGCGCATTAGAAACAGCCTAAGTTCATCTTTTGTGCAGAGTATTACACAAAACAATATCAAAAATAAATTGAAACTTCATTTTCTGAACAGCCTGTAGAAACCTTGCACAAACTGGTTCCGTTCTTTTTCTTTTTTATTAGTGTGTCACACAATAATCGCTTTGATGCTTGTTCTGTATGTGGGTAGATTTGATTTTATTTCATTAATTTGGAAACTTTGGACTTTTGTTGGTAGGAATGAATATGCCATTTCGGTAAAATATTGTATGGGTAGGTATGTAACTTTTGAACTGTATTGCAGAATGTACGGCACTCCGCATAAACCCTTTGTGGTTTTTTGGTTTGCCATTGCTGTTATTTTTGTAATATAAGGAAATAAATAAACAAAAAAAAAAAAAAATGATAGAAAAGTCAAAACTGTACATTGGAAATATTTTAAATAAAATACTCGCTGAGTGTTCAACATAAGATACCGAAGCCGAAAATATAGTTAGAATTTTTTTGTCTGTTTGTCGGTTTGTCTGTTTGTCTGTTTGCTTTGCTTTGTCCGGAAGGATCTCGAAAAGTATGTACTCAATAGATTTGATTCAAATTTTGCACAAATATTAACTAGAGTTAGGGTCTTCAAATAGGCTATATATTATCACGCTACATATCCTAGGGGCTAAGCAGACAGCAAATAAATTGTCATTATAACATGATTTTCACGCGTACGAAGTCGCGGGCAACAGCTAGTCTATACTAATATTATAAAGAGGAAAGATTTGTTTTTTTGTTTATTTGTTTGTTTGTTTGTAACGAATAGGCTCCGGAACTACTGAACTGATTTGAAAAATTCTTTCACTGTTGGAAAGCTACACTCTTTGCGGTGAACATAGGCTATATTTTATTCCCGTATTCTCACGGGAACGGTAACTACGCGGGTGAAACCGCGTGACGTCCGCTAGTTATCCAATAAACTACCGCTGAGTCGGAGCGGTTCCCCTCCCGCCTTTGCTGCGCAGTAGTTTTCCCTGTGATACCTATTATTGCATAATTGCGGCGCAACCGAACGAACTTCATATGACGCAAAGTATTTGGCGCGAGCTGTAGAGGGCTGGCGGGAGACGTCGAACAATGCTCCCGTATGTAATAGCTGGTGCTAGCTTGATATAGACATCAAAATGATTGTGACATTTACTTTTGGCGCTTTAATATTTAATTTAAATACACTTTGCATCTGAATGAGATTTTCGCTTATTTCTACGCGCCATGACGGACGCGGGCTCTCAGCAGTTAAATCACGAGATACCCTACAATATTGGGTAAGATCCTCGAATGTCCTGGGATAGACTTTCATTTTGGACATTTTTGGAGCGTGTATTGCATTTTGTTTGTTTTCAAGATAATAATATAATAAATAAATAAATAAATATTCCCGGACATCTCACACAACGCTATCTGATCCCAAAGTAAGCTAGGAATAACCTGCTTGTGTTATGGGTATCAGACCACGGATATTAATACTTTTATACTTTAAATACATACATATTATACATAGAAACACCCAGACTCTTGAGACAAACATTTATGGGTCACACAAATATTTGTCTCCGGTGGGAATCGAACCCACGACCTCCAGCGCCGCAGGCGGTATCAGTACCGACTGCGCCACAGAGGCAGTCTGAAGAATACCATTAATTGTCATTTGCCATTGCTTAAATTTGGCGCAAGCTTAACAGAGCTCTGAATCTCTTCTTACAAGCCTCGTGTAGTTGTAAAATGGTATTCATCCATAATACATTAATATAGTCACGCATTTACCCCCGAAGGGGTAGGCAGAGGCATAGTATACGCCCATACTTCACTTTATAGTTTTATGTCCGACGTAATAGGTGGTGAGCCTATTTTCGATGCCGTTGTGTTTTTCATACCTGTGTCTACGAGTATTCATTCATTCATTTAATTAATAATTATAACAGAATTGACACAATATTATTGACCATGTCCGGAAACCAAAATAGAGAGTCGTTCTTTTGATTGGGCGGGGTCGATTGTCGGCGGCTGGTGTCGCTTCTTCATAAAATGTTGCTTAATTTGTGTGACGAGGTGACATTGGTTGCTGTCGGTTGGCTTCGTCTGGTTGAAGATTCGACTTTAGAATTTATTTCTAGCCAAGTCAAGTCAAGGAGAGAACAGCCTTCGCCACCAGCTAGTTTGTATGCTAATATTTATAATGGAGATGCCATATTTGTTATTGCACATCATAAAGGTACGTGATTACACAAACCGCAAGCTTTGGAATATTCAATAGGTACTTATTATACCTACAAGTTTTTTCTTTAGCTATTTCGTCATTCAACTAATCGGTCAAATCATACTATTGTAATCTATTGGCGAACTTAAACCTCCCTCATTCATGCTGGGAGGATTGGTATTGGTTTTTCTTTACTTTATGCCTAAACACACATTAGTCAAATTATGTTATAAACTACTAAACTAATTCGACTTTTCTATTTTTAATACATTTTTATTTATAACCAGCAGGTTGTACGTCAGTTAATTTGATGAGATTGTTTTTGTTAATGGTTAATAACTTTTATAAAAAAAATCTAGATTCAATTTAAACTTCAATATAATTTAACCAAAAAAAATTTACGACTCTAATCCATTTTATTTTTATTAAATTCTAACTAGGTAATAAAATTTTAAATTATTTACCTCCTTTTGTAAGTCTATGGTTTTATGTAAAATACGAAATTTGATTAATATTATCTGAATTTCAATTGAGGCAATTCAAAAATTTAAGCTAATTTATGAAAATTATTTTAATATAAAATGATTTTATCGTTCTTTATATATTATTTCCAAAATAACAGACGTTCTTGTTTCTATGCAAAATTGCGAATGAATATATGATTTTATTAAGTGTTTATTAAGTAGGTAGAGGTGAATAGGGGCCCCAAAGCGATCATCGGGGCCCAAATCAACACCTGTACCAACTAACGAATGAGGAGGCAGGCTATCTGCTAGGAAACATATTATGTGGCCTCTTTCTGCGAGCAGATCATGCTCGTGAAAGAGATGGCGGTGCGGGAGCTAAGAGACCTCTCCCACCCGTGTTCCGCAGTCAGCGGCGGGGGCGCCACAGACGTGTCTTCGCTCAAGACTATCGGATGAGGGGGCTGCTCACCATCCTTACAGAAGCAGGCCCTAGACGACAGCGTGACGTGAGGGATTCACGCACGCCTCCCCTAAAGATGTGAGATAGCACTCGACCACCTACGGCTACTACTGCGGCCTTACCTAGGGGTGAGGCCGCAGTGGTAGCCGAAGGTCTGTTGGGAGTCCTGCGGTATTTTTACCGTAGGCAGGATACGAGAGGTTTCTTAGCCGGTAGGAGACTGGAATTGTTTGATATGATTCCCACGGCTACGTTCTATCATCGCACCGCTCGCCACAGACGTTGAGTTCATCCTCACACTCTACGTCCAGAGCGTTCGAGCACGGTTAGATCCGATAGAGGCTTTCTTCCGCGCATGCTTAGGTTGTGGAATGATCTTCCTGCCTTGGTTTTTCCAAACGCCTACAGTATGGGGTTCTTCAAAAGGGGTCTTAGAAGGTTTTTACAGTGTCGGCAGCGCGAGTGTGGCGCCTCTGGTGTTGCAAAAGTTTATAGGCTGCGGTGACCGCCAGTCCTTCTGTTGGACCGTATGCTTGTCTGCCACCTTAGTGGTATAAAGAAAAAAAATAGCATCCATGCAGGATTTTCCCTCATATAAAAATGAAAAAAAAAAAGAAACCCAGCTCGTGGACTACGGTGATCACAGTGAATCTGGTAGGCCGTATACGTGTCTGCCTTCTTAATATGTATTAAAAAAAAAGACGTGTGGCACTCGTGGACTGCCGCGGTAAAGCTATTACATAGCATTTTTTACCAACTATGCTAGTATAATTATTTCTATATAAGAATACTAGCTGATGCCCGCAGCTTCGCCTGCGTAAAATTTGTTACCGCGGGAAGTTATTCCCGGGATAAAAGGTAGCCTATGTGTTATTCCAGACTATAATGTATCTCCGTACCAAATTTCAGCCCGATCCGTTCAGCGGTTTGAGCGTGAAAGAGTAACAAACATCCACACTCACAAACTTTCGCATTTATAATATTAGTAAGAAGTAAGATTTTAAGGCCTATGTTCAACAAAGTAAAGTACCAAGTGCCTACTTGACTGTGGACATTTGGGCTTTTGGAATTTTGTTTTAGAACTTTTTAAGAAGAACAATTATTTTGTAATAAATTATTTTTATGTAACTTCAACCATTTACGCAGAGGCGCAACGGATACTCTTATAACGATTAAATGTTTTCCGTTTTCGAAACATTCCTCATTGCTGCACCACTCCTATTAATCTTCGCATTATGTTATGTAGCCTATAGCCACTATCAATAAATGTACCTACTTACTATCGAACAGTTTTTGAAAGCCTACCAGTAGTTTCAGTAAGGCTTGCCTTGGTATGATGTGATTCATGGTCCCTTTGCAGCGTGTGTCCAATCCAGCGCAGCAGCTACACTTCCGACGTTTGATCTGTTGGGGTCTCACTGCAGCGTTCCAATAGTCTTACGTTCGTGATGTTCTCGGGCCCATATGTACCGAGGATCCATTGGAGGCAGCGTTTGACGAAGACTTATAGCTGGTAGCTGGTGCGAAATGTCTTTACTTTAGTGACCTTCCATGTCTCGCATCCGTATAGCAGTTAGCAGTACAGTTTTAACGTTTACTTTGTTTTGAGTTTCACTCTTCGTGTCTATTTTCGCAACTGCCTACGGGGCGCAGCTGTGTAAAGGTTATTCTGGCCTTGGCGAGACTCGAAATGATGTAGGGTACTCTTCTATTCCATCAGTTTCTGACACGACACTCCCGAGGTACGTGAATTAGTGCCTCCACCACATCTCTTGCGTCTGTCGATTTTAATTTCAGTCCAGCCATTCGCTGCCTCATCCTGCACGTTGTCCTGCAGACATGCATGACGGCGTGTGTGTGCCTCAGCAGGCACAGGACATCGGCATCATTAATATCCTCCAGGATATCAGTATAGGCCCCATTCTATGCCGCGCCGATTGTTCTTTGCGGTATTCAGCATTATACCATCTATTTTCTATGGATGGTTGTTAACTATCCTGTTATCTTCATAACGATCCTCTAAGGTAGGTACAGTATGTATTTTCAAAAGAGTTTGTGAACTCTATTTTTAATTTCTTTTTCAGAATATTGATGACATTTGATTGATGTCATTTTATACACGTTACGTCTACTACATTGATACATGTAATAAAATTCGAACACGCCGGTGTTTGTATGTAAATTGTTTATACTGAGGAAAATTCTATACTGAGGAATAGTTTTAACCATTAAGCTCTATTTTGATATAGCATACAGGGCAGATTTACACGCTACTTGATGAGTATGATTAATAAATACCTCTAATTTCATAGACCTTGTGTGACGTAAACAAAGTTGCGAGGGTCAGCTAGTTAAAAGATAAAACAATAGGTTTCTTCTTTCTACTTAAAAACTATTTTTACAAATTTTATGGTAATAATAGACATTCTTTGAAATATGCATGTATGGTATTGTTGTGACTTTTATGACACGTTTAAAGTACATAGGTATGGGATAGATGGCGCTCGCGGCTACGTCAGCGTGAAATTTTCTTCCCGCTTCCCATGGGAACGTACTCCCGGGTTTGGTTATCTTTATAGCAGTATTAAGTATATATAAATTAACAAAACAAAAAATGATACTGCATTGGTGATAATAATAATAAAATGTATGTATATAGAGTACTCACTCATTTTCTTTCACTATTTTTCGTGACTTTCTACATTAATAAATGCACTTTGTTTATTTATATTTAAAACACTTTTTACACAAATTATACGAGTACAGTTCACTGTTGTACATAGATGATGAATACCTATACACCTATAGTCGAATTTTTATTTAGACGAAGTAAATTGACAGCAACTAATGTAATTGACAGCATCGAAATAGTCATTTCACATTAAGAACTCTAAATTCGACCAACACTCTTAATTCAACTTTGGTCGAGTGGTTAAGACGCGGATCGGTACGCAGAAGGCGCAAGATCGATTCTGGGTACAAGCATCAATTTTTGGATTATTTGACATAATAATAATAATATATAACGACTGCAGAGTTCATAATTGACGTAAACAAAAAAATTATGAATTGCTAGACTAGATACACGAACGTGGCCGAAGGTAGCCGAGTGTGACTCGTTTTCGTGACACAATTTCTGGATTCGGTCTCCACGCAAGGCCCGCGATAGAAGCTATGCAATAGCTTAAAAATTGCGAATATGCAAAATATAATGAGCTTATATGTACTAACTAAGAATAAATTGAAGGTCGGTTAATATACAGAGCTAATTAAACTCGCGGTTATGTTTAAAATACGCGAGATTTCCCCGGGGCACTGGAACGCTACTCAGAATGCAATATTAAATGAACGCTCATAAATCCTGGGATATTTAAGAGCAATCTTTTATGGTACTTTGGTTCAGTTTCCCAAAGTTTATGCTTCTTACCATAGAGCAACACGAACCAGTACAAGGGGAGTAGACATAGCATGTTTGCGCTATACATATCTGTGTGTCATAATGTTGCGGGAAATCGTATTCTTATCTGCTGTCAATATCGAATTTACACAAAACAATTAAAACAATACGCCCATCATTTCAGTCACACACATATATATTTCTTATATCTTACTAATATTATAAAGGCGAAAGTTTGTGAGTGTGGATGTTTGTTACTCTTTCACGCTCGATCGGCTGAACGAATCAGGCTGAAACTTGGTACAAGGATAGATTATGGTCTGGAATAACACATAGGCTACTTTTTATCCCGAGAATAAGTTCCAACGGGAACAACTTTCACGCGGGCGAAGCTGCGGGCATCAGCTAGTTTTATTATAAATAAATAAATAGATTTTATTCAAAAATCAATTACGTCTACAATTACAATAGGGTCTATGCTACATAAGCAAGAAGAAGTAAAGCATACAAACAAAGGATGACTGACATTGACATTGGCCAAACCATAGCTATTTCAGTGATTATGTTTTTTTTTTCTCTTTCTTTTCGTTAGCTATTTTTGGCATGGTTACTGGAACGATAGGTATGCATTCTTTATACTCAATGGATGAGCCATAGCAAAGGGAAATTATCTTGTTTAATCATGATTGATATGGATAAACTAAGGGTATAGTGTGTACTACGGGATGAAATGCAGTCGGTAAACAAATCCAACTATGTTTTTGTTTGTATGCAGAGACATTTGCTGGCAGATAAGGCATTAGCATTTTAGTGGGCTCCCGAGGACGGTCAATATGCACTTGACAAGTTTATGGAAATTTGAATGAAAGTGGTTTCAGTGCGCGTGATTTCTTTGCACGTGTTGTGCATCGAAGTGTATCAACCTTAAACCATATAGCACGGGACTAGCCTTTGCGAACCACCGCATACAAAAATATTCTGCCAGTTTTCATACAAATGAAGGGGAAAACACAAAGACAAATAAAATTTCATTGCAATTAAAAATGTATTAATCGACAAACGCGTAATGGCTGTTGTGTGTTAATTGTTATTGTACAGTCAACTACAATGTAATGTACTAGTTTAATCATATAAAATGATGTACTGATGTACAGGCTTTTCATAAAGCCAAAAGACCAAATGGTCATGTGCAATGGCAGAAAACAATGCTTAAGTAAGGCGCATCCTGTGGTTGGATGATCTAAGGTATCAACACATGACAATGACTCGGGTCGTTTGACCGTCTCCTGAGTCTACATATGAGGTAGTAGGTATGAGGTTTTATGTATTATTATGTTATATTTGTTTTCTTTCTCTTTTGGTTTAGAACTATTTCATAGTATGCCCAAATTGTAGTTATATATATTTTATATTGTAGTCATATTTATAATGTAGTTATATTTAAATATGGAGGCTTGTCAATAGCAATCTTGTATTCTATTTCGTATTATTAGTTTTTATATTAGTCTGTAAGCCTTCTTCAAGAGCAATAAAAAAAAAAAAAAATAATAATACATAGTCTAACTTCATCTTAAATTTACTTAGGTAAATTTTAATCACAGTTTCTAGATCATTTTAATGTTTGTCTGCGAGCACATCTTTGACATTGTTTCATATTATTTATTGTAGTGCCTGAAGGTAGTCCTGTGTCTCAGGCTTTATGGACACTCTTCTCTTCAGGATATAAACAAACTATTATACCTAGTTGATTCTTATTTGGTAAATGTGTGTGTATAAGCATACTCATTTACGGGTACGCTTCGACAAAAGGAAAAGTTTCAGTATGGCGTCTCCTCTAACGATTAAAGTCCTAGATCGTATTGCTCTATGCCTCATACCCATACCCCAAGCCTCTTTATGGTTTATGGCGGGGTGAAAACATCGAGTGCAGCCTTTTATGGAGCTAAATCAGGATTTATAATTAAATCGCACCGTTAAAAGTACTTCGGGATTAAAACCCGACCTACTTTAGGAGGTAATTAGTTCAGATATAAAAACCAGGGCGTTATTTTTAACTAGCTGGTTTTCGGATAAAAAAACCGGTCAAGTGCGAGTTGGACTCGCGCGTGGAGGGTTGCATACTAAAAAACGGCAACAAAAATACACGTTAGCTAGATGGGTGCCCTCCAGGTAATATTTATGTCATTTTGTTTTGAGTATTGGTTGTTATAGCGGTAATAGAAATACACCATCTGTGAATTTCAGCTCTCTGGCTATCACGGTTCATGACATACACCCAATGATGGGTCCTTCGCTGTTTCACACCACGAATTATTGACACCACGGTGTCAATCGCAGAAGAACGTTTTTTAAATTGGCGGTTTGGCACCACGGTGTCAATCGACGAATACCTTATATGGCTTCGTTGATTGACACCATGATGTAAAACAGCAAAGGACGGCTCATTGGCATTTTTATTATAACATAACAATCATGCCCAAAAGTGTTTAAACGATTTTTATCATCAATATGCATAATTTACATTTACCAACATTTAATATCCATTAAGGTCAAAATACCTAGAAATAATGCAATCCGATTTGGAAAAGTTAGGTTAGAAGGCTAAGGCGGGAGCGGAGCGGAAAAGAAGATATTCGCCGTTTGACACCACGGTCGCAAATGAAAATGGCCCCAAACAGCCAATTCTAAGCACGTTCTTCTGCGATTGACACCGTGGTGTCAATAATTCGTGGTGTCAAACAGCGAAGGACCCTGATGATAGACTAACGGACAGACAGACAGCGTTGTCTCATTAATAAGCTTCCGTATTTGCCCTTAGACTATGGAACTCTAAAGCTAAAAGTGTAAAGTATAATTTCAAGGCAGTATTTCATCCCAAAGGGTGACGCAGGGTTAGTATAATATGACCCTTCCTATTATACCTACATTTCGCCAGATGATGGCGGCCGCTTTCAGTAATGGCGGAACAAAGCGACTTCAGCATAAATTCTCTCTCTAACATATTGGATGCGGAGTGATAAAAGAGATGTAGAAACCAATCCGAATTCAGAATACTTCGATTCATGACAATAAAGGTACTTAAACAAAAATTTTGACCAGGAAGAGTTGGAAAGTTTTATAAGTCGCTCGAATTTACTTTACACGTAAGTGTTTGCGACTACGTGTAAAGTAAATTCAAAATTACTCGTGGCCCCGCGGACTCAGTGTTCTGTAAACGATCACTGCAGTAAAAGTAAAAATGGCAGTCGTTAAGCCAAGTTGAATGCCAATTGAATGTGCCTTTATGGGCGGTTTGAAAAATATCAACAGCAGGCAGTCACAACCTGCGCCTGTCCATTTCATCACGGTAATAGCGGCTCACCACCACACCACCTAATTATTACGCGAGACAAAATCTTAATGGTGAAATATGAGCACATAATATGCCTCTGCCTACCCCTTCGGGGATCAAGACGTGACTATATTATGTATGTATGTATGTAGTCGCAGTTTTCGCCTTCTTTTTACCATTTGTTTTAGTCTTATGTGGTTTGCCAATTGCTGTGTTGGTATGTATGTACAGGCGCACTGTGACTTCCCACTGCGACTATAGCCTATAGCCCTTAAGAACTTCAACTTTGATTAAACACTGGTATGTTATTGGCAACCGATTTCCATGGCAGTTACCCATCTGAGAACCTGTCATAGCGTACAGTACTTATCGCAGTGATCGTTTACAGCTTCTTCATATATATGCTTCTTCTAATTCGATATTTCCTTAAAATTAGGTATCTAAATTAAAGGAGGATTTCAGTAAACTTTCAAATTCAAATTCAAATTCAAAAAAAAAAAAAAAACAAATTGGCAATGCCAAACACTACTTCAGTTTATCTCTATGTTGTTTTGAATCGCTAAGTAGTAATAATTATGGGTGTGCTGTTAGTATGCACGACGCATACAAGGTCTTTTTTTTTTTTTTTTTTTTTTTTTTAACGTGAGGGAAAATCCTCGTAGGATGCTATGCCGGACTCTTACCGACTAAAAAACCTCACGTAACGCCCAACAGCCTATGGTTGAGAGCCCCGGGTAAGCCCTCAGGAAGGATGTCCCGTGACTCCCAACAGACCTACGGCCGCCAATGCGGCCTCGCCCAGGGGGTGGTTCGGGTGCAATCCCGCGTCTATGGGGGATTTCGGGTGTGACCCCGCTTCTAAGGGGGGGCGTGCGTGAGTGCTCACGTCACGCTGCCGTCATGGGCCTGCTTCTGTAAGGACGGTGAGCGGCCCTCTCACCATCCTCAGACCCCCGGTTATGGAGGCCGATAGTCCTCGGCGAAGACACGTCGGCGGCGCCCAGGGCGCCGACTGCGGAACTCGGTTGGGAGAGTTCTCTCCCGCACCCGGCCCGCCGCCTCCTTCGCGAGCATGACCTGCTCGCAGAAAGAGGCGGCGCAGTCCCACTTACTCCCGCTGGAGAGCATGGCTCGCACCATGGCCTCAAGCGAGAGAGTGTCCACGCCCAGACCCACTACGAGGACCTGTCGCTGTTGTGCCCACGCCGCGCACTCCACCAGCGTGTGGAGCGCCGTGTCATCGCTGCGGTCCTCGCAGTGCTGACATTCGGCCGTGGTTTCCCGGTGTTTTCGCCACAGATACCTACCGAAGCTACCGTGCCCGGCAAGCATATGTGTCAACCGGTAGGAGAGAGCACCGTGTCTTCTCTCCAGCCACTCGTCCATGACCGGTCTGACGGCCGCGATTGTGGCGAATCCCCCCTTTGGTTGCTCAAGTCGCATCTTCCATGTCTCCAGGGTTTCCTGGTGGAGCAGGGTCCGCTGGGCCTCGATTTCTCGAGACGCAGGCCTTTGGCCCCGCTCCAGCGCCTCCTTGCGCCATCTGAACAGTGACGCAAGGGCTCTCGCTTCCAGGTCCCATGGAGGGGTCCCGGCTAGGAGACATGCCGCCTCACCGGAGATCGTGCGGTATCCTCTTATCACCCTGACGGCCATCACTCTCTGCGGGCTCATCAGTCTAGCCTCATTGCTGGCCGTCAGGGTCTCCGCCCATACGGGAGCCCCGTACAGGGCCATGCTTCGCACGATCCCAAGGTACAGCCTCCTGTAGGGAGCGTTGGGTCCCCTGATGTTGGGCATCAGCCGCGCGAGTGCGGCCGATGCTCCCCTCAGTTTTGGGACCAAACTTCGGAAATGATGTCCGAAGTTCCACCGGCCATCGAGTACGAGCCCCAGATACTTCATCGAGGGCTCGATGCCGATGCTGACGCCCCCCACCTGTAGGCTGGATCCCGCAGGTGGCCCCATCCGAGGTCCGTGGAAGCACAGAGCCTCGGATTTGTGAAGGGCGACCTCAAGACCCAGCCGCCGAATCCGACCCACGACCTGAGCAACCCCTGCCGTGGCCTTAAGTGCTGCGGCACGGTGCGTTGCTCCCCGCGCCGTAACGAGGGTGTCGTCGGCGTAACACGTTACGCCGACCCCTCTGAGCAACGGACCACGCAGCACCCAGTCGTAACCGATGTTCCACAGGAGCGGCCCTAAAACCGATCCCTGTGGAACACCGCACGACACATCTCGCCGACCCGGCCCTAGCCAGCTCGGCATACAAGGTCTCATAATAATTCGGGCCTAAATTCGTAAAAACGGTCGTCTTAAATGTCGATTCTATCGCATCGTTACTTTGAATTGAAGGGTAATTCTAAGCTGGTTTGTTTGGTCTATCATAAAAGTACTGAGAGATATAAATCGGAAGAGAGAAAGGTATATTTTTTCATCAGGCAAAATGGATCGTGAAGCGCTTTCGCAGGTTCTTTTATTTAAATACACCTTCCTTTCACTCTCTCTCTTTACCTCATTCTCTCTTATGGGATGAAAATGAAATTGTGAGGGTCAGTTAGTCAGTTACTAAGTACCTATATAGTAAAATTACATGATCGATTATTTGTTTATTCGTAATCACTTACATATTATTGAGTAGTAATCCATTGTCTATCTTTCTACTTCTGGCCTTAGTACCTATATACCTGTATTTTATATTAATTATTGAGGTTCTCCTTCGGTCGTCTTCGGCTGCATTCGGCTATAAACGCGTTTATATTCGATGCGTGTACGCGCGTCATATCCCTACTAATATTATAAATGCGAAAGTAACTCTGTCTGTCTGTCTGTTACGCTTTCACGCCTAAACGGCTGGAGCGATTGAGATGAAATTTGGTATGGGGATAGATCGAGGCCCTGGGAAGGACATAGGCTACTTTTGAACCGACTGCGCAAAAGGAGTGTTATGATTTTACGTGATAACGACTTTCACGCTGTTACGCTTTCACGCCTTAACGGCTGGAGCGATTGAGATGAAATTTGGTATTTGGATAGTTCGAGGCCCTGGGAAGGACATAGGCTACTTTTTAACCGACTGCGCAAATGGAGTGTTATGATTTTACGTGATAACGACTTTCACGCTGTTACGCTTTCACGCCTAAACGGCTGGAGCGATTGAGATGAAATTTGGTATGTGGATAGTTTTTTTTTTTCTATACTACTTAGGTGGCAGACAAGCTTACGGCCCACCGGAAGGTTGGTAACCGTAGCCTATAGACGTTTGCAACACCAGAGGCGCTACACACGCGCTGCCGACCCGGGCGCAGGTTGTGACGACCCACAGTTGAAATTTTTCAAGCCGCCCGTAAGGCCTTCAACTTGGCTTAACGACTGTCATTTTACCGACAACCGGGACCAACGGCTTATCGTGCCTTCCGAAGCACGGAAACGCTCGTAAATAAATGTCACAAAGTGGTCCACGTGGTGGTCACCCATCCATGTCCGGCCATAGTAAATGTTGCTTACTGCAGTGATCGTTTACAGAACACTGAGTCCGCGGGGCCACGAGCGCTTCAAGATAGTTCGAGGCCCTGGGAAGGACATAGGCTACTTTTTAACCGACTGCGTAAAAGGAGTGTTATGATTTTACGTGATAACGACTTTCACGCGATAACGACTTCTACGCGGTCGAAGTCGCGGGAACAGCTATCCCTACTAATATTATAAATGCGAAAGTACATAACTCGGTCTGTCTGTCTGTCTGTCTATCTGTCTGTCTGTCTGTTACGTTATCACGCTAAACGGCTGGAGTGATTGAGATAAAATTTGGTATGGGGATAGTTCCAGACCCTGGGAAGGACATAGGCTACTTTTTAACCGACTGCGCAGAAGGCGTGTTATGATTTTACGTGAAAACGACTTTTACGCGATAACGACTTCTACGCGGTCGAAGTCGCGGGGAATAGCTATCCCTACTTCCCTACTAATATTATAAATGCGAAAGTAACTCTGTCTGTCTGTCTGTCTGTTACGCTTTCATGCCTAAACGGCAGGAGCGATTAAGATTAGGTTTGGTATGGCGATAGTTCGAGGCCCTGGGAAGGAAGTAACGTGGCTTTTTAACCGACTGCGCAAAAGGAGTGTTATGATTTTACGTGATAACGACTTTCACGCGATAACGACTTCTACGCGGTCGAAGTCGCGGGGAACAGCTATTAAATATAAAAGAGCTTAAAGATTAAGTCTGTTGTAAATATTCAATCACGTTTCTTAGCCTAGGGGCTTGACAGAGAAGGATTAAAATCTGTAGGTATACTATACGGGCAAAAGACATGCTTACGAATATCCGCATATAAAAATTTTACTTAACCTATAAGTTAAATTTTTTTATCTCGCGTCACGCTGTCGTCTAGGGCCTGCTTCTGTAAGGACGGTGAGCGGCCTCCTCATCGACGTCAGGCTCCCGGTCATGTAGGCCGATAGTCTTAGGCGTAGACAACTCGCCGGCACTTGGGTACTTGGAACTTGGGTGGGAGAGTTCTCTCCCGCCCTCTCCCCGCCGCCTCTTTCACGAGCATTACCTGCTTGCAGAAAGAGGCAGCGCACCCACTTACTCCCGCTGGAGATCATGGTCTCCAGCGAGAGAGTGTTCAAGTCTAGAACTGCCACGAAGGCCTGGCGTTATTGCGCTCGCACCTTGCACTTCACCAATGTGTGGAGCGCTGTGTCCTCGCTGCGCTGCTCGCAGTGCTGGCCTCTCTCTCGGCCGTCTTTTGCTAACTTTAATACCAATGAAAGGCAATCTCAACATCTCTGTTTGTTTGTTTATTAATTCATCAAATATGTACGTCATATATGAATTCAATAACATAATAATACTTTAAAAGAATACAGTTCATCGGTAACAACAGTAATAACAGCTTGGTATTGTTAGATGTGCGTGGTGTAACAATAACATCTGCATTGAAAGCTGTATTGGGCCAGTCCCAAAGAAACTAGAAATCTTGAATAAATAAAAAAGGCTGCTAATTTTTCATGCCGCACAAGACAAAGTCTCCTGTACATGGCGCAGATTCGTTATTAAGAATACTGCTCTCAACTTTTGGATAACTCCCAGCAGTGCTTACACTCCGTCTGTACATGCAGCGATGTGATAGTCACAATAAAGACTGTCCTGAGGTAACTGACAGCCTTGAACTGGTGCAGAGTAGAACAGTAGTTTTTTTTATATATTAAGCTCGCCAAATTGACGTCGTGACCACTGATGGAAAGCCGCGTGGCGCATCTTGCGATCTAGCAATACTTTCACAGTCCGTAAGACTTAAATTCAATTAATAGACCGAATCTACAAAGGTGAGGTAAAGAGCTCTTCAACTTAACTCCACTTAAATAACACGGGCCCAGATACCACTCGCATGCATTGAAAATACTCTTCGCCAGAACACAGCAATGCAAAAATCGTTTCTCTTTCGAACCATAGCAATTTGAAACCCTCTGTCAGCGTAAATCTTCTCTTACAACGCCAGGTTTTAAGCAGAGCATGAAAATACACATCATTGCGCCTACAACATTAGGTGTTAAGAACTGGGATAGTGACTCACAAATTCTTCAAATAAAGCTATGGGTTATTATTTTTATCACAAAAACGTCTCTTGTGGTGTCCATTTCGATTGCTCGGCCAATATGTCGTAGAAAAAAGAAACTTATGTCAGCATTTCGAAGGAATTCGTAGAAAACGAACAGTGAAAACCGCAAATTCGAAGAGTCAATATTTAGAAAGTTATAAGGGTTTAACCGTGGCCGCGCAGTCCGCATGAATTCAACTGCGCGGCCACCAGTTCTCTTGAACGGAGCTACGTACAAGTCTAATTCTTTTTGCTAATCACTGACACGATTTCGAAGAAAATGTAGATTATAAAAATAAAGCCCTACTATTTGAACTTCACAACATACGGCACTCCAAAGTTATGGCCGCGCAGTCCGCACAATGCGAACCGCGCGGCCACGGTTTTTCTTAAGGGGCGAATATAGCGCACAAGTAGGCATTTGGCGCTCCCCTCGCCCCGGGCGCGAGACACACCGCGCGCCGGCAGCGGCAGTCAACTCTCATGCCACAGTATACAGTAGAGTAGAAAGAAACAGCATGCTAACTTTGTTTGACGTGGTAAATGCATCTAACTTTATTAAGTGTAGTGATTTATTCGAGTTTCCTAAATAAATGAGTTAATTATATTTATTATACTATTATTTTTAAGCTAAAGAGTTTGTTTGTTTGTTTAGTTGTTTGAACTCTAGAGTCTAAGAGACTGCTAGTTGAATTTCAAAAGTTTCTTAACAGAATGTCCATTTTTGAAAAATACCAAAATATATAACATCACGCTAAGGCGAATAAGAGCTGAGCAGCAACGAAACATTTTTCGAAAACTAGGATATTTCATTTCTTTTGAGAGTTTCCGTTGCGTAAGTTTGCTAGATGGTTACAGTTGCGTAAAAAATGTAAATTACATTATAACTGGTCATAAAAAATTCTAAAGTTTTCTAAAGTTGGTATGCTAAGTATGAATCACGTGATCATTTTGCAATCCAAAATGGCCGCCGCGGTGTAATCACAAAATTTCATGATGGGTATCATTTAAAGGGTTTTTTGGTATGCTGAGTACGAATCACGTACTAATTTTGCAATCCAATATGGCCATCGCGCCTTAATCGCAAAAATCCATGATGGTTATCGTTTAAGGGGTTTTTTGGTATGCTGAGTACGAATCACATGATAATTTTGCAATCCAAAATGGCCACCGCGCCGTAATCACATAATTTCGTGATGGATATCGTTTAATGGGGTTTTTCGAATGCTGAGTACGAATAACATGATAATTTTGGAATTCAATTTGGCCGCCTAAGCTATTAACAGTAGTAAACTAAAAAGATTTGCTTATTAAGTTCAGGCCTAGCAATGCGAAAATACTATGACAAAAGGTTTTTATTGTAAAATTAAGGCCAATTACATTAAATTGCTACCTAGCATACGAAAGAATCCCTTAATCGATACCCATCATGAAATTTTGTGATTACGGCGCGGTGGCCATATTGGATTGCAAAATTATCACATGATTCGTACTCAGCATTCCAAAAACCCCTTAAACGATATCCATCATAGAATTTTGTGATAACGGCACGGCGGCCATATTGGATTGCAAAATTATCACGTGATTCGTACTCAGCATACTAAAAAACCCCTTAAACGATACCCATCATGAAATTTTGTGATTACGGCGCGGCGGCCATATTGGATTGCAAAATTATCACGTGATTCGTACTCAGCATAGCAAAAAACCCCTTAAACGATACCCATCATGAACATTTGTGATTACGTAGCGGCGGCCATCTTGTATTGCAAAATTAGTACGTGATTCGTACTCAGCATACGAAAAAACCCCTTAAACGATACCCATCATGAAATTTTGTGATTACGGCGCGGCGGCCATATTGGATTGTAAAATTATCACGTTATTCGTACTCAGCATAGCAAAAAACCCCTTAAACGATACCCATCATGAATATTTGTGATTACGTAGCGGCGGCCATCTTGTATTGCAAAATTAGTACGTGATTCGTACTCAGCATACCAAAAAACCCCTTAAACGATACCCATCATGAAATTTTTTGATTACGGCGTGGCGGCCATTTTGAATTGCAAAATTATCACGTGATTCGTACTCAGCACAGCAAAAAACCCCTTAAACGATACCCATCATGAAATTTTGTGATTACGGCGCGGCGGCCATCATGTATTGCAAAATTAGTACGCGATTCGTACTCAGCATACCAAAAAACCCCTTAAACGATACCCATCATGAAATTTTGTGATTACGGCGCGGCGGCTATATTCGATTGCAAAATTATCACGTTATTCGTACTCAGCATACGAACAAACCCCTTAAACAATACCCATCATGAAATTTTGTGATTACCGCGCGGCGGCCATATTGGATTGCAAAATTATTACGTACTTCGTACTCAGCATACCAAAAAACCCCTTAAACGATACCCATCATGAAATTTTGTGATAACGGCGTGGCCGCCATGTTGGATTGCGAAATTATCATGTAATTCGTAGACATTTTAATGCATTAGGTAGCTGGTTACCATGTCGTGAAAACACTTAAAAAGTAAAAGATCACCACATTTTTACCATGAGTCGCATTTGTAACGGTTAATCTAATTACATTTTGCCCATTACTGATATTCTTATACTGTGGCGCGATTTCAACGTAATTTGGCATAATAATTACGAAATAGTTGCGAAAAAAACTGACACAGGTCCTGCCTCCACAAGCGCCAGGGCGAGACTGATCGGCCGTCAGCGGCGCAATTCTATTGCGTTTGGTAGATATTCGTAGTGTGCGAGTTGCATTCATTCGGTGCGCGCGTACGTTTATATCTTAACCTGATAGTGACTTGTTTTTTATGTTGATCCGTCTTTTTTCAACATAGTGATGTAGTCATAGTCGATATTGCTTATCGATAATTCTTCATTATCGAACACTATGGACAAGTATATAACAAGATCTTCATCAAGTACCAGTATCAACTCAAAAAGATCTATTGATGAGCAAGAATGGCGCAGTGCCAAGCGCGCCGCGATCACTAAGAAGGCACAATACGATAAGACACGCGAGTTACCAACTTATAATAGATATGAAGGCCTGGCTCTGGAAGACAACGATGGCTGTCAAGATTCGACAACTCTCAACGCACCATTATCTGGAGTACGTATTGGACGCATTCCTCCCATTATTTTGCTGCTAAACGAAAAATCAACCCACAATGAGTTACTTCAATTAATAGAGTCATTCGACAAGCGCTTCAACTTCCAGTATCGAGGTAATAACAAAGTTGCCGTAAATTGTCATACTTCTGAAGCTCATCAATCTATCAAGGAAGGACTCCGTGAAAAAAAATGTTTCCTTTCTCACACATGATAGGAAGGACGAAAAGGTTTCAAAAGTTGTTATTCGAGGTTTACCAGCTGATGTGGGTGACAACATCCAAAACAAACTTGAAGAACTTGGATTCAAAGTTACTTCTGTAACCATGTTAAAATCTTCTCGATCAGAAAAGAGTCTGTTTCCACCATTTTTAGTTCAATTGGCTCCTGGAACCGATGTAGCTAAATTTCGCAAAACTAAATACCTATTTAGCTGTGTAATAACGATGGAAAAATTCAAACCAAATCGCTCACTAGGAACTCAATGCTATAGATGCCAGAGTTTCGGACATTCCTCTAAAAACTGTAACATGCCGCCTCGCTGTGTCAAATGCACGGATAAACATCCAACTTCCGAGTGCTCTAAAAAAGACCGTAAAGAGCCTGCTCGTTGTTGCAATTGTGGACAAGATCACCCAGCCAACTTTCGTGAATGCACTTCAAGAGTGGCATACATGGAAAGTCTACGGAAGAAACTAAACGAGCGCAAACAGTACACGTTAACCTTCAAAGAGTCCAACACCGTGTTACCAACCAAGCTTCCACCACACCCTCGAAGCAAAAATCTCAAAACCTGGTCGTCACTACTGCAAAACCCATCAAAACAAGATTCCATTGAACAGCACCCTGTTATAAAATTAAGCGATGAAAATGGCAGCAATATGAAATCATCTGTGGACGGTGTAACTAAAGAAATTCTCGATATTATGGAGATTATCAAGAAAATCAGAACACAATTTCAAACATGTACTTCCATGTTTGACAAAGTCATGTTAATTCTTCAACATTTCGGTCAATATGTTTAGCTTAAAGCATCTGAAAATAATATCATGGAATGCGGATGGCATACAAAACAAATCTCACGAGTTACTTGATTTGGCGGTGAGTCTATTTGTCGATGTAATTGCACTATCTGAGACTAAATTAACTAAAAATATAATTATTAACACTCCGGGATTCACATGCTACCGTAATGACAAAAATAAAAATGGTCATGGTCAGGGTGTGGCCATTTTGATTAGAAACAATATTAATCACTCTCTTATTCAGATATCAAACATGGTTAACATGGAGGCAGTGGCTGTAAGGGTTAATGTCTCTGGCAATGACTTAACAATTGTGTCGATATATCAGTCACCTAACTTGCGCCTTTTGTGTGCCGATCTAGATAAACTCTTCAATTTAGGAAAAAATGTCTTAATATGTGGCGATTTTAATGCCAATCACGAGTATTGGAACAGCAGTTACCGCAACACTAAAGGAAGAACTCTTTTTAGACATATGCTGGCTAACGAATACTTTATAAACGCACCTCTCACATCAACCCAACTAAACTACCGTACAGATTTAAAACCAACAACTCCTGACCTAATTTTAACGTCTAACGCCAAATTAATAGATGATATTTATGCCATAACAGCTTTGTCATCCAATCACTTACCTATATTTTGTAGTATTAGAGGTACAATTTCCGTTAATCACAATGCTAAACTCTTTCGCTATGACCAAACTAATTGGAAAAACTTTCGCAGATCCATAGACGAGAACATTGTCCTCAATTCCAAACCCTTTTCAACGCCAAATGAAGTTGATGATGCGCTTGAACAGCTTCTTGGTAGTGTTATTGCAGCTAGAGATACTGAGGTACCCTTATGTACCATTAAAGATAATCCTACCAAGCTGCCACACTCAATCAAGAAGCTCATTCGATTAAAGAACTCGCTACGCCGCACTATGCAAAAACTGCCGATTGGAGAAGACAAGAGGTTTTTGCGGTACGCCATCAATAAGTTACAAGCTACCATACGCTGCTCTATAGTTGAGCATCAAGATAAAGTCTGGAACGACAAATTGTCTAAGCTTGAAAATTCCAGTACTGATCTGTGGAGATTCACCAGGTCCTTAAAACCAAAAGCAACTGTCATTCCTGCTTTAAAACGAAGCGATGGTACCATTGCTGTCTCACCTGTAGACAAGGCTGAAGAGCTTGCTCGTGCTTTCCATGCCAATATGTGTCTCACCCAGAGCTGGCGAAGTGATGATGTGGTCGAGAGTGAGGTACGTAAATCGGTGGAACTACTTGATAACATCAATGGCGACACACGACTCCGCCTAGTTACCCCGCATGAGTTACGCACTGTCATCAAAAAGCTTAAAAACCGTAAATCACCTGGTGATGATGGCATTCACAACCTCATGTTGAAAAACCTCTCTCAAAAAGCATTGGTCCTTCTTACTAAAATATTTAATGGTTGCTTAGCTCTCAGCTATTTTCCAGAGCGGTGGAAAGTTGCTAAAGTAATAGCTTTGAAAAAACCTGGTAAAGATGACACCATACCAGGTAACTTTAGGCCAATTAGCTTGCTTCCATCGACTGGTAAAGTTTTCGAGAGGATCATTTATAACAGACTCTTATCATATTCTGAATCACTTATTTTGAATGAGCAGTTTGGATTTCGTGCCTCACATTCAACTGTTCACCAGTTGGCTCGAGTATCTGAACACATTTCGCATCATTTAAACCTAGGTCAATCCACTGGAATGTTTCTATTAGATATCGAGAAAGCCTTCGATACCGTTTGGCATGAAGGACTTTTGCACAGACTTGTGAATCTCAGCATCCCTTTGACTCTTGTCAAACTTATCCAATCGTATTTAAAAAATCGGCTATTTTCAGTACACTTTGAGCAGACAACTTCATCTTTATTCCCAATACCTGCTGGAATACCCCAGGGCTCTATTTTAGGCCCTTATCTATTCCTTCTTTACGTGAACGACATGCCAATACAACCTCGAACGAAACTGGCATGTTTCGCAGATGATACTGCATCTTACACTACTTCTAAGGATATTGACCTTATTATAGATCGCTTACAGCTTTCCTTGGATACGCTGCATGCTCATTTTACTAAATGGAAGTTAAAACTAAATGGAGCAAAAACAGAGGCCATCTTATATACTCGACATCGCAAGCCACCAAAACGACAGTTGAAAATCAACGACCACTCAATACCCTGGAGTAGGTCGGTTCGTTACCTGGGTATCACGTTGGATGATAAACTAAACTGGACCAAACACGTGGTCAACATCCGCACCAAAAGTGCTCAGGCATTGGGGTCTCTGGGTCCTATTCTTAATCGCAAAAGTAAAATAAGTCCTACCACAAAAATGCATTTATATACTGCACTGGTGAGACCATGTTTAACCTACGCCTGCCCCATATGGAGCAGCACATGTCTAACAAATTACGAACTTTTACAGACTATCCAAAACAAAGCACTTAAAATAGCATATAACACACCTTTCAAAACGAATCTAAAAGAACTTCACTCATATTTACATTTTCCTACTCTAAAAGAATTTATTTATAAATTAACACGAAAATTTTATTCCACAAACAAATTTAATACTAATATATTAATTTCTAACATATGTAGAACAACAGTTTCCGATTTGCATTACATCGACAAATATAAAACTTATCGTTTACCCCATCACTACATGCTGTTTCCGCCAGACCAGTGTACTGAGACCCGCTCGCGGGCGCGCTGTCCCCGCGTTCGCCCTACTATGTAGGACAGCGCGGGGCGGGGCAGCTCGCGTGCGTCGCTGCTCCGTACACTGGTCATTATACTTGTATGCGCAAGCGTTGAATTTTATTATTCTGTATAATGTAGGTAGTTATTTTTCACAGTATTGTGTTCTCTTAACTCGTTAACTTTTTATGCAAAAAGCAATTGCTATACAAAGCGTTGCAATAATGTTAACATAGTGTTATTTTGCTATCTAAAATTATGTTCCAATGTATGTAAGTGTCACAAGTGTTAATAATTTTTGTAGGCGCCTCAGCCTGAGAAAATTTACAGGAATGCCAATGTTAATGTTGTACGTAAGTTACACACATGTACCTATACTTTTGTTTCTTATGACAATAAAGACATTTTAAAAACAAACAAAACCACATTTTTACCATGAGTCGCATTTGTAACGGTTAATCTAATTACATTTTGCCCATTACTGATATTCTTATACTGTGGCGCGATTTCAACGTAATTTGGCATAATAATTACGAAATAGTTGCGAAAAAAACTGACACAGGTCCTGCCTCCACAAGCGCCAGGGCGAGACTGATCGGCCGTCAGCGGCGCAATTCTATTGCGTTTGGTAGATATTCGTACATGATAACTATGTAAGTAGTTGTTTATAGAAAAACGCTCGGAAAATGTGTATAAAACCTTAATACCTTTAATTGAGTGCAAAAAAAATATATAAAATATTAATAGTTTAGCCACAGTTTTGAAAAAACTTTTCTGAGAGAGTCAACTTTGGGATTTTTTTCTATCTAGTGAAATTTATTGGATCGTGTAACGGGCTCGGAATATGTTTAGCTTATATCCTTAACTATTATATATATATTTATCAGAATTATAAACCCTTTACTTTTTGAGTAGGATTGTTTCAAAAAACTCAAAATCTGACCCACGCGGCCTTAAATGGAGCTTAAACGGAGCATAGTAGAAGTCCCATTCTTTTTGCTAATTACAGATACCATTTCGAAGAATATGTAGACAGTATGAATAAAGCCTCAAATTAAGAACTAAATAACGTATAGAACTTAAAACCTATAATCGAAGGAAAAAATAGGGTGACCAAGATTTATAGTGTGTGAATCCAGGCTTTTTACTATTTTAATATCATAGTGTAAATATATTTATATAGCAAGTAGCTTTTCTTGTAAAAAGAGCTACTGATTGTTTCAATTGAATCCCAATTCAATTCAATTGAGAATTAGTGATTCGAATTAGTCTTACGAAAATGTGCTTGTAAGCTTTTAAGTAAAATAGGTTTATTAAAAAGAAAACATATTTGCTGGCGATTGGCAATCATTCATTCTACATGGCGCTGTGTGAAAGAGATATTCCACTACATTTAATATTGGTTTTTGGTGCAGGACCTCCTCACTCCCACAGTTCAACAATCCCAACCACAGCAACCACCAAAAGGAAACAAACCTTAGCAAATCACCACGACGATAACGAACTGCCCAACCCAAAGAAGACAAATGGACGGGACGATAATTCGCCTGATGGCATTTGTAACTTTTTCTAAGATGAAGCGGTCCACAACTATTCTCAGCATTTTCCGTACTTATTTATATAAGGTGTTATTTACTAACTAGAAGTATTCTTCTATAAATGTAGGTATTAAAATGTCGTTTATAAAAAAAGTAAAGTAAGTAGGTACATATAAGTAAAGTATTGACTTTCGATTACATTACATTAATTAAGTACTATACGTAAAAACACCATACAGTACCTCATTACCTACCAACTTAAATATTGGGTAAAAAATATTAGTATTGCGGAAATACCTTACTTGATATTGTTATTGTCCAGACTACCAACGTTATAGGTTAAACGCAAAGTTTATATTACTTGAATAGTGGTATTTAGATTCAATTTACGTAAAACTAAAGCATTTGAAATTAAATCAGCAATTAAAAATGGTCGAAAACAAGGACGTATCATAGCTATACACATCGACATCGCGACTTTAAAAAACAAATAAACTTTTATAAATTTGAAAAAAGAATTCTATAAATTATCTGTAGTAGCATGCATGAAGTAAACATATTTGCTGGCGAAAGAAAAAAAGTCAATATCAGAGGAACGTGGAGTAAAAAGGAAACTTGAATTTCACTTACTGAGACATATGATTACCTACTTAATGTGTTTACGGGTAAAAAGTAATAATTAAATTTATAAAATGTTAGTGCTGTTTATCGGATTAGTAATTACTGGCGTAATTTAAGTCATAAAATAACAATAACAATATCTACCTATATAACAATACCTGTATAACAATATGTACCTATATTGTGATCATCACCATTTACTGAAATAAAAATCAATCGATGAGTGTTTTTTTTCTTATCTTCTTATCTTTGACTGCCTCTGTGGCACAGTCGGTAGAGATACCGCCTGCGGCGCTGGAGGTCGTGGGTTCGATTCCCACCGGAGACAAATATTTGTGTGACCCATAAATGTTTGTCTCAAGAGTCTGGGTGTATCTATGTATAATATGTATGTATTTAAAAGTATATAAGTATTAATATCCGTGGTGGATCGTGGATACCCATAACACAAGCAGGTTATTCCTAGCTTACTTTGAGATCAGATAGCGTTGTGTGAGATGTCCGTGAATATTTATTTATTTATATCCTAGAAGTAAACTTCTCTATTCAAATTCAAACCAAGGGACTACAACTATTTGCTTTTTACGATTAAAAGTATAGCAATACACGTGACATTAAAAAGTCTTATTAACCGACTTCAAAAAAGAGGAGGTTCTCAATTCGTACGCTATGTTTTTTTTATGTATAAGTATTACGCGATAGCGGCGCCGATTTTGATTTTTTTTGTTTGAATGAGGTTACTTCTGAGGTGGTCCCATATCCAGGGTTTCAAGATCTGATGCTGGGATCCAGGAGAAATCGAGGGCAACCACCGAAAATTGTTGGGACAACTAGTGCGTTTGCTAACTTTTTGATTAAGTGCTTTAATAAGTAAGTATACCTACTTCAATTTAATAAAGGTCTGGAGTCGATATGATGATGGAACCGAAAGACAGTTGAGGGAATTTCTTAACGATTTACAGCAGTTACCTTGTGTTTCGGCTTGATTGATTTGTGTTGATGAGAACTTTACACTTATCGGTCTACCCGTCACTTAAAATAATAATAAAAAAATAATTAAACAATAGAACCGACTTCATACAAATCCTTAAAAATAAAATATACCTAGCACATAGTGATATGTATTTTGATTTATCAGATTTTATTCAATTTAAAATGGAAGTTGTTGCCATTAATAATACCTACCTACCTATACCTATGGGTTTACTTGGCGCCGACTTCAATATGATATTGAATAAAATCTGGTAAATCAAAATAATAACTTTGTGCTAGGTAAATATTTTAAAGGATTTGTATGAATTCGGTTCAATTTTTTTTTTGGGAATATCTCGTCGACGCAACGTAAATCATGGTCACCCTTTTTTTAACTCGAGTTACAGGGTTTAAGTTCTGTAACTCGTGATTTTCAAGCATTAGAACTTCATTGATGATATCTACATATTCTTCGAAATCGTATCAATGATTAGCAAAAATAATGAGACCTCTACCAAATTCTGTTTAAGCTCCTCTTTAAGAAACACGTGGCCGCGCGGTTCGCCCTTACGTAAGTGCTGTAGAACGAGAAGTTCAAACTTTTCCACTACTATATTCCATACTATTACAAGTATAGAATAGAGATAACAACAATAATTGGCCAAATCACAAATAAATGAATCATAAGTTACGGTATCTTCTCTGTAATCTTTATTCTTATTATACTTATGTTATTAAATAACACTAGGTGGTCAATTATTTCAATTCAATGCATTGAGGCCGTTCAGATGTTTTCTCAATCCAAGACAGCCCTTCTTGCCAGTGGTGGACCTGCTGACTAACAGACGAGGTTTTGGCAGAAAGAAGGCACCCAAGGAACAAAATTTCGTACCGACTTGTCTAGCCAGCTTCTCACTCTCCAATCACCTTTTGTGTTTGGAATTTTTTGAAGATTTTAAGAAGCCTAAGTCCAACATTGGCCTGCTTACTGAATGTTTTGTTTGATCTTCCTAATATTACGAAATGCAATAGTTTGTAAGTGTTGATGTCTGGATGTAAGGATGTGTGGACGTTTGTTACTCTTTAACGCTCTATCGGCTGAACTAACTGCTGTAATTTACAAGTAGGTTCAGGATAAATTTAAACTGGAATAACACAGAGTATTTTTATTTCAGGAATTGGTTCCTACGGGAGCGAAATTTCGCGGGTGCCATCTAGTTTAAAATAAATATTTCAAGACTGACACTTATGTTTCTGGGGGATTTTTTCTGTGTTGTTGTTGTTTTTTGTTATTATTACTACGATGGCAAATAATGTAACATTCCGAAGACATCCACGAACAAGAACTAAATCTGAGGATAACAAGAATAATTTACTCGAGTCTACGTCTTCAGAGGATTTATTAATAAAAAGTTTGGATTTATCGACAAATGTTGACCAATATACGGAAACTCTAAATAATGAAATTGAGGCACTGAAAGGTAATTTGGATAGTACGCAAACTGAGCTAGAAAATGTGATATTGGAGAATAATGAACTTAGGAAAGAGCTGTGTCAACTCCGAAAGGAAATGGAGGTCCTTAAGCATCTATGCACCAGTCCATTATCGTCGGCTAGAAAATCTCAGCGCCAGAATGGGGGTAAAACACATTGCTTAAATGAAAAAAATATTGTTAATAGTGTAATGGTCAACAACGTACTTTCTCAATCTATGTCACAACCAACCACACAGACCGTTAACAGACAACAACCTGAGCCTAATGACACTAGACCCATTTTATACAAATCGCAGATAAATAGCATAGAAAATTTGGAAAGTAACCATGACGCCTTGCAAAATAATCACAGCAATACACAGAAGAAAAGAGTACTAATACTATGCGACGAACAGGGGCGCGGCTTGCGTGATGTCCTACAAAAGCTTCTTGGAGAAAGTTTCGACGTGTTATCTTTAATCAAGAGTGGCGCACAACTTGGCGAATTATTGTCTTCATTTACAACCTATATTAGAACACTCACCGATCAAGACTATGTCCTAGTTTTAGGTGGCACAAATGATAAGAATCCCTGTGAAATAGAATTTAACTTACGATCTTGGTTAACTGCTTTCAGGAACACAAATATTGTTATCAGCGAGGTTCCATTTAATAAATACCTACGAGAAACCAAACTAAATCACCTGTTGAAATTCATATGTAAAGGATATAAAGCTACCTTTCTTGACATGAACTATTCAAGGTTTATACCCTATAAGTCAAATTTTACATTGAATTTAGCTAGGTGTTTGTTGAAAGAAATATTGCGCATTGACTATTTTCACAAACAGCTAGATTATCAAAAAAGACTTCAAATGGAAATAATCCATATTGACAAATGCACTCAAACTGACTTTAATTTAAACTCAATAGACACAATTTCTGAACTACCGGACTTAGCAAAAAAAACTACAGTACTTATTCCAAATCAGTTATTTCGTGCATAAACATATCAATGTATTACACCAAAATATAGACGGGTTAATAAACAAGTCGGATATGCTTACTGTACATTTGAATGAATTAGCAGTGAAGGGTACCCCAATAGACATCCTGTGTATATGTGAACATAATATGATATTGGACCATGATGCCTACCACATCTTGCCAGGTTATAGACTAGTGTCTTGTTTCATGAGATCAAATAACTATGGAGGCACGTGCATATTAATTAGAGATAATTATCAATTTAGGGCATTAACTGATATTAACAAAATGTCAATGACTAACATATTTGAATGTTCTGGTGTTGAATTAACACAGCACCAAATAAATGTTTTATGTATATATAGATCACCAAGTAGTTCAATAAATATTTTTCTTTTAATGTTAAGCAAAGTATTGAAAAAGCTATGCAATAATGGTAAAAAACTTATAATGTGTGGAGACTATAATATAAATGTTTTGAAGAAATCACGAGAATGCAAAGATTTCACGGATTTACTCGCAAGTTTTAATCTAGAATTACAATTTCACCAACCCACACGTAGGGCAAGTCAGAAATGCATTGATAATATCGCCCATAATCTCAAAGGATGCAAAGGTGAAGTCATAGATTTTGGGTTATCAGATCACTCTGCCCAAATATTATCATTTCCAGTAAAAAAGACGTGTCTTATTACACATTGGTTTACTATGAAACGCTATTTCACAAAAACCAATAAAGAGCTATTTTTGGAGAATCTCAAAAAAATATCGTTCCAGAATGTCTATGAAATTACAGAGCCAAATAATGCTTATAATTTATTCTTAGACTTATTCACTCAACTTTATAATTTTTCTTTTCCACTAAAAAAAGTTCGTGTAAGTACTACCACTAAACCCAAGTGGCTTTCGAAAGGTATACGACTGTGCAGTAGGCGTAAGCGTGATCTATTATGGAAGTATAGAAAGCAATCTAACAACGAAAACAAAGTTATTTATCAAAATTATATCAAGCGCTATAAAAAAATTATAAACCTTACCAAAAGATGTCAAAATAATTACCTCATTACTTCCTCCGTAAATAAGAGCAAAGCAACATGGAAAGTTATCAACAACTCTAAATGCAAATACCCCAATGAGGGCGTTCAGAAACTTGTAATAAATAATAAACTAATAACCGATGCTACGTGTATAGCAAATGCTTTTAATGATTATTTTGTTAATCCAATCACATCAGGTAATTATCTTCGATCTCCACTACGAACAGATAAACGTACTTGCTCAACTAAAATTCTATATAACTCTACTTCTGTGTTCATGCCTCCAACAATCCCGTATGATATTTGTAGAATTATATATTCACTTAAGAACACTTTCAGTGTCGGACATGACGATATTAATACACAAATAGTAAAATACGTAGCCGACTTTATAGCACCTCCTCTAAGTTACATAATAAATCTCTGTATAGAAAACGGCATATATCCGGACAGTTTAAAAATAGCAGCAGTGAAACCACTTTACAAAAAAGAGAATAAAACGATAGTTAGCAACTATAGGCCTATTGCACTGTTGCCAATTTTTTCAAAAATTTTTGAAATAGTTATTTATAGGTGCATATACAGTTTTTTTGAAGCAAATAATCTATTCACATCATGTCAATACGGTTTTAGAAAGGGCAAGTCGATTAATCTAGCGGTATTTAATTTTTTGAACGAAGTCATGACAAATATGGATAGGCGGTCACCAGCGTTGGCACTCTTTATGGATATGTCAAAAGCATTTGACCGGGTCAATCACAAAATTCTTTTGGACAAGTTATACGCTTACGGTGTAAGAGGCAATGTTCATAAAATTATTAAATCGTACCTAAACAATAGAAAACAGTATACAGAAATAAGAAGGGTATCTGTTACTGGCAAAATTGAGGAAATACATAGATCTGACTTAAAATATAACCACTTAGGAATACCACAGGGGAGTATTTTGGGTCCTCTTTTGTTCCTTATTTATATTAATGACATGCCTCAAATTACCTCTTATAAAATGACTCTATTTGCTGACGACAGTAATATACTTTATACTGGACATAATTTGCGTGTACTAGAAGACGAAATGAATGTAAGCTTGACGAAAATAATAGAATGGCTTGAAGAAAATGAATTGAGTATTAATATACAAAAAACTAAACTTATGCTCTTTAAACAACGTGACAGATTGGAAACCAATATTAATGTATCGTATTTAAGTTCAAATATTGAACAAATTGATGCTGCTAAATTTTTGGGTCTCTACATTGATGGTCAGCTTAATTGGAAATCTCACATAGAACAAGTCTGCTTAAAATTAAATAAATACTCATATGCACTGTATAGATTAAGTAAAATTGCCAACCAACCTACAGTCTTAACGGCTTATCATGGTTATGTTGCATCTACTCTCCGATATGGAGTAATTTTTTGGGGTAACTCCACAGAAAAACACCGTGCATTTGTTGCTCAAAAGCATTGTATCAGGAGTATGTGTAATCTACAAAAGACTGACTCATGTAGACCCCACTTTAAGTCATTAAGAATTTTAACTTTACCGGCTCTATATATCTACGAGGTTGCTTTATTTGTTAAAATACACCTGGATTTATTTCAATTCCGGGATAGATCTCGGCACAAGGATAAGTTGTGTATGGTGTCAAGTAAGACTAAGCTGATGCACAGCAGTGTGTTCTGTTTGGGCCCAAAGATATATAATAAAATTCCATTTACAGTTAGAAATCTAACAGAAATAGATGTTTTTAAAAAGAACTTGCAAGCACTGCTAATTCACAACTGTTATTACTCACTGCAAGACTTTTTAGATGACAAATCATTATAGTTGGAGTTTGTGTGAATTTCTTTCAATTACCTTTGGATTTAAGTAATTAATGCATTTGACATATTATCACTGGTTCGACATTTTTTCTGTACAATTTAGACTGAATTATTTGTTTTGACATTATCAATTTTAATATTGACTCCTAAATGATTTTTGTTTTGACATATATTTAATTGTTTATGTTTTTTCATTTTATTTTATGTGATAATAGATATTCATGCTTTCCATATTTTTGTAAGTTATTAAGTTATTAATGTATGTAATAATTGTTTTGTATGTCTATATGGCGGGACATAGCCGGAGAATTGGAATTGTAACATCTTTTGTACCTATGATCCACAATAAAATGATTTATGATTTATGATTTATGATAAGTCATGTAATGAGAACTCCAGCTCCCAGCCTACACCTGCCAAGCGGCTATTCAACACACAAGCCCCACGTACAGAGCCGCGCGTGTAAACAATGTGCCATCAGTATGCCGGCCCTGTCCGCACCACCTGATCGGTTTATGCAACTGGACAGGCTGTTGCTACCTACGTACTTGTTGCTGTATTACTAACAATACCATACAGATCATACATACATACAGTCACGCCTCAATCCCCAAAGGGGTAGGCAGAGGCAAAGAATACGCCCACATATTTCCTATATGTCCCACGTTATAGGTGGTGAGCTTATTGCCTTGTTGAAACGGACAGGCGCAGGTTGTGACGAACTGCAGTTGAAAATTTTCAAGCCACCCTAACGCTTTCAACTTGGCGTAACGATTATCATTTTATTGACAATCGGGTTTCATTTCGAGTTTTCCTTCTGTACGCAATGTTACCGTAAATCGTTTTGTGAAAATGTTCCCCTACAACACTGTCGGGATCAATTGGGGTGGCGAAGTTTTGTACTCTTTCTTACTTGTTGATGTACGTGTTGCTGAAACCATTTTAGTAACAATGCCTTACAGATATTGCTTGCTTAAACTAGGAGGCTGGTCACGTTCCTCATTATGCTGGGTTACAATGATAGGTACGAGAGTAAGTATATCGCACAAGCACCGACCCAGCAATATCGGAATGTTGAAACCAACCTCACCTGCAGGCGTTGTATTTGCCGACTTATAGCTGAGGATCGGGCCAAAAATAATGGTTAAAAATGTCTCGTAATCTGTTTAACATTTTTAATAGCGATGACTAAGACCAAAAATGTTAGGTACACTGCCGGCAGATTAGGTGAATTGCCAGGAGAACCAATAAAAAATAACTTGACTACCACCCTTTGCAAAAGAGGAGGCCAAGAAAGTATAAGTAGAAAGCATTCTGTAGAAAACGAAGCTGTGTTAAATACAGGGGCTGGAATGTTTAACGTTTTTTTACTCTTACAGAAAATAAAATCAAGGCTTAGTTTTTCTCCTGTAAAGACGCGCGTTGCTCTGTGGTTTACCTGTTGTAGCTTCCTATTGTTGCTAATATACACATAGATCAACACAAACTGTACAAGAGGAACAGGCATAGCATGGTTCCTTTATACATAATATCTGTGTATGATTATGTTACGGGGGGGAAATCGTATTCATATGCACCACTACAAATGCAATCTGCGGTCACTGCGGAACCTACACAAAACAATGAAAACAAAACACTCATAATTTCAGAAAAGCGCAATCCTTTTGGAGTACGCTTTGACAGATGCCTCAGTATGGAGCCTCCCCTCCCGGTACAAGTCATAATCGTGTTGTTCTATGCTTTAACAAAGCAGAAACCACCTTTATCCAGACATCTTGGGGTTTATGTTCAAATGCGGCACCAATCTTCTTAAGCTTATTAAATTTAAGACTACACACACACACACACACAAACCTATAAAAAAGTTTAACCAGGGAATATTTAGTAGATATGAAACCCCAAATGAGCACATTAAATACCGATGACTTGTAAAAGAACAATAAACAATAGTGCAATTTTGTAATATTAACCTAAGCGGTATGTTAGCCATATTTGAACTAAACACATAACTAATATCAACCTCTAAATGGCTCTAACTAACATTCAAATCACGTGTCTTTCAACCAACGACATATAAAATATGCAACTCAAAGACGCCAAGTATAGGATCGAATAGATAGGTACTACCCAATCGCGCTAAGTTTGCAGGTAGCCTCCCCTACTACGTCTCCACGCCAGAGGTCAACTTAGCGCGAACGGGCCATACAGTGATAGATGTACGTACATTGACTTGGTTTATTTCTGTAGCCGATATCAGCATACAATACTCATAGAAAATTATATGATCTGTGTGTATAATGGTAGATTATTATAGACCTTATTGTCTACAATAGCAGTTTAATTCTTTGTTGCATGAACATTGGTGGTTTGGCCTACTCCAATCTCAGTTGATATCCACTGCTGAGATTCCCAAGAATCTAGTAATTCATTTATGGGGCATATAGACCTTTATCGGGGTCAATATTTTGTAGGATCACAGCAGAACAGGAGGGTATGGCGAACTTCTCGTGAACAAGAGTTAACCCATTACCCCTTAACGCAGGGGCTCCCAACCGCAGGCTGTTAGGTAAGATACGTGTGATTTTTAGTCGGCAGGAGTCCGACATAGTATCCATGTTGGATTTTCCTCATGTTAAAAAAACCCATTACTTGCATAGGCAATTTAGAGCAACTGGAGGCCTCCCAACGGGAACCAATTCTGGATGCTAAGTCTTGCCTAAGTTTTTTTCAACTATTCTTGTCTCCTTTCTGTTCTTTTGGTGCCTATCCCACATTTTAATATTGAACCGTAACTGCTTGTATTGTGAAGCCATTATAAACAGAATGGATACCAGAGTAGGTATGCAGTTAATCGACGATAGTCTGCTACCACTTTACCTACATAAAGACTCTCAAAAAGTCGCTTTAGTCGTATAGAAAATACACAGAATAGACGTTGCTAGCAAGAAACTCGGCATTTCCTTCTATTTCATTTTAGAGTAAAGTCTTAGTCATCTTGTAGTCTGAACCTAATTTTGATTGTTAAATTTGGCTTAGGGTAACAAACAATGTTGTTTTTAAGGTATTTTTGATCGTTGTTATCGTCGGAATCATTAAGTCTTTTTTTTTACGTGAGGAAAATCCTACAGGGATGCCTTGCCGGACTCCTGCCGACTAAAAACTACACGTTTCCTACCTAATGTCTGCGGTTGAGAGCCCCGGGTAAGCCCTCGGAAGGATGACCCCCCGGGCTCCCAACAGGCTTAAACTACGGAACGTGAGATGACACTTTTCATTTCACACTTTAAACAATTCCGAAGCGTATTTCGGAGCTAAAACAACAATAAAAGATTGAAAATCTCATTGTAGCGATGTTGCCGATTTCATAGATTCTATTGAGATCATTATCAGATGAAAAGAAGTAGAAATACCTGATTAAAAGCAAGTAAAGTCACGGGGCGATATTGAGTGCACTTTCACGTAGCACGTTAAAATGCAGATCGTAAGCCGGCTCCGCGTTAACACTCCAGTCGTGAACGGATAGCATAACGTCTGAAAGTAGTTAGAGAAAGGACCTAACACGGAGTCGTGTGGATTACTGATCAGTGGTGATAAGATTATAGTTTATGAGTACTATATAGCATGGCTTTGAAGTACCGTAGTGACTCTATGTGTGGTAAGATTTATGAGTTTGATTGACCGAAATAATAATAAATCAATCCTTTATTTCAGAAGGGGTAGGTACGCATAGACATATTATACGTCCACACTTCATCATGTTTTACCATCCCACGGTGGTGAACCTATTGTGGTGTAGAAACGAAGAGGCTGTTGAAAATTTTCAACCAGCATCTAATGTCTTACATACGTACAAATAGTCACGTCTTTATCCCCGAAGGAGTAGGCAGAGGCATAGGTATTATATGCCTACATTTCACCTTTTTTGAATTTGTCCGACTTAATAGGTGGTGAGCCGTACTGTCGTGTTGAGATGGACAGGCAATGGTTGTGACTGCCTGCTGTTGAAATTTTTCACTCAAAAAGGCCTTCAACTTGGCTTGACGACTGCCATTTTACTGGCAACTGGAACCAACGGCTTAAAGTGCCTTCCGAAACACGGAAACGCTCAAATAAATGTCACAAAGTGGTCACTTGGATGGTCACCCATCCAAGGACTGATCAATTGAGATAATATAAGATAATACGAGTGCTAGTATGGGTTTATAGTACCGCAGTAGCTCTATGTGTTGTGATTAAATTTATTTCATGGTTTGACTAACATGCAGTCACGTCGTTATCTCCGATGGGGAAGGCAGAGGCATATTTATCATTGTTTGTTTGTGTCCCTCGTATTATGTGTTGAGCTAATGTCGTGTTAAAATGGAGAGGCTTTGTAAATTTACAACCAGTCTGCAATGCCTTCAACTTGACATAAAGACGAGATCAAGGGCTTTACATAGTTCCGCTTACTCCAGTATTCTGATTTTGAGTGCTTACGCTGTGGCTGGTTCTGAGATGGCTGATCTCTCTGTAACCCGCGTTTCGAGCGTCTCTGTGCTCCGGAAGGCATGTTAAGCAGTTAGCTGGTTGCCACACTTGCCACAGTTTGCCGGTAATGAGAGTCGTCAAGTCAAAATGAGGGCTTTTTGAGCGGCTTGAAACCAAACAAATGGTGCAATGTGGGCATTAAGTATGACTCTGATTACTCCTTCAGGTATAAAGGTGTGCCTGTGTACACATAACTTATATACTATAATAACTTATTGAGTAGTGTCAATAGGTTAAAATCCTCGCACATCATCTGCAAACATGACATTTATAGCTATTTACTGCATTGAAAGTAAACTTAAAGCTGTTAATAAATATACTTCACACGTTCATAACTAGTATTTGCGCTAGACACTAACATTTTACTACCAAGCAAGCATTCATGGAGCACTTCTTAGATTAAGTAAACATAATTAAATAAGTAATAATTCTCAAGTGCTCTAAAAGAGATAAAAATCAAATAAAAATTGGTTTTATTTCTTAAACTAGCTGTTACCCGCGACTTCGTCCGCGTGGAAATTATGTTATAAGCAAAGTTTGAACCGTATTCTATTTTAGGCTCTAGCTTCCTAGCTAGAGCCGTAACCAAAATGTGGGAACAAATTTAGGACATCCTCCAACTTACCCGGGGAGTTATGCGCTAGATGGATTTTTTTAACGTGAGGAAAATCCCACATGAATGTACTATGACTCCCACTGACTAAAAACCACACGTATCCTACCTAACAGCCTACGATTGGGAGCCCCAGGTAAGCCCTCTAAAGGATACCCTAGGACTGCGCTAGATGGATAGGAAGAGACCTCATGGTTTTAGTGCGTCCAAGGCCGGTATGACGTACGTGTTTATTAATTAGCCCCTTTAATAATTATAAGAGTAAGTAGTATGGTGAAGCGCGAATACGAAACGTTTGTTAGATTAGGGCCACAGACTGAAAACTTTACGCATAATCGGAAGAGTTGAGACGATAACACTAACGCTAACGGTAGCCAGTAAATGGCAGTCGTTAAACCAAGTTAAAGACCTTATAGATTTAATAATTTTCAAAAGTAGGCAGTACTAACGCCTGTCTATTTCAACGCGGCAATGCGGCTCACCACCTATTATGTTACGTAGGACCAATTAAAAAAAGGTTAACATATAATATGCCTCGATACCCCTTTGGGGATAAAGGCGTGACCGTATGCATGTACTTATTATGTTTAAGGTGATTTAATTTATGTACCCATGTCACTGTAGCCAAAGCTCAACATTTTTCAGTAAAGTTGTTTTAAGAATGTTCATTATAAACAACGTTTGTGTGGCGTATTGGCTTAATCATAAAAGAGATACATTTTTCATGTGTGTCTGTCTGTCTGTATTCCGAATAAGTATTACGCCGAAGTTACTGAATGGATTTGAATGAAACATAATACAATCAGAGCTTATAATCCGAGGAAGGTTCTAGGATACTTTTGATCTCGATATTTTGCGCGATTCCTTTGGGAGAAGGGATGAAAGACAAAACGGTTTTTTAGTTGTTGCTTCTCAATGCGTTTTCGGATTCCAAAATTTTTTTTTAGTGTTATAAAGGGAATACTGTAAGGAATGTTTCACACAAGTTTCCATGTTAAAGGTTTTCTAGTTCAGGAATTAGAGACATCCCAACTTTCGCAAAACCTGGAATTCAAGGATCCCTTTGAATGTGAGGGTAAATCTCAAAATGGCGTGTTGGCTTAATGATCAAAGAGCTTAATGATTAAGGCTATTGTAAATTGTAAAGATCCTACCTCTAGATTGCTATTCAAATAAAAGAGTAATTAAAATTATTCAGTAATTTCTGTATTTGCAAAAATATACAAACAGATTTTCATTGTTCTCTGCCGAGCTCCTAAAAAATTTAGCGTAAAAATAATTGTTGTCTGAGTGTAAAACCTATCTCCTACTAATATTCCTGCTACGTTTTAGTTAAATCAATCCAACGGTTTAAACATTTCATTGCTCTCTGCTTAGCCCCTAGGATATGTGGCGTGATAATATATAGCCTATTTTAAGACCACACCCCTAAGTAATATTTGTGCAAAATTTGAACCAAATCTGTTCAGTACTTTTCGAGATCCTTCCGGACAAAGCAAAGCAAACAGACAAACAGACAAAAAAAAATCTAACTATGTTTTCAGCTTCGGTATCTTATGTAGAACACCCAGCGAGTATTTTTTTGTTAATATTTCCAATGTACAGTTTTGGCTTTTCTATCATTTTATTATATGTATAGATTATAATTAACTACTCCGAGTTAGGTAATATAAACAACATTTTGCTCATGCTAAGATTGTATTTAGATAAAGACTTCTAAGAAACCTCGGCACGATTCTTAGGAAGAACTGACGTCACCTTTCGACCCGACAACAGTCGATCGCAGCCGAAATGTGCCGAAGTGCGGCGGAGTTTGCCGAGTGTCGCCGAACAAAGAGGCTATACAATTAGCAAGGCGCGTGCGCCTCTTTGGCACGCCCACCATACTGGTTCTATAATTACCATAACGCGTTTAATACAGCGCTTGGTTCCATTTATGTGTAAGTTCAGAGAAATATAGAATCAAAGCTCAATATTCCAGTTTCATTTCGTTTATCGCCTGTCTCCCATCGGGGAGGGTAGAAGCTATGGCTTTTCATTTGCTATGATCCTGGCATACAACTTTAGCTTCTTCTACAAGTATTTTCGTGCTCGATGAATAAGGGTACTCTTGACATGACATCGACTGTTTATTACGACAGTGTAAAAGTAATTTCTTCACCTGATACTGTGTGGTGGTGTATTCAATGCAAAATGCATTTCTTGCATTCAAAGACTTGGGACACCTTGTGTACCCTGCTGGCAGAGCTATTTTTCGGTTTCATGACTGATATCGTATCAAAAAATTACAATTACACCAAGATTTATCTCAATACTAGCATCTTGGAATTCATTTCTTTCAGATTTATATCTTTCAGCTATAATAAAATGGATATTAATGTGGCTAAAGGTGGCTTAGCAAGAAAGATGCTTCTTTATTATTGCATTTTTAGGCCCCATTTCGCTTAAAGCCGATTGACTTGCCTGCTGATACGTTTTTGAACAAACAAACAATCAAAACTAAAATAAATGTATTTCACTTAGGCACTTGTAAAACGTCACGAATATAACAGGAACAGGCAAGACACTCAGAAACTTAGCTGAAGCAGATAAGAAGCATCCGCGATTAGGAGAGTGCACATGCTATTTTCTTTTTTCTTAACGTGAGGGAAATTTCCTTATGGATGCTATGTCGGACTTCTAAAAAACCTCACGTAACGCCCAACAGCCTACGGTCGGGAGCCCCGGGTAAGGCCTCGGAAGGATGTCCCAGGACTCCCAACAGACCTACGGCTACCACTGCGGCCTTGCCTAGAGGGTGGTTCGAGTGCTATCCCTCGAAAACATTATACATACACATACATCATGGTCACGCCTCTGTCTCCGAAGGGGTAGGCAGAGGCAAATATATGCCCACGTTTCAACTTTTTAGAATTTGTCCCACGTAATAGGTGTAGGTTGTGACTGTACGATGACAAAAATTTTCAAGGCCTTTAACATGGCTTAATGACTGCCATTTTACTGGCAACCGGGACCAACAGCTTAACGTGCCTTCCGAAGCAAGGAAACGCTCAACAAATGTCACAAAGATTATTTTTGAAAAGCAATTTGTATGCAATTAATAGATATATAAATAATAAATAAGTATGCAACTAAATAAGCAATTAGTATATAAAAAAAAGTCACATTGATGGTCACCCATCCAAGGACTGGCCATGGTTAAAGTTGCTTACTGCAGTGATTGTTTACAGAACACTGAGTCCGCGGGGCCACGAGCGCTTCTACGATGCATACAAACCATACTAATACGAGTATAGGTGCCTAATAATTATAATATTTAAAAAACGTAATCACCGCATCAGACAATGGAAACGAACTGAATACTAGTTATAATTTGTTTCGTACGAGTACAATCGTGATCGGAGCCGAGTAAATATCAAAAGGTCGTAGGTTCTAGCCTGGCCAGTGAAAGCATTCATTGTGCGCGAATGATTCTGAACAACGCGCGGCTTGTGCTGTTCAACACACGTATTGTAATAGAAATCTGTAATATGTTTTGAGTTTTAAATTTCGGTTACCATGTTATGCCTCACATCAATCACAGGAGTGATGAAATTGTTGCAGACATTCTTCATACAATTTCTAACAGAAAGCTTGTACTACGTTCGCTTTAAGTTTGCCGGCCGTCTCGTCCAAAACGCCTTTACACAGCCTCTACGCCAGCGGCAAGTTAGAGCGAACGGGTTAAATAGGTACCTTATGTCACTTCGCCTTTATTAATGTGTGTAGTACCTTGGGCTTCCACACCAGGGCTAAAAGTGAGATAAGCATATTTGACTTTAACTGACTAAAATCACATTGTGCTCCCTCAGGGCTGTGTGATGGTAGGGAATTTGGCACACTCTCCAAAGAAATACTTGAAACTCCGACCAGCATTAGTCGACTGCATCTGACGATCAATGCTGGTGGGATTCCTATAACTTTTAAAGAGAAGCATGGGAGCACGTAGTGCCCACTCCGCAGCTCTATATAGTCTCTATAAGGAGACGGCTAACGTGGACGATCGTCTCCAGAATCTCGTTTATGAGATACAGAGATCATTCTGAGATCTCCAGCGCGTAGTGTGTCATCAGCTCGCAAAGGAAGGCGGCAGTTGTCACATCTCACTGATACAGGTTTATGTTGCTCACGCGCAGCTATGGAACAGGTGCTAGGTGGTGCTACGTGGTGCTACTGAGTTGACCTGAAACATACAATACTTTTAGTTGGTTTTATCCTGTGTGGTAAGTGGAACAACTAATGAGAGTAAAAAAGTCCGAAGAGAGTGTTAATACTATTCGTAAAAACAATTTTTACGAATAGTATTTACACAGTTGGAAACTGTCCCACCACTATGAGGGGCAAAGAGATATTCGACATCGTCTTGGCCTGCTGCTTTAAGAACGGCGAGCAACCAGCTCACCGTTCTCAGGCCCTCGGTCATGGGGGTCGGAGAAGGGGGTAGTCTTGGGCGTACAGCAGCCTGTGACGACCCCGAACTCGAGGGGGAGATTTCGTTCCCAGTCGCATGATTATCCAAATGCTGTATTCAGCTGAAGCGAATTTTACAATTTCGCTTCAGCTAAATGCTTCAGACGTTTCAATCGGACAATTTCTACGATTCTGCCATTGTTCTCTTTCTGTAACTAGTTACAGCAATATGAAACTAGATGGCGTTACTAGTTGGTCCATCAACAGACATCAATAACCATCTTTCTCCAGCCAGGACCCGTCATATCTCCGAGCACTGGAGGCGATAATTGAAGCGTTACATTCACAAACACCGCTAATGCATTTCTCTCCTCTCAATGAATTACCAGATCTATCACAGCATGTTTGCTTACTCGTGTAATGTTATTCTCGCTCGCTTATTGAATGGTACTGATGGGTTAGATGTGTTTTTTAATAACTTTGTGTGTTTATTTTATTCTAGTTTTAGCCTTTGTAGATGTAATGTAAGCGTGGTTTTGTTCTAAATAGAAAACTAGGCCTACGTCCTTTCAAAGCTTTGAGCTTAATTTTCTATTTGTGTGGCGACGAGTTCCCGTTTTGCGACGGGTAGAAGAACAAAATGTCGACATCCCGAGGGTGTCGTAAGAGGCGACTAAGGGAACACTTTCGCAAAAAGATCCATCGCGTAGAGAAGGAAAACTTGAAATGAAACCCGGTTGTCAGTAAAATGACAATCGTTAAGCCAAGTTGAAGGCCTTATGGGCGGCTTGAAAATTTCAACTGCAGGTCACGGCGACCTGCGCGTGTCCATTTCAACACTGCAATAGGTTCACCATCTATTACGTAGGACATAAAACTATAAGGTGAAATGTGGGCGTATACTATGCCTCTGCCTACCTTTTCGGGGATAAAGGCGTGACTATATGTATGATGTATGTATGTATGTATTCTGGGCATCAATAGCATAGTATAATTTTAGATCTATAGCCCGATAATACATGTTTATGATAATAGTTATGACTAAGATTTCAAAGGATTGAACCAACTCTCAAAGTATTTCTTTTATACTACTTAGGTGGCGGATAAGCTTATGGCCCACCGGAATGTTGGTTACCGTAGCCTATGGACGTTTGCAACAAGAGGAGCTAGGTTGTGACGACTCGCAGTTTAAATTTTCAAGCCGCCCTTATTGTCCTTAACTTGGCTTAACGACTGCCATTTTACTGGCAAACGGGACCAACAGCCTCTTCCGAAACACGGAAATGCTCGCAAATAAATGTCACAAAGTGGTCACGCGGTGGTCAGTGTGGTCACCCATCCATAACCTGCCACAGTAAATGTTGCTTACTACATTGATCGTTTGCCACGAGCGCTTCAATATTCGGGGTATAAAGTATGCCCAGGGCTACGGGCCAAAGGCGACGGATAGGTAGAGACTAGGGAATGCAATCCCGCAACAGAACTGTAATCCCGGTATTTGCGGGACTGAGAGATCTCAGTCCCGCGGGATCCCGGTATTTGCGGGATCCCGCATATTTCTGAAAGTCATTGAGAAAATAATAGAATTTTGTATTAAACATGCATCTAAAACTGAAAAATAGTCACACCTAAATTCCCGAAGGGGTAGCCAGACATTTCACCTTTTAAGATTTCGTACCACCACCATTGCCGTCTTGAAATGGACAGGTGCAGGTTGCGACAGCTTGATGTTGAAGTTTTTCAAGCCGGGCCTTCAACTTGACTTAACTGCCATATTACCGGCAAACGGGACCAACGGCTTAACGTGCCTTCCGAAGCACGGCAACGCACAAAGTAGTCACCCATCTAAGGACCGGCCATAGTAAATGTAACTTACTGCAGTGATCTTTTATAGAACACTGAGTACCGGGATATACATAAATAAGTTATAAAATACCTACTGCAAATTATTAGAAGCAGATAAAATGGGTAGTTTTGGCATTACTTTAAAAGTGCGCAAAAAACATAGCATGTCAAAATTCTAGTCTGCCAAATGACTCCTAACTTTACATGTCAGATAGCCAGCAAGCAATGTACGAGATAATTAAATACTTTTCTAGCTGTTTATAGTACAAGCAAAGTCAAATCTCCCTGATTAAATCATTAAAAACAAATAAGTACGATATTAGGTAATATAATACGACACAATTACAAAAAACTTACTCAAACCGAATCACTTTGCGCGCTTCCGCTTACAGAACAACACATCGTGTTTACCTTTGCCCAGTCCCGCTAATCCCGCGGGATCCCGCACGTTTTACGTGCGGGACTGGTCCCGCAAAAATACTGCGGGATCCCGGTATTTCGGGATCCCGGTATCCCGGTATTGCATTCCCTAGTAGAGACTGTGCAGTCGAGTCGGACCTAACATCCGTAGGGATTTCTTTACGAAAAAAAAATGGTACAAAAGCATCCCACAAAATGCTGAAGACTAAAACCAACTTGCAACCTAAGCTAATGCAAATGTAGACCATGATTACACCTGGATTGGCGCCAAGATGACGATTATTTTTTTCAACCTTATAAAAAACTAACTTAACTTCATTTAATTGGCCGTACATTTTATAAACGATGTTCTTTAACTTGTTCTTAGCAACAATAATTACAGACCGGTCCAAAATAAAACTATAAAACGAAACTACTCATAATTTAACCGAGATTCAGTTGACGATTACATGTACAGGGTCTGTTTCATAAACTGTGACAATTGACATAAATTCGGTGATATGAAGCACATTTGATTTGCATTTATGTAACACGGACTTTCGTTTTGAATGAGATACTTGAGCTTTGTGATTCAAAGAAGATGCAAATATACAACGCTGTTAATCGTGTGGGTCACAAATGTCACAATTTACATTTCAATTTAATTTGTGAATGAATGAGAGATGAACCAGGTAATAAAATTTAATGAACTCTAATGGCATCGTATTGCTTAATACCTACTATTAGGTTTGTGTGGAATATAAAATTTCTGCACCAATTTTGATAATTCATTTTGTTTTGATAGAAGGGTGTACTTATTTTCTTTGATGTATTTCCCATTTGAAAATACATCAAAGAAAATATAATATACTTGTTTATAAATACGACTACACAGTTCTTGTTCAGCTAAAATTACGAGTTTATGTTCAAAGATTAACGCATCCATGTAGGATTTCCACACGTAAAAAAAAGTAGCTTCGAGGTTTCTTTCCGGTTGATAAAGTGGCGAAGGGCGCGTTTCACAAAACCAATGGTTTCGATTTTGCAAAATCTAAAAACTATCAGTAGTATAGTAGTATCCAAGTCAATTGTCTTATTTAATGTGTTTATTTTAGCATTATGCACGACATGTAAGAAGCTTAAAACGTTGAGTTTATTATTGGTATTGAAACGAACGAGTACAGCTTTCGAATGACCGCTTTGCTTTGTGACTATTTATCGTAGACTTTACTTATCAATACAGTTTTAATATAAACATAGCATTTAAATTACTATTTATTGTCAGCGACGTATAATATACGACCCAGTTGTTTTGATGATATAGTTATAGACCAGTATACCTAAAGAGTATGATATGTCGGCTGTGGTTATAGGCAGTATCTTATATATCTATACCTACATATAATAAATGAGAGAAATGTCGAAACTGTACATTGGAAATATTAAAAAAATACTCGCTGGGTGTTCAACATAAGATACCGAAGCCGAGAAAGTTTTTTGTCTGTTTGGTTTGCTTTGTACGGAAGGATTTCGAAAAGCACTCAATAGATTTGATTCACATTTTGCACAAATATTAACTAGGGTACGGTCTTCAAATAGGCTATAATTATTATATATCCTAGGGGCTAAGCAGAGAGCAATAAAATTGGCATATTAACATAATTTTCAGACGTACGAAGTCGCGGGCAACAGCTAGTTATATTATAAGTAAGGTGTGTTTGTATGCTTTGACTATTTCATTGATAAATTGTGTATCGGCAGAAGAAAATACACAGGTAAGATTGCAAACTGGCACCGTACACGATTTGACGAGAGTGGGTCACGTCGTTGTAAATGATACGATATAATAATGGTGTAATAGTTGAGGGTGTATATGGGTGCACCAAATCCTTCGAGGCGAATGCCACCTTCACCTGCAAGTGAGTGTAGAGATTTTTCTCGGGAGGCTCTCAAAAACCTTTTCAGAGTTATCTCGGGAGTCAATAAATCGGAACTCATGACCTCAAACTCTGATAGGGTTTGAGACCAACTGGAAATAGCTAAGAATTATTAGAAGAGAGAGGCCATCCGTGCCATTGTCTGCCTCACTCTCTCTCTCTCTTTCTCTGTCTACGGATCCAAATGTATTTGCAAGATGTAGAACACATCGAATATACTCCTGTCCACTAAAACGACTTGTCCTGGTAGCTGATTATACTGCTGTTATTTTCATTGTTAGATTCATATTCGAATATATTATAATATCTATATCTAAGTTGCGGCCTGCAATATCTGCTAATATAAAAATTCTGAAAGTTGCAGCGGTAGTCTATAACACGCTAAAAGCTATAACTACTTTCAACCGGTTTCACTGCACTATTTGTTGTTCAAGATATTTACCAAAAGAAACCACCTCTTAGTGTTTAAATCAAATGTTTGCCCACCGACGCCGGCGCGGCGGCGCCACGAGTGCGTTCAGACAAAAATCTCCAGCTTCACCTTGTGTGATATATCGTGATAAATAGGTACCACAGATAACTATGTAAATAGTATTCAGATAAAAGCTTAAATAACACTGTGTCGGATTATGGTAATGAGATAATATTAGCTTTGTCGATTTAGTTTGTTCAGAACACGGTCGAAATATGAATAATTGTAAAAGGGTACTAATTAAACGAACTTCTTTTTAATAGCATTATTGGCCTCCGAAAAAATACTTTGCCCCCCAAATTAATAAGTCTGCCCCAATTAATGAGCGTCAGTATTTATAGATTCTAGCCACCGTTTAACTTCTTTATTAGCCACTGTTAATATAATTCAGCATCGTGATTATTTTTTAGCATCTAATTTTTTAACATGCATTCAAACAGTGAACTTCTAAATTACTAAGAAATGGCATCAAAATAGAAATTATTTATTAATATCTTAGCTTCTAATTTCCTAATTCAGCATGTTTAAAATATAACTCATCCCACATTAATGGATCATCAAAGTTAAGTAAAATTGCCATCAAAAAAATAAATTATGGCCACTAATATTACCTAAATAGCTAGAACCACTTGTAGCCACTGACTCAGTCTTTTGTAAACGATCACTGCAGTAAGCAACTACCACCACTTTGTAACATTTGATTTGCAAGAGTTTCCTTGCTTTGAAAGGCACGTTAAGATGACTGTATGGGGTGTCACAATCTGGTGGTGGAAATGGACAAGCGAGTTCGTTTCAACACTGGAGCGTGGGACAGGCCTTCGGGCATAAATGCTTTTATTTATTATAATGTTACCTGCAGTCTTTATAATTCAGATATTCTATACAATAACCTGCATTCTAAGGAATACCTGCCCCAGACTCCAGACGCCCCGTCCAAGCAATGTATGAAATGTTTTGAATAAGTATATGATTGTTCATACTTTGTCTAGGTATTGTACAAAATTCGTAGGAATTGCATAAAGTACCTGCTGGTACACCGGCATTGCGTAAAATAAATAGGTATTTTACACATTGCCGGTGCACCATAAAATGGTCAATCAATCAATTTGGCCTATAGCAGTCCACTGCTGGACATAGGCCTCTCCCAAACCTCGCCACAACACACGATCCTGCGCTTTGAGCATTCAATCAATCCCTGCGACCTGCTTAGGTCGTCGCTCCATCTGGCAGGGGGTCGTCCTACCCCACGTTTACCAAGACGCGGACTCCACTCCAGAACTCGCTTGCTCCATCGGCCATCAGTTCTTCTACAAATGTGGCGAGCCCACTGCCACTACAAAACGCATACTCATAAAATTGTAAATACTGCAAAATTATAAACTATCGAGAAATTATAAATTGTTACAGAATGCTAAATATTAAATTTTTGACATCTAGTACTCGGCGGCCGCTGCCGCGGCATGCTCGCTTCACTCGCTCGCCTTCTTCGTAACTGTTCCAACCTAACCTAACCTTCGCAAGCAGCCAATAAACCTTCCATACTCTCGTATATAATTTTTTCATACATTGCCTTGCCTGCAAGTTTCAGGTATTCTATAGAATGCCCAGACATTATACAGATTTGAGTCGGTGACGTTATGTATGCATGTAATACAGACTATAGAACTAAAGACCGATCTCACCAAACAAAAAAGTAAGACCAAGAAAGCAAATACTAAACTCAAAAGTGAGTACTATAACGTGGCAGTGCTAAACACTGTTTACACGTAACGAGTAATTTCTCATTAATCGTGAAATTTATGACGACATTGTCCACATGTTCACTTAATGTATATACCTATACTAAAGTCTAAAGTGTATAATGCATTAACTTTTAAGTTTAGTATTTGCTTTCTTGACCTCACTTTCTTGTTCGGTAAGCGTAATCTGTTTTTAGTTACAAAGTGACATCAAATAGCGGTCTCTGATTGATGCAAATGGCCGGTCGCTGTCGTCCTTTGCACTTAGATTAAACCTTGCAGTGGCTATTTTCACGAAAAAAGAATGTGATATATTTATTTTACACGCCAAGTTATAAAAACTGATGTTGTCTGTGGAGGCTTAAATTGTAATTTTTTGAGGCTCTCGATTTGAAGCTGTTAAATATAAAATGGCGATTACATATAAAATCTGTGGCTGAATTAATAAATTAGGTGTTCATATATTAATACGCAGGACAAGTTAAAATAATTGTTGATCTTTATTTGATGCTCATTATGGAAATTTTTAGGTGACGTTGTAAAGAGAACGAATTAGCATATTAGAGGCTATTTCATTTTCGCGTGGCTTAGTTATTAAATCAGATGCTAAATGCCGTGGCCGATAAAAACTTTTGAGGCTCGGTTTATTATATCCCATTGTAAAATAGTTTAAAAAACTAAAAAACACGCTTCAAACCCTTTTATTTGATACCCATATCATGGAGGTGCATTTCAAATAGCCTGTCCGCCATCTTGGACGTCCGCCATATTGGATTTAAGTCACATGACTATTTTTTTTTGTATTCCTGACAGCAAACCCTTTCATTCGATACCCATATCATGGGGGTGGATTTCAAACAGCCAGTCCGCCATTTTGGGGAGGCCGCCATATTGGATTTGTAATGACTGTTTTTAGCTAGTCATGTATTGTCATCAGAACTCAGAGCGTGTGCAAAATTTCAGACTGATCGAAGGACGGGAAGTGGGTCAAATTAACATTCCAAGTTTTCTTACATACATAGTTACAAGTGAAGCTAATAAAAGCGTGTTAAAAATACTTAGGAACATACATACATAGAGGCATAATATGCGCCCACATACATAATTACCTTACAGTTGACTGCCTCTGTGGCGTAGTCGGTAGTGATACCGCCAGCGGCGCTGGAGGTCCTGGGTTCGATTCCTAGGTCGGTCCAAATATTTGTGTGATCCACAAATGTTATATAGGTATTTATTATTATTTAATATGTATGTAGGTATTTAAAAATATATAAGTACTTATGTAGGTATAACGGTCGTCTAGATCCCATTGCACAAGTTTATATTAGCTTAATTTGGGCTAGATGATATTGTGTGTGAATGTCCACAAAAAATATTATAGTTTTATGACCCACGTAATAAGTGGTGAGTCTATTGCTGTGTTAAAATGGACAAGCGCAGGTCGTGACGACCCGCAGTTGAAATTTTTCAACTTGGCTTAACAGTAATTTGATTAAGATTATCGTTGCGCTGACAACAAGGGTTTCATTTCGATTCTTCCTTCTCTACACAACGGATCGTTTTGCGAATGCCTTCCCTTAGTCGCCTCTAACGACACCCTCTGGTTGAATGAGGTGGCGACGTTCTGTACTCTTTTCCGTCGCCACACGGGGCAATTACATATTATCCGGTAAATACGTCGGGGTCGACGGTGGATACCAGGTTTTGCCATTCCATTCTCCCTTAAATCTTTCACCTTACTAAGGTGTACCTATTTCTTAGTAAGGGTAAATCTCTCAGTCTTCAATATAATAAAACGCCACCAGGTTTGTTAAAGGCAGTCACGTTTCAGCTTAAGGCATGCTATGGACTAAATCTCTAAGCAGTGTAGTTTATTCAAACTTCATTTACAGCTCCATAGTTTCAATCTGTTACAAATGAATTGAACTTGTAATAGACGGGGATATAACTGAGGCCGTCTGTCACACCGTCTTAACAAGATTTCTTCGTAGATCACAAACTTAGAGCATAAAGTAGGGTACATAGGTAGGAGCTGTGTTATTTTAGTCGATTTTGATTCAACATGACATCCATTAACATTCCACATAATAAAGATTAGATGGTCTAAAACTCTGCAACACACTACATATGGTCACGCCTTTACCCCCGAAGGGGTAGGCAGAGGCCTTATTACTTGCCCACATTTCACCTTTTCAGAATTGGTCCCACGTATTAGGTGGTGAGTCGTATTGCCGAGTTGAGATGGACAGGCGCAGGTTGTCACTGCCTGCTGTTGAAATTTTACAGGCCGCCTAAAAATGATTTTAAGTTGGCTTAGCGACTGCTACAGTGATCGTTTACAGAACACTGAGTCCGCGGGGTCACGAGCGCTTAAACAATAACAGAAACATTTTATTCGTCCCCTAAACCACTAATTAAAGATAGTACAGATGTAAACCTACATACTAAATTCGCTGAGGCTACGCACAATAGACAACTCATTCACAGACATGAGGTCACACACAGACAACTTCACAGACACGCTAGGTCAGGCGGTCTCAACCGAATTTTCGATACTGATTTGTGCGCGAGTGTGTGTAGCAGAGGGTAGACGTGAAAAAAGGTACATACATGAGTTTTCCATCTGTACTATCTCTAATTTGTGCCTAAACGTATTACTTCGTTTAATTTTAAGCCTATTATCGACAAAGTGTCGAGTTCTCGCCGATCACATAAACTAGTTCCGAGAACTATCCACAGTTCAAAGCGTACAGCCACACGCACCAAGAACCAACTGTTTGAACCACTTTCCAAAAACCACACACTTCGGTTTGCTGTTTATTTTTGTGTTACAAATTGGGCTGCGTTTACACTGTTATGTAATTTTGTATTGTGAAACTCACCAAAAAGTCTACGTTTGTCGTGTTCTAAATTTGAAATTTTTGTTGAAGTTTATGTGTGTCACTGAACTCTTTCTACCTTCGAACCAATTTAGGAGACTATGAATATGAATTTCAGAGGGGCCGGGCCCCTCAATCATTGCTAGCTTCAGGATTAATAATTCGATTGCACTGTAGTTAATTTCAGGTGTCGTTCACATCTCGATAACATCTGCCATTTCCCGTGGTAATTACAATAAAAAGCTATCAATTTCTAACCAATAGAGTGTCTGATAGATAGCACAGCACATTACAAAGCATGTTGATAAGTTCACGTTTTCTCTGCAAATATAACCAAATGCTGTTTTAATGCATTCGACTAAATAAAATAAACCATACAACATTTGTTTATTCATGCAAATTACCACATAAATTTGTGTCTTTTAATCAATTATGAAACCATGAATGTAAATGGAGTGTAATTAAAAGGTCAATAGATTGTTTATATAAGAAAATTTGAATAATTTTTGCTGTAAAATTTGTTTAGAGTATAAAAAACTCACACTTAATTATTAGAGTGTTTTAAAAGTAGGGCAAATTTGAATATTATCTGTGATCAGATTGCAGTTATGAAAAGTAAATACAGAAGTTTAATAAGAACTTAGGATGATGAAAGAAAAGTTTTACCGTGAAAACAGAATAAACCTATATGGTTTACAAACAAACAAACATAACAAAAATGTGTTTTATTCCCCAAAAAAAGTGACAAGGTAGTAAAATAATCTTATTCTAATTTGAGGCGCAAACGCCGACCCGTCACCTTTGCAGAACATGGTCCTCTATCAGCTTTATGGCTCTCTCACGGATAGTGTGACAACAACACTGGTTTTCAGAGGGGGCAGGTTGGGACATGATGATACTGTTATTTTTAAATCCTAATTAAATATTACAATTACTAAATACGCAGGTATTAAATGTAAACAAAATAAAAAAAAAAAATTCTAATAAAAAAAAAAATACTATTGAACTTACAATCACCACACAGATGAATGACGAATTTGATTCAAATTATGTCATTAAAACTATACCTAGTTAATACGGTACCGCGAATAATTACTTGACAGCGCTGTGTAGGAGAGGACAAGAGGTTTGACTCAAGCGCTTGTTACAGTTCGGTGTAACAGTCGCCCAGTTAACGGGACACCAGTATTTTCAGCTGTGTTGACGTTAATTGCTTGATTTATTTATATTTATCTGTGTACCGCCATTTTATACACTAGCTATGTTATATCCCTTTGAAAATCTCGCTTTTTATCTTAAGCTGTTCCGTAATAGTCGATGATGTAGATGGCCGACTTAAAAACAGTGATTTACTGTTACTAGCACCTCGTAAAACTTAGAGGTCAATTCTGTGTTAAAAAGTCATTTAAAAGACAAACTAGAGCGCTCGTAACCCCGATGGCTATGTTCCGTAAAATATCACAGTGTTATATTATTACACACATCGTACATAATTATAGTCACGCATTTATCCACTAAAGGGTAGGCAGAGTTCAAGTTAAAGTTTTATGTCCCCACGTAATACACCCTAGGTGAGCCTATTACCGTGTTGAAATGGACAGGCGCAGGTCACGACCCGCAGTTATATAATCCGCAAATGTTCTCAAATTGTGACTTGGAAAACAGGGACAGATTTGTAAAGATACATACATACATAATAGTCACGCCTATGTAGGCAGAGGTATGGTATACGTATAGGTGGTGAGCCTATTGCCGTGTATATAGATACGACTATTAATTAGCCCGGCGGACTTCATATTTATACCGTCTTAGAGTCCCAATATTACACATTTCATATTAATTTGTAAATGGATATGGATAATGTATTTTATGTCCATGAAAATCTTCTAAAAATAACGAATAGGTAGGTACCTACTTACGCCAAAAATGATTTTTCTAATAAACCATTCTCTAGCTATGAATGTAAGACTGCTGCAGGGAGCCTCGACTAATTGGGCTCTTCAGCGCATGCCTCGAGAAAGGCCAGTTTCCCAAGGTCTGGAAGACCGGGAAACTGGTCTTAATTCGAAAGGCGGGGCGGCCGGCAAATTCCCCATCAGGGTACCAGCCGATCGTGTTGCAAGTGTGCAAGCTCTTTGAGCGTGTTATTGCACAACGCCTCGTCGGGCATCTCACACGCGTGGGGCCTGATCTGGCGGATAGCCAGTTTGGCTTCCGTCAGGGGCGCTCCACCGTGGACGCGATCATGCGCATTAGAGGCCTGACGGAGGAAGCAGTCTCCCAGGGTGAGGCGTGGTGGTGGCGGTGTCTCTCGACATCTCCAACGCATTCAACACCTTGCCCTGGAGCTGCGTCAGGGAGGCGCTTATCTATCATGTAGTGCCTCCCTACCTCCGTCGAATTGTCGGGGCTTATCTCTCCGAGAGAGCCATAACTTACCCGAGCTGGCTAGGGCCGGGTCGGCGAGATGTGTCGTGCGGAGTTCCACAGGGATCAGTTTTAGGGCCGCTCCTGTGGAACATCGGTTACGACTGGGTGCTGCGTGGTCCGTTGCTCAGAGGGGTCGGCGTAACGTGTTACGCCGACGACACCCTAGTTACGGCGCGGGGAGCAACGCATCGAGCCCTCGATGAAGTATCTGGGGCTCGTACTCGATGGCCGGTGGAACTTCGGACATCACTTCCGAAGTTTGGTCCCAAAACTGAGGGGAGCATCGGCCGCACTCGCGCGGCTGATGCCCAACATCAGGGGACCCAACGCTCCCTACAGGAGACTGTACCTGGGGATCGTGCGAAGCATGGCCTTGTACGGGGCTCCCGTATGGGCGGAGACCCTGACAGCCAGCAATGAGGCTAGACTGTTGAGCCCGCAGAGAGTGATGGCCGTCAGGGTGATAAGAGGATACCGCACGATCTCCGGTGAGGCGGCATGTCTCCTAGCCGGGACCCCTCCATGGGACCTGGAAGTGAGAGCCCTTGCGTCCCTGTTCAGATGGCGCAAGGAGGCGCTGGAGCGGGGCCAAAGGCCTGCGTCTCGAGAAATCGAGGCCCAGCGGACCCTGCTCCACCAGGAAACCATGGAGACATGGAAGGTGCGACTTGAGCAACCAAAGGGGGGATTCGCCACAATCGCGGCCGTCAGACCGGTCATGGACGAGTGGCTGGAGAGAAGACACGGTGCTCTCTCCTACCGGTTGACACAGATACTTGCCGGGCACGGTAGCTTCGGTAGGTATCTGTGGCGAAAACACCGGGAAACCACGGCCGAGTGTCAGCACTGCGAGGACCGCAGCGATGACACGGCGCTCCACACTCTGGTGGAGTGCACGGCGTGGGCACAACAGCGCCAGGTCCTCGTAGTGGGTCTGGGCGTGGACACTCTCTCGCTCGAGGCCATGGTGCGAGCCATGCTCTCCAGCGGGAGTAAGTGGGACTGCGCCGCCTCTTTCTGCGAGCAGGTCATGCTCGCGAAGGAGGCGGCGGGCCGGGTGCGGCAGAGAACTCTCCCACCCGAGTTCCGCAGTCGGCGCCCTGGGCGCCGCCGACGTGTCTTCGCTGAGGACGGTGCGAGGGCCGCTCACCGTCCTTACAGAAGCAGGCCCATGACGGCACCGTGACGTGAGCAACTCACGCACGCCCCCCCCCCCCCCTTAGATGCGGGGTCACACCCGAAACCCCCCATTGACGCGGGATTGCACCCGAACCACCCCCTGGGCGAGGCCGCGTAGGCGGCCGTAGGTCTGCTGGGAGTCACGGGACATCCTTCCTGAGGGTTTACCCGGGGCTCTCAACCATAGGCTGTTAGGCGTGGCGTGAGGTTTTTTAGTCGGTAAGAGTCCGGCATAACATCCTATGAGGATTTTCCCTCACGTTAAACTAAAAAAAGACTGCTGCAGGGAAATAGAGACAAATTCATTGTACTTACTACCATCTTATATGTAGAATGAATTAGGTGATGCGCGCGGCTTCTCCCGCGTGAAATTTGGTTCCCGTTCCCGCTTCCCGTGGGAACATTTTCCCGGGATAAAAAGTAATGTTATTCCAGACTATACTCTATCCCTGTACCAAATTTCAGCCAGATCCATTCAAACGTTAGAGCGTGATTGAGTAACATACATCCAAACATCCAAACAACCAAACATCCAAACAACCAAACATCCAAACATCTTCACAAACTTTCACATTTGTTATATTAAGTAGGATTAGTAGGATATAATTTTCAGTCATTAAATAACGGCAAACAATAGCGTCACGAGCAAAGACGACTAATAATTATAGTAAGACAAACATAGCATACTACCAAAGAGGTATTACAATAAAATAGGGTGGGTTCCGTATCATACAATAGTTCTATAATTAAAGCCTCTATGACATTGAGTTTACAAGCTCCAAGCCAGACGACAGCGGGACGTGAGGAATTCACGCACCCCCTCCCCTCCCTCTCCAATAGAAGCGGCATAATATCCGAAAAACCCCCTAAAGACGCGGGATAGCACCCGAACCCCACGCCGAAAGACCGCAGTGGTAGCCGTAGGTCTGTTGGGGGTCCTGGAGTATTCTTCCGAGGGCTTACCCGGGGCTCCCAACTGCAGGCTGTTGGGCAGGATACGTGAGGTTTTTTAGTCGGTAGGAGTCCGACATAGCATCCATGGAAGATCACGTAAGCCAAAGAAAAGGTACAAGTCAGCGAGTTCGCGAGCTTGTAAGCTTAATCCCGTGACATAGAGGGTTTTTACAATCTGATTATAACTATCCCATTGTAAATCACTCGCTAGCTTTTAAACTCGCCAACTAGCAGCTTGTAGACTAGCTCCGTGTCATTGAGGCTTAAGGTTATAAAATAATATAACACTATGTGCATCAAGTTAATGATGACGCCTATTATCCCCGAAGTGGTAGACAGAGGCATATTATTTGTATTCCCACATTTCACCTTTTTTATTTTGTCCGAGATGATGAGTCATATTGCCGTGATGATATGGACAGACGCAAGTTGTGTCTGCCCTCTGTTGAAATTTTTCAAGCCGCCCATAAAGACCTTCAACTTGGCTTAACGACTACCATTTTACTGGCAACCGGGACCAACGGCTTAACGTGCCTTCCGAAGCACGGAAACGCTCAAATACTTGTCACAAAGTGGTCACATGGATGGTCACCCATCCAAGAACCGGCCGTAGTAAGTGTTGCTTACTTCAATGAAGAGCAAGTTATATGGTTATTCAGGTTTATTTGTAAATTTCTGGACCATTTGAAATTATATGAAGTTTTTGGTCATGTAAAATTGAAGAAGACTAATTCTTTTGGTCTTGCAGTCCGATTTTGGGTCAACACTATGTATTATCCTTTTAACTTATATTTAAACTATATTGTATTGATAGAACCCTACGCCTTATAATAACAATATATTGATTTGAAAGTCTCTTCACAAACAGTTCCTGAATACCTAATACATATATTATTTAATCTATATCTATTATTTTTTAAAGTACAACATAAAAAACAATTTCCAACTTCAAAAGCTTATATAAGTCAAAATCCCCTTCGGAATAACTATGCCCACGTAAACCCCGCTATATTCCGATGGTAAGTAATAGGGGCGACCCTATTGCGGCTTACGGGGCAGTTTTACCGCTAAGAATTCCCTTATAGCAAATGCAATTACACTTCTAAGGGATCACCAATAAAACCCTGGAGGCTTCGAAAATAATATGTTATCGTAAAAATACTGCTTTCAATATATTTTGAACTTAATAACTTTTGGTTACAGTTTTTTTGTAAACATTTTGGGTATTTTTTCACATCTGGCCCAAGCTTATACGCTATAAAATATAAACAACTCATATAAATATGTAAGTAAGTAATGTATGTTTTGTATGTTTTCTTAAATGTAAGTACTTATTTATACAATAATATACCTATAGGTATGTAGAAAACCTCAAATTGAGACATAAACATTGGCAAATCACACAAATATTTGTTCCGAATATTTTATTAAATTTCCAAAAAATAAGCATTTTGAACGTGAGGCACCCACGACAGCTTAATTCTATTTGCCACTACTAGTATTATTACGTGGAACACGAATAAGTAAGTAATACTATTAAAAATGTCCTTGTTTTTAATGAAGTGTCACATCTAGCTCGCAAAAAAGACACTACCTAATTATTAATGGCATGTATTTAAATCGATATCTGTTTATTCCCTTTTTCCGAACAAAATATTACGAATTTTTTTTTTTTTTTTTTTTTATACCACTAATGTGGCAGACAAGCATACGGCCCACCAGAAGGACCGGTGGTCACCGCAGCCTATGAACGTTTGCAACACCAGAGGTGCCACACTCGCGCTGCCGACCCTGTAAAAACCTTCTAAGTTTTTCTTCTAGTTCTAAGTTAAACCAAAAATACTGACTGGCACACTAATTATGCACACTAAATAAATCCAATTCAATATACTGTTTAATGGTATTTGCAGAACTATTTTACTGAACAGATCACTATTATCAAAATCGTATATCTAAAAATTCCTTAGCTCAACAAACTTATTAAAACTTTTTAAGGAAAACCATCGCCTAATTTACTTTTATGAACATCTTTTATTCTAATTAAAAACCCAAATTAATCAGTCATCTTTACAAAATTAATTTTTATTAATCAAAAATATAAAATACTAACCTAACCTAACCTATTCAGTTATAAGATTGTAAAATTTAGAGTGCAAGTTAGTATTTTTGATAAGCAATTCGTATTTTTGTTTAGTAAATCATATATCCGGTGTACGAACCACATTTTTGATGTGAATTCGATAAAAATGGTCATCTCGTTTTGTGTATAATTTTAGTTTTTTAAGAAGTACATGTTTAGTTAATCAATTGGTTTTTTTGCACAGCATTCAGATTTCTGGTATGCATTCAGTTAATAAGTGGAGTTGCCTAGTGTGCAGAAAAAATATATAGATGTGCATTTAAAAATATCCCATTATTAATTTTGGTTTGAGAGTCGAGCTAAACTGTAGAAGCCTATATCCACTAAACACCCAAGTCACGTAGTAAAATCCAATTATCCCGCAGAAATGTCACAACCACTGCCCACTTAGATTATACAAAAATAAACCGGCCAAGTGCGAGTTGGACTCGCCCATGAAGGGTTTCGTAGCAGCAAGTAACATATCTAATATAAAAGTTCTTATAGTTCGTTGTAACTTTGATGTTTTAACACTTTCGCAATGGTAGCGATTTCACTAACCGTAAATTGCGGTTTATGACGTATTAAAAAAAAAACTACCAGCTCTATCTCGTTCAAACTAATTTTCGTTGGTAGTTTTTATAGCAATGTATATGATTTAAGTTTGTTAGATTTATCATTCTCTTAGTTTAGAAGTTAGAGGGGGGGGGGGGGGACACACATTTTTCCACTTTGGAAGTGTCTCTTTCGCAAACTATTCACTTTAGAAAAAAATGATGTTAGAAACCTCCATAGCATTTTTGAAGACCTATCTATAGATACGCCACACGAATGGGTTTGATTAAAAAAAAATTTTTGAGTTTCAGTTCTGAGTATGGGGACCCCCAAAATTTACTGCTTTTTTTCTAGTTTTTTATAAGAATCTTAATGCGGTTCACAGAATACATCTAGCTACCAAGTTTCAATAGCATAGACCTTATAGTTTCGGAGAAAAGTGGCTGTGACACACGGACGGACAGACAGACGGACAGACAGACAGACATGACGAATCTATAAGGGTTCCGTTTTTGCCATTTGGCTACGAAACCCTAACTAGTATATTTAAATGGTAAACATACCACAATTTGTATAAGCTTGACGCTTCACACCAAATAGGTTTTAGATAAACTTCTATTTCGCTATGATCTCATATTTTTTGTAGCAGAAAAACGAAATAAACGAGATTTAAATTTAGAATGCGTGTTTTTTTTTATTTTTATAAAACCTCCTCAGATCTATTTGTAACAAACCCGTTTGCTGTCTCATTTGGCGCTCGTGTCAATTTTTTTTGACGTGGAAAATGCAAGGGTTGTGATTTGGCATTTTGACCTCCCGATCTCTTTATGTGTGGCAAAGCTAAATCTGTTAGTGAATTTGTCAATCAGCTTGATAGTGAAGATTTTGTTCCCTGGAGACTCCTTTAAGTACTTCAAATCAATCAAATCATTTATTTTATCATTTCTTACATGCTACATTTGAAGTGTTTTAAAAGAGTTTTACATCCGGATTTTAGAATAGCCCTTAATGCCCAATAAACACAGTATGGAATAGCTACAGTTGTTATAATTTTTTAAAAACATTGATATACCTAATCTTTGTTATGAACAGCATAATATATTAAGGCATTTATTTATACGATTATGACTGATACGAAGATATCTCCTCTCAAAAATAAACAGAAATATCCGAATCCGTAAATAAATCTGTTTTCTGGAGGTTTCAGTAATCAAATATAAAACAACAACTTTCTAGAACTTGTTCGTCTTACATTATTTGATCATTAAAAGTGGAAGCAAAAGTCGAAAGCTTTGGCTTCATATATCAATTAACTTGTTTTATTCAAATTACTACAGAACATAATATACCTATCTGTCCTACGCAATCGCAATGTGCTATTTTTTGTCTATAATTATATTTATTATCTCTCAGATCTGCTCTCAGTTGATGAAGTACTAAGACATCAAAATTCAATTACCTTATTCTAATTTGTTAAAAAACAACTTTGAAAAAAGAATATGACCCACACTAGCACACAATAAACTAGAATTGTGTGTATGTGTGTTTAAAGTATTGTTTCTAATGGCGTAAGTGTGCGTGACACGCATTGAACGCACTATTTCTAAATAAACTTTATGATTGTGTGCATGTGTGTGTGTCTGTGGTTGCGTTTGTGTGTCAGTGCAGTGCTCAGCTGTTGTTGTTGAATCGGTGGGCCTCGAGTGGGGGTCGACGAACTGCACAACGAGTAGACATGCGAAAGGTAACTTCTGTTTCACGACTTTTGTGCCTAATACCTGTAGACTTGAGTGTTTATCACAAAATATGAACATTACATCCCGTGACTGAGAATTGAATAACAGTGGCTATGAGAAACATTTCATGGGATGAAAGGTCCCAAAATTCTAAATGGGAAGATGCTTAACATCACTATAATTATCATCTAATGTCTATTTAAGAGTAGTCTCTGCCAGAGAGTAATTCTAGTGTGTGTGATATGTCACTTGACGTTTGCACGTTGAAATGTTGTCTGAGTTAGGTTCGAATCTAGTCACGGCTATCTGGAAATAAGATCTTATTAGTAACGAATAATACTCGCTCTTTCGGACACACACTCCCCTTTAAAAGGAAATAAAAACTATAAGTATACCTACCTATTTTAGGAAGAATTCTAATTTTTTAAACGTATCGAAAACAGGCACAAGAACAACTAAAGAAGTCTTTGTTTCAATCTACATGAGAAGATCAGGCTTTATCTCCGTTCCCACGTTTAAAAATAACATCAATTCTCTAAAAATAAAATTAATATTAAGTAAAAAGTGATGTGAGAGAACTTAGGCATAAAGCATAGAGTTATAACAAACGTCTTCACCCCGCCTACTCTATGTACCTTAGCAACAGCGTGAGCGAGCGTCGATGGTTGCGCAAGTGGGTTCGATTCCGCTCAAGGCTCGGCGCGAAGTAAACAACATATTGTTTATGGCCTGCCCACCTCCTAAAGCAGTTCAATGTTTTACTTCGGAGTTACCGTTTCATTGAGATGTATAAGATCTAACTGTGATGCTGTTTCTATGTGGCCTTTGTTCTGTCCTCGTATATATGAAAGTTATAAGAGTAAAATTCACGATGGAAGATATTTGAGCTACAAAACGAAGGTTTCCAACGTAACCTGGATAAGCTTGATAGTAGTAAAATACAATTTTGCCAAATGGACATTTTCTTTGGAAACTTTAAATTGACAATAAGTAGCTTGCCTTATCATTCTCTAATGCATATTATGTTCTAATTACTTATTTTACCATAATATAGTCACACAACAATACACCTTACTGATGAATTCGGATCCAACGCTCTTTTCTTTCGCAAACAAGCATACGACCCACCAAATGGACTGGGGATCACCGTAGCATATAGTATAGATAGACAGTATAGACACCTTCGCGCGGCCGATTCTGTAAAAACCTTCTAAGACCCCTTTTTAGAAACCCATCCAGAAATCCAAGAACCTACGCTCTGTGCGAAGGTTCAGAAATGTGCGTTCTTCTTACACTTACTGCTTACAATGCGATCTCCATAAAGTCTTTTTTCATGTAACTACATGAAAGGGTCGTCAATCGAAACACATCGTTATTTCAGCTCACTGGGTTTGTAAATTGCTGTTACAAGTCTGAAAACTTTTAAGTATAGAAAAATTTAAAAGAACCTAGAGACCGTAGAATGTTTTTTTACGTGTGAAAATCCTACATGGATACAATGCCAGACTCCTACTGATTAAAACCACACGATTCCTTACAGCTATTTACGGCCGGGAGTCCCGGGTAAGCCCTCGGAAGGACTATCGTGGAATGTACCGCAGGTTTTAAAGCTTTATGGAAGTACCTACTGATAAATATTCAGTGTCTGTATTGGTTTTAGGGTTTCGTATAACAAGGTGGTTTGTCCACTGTGATGAGAAAGAAAGAAACTAAATTCTAGACGATTATTTTCAAGCTCCCAACATCTTGAAATTCAGACCCAAACAAAATACGAAACATTTGTCGATGCCTACCTATTTATCGTTTTTTAAGAGCTTTTTAGACAGGTATTTTTGAATTTTTACTGTGAATAATAAATGCAGAAGTATTATATCGTGATATTCACAGATTTCAGGATAAGTTTAGAAGGACAGAAACATGGAATGCACTGCGTGCGAAACGTGTTTTCCTTGAGGACCACTGTCAATATACACTCGAGAGCAATGAATCCGGGTCACTTAAAGAATGTTAAAAATCTCGGAAACTAAAAATGATAGGTTAATGCAATAAATTGTATTTAATAGACAATGTAATACTCCTTAAATGAAAGTAAAAAAAATATGAGTCACCATACATTTTATTAACACAAAATTACATAAAGAAAAAACTGCCAATCTCTCCTTAAAACAAAAATAGGAAACATGAAATTTTTGAACTTTATTACGATTTTCTTGAATTTTAATACTTCGTATTGCCTCCTCGTGCTTCCATTACTGCGTTTACGCGGTTTGGCATGCTGTACACCAAGTTCCTTATACGATTTTGGGGAATATTCTCCCATTCCTCTGTGAGAGCAATTTTGAGCTCACGAAGCGTGATTGGGGGAGGGTTTCGTTGTTTTACGCATCTGCCTAGCTCGTCCCAAGCATGCTCGATCGGGTTGATATCCGGGCTGCGCGCTGGCCACTCCATACGAGTAATGTTCATCTCTTGAAGGTAGTCATTCACAATCCTACCTGTATGAGGTCGGGCATTGTCATGCATAAATATAGCATCCTCACCTAAATTGACCATAAATGGACCAACGTGATCATTGAGGATTTCTTCCACATATCTTACGCTAGTTAAAGAGCCGTTTTCTATGATCACCAGCTCTGTGCGACTTTCAGAAGAAATTCCGGCCCACACAAGTACAGACCCACCACCGTAGGCTACTTTTTCTTCGATGCATGCTTGCTTGAATCTTTCCCCTGGTCTTCGATACACTCTGTGTCTTCCATCGTGCTTGTAGAGCATAAATTTTGATTCGTCGGAGAACATAACTTTTGACCAATCTTCAATACTCCAATTTACGTGGCTCTGGGCATACCTTAGTCTCGAAATACGATGCCCACGCTCCAGTTTAGGGCCGTTTGCAGGTCTAAGGGGTTTTAAGTTAGATTCAGCAAGCCGACGTCTTACTGTCCATGCACTTGGGTTACTTCCTCCGAGGCGTCGAAACTGATTGGTGAGTTCAGTTCCTGTGAGAAAGCGATTTCGAAGCATGGTGTTCACCAAGTATCGGTCTTCTCGTGCTGTGGTACACCTGGTTCTGCCCGTTCCTGGTCTGCGTAGGTTAGAACCAGTTTCTTCGTAACGTCGGAGAACTCTTTGTACTGTTGACAGCGACACACCGACAGTCCTGGCTGTATCGCGCTGACTCCGGCCGGTTTCCAGCATTGTAAGTATTCTGGTGCATTCTTCAGGCGTAAGCGACATAATTTCAGCTTGATTAATGAATATAGAGCACTATCAACATGGTTTATGTACCCACATAAATGACAGATTACAAACAAAAGCAACACCAAATGCTGTAATTTCGTAGTTCCATCTTCGAAAGTGGCCCTTTTTCAAATTTGATTTTTTTATGATATAACTTTACAATAACTAAGAAGTTTTAATACCTTCATTTAAGGAGTATTACATTGTCTATTAAATACAATTTATTGCATTAACCTAGCATTTTTAGTTTCCGAGATTTTTAGGATTCTTTAAGTGACCCGGATTCATTGCTCTCGAGTGTAGTTTGGTAGACTGAATCGATAGATGTTTCCAAAAGGCGGGCGGCGTTACTTTGGAAAGAAAGAAAGAAAATATTTGGCGAGCTAAAAAGAGATTCCTACTAATATTATAAAATGCTAAAGGTAACCCTGTCTGTCGGTCTGTTACGCTTTCACGTCTCAACTGCTGAAGTGATTGAGATGAAATTGGGTATAGAGATAGTTCGAGGCCCTGGAAAGGACAAAGGCTACTTTTTAACTGACTGCGCAAAAGGAGGATCATGATTTTACGCGATAACGACTTTTTCCTGCTACCGCGGGGAACGGTTAGTTACCTATAAAATGGCAATGTTTTTCAGAATTATCGTTTAATTTTACCACTACCTACTATATAGCCAACTAAATAATATCATATCCTCAATATTCCATAACATTATAATGACGCTGCTATACTGCCAAAGCCAAAGCCAGTTAAGTTAAATTTACCTCCAATAAATTCGGCTTTCATGTTATTAATGCTAGCAAGTCACTAGTTTTAATTAATTCATTTCCTCAATAAAGTCACGTTCCCTATATTTTCAGTTTTCCTTCGTGCTGTGCGCTTTTGACTTTGTATATTATGTGATTCGGGCCACCCATCCGGAGTAATATCAATATCAAGTAATAGCCAATAAAAACGATAAAATACGCCCTTTTATGACCCAGTAATGACTGGTTGCCTGTGGTTGCGAACGTGGTTTACAACCAATAACTTTGAGCTTTGAGGTTGCGAGCTGACAGTTACCTAATTTTACTGTATGATAATTCTTTTTTTATTATTTTTGCTTGTCGTTTCGCCTAGTGATTTATTTAATTGCGCTGGAAGTAGTGACGGAAATTGTATATTTCATGTAGGTAATAAATTTGGGACACCATTATGACTAAGAAATGGTACTTTTTGTTGTCAGTGTATCCATAGAAGGGAGGAGCAGAAATCTATTTAAGTACATTATTATCTTATTATAGGTTGTGTTCCAAGTTGCATTGAAAAGCCACACTCGGAGTTTGAGGTCCTTTTTGATTAATTTAATACAAAGGGAGCTTTTCAGCTTTCAGGTCAAGACGTCTCAATGATTTCGATAAAGCTCTTTTATACGTACGTAAGTATTTACGAACCTCCAGTCAATAAGTAAGTTCTCCCAAAATATTTATAACACAGCGCCATCCGGCCCAAATAATGTTTACAAAATTGTGCTATGAGATCTGAACAACATATTATTATTATAATGTGCACAGAAGTGCTTACCTACATAACTATCTTCAGGAAATCCTAAGAAGCATTATTATAACTTTTAAAACTCCTTACTCAAATGATATGTTCCGACGCAGGATTCAAACCCAAGTTCTCAGTTCGACAGTCACATACAGTACCACATGGCCACCGAGGCGGTCAATGTTTATTATTATTTATCACGAATGTGCAGTAATGGTCCAGAGCAGTGTTTGCAGCCAGTCGCACCGGGTCTATTTTGATCCCCGGCCGTGCACCTTTAACCTTTCTCCTTTGACATCATGCCGCGCCGCTCGACAGTGAAATGTTTCAGCTGTGCCCTGATTTCTATCACGTATCGTGTCTTGGCTATTTGCTAAATGAGTTGTCAATTCTGCGTACTGGGCCCTTACTTAATCTTCATTCAGTGTCTTTAGGAATAAGTAGTAAATTTGACGTACGAAGATACTAAGATTTTCGGGGTTATAAGCAACTCTCATGGTAACCTTTCAAGTGAGATTGGCAGCAACGACGTATTATAATTAGACACGTCATGCACGAACATCACGGCTTTCAAAAACTGCAGATCTTTTTTACATAAAAGAAAAAAAGAATTTCTATGAAATTATCTATGGTAGCATGTATGAAAAGTAAGGCAATTGCCTGACTTTTTTGTTGCCATTTTTCAGTGTTGGTAACGTATCTATAGTTTTTAACCGACTTCATAAAAAGGAGGAGGTTCTCAATTCGTCTGTATGTATTTTTTTTATGTATGTTAAGCGATATTTCCGTCAATAATAGACGGATTTCAAAATTTCTTTTTTTGTTGAATAGGGTTTACTTCTGAGGTGGTCCCATTTTCACCAGGTCAGGATCTGATGATGGGATCTAGGAGAAAACGAGGGCAACCACTGAAAATTGTAGGGACAACTAGTGCGCTTGTTCACTTTTTAATTAAGTGCTTTAATGTTCTACACTTTAATGAAGGTCTGGGACGACCTGATGATAGAGTCGAAAGACAGTCGAGGGCATCCCTTAACAATTTACAGGAGTTACCTTGTGTTTGGGCTTGATTGATTTGTATTGATGAGAACTTTACACATAGATTGATAGATCCGACTTGAAAAAAAAGGAAGTTCTCAATGTTTTATGTATGTTCACCGATATTTCGTCAATTATAGACGAATTTCAAATTTGTTTTTATTGAATAGAGTTCACTTCTGAGGTGGTCCCATTTTAACCAGATCAGGATCTGATGATGGGATCCAGGAGAAATCGAGGGCAACCACCGAAAATTGTAGGGACAACTAGTGCGTTTGTTAACTTTTTAATTCAGTGCTTTAATGTACTACAATTCAATGAATGCCTGGAGTCGATCTGCTGATAGAACCGAAAGACAGTCGAGGGAATTCCTTAACGATTTACAGCAGCTGCCTTGTGTTTGGGCTTGATTGATTTGTATTGATGAGAACTTTCACTTAGATATATTTTACGGTTCACCCGTCACTTAAAATATTGAAAAAAAAATTTTTCAATAAAAAATAAAACCGACTTCAAAGAAATCCTGAAAAATAAAATTTACTTAGCACAAAGTAATATATATTTTGATTTATCAGATTTTATTCAATATAATATTGAAGTTGGTGCCATGAATAATACCTACATAAAACTATGGGTTTACTTGGCGCCGACTTCAATATGATATTGAATAAAATCTGATAAATCAAAATACATATTACTTTGTGCTAAGTAAATTTTATTTTTCAGGATTTCTTTGAAGTCGGTTTTATTTTTTATTGAAAATTTTTTTTATATCATTGATTGGCAGGCAAACATACGCCCTACTTGATGGTAAGTGTTGACCATAGCCCATTGACGTTTGCCACATCATAGGCGCTATATTCGCACTGCCTTTGGGTCCAGTGGATTGAGCTAAAATACCCGCAAGAATATTATTTCTGTGGGATCTTTGCTGAAAAGACATTAGCATCGATCGTATAGTTTATTAGCACCGATCCTATAGTGTACAGCATTACATAGGTTCTTGTACGCGCCAAGCATTCTTATTCAACCAAGAAGTGGGGTAAAACCCAAACTGACGGAAGAGGTTGCGATGGCGGTTGAAGTTTGTGTCGGGAGCCCAGGACTTATAGTTGCAAAAGCGTACCTGGGACTCCCGGTCTTAGGTAGATCACAGGACATCGTGCGTCTATTCCCAGTTATCGCCACTGGCTTTGTCGCCACTGCTAATAAATGGGAAAAATGTTCCCGACTGTCACCAGTGATGACGATTGACACATACTTTTCCAGTTGTAGCTACTGGCTTTGTCGCCAGTGGTGACAAATGGTAAAAAAACATCCCCATTATCACCAGTGGGGACAAACGACACAAAAATAGTCTCAAATGACATCTACCAAGCAGGACATACACAAGAATGAGCGGTTCGATAAACAGTTAGTTGTGATATCTGCGCAATCTGACTTGGTTTGGTTAGGTTAGGTTAGAAGGCTAATGCGGGAGCGGAGCTTCGCCTTCGTGGTTATTTTTTTTATAACCATGCAGTAATGAGTAATTTTTCTGCGATTCTTGGTACTAGTACAATTTAAGTAGTGTTTTTTTTTTAGTAGGCGTCCGGCATTTTTGGAATACCAGACGTAAAAAAGGCATTCTTGTTTAGAAATATGATATAAATGTTATAAGTATTATATAAATGTCTGTCACACACCGTCGCGTCCGGTCGTCTCTGAAAATCAGCGCTGTTTTGCCTAAATCACAGGCAGACAGCATTATGCTGAGAGGCGGCCGACATTCCGCAATGTGTGCGGCATGAAAATATTTTTTTTAATATTTTTTAATTTTTTTTTAAGGAAATGTATAGTTTTTAGTTATAGTTGTTCAAAATATTTACCTTTTTGTTAATGTAGAATAATAAACAGTTTTTTTTTCAGAAACGACAGTAAGTATAAAATTGCCGCTGCTGACATGTTGCGATGCCTCTAGACGATGCTTGCTGATGTGTACCTACCCACCAGAGCGCAAATTTCCTCTTGTGTATGTATATTGGTCTATTTTAAGGTAAGAGTAGCTACTATCGAGCTTATTTTGACCTAAGAGTGCAAACAGGAAACATTAATAATAATATCACGTAATTAACAATGTAACGGCTCCGATACGGGCGCGATAAGTGCGGCGAGAGGAGACCCAGTCGGCGATAAGGCGACCCTTGACTGCAACCGCGTGACACCTATTATAAAAATATTAATATTATGTTCGCGATAACTTCTTGCACCAGTTGATAGGCTACTGATATTGTTGTAACGGTAAAGTAGTAGACTGTTGAATTAATATATTCCATTAAATATTCCTTGCAGCGCTCGTGGCCCTGTGTTCTGTAAACGATCACTGTAAGCAACTTTCACTATGGCCGCTCCTTGGATTGGTGACCATCCATGTGATCACTTTGTGACATTTATTTCAGCGTTTAGGCACGTTAAGCCGTTGGCCCCGGTTGCCAGTAAAATGGCAGTCGTTAAGCCAAGTTGAAGGCCTTTTTAGGCGGCTTGAAAATTTCAAAAGCCGGCATTCACAACCTGCGCCTGTCCATCTCCACACGACAATACTGCTCACCAATTATTACGTGGGACAAATTCTAAAAAGGTGAAATGTGGGCATATAATGTGCCTCTGCCTACCCCTTCGGGCTGAAAGGCGTGACCATATGTATGAAGGTATTAAAAATATGCGTTTTGAAGAAACAGTGGGCTGATGGCTGTCCGTAGAAGAACCGAATGGCCGATGAAGAAAATTGGTTTTGGGGTGGAGACCGCGACTTAGTACACGTGGGGTAGGACGACCCCTGCCCTTAGATCATCTAACCACAGGATGCGCCTTACTTAAGCACTCCTTTCTGCCAAGCCAATAGACCATTTGGTCTATTGGCTTTATAAAAAGCACAGTACATCAGTACATCATTTTATAAGATTAAACTAGTACATTTCATTGTAGTTGACTGTACAATAAAAATTAACACACAACAGCCATTACGCGTTTGTCGATTAATACATTTTTAATATATATAATGAAATTTTATATGTGTTTGTGTTTCCCCCTTCACCCGCTATGACTAGCAGAATATTTTTGTATGCGGTGGTTCACAAAAGGCTAGTCCCGTGATATATGGTCTAAGCCCCTGCCAGATGAAACGACAACCTGAAGAAAATCGTGAGGAGTGATGATGCAAAAGGTGCAGATTCGTGGATTGTGGCGTTATGTAGAAGAGGCCTAGGTTCAGCAGTAGACTGCCAGAACCTACGCCATTGATTGACAGATTAAAAAACCTAGATAAATACGAGAAAACGCGCAAATTTTATTTATCCGTATTGTTTCATTCGTAAGTATTTTGTTCTATTTAATAATGTGCTTAGGTTATTGGTGTGTTGAGTCGGTCAGGGGCAGGTTGTGACTGCAAATTTTTAAGGCTTTAGTCCAGACCATTGAGCCATTGAGATTGCGAAAGAGAGTGTCCCTTCTGTGACTTTTAGTACTTATAGGTAGGTATACTCCAACAACGGCAACTAAACTCGTATTTAAGGTGTAACATAGTACACAGTGTGTTAAGTGGTAGGTATTAGAAATTTATACTAATATTATAAAGAGGAAAGATTTGATTGTTTGTTTGCATCGAATAGGCTCCGGAACTACTGAACCAATTTGAAAAATTCTTTCACTGTTGGGAAGCTACACTCTTTGCGGTGAACATAGGCTATATTTTATTCCCGGATTCTCACGGGAACGGGAACCACGCGGGTGAAACCGCGTGACGTCCACTAGTCATAAATAAAAAGAACATCGAAACACACGTTTCGAGTTTCTTTTTATTTTTAAGTTCTTTTTATTTATGACTTAAGCTTAAGACCTATATACATATGCTCGTTTCCCGTTTGCTAGTCACAATGCTCCAGGCATACGGCACGCTGTTACACTTTGATGCTGTAAGTATAAATAGGGTATTTTACATTTATGAAAGTTTAGATATTTGTATTTTTGCGACGCATTAAAGTCTCTATTTATTTGCAACTAGCTGTTAAAAAGTAGCCTATGTCCTTTCCAGGGGCTTTAACTAGGTATCTTTGTACGATATTTTATCTCAATCAAAAAATCAAACAGGCGTGAAAGCTTAACAGACAGACAGACAGAGTTACTTTCGCATTTATAACATTAAGTAGGGATGCATATCATCCTTTGCATTGTAACCAAAGTTCAAGGACTTTGATATGCTCGAGCACATATTTTTCTAACATTCCTATTGCACTATAAATTAAATTTCCATTCCATTGAAATATAACAAAAAGCCACCAGTTAACGTGCCATACATTCCATAAAAAGTAAAATATTTGAACCAAAAATAAATTACAAAACACTGCTCCAATAGTTAAAGGTAGTTTGAAATACATTGTCGTGACAAAGCCTTTTTTATGTCACTGCTGTGACCCCATGAATCATTGGCGTAATGTTTTTATTCGCATGGCGGTACACCCCTGCCTACGGGACTCAATGTTACATTGTTTCATGAAAGCTCTTTTAATGTATTTTTAACTGAAACGGTAAAAAATAAATTTGGGAGTGAAACTCCTTTCGGTTTTTATGAAGCAGAAAGTTCGTACTTGATGAAAAGAAAATTAAAAAGGCGATTTAAATAAGACTTCTTTTAGGTAGATGTGAACTGGATTTCAAAACGAAAAAGTTTGGGTACAATTTGGGTTTCGGTTTGGTGTGAATTGAATTTTATGAAGTTTCAATAGTACAGTACCTACCTTCGAGATCGAGGTACATTACCTACACATTACCTACCTACCTACATTTTTTTTGTAAAGATAATATGGTCTATCGATCATCCCAGTTCTACGTCTTAGTGACTACGAAGCACTAGCAATATTGTTGAAAGTTTAAAATACATCCACACACACACATTTTAACCTGAAGAATGAAAAAGAAACTGAATAAGTATGTAACTATTTGTATCTGTCTATATTATATGTATACACTACTATGTCTTTTGTAATCCAAGGTTTCTTATAAACATTGTAGGAAATCTGTAATGAAAGTGTGTTAGAATCATTTAGTTAGCAATTTACTTGACTCAATATTTTTGACATTGGCAAACATTTTAATTTACATTATCCGTCTATAATCAAAAGGGCGGTGTCATAGTTTGTTAAATAAATTCATAGACAAGTTATTTATTGCTCTTTTGAACGAAAAAAAAATGTAAACAACAGTGCGTCATTTCCGGGACAACGTTTTCGTGTTTTGCCGCCCAACTTTTTTAATTGTATATGAATATTTATAAACGAAACTCGATGACCAGTGGCCTGAACTCGAGTCGCTACCGAATGAATAAGCAGTGAAAAAAATCAATAATCGCCATCTTGGGTTCTCATCGTAGTTTTCCAGCTTTTTCACTTACGTTTATTATGCTCTCAACTGAATGTGAACTTTACAATATGGTCTATGGGGCCTAAACAAGATCTCTGGAACGCCTCAAATATTTTTATTAATTATTAAGATCGGCAAAATAATTTAATTTTGACATAGTAGGTACTGTAATATTTTATAATGAGTTCATAATTTGTCTGTTCCTCGTTTGCATGCAATCAATTTATTTTTAAATGGTGATGCCCGCAGCTTCGCCCGCGTAAAATTTGTTCCCGCTTCCCATAGGAACTTATTCCCGGGGTAAAAAGCCTTTGTGTTATTCAAGACTATAATGTATCGCTGTACCAAATTTCAGCCAGATTCGTTCAGCCGTTAGAGCGTGAAAGAGTAACCAACATCCACACATCCACACTCACAAACTTTCGTATCCATTCTAATATTATAAACCTGAATAGTTTGTTTGTTTGTTTGTTTGTTTGAACGCTAGGATCTCAGGAACTACTGGTTGGATTTCGAAAATTCTTTTACTGTTTCATAGTCCATTTATCGAGGATGGCTATAGGCTATATAACATCACGCTAAGACAAACAGGAGCGGATCAGAAATCAATAATGTTTTGAAAAAGGGGAATATTTTTTACCGTCTGAGAGCTTCCGAGGCGTACGCTGCGTAAATGGTTAAAGTTACGTAAAAATGGTGTACTACTAAATTGTTTCTTTTAAAAAGTTCTAATAAAAAGTCCGCGACAGCATATGTCTATCTTTTAAGGTTCGCTCACAATAACCTAATTTGTCTATCTCTTAAGGTTCGCTCACGATATTATAAAACAGAAGAGTTTGTTTGTGCTAGGATCTCATAAACTACTGGTTGCATTTCAAAAATTGTTATACCGTTTAATAGTCCATTTATTGAGGATGGCCAATGGCGATTTAACATCACGCTAAGACGAATAGGAGCGGAGCAGCCATGAGTAATGTTTCGAGAACGGGGAAAATATCTTTCTTTTGAGAGCTTTCATTGCGTACGCTGCATAAATGGTTAAAGTTACGTAAAAACAGTGTACAACAAATTTGTTCCTCTTAAAAAGTTATAAAAAAAGTCCTCAACAGCAAATGCCTATCTTTTAAGGTTCACTTACAATAACCCTCTTTAAAGTATGAGCGACGCGACGGGAGTAAACGTGGTCTGCAGTGGTAGCCAGTCAAATGAACGATAAAAACCGGCCAAGTGCGAGTCGGACTCGCACACGATGAGTTCCATACCAAAAAACAGATGGGCGGAAGTAAAAGCGACGGGAAACATTACATCACGTTAACACCTCTCTCTTTCTCACTCTCATGTAACGCAAACGAAGTTGCGCGGGTCAGCTAGTTCATAATATTAGTAAGATGTTTTGTATGCCTCCAGGCAAAACAGCAGATAACTACACTCGCTGTAACACCTGTACTTTACCTATGTTTACGAAATAAAGGAATCTGAACCCAAGCCCTCTCACCCACTAGTGGTGCACCAGCTGAACGACAGAGGAGGCAATGAGATAGATAGATAGATAGATAATTCTTTATTGTACACCGATATAGTTACAAAAGAAATAATCTATTAGAAGCACAATGCATAGGAACATAATCAAATGTACAATGGGCGGCCTTATCGCTTAATGCGATTTCTTCCAGGCAACCTTTGGATGGACATAAATGATAAGTGCAATCAAGCAACGCGGTGTAGTCAACTTAAATAAATTATTTAACAAAAACAATAGATACATACATTTAGAATTGAATAGACATACATAAGTAGTAAAATAGAAAATAATTCATAACTTTCATTGATAAATAGGAAGAAAATGATTTTTAACTAGATTTTTGAATGAATTTAGTGTTTGAGCCTGTTTAATATTCAAGGGCAGTGCATTCCAAAGGCGAATGGCTTTAACGGTAAAAGATTTGTCATAAAAGTTTGTGGAATGCGTCGGCATATCCAGTCTCAAGTTTTCAGACGATCTCAAAGTCATGGGATTTGTGTTACTAAAAAAACAAAAGCGTTCTTTAAGATAAGTTGGAGCTTTGGGATTAAATAGAGCATTATATAACATACTTAAAATATGAGCATTCCTGCGAAGGCGGATAGGGAGCCACTTGAGTTTGTCACGAAAATAAGATATGCGATCATATTTGCGTAAACAAAATATGAATCTTATGCAGAAGTTTTGGAGGCGCTCAAGCTTATCAAGTTGCTCCTCGGTTAGATCGGGATAGCTGACATCGGCGTAGTCAAGTAAAGGGAGGAGAAGGGACTGTGCAAGCGCAATCTTAGTAGACGTCGGAAGAAAGTTCCGTAGCCTTCGTAGTGACCCCGCCGAAGCAAACAGTTTGCGACTAGTTTCTTGAAGCTGGAGTTTCCACGAGAATGTCTTGTCGAAATAGACCCCCAAGTTTCTTACTGTGTCACGTACTGGTAAGACAGTCCCTTCAAATTCCACTTGCGGTAATGGTGACAAGTCCACTTTTGACACCAGCCCCGGGCTTCCTACAATAATGAATTGTGTTTTGTTGGGATTAACCACAAGTCCATAACTCTTACTCCACGCACTGATTCGCTGTAAATCCAGATTCAACGTAGTGATGGCTTGTGACAGAACATTAAGATTGGCCTGTGTATAGATCTGAAGGTCGTCTGCATAAAGGTGGTAGGATGAACTGAGCTTATCTGAGATGGAACTTATAAAAACAGCAAAAAGTAACGGAGATAAAACGCCACCCTGTGGAACACCAGCAGCAGTATTACTCCATGAAGAATGTGATTCTTCAATACGAATACGCTGCCGACGACCAAACAGGTAACTGCGAAACCAATCAATAGCCGTTGGAGATATGTTAATGGAGGATAGTATACCAAGCAGGACGTGAAAATCTACGGTATTAAAAGCACTGCTAAAATCGAATATGGTTAAAAGTGTGAGATTTCCATTGTCCATGCCCTGCCTGATATCATCTGTTATCTTAACCAATGCCGTAGTAGTGCTGTGTCCAGGGCGAAAACCGGACTGAAAACAATTTAACAGAGCATTTTTATTAAGAAAAGAACTAAGTTGAGAGTGTATGAGACGCTCTAAAACTTTGGAGAGGAATGGGAGAATGGATATAGGTCGGTAGTCTGAGAAGGAGGATGGTTTGGATTTTTTAGGTATAGGAATTATTTGCGCTTCTTTCCAGGCTGATGGGAAAATACCAAAGGATATAGAATAGTTAAAGATATTACACAGGACAGGAAGAACCTCATCTATGATGGGTATAATCATATTACGGCTCACATTGTCTTGTCCTACGGCATTAGATGAGACTCCCAATATACTCCTCCCAACATCACAAGCGGTCAATTGCTCAAAAACAAAGGGAGGATATTTGGGCGTTGGAATAGTGGAAAGATATTGTAATGTGTTTGTTTTAATGGGCCCGTCAAAATGTGGCGAAGAAGAGAAATGGGCATTAAGTGCATTTATGTCTAAGTGTCCGGGAATAGTGTCTTGGCGTGACTTTCCAACTCCCAATGTGTTGAGAAATTTCCAGACCTTTTTTGGGTCCCCTCTCTCGATAGAGGAATGGATGTGCTGGCGTTGTGCGTTCCTACACACCTTGTTGCAGCGATTTCTGATGGCCACATACTTATCGTGATTCTCCTGAGTCGATCTAAACTTATATCTAGACTTGGCTGCAGCTTTTTTCGCAATTAGTTTTTTAATGTCTTCGGTGAGCCACGGAGATGGTAGATGTTTAAGTTTAATTGTGCGCACCGGAGCATGAACTTCATACAGCTGTGTAACCTTAGTCTGAAATATGTGGACTTTAGTGTCCATACAGTTTGAATTGGTAGGTCAGTCACTGCCGCAGTGATAGCCGCTTCTGACGATGCCAAAATGAGAAGGCCTTAACAACGGTTTCTAATGTTTCTATCTATCTGTAAAAGCGGGCTTCCCAAGCTCCGGATCCAGAAAAACTTTTGAAGCAACGGGAAATACGAAACGGTTTACGCATCTTCTTACATTTTAGAAAACCCGTAGATTTATTTTAGGGTTACAATGAGTGTGAGTAGTTTTCATATTTCGGTATCGAAACGGTTGGGAATTCAAAAAAATCTTTTTCAATTTTGATTTCTTTTTGATTTAAAAAAAGTCTTACTAAAGAATATTTAGTTCTACTTTTTTGTACAGTAAACAAGTTTTTGTATACATAGTTTAGTATTAGTCGAATTTATCTAGATGGTTTTAGATAAATTCGACTACCTACTTATATAAAAACCCTACGACTACGAATGGGATTTATAGATGACTTTAGAAATAGAGTGTTACTCAAGTAAATATGCTCAAGTGTAAAATTGTAAACATTGATCCGTCTATTGACGTCTATAAATATAAATAATTTGTGCGTCTATTTGCGTCCACGTCAACAGACGTCATTACCCCTCAAGTAAATATCATCGAAAGGTCTGATGTATATTTAGCCCATTATAGCCTATAATTGGACATGAGGGATATTTTTACGAACACGAATCAACCTTTTCCATAGGTTACTTTAACTTCTTTTTTCAGATAGATGACAGTTTATTACTGTTCAACTTATTTTCGGGGTTGGGTTAGGTTAGGTTAGACATCATGGCCTTTTTGTTTAACGTGAGGGTAAATCCTCATGGATGCTATGCCGGACTCCTATCGACTAAAAAACCTCACGTAACGCCCAACAACCTATGGTTGGGAGCCCCGGGTAAGCCTTCGGAAGGATGTCCCAGGAGTCATCATGGCCTAATAGTGAATTTATATTTTTACAGATGAAAATATCCAAAATTGCTTGAAAGCGAACTCTTTAAACGGTTGTACTCGTATTAAGCTTGCCGTGTATTTAGATCAAATATACATTTAATTTATCATAATGAGAATTTAAAATTACTTAGGTATAATCTACATATTATATTTAAATGCACATGAAAAAAAACAAAGAAAATTAACAAAAATTAAGTTAACTGAAATTTTTGACAGTCGACAGATTGATCTGAAATTTTATGTAATTCCATCCAACATAGACGCTGTTACAAAATGGGTGATTACATTTGTTTTCACTACTACCTCGGTATGTGTAACAAATGAAAGGGCGTGGAGTCATATATGTAACATTTGACAATTCAATTTCACAGTCATTTGACAATCAAATTATGTACTTGTCTTATTATATGCTTCTTAAATTTACGAAAGAAAAATAATAATGGGACAGGGATTCGCCTGATGATTTTTATAATTCACACATCTTTCAAGTCCGTATCCCTTTCTCATTCATCATTCTCATCATGAAGGTAAAACTGACAGACGTCAAATGTGTTACCTATTAAAATGACGCCACTTTATTTTAATTAGGTTCATTAGTAAAATATTAAAAACAAATCAATAAAAAATAAAACCGACTTCAAACAAATCCTGAAAAATAAATTTTACTTAGCACAAAGTAATTTATCTGATTTTATGAGAAGTAAACACTATTCAACAAAAAATGAAATTTTGAAATCCGTCTATAATTGACAGAAATATCGCTTAACATACATAAAAAAAACATACATACGAATTGAGAACCTCCTCCTTTTTTTGAAGTCGGTTAAAAAGTACTACATAAGGGTGAGTAAAGGTAAAGACTGCGTCTGAAAATCTTTTGAAAAGCAAGACGTCCACACATCTATACATATAATAAAATGATAGAAAAGTCAAAACTGTACATTGGAAATATAAAAAAAAATACTCGCTGGGTGTTCAACATAAGATACCGAAGCCGAAAATGTAGTTAGAATTTTTTTTGTTTGTTTGTCTGTTTGTCTGTTTGCTTTGCTTTGTCCGGAAGGATCTCGAAAAGTACTCAATAGATTTGATTCAAATTTTGCACAAATATTAACTAGGGGTAGGGTCTTCAAATAGGCTATATATTATCACGCTACATATCCTAGGGGCTAAGCAGAGAGCAATCAAATTGGCATTATAACATAATTTTCACGCGTACGAAGTCGCGGGCAACAGCTAGTTGAAAATATACCCGTGCAAGGCGTTTTTCAGTCTCAATAGAACTCAGCAGTACAGAACTGATTTGACTATTTTTAGTTTTGATATTTGCGGAAGTTCAGGGGGGGGGGGGGGGGTTAAAAGGTGAAAAAAATGAAAAATACCTAGCTAGCTTTATTATGTTTGGAGATATTACGAAGTTCCTCGGGTCAAGCAGCGAAATTTTATTCACCTCATATCTAATTTGAGTTTCAATCGTATATTTGCCCATGATTGGAATCTTTAGCCATATAAATATATACATTTACAGTTTTGTGTTCCGATTTCCATATATTAGAATCGTTTTGTTAAAAATTTGCATATTAAATCGAAATAAACAAAACAGAACTAAAGAATGCAAAAATAACTTTTAAATTATTGTCATATAGATAGTGCCAGTTTGAAATTCTATTCCCGTTCTCGCCTCACCTGGGAACATCCCGGGGATAAAAAGTAGCATAATGATTGTCCAGGCTGTATCTAATCTGTCCGTGTAACAAATTTTAGACACATCCATTCAGTACTTACAGCGCTAAAGAGTATCGCGTTAATAATACCAAAGACTTCTATATAAACTGAGGTAGACATGCCATACGCACCGATTTTTGAAACCTATAAACTGAGCTAATTAGCAGCGTTGCTCGCACTGTTGTGAGTCAAAACTTCGAAAGTAGGTGCTCGACTTGCAATCGGATCGGAGTCCATACGCCTTCTCTTTTACTCTTTTTCTATTCGTATATTGCTATTGTGCGTGGTGACAATTACGTAAAAAATATTTATAAGTGAGTGTAGTCTTATTAATGTGTGTATTTGAGGATTGCTTTTGAAATCTCGTTTGTTAGAGTACGGCGCGTCTACGTCAGTTTAGATAGAAGTCTTTGAATAATACTCGTATAAGTATTAATAACGCTCACTTACTTATTTACGTACAAGGATGCAAAAAGTCAATTTAAAAAAAATACATACATTTCAGATAGTAAGCGTTACTTCCGTCAGAATAAAATCTGAGTTAGTTCCTAATCGCGCCTAAAGAAGTATTACTTCAAAAGTGCAAGTGCGTCCCGTTATAAACACTATGATCCTGTTTAACTTTGAAAGACTTGTTTAATAATTTCATTATACTTTTTAAGAGTTTTCTCATGACACACAGACTTAGATCATCTAACCACAGGATGCGCCTTACTTAAGCATTGTTTTCTGCCATTGCACATGACCATTTGGTCTTTTGGCTTTATAAAAGCACTGTACATCAGTACATCATTTTATATGATTAAACTAGAACATTTCATTGTAGTTGACTGTACAATAAAAATTAACACACAACAGCCATTACGCGTTTGTCGATTAATACATTTTTAAATGCAATGAAATTTTATATGTCTTTGTGTTTCCCCCTTCACTTGTTTGAAAACTGGCAGAATATTTTTGTATGCGGTGGTTCGCAAAGGCTAGTCCCGTGGTATATGGTCTAAGCACACAGACCAGAAATCTAGCTGAATTAAATTATAAGTTATAACTAATCTATATAAACTTACTTATTTAGTTATATACTCGTATTATTTCTCAATCGCTAATGGATGGCAACACTTTACGTACAAATAAACAAACAAACAAATAGAAAACGAACTTTAGTCGCCGAAATCACATGGCGCCTTGCCAACAATAATTGGTAGGTACTCAGTAACGCAAATAGTTGCAAACTAACTGTGCCCCACCCGACTTTGCCTACTACAGACTCTATGCCTTCTTTTTATCTACGTGTGGAAATCCATCATGGATGCTATGCCGGACTCTTACCCAACAGCCTACGGTCGAGAGTCCCAGGTAAGCCCTTGGAAGGATGTCCCAGGACTCCCAACAGACCTACAGCTACCACTGTGACCTAGCCTAAGGGGTCGTTCGGGTGCTATCCCGCGTCTTTGGGGGTTTCGGGTGTGATCGCGCTTTTAAGGGGGGGCGTGCGTGAATCCCTCGCGTCACGCTGCCGTCATGAGACAAAGACTTCTATATAAACTGAGGTAGACGCGCCGTACTCTAACAAACGAGATTTCAAAAGCAATCCTCAAATACACACATTAATAAGACTACACTCACTTATAAATATTTTTTACGTAATTGTCACCACGCACAATAGCAATATACGAATAGAAAAAGAGTAAAAGAGAAGGCGTATGGACTACGATTGCAAGTCGAGCACCTACTTTCGAAGTTTTGACTCACAACAGTGCGAGCAACGCTGCTAATTAGCTCAGTTTATAGGTTTCAAAAATCGGTGCGTAGGGCATGTCTACCTCAGTTTACTTTTTTAGTTACTTGTGTATTAATAATATTAGTAGGGATGTTATTACTTATAGTAGTAATCAACTAATCATAATAAAATACTATCATCAGTTCTAATAGGTCTCAGATTTGTGAAAGATTTAAATTAAAAAATAAAACGGAAATTATAAATATCCATTTGAAAAATGGTCACAACAGGTTATATAAATATTGTCAATGGAGCTTGAACAACTATATTTTATACAAATGGCTATTAATTATAATCAAAGCTTCGTTGGACTGTCTATATTTATCTCACTCCATTTTAAATAAACTGGTTTTATTAATATACAAACGTTACTTTCCTTTAAAGCTTTCAGCATCATCTAAGCGTTGGACCCGGTTACAACAAAAAGACTGAAGTGCTATTGCATTTTCTGTGTGCGTGTGTCCGCACGTTGTTCGAGAGTTGGAGCTATCTGCCAAACGGCTTTGAGAATAATTGCGACGTACCTAAGTAGGTATGTTAGTGTTGGAACAGGTCTAAGGAATGTCCTTAAACACTTCGGCTTGACCTAGGTCAACCCGAAATTGAAGCAAAGCGGGTGTATATAGCTAAAGACAGAATGGCAGAATGGCCCCGCGGACTCAGTGTTCTGTAAACGACCACTGTAAAATAAAATAAATAAATGTTTATTGCAAAACTACAGGACAGCATCTTTTTTTTTCTACATACAATACAATCAGAAATTAAAACACGCCTATTAAGGTAAGTATAACAGTATCCAGAGTTCGCTAATAATTTCAGTAACCATGCCACAATAAAGCAAAAAGAAAAAAGAAAACTGTAGTAAGCAACATTTACTATGGCCGGTCATGTGTGGGTGACCACCACATAACCACATTGTGACTTTTATTTGCGAGCGTTTCTCTGCTTTGGAACGCACGTTAAGTCGTTGGTGCCGGCCTGTAAGGGTTTTTTTTTTTTTTTTTTAACGTGAGGGAAAATCCTCGTAGGATGCTATGCCGGACTCTTACCGACTAAAAAACCCAGCCCGCCGCCTGCCTGTAAGGGCTACTTGAAAAATTTCAACAGCGGGCAGTCACAACCTGCGCCTGTCCATATCAACACGACAATACGGCTCATCACCTATCACGTTGGACAAAATCAAAAGGTGAAATAATGGCTCTGTCGACCCCTTTAGGGATAAAAGGCGTAATCAAACGTGAACGGTTTCATGTCGTTCTCCGCTCCGACCTAATTATTTGTATTTTTTACCAATTTCAAAAAGGAGAAGGTTCTCAATTAGATTGGCTTTTTTTGTACGATTTTTAACATCCTTAATACCCACATCGTTGTTCGTAAGATATTTATAATTCCTTCATATTGCACGTTTCTACTTACAAAATTCATTTTTTTTTTTATGAAAATCGTTAGCGGTAAGTATATTACGTTTTACGTTACGTAATTAAAAACTCACAACCACCTCTGTTTGTGAGAGCCAGTTAAAAACAACATGTTATGTTAGCTTGACCGGCATATGTGGCCGGCCCTCCGGCCGTCTTTATAATGATAGGCTTACTAATGAGCAGGCATTATTTATATAAATTAAAACGTATCTTGTAATAAGTTATGATTAGATAATTAACTAGTTTCATATAAAAAATAATGTTTTGTTTTTCTTGGCACTTGATCAAAGGAAATACCAAAATTTTTTCTGGAAGAATTGATGGGACTAAATTGATAACTATAATATCAAACAGTTGGATTTTTATATAAGACCAGTGAATATATTAATAAAATTTTGCGTAACTTTTGACACAGCGCTATCTAGTTTAATTTGAAGCTATTATAGGCTAGAATCGTGGGATCTAGGCAGCAGGAGATGTAAAATGACTGAATCTGACCAGTCACGATCGTCAAAAACCATATTTGACCGGTCATTTATTGTCAAATTCAATCAATTTGACTTAAACTTACTATTAATTCTAACTATTAAAGTGACTAAATATGCCAATTTTTCCCGACAGGGGGCACCATTTCAGTATAATCTATACATATAATAAAACTGTTGAGGGTCAAGAGTCTGCATGGAAGATATTTTGAAAATTTTAATTGTAAGGCATTCTCTAATCGATACTGAAGCCGAAAATGTAATTTATACTTTTCATGTCTGTCTGTCTGTATCCCGAATAAGTATCACGCCGAAACCACTGAACCAATTTGAATGATACTTGATACATTCCGAACTTATTTTCCGAGGAAGGTTCTAGGATACTTTTAATCCCGATATTTTGCGCGGTTCCTGCAGGAGAGGGGATGAAAGTTAAAATCGTTTTTCAGCTGTAATTTCTCAACGCGTAACCCAATTTCAAATATTTTTTTTTATAAATATAGTATTTATATAGTATAGTATTTATATAGTATTGAAACAACAATCCTTAAAGTACTCCCTGTACTGTAAGGATTGTTTCACACAAATTTTAATATTGAGGGTTTTGTAGTTCAGAAATTAGAGATGTCTCAACTTTTGCTAAACCTATAATTCAAGGATTCCTTTGAATGTAAGGGTCATTCTAAACTGGCGTGTTTGCTTAGTCACAAAAGAACTTAAAGATTATGGATATTGTAAAATAATTCAGTCCACGCCGTAGGCGGGAAACTAAGTTGCGAGGGTCAGCTATGTATACATATAATCTATACATATAATAAAACTGTAGAGGGTCGATAGTCTATACATGGAAGATATTTTGAAAATTTTAAATGTAGGTCGTTCTCTAATCGATACTGAAGCCGAAAATGTAATTTAAATTTTTCATGTCTGTCTGTCTGTCTGTCTGTCTGTCTGTATTCCGAATAAGTATCACGCCGAAACTACTGAACCAATTTAAATGATACTTGGTACGTTCTGAGCTTATAGTCCGAGGAAGGTTCTAGGATACTTTTGATCCCGATATTTTGCCCGGTTTCCGCAGGCGAGGGGATAAAAGACAAAATGGTTTTTCAGTTGTAATTTCTTAACGCGTGGTCCGATTTCAAATATTTTTAAAGTGTTGGAAAGGGAGTATTTTAAGGATTGTTTTACACAAGTTTCAATATTAAGGAATTTGTAGTTCAGAAATTAAAGACATCTAACTGTCGCTAAGCCTATAATTAAAGTGTTTCGAATGGTAAGGGACATTCAAAACCGGCGTGTTTGCTTAGTCATAAAAGAACTTTAAGATTAAGGGTATTGTAAAATAATTCAGTCCGCGCCGAAGGCGTGACTGAATGGTTTTAGAATAGCCTTAATCTTTAAGCTCTTTTACGATTAAGCAAACAGGGCCGTTTCACACGGTGCTTGACAAGTCTGATGAAGACTTAGGTACCTCTCCTTTCGTGCACATTATGTGACGTAAACGAAGTTGCGAGGGTCAGCTACTTCAAAATAACTAACAAAAAGCACTCAAGATCAAAGTGACTGTTTATGACCCTTTTTGACAGTAAATGACCGTTTTTGACCAATTTGACCGTAAATGACAGTCAGTCAAATTCAGTCACTTTGGTCATTTTCATCTCTCATACTATACGACCACATTCCACATTATACTGTTAAGGTTCGTTACCCAAAGGGTAAAAGAACTGGACCCTATTCATGAGACTTCGCAGTCCGTCTGTCTGTGTGTCCGTCACGAGGCTGTATCTCAGGAACCGTGATAGCTAGAGAGCAGAAATTTTCACAGCTGAAGTATTTCTGTAGCCGCTGTAACAACAAAATACTAAAATCAGAAAAAAGTAGGATCTCGAACAACAAACGTGATTTTTAGCCGTTTTTTGGTACGGAACCTCCGTACTAAAAAATCGGCCATGCGCGAGTCCGACTTACACTTGGCTGGTTTGTGTACCACATAACAGGTGATGAGCCTATTGCCGTGTTGAAATGGACAGACGCAGGTAGTGACGACCCACCACCCACCGCCTTTTATGTTACTGACAACCGGGACCAACGGCCTAATACATTGGCATGCATGCATATTTTCTTGGTTATATAAAAAGGTTGCCTGGCCTTATCGCTAATTCGCACTTAGCGATAAGGCCGCCCATTATATATTCTTAACCCTGTATTCCATATTCATCTAAATGTTAATTGGTGTACAATAAAGTATAAATTTTATAAATACGAAAGTTTGTGAGTGTGGATGTTTGTTACTCTTTCACGCTCAAACCGCTGAACGGATCGGGCTGAAATTTGGTACAGAGATACATTATTATAGTCTGGAATAACACTGGACTAGGCCACTTTTTATCGCGGGAATAAGTTCCCACGGGAACAAATTTTACGCGGGCGAAGCTGCGGGCATCAGCTAGTAAAGTATATTTCTATTTTATTGTATCCTGTTCTGTTCTATTCTATTCTGTTCTGCTCTACTCTACTCTACTCTACTCTACTCTACTCTAGTGACAGAGATTAGAGAGTACCTACCTACTAAACCATCTCTGGGGGAGGCCTATACCTTTCCTCGAGAGGGAAAACATTCTCTACCTTCAGTAATTACGACTTTTTACGTAGTGAGTGTTGTGTTTGGGCACTTTACACTTAGCAAAGTGTTCAAGTAACCAGGCAAAGTCACTTACACTCGCCAGCATGCTGAGGAGTGTCTGTACAGTCCTAAACTACTGTAAACCATAAGATTTGTAGTAGGTAACTACTAATCAGTTTGGACTTTATCCATTAGAGGCATGGACCTACCTACATCTTCTTTATTCAGTGCAGATAGATTCGAATGCAAAACGCAACATTGCAAAATCATTAAAAATCTATACATACAAATAAATAAAATTCGAGTGTCTGTTTGTAATATTAAAATAACCGCTTTCTACTACATGCATATGAATGTATATACGGTACACAAACCAAAATATATATTTTTTAATTTTTTTCTGTCTGTCTGTTTGTTCCGGCTAATCTCTGGAACGGCTGGACCGATTTGGACGGGACTTTCACTGGCAGATAGCTTATGTAATAGGGAGTAACTTAGGCATATTTTTTTATACATTCCACGCGGACGAAGTCACGAGCACAGCTAGTCGTAAATAAAATTCTATGTCTATAGTACACTACCAAAAAAAAACACGTTCGCACAAAACGAAGTCTCTCGGTAAAATTTACGACAGCCCATCATGAAAATTAGACCAGTCAAACTTGAGCTCACTTTTTGAGGATATACTTCGCTTTATGTGCTCATTTAAATGTCTAGATATAATGGTTTCTTTAGCCACTTCCGCATAACAAACGCATTTGATATCTACTATGTTTTGAGCGCAAATATATTTACGGACTAGTGGACAACACGCGGTTTCACCCGCGTAGCTCCCGTTCCCGTGGGAATACGGGAATAAAATTTTGCCTATGTTCACCGGGGTATAGTGTAGCTTTGGAACAGTGATTTTGTTCAAATCGGTTCAGTAGTTTCAGAGCCTATTCGATGCAAACAAACAAACAATAAAATTTTTCCTCTTCATAATATTAGTATAGACTAGCCAGATGATGCCGGCAGCTTTGAACGCGACATTTGTTTCCGTTCCCGCTTCTCGTGGGAACTTTTCCCGGGATAAAAAGTAGCCCTTTTGTTATTCCAAACAGATAATCTATCCCTGTACTAAATTTTAGGCAGATCCATCCAGTCGTTAGAGCGTGAAAGAGTAACAAACATCCACACTCACAAACTTTCGCATTTTTATTAGTAAGATATTAATTTGAATTGTGCCGAGGCTAGTATACTTTTGAACGGTTGCCAGATTAAAATTATTGATAAAATAATGATTACCGTTAATGTTTGGAAATAAATTGTTCCGAGTAGTTTGTTATTTTGTTACGGTTGAACTAAATGTGTTATTGTTGTAATATTTATTGGCATTAATGTGTATGTAATGGCGTTTAGTTCATTACGAACGTTATTTTCTAGTAGAGACACAAACCAGTACCGACCTGCTACTGATACTGGGATTTGATATCAATGATGCCGCATTTATTTCATTACTAGCTGTAGCCTGCGACTTCGTACGCTGCATTTTATATGTGTTTCTTTAGATCGATATAACTTTTTAATTTAGGTACCGATTGACATGAAACAAACATCAAAAGGTTAAGTGAAGCAAACCGCAACGCAATAAAGAAAATAGCATTGCAATCGGTTGAGCGGTTGCTGAGATTAGCGTGCACAAACGTACAGACAAACAGACGGTTACGATTTTATTATATGTATTGATTGATTAAACTGTTTACTGTAAGTATACATTTGTCTGTGCAAACAATCATTTAATCAGGCTATTAACAATTACTGCTGGCTACCTATGACATCTAGGTCGCTCACAATTTCACTTCTTACTGTTACACATAGGCTAAACCAAGCGGACCATCGCGGGAAGGGTCAAAGAACACATTGTAGCTTTGAAAAACCGTCAGTTTAACAAATCGGCAATAGGGCAGTAATCACTGGATCGAACTTAACCAACCAAAAGTCCTCTCCACTGATCGCCATTATTATCCACGTATGGTGCGTGAAGCCATTGAAATAAAAAAACACAAAAATTTCAATAGGGATGATGGATATAAGCTCTCCGGGATGTGGAATGCAGTGATTAATAAACTTGAACGTAAAACTGACGTAGTGAGTGGTAGTGTGTCGCCGGCCTTATCCTTCGTTGTAGCAATAGCGGAGGGTAGTTTGGCAAGAAGTTACTTCATGGTTTTCGTCGATTCTCGCCTCAGTCCAACCGCGACCACGGGCGCTGCAACGTGCTCGAAACGTCGGTGTGAAAATGTAAGTAAATGTGTTTCGCGTGAAGTCACGAATTCTTGAAGTATGAGCACAATTTCACTTTTTGAGACTAATTTTGTCCTTACCACGTTGCCCAGACGGGTTGGTACAGGGTTATGCTTCTAGTTTCTGTCGCCGTGACCTCTTTGATTAGTCAGTAGATGCAACACTCGCAGTTAAAGCTGGATGGGGCCCCGATGTCTCGGTAGGGCCCCATTTCACAACTAGTCCACGGCCTATTGAAGTCTGTTACTTCTTTAACATTACTCCTATCATTATTCATTTCTAGTAAGATAAATACTCTGCTTTCAGTGAATATAAATAAATAAATATTGTTGGACATATATGTATATCACATTAATAAATGGACCTTCTTTCTTTTCTTCCTCTTCCTTTTTAGGGTTCCCGGGATGGGACCCTATTCATGAGACTTCGCTGTCCGTCTATCTGTCTGTCTGACTGTCTGCCTGTCATATCTTAGGAACTGTGATAGCTAGAGAGCTGAATATTTTACATATGATGTATTTCTGTTGCCGCTATAACAACAAGTACTAAAATCAAAAAAATAATTACAATTAAGGGGGACTCCCATACGACAAACGTTTTTTCTATTTTACGTTTTTGGTACGGAACACTTCGTGCGCAAGTCCGGCTCGCACTTGGCATAATATTTTTAAACATTTTCAGAGACTAGTTGGTAGGTAAGAAGTAGAACCCACCTAAGAACTACGCTTCCAAAATTTATTTTAAAAAAAACGCCGTGCTTAGTGCGCAAATAAATGAGATGTAGGCTTATCTACTACTTATTATCTTACGTTAATGTAAATTAGTCTTAAAAAAATAATGCACAAGTATCGTTTGCTGATCGTTTTAGCACTTTTGTCATGTACATCAAACAGTGTTGGCGCCCGGTTTGAAATATTACAAGGCTGTACCTGTTCAAATATATTATATGTATGTTTGTAACGCCAGTTGCTGAGGATAAACCTTACACAAAGAACAGATTGAGGTAGACACGCAGTTTATTTGAAAGTTGTAAAACAGTTCCAACTATGATACCTACCTAATGCTACGTAAAACAAACATTAGCATTAGCTTCATCTGCGATGTACATTGAAAGATGATGTAAATAAGTTAACCTTTTGGTTAAAACGACATGTTAATCCGTTGTCTTTGTGTTTATCGCGAACAGACGGAAATATATTTTTCTCAAGTTTATTCATAAAAATGTTTGTTATAGTATAGTAGTAGTAGTAGTAGTATAGACCTTTCTCGAATCACTAATATAGAGATTAGTGATTCATGAAATTAACTATGTCTTTGCTGCAACTATAAAACATTTATAAATTTTCATTTATAAAATTTCAGGATAACATGACTGATAACAGATCTTGCGTCGGGTTCGTACCGGTAGCTGGTAGTAACCTTTAATTTCTTTTTATATTGTCTGAGTAAATAAGTATTGTTTTAAGTACTTGTAACTGCTAGGTATTATTAATCGAGTTTCAGTTGAAAACCGAATTGGTTTTGCTATAGTGTTACCTGTGTCGTTAAATAAACTAACTATCTATTACTAGCTTTGTATAAGTCGGTGAATTTATGTCCATAAACTCGACTTTTACAAATTCCCTTTGTAGATTTTAAAATTAGCCGCTATAGGTAGAATCTTTCAAAAGTCTCTTCTGTATTTTGTCATAATCTAAGGTGGAGTTGTACCCAACCCGGAGAACCGACCTCGTAGCGAACAAACAATAAAGTTATGCACTCGTTGTGTAACTACCTCGAGTGTGAACGCGTCTTTATGTTAAACGCACGTGCGTCCAACGTCTCATACAATTTATGCGTGCTCCAAATAATTATGCGGATTAGGATCAAAATGTAATACCATCTAACGATTTGAAGTATTTCGGCATACTGGAGACTTATTTCCTGACAAAACTAAAATATTTATGTATAATTATAAAAATATAGTATACACGTCATGCACGAACATCACGGCTTTCAAAAACAGCACATCTTTTTTACATTAAAATATAAATTATTTATGGTAGCATGTACGAAAAGTAAGGCAATTGCCTGACTTTTTTGTTGTCATTTTTTCAGTGTTGGTAACGTATCAATAGTTTTTATATATCATTGGTCTTAAGCAAGTACTCCAACATTTGTACTTTAATTGTGTCTTTCATTTGCGCAAATATTTAAAAAAAGGAATAGGTAGGTACTAAGTTTTTGTTACTAGCATTAATATTTAGATATCTACTTGCTTATGTCATCAAAGTAGTATTTACACTATGCCAAAACTTGCAGATAGGAACTTCAGTCGCTTCCTTCACAAACTTTCACACTTTAATTCAATTGGCCATGGTATCTAGTACCTACAACAAAACATAATCTGTGAAAATTTCAGTTCTCCCTAGGTTCCTGAAATACAGCCTCAAGACCGATAGGCAGACAGAGAGTCTGATAGACATACAGACGGACGGCGCAGTTTTATGGTTAGGGTGTTCAGGGTCTCGTTTCTACCCTTTGTCTACGGAACCCTAAAAGAAACAAGCAAACAAGACGCAAGCATAGGAAGTAGAATAACACCATTATAAAAAAAATAATAATATGTAACAGAAAATGTGGTGGCCTTTTACTTCAACTCGAACGAAAATTAAAAAAAACCAAGCAATGTAATATTTTCTATGACCCAAGATTGTTGGCGCCATTAATGACCTTTTTTTTTTTTTTTTTTTTTTTTTTTTTGACACGCTTGACACGCTTCTGGGAAGTCCGTAGTGTTCCCAGGAGTTCCCAGGCGGTTATTCAGGGATGGGACTTCCTTTATCTCCGGGATATCACAGTAAGCAATATGGCTCTACGCCTATATATTAATAAAATTGCTTACAGGTATAGGCAGGGGTTTTTAACCTTAAACTTGGAAGCTCATTCTGAAAAGAACAAACAATATATTTTATATACACCCTCTTCAACCATAGATTTCCCTAAACTTTCCCTTACTATTATTTTTAACCCCATTTTAAAACATTTAATATACAAAGAACATTACCCCCTTTTCTAAATTTCACAAACGCCTGCCTGATAAAATAAATTTACTTAAAATATACTTTTTTACATAAAAATTACCCACAATTAATTTACTTAATAAATTTTATGACGTTGATGCTTACCAGAGCTTCCGTTTTCACATATAAAAATTTAGTTAAATACTTGGGCTATTAAGCCACTCACTGATTATTTCAGTGGAATATATTTTATAGAATAATTTACTTTGATGTAAAATTTCTTCGACAGTATGAAGTAAATTAAAAAAATTTAGTTAGTGACTGATTTTCTTTTTTTTTCACCTTACATCCCACCATATCTCCTTCCATCAACTATCCCTACTATGACACTATTAAGGACACACCCCTTATATCGACCTAAGTATAACCATTATACCTACGCTTAATAGCGCCTAATAAACTAATATAGCAAATCCATGATTTACGCCACAATATCCCCTCCCCAAGAGAAAATTTTGTCCCTATAGACAAAATTTAAGAACACTAATTCAATTTAAAAAGATTGAATTAGTATATAACAATCACTCTATAACAACTGTATTACTTAGGTAATGTCTGCCAAAAATAAATAATTTAAATATTCCAATAGAGTAACTCTGATGGTGTTCCAAAGATAGATAGAAGAAAAGACGTATTTAAGGCTTAATATTAAGAAATCCAGGTAATACGAACCGCCTGAATGTAATATAGAATATGGCTTAAATTGAAGACTGAGATTTCTATAACCGTCTCAGAGAAGAAAATTTATATAACAACATATACAACGATGTAATAACATTGTATATGTCTATATAACTGAATGCAATATATTTGCATATGATAAGCAAGCCTTTAAGAGCTTCCTATAGTACCACGTAAATCTGCGAGGGCAAGCTTACCGCTTCCGAGTGGCAGTATTTACTACAAAAAAACCAAGAAACAGAAATATAGCACTGAATACACCTACAGAATCATCCTACCAGAATTCTAACCAAAAATATACAAACAACCCAGAAAAAAAATCACATTTACCAACCTTAACATTTCACTGAAATCCAAATCCAATATGTAATAACGTTTTCAAAACGTATGCATCACTATTAACATAATGCATGTGCATAAAACTTTCATAACTTTGTAATTCTTAATACTTTGTAATTTTATAAACTCACGGCACGTACACAACTTTCACATAACATGACAATGAAATCCAATGTGACCTCAAGCTTAACAATATTTCGAGGTACCCTCATAAATTTTCACAATTATTCATAAGGTCACTTACACACTGACTTAAATTTCTCGTGTATGTTTGACTGTCCGCGACAACATCCTAAAGTAAATTAACGTTCATTTTTAAATAACTGACCTGACATTGTTATTCTTGTCTTATTTACTTTAATTTAACTTGATAAAACTTAAAAAACAAAATGACGTTAATTTTGCTTTCAAGAATAGGGAAAAAAAACATTTTTTTTTTTTTTTTTTTTTTTTTTTTAGCGATGCAGTTTATTTGTATGCAAAGTTACCTACTGACTATTTCAACTTTCATAAATCACCGGACTCACCCATTCCTTTGACTAATGTGCCTTTCATACATCACGCTCATAAAATACTCATGCACACTTGTGTCATCAATACAATCACATGATGACGCAATTCTTATATACAAGAGAATTTAGCTTAAATTTTACACTAAATCTCAACATTATTCATCAAAACCGTATCCTGTCCTTACACTTGTGGAATTATGTGATGAAATGCAGTCTGTAAGAACCCTAACGATATTCACATGATATTCACAACTACCCATACTTATGAGAAAAAAAAATAATGATACTACGATTTACTTAGAAAAAACATTTTTGGTTATGAAGTTAATTTATTGAATTATTTTATGCAGATTGTAATTAATTATTCTTTGTAATTATATATTTTAAATATTCATATTGCTAACTACTATGCAGCATTTTTGAAATGATGTAATGATGAACTTTGTAACCTACCCCAAAATTTTTTTATATTACTAAGGTGACTATCGATATAGAAAAGACATAATTTTATGAAGGTGGCAGACAAACATACGGCCCCCAGAAGAACTGGTGGTCACCGCAGCATATGAACGGTTGCAACACCAGAGGCGCCACACTCGTGTTGCCGACCCTGTAAAACCCTTTTACGACCCTTTTTAAAGAACCCCATACTACTACTGTAGAAACCGGCTCATAACCGCGAATAACTACTTCACAAGATAATTGATTTTTATTGAGCAAGAAATATCTAATTTTATTGATATCCATATTAAACGGCTCTGGTAAGCACCGAATCACTCACAATTTTTAATACACAAATCACTTTCTCTATTCACATAGAACTACAATATCATTCAGATTTTCCTGAAATAATACACAAATTATACAAAACAAAACCTACCGTGAATGTTTTGCATTAAATATCTTTAAAACATTAACAACAATTTTACTTCTACAATAAGGTTCGTAACAATTTTATCAATGTGGGTATATTTTTTGCGTTAAATTTATTACAAGGAATTGTCAAAAACAATGAGGGTAGAATTGTTTCCTTACGATGAACAATACAAAATATGAATATGACTATAAGCCAACAATTATATAATAAAAGATATTCTACTATTACAGTTTGAAATAAAATAAAAAAACTGTAATTTTTGGGGACAAGCTACGTTAATAAAAACGATGTTGAGAATTTTCCAATTTCGGAATACCCGTTTAGCCAAAAAAAAATATGTAAAATGCAAAATAAAATGATCAAATTTCGGGCATCCAGACTAGCATAGGCCAAGGGCGTCTAATCCTTGAAGTAGCACGAATTTCGGGGGAGGCTACCTGCTAGCGGGAAACACCTTACAATAAAAATTATTAATTATCTAGGATTCACTAGACCCAGCAAATCTGTAATACCACCAATAAGATATCAACTCCAGGACAATTAATTATGTTCGGGCGCCATGACACGCTTCTGGGAAGTCCGTAGTGTTCCCAGGAGTTCCCAGGCGGTTCAGTAGTTTAGGTAGGTAGGATAATTTGTCCTGAAGTCAATAACGCAACGATTGAAGAATAATTGACATTTATTTGCCAGTTCACAAATAAACTTAATCTAACTTAAAACTAGGTACTCATCCGGATTCAGGGATGGGACTTCCTTTATCTCCGGGATATCACAGTAAGCAATATGGCTCTACGCCTATATATTAATAAAATTGCTTACAGGTATAGGCAGGGGTTTTTAACCTTAAACTTGGAAGCTCATTCTGAAAAGAACAAACAATATATTTTATATACACCCTCTTCAACCATAGATTTCCCTAAACTTTCCCTTACTATTATTTTTAACCCCATTTTAAAACATTTAATATACAAAGAACATTACCCCCTTTTCTAAATTTCACAAACGCCTGCCTGATAAAATAAATTTACTTAAAATATACTTTTTTATATTAAAATTACCCACAATTAATTTACTTAATAAATTTTATGACGTTGATGCTTACCAGAGCTTCCGTTTTCACATATAAAAATTTAGTTAAATACTTGGGCTATTAAGCCACTCACTGATTATTTCAGTGGAATATATTTTATAGAATAATTTACTTTGATGTAAAATTTCTTCGACAGTATGAAGTAAATTAAAAAAATTTAGTTAGTTCCTGATTTTCTTTTTTTTTCTACTAATGCGCACGCTTATATATAGCTTACATCCCACCATATCTCCTTCCATCAACTATCCCTACTATGACACTATTAAGGACACACCCCTTATATCGACCTAAGTATAACCATTATACCTACGCTTAATAGCGCCTAATAAACTAATATAGCAAATCCATGATTTACGCCACAACCTAATAACCATAAACATTATAGAAATATGTTCAAATAATACCATAGACGGCCATGGACCAATGAGGTGCTACCATAACGAGCTCTCAGTTGCATAACTTTTTAAATTTATCTTTGGGCTTTGGGCATACCGGTAAAGTATGTTGTAGATAACATTATTATAGTATAAGTTACAGATATCGCTATTATAATATCTCAAATTAGTCTCAAGGATCTTCTTGATAGGTTATTAATTAATGACCTCTCAGTTGACCTATTGGCATAATAATTAATCAGTTACATAAGTTGTCTGGGAGGCGGGTGCAGTGGTTAATGTACGACTGGCATTGTTTGAGTCTTGAGTTCGAATCCGCGGTCAGAATCAATTTAAGTTAAGAAATAAATTGAGAGATTATATCAACCAACCTTTCGGTAGAGTCAAAATATTGTAAAGGCATATTCTTACCAAATACCAAAAATAGAGACCAGAATTTGATGAATTTAATAACTTTGTTCAACCTTGGGCGGCAAATTACCGAAACTTTTAATTGAGTTTGATGGAAATACTATCGCAAATAATAGCTTTCGATTTCGTCAGCCATCGATAGGTATAGATTCATCACGTCCACCATTATAGCGGTACGGTCAGCAACTAAACATAAAATAAATTAAAAATTCAATTTTTTGTGTTACTGCGTACTACATGTGTTTTGACAGAATAACTCTTTTTCCTCTGTCAAATTAAATAATCAATAAAGTAAGTTTGATACTTTTTTATGTAAGTACATATTATACCTATGGCTTGTGTGTGATCATGAATTCATGACTGATACAAGCGGGAAAGGCTATTATGACTGACCCATCTGTCTAATGAAAAGTCGCCTTTAGGATGTCGGATTTTCATTCTTGGAAAATGAATTCAATCGCTAGCAACCTGTACATACCAAGTCCTAAAAAAGCAAACGAGCTTAATAGTTAGTTAGTTTGGCGGGAATATTAGAAATTTCGTTGCTAATATTTGTTTAAAAATCAAAGAAAGGCCGGATGTATTATGACGTAGACGTGAGATTTTGAAAACTCTTATACCTAATCACGTTACATTTTTTTACATAGTAGCAAAGATTATGTAATAGTAATACTCGTACATAATACTAGAATACAGAAGACATGGAATGTATGAATATATTATGAACTAGCTGACCCTCGCAACTTCGTTTACGTCACACATGGTGTATGAAAGGAGGTGTATTTCTTCATCAGACTCATCAAGCTGCGTATGAAACTGCCCTGTTTGCTTAATCATAAAAGAGCTTAAAGGTTAAGTCAATTCAGACCAAGCCTCCGGCGTGGACTGAATCATTTTACAATACCCTTAATCATTAAGCTCTTTTATGACTAAGCCAACACGCCAGTTTAGATATAGCCACACATTTGAAGAAATCGTTGAATCCTAGGTTTTGCGATAGTTGAGATGTCTCTAATTCCTGAACTACAAAACCCTCAACATTGAAACTCGTATGAAACAATCCTTGAAGTACTCCCTTTATGACACTGAAAATAATTTTAGAATCGGACCACGCATTGGGAACTTACGATGAAAAAACTATTTTCTCTTTCATTCCCTCTTCCAAAGTAACCGCGCAAAATATCGGGATCCAAAGTGTCCTTGAACCTTCCTCGGGTCATAAGCTTGGATAGTACCAAGTTTCATTCAAATCGATTCAGTTTCGGCGTGATACTTATTCGGGATACAGACAGACAGACAGACATGAAAAATTTAAATAACATTTTCGGCTTCAGTATCGATTTCGGCTTCAGTATCGATTTCGGCTTCGGTATCGATTTCGGCTTCAGTATCGATTAGAAAACGCCCTATAATTAAAATTTTCTAAATATCTTCAATGTACAGACTCTCGACCCTCTACAGTTTTATTATATGTATAGATTGTGTTAGTCTACTTCTGTTGCTGACCGTACAGAAGAGGACAGATAAACAACAACGCAAAGTTCCAAGCGAGGCCAACCTCTTTTTGTGTCGAAGGCCAAAAAAAGTACTTTATTTATAATTATTATAAAATTATAGGCTATCATAGAATAAGCTATTTACTATGTATGTCAATGAACTAATTATCGTCTATGCCGACAACTTTAATAATAACAAGCCAATTATTTAAATAACTGTTTCATTATTCCCGCGCTTATGACTTTTTTATCACTGTTGTTTTGTTGTTTTTTTTTCAGCTATTTCCGTTTTTATTCTAATTTGTAATTGTGTTGTGTCAAATGTTTTTATACACGTACCTCTTTTGTAAGTATATCAAACAAACCTGATTAGATAGAGCGGGGTACAGCAGATGAAGCCGAGTTAAGCGCTGACGCATTGCTAGGGAGTCTAGGTAGCAAGTTTCAGACAATGTCAGTGGTGTCATGGTGTGTGATTCCTTTATCTATTGCGGGAAAATCTGCACCTTTACAGAGAATTCAAGCCAGGTCTAGACGTGGTGTAGTCCTACGTTTCAGTGTGTCAATCAAGTGGTGTTGGGAGCGACGCTCTGCTTTGCTGCTTAGGATGAAAAGCACTGAAGCATTACTTATGAATGATATGCAAAACAAAAAATCATCCTGCGTCGGTCCGAATATACTACTTTAGGTGGTAGCTTTACAGAGATTTTCTATGATACAGTAAATAATAAAAATGAGCTCACGTGTATTATTTACGGTCGTTTGTTTAAACTACATAGAGTTGGGCAAGTATCACGGCAACGCAACAAAGAGATTTGTGGCAATCTTTATGGCTAATCCATGGTTACTCAAGATGGCCGACTTATCAGTTGTTCTGTTGATAGCGGCGGCACAAGGGTCTACTGATACGGCGGCATTCTTTACTTTCACAGTTCCGCAATGTAATTGGACAAATAGGTATAGTACTTACGCGAAGTAGGCAATGTTTGTATAAGGCTGCTCGCACATTTGTCAGCACCGTACGCGCCGCACGCGCCGTACGCTCCGCATTTTAGAATTCGTTGTATGAAATTGTATGGAACCTCGCACATTACACCCGCACCGTACGCGCCGCATTTCGGGAAATGCGGTAGGCATCCGAATAACATTCTGATGACGTCATAATGCGGCGCGTACGGCGCGTGCTGATGCTCGATGTAGCCGCATGCATGCTCAGTGTTGCCATATATACGTATTTGCCCGTATCTATACGGAAAAAATATTTAAATCGGACAAAACATAATACATGCACACGGACTTTTAACTAAGATTCCATTGCGTAGTTCCATGATGGAACTACTGGGGATTTTTTGTCCCAGTAGTTCTATACACGAGAAAATTAATCCCAATAGTTCCGGTACAGTGACAATCACAATAACATTCACCCATTTATTTGCAATGTTGAAATTCTTTAATATTCTATTTTTATTTGCAAATGAAGATCGACAAAACAAATGACTCTCGATTAAAGAAATGAAGATCGGCAAAAAAAATGAAGATCACCCAACAAATGACGGTCGGATAAACAAATGAAGATCGACAAAACAAATAAAGATCAACGAAACAAATGAAAATCGACAAAACAAAATGAAAATCGACAAAACACATGACGGACGGATAAACAAATGACGATCGGCAAAACAAACGACGCGACGACGGTCGAAAAAACATATGCAGATCAATAAAACAAAAGACTATAAGCAATTTGATAAGATCAAAAAATACTTGCAGCCATATTTTGTAATCTAGATGTGATTGCCATTCAAAAAAATAGGTGCAAGCAAATCTCGACCTTAATGACTTTTCTCTCAAATCGTGCTTTTAGGCGTTTATCGACTTCACTGATCACGAATATGTAAAAATTTAATAAATATTATTCATGTTCATAGCGTCGAGAATTGCTTGCACCTATTTTTTTGAATGGTTTTAGCATCTAGATTACAAAAAAATGGTACAAGCAAATTTCAACCTTATGAGCATGCAAAATATCAATTTATTTTTTATATTTTCGTGATCAGTGATGTCTATAAACGCCTAAAAGCACATTTTCAGAAAAAGTCATTAAGGTCGAGATTTTCTTGCACCTATTTTTTTGAATGGCAATTGCATCTAAATTACGAAATATGGCTGCAAGTAATTTTTGACATTATCAACTTGCTTATAGTCTTTTGTTTTAGTGATCTGCATTTGTTTTTTCGATCGTCATTTGTTTATCCGACCGTCATTTGTACTGTCGATCTACATTTGTTTCGCCAAGCCCTAACGTGCACATTCTGCGTTGTGTACACTTTGCGAGTTGTTTACATTTTGCGTTTTGTACATTTTGCTTGTGGTGCTCATTTTGCGTTTTGTACATTCTGTTTCGAAGGGATCTTCCCCTCATAGCCCACTGTCACAATACCACTCACTGTACCGTTTCACACCAGGGGTAAAAGAAACTGCTATAGTTGGCAATACCAAAGATTTGCTTACGGCGCGTACGGCGCGTGCGGCGCGTACGGTGCTGACATATGTGCGATCAGCCTAAGGCTAGTTTCAAAACTACGAATCAACACGTGACGGCTACCATCCTCATAAAACCATGGTTTTTGGGGTTAACTCAAGGGTAAAAGCGGTACCCTAATACTGAGACTTCGTTGCCCGTATGTCTGTCATAAGGCTGTATCTCAGGAACTGATAACTAGAGAGCTAAAACCCTCCGTCCGACCTGCACTTGGTCGATTTTTAAATAAATTAAGGGATTCCAATTTATTTTATACTAGCTGACCCTCGCAACTTCGTTTACGTCACATAAGGAGAGGTATTTTTTCATCAGACTCATGAAGCAGCGAGTGAAACTGCCCTGTTTGCTTAATCATAAAAGAGCTTAAAGATTAAGTCTAACCTTAAACAATTCAGTCCAATTATTTTACAATAGCCTTAATCATTAAGCTCTTTTATAACTATGCCAACACGCCAGTAAAGATTTATCCTTACATTCAAAGGAACTCTTGCATTATAGTTTTAGCGAAAGTTGAGATGTCTCTAATTTCTAAACCACAATATCCTTAACATTGAAACTTGTGTGGAACAATGCTAAAGGTACTCCCTTTCTGACACCAAAAAATATTTGAAATCGGACAACACGGTGAGAAGTTACAGCTGAAAGACAATTTTGTTTCTGCATGAAAGGTCTTTAGATAGACGATTTTGGCAGCTTTCAGACCACCAAGTAACCTGGATTATAAAAGAAGCTGAATTGAGAATTATATAATTACTAAGGTGCTGCAAGGTGCAAGATATGTTAACTAAGCCACATTTTGCATAAGCAAACAGAATTTGTTTCGAAATGTGAAGCGAACTTCACTTTTTAAGAAAATTTCGCGAATGCTTGAACATGGCTTTCAAGACAGTCACGTATTTCTTAGTAAGAAAACAAGCAGAAATCTACTTTTTCTAGGCTCGTTCTTTATATAATTTCAATGGCAGTTTCTAGTTTAGATTATTTTTCTCGAGACGTACATAATCTATGTAGATCTTTTTCGTACCAACAAACCCTACACATAAACATGTTAGCAATATACGTAGTGTGTGCTATATGTACATAATCGTCAGTCTATCAGTCAGTACATTACATTTGTACGTAGACAGCAAATAGAGCAATAACAGTTAACATATCATTGGTAGCAAGGTCGCTAGAACTTATTATAGCTACCATATAACTCTGTAGCTACCGTGTGTAAAACGTCGAGGCTTTGCTCATTGGAAGCTCGCTGAGGATGCTATGTTGAACATAACCAAGAGATTTTATAAAGTTCTGCAATATTATTTTGAAGACACCGTATTCTGTGAGATGGTTTACCTGATGCACAAAAAGTTTGAACGATATTGAATTGGTTATTATAATAATTATGCTGCTCATCGAATTGGAGCACTGGCATTGGTTTTGAAATACTCCTACGAAGGCTACAAATACAAATACGATATAGACGAATATTAGTGGAAAACCACTTCGGAACTTAAAAAGAAATGCAATCCTTAACAAGTTGTACTAAAACAGGAGACTTTGAAAGAGTTCAGTGCATGTTTATTTTTCTTCTCTTTCTTTAAGAAGGGGAAACAATGCTACCCAAGACATCAATCCGAGGGCTTACACGGGACTTCCGGCCGTAGATATTTGTAGGGCATTATGTGGTTTAGTCGGCAGGAATCCGGCATAGTATCCATGTACCTATGGTTTCCACATGTATAAAAATTCTATAATTTCAAAATAAAATGTTAGAAAGCTGAAAAGCAAGGAATCGGGAATGATGTTCGAATGATGATATTAAAAAAACTGTTTTTAAACCTTGGAACATGCAATATAACACCGTCCACGTAATGTAGAGCCGGCCACAGTAGGTTTACAGTGCGATAAATCATGAATCTGTGGGCATGTGTTGTTCACGGGAGCGAACAGGTTTCTGGGTTACGCACCACACCATCGGACCACTACTGCACCATAAAGTGTTCTTTAATGTGTTAGTTTTAAGAATTGGGTAGTACTTGAATCCTACTAATATTATAAATGTGTAAGTTTGTGAAGATGTTTGGATGTTTGTTACTCAATCACGCTCTAACGGCTAAACGGATTGGGCTGAAATTTGGTACAGAGATAGCTTTCAGTCTGGAATAACACATAGGCACTTTTCATCCCGGGCATATGTTCCCACGGGAAGCGGGAACGGGTACCGAATTTCACGCATGCGAAGCCGCGCTTATCAGATACTTTGTTATAAAATCATGAATAGGTACTATAGTATATTACTGAAAGATGGTCGGGATATCTAACGGATTGATGTATCTATTTCAGAGGACTTATTCACGTCATTTGCGCACATTCTATTGACTGTATCGGGCCAGGCGAACGCTCTACAAAGAGACCAGAAAGTTCTAATCATACATTGTGGCCGTTTAAAGCTGATTCCTTTACGTTTTGAACTAATGCCCGCCTTCCACTGCGAGCGAGTCGGACCCATTAGGGACTCCGCTATACTCGTAACGACGATTTTCATACATGTCCTTCCACCAAAGCGGACATGACATGTATCGAAAATCATCGTTACGAGTATAGCGGAGTCCGTAATGGGTCCGAGTCGCTCGCAGTGGAAAACGGGCATAAAGGTCTCGGTTGTAACCGGGAATCCACTCACATAATGATGATGGTTCCTTGTAACACCAATATTACTTCAAAAACATCGTAGGAAACCGGTGTATTAACAAAACAAACAATTAATTTTTTTAGTTCAAGACCACCATAAGACCGACATATAAATCCTTGTACACACTACAACAATATACACCGAGGTGTGAACACACGAAGGTCCCTTTGTTCTGTGTGAACTCGACCTTATAATGTTTATAAAGGGTTTTATGTCTTCCTTTTCCGTGTTCCGATGTTATTTAACTAATTATTATTTTAATATTGACTTGTGTTGTTTAGCCGCCCTTTCCGTGCCTCCCGGTACTAAAGGTGGTGTTTATAACTCACGAATACGCATAGCAGATGATTAAAATGGAATCGCGAAACGAAATTAATGTTTTCATGTTTTTGTTTTGGAAAATATATTACGGTTATAATTAACTGACATCAAAATGGAAGAAAATCAAGCTTAAATACGCTCCACTTACACTTTCAAGCAATTAATATATCCGTAAACATACATACTACATACATAAGGAAGGAATACTTTGGGAGTCCAGGGGTGCTGGGGTATCCTTCCGAGAGCTTACCCGGGGCTTCCAACCGTAGGCTGTTAGGTAGGATACGTGTGGTTCTTAGTCGGTAGGAGTCCGGCAAAGCATCCCTGTAGGATTTTCCTCGCGTTAAAAAAATAGGAAGAATACATTTTTGTCTATTTTTGTACGGGTTAATAGTGGGTCTCGAGAACTCTATAAGTAACTTTATATCCCGGAAAATCCTTTTACTCCCACGGGAAAATATGTTTTTGCGTAAACTAAATTCCAAGTGGGCGGTTCTGCGGATTTACCCTGGTTTATGCGTAAACGGAAGTAGTTATATTTATTTATTTGTTTATTTTACTCTTTATTGTACGCCAGATAAATAACAATAAAGTACTTAAAATCTGACAAAGAGAGGCGATACAATGGGCGGCCTTATCACTAAAAGTGATTTCTACCAGGCAACCTTTGGATGGAGAAATTAGTTTGAAGGTAATGAGTGGTAGTTGTTACGCGTACTTCTAAATAAATAAAAAAATAATTCTTCTTGGATTATTTCTAGTTGTTTCAGAGGATAAGGATATGCTTTGAACTAGATGAAGACTTTAATCGGACCTGGTGGAAATACTACTACTACACTAAGAATACATGACCAAGTCTTTCTTTACTTGAGTATTTCTTTGTCTTTGTTACCATAAAATACTCATTGGGAGTCCTGGGACATCCTTCCGAGGGCTTACCCGGGGCTGCCAACCATAGGCTGTTGGGCGTTACGTGAGGTTTTTAGTCGGTAGGAGTCTGATAAAGCATCTATGATGGATGTTCCGTCACGTTAAAAAAAACCATAAAACAAGAAGCCGTGAGACGGTCTCACCCAACTGCCCCTGTGTGAAAGTGAAAGTTCAATTCGATTGACGTTGTCATTTTTGTTTTATTTCAAACTTTGAAAAGATGATCCACGTGACCTAGTGACGTAATATAATGCAACAGAATCACAGACTACAGACAAAGTCTCGCCATAAGCCCCTCTGAAATCTATTTTATAGAGAGGGGCTACTATTCAAAACTGTTTATGTTTTGTTTAGTTTTTGCCCGCAATTTCGTTTCATAGAATATGGTGTTGTGATGGAAATTTGTATTGTTTTCTACTTAGCCTTATATGTATTATGAACCTAGTTTATGTATAATCCCGATCTTTTGATAATATTTAGGATAGTTAATCTAGCGTAAATGTGAAAGTATTGTACCATTATATCCTAAAGAGTAAATCCCATAGAGAGAATTAAACACAAAAGAATAAATAAACTAAAACGAAAGCAGCTTCGACGTATTACGAACAGAACCAATTTTAACGTTAAATTTTAAATTGATCCCAATAACAATTTGTCTGCACAGAACATACTTACCTACGGCTATAATTGCCTCTCATAAAGCCAAGTATCCCTTTCAAAATAATTTGGAAAATAATAAAATATCTACAATAAAAGTAAGGGGTATAATTGGTATCCACTTCATAGGATTTATGTAATTACTAGCCAATGCCCGCGGCTTCACTCGCGTGGATGTCAACTATCGTGACCAAAAGAATAGTGATCCTACGGAAATCCAACCCAGATTATTTCCACAAGAAATTCATGATGGGTTCGCAGACTGGTCGAGCGGGGTTGGGTAGTATCCGGAGACAAACAGATAAAGACATTACAAAATCTTTTCTGGAGCAGGATGAGAGCGATGCCTATAAGGTGCACGCGATGAACCTGGAGATGCAGAATGAATGGCTTACTCTGGGCGAATTTTGTATTCCCATGGCCTTGCAGTGGCGTACCTTATTGTACGACTGGTCGCCGGCTTTGCTTAAGTTCTACCTGAACGCGTTTCAATTGACCCTCCCCGACCAAAGTAATCTGGTCAGGTGGGGGAAAGCCAAAGATAAAACATGTAATGCATGTGGAGAAGCGATTGGAACTGCTAGGCACCTGCTGGTAGGTTGTAGGACGTTACTAGACCGGGGTCATTACTCACGCCGACACGATAGGGTATTGGAAGTCATACGTGAGGCTGTCAGTTTGGCGGTAGCGAGAGCGAAAAGGGGATTAACCACAAACAAAAGAAATGACATTGCGTTTGTAAAGGAAGGCTGTTCAAAGAAAGTACCTCAAAAGCCATACTCAATTTTGATGGCTGCCGCCGATTGGACTATACTCTCAGACACGTATGAAAAACACTACAAAATCCCGGAGGATGTATATGCCTCGTCATCCAGACCCGACATATTCCTGTTTTCGAGGATAAACAGGCGTGCGGTGCTCGTGGAGCTGACGGTCCCGTGGGAGATCAACATACCGAAGGACCACGCCATGAAGACAAATAAATACTTTGACTTGACCAATGAGTTAACCAAAAATGGCTATGTGGTTAAACTCTATGCCGTAGAAGCAGGAAAAAGGGGAATTCCAGCTAAATTCCTGTATAATTTATTTAAGGACCTTGGATTGCCAAGAGCTTCAGTAAGCTCTTTACTAAAACGAGTATCCAAAGCCGCATTGATAGGATCTTACCAAATCTGGTTGGGCAGGGGGGGAACATTGTTGACGGTGGAAGGTGATCGTTTATGCGCATAGTAAGGTGGCCACCCTAAACCTACTCGAATGGGTCGCAAGTCCCAGACGCCGTCGGGGAGTTCCCCCCTGTGCCACGCTATGGACCCGGCGCCCGCACGGAGAATCCATGGAATGCTAAGAATACGGTCTCTTTTTGTTGATAACTCCGCTGCTACTTGACCGATTGCGATGAAACTAACGTGAAATATTTTAAATCTGACCAAGATCTTTTGCAATATAAAGACCACGTCAAAATCCGTTTCTGTCCTTCGCAAACAAACAGACAAGATTTATAAAAATATTAATACGTATTTGTGTGTTAATAAAGCATCGGTACCCAAGTTTTATTTTCTAATACCTCCTTTGTGCAGCCACGACCACTTCACAATTTTATAATATATAATTGTTTTCTGAGAAAAGCCTCTCTGAGGGTAGGCACCATTTTCCTCCTGTTAAGACACTTATGCAAATTAATACGCTCTGAAAAGTCATATGTATGTTTTTACAACGAGAATAATTAAACAAAGGTACAGAGAAGTTTTGTTTTTGATGTCGTTGAAATATTCAATAGCTTTGTGAGCACAAAAGTTCAGGGAAATTAAACTTTTGCAAATTGAACCCTGAAGTTGTTGTGCGAGGGATGTAATAAGTTACAATGTTATTGTTTTATCATTGTTACGGTTCCGTACCCAAATGGTAATAATAGGGAACCCTATTCTAGAGACTACGGTGTCCATCAGTATGTTTGTCTCCAAGTTGTGTCTCTTAAATCCTGTAGGCTAGACAGATGAAATTTCGCCCCACAACGCGTGAGGTTAAAGAATTAGTCGGTTAAGTTAAGAGTGATGTCTCGATAGTCCAGTGGTCTAGGGAGTCAGGTCTCCGCGTAGGGTCATGCAGGCAGTCAGGTCACTTCTACGCTCACTCCAAACTGAACACCCGGTCAGTGTAAGCGCCTAATCCTAAAATCTTACACGGATGCTATGCCGGACTCTTACCAATTAAAACCACACGATGTCCTATTGCTGGGAAATCCATACATACATAACATTACGTCTTTCTCCCAACGGGGTAGGCAGAGACTATTGACTTTCCACTTGCTAAGATCCCAAAAAACAACTTTCGTTTTTCAACTTGGCTGGGAGTTTCGGGTAAACTCTCGAAAGGACGTCCCAGGATTCTCGACAGATTTTGATTATCACCACGGCCTCTCCTAGGGGTTCGGGTGCCATCCCGCGTTTTTGGGGTTGGTTCGTGTGTTATACTGCTTCTTGTGGGGATGAGGCGTTCGTAAAACTCTCACGTAACGCTGCCTTCTTGGGCCTGCTTCTGTAAAGACGGTGAGCAGTCCCCCCATCTTATCCTTAGTCTAAAACATATTAACTGAATAGAAACACAATTGGATAAATCTTTGTATGTATGTGTGGGGACACAGCTTTATACCTTAAGTATGAACACAGCCTTATAAGAATTGTGTATTGCACTTATTAACTACGACTCGCCAGTCTCGGGATTGTCGGACTGCGAGCAGGTCGCATTAGTTCTGGTTCAAATATAATCTAGCTTCATACACCATCTTTCACTTCTCTCCTTCTACGACTACGAGACTCAACAGTGGTGACCCCGACGTGATGACGTCGGGGTCACCACTGTTGAGTCTCGTAGTAGATTATATTTGAACCAGAACTAATGCGACCTGCTCGCAGTCCGACAATCCCGAGACTGGCGAGTCGTAGTTAATAAGTGCAATACACAATTCTTATAAGGCTGTGTTCATACTTAAGGTATAAAGCTGTGTCCCCACATATGTGTAGTTATATATAAACCGAAATACAATAAAATTAACAAAGGTACACTTTGATAAAATGCAAATAAAGACATCTTTGTCTTTAACAACTTTCAAAAGTAGGGTAAACAACCCAGTTCTCGTCTCATATCCGAACAAATAAAACTTTTAAGTGTCTTCGAAATACCTTGGGCTCGTCACTCCACTCCGTCGTCTTTTCGTATCTTTAATTAGAGAAATATGCTAAGCAGTAATTTGACCCCCTCCAGTAGACCCCTGATGCTCAAGTTGACCCCCTATCTCACTTTACAGGAATTCAAATAAACTCGCACGTTTAGCTTTTAATGATTTTCAGAATGTGTTTTTTATGCTATTTAAATGTCGGAGCGGACTGTAGCGCTTCCGAATTTTTTAATAAGGGAAGTCTTTTAGGTACGTAATGTGATCATGGCGTGTTGTTTGAATATAAAAATGTTTGTTTACTTTTAGTTTTTTTTTCAGTAAGTCGTTACTATAACCACTAAGCTGGCATTATAGACAGTTGTTAGTTAGCGCGGTATGTACTTATTTTACTACAAAATGCTAAATGGAGTCGCGGTTTCGGTTTTAGGAATTCATAAAACCCATTTCGGAATTATTGGAACGAAGCGAAGTTCCTTATCGCGCGTTATGAAAGGGGGCTAGACGGAAAAAATTCTTACGAAAAATTGTCACGACACTTTTTTAACCGACTTAAAAAAAGGAGGTTACTCAATTCGGCCATTTATATGTTTTTGCTATAGTATGGAGGGTAGAGGTACCTCTACCCTCCTTTAATATGGGGTAATTTGGGGGGGGGATTTAATATGGGGGGAGGGGGAGGGGGGAAAGGGGGGGTTTGTTTTTGTTTTCGTTTTCGTTTTTGTTTACAATAAAATTTTAAAATTAAAATAAAATTTTATTACAATTCCTGCACTAATTAATTGAAAGGAACTTCGTTCCATTCGGGTGTCCCTTGACACCTCTCAAGTTTTTATATTGTTTGTTTTTTTTTATCAATATAGAAAGTTCAGAAGCACTTTAATTAGTCGTAAGTCGTAAAGGATATTAGGAGTGTTCTGCATAACATCGAACCAGATGAGAGAGTAAACTGTACAAAAAAGGTGTTTTATTACTTAATCGAATTGATTTATACGCCTTCTATCACTGACAGTTCCCAATTCGATAAATAAATACCTAACCGTGTTAATATACCACTTAGATAATAATTAGACTTCATTTACGCAATAAAAATTGCGTTGTCGAAACTATGTCGCATTTAGCAGACTGACGGGCAGACATGTGCCTACAGATTTTCGTCCTAACTTGCGAATGTAGGCGAATCTATTTCTAGTAATCGCAATGATAGTCTGGGCTATTTTTTGATATAATTATTCGTATCTATAGCTCGTTAGTCTAGTTGTGTCAAGTCTATGTAAACGACAAGTTCATAATATTTAAACATTTTTAATAGGCTAGTAAACTGGTGAAGTCACCAGATATAAAATGTTAAAGAAACTAGTCTAAACACTCGGTCTATGTAGTACTGTATTTTGCTCCATCTGAGTGTTAAATTTCAGTAGAATTAATATATTGGTACTTTTTACATAATTTTGGAACAACCTTTCGCGATTCCTGAGGGGCATCTTCCCGAGGGCTTACCCGGCGGGCTCCTAACCGTAGGGTATTAGGTATGGAAAGTGTAGTTAGTAGTCTGTAAGAGTCCCGGCATAGCATCCATGAAGGATTTTCCTTACGTTAAAAAAAATCCGGCAGGATATCATTTTAAACCCAGTACAGCTTCACCTACAATGGAGCAAGATTTCATAAACCTTAGACGTTTTGGCCTTTGCCTAGGGGCGCCTTGGTGAGAAAGTTTGCGTAAGTTCGAAAGTTTATTACCTACTCTTTTACGCACTAAAGACTGAAAGGATTTGGCTGAAATCGGGTAGGAAGTCCATAGCACATTCCGTTGAATAATAATAGTATATTATACTAGCTTTTGCCTGCGACTTCGTTCGCGAGGCGATTTTAACTAAGAACCAATCGACTTTGACCTGTCCAATGCATAGGGCTTATAGTAAAATATAATTATGTTAAGCTCTATAATCCTTTCCGATTTTGATGAAAAATACTATATAATATAATATTTAAGTTAAAAAACACCTACAAAATTCTAATAATAGATACAATTATAATTTAGCTACTGGATTTTGATGAAAATAAAAGCCATAGATTCGGACTCAGAAGTTCTAAATTAGTCGATTACAGTAATTTTTTAATTTAACTTGAATGTACCGTCACAGCTGTTTTTACAATTTTATAGAGAAGAGAAGATAAGCAATTAATTTAAATGCTCAAAAATAATAAAAATCATAATGTCGAAGATTAATTCAAATAAGATTAGAAGAAGAAGAGAAGATAAGCAATTAATTTAAATGCTCAAAAATAATAAAAATCATAATGTCGAAGATTAATTCAAATAAGATAAATCATATAAAATGTGATATAGGTAATCAGCAGTGGACTGCTATAGGTTGATTTGATTAATATAAAATGTAGCATAATATCTACAAGAAAGTTTATAGCTTTTACCTATAATTCTATGAAAGATAGTTTTACACATCCGAGAGTGCTGCACCATGCTGGTCGCCAACCTTCACTAGTTGGAGAGGCACTCTTGGAAGAAAATAATTTATGGGTTTTTTAATAGATTTTTAAAAAAACCAGAAATTCTTCTACAGTAAAATATATTCTAGCTACCACAGACAACATTATCTTTAAAACCTAAATAAAAGTCTAAAAATCTGAATTATGTAGTCCAATCGCTATCACAAACACGATGAGTCAGTATCACAGCAGGTGTAATATTTTTGTGTCTGGATACAGCTGGTGCAATATGTGGGTCGCGTATACTATGCAGTAGATATAAATAATCATCGTTACTTATTGTTTCAACTGTACTCAGTGAGAAAATTGGCAAAGATTAATATGTAGATGTGACAAATACAATATTCGTAAGAAAAACCCTTTTACGCAACGGTTGAACCGAAAGGGGAAGGTATAAATTGAAAGTTCCTGTAAAAATCATTTGAAGAACTGAGAAGGTTTGTGTGTGATTTTTGACGACCCTAGACCGTATTCCCTGGTGACTATGCTGACCAATCCAAGTTTGAACTGGCACGAATAAATCATTTGATTTTGACACCAGTACAAAAATACCGTGCCCATTGCGATAACACTTCTAGTAGTGCTAAGCCTACGAAGTGAAAATTTGTTGCAGACCTGCTAGAGACAATTTCCTTACCTTGACTCTGAACATAGTGCAGCAATTTAGTCAGGAAGGAGAGAGGGATTGAGCCCAAGAGGTCGTCAAGGTAGATACAATCATCGTTCAAGTAAGTTCGTGATTTAAATGTACATGCTAATGCAGTGTTAGTGTATAACCAGTTACAACTTTACGTGTACAGATTTCTATTTACATTTATCATTGCTACCCATTAAGAGGTAAACTCTACGATTGGTATTTAATGAGCTTCTGGTCATTATTATTAAAAAATCAATTACGAAATTTGTCAAGCACGATTTAGAATTGAGCCTTGGTTCCGTACTATATACTCTTCTAAATTACTATCATAGCAGTAAAAAGATAAAAGATCATTTTAATTATAATAAATACAAGTTCCCAGGTTTTGACTCAAGTACATAAGAGCATAAGACAGCGGTAAAAGACCATATTTTGCATAGGTAAATAATGTTGATACAATATTCAGTCCGTACAAAGCTAGTGGTCTATTCAGTATCGTTTCTGCATAAAAAAGTTTTCAAAGGTTAAAACAATCGTTTTTGAAATGAAAAGAATAAAATTTTGGTATAAAGTTTACTTAATTTGTATAAAGAAATGGACAAGGCTGGCAGTTGAAATTTCTAAGCCACTCATAAGATTTACAAAGGCTGTTACTAGTACCTGGACCATCGCATAACGTGCCTACGACGTTCTGAAGAGTCGTAAATGGAAATACCACAAAACGGTAACCCATATCAGGACCGGCCATCGTCTAAAATGTGTAATGCCTTAATCATTTACAGAACGCTGAGTTGGCGGGGTTACGAGCACTTTACTAGTCGTAACGTATAAAATAGATAATTTGATTCGTGGAACCCTGAAATGTATACCTCGACTTGTATATCGTGTTTCCAAAACTCGAAACTGTCTAAAACTGTAATCAATATATAATAAAAATGTAAATGATGCATATAATACGTTATTATTTATAATTTATGTTAATTATATTTGTGCAACCGTTGACAAATACACGCAACGAGTATATTAATGTTATGTGTGTGCTTTTCTAAGTGGTTTTGAGGGCAACGGTTCGACTGTTAGATAAATTTGAGATAAACCGGTTTGAAAGGTAATCGTTTGACGATAATAGAATACGCATTCGATAGAGAGAAACTTGGCTTTATTGAAAACTAGTAACAAATCGATTCTATATCATGAAACCCATAATCACAACGATAGGTACGAAACCTTTGTTAATATTCAAAGCGTTTCTTTCTTTGATAATGTCAATGCGTGTGGGCTATACAGTTACAATATGTTAATTTTTATTTATGACGTAGGTACTTAGTGAAAAAAGAAAACTTGGTTCGTGTCGTCAAGTTGTCTATTTTCACGAATTTATGATAAAAATTATCCAGTAGAACCAAAACATGGAAAAGCTAGATTAAGAGCTAAGGTTTACCAAGCTAGTAGGTACTTCGTAAATACCTAATAAAGGTGTCAGTGCTTTAAAGTGGCCTATAATGAAATCAAACTGTCAAGAATTCTATTATTAAAATTTTCAACATGTAAAGTAAACTTCCATGAGTAAAGTGTACAGAAATTCCCGAAAGCCTTAAAGTAACTGGAATTAATACTCAGATGATCATAAACCTTATTTAAAACGATGGCTCAAATGTTCATCAGTGGTACAGACCGTCAAATGCAGATAAAAAGTTCAAGACTACGAAGTTAAGTAAGTACATCGTAAAGTTTTATAGCCCAAGCCTTGGGCTTTCTAATGGCGAAAATCCCATTAAGATTGTCCCAGCGAAGCTTGATAAATCAAACGCGCACGTCTCGTTGAAACAATACCGGACTTGGCCTTCGTGACATCGATTGCAGTGTACAGAAGTAGCTGACTGAGCATTGGTTCCGTTGTATGTATATATTTCATGTACCCAATTTTTCATGTACCCTGTCCTCCATAAATAGGTTTTTTTTTTTTTTTTTTGTTGACGCGGGGAACGCATTTACGCGCCTTCATCCCAGCTGTCCCCGCAGCTGGGATGGTGTGTGGGACTCCCGGCCCGGTCCGGAATGGACCGTCCTACCCACTAAACCCCGCGGTGTTCCTCCTCACCCTTTAGCCGGGCCGAGGGATATCAAAAGATTATTCACGTCGACCCGGCTAGGGGCGCCCCGTTTATTCGGGGCTCTCCTCGGGGGAGCCAGATGGGCGGCTCCCCAAAGCTCCCTAAGGAGCTGAAGTCCACGCCTGCACCGCTCTCGAGCGCCCCTCTGTAATAGAGGAGACAGAGAGCGGCTGGCGCAGGCGTGCGCTAATGGGCACCCCTGGAACACGGAAAAGGTGCCCACCGCCATGTGACCGTTGGTGGGCGGGGTCCCCCGACCTTACGCCCACGGTCAAGAAACAATCGGGGGCGCGCAGTAACTCCTCACCGCGGCGCCCCCGAACTGCACGGCAGAGCGGGAGCATTATCGGTTACTCCCGCTCCCCCGCACAGTGCACCTCCCGCTTTGCCGCCATCACCTCGTCAACTGGCGAGGTGACAGCGGCCCAGCACTGTTGCCGCCGGTCGCGCCGTTATTCACGGCCGGCAGCCCGAACTGCATGGCAGGGCGGGAGCATCTACCCAAACTCCCGCCCCCCACGCAGTGCCTCTCCCACTTTGCCGCCGTCGTCTCGCCAGCAAAGGAGGCGAAGCGACGGCGACCCATCATTGCTGCTGCCGGCCGTGAATAACGGCACGGCAACACACACCACCGAGCAACCCACAGGTGGGTTACTCCCGCCTCGGCCGGAATTAGCCAGAGTAGCACAACTCCCCCACAGAGGAAGGGGAGTGGTCGCTACTCCGTTGCCCAGGATGCACCACGAGGAGGATCCGACCCATTGGGGTTCTTAAGATGTTAGTAGGACCCCGCATCCCCTCCATAAATAGGTAGAGTTCTCGTGTCGTCCATGCATAGGTCGAGTTAGGTTTTTACCCTTACTTACTTTACTGCGAAAATAATGTAATATTTTTTAAAACTATTTGAAATTTGACTTTAGAGACTAGTATTAAAGTTAGCGGGATATGAGTAACCGCCAGTACTTCAATTCCTCCGTGATCATGGTGATTGTAACAGCGCCGAAATATCGGAAACTCTCAACAATACATGGTAAATATCCCGCTAACTTTAATACTAATGTCAGTGACCATGAACGTTTAAATACCTATATTTAGAGACTTTTTTTGAGAAACCAAAATTCCGTTACTTTATAAACTAAGGACTAGGTAAGTGATTGAAAAAGAAATGAATGAAGAAGAATTGACTGTTCTTTGCCATGGGACTTCATACTATTTTAAAATTGTAAATGAAAGGTAGGGTAGTATTTCTAAATGAAACTTTATTGCTGGCAAATCGAAATATAAGTGCAAACTTTTATTCATCTATTAATTTTTGAAAGTGTCGGGTTAGCCAGGCAGTTGTAAATTATAATTTACTGTTACTGTATCTAGGCGCCACTGGTTGTAGCTGATTGCTACAAAGAAACAGGTGCTCTTTCAATGATACATGGCTTCGTTACTGACAACAGAAAACGGAGTAAATACTTATTATTCCTTATTTAGTTCTTGTACAAATTGAAATCCGGTATACAACTGTAGGTATAAACGCTCTTGCAAAATTCGTCTGATTAAACTTAATCTTTGGCATGATTTAATCCAGATCGCGATTCGATATAGGTCGCCATACGTACATACACGAATACTTGCGATTGTCCTACTTACAGCTCATGAAAAGAACTAACTATATTTTTAAGAATAATTTATATGTCCGTTAAAATTATTTTAGAGCTTACAATAATTTAAACATGAATTGAGGCGTAATGGCCCCTGTGAACAAACTGATGGCTCCACTGACGTCACAAAGAAGACTTCGATGCAAACACTTTTAGCCCCTCTCTATAAAATAGAGTGCAGAGGGGCTTATGGCGAGACTTTGTAGCTGTGACTCTGTCGCATTACACTACGTCACTAGGTCACGTGGATCATCTGTTCAAAGTTTAAGATAAAACAAAAATGACAATGTCAATCGGATTGAACTTTCACTTTCACAATAAACGTGTTAGGAGGGGCAGTCTGGTGAGAACGATCTCACGGCTTTCTTGTTAAGATTGAATAGTAACGAGGAACAATACCAAATTAAAGCTGTTGATAGCAGCCAATAAAATTCAAGTTGGAAATTCAGAGGTACGGCTTGATAGCAACTGGCACAACGCTACAAAACATTACTGCAGTCTCTCTCGTAGTGATAAATTAATGTTAAAAGTATTTGAGCAATATAATTCGGTACACCTCTTTTGGTAACCCTGTGTCACAAGATGTTGTAAATCTGGGTCACTCAGCCACAAGTGCACCTTAGCAGCTTATTAAGGAAAAATCAATGTATGCAACTGGTAAGCCACGCAAAGATAAAGAAGAAAAAAGCGAGATTGATCATTCATACTCATGCCAACAGTAAAAGCACGTAATCTTTACGTAAGTTGGGATTATGCAATTATTTTTAAATACTCTTCTTCCTATAAATTGCAAAAGCGTAGTAGTGTTTTATAATTTCATCTTGCATGCGGATACGAGCAATTTGTAAAAATAACACTATCAAACACAAGGCTCCCCGATCTCTGCCGGTGACGAACCAGGAATTGACCGTGAATGTGTTTACGAACAGTTAAAAATACTCGAAAATCGCGAACATTCAGATACTTGCAGATATCCATAAATTTAAGATGAACGGCAATTGTAGATTGTCGTAGGTTGTTTTTGTGATTCCATTCCACCTGTATATTTATAGTGATGTTATGAAGATGAACACGCGGAAGTGTGACGAAACATGACGTCACGACACTTCATGAACGTCACCGAAGAGTTAGGGGAGTCGCAGAAGTAGGCACCTAGGTTATGACCTGATTTAAGGGATGCTATAAATGGTAATGAGTAGTGCAGACGTAGGTACACCTGTTTGACCATAGAAGTATAGAATACATTATAATATAATCTGTGATAGAAGTTTTCATTGAATTCTTAAAGCCGAGAAGAATCAGGGTCGGCAGCGCGAGTGTAGCTTCTCTGGTGTTGCAAACGTTCATAGGCTACGGTGACCACAGTCCATCAGGTGGTTCGTATGCTTGCCTCCCACCTTAGTGGTATAAAAAAAGGACAATATACATATGTGTTGAAAGAGAAAGGTAAAAGGGGAAGTGAAAATCTTCCAAATATGTTTTTTCAGGTATGTATTCCAAGTACTGATTGATGGCATTTGGTGGAACTTGTGTGTTGAAATAAAAAGCCACTTGCAATGTGTTCCACAAATATTTATTAATCCTGACGGCTTTCGCCTCACGGCGTTATGAAAAGCTATCTAAATGACTACTTTATAATCTAGATAGCTTTAGAAATCAGCCAGATATAATAAACTTTGTGGAACGGCACAAGTGGCAATCTAACAACTATGTCTTCCAAATAAATCAATAACAACGAATAAATAAAAATATAAATGACTAGCTGATGCCTGCAGCTGCGCCCGCGTAAAATTTGTTCCCGTTCTCGCTTCCCATGGGAACTTACTCCCGGGACGAAAAGTAGCCTATGTGCTATAACAGACTATAATGTATCCCTGTACCAAATTTCAGCCAAATCCGTTCTGCCGTTCGAGCGTGAAAGAGTAACAAACATCCACACTCACAAACATTTTATAATATTAGTAAGATTATGCTTCTTCATCGAATGCAAACGGCTTAGGCTTGGAATATGAGTGTTAGTACCTATCTAGTCATCCATAATTTCGCCGAAGAACTAGGCAATCGTAATAGGCACTTACAGGACAGGCCTACCTATTGCAGTTATAATTATTATCTACAAATATGTTTTTTCAGGTATGTTTCAGAGTGCTCGGACTCTTTTAGCAACTAAATTTTGCAATTAGTAGGAAGCGAAAAAATATTTCATTGGGCACTTATACAAGTTTTTGAAACCGCATTGAAGTAATTTGCGAGTGTACATTATAGTGAAAATTAGTAAAAGATGAGATTGTCTTTATAATATACTAGCTGATGCCCGCAGCTTCGCCCGCGTAAAATTTGTTCCCGTTTCCGCTTAAAAAGTAGCCTATGTGTTATTCCAGACTATAATCTATTACTGCACCAAATTTCAGCCAGATCTGTTCAGTCATTCGAGCGTGAAAGAGTAACAAACATCCACACTCACAAACTTTCGCATTTATAATATTAGTAAGATATTGAAAAAAATATTCAAATCACACAAGCGATGTTGCAGGTAGCTAGTTTGCGAATGTAACGGCAATAAAAAATATTTTATCAGCTCGACAAAAATAAATTCAAACTGACAGTTTAACTGTCAAGTGGAGATATTTATTGGAGTTCCGTTGTCAGCAGAAAAACATAGAGATGTTTCAATTAAATGTGAAGACACATCCTTTGATTGGAAACAAGATTTATGATACTTTTACATAATGTCACCGTAAAATTGTAAAAACCGTTAAACTATATCTACCTAGCGCTTACCAGGCAAGACTGTAAACTGTTGAGATATTGTAAACTGTAAAAGATAAGAGTGTAACATCTCTGGTGTTGCAAACGTTCATAGGTTACGGTGAATTTCAGTTCGTTAGGTAGGGCCGTAAGCTTGTCTGCCAACACACTGATCACAGTATTTTAAAAAAAGACGGTAACCCAAAAGAAAGGTTAGAATAGTGACTAATAATAATATAATATAATACCCGAAGGCAGGTGAGCGAAGCGAGCGGGCCGTGGCAGTGGTCTCCGACCGCCTACGCCATTCTAGTATTTTTATTATTATTATTTTTTGATGTTTACTACCTAACGGAAAATAATTTAATCCGTCACATTGTAATCTCTTGACTGTTGATCTTGCTAAGTAGATTACAAAATACGATTTTTTACAGTTTGACGGTGACATGCAAATAATGCGCTCGTAGCCTGTCTAACTCTGTGTTCAGTGGAAGAAGCCTTAAGATTTTTTTTGATTACTTGTGCTTTTTCATTCATCTACTAACCAATTTATGCTAACAGTATTGTACCACAAAATGTGTAAAGTGTCTGTTTGTATGAATAGTCTGGAGAACAAAATATAGCAAGCTAGTTCAATTTATATAAAAATCGCATTCTCCAGACGTTAATTCATATTATTTTAACACCACAATACACACTTTGAATTCTTTAATTTGCTATTACTATTACAAAGAGTTTTCTCAAAAGTGGGCCAGATCGTTAGCATACATAGTGCGTGTCGTGTGTCGGTACTGATTTAAAATAACATCTTGTAAATCAAACGTGTGGGTTTGGCTTTTGTCATTATACTTTATGTGGTTCCTGGTTAACGTTTCATCACCTTTTTTTAGAGTAGGTTGATCCCGGGTTGATGTAATAGGGAATAAATATTTTTTATACGACATGCCATTTTATGTATCGGAGTTTAATTCGTATTACATGTACAATTATTTGTATAAAAATAGGCTTATGATAATTAGAAAATATGTAAGTAGGTACTTATAGTATATTTATGTGTATAAACTAGATTCACTAAAAGCTTATATTTGCTCTTGATCTGGGTTAGATAGCGTTGTATAAAATGTTTTAAAATTACTTACCTACCTATTTATTAAGTACCTACCAGCATACCCGCGCAACTTCATAATATTAAATTTATGAAAATACGTAATGAAAAAGAAAACCTATTAAATAGTACAGTTATTTTTGCAAATATGACATTATGAGGGCGGTTGAGATTTTAATATTTAAAAATTTCGCACATTTCTAAATACTCGCAGTAAACGTTCCTCACATTGTAATTAATTATTTTTACTGATGTACTCGTAGTTACATGAAGAAAGTGGAACAAGTGGATTTATAAATATGTGCTTAGATTTATTATTTTTATTTGGGTTAAAAGAGAACTCGTGGGGAATTGCAAATAGGTATAACCAAATAGCTATTTCGCTGCAGTCATAATGGGTAGCCAAGGTGCGCTGCAGCCATGATCTTTGGAGCCAAAAGCCAGCCTCCTCTCCAAGCAGAGCAGCTGTTGAGTGACGCAGATTAATGGGTTGGACGGTCAGACGACATTCACATAACTGTACAGGGTGTATAGTATGGGGTTCTTGAGGATAGAAAGTTTTTTACAGAGTCGGTAACGCGACGTGGCACCTTTGGTATTGCAAACTTCTACAGGCTATGTTGATCACCGGTACCTACATCTGGTGGTCGGTATGCTTGTGTGACATCTTAGTGTTATAAAAAATACTGCCCCTAGCAGAGTACCAAAGCAACTTTTTTGTAGCAATATCAAAAAGATGAAAGATGTGGCTTGCTTGTATCTGATTCTGTATGCATTGAATAGGCTCTGATTAGAAAACTGAAGAAAGTCGAAGTTAGAGACTGGATGTGGAAGATGTGGGAGGCGCCGCCCTGTGTACTGTGTCGTGAATTGAAAGAGACCTGCGCCTAAATAGGCTAATTTTTTTTCCACACACAACATCATCTAGCCCAAACTAAGCTAATACAAGCTTGTGCTATGGGATCTAGACGACTGATATACATACTTATATATTTCTAAATGCATACATATTATACATAGAAAATATCCAAACTCCGAAACAAACATTTGTTGATTACACAAATATTTGTACCGACCCAGGAATCGAACCCAGGACCTTCAGCGCCGCAGACCGTATTGCTACCGACTACGCCACAGAGGCAGTCAAAAATCAAAAAATTCAAGTGATTTGATGATTTAAAAAGGTACAGAAAAAGGACTCTGTATAAACTACGATAAACGAATCGCGACGTAACGTGCCGAAACGTCGGTCAAAGTAAGTCAGAAAATACATCGCGAAAGTTTAAAAGAAATTAGAAGTGCTCATGTCAGATAAATTAGCTATATCCTCCACTCCATTCGCACGGAAGCTTAAACTAAATTTATTTTTCAGCACTTTCACTTCGTGACGTACCGTGGGCTCAATAAAAAGGGGTTAACGACATGGCAATTATTTGCTGACGTCAGCAGTAAGTGGGGCGACCCTCCTTCCTTTTCTAAATGTCTGTTAAATATTAACTGAATATTTGATGATCAGCGGCAATCTTTTTTTTGTATTATTTTGATAATTGTTTTCTTTGATTTTCATTTTGCAATTTCGTTATTTCTTTTCAAGCATTTCGTTTTCCCATATGAATAAAGAATATATTGGTTAATTAAACTACAGTTGCATTTTTTTTTATGTTCAGCTCGCCAAATTGACGTCGCCAGCCTGATGGAAAGCCGTGGCGAATTTAGCGATTGGGAGCCACTCTCACAGTGGTCCTCAAGTTGGCGGCCCTGTGATGTGCCTCTTCTCGCTCCTCTTGAATAACCCGGTATCGTAATATGAGGTATTGACTAGCTTTAATAAAAGAAAACTTAAATTATTTTGTTTTTCTTTAACAAAGTGCTGCACAATAGTTGGAGTGGCCTGGTCAGGGATGCAATGCGACTTCTAACCGACTGCAAAGCTATCAACGCCAGCTTCTTCAAGCTCCTCAGAAGCTTACAGTAAGTATAAAAACGGGAAGTGTACCTCTTGTTACGAGCATCACTTCTGGTAGAATCTAGAACATTCCCGATATAGTTTCCCAATAGAAAAAGACTGGGTTAACGTGAGTTATGAGCAGCGTATATTTTTATTGCGCGCGTAGTCTGAGAATAGCCTCGCCTTGAGTAAAATAACAGCTTCCCAATAACACGTGGGTGCTGAATTATGTGATTATCTTAATAGCAGAAATTAAAAGCAGCAGCGATAAGTATCCGCTTATAAATCCGATTAGCATAAATCGCTTTTGAGCTATATATTTTTATTAGATGGTGCCTGTGACTTCGTATGCGTGAATTTGCTCGGGAAAGTTCATAAAAGAGCCGACTATTTGAAAATTTAATTTCGCTTTTTACGACTATGTTGGAATATCATCGTCTATTCGTCACATCGGAGTCCAGGATCCTCTTTCTCAAGTCACTTCGCATGGATGCCATTCCGGATTCTTTTCGGCTAAAACCACACACGCTCTCTATTTGTCTACGGTCCCAGGATAACCATAGGGCTCCTGACAAAAGAAATACCTATTCACGTACCAAAAACAAAAATATAATCGTATTACGAAACTCTTCGTAATATGAAGTCATTTGAAAATAAATGGGTATCAGAAAACTCCTCCGGTATAGCGTTGATGTCAACCTAAATCTGTCAAAATATTAGAGCTTCCGCGGGCGCGGTCCCTTGAGGAAATTGAGCTTTTTGTGTTAAGAAAATCTTCTTTGTGTATCTGTCGTAACTGTTACACGTGTGATACCTCACACCAGGTGTATCCTCACCGGTACACGTGTGATGTGATACCTGGTTTGTTTCTTTGCGTATGTAGAGCATTGCTGTTTCCATTCAAATTGGATTATATTTTCTCCTGATTTTACACTGGGACAGAACATGAATTTGTAGAAAATATTGTAATATGAAAGAGTTTTTTTGTAGTGTAGTACCGTGCACTCATCTCTACTAATATTATAAAGAGGGAAGATTTGATTGTTTGTTTGTTCGCACTATTAGGCTCCGAAAGTACTAAACCGATCTGAAATTTTTTTTCACTGTTGGGAAGCTACACTTTTCCCGGTAAACATAGACTATACCTATTTTATTCTCATATTCCCACGGTAACAGGAGCTACGCGTGTGAGACCGCGTGCCTTCCGCTTTGTCTATAGGTAGGTAATGAGATCATGGTGAGGAGACGAAAATTGGAATCAATACCCTGTAAACCTTACTTTCCTGTGTGTAAGACCAAAGATACCCGTTCAATCTGATTCAGGGGGGGGGGGGGGGGATTCACCGGTAAACTTTGCAAATAATACAATGAACGATTTTAATTAGCAAAGTTTAATCGTCTCTATTAATACGATTGGTAAAATGGGGATGCAAGTTTAATTTTAATTTGCTCATCAAATGGCGCCATTCGTTCGATAGCCCTTATTTGAAATAGAAATATTTAGATCTAACTACTGTCACAAAAAGCCATAGCATGTCATGTGTTCTAATATGCCTTCTCGCTTTGATCCACGGGGTTGTAATGAGAAAGTAACATAATAACATAATAACATATTATATATATTACAAAAGGAAGATCTGGTTTTAACAATATTGGCTCTCGATACACATACCTTTACGCCTTGACCTAACACATGTCCTCCGCAATTTTCTCATTATCAAGCATTCAAATTTATTAACATTGTCTTTAACATACGAGTAATAGCATCAACCTTCGCAAAAACGTTCTCTAATGAAACTGAACAAAAGCACATAATGATCTGATAGCGTTTGCAAAACAAGTTTTTATGTTGTTGTGTTCACTTGTTCTATTCATGGCACAAGGCAGATACTTGTTGTGCAGGCAAGATATCTATCTCTAGACAAAGTTTTGTATAAGTTGTTGCCATCCGAGTGTTGTGGTTTTGATTGAAATTATTTTAATTCCCATTTTTTAGGCGTGAATTATACGGTGGCGGACAAGCGTAAATCATGATGCCTTTTCCAACTATTGTCACAATGTATTATTTTACAGTTCTGTATATTTTATATCATCGCCATTTTGAATGACCAAGGTTCGAAGCGACGTGGTGCCTGTGCTGCGCCTGTCCTACTCCGTCACCTTATGCTGCTTCTGTATAATTCACGCCTTAGAACAAATAAGGTAAGTTTAAAAAAGTGCTTTTATTTAATACTAGCGGACGTCACGCGGTTTCACCCACGTAGTTCCCGTTCCCGTGGGAATACGGGAATAAAATATAGCCTATGTTCACCGCAAAGAGTGTAGCTTCCCAACAGTGAAAGAATTTTTCAAATCGGTCCTGTATTTCCGGAGCCTATTCGTTACAAACAAACAAACAAAAAAACAAATCTTTCCTCTTTATAATATTAGCATAGAAAACAACTTTTTTTAACTTAAGGTAAATCCTGCATGTACGCTATGCCGAGCTCTTAGCGACTAAATCCCCCACATTCCCTACCTACTGCCTACGGTGTGGAGCCCTGGGTAAGCTCTGGGAAGTATGAACGCAGGGTCTAATAAAAACGCTTACAAAACCTAATGTTCTGCTATCACATGAATCTACTGCAATGTACATTTTTGCGATCAGAATAAACCTACCTACCCTTTTATACAATTCCAGCACGAGAGCCTTCAAAAACATAGCACACACAGTTAACTACGAAGTAGTACAACCGCCAGTCACTGTACAACCTCAGGCCCCCCATTACCTCGTCACGTAACCTGCTGTTGCGAGCCACAGATACTGCGTACGAACGAACTACAAAAGGCATTAGATATAATATACTTACATTACAACAGACAATCGTTAAGGTTTATATACGTAGATATGTATATTTCTTTGTAATTCTGAATGGTTATAGATATTCTTTGTGGTAGTGTCAGAGTTGATTGGAGGTATTCAACTTTAGGACAAAATATATGCCACCAAGATGCTTAGAATTTGGGATGGAACTTGTGATGACACTCTGGCTCCGACCCATCTTCCGAAAACAAATTAGAAGCCAGTGCATCAGCGGCTAAATTATTAAAATTAATAAGTTTAAGGGTCTTGACTCATCCTATCGTTTTCTTCCAGTCAGTTTCGAGACCCCAGGTCCAAGAGTTCACAATGCAGATTTTTTTTTTAAGAAGTTGAATAGTGCCTATTAGATTCGACTGGTGAGGCAAGGGCTGGCAGTTTTCTCTCTCAGCAAATAGGTATTGCTATTCAAAGGGGGAATGCTGCTAGTCTTTTGGGCACAATGCCACGGGGGCCTTATTTAGGTTTAGTTATATATTAGTTACATAGTAATAATGTAAATAAGTACCTATACATATAAGTAATAATTTAAAAAAAGAGCCATATTTCGCAATGAATAAATGAAATTGAAATTGAAGATGCATAGAAATAATAGGTACTTTACTTGCTTGTTTCTCGAATGAGTGACCACTTTGTGATTTTCCTTTTTGAGAGCTTTCCGTGCTATTACAGTAAGGATATGGAACCCTGAAAAGGATGTACAGATAGATATCATAGACAAGTTTATCAATATTGAACTAAGTATAACTGGTAATCTATAGGGTAGGGAGTGTCGTTACTCGTAGTATTACAGGCCAATATCTTCCGCATATTAAGTCCATTTATCTACCGTAATAAGGTATCCTACTATCCTACTAATATTATAAGTGTGAAAGTTTGTGAAGATGTTTGAATGTTCGAATGTTTGTTACTCAATCACGCTCTAACGGCTGAAGGGATCTGGCTGAAATTTGGTACAGGGATACAGTACAGTCTGGAATAACATATAGGCTTATCCCGGGAAAGTGTTCCGACGGGAAGCGGGAACGGGGACCAAATTTCAGCCGCGCATCAGCTAGTAATACCATAATAGTATTACATACAGACATACAGATAGGCAACACCCTGCCTCCCACTGAACAAGCTTCTCCACCCCCCCCCCCCACAGCTGTCAAAAAGTTGATGGGTATTGTTAGGGGATAGTGCTGCTTAACTTTAGTTGTCCCACACACATTCAAACTCTGTACAAACATAACCTGTTTATTTTTGGAGGTGAGAGAGTTGAAAACGAATGATTTGTATGGAGTTTCCGCCCTGTGATAATCAAAGAATATCACAGGGCGGAAACTATAATATCATTACACAAATAGATGTGTCCCAGGCGTGAATCGAACCCATGACCTTCGAAACTATAGTCGGTACTCTAAACAGTAGACAAAGAGGCCAGTCAATTGAAGGTGTGTAGGATTTCCGTCCTCCCTTCATTTTCATTATAAAAAGTTAAATAGGCATTTTATAGTGACTTTTATACTACGCCCAGTTATGCAGATAGGCCATAGTTTATATCATATTATGACAATGAATTATGTTATGGCTCCATCGCATACATTTGTGGAAAATATAACACGTAATAGTAATTACATAAGTGATTATTTATCACTAGGGCGGCCATGATTTATTTTTAATGTTCTCTCTTAATTAATTTGAAAGCTTCAAAGGTGTGTCGTAAACGTTATTACAATGTTTTATAATACAAATGCAAAACGTATGGTGAAGTTAATTGGTTGAATATTTTTGAAAGGATATTATTATGTTGAATTTATGCGCTGGTTTTATCAGTATTTTAACGGTTAACCCATTGTTATTTTAAGGGGTAGGGGCGTAGGGCCATATGTCTACCAACTAGTACTATGTCACTATAATGTTTGAACCAGTACCTAAATATTGCAGTATGCACCTTGATATAAACTTTTTATTTTAAGGTGACCTGCGAGAGTGTAGTCTTTTTGGTGTTCCAAACGTCCATAAGTCGCGGCGATAACTTTTTTATCAGCTGTGTCCGTATACATGCTTTTTTCATCAGTGGTATAAAAACTTCCTATATTATAAAAAAAATTGCGTGTACTTAATGTACACACGTAAGAAGTGTAACTTCTTCATAAACTTAATTTTCACCTCACCTTAAATTAAGTCAAAAAGTACAAAAGTACAAAAGTCCAAAAGTCCAAAAGTCCCGAAGTCCCAAAGTCCCAAAGTCCCAAAGTCCCAAAGTCCCAAAGTCCCAAAGTCCCAAAGTCCCAAAGTCCCAAAGTCCCAAAGTCCCAAAGTCCCAAAGTCCCAAAGTCCCAAAGTCCCAAAGTCCCAAAGTCCCAAAGTCCCAAAGTCCCAAAGTCCCAAAGTCCCAAAGTCCCAAAGTCCCAAAGTCCCAAAGTCCCAAAGTCCCAAAGTCCCAAAGTCCCAAAGTCCCAAAGTCCAAAAGTCCCAAAGTCCCAAAGTCCCAAAGTCCCAAAGTCCCAAAGTCCCAAAGTCCCAAAGTCCCAAAGTCCCAAAGTCCCAAAGTCCCAAAGTCCCAAAGTCCCAAAGTCCCAAAGTTCCAAAGTCCCAAAGACCCAAAGTACCAAGGTCCCATCCAAAAGTCCAAAAGTCCAAAAGTCCAAAAGTTCAAAAGTTCAAAAGTTCAAAAGTCCCAAAGTCTCAAAGTTCCAAAGTCCCAAAGACCCAAAGTACCAATGTCCCATCCAAAAGTCCAAAGTCCGAAAGCCCAAAAGTCCAAAAGTCCAAAAACCCTTAAATGACATGCTATCCCTGGATAAAGTACTCTTAATTCGAATCCACCGTGGTGGGGAACAGAACAAAGATGGCGCGTAACCAAAAATCGTGACGTGACGTGACGCAAATTTTTTTCCAACGCCGATAAAGAAGTTTCACTTCAATAAAAAGAAATACTAGCAAACATAAGTCGCAAACAACACAGAAAAACGAGACTGTACATCAATTGAAAAACACAACATAATATCACATTTGTACACGATATACCGTACAGAGATTATCCTAGTTTTAACATCGATCATGGCCACACTTTCTTCACCAACAATAGCACTACAACACCGCTAATGGCAGTCGGGTGTCACATTAGAAAGGGTATGCCACCTGCCAAGCACCTAACGACTGTAGCGCTGTTATACAATGCTACAATGTTCATATACGGCTCGTCAAAGAGTGATGGGGTTGTACTTGTTAATGGTGGTTTAATGACTTGGCTTTTCTTTTCTTTTGTTGTATGTTCATGCTTCGTTTATACGGGTGTTACCAGAGGCGTTTAGTTACATGTATTGAGGATGAGGAAGCAGTGTCATGTTAATGTTAATGTTAAAGTTTCGCTTGCATCCAAAATGGTGAAAATTAAGTAACTACTGGTGGTAACTGTCATTTTAGGCTATTGTTTTTACCAGAGTCATGTTTGTAAGGTGCATGAGTAGGTAAGTAAATCTAAATACATATATCTTAACAAGGTTTCTTTACATCATCGACGAATCGTTGATATTAGTTTTTAAATGCAATTAGTTTTTAACCGTCTTCAAAAAAGGAGGAGGTTATCAATTCGTCTGTATGTTTTTTTTTATGTGTGTTCACCGATATTCCCGTCAACTATAGACGGATTCCAATTTCTTTTCTTTACCGTTCAGTTTTGGATGCAAAAGAAAAATAAAGACTGGCCGCGTTTGAGTTTTATCCGAATTTTTGGCCGGTTCGGGTATTACACCGCTTCTTGAGAAGAGACTCGAAATGAAACCCGGTTGTCAGTAAAATGACAATCAGTAGGTTGAAATAAGTTATGAGGGTTTAGACCTATGCTTGCAGGCAAGCTTGGCTGGGGCTTCTTGGATCTAGGCTACACTTTTCAATACTCCATTTATGATTATTTTATGTATCCCAATAATGTATGATGCAGTCCGAATTAACATGCATCATCGATCTGTCTGCTCTAGCGCCAGATCTAACGTCATAATTTGTATGTGATACACAAAGCGCAGCAATCAGAAGTTCTAAAATTAAAAACCGGTCAAGTGCGAGTTAACTTGCACATGGAGGGTTCCGTTCCAACAAACGGCAAGAAATCACGTTTGCAGTATTTGAGACCCCTTAATTTTTTTTTCTGATTTTAGAACCTACTTGGCGTTATAGCGGCAACAGAAATACATCATCTGTGAAAATTTCAACCATCTAGCTTTCACGGTTTCTGAGATACAGCCTGGAAACAGACAGACTGATGAAGAGACGGATAGCTAAGACTTAGTGATAGGGTCCCGTTTATCCCTCTGTGTACGGAACTCTAACAACAAATAGATCACGATAACACTTCAAGGCTCACTCAGTGTGTGGTCCCGAGGCGAAAACATCAATAAAATATTAAAAGAAAATAGACATCGGTACATTCAATTGAAGCTTATAGCATATCGGTATTAATAGATATAATGTTATTGCTTATAGTACTCCATTTACTTTTCCAGTGTGGTTGAATTATTTTTACGATAACATTACACATATACAAACATACTCCATTCCCATTTAAAATGTTCCAGGAACACTTATTTCGATTTATTCACTAACTGTGTATTTATTGAGAGTTAGAGTTATCATCACTATTTCCAGTTTCCAGATCGTCAAAATTTCAGGTTAGTTCTCATCTGAACTATCTATTTAAACATTTTTAAAACGATTTTTTCAAAACTTTTTATAAATTTAGTTTGGCAGTATAGTATTTCTTTGTCACTCGCGATTGTCGTTAAAGGGGAATGCGGGGTTAAAAAGGAGGTTTATTTTGTAGCATCATTTATAAGCATATTTGGCCCAAATTTTCAAAAACAAAAGCTGTTGTCGAAACTTTTACTCAATTCTATACAATTTATCGTTTTAAGATATAATTTCAACATAGAACTTAATTTAATAAATAGACTTGTAATAAAATAGATGCTTATCGATTTAAATACCAACTATAGTTTGACTATCAACTCTGCAGGCATTTCCTAATATCTAAAATGGCCGTTGATTTTCTATAAAATTATTATTATGATCCCACTGCTCACTCGTGGGTGGCCATGGCTACTAGTCACTAATTAATTACATTATTGTCAATCCTTACGTTTCTAGAGATTAAGACGTAAAAGATGTCTGAATTCTCTAATATTTCTCGACGTGTCATAGAAAATATTTAAAAAAAGCCCATGGCATGGATTACCATGTAATTAGCTTCATCTCGATAATGCAGAATAAGTGTAAAGTTTATGCCGTGTTTCAATAATGTCATATGAAAAACATGCGGGACATCAACACAAAGAAGTAGAGACCGTTTCCTCAGCATTCCATGGATTCACCGTGCTAGCGTGGTACAGAGGGAAACACTGTGTCTATTTCCCTTGCCACCCTTTTGAGTAGGTGTAGGATGTCTAGTAGATCCATTATCAGGGGTATCACGATTGACGCGTGAGGTGGACTAGCCCTCGAAGCTGTCAGTGCCTCTGGCAACTTTTCTGTTCAAACATAAACAGGGCTTACGACTCATTATTATTCCCCATCAAACAGTTACCCATTAGTTCCTCAATTAGACGTAATCGATTTTCCAAATCAACAATTATAACGAAATCACAATAAGAATATTGCGGCAACATCAACCCGTCTTCAATAATAACAGCAGTGTTTATTTTGCGTGTCACTCGTCATTTTCTTTTTTGGTATGGTTATAAAAACAGATTGTTATTGTTTGTGTGTAATTTTATAACAAACGCGACCACGCAACGATCTATGGAAATAATAGAGTACATACGCGGTTAGCAACAACACTGGTATACTCTGCGCGTGCGCTGATCTGGGTCAGACCAATGACCCGCGCCGAGCGCATCCGAACGTAGCCGATGTCACTCGAATTAGCCCGAATGTCACCGAATCTACTCGTGGCAAATTTCTAAAGCCTTATTTTCACGTATTTTAATTTACAATGGCTTTTGTTTGACAGGCTGATTCCATTTAGTGTGACTTATGTAGGTAAATGGTTATTTTGAAGAATGTCAGTGCTAATAAACTTAGTTAAAATAGACTGTTGTGTAATACAAAGCTCCAGAGGTGCACATTCGAAACAAAGAAATAATTGTTTTCTTTTATTAAATGTCAGAACAAATCAACTTCGGCCCGCAGCGGAGTACAGTCGGCAAAAGAAAATAGAAAACGACAAGTTGTAATTAAAAATTTACTGTTGAACAAATTCGGAGGCGAATTCTTTTATCAGGATAGAGAACTGGTTTTATTATAAGCGTTATCTTTAGATAGTTTTTTATCAAACTAGATTCTCTTTATGTTTAGGAGTAGGTAAGTAATTAAAATTATTGCGCAATAAAATTGACTTATAAAGACACATACTTAAGTAATTAATTTACATACTAAAATTTTCAACAATTTTTTTTATTCAACTAAACACTGTCCCACTGCTGTGGCAGCTATTAAATACCTGTGTAGGCATACTCCTACTTAGGCACAACTAACCGGTTTGATGGCAATCATTTCTAAAAGGGATGTTTGGACTGCTTTTAACTTTCAATCAACGCAGGCCACCAGTTTCAGTAGTTTTTTTTACAGAAGTGAATACCTTCTATCAAGACTGGCCTGTAAATGAATGTAGGCGACAGCAAAGCTCTGAACAAAATTTAAACATATTCTATGACTTTTTTACCAACTCTACACGCTTACTATACAAAAATATACCATCTAATGTCAGTAGATATAAACATAATGATGTTAGGACAGACAGACTGTTTATACAATAATATTATGTATAAACACGCTCTGCGTTGACTTTCTATATCACGGCTGTTGTGTGGCTATACATAAGTACAGCCACACGCAGTAATAGCAGAGTTTAATTATTATAAATATTTCTTATATGGTTACATTGGTTACCTATTATTACTGACGGGTAGTGACTATTAATGGGTACCCGTCAGTAATACCTACAGGGGTATACTTGCTAGTAGCTGCAATAATGGTAAAGAGGGGGGGGGGGGGGGGGCGCGAGAATCAAAGGAAGTCAAAAATACAAACAGTAGGAAACTGCCAGTGCTTCAAATGCAACCGGTAATAACACTGACATCGTGATGATCCATAAGCTATTGTCATTGAAACTCCATACGAAGGACTTATTTAGACGAGATAAAGGAATCATTGGTATAGTTGTAAGGTACTAGAGGGCTAGATAGCACTAGGTGAAATTTGGTTACACTGCGAACGTAATCCATCATATAAATAAACAAATGTTTAAAAGAGATAAAAAGTAAACTACTATGGCTCTCTTCGGTACCTATGACTAAATCGATTGGAGTGTTTTTTAACATTAAATAACACTCCAATCTATTAATACCTGAAGACGCGAAAGAATTACAAAGACACTAATAATCTCTAGCACACTTTCTCATTAACAAATGATGAGATTATCAATCTTCATAATAGAATAAAAGGCGTAAGTAATCGTTAATCTCTAAGTAAGTACATTTTTGTTTCCATTAAGCCAACCTACAGCTTGGCAAAAAATTCTAGAAACTGAACCAAAAATTTCCTTATTTGTGACATTGTCAAATAATGTCAAAAACGTCACGTATGACAGTTAGTAAATGAAGTAGGTTCTATAATTTGTTTAGTACATTTTACCGTAAAATAAATTATTGTTTTTTTTTCTAACGGACAGTCGTAACAGCACAGTGGCGCCTTCATTATTTTCTAAACAGCATAGTGCTTTATTTTCTACTCTTTTTTGCCATTTTTTTTCTGAACGTGAGGAAAATTCTACAGGGCTGCTATCCCGGCCTTCTACCAACTAAAAACCACACGTATTCTACCTAACAGTCTGCGGTTGGGAGCCCCTCGCAAGGACTCCCAACAGGTCTACAGCTACCACTGCAGCCACACGACACCTAGGGGGGTTCGGGTGCTACTCCGCGTCCTTGGGGGTTGTTGAGGTGCTATCCTGCTTCTTGGGAATGTTTTGGCAATCACGTAGTCTAGTTGGCAATACCATCTCTCTTTGTATATGGGGTAGCCCAGTTCCTAGCTAGCTAAATTTGTAGGATCTGAAGCTAGCACATAGGCAGATGCTATTGGTTAAGGAGGAGGTGAGCTAATTTCTGTGATAATGATATTGCACGATAACTATTGAAAAAAAAATAGATGGCTACTTACACAGCCTGAAAGTCTTTTGACGTTACTGTAAAGATGAAAGCCCTGCTCTTTCAAACTTTCAGTTTTAACGAACCTGAAAAAAAAATGTAGAATAAACCCAAAATAAACACTAGGATTTTTGAAAACAAAAAAAAGATCTTATTTAACTTACGTTCCAACTTACCACACTTTCCCCTATGCGGTTATGATACAATACGCATTGTAACGCAGTAGGATTAGATTTGATTGCCTTTACTTCGATCTGATGATATAAACCAATTATGAACGCTCGTTTCATATAATATGTTGCCTAGCAACAACACAGCAAGAGCTTTTAGCTAACAAACAGCTTCGGATAGACAACTTTCATACACCGGCGATATATAATTAAGTCGAAGAGTGGAAGCACCATAGTGGCGCCAACTCACTTTCTAATATCAGCTGAGTACACTCGCGAACACAAGCGATATCTTCTGTACAAATTGTGTAATGTTTTTACAGTTCGACTGTGCGTGTCAAATGGTGTTTGTTTGCGTGTTTTATTGCGTGGGATCTGTGCCTGAGTAGAATTTTAACTTATCGGTTTACTTTACAGTAATAACCAAACAGAATTAATGGAGAACTGTTCGAGATTCAATCGAATATAACGTGCAATAAGTATGATTGACAGATTTACATTTATTATTAGTGAAGAAGAGAATAGTAAGAAAGTCTGAAATCAGTTTATTAACACACAATACAGTTCTAGAAAGTCACAACAATAGTGCGAAATAATTTAAAAAAAAGACAATATGACATGGCGGTACCGCGACACTTAGTACAAAAATGTTAGAACAAAAAAGCGGTGCTGATTTTCAGTAAGAGACAGAGCGCAAATTATAATAACTATGAGGCAGTATCTAGTAATGAAGACTTACAGGGTAGGGTATAAAAGGTATTCTCAAGATTGACGAGTCCTAGGAACCTTCACTTATAAATAAGGCTACTAACGGTCAGACGAGGTCTATTGTCTAGATCAGACGACAACAGTTTTGAACAATAAGAAATTAAATGTTATCTAGGTCACACGACAACAATGTGGAAATTAAATAATCAAAATTACTGCAATTCTTAGCTAATGTATCACAGTTTACTCTGGACTACCATCCATGTAACCATCAATAACGTGATAATTAATACTTTGTAATGATTTGGTTTCTACATGTTTAATATTTTAGAGATACTTAACTTGTCGGTCAGGAAGAAAGTGTTATTTAACACTTTCTTCCGGACCGACAATTTTAGAAATAAAACTATGAAAGCAAAGAAGAATATACTTCTTTACTTTCATAGTTTTATTTCCAAAATTATTCGGCTGGTACAGCTTATTTCATAAACAACGCTACAATGGGGGGTCTTGTTGCACAGAGCACGTACGCTGGCCTTAAAGGTGGCACTCGTGACCGTTACAATAATACAAAGTGTGTCTAATCGATAGTAACTCTTTTTGGTTATTATTATCATTTAGTTTCACATAGTTTCTATACTTACTTCTTGTCGCTAGTAAAATGATAAACATTCTACGGGAAGAATTTCTTTATTCATATTTTTAGTCAAATAGTTAAACCAGTTGAACTACTTAATACTATTATTAAATACCAAAAATTATTGAAAAAACGATCAAGAACTGATCAAGATCATGTGTGTACGAAGTCGTTTAAGCTACAAAATTGATTGATTGATTTATTTGCTTGAAATAATAATATGGTAGGATTTCCACAGATCTTATAATATATTTATCTGACTGCCTCTGTGGCGCGGTCGGTAGTGATACCGCCTGCGGCGCTGGAGGTCCTGGGTTCGATTCCTGGGTCGGTCCAAATATTTGTGTGATCCACAAATGTTTGTTTCGGAGTTTGGGTGTTTTCTATGTATAATATGTATGTATTTAGAAATATATAAGTATGTATATCAGTCGTCTAGATCCCATAGCACAAGCTTTATAGCTTAGTTTGGGCTAGATGATGTTGTGTGAGAATGTCCAACAATATTTATTTATTTATTTATTTATTTATTTAGGACAATGTTCTTCTTACATCGCCTACTGATTTTTACTAATACAAGGAAGAATATTATTACAAAATAGTTAATCTCATTGTTTTTGTTGGAAACGTAATGTAATTTAATAAACAGAAAATACCTAATGTGAAACGACGAATAGCTGACAGTTTAGTCCTTTATGGCTCACGCGGCCTTCCGAAGAGTATGATTATAATAATAGTGCCAGATGCATAATCCCATATCACTGACCTCGTCGCTATGCTTACCCAATTACTAGAAAATACTTACTTTCTTTACCTAATTTAACACAGTTCACTTCAAATTTCCCGTTCGCTAACCAAAACTACACTTTACGTACGTAATTATAAGGGAAACCTACTATTAGATATAATTTTATATAATAGACTTGTAGATTTACACACTCTATGATTGATTTTCAAATAAATAAATGAAACTTATTGATTTATTTTTTGTCGAAGCACACTTTTAACACGAACTTTATAAAAACTTGTCTGCAACTTTTATACTCACCTGTACCAGCTAGTAGGCCAAGAGCTGGCGACTGTTCGCCACCGGTTCGATGTCGGGTCGAGCTCACTTAGCTTTGGTACCGTTGGTCCGAGCTTTATGTGCCACTTCACCTTTGTGTGAGCCACCATATTATTGGAGAGATATATTTGACCAGTTTTAGACATGAAGAGAGAACGTAGTACCGCAAGGTTTTAATTATATTTTACTAGCTTGAGGCTTGATAAGTCATCGAACAAGAGACCAAGCAAAAATAAGAAAGCCTTTTCTGCAAGCAGTACATCTGCTGACTAATAAACAAATGCTAATACTACTGCATCCCTTTCTTATTTCGGAAAGTCGAATATCGGACTAAAAGATTCAGTAGTCCGAATATTTATAATTATCTGCATCATCGGACTACTGAGTCGAAAAAGTCTCAGTAGTTCGATCATCGGACTATTTAATCGGACTAGTGATACCAGGGGATGGAAAGATTTGATTTGAGAGGTCAACACACATTCGCTTCAAATATTGCTGTAAAAAAATGGCAAACACAGTTGCTCCTAGCAGCTAGTACCTAACAGCAAACCCTGCTTTTGAGGGTGACAATAATGGCATCAATGCTTAAATGAAAAAGCCTAATATTGCTCCTCTCCACACTGTCTCTTAGAGTCCTGACTTTACTAGGCCGCATTTGATCCCGAGTAACTGCAGACTCATACACAACCACTACAGCTACATCACCATTCTTCAAGCCTGTTCCCAAGTTCCCAGTTAGTTATACAGTAGTTCCCAGTTGGGATCAGTTTTCCAGTGTAACTGCGATTCGGATGAACATCGATATTTTTCGTGAAGTGATCTGATTTCTTCAACCAATACTGGTAATTATCTTAGTTTTGTAGATAGACTACTTTGTTTATTTGGACCAGACACAATGCCACCGAGGCATTTTAAAACAATTAAACTTTTCAAACTTATCTACTAAAATCAGTCCCCAACTTAACGAAGGATCTTCTCAAGATGAGATAGAGACCGATGTCGAAAATACGTATAACATTTACATAAAATATTTTGCCTATGCGTATTATTATGCGAGCGATTGTACTGTATAATGTGTATACGTTTGTATGTGTGGTGTGGACACATCTCCTTCGCTAAATCGAGGTAGGTGCCATTAATAATGACATTGTAATAAGGTAAATTCGTCATTAATAAAAATTTTAGATTATGAAGTATAATTTTTATGTGGTCTGTACCTGTAGGCTTCAATGTCAAGACTCTGTATGCAACTGGGTCTTAATGGTACAATGTGAAATGAAGGAAATAATGTGAAAGAATAGAATTCTTATAACATTACCGTTGATTGATTTGAAAACTAAGCGAGCAATAACTCGACAGTATACTAAATTATGGAGCTGATTTTTCATAAACTAAGTGAAAAAAATTGTTTATCTCTCTATCAGTTATTTAATTTTGCTTAGTCATCTTTTTTAAGCATGATTGATCTCAAACATATTTCTAACAAAGAAGTATTTCTTTGAATTTAATCTTCTGAAGTAATTTCTCCTAAGATGAAGAATACGGATGCTCCAATAGAAATTTAAAAGTGTATAGAAAATAATAGGAATGCCCTGTAGGCTGTAGGTGTGAAAGTATAGCCGCATTGGTGTGTAGGGACACGTCAGATCATTTCGTGATACGCCTCGGGTCATGTCCCTGTTCGCATCTATATAGTAATTTTATATACATTAACCCTTTCTAAATAATATGACAGTTAGGTACATGGTGCGTATAAAAAAGGCAATTTAAAAAAAGGTCTGTATCTAAGTTACATTTAAACATAATCACGCCTTTATCCCCGAAGCACGCATCGTTTGCGAAAGATCTTTCTTTCGTTATAGTTGCACGATCGTTTTGCACAAGTGTTCCCTTAGTCGCCTATTACGCCTACGGGATGAATTCACGCGACGACATTTTGTACTCTTTCTTTTTGTATTTGTACCAAGTAAACATAAATATGATGCCATAAGTGAAACTTGAATCTTATAAGTCTCTCAGAAGTAACTCTAAGGTCAATCGAAGGATGTCCGTTCAATCAACTCAACGTAATATAGGACTTAATCAAAATTGGGTAAGTTTAGTCCAACCCCCCTTCCCCCGCCACCCCTTGGGAGCTCACCCTCAGGCCTTAAAATGAAACTGGTCACGCACGGCAGTGCTCAGCCGCTGAACATTCTAATTATTTGAAACATCACTATTTCATACTACTATGCCCGTAAATTGAAACCGAGATACCTATTTCAATTGGTCAAGTTTGGACGTTTTATATGCCTCCATTTTTAAGGGTTCCGTAATCGAATGGTAGAAACGGGACCCTATTACTGAGACCGCACTGTCTGTCTGTCCGTCACGAGGCTGTATCTAAGGAACCGTGATAGCTAGAGAGCTCAAAATTTCACAGATGATGTATTTCTGGTGATGCCGCCGCTACAACAACAAATACTAAAATCGGAAGAAAATTATGAAAACAGCCTACAACAAATTGGTTTCTGCCGTTTTTGGTACGAAACCCTTCTTTCACGAGTCCAACTCGCACTTAACCGGTTTTTAAAGAAATAATAATATTCATAATAATACCTACATAATAATATTCTCATAAGCCCCTCCAACTAAGCTAAATTGTTTCTATGACTAGTTAATTAGAACTAGTCATAGTAGCAATTTAGCTTAGCTGGAGGGTCTGTAGGGATTAATTCGCTTGCAGGGAAACTTAGCTTAAAAGTATCGGTAGATTTACATATTGAATTCAAACGCCTTATTAATACATACAAAATATAATCCGATCATATACTTCATGTGTGGTTTAAATAATACTTCGAGTTGGCATACAAACAAACATATCATGTAAATTATTGATAAATATATGGAATTAGAATACGACAATGTTGCCGGTCGTTGTCCCAGAGGCTTCTCATTGTAATACATTGTATGTACGACGTCGAACAAATCCGTTTGCTAAGTTTAGTAGTGACTCAGTATTTCCTTTATAGTTATATTGATCACTTTTACTGGGCTCTATACAGAAATCGTGCTGTGTATTTCAAATACAGTATAATAAGTAATCGTTTCTTTTTGTCATTGGAAATATACTCGGTATTCTTATAACATTGCACATTAGCTTTTTATCTTTTTTTTTAAGGTGAGGAAAATCCTACTTGGATACCATGCTGGACTCCTACCGACTAAAAACCACACGTATCTTACCTAACAGCCTACGGGTGGGACGGTTGGTAACTTGCTTGGGATAAAATTCGTATTTGTTGCTGCAATATAAGCAGAGTACATGGAATGATTTGCAACGGGAGAACAGTGCCCATGCCCATATCGACGCTGGAAAGGCAAACTGCATTAACAGCCAATTTGGTCGAATATGAGTTATATATATCGTTAGAATCGCCTGATTTCTCTCTTTCGAATGGTCTAGGTAACGATTTAATCTGAGCACTTTGGTGGTCGTTAAGACATCGGTGATTTTCGATATTTTCGTATATTTTTGTGTTTTAAATCCACTCACTTGATTTTGGTTTATAAAGCGCCCGACAGCAGCTAAATACTGATAAGTCATTTAGCCTGCACATGTTATAAGAAATCATTATTTTAAAACATTTAGCGATTCCATTTTTTGAAATTTTCACGGCATAAAACATTTTAGTGGTTGGTAATTATTTTAGAATTTCTAAATAAGTCAATTTACTGGTCAATAAATTTTAGTTCACTGTCGTATTAACCCTTTTACCTTCCTTATAATTGCAAAACTTAGGACGTTAAACCAATTTTGTCGATGGCCCTTAATAATAAATTGGTCGATAACACAATTTTACTAATGGCTGGAGAGGAGCCACGGTGCTCTCTCCTATCGGTTGCCACAGATACTTACCGGGCATGGGAGCTTCGGTAAGTATCTATGGCGAATACACCGGGAAACAACAGCCGCGTGGGCGCGGGCGCTCGAGACTATGGTGCGAGCCATGATCTCCAGCGGGAGTAAGTGGGACTGCGCTGCCTTTTTGCTTGCCCACCGTCCTTACAGAAGCAGGCCCTAGACGACAGCGTGATGTGAGGGATTCACGCACGCCACTCTAAGACGTGGGATAGCACCTGATCCCCCCCCCCCCCCCCCTATGAGGCCGTAGTGGTAGCCGTAGATTTGTTGGGAGTCCTGGGGTATCCTTCCGAGGGCTTACCCGAGGTTTCCAACCGTTGGTCGTTAGGCATAAACGAAAGCAGTTCGCGTTGAGGTACTTCTTTGACGTCCAGGAATCTTTGAAGTAGTCACTACCGAGTCAATTGAAACTCTCCGGATTTAATAGAAACTACCCTGAACTGCGAAGAAAGTGACAAAGACATAAGAATGAGTGAAATATAAAATGCTAAGACACCGGTTGATGGAGTCAGAGATGGCAGCCGTAACTTGCACGGCACACGTAAGTAAGGGAGGATGCCTATGGCTACTTGTGTGATGTCTGGTAATAAGATGAATAATAATAAAATTAAGAGGATGCACATAATAATACACATAGGTATATTCCGACGATGGGGTACTCTATGTTCTCGCTGAAGAAGGCTCTGGCACGATGTGAAAAGCAAAGAGACAAACCTAAATTAAGATAATGCAAAGCAGTGCTGAACCAGTAAGGCTGAACAACCACGCTCTGGAAGTGGTCCAAATAATAAAAGAAATGGTGTCAATGTGTGAAATCACCGCAATCACTGAGAGCGCGCAAATAATTTACCACAAAACAAACTCGGGAAAGGCAACCATATACAGCGACAGTCAAGTTTCATTGAAATTTAAGTAAGTAAAAAACTCTTTATTGTACACCAGGAATAACATTTGAGCAAAACAGTTAAAATTTTACTTATTGGCAAATTGGCGGTCTTATAACAGTAAATCGCAGAAATCTGGACTGGTGCGTGCCCTTGAGAGCCAAATCAATAAACTGACCTTGAGCTGGTCATCTGGACGTTAGCGAGGTGTTAAAATGTCATATTTTACGATTGTTATGATACCAATAAATAAAATAAATACAAAAAAAATTGTCATCGTCGTTATTCGGTTATTACATACATACATAACGTTCCGTGCTTCGGGAAGTCAATTTTAGGAGGCTTGAAAATTTCAACAGCTGGAAGTCACAACCTTCGCCTGTCCATCCAACACGGCAATACGGCTCACCACCTACTTACGTGGGACAAATTCTAAAAAAGGTGAAATGTGGGCATATAATATGGTCACGCCTCTTCTTCGGGGATAAAGGCGTGACCATTTTTTTTTATATACCGTCACGCCCTAATCCCGAAAGGGTAGGCACAGGCATGGTATAAGCCCATATTTCGCCATATTATTATACGCTTTTGTCCCACATAATAGGTGGGGTGAGCCTATTTACGGTGGTTTGTTTTTCCACATACCTTGCTGATATCTCCTGAGGGAGCAAGACATATCGCCTCAACCGACTTGCAGATTGACCCTTCGATCACCTCATAACTGTAACCAACATGGCTATGAAGGACGACATGACTTACAGAAGCAGGCCCATGACGGAAGCGTGACGTGAGGAACTCACGCACGCCCCCCTTAGAAGCGGGATCACACCCGAAACCCTCCAAAGACGCCGGATAGCACCCGAACCACCCCCTGGGCGAAGCCGCAGTGGCGGCCGTGGGTCTGTTGGGAGTCCTGGGACATCCTTCCGAGGGCTTACCCGGGGCTCACAACCATCGGCTGTTGGGCGTTACGTGAGGTTTTTAGTCGGTAGGAGTCCGGCCTAACATCCATGAGGATTTTCCCTCACGTTAAAAAAAAAGGACGACATGACTTGTTTTTTAGCACTAATCTGTACTAAATTGCTTGATGTGGGATTTCTTTTAGGGTTTTCTACTGCGCACGCTTAGATTTGGGAGATAGTGCTAGTTTTACTGATCCGTTTGAAGGAAACTAACACAATTCCCGCATCCCGTATTAGTAACTTATTCACTACCTACTGACTACCAAAGCCATGTCTTACTAATTCCACCTTGCTGCCTCTAATGATTTTATAATGATAACTCGAAGCGTTCCTTAGCGAATCTGTAACTACGGCGCTGGTGAAAATAAAAGAAAAAAAAATTACGTCACAATGCATTTACGCACGTCACTTTAGAAAGTAGTGCAAATATAAATGGTTACAACACTAGTTAGTTCCTAGGTCCCACTCGGAAATATTTACCGTCGAGACCCCTAATGTCGCCTAGGTTACCAAATTTCGCCTGATTTCACAAAATTCAAAATTACCAAGAAACCTATTGATTAAACCTCGCATAAAACTGCTCATGAGCAAGTATATTTTATCCATAGCAAGATTCTTCAGCTAAATTGCGACTAACTTACCTATGTTCATTACAAAAGCTTTTTTTGTGTTGGAAAATGTACTACGTTTTTTGGTCGGTGTAGAAAATTTAGTATTTAAGCAGTGTTGTAGGCAGTGGAATGTTAAACATTTTATTTGACTACAACATACATTTATTTGGCTGTAATATAACGTAAATATTTTTTATCTAGCGTACAATTTGAGCTCAAAATGGCATAAAATGCTGCCGAGGTGGTAGTGACGGTCACATTGTTACCAATCTTCGCCTACCCGTAGGGTTGTCAATTCTAAAATCACGTTATTAGTAATAAAATGTATAGTAATGACCATGTTAGTTTAAAATCATGTAGGTATTGTGAATTCTGTTGTGCTATGAATGCAAATGATGCAGTGAGAATTTCTTAGGTTGGGACTTTGAAAAACCAACCATCTCCGATGAATTTTTCGTAAAATTCAATGGGAAACACCTTTTCTGAGAGATACAGGATTCTCAACTTGGTTATCTGATGAGCAAATTGTGGGTACTATTGACTAAGTGACTTCATTTTTTATTGTAGATGATTATTTTTTATAACAATTATTTTCTTAATTCATTAATCACCTTTTTCACAGTAAGGCAAGTTACCAAGAATTGTGACAACCCTATCAAAGTTAGATCAATTGTATGGAACATCTTCAAATCGCTTCCAAATTTCGCCTACTATACATTTTTTAAAGAAATTGTGTCTTTATTGCGTTCCGGGTAAGGTTAATATTTCTTTTTTCGGATTCTAAATTTAATAGCCTAGTTGACAACAAACATAAGCTTCATAAGACCCCGTAATATTCCGTAGGCGAAGTTAGGAAAAAGACCGAAACTTCGCCTATGACCTTTAGAGTCAATTTGTAGCCTAATTATAATGATATTCGATACTTACATCGTCTAAAGTAATAGCCTGTGTTAAGTAAAATCGTTTTTTACTCAAGTCAATTTAAAATACTTTCAAAATAAAAAGATATGATGAAAAAAGTGTCAAAACCCAGGCGAAATAAGGGGTCTCGACGGTATTATATTTTTCGCGTTGGGGTAGGTTCGCCTAGATACGGGTCGATGACTGCTCATTGCGCACACCACAGCAAAACGTCACTTTTATAAAAACAAATATAATGTTACAAACCTACTTAAAACGTGTAACCTCTATTTTACAAGACAATAAGGTTCAATGTTGTTTGTCGTTTAAAACTTGAGCTGCGTTCTCTAATTTGGTATTTTTCTCATAATCAAATGCAGTCTGCAGATGTGTGCGTGTCGTTTGAAAGATAATAATAGTGTTGGGAAAAATTGCGAAACTTTTTGTGGAAACTGATTAAGGCATAGGTATTGCTTTGATTGCGCGTGTTAAAGGTACGTTATGAAACTGGTTTTAATTGGTTTGCTGTATAATTGGTAGAGGGATTTAATTGGCGGATGATTACTTTGTTATTTCTGTTATCTAACATTTCGAGGGCTAATAACTTAAACACAAAAGTCGGTAAAACTGATGCACACTACAATCTTATAATAACGAAATTTAGAAAATAACATGTCTCTCAGTGGTTAGACGTTTTTATTAAATTATTTCTAATTAGTTTCTTTTGGAATGAATACATTTCGAATAACAGCTATTAATCGTTGTCTATCACAGGGTATCGGCGGAGGAAGCAATTATCGATATAAATACAGTCAAAAACAACACCGGTGCCACACTATAGCCTCGGGCACTGCACTCACTCACACATACACGAGACTCGCCTAGCAACCGAAGTGAAGGCACAAAGATCTACTACACTACCTCAACTACTTTACAACTCGACAGTTTCAAACTAGATCATCGCAGCAACCATTGCTGATTTTCTTTATAGACGTAGTTTGATATAAAAATAAGTAAGCAGTAATGTATTGCGAATTAAGATTTTCGTCGTGTTTAAATGAATTGACAGTGGGAGGTCATATAAGCGCGATCTATTTTCTAGGTTATACAGTAGTAATAAAGTAAAAACACGTTGCGACATGGGCTTATATTTTAAATGGCGGATGCAGTCGCCATGTTGAACGAGACAAGGTTTTCTAAAACAGTCTAGAAATGTGTTTGTAGCTAAAAAACGGTCTTGCAACATTAGCGGTTTAAGGTTTCTCTAGGGCTTTAAATTTGCATTCTAATATGGATACTAAGGCATTTAGCTGTCACTTGTTACGCTTTTAAAATGTTAATTTCATTTGAGCTTTTGAATCTTCTACTTTGCTTTGAATAACTAGGCAGTTCTTTCTCAAGTACTTAACTGATTTATTTATATGCATAGTAAGGTACTTCTTACTTTGACATCGGTAAGCATTGCAAGGCTGGTCCTCCTGAGATCGATGACCAATACGTGACACTTTAATTTATTGTCATTGGTCCTGGTTGCCAGTAATATGGCAGTTGTTAGCCTTATGGGATGCTTGAAAATTTCAACAACAGGCAGCCATAACCTGCGCCTGTGTTAAGCAGTGAGCCTATTGCAGAATATAAATGGTGAAATATGGGCATATAACGGGTGTTTTTTTTAGAGGTATAGAACTTTAAGTTCCCACCACTTTTTTAACTGGCAGTAATTTTGTCAACAGTCAAGTGATTTATGTTTAGTTTGGTTTGGCATTTCAACATGAATAGACTGACGCCGGAACAACGCTTCCAAATTGTGCAAATTTATTTTGAAAATCATAGTTCTGTCCGAAAAACGTACCGCGATTTTCATAAGCAAATTTTGTTTAGCGATGATGCCCACTTTTGGTTGAATGGATACGTCAATAAACAAAATTGCCGTATTTGGGGTGATGATAATCCTCAAGCGTATGTTGAGACACCGTTACATCCAGAAAAACTGACTGTGTGGTGTGCTTTATGGGCTGGTGGAATAATTGGTCCGTACTTCTTTAAAAACGATGCTGACCAGAATGTTACAGTCAATGGTGACCGCTATAGAGCGATGATTACTGACTTTTTCGTTCATCAATTGAACAACCATGATGTGCAGGTGTTGTGGTTTTAACAAGACGGCGCAAAATGTCACACTGCTCGTGTCACAATTGATTTATTGAAGGAAACCTTTGGTAACCGCATAGTTTCACATTTTGGTACCGTGGATTGGCCTACAGGATCGTGCGATGTAACGCCACTTGACTATTTTCTGTGGGGATATGTGAAGTCGCTAGTCTAAGCCGATAAGCCTGAAACGATTGACCACTTGGAGGACAACATTCGGCGCGTTATTGCCGATATATGGCCACAAATGTTGGAGAAAGTCATCGAAAATTGGACCTTTGGATTAGACTACGTCTGAGCCAGCCGTGGCGGTCATATGCCAGAAATCATATTTAAATTATAATGCCTGAAAATTGTCTTTCGAATAAAGTCAATTTCATATCAATAAAAAAAATTCCCTTTGTTTTATTCCATTTCAAAGTTCTATACCTCTAAAAAAAACACCCTATAGTATACTTCAGTCCTTCGGGGATAAACAAATGACTATATATTTCATATAGAGTGTTAAATCGTCCTGTCCGTGTGTCTATCGGTGCAACGTGATATCGGAAAAGTCTAGTCCCAGACTTCAAAGAGCCTTAGTTCCGAGATAGAGTAATACCCTTACGAAGATGACGATAGGTAGCTAAATGGTTTAAATCGATCATTTTCGATGGTAAAGTTTTTGGATTGGAGATTGCTCTATAAAGTGCATCAGCACATAGGGCCTCAGAAAGACTAGTGGCATACTAATTAGACTTTATTTTCTAGTAGTTACTTTACAGCTATTGGCTACAGAATGAAGCACTCCAGTAAACAATCTACGCACTCATAGCAGGCATACTACTACCTACTTCTGAAACCTAGAAATGGTTCTGCTACCTTTAAAATTTATTAAAGAATACAGCCTGGCCATTACATGAGATGCTATCTATCAAGAAGTTGTAAAATGTAGCTTGATTGTTCAACAAGTAAAGTAGTTTTACTAGAACTAGAATTTAGACTAAACTACGATTTTTAATTCGAGTCAGTAAAATGACAATTGCAACTGTCACTGATACGAAAAAGGGTGACCCGCTACAATAGTGATGTTCGACAATCAATAGACTTAGACATTTTAGTCATTCTTTATTTTATTAGGTATGAAAGCATTTTTTTTTATTGTAAATTTGTAATAGATTAAATAATTCGAGAAATATGGACCTTACCAGCATATTAAAATTGTTTACTATAACATTATTATAAAAACTAGGAAAAAATGTTTAAAAAGATCACATCATGGAACGACCTGCCCGCACACGTGCTTCCCTCATCTTACAATCCCGGGTTCTTCAAGAGGAGCGTGAAGAGGCACATCACAGGGCCGCCAACTTGAGGACCACTATCAGAAGTGGCCCCCAATCGCTAGATGCACCACGGCTTCTTTCCATCAGGCTGGTGGCGACGTCAATATGGCGAGCTAAATAAAATAAAAGAATCAGAGAAATTAAGTAAAACAATTCAAGTAGTTTTTAACCGACTTCAAAAAAGGAGAAGGTTACTCAATTCGACCGTACATAATTTTTTAACCGACTTCAAAAAAGGAGGAGGTTACTCAATTCGACCGTATATAATTTTTTTTTTAATGTTTTTTCGCGAAGAACTCCATCCGTCGTTTATTAATCGATTTGAAAAAAAATTTTTTCGTTCGGAAATAGATACTCCCAAGGTGGTCCCATTTTAAGGAAGTTAGGATCTGATGATGGCATCTTGGAGAAATCGAAGGGAACTTTTAAAATTGCAGGGACATCTAGGGCGTTTGTAATTTTTTCGATTAAGGGCTTTAAAGGGAGTATTCCCGTTCGTCCCCTTGACTTCGTCCCCCTAGGGGGACGAACGGGAATTCAATATTTTATTTTCCCGATGGTCCCAAGTAGTACAACTTAATGAAAATCTGAAGTCGATCTGATGATGGAGACGAAAGACAGAAGATAGAATTCCCTAACGATATACAGCAGTTACCTTGTGTTTGGGCTTGATTAATTTGTACTTTCGAGAACTTTACACCTAGATAGATAGATTTTCAGTCTACACGTCACTAAAAATAATGGAAAAAAAAATTAACAAAAAAGAAACCGACTTCAAATAAAAGTAAAAACCGAAAAATAAAGTTTCCATAGCACAACGTTAGTATTATTCTGATTTATCAGATATCATTAAATATAATACTGAAGTCGGTGCCAATATGACTATGAGAGAGATTAATAATGCCTACGTAAGCCTACATAGTTTTACTGGGCACCGATTTCTGTATTGTGTTTCATGATATCTGATAAATCAGAATATACTAACTTTGTGCTAAGTAAATTTTGTTTTTTCTAATGTAAATTATTTTGTACATGTCACGTGTCATTTAATGAAGCGAGTTCTTAAATATTTCCAAAGTACAAAGTGTCTTTTCGTGCATTTAACGGACGGGCCCCTAATCTCAAGGTAAATTGGTGTGAAATGTTTGTATAAGACAAACTACGGTTCCTTGAAAAGTGATGATGATCGGGATTGATATTTTAGTGTAAATAATTATGGGGCAATCGAGGTCCAAATTGTTTGTTTACTACATTATTTGAATGAGTTAAAATACGGTATAGGTGGTTTTATGCAATATTTAATTACTGTTTGATATCGAATACAAAAATATAATCTCGACTAACTTTTAATCGTAAAACTCGATTCAACCACATCACTATTTATTTGTGACAAAAAACCCGCCACACTGAAAATGTCATTTTACTGACTCGAATTAAAAATCGTAGTATAGAAACTCGTTAGCCGACGGAAATTTGACAGTTATTCATAAAAAATCGGACAAGAGCGAGTCGGACTTACCCACCGAGAAAAGATCGGAACCCTAAAATGACTTTGTGCACTTCTTCATCTATACTAAACGTTTGTGAGTTGGATCTACTGAACCGATTTTCAAAATTATTTCATTAATAGAAAGTTACGTTATTGTGGAGTGACATAGGCATAGAAATCATCAATAACGAATAAGAGCTGAGCTGCAATGAAAAAAGTAACACAAACGAAATTGTGAGGGTCAGCTAGTCATATTATAAAGTTGAATTTGTCAAATTTCAGGTTCATTCGCATCCGAGAAAGGTAGCTACCTTTTTTGAAGTCAGTTCAATGGTATAATCTTACTATATTATAAAGCGAAAGTTTGTGAGTGTAGATGTATGTAGGTATTTGTGGATGTTTGTTACTCTTTCTCACTCTAACGGCTGAACGAATCTGATGAAATTTGGTACAGGGATGGATTACCGCCTGGAATAACACATAGGCTTTCATTACCAAAATAAGTTCCTTCAGTTTTATCTATACTAATATTATAAAGAGGAAAGATTTGTTTATTTGTTTTTTGTTTGTTTGTTTGTAACGAATAGGCTCCGGAACTACTGAACCGATTTGAAAAATTCTTTCACTGTTGGGAAGCTACACTCTTTGCGGTGAACATAGGCTATATTTTATTCCCGTATTCCCACGGGAATGGGAACTACGCGGGTGAAACCGCGTGACGTCCGCTAGTACTTTATAAAGGTCTCAGAGTACAAAACTAAAGGTAGATTACATTTACCGAACAAGAAAGTGAGGCCAAGAAAGTAATCTGAAAGTAATCTGAGCTTATGTATTCAAAATAAACCTGAAAATATTCTTATTAGAGTTATGCATGTTATCTAAACAATTCAATAAAAACATGCTATCATATCTCTTGACGACATACATTTTACAGTTTTGTTTACAAACAAACGTACAGGCAATAATAACATGTTTCGTATACGAAATACGGGGTATTTTACTACATTATTAAGTAAAGTGCTAAGTGCGGGAAACGTGACGGGGAGCCATGACCAGCGCAATGTAATAATATTGCTTATTTTGTGTTTGTTAGTGGAAATGAACTTGGCTCGTGTTGCAGACGCTTGCTCAGCTGATAGGGCTTCTGACAACGCTTATATGCTTAGTTACGTATTATTTAGGTTATGTTTGTGTAATTTGTCAATTTATATAATACTAGACGATGCTCGCGGCTTCGCCCGCGTGAAATTTGGTACCCGTTCACGCATCCCGTGGGAACTTATTCCCGGGACCATATTTAAGCTATCTCTAAATCAAATTTCAGCCCAATCCGTTCAGCCGTTAAAGCGTGATCGAGTAACAAACATTCAAACATCATCTTCAAAAGCTCTGACATTATAATAATAATAGGAAGGATAAGAGTACATATGCAGAGGGACGAATAGTTAGTATGTATTTACTTGGGTTTGGTTAAAAATGGCGACGCATTGCATGCCTGTACAAGGCTGTACTTTGGTCTTGTTTCCACGTAGACGTAGATATTAATGACTACTGTACCCCACGTCGTTGCCTGTGACACACTTCAAACCCCGTAGCATCCATTTAACCCATTAATACCCTTATTTACAATAATGTAGAGATATTTCATAATTTTTGGACATATTTGTTGCCATACTGCTCGGCTCAATTGTGCAAAGCTTATGTTATTATGTTTTTTTTATACCACTAAGGTGGCAGACAAGCATACGGCCCACCAGAAGAACCGGTGGTCACCGCAGCCTATGAGCGTTTGCAACATCAGAGGCGCCACACAATGATACTTTAGAATACCGTAACTTGTCAATGGTGAAATGATTTTTAAAATCGGTTCAGTAGTTCCAAAAAAATCATCAATTTAAAAACAAAAACAAGATGTTTGTTCTTTTTAATCTTAGACCTCATTTTGTATGGAATAATATCATCATTATTATAACCATCAATATGTGGGCGTACGATCTACCTACCCCGAGGCTGCGGGACGCGAGCGTGAAGGTAATGTGTTAGCCAGAAGCAACAACGCCTCCCTCAATTAAAGACGTTATGAATTTATCGTTGGTCCCTGGTAGTATAATTGAAGATTGTAGATAAACTACAGATTTCATTGGCACTTAAAGTTTTTTGAAGATCAAGTCGATGCAAGGCATATATTAATATCTCTCGAAATCATCGTGATATCTAGCTAGAAGTTGTTATTTAGCATTTTCAAAAAAGGTAGTTCCTATTTCCCTAAGAAGCGAGATCACACCCCAAAAGGCGAGGGATAGAACCCGAATCATCCCATAGGCAAGGCCGCAGTGGTAGCATTAGTTCTGTTGGGAGTCCTGGGACATCCTTATGAGGGCTTAAACCCGGGGCTCCTAACCGTAGGCTGTTGAACGTTACTTGAGGTTCTTTTAGTCGATAAGAGTCCGGCATAACATCCATGAAGGATTTTCCCTCACGTTAATAAAAATAAAGGTAGTTCCTATCTAAACTTACCGTATACGAACGTTCAAGACGCATTGAGATTAGAGGTGACATTACAGAAAGTCGTCGTGAGTAAAATTTCAATCAACTCCACAAACTATTAGTGGGGCCCTGAGCAACAGTTTATCATTTTATTTATTATCAAAGAAACACTATAGCAAAGTACTGTGTATTCATCTTATTCCAGTATCAATGCCCGGTTCCATGACTAACAATAAAGGCAGATAATTTGATAATAATATAACCGTATATCTTACTAACCTATAAAACACAATACCGAAATTACCGACGGCGACGTAGCTATTCATATTCAGTGTTAAATTTCTAACCCGAACGACTTATCGCTACCAAAATGAACTTATCTAAATATACATTGTCTGTAGTACTTAGTTATATAGAGGTAATGCACTATTGTATAGAGAAAACCGTGTTTCCCATAGCCGGAGCGGAGGCGGAGTGCCGATAACAAAACAAAGAGTGCCATTTATGTGCGGAGCGCGAGCGGGCGCGTGGCAACAGCGGGTAAGGCAATACTGTGTTAGGTTGTTCTGGAGCGCAAGGCACAAGAAGAAGCGAGAGCGGGTAGATAAACTGCACATTATTTATAAATATAAAGTGGGGAATATTATTTATTTTTGTATAAAAGGTAAGCTTTGGGATTCATTACCGTCCAAATGATATTTTTCTGTAATACTGTACTTTAATAACACGTAGTAAGGGAAAACATACTTGGGGAGCCAGAGTCAATCGGCAGTAATTTCAAACAGCGTCAAACAAAATCTCCTTATCCATCTTAAATGGCAAACAAACATGCCTGGCTGCTCACCTTAATTTTTTTTATATCGACACACTAACGGTAACACATTCATCATCATAGTTATAGCATGCAAGGTATGTTCTGATATGTGCACCAATTAGAGGCATGTAATCTAATCATTATCATAACACCTAATCGTATGTAGTCACCGTAGTTTACGTATGAATGGAAGAGAAACTGCAGAACGAGTAAAGACTCTTCAGAAACCTTCTAAAATACCTTTTGGAGAGCCTCAAACGTTTGCGAAAATCGAGGCCGCGAGTTCCTTGCACAACCTAAGCGAATGCGTAAATATTGCAACTATACTTTTTAATCACCCTCATCTCTTGTAACTCGTACCACACCCTGTCAAGAGGCACACAACGGTCCATTGTAGAACATTGGCCAACTGCTTATTACGCGCTACACATCGTTTCGTTTAGCCCCTACCTCAGGTGCCCCTACTATGTTACCTACACGCACGTCTATTTTGCATCACGTATGTGAGATTTTTGCTAAGCAACTACGCTAGCTAAATTGCGAGGCTAAACTTTAGCCAAACATAGAAAAAATTGTAATGCATGGCTGCAAAGCGATTTATTCTATGGAGCTAAAACACTTTGGTTGTCTTTTAGTATTTTACCCCTTATGCAGCTCTTGTAGCTAGTCTGCTTCTTGTAAATAGAACCTACCGTATTCGCGTGCAGGTAGAGTCAACTCCAAGAAAACGGCGGTGTGACAAGTTCAGTTTAAAAAATAAGAGTTGCGTTTCACAGCGTTAAATCACTTTCGTGTCAAATCTTTTATGTTTAAGAATCCGCCACTTTTACACAAAAAGACTCGAAAATACGCCAATTTTGATATACAAAGGAATCATCTTCTTTGTAGATTTGGCACCAAGCTCCCTAAGAATCTTACCTAGAAAGAGTTGCCAGGTAATTATCCAGATAACTACACAACATGTAGGCTCGCAGTACACTCAAGGGTTTTTAGAAGCAGCCTGCTAATGAGGGGTGTGGAGAGGGTGCAATTAGTTGCACAGTTTGAAGTGTACTTACGGTATTATGGTGGAAGTGTGTTTTGATGAGGCGCAGGAAGGAAAGTATGTAGAACATGGATTGAAAAGGGTGAGAGGATGTAGTGATAAGAGTATATTTATATGTATTAATGTCGAGGTAGTTTGACCATCGGTGTTAATGGTGTAACTTTTCATGCGTAAGAGGCAAAGATGATTCTAATATGAAAGTTTTTGATAATAAAACTTGAGACGTCAGTTAGTTCAAAAATATGTGATGCTGCAGTTCATGTTCGTATATGTCCATTTACCTATAGCATATCTGCCAAAGGGTGCTTATGCTATAACGTTGCTATATATGCGCGATATCCACCATTTGTCAGTCCACGTGTAACGTTGACAGTTTTTATTGTCAACTTGGGCGATTCACGAATATGGTTGGGGGATTTCATCATAGCATAGATAGCACATAACTGGTGGGAAGCACCCCCAAGGTTAAAGCTACCGCCTGTACCAAAGACGTTTAATAATGTTTGATAACTAAAACAGCGGATTAAACTTCGCCCTCAAGCTATTCATTAGAAATAATGGCTGCCTACAGAAGGGTGAAAACATCGGTTCAAACTCTTTCACCTCATTTTAATAATAGTAGTAATTTAGCGAAATTTGCTATAAAATAACCACTAACACCCCCAAACGCATTACTATTCAGATGAGGCATAATATAATCATTACGAACGATATTGCCTCCATCTGATTTCCATAATCCCCTCCATTCGTGCACCCTTTATTTGCCCACCAGATCAATACTAGCAACCGTTAAAAATGCCATCACTCATACTCATTACATAACTTTCGTCGCCTACTTAACGGTTAGTGGTGACCAGAGGATGAGGCTCCGGTGCAGGTTAAGCTCAAGCTAAGCTGAGAGCAAGTACTGCCCGTTCGCTCTAAGTTTGCCGCTGGCACCCGAATTTTTAATTAGACGAAGTAAATTGACAGTAGCTAATGTCACTTCGTCATAGAAAATAAGCAACATTGTATGAAGAAGTGACATTAGTTGCTGTCAATTTACTTCGTCTAATTAAAAATTCGACTTTCGTATGGAGCCGAGCTGCAAAATTAGAGCGAACGAGCAGTAGTTAAGTTGCTGACCAATGTGTGAGGCTCTGGTGCAAGTGCCAAGTGGTTTTAATGACAGACAAATTCGCTCAAAATAAGCTCAGCATTATATGCACCTGAGGGATTTTTATTCCGTAAACCAAATGGTCCTGTGCGATAATAATTTTGTCTGTAGGTTTGTATGTATATTTTTTGGTATAAAATATAGAAATAAGAAATATGTAAACCATATTCGTGCGTGAATTCCTCACGTCACGCTGCCGTCATGGGCCTGCTTCTGTAAGAACGGTGAGCAGCCCTCTCACCGTCCTCAGGCCCCTGGTCATGGAGGCCGATAGTCTTCGGCGAACGGAACTTCATGCTAGGATAAGATTGATGAATATAGTATGAGATTTGCAAAATGCGGCATTAGATGAACATCTACATATGAAAAAATCTTTTTTGCAAACAATCAAAGGTTATATTGAAACCTTTCATTAGGCCAACCGTAAGCTTTTGCTACCTTAGAAAAAAACAAACACCTTCGAAAATACGATCGACGATACCTTTTTCAACATATCAATAATTACACAGTTACGTATGCACTTAAAATAATCGTAAAAACCAGAGCCTCAATACTATGGCTCTCGTAAAATTTTGGTGAACGTAAACGAGTTTTAAACCAGGGAGTATTTAAGCACCCTTGGTAAGGATCCCGTGTAGTTTACGACTAGGCCGCATGTTCGACACGCCTTCGCCTCAAACGCAGGCTCTGCTGAAAATACCCTCTTAACTTCCTCACAGGTCGCTATTTTTGTAGTTATCTTGAGGATAATTATCCCAAATAGATGAAAGTTTTCCATAGGGCCTGGTGATACAAGTATTCTTAAATAAAATTACTAAGTACCTACCTATCTAACATTTTTCAGTTAATAAAAATATTTTTTGCGCATTGGAAACCCATAGACCTAGAGTCTTGACACCGACTGGACAAAAACGATACTATGAGTCGAGACCCTTATATTTATTAATTTTAATATTTTCAGCTGCTTTCGCGGCTGCGCTGGCTTTTAATTTTGTTTTAGGAAGATAGGATGGGGCTAGAGTGTCAACACAAGTTGCAACCCAATCTAAATAATGCATTATGAGTTTGACAAATCGGATTAGTAATTTCTTAGTAGAACGTTCAGACAAAAATAAACTCCGCCTTCACATATAAGTAGGTAGTTTTTGTAACGTGAGCAAAATCCTACATGGATGCTATGCCGGACTCCTACCGACTAAAAACCGCATGTTTCCTACGTAATGCCTACGGTTGGGAGCTGCTACAAGTAGATTGGCTGAAGTGCCATCCTGGACTCGTTCGCGTAGCGGTGAAAAAGTAGGTACATAATGTAGTACAATTAAATAAATGTTTACAAATATTGTACAAAGCTCTAATTAGCTTTGTAAAATATTTGTACATATTTTTTACAATAAATATAAGTGTGTAATAGAATATGTCAAAATCATGTTTACTTGTTACCTGATCGCCTGAGGATGTACGGATTGTATTAAATCTTTTTTCTCAATTAAATCTTACGCTTGTCCCTAATATTAATCTTTACAGCTCGCCTTAATATGCTCAATTATTCATTAAAAGCAACGAAATACTATGATTAAAATGATTAATTTGTAACTTACATAATCCTATATTCAAAGGAAAACATCAATTTATCAAGATATCATCTAACTGTCGTGTCATATGTCATCAAAACGTTAAACAGCCAAGCTCTCACATTTTTTACAATAGTATTTTGATTTATTTATGTTCTTACGCAACGACTTAAGCTTTTATGCTATGGCTGACCTGATATGGTATACGGCCTTACAACGCCCACATATTGTGACGGTTATTATGGTAATATATCTGTCAATGGTTGGTTATCTATACTAATATTATAAAGAGGTAAAGTTTGTGTGTTTGTATATTTGTTAAATTGTAAGGGGTAATCTCGGGATCTACTGAACCGATTTTAAAAATTCTTTCACCAATAGAAAGTTACGTTAGTGTGGAGTGTCATAGGCTATATAGCATCACGCTACAACGAATAGGAGCGGAGCAGTAATAGTAAATGTTTCAAAAACGGGGAAAAGATTTTCTTTTTGAGAGCTTCGTTGCGTGTGCTGCGTGACTGATATTATTTAACCGACTTCAAACAAGGAGGAGGTTACTCAATTCAACGGTTTATTTTTTTTTTTTTTGTTTGTTCGCGCAAAACTCCGTCGTTTATGGACCGATTTGAAAAAATTTATTTCGTTCGAAAATAGATACTCCCAAGGTGGTCCCATTTTAAGGAAGCCAGGATATGATTATGGCATCCTGGAGAAATCAGAAGGATCTTTTAAAAATTGTAGGGGCATCTAGGGCGTTTGTAATTTTTTTTATTAAGGGTTTTAAAGTAGTACAACTTAATGAAGGTCTGGAGTCGATCTGATGATGGAGACGAAAGACAGTAGAAAGAATTCCCTAACGATATACAGCAGTTACTTTGTGTTTGGGTTTGATTAATTTGTACTGTCGAGAACTTTACACCTAGATAGATAGATTTTCAGTCCACACGACACTAAAAATAGTGAAAAAAAAAATTAACAAAAAACAAACTGACTTCAAACAAAACTAAAAACTAAAAAATAAAATTTACTTAGCAAAAAGTTAGTTTTTTTTTTTTTTTTTTTTTTTTTTATACCACTAAGGTGGCAGACAAGCATACGGCCCACCAGGAGGACTGGTGGTCACCGCAGCCTATGAACGTTTGCAACACCAGAGGCGCCACACTCGCGCTGCCGACCCTGTAAAAACCTTCTTAGACCCCTTTTGAAGAACCCCATACTGTAGGCGTTTGGGAAAACCGAGGCAGGAAGATCATTCCACAACCTAAGCGTGCGCGGAAGAAATCCCCTATCGGATCTAACCGTGCTCGAACGCTCCGGACGTAGGGTGTGAGGATGAAATCCCAGTCTATGGCGAGCGGTGCGATGATAGAACGTAGCCGTGGGCATCATGTCAAACAATTCCTCAGAGCAGATACCATTGTACAGGCGGTAGAACACGCTTAAGGAGGCAAAGTCTCTCCTGTCGCAAAGAGGTTCAACACCACCTGTCAGTAAAGGATCGTTGACAACTCTCACAGCTCGCCTCTGCACCGAGTCAAATGGACGAAGCTGATATTCAGGTGTCCCCGCCCAGAGGTGACAGCAGTACTCCATGTGTGGCCGCACTTGCGACTTATAGAGAAGCAGTGTTTGCGCCGCAGTAAAGTACCGCCGCGCCCTGTTGAGCACACCGAGCTTCTTGGACGCTAGCTTGGCCTTGTCCTCCAAATGACTGCGGAACTGAACGTCACTGGAGATGTCAACACCAAGGATCCCTATACTTTTAGAGATGGAAAGAGATGTGCCCTGGAATTGTGGCGCTACAGTAATTGGGGCTTTCTTAGCGGTGAAGAAACACGCCTGTGTCTTGGAGGGGTTGAACTGAACAAGATTTTGTCTACCCCAATCAGACACTCTAGTAAGAGTAGCCTCGATTTCAGACACAAGCTGTTCACGACTTTCTTCCACTGCGTCCCGAGAGATACCGGGGCGGCCTGTGTAACAAGTGTCCCCCGTACTGTCGTCTGCATAACAATGAATGCCGTCAATAGACAACATGTCATTGATATGCAGCAGAAACAGAGTAGGGGACAACACTGAGCCTTGCGGTACTCCAGCGTTAATGGCCATGCAGTCAGAACAGCTGCCGTCGACAACAGCCCTGATGCTTCTACCGGCCAAAAAGCTGGACACCCATCCGCATAATCTTTCGGTCAGTCCGTAGGAGGGCAATTTATTAAGAAGACCACGGTGCCAGACCCGGTCAAAGGCTTTAGAAATGTCGAGGCTCACTGCTAGAGCCTCGCCCTTACTCTCGATAGCCGTCGCCCATCGGTGTGTGAGGCACACGAGAAGATCGCCCGTCGAGCGACCGTGACGGAAACCGTACTGCCGGTCACTGAGCAGGTCGTTTTCCTCAAGGTACCTCACGAGCTGTGTATTTATTACACGCTCCATCACCTTAGACAATAGTGAGGTGACGGCTATAGGCCTGTAATTGGCCGGGTCGGTCCTATCACCCTTCTTGGGCACAGGATGCACATACGCGATCTTCCACGACGCCGGGACTTGTCGCATAGAATATGAAAGCGTGAAAAGATGTGTAAGTACCGGACACAACTCTGGACCACACTGCTTAAGTACCACCGCGGGTATACCGTCCGGCCCACTCGACTTATGAACGTCCAGAGAACGAAGCTCCCGTCGGACGTCCCGCTGCGTGAATTTAACTTCCGGCATGGAAGTTCCACACCACGGAACGTCCGGCGGTACAGCACCCCCGTCGCTCATGGTCGAGTTAGCGGCAAAGAGAAAACCCAAAAGGTCGGCCTTCTCCCCGGCACTCTGGGCCAGACTACCGTCGGGTTTAAGCAAAGGTGGTAAACCTGACTGACAGAAGTTTCCCTCGGCAGCTTTGGCAAGCGACCAGAATTCACGACTCCCTGAAGGGTACCCTGCTAGCCGCTCACCAATTCTGCCGACGAAATCGAATTTAGCCCTGACAATTGCTCTCTTGCTAGCCCTCGAGGCGGCATTTAATTTGCGTTTCACCTCAGAGATGTTTGGATCTGAATTTGCACGAGCCGTGGTCCAGGCTCTGTAGGCAGATTCTTTCAGCATCAAAGCTTCTCTGCAGGGCCGATTGAACCACGGTCGCTTTTTTGCTCCTACAGGGATCCAGCGGTTAGGAATGTAGCACTCCATGCCCTCCAAGATCCCCTCAGCGACTGCTGCAGCGCAGGAATCCAGATCGTCTGAGGCAAAACAAAGCCGCCTCCACGGGTACGACGCGAAGAACTCCCTGTATATTCTGATTTATCAGATATCATTAAATATAATACTAAAGTCGGTGCCAATATGACTATGAGAGTGATTAATAATGTCTACCTAAGCCTACATAGTTTTACTGGGCACCGATTACAGTATTATATTTAATGATATTTAATGATATCTGATAAATCAGAATACACAACTTTGTGCCAAGTAAATTTTTAAAGAATTAAAGTTTGTGTGTTTGTAAATTTGTTAAATTGTAAGGGGTAATCTTAGGATCTACCGAACCGATTTTAAAAATTCTTTCACCAATAGAAAGCTACGTTATTGTGGAGTGTGATAGATGGCCGTAGGTCTGTTGGGAGTCCTGGGACATCCTTCCGAGGGCTTACCCGGGGTTCACAACCATAGGTTGTTGGACGTTACGTGAGGTTTTTTAGTCGGTAAGAGTCCATAACATCCATGAGGATATTTCATCACGTAAAAAAAAAATTTTAAGAAATAAAGTTTGTGTGTTCGTATATTTGTTAAATAAATTGTAAGGGGTAATCTTAGGATATACCGAACCGATTTTAAAAAATCTTTTACCAATAGAAAGCTACGTTATTGTGGAGTGTCATAGGCTATATAGCATCACGCTACAACGAATAGGAGCGGAGCAGTAATAGTAAATGTTTCAAAAACGTTGGAAAAGTTATTCCTTTTGAGTAATATTTATAGTTATGTAAAAAATATGTTCCTACTACAAAATTGTTTCTCTTTGTGTCTATCTTTGGGTTGGTGCACAATAACCATTTTAATGGCAATCAATTTTTTCTACAATAATGCCACGGGATACCTCTTTCATAAACGAAATTGTTCTTAAAAATAATGCGACGGGAATACACGCGACGAGAAACCTTTCTCTCTCTCTCTCTCTCTCTCACGTAGTATTGAATATTAACGACGAGACGCTACGGGAGTAAACGCAACGTGACGGGAGTAAATGCGACGGGAACAGGTAATACTCTCTCTTATGTGGCGCAAACGAAGTTGCGCGTGTCAGCTAGTAACTTATAAAGAAAATAAGTTTTAGTGATGAAGAAAAAAAGACTTCATTTTTTAAACTTGCGAATTAATTTGATCTAAAAATAAAACAGAGTCGACTCTGTAAACGTATCTTAGTTACTTTGTAATTAAGATATTTTTATGTTAATCTTTTTGAATTTGTTAGTTAAGGTTTGTTTGTATTTTTATTGAATTTGAACTTAAAAACACAACTGTTATAATTGCTAGGTTAAACATTTCAATGAAATGCATGTTCCTATCGGGTGCTGGTTTCTACTTTGGTGGTTACGACTTCTAACAAAGTTCACAGCTGCGCCTAACAGCTAAACCGAACTCCAAGACCGAGATATTGCATACATACCGATTAGTACCATTTTCTTTGCTAAGATCACATAATGGTAATAGATTCCAGTCCACATCAATTTATTCTCAGCATTATACTGACAAGTATATCAAGGGCTTCTCCGACCTCCGATCAATATCCGCAGAGTCACGTTTCCCATGATATGACCCAGGAGGACCTTCCAGCACTCACGTGACTCGTCTGCACTATGCATATGTATACCTTGATCCGTTATCGACGTAAGGAGTACAGCAAAGTCGGCGTTTAACATTTATGAAGGTCCTCATTGATGAAGGTTATTGGACTTCAAAGGACTTTTGTTATCAAGGTTCTAAATCAGGTGTAGGGTAACCTGTACTTGACTCAGGGTCGTAGTAAGAAATATTGTTTCATCGGTTTCTGTCATATTTTTAAGTTGACTGACAGTAATCCTACAAATTTTCGTATTTGTCAAATATTTGAGAAGATATTTGTAACTCAATACATTTAAAAATCCTATATACTGGAAAAATTGGATAACAGGGGTTGTTATCCAATTTTCCAGTATATAGGATTTTTTCGAGCTACAGATTGCAGGTAGAGGACTAGAAACATCCATGTTCTAAATTAAAGATCAAGGAGTCGGTAAATAGGTAAAACTTTGTGCTATATTTTTTGCGGAGCATTATTTCTTAGTCAGCCATGGATTCTAAAATAGCTTTCACCGCCTATTACGAAAGATTAATTGAAATTGTGGTCATGTGGTGTGTAGTAAGCCACTGCCTACCCCTTCGAGGAAAAGGCATGAGCATAATGTGTGTAAAGGTTTATTATATGGATCTGTACTGCAACTGATGCTTTTCTCCAGTGTTATTATTAGAGTCACCGAGCCTCAAAACGGGACTGTTACACCGAAGGTATTTCTCTCGCAGCGTGTTGTGGTGTGACCCAAGGCACCCAGCAATGGACAAATAGTCGAATAGGCAGTTACCGTGCGGTCTTAGTCGATTCAAGACCGTTACGATATCCCTGGCAGTTTCAACGCGTTAAAAAAAAAACGTACTATTTTTACTAAATTCAAATTAGAGACCCAACTCAGGTAGCAACCATACTGTGGTAGCAAGCCTTTAGACAATATTCTGATTATACTTTTTGATAGACGTCTGAGTTGCATTTGAAATTCACATCGATGACAGTTGACGGATGAATTGAAAATATAATTGTACCCCAGAAGCTCTGCAGGTGCCTAAATGTACTGCCTTGAACCGGGAATTATATACACATCTTATTCAAATGTATTCGTCTGCGGGCAGAATGGATGGCCTGACGTTGGTTATCGATGGGGCCATCATTATACAATATACTAGCTCTGCTGGCGATTTTGTTCGTTGTTTATCGGGATGGATAGACGAAGGAATCAAGTTATTTGATTTGCACGCAGTAGTCTGCCTATCTTATTAATTTAAAAGTTCTCTCACAGCGATTTCCGTCTAAACTCCTGATCGTCCTGAAAATTAACCATCCTGATCAAATTAGCCTCCAAATCAGTTTCCAGTTCAACTTGACTAGAACCTCGAAAAACATGGAATTCCTTTTAACCATGAGTTTTATTATAGGTAGGTACCAATATCGAAAAAAAAATTGGGCAATGGAGTGCAGCTAGGTAAATACCTTAAATTTCGAAAACTCCTGACACATAGCAGAACCTACTTGCACTAGTCGCCTCGGGACCACGATAGGTGAAACCCTATCGAAACTTCGGGGAACAAGTAGCCAAGTAGGTACCGAAAACCTTTATTTAATAGTAAAATAGTGCCGCGCGAAATCCTGTTTTCAATACAATATGAGTGCAACGCGTGTTAGTTTAAAACAAATGTTACTTTAAATCCTTAAATCATCACATTTTACTGAAAGAAACATTCCTTTATTTGAAAAAAGAAACCAAACTGCATACAAAGAATGTCTAGAAATTACTTGTCTCACCCGGGAATCGAATATCTACCTACCTAATATATGAAAATACAACAATTTAGTTGGTTCAATTCCCAGATGAGACAAGCTAATTTCAGAAAATCTATGATTGTAATTTTGTTTTTTTTTTGTTAAATTAATATTTTTTTTCCTTCCAGTAAAATGAGATACTTGCCCTCCATTGCCGAAAGATATCTTCTACTTTGGGTATATACATATAGGTATATCAGACCTGATAAAAATTTTAATGTAGGTACTATATCTATACTAATATTATAAAGAAGTAAAGTTTGTGTGTTTGTAAATTTGTTAAATTGTAAGGGGTAATCTCGGGATCTACTGAACCGATTTTAAAAATTCTTTCACCAATAGAAAGCTACATTATTGTGGGGTGTCATAGGCTATATAGCATCACGCTACAACGAATAGGAGCGGAGCAGTAATAGTAAATGTTTCAAAAACGGGGGAAAAGTTATTCCTTTTGAGAGCTTCGTTGCGTGTGCTGCTTAAATATTTATAGATGTAAAAAATATGTACTTACTACAAAATTGTTTCTCTTACAAAAGTTCAAAAAAAAATTGCGCGATATTGGGTTGGTGCACAATAACCATTTTGATGGCAATAATTTTTTTCTACAATAATGCCACGGGATACCTCTTTCATAAACAAAATTGTTCTTAATAATAATGCGACGGGAATACACGCGACGAGAAACCTTTCTCTCTCTCTCTTTTTTTTTTTTTTTTTTTTTTATATTCAGCTCGCCAAATTGACGTCGCCACCAGCCTGATGGTAAGAAAGCAGTGGCGCATCTAGCGATTGGGGGCCACTTCTTACAGTGGTCCTCAAGTTGGCGGCCCTGTGATGTGCCTCTTCACGCTCGTCTTGAAGAACCCGGGATTGTAAGATGAGGGAAAGACGTGTGCGGGCAGGTCGTTCCATGTTTTTATAGTTCGACAGAGGAACGATCTTTTGAAACGCTCGGTTCTGGCGAAGATTCTCTCCACTGTGTATGAGTGGCATCTCTGCCCGGCACGCGTTGTTCGGGATCGGAAAGGAGATGGTGGGATCAGGTTGAAGAGCTCTTCAGAACATTCGCCGTGATACATTCGATAGAAGGCAGCCAAGGACGCTATGGTTCTTCGCTGCGACAAAGGTTCGAGGCCTCCCGTCACCTCAGGACAACCAATTATTCGGATAGCACGTCTCTGCATAGCATCAAGCGCGTCTAACAAGTACCTCGCGGAGTCATCTCAAAGGTGAGAACAGTACTCGACGCAGGGACGAATCTGCGTCTTGTACAGTAAACATCTCTGATGTGGCGTGAAATACCGTCTCACCTTATTCAGGATTCCCAATTTCCGCGAGGCCAGACCAATACAGCTCTCTATGTAGTTTTTGTGATTGAGCTCACGCCGGACGTCTATACCGAGGATCTCCAGGTTGTCCTTTAGTGGAATTGTAATGCTCTGAAGAGAGGGCAGGGGTAGGAATGGGGACTTCTTAGCTGTAAACGCACACGCCTGTGTTTTTCTGGCATTGAACTCGACCAGGTTGTCTGAACCCCATTGGGCAATGCGGCCCAGGTCCAGATCGAGATCCGCCACGAGTTGTCGTCTCTTCTCATCCACGTCGCCTCGCCCCGCCGCTGGACGGCCAGAATAGCTCCCATGAAGAGTACTGTCATCCGCATAACAATGAATGCACCCAATGGACAGCATGTCATTGATATGCAGAAGAAAGAGAGTTGGGGACAATACCGATCCCTGTGGTACTCCGGCATTTACCTGAAAAAAACAGGAAGCCTGACCATCACAGAGGACCCGAATCCGTCGCCCGTTCAGGAAGCTGGCCAACCAGCGGCACAACTGATGCGATAAACCATATGACGGCAGCTTGGAAAGAAGCGACGCATGCCATACCCTATCAAAGGCTTTTGCGATGTCTAGGCCAATAGCCAGAGATTCGCCGTGCCTCTCCATAGCCTCACCCCAGGTGTGCGTTATGTACGCTAGGAGGTCACCCGTTGATCGTTTCGTCCTAAAGCCATATTGGCGATCGTTAATTAACGAGTGATCCTCCAGATAGCGCATGAGCTGTTTGTTGATGATTAGCTCGAACACCTTGCAGATGACGGTGGTTACGGCTATGGGGCGATAGTTGGCTGGATCCGACCGATCCCCTTTCTTGGGGATCGGTTGGACATTCGCCTCCTTCCAAGCCTCCGGCACTTCTCCCGACGAATACGAAAGGCGATACAGGCCTGTTAGCGTTGGAGACAATTCAGCTGCACAATTCCTCAGCACCACGGCCGGAATGCCATCAGGACCACTGGCTTTCCGCGTGTCGAGTGACCGTAGCACCGCTCGGACATCGCACTGCCGGATTACAATATCCGGCATCGTGGTTCCACAGTCGGCGATAGTGGGAAGTTGCCTGCCACAGTCATCGACCCGGGAATTAGCTGCAAAGAGATTGGCCAGCATTTCTGCTTTCTCTTGGGCCTTGTGAGCCAGTGATCCTTCAGGATAGCGCAGCAGCGGCAGCGAGGGCCTGCAAAAGTAGGCCTGCACGGCTTTGACCACTTGCCAGTATCCACGGCTGCCCGTCGGATGTGACGTGAGCCCCAGTGGCTCTGTTGTACGCTGCCTTGAGGCGGGCCACATTCGGGTCGCGCACAGCTCGAGCCCTGATCCAGGCGCGGTAAGCCGCCTGTTTTTGTTGAACAGCTACGGCACACTCACGCCCGAACCAGGGGCGGGCTTTGCGGATGCTGGCGACATCAGTGTATGGAATGTAGTATTCCATACCTAATGTGATTTCACCAGCAACCGCAGAGGCGCTTTCCGATGAAGCCCTCCCTGCAAAGCAGCGCTGACTCCACGGGACGGCTGCAAAGTATTCTCGTAGTCCGTCCCAGTCTGCTGACGAGTAGTGCCACAGTCGCCGCGTCACCTCTACTGCCCTTGCAGGGGACGGTACCTCTCTATCTCTCTCTCTCTCTCTCACGTAGTATTGAATATTAACGACGAGACGCTACCGGAGAGTAAACGCAACGCGACGGGAGTAAATGCGACGGGAATAGGTAATACTCTCTCTTATGTGGCGCAAACGAAGTTGCGCGGGGTCAGCTAGTACCTACATATTTCTATGTATGATAAGAAATGTAAGTAGTTCACTACAAACTGAAGAAATTATAAACATCGATTTCTAAACAATATTTTATTCATCTTGTATTGAGTATAAAATGTTAATATTTTGAAATTATCTTTACCAATATGTTTGTTTGGTCCACTTTCACTCTAATACAATTGTAATAGAAAATTATGCCTCAGAATAAATTGAATCAGACACTGAATATTGTTTCATACATACATATTTATCAAAATACACAATACTGAGTGTGTACAGGGGCCTCACCCATATATCACGGGCCCATACGGTTCGCAAGCATTGGGTACTTAGGTACTACCCGTTCGCTCTAAGTTTGCCGGTTGCCTCTTATACTACGCCTCTACGCCAGCCGCAAACTTAGAGCGAACGGGATCTACCTATATTTTTACAAACTGCTTAACCTAATGTGATTAAAAATGCATAAAACCTCAATAATAATCATTCTCTCTTCCCACGCTGATACTTAGGATCGTCAACTTCAAGGTTTTTCAGTTTGTGAAAGTAAATAAGACATACACTATTTCTTTTGTATAAGTATCAAAGCATCTATAATCTATTCACAGATATGAACAGTCATGACCCATCCATACCTGTGTATGGAAATTGCCGCGCACCTCCTCGTGTCACGTGTCAAGTTCCTTACCCCCCCGTTTATATTTGCAAATGGCATCTTCCTAAGACCTCGTCTTTGCGAGATATTCTATTGATATACAATAATATTCAATCGACCGCTCCGGTGCTTACTCAATAATGCATGATCAGTATAATGTGATATGCTACCATCAAACGTTGTTTGTTTGAAAGGATTAGGTACTTATTATTCGATTTTGATACATATTTTATGGATTTCTTACAACTGTCGTGACAACAATATTTGTCTCAATATAAATGTGGTTTTACAATTTGTTTGAATAATAGAATTACAGTTTTACTTTAGAATATGATTAGTATTGCTTTTAGTAATACAGTTTAGTAACACAGTAGTACCTAACTACTCGTATTAATAGATGAAATGAAATATAATAAAATTATGAGTGTCTGTCATCGACAATGCGAATGTCACTAAATATTGTTATTTATTATTTTTATATTACTAGTGAAATTTTCTGAGGAGTTCAGTATCCCGCAGACTACTTGATGAATTAGCCAGTTACGTATTTTATTATTATAGAAAAATCCCTTTGTCACTCAAAATTGTTAGCTAACAACCATTACGGTTACCTATGCGTGCCTATGAGGACCTTCGAACAAAAAAAAACAGCATCGAAATTGATCCATTCGTTGTGCCGATACGATGCCACAGGCAGCCAGACATACACTGATGCACACATATTCACATCACATGTACATCCACAGGTTCAATTTATAAAACCCTCGTTTTTCTTTGGGGTCAAAAATAGCAAAAATGATTCCTTGACATGAAACATAACCGCATTTATCCCCTTAAAAAAGATAAACTACTTAGCAGAATAAAAGGCGGTGGTTTGAAGAGTTACCATCATAAAATATGATCTAATAATGAAAAATAACCTGTAGAAAATGTTTTAGGTACATCTGTTATAACCTTAGACCATATAACACGGGACTAGCCTTTGCGAACCACCGCATACAAAAATATTCTGCCAATTTTCATACAAGTGAAGGGGGAAACACAAAGACATATAAAATTTCATTGCATTTAAAAATGTATTAATCGACAAACGCGTAATGGCTGTTGTGTGTTAATTGTTATTGTACAGTCAACTACAATGAAATGTACTAGTTTAATCATATAAAATGATGTACTGATGTACAGGCTTTTTATAAAGCGAAAAGACCAAATGGTCATGTGCAATGGCAGAAAACAATGCTTAAGTAAGGCGCATCCTGTGGTTAGATGATCTAAGGTTATAACGTATTGTTTACGCGATTGCGTTGAATTTGAACTGATAGGCGTGACGAATATTTGTCAATAAAATTCACATTCAACAGAATTTCAATAATTTATATGAATTAGTAGATAACCCACGCGACATCGCTTATGTCACAAATTAGAGAGAGAAAGAGAGGAAGAGAGAAAAGTGTACTATTTCATCAGGCTCAAAGAAGCTCGTGCGAAACTGTCGTGTTTATAAGAAAAGAGCTTTTTTTTAACGTGAGGGGAAATCCTCATGGATGCTATGCCGGACTCCTACCGATTAAAAAACCTCGCGTTACACCCAACAGCCTATGGTTGGGAGCCCCGGGTAAGCCCTCGAAAGGATGTCCCAGGACTAAGAAAAGAGCTTAATTATTAAGTCTATTGTAATGCAATTCTTCTCTGATATACGTCTAACCCTGCCAACCCCTTTGGGGAATCAGGCTTGTTTATGTGTACGCAGATACATGCGGCTAAATAAACATTTTAATCTAATACAGTATTCACATCCGAGTGGCGTAACCAACAAATAAAACCAAATACGCGAACGTTTTTAGAACGTCCTTAATGTCCTCCATTTTCAAGATTAACAGAACGATAACACAATATTGTTGTTAGACTACCCGTTCACGCTAAGTTTGCCAGTCGCCTCCCCTACTATGCTTCTACACCAACCTCTACGACTGCGGCAAACTTTACGCGAACGGGCTATAATGACGTGTGCATAAAATTAGTGTACAGTACACAGTGTTGCCAGATGAGCTACATTACTGCCGAGAGCGTGCACATGTAACATTATAGGCGAAGTTAAAAATAATGAACCACAAACTGTTTATGAAGTCTTCCAGAAGTAACTGAACTGAATAAATAATAATTACGTACAAAATTATTTATGTGGTGGCAGATATAGATACTGAAAATTATAACAGCCTATTCAAGCATTAGTTCAGGTTGCATCTAAAGCTGACTTACAAATTCAGAAAAGGGTGTTTCTTCAATTATTTGTGAAAGAGGTTGTTTGATGCCCTATTTGATATTACGTATTTTTCTTAATGGTTGCTCAATCTTATTTTTAAGCTGATATCGTATGAATTTCCATGATATTTACTAAACTGTTACATATTTCAAGTCTATGCCTATTTCAGTAAAAAAGAGATACAAGAGCCACAACAATGGAAATGCGGGTATCTCAATAATAATTTAAGTATGCATTACAATAAAACTATATTTTCGAAACTTAAAACGATTGTATTATTAAAACCCACGTATATTATTCTAAAAATTAAAACGAAGAATTGTATTTTAATAATACTGTTCTATGCCATGTCATGTTACAAATCGTTTCATGTTTTCTGAAGGGCAATACAGTGACGTTGTCAGCACACGCTATGGCATTTAAATACAGAATGAACGCAAAGTGTCATAAATGTCAAATAAACAAGATGGCTGCCAACGTTGACAGCGCGGGATGCTTCCACGTGTACGTTTAGTTGGTCAAAAATAAATGTTAGTAAACACGTGTCAGATTAGTATGCTATTTAGAGATACTTATAAATAAATGGACGTAGAAATGTTTTGAGAACTTTCTCCTGAAAGTTTGACAGTATAATGGGTAATAGAGTACCTTTTTGGATTGTCTTCGTAACATTGTATGGCCGTGGACAGATTGAATTGTGCCAGCTGTGTAGCAAAGCAGCTAAGTATTGGTTCTGCAATGCTTTAGAACTACTCCTTTTTGAAGTGAAACTTCTTTATCGGCGTTGGAAAAAAAATTGCGTCACGTCACGTCACGATTTTTGGTTACGCGCCATCTTTGTTCTGTTCCCCACCACGGTGGATTCGAATTAAGAGTACTTTATCCAGGGATAGCATGTCATTTAAGGGTTTTTGGACTTTTGGACTTTTGGACTTTTGTACTTTTGTACTTGTTGACTTAATTTAAGGTGAGGTGAAAATTAAGTTTATGAAGAAGTTTCACTTCTTACGTGTGTACACTAAGTACACGCAATTTTTTTTTTTTGAGTGTCTTGGTGGGACAGTGTTAATGATTGGTGTTATCAAGGTCTGGGGTTCCAATTCAGAGTAAGAACCAATATTTTTAATGATCAACAGCTCCTCTCATAGTTTATATACAGATCGGCAACTCCCTGTCGCGCCACAGCTGTCAATAGAGTTAACGGTCGTGTTGACGTACAATTTGCTTACATTTATTGATCACACGCACACATTCAAGTTGGAGTTTCCGCCCTGTGACTTAAGTGAAAATAACAAGTTTAATAAATTATTTTAAAATATAATTAAAAAACTGTTTCGTTAACCCAACGAAAAATTGTTTACATAACCTAACCGATAAATACTTATAAAATCTTTGGTAACTATTTATTCGAGATATTTTTCTTCTGAAAGAATAAATGTAGGTATTTATACTCGACCGATGCCAAAACAAACAAATGTCTTTCTTAATGTTTCATGATATTTATGTTGGGTTCTTAGTTCCTGTTCACTCCGTGATTCCTGCTAATTAGATTTATGCGATGTAATTTTTTAGTTTGAATAGTGACGTAATATGTTTATTAATGCTGTAATGTATCTGTGACATATCTTCGGAATTAATTTCTGGCGCTTTTTTTATTGTTTATAGGCAGGCAGCAGCGTGATCAAGATTTGTATAATTTTTGAAGTTCTAATTAAGCCTGTTACACATAAATATTAAATGTTTTAGGCTACGGGAAGGAAGAGTAAGAGAACTCTAACTGCTGAGTTCTGCAGTTTGTATAGGCCGCCTTAAGCTGCTATAAACACAGGACTACCAGACTCCATAAACGAGGGCCTGACTACGGTGGATTACCAGCCATGTACATAAATTTCACATAATCATAAATTATGCATATTTTTTAGTTACATCCACTCAATTATTTTAAATCTATTCTTTATGATCTGAACGTAGTCCCTCTTGTATCCTCCGTTCGGTGCACTTCGGTTACTTTATATAGGCACACATGTTCAATACAAATTACAATGGAAAATATGTTTCAACGAGGTAGATTTAATTGTGAAAATAATTTATAGACGTGTCTCAGTACCATTAAGGTTTTGGAAGCCCAAGTCATTCAAATCTGCAAACTGTTGCACAACAAGATACTAAAATGCCCCAAAAACAGTATTAGTTACGCAATTAAGATATTTTGTATTCCAAGGTTAAGAAGATAACGTTATAATTCAATAAAATCGCAGTCGTAAAATAGTCATCAAACTTAGGAACCATTAATAAACGGCTAGATTGTGGTTTATACTCTCAACGCATGCACAAACCTTGCCACAACTAAAAACAACATTATTAATACAACACATGTTAACCGCGAATTAATTACCCATTAGCCGCTCGTAAATCTCCGTCAACTTTCGGAGCACATCGGGTTTGCCATTTAAAAATAGTCAAGGAGCGTGCGCGTGCGTCGATGGATGGAAAACAGCACATTGGAACATTGCCAGCGCTATGGATGGAATTAAATTGGCCTGGAAGGGCATGGAATAATGAAATTTGAATGTTGGCTCGCTTACATTGCTCATTGTAATCCTTTATTATTGCTAGGGAGCCGATTGTTCATTGTTTTCTTTGTTCTGCCGCCTGCTCTCCACTCTCTTTGGGAAGTGTTTTAGCGTATAGCAACACCATTATTTTTATATCAAATAGAAACAGAGTGCTGTTTTTATCCACCTAGAACAGAATCTTGGCACACATTTAGTGTCACAGAAGATTAATCTTGAGTACCAGTTACCTTAATATTTTGAACATTGTGTATTTTTACCTAATAAAAACCACACGTTCCCTACCTACTGCCTCCGGTTGGGACTTCGGGTAAGCCCTGGGAAGGATGTCCAGGATCCGATGTCATTAAAATTTGTCCATCAGATATTCATAAGCCTCTTCTAATAGCACTGTCCAAATCAACTTTAGAAGAAGAGTATTAAGATTATTTTTGAAAAGCAATTAGTATGCTAACTGATCATAAATTTTTTGCGAAATTGCGAGAAGATGCAGGTTCGAATCCTGCTCGAAACCAATTCTTTTCCATATTTAAAATTTAGAAGAAGAGGTTTGCTTTGAGCAACGATACAACAGATGTTAACTCTACGATAATGAAGAAATTTAATGATGGTGTTTTAGTATCGTGGAATGGTTTAATACAGACGATTTGGTTGAGATCTTAACGTTACACGTGTTGCTCGTTTCATACGATTTTACATTTCGGGATACTTCGCTCGGACTATTTCTAGTTTACGATGGAGTTATAATGTATTTTATAGTCACAATATGAAGCAAAAGGCCGGCCAAGTAGGTGTCGTTCCACGAGCAATGCCGAGTTCTGTAGCTATCTTTGTTTATGTAGAAATAGTGAACCACCAAGGATTGGGGCCGTTATGGCCGGTTTGGAGTTCTCCGCATGCGCTCTGTTATGCAGAGCGTACTTAGCGGAGAACTCCCAGGGCGACGAGTACTTCGCCACTGAGCGATCAGAGACGAAGTACACGGTTCCATGGGGACCATCGTTCGGCCGAGCCGTAACCGTCTGGCAACAGACGGGCACGGTGGCTCTTAGGAGTTGCGAGGAAGAAAACCTCTATAAAAAAAAAATAACCCAAATCTCACGCTCTGACGCCCGGCAATTTGATGTATCGCTGGGGGAACTCAGTGCCTAGGGCGTCACTCCCACCTTCCAACCATTCCCATCCTCACATCCTCTCCCAACTTCCTCACTCCCACCCTAAAAAGTCGGCGGACCAAAAACGCAAAATATCAAAATGACTAAGGTAAATTATTCGCAAGGAACTACCCAGGAGCGCACCCGGACAGTGTCCGGGGAATCGCTTGGCATGATCCGTCATGTCGACCCCCGCCAGGGTTCATCCCAGGTGGTATATGGGAGGGGTCACCACAGTCCAACAGACCCAGGGGTGTGCCTAAAAACCACCCCCAGTGACGCGGAGGTCGCGTCAACCCGCGCTGGCTCGGAGATGGAATCGGCTGTCGACATGGGTACCGAGACCGAGGGTGCCCTCGAGGGTATCCATGCCGACGGAGGAAGGAAGAGACCTAGGTCAAGCGGACCAGGCAAAGGCCTGTTCCGCCGGCCTGGGTCTGAATCATCGTCATCCGAGGAGGACCTTCCGTGGAAGGTTGTAGCTACCACTGCGGGTAGAGGTCGGAAAGCCGACCTCTACAAAGCAAAAGGTAAGGTAGCAGAGCCGCCGACATCTGTGCCCCCGCTGCCTAGCGGGAGTGTTACGGATGTGCCGGCGGCTAAGGAGATCATGGCGGCTCTGGCCCGCATTTCTGGCGCTGTAAAGGGCGCCAAGAATGTAGCGGGCAGGAGAAGGGTGGTGACGGAAGCCGTCACTGGTGCCACCAAGGCGTTGGAGGAGCTCCTCGAGAGGAGTGTCTCCAAGGAGGAGGGGAAGCTCCGGGCTCGGGTTGCGAGCCTGGAGGCGGAGCTTGCCGACTCCCGTAAGCAGCAGCAGCTGATGCGGGAGGAGGTTGACAAGCTGACGCAGCTGGTCCAGGGGGCCGGGGAAGCTCGGGGTGTGAAAACCCCCGCTCCCCGTGCACCACCTAAGACGACACCATCGATAGTCCAGCTGCTGGAGGCCATCGAGCGACGCCTCGGCGTCCTGGAGGACCGGGCATACCGCCCACCACTGGCAGCTCCCGTCGGCGCGTCATACGCGACGACGGCTGCACCCAACGGGACTGGTCCCAAGCCGAAGGCCTCCGCCCCCTCCGCCCCCAAGAAGACGGCACCTAGGGGAAGTGGCAACCCCTTTTCCCCAACAGTCAGCGCTCCTGCTGCACCCCAGACTACCTCAAATGAGGGGGTCTGGGAGGTGGTAGGAGCCAAGAAGAAGGCGACTAAGGCCGCCAAAAAGGCGGCGAAGGCCGCCAAGAAGGCGGCAAAAGTCGCCGCTAAAGCGGCAAAGGCGGCAAAGGCCGCGGCGACGAAGGCGCCGAAGAGGCTCCGCGCTCCCCGCTCCACTGCCGTCGTCATTACGGTGACGACAGAGGGCAAGGCGAAGGGCGTGGGGTACGCCGAGGTACTGAGGCAGGCGAAAGCCTCAGTTGACCTCAAGGCCCTCGAGATTGAGGGAGGGCTCTGGTGCAAGGTAACGCGCACCGGAGCACGCCTCCTCGAGATCTCCGGCGCCACCAGCGGCCCCAAAGCGAATGCCTTAGCGGCAAAGCTGCGGGAGTCGCTGAATACGGGCGATGTCCGCGTGTCCAGACCCAACAAATGCGCCGCGCTGCGAATTTCGGGTCTGGATGACGCGGCCACGACGGACGAGCTTATCTCCGCCGTCGTGGAGGCGAGCGGCTGTCCCCGTGATCAGGTGAGGTCAGGCGAAATCCGCTTTGGCCCCACCGGTCACGGGTCGGCAGTCGTGAGCTGCCCCGTCGCGGCGGCCCAGAAGGTGGCGGACGGACGGAGCCCCCTTATTGGGGGCTTCCTGAGGGCGCAGGTGCATCTCCTGCAGCCCAGCGAAGACAGGTGCTATAGGTGCCTGGTCGTGGGGCATGTAGGAGTGCAGTGTACGGCGGAAGTCACCGTGGGTGATCGGTGCTTCCGCTGTAGTCAGCCCGGTCACACGGCCCTTGCCTGTGACGCTCCGCCACGATGTTTCAAATGCGTGGCGGAGGGCAAGGAGGCTGACCACCGGGCGGGCAGTAAATCCTGCGCTGCCTCAAGGCCGAAGCCCCGTCCGTCCGCACGGGGGGGTGAGGGTGTGGGTGCTCGTTCGCGGCAGGGTGCGGAAATGGACGTCCATTAATGGACACCCATATCCGCATCCTGCAGGTGAACCTGAACCACTGCACTGGTGCTCAGGACCTTCTGTACCAGAGCATCAGGCAGTGGTCCATTAACATCGCAGTTGTCGCCGAGCCGTACTGGGTTCACCCGGGAAGCCCGGTGGATCTGGACGGCCTGGCGACAATCTTTGGGGGGACCGGCGCGGACGACTCGCGCCTGGCGGTCATCGCTAGGGGTCCGGGTTGTGTCGCGGCGGAATACGAGGGTGTGGCTGTCGTGGCCGTCTACATCTCGCCGAGCCTCGACCAGCATCAGTTCGAGCTATGGCTCCCTGAGCTGGACGTCGTCCTCGCTGCATGCCGGCCTCGCCCTGTCCTGGTCCTGGGAGACTTCAATGCCTGGTCGCAGGCTTGGGGCTCCCGGGAAACCAGAGACCGGGGGAGGAAACTGGAGGACTGGGTCACAACACGTGGCCTAGTCATCCTGAACCGGGGGAATGTCGCAACCTGGACGCGGCGGGGGCTCAGCTCGGTCATAGACGTCTCGTTTGCGACCCCTGAGCTCGCCCGCCGTGTACAGGGATGGCGCGTGGTGGAGGAGGAGGAGACGTTGTCAGATCACCGATATATTCGGTTCGACGTCTCCCCTGGTGTATTTCCTGATTTGATGAAACACAGTAAAGTTATACCACTGTTCAAGGCTGGCAGTGCTTCAGATCCGGGTAATTTCAGACCTATCTCGGTGTTGCCGACCTTGAGCAAGATATTTGAAAAACTAATACTAGAGCAGATGCTGATCTATTTTAATAGTCACAAATTGTTTCATGAGAAACAATTTGGCTTCACTAAAGGACGCTCGACTACCGATGCTGGTGTAGAGTTATTGAAATGTATTTACGAGGCCTGGGAGAATAAACAAGATGCAATTGGTGTGTTTTGCGATTTGTCTAAGGCATTTGATTGCGTCCAACATGAAACATTAATCAGGAAATTACACCATTATGGCATAAGAAACAAGGCTCTCGATCTTCTGACTTCATATTTGAACAATAGAATTCAGAGGGTTGATGTTAATGGTACACGCTCAGAGGGCTCTGTAGTTACTATGGGCGTCCCACAGGGTTCAATACTCGGACCATTTTTATTCCTTATATATTTTAATGACCTACCCTTTTACGTGGGGGACAACAACAGGATTGTTTTGTTTGCAGATGATACTTCTTTGATTTTCAAAGTTAAAAGACAAATAGATAACTATGACGATGTCAACAACGCAATCTTTAAAGTGGTTCATTGGTTTAACACTAACAATCTTAGACTGAATGATAATAAAACTAAATGCATAAAATTTACATTGCCTAATGTAACACAGTCAGAAACCAATGTTCAACTTAATGGTCGGGTGTTGGAACTTGTGGAATCAACGACGTTCCTAGGGTTAACGGTCGATGCTGGTTTACAATGGGGTCCACATATTGTCAAACTAGCAAATAGATTAAGTTCAGCAGCATTTGCTGTACAAAAGATCAGGCACTTGACGGATGTAGATACGGCTAGAATAGTCTATTTCAGTTACTTTCATAGCATAATGTCTTACGGTATTCTACTGTGGGGCAATGCTGCAGATATAGATAAAATTTTTATTTTACAAAAGCGGGCCATAAGAGCTATATATAGATTAGGTCCAAGGGTCTCTCTGCGCGAAAAATTCAAAGAGGTTAAAATTCTTACAGTAGCATCACAATATATTTTTGAGAATCTGATGTACGTACAAAGAAATTTACATAGTTTCGCTAAGTTAAGTGATAGACACAATGTCAACACTAGAAATAAAAGTAACCTTGCTGTTTATCATAGCAGATTGCACAAAATCAGCAATTCTTTCATGGGTAACTGTATACGCTTTTACAACAGGCTACCAGACGAAATTAAAAGTATGTCCCTTAATAAATTTAAAAAGGTTGTAAAAAGTAAATTGTACTGCAGGGGCTACTATACAATTGGTGATTATTTGTTGGATGGAGAAGCCTGGAAATGACCTGCTCTACAGGATTCTCAAAAAAATTGTAAAAATGCATAGTTTTTAGATTCATTTTGTAAATAGAGCTCTAAAAAGAATAACCCGCTGAGTTTCTTGCCAGTTCTTCTCAGGTGGGTCGTGTTGTGAACTGGTGGTAGATTTTGATTTATATTCTGGACGTTTTACAAGAGCATCTGTATATGCCTATGTGAAATAAATTTATTTTCTTTCTTTCTTTCTTTCCCTCCACCAAACCTGCCGCCAGCAATTGCGAATCCCCCGGAACCGCGTTGGGCACTTCATCGCCTTGATCGGGAGGCTCTCCTGGAGGCGGCCATCGTGCAGGCCTGGATTCCGTCAGCGGACAGGCCTGCCTATGTTGATACCGAGGTGGAGTGGTTCGGGAGAGCCATGTCGCACATCTGCGATGCGGCGATGCCCAGGGCTAGGCCCAGGCCGGCGAGGAAACAGGTGTACTGGTGGACGCCGGAAATCGCGCAGTTGCGCGCGGAGTGCGTTACCGCGCGCCGCCGGTACACCAGGTTCCGCCGGAGGCGTCGCCGCCCAGACGATGCGGCAGCCCGAGAGACGGAGCTCTACGATGGGTACAAGGAGGCCAAGAGGGCCCTCCAGACGGCCATCAAGCGGTCCAAAAAGCTAGGCCGCGATGAGCTGATGGAGACTCTGGAGCGGAACCCGTGGGGGCGCCCGTACCTTATGGTAAGGGGCAAATTACGCCCTAAGGCGCCCCCACTGACTCAGAGTCTCCAGCCGGAGCGGCTGGAGGAGGTCCTGGACTCCTTGTTCCCGTCGAGAGCGAAGGAACATATTTCTCCACGCATGGCTCCGCCTCAGGCGCCCAACGCGGAAGGCAGCGAGAACGACGTGCCCGTAGTCACCGAGGGTGAGTTAGGGGCGGCTGTACTGCGGCTTAAATCCCGCAGAAACACCACCCCTGGACCCGACGGCATTCCAGGCCGAGCGTGGGTTCTGGCTCTCGAAGAGCTTGGGCCTCGACTAATTGGGCTCTTTAGCGCATGCCTCGAGAAAGGCCAGTTTCCCAAGGTCTGGAAGACAGGGAAACTGGTCTTGAATCGAAAGGCGGGGCGGCCGGCAAATTCCCCATCAGGGTACCGGCCGATCGTGTTGCTCGACGAGGTGTGCAAGCTCTTTGAGCGCATTATTGCACAACGCCTCGTCGGGCACCTCACACGCGTGGGGCCTGATCTGGCGGATAGCCAGTTTGACTTCCGTCAGGGACGCTCCACCGTGGACGCGATCATGCTCAATAGAGGCCTGACGGAGGAAGCAGTCTCACAGGGTGAGGTGGTGGTGGCGGTGTCTCTCGACATGCCGACATGTCTGCGTCAGGGAGGCGCTTATCTATCATGGAGTGCCTCCCTACCTCCGACGAATTGTCGGGGCTTATCTCTCCGAGAGAGCCATAACTTACCCGAGCTGGCTAGGGCCGGGTCGGCGAGATGTGTCGTGCGGTGTTCCACAGGGATCAGTTTTAGGGCCGCTCCTGTGGAACATCGGTTACGACTGGGTGCTGCGTGGTACGTTGCTCAGAGGGGTCGGCGTAACGTGTTACGCCGACGACACCCTCTTTACGCTGATGCCCAACATCAGGGGACCCAACGCTCCCTAAAGGAGGCTGTACCTGGGGATCGTGCGAAGCATGGCCCTGTACGGGGCTCCCGTATGGGCGGAGACCCTGACGGCCAGCAATGAGGCAAGAGTGCTGAGCCCGCAGAGAGTGATGGCCGTCAGGGTGATAAGAGGATACCGCACGATCTCCGGTGAGGCGGCATGTCTCCTAGCCGGGACCCCTCCATGGGACCTGGAAGCGAGAGCCCTTGCGTCACTGTTCAGATGGCGCAAGGAGGCGCTGGAGCGGGGCCAAAGGCCTGCGTCTCGAGAAATCGAGGCCCAGCGGACCCTGCTCCACCAGGAAACCGTGGAGACATGGAAGGTGCGACTTGAGCAACCAAAGGGGGGATTCGCCACAATCGCGGCCGTCAGACCGGTCATGGACGAGTGGCTGGAGAGAAGATACGGTGCTCTCTCCTACCGGTTGACACAGATGCTTGCCGGGCACGGTAGCTTTGGTAGGTATCTGTGGCGAAAACACCGGGAAACCACGGCCGAGTGTCAGCACTGCGAGGACCGCAGCGACGACACGGCGCTCCACACGCTGGTGGAGTGCACGGCGTGGGCACAACAGCGCCAGGTCCTCGTAGTGGGTCTGGGCGTGGACACTCTCTCGCTCGAGGCCATGTTACGAGCCATGCTCTCCAGCGGGAGTAAGTGGGACTGCGCCGCCTCTTTCTGCGAGCAGGTCATGCTCGCGAAGGAGGCGGCGGGCCGGGTGCGGGAGAGAACTCTCCCTCCCGAGTTCCGTAGTCGGCGCCCTGGGCGCCGCCGACGTGTCTTCGCCGAGGACTATCGGCCTCCATGACCGGGGGTCTGAGGACGGTGAGAGGGCCGCTCACCGTCCTTACAGAAGCAGGCCCATGACGGCAGCGTGACGTGAGCAACTCACGCACGCCCCCCCTTAGAAGCGGGGTCACACCCGAAACCCCCCATAGACGCGGGATTGCACCCGAACCACCCCCTGGGCGAGGCCGCATTGGCGGCCGTAGGTCTGTTGGGAGTCACGGGACATCCTTCCTGAGGGCTTACCCGGGGCTCTCAACCATAGGCTGTTAGGCGTGGCGTGAGGTTTTTTAGTCGGTAAGAGTCCGGCATAACATCCTATGAGGATTTTCCCTCACGTTAAACAAAAAAAAAAAAAAAAAAAAAGGGGGGCTTTATGACCGCAATAGAACTCAAAACAATAATTTTTAGATATTTTCTGTTTGTCTGTATGTCTGTAGGTCTGTACGTTTGTGCACGCTAATCTCAGTAACCGCTTAACCGATTGCAATGCGGTTTTCTTTATTGTGTTGAGGTTTGCTCCATTTAACATTTAGTGTTTATTTCATGTCAATCGCTTTATAAATAAAAAAGTTATATTACTTTAAAGAATTGTACATAGACTAAGACTAGATAAGACTCTAAAAATGGGTAAATCTAAACTGGCGTGTTGGCTTAATCATAACAGGACAGTTTCACACGATGCTTGATGAGTCTGCTGAAGAAATACCTCTCCTTTCATACACCTTATGTGATGTAAACGAAGATGCGGGTTCAGCTAGTACCTAATATATTTTTAAAACACAATGAGTTTGTAGTCTCCCAAATCCCACGGACTTTTACAACCAACCTCTCCATCAATTCAAGAGCTTTCTATATTCACGCGACGAGTTGAAAGTGTCATAACGGGGAATACCCGAATTGTCAACTGGGCTGGCTGTTCAACTCGGCTCCAAGATAAGTCACGGATCCTCTTGATGAAGGGACATTAGAAAGTAGGTGCTTCACGGAAAATAATTGTGGGGAACAGAGTTTTGGCCCAATTTATTGCGTCTATTTTTAACATGAATGTTTATTTTTAAAGGGGATGAACGGTAATATTGTTTGTAATAGCGTCGTATATAAGAAGGACCTACTTTATTCACTGTATTAAGATAATACAATTCTTTATATTTCTTAGGCAATACATAAACCATTTTATTTCAGCGAAAGGGGCAAATATGAGTATGAGTCAGCATGATAGCTTGGTATCCAGCTAGGAATTGTGCCAGTCCATGTTTATAGGAAAGGAGAATGCTGGAATATCTAGGCCCAGTTCTCTGGAAAGAGGACTACTAAAACGGTATGTAATTGATATATGAAACAAGTTACCATAATAGCCTCTATTTACCTAGACCTAAGATTATCCTTCCCTAAGAATATAGACTCTCTTATCTTTATCTAAGAGTTAAGATATTCTAAATCATCTAAGAGTTATCTCTACTCTCTTATCTAATCTCAACTCTTAGATGATTAAGTAATATTCTTAGAGTTATCATCTAAGAGTTATCAGTTAAGATATTCTTAATTATCTAAGAGTTACTTAATCATCTAAGATCCTTCCTAGGGCTCTGTGTGATTTTTGTTGGTAGAAGCATAGTAAATACACTTGTAGAAGTCATGAAACGAAGGCGTAGCATGGAAATTAAGATATTATAATAAGTAATCAGATAATAATTATGACAGATTATGCAGTTATAGTCTAAATAACTTTGCGGTTAAACATATTTTATTTTTATTTCGAGTAAGTATAATGTGAATAATATTTTTGTTTTGTACATGTTTATGCGATACACAGGAGAGACAAACATATTTACTGCAGATAATAAACAAGTCAAGCCGTCTCGAAAACATAATGATAATATTTTAAGATCTTCGTTAAAGCATTATTGTTTCGAGGTAATTCAGTTATACAAAGTCTTGTGGGAAATATTTCGAGATGAAATGAGACTATATTGTTTTGTCTGATTACGTTCACTGCTTAGCCCCAAAGAGTCTAGGCAGAGGTAATACTGTTACATTGTAAGTTGGTAGTTTCTTTTCACAGAGATATCTTACAGTTGTAAACTAAGTTTTGTTTTCTATCATGATGATTTATTATATGATATATTATAAGTGAACTCGTAACCAGCACTAATATCTAAAGAAAATGATGAAATTTAAGATGGAAACAAATGAAGAGATCTAGGGAGTGCCATACCCCAGAAAAGACGGTATTCCTTCGAGAATACACGTTTTCCAGCTAACGAAAATATACATGGGCGGAGCGATGGGCGTCTCCTAGTTATTCCACGTCAAAGAAATCGTGTCTGGTGTCCGCCTATCCAGAAAATCCAGCATGTTCAGTTTGTATTGCTCAAAGTCCATATATCATCTCGTAAAGCTTAATATTTCAGGCAATTAATTTAGTGTTTTTCTGCCAAGTTCTCCATTATTTTGTCAAATTATATTTCTGTCAATGTTATTAGGAATCTATCCTTTTGTAGCCATTCGCTTTATGTATTCGTACATTACATCTCAAAATAATTGTGACAGATAATAATTAACATATTATATAATAGTGACAATTTTGGAATAACTTGTTAGTTCTAATTTAAAATCTAATCATGTAAGACTGACAGTTTTCCGCAGCGGTAGTCATTTAATTGTTGGATGGAGGCCAAAATACGTTTTCCAGATTAAAAACTATACGAATTGGCGGAAGCACTCTTAAACGTCGCAAGAGATATGAATGACGTTTATTTTTCAACGCAAAGTAGACTTACTGAAAATAAATTTGTTCAACTTGTTATCCAACCACTACTTCCTTCGGTGGCACATTATTGGTGTGCTAGTGTAGGCAGTTATTGAGATTTCCGATTCGATTCCTGGGTCGGAACAATTATTAGTTTAGTGGGGTATCACCAAACCAATGTCACTTGCATGCAAAGAGTCTGCTAGCTGATGATGAAGGTTTTGTCATCAACACATTTTCTTTAAAGGTTTATCTCGCAAAATTGACGCTACCCGAAAGCCAAGATATCATTTAGTGATTGGGGGCCACTCTCACAGTTTATAGAACTTCTGACAGTGGTTCCCAAATTGGCGGTTCTTGATGTGCGTCTGTGCTTGGAGAAAGATTGTGAGAAGGGGGAAACATGTGCGCGGGCAGGTTGTTTTAAGTTTTTATGGTTCAACGGAGAAACGATCTTTTTAATTGCTAAATTCTGGCTAAGATCAAAGATATTAAAATAGTATTACATACAGATAGGCAACTCCCTGCCCCTCACTGACCGAGCTTCCCCACCCCCACCAGTCCCGTCACAGCTGTCATTACACTTGGCGGGTGTTTTGAGGGAACGTTTGCTTACACTTATTGGTCACACACACATTCAGGCTCTGTACGAACATAGAGTGTTTTTCAGTGTAATGACAGATTTAAAAACGAATTATTTGTATGGAGTTTCCGCCCTGTGTTAATTATGCTCTCTACTGTACCTATAGGAGTGGCACCTCTATGCGTGTAAACGTTACTATGTTGAAGATTGTTTCCATAACAACACCATCACAAACCAAGCACCTGCCCGTTAGCACGTACTCCATAGATACTCTAACAAAATATTTTCCAATATACTGCGCTATTTTCGGAGCGGCCCATCACAACATGTTTATCCCAAGTCAGCCAAAATAATTGCAATGTTTTCTATTAAGAAAAAGTGGATATACTTACGTCATTCGTGACGTCATTGGGCGTTGGCGCGATGCCCAGGCGCAACGACTGACACGTGTCAAAGTGACATTAGAAATAAAGTGATATTGTGTAATGTATGATTTATTGTGAGTTCTTTATATTTATGATGGCTGTTATCTGGTAGTGACAATAATTTGTTTTGTAGTCGTTGGGGATGGTCCAAGATGTTATACAACGATGTGAGATGAACATTGACATAAAATCAAATTTAAATCGTTTTGTTTTCTTAATTTCTGATGTTGATTCCATAATCTCAATCTATTATACTAGTTTATAATCGCGAAAGTTTGTATGGATGGATGTTTGTTAGTCTTTCACGCGAGAACTACAAACTTTGCAGAAGGTAACATAGAATGGGTTAAAATAAAGGATACAGATGCAGGTACATAAAAACTTCGTCACGTGGAAGCTCATCCAAGGATTTCATGTAAGAGCTGCAAAAAGACGATGCTGAGCAAATTTCATATTCAACTGAACATTATTATGAAAATTTTCATTTTTAACCGACTTCAAAAAGGGAGGAGGTTACTCAATTTGACCGTTTATTTTTTTATGTTTGTTCGCGCAGAAACCCGTTGTTTATGGACCGATTTGAAAACTTGCTTTTTCTTTGGAAAAGAGATATCCCCAGGGTGGTCCCATTTCAAGATAGTCTGGATCTGATGATGGCATCCTGTAGAAATCAAAGGGAGTTGTAGAGGCATTTAGGCGTTTGTATTTTTTTTTATTAAGTGCTTTAAAATAGTAAAATTTAATGAAAGTCTGGAGTTGATCTGATGATGGAGATGAAAGACAGTAGAGAGAATTCCCTAACGATATACCTACATACAGCAGTTACCTTGTGTTTGATTAATTTGTATTGTCGATAACTTTACACTTTACCTATATAGATAGAATTTCAGTCTATTCGTCACTAAAAATAATGAAAAAAAATTTTTGCTCAGTTAATTTTATTTTTCAGTTTTTAGTTTGGTTTGAAGTCGGTTTCTTTTTCGTTAATTTTTTTTTGACTATTTAAGTGAATTTGAAGATACATGTAATATAAAAAAAGAAAGGCAAAAATGCAACAGTAAGTAAACTACGCTCAATACTTTCGACACTCTATCCTTAACCTCAACCCCGAATACGAGCCGACAGCCCATGCGCAGTTCGCAATCGTGCTAATCTAAATAACATTTTATTTCCTTACACGTGTAAAATCATAGCGTATTGTACTAATTAATCTATAATTTAATCCTACAGCAAAAATGTACCGGCAGTACCGGCGTGCACTACTCGACCAAGCGTTCTAGACCAACTCGTGGAATGGTCCAGATCCAGGTCCCAGAATCGTATTATTACCGTCCGCAAGGGTGCTAACCGAGCTCAAGTATCCGTTTTTGTAACTTTTGTTCTAAACAAAAAAAAAGCTGATGGATTTTATAGATTTTTCGTCACATTTGAGTTGCCTACTTCGCTTGGTCGAGTAATATTACACGTGTGGGTAACTACGTACGATGGTGTTCACGCAACGTGCACATGCGCAAGATTTATGTGTTTATCAGAACACCGTTTGATCTACCACGGAATCGAACGCACTAAAGAATAGCTCTGGCATTTTCATGGAATTTATTATTGACTTGTTTAGATAACCTAAAATAAAGAAAAAAGAAGTTCCATAGAACTTTTTTTATCAGTAAAAAACATCCGCGTTCAGTGTAGTGGAAAAATCCTTGAGAATGTTAACGCTGGCAGTTGATGATGTTTCAAGGCTGAAGATATTCGTGGCTATGTAGGTATTATATAATCTCCAATGTACAATACATAACAAGTATATTAATCTACTAGCTGTTGCCCGCGACTTCGTACGCGTGAAAATTGTTACAATGTCGATTTGATCGCTCTCTGCTTAGCCCTTAGGATATGAAGCCGTGATAATATATAGCCTATTTTAACACCCTACCCCTTGGTAATATTTGTGCAAAATTTGAATCAAATCTATTGAGTACTTTTCGAGATCCTTCCGGACAAAGCAAAGCAAACAGACAAACAGACAAACAGATAAACAGACAAACAGACAAAAATTTTTCGAACTATATTTTCGGCTTCGGTATCTTATGTTGAACACCCAGCGAGTTTTTTTTTTTAAATATTTCCAATGTACAGTTTTGACTTTTCTATCATTTTATTATATGTATAGATATAGATGAAAGTCTTCATAAAATATATTAACTTCACTAATTTACCGTACTCATAGGGTGCCAGTGGGCCTTAGTTCAACTTTTTGGTACCTGGTATAGCTATAGGTATTGCTCGTGAAAGAGGCGTCTAGTCTAAGCTCGCCAAAGCTGCTTGTTGTTTGGAGTCTACCAGATGAGATATGCCGCTTTTAAAATTGCCATAAGTTTTAAAAAATCTCTACCAATTCATCAAAGTTTCTCCTTACTGCTTTTGCTTGACTTCGAGGTACTATTTTGCAGGGCATGATTAGCACGAAATTTAAAAAAAAATTACTGTAGATTTAGTTACAGAACACCAAGTTGCAAATAAACAAACGGTACACCAGATTGAAAGTGATCTAAGAAACCTATGGATGTTTTCAACAAGTTCTACCGACTCTATAACAATCTCCTGAAATTCTTTTTGAAGAACCTGACAGACCTTTGACAAACGTGCGACGTGAGCTCATTCTACAACTTGAGGTAGCCTTAATAGAACCTATAATACAACCTATAATACAGACTATATAATATACCTTATAATACAGCACTGGGCTAGAACTTTACTGTTAAACACCCTGTCAGTGGTGAGTGTGGCGACTCATTTGACAAAATGATGTAACCATACTTCCACTCCGACCAACTAAACAAACGGATCAACTATTTTCTCTAGGATAGAAAGTAGCTATGATGTTAATCATTTCAAATAATTCGTTCAAGCAGAACCATACAAGTTGTAGACCGCGCAAAGGACAAACCTTTAATAAACTTAGAAAGTTTTACAAAGCCTTGATTAAGTTTTACTAGCTAAATTACTAACATTCAAGAAGTTGAAACTTATTAGATTTCTACATCAAATCAAAAGTTTCACTTAATTACGCACTTCAAAGTTTCCGACCTAAAAAGCTTAAGGGCTCGGTTCCCAAAATAGGCACCCTTTCAAGTGAGTTGGAGTAGAAAATATAGTAGATGGCGTAAAAAGCAATAATTCATGGAGTATCAGCGGAGGCAGCGGCTCGGAAACATCAGATAGCGGCAGGTATCAATGTCGGCGGGGTCATGGTACTGACACTGGCAAAAGTGCTCCTTGCAATCAAGCTTTTTTTAATTTACGTGTAAAACTAATATCAGAGGATGGATGAAATGGGCGGATCAGATTGTCCGCACAAGAAAGAGACTATTCTATTGTTATTTATAGCAAAGCATAGACTAAAATCAGCCATATTGTTCCTCTTACTGACTAGAGATTGACGGGGATGGGTAGTATTCGCCATTTATACGCCAATTCCACCAGGTGATGAAGACTTATCATTCTGTTACTACAATGTACTTAATGGACAGGATTGGTGGTACAATTATAATAAATGATACTATTCAGTGTGTGTAACGAGATAATCGTCAGAATTGGACGTTTCTAAATATAAAATGTCATTTATGAACTTTGAAACAAAGTAGTCGTGAATTTATAGTTTCAGTATTGGCTTTAAAACCAGGAACATAAAAGATATATTGCCTGATGTTCCACTTTCTTTAAACAACAACGTTGTGATAGTTTTCATGAATTATGGCCCTTGTTGGTGTCATTTGCCTGGCAAAAATAATAAGAAGTATGTATGTACAGTTTGTATGTTTTGTATGTATAGAACTGTTTATTTATAAATAATTTTTAGTGAAGGCGCCCCTGGAAAAGTTTACAAAGGCTCTTTGCTTTCGAAGGTTTTATTCAGGGTCGCCTCCTGACAGTAACGCTTCGTGTATAGTAACTGTCCATAGGTTGCAAAGCCCTCTTACAATCTGAAAGGCTGTTTGCTGATGTCGGGCTATTGCCCATCTAGTTATTATTTAACGTATAAAAGAATTGCCATACGTAACACTTTTGTAAACGTCAGTACATTACCGCACCAAGAGCCATCATTTTCGGTCCAGTAAGAAACTGGACCCGCCCAATCTTTGGCCTGAATTTACATTCTTTACCTTTGGCCTCGGAACAGGAAAATGAAAAAATTGAACGAAAAACTTTAGCAGGTATTTATTTTACTTAATCGGCGTAGTAATTTTATTTAAGACGACATTTTTTTTGTAAATATAGTGAAAATTCTGCTATATTAGAAAGCAAGCTATCATTAAACTTTTATCTATTTACAAATCTGCTAGCATTGCACGTCAGTGCTAGGTAAGAAATTCATCACTACTGGCAAAGTGATTTAGTGAGTAGATAGTGATGTTAATACGACAACTCGTGTACTCTTTGATATAGATCTATTAAAATACAATCTATTATTGTCAACAGTACATTTATATAAAACATTTAACAATTAAATATAGTTTACATTTACATCGTTGTTGATTTGCGTCATAGATAGTTATGCTCATTATAAGCGGCATACATAATACTCGGCTAAATAAGCATGCTGTTTCACCTCACATCGCATGGTGAGAGTGAGAAGCTGGGATAATACATTCATTCAAAGGTCCTCTGGTAGGAAAGGTGTTATGAAAAAGTAAAGGTTTCTGAACTCTTTGAGAAATAAGCTTTGTCGAAACAGACTTGGATTTTGAGTTTTTATACTCCTTTTATTGTTTATTTACACAGAAAGTTGTCTAAAAATTTGGCTGTAAAATCGAATTTTTAATGGCTTCTTTCTCTTTAATAGTTTTTTAATTCGCATTTTTGAACGATACAGACTAAGTTTACGATGAGGCAAAACAGAAAAATGTTTGACTTTGTCCGTGAAAAGGGTACATCGAACAGTCTGTGTTTACGACTACGCGAGTATTAATTAGGAACAAAGAGTCTGCAAAGCACTTCATTTAGATCAGGAGCATCGAGCTCGTCACGAATGATTTTGATGGCAAACATTAGCTGGTGCCAAATGCGGCGAACTTCCAGAGAATTGTAACCTAGAATGCCTAGAAGAAAAAGAGTGGGCACAAGTATGGATATTACCCATACTGGCGTTTATACAGGAACCTCAAGAAGGTTTTTTGAACCTTCTCTAATGGAAGAGCATAATATGTTACTTCATGGGTATTCGTATGGGTATGGTATGGACAAGTGCGTTATATAAAAGTTTAACCGCGTTGTTGTCATGTAAATCACGGGCATTCCTAAAAATGAAACCCAGCCGTCTAAATAATTATTTTGCCAAAGTTGAAATATACCTGTGGAATGTAAGTCCTGGATCAAAAATAACTCCAAGATCTCTGACCACTTTAAGCCTGGTGATAAGATAATCGTTAAGGTGGTAATCAAAGATTTAACAATAGATTACAGTAACTTTAAAATTTATATGATTACGCCGTTAGCCGTAATAACTTTCCACAGCTCTATACGTCAATATGTTATAATATTATTACTAGTTCATAAATTTCCGCGTAACTTGAGCAAAAATATCCCAAGGCCTGCCCGGCGTATTTCATCGAGCCTCGTCCAGAAGTAGGTCACACCAATATATAAGAGCTGCTCGCTCTTTGTACGCTTGTTCGTGTAAACAGTGCGATCATACTGTTTGTTTTACACAACATGAATGAAGCGTAAAAATATCTATCAAATAAGTGCTAAAATGTTAAGAAACCTATTCTTTTGAAAATAAAATATCGTTATTAATGGTATTATCCAGTGGCGGATACAGGGTAGGGGCGCGGGGGGCGCGCCCCCCCCCTTGAGTGGCGCACGCACGCGTCGTTCGTACGCGCCGCGCGCGCCAGGCCACCCAAAATATTTTGGGTTTTAACTATAATCTATAATGTAACTATAATGCTTCCTCTACACTACTCGCGAAGTTGGACGAATACGATAGTGTAGGGGGGCACTTCGTCAAAATTTTTCTTTGCCTCGGGCGACTTTTCGTTCAACTTCGCGTGTAATAAAGAGGAAGCATAACAATCTTATGCGGACGGCGCGGACGAAGCGATCGTGTGTGTTCAGTGTCTATCATGCTCTAACATTAGTTAGAGCAGGATAGATACAGTGTATGAAATATTATGAATGCGACAAGCGTTGACGGGCACACACTCGAACATACATACATACATAACATCACGCCTGTTTCCCTACGGGGTAGGCAGAGACTATGGCTTTCCACTTGCCACGATCCTGACATATCACTTTCGCTTCTTCTACTTTCATAAGTGCTTTCATACATGCTCTCCAATTAAGGGTACTCTTGACCTAGTCTTTTTCCAAAAGATTGTCCATTCACTCTCGCCTTATAAATCTCTTTTGTCAGTCTGTTTTCATCCATTCTCTCTTCATGAACGAACCATCTGAGCATCCCTTTCTCTATCTTAGTCACTATATCTTCTGTCAAGCCGCAATGTTTCCTAATCACAGTTTCTTTATCCATCAATGTCACCCCACTATACTTCGCAAACTTCTCATTTCCACTGCATTAATTTTACTTTCATGCGTCTTCGGCAACACCCAACTTTCACTGCCATGCATAAGTGTAGGCACAAGCACTGCTCTATGTAGAGCCATCCTTGCCTTTTTAGACACATCCTGACTGCTCATAAAGGCGTGAATGGCTCCATTCACTTGATTACCTGCCAAAAGTTCGTTAAACATCATAGTCACACTTTGCATCTCTTGCAAATTTTGACCCCAAGTACACAAACTCTTTTACCTGTTTCACTCTATGCCCTTCGATGTAAATTGGGCAATTCGTCATATTTTCTTCTTTTTCAAAAATATTTACGTTTTTTCTACAATCTCTTTCATACCTCTACTTTAAAGCACATCATGCATTATGGTAACCATCAATTTCAACTCCTCCGCCGATAAAGCTAATATCACCTGAACGTCCGCGTATAGGAGGCATTTGATGGTCAGCTCATTCATTTTTAAACCATACACTCTTGCAGTTCTTTCAAACAGCTGTCCATGTGTACACCTGTAGGTTAAACAGACACGGTGACGCTACACAACCTTGTCTCACACCTTTTTCTATGTGAAAAAAGTCTGTGCAAGCTCCGTTTATCCTGACACAAGCACTGGAGTCTTCATACAGAGATTTCAGTGTTCGTATCAAGGTTCCGTTTACTCCATACCTGGACAGTGTTGTCCACATTTCATTCCTCACCACTCTATCTTAGGCCTTTTCCAAGTCTACAAAGATGCAGTAGACAGCCACCAATTCTACCTTCTGGATGCGACCTCCGATGGCCAGTGTGGAGATCTCTCAACCGCTTACAAACTATGGTCAGCCAGTCCAGACAAAACTTGTGCAGGTGGGGAATGCGAGATCCGGGCTTAGCCGCATGTGACTGCGGCGCCTCCGTGCAGTCCATGTCGCACTTACTCGCATGTCCCCTTTGTTCTACATCCTGCTCTAAGGCCGACCTTATTAACGCACCGACAGAGCGGTTGCGATAGCAGAATTTTGTGTCAAAATTGTTTAAAAAAAATTATTGACACGATAGAAGAAGACCACTTTTGCGACATGCTTATACCTTTTACCATCCTTTGCCATTTTTACATTCTTATCTGTTGCCTTTTGCATTGTCTGATTGGCTAGACAAAACCTTCAAAACTTCTGCACATATCATTTCAAATAATCATATAAGTACTTCACATGTGACTTGATTACTTTTAATTGCGATAATAATAAAGGTAGCTTAAAACTCAAAATATGTTTTGCGCCCCCCCCTTGAGATTTTTCTGTATCCGCCACTGGTATTATCCTGGGACATCCTTCCGAGAGCTTACCCGGGGTTCACAACCATAGGTTGTTGGGCGTTACGGAGGCTTTTTAGTGGGTAGGAGTCCGGCATAACATCCATGTGGATTTTCCCTTTAAAAAAAAACGTTAATAATAGTCGTGGTCAAGGTTGGACCATCACTGGACGCGTCCACGGGCGCTACAACGTGTCCGAAACGTCGGAGCATGTAGGTAATTCTATAAGTACGACTGTAAAAAACCGCGATAGTTGGAAAAAACATAAAATCTGACTGCTGGACGTAGGCCTACACCAATGTTCGTCAAACCACACGCATATGCATAATAATATGCGCCTTCATCTTTCCAAAACTATAAAATAAATAAATAAATAAATATTCACGGACATTTCACACAACGCTATCTGATCCCAAAGTAGGTAAGCTAGGAATAACCTGCTTGTGTTATGGGTATCAGACCACGGATATTAATACTTATATACTTTTAAATACATACATATTATACATAGAAACACCCAGACTCTTGAGACAAACATTTATGGGTCACACAAATATTGGTTTCCGGTGGGAATCGAACCCACGACCTCTAGCGCCGCAGGCGGTATCAATCACTACCGACCGCGCCACAGAGGCAGTCAAAATATAGGTGCAAGCCACAGAAACCAGATTGTTTCTGATATCTGTGGTGCAAGTCCTCATAGCTTTGAGAACCCTAGCATAATCATCCTGCTTCTGCAGCTACAAACTGTATAGGTAATTTATATCTCATAAAAAGTTTAACAGATCAACACTGTAATTGTTCATAAATGAATGCAAATTGTTGATGGTAGGCAGATAGATCTGGTCTAATTACACCGCAATTTGCTTTGATTTATAAACGAAATTGGTTTTAATTGTGGCAACGCCATGATGGAAGCCATTTAAAAGTTGCGTCAGATGGTAACACAAGGCTTCGCTGTTATGTAATTTGTTATCTTGTAAAGTACGGAAAATCAGGAAATTCGTCCAATGCATATCTTAAGATCCGAGAAGGGCTCCTTCCGGGAACAACTTGCTTTTTCTAGACAAATTCAAAAAGGACATCGATGCTAGTGTAATGTACTTTTTTGTATGCTAATGTTGTAGCCGCCTCTTTCTGCGAGCAGGTCATGCTCGTGAAAGAGGCAGCGGGGTGGGAACGGGAGAGAACTCTCCCATACGAGTTCCGACGTGTCTTCGCCGAAGACTATCGGCCTCCATGACCGGGGGTCTAAGGACGGTGAGAGGGCTACTCACCGTCCTTACAGAAGCAGGCCCATGACGGCAGCGTGACGTGATGATCCCCTTAGAAGCTTAGAAGCAGGATCACACCCGAAACCCCCCAAAGACGCGAGATAGCACCCGAACCTCTGTCTGTTGGGAGTCCTGGGACATCCTTCCGAGGGCTTACCCGGGGCTCCCAACGATAGGCTATTGGGCGTTACGTGAGATTTTTAGTCGGTAGGAGTCCAGCATAGTATCCATGATGAATTTTCCCTTACGTTAAAAAAAAATTCTAACGTTGTAAAGCAACTTTTAACAGTTGCTTAATAACAATATTGTGTGGTCAGTAGATATCTATTGACAACACAATATTGTTGTTATTCATGTTTTTCATGAAAAACAACTATTTAAATATTAAAAGGTTACAAAATAAGTCAGACAACATGTAAAGCGTATTGTTGCAATCGTATAAAAGAGGTTGAGGTGAGCGCAGTACTTTCTTGCCACTTTAGTCCTATAACAAAATTAATCTGCCTTTGTGCCTGCTTGAAGATATATTATGACGATTAGAGAGCAACAGCTATCACACCAGGAAATATTAAAATAAGTACCTCATTTTAGCTATGTATTGATTCCTGGCCAATTTCTCGACACTTCCTTACACGCTTTTTTTTAAATAGATACTAATTAGGTTGAGATAGTAGTGAAAATTTTCAAATTGTATAAAGCAGACATTTTCCGAGTTCAGTATGCTTCGCCCGCATGAAATTTGGGTTCCGTTCCCGCTTCCCATGGGAACATATTCCCGGAATGAAAACTAGCCTATGTATTATTTCGTCTATCATCTACCCCGGTACCAAATTTCAGCCCGCTCTGTTCAGCGATTAGAGCGTGATTGAGTAACAAACATCCAAACATCTTCACAAACTTTCACATTTATTATATTAGTAGGATACACAGCAAACCACCACCTGTGAAATTTCAAAAGCGCATTGTTTACAATTAAAATAGAATGTTAAATAATGTATGTCATATGCAAACATACTGGTTTACTTGCTTTTTTTTACACACGATGACCATAATTAATTTAATTTAAATAGAGATGTACCCGATGTCCATCAGCGTATCCGCAGACATCCATGGGGGGAAAGGATCTCATTTCGTATCCGTTTGTAGCGGATCTCAATTGGACTTTTTATAGTAATTACATACAGATGTTTATCTAATCATCGCGTAAAGTTATTATCTAAATTGCATCCTGTCTGAATGTATTATACCTAACGGTGATATCACTCATCTGTTTAATTTGCTCATTATAAGTCCTGCTACTTTTTGGGGTTCCGTGACCAAAGGGTTAAAACGCGACTTTGTTACTGAGACTTCGCTGTCCGTATATCTGTCACTTCCTCTGTGTATGTTACTCAAAAACTGCTATAGCCATACCGAAGAATTTTTTTTACATTTTTTTTAGTACGATACCCTTCTTGCGTGAGTCCGACTCGCACCTTTCCATTTTTTTAATCGTGTTTTTTATTCATAAATAATGTAAACGATTGTGTTAAGCTGGTTAGGTTTTGTTACAGTTTTTCTCATACACTGATAATCTATGAGATAGCGCGATTGTAATGATAATATCTTCAAGTCGATGCATATCTCAGGTATTGGCCAATACTCAAGTGGTAGCTTTCAACTTTATGAAAATACTAGCGGACGTCCTGCGGTTTCACCCGCGTAGCCCCCGTTCTCATACAGGAATATAGTCAATATATAAAAATCAATGCCACTTTTCGTTGTAATTTTATAACTCAAGAACGGGCTCACTTATCCAAACCAAAATATATAAAAATCAATGCCACTTTTCGTGGTAATTTTATAACTCGAGATCGGGCTCACCTATCCAAACCAAATGTTTAAGCTTTGTTCGGACTGTTTAGTAGATGGTTTATGTAAAGTTTGCACAAAATCGGTCGAGCGGTTCTTCATTTATCACGCAAACGAAGTTGCGCGGGTCAGCTAGTCAATATATAAAAATCAATGCCACTTTTCGTTGTAATTTTATAACTCAAGAACGGGCTCACTTATCCAAACCAAATGTTTAGGCTTTGTTCGAACTATTCAGTAGATGGTTTATGGGAAGTTTGCACAAAATCGGTCGAGCGGTTCTTCATATATCACGCAAACGAAGTTGCGCGGGTCAGCTAGTATAGTCTATGTTCAACGGGGATAGTGTAGTATCCCAACAGTAATAGAAGTTTTCAAATCGGTTCAGTAGTTTCGGAGCCTATTCGATACAAACAAACAAACAATCAAATCTTTCCTCTTTATAAAATTAAAATCTTACTAATATTATAAATGCCAAAGTTTGTGAGTGTGGATGTTTGTTACTCTTTTACGCTCGAACGGCTGAATGGATCTGGCTGAAATTTGGTACAGGGATAGTTTTTGGTCAGGAATAACACATAGGCTACTTTTTATCCCGGGAATAAGTCCCCACGGGAAGCGGGGAACAAAGTTTACGCGGGCGAAGCTGCAGTCATCAGCTTTTTTTTTTTTTTTTTGTTTAACGTGAGGGAAAATCCTCATAGGATGTTATGCCGGACTCTTACCGACTAAAAAACCTCACGCCACGCCTAACAGCCTATGGTTGAGAGCCCCGGGTAAGCCCTCAGGAAGGATGTCCCGTGACTCCCAACAGACCTACGGCCGCCAATGCGGCCTCGCCCAGGGGGTGGTTCGGGTGCAATCCCGCGTCTATGGGGGATTTCGGGTGTGATCCCGCTTCTAAGGGGGGGCGTGCATGAGTTGCTCACGTCACGCTGCCGTCATGGGCCTGCTTCTGTAAGGACGGTGAGCGGCCCTCTCACCGTCCTCAGACCCCTGGTCATGGAGGCCGATAGTCCTCGGCGAAGACACGTCGGCGGCGCCCAGGGCGCCGACTGCGGAACTCGGGTGGGAGAGTTCTCTCCCGCATCCGGCCCGCCGCCTCCTTCGCGAGCATGACCTGCTCGCAGAAAGAGGCGGCGCAGTCCCACTTACTCCCGCTGGAGAGCATGGCTCGCACCATGGCCTCGAGCGAGAGAGTGTCCACGCCCAGACCCACTACGAGGACCTGGCGCTGTTGTGCCCACGCCGTGCACTCCACCAGCGTGTGGAGGGCCGTGTCGTCGCTGCGGTCCTCGCAGTGCTGAGACTCGGCCGTGGTTTCCCGGTGTTTTCGCCACAGATACCTACCGAAGCTACCGTGCCCGGCAAGCATCTGTGTCAACCGGTAGGAGAGAGCACCGTGTCTTCTCTCCAGCCACTCGTCCATGACCGGTCTGACGGCCGCGATTGTGGCGAATCCCCCCTTTGGTTGCTCAAGTCGCACCTTCCATGTCTCCACGGTTTCCTGGTGGAGCAGGGTCCGCTGGGCCTCGATTTCTCGAGACGCAGGCCTTTGGCCCCGCTCCAGCGCCTCCTTGCGCCATTTGAACAGTGACGCAAGGGCTCTCGCTTCCAGGTCCCATGGAGGGGTCCCGGCTAGGAGACATGCCGCCTCACCGGAGATCGTGCGGTATCCTCTTATCACCCTGACGGCCATCATTCTCTGCGGGCTCAGCAGTCTAGCCTCATTGCTGGCCGTCAGGGTCTCCGCCCATACGGGAGCCCCGTACAGGGCCATGCTTCGCACGATGCAGTCATCAGCTAGTAGAAGATATTCGGACTATCAAACTAGACTTTATAAACGTTGAAGTTTGAAATGTTGGCAGGCAAAGTATCCAGAAAGTTAGTCGCGTTAAACTTTCGTTAATCGCGCGATCTCATAGGTATACCTAGGGGGGAAATCAAATTATCTTTGTCATCCACCGATAATGATTTGTAAAATTGTTTTAAAAGGAAAGGTGGGGCCATAGAAAGTAGTCGTAGTTGAGATTATACCAGGACAGCTGAAGTAGCTGACATGTTCTGACGAACGGGAAAACGTGACCTAATCACCGACCTTTGCTACCTGGAGAGGCACTTTAAGAATAATAAAATTCCGGTCTTCAGTTTCTGAACCTCGAATCGAAAATAACTTTTAAATGTGGAATAGTTTACCACCAGAGAGTGGGCATAAATCTTTATTTAACCTACTAGCGGACGTCATGCGGTTTCACCCGCGTGGTTCCCGTTCCCGTGGGAATACGGGAATAAAATATAGCCTATGTTCACCGCAAAGAGTGTAGCTTCCCAACAGTGAAAGAATTCAAATCGGTCCAGTAGTTCCTCAGCCTATTCGTTACAAACAAACAAAGAACAAATCTTTCCTCTTTAGAATATTAGTCTAACCTATAAAGAAAATTCTGTCCTTTCGTTCATGAATGAATGAGCTTAACAGATAAGGCTGAAATGAACTAAAGAGATATATCGGCTCCCTGATAAATAAACTCTACTAAATCATAACCATGTTTCTCAACTCCTGATTTAAACAAAAATATTATTTTATCAGTTAAATCACATCCTTAATTTAAACGAACCCATTTATAATGAGCTCCACGGTGGGCCCACAGAAACAAAAGAATGGTGTGTTATGGTAACACTGGTATCTAAACCATAGCTGGAAACGATTACCATGCACGATGGTGTTGATAAATTGAATTTAGCGTCCCACTTGCAACGCACAAAGGTAATGGAAAGTGACCAGCCGACTGTATCTCCTGCGCACTGTGTCCGTTACACCACGATATTTTAGGGCTATGATTTTGAACATAGGCTCACACCACTACAAATGCAATCGACTGTCACTAAGGAATTTACAAAATAAGCTCATAATTTAAGACACAAATTAATATTCGATATTTGTTTATGGCGAGAGGGGATAGTCATAGGATGTGTTGCTCTATGATTTATAAGCGAGAGGTTCTGAGTTCAAAGTGAAATTTGGCCCAAGTAGATACAAATTTAGTCGGTTTATAACTTTACCTTTCAGTCTTGCCCACATTATGACCAGTTCGTATGTTTACCGGAGGTAGTTTTCAATACGACTTGCTGATTGTTTAAAGATATCGGAACAGCCCCGTCTCACGAGACGAAGAGATTAAAATGGCGACATACTTGTGAAAAATTATCTAATAATATTGTACACCTTTAGTGTCGAGAAAACTCTAAAGAATAATATATTATTATGAAAATATACTCAGGTACTTCATAAATAAATTGCGAAAATTAATTACATCAGATAGCCGTGTGTCAATGGACTCATGGCCAGCTACCGGCCGATGTGTATCTGAGTAACAAATGAACGCGTCTGCGATAAATGCTCAGATAACGTCTCATTGTGGACATTTTCAGGTTTCAGGTCACTCCGTCCCACCCGTCACGCTAACATGTAGGTCTTCACGTCGTTCACTTGGACGACACAATTATACAACTGCTTACGTCACTTAGTTAAATTACTACTACTAATTTTTTTATTTTTTTATACTACTTAGGTGGCAGACAAGCTTACGGCCCACCGGAAGGTTGGTAACCGTAGCCTATAGACGTTTGCAACACCAGAGGCGCTACACACGCGTTGCCGACCCGGGCGCAGGTTGTGACGACCCACAGTTGAAATTTTTCAAGCCGCCCTTAAGGCCTTCAACTTGGCTTAACGACTGTCATTTTACTGACAACCGGGACCAACGGCTAATCGTGCCTTCCGAAGCACGGAAACGCTCGTAAATAAATGTCACAAAGTGGTCCACGTGGTGGTCACCCAGCCATATCCGGCCATAGTAAATGTTGCTTACTGCAGTGATCGTTTACAGAACACTGAGTCCGCGGGGCCACGACCGCTTCAAAAAAAAGCGTTTATGATTGATGAAGGCTCGTGTTACAGTGTTCTGTAACCGATCACTGCAGTAAACAATTTTCACTATGGCCGGTCCTTGGATGTCTTGGACATAGCGCTTTTTGCCATCCCAGTACGCCTTCTAATTTCTTTCTCACATAACCCAGAGTCGTTAATATTAGAGCCCAAAAAAACAAAGTCGCTGACCACCTCGAGACCAAGCGCACCTGTAAGCTGTGGACTATTGGCACGATTCACCACCATAAGTTTTGTTTTGGAGTGGTTAATTTTGAGACCTAGTTCCAAACTGAGTTCCTGCATTCTGTCCAGGACATAGACCATTTCTGATTCACTGGCAGCCAGTAATGTAGAGAGACATACTTAATGCCTACAATAAATTTTATTTCCGTCAAGGGCAAGAGGCACGTTGTTTTTTATAAATAATGCTGTGAGTGCATTATTATGACATCGATTGTTAATTTTTAGCATTCCGTAGTAAACTAGGAACGCCCAATATGTTCAGTGTCCATACACCCATCCATCTGTCCATAGCTGCCTTGCTCAAAGTCCCTTGATGATAGAAGTAAATTATCCTTCTTTATAGCACATAAACCCACCAGAAAAGTACTTCAAGTGCGTCTTACCTACGCAAACTAGTCGTAATCACACATATACATCAATCCAACATTTTACCGCACTATTCATTTTATTACTAGCTTACTTTGGTATCAGATAGCGTTGTGTGAGATGTCCGTGAATATTTATATTTATATTTATTTGTTTCAAGTTTGGTGTACAGAGAATGAGACAGGTCACGGATGGCGCTGATCAGGTATTTATTTCTACGTCAGCTTATAGCATTGATATAGAAAAATATCTTTGAATAGTTAGGTAGTAACTTCAGATCATAGCCGGAAAAATTTAAAGTCTGAAGCTAGCGATTTTTTTCTATACCTAAGTACATTATCGCAGTTTCGTTTCTTTGTAAATTTCGGTAGAATAGATTGAGTGAAACCACATTGACGAAATATTATTTTGTGTATTTACTAAAAAAACCCTTTGAATCACATTAAGAAAATATTTTTGTAAATATAGAACTGCGACATAACGCTATTAGAATATAATAGAAAATTATACAAGATAAAAAAACAACAACAAGCCTATTAAACAAGGATTTACATAGTTTTATGTACCTACAATAATTGGTAATAAATTAAAATAAAACAGCTACCGCATGAGTTATTTGTACGGACAGCTTGGCACAAACAAACAGACTGATTCATATATGTAGGTATATTATGTTTAATATTATGTTCCACAACGTCTAAGAGCCAACGACTTGACACAATATACGAGTATTTTTTTCAATACTCGTATAGCTCGCATTTAATGCACACTGTTTATGCTTTAATTCTGTTATAATACTGCTTGGTAATAATTACAACTTCCAAACTTCACCATCCTGACGGCACTCTTGTTCCCCGATATGTTTCGCTTATTTTCAATTTTTAGCAATGTTTTTTCTTAACCGATTTCAAAAAAGGAGGAGGTTACTCAATTCGACAGTATATATGTATATATATTTTTTTATGTTTGTTCGCGCAGAGCTCCGTCGTTTATGGACCGATTTGAAAATATTTATTTTTGTTCGAAAATAGATACTCCCAAGGTGGTCTCATTTTAAGGAAGTCAGGATCTGATGATGGCATCCTGGAGAAATTAAAGGAAACTTTTAAAAATTGTAAGGGCATCTAGGGCGTTTGTATTTTTTTTTATTAACGGCTTTAAAGTAGTACAACTTAATGATGGTCTGGAGTCGATCTGATGATAGAGACAAAAGACAGTCGAGAGAATTCCCTAACGATATACAGCAGTTACCTTGTGTTTGGGCTTGATTAATTTGTACTGTCGAGAACTTTACACCTAGATAGATAGATTTTCAGTCACTAAAAATGGTGAAAAAAAAAATTAACAAAAAAGAAACCGACTTCAAGCAGAACTAAAAACTGAAAAATAAAATTTAGTTAGCACAAAGTTAGTATACCTATTCTGACTTATCAGATATCCAGTGCCAATATGACTATGTGAGAGATTAATAATGCCTACCTAAGCCTACATAGTTTTACTGGGCACCTATTTCTGTGTAATTTTTAATGATATCTGATAAGTCAGAATAGGTATACAACTTTGTGCTAACAAAATTTTATTTTTCAGTTTTTAGTTCTGCTGGAAGTCGGTTTCTTTTTTGTAATTTTTTTTTTTTCACTATTTTTAGTGACGTGTAGACTAAAAATATATCTTTTTAGTATTGTATGAAGTCAGTTTCTTTTTTGTTAATGTTTTTTTTATGTTTAGCTTGGGAAAAAGAAGCCATCAGTCTGATGGAAAGCAATGGCGACATCTAGCTATTAGGGACACTCTCATTCTACAAGGTGATAGCGATCCTCAAGTTGGCGGCCCTATGATGTGGGTCTTCACGCTCCGCTTGAAGAACTAAGGGTTGAAAGAGGAAGGAAACACGTGCGCTGGCAGAGTTTTTTACTTCCTGAAAACTTACACGTCTGAAAACTTTATCCTTAAAACCTTCATAGGAGAAACTACATAAACAAATATTCTAACGAAGCAAGAGTTGGTTGTTTGTTTGCATCGAATAGGCTCTGAAACTACTGAACCGATTTGAAAAATTCTTGCACTGTTGGGAACCTACACTTTCCCGGGGGAACATAGGCTATATTTCATTCCTATATTCCCACCGTAACGGGAGCTACGCGGATAAATGAAACCGTGTGACGTCCGCTAGTTAGATATTTACATAATTTTTCATTCAGCATCTACCAGGTTTTGCACAGATTTCTAATCTCTGTTCCAACAACATCTCAAATTATAAACAACCGAATCCTTACAGATTTATGGGAAATGGGAAAGTTTGTTATTATGGATGTAACGTTTTACGCTCTAACTTCAGAACTATCTGATTGAAATTTGGTACAGGCATAGATTATAGTCGAGAAAAGTAATTGGTACTTCTTCACCGGGAATAAGTTCCCGTACGATATGGGAACGGTAACAGAATTCCGCACGGGTGCCGTTTAGTCATTTATATGCAACTAGCTGTTCCCCGCGGCTTCGACCGCGTAGAAGTCGTTATGGCGTAAAATCATAGAACCCTCCTTTAGCCCAGGGCCTCAAAATATCTCTACACCAAATTTCATCTTAATCGCTCCAGCCGTTTAAGCGTGAAAGCGTAACAGACAGACAAACATACCGACAGACAGACAGAGTTACTTTCACATTTATAATATTAGTAGGGATTAAATAATATCTATAAATTTCGTAGCGTTGTGCCTGCACAATTAGTTTTAGAAAAGCCAATGTACCTATTTTAAAATTACAATAAAAAGATGCGCATTAAAATTGTACATTGACTGTATTTAGATTTCTATACTGACGCTTTTATTAATAATTTACCTAATAATGCTTACATTTTCCCAAAAAATAGCCATAAAAATATTTTCCAAAACACATTAAATTTCGATAAAATTAATTTAGCGGTCCAGGCGTGAAAGCGTAACAAACAAACAGACTTTTCACATTAAATATACTAGTTCAAATACCTACATATATAAATATCTCGTCACACGCCGGATGTTTTTGTTGTTCCGAACATGTTATTCTCATCGTAATTTTATTCTAATTGTGTACATTAAAATTATAATTATTACAAATCTGTGAATGTACCTTCCTAACTACTAAATAGATGAAATAAAAACAATGCGCCACGGTCAGTTTAACTAATCGCGAGGCGGTGTGCACAGACCCGTTAAATTACATTAACTTTGAAAAACATGATAAATACAAGAAATTTATACTACAAAGTGGCACACAAGTATACGTATTGAACGCCGTTCGATACGTCTACAGATATTATTATTTTATTACACCGGGTTCTTTTAACGGAGCGTCCAAACGAACAGTGGGCAAAAGAGATAGGCTGTCCCATACCCTAGAGTTTATTTATTTATTTATCATATTAAAATAGAGACATCCTTCCGATTTTCCACACGCTAAAAAAAGGCTGCCTGATGTAAGAATTGATTTTTTGAGTTATTATGGGGTTTTTAATACCAATGTAAAAGGTTTTTGCGAGATAATAAATCCTTATGAGACGGCCCTGTATATTTCCTTTGCCCACCATACATCGTGAGCCACCAACAAGAGGGCCACTGTCAGTTAGTAGTCTTATGGACTAGTTCTAGGCTGTAATAGCGATCCTAAACTTGCTTTGACGAGGAACCCAAATAATTAGAAAAATAAAGTAATAATAAGTTTAAAAAGTCAAATCAGGGTCGTATAAAAAGGAGGTCAGAAGTACAAAGTATGTAAATGTTAGGATAGGGTTTGGCTTCCGCTGCAGATTTCCCATGCGAATATAGCACCGGATTCTCAAAAAGGTCACGAATGTAACTATAATAATCGTAAATATATGCCAACTTCTAAAGTTCTAACGTCATAGCTTTGATTAGAAAGCAAAAACTTTACGCTTCATTAATCCACGCGATTCGCGCTTATCCATTCCCTAACTCAAAACACAAGTTGAACAATAATAATCAACATAAAACATACTTTATCATCCAAACTTCCCTCCATAAAAGACTAGCTTACTATTGCTCTAATATTTTCTTTGTCAAGTCAACCGATACGTTTCCAAAATACCCCATTACACCACACGGTTGGACCCCAACAATGGACCAAACTTCAAGCTCATAAATTCAACCTTGCTATTGTTACTAAAAACAAAGAGTATATCTACCTCCCTCGCTCTTATATTGACCTCTATATGTCTATCCCTTTCTATCGTAGTAGGTGAAACAATCGTCTTCCTGTGCGTAGATTGGTTGTATGTTTAATCGAGCAAAAACTAAACTAATTCTATTGTTGATATTATCTGTGGAACTGTTATTATACTGTTTGGTCAAATTGAAATGACGATAGACATGGTTGCTTTATGATATTACGAACGCTAATAATTCAAGTACGTTGTTCTTTGTGAAGTTAGTTGGACTTTAGATAAATAAGTACACTCATATCTGTTTTCCCGAACTTTCTTTTTATTTCGTGAATTGTTTTGGTTTGAATAGCGAGATTTTTCATGTGAAGGTTTGTTGATGTCAGGAGGGAGTAAAGTTACGAGTATGATGTTAGGTCAATAAGGTTTGTATCTTTGCCTTACCACCTTTTCTAAAGGAAATTGGTGAGAAAACAAAAGAAAACGTGAATAAGCACATTTCTTTGTTTTAATTCCAGAAAATTTTCTTCAGTTGAATCAATTATTTTGTATAATAATACTGTAGTATCTGTGATAATACTTATCCAAAACTGTGGTAGTTTTATCGTCATCTAATACTGCTTAGGTGGCAGACAAGCATATTGCCTACCTGATCGGTAGTGATGGGTGCTTACACACTGCGTAGACCTTGCACGTTTGCAATAATAGAAGTATTAGGTACATTAAGCTGCGAACTTAAATGACTTTTTTCTTTTTTTAACGCGAGGAAAATCCTACATCGAATCTATGCAGGACTTCTACCGACTAAAAACCACAATTTCCCTACCTTAATGCATACGGTTAGGAGCCTCGTAGAAGTCCTGGCAAGGATGACCCCAAGATAACTTTAATGGCTACTTGCTGTTTTTTTTTTAAACACGAAAATGCCACAACCGGTCACCCATCCTAGGGCGGAACGTAATAGCTACTCAATTCTTAACGCAGTGATTGCTTACAGAACACTGAGATAGCTACTATAACCAACATGTTTTTTTTTTAAATCACTTATTTCCATAGTAAGAGTGTACTTAACACTAAGAACATCATACTTGTGCCATTACTTCGTGAGGCCACATGATGCCACCACTTAGTTCTCACCCACTACATAAAGTGCCATTAACTCCCCACCCCATAAATCCCCCATTACCCACTTCCCGGGGAGGCAGTATGTACAAAAACAAATATAAACTTCTGACAAACATTATGGAAGTTATTAACTAGAGGCGGAAGTTCACTGAAAAAAATAAGCACTTTCTTTTGCGTGGTAAACGAACGTTTGTTAAGGTCTGTTCACATTTGGGAGTGTAAAAGCCTACTCGTATAACTATGTTCTCGCATTTTTTGGTGCAATTTTGTTCTTCGTCAATTCCTTCATAGCAAAGTAACATTGTTTATGTTCTCCTCTCGCCGGTCAGCTGGTAGATATTTCGTGTACAAACCAGCAGTACTGCTGTATATTTCTCTATTTTTTAAGCCACTACGGTGGCAGACAAGTGACCACCAGATACACTGGTGGTCACCGCAGCCTATGAACGTTTGCAACACAGGCGTTACACTCGCGCTGCCGACCGTGTGAAAACCTTCTAAGACCCCTTTTGAGGAACCCCATACTGTAAGCTTTTGGGAAAACCGAGGCAGGGCATTCCACCATCTATGCGTGCGTGGAAGAAAGCCCCTATCGTATCTAGGTTCTAGGTTCTAGGTTTACACGGGCTGGTTTCCGCAACTCGACGTCATTTAATGCGCCTATTTTGTGTGGGGGGTTGTGGTATGGCTACTGCCATCACAGTTCCTCCAGGAAGCCTAGCAGACTCTTCACGTTGCCGACGACTTCCTGGAGCGACCTCGGTGTGCCGAGGTGTGTAGCCCTGTATCTTGCCAGTTCCGGGCATTCCATAAGAATGTGGCTGGCAGTTTCGTCCGTCTCCATGCAGGCTCTGCAAAGGGGGCTGTCTGTGACACCTAAGTTAAAGAGATGTTTGTTAAGTGGACTATGACCTGTAACTATACCTGTTATTATACTTATCTTAGTCCTGTTAAGCTGCAGAATTTTGCGAGAGAATCTGGTGTTGATTGTCGGCAGTGCCTCTCTCGCTTGTCTGCATGTATCAAGGCTGGCCCAGTAACCCTGGTGCTGGCCCCTTGTCTGCTGTTTTAACAGGTTTCGTACCCATCCAGATGGGAGGGGCAGAATAGGTTCAGGGCCCATTGCTGCCAGCGAAGAGCCTCTTCTTGCCAGCTCGTCCGCTGCGTCGTTACCTCGTGAGCCACTGTGTCCTTTTATCCATTGTAGGGTAACATTGTTCTTTGTGCATATATCCATGAGACCCATGTGGCATTCCATGATAAGGCCCGATGATATTGTGTGGCTCTGTAGCGCCTGTAGGACCGATCTACTATCAGTTAGTATCCGGATACACTGATTCTTTACGGTCCTGGCCTTGATGGCCTCAGTCGCCTTGATTATACCTATGCACTCTGCCTGGTATACCGTGCCATGGGTGCCTAGTGGTGTTGCGATATTAATATTCAGGTCCTCCGAGAAGGTTCCTGCTCCGGTACCCTGCCTCGTCTTGGATCCATCCGTAAATATCCTCAACTCCCTGATATTGAGTCCCTCTTGGGGGCACTCCTGTAGTTGTATTTTGTACTTTTTGTCGAACACAAACTGCTTTGGTATTGTGTCGCTGATTGCTTCAGTTAGTGGTACCGAATCCACCAACTTCTTGTATATCTCTGTATGTGCTACCTTGATTGGTTTCCACAGTCCTAGACTTTTGAGTCTAATGGCTGTAGCCGCAGCTTCTTGTATGATGAATATGTGCAGCGGCGGGAGACCCAGCATCGCCTCCATGGCGGCGGTGGGCGTAGTTCTCATTCCACCGGTGGTTGCCATGCAGGCTAATCTTTGGTAACTTTCCAGGATCTTCACGACTGTGGTCAGGCTTGTGCGCGTCCACCATACCACAGCCCCGTAGGTAACGATGGGTCTGATTATCGATTCGTATAGCCAGAGGGTGATCTTAGGGCTCAACCCCCACTTGCTTCCTACCATTCTGCGGCACTGCCAGAATGTGATTGTAGCTTTGTTGATTTTGTTTTCGAGATGGTTACTCCAGTTTAGTTTGTTGTCAAGAAGTACCCCAAGATACTTGACCTCTTTAGAGAATTGTAATTCGGTGCCATAGAGACGTGGCAACCGATAGTTTCCCAGAATCCTTTTGTTTGTAAACAATACCAACTCCGTCTTGCTGGGATTGACCGATAGCTCGTTGGCAGTGCACCAACGTTCCACGATCTTAAGCGCCGTCTGCGTGATGTCACACACCGTGTTGGTGAAGTTTCCCCTTGTCAATATTGTTATGTCGTCTGCATACCCCACAGTGTAGTGGTGATTCGCGTTTAGTTTGGTTATTAATTCATTTACAACAAGATTCCATAGCAGCGGTGAGACGACGCGACGCCCCCTTGTGGACATCCTTTGGCCACCGCTGCGCACTGATTTCCACTTGTCTGTAGTTTTATAATGCGTTTACTCAGCATGTTTCCTATCCATTCACTGACTACCGTATTCACTCCGTGTCTTGTCAGTGCAGTGGTTATGCTTCTGAAGCTGGTTCTGTCGAAAGCCCCCTCTATGTCTATGAAAGTGCCGAGGCACATTGATTTGTTCTGGATGGCCTCTTCGATTTTATGTACCACTGCATGTAGTGCTGAGTCCGTAGACTTGCCGGGGGCATATGCGTGTTGATTGGGATGCAGCGGTTTATTTTGAAGGGCCGTACCTCGAATGTCTCTGTCACACAGTCTTTCCAGAGTTTTTAGAAGGAAAGACGTGAGACTTATCGGTCTGTATGATCTGGGGTCTGAGTAGTCCCCTTTGCCGGGTTTTGGTATAAAGATCACTTTGACCTCCCTCCACAGTCTGGGTACGTATCTGTGCGCCAGACATGCTACCAAGATGATGGTAAGTGACCATGCTAACTGATGTCCTCCCCATTTTAGCAGTGCGGGGAAGATTCCATCCAGTCCTGGAGATTTGAAGGACTTGAAGCTGTTGATTGCCCATTCAGTTTTTTGTTGGTTGACTACCTGTCGTGCAAACTCCCAGTGGACTTCTTCTGTGGTTACGTTTTCCACCGGCCACTCGGGTGTCTGCAGCATTTGGCATCCTGGAAAGTGCGTCTGTATTAAAATACTTTCCGCCTCTTCACGGGTGTTTGTCAGGCTGCCGTCAGGTTTCTTTATAGATCCAGATATCTCTGTTCCTTGTTTGGCCAGTATTAGTCTCACTCTATTAGCCTGTGTGCAGTTTTCAATGCTACTACAGAAATTTCTCCATGACTTGGTACTTCTGTATCTTAGTCGTTTCTTGTATTTTGCTTTGGCGGCTTTGTAGCAGTCCCAATCTTGGTCTGCACAAGTGTTCATAGCCCTGTTGTAGCCAATCTTAGTTCATTTTTAAAACAAAACTTAATTTCAAGTTATTACTCGGTTATTAATAATTGCTATCCGGGTGCTTCATTAAGTGATATTATGCAAAAGATAATAGAATATAAATTTGACGCTAACAGTAAAATAATAATTTTCTGTGCAAACAGGGGCAAAATTAGCAATGATGATTTGTCCCTATACATGAATTACATCTTAAACTTAAATGCCATACAAGTTGTAATGTTCACACTTCCATTTATAAAAGGTGTGCCAGATTCGGAAAATTCATTTAGATATAAGATGAATTTACGTTTAAACTTAATTAGTCAGTATAATAATAAATTTAATGTAATTGACTTTAATTCTGTATTTGACACAAATTTGTCACATACCAAGTATAAAGTCTATAATAATCACAAGGGTAGGTATTGTCTACCCAATTATTATAAAAGACAAATAGCAAGTTTGCTATTCAGTTATTTTTACTCTTTAGCCAAAAACTTGGCTGACAAAACTGCTTTATTTGAGCAGAGTAGATTTAGGACTTTGGAATCTGTTCCAAGTAATTTAAATTAACTTCTGGGACAACAGAGGAATTACCCTCTAGCCAAAATTGTAAATTGATAGAGTTGAATTTAATTGCAAACCATAACTATATCGGAAACTGTCCTCCGAACAAAACTAAATTAAAAAATGTAAATTATATCAGCCTGGTGCATTATAATATTGCAACATTAACGCAGGTCAAAGAGTTTGAATTGGAGCTGTTCATGAGCTCAGAAAATATTGAAATTGTTTGTCTTACAGAGCATATGCGTAAGGAGTATGAGCTCATGTTCAGTTTCAGTAGTCACCGGGTTGGTAGTGCGTTCTGCAGGGTCAACACAACACGGGGGGGTTCGTTGATTTTATTAAATAAGAAATTAAAGTATAAGGAACGGAAAGATGTTGTGTCCCTCTCTGTAGAGTGTACAGTTGAAATATCATGCGTAGAATTGGAGCAATTCATAGTAGTATGCGTATATAAACCTGGAGTCTCACCCTTTTGTGAGTTTGAGGAAGTAATGGATAAAGTGCTATTTAAACTTGGAAAAACTAATAAACACCTAATAGTGTGCGGTGATTTTAATGTTAATATACTTATAAACACGCGTCAAACCAATGATATCTTAAATTTATTTAAATCACACAATCTCACTAACTTATTTTTAGAGCCTACTAGATATTGTGATACAACAGCTACTTGTCTGGACAATATATACAGTGATATGTTGCCAGAAAGTAAGAGTATTATAAATAAGATAAAATCAGATCATACTGGGCAAATAGCATCTTTCAAGATCACAAGAGAAAAAGTTAAAAGACGTAAAATATTATGTAGACCAGTAACTAGTGGCCGCTTGGAACGTATGCGAGTTGGACTTTGCAATAAACTTCCATTTTTAGACACTGGCTTAGATCCAAATGTAAGTTATAAGTTATTTTTTGATTCCTTTTACAATGAGTTCAACTCCATATTCAAGTCTAAGGAAGTCACAATCGGTGACAGGCCAGCCTTCAGTGAATGGGCCACTGAGGATATACATAAAAGTAGATTAAAACTGTATGAACTATACTCAGAAAGACAGCTTAATAGAACAGATGAATTTCTAAATTATGTTAAAACTTATTCAAAAAAGTTTAAAGCAGACTGCTTAGCGGCCAAAAGAAAGTATATAAGTAATAAAATTATCAATAGTGTAGACAAAGTTAAATCTACTTGGAAAATAATTAACGCAGAAAGAGGCCAAGCAAAATCAAATGATAATAATTTTAAACTTAAAGTAAATGGTGACATAATTACAACAGATGCCGAAGTCGCTAACGAATTTGAACAATTTTTTTCTCGTATTCCAGTAGATTTGACCAGAGCCCTAGGTTCTTCTATCCCAATAGCAGAATCCTTGTTAAAAGCAAATGTTCCTTGCTGTAATGAAATATTCAAATTCAGTAAAATTAGTTTACACACTATCATAAAAACTTTTAAATCTTTAAATATTAAGAAAACGGCTGACCTCTGGGGAATTTCTGTACATTTAGTTAATTCGTTAATTGAAATGGTTGCTCCTGAATTATCAATCATATTTAATAATTGTGTTGATAGTGGTGTGTTTCCTGACTTAATGAAGTTTAGTAAAATAACTCCTCTGTTTAAATCGGGTAGCACCTCGGATCCGTCCAATTTTCGTCCTATTTCTGTACTACCCACGTTTAGTAAAATCTTTGAAAAGGTAATGCTTAATCAAATGCAAAATCATTTTAATACAAATAAACTATTCCATACTAAACAATTCGGTTTCACGCGCGGTCGGTCTACCACGGATGCTGGAATCAAATTATTAGAGTATATATATGAGGCCTGGGAGGAGTCGTATGATGCTTATGGTGTATTCTGCGACCTATCTAAGGCCTTCGATTGCGTCCAGCATCAGACTTTAATTAAAAAACTTGATCATTATGGGATCCAGGGGACGGCCTTGGATTTAATTAGTTCTTACCTAAGAGATAGAGTACAGAAAGTAGTTATAAATGGTAAACAGTCACATGGTTCTGCTGTAACAATGGGGGTGCCTCAGGGTTCAATTCTGGGACCTTTTCTATTTTTAGTGTACATAAATGATCTCCCTCACCTTATAAGAGACGATCACGAGGTAGTTTTGTTTGCTGATGACACATCTTTTATATTTAAAGTTGAACGTGGACAACGCGATCTTGACGAAGTAAACAATGCCCTCTCTAGGGTAGTCCACTGGTTTAACGCAAATAATTTATTGTTAAATGAAACTAAAACAAAATGTATTAGATTCACCTTGCCAAATGTTAGGCTCGTTAACACCAGTATTAAGATTAGGGATGATCAAGTAGAATTGGTCGATGAAACTGTCTTTCTGGGCATAAAGTTAGACTCCAACTTGCAGTGGGGGCCTCATATCGAGAAAGTCTCGGGCAGACTGAGCTCTGCAGCCTATGCCGTTAAAAGGATCCGACAACTGACAGACATTAGAACAGCGCGTCTTGTCTACTTTAGCTATTTCCACAGTGTCATGACCTATGGCATACTATTATGGGGTAACGCTGCCGACATCGAATCTATCTTTGTGTTGCAGAAAAGGGCTGTCCGGGCTATCTATGGTATGGGGATTCGGGAGTCATTAAGAGAAAAGTTTAAGGATATCAACATACTTACTGTGTATTCACAGTACATATATGAAAACTTATTATATACTCATAAAAATAACAGTAAATTTATTAAAAATAGTGATATCCATAATCTAAACTTAAGAAATAAGAATAAATTGGCTGTACCTAGATTTAGGCTTAATAAAATAAGCAATTCTTTTGCGGGCAATTGTATTCGAATGTACAATACATTGCCGACAGCCATAACAGGTTTGTCAGTTAATAAATTTAAAAAACTAATAAAACTTAAATTGTGCCAGAAAGCTTATTATAGCATTAAAGACTTTCTAGAAGACAAGGCTGCCTGGCAGTGACACGAATTGCTCCTTTCTACATTAAAAAAAAACTGTATTAGATACTAAGATACTAGAAGAGAAGGGACCAGACTGAGTTTCTTGGGGTGTTCTTCTCAGTCTGTAGTATTTCCGAACCCCCGGTAGAGTCACAAAAATTTTGACAAACCTAAATAATTTTTTTAAAAATTTCAAAGGGAATAAATTTTATTTTATTTTTTTATTTTATTTTGTTGAACAGCCGCCTCATGTTCTTCCTGAGCCTTTCCAGTTCGGGCCCCCACCAATTAGAGCCTTTATCCCTCGCGTTGATGGGTTCGGTTTAGGGACAGGCCATATGATAGCTATGTATGATATTGTCTGTCAGTTCCTTAGCGTTTAGATCAATTTGTTCAGTACTTTCGATTATGTCCGGTATTACCTGGGTTCTTAATCGTTGTTGTAGGTGATGTGAGTATTGCTTTACGTCCGTCTTACGAGAGTTTCGACGCGGAGGTGCGTAGTGCAATTCTGCTTGTATATTATATCTTAGCCACCTATGGTCCGAGCAAGAGGCCTCACCGGACACGTGCCAGTCCGTGATAGTTCTTGCCACCTCTTCTGTGGCTAGTGTTAGATCAATTATAGTTCTAGCATTTCTAGTTACAAATGTTGGCTCTGAGCCGTGGTTAAGGACTGTTAGTTTTGTAGTTATAAGGTAGTCAAAGAGTTCCTTACCTCTGTCGTTGCAATTTTTCATACCCCATAATGTGTGATGGGCATTTGAGTCCGTGCCGATGAGCAGTTGTAGGCCTTCGACCTCACAGTGCGACACCAACCGCGCCATATTGTGTGGTGGCGGGGTGTTCGCACCATGCATGTAGACGGAGGCCAGAACTGCGCCAGATGTGTTGGCGCCCTGTTCGTTAGACAGCCTCACCGCACATACGTCTCTGCAACAGAAACTAGTTAGTGCATGGGCTCTGATATTTTTACCTATGTATATACAGGCTCGCGGATGTTCCGGGCCACGGTGTGCGAACATCTTACCATTTAAGCTTTGTAGACCGCATATGTTGCCTTTTCTGACCCACGGCTCTTGGATCAGAGCTACGGCATCTTCATTTACCTCCAGCCATTTGCGCAGTTGAGCCGTAGCAGCAGTACAGTGCTGGAGGTTGGCTTGATTTATTTTAATTTGACATAGGGAAGGGGACGCCATCGCTGTCAGACCCTATGTCCTCCCCTATGTCCAGGTTACCCAACCCCTCAATAAACGTCTCGCCATCTTCAGGGTGGTCTAGAAGTGCAGCTTCCTCAGCTGGGGTTGGCTGCTGGGGTCGCGGCGATGACGTGGAGGGTTGGTTGCTGCTATCGGCCGCACTTGCCTCGGCCGTGTTTGGTACCTCTACCGCTGCGGCTGAGGTTGACTGAATTACGGTGCTCTCCGCTGTCTCCAGCCCCCCGGGAGGACCAGGCGTCGGAGGAGTCCTGATGAACTTACCTCCCGGACCTTGGAACAGCATGTACACCGCCCCAAACATGTAAGCGAGACGGCGCCCACGCTGCTCCAAAACCGGTATCAAGTCCTCCGGGATGCTGACGATGACGAAGGTCTGGTCCCTCGATGTTTGTGGGATCAGTTTGTGCAGAAGCCAGCGATCCACCGCAGCCCATTTGTTCTGCAGCTTCAGCGTGCAGCCCACTGACCTTGCATCCGTCCTGATCCCTGGTAGCAGAATCCCGCAGCGTATCCACCGCGGAACTTCGTTCTGTCGCTTCAGCGACAGCCCGAGACCTGCTTCTTTCGCGACTGCGTGCACGTGCTTGTGGAGCCACTCCACTGTCTCCTTGTTCTCACACCAAAGCTTTATTACACCATTGGTGTAGACCGGCTTACCTTGGAGTGTGGGCCCAAAGGTGTTGGATGCTTGGCTGAAGGCTACCTGTTCCAGTTGCGCCTCCAGTCGCGCCATGATACCTTGCATCTGTTCAGGTGTGAGCTGTGTTCCAGTGGCTGATACTATAGCCACCATCAGCTCACTCTTTGCGACGTCTGCGTATAGCTGGTCCGAGTTCCCCCGCCTAAGCTTTTTGGGTTCGCCTCGAGGAGATATGGTCTCATCAAGGCGTCCCCTTTTTGCCGTTGGTTGACTCCGGGAGCGCTCCGCCGAGGTCGTGGTGTTTGAGAGTGGGCGTGGAGCAGTCTCCACCCGCCCCCGGGGGCCCGAACCGGGTTGATCCGCCACCGGTGGGAGCCCCGCAGCCTGCAGTGAGTCAGCAGACCCCGCAGCCCCCACCGATGCCTGACCCGGCTCTGACGGTCCCGTTGACGGAAGACTGCTGGCATCTCGCTGTCTTACCTTGGCTCTCGTGCGCCTGTTGTTCCGCTTCCTGCCGATGCCGCTGGTTGTAGCATGGGTAGTGGCTGCGGTGGTTTGTTTGTTGGTGGTCGCCATCCGTTTCCGGGCCGGCGCCGACACCCTATTTAGTGGAGGGACTATGGTCCATCCAGTTTCTACCTGACCAGAAGCCTGGTTAGTCTTCTCCTGATTCTCGGGCGTTCTCGGGCCCGCAGTTTGAGCTGCGTTCGTCGAGCCCGCCTCCGAAGAGGAGGGGTTTGTTAATGTGTTGGTAGTTGGTTTTTTGTTAGTATCCATAACTAAGTACTTACATAATCTCCCGTGGCTTCCCACCCTCCACGGAGCCCGCAACTGGGGAGGTTTTACAAACCCCAGGACTACCACAGGAGATTTCGGCACGGTAGGAGGTTCCGAAGCGCGACATCGGGTGCTGCAGTCTGTACAGGCGACCAAGCCTGCACAGACCTCGTTCCCTCAGCATGTCCTGTCCCCTATCCTACCCCACCTAGCCTACGGCCGTGAAGCGGCCGTTTGTCCGTTACCCCACATTGGCTCTATGTGGGGCTACCGTTTAGCTGGAAATTCGGACCGAAGAGGGAGTGTTGCCTCCCGGAGTAACTAACCCGACTCCGTTGCGGCTCAGCCCTCCAGGATTCCTGCATCCCAGCGTACGGCAATCAACTGCACAGGACCGCAAGGTGCAGGTAGGCATTTGTAGACCACCGTGTCGCCTACTAACACGGTGGCCCGGTTACGTCTTGTCTAGGTAAGTCTTGGGGTGGTTGGGGGGGGGGGGGATCTATAGTCTGTCTTTGTCGTCGCGGTTTAAGTCATATCAGTCGTTTCTTCTCAGGCAGGTCATATAGGAAGAGGAATTGACGGAAGGGTCACCCGCACACCGTCAGCTTGGTGGCCCCCCGCCCGCGCACTAGGCGCGTTCATATGAGTCCCCCAAGCTGCAGGGCGAGTACGGTAGGGAAGGGAAGTGTCGTCTATCTTTAGTCCATCAGGGTGGTTTGGCATGAGGATGGGAGTGAGAGGAACCTAGGGGGCGGACAACCACAAACAGCCCAATGTTTTTCCCAGTCGGAGCGGAGCATATAGCCCCGTGTCACGCACGACTGAGAGACCCATGTGGAGTGCTGTGTGTAGCCGCAAGGATATCAATTGGGATGGATGGGAGCCTTAGGATCACGGGATTAGGGTAAAGGACTAGACCATACTCACCTGGATACAGCGAGTATGGCCCTTCCCATTGTCCGGGGCCCCCAGTGGGGACATTCCCCGCGCCCTACACCCCACTGTGATGGTAGTGTATTGCGCAGGGCAGGCTATCCGCAACCCGCCAACCCGCTCGGTAGCCCGGGAAGAAAGGCTGGCTCCTTAGTAAGCCGCACCCGGCCCTCCCACAGTTGTGTTAGGTACCGGGCCCGTCTTATCCAGAGCTGTCCCTATCGTATCTTTATATTGTTGTTGTTATATTTCTTGTGTGAATAAAATAATAAAAAAAGTAGGTACCTCATATATTATTCACAATTTGTGTCATCATAATTCAGTTCTATTTCTTTTAAATATATTTTTAGGTAAAGTCAATAAAATGTCTAACCTTATCCACGGTTAACAAAAAAGAGATAGAGAAAGAATAAAGTACTATGTCATTATACGATATGTGAGAAAAATATTAACATGCTCATTACAAACACACTCGGTATGACTTCACTTTGGTTCCTTATGGATTAATATAGGTATAGCTACAATCTCATATATGCAGCTCACGCCAGCAAATATGCATTTTATGTGAGGACACGAGGACACGTAACTGTCTTAGATACGTGCCACGTCACGTCAATCGCAGATTAAAATATACCTTGTTATATACACTACTAGCTGAAGCGCGCGGCTTTGCCTGCGTGAAATTAGGTTCCCGTTCCCGCTTCCCGTGGGAACATTTTCCCGGGATAAAAAGTAGAAGCCTATGTGTTATTCCGGACTATACTCTATCCCTGTACAAATTTTAGCCACATTTGTTCAACTCTTAGAGCGTGATTGAGTAACAAACATCCAAACATCAAAACATCCAAACATCTTCACAAACTTTCACATTTATGATATTAGCAGGATAGTAGAATACTTGCTGGCCTTATAAATAACTCAGATTTCAGGCATTTTGAACTTTAAAAAAGCTCTGGTAATTAAAATAGGTTCCGATCATGGTTCTAAATCATTAATAGTAGTTTATAGGGTGTTATGACGTCTTACAGTCTTTATGTAATATACTACCTATCTTAAAATATCTATCTTGACACTTATTCTAAGGCGGAGTAGTTTTGGTAACAACATTTTCCTTCTATTTTAAAATGGATAATTGACTATTTTCTGGCCACAAATAGGAGATCAGCTACTATCGCCTTTATCTTCAGGATCAACAGCCACCAAAATAACAGGCTAATAGACAATAATAATCAATAATGTAACAAAAAATTATTATTTTATCACAGAATTGTTGTAGGTATGTGAACAGACCTTAATAAAGACAGACCCGAAAATGTTAACGAGTTTTTGTTTAGTAAGTATTACGCTGCATCTAAATATAGAAGATTTACTGTTTACTTTGTGTGAAATACGAGACAGTCTTTACAAAATATGCTAATGTCTCTTCTAGATGGTGGACAAAGTTGTATTAAAGCATTCATCTTTTAAAAAGCCTTGGATTTTAGGTCCAAATATTTACCTACTCTGTGTTCTCAACTCGATGAAAATGATCCTACAGTACCTAACAATAAAAGTACTTATTCATTATACGTTGCTTATTAATGGATCATATTCGGCAATGGCTTGTAACCCTGGTGATTCCGTGTTAACTATCATTGAGTTAAGGCTGATCCTTAGATTTATATAATATACTAGCTGTTGCCCGCGACTTCGTACGCGTGAAAATTATGTTATAATGCCAATTTATTGCTCTCTGCTTAGCCCCTAGGATATGTAGCGTGATAATATATAGCCTATTTGAAGAACCTAACCCTAGTTAATATTTGTGCAAAATTTGAATCAAATCTATTGAGTACTTTTCGAGATCCTTCCGGACAAAGCAAACAGACAGACAAACAGACAAAAAGTTTTCTAACTATATTTTCGGCTTAGGTATCATATATTGAACACCCAGCGAATTTTTTTTTTAAATATTTCCAATGTACAGTTTTGACTTTTCTATCATTTTATTATATGTATAGATGTATAGATTGTCTGTAACGTTGTGACATTTTTCATTTGCAAGCGTGGTGGGGAAGACACTTTAAGTTGTTGGTCCTGAATGCCAGTACAATAATATTATTACAGTTTTTAAATCAAGTTGAAGGCCTTGCTGCAGCTTACTCCTAGTGCGACTATACTTATTTATGTCTCTATGTACTATGTGTGGCGTGTGTAAAACTATCACAACTCGCGTTCGTCTTGGGCCTGCTTCTGAAGGGCGATGATCAGCTGAAGTGTACTTCAACATTGCACATCCAATGTAACGTCGCATCTGTACGTTCCAGTATCAACCTACCGTGTACTGATAGTACCTAAAAGCAAAGGATAAGGCAACAAACAGTCGTTTAGTTTCACAACACATTTGCAAGTGTAATCGATGCGAAACTGCGCCGATTGTTATGAGCTGTCTAAGTTCCCTTAAACAGGTAATAAATTGCAATCAAGGTGGGTGAGGTGCGAGTTACTAGCTGTAGCGGAAAGCGGAGCGATAACACTGCTTAAGCATATACTGTAGACCGGCGGTAATCGGAAAAACGTTTTGCAGGTCAGTGACGGACTATCCACTTTGTCGGATTAAAGAGTGCTGCCCAATATAGTTGGGATTATTTTAAAACAGAGTTCCATGTAATCCGACAAATTACTGATACAATAATGAGATTCTATATGTTATAGCGTGTTCTGAAAAGAAACGAACAAACAAAAAAACAACACTGACGTCATTAATGCTATATACAAAAATATTACTTCGCGCTGCGATCATTGAGTTCGTGGGGCATCCATTTGTCAAGCTTTTTTTTACCTTGCCAATTTGACGCAAATAGACCAATATTGTTTTGACGCTAACGTCGAAAGCTGCTGCTAATTCAGCCGTAGATTGTGTATGCACAATCGCCTTTAATTCGTCGTTGTCGACCAAAGTCTTCGGACGACCGCGAGGTTCATTTTTCAGGTCTAAATTTCCAGAACGGAAGCGAGCCCCCCTGACCGCATAGTCCGACTGCTTCGTCCGACTGATCGGACGACGCGGACTATTTTTTCCGTTTCGTCCGACTGATCGTACGACGCGGACTATTTTTTCCGTTTCGTCCGACTGATCGGAGGACGCGGTCAGGGGGAAGCGAGCAATCCCCCCCAGACCGCGTGGTCCGACTGCTTCGTCCGACTGATCGAACGACGCGGACTATTTTTTCCGTTTCGTCCGACTGATCGGACGACGCGGACTATTTTTTCCGTTTCGTCCGACTGATCGGAGGACGCGGTCTATTTTTTTTTCAGTTTGTTCGTTTGAATTTTATTTAAAACGTTTGTAGTGAAAACTAAAAACTATATTATTTTTTGATAGCCCATTTATTTAGCTTTAATATAGAGAAAACAGAATAAAAAATAGCGATTTCCGATTAAACTACACCCAACTTTACAAAACAAGAAAGCCGTGAGATCGTTCTCACCAGACTGCCCCTCTCTAACACGTTTATTGTGAAAGTGAAAGTTTAATCCGATAGACGTTGTCATTTTTGTTTTATTTCAAACTTTGAACAGATGATCCACGTGACCTAGTGACGTAGTTTAATGTAACAGAGCCACAGACTACAGACAAAGTCTCACCATAAGCTCCTCTGCACTATATTTTATAGAGAGGGGCTAAAAGAAACGATATTTTACGAAACATTGACATATAAACTGTCTCATCATGTTTCATGAATATCTATCTATCTTTCTACTAGCACACGTAATTCTACATCGTATTTTCTAAGTTGTCGGACTACGCGGTCAGAGCTGTAAAACAAGTCCTCGTCGTTCGATCACTCGAACCAACAGGAAAACAAAATCCTCGTTGTCCGGCTAGTATTGTCGGGTTCTTACATCGGAAGAAACGGAAAAAATAGTCCGCGTCTTCCGATCAGTCGGACCACGCGGTCTGGGGGGGATTGCTCGCTTCCCCCTGACCGCGTCCTCCGATCAGTCGGACGAAACGGAAAAAATAGTCCGCGTCGTCCGATCAGTCGGACGAAACGGAAAAAATAGTCCGCGTCGTCCGATCAGTCGGACGAAGCAGTCGGACTATGCGGTCAGGGGGAGCAATCCACAGGCGTAGGCGGTGCGTTGGTTTGTTGTGTTAGCTCCGTAAACGTCGTTGATGTTGCCGGTGGACCGGATTACCGCAGGTCCACTGTACACAAATATTTAAAATATACATTATAGTCACGCCTTTCTACCCTAAGAGATAGACAGAGGCATAGTATATGCCCACACATACACACACCTCATAGTTTTGTTGTCCCACGTAATTCGTTGTGAGCCTATTGCCGTGTTGAAATGGTCATGGCGGGCGCAGGTCGTGACGACTCGCAGTTGAAATTATCCAAGTCGCCCATAAGGCCTTCAACTTGGCTTAACGATTGTCATTTTACTGGCAATGGTTTCATTTCGAGATTTCCTTCTCTGCGCAATGGATCGTTTTGCGAAAGTGTTCCCTTAGTCGCCTCTTAAAACGATAACCTCAGAATGAATTGAGATGGCGATATTTTTTGATTTAAAAATAATAATAAGCTCGTGAAATCGACGCCTCCCGTCTGATGGAAAGCCATGACGACATCAAGCGGTTGGCGACCACTCCCACAGTCCGGAAGACTTCTGACAGTGATTTACGCATCCTGTATGTATTGCAGTACCAGTATTATGGCCTAATCGCTGCAACTTCTAACTTGAGCAATACCTACTTAATAGCAATCGTACTAAGCGAGTCCTTATGCCATGCAACACAAGTCGAAATCATTCCATCGCCGCTTGCATTGCATCTTGCATCATAATGATATTTACCTACTTATTTCTTATGATTATGAGCTGAAACTAACACATACAGATATACACTACGAGTATAATAGTAATACGCTGGATGTTGAAGCACATAGATGTTCCCCGTGGCTTCGTCCGCTTAGAAGTCCGTTGAAGTCGTTATCGCGTAACATCATTACCCTCCTTTTGCGCAGTCAGTTAGAAAGTAGCCTATGTCCTTCCGTTAGACTCAAACTATCTCTATACCAAATTTTATAATAAAAAGAATCAAAAATACCTATATTTATTTCACTTAGGCATATTATACAGAATTACAGATGCACTTGTAAAGCGTCCCGAATATAAACCAAAGAATTACCACCAGTTCTAAACTAGAAACTCAGTGGTATATTCTACATGTGTGTGTGCACATGTGTAATAGCCAGCCTTCGTGAACTTTGCGTGACTTTTGAAGCACGAAAACGTTAATAAATCAAAATGTCACCCATCACACGATATTCCTTAGCTAAGAACACTTCGATGAAATTACTTTCATGATATTTTAAAATTTACATCAAAACACTGGAAAAATATCGAATGGAAATCCCTTCCTGTTAATACTATTCTCGTATAATGTGTATTACCAATAACTTTTAAGAAAAACAAGAAACGGATGTCAAAACAAGCTAAGCCCATATTGATTGTATATGGTAATCTATTAAAACTACCTATATTACTACTTTATAAGTATATTACGTATATTTTAACATTAAAGTAGCGTATACTATGTTTGTCTGTTGTTGTAGGGAAACCCCAAAACGTACCGTCTCATGGGGCGCGTATGATATCATAGTATTCGTCATACACATAGTTTAGTATAATGTTTATCGTTCATTGGATATCAAATCCAGATATGGCATTTTACTGCTTTACTACGTTTTGTTTTTTAATCACTTTTTAAACTGTTAGTCATACACATCATCGTATATCGCCATCTTAAATGGGTAAAAAAATCTCTTTCATTGAGAATAATCAAAAACGGGTTGCACTGACACTGCATTTCTTTTTTTTTTAACGTGAAGGAAAATCCTCATGGGTGCTATGCCGGACTCCTACCGACTAAAAAACCTCACGTAACGCCCAACAGCCTATGGTTGGGAGCCCCAGGTAAGCCCTCGGAAGGATGTCCCAGAACTGACACGGCATAAGTTAGCTCGTTGCTTAGATTTAAAAATTTTCGCTTGGCTCGTTGTAACAAGGTTTATGTTCTAGTCGAGTTATACAGAAATATACCTACAATTTGACCAGGTAGTTAAAAAATGGTAAAACAATGTTTTCAGAAGAAATCGATTTTCAAAGGACCCTTTGAAAATCGATTACTTTTTATTTGCTGTATTTATATTACACATTTCTAAGCACGGAAACGCAGGCAAATTAACTTTCTCAAAACGGTCAGCCATCCGGGGAAAAGCCACATCTAAAGTTGCTTACTGCAGTGATCGTTTACAGGACACTGAGTCAGTGGGGCTACGAGCGGTTCTTAATATGGATGTATGCAAATTAAAATTATTATTGTAATCAAAACAAAGTTAATATTTCATATTTTAAATAAACAATCCATGATCGTTGGTACGATAGCTTTTTGAAATTTAATGAATAATTTAATAATAAAAATTTTAATTTATATAAATATAGTTCGTAAAGTTGCATAAAAATAAGCGGTAGAATAATATTTCGGTGCCTCTAAGTTTTTAAATATTTAAATTAGTATAATTCAGAAATAACATTTCAAGTAAAATATTGATTAGGTATCATATTTTTGACCACATGACCTTAAACCAATATTATCGTCTATCTATAGTAGTATTTCTATGCAAGAATCGCAGACTAGTTTCTCCTTAAGAAAAAATTACGAAAAACAGCTGATAAGTCCAGGTAAGGTAATAAATACAGCAAGCCATCAGATATGAAGCGAGTTAAGGCACAGTCGGCCTAGTCCAAATTAACAGGAAGTCAGTGACACACCGCGCCCGATCACGCGAACCTATAAACTATCCGTTCAGGGGGTCAGGGGGTCATTCCGTACACTTTGAAGCACTTACTGTCATATCTGATCGTGGAAGAGTGTTGGGGACTTGGTGTCCTTGGTTTGACATGATTCTAGTAGGGTGGTTGTGAAGAGTCCAATTTTACATGCAATGGTTATGTGTATAATCATATTATGTACTAGTGTTAAGGGTCTTACCTATCCTTGCTTTTAAGATAGCACCTGACTACTAATCAATTAAGGGAAGTCTCCATTATGCCCTAAAACTAACTGTATTCTTCAGTTCAGCAAAAATCTGCAAAATTCCGTTACACCGAGAGAGAAAATTTTCAAAAACCCCTTCTGAATGAGACACAAAACAGACACAGAAAAGAAACTAGAAACTTATGTTATAGAACCTTATGTAATTACTAGCTGAACCCGCAACTTCGTTTACGACACATAAGGTGTATGAAAACCGCATTGCAATCGGTTAAGCGGTTACTGAGATTAGCATGCACAAACGTACAGACAAACAGACATACAGACAAAAATTCTAAAAATCATTGTTTTGGGTTCTATTGCGTTCATAAAGCCCCCCCTATAATATTTATTCTTATTTTTCTTCCATGTACAGACAGCGACTTGTTACGATTTGATTATAAATAATAATAATAATTATATCTCCCCCACAATAGACATTAATTTCATAAAATGTTTTTGATTAAGTAAGTACCTACCATACCACTTATGCCCTTACTAATAAAGCACGCATACAATAATGAAAACACTAATTAAGTGATTTTATTATTCCACGCTTACATCACACGTATGGTAACACGGTTAACAGAAATATTACAATGCTTTACAAATTAAACTACACAAAAACTAAGCTCCTATTAATTACCACTGGTATTATTCGGCCTCCATGACCGGGGGCCTCAGGACGGTGAGGGGGCTGCCCACCGTCCTTACAGAAGCAGGCCCTAGACGTCAGCGTGACGTGACGGATTCACGGATTACCTCCTAAGAAGTGGGATAACACCTGAACAACCCCGAACCCCCCTAGTTGGCCCCAGTGGTAGCCGTAGGTCTGTTGGGAGTCCTGGGTTATCCTTCCTAGGGCTTACCCAGGGCTCACAATCGTAGGCTGTTAGATACGATGCGTGTGGTTTTTAGTCGGTAGGAGTCCGGCATAGCATCCCTGTAGAATTTTCCTCACGTTGTAACATTTATATTGTATGTGTAGTAATGTCAAGTTTTCGGCTTGACAATCATCGTTGAGCGTGTCAAAGCGCCTTATTCAATTCATTGTTTTTTTTGGCTTTGGCAACATCTCTCTGGTAAGGAGTCGATACCTAGTCGCTGGTTTTTTGCGTTGTCAGACAGGAACTACAATATAAAACGGGTTTTGAAGGAATTTTCTGGTGGAGTGCATAGTCAGGGTATAAATAGCCCTGCCATGAGGTCACAAGCTCTCTTCTAACATCTAGCCAATACGATTCACATCTTGGTTAACGTTGAGCTCTGATGATTTAGCGCACCTCATGTGTTGCGAGGTTATAGTTCGACGCAGGCACTGTACAAACCTGAGGACTTGTTGAGGAATATAGCCTAGGTTCTACTTTCCTCACAAAGAATAAGTTTCTGTTTCAACCTACAGCCGGGATACCGGTAAGTGTCATTTCTTGTTTGCAAAGCGGTTCGAATTTCGTCGGTCGCGATGTCAGTTATTTCATTTGTCGTTTACTTGTCATAACAGGGTTTTTTTACTACGGAGAAAGCGGCCCGTCCACGGTTGGCAGAGCCACATCCAAAGACACGTGGACTGCACGAGCGAGGGGTTTTGAGGGGAACCAGCCGCCTCCACGTGGCATTCTCGTGCTGAGCTGCTCTCAGCTTCACTCAAGGCCAGTAATTGTCACCCAATTATAAGCGTAGTTAGCTGCTTACCAGTTTTACCTGCTCACGCGGCAGTGGTCTATTGAGTAATATTAGTACCTAAGCCGTGACTATACTTCTGTGTACCTGTGATATTTGTGTCTATCAGTGAATAAGCTCTCTGTGTGTCTCTGTGTATCTCTGTGTTATATAAATATATGTGTGTACACCCTACCTGACTGTTTTCGTCAGAGCCCTGGCCTACCCTTGCACGCACACTGGAATCTCTGTAGTAAGGCGCCCTGGGAAAGAGTTCTCTGCATAGCTACCTCGCGCTAGTTGGTGAGTAACACTGATCATCACTGTGTTACAACGTTATTATAATATTGTGTGATGTAACATCTTTTGTGTACCTCGTCAAATAAGATGAGGGACTGCTGTCACGAATGAAAAGGCTTTTAACTGTGACCCACCAGTAGACGGTCTTAAGATATACTCTTCAAGGTCAGCTTTAAGAACTTAGGTTATTAGAGGAGAAGGGAAACACGGGTGTAGGAAGAGGGCTCCAAGGTGTCAATTTCTGATTGATGACATTATTTACTTTGGAATTAGACTGGTTTCTATATTGAATAACACCACTTGTATTGTTCCACAACATTTATTTACGTTACACCTGACCGGTTTCGCCTCTCGGCATTCTCAAAGTTTAAAAAAAAACAGACTGGTTTCGTTTGAAGGCATTTTCAAACGTTAGATAATATTTTCTGAAACCCACGACACTAAGTAAAGCCTTAAGCACGGTATTCGATGGAGTAATTTATTAAGGAGTTGCTTACTACTAAAACTTTATTATGGGCATATAATATGCCTCTGCCAACCCCTTCGGGGATAAAAGATGTGATCATAATATGTACTATTTATATGTTGCATATTACGAAATTAATGGGAACAAAATGGAATTATTTTTAACGTTGTATACTTCGCATCATGTTAGTTTTAGTACTTTACCTACTAATATACAAAGTTCTGACTTCATTTAATATCATGTTCTTTGTATCCGTACCTACCGCTTGAACTAAAACTATTTACCTACACGAAAAATCATAATGTAACTTTATCCGCCTGCGAAAAGAACTAAACGCCAACCATTGTTTACCCAACATTCTTACTAGAACACATTTAATCGCCACTTTCAAGCTAAGAATCGCCCAAACCGCCTTCATCCCGCTGTCCCTAATGCAACATAATCTGGTAGAATAATCACAACTACTGCTGATACCGTGCCATTAGGTGGGATGGTTAATTTAAACCCGGTTGTTACACAACTAATGAACCGGTGGGTACCAGCAGATATCAGATGTAGGGTGACTATAGTTTCAGGTCACAGAAGGATAGTTCGTGAAATATCATTCCTAAATACCTAGGTTTTAATCTACGAGAAAGAAGTCGATCACCTTCATCCAGAACATATAGATGGATAACCATGTATAAGATTTCCATCTGATGGAAACCATGACAACATCCTGCGAATTGGTGACAATCCTAACAATCTATAAGACTACTAGATGATGCTCGCGGCTTTGCCCGCGTGAAATTCGGTACCCATTCCCGCTTCCCGTGAAAAAAAAATCCTGGGATGAAAAACCTATGTGTTACTCCAGACTATAAGCTTTCTCTGTACCAAATTTCAGCCCAATCCGTTCAGCCGTTAGAGCGTGATTGAGTAACAAACACAAAAATATTCACAAACTTTCACATTTATAATAATAGTAGGATTATTGACAGTGGTCCTCAACCTGCAGCCCAATACTGTGGGTTGTCATGCTCCACTTGAAAAACCCTGAGGTTGTAAGAGGAGGGAACCACGTAAGCCGACAGATCCAAGTTCTATAATTCGATACAATGTTAGAAAAATATTAAGTAGAATAGGCTAATGTTCGGCGCTGCTAAAAAAAATACTTAAAATGGTGGCAGGTAGTGTTTGGTGTCTTAAATGCTGACCCAGGTTGCAGAAAACGGTAGGACTATTTGCAATAATCCAAGAGATTTTGTATCCGTATGGAAGTTACAGTAATTTATCTAGTTATTAGCGAGATGCCTATTTAATGCATATCATCAAAAACTGGAACGTTTTGCTAAGTACATACTTTAGAATTATTAAAACTGCGCGTGATGACTTCCCCATTACACACACAAAAAATACCATTAAAAAGTCGTAAAACATTGTAAGAATAATTTCGACTTCGACATGAGTTACGACTCAACGCGTGGACTCCCTACCCGGGACAACTGCGTACATTAGACCCGGGCGCATTACCGGGACTTATCTCGACCACATTTCTGTGCTATTAAAATTTATACACTTTTGATGACAATCCTCAAATAGCATCTAAATAGTTATGATCGCGTTAGATAGCAGTGAGACGTTATTTTGGAAGATGGCTCGTAGTTTGATGGGTAGGATTAGGAGATGTTTCGTATTGGGTTCATTAACGCTTATTCACGAACGAATTTCGGCCGAGATGATAAAACTTAGGTACTACCCGTTCGCTCTAACTTTGCCGCTGGCGTAGAGGCGTATACATGAATTGTTAACTAGACGAAGTAAATTGACAGTAGCTAATGTCACTTCGTCATAGAAAATACGCAACATTATATGAAGAAGTGACATTAGTTGCTGTCAATTTACTTCGTCTAATTAAAAATTCGACTTTAGGATGGAGCCGAGCGGCAAAGTTAGAGCGAACGAGCAGTATGTACATAAAAATACACAATCTAGCATAGCAATAATGAGACAAATGCCCGCGGCTTCGCTAAAATACACATAAACCACAATAGTCTCATATCTTCAAAATCAGCTCCTCTGGTAAATTTAAGTTAAAAATCTACGTTTTTTTTTTTTTTTTTTTCTTCTCAAACGATTTTAATGACAGCACGCAGTAGAATTATAGCTGAGTAGGACTTTGGAAAACCAATGTGCTAGGTATATATTCATTTATAGCAAATAATAATGAAACATACAGACAGGTTCTGGACTAAAAATACCAAGTTGATTCGAGTTCAGTGGTACACATTACCTCAAAGTGCCATCTCGGCTATTTTACAATTTTATAATAATAAAGTGCAAATGATGATGTCAAGTCAATGTGCTCTTGATGAATGCTGAGTTGACATAATGTATGTCATTGTAATGTTGACCTGCGTCACGATGATGTCATAACTCTGGAGCAATTTATACACATTGACACTTCATGATTTGTTTTCTGTGCTTCATCTGCTGAATTATTTATCTACCTCGTGGCGCAGTAGAAAGAGTCGCGGCTGCCTTGTTGTTGGAGTCCCTGGACTCCTTGGTTGCAAAGAATATTTATGAATGATTGTTTCGGAGTTTCATTGTTTTCTATGCCAATCGTTTGCAAATATGTTAAAATAATCATTAAACATGAAGCAATGAGATGCTCTGTATTTGATGATAACCTTACTCATCATTCACCTATCACTTTACGCAATTAGAAAAGACGATATTTCCTTCAAATACAAAAATCTTCAAGAGGTTTATGTTAAAACAATGAACTGACGCAAAGTTCATTAAGAAAAACTGACCAAAAGCGAGTTGAACTCGCGAACTGAGGGTTACATACAAAAAACGGCAAAATATCTATGTTTTGGGATGGGTATGGTATTTTTATTACAGCAGCTACAGGATTACATCATCTGTGAAAATTTCTGATGTCTAGCTATCACGGTTCGTAGCCGCTCAATCCCGGTCGGTGGCGTGTTCACGCCGGCGTATTGTCCCAGCCGTGCCCACGCCTTTGGCGGGAACGGCGGCCGCACGCCGAGCTTCACACAATATATCCTTATTTATTTTACAGTAGTCGTAGGAGACGTTATTTTGGAAGATGCCTCATAGTTTGATAGGTAGGATTAAAAGATTTTTCGTGTTGGGTTCATTAACGCTTGTCCACTAACGAATTTCGGTTGAGATTATAAAACTTAGGTACACAAAAATTCACAATCTCGCATAATGACAATGATACAAAGCCCGCGGCTTCGCTTGCGTGAAATTTATCTATCCTATAGGAACCTTGATAACTAAAATACACATAAACCACTTTACTCTTAGATCTTCAAAATCAGCGCCTCTAGAAAATTTAAGTTCAAACTCTACGTTTCCTTTCTCAACCAATTTTGGTGACAGCATACAGCAGCATTATAGCCTATGGAAAACTAATATAAATTGAAAATAATTTTGCTAGGTTACTCAATTCGTGAATCACAAAAATAAAACAGGTTCCGGACTAAAAATATCAAGTTGATTCGAGTTCAGTGGTTCACATTACCTCAAAGCGCCATCTCGGCTATTTACAATTTTATAATAATAAAGTGCGAACGATGATGTCAATGTGCTCTTGATGAATGCTGAGTTGACATATCTATGTCATTGTAATGTTGACCTACGTGAATGTGACATCACGATGATGTCATAACTCTCGATCAATTTATACACATTGACACTTCATGATTTTTGTTTTCTATGCTTCAACCGCTGAATTGTTTATCTGCCTCGTTGTCGTAGTGGGAAAAATCACGACTGCCATATTGTTGAGTAGGTTGGAGCCCCGGGGCTCCTTGGTTGGAGTCGGAAAGAATATTCATGCGATTGCGAATGTTTGTTTCGGAGTTTGATTATTTTCTATGCCATTCGTTCGCCAGCTAAAATACTGCAAACAGACAGACAAATGGGTTTAAATAATCAATATACATGAAGTAATGAGATGCTCCGTAGGTATTTGATCGCCTTAACCCACCTCCTTTATCACCCAAGAAAAGGTGCTATTTACTTCAAATACAAAAATCTTGAACAGGTTTATGTTAATACAATGAAGTAGCGCCTGATACGAAGTACACTTAAATAAACCGGCCAAGTTCAAGTCGAACACGGGCTCGGAGGGTTCCGTACCGAAAACGGCAAAAGTTCTGTGTTTTAGGACGGGATTTTTTTGACTTGAGATCCTACCGTCTAAAAACCACAAGTATCCTACCTAACAGCCTATGGTTGGGAGCCGCGGCTAAGCCCTCGGATGGTATTTTTGTTATAGCGGCTACAGGAATACCTACATCATTTGTGGAAATTTCTGAAATACATACAACCTGGGGGCAGGCAGCGTAATAATAAGGTCTCGTTTTTATCCTTTGGGTACAGAATTAAATAGTTAATATTTAAACGGTGAGCCGGCACCAAACGCGACGATCATTAAAAAAAATAACAATTCGACAGTGTTACAACAAAATAAATTACCCCATAAACGTGGTTAATCTTCCAAAGTAACTGACAGTTATTGCTTTGACATTTGAACTTTGATAAAAGAAATGTCATAGGCATTATAGGGTTACTTGAGCGATAAAACAAGGTTACATTGTTTATACATAGTATTTAATTGGTAACTACTGAAAGTAGGGCACTCTGCTCGACATTTGTTGTAAGGTTAAGCTGAACTTTTGTTGTTGCGAAAACAAGTAGTGATGGGCGCTGTGCTCCTGTATTTATTGGTATATTTTATACCATAAATATATGTTCAGTTTCAGTGCTCATGTTGACCTGAATATTAGAGCAAAGCGAGATGATGTCAAATGCTTATCGATTATATTATACTAGCTTCCCGCTTCCCGTGGGAACTAATCCCCAGGATATAAAGTAGCCTATGTTTTTTTTAAAGACTATAAGCTATCTCTGTAAAAAAATTCAGTCCGATCCGTTACATGATTGAGTAGCAAACATCCAAACATCTCACAAACTATCACATGTATTATCTTAGTAGGATGTCTAATCGATCAAAAACTTATTAAACTCTGTAATAGATTGTAGTATTATTATACTCTGAGTCAGAAAGTAATACTTTACTGAAACTGAAATTATATTCTTTCAATGACTCAAGCTCTTCATCACATTCAAGCTTAGATGATGTAGCGTAAATCAGCTTAATTTACCATACTTCAGTTTAAATATTAATTACCGATTGACACTTCTAAACAACAATTCTCTGAATAGCTGTTTAGTAAATTAGTTCGTGGAATAATGTGCTTGTTTGTTTGTTGTGGAAAAACGTGTATTCTATGTAAAAAATACTTTGTTATGTTAAGATTTTCATAAATATTACGCGTTACGTTATATACGCAGTGTATAAAGCTTGCTTTACATCAGGCAATATTGTGCGTAAATTTGATAATCTACGCACAAAACAAATATACGGTTATACGGTGTTTTGGAATTAAACTACACACGTGTTTCAGTTCTTGTCTAAATTTTAAATCAACGAAGGGAAAGAAGGTTCCCAGAGTGAAAAAAACTAACAAACGACAGGGAGAGAGATAGTTGCCGGAAAATCTAGAAGATTTACTCATTATTAAACGTTACAAGGTTTGGTTACCTTTTTATTTAGGGTGAGGGAAAATCCTTCATGGATGCTATGCCGGACTCCTACCGACTAAAAAACCTCACGTAACGCCCAACAGCCTACGGTTGGGAACCCCGGGTAAGCCCTCGGAAGGATGACCCAGGACTAAAGTTTTGGTTCCTTTGTACTGATTTTGATTATTCACTCGAATCGAAATTATGAGCGATTCTCTAGATCGATAATTTAATTTTACAGTGTGTCTATAGTTGCAATCAAATCCGTCCATATTTACTACAGGAGCTGCTGTATTTTGATACCGTTATAAGCAGAACCTCGTTTCAAAGTCAGCAGTTGAAGATACTGCTTACAGTTGGTATTTAATTTTATTGAAGGGTTCGAATTTTCAGATGCTCTAACGGCCGAACCGATCTGTCTAATATTTGGTATAGGGATAGCCTGCATTAAAATCTGGAATAATATTCCTATCGACTGGCATTCTTGAAATACGTTTGTATGGGTGACGGTAACACGGTAACAGTAATGATACTGCGGTTACCATCTAGTATACGAACAGTAATGATACCGCGGTAACATCTAGTATAGGAACAGTAATGATACTGCGGTTACCATCTAGTATACGAACAGTAATGATACCGCTTTTACCATCTAGTATACGAATAAATACCATGATTTACCTGTTCCTCATCCCATCACTATCGCTACAAGCAACCTTATGTTCTTCACGATATTATTGCGGTGCGGAGCCCATATAAATCAAGAGCGTGGCTCGAAACGTTTCCACTACCTGTATCGATTTACCCAAGCCCATAGAGCTGTGTGCCGTAGAGAATTACTTGAAATGTTTCATACCAAAGTTCCTACATTTCATTTCAGTTTTATCTCCATTGACGATGATGAAACTTTTCCAAATACAAGTTCGTATAGTATTCTGTTTCACGTTGCGATATCTTACTTTGTTTCTGTCTGTGGACGTTTTTGATTACTGCTTAGGTAGTGTTAGGGTTCCGTACCCAAGGGGTAAAAACGGGACCCTTTTCGTGAGACTTCGCCGTCCGTCTGTCTGTCCGTTCGTGTCTGTCACGAAACTTTTTTTTGACGTGTGGAAAATCCGTCACGGGTGCTATGCCAGACTCGTACGGACTAAACACCACACGTTCCCTACTACTGCCTTCGGGTGGAGCCCCGGGTAAGCCCTCGGAAGGATGTGCTCAAGAACTGTCACGAGGCTGTTCTTCAGGAACCGTGATAGCTAAAGAGCTAAAATTTTTACAGATGACATATTTCTTTTCTGCAATAACAACAAATAAAATTAGAAAAACATTAAGGGGGGCTCCCATACAACAAGCAGGATTGTTGACCGTTTTTGGTACGCAACCCTTGACCACGCGAGTCAAGTCTTGCACTTGGCTGGTTTTGTAATAATTAATTTAATTGCGTAACTAAAGTCTTGCTTTAAAATTAAAATTATGGTCACTGCGCATCTTACGATCGGTTCTAAGATGAGATACTGTTTGGGTCATTCCCCATCTCCAGGCGTATTCGTTCTTCGGAAAATCCCTTGGTACTGGGCAGTAACAAGACAATGTTGAAACAAATTGGAAGAAAAATTTCAGCCTCGGATAGTGACTTCCGTTTATTTATTCATGTTAGTTTGTCCATTTCCGTTTTAACACAGCAGTAGGGTTTGTTGGACGAGTGTAATACCTCTAGTGTAATCGATTATTCAAGTAGGCCGTATGCTATCATCAGTATAGAAGAAATGACAAGCTAGTATAAAAAAATTTCAAATGTTTTGATCAGTTGTTATGATTAATGATGCGTTCAAATCAATAAATTCTTAATAGTTTTAGTAGATACCTACATTGATATATGTTTTGGATCACGATCGGGGCAGAGACCTTTTCTCCGTCGTCATGGTAACGGAAGGAAACTGCGATGATTGATGCTGGCGCACAAATGCGCTCTGTAGGAAGCTTTTAGACCGAGCGCCTTAAATGTGGGATGTGACGCTTGTCTGGTCTCGAACATTTCAAATGGAACCTCCTGTGGAGATTTATATGTAGGGGAATATTTAGAAAAGATGGGGGCATTGACACGTTTCAAATATGCTTTTTTTTACTTGTGAAAATCGTCATGGCTGCTATGCCGGAAACCTACTGACTAAACCCATAATGCCAATCAACTATCTACGTCCAGGACTCCTGGGTAAGTTCTCGGAAGGTACAGTGCCAAGCTGATAGCGCACTCTTAAGCCTTCAGACTAACGAGCCGACGTTTCTATATACCTACCTACTTATTGCAAATTCTTCATATTTATTCAAAAGTTTTCACTACAAATCCGGTTTTAAGTAATACCTATTTACAGTGGTTTATCTTCATCAATTCATCGTAATACTAAATTTATCAAATCTATTAACAGTTTATCACCTAGTGCGACATTTTATTGACAGTCAAGGCAACATAATTTGTAATTCATTTGGCCCTCTGAACCTTTATATAACCAGCAGTACAAATGATAGTAGATAATTGTTATCATCTATACCTACTCCTTGCACACCAATACCTAGTTCTTCAATGCAATAAAAAGTAAGTATAAAGTTATGTAACACAATGTATAATGGAACATTACTTTGCTAAGTAAGTAATAAAGTTGTTTACTAACGCTTGAGTCAGACTACGCGCTGGTTCCAATCTAGATTTGTTTAAAAACCTGGGACTAATGTCGTTTTCTTGTAGACTACACATTATTGCAGCAGGCGTCACAACACCGGTGCTATAACGTAATGTTAGGTAAAGTTCTTCCGCTGAGAGTACGTGCATGATTTCACTATGAGCAACGCTTTTAGAATTCTGTTGAATCTGCAATAAAACTCTAGTGCACCTACTAAAGCCAGAAAAAAAAAGTATTCCTAACAACATAAAATTGTACTAAGACGACAATACCTTTGAAGAATTTAATAGAACAGAGAAATCTTCCCAACTGAGAAACTGTAGCCGTCAATTTTGGTTGATTTGAATAAGAAGATTGTTATACCCTTAGCTTAGCACCATGAACTTAGCACCATGCTAAATACCTATAAAAAAAAGATTTTGTGATCAAATAAGATGATTTGGCGTTTGTTTCAATTGGCGAAAAATTGAAATCAGATCCTTCTACAGGACTCAACCACAGAATAATATCTAATAGTACTAACTCAACATCGGATTCCATAATATGTAACAGCCTACGGTTGGGAGCCCCGGGTAAGCCCCCGGAAGGGTATCCCAGGACAACGTCAACAGACCTACGGCTACCACTGCGGCCTCACCTAGTGGGGAGGGGGGGGGGGTGCTATCCCGCGTCTTTGGTGGTTTTCGGGTGTTATCCCAAAATGAAAAATGTGTTTCAGTGTGTTCGAGTCCGGCATCCCCATCCGTGGATACCCAACTTTTAAAAAAACCGGCCAAGTGCGAGTTGGACTCGCCCATGAAGGGTTTCGTAGCAGCAAGTAACATAATAAAAGTTCGTTGTAACTTTGATTGATGTTTTAACACGTTCGCAGTGGTAGTGATTTTTCTAACCGAAAATTGCGGCTTGTGACGTATTAAAAAAAAAATTTGAGTTTTAGTTCTGAGTATGGGGACCCCCAAAATTTACTACTTTTTTTCTTATTTTATATAAGAATCTTAATGTGGTTCACAGAATACAGTCAAAAGCAATAATATGTATACATTGTCAAGGCTCCTAAAATATGTAAACACCTTCGGCTCCAAAACGAAGGGCTCAACGTGAAGAGCATAAAATTGTAACCACGAGTTCACATCATAAATATATATACACTCCACCAATAATAAGTATACAACTAAAATTTCATAACTCTGTATACAAACAAATTCTTTAAAATTGTGAGAAACGAATGCATGCTAGAGTTCCTGTCTGTAGGTCGGGCACCTTCGCGAACCATACGAATATCACCGATCTATTTTCTCAGAAAAATTCTTTATTATAATTTGTGGGGCTTATATATGTGTATGAAAATAACAAAGTTTGTTTGTTTGTTTTCTTTAAAGTGCCGTATTATAATATTAGTTTTAGTTAATCGATCTGAAACCTTTGCACGGGTTGTTTGGTATCGCAAACCCGAATATGTTTTAACAGACTCCAAAAAAAGAGGAGGTTTTTTTTTAATGTTTGTTACCTCATAACTCCGACATTTACAGACCGGAATAAACCGGAATAAATGATATATTTCCAGATTGGTATTTTTTTTTTTCGAAATTTTGTTCTGATGGGTAGCTTTATGAGGACTTCAGTGTTTTGGTGCATTAGACAGATCACAGAACACCGTCACAGAGGCAGATCGGTGTCAAGGAGTTTTAGTGAGTATTCCCAGGCGCCCCTCACACGAGCCCATGCCTCGCCAGCGTGGGTAGTCCACAAGCGGAGCTCTCCTTGTGAAAAAAAAGTTTATGAGGACTTGAGGGAACTCCTCAAACATTATAGGTACACATATGACGATTTTTGTATTTATCAAATACTAGCTGTTCCCCGCGGCTTCGACCGCGTAGAAGCCGTTATCGCGTAAAATCATAACCACTATTTTGCGCAGTCGGTTAAAAAGTAGCCTATGTCCTTTCCAGGGCCTCAAACTATCCCTATTTCAAATTTCATCTCAATCACTCCACCCGTTTAGGCGTGAAAGCGTAACAGACAAACAGACAGAGTTACTTTCGCATTTATAATATTAGTAGGGATTTACAACAATAAATTATAAAAAAATATTTTTGAGAGTCGGTGCCAGCAAAATATCAATATAAACCTATGCAATTTTGAGTACACATTATTTTTTCAGTTCAGTATTCTTTTTGTCTAAGGTTCTATTTAGATATTAAATCATATATATCTAATTTGGAGGTTTTCATCAAAAGTGAATACATATTTATGCAGCACCGTTCAGATACATGTTTTTGGCGGAGAAGTTAAATATAATTTAATGGAATATAAGATGAGTACACCTTATGAATCAACGCGTGAATACATGTTAATAAAGCAATAGTGTATATATATTTATGGTGTGAACTCGTGGTTACAATTTTATGCTCTTCACGTTGAGTACTTCGTTTTGGAGCCGAAGGTGTTTACATATTTTAGGAGCCTTGACAATGTATACATATTATTGCTTTTGACTGTACATAGTTACCAAGTTTCAATACCATAGGCCTTATAGTTTCGGAGAAAAATGGCTGTGACACACGGACGGACAGACAGACAGACAGACAGACATGACGAATCTATAAGGGTTCCGTTTTTGCCATTTGGCTACGAAACCCTAAAAAGCCCTCGGTGGCACACACCGCACAAAATTAGTTCATACCTAGCGTTCCTAGTCATTAAGTTAGTGTTTAATTATAAAATTAATGTAGCGGCCTTCGTTTTAGGTAAATGGAAAAATTAAACAATATTATTAAAGTACTAAGCATAAAATCTATTTTAATTGGATACGTACTTGACTGTTTTCAAAAGATATTCAAGGTTAGTTAGCGAATGAGTAAGTCAAGAATATTTTTGCATTTAATTTCTTGCATTTCTGACGAAAAAACATCAAAATACTGTACTTTTTTATTTTCACTTAACAACTTTGTATACTATGAATAAATGAATAGTAAGTTCACATGGTGTTCAAAACGTTATTTTTTATTATAAATAATAAATCACTTAATCCTGCTATTACAATTTCACAGTATCCACAAAGAATAAAATATTTTACAGTACCTATAATAATTGTATGGTTATGGTTTTTATTACCTATCTGGTCGCCCGCGTGGTCGTCGACGGCAGCTTTATGCCAGCCGTGCGACTGACTAAGGTGCGCCCCTCGTGTTCCAGGGTCACAGTCAGTGCAGTTTCGGGTGATAATTTCTAGACCCTCCAGTGTCGAGCCTGTCGCAGGCAACGCTTGTTGGGTTGCAGAAGTTGAACGCATGCCTTACCTGTAACCCAACAATGGCGACGTGAAGGAACACTCCAAGGTTTTAGTGGGTATACCAATTTTTGGTCAGACCCACATAACCACTCTGTTCATATACAGGTGGTATCCACAAAAGATTTCCCTGGACAAACAAAAAAAAATTACATATCTGGTGCACTAGTGCTCTGTCGAGGAACGAATACGTAATAATTTGATATACTTAACTACTTTAAAAGAACTCTGTGATCTAAAGTGATTCGGCAAACCAACGAAAAGTATTTTCAATCAATCAAATCTATTAGGAGGAGTTTTTTAGTTGGTAATTATCTGTACTAGTATAATTAAAAAGAAGTAGGGTTTGTGAGTTACGGTCTTAGTGGTTCCAAGAACGATAAGAAAATGTTCTTTTTGTTTCAGATGGTCCATTTTTTAGGAAAGGTTTTGAGCTAGTCTAGCTAACTAATCTTTCTAATCTCACTACTGGAGTCTCGCTTTTATGTTTTGGGTATGCCTGAAAATGCCTCAACTACATCTAATGGGCTGTACGCTTGTCTGCCACCATAGTGGTATAAAAAACTGGTTTCAAAAAAACGATTATATATAGATACGGTCCTGACTTCTCTTTCTAGGACACAAGCAAAGATATTATAAGCCATTAGAAGAAAAATTTATACTAATCACATAGGTAATAGAAAATTGTACCTACTTGCTTACAATCGTTCACCTTGAATGTATGAGACGCCAATAACTTATACCTTACATAATATGATTAGCTGTAATTGTTTCTCCACAGCAGGCACTAATACATAATACTTAGCATTCGATATTAATGAGTTGGCGGTAATTTATTGTTTGTTGACCTTTAGCTCGTCCTCAAGATCAACGTAACCCTTAGACCATATAACACGGGACTAGCCTTTGCGAACCACCGCATACAAAAATATTCTGCCAGTTTTCATACAAGTGAAGGGGGAAACACAAAGACATATAAAATTTCATTGCATTTAAAAATGTATTAATCGACAAACGCGTAATGGCTGTTGTGTGTTACTTGTTATTGTACAGTCAACTACAATGTAATGTACTAGTTTAATCATATAAAATGATGTACTGATGTACAGGCTTTTCATAAAGCCAAAAGACCAAATGGTCATGTGCAATGCCAGAAAACAATGCTTAAGTAAGGCGCATCCTGTGGTTAGATGATCTAAGACGTAACCTTATGACTTTCATTAGCGTCTGCAATTTAAAGTTTTCAACCAAAAATCTAGTTTCCAAAACTCAGGTCTTTTGGGAACCTAGGTGACTAGGTAGTCCGTAGGTCTGTTGGGAGTCCTGAGGTCATTCTTCCAAGGGCTTACCCGGGGCTCCCAACCGTAGGCAATAGGTGGGATACGTGTGGTTTTAAGTCGGTAGGAGTCCGGCATAGCATCAATGTATGATTTTCCTCACGTTGAAAAAGGCCCTTGTGGAACGCTGAATTTTTAGGTGTCATAACCACTGTACTACCAAGTGGGCAGACTTGAACCACCTGGATCGATTGTGGTCACCACAGTCCATGAGCATTTGCGACACCAAAGATGCGTCCTGGGGTATCTTTCCGAGGGCTTACCCGGGGCTCCTAACCGTAGGCTGTGGGCAGTTTTTTAGTCGGTAGAAATCCGGCATCCATTTAGGATTTTCATTTACGTAAAAAAATCACCAAAGACGCTACACTCGCATTGCCACTCCTTACAGTCGAAGTTTGAGCACTTGAAACCGAGCCCCGTACATTACTTAAAATCTTGCAAGGCCCTTTTGGGTCGCCTAGTCGTTTTCTAGTACCTACTAATCCTATTCTAATGAAACTTTTCACAAAACATTACAATAAAATAGGTTACCTAACTTGAAAATTAATTTTAGTTAAACATTTTTTGTAATTTTAATAGTTAATACTGATGTTATACCTTCAATTTCAAATTACAAATTAATTTCCAAACTACTGCACCTTTAGTGCCCATTGCTAAATAGTATACAATTTATACCACTAGTGTATACCTGACAGATGTCCTCTGGCCCTTCGCTATTCGAATTCTTGTGTAATGAAAATATATTTCGACCTATTTGGAGTCCGATAGGCTACTTTATTGCGATGTCATTTCGCATTTATTCGGCTGACCTTTTAGACTCTGAGCAGAACATTATATTATATGGTGTCTGGCGAGCTTCCTTATGTGTTAAGAAATGGCAGGTCTGTTTGTGTGTTAGTAGGGTCATAAAATGGGTTAATAATAAAAAAAATATTATTATTAATTAAAAAAATAAAATTGGTTTTGTTTTCGTTTTCGTTTTCGTTTTCGTTTTCGTTTTCGTTTTCGTTTTCGTTTTCGTTGTCGTTGTCGTTTTCGTTTTCGTTTTCGTTTTCGTTTTCGTTTTCGTTTTCGTTTTCGTTTTCGTTTTCGTTTTCGTTTTCGTTTTCGTTTTCGTTTTCGTTTTCGTTTTCGTTTTCGTTTTCGTTTTCGTTTTCGTTTTCGTTTTCGTTTTCGTTCTCGTTCTCGTTCTCGTTCTCGTTCTCGTTCTCGTTCTCGTTCTCGTTCTCGTTCTCGTTCTCGTTCTCGTTCTCGTTCTCGTTCTCGTTCTCGTTCTCGTTCTCGTTCTCGTTCTCGTTCTCGTTCTCGTTCTCGTTCTCGTTCTCGTTCTCGTTCTCGTTCTCGTTCTCGTTCTCGTTCTCGTTCTCGTTCTCGTTCTCGTTCTCGTTCTCGTTCTCGTTCTCGTTCTCGTTCTCGTTCTCGTTCTCGTTCTCGTTTTCGTTTTCGTTTTCGTTTTCGTTTTCGTTTTCGTTTTCGTTTTCGTTTTCGTTTTCGTTTTCGTTTTCGTTTTCGTTTTCGTTTTCGTTTTCGTTTTCGTTTTCGTTTTCGTTTTCGTTTTCGTTATCGTTATCGTTATCGTTATCGTTATCGTTATCGTTATCGTTATCGTTTATGTTTTTGTTTTTGTACAATAAAATTTTAAAATTACAATAAAATTTTATTACAATTCCTGCACTAATTAATTGAAAGGAACTTCGTTCCATTCGGGTGTCCCTTGACACCTCTCAAGTTTTTTTGTTGGTTCTTAGTTTTTGTATACCTACTACATGATACCATTCTGTTGTTATGTATGCTTGAAATAAATTATGCTTTAATTTCTCTATATTATACCTACTGTGGAGAAGACTCCTGAAGGATTTTCACAGAGTTCCACATCATTTCATGATTTCATCTCTCGTTGGGCAGAAATTTGATAGATTGTTATGCAAGTAAAGATTATTTAGATCGATTAATATTGTTAGTTTTCCTTGACCGCATTGTAAAAACAACCATTATGTACCTTTTAGGCCTAATGAATTATCACAGCCAAGGCTTATCGCTGCATTCTAAGTGAACAAACAAACAAACACGTTGATATTTATATGTTAATTTTATATACCAACGACCAAGAGGTTGACTTAAATTATTGATAATATGTTAATGGAGTATGATTTAATATGCTTGATTAAATAATGAATTGTGCATTAATATAAAATATAATTATAACAACGTTCTTTGTTGTTTTGTGTGGGAGGGAAATTAATTAATTGAGGTGGTTAGTTTTCTGATCGCAACTTTGAGCAGCTATTTTTATTTTATCAAATTATCCGGTCAAATATTAAGTAAATTAAAAATAAAATGAAAATTAATTAATTAATTTTTAATTCAAATATTTGTGTGATCTACAAATGTTTGTTTCGGAGTTTGGGTGTTTGTATGTATAAAATGTATGTATTTAGAAATTTATAAGTATGTATATTAGCCGTCTAGATCCCATAGCACAAGCTTTTATTAGCTTAATTTGGGCTAGATGATGTTGTGTGTGAATGTCCACAAATATTTATTTTTTTTATTTTTATTTATCATTTTAGTTTTCAATATTATTGTGATCTCTAATTAATTTAAGTTTTTATGCAGCTTACATTAAAGTAGCCAATTGATGAAAGCAGCTTCGTTTTTACTTATCCATTACAATAATCAAAATGTTAAGCTTGAGGAAAATGCCAATCTTGAATCTGAAACATCCAGGACGCTCTGAGAAGTGCAAGATTATGAGAGTAGTTATAGCCCCAATTGTAGTATGCAAGCCGATGCCGGGTTACTTAGCCAAAAACTATGTCGAAATTTAATATAGAGGATATTTTGATGAGCTCTTTCAATGAATACCTACCACTGTTTTAGTATTTGTAGTTGAAAGAAAATATCATCTAATTGCCTTTTTTACGAGTGGAAGTCCTACATGTATGCTATGCCAGGCTCCAACCGACTAAAACGACACGATGCCTTGAAACTGTCCACAACCGGGAGCCCCGGGTAAGATCTCAGAAAAATGCTCCAAGGCCATCCAAGTACAAATATCCTGCAGTAAACCATCTGACTCATTATCTAGGAAGACAGGTAGTCGACGCACACACATCCCAGGTCGGCTTTTGAAAAAAAACCTGGTTTTTAACTATGCTTTTTTTAGCAACTTGGGTTTCCCATTCTCTTTAAAACGGCTTTATTCACCTCTAAGAATGATAAGAAACTCTCACTATAAATTGTACTAAACGAATCTACTATTAAAGGAACGCTTCTGTAGAAAATCTATTGTACACAGGATGCAATCCATCGGTGCGTGAAGCTATAAATTGCGAGGGTAGGCACGCTTGTCAGAGAGTAATGTATTACGACCCAAGGAGGTATAAACCTATTGCGTTATATTGGGGTTAACTCACATGAGTTATACTACAAAATAATAAGGTACAGAAAGATATCTTATATATAAACTCCATACATTTTTTATTTTTTTATTCATATCGCCAAATTGACGTCGCCACCAGCCTGATAGAAAGCCGTGGCGCATCTAGCGATTGGGGGCCACTTCTTACAGTGGTCCTCAAGTTGGCGGCCCTGTGATGTGCCTCTTCACGCTCCTCTTAAAGAACTCGGGATTGTAAGATGAGGGAAACGATCTACTTAACAACTACCACAGGGCGGAAACTCCATACAATTTTTTTTTCGCGCGTTGTGAAAGGGGGCTAGACGGAAAAAATTCTCACGAAAAGTTGTCACGACACTTTTTGCTATAGTATGGAGGGTAGAGGTAGGAAGGGGGGAAGGGGGGGGGGGGTAATAAAATGGGGTTCTTAATAAAAAAAAAAAATTATTAATTAAAAAAAATAAAATTTTATTACAATTCCTTCACTAATTAATCGAAAGGAACTTCGTTCCATCTGGGTGTCCCTTGACTCCTCTCAAGTTTTTTATATTCATCTCGCCAAATTGACGTCGCCACCAGCCTGATAGAAAGCCGTGGCGCATCTAAGCGATTGGGGGCCACTTCTTACAGTGGTCCTCAAGCTGGCGGCCCTGTGATGTGCCTCTTCACGCTCCTCTTAAAGAACCCGGGATTGTAAGATGATAGAGAAGATTCGACAGAGGATTAATGATTAGTTTTCAATTTTGTCACCTACACTAAAAAACATGTTATGTTTGCACAGAGCTTGAATGTGTGTGTGATCACAAAGGTAAAGCAAACGTTCCGGGTCGGCTAGTATTTTATAATTATCTTTGCTACTACTTTACTTTCGACTACGCACGCTCACATTCAAACAAGTATCGTAAATTACCTACTATTAAAATTCTCTGTGCTTGTGTCCGTGAACTCTTATGAGTGGTGTCTATGTGTGCAAAGCACTTTGCATGCAGATTGACTTCTGTACCGTATTACTTTGTGGTTTAACTCAGACAGCATTTGTAGATATTAATGAAGGGACCATATGATTGGGGCCGAATGAAACAGAGAATGTCTTCGAAGGATTAAGAAAGAGATGAAAGATCTAATGCAATTTCTTGTATTAAGTACGGGATATTTATGTAAATAGGGGAATATCCTAGTCATTGAGACGGTTCAGTTTAGTGGAGGGTGTGCCATTAAGTGTGCCTTTGTCTCAAATTGTTTTACATAATTTTACAGTGGGTTGTTTAGCCCCTTATATATCTTTAATATGATCAAGATGGAGTATCATTTAACTGTTCATTTGAGGTACTTGAATCTACATAATCTAATGTTTTTGAAAGTCAGTGGCATCTTCGGTTATTAAAAAAAGCGTTATTCATAGTATCAGCATTGCAAGTGCGCTGTGCAGCACCTCGGATGTAGTAAAAGGTGTTGCTGACCTCTTCCTGTCTCCATGGACAGTTGGAAATTCCTCATGGAAGCCATGCTGAACTCTTACGGACTAAAACCACACGGATCCTACCCCTGTCGTCCTCGGTCGGTCGGTCGGGTAAGCCCTCGGACGGATGAACCAGGAGTATTGACCTCCGTTACCGAAATGAATAAGCTGACAAAACATTTTTTTTTATTTCAGTAATTTCATCAGATTAGTGACAAAATACTTTGTTTTCTTAAAAGAGTGAAAGAGTCAGAACGCGGTGTAGAATTACTTGTATTTACAAATTTACAATGACAAACATTACATTTAGAACAGTTACCTAACTATGACGTGCATTTGCTTGGCTCTTATTTCACGGATATGAAGAAAATACGTGCTATTAAGATGTTTATAAATAAAAATTATATAAATAATTACTCTAGATTGTGGACAAAGTCAGCTGAATATCTTGCACTATGCAGATATTACATTATATTTATAGCCATTGAACTCTAATTATGTTATCGATTTTGCGATGACATAATCGATCGGAACATCCTGTGCTGGAAAAATGGAGACATTAGGTATGTAAAAAATATTATAAATTGATTATGTACGATTTTTAGATTGCATAACTGTGTATGGCGCAAATGTGTTTCTCAGCATCATTTTTGTATTAGGCATGTTATTTGAAATTTCAAGGGTGGTAGGTGTTTCATCATAACGAACGGCTGTGTGGTCCTCTGTGGCCGGACCACAGTTTAGTACTCAGATGCTATAGTTCGAAATAATGCCTACCTAAAGTCTACTTTCATCGGAATATATTGATATTTTTAGTACCTCAAGAGATATCTTTTTAATTAACAATGTATGTGGTCCGGCCGCCAGGCAGTGCTCTCTGGCCGCGCCACCTCAAATTAAATAGAGTATAATGAACTATTAATAAATCAATATACCGAAAAAAATCTACCTAAAGAGTACCTTGCATACGACAAATATGGTCCGATACACCCCTATAGTTAAGGAGTTATTGGTCGTAGGGTGTGGTCCGGCTGGAAGGTATACTCTGCAGCAAGTCAATTTTGCAATATTTAATATTAACTATCCATAAATCAATTTAAATAATAGTACCTTTTCTCTACTCTTCGTTGATACTGTTTTCTCTCAAGAAACTATTCATTTTGATTAAATTAATCTTTAAAGTATGTGGCGCGGCTAGGGAGGATTACTTTCAGCAAATATAACGAAATATGCTCTATTTCTTTATGCCAACGAAAAGTGCATAATAAGTACTTTATAAAAAGACCTGGACTTCATATATAAACTTTTATTTTTATTACGAACAATGATTTTGAAAAAGGTGCACTTTTTGGTTTTTGTTTACGTATCTACCTAAGAATAGAATTGACGAAGTACTGATGGTTTAACCCCTCGTATGTGGAAGGGGCAAAAAAATTGTACCCGTCGTCTGTGGCAAGTTACACAGGCCGCTGGGAGCGCGCGACTGCTCTTCGAATTTCTCAAAATTCAAGGAAAATTTATATGAATCATAATATGAACAATGACTGTTTTAGGAAGATAAATAAGTGAATAATGTTATTCATGAACATTTATTTATAAAATCATGTTTTTTATAATATTACCGAACATTACCTGTTGCAAAACATGAACGATTTTGTCAATAAATTAGTTCACAGAATTTGGTTATTTTTATTTTTACACATTCCTAGATAATTTTCCAATCAATTGATAAGTAAACTCTCTGGATTCCAACAATAAATCACTCCTAAAAACAGATTTCAAATATTGCAAATCGGCGTTTGTCGAATTGTTAGACTGATATATATTTTTTTTTAACGATGAATGGTAAAATTGATGATCATAGATACAATATCAAGCAATAAAAGAACCTATTTTCAAGAGCATTAGCGTTTTATTTGCGTAAATTTAGAGCCGGTATTCTTGGGACGGATACGGGACAACACAAATGGTGGGGTATGGACGGATACGGCACAACACGGTTGAGAGGTTAAAATAAACAATCAGTATACGAAAACAAATATACATACATACATACATACATTTGGTCACGCCTTTATCCCCGAAGGGGTAGGCAGAGGCATATTATATGCCCACATTTCACCTTTGTATAATTTGTCCCACGTAGGTAATAGGTGGTGAGCCGTATTGCCGTGTTTAAATGGACAGGCGCAGGTTGTGACTGCCTGCTGTTGAAATAAAGCCTGCAACTTAGCTTTACGACTGCCATTTTACTGGCAACCGGGACCAACGGCTTAACGTACCTTCCGAAGCACGGAAACGCTCAAATAAATGTCACAAAGTGATCACATGGATGGTCACCCATCCATGGACCGGCCATAGTGAAAGTTGCTTACTGCAGTGATCGTTTACAGAACACTGAGTCCGCGGGGGCACGAGCGAAAACAAATATATATTTTCATAATCAAGTATAACAATAAAAAACCGGCTAAGTGCGTGTTGGACTCACCCATGAAGAGTTCCGTAGCAGCAAGTAACATAACATAAAAGTTCTTGTAGTTCGTTGTAACTTTCATTGATGTTTTAACACTTTCGCAGTGGTAGTGATTTTTCCAGGCGAAAATTGTCGTTTATGACGCATTAAAAAAACTACAAACTCGATCTCGTTCAAACCAATTTTCGTTGGTAGATTTTATAGAATTTATTACCAACGGACCCCGAGTATCTGTCTCCTCACGGGGTCCGTTGGGAACTGAAGATAATTTCATGTCCTTTGCTAAGTACGTGGGGTCTGTTGGGAAAAAGAATTCCCTACGGACCCCCACTCTCTTCCCCGTTAATAAAAAAAATAGTTTAGGTGGTTACAAAAAAAAATAACCACGAAGGCTGATGCGGGAGCTCCGCTCCCGCCTTAGCCTTCCAATCTATCCAAGTCGGATTGCGCGAGGTGTATCTGCGCTACATAGTGGTTGTACATATAGCACAGCTTGTACCAACTCGTTTTTTTATTAACGGGGGAGCAGAGTGGGGGTCCGTTGGGAAATCTTCTTCCCAACGGACCCCACGTACTTGGCAAGAGGGTCCCCTGGACATGAAATTATTTTCAGTTCCCAACGGACCCCGTGAGGGGACAGATACACGGGGTCCGTTGGGAATATACGTTTTATAGCAATGTACATCATATATTTTTTTTAGCTTTTTCATTCTCTTAGTTTATAAGTAAGAGAGGGGGGGGCACATTTTTCCACTTTGGAAGTGTCTCTTGCGCAAACTATTTACTTTAGAAAAAAATGAAGTTAGAACCTTTAATAACATTTTTGAAGACCTATCTATAGATACCCCTTATGTATGGGTTTAAGGAAAAAAAATTTGAGTTTCAGTTCTGAGTATGGAACCCCCAAAATTAACGGCTTTTTTTCTAGTTTTATATAAAAATCTTGATGCAGCTCACAGAATACATCTACTTACCAAGTTTCAACAGCATAGGCCTTATAGTTTCGTAGAAAAGTGACTGTGACATACGGACATGACGAATCTATAAGGGTTCCGTTTTAGCCATTTGGCTACGGAACCCTAAAAATTGTTAATACGATAGGTTTTGGTACTCATTTTTTCATTGTTATTTCTTGTTTAAACGGCTCAATGCTTATATTTGATTATGAAAATATATTTGTTTTTCGTATACCTATTGTTTATTTTAAACCAAAATTTTGACTTACTTCGTCAAATTCTTCTATTCTTAGGTAGATACGTAAACAAAAACCAAAAAGTGCACCTTTTTCAAAATCATTGTTCGTAATAAAAATAAAAGTTTATATATGAAGTCCAGGTCTTTTTATAAAGTACTTATTATGCACTTTTCGTTGGCATAAAGAAATAGAGCATATTTCGTTATATTTGCTGAAAGTAATCCTCCCTAGCCGCGCCACATACTTTAAAGATTAATTTAATCAAAATGAATAGTTTCTTGAGAGAAAACAGTATCAACGAAGAGTAGAGAAAAGGTACTATTATTTAAATTGATTTATGGATAGTTAATATTAAATATTGCAAAATTGACTTGCTGCAGAGTATACCTTCCAGCCGGACCACACCCTACGACCAATAACTCCTTAACTATAGGGGTGTATCGGACCATATTTGTCGTATGCAAGGTACTCTTTAGGTAGATTTTTTTCGGTATATTGATTTATTAATAGTTCATTATACTCTATTTAATTTGAGGTGGCGCGGCCAGAGAGCACTGCCTGGCGGCCGGACCACATACATTGTTAATTAAAAAGATATCTCTTGAGGTACTAAAAATATCAATATATTCCGATGAAAGTAGACTTTAGGTAGGCATTATTTCGAACTATAGCATCTGAGTACTAAACTGTGGTCCGGCCACAGAGGACCACACCGAACGGCTGTACTGAAATCATACCATGATCTCTGGATCCAAGTCTTTACTTGGTTTTGAACGGTGATGAAAACGATACGATGGCCGTAGATTTCAAATTCTGCTGAAATATACATAGATTATATCATGAACTACTTCTGGTCTCGGGCTTCACCCCTTGAATCATTCAAAATTCTGTAATATACCCCAACACAACTGCACATAGAGGATGTGTGCCTAGGTGATCAAGGCTCTGATCAATCTGGACACTAAGGAAATAAAATGAAGAAAAACCTATTCCTAGCTTTAGAATATAAGATTGTTTTCGAAACTTAGCGTTACAAACATATTTGGTAAAGAGGTAAAAAGAGGCATATTATTCGCCTGCAGCTCAGCCTTCGTTTCCTTATTCTCGTGAAACAGGTTGTAACCACCGATGTTGATACTATCAAGCTGGTCATAAAGCGTCTACGTTGACTTAACAAAAACTACCATCACAGGTCTGTCGAACGATCACCCATCTCTGTCATTTCATTGTCATGTTACATGTAGATGGATTCATAGGCACCGTACGGTTTAAGTGGATTCGAGTTCGTCATTTACATCTGGGCTAATTTCTATGCGATATAGAAAGGCTGACTATATTCTGTTTATTTGTTATATAGTAATTTTTATGAGTCAAAAATGATAGCAAACCAAACAGTCCTGATGATTCTCTTTTTTTTGTCCACAGAAAGTTGGAGTTCTCTACCAGCACACGTGTTTCCCACCTTCTACAACTCCCAGATCTTCAAGCAAAGCGTGAAGACGCATTAATATGCCTCTCGACTCTCCTCGCCGTTTATATATTATGCTTCGTCACGTAGCTCATCAATTTGAGGGCCACTGATAATAACCTTAATTTTTAGAAGCTGCGATGACGTCCATAGTATGGAGACTATGGGGGTTACATCAAAAAGAGTATCAGAGGGTCTAAAAAGCCAATATAGCGCGTTTCTTTCATAATCTGATTCATTTGCAGATTCGTACCTGCAAGAAATTCTTTAGAGACCGTAAATGGTACCTAACTTTATTACCTCTTTCAATTATCTGCAATTCATTTCTTAATCTAAACATTATTTGAGTTTGCTACTCCAAAAAAAGTGTATGCGTGTAACCTTTAATAAAACTTCTTTGCCATTAATGGCATCAATAATGTTATAATCTTACTTCTTACTAATATTTTAAATGCGAAAGTTTGTGATTGTGGATGTTTGTTACTCTTTCACGCTCAAACCGCTGAACGGAACGGACTGAAATTTGGTACAGAGATACATTATAGTTTGGAATAACACATAGGCTACTTTTTATCCCGGGAAAAAGGCCCCGCGGGAACAAATTTTACGCAGGCGAAGCTGCGGGCATCAGCTAGTTATGTTTTAATAATGTTATTATTAATATCATTTCATCATCAGTTGACTGTTGCATCCATGGTGCTGCAAACGGAAACGTCCATAGATGGGCAGTAAGCTTGTCTATTAACTTCATTAGAATGAAAAAATATGTAAGTACCTACTTATAGGTTTCAGTGACCGCTTTCGTCTGATGGACGATAAGCTTCTCTATGACACTAGTGATTTAAAAAAAATCTGGCATGTAAAAAGAACTTCATCGTTGTAGCATATACCAGACTGCATACAAAGCTCCATTCATCATAGAATTTTAGCGAAGACAACTAGTAAGAGCACAGGATAACTTATAGTATGTACTACGCATCTGCTTACCCTATAGATGTATGTATAAGAGTGAGAAGTACGTCTTATTGTTACACTTACTTGTACGTACCTACTTACCTGGCAAGGAGCCCCTTACCTATTTCGTTATACTAATACTGTTGCAATTTTTTTGAAGTAAAACTTCTTTAGGCGCGACTAGGCAGTAACTCAGATTTCTTTTCTGACGGAAGTAACGCTATTCAAAATTCTAATAAATGATGTTAATATAACATTTGATGCCGTCAATGGCAAAGAAGTTTTACTTCAATCGCGCGTAAAGGTATTACTCACACACTTTTTTTTATACCACTAGAGTGGCAGACAAGCATACGGCCCCACCAGATGTACCGGTGGTCGCAGCCTATGGACGTTTGCAACACCAGAGGCGCCACAATCGCGCTGCCGACCCTGTCAAAACCTTCTAAGACCCCTTTTGAAGAACCCCATACTGTAGGCGTATGGGAAATCCGAGGCAGGGAGATCATTCCACAACCTAAGTGTACGCGGAAGAAAGCCTCTATCGGATCTCACCGTGCTCGAGCGCTCAACGCTACGTGTGAGGATGAACACCCTGTCTATGGCGAGCGGTGCGATGATAGAATGTAGCCGTAGGCATCATGTCAAACAGTTCTTCAGAGCACAAACCGTTGTACAGGTGGTAGAACACTCACAGGGAGGCAACGTCTCTTGTGTCAATAAGAGGTTCCACACCACCTGCAAGTATGGGATCTGCAATGTGGACGAACAGTGTGCCTCTACCTACCCCTGAGAGAAAAGTCGTAACTATGTGTTTGAATGTACATTTTTTTTTGTTTAACGTGAGGGAAAATCTTCATGGATGTTATGCCGGACTCCTACCGAATAAAAAACCTCACGTCACGCCCAACCTCAAGCCTATGGTTGGGAGCCCCGGGTAAGCCCTCGGAAGGATGTCCCAGGACTCCCAACAGACCCACGGCCGCTACTACGGCCTCGCCCAGGGGGTGGTTCGGGTGCTATCCCGCGTCTTTGGGGGGTTTCGGGTGTGATCCTGCTTCTAAGGGGGGGCGTGCGTGAATTGCTCACGTCACGCTGCCGTCATGGGTGTTTGAATGTACCTACTCGTGTATGTGTTGAGCCAATATACCTATACCAAAACAATAAAAGTAAAAGTGTGTCAAAACTTTTCATAAAGCTTTTTTAAAACAATTAACTTGAGAACCTTGTACTTTAAATTCGCGGCGCAAAGGAAAGGTAATGTGTTTTAAGTCCATTATAAGTAATAATAGGATGATGTTTAATATCCTATTACATTTTGATCACGTTGACCACGGCGTGTTGACCCAAAAAGACCAAGTTACGGTTCTAGATAATTTAAAAATGAGACATGTATTGAGTACCTTAAGAGAACCTTAGCAATTGACAGTGGACGCTATTATGTGGGAAAGAGTAAAAAAATATTACGCAAAGAGTGAAAGAGAGAGAATATCTGTGTAGAATTACATATTGTACAATTGTAACATTACATTAGAAGCAGTTGCCTAACTTAAACGTGCAGTTTGTTTGGCTCGTATTTCGCGAACACGACGAAAAAAATGTATTAATTAATAAATAAAATAAAAGTACCTTCTCCAGTCAGCGAGCTAAGTCAGCTGAAATTCTTGCACAGTCAGATGATTACACATCCGCTTACGATATCAAATAAATCGATCGATTTGTTACTACGATTTTAACGTGAGGAAAATACTATAGGGATGCTAAAACCACACGTTTCCTATCTAATGCCTAGGTTGGGAGCCCCGGATAAGTCCACGGAAGGTCATCCTTAGTTACAATGATGAAAAACCGGTTTTTCGCCCTTTTTTACGTACAGAAAGCCTTTTTTTATGGATACTATGCCGCACTTCTACTGCTCATAACTACACAGTGACCTTCCATCTGACTACGGCTAATATACCTATTCAGAGTGATTATTTAGTACAAAAATGTACGTGAAGAAGCCTAAAAAATTTAATTATACACTCTTTTATTTAATCTAGGTAAGTATTTAGAGAAATTTTAATGTGTGATAATCAATTGTCTAGATACATAGAGATAGCTAGGATCCCTCATGGATGCCCTCCCGGCCCGGACTCTTACCGACTAAACCCACACTGTGGCCTACCACTGCCTACGAGCTCCGGATAAGACCTTGAAAGGATGTTCCAGGATTCCCATCAGACTTTGGCTACCACCGCGGCCTCACCCATGGGTTCCAATGCTATCCCGCGTCTATTGAGGGTTGGTTCCGGTGTTATCAGGCTTCTTGGGGCGTTAAGGCGAGCGGTGAAACTCACACGTCACGCCGTCGTCTTAGGCCTGCTTCTGTAAGGATAGCGAGCAGCTTGGACTCGATGAAAAATAAAAATTAGTTCTTTATTTAAAGTCTGTGATATAAGAAAAAAAAATTCTTGGTAAAGTACTAATCTAGGTATAGGTACGTACCCCAAACTTAGCTCGTTAAAACAAACTCAGTATATTTCGCAAGTCACTTTAAAAAAGTTTGGCCTTGTTTTTATGGTTCACTTAAAAAAAAAAAAAATTTATCTATCCTAAGAAACTTTTGCTGTAGAAGTTTTTACGAAGCCTTGAGATATTTTTTTTAATTTACCAGAAACCAGAAGAAGTGGAAAATAGTCTGTTGTTTAGGGAAAGAGCTGAGGAGAGTAGTGCCATTACCATATAGCAAAAAACAATCGAATCTAATCTAAACAGTGTAGCATTTATTTTCTATAGATGCAGTATTTAGGATGTGAAAGCAGCCTTATCGAGTTATCTTTTTTTTAATCGGTTGTCAGTGGTGACATTTCTGCTGTCAGAATGACAGGATGTCATAAGTTCGGTGACGAAGCGTTTCGCATTTAAAGGAACGGGTTTTGTTAAGATTTTTCGTGAAAGACAGGACTTTTTGACCGAGACCTGCTTTGGGGTAGTTGGAGGTCCTTTGGCTTTTGCTCTGAGACTGTGCCGCGAATCAGTTTTTCGCTCAAGCGCGATTATTTGTTACCTCGCGTGGCCTAACGGGCTGTGATTGGGTTGCTGCATTGCATCTTGCTACATTTTACCCAGAAAACTGGTGAGTCACTTCTTCTTTTGCAAAGCGGGTCGATTGTCGTCTGTCGCGCAGCCAAGATCTTAATTTGTCGTTTCTTTCATGACAGGGTTTTTTACTACGGGGCTAGTTGCCGGATGAGATATTTGGTGCCGCACCTATAAGTTAGTGGGCTGCACGTGGTACGACAACGTGGAAGTGCGGACTACACGAGCTTCTCATGTGAGAGGTATCTGCCGTCATCACCTGGCAGTAACAACAGGCAGTCACTCTCACTCAGCTCACTCTGCAGGCCAGTAAATCCACTACTTATGTGTAGCCTAGTAGTATTAATACCTGAGCCCTGACTTTACTTCTGTGTACCTGTGATATTTGTGTCTATCAGTGAATAAGCTCTCTGTGTGTCTCTGTGTATCTCTGTGTACTTAGTAAATATATGTGTGTACACCCTATTGTCTGTTTTCGTGAGAGCCCTAGCCTACCCTTGCACACAGACTGGAAACTTAGAAATAAGGCGCCCTGGGATAGAGTTCTCTGCATAGCTACCTCGCGCTAGTTGGTGAGTAACACTGATCATCTTAGTGTTACAAATTGGCGCCCAACGTGGGGCGTTGTTATTAAACCAGTGCTATGTGATCATTATGTAAGACTATTTTAATCTTTTGTTTGTATTTCTATATGTGTACGTGACTTTAAATTGTCACGTTATAGTTTCTTCTATGCACCGCACCGAGCGTTTTTCTCTCATTCGCTTCTTAGTACTCTACATTATCCTGAGAGCTTGGGTAGTGTTAGGGTATCGGCAGTGAGTAAAGGGAGCATTCGTTTTCTATGAAGGGCATTAGACTCTAGTTACTTAGCCTAACCGGTACACGAGTCAGTGTCTAGTTAGGTACATAGGAGGATCTTTCTTTGGTATTGTAATGGTCGTAGTCAGCTGGTGTTTGAAGGACCTAGCTGGTTGTCTTTGTTTATTAGTCAGTACTTTTCTGTTTTCTTTATTGTGTATTTCCAGCGTGTCATATCCGCAGGAAATACTATTAAAGGGGGGGGTGGTTGTAGCATTTATTTTCTATAGATGCAGTATTTAGGATGTGAAAGCAGCCTTATCGAGTTATCTTTTTTTTAATCGGTTGTCAGTGGTGACATTTCTGCTGTCAGAATGACAGGATGTCATAAGTTCGGTGACGAAGCGTTTCGCATTTAAAGGAACGGGTTTTGTTAAGATTTTTCGTGAAAGACAGGACTTTTTGACCGAGACCTGCTTTGGGGTAGTTGGAGGTCCTTTGGCTTTTGCTCTGAGACTGTGCCGCGAATCAGTTTTTCGCTCAAGCGCGATTATTTGTTACCTCGCGTGGCCTAACGGGCTGTGATTGGGTTGCTGCATTGCATCTTGCTACATTTTACCCAGAAAACTGGTGAGTCACTTCTTCTTTTGCAAAGCGGGTCGATTGTCGTCTGTCGCGCAGCCAAGATCTTAATTTGTCGTTTCTTTCATGACAGGGTTTTTTACTACGGGGCTAGTTGCCGGATGAGATATTTGGTGCCGCACCTATAAGTTAGTGGGCTGCACGTGGTACGACAACGTGGAAGTGCGGACTACACGAGCTTCTCATGTGAGAGGTATCTGCCGTCATCACCTGGCAGTAACAACAGGCAGTCACTCTCACTCAGCTCACTCTGCAGGCCAGTAAATCCACTACTTATGTGTAGCCTAGTAGTATTAATACCTGAGCCCTGACTTTACTTCTGTGTACCTGTGATATTTGTGTCTATCAGTGAATAAGCTCTCTGTGTGTCTCTGTGTATCTCTGTGTACTTAGTAAATATATGTGTGTACACCCTATTGTCTGTTTTCGTGAGAGCCCTAGCCTACCCTTGCACACAGACTGGAAACTTAGAAATAAGGCGCCCTGGGATAGAGTTCTCTGCATAGCTACCTCGCGCTAGTTGGTGAGTAACACTGATCATCTTAGTGTTACAACAGTAGTTCTTGTGCTGAAGACTTCTTACATTTCGTTAAAAACAGGGTGTGACGTAAATAGTGGTCAGGTGCAACGGTCAGAGTGTGATAGAACAGATACCTAACTATAACATGCTAAATTTCAATATAGCATGTTATAGTTACTTTTCTGTAATCCCTTTTTTGTAAACTTGGCTGCAGTTTTAAGAAAATTCGTTATATTTGAGATCTGTTTTCGCTAAATTTGAGCTTTCAAAAAATAATAAGTTCTTCTTAATATTTATTTACTTCAATTTTATCGTATCATTAAATTTTTGCAACGTTAAAAAAACCAGCGGACTCAACGTGGTATCACCCGTATAGTTCCCGTTCTCGTGCAAATAAAGGAATAAAATATAGCCTATTTCACGCAGAAATAGTGTAGCTTTCTAAGAGTGATAGAATTTTTAAATCGGATCAGTAGTTTCGGAGCCTATTCGGTGCAAACAAACAAGCAATCAAAACTTTATTCTTTGTATTAGTTTAGAGATAGACAGATCAATATTCAGCCCTGATCCACAATCCTTGCCTTGATTGTCTTGACTTGTCAGATTAGAGGATTCATAGTGCTGCCGGTTTGCCTGGAAATTAAATAAATAAAATGGCTGTGATAGATTAAGTTCAGAAATATTACAACCTTCTCCCAAAAAGCCTGATTGCCTTTTAAAGTCTATTTTATTGAGGCTGGATTTTGAGTGTTGACACAGATGTCACAACCAGCCGATTATCACTCGAAGTTATATTTGCGTTTTTGACTTCCTGAATGTATAGATCTTGACTTGATATTTAAGAACGTCGTTAGCACCAACTCGACAGATATCTCAAGGAGCTCATTCACACAGACATACATACATTGTAACTAAGCGGAAATTGTTCAGTGATGTTCGTTGGAGAATGGAGAATGTCGATGGTGATGATGGTGTTTCCTCATTTATTTCCTGATGAGGCTAAATAAAGACCCACTTCTTGGACATGGTGTTTCTTTATCTGAGCTTTAATTTTGATCTCTTCCTACATCTGAAACTTGGAAACCTGGAGGTTGATTTTGTCTTCATTGTTGGACTGCCCTCTGCTCTGTTCACACAAATATATATTTTACATAGAATTTGATTTAAGAAACCGGCCAAGTGCGAGTCGAACTCGCCCATGAAGGGTTCCGTAGCAGCAAGTACCATAATATAAAAGTTCTTGTAGTTCTTTGTAACTTTGATTGATGTTTTAACACGTTCGCTGTGGCAGTGATTTTTCTAGGCGAAAATTGCGGTTCATGACCTCAAACTTGTAAAGCACTCCCACATGTTAAAGGAACGATCCCAGGTCCCCCGACACATCAACGCTATTATAACTTTTTGGAGGAATTTTTCATGTCGGGGGTTTTTAAATTTTGGAGTCAGGGGCGCTTTTATATTATTTTATATATTATTTTATCCTTTTTCAATTACTTTTAACAGACGTGGGTTTTTTCAAAATTTTTAATTTTGATTTTTATGTATTAAGTATCCTTTATTACCTACATTATTATTATTCACCAATATAAAAGTAGTAAGTGGTAACCTAATGGTATATAGTATAAAGTCAAGCAAATTACCTATTTAATGTAGGAACCTTACTAAGCTAATTAGATTCACCGATAAAGTTGTTTACTTACCACTGCTGGTGACTCACCGCTCGCCATTCTCGATGTCCTTGAAGTTTTTTATTATTGTTAAATACCTATTAAGTTATTTCAAAACATTCTCCATTATTTATTATGATGGTGTTTAGGGCTATCTTTCTATCTAAATGAGAGAACACGGGAATTATTTTTCGAGGTTATAGTGGTACACCAATAAACGTCATTAAAGGGGCTTTCAGGCTTTGAGTAATTATAACTACTTAGTAGTATTAGTTCAATGCTTTCAGGGATAATAGCGCGAATGTAAGAAAGAAAAAAGAGTATATTCCTGTCCAAGAGTCTGAAAGACATTGTAGCATGCAACTTGAAAGTGTTCATCAAAGTGAAAATTTTCTTATCTTTTGGTGTTTCTAAATAGACAAGAGACAGATGTTTTTTTTTTGATGTTTCACCAGTAATTTTCCATAATTATAATTAAGTATAGTTGAGAATCGCTGCCCACGGCGGCAATTCTCAACCATGCAAATTTTAAAACGTAGAAGGAAATTTACTGGCGAACTGTCTTTCGTCACAATTTTTGTTATTTCTAAACATGATATAAATGGCATTTCACCTCTCAAATAGTATGGTTGAGAATTACCACTCAGGTGTTGCAAACATACATAGGCTACTTTGACTACTGTGGGTCAGCATTTGGCCGATTGCTTATTAGCCACCACATAATTATTATAAAACATCTCTAAACATTCACAGCCCTGAAGGGACATCGTGCGGCTTTAGTCTGCTTGGTGTCGGGACGGTTTTCAACTCCAATCTTCGAGCCACGTATTTTTGTGGTTTTTTTTTATACCACTAAGGTGGCAGACCAGCATACGGCCCACCAGAAGGGCCGTGGTGGTCGATTTTAGTCTGACATGCCCATCTCATCGATAGCTCCGGTCCGAAACAGCTCTTGAATGTAGCTGCTGTTGTGATTGTGACATGAAAAGTTAGTTATAAACTTATAACATCGAATAAGTACTGGATGGCGTCGCTATTCTATTATCCATACTACCAATACTCCCTATCTAACTAACTACACAATAAAATAAATTGATTCAAACATACGATTAACACAAAAACAACTCTTAATACAACTGGTGGTTAGCTGATTAAATCATCACTTCCGTTCAAAACATTCAAACAAGAGCAATAATGTACCAACGAGATTAATACATGTTGATGGCGGCTCCAGTGCTATTATTTATTTTATATATAAAATTGTAAAGAAGTCGTGTCTGTACCTACATTGAAAATTATATAAAAAATAATACCTACTTGGGTTACGTAGGAATTCTTGTGTGTTTTGCAGTTTGTCATATATTTCTGTTTCTTCGCGATAAACGCAAAAACTACTGAAGGGTTTATTTTATATTGGAAATATCTGGGTTAGACTTAAAATCTTACGTTAGTTTTATCACAAGTAAAACGGAGTTATGAACAAAAATAGAATTATCGGTGTTGAATTTCCATTATTCTTTTGGTCACGATGATAACCGACATCGGGCGAGGCCGCGGGCTTCGGCTAGTTAGTTATAAAACTAATTAATAAATATGATGTTGTGTTCAGTTTCCCGTCGACCTACTAACGCTATTGTTGACGATTATGTTTATTATAACCGCGGCTGGCTAATCTTTGTGGTTAGTGTTAACTCACTGAAGGTGTGTCCTTGGTGAGCTGAGCTCTAATTGTACATTTGTTTGTCATCTGACATGAGCGCCTGTTTATCGTAATAACACTTGTATTTTTTTTGGTATCGCAGAGAATGCATGTACGCACCATCATCCGCCATCATGCCCACTAAACCACCGCGGTGTTCCTCCTCACTCGAAACCGGGTCGTGGGATAGATCAGAGATGTCATCACGGCGCGTTGGCCCTGCAACTGTGCGCTTTGGGATGTCGGGGCTCGCCTGAATGGGCCGAATGAACTACCTCCAGAATTCCCACAGCCCATCTGTAAGCAGAGGAGGCAGGGAGCGACAGCACGGCCATGAGCTAATGGATAACACCGGAACACGATGAGGGTAGTCGCCGGCATGTGCCCGTTCTTACGACCACGGTCAAGAAAAATTCAAGGGGCACGCGTGGGCCCCTAACCTGCAAGATGAAGCGGGAGCGTTTTCGATACGCACCCACCCTGTTGTGCAGCGCAGTCATCACCTGCAAACGAGGTGCCTGCGTGGTCCAGCACTAGTCACTGCCATATACCCGTTACTCATGGCCGTCTGCGGCATACAATACCGAGTAACCCACAGATGTGGGTGCTGGGGACCCACCCACAGGGTGCTTCCTCCTCGGCCGGAATTAGCCCGAGTGGCATCCCCACACAAGAAGAGGTGTGGTCGCTACTCTGTTGCCTAGATTTATTTAGTACCTCCAAACATTAGAAAATTAATAGCCATGAAATTTTCTTACATGAAGTAGTTTTTTTGTTTCATTTCAGTTGGTGCTAAGTTACTAATTTATAACGGCGCGGCGTTGCATAGGCATCATATAAAATACCTTTCGTATCTATGTGACATAATTAAAAGATATTTTCATAAGTTATTGCACCTTTATTGTTACATGGAATTACGTCCTGGATAAATATTTATTCTTTACCATTTCCTGACACGTGCGGAAATATAGTTTTAGTTGTGTCATTACGGTAATACAACAGTAATAATAATTAATTAATACAATGCACTTTGCACCCCGCGCTCAGAGTAAACAACTTTATTTTCAATAAATTAAACATTAATTTAATCAACAGTCGTATCGGACTATTACAATGACTATGAGTATAAGTGAGTTTTATTACTTTTTTTTCGCAAATATAAATAGGTTGAAAATAAGGAACGCTACGAATGGTGTTGTGGCGAAGATAATAAACAGGCAAGGGGAAATTAGGTGAAAGGGTGTCTCAGACATGTGGATACAGTGGACACGATGATGACTTCCAAGCTTTTGGCAATAGTCTGCCATCTCAGTTGCGCCGTTGAAAGACCTCGGGCAACGAACGTGGTTCTTCTGTGATAATCAGGCTTTCTACTTCCATTACTACGTCCATTTGACTCGCTGCAAAGACGACTTGTCGACTTGACGAGAGTTGTCGACGATTCCATAATTACTCTCTGAGGTGGAGTTGAGTCACTTGTTCACTTGTCGATAGGACAGACTTTGTCTCTTTATGCGTGTTCTGCCACCTCTATAATGGGTTGTGCTCTGAGTAATTGTTTGAAATGATGCCTACGGCTACGTTCTATCTCAGCACCGCTCGTCACATACAGGAGTTCATTCTCACACTGCGTCAGGACGAGCACGGTAAGGCCCGATGCCCGACGGGTTCTACAAAAGGAGTCTTAGAAGCTTCTTGCAGAGTCGGCAGCGCGAATGTAGTGTTGCAAACGTTCATTGGTTCCGATAACCACAGTCCATCAGGCAGGGCCTAGCTTGTCTGCCTCCATAGTAGTATAAAAAATCTTCGATGTCGATCGTCAGACTTTAAATTGTAAACAAGTCCATAAGCTAACATGCGACGATGTTATATGATATATGTTTGCAAACACCAGTGCTGTAAACCGCAGTGTTTAATTATCCTTTATGTGGTTAGTTGTTTCCGATGCAATCCGCCATTGATGTGCTTGTTGTGAACGAGTACACGGGCGCCATTTGTGGCTGGACTGTCTCATAACTAACCGAGAATGAGTACAGCTGATTAGACACATATATGTATACATATATATATCGATATATCAACGAGTCAACGGGGCTAGGAGTGACTTGACCTTCGATCAACAATCGAAGCATTTGACCCCCAAGCTCCTGACTCCTGACCCTATCTGACCGGTTATAATAAAGAGGAATAATAATAAACATTTATTTCAGATAATAATCCATAATTTGTTAGTGATTGACAGTAAACTTATAGACTATGTTAGTAACAGCAGCAAATAATCAAGCTTAAATAAGACACAGTTAAATACAAAATAAACTGTGTCTTAACTCCTTCTAAGAGGAGTCTAAGACTCCTTTTGTAGAACCCGTCGGGCATCGGGCCTTACCGTGCTCGTCCTGACGCAAAGTGTGAGAATGAACTCCTGGATGTGACGAGAGGTGCTGACATAGAACTTAGTGTTATAGTTTGAACAAATGCGGTAAGTAGTCTTGTGCATAATAAGTACATGTTTATGCTGCCTCCACCTTTCTTCAACATTTTGGCGAACTACTGACGTTATGACTTACGATGGGGTTGGTCCATGCCCTTAAGGTCGCGCAGCGAGCTATGGAACGAGCTATGCTTGGAGGGACATTGTGGTTTAAAATTCGGAATGAGGTTATCCGACATAGCTCGCAGAATAAGCACTTTAAAGTGCCAGTGGGCCAGCCACATCAGCAGAACAACCGACGGCCGATGGAGCGAACGAGTTCACGAATGGAATGGAGACCGCGACTTGGCAAAAGTAGCGTAGGCCGTTCACCCGCCAGATGGACCGACGATATGGAAAAGGCCGCAGGCTGGGACTGAACGCGGAAGGCGCAGAACCGTTGTGTTGTGGCGTGGATTGGGAGAGGCTTACGTCCAGGAGTGGACTGCTGGACTGCCATAGGCTGATTCAATTGATTCATTCCCTGACATTATTACATTTATGACATGATGATCGTATTCCTCGTGTTATTTTTAAACTATCGCGGTTTCTAACACTCATACTTATAGAATTCGGGACTTCACGCGAAATACTGTTTACTTACATTCACCGACGTTTCGAGCACGTTGCAGCGCCTGTGGTTGCGGTTGGACTCCTCGTGCGCTACGTCACAGATTACTAAATAGTTACTACGTAAGCTACGTCTCGGTGCTCTAAACGTCGCGGTGAATGTAAGTAAACAGTATTTCGCGTGAAGTCCCGAATTCTATAAGTATGAGGGATATTCCTCGTGTACCTACTTAGTTCTCAAACGTGGCCATTTTTGAACTTTCACCGCACCATGACATAACTAGTTGTTGAAGTTGAGTAACTAGTGTGTTTATAAAAGCGATAGATTACACAAAAATGTTTATTTTAAGACATTCTAGCGCGGAGGTGACCCGAGTTGGATTTAGATTTCTGAATGTGACCTTTCTTCGTTTACTTTGATTTAACAGTGCTTAAATAAAATTATTTTATGTGAATTGTGTCGGTTTGTGCCTTTTAAATGCAAAAAAACTAAACCTTTTATGCATTTTTTTGTAAGAAATCGACTGTCTGCCTACCGCGTATTTCCAAATGTCTCACTTGCTATAAGGTAATTGAGTAGAACCTTCAATATGATCAAAAATCTTAATGAGTTATGAGATGGAATACGTTTTATCCTTGAACAGATTATTGAAATACCACGCGGTCAGAGTCGCGGATGAAAACAAGTGTTATTGTAGGTAGCAATTTTGTCCCCTTTATCAGTCAACACAATCAACCACAAAGTAATAGAAATACCTATATATTTTGAAACACTACAATAATATCAGCGCCGATACCCGCCTGTGTATCGCGCGTGTGTTATTGACCTGCCGCAACCCGCAACAAGCGTGCGCCGGCGCACGTACACGCGCGATAAATCACTGCTCCAAGCTATACTGGCTACGAGATTTAAAATCTATATCAAATTCTGAAAATAGTTTCTAAATCTTACTATAATTTATATACTGCTTAAGCCTTTTTTATGTGTGGAAAATTCGTCATGGATGCTATGCCAGACTCTTACCGACTAACAACACGTGTCATACCTACTGTCTACAGTTGGGAGCCCCGGGTAAGCCTTCGGAAGAATGGCCCCAGGATTCCCAACAGAGGCTTCTTATGCGTACATAATTTAATTTTTACATTATTTACAATTGAATTGCTCTGTTACATTCTAAAATTCATATTCTCGCTTGCATATAAAACCTCCAGTTTCGTGCGCTTTTGATGTATGCCAGGTAACATACAAGATTTGACATTGTAGCAAGTGGCTACAGTACTCAACTTTTCTACGAGGGACTACAATACAAGCTCCCCTTCTGCGCCAGCGAAGTTTGACTCCCACGTCAGACCCCGTGGAACTTGATGGAGCACTTTTACCAGTTGCCCCAATTTGGATTTTTAATTAAGTCCACTTGGCAATATAATATAATTCTAACTTCAGATTAGTTTATTTTTAGATATTTCAGTAGGTGGGTAGGAAACGAAATTATGTCCCCCCAGATAGGATTTGAAACCCTCAGTATTTTTTGGCTTTTAAAACTACCTGAATTTGGAGACCTGAGGCCTAGTTATATTGGATTCCAGAAGTCACTACCTTTTGGTTTTTATATTTGTCTTCGTTGGCATTGGGAGAGACTACCGTCTGACCCCACAATTCCATGAAAGCGTTTGCTTAGTTGCCTCGTCCTCGGCCGTTGGTCAAAAGGTCACTTGAAAGGACTTCTATGTGGGGCCGCTAATATTCACTGTAAGTCTCTATATAATAGCTAGTTAACTGCATCTTTGGTTGAGATATACGTAGCATAGTATGTAGTGTGGGACAATAGTACGAAGAGTGTGACTTCAAAAGCGAAGATTTTGGCATCACTCGGGACTCGTACTTCGATGAAAGAGATGTGGAGTGTACTATACGTGGTGACCGTAGGTGTTACACATTCGAAGAGTGACTTCTGGACGACTGCCAGATGCACAGCACTCGTGTCACTGAACCATAATTACCTAATCCTCGTTCACTTCGATAATCTTCGACTTTGAATCATCGTCGGAATGGAAATTTGTATATTCTCAGACACTATTGTCTGGAAAGCGTACGTAATGTACAACGAGAATAAAATGTAATTTTTAATCAATAAAGGTCATAAAGGCATATAATATACTTAATTTAAAAGGTATTTTTATTTTTAAAGGTATTTAGTATTCATGCTTGTCAGGGTGTCGGTGTAATACTTTCCGCAAGAATGAATGAATGTGTGACAGATTATGAATGTGGGAGGCCAAGACTCGTTTGGTTGAGGTTAAAGGTTGGACTCACCCGCATCTTTGTGTTAGGAGTGTATGCTCCACAGGATGCGCGGTGGCGTCGGTCCTCAAAAGACCAAAGTGAGAGGCAGGCATTCTGGGAGAGTGTGAATGATATTCTGGGTAAATGCAAACGAAACGAAAGGATTGTAATGTTAGGCGATTTTAATGGATGGGTTGGAGTGAAACGTGATGGATATGAAAGTGTATTGGGTAAGTTTGGAGATGAGCGAGTGAATGAAAATGGCGAAAGTTTGCTAGAAGTATGTTTGGAGAGGAATCTTGTGGTAACCAACACCATATTTAACCACAAAGATATCCACTTGTATACAAGGAAACAAGAAAGCCAGAGAAGCGTGATTGATTTTGTGATGGTAGACGCAAGAATGAGAAAGAATGTTCTGGACACCCGGGCATACCGCGGTGCCGGAGTTGACACAGATCACTACTTGGTAATTAGCCGAGTAAGAGGTCTGTTTCAGCTGTTTCGGCATCGTGTGCATAAACCCATTGGTGTATTGGAGCGCATTAAGGTCGAAAATTTGAAAGATATACGCGTGAAAGAGGAATTTGTAAGTAAATTGAGCGAAAAATTTGTAAATTTAGAGGAAATATGTGAGATTGAAGAATTATGGAAGCCGATTAAGGAAGGTCTCGTAAAAGTTGCAGTGGAAGTATGTGGGATAAGCAAAAGGAGACAAGGATGTCAGGTAAAGAGTATGTGTGCTGAAGTTTTAAAAGTTTTGTCTGATAAGAAACAAGCATGGTTGAACTGGTTGGCTACAATGGCCAACCAAAGAATGCAGAAGGCAACGGATGAGGATGTAAAAATGGCAAAGGATGAGTATAAAAGGTATAAGCGTGTTGTGAAAGAAGTCATAAAAAGTAAGAAAGAGAATGATGAGGATGACTTTCATAACAGGTTATCTGATGACTTCCAACAAAACATAAAATTCTTTTGGAAGTCTATAAGAACAATGAGGACTGAAAAGCCAACCTCACAATTTAAGCAAATTAGAAACCGTAATGGCAGTCTTGTGATAGGAGAGGAATGTGTGTTAAAAACGTGGAAGGAATATTTTGAAAGTTTATTTGAAAAAGAGGATATGCAAAGGGAGACTCATGTTTCGGAAATGAATGAACTTGAGAATGAAAGCCACTTAAGTATGGAAGAAATTGTGGAAGCGTTGAATAGTATGAAATTAGGAAAGGCTGCTGGGATTGATAGAATTTCTGTCGAGATGCTGAAAGCGGGTCGTGGCGTGGTAGCTTGCCAGCTGTACCGCCTTTTTAATCTTTGCTGGCGAAATGGCAGAGTACCAGAAGAATGGTGCAAATCTGTCATAGTGCCGCTGTAGAAAGGTAAAGGGTCACAGCAAGAGTGCAAAAACTACCGCGGCATAAGCTTGCTCAGTGTTGTGGGCAAATTGTATGCGAAAGTTTTGATTAAAAGAGTGATGAATGAAACTGAAGGAAAAATGTGGGATGTACAAGCAGGATTTATGAAAGGAAGAGGATGCACGGGTCAGGTCTTTTCATTAAGATGCCTAGTTGAAAAGTTGTTGGCAAAACGTCAAAGAGTCTATTGCATCTTCGTGGACTTGGAAAAGGCCTATGACAGAGTGGTGAGGAATGAACTGTGGTTAACACTGTCCATGTATGGAGTGAACAGCAACTTGATACGAGCCTTGAAATCTCTATACGAGGTCTCCAGTGCTTGTGTCAGGATCAATGGAGCTTGCACAGACTTTTTTCCCATCGAAAAAGGTGTGAGACAAGGCTGTGTAGCGTCACCATGGCTGTTCAACCTATACATGGACAGTTGCTTGAAAGAACTACAAGAGTGCGCGTATGGATTAAAAATGAATGAGCTAACCGTCAAATGCCTCCTTTATGCTGATGATCAGGTAATACTGGCATCATCGGCGGAGGAGTTGCAGTTGATGGTTAATATAATGAACGATGCGCTTAAAAGTAGAGGAATGAATGTTAATGTAAGCAAGACAAAAGTAATGGTTTTTGAAAGAGAGAAATGTATGACTGATTGCTCGATATCGATCGAAGGAAAGAGCGTGGAACAGGTGAAAGAGTTTGTATATTTGGGTTCAAAATTTGCAAGAGATGGAAAGTGTGACAATGATATTGAAAGAAGAGTTTTGGCAGGAAACCAAGTGAATGGAGCCATTCACACCTTTATGAGCAGTCAGAACGTGTCTAAAAAGGCAAGGATGGCTGTACATAGAGGAGTGCTTGTCGCTACACTTATGCATGGTAGTGAAAGTTGGGTGTGGCAGGAGAAGCATGAAAGTAAAATTAATGCAGTGGAAATGAGAAGTTTGCGAAGTATAGCTGGAGTGACATTGAGGGATAAAGTAAAGAATAGTGTGATAAGGGAACATTGCGGTATGACAGAAGATGTTGTGACTAAGATAGAGAAAGGGATGCTCAGATGGTTTGGACATGTGGAGAGAATGGATGGAAATAGGCTGACGAAACAGATTTATGAAGCGAGAGTGAATGAGCAGACTGGTAGGGGTCGACCTCGGCATACTCATGTCGATCAAATCGATAATCTTCTGAGAAAAGGCCAAGTCAAGAGTACCCTTAACCGAAGAGCATGTATGAAGACACTTATGAAAGTTGAAGAAGCGAAAGTTGTTTGCCAGAATCGTAGCAAGTGGAAAGTCATAGTCTCTGCCTACCCCGTTGGGAGACAGGCGTGATGTTATGTATGTATGTATGTAGTATTCATATTTTTGTACCTTTAATAAGGCCGAGGCTGCACTTGCGGTTACCGCTGCGGTTTCTAATCTCAAAATGTCAAACCATTGACTTGATTTCATTGATTTTGACAGTTTGATGACATTTAGAGGTTAGAAACCGCCGCGGAAAAACGCAGATGCGGACTCACACTAAAGTTCGGTTATTTAAACCTATGAAAAGTAGTATTTAAAAAATGTTTTTTTAATTACTTTTATGACGGATTATGTCTAAAATGACTTTGAATTTACACTAAAGTACACTCGGTTTCACTTTAAAAAGTATGTCTTTAATACTCTCCAGACCAAAAACCTCACGCACAAAAAGGATTCTGTAACATACCTCCGACAGACGTTTCTCTGCCGGATGAGCCGCCGACAGAACGTTTCGATTAGGAGTTTTTCACCGACAGAACCTTTCAACTACGAACGTTTCGCCGACAGAACGATTAATTCATGAGTATACAACATCGGTCTGAGACAACGTCTGTCGGAGGTATGTTTCAGAGCCCACAAACGGTCATGTAAACTCTCTGACTCCTTGTAAAGTTAAAGAATAATTGAGGAGTGACTTTCCAAAAGGGCTTATTTCAGTATAAACAGTTTTTTCAGAAACTGGAAAAAACTGATAACTTATCATATATTAATATTTTAACTATGTTTTTATGTACCTATTCTAGCTATTGTGGTTATTCTTAGTTTTTGGAAAAAAGAACATAATTTTGCTACCTATTACTATAACATTAAAATAAAATAAGCTATTATGCACAGAAAAAAAAAGAAATAAGCCGTTTCGTTTCAGCCCTCATTACAAATAAGCCTGACATTAGGTTACCGGTAACTTTTTTTTTAATTTACCATAGGCAAGTGTGTTACCAATGTAAAAAACACAAGTTTCGATTCGCTTTCAGAAAATAAAGCAAATCTATTCACCTTCCAAAACACCTATATTTTTTTGTAATTCTAACTTAGAAATAAGCCTCTTTGATACAGATTGTCAACTTAGTATTTAAAATGTTTAAGAAATAAGCCATTTTGAAGAATACTACCTAGATTGTTTTGTATGGGAAGAGCTAACCAGAAATAAGTATTTTTTGCTCCAAAACGTGTTTTTTGGGTTCATTTTTCTTAGGGAAATAAGTCGTTTTATCACGGGAAACTTCGATAATACGATGTGTTTATATACAAAAAATCGATTTGCATCAAAAAAACGAAATCTCTCGAAACCCGAAATAAGCCCTTTTGCAAAGTCACTCCTCAATTAACAAACACTCTTTGTCGTTATCGCTATGACATCATTAAAATCTATTTCTGGGTTTCTGCTACTCAACTCTCAATCAGGTTATATAACATGACGAAAAATCAGGAATTTTTTGCTTCTGCTGTTATTGAAAGTGAATAAATATCTTGTAGATCATTCGCAGTCTCGAACATCTCGAGGAACCTTTATCTTTGACGGTCTCGGTGGCGCATTCGGCAGTGTAACCGGCTCGCGCTTAGGGTTCAATTCCTGGGTCGGTTCAAATATTTGTGTGATCCACAAATCTTTTTAGCGTTTGGGTGTTTTCTATGTATAATATTTATGCATTGAGAAATATGATAAGTATGGCTATCAGGCGTCTAGATCTTATATCACAAAATACTCAAATGGACTGGATGCGCTAGAATGTCCACATTTTTTTTATTTATTTCAGCTGCGTGAGTTTGCTAAACTTTTTATTAGGTCATTATGTCAATTTATATCACATTGTTCTATTAAAAAGAATGAGTAGAAAACAGGTTTCAGTTTTAAAATGTGGTACAAATTTATGAAAGTAGAAAATAAAATTGTGCGACTTGTATACAACAAAGTAAAATCAATAGGTAGGTGCTGACAAAGAGGTTGAAAGGTCAGCCAGGTTAAAAGAAAGTCGAGAAGGCAATTGTTTCGAAAGTTCGAACGAAATTAAAAATGAAATGTTTTGTTGCCACAACAATATTGACGGCATTTATTATTTAATTAAACTTTAAACAAAATATATATTTTAATATGCTGCTTGTTACCTACTACGGTCAATACTTTCTCACTTTCAATCGACTTTACGATGTTTTAAACAAGAAGCTCTCAACTAAATAAAAAACTAGGAGTATCTGGGAGCGTGGTAGTGCCCCGCCAAGGCAAGAATTGAGGGGCGTAACTAATATATTGCACATTATGAAAACTCACTCACTTGTACTATTCCACTACTTTTATTATAATTTTAATAATACCTAACCGGTTTCGCTATTATAGCATTCTCAAAAATAGCGAAACCGGTTAGGTATTATTAAAATTATAATAAAAGTAGTGGAATAGTACAAGTGAGTGAGTTTTCATAATGTATTACAAGTTCCATCAAGTGCTAACAATCAAAAGTGTATAGGATATAATATATTGCATATTTGGGATATTGTTAATAATGTTACTTGTGTCAGTTAATAAGGAATTACTACAATTTGATTTTATTGCCATGCAAAAAAAAAGTAGACAATGATAGAGGCGTCATCCTCTATCAATTGTCTACTTTCTTTTTGTCAAGGTGTACCTACCAACATTTTCTTAAATCAACCATTTCGTGCTAATTAACTAAACCAAAATTTGCCGGATTAGTTCTGCAAACAGCAACAGCTGGGGTATATTTAAGGGATGAAATCTGAAAAGATGTTATCCGTCGGTGAACCGTTGTGTTCGACATCACATCAACCAAAAAGCATTTGATTTGACGCAATCATCACATACATTAGAATCCCTTTGTAAGCTCTCAACAGAATTGAGACTAGATGTTAAATAGTCCGCGCCCACACAATGCGCCGTACAATTCAACGGTACATTAGGCATACTGCCATTACGTAAACATGTCGCATTGTGCTGTTTCACGAAATAAATAAACGACGTTAAACTCAATACTATTTTCATACAGTATTTTCTCCTTTTTTGGCTAACTTGACCGAATTGCCGCGCAACACCTCGTCCATGTATTGAATGTTACTGTATCGTTATAGATCTACCTACTGTACGCCACACACGTCACGTAAAAATAGTCCGGATGGTCAGTATGATGACAGTCGTTAAGCCAAGTTGAAAACCTTATAGGCGGCTTGGAAACTTCAACAGTATAGCAATCGGCGCCTGAGTCAGACATATAGTCACGCCTTTATCCCTGAAGGGGTGGGAAGAGGCATAGTATACGTCCACATTTCACCTTATACTGTTATGTCCCATGTAATTTGGTGGTGAGCCTACAGCCGCGTTGAAATGGACAGGCGCTGGTCGTGACGGCCCGCAGTTAAAATTTTTCAAGCCGCCCATAAGGCCTTCAACTTGGCTTACCGTTTGTTATTTTACTGAGAACCGGGTTTCATTTCGAATTTTCCTTCTTTATGCAATGTATCGTTTTGTGAAAGTGTTCCCTTAGTCGCCTCTTACGACACCCTCGGGATCAATTGGTGTGGCACCATTTTGTACTCTCTCCCGTCGCCACTTGGGGCAAACTTACATAAGCTACGGTAATTAAATTACCTTAAATCAGCTGGCCCGTAAACTTTTCTGCCACCTTAAGAGTATACATATAAGAAAAGAACTCAGTTTAAAATACATTGCGAGTTACATAATACTGACCTACCTTACGCCACAAACCTCGCTATCTTCACACGTAACCGCATGGAAACAAAGTAACTAACATAAAAATGAAACAATATGTGTTATATTATACTTACAATGTGCTGAAGTCATTAAAAGTCATTTACTGCAAGCCATCATGCATGAATATACACATATAGGTTTCAATCGGCACTCGATGTACCACGAAGATTATACTGACGGGTCACCGACCGACCTCAAGGATTTATAGGCACAAGGGAAAATAACCTTACAGTGCACGCGATAAAGGTAGTTTTCCTATGCATAATAAAGGTATAGTTTATCAATTAGATACGCTAAATGAAAAACTATGGAACAATCACCAATAATTTCCCTTTGTGACTAATTGTGTTATGTTTTTTCTTAATTGAATTGAAATGTTCTTTTTTGTTATTTGTTTTGTGGAACATGTTTAATTTGTAAAATAGCTGGTAATGCTGCTATCAAACGTTGAACTATTTTTAGATTACAATCATTTTTGAGTTTTGTGTTAAGGATGAAGCCGCATTCGCAGTTACCGCGGGCGGTTTCTAACCTCAAAATGTCAAAACCAATGAAACCATAGACTCGATTTATAACCGCAAATGCGGCCCCAGCCTAGGGGCAGTTTTAGTATTTTGTTTCGAACCGTGATATGAGTGATACGAAACTCTCTAATGAGGCTCGTTTCTTTTTAATATGAAATGTGCTTTCATCATTAAAGATCTACGTCAGCATCATCCACGATTCCATAAAAATCTTTGCAATGGCTAACTGAGCGACACGGGAATCCGGAACTCGATTTAGAATAGTGTTTTAAAGCAGAAAGTGGCGCAACCTTGGAACTTGAATTTGAAAATCAATAATGGCTCAAAAAAATACTTGGACCAACTCGGGAATTGAACAGTCGACAGTTGGTTACACTACCGAATACGGCACTGAGGCAGTTTTCTTCATCTGATTGTAGGAGTGCTTCGGCTGCATGAAAATCTGACATACCAAGCCCGAGGTTAATTTTTATGGGCAGCACGGGGCAGCTGTTATGCCCGATCTAGACTTTCGCGAGACTCCTACTGGAGGCTCTCGACATGAGTCTTGGCTAGTGGAGATGGTAGTGCTGCCATCCACACTCTCGCGAGTCGTTTCCTGTAAGCTCTCGACACTCTCGGTTTATTTCGGGGCGTCAACAAAGAAATACGAGAGCGCGAGAGTTTGTATGATTGTCTCGCCTCGCCCCTTCCCGTCCTTTGACTCCGTCCCAAAAACCGTCACTCTGGCAATCACCTCGCCTCCTGTGGCCTCCTAGAGAGTCTGGAGGGGGTATTAGGTTTGACTCTCTAACGCCGAAAAGTTTGTAAAGATCGAGAAGTTTGTTAGTCATATGGATGAGTTATTTGAAGATAGCTTGAACCGTAGATATATAAAAATGTGTATTGAGGTTTTATTCCATTGAGTTATTTACAAGTGGTTTGATTGCATCAACTTGGTTCACAAAGCAGAAAAAAAGTTCTGATCTGTTGGAATAAGTTCATGTTAGAAAATGGAGATCTGAATTTGATTGAGAGAGAACTGGATTCCTAGTCGTGTATGGGTACTTCGTACTGGTCAAAAAATAGGAAATACATAACTTCAGCTAAAATTACAGAAAGTATTCTTAAAGTCAGAAATCAGTAGATCACACAGGATTCCCAATTTGACTCCCCTTAGAGGTGCAATTACAGAAATCAGAAAAGAGATTTTATACTTTTCTGATATCTGTGGGTACAATCAATGTCTCGTTGTTCTTTAGGGTTCTGCACCTAAAGGGTAAAAACGGAACAGTGTTACTGAGACACCGCAGGCTCTCTGTCTGTCATCAGGCTGTATACTCGTATCATGGACGGTGATATCTAGAGAGCTAAATTTACATAGAATATGTAGGTATTTCTACTAATAAATAAGTACTGAAATCAGAAAATACTTCAGACATTATTTAAGGGTAGGCTCTCGTACAAGTACAACCAACCAGTATGGGGTTCTTCAAATGGGGTCTTAGAAGGTTTTTACAGAGTCGGCAGCGCGAGTGTGGCGCCTCTGGTGTTGCAAGCGTCCATAGGCTGCGGTGACCACCGGTACATCTGGTGGGCCGTATGCTTGTCTTCCACCTTGGTGGTATAAAAAAAATCAACGTATTCAGCTGAAATTTTCTCAGCCTGTTGCCGCTATGACAAAAAATACTGAAACAGACAAAAAGGAGGGATTAAGGTCGGCTCCCATACAACAAACGTGATTTGCCCTCTATGCGGGAGTTCGACTCGCACTTGGCCGGTTTTTTTCATATTTTAATCTATTGCCATAACACACCTGACAACTCAAAACTAATTTGGCCACGAGAAAATTAACTCACCACTTCACAGGTCCATAAAAGCAATATCTGTTAAGTAAACATCTAAGTTGAGCATAAACAAGTAGTAAGTAAATAAGTCTATGTCGATAAGTGTTGGTTAGATGACTCCTATGTAGGTGAGGGCCATACACACAGACATGCGCGCGTGCACCTCACGCACACACACAGCTCAACTTGGTGTTTAATAAACAATCTCTTTGATTCAAGTTATGGTTTGAAGACTTTAATTTAAAGTATACCTTGGTTTCTAAATTGAGACTGCTGTGCTAAAAAATATCTTGTAGCTGTTTTGTCAAAGTGACGAAAGCATATTTTCTTTATGACGTAGCAAGATAATGACTAAGATTTTTTTTTTTTTTTTTTTTATACCACTAAGGTGGCAGCAGACAAGCATACGGCCCACCAGAAGGACCGGTGGTCACCGCAGCCTATGAACGTTTGCAACACCAGAGGTGCCACACTCGCGCTGCCGACCCTGTAAAAACCTTCTAAGACCCCTTTTGAAGAACCCCAAACTGTAGGCGTTTGGGAAAACCGAGGCAGGGAGGTCATTCCACAACCTAAGCGTGCGCGGAAGAAAACACCTATCGGATCTAACCGTGCTGGAACGCACCGGACGCAGGGTGTGAGGATGAACTCCCTGTCTGTGGCGAGCGGTGCGATGATAGAACGTAGCCGTGGGCATCATATCAAACAATTCCTCAGAGCACATACCATTGTACAGGCGGTAGAACACGCATAAGGAGGCAAAGTCTCTCCTGTCGCGAAGAGGTTCCACACCAGCTGTAAGTACAGGATCGTTGACAATTCTTACAGCTCGCCTTTGCACCGAGTCAAATGGACGAAGCTGATATTCAGGTGCTCCCGCCCAGAGGTGACAGCAGTACTCCCTATGCGGCCGCACTTGCGACTTATAGAGAAGCAGTGTTTGCGCCGCAGTGAAGTACCGCCGCGCCCTGTTGAGCACACCCAGCTTTTTGGACGCCAGCTTAGCCTTGTCCTCCAAATGACTACGGAACTGAACGTCACTGGAGATGTCAACGCCAAGGATCCCTATACTTTTGGAGATGGAAAGAGATGTGCCCTGAAATTGCGGCGCTACAGTAATTGGGGTTTGCTTAGCGGTGAAAAAACACGCTTGTGTCTTGGAAGGGTTGAACTGGACAAGATTTTGTCCACCCCAATCGGACACTCTAGTAAGAGTAGCCTCGATTTCAGACACAAGCTGTTCACGATTTTCCTCCACTGTGTCCCGAGAGATACCGGGGCGACCCGTGTAACAAGTGTCCCCCGTACTGTCGTCCGCATAACAATGAATGCCGTCAATAGACAACATGTCATTGATATGCAGCAGAAACAGAGTAGGGGACAACACTGAGCCTTGCGGTACTCCAGCGTTTATAGCCATGCAGTCTGAACAGCTGCCGTCAACGACGGCCCTGATGCTTCTACCGGCCAAGAAGCTGGACACCCATCCGCAAAATCTCTCGGGTATTCCATATGAGGGCAGTTTCGTAAGAAGACCACGGTGCCAGACCCGGTCAAAGGCTTTAGAGATGTCGAGGCTCACAGCTAGAGCTTCACCCTTACTCTCGATAGCCGCCGCCCATCGGTGTGTTAGGTACACAAGAAGATCGCCCGTCGAGCGACCGTGACGGAAACCGTACTGCCGGTCGCTGAGCAGGTCGTGTTCCTCAAGGTACCCCAGGAGCTGTGTATTAATTACACGCTCCATCACCTTGGATAAAAGGGAGGTGACGGCTATAGGCCTGTAATTGGCCGGGTCGGTTCTGTCACCCTTCTTGGGTACAGGATGTACATACGCGATCTTCCACGACGCCGGGACTTGTTGCATAGAATAGGAAAGTGTGAAAAGACGTGTAAGTACCGGACACAACTCTGGACCACAATGCTTAAGTACCACCGCGGGAATGCCGTCTGGCCCACTCGACTTATGAACGTCCAGAGATTGAAGCTCCCGCCGGACATTCCGCTGTGTGAATTTAACTTCCGGCATGGAAGTGCCACAACTCGGAATGCCCGGCGGTAAAGCACCCCCGTCGCTCATGGTCGAGTTAGAGGCAAAGAGATTACCCAAAAGGTCGGCTTTCTCCTTGGCACTCTGGGCCAAACTACCGTCGGGTTTAAGCAAGGGTGGTAATCCTGACCTACAGAAGTTTTCTTCGGCAGCTTTGGCAAGCGACCAAAATTCACGACTTCCCGAAGGGTAGCCTGCTAGCCGTTCGCCAATTCTGCCGATGAAATCGAACTTGGCCTTGACGATTGCTCTTTTACTGGACCTCGAGGCGGCATTTAATTAGCGTTTCACCTCAGAGATGTTTGGATCTGAATTTGCACGAGCCGTGGTCCAAGCTCTGTAGGCAGATTCTTTCTGTATTAGAGCTTCTCTGCAGAGCCGATTGAACCACGGTCGCTTTTTTGCACCTACAGGGATCCATCGGTTGGGAATGTAGCATTCCATGCCCTCCAAGATCCCCTCAGCGACTGCTACAGCACAAGAATCCAGATCCCCTGAGGCAAAACAAAGCCGCCGCCACGGGTACGACGCATAGAACTCTCGCAGTCCATCCCAGTCTGCTGACTTGTAGTGCCACACATGTCGCCACTCCTTGGGCCGAGGTGGTTCAGGCCTTGCGAGAGGCACATGCGTCCGAACGACACAGTGGTCCGACGATCCTAGCGGAGCATCCACTGAAACGTTGTATCCGTCCGGACGCGTTGTCAGCAGAAGGTCCAGCAATGCACTATGCTCGTTCTCCTTGTCTGGTATCCTTGTATGGAATTTAACCAGCTGGGAGAACCCATAGGTCAAGGCAAATTCGTGAGCAGCATTTCCCGCAAAGTCGGCGGTCCGGGAGCCCAACCAGTCAACATGATGACCGTTGAAATCTCCCAAAACCACTATCTCAGCGGAGGGACACTGCTCAATCACCCTGTCAGTCGATTGCTGCAGGTGGTCATAAAGGCGAACTGTGTCCGTATTACCGCTGTGAGACCTATACACGCACGCGTAGATCCGGGTGTGGCCCCCGTGATCCACGCGCGGCCATAACGTAGACAGGTCCCTGTCTTCGAGGCTTGTAAGACGGCGACAGCAGACATCATCCCGGACGTACATACACACCCCGGCTTTCCGCCTGAAGTTGTACTCCAGTTTGTAGCCAGGGTACATCAAGTCAGATGTGTCTTTCGGGCATGAGATCTGCGTCTCCGTCAAGAAAAAAAGGGTCGGCTTCGCAGTTTCAAGATGGTGGTGGACTACGTTGATATTCGCGCGCATGCCTCTGATGTTGCAAAAGTCCACTTGAAGTGTGGACGCCGATGCCGCTGTGGATACCTTTTTATTTTTCTTTTTTGCAGCCATTGTTGTTTTTTTAAAAAAGGGGAATTAAGAAGGTTGAGGGGGCGCCTGTGTGCCGCTGGCGCAGGAGACTAAGCGAGGCTCCAAATCACCAAAGGCAGACAAAGGTAATGCGGAAGATTGGCACGGCGTACGGAAGGGCCCCCGGTCCCCCCCCAATGCAGTGGCCGCGTCCACTCCGGTATCCTCCTCCGGCACGACCACAGCACCAGGGACTTTACACAGGCTGCTGGTTCAGCCTCCTGGGGCGGAGATTAAGTGATCCCCAGGTTCGGGTCCCGTACAGCCTGCGGGCGGTCAGCGGTCAACCGTTTCACCGGGTCTCCCTGACCGCCGTACCAATACTCCGCGCCTCTATCCGCCAATGGAGCCAGATAAGCCTCTGGTCTCACCGTCACCGGCACAAAGTCGCCCCAATGAGCTCTGGATCCCTGCTAACCGACGGAGAACATAACCCAACCGGAGTCAGGTTACTTTTACCGCGGTCTTCTGCAGGGCGGAGGTACTGCCCCAGGCGGGCTGCTCAACGAACGGAGTGCCGTTATGCCCTTCCTCCTAATGATCGATGAGATTAAAGCTCGGGTCGCATAGAGCTTAATAATAATTTCGTTTTCTACTTCATTTATGTTCATTTATTTAGGAGAATACTAAACGAATCCCTACTAATATTATAAATGCGAAAGTAACTCTGTCTGTTTGTCTGTATGTCTGTCTTTTACGCTTTCACGCCTAAACGGCTGGAGCGGTTGAGATGAAATTTGGTATAAGGATAGTTCAAGGCCCTAGGAAAGACATAGGCAATTTCTTAAACGACTGCGCAAAAGGAGGGTTATGATTTTACGCGATAACGACTTTTACGCGATAACGACTTCTACACGGTCGAAGCCGCGGGGAACAGCTAGTAAGTTAATAATTACAATTAAAATATTTACTGATGTCTACTGCTGTCAATAATAATCTACAAAATTTAAATTACAACGTCCCGTCTAGCTAACGAAGAATTCCTCCCCATCGAAGTAGCTTAAAACTATTTCCACAAGTCTGAATTCATTACCACTTTGGGTGGCAATAGGAAACTTATTCTCTGAGCCAAAAATAAGCTAGCCTTGTGGTCTTGAGAAGCATTGTCCATCCAGTCGCTGTGATGTCTAAACGAACGAAAGTAAGTGCGTTATCATTTCGAGATAGGCCAGTTACTTTAGGACCATGTGAAGATCCTTTTTGAAAGAGCAGACTTCATGCTACATTGTCTAATGTTATTTATTTGTAACTTCTGTGTGTGATATGGCTCATACTAGCCGGTCGTCCTCTGTCGAATAGATCCTACCTAGTCATTTCGAACAATTAACAATTACATACACACTGAATCGTAATATTAAAATTCAAATACAATACTTAGGAAACATTAAGGTTACGGAAACAGCCGTAGTAAAGAACATTTGCTCCACCCATCGGCTAACATCCGATGTTGCAAGCACACATACGATACGGTTACAGGTAAATGCTGTATCAAATCCTGAAATAATGGGTAATTATTGGTAATTGTTGAGGAAGCGGTTGCTTAATGCACTTGGGTTATAGCATAGGCCATTGTCTATGTAAATTCTAACGTCTCTAAATGATCCGGTGTGTTACAGATCCGAGGACCTTCGGAGTCCACAGAAGTACCTGGGTCTTCAAATCAACGCAACGTCCAGAAAGAGGACATCGTGCGTATTAGTCGGTACGAGTCCGCCATGTCAGTACTTTGATTGTATGGACGGTATGGCTTATCATTATTGTACTATGGGAATGCAAGACTGGAAACCTGTAAAATTAGAACAAAAAATCATGTGTGGCTGTGATGCAGCTGACTGCGTATAGAGCTGAGGCCTCATATTCGACCCAGGATTGTAATGAACAATGTGTGAAAAAAAAAATTAAAAAATGGCGATGGTAACCGTTTAAATATAATATTTGGCATCTGCCAGCACCCAAAACCTTGCTGTGTAAAGGCAAATTTATTCAGCTAGAGTCTAGCTGCTAGACAGGCCCAGGTCTGTGACCTGCCTCAGAGCTATCGCACATGTAAATGTCAGATATGATAATGATTTATGTGGCGTGCGCCCGCGCAACTCTCGGTATCACTGCTCTGCTACGAGATAACCTGACACACGCATTTATTAGGTATGTTTTCATTCAATTCAAAGTTTCAAAATGATGTCATACGTATCAAAGTGTAAAAAATGCTGTTTTTTTTTTTTTTTTTTATACCACTCGAGTGGCAGACAAGCATACGGCCCCACCAGATGTACCGGTGGTCACCGCAGCCTATGGACGTTTGCAACACCAGAGGCGCCACAATCGCGCTGCCGACTCTTTAAAAACCTTCTAAGTCCCCTTTTGAAGAACCCCATACTGTAGGCGTTTGGGAAAACCGAAGCAGGGAGATCATTCCACAACCTAAGCGTACGCGGAAGAAAGCCTCTACCAGATCTCACCGTGCTCGAGCGCTCAGGACGCAACGTGTGAGGATGAATACTATGTCTATGGCGAGCGGTGCGATGATAGAATGTAGCCGTAGGCATCATATCAAACAATTCTTCAGAGCACAAACCGTTGTACAGGCGGTAGAACACGCACAGAGAAGCAAAGTCTCTCCTGTCACTAAGAGGTTCCACACCACCTGCAAGTATGGGATCGTTGACAACTCTCATAGCTCGCCTTTGCACCGAGTCAAATGGACGAAGCTGGTATTCGGGTGCCCCCGCCCAGAGGTGACAGCAGTACTCCATATGCGGACGCACTTGCGACTTATAGAGAAGCAGTGCTTGCGCCGCAGTAAAGTACCGCCGCGCCCTTCTGAGCACTCCGAGCTTCCTGGACGCCAGCTTGGCCTTGCCCTCCAAGTGACTGCGGAACAGCACATCACTGGAGATGTCAACACCAAGGATCCCTATACTTTCAGAGATGGTGAGAGATGTGCCCTGAAATTGTGGCGCCACAGTGAATGGGGTCTTTTTTGCGGTGAAAACACAAACTTGTGTCTTGGTAGGGTTGAATTGGACAAGATTTTGTCGACCCCAATCGGACACTCTATTGAGAGTAGCCTCGACTTCAGACACAAGTTGTTCACGACTTTCTTCCACTGCAACCCGAGAGATACCGGGACGGCCCGTGTAATAAGTGTCGCCCGTACTGTCGTCCGCATAACAATGAATGCCGTCAATAGACAACATGTCATTGATATGCAGCAGAAACAAAGTAGGGGACAACACTGAGCCTTGTGGTACTCCAGCGTTTATGGCCATGCAGTCAGAACAGCTGCCGTCAACGACGGCCCTGATGCTTCTACCGGCCAGAAAGCTGGACACCCATCCGCATAAACTCTCGGGCAGTCCATAGGAGGGCAATTTGGTAAGAAGACCACGGTGCCAGACCCGGTCAAAGGCTTTCGAGATGTCGAGGCTCGCTGCTAGAGCCTCACCCTTACTCTCGATAGCCGCCGCCCAGCGGTGTGTGAGGTACACAAGAAGATCGCCCGTCGAGCGACCGTGACGGAAACCGTACTGCCGGTCACTGAGCAGGTCATGTTCCTCAAGGTACCTCAGAAGCTGTGTATTAATCACACGCTCCATCACCTTAGATAAAAGGGAGGTGACGGCTATAGGCCTATAATTGGCCGGGTCGGTCCTGTCACCCTTCTTGGGCACAGGATGCACGTGCGCGATCTTCCACGACGCCGGGACTTGCTTCATGGAGTATGAAAGCGTGAAAAGACGTGTAAGTACCGGACACAACTCCGGACCACACCGCTTAAGTACCACCGCGGGAATGCCGTCCGGCCCACTCGACTTATGAATATCCAGGGATTGAAGCTCCCGCCTGACGTCCCGTTGCTTGAACTTAATTTCTGGCATGGAAGTGCCACACCAAGGGATTCCAGGCGGAAGCACACCTCCATCGTTCATGGTCGAGTTGGAGGCAAAGAGAGAACCCAAAAGGTCGGCCTTCTCCTTGGCACTCTGGGCCAGACTACCATCCAGTCTATGTAGAGGTGGTAACCCCGACCGACAAAAGTTTCCCTCGGCAGCTTTGGCGAGCGACCAGAATTCACGACTTCCAGACCCTTCTCCTTCAGCGACTAGCCGGCTACCCTTAGCCGGCTAGTCGCTGACCAATTCTGCCGACGAAATCGAATTTAGCCCTGGCAACCGCTCTTTTACTGGCCCTCGAAGCGGCATTCAGTTTGCGTTTCACTTCAGAGATGCTAGGATCTGAGTTAGCGCGAGCCGTGGTCCAAGCTCTGTAGGCAGTTTCTTTCAACATCCTAGTTTTTCTACAAAGCCGATTAAACCACGGTCGTTTCCTAGCTCCTGCCGTGATCCAGCGGTTAGGAATATAACATTCCATGCCCGCCAAGATCCCCTCAGCTACTGCTGCAGCGCAGGAGTCCAAATCATCTGAAGTGAAGCAAAGCCGCCTCCACGGGTACGACGCAAAGAACTCTCGAAGTCCATCCCAATCTGCTGACTTGTAGTGCCACACATGTCGCCACTCCTTGGGCCGAGGTGGTTCAGGCCTTGCGAGAGGCACTCGCGACCGAACGAGGCAGTGGTCCGATGAACCAAGTGGTGCATCCACTGATGTGGTGTATCCGTCGGGCCGCGTAGTCAGCAGAAGGTCCAGCAATGCACTCTGCTCGTTCTCCCTATCTGGTATTCTCGTATGAGATTTTACCAGTTGGGAGAAACCGTAGGTCAGGGCAAATTCGTGAGCAGCTTTCCCCGCAAAGTCAGTGCGCACGGAACCCAACCAGTCAATATGGTGACCATTAAAGTCCCCCACAATCACTATCTCCGCGGAGGGATACCGCTCAATGGCCTTGTCGGTTGATTGTTGCAGGTGGTCAAAAAGGCGAACTGTCTCCGTATCACCGCTATGGGACCTGTAAATGCACGCGTAGATCCGAGTGTGGCCCCCGTGATCCACGGGCGCCCATAATGTAGACAGGTCCCTGTCTTCCAGGTCACTGAGACGGCGACAGCAGATATCCTCCCGTACGAACATGCATACCCCAGCTTGACGCCTGAAATTAGCCTCAAGCTTATAGCCAGGGTACATCAAGTAAGATGTGTCCTTCGGGCATATCTTAGTCTCCGTCAGGAAAAATAAGTACGGCCTCGCAGATTCCAGGTGGCGGTGGATCACGTTGATGTTTGAGTGCATTCCTCTAATGTTGCAGAAGTCAACATTTAGTGTGGACGACGACGAAACCGCTGTGGAAACTTTTTTTCTTTTTAGACCTTTTGCCATGATGTTAAGTGTAAGGGGATAAAAGAAGGTAGGGGGTGCCTGTGTGTCGGTGACGCAAGAGACTAAGCGAGGCTCTAATTCCCCAAAGGCAGGCACAGGTAGTGCGGAAGATTGGCACGGCGTACGGAAGGGCCCCCGGTCCCCCCCCCCCCCCCCAATGCAGTAGCCGCGTCCACTCCGGTATCCTCCTCCGGCACGACTACAGCACCAGGGACTTTACACAGGCTGCTGGTTCAGCCTCCTGGGGCGGAGATTACGTAATCCCCAGGTTCGGGTCCCGTACAGCCTGCGGGCGGTCAGCGGTCAACCGTTTCACCGGGTCTCCCTGACCGCCGTACCAATATTCCGCGCCTATGCCAGCCAATGGAGACATATAAGCCTCTGGTCTCACCGCCACCGGCACAAAGTCACCCCAATGAGCACTGGAACCCTGCTAACCGACGGAGAACATAACCTAGCACGAAGCCAGGTTACTATTACCGCGGTCATCTGCAGGGTGGAGGTACTGCCCCAGGCGGGCTGCTCACCGAACGGAATTCCGTTATGCCCTTCCTCCTAATGTAGGCTCCTTCGTTAATCCCTAGGATATTAGATCTTAGAGACCGAATTGAAGAAGCCAAACACTGTGCCCTCAGGGTATTACGTTAGCTTCATGAGAAGTAACGCGTATCCCCTAAACCCCGAGGGACAAACGACGTTATTACATAGTTTAAAGTAGTCTATTCCCAAGTAGGTATTACTTTTGAAATAAAACCTCCGATCCCTAGACTGTTCTAATAAGCCCAAACATCCTAATTTTTTGAGGAATCCGGTTTCCGACAAATTACCACATATAGGAACAATTTTCTTTTTTATCGATAAAAAACGAGATTAAAGAAAAACCTCATGAAAATTGGTCTATTCGTTGGGCCGCTGCGCTGAGATGCCACAGACGGACACATATTACACAGATATACCTACACATTAAACTTATAATACCCCTATTTTCCGTCAGAGGTTAGAAACCTCAATTGTCTTTTTGGGGTCTCTCTTGCTTCTCTATGGCATTTTGTCCGATGTTTCGTATTTAATAAGATGCACCACAGAATTCGGAAATGATATAAGTTTTAAGCACGTACCGTTTGTTTGCCAAATCAGCTGCGGAAAGCATTTTCTCTTAGACTTTACCAATGTGTTGCTAAGTTTGCAGGCATCAATATAACTTCTCATATTGAGACTTCTTTCTTTCATCTATACTAATATTATAAAGAAGAAAGATTTGTTTGTTTGTTTGTTTGTTTGTAACGAATAGGCTCCGGAACTACTGGACCGATTTGAAAAAATCTTTCACTGTTGGAAAGCTACACTCTTTGCGGTGAACATGGGCTATATTTTATTCCCGTATTCCCACGGGAACTACGCGGGTGAAACCGCGTGACGTCCGCTAGTCTATTAATAATTTGATATTTTCAGCATACTCAGATATTTAACCACCAGGCAGGGTAGCTGCTAAGCGGTTTATAGCTTGCTGCCTTTTGCCAAGAGAAGTATTTTCTTAGTATTCAGTATTATTTATTTGCTTTTCCACAATGTAGATAAGATCTTAAATTAAGTACATTCAATCTTCATGGACCCTATTAGGGCACAGCAACATTATAAAAATATAAGCAAACAAGAGCATATAATAAGCCAATATTATTGTTTAGGGCCCGGGTAATACAAAAAGGTAGAAGATGTAAATTTTCAGTATTATGTCGTACGTAAAACATAGGGAATTATGTTATAAATAAACTAGCTAACGCCCGCGGCTCCGCCCGCGTGCAATGTTTTTCCCGGTCACAGGGGTATGAAAAATAGATGTTGGCCGATTCTCAGACCTAGGTACTCAATATGCTCACAAAATTTCATGTGAATCGGTCAAGCCGTTACGGAGGAGTATGGCAACGAAAACTGTGACACGAGAATTTTATATATTAGATAAATGTATTACAAAGTTATATTCAATTGGTATATTTTTAAACCCCAGGTCATGGGCACAGATTTACAGTGATAGATAATTTTATTGTTAGGTTAATTTACAATGTAATAATGTCGCCTTTCAAAATGTATTTACTTAGATAAATAAAAATGTCAAGTTGTCCTTCAATTTTTTAATATTTTATTCATAATCACTGTAGAAGTGTAGACTGTAGGAATGCAGATAACACAATAAATTAATAAGTATAAAATTATGATGAAAAACTTGGGAGAATAATAAATAGTAAAAATATTTGTTCTCTCAACAATGAAATACAAAAAACGAAAAACAAAATTACTACGAAAAGACGAGCCTGTAAAAAACAACCAGCCCAATCATAATTTAGTTTAACTACAGAACTTCGGCAACGCCAATGCCGATTGGATGTGGAAGTCAGATGGCAGTTACTTCACGAAAAATATAGAAGTTCCTTACCGACACAAGGTGGCCTACCACTGCCCGGTTGGTAGACCTGGGTGAGCCCTTGCAAGGATTTCCCAGGATTGAGACTGATGCCTAAACTAGATACAACAGATTGTATCACGTGGTTTCATATCGATGGTTGCCTCACAGTGGCTCCAGGGCCATTTCAATGTCAGTTATTAAATAGCTATAATAATTCCAGAAATTCGTAAATACGGCAATCCATTTCCCTACTAATATCGAAACTCAGGTACAGCATTAAGTTTTGGGGCAATAGCTATAAAGACAATGTAAATGCTGCATTTGTAATGCAAAAAAGGGCCATAAGGACAATGGTACAAATAAAACAAACGGAATCATGCAGGGATCACTTTATTCGGCTGAATATTTTGACAGTGCCATGTCTGTATTTGCTCGTAATACTGACAGATTTGGTCAAGAATATGGGCAAAATAGAAAATATGGATGAAAGAAAAATAAGAGAGGGAACACGCAGAAAGGCTCTACCTAGCACCTTGCTGCCAAGGTGTCGTAAAGCATTCATCCGGAGTTCAGTCCATTAAACTGTTTAACAAACTACCAGTAGAATTAAAAACAATATATAGTGTGAACAGGTTTAAGACTAGGTTGCGCAATTTATTGTTAGAAAAGTGTTATTACAGTGTTGATGATTATTTGCAGGGTACTTAAATTTCACAGATGATAGACCTAATTTGACATTATAGATATCCTTTTAAATTATTGTAATTATCAATAATAGTGGACCTTAGACTATTTAACAACTAGTGGACTAATGATTTATGACATATTAATATACTGTAATTTTTTTTTTTTAATCTTGATATTCGTATATTTATGTTGACATTTCTGATTATTGTTTGTTTTAATTTTTTTATAGCCAGTCGGGCATCCGAACTGTCAAACGTCACGGGCCGCCGACGCTCAACACCTTCGCGAGCGTTGGCGGGAACAGCGGTTGCGCGCCGAGCTTCACAAAATTAATTCTTATTTCTTTTATAGGAGTCGCACTACAGAAATACTTACTGTTTCATCATGCTGGATAACTGACGAAAATAACTAAACTAAATCCGAGGATATCCGATGTGTAATGGATTAATGAAATGTCGCTGAAAATTACGATGGTTAAAATGAAGTAGTATTCTTATGTTTTACCATGTAATTCAAAATAAAACCAGTTTTAAGTCTTATATTTTTTTATTTACCAAATATACACACAAACACGTTACCCAAAAATAAAAAAAAAGAATTTGTAGATACAAAATCTCCGAAAATAAATTTATCAATATTAGCGTATTTTCATTGCCAAAAATTGTCATCTTCACATGCTATTATAATTAATTTTACCTCGATTTGGGACGGAAATATTTATAACAGCTGTTAAACAACACCTTTTAAATGCAAAACAAGAATAATTGAATCAAAATAAACAAAAATATTAATAAAATAAAAGTATTAAAGTTATACATTTTTTGCGTATTTACATTGGCCAATAAAAAAAACAATTAATAAATATACACTGAAATAAATAAGTATATATTATAAAATAATATATCATTCAATATATTAAATAAAACCATAAATAAAAGCAGAATAAACTAAAATATTAAATACTTACCCCGTAACTAATTGGAACGCTAAAATGGCGGCTCAACAGAAAATTTATTTATCACAATCAACTCGAAGTTTCTGATGTTTTTTCTTTTAATGTTACTCTGCAGGCTATGTTAATCATTATTATAAACTCATCCTGCATTATTTCCGGCCTGGATGAAAGAGGATAATACCGGATATAAACGGATATAAACTGGCATTATGATGACCGTGGGCGTCGGAGCCGATGACAGTTCTGTCACTATAGTGCACGTGGGCGCTTTCGTGGATAGGGACATTTTGCAATTCGAGAATTGGTATGTTTTTATGACATTTATTTTTAAATCTTGATTTTTGATAGTCTTCTGAATATGTTGATTGTTATGATTTTGTTGGAATTAATTAAGAAATTTGCAATGTATGCTTACTTTAAAATTTATTCAAGTTTATTTAATCTTTTGTTTGTTACTGGTCACCTATTTGCTATTCTACACAAATTATTTTGTTATGAATAAATAAAAAAAAAAAAAAAAAAAAAAAAAAAATATTATAAATAAGAAAGTAACTGTCTGTCTGTTACGCCTAAACAGCTGAAGCGATTGACATGAAATTTGGTATAGGGATAGTTCGAGGAAGGTTACCTGGGAAGGCTACTTTTTAACCGACTGCGCAAAGGAGGGTTATGATTTTACGCGATAACGACTTCTACGCGGTCGAAGGGAATAGCTAGTAAATAATAAACAGTAGCCTTCATACTCATAAGGGTTCTTTTGTGACTTACCTGAATACCTAAATATATTTTCATTTCCTACCGATCTAACAAAACATAGTATCAACAAGGGAGTCTGTTACTCGTCTCTGTACCCGACGACGATTTTCAATTGAAAACAAGCTTCATAAATAAAACAAATTGGAACAAAACAACCGGATAATAAATCAGGCAATCTCTACACTCACACAATTAATAATAATTTGGCTAAATTAATGACTGGCCTTAATTTGTGTCCAGAATATAACGCTGTGTCTATTGTATATGCATGTGTAACTAGATGGCTCTTAACCCGCGTGAAATTTCTTCCCATTAGAACTTACTCCCGGGATAAAAAGTAACCAGTGTTATTCCAGACTGTAATCTATCACTATACCAAATTTCAGTCAGATCCCTTCAGCCGTTATAGCGTGAAAGAGGAACAATCATCGTGACATCCTTAGGTACTTCCACACTTTTTGTTTAACGTGTGTGAAATGCTATGCCGGACTCCTACTGACTAAAAAACCTCACGTAACGCCCAACAGCCTATGGTTGGGAGTCCCGGGTAAGCCCTCGGAAGGATATCCCAGGACTCCCAACAGACCCACGGCCGCCACTGCGACCTCGCCTAGGGGTGGTTCGGGTGCTATCGTCTTTTGGAGGTTTCAGGTGTGATCCCGCTTCTAACGGGGTGAGGTAGGTTCCACACTTACATACATTTACGAGTAAAATATTAGTAAGATGTTTATGGCATTAACATTGATTTTAATTTCTTACGCAGTCATAACAACTATTTCTAATCTATTTTTGTCACTAAAATTGTATTTGTATGTAAATAATGGTGTTTGTCCGCTGTAGTCATTGTAAAGATATTTTGAATGTTTAGGTGTGTATTGATACGCAGATGTTTATTGTTTTGTTATTTGAAATACTACTTACTTACTTCGATTTCATTATTGATTTGGAAAGAAAAGACGCAGTTAAATGTTAACCTTCCAGAAATGTATAATTTACTCGTCATCCTACGATAAAGTTCACTTTCTTTTTAAGTGTGACATGGATTCATAGGGACGGTTGTCCGGACTGCTACCGAACAAAACCAAACGGTGACCAGCGCCGGCCTTTGAGCGGTTGTACCGGGTACACCCTTTGAAAAGATGACCCAGGTTCATAGAATGTTCTTCCAATAACCTCTTTTAGAGTAATGCTATGTCCATGGTGTAGGAAAACCTACCTATTTTAAAGATATTGTTGGTTCGTGCCATCAGCCTAATCCCTGTGGTTGACTGCTCTTCTCCACTGCAGGCAATCCACCTTCATTCATATTACATAGAAGCTTTGAATTAAGACGACATCTGCAGCGCATATATATTACCTACTAGCTGACCGCGCAACTTCGTTTGCGCCACATAAGAGAGAGTATTACCTGTGTGAGAGTATTACCTGTGTGAGAGTATTACCTGTGTGAGAGTAAGAGAGAGAGAGAGAGAGAGAGAGAGAGAGAGGTAGAAAGGTTTCTCGTCGCGTGTTTTCCCGTCGCATTATTTTTAAGAACAATTTCGTTTATGAAAGAGGTATCCCGTGGCATTATTGTAGAAAAAAATGTTATTGTACACCAACCCAAAGATAAACACATGCTATCGCGCAATTTTTTTAGAACTTTTTTAAGAGAAACAATTTTGTAGTACATATTTTTTACCTAACTATAAATATTTACGCAGCACACGCACTTTTCCCCCGTTTTTGAAACATTTACTATTACTGCTCCGCTCCTATTCGTTGTAGCGATGCTTTATAGCCTATGACACTCCACAATAACGCAGCTTTCTATTGGAGAAAGAATATGGTTTGTGCCATCACCCTTACACCTTTGGTAAATTGGTTTCCGCCACAGCTGACAATCTACGTCCATGTTACGTAGAAGCTTATCATGATGACGACATTTACCGGGCATATTATTATCAAACATGCGATGTGCTATTTTATTATTATTATTTTATCTTTATTATAGGTTTATGCACACGGTGCGTCGCGTCGCCTGCATTCTCCACATATCTTCTTCCTCAATAACAGCGGGTAGTGTATGACTAAGGCGACATGTTGTACAAAACATCTGCCACAAATGTTCACCCACACCTGAGTTATCACACTTTAATCAATTTCCTTTCATTTGGTGTTTGTTCGAAAAGACCTTTGCACATGGGATCCAGTTGAATAAACACTGCTTGTTTGAACGACAGATATTTTTCTGTACACCAATTTCCATGTAGGTATTTACAGTGTAACTATAATGAGACAGGTATTAATTTTGTTTACTCTAGATAAAATTTGCCAGTGAGGAACTTTATTTTTCCGCATTGGACATGAATAGAAACAATTTTAATAGGTACCCATCCTCCATCATAACGGGAATAATCTATATTCACACCAGCCATTCCCTTCTGGAATACGGTTCTGGTATATCAATGACCGTGAAGCACCTCCCTGAGAGCTAACTCTCAGAGTTGGCTGCAGAATTCCTGCATTGCCGTCTCGCTATGTACAGTCAGAGGATGCTTTCCTAATAGGATACTTAAACTTAATATTATGTTCCAACTACATTCAAGAAGAAAGACAGACTGTTTTGTCTGTTCCCCATTCACCCCTAATTTCTATTTGAAAACAGACTACATTTTCTTATATCACGAGTGAAGTCAGGAGTTAAATCGTTTCTCGAGAAGTGTTCCTGTAATGCAAGATTCTACCTTGCGAGTCAAAGACAAAGCCATGTTAGCTACATTAATAACGAATTGCAACAAAATACACAAAGCCTGCCACCTCGCTGATATTAAAGTGTTCCGCACTTTGCAAACTGTTGTGTTGTTTGTTCGTTCGTAATGAGTCACGTGGGCGCGGGGTGCATTGTTGCACTCTATGTGCATAATGTATGCAGTACATTATGGGTTTACTTAGAACACACATACTTACATATTTAAGTGTATTATTTATTATTCATGTTTGTAAAAGCATCCGTACCTACTGAGTTGTTTCATGTTTGGTCTTTGTATTTTGTAAATTTATTCTCTTTTGAACAGTTTTCAGAGGGCATTGTGTCAGCGAGTATTTTCTTAATTTACAATGAAAAGTTTGAGATATTTCCTGTAAAATTAACATTATTTTGATCGAAGCTATGAGCGTTTGCATTACCTAAGGTAGGTATTAATCACGCAGGCATTTAAACAAACTGTTACACTTTTTTAAACCACTCATAGACATTAAGTAGTCAGAGGTTGTTTTTACAAAATATAGTAACCTACATAATATAGTTATTTTCACTTCTTTATCCTTGTGTAGACTGCATCAAATTCTGAAATGCAATCAAAAAGCTTCTAGGTAGAAGATACTAAATGTGTCAGCATTTACATGAAAGTGATCTCGGGAGTCTATATTATGTGTACGTTTTCTCATTGTACCTACAGAATGAAACTCACAAGTTCGACTCTTTATACAGGGACCCTTTTGAAAACCCCCTATACGGTTGATGTTTACGGAAACTGAGGTAGGAAACTCATTTCCCAACCTATGTGTAGGTAGAACGGTGCCTCAAAAAGACATTACCGTATACGAGATCCACGGACTCCAGATGCGAAGTCTGCGTCGCTGTTGTATCTACCTTCACCAGGTGTTATAGCAATGGGAATGCAGATGCAAATTGACCCATTACCCTGAAACAAAGGGTAACAACGACCCTATTCATTGGACTTCGCCATCCGTCGGTCTGTACGTCACGAGGCTGTAGCTCAGGAACCGTGATAGCTAAAGAGCTGAAATTTTCACAAATAATGTAGGTATTTTTGTAGCGCGATATTTAAGAGCCGCGGCTCCCAGCAAACGTAATTTTCTACCGATTTTTAGTAAGGAGCCTGTTGTACGCGAGTCCGGCTCACACATGGTCGGTTTTCTCTTCTCACTTTGTAACACAGATCGCGATCACACATAGCAACAGTACAATTGAATCTATTTCTTACACGTAGTTAATCGGTTTGACCCATTTCGTTGTATCGGCGCGCATTGCGTGTGCTCATAGCCACCAGTGTCTATCGCGATATGCGACAATTCCTATCAATTGTCTGAACTAAAGTAAGTAATGTACTCACTTTAACGCTATTTGGTTCCTTTTCTATGTAAATAGTTTATGAATCCTAAATAGCGTTTCAGCATTTTAATATGTACTTTATTTGAAGTGTCTGGTAACGAAAAATCCTTGAAAAAAAAAAGAAAAAGTAGATGTATGAAATGCCTCAGGCATATTAACTAGATAACTGTTTTTGTTATCACATCTACGATTGAATAAAAAATATGTCAAATCCAAGTTTAGATAACTTTTCTATAACCCAGGGAACCCCTGACTGCCTGAGGCACAAACTGGTATGTGACGGAGGTATGCAGTTTTATTCAAACAATTCATCAAATAATTATTTCCTTACTTTTAAATTTCTTTTCAAAAACTACGCTATAAAACGCTATTAGAAGAAGAAGTAATATTTTTTAACTTCATTTGAAAGAATTACGGCTACATAAATCTTTTCGCGACTGACATGATTAATTAGGCAGAAATAATAAGTCTTAGTATAACCTCGAATCAAATAATGAGATAGTATTGCAACACCTTGTACTCTTGTAGTACAAGGTGTTCTGAAAGCAGTTCATCTCATCTGGTACAAGACCCCTCTTTCCTAAAACAAAACCGAACACTATGGCTATAGTGTTCGGTCTTGTTTTGACGGTATCCCTTAGGTTTCAGGTCTATCCACATGTTGGGGGTTTACTCGCGCTGCGCTTTTCGATACGCCGAACGTTGATGGACAAGAAAGGTTCTCAAGTTGCGACGGCGCCGCTACGTTAGTACTCCCAAATTTAAGTTCAGGTACTCTATCGGGTTTCCTAGAGACGGAATCGATTACCAGTCCTATTGAAATACTATGAATAAATAATATAATAATACTGCTAATACTGCACCACCAGGCACTAGATCACAGCTGGAGATATACAAAATTCAAAACTTCTTTATGTTGTTGAACATAACATTTTTACTTTAATGTTATTTTACAGCTAATGAATGATCTGAATTTGTTTGTTGAAAAATAACATAAAGAATAACAGTTTCAAAATTGGGTTCTACGGTATTAAATCGTACAGCAGAAAGTGGATGACAAACTTCTATGACAACCTGGAATTACGCTCTAAATGTGATGAATTAAAAGGAAACTGAATTTGTTTGTTGTAACAAGTTTAATTGTCAGAATTAAATTTTCTAAAATTTGTTGTCGAGAGAGGAGAGGAGCCGAGTAAAATTAATTAATTACAAACGTTACAAGTTTAACGTTAAAACTTTGTGCGATACGTTTTGTGAATAATGTTGAGTTTTTGAACTGTTCTAATGAATAAATGAGCTTCGTTGTTGTTTCTTGTTGTTTTTATTTTCAGTTCTGGAATATTTTTTCAACCCCCTGGTACGGTATTTTTTCTTTGTTTTATAATGCCTCAGGCAACGCGTTAAAAGGAAGACCACCCTCTTAATCAAATTAACGATTAGAAAGGAACTGCCAACCGAAAAATTTCAAACTGTAAATGACTTCCCTGCTATCGTGTTACTGAGTGACTGCGAATTTAATTAGACAAAATAATATTACTGGTATGATAGGATCTGCAATTTGAGTCTTTCTTGGTGACCGTTTTCTTCAACAGCATTTAAACTTATATGACGAATTTATCTAGAATTTATTGCCTTTAACATTTCTATTCAGTGAATCACAAACTTTGCTTTCTTTACACGAAATAAGTTAGACAACAAAAAGAAAAAGTTATATTTAAAAATGTCTTGTCCAAAGATTATGTACGTAAGTAATAAAGTTCCGCTATTGTATTGAGATCAAAAATATGAAAACGTTTTTCTAGCTAAAAAAATTTTTGATTTAAAAAGTTTTGATCAAAACTAATAATTGTAAGAAGCCCTCAATAATTTTATTGAAAACTAAATTACAGAAAAATAATTCAGCCCAACTAATAATAACAATTTTATAGGTAGGTGCTTAGAGTATATTTAAGAAAAAGAAATAATATATTACCTTCTAAAATATATTCTAAGGGTAAGTGAGATGAACGTGAGCGCCAGGTTTGTATAATGTCACCTTGTAGCGACAAGGACACAAGAGGAACGGCAATGAAACGCTATTACATAACACTACCTATACTGGATCTACACGTAATAAAGCACATATGCCTGTAGCACTGTAGCCGGTTCAATCTGGTTATATCAACCTACTTTATTATCTTCCTTTTTGCAAATTGTTTGCAATATCGACGTGTGTGAACCATCGAATTTGAACTTTAAGTTAACTCACATCAGTTGATTTTCATAAACGAGGTGTAGAGGACTTACGATGTTATGTTACTAAAGATTAATCTATTCAAATAATATTTTAGTTCTCGTGATAATATAAATTCAGTATGGAGGTCAGCCGAGTGTTATCTCGACCAGTCTGTTTATTGTATATTATTAATGTATTTTAATGTTTATTGAGTGTCGGATAGTACCAGACCATCCGCGGTAGCCTTGTCAATTCGCCAAATATACTTTTTAATAGACTTCTGATACCTATAAGTAGGTACTTAAATTTAGCCATGAAAACTGTTAAGATATTAAGCTATTGTAAGCATTTTCCAAACGAGGTAGTATTGTTGTTAATTTAGTCGATCCGATACAATGACGTATTCGATAGAAATCGGATATCATATCAAGCGAATCGACAACCCTTTCTTTGTTGTATTATAACAATTTGGAATTATTTAAAAACCCACAGGTTTCCTTTCTCATAGAATACGAAGTTCTCGTGTAGCGTGAAGACTCTTTTTTTTTATACTACTTAGGTGGCAGACAAGCTTACGGCCCACCACCGGTAGGTTGGTAACCGTAGCCTATAGACGTTTGCAACACCAGAGGCGCTACACACGCGCTGCCGACCCGGGCGCAGGTTGTGACGACCCACAGTTGACATTTTTCAAGCCGCCCGTAAGGCCTTCAACTTGGCTTAACGACTGTCATTTTACTGACAACCGGGACCAACGGCTTATCGTGCCTTCCGAAGCACGGAAACGCTCGTAAATAAATGTCACAAAGTGGTCCACGTGGTGGTCACCCATCCATGTCCGGCCATAGTAAATGTTGCTTACTGCAGTGATCGTTTACAGAACACTGAGTCCGCGGGGCCACGAGCGCTTCTCTACTTTATTAGGCTCTTATTTTATTAGGCTGTAAATGGTCTTTCTGCCTAACGGCTGTGAATTTCTGGACGCCACCATGGCACCCCGTAACGGCGTCATTTGACGGTCTGATTATCTTCTTGATCCATACTAATGTTATAAAGCTGAAGAGTTTGTTTGTTTGTTTGAACGCTAGGATCTCAGGAACTACTGGTTGGATTTCAAAAATTCTTTTACAGTTTGATAGTCCATTTATCGAGGATGGCTATAGGCTATATAACATCACGCTGAGACGAATAGGAGCGGAGCAGCAATCAAGAATGTTTTAAAAACGGGGAATATTTTTAACCGTCTGAGAGCTTCCGAGGCGTACGCTGCGTAAATGGTTACAGTTAGGTAAAAATTGAGTATTACAAAATTGTTTCTCTTAAAAAGTTCTAAGAAAAAGTCCGCGACAGCATATGTCTATCTTATAAGGTTCGCTCACAATAACCTAATTTGTCTATCTCTTAAGGTTCGCTCACGATATAATGAAACTGAAGAGTTTGTTTGTGCTAGGATCTCAGAAACTACTGGTTGCATTTCAAAAATTATTTTACAGTTTAATAGTCCATTTATTTAGGCTGGCTAATGGCGATATAACATCACGCTAAGACGAATAGGAGCGGAGCAGCCATGAATAATGTTTCGAGAACGGGGATTATTTCTTTCTTTTGAGAGCTTCCACTGCTGACGCTGCATAAATAGTTAAAGTTCGTAAAAATTGTTTACTACAAAATTGTTTCTCTTAAAAAGTTATAAAAAAAAGTCCTGGACAGCATATGCCTATCTTTTAAGGTTCACTTACAATAACCCTCTTATTAAATTTTAAATTATGAGCGACGCGACGTGACGGGAGTAAACTTGGTCTGCAGTGGCAGCCAGTCAACTGAACGATAAAAACCGGCCAAGTGCGGGTCGGACTCGCACACGATGAGTTCCATACCGAAAAACGGATGGGTGGAAGTAAAAGCGACGGGAAACATTATATCACTTTAACAAGAGGTGTTAAAGTCGGTCTATTCCCAGTATCCCCCGAATTCATAATCGGGGGAAACTGGGAACAAAAAATTCCCATTTTCCCCCGAAATATTATTTAAATTATAAATCCATTTTGGCTTTTTTTCCATCTTGGCGGCACCGGATACCACATCGGACAAGTCACATCGGAACTAAAATCGCGCTACTCGCATATTGGTGGTAATGAAATAAACTTGAGCCATTTTGGGAACAAACAAAACAAAAAAAATTGAGTCGGGGTACTCTGAGTCGGGGTGTTAACCATTCACTTATTATGGTTAAAACCTCGACTCGGATAGGTTAGGTTAGAAGGCTACGGCGGGAGCGAAGCGGAGCGGAGCTCCCGCCTTAGCCTTCGTGGTTATTTTTTTTGTTTTGTTAGTTCCCAAAATGGATTTGTAATTTAAATAATATTTCGGGGGAAAATGGGAATTTTTTGTTCCCAATTTCCCCCGATTATGAATTCGGGGGATACTATTATTATTAAGTGTTCCCCAGTAGGCATTATTATTTTGAGGTTTTTATGTCACATTAACGGTCAATATTCTCACTCTCATGTGATACGCCATAATGAATACAAGCGACGCGACGCGACGATAATAAGCGCGACGGGGGTAAATGCAACGGGAAACATTATAATACCTACTCGAAATATTAATACCATACCTCACTCTCATGTGACGCAAACGAAGTTGCGCGGGTCAGCTAGTATTATATAAATTACGTGTCACATTGTTTCTCCGGAATGGACTCCTAAACTGCTTAACCGATTTTGATCCAACTTGAGAGATGGGATATTTTTTTTTGTGGAAGACCTGCCTTCATGGCTACGGCCGGGAGTACTGGGTTACAAACACCTTAGCCACACAGCAACGCGTCTCCTGGTCCTTTAGTAAGAAATATAAATTACTTGCGAGTTCGACAGATTATATCTAATCCCGCAAATGTATCAAGAAACTTAGGAACCATAGCGTCCTTGGCTGCCTTCTACCGAAGGTATCACGGCAAATGTTCTGAAGAGCTCTTCAACCTGATCCCACCATCTCTTTTCCGATCCCGAACAACGCCTGCCGGGCAGAGGTGCCAATCACATATTATAGTGAAAGGAAATTTTCGCCAGAACTGAGCGTTTCAAAAGATCGTTCCTCTGTCGAACTATAAAAACATGGAACGACCTGCCCGCACACGTGTTTCCCTCGTCTTACAATCTCGGGTTCTTCAAAAGTAACGTGAAGAGCTTGAGGACCACTGTCAAAAGTGGCCCCCAATCACTAGTCAGTTTGGTCAATTTGGCGAGCTAAATATAAAAAAATAAACTAAAATAATATTCAACACAACCGCCAATTCAATTCAGCACCTCACACAAAGCGTCATACCTACTTATCACTACACCTCTACGTGCCCACCCAAATGTTAGCCTCGCTGCCAAGCCTTGACCTCCCTCAGTACGCTAACGGATGAATAGGTATTAAGATAAAAATGCTCTTAAAATCCATATTGTACCTACTCTCGCTTCTGATAAAATGTGGTGAAGATAAATTTCAAATTAGCGCAATTTGGGTTACACGTGTCGGCTCCCAAAGTCGTTGCTGACGTCACACGTGTACCGACACACATCTGATAATAACTGTTTGTATGATACGTATCTTGGAGTAATAATTTCCTGGTGTATTGTTGGTACACCTTAGTCTATTCTATAGGTAGGGTAAGAGCTTAATATAGATCTTTTCTTGGGTGTCCTGAAGGGTGACTAAGTTGTAGAACTGGTTTAATTGCTGTTTTTTTAAACTGACCAATAATATGAAAACCCACAGACATACAATTACACATATACCACAGGTAACATTCGACAGGGTAGGCTGAGGTGACACTCCCACACTATGCTAGTAGTTTTGATGGGCCCCACTTATTAGGGGGCAAGTCTATTGCCTCCAACGGGCGCTTGTATAGGACAAAATGTATATCCAAAATGTAATCTGAAAGAAAATTCTCATAAACACATTCACAAATATAGTCTTTGCAATCGATTTAATCGAAGGGGTAAGCAGTAAGCAATATATCCACAATTACCGACAGATCACTCAGAAGCAGACATGAATTTGGATAATCCATATTGCTTGCTGGGAGCAGCTAAAACTTTTTTTTACCACTAAGGTGGCAAACAAGCATCCGACCCACCAGAAGGACTGGTGGTCACCGCAGCCTATGAACGTTTACATCATTTGGCTTTTATTTTTGGTATTATTGAGAACAACTGCGGTATTAGTTACCTCTCAACTCCGGAAGAATGCCTGCTCCAGGGCCTCGTGCGAAGGTCTGCATAAGCTCCACTGGCAGATGCTGTTAACATGGGCCTCTCCGCCATGGTAGGGCCCCAGTACACCTATACCGATCACTGTGTGTATGTATTATAGATATGGTTTTAATCTATGGTAAACAAACAGTCGTTACGTAAAGAACCTCGCGAGTTTGTTTCTACGCGGATACGTGCAAACGAAACGTTTATGTAAGGCGTTCGTGTTTGTTTTTGATAATCATGTGATTATTATACGATTAGTTATGTTGCTATTTACTACTATGGTAGGTAACAAATATGCACTTAAAGTTATCGATTAGGAATTTAAACGCTTGAAATACTTACACGAACTTCAATTCCTTCGTTGTAACTAAAACTAATGACTAATGATATTCAGATGTTGACCATTTTCCTACGTTTGAATAATTAATAGAATCAGAATATTGGTTAGAAGGTTGCAGAAATTTTGTGATTGATCTCAGTTCACATTTAAAACGCTTAGTAATAGAAAAGCGACTCATTATTCCAAGACAGCGACAGACTGATAAAACCTGTCAAAGTTAATGCTTAGCAAATAGTTGGGCTGGCATATATGGACCAGCTAATTGTTCAGAGTCGACACAGTTCCGTAGAAAGTTGGTACAAAACAAACCAATACAAAAGAAGCCATGTAAACACTAGCGATATGTGTGGGAACTGTGGGGTGACCATGTTGGTACTTAGTGCTTTATTTTTACATTGTTTTATTTCTTTAATAAAAAAAATATGTTTAGCAGAAGATATTGGGTCATTTCAGCTGAATGACGCCCACTGCTAGTCAAAGGCCTCATCTAAGGATCGTCGACATAATTCGTCGTCAAAGTTTTGACCACTAAGTACTGGCCAGAACACTGGTCAGATGGATGTTTTTTTTTTTTTAATTATGGATATGAAGTATAACTTTTTACTAAACCCGTGGGATAAGTGGAACTTCCAATTTTAATTTCTATTTTTTATATTACTGTTTTATTAAGCTGTTAGTAAGTGATCGCTTTTTTAAAATTTAGATTTCAATAATGTCTGTATAGTTCTGATCCTTAATGGCAACCAACTTCAACTTTACGACTGGATATTATCCTGTTCACTCGCAAAACTATGGTGACAGTACAGTGCTATCTGTAAAGACACGTCAACCAGATAATGTGATGTTGTATAACAAAGATATTGTGACTGTATGTCAGACTGTGTATGTCACTTATACCTATGCATTTGAAAAAAGTGTAAGGGTGCCATCAGACGGACTGCATCGCAGCGACTGCATGCAGTTGCTATATTCAACTGCATACAGTTATATGTTCGACTGCATACAGTTAAGATATCAACTGCACGCAGTCGTACCGTCAACTTCGCGCAGTTTGATATCTTAACTGTATGCAGTCGAACATATAACTGCATGCAGTTCAATATATCGACTGCGCGCAATCGCTGCGACGCAGTCCGTGTGATTGCAGCCTAAGTGTAAGGTTTGACGTCGAAATGGAAGCACAGACGCTTCTCTTATATATTATTACGGCGCTGCCGTCGCCGGCAGCGATGTAATCGAATTAAATAACTGCAGAGTGCAGCGCGGATGTGGATTGATTCTATGCTATTATTTTGCCATACGGAAGGTGATTTTTAGTAGAGATGCGCCGAATGTTCGGCCGAATATTCGAATTCGGTACATTCGGCAAGTTTTGGAAAGTTCGTATTCGGCCGAATATTCGGTTTATTTGCCGAATAATTACGGAATGTTAAAATTATTATTAACAACGTTAATAATTATTGAATAGGTAGGGGTTTTCCCATAATTAACGGGATAGTACAGTAATTTCTAAAGACGCACAGTAACCTAGTCATTTAGGTGATAAGGCTATTTTGGCTTCCAATAAGCTCTGAGTGCTCAACGTTGCTTCCCTACGAAATGCGCGATTTTCACCGCGCGCAAAGCAGACCTATTATTGAATCGGTATAATTCGCAATAAAGTCCTAGTTTTTTCAACAACAGATGGTCGAGATGAAAGGACTTACCTACATATGCCCACATTTCACCTTATTAGAATTTTTCCCACGTTATAGGTGGTAAGCCGTAACGCCGTGTTGAAATGAACAAGCGCAGGTTGTGACTGCCTGCTATCGATTTTTTTCGAGCCGCCTATAAAGGCCTTCAACTTGGCTTACCGACTGTCATTTTACTTGCAACCGGTACCAACGGCTTATCGTGTATTCTGAAGCAAGAAAACGCTCAATAAAATGTCACAATGTCGTTTACAGAACACTGAGTCTGCGGGGCCACGGGTGCTTAAAAGGACTTAATATAAGAAATGGTTGTAATGAGCTGTCTCAGTTCTAGATAGCGGTCTGAATCATTACGGAGTCCGTTTTTATCTGTTCTTTTTTAAGGTACAATATACAAGTACCTTTTCTTCACTTGATTTCGTGTTACACGACATTATCACTAATACGCTAGAAAACACGACCGCATACAACCAGTCCAAAACTTCAACTGAACTATCTCTCTGTGAAAATAAACTGCCCATTTAGCTCACTCATCTCAATCTTAATTTTTATTTTTGAACTTTTCATTGCTAAAAAACAAAGTTCATTTAATTAAAAATGAGCGCGTTCAGCTCATCATCTCCTGCTAATTAATCTATCGGCACGTGCGGCCACACACATGGAGTGCTGTTGTCATTTTTGAGCTGGTGCTCCTAATACCAAGCTTTGCCCGTTCGACTCGGTATAAAGGCGTGCTATGAGCATTATTAACGATCCTCTACTTAGGGGCCCTCGCGACATCTACGCTTTTTCAGCTTGAAGGATCTGTAAACCTAAGCAAACCACTATAAGTATAATCCAAATCCTCGTCGGACGTCGACTGACCTATACTCACCGGTTTTCCGCGGTAATTTGAACCGAATAGTTCGGCCGATTATTCGGTTCGGTGCATTTAATACCGAATATTCGGCCGAATGTTCGAATTCGGTTTAACCCACATTCGGCGCATCTCTAATTTTTAGGGTTCCGTAGCCAAATGCCAAAAACGGAACCCTTATAGTTTCCTCATGTCTGTCAGTCTATCTGTCCGTCAGTATGTCAGTGTCACAGGCACTTTTCTCCGAAACTATAAGGCCTATGCTATCAAAACTAGGTAAGTAGAAGTATTCTGTGAACCGAATTAAGATTTTCATATAAAACTAGAAAAAAAAGCAGTAAATTTTGGGGTCCCCATACTCAGTACTGAAACTCAGAAATTAGTTTTTCATCAAACTTATACGTGTGGGTATCTATAGATAGGTCTTCAAAAATGCTATTGAGGTTCCTAACATAATTTTTTTTAAAGTAAATAGTTTGCGCAAGAGACACTTCCAAAGTTGAATATTTGTGTCCCCCCTCTAACTTCTATACTAAGTAGTGAGGAAATCCATGTTTTAAACCGTACTGACGACGCAACCAACACGCGCGTTCGGCTCCTTGACTAGCTGCACACTAACTGTATGCGTTACCGGTGGACAGCATGCGGCGACACTACACGACTGTAGCGAACTGCGCGAAGTTGACGGTACGACTGTATGCCGTTGATATTGACTTCACACGACTGCAGCCGACTGCGTGCAGTTGATATCATAACTGTATGAAGTCGAACATAAAACTGCATGCAGTTAATATCGACCGCGCGCATTCGCTGCGTTGCAGTCCGTGTGATTGCATCAAATCAAATCAAATCAAAAATATATTTATTTCACATAGGCATTATACAGATGCGCTTGCAAAACGTCCAGAATACAAAACAAAAACTCTACCACCAGTTCACAACGCGACCCACCTGAGAAGAACTGGCAAGACAACTGAGAAGAACAAGTAACACTGATCATCACACTAAGTGATGATCAGTGTTACTCACCAACTAGCGCGAGGTAGCTATGCAGAGAACTCTTTCCCAGGGCGCCTTACTACAGAGATTCCAGTGTGCGTGCAAGGGTAGGCCAGGGCTCTGACGAAAACAGTCAGGTAGGGTGTACACACATATATTTATATAACACAGAGATACACAGAGACACACAGAGAGCTTATTCACTGATAGACACAAATATCACAGGTACACAGAAGTATAGTCAGTGCTTAGGTACTTATGCTACTAAGCTACACATAAGTAGTGGATTTACTGGCCTGCAGAGTGAGCTGAGTGAGAGTGACTGCCTGTTGTTACTGCCAGGTGATGACGGCAGATACCTCTCACATGAGAAGCTCGTGTAGTCCGCACTTCCACGTTGTCGTACCACGTGCAGCCCACTAACTTATAGGTGCGGCACACAAAATCTCTTCCGGCAACTAGCCCCGTAGTAAAAAACCCTGTCATGAAAGAAACGACAAATTAAGATCTTGGCTGCGCGACAGACGACAATCGACCCGCTTGCAAAAGAAGAAGTGACTCACCAGTTTTCTGGGTAAAATGTAGCAAGATGCAATGCAGCAACCCAATCACCGCCCGTTAGGCCATGCGAGGCAACAAATAATCGCGCTTGAGCGAAAAACTGATTCGCGGCACAGTCTCAGAGCATAAGCCAAAGGACCTCCAACTACCCCAAAGCAGGTCTCGGTCAAAGTCCCGTCTTTCACGAAAAATCTTAACAAAACCCCGTTCCTTTAAATGCGAAACGCTTCGTCACCGAACTTATGACATCCTGTCATTCTGACAGCAGAAATGTCACCACTGACAACCGATTAAAAAAAGATAACTCGATAAGGCTGCTTTCACATCCTAAATACTGCATCTATAGAAAATAAATGCTACAACCACCCCCCCTTTAATAGTATTTCCTGCGGATATGACACGCTGGAAATACACAATAAAGAAAACAGAAAGGTACTGACTAATAAACAAAGACAACCAGCTAGGTCCTTCAAACACCAGCTGACTACGACCATTACAATACCAAAGAAAGATCCTCCTATGTACCTAACTAGACACTGACTCGTGTACCGGTTAGGCTAAGTAACTAGAGTCTAATGCCCTTCATAGAAAACGAATGCTCCCTTTACTCACTGCCGATACCCTAACACTACCCAAGCTCTCAGGATAATGCAGAGTACTAAGAAGCGAATGAGAGAAAAACGCTCGGTGCGGTGCATAGAAGAAACTACAACGTGACAATTTAAAGTCACGTACACATATAGAAATACAAACAAAAGATTAAAATAGTCTTACATAATGATCACATAGCACTGGTTTAATAAACTAGAGAAACAGTGCTATGTAGTTACGTTAGGTATTGGAGACTGCTCCTCCTGATACTTCAGGATGTCCTTGATATGGTACTCCCCAAGATCCTTACCTTGTACCAAGAAGTAAGGGGTGAAACGAGTTGCTTCGTTTACTGCAGTGTTTAAAGCGCACTGTATCTCAACCAAGAACGAATCCCATGACTTGTGTTGTGACTTCACATAGCATGAGATCGCTTGAACAACATTACGAATAGCTCGTTCCGCCTGATTAGTTTGGGCATGATACCTAGGGTTATAATATATATTAGGTACATTGTATTTAGCTAACATATCTTTAAATGGCTTACTCACAAACTGAGGGCCATTATCCATGTAAATAGTCTTGCAGACTCCGTGCACGAGAAACACACTCTTCTCTATGAACCTCGCGACTACAGCGCCTGTGGCAACCCGAACAGGGCACAACATGACGTATTTGCTAAAGTAGTCGGAGACCACGATCAGATGTACGTTTCTATTGCTCGAAGTGGGAAAGGGACCAAGCAGATCGACAGAGATAGCTTCGAATGGCTTCGAAACCCGCTTCGGGCTACCCATTAGGCCGGGACGAGACGTATTTACGGGTTTGTACTGCTTGCATGTTTCGCAATTCCCAACATATTCTTTGACGTCCTCGTACATCTTGGGCCAGTAATAATTTAGGGCTAACCTTTTATGCGTCTTCCAAACGCCACCATGGGCACTAAGTGTGTCATCGTGGTACTTAGAGAGCAGGGGCAAGCGATCCTCCTGAGGTACCACCAGCTTCCAGTCAAAGTCTGAAGTCAGAGAATATTTATTTTTAGTTAACCTATATAAAAGGTTGTCACGAATGTCATAATTTGGTGACTTCCTAGGGTTCTTCCGAACACTATTCATGGTGTGGTCATACCACGGGTCTTTAGTGGGTACTGCATCGAGGGAATCAATTTTGATACGAGACAGAGCATCAGGTACAACGTGGTCTTTACCTTTTCGATGCTCTATGTCAAAATCGAATTGACTGAGCCTCATGCTCCAACGTGCTAGACGACCCGTGGGATTTTTTAGCTTATGGAACCACAGAAGAGATGAATGATCCGTGACGACCGTACATTTTTGGCCTTCGACGTACTGTCGAAATTGTTCCAAAGCGAAAATCACGGCCAGAAGTTCTCGCTCAGTTGTGCTGTAGTTCACCTCATTCTTGTTAAGAGAACGGCTACAGTAGGCGATAGGGTGCTCAACACCATCGTGAGTTTGTGTCAGTACAGCAGCAACTGAGTAAGCTGACGCGTCACTAAGAATGCGGAAGGGCATCTCAAAGTTAGGCATTTTTAATATAGGGGCAGAAACCAAGGCTGACTTTAGCAGGTTAAAGGACTGTTCAGCCTCAGGGGTCCATTCGAACTTAAGGTTCGTAGAAGTCAGTTTGCACAGAGGTTTACTAATCTTCGAGAAGTTGTTAACAAAGCGACGATACCAGCCGGCCATTCCCAGAAATCTCTTAACCTCCTTAGGGTTAGAAGGGGTGGGATAGTTGAGGATAACCTCAACTTTACCCGGGTCTGTCCGTAGGCCATGTTTGTCCACATAATACCCCAGGTATTTGAGTTCACTCCGACAAAAGTGGGATTTTTTCATGTTAATAGTTAGGCCAGCATCCTTGAGTTGCTGATAGACTCTATGTAAGAGCTCTACATGCTCCTCAAAGGTGCTGGACACACAGACTATGTCATCCTGAAACGCAAATACCTTGTTGTCGAACTCGGGACCAAACAGACGGTCCATGAGGCGTTGCATCGTGGCACTGGCCCCGACAAGACCGAAGCACATCGAATTGTAGTGGAATAATCCTCTCCGGGGAACCGTAAAAGCAGTCTTCTCAGCAGACTGGGGTGAGTCAAATGGAATCTGCCAGTAAGCCGCACTCAAATCTACAGAAGTTAAATACTTAGCGTTATTAAGGTGGTCCAAGATTTGATTGATATAGGGTAAGGGGTAGGCGTCACTCTTTGACACAGAGTTAAGCTTGCGAGAGTCCAAGCACAATCTGAGGTCGCCGTTCGCCTTCTCCACCATGACCACTGGAGAGTTCCAGGCGGACTGAGACGGGGACACTACTCCCATCTCCAGCATTCGGTCCAGCTCGGCTTCCAGGGCCTTCTGCTTAAGGGGAGAGAGCGGATAATAACGCTGCTTGATCGGCTTGCTGTCACCAGTGTCAATGACATGGTGCACAAGTGAGGTCCGACCTAAACCCACCTTATCAGTGTTCAACGAGTCGAACTTTTCAATGACCTCGTTGATTACACACCTTTGTTTAGTTGTCAGGTTGTCGTAATCCTCGAGGCCACCGTTAAGGGACACAGACTCTATAGGATTATTATCACTAAAGCTATCAAGACTAATATTTTGTAAAATTAACTTATCACTTAACTTAAATTGTTGCCAGAAATCCACTCCAAATATCATGGAGGTGGTTATACCTGGGACAACATAGAACTTGACAACTCGGATAACCGAATTGTACTCAATTGGCAAAGAGATACAACCCAGACATTGCAAGTGAGTGCTGTCTGCAGTTGTAATACGAAAAGTAGGATTGATACTCACAAGATCAAAACCCAGTTCCAAGAAGATGCGGTGCGCTCCCTTACCTAGTATAGAGCAGGAGGCACCGGAATCTAGAAGGCCTAAGACATTTAAATTTAAAACCTTAACAACTAGATACGGTCTAATGTCACTATCCCGTTTAGGAAACAGGACCTTATCAGAAATAGACTCAGATACAGAGTGATGCACAGAGTTCCTAATAAGGCCCTGGCCTACGCGTTTTTTGACTTGCTAGTACAGTGTGAGCAGTCTGGGGTCTTGACTCCTTTGAGACCACACCGGAAACACACCAGCTCCCTTGACTGTGTGCAGCTGTATGCAGTGTGACCGCCCCCGCCGCAACGAAAGCATTTGCGATCGTGGGGGGTAACCGGCGTCTCCACTGCAGACACCTGCTTAGCGGGCTTTTGTACACCTTTGTTCTTAAGCTGGTGTAAGTCAGATGTAATCTCAAACTTGTCAAGAGCAGGCTCATGGAAAGCGTCTGCCCTAGTACGCGCAAGCTCCAAGCGCTTACCCAAACGTCTCAAGTCATCTACAGAGTTGACATCATGCAAGGCCAGTTCCTTCAAGTAGTCAGGTCTAATGTTGTGCATGAGAATGTCCAGCTGTTCCTCACTGGGCATCTTACATGACAACCTTGAGAACATGGCTTGCATTGTACATATATAGTTAACCAAGGACTCAGAGCGGGCTTGTGTACGCTGTCTTATCTCGTTCCTGAGGCGGTAATCATAATCAGGAATATCGAAGGTATCTCTAAGCTCACTAATAAGATCCTCATATGAGATGAAGTTAGCTTTGTTTGTACGGAACCAAGACAAAGCCGGTCCATCCAACAGGTCGGAGAAAGCCATAAGGAGTCTAGGCTTAGTAACCTCCCGAGCACATCTAAGTTCCTCTAATCTCTCTAAAAACACACGTACACAAGTAGAACCATCATATTTTAAGTTAAATGAACATAAGTTAAGGGGACGTTCTTTATACACTATGTTACATGTAGAACTATTCCTACTTGAACTAGCTCGCACCGAGCGGTCCTCTCTCACTACTGGTGAAGTATATTCCACCTGGTCACGACCCGAAGGATCATCACCATCATCATCCGAACCTTCGGATTCAGAATCACTACTGGGTTCAGCCCTAGCGATGATCTTCACTAGCCTACCACGAATATCCACCAGGTCGGGGCAATCCAGACCACAACGAGCTAACCTACTCAATAAGTAGTTGGCCCTGAGGGACACCCTAAGACGACTACCCTTATTAATGAAGATGTCACCTGACTGAATAGCCTCCTCCAGCTCGGACACCTTCGGGAGGCAGATCGAGAGCTCAGCCGATGCATCAGCGGGTACCGGAGCACTCGCTTTGATGCTACCTCGACGGACGAGTCGGTGTGCCGCTCTTAGCTCACTCCGAAGGCCAGACACTGTCGTTTCCGGTTCCACTGAAATACCCATGTGGGACAGCTCGTTAGCAAGTTCATCCTTTCTTAAATAATTAATATGTTTTTTCATCTGTGCCATTATGTAAAAATTTACTTACAACAATTATAAAGATAAAATGGCACAGATAGGGATCAATTACAAAGTAAAAATGTAAATTGAGTTACAACAAAGTGTACTAAGTTAGGTAATTATGTTTCAAATTGACTTTTAGAATTTAACAAAGATTAAGGGTATATTAAGAGAGAAAAGTTTCTAAATTTTCTGATAACACAGTTCAGGTTAACATTCAAAATTACAAGGTATGTACACACCTTATAAAAAAGTTTTAAGTTACACAGAGAAATTCACTAAGTTAACACAGAGAGATTCACTAAGTTTACCTTACAAGGTGAAACTATAGGATAATATATATTATATATTAATCTACACTAATAATATAATAAATATATGTGTGCACCATAAAAAAAGAACATAAAGAAGAAAAAAAACACAATAAGAAAAGAAGTGGGTATTCCAAATAAAATCAAAAAGTTTTTCCAAAATCACAGCTATTTTAAATTTTTGAATTTAGAATTTTGTGTCTTTTCCAGCCAAAGATGTAGGAAGCTGGAAGAAGACGAAAGGGAAGCTTTTGTGCTTAGCTGCTAGCACCACCAATTAACGTCCTGGAGCGTCTCGGACGATTCACCAGGATGGTTTCGCCAGAGGTAACCACCTATGCACACACACTAGACTGAGGCTACCGCAGAGTAGACCCAGAGATTTGCCACTACGTTGGGAGCCAATTTGTAACACTAAGTGATGATCAGTGTTACTCACCAACTAGCGCGAGGTAGCTATGCAGAGAACTCTTTCCCAGGGCGCCTTACTACAGAGATTCCAGTGTGCGTGCAAGGGTAGGCCAGGGCTCTGACGAAAACAGTCAGGTAGGGTGTACACACATATATTTATATAACACAGAGATACACAGAGACACACAGAGAGCTTATTCACTGATAGACACAAATATCACAGGTACACAGAAGTATAGTCAGTGCTTAGGTACTTATGCTACTAAGCTACACATAAGTAGTGGATTTACTGGCCTGCAGAGTGAGCTGAGTGAGAGTGACTGCCTGTTGTTACTGCCAGGTGATGACGGCAGATACCTCTCACATGAGAAGCTCGTGTAGTCCGCACTTCCACGTTGTCGTACCACGTGCAGCCCACTAACTTATAGGTGCGGCACACAAAATCTCTTCCGGCAACTAGCCCCGTAGTAAAAAACCCTGTCATGAAAGAAACGACAAATTAAGATCTTGGCTGCGCGACAGACGACAATCGACCCGCTTGCAAAAGAAGAAGTGACTCACCAGTTTTCTGGGTAAAATGTAGCAAGATGCAATGCAGCAACCCAATCACCGCCCGTTAGGCCATGCGAGGCAACAAATAATCGCGCTTGAGCGAAAAACTGATTCGCGGCACAGTCTCAGAGCATAAGCCAAAGGACCTCCAACTACCCCAAAGCAGGTCTCGGTCAAAGTCCCGTCTTTCACGAAAAATCTTAACAAAACCCCGTTCCTTTAAATGCGAAACGCTTCGTCACCGAACTTATGACATCCTGTCATTCTGACAGCAGAAATGTCACCACTGACAACCGATTAAAAAAAGATAACTCGATAAGGCTGCTTTCACATCCTAAATACTGCATCTATAGAAAATAAATGCTACAAACTCAGCGGGTTGTTCTTTTTTTGCTCTATTTACAATTTTAAAGAATCTAAAAACTAGGCATTTTAACAATTTTTTTGAGAATCCAGCAGAGCAGGTCATTTCCAGGCTTCCTTATCCAACAAATAATCATTGATTGTATAGTAGCCCCTGCAGTTCAATTTACTTTTAACAGATCTTTTAAACTTATTAAGGGACATACTTTTAATTTCGTCTGGAAGCCTGTTGTAAAAGCGTATACAGTTACCCATGAAAGAATTGCTGGTTTTGTGCAATCTGCTATGAAAAACAGCAAGGTTATTTTTATTTCTAGTGTTGACATTGTGTCTATCACTTAACTTAGCGAAACTTTGTAGATTTCTTTGTACATACATAAGGTTTTCAAAAATATATTGTGATGCTACCGTAAGAATATTAACCTCTTTGAATTTTTCGCGCAGAGAGACCCTTGGACCTAGTCTATATATAGCTCTTATGGCCCGCTTTTGTAAAATAAAAATTTTATTTATATCTGCAGCATTGCCCCACAGTAGAATACCATAAGACATTATACTGTGAAAGTAACTGAAATAAACTATTCTAGCCGTATCTACATCAGTCAAGTGCCTTATTTTTTGTACAGCAAATGCTGCTGAACTTAATCTACTAGCTAGTTTTACAATATGTGGACCCCATTGTAAACCAGCATCAACCGTTAACCCTAGGAATGTGGTTTGTTCCACAAGTTCCAACTCTCGACCATTAAGTTGAACATTGGTTTCTGACTGTGCTACATTAGGCAAGGTAAATTTAATACATTTAGTTTTATTATCATTTAGTTTAAGATTGTTAGTGTTAAACCAATGAACCACTTTCAAGATTGCGTTGTTGACATCGTCATAGTTATCTATTTGTCTTTTTACTTTGAAAATCAAAGAAGTATCATCTGCAAACAAAACAATCCTGTTGTTGTCCCCCACGTAAAAGGGTAAGTCATTAAAATATATAAGGAATAAAAATGGTCCGAGTATTGAACCCTGCGGGACGCCCATAGTAACTACAGATCCCTCTGAGCGTGCACCATTAACATCGACCCGCTGAATTCTATTGTTCAAATATGAAGTCAGAAGGTCGAGAGCCTTGTTTCTTATGCCATAATGGTGTAATTTTCTGATTAATGTTTTATGTTGGACGCAATCAAATGCCTTAGACAGATCACAAAACACACCAATTGCATCTTGTTTATCCTCCCAGGCGTCATAAATACATTTCAATAACTCTACACCAGCATCGGTAGTAGAACGTCCTTTAGTGAAGCCAAATTGTTTCTCATGAGCAGCCTAAGATCTGCTGTTTTTACCCACAACACAACACCAAAGGAGCATTCAAGCAAGAGGTGTGGCTCTGAGTGTGTCACCGTAGCTCATGAATGAAAATCATGAATTGGATGTGATTTGCATGGAAACAGATTTTATGAAGGGTGGTTCTGGGCAACTGAAAAGCGATCAGGCAGCTAATTTCTCCGAAAATTGCCCCCGATTGCCACGCGTGAATAGTTGCTTTGCTTTATTAATTTTTGACACTGATTGTTCTTAACGATAGTTGCCAACTTTATAAAAACAACATGTTTTATCAAAATCAGTTCAGACGCTTACATTTTTTAAAGCATTTTGGGTCGAAGTTTTTATTTTCATATTACGCGCTTGGCTGGTAGGTAGTCATTTTATCAACTTTTTAAATTATTGCAACGCAATGCACTTGCGCTATTAATCAAATCCGATGAATATTATTCCTAAAACAATAAGTCGACGTGGCTCTTCAAACCTACTCCACATACTGCGCAATGGGGGCAGCTGTGTCACAGCTGAGCCTCGAACCCGCGACCCTTTATTGTATGTTAAGTGTCACTGACTCACCGATATCGATTCGATGATGGTTATTATAGATGAATCGTCGCCGCATTGATAACTAATTTTATTATTAGATGCCGTACGATAGTGTTTAATATGGTACCGCCAAAAGTTACCTAAAATTTGGTGCTAACCAACTGAGAAAGGATCTGGAGTTGTGGTCAGAATAGAAGGCATATGGATCCCAAAACTGAATGATTAATCTTAGGCATTCCTTACAGCTGAACTACACAAGCAAAAAGTCTATTGAATGCAACAGCAACTTTATTTTTAACGTGATGGAAAATCCGTCACAGTTGCTATGCCGGACTCCTACCGACTAAAAAAACCTCACGTAACGCCCAACAGTCTACGGTCGGGAGCCCCGGGTAAGCCCTCGGAAGGATGTCCCAGGACAAAACGGTAGAGACTGCAAGTGCCGATTTGACGATAAGAAAAAGGGAATATTACCACTACTGCCAATAAAGTTTATAGGTGGACCTATAGCAATGTGTGTAATACCCCTTTTCTTCTAGAGGGCCAGGGTTCAAAATGGATTCGTTTTGCAATGTGTGAGAAAACAGAGAAAGAAACTTGGAACAGTCTGTTGCCCAGCTCGGAGCAGCACAACGTGACACGTAACAAACCAGGTGTTCAATTTCTACTACAAGTCTTTGCGGTTGAATTCGTACATGCATTTATTTAGTATTTTGGCATCTATTCAGTTTTTTTTTACGTGTGGCATTCCTCTTCTTCTTCCCGGAGTACCTATTCAGTAGTAGGTGAATGCTTGAAGCATTTTATGAGTATTTTCGTGCTTCAGAAGGCACGTTAAGCCAACTTGGTACGAAGTAAGTAAATGGGAGTCGTTAAGTCGTAAAGCTGAAGCTGATAGGGACAAGTCTTGTGTGTAACAAGACTTGTCCCTATCAGCTTCAGCTTTGATCCAAGAATCTGCTGCAGATCTAGTGCTGCACCAGCACTAGTGTTGCAAATCTGCACGGGCTCCGGTAACCACTACCATACATAAAGGTTTATAAAATTGAAAAATGTTTTCAATAGGCATATCTACGAGTAGGTAGTTATAGGCGGTATACTAATAAACATTTAGATCTTGAATTTAGCAGAACTTTCCATATTGATTGAAACCATAAAAACAAAATTTACCATGTTAACTTAAAAACACCTTATTTCTAACGTCGTAAGTTGCTTTATCCATTGTCCTTACTTATCATGAAACAAATTTAAAGAATATGGACGTTATTACTATAGAAATAAAGTTGAATAAAGCAATGTATTGAATATCGGCTATGCAAAATAAAGTGTTTACGCCAAAAAGGCTTACGTAATGTTTATTTTTTTAATTCATTCTCCCGATATGTTATCTCTCTCGTGCCCATGAAAAACAGTATTTCACTTTTCGCATGATTACAGTAAAATGAATTATAGATGTATGAAATACAAAGTATTAAAAAAATGGTTCCAAGTTGAACTTATAAAATCAATATACAGAGGCCGTTCATTAGTTTACTTATTCTAAAATCGTTTTAATGAGGTAGGTAAAGGATTATTTTCTTGCTGAAATTTTTACAGATGATGAATTTCTGTTGCCGCTAAAACAAAAAATACTTACTGAAATCAGAAAAAAATGGGGGTTTAAGGAAGCTCTCATACAACTAACGCCATTTTTAACCGTGGCACGAAACCCTCCATGTCTGACTCGCACTTGGTCTGTTTTTATAATTCTATTTTTTTAATCCGGAACAGCTGTTATATAGTACGAAGGCATACAGAATACTGTTAGAGAAGATTTCATATCAAGAAGAGGAATAATCCTCAATAATATAATGAGGAACAAAAATATCCGAAAAATATTTTTTGTAAATCGCCACACATTACTAAACATAAAATAGAAGCAAGAGATATAAAAATTATCATATTTTATAAAAATCTCGTGATGTTTATCTCGAGAGTATAAAATAAAATAATAAAAGTTTGTTATTCGACCTATCTAATATCTCTCGAAAACAAATATGATTAAAATGCGAGTATTTGTTTTGAAAGGTTTATTTTATGTTATTTTAATTTATTTAAAGTATAGGAAAACGAAGAAGGTTTGTCTGTCTTTAGGTGGAATTCATTTACACAAGGATTATCAGGTCAAAACAGGCACCACTCAAGCCTCCAAGATCCTGAACAGCTTTGCCAACCTCTTCACTCGTAAGTACACCAGGTGACCAGCAAACAAATATAGCAGTTTCACCCAATAAATAAGGTCCAGCCAAGCGCGAGTCAAACTCACGCATGTAGGGTATCCGTACCAAAAAACGGCAAAAAAATCATGTTTTTTTAAATGAGAGCCCTTCCTAATTCCCCATTTTTTCTGATTTTAGTATTTGTTGCTATAGATACAACAGAAATACACCATCTGTGTAAATTTCAGCTCTCTTGCTATCACGATTCTTGAGATACACCTCGTGAGGGACAGTCAGACAGACGGACAGCGAAGTCTCATATATAGGATCTGTTTTGACACTTTGGGTATGGAACCCTAAGAAGATAGATATGCCAATTTCTATGGTTTCATCCAATAATGGCACATTACGCTCCTTTGGGACTCATTAGGTAAAAATCTACTTTCTCCACTTTTGATAAAATCTGCTATATTCTAGTTTCGATCTTTTTTGCCAAAATTTAAAGATCAATCTGTATAATAAAACCATTTAAGGCTCCGCCCGTTCACCTTGAGTCGCCAACAATAATAGTCGATAAGTCAACGATGTTCCTTAGCTAAAACTGGAACGCGCCAGTCAAGATCGGAGGTCAGCTTCCTTGAATGGAGAATTGAATCTTTATCAGTTTTATCAGTGAGCTTGTGAGTACTCATAGCATAATATATTATTTTTAACAAGCTTGTTTTTTTGTTGCCTGTTTACTTTTGATAGTGTCTAGCCGTACAACAATATGTATTGAGACATCCTTCCGAAGTTACCCAGGGTGCCTAGGGTTAGATGAAAAGTTAACAGTCTGTTCGAGTTCATCATGTCATTGAAAAACGATTTTTTTTTATTATTGGCATTTTATTGTGTTAGTTATAACTTTTTAGTAGTTGGTATTGAGAGAAAAGAGATCACGAAAGTCAAGATCGTTACTCAAGAAGTTTGCCGGTTACTGTAGGATATTTTTATCAGAATCACTTTGTTTTGTACAATCACTGGGCCCTTGTGGTGACTGGTGCCCCTATTGCCATTTTGAACGGGACAGGCACACGTTATGACTATCGGCTGTGGACGTGTGTATTTTAACCTGTATATTTGTATGTCCATTAAGAATAATCCCTTACGGTTTCAAAACAATTTATAAGAATTTCAAAATGTGATATCGATATAGTATTGTAGCACCCTCAGAGAATATTTCTACTATGCTTAGATGACCTTATTTTTTCGTATAGAAATGTTCATGGATGCTATGCCAGACTCCTATCAACTAAAACTCCACGGTGCCTCTCATCTGACTACAATCAAGAAGGATTTGTTTGTAATACCTTTAGATATAAAATATAATGACTCAATTAGCTGAACTCCACTACTGAAAATATATACCGGTCAAGCAGATATTGGGTAAACCAAGATGGCGATCTCGTGATTCTCGTCGCGATTACTGTTTCTAATCTGGATAAGCTCAACAGATTGTGCTGAAACATGGATATCCTAATGGATGTAATGCCACATGGTGCCCTAGCATCTGCATAGGTATGGACTGAAGCGCTCCTGGCCCCGCGGACTCAGTGTTCTGTAAACGATCACTGCAGTAAGCAACTTTCACTATGGCCGGTCCATGGATGGGTGACCATCCATGTGATCACTTTGTGACATTTATTTGAGCGTTTCCGTGCTTCGGAAGGCACGTTAAGCCGTTGGTCCCGGTTGCCAATAAAACGGCAGTCGTTAAGCTAAGTTGAAGGCTTTATTTCAACAGCAGGCAGTCACAACCTGCGCCTGTCCATTTAAACACGGCAATACGGCTCACCACCTATTACGTGGGACAAATTATACAAAAAGGTGAAATGTGGGCATATGATATGCCTCTGCCTACCCCTTCGGGGATAAAGGCGTGACCATATGAATGAATGAATGAAGTCCCGGGTATGCCCTCGAAAGCATAACAGCAGGGATCCCATCAGACTTTGTCTACCGCAGATTTTCCCCTAGGGTTTGTGTTTTATCTCAGTTCTTCGGGGAATTCGGGTTCAATCCCGCTCCTTTGGGCCATACACTTACCCCTACAGGCTTGTGCATCCTACAGAAGAGTTCCCTGGACCCTTGGCGCTAGTTCGATATCTAGGGACCGTGTTTAGGCGATTTGAGTCCGACGTGACTACCGTGGGAATTTGCATACGTCAAAAAAGAGGTTACATTGTAATCACCATCAAAAGTAATCAAAACCTTATCTCATGCGTCGTTTACAAAGTAGAACTAGGTGTATGTAGTTAGTGTATCTGATCTGAAGTATTAGGATCGTTAGTTTTGTGTGCCGCCTTATCTCTGCCCATTAGTGTCCCCCATCTGCCACTTGGAAGTAGGTGGATGGTGTCTTTGTTTAGGCTAATGATCATTGCTGGCCAGATAATGTTATATTTGTTATCATTTTTTAACCTTCTGAGGTAGAAGAAGTGGGCGGATGTAAGCTGGATGTAACAATCGATGAATATGACTAAGGTAGACGAAAAATGTAATGACCTTACATTTATGACGTTATTTTAATGAATTTAACAGGTCCCAAAACACCTCTGTTCAAGTGAATTTTAGTGCCAACATGATCAGGTGCAGGACGACCCCTACCTCACACTGTTCCACGCCTCGCCAGCGTGAATCGTCTGTAAGCGGATCACTCCTTTTTAATAGCTACTTTGTGTTGTGTGTGTGTGTAGTTGTGTTGTGTTTAAGCATTTTTTTTAACGTGAGGGAAAATCCTAATAAATGCTATGCCGGGGTTCTACCGACCAATAAACCTCACGTAACGCCCAACAGCCTACGGTTGGGAGCCCCGGGTAAGCCTTTGGAAGGATGTTCCAGGACTCCCAACAGACCTACGGCTACCACTGCGGCCTCGCCTAGGGGTGGTTCGGGTGCTATCCCGCGTCTTTTGGGGGTTTTCAGGTGTCATCCCGCTTCTTGGGGGGGGGGGCTGCGTGAATCCCTCACGTCACGCTACCGTCATGGGCCTGCTACTGTAAGGACGGTAAGCAGCCCACTCACCGTCCTTAGGCCCCCGGATATGGAGGCCCATAGACGGCGAAGACACCTCGGCGGCGCCCAAGCCACCGACTGCGGAACTCGGGTGGGAGAGTTCTTTCCTGCTCTCGCCGCGCGCCACCTCTTTCACGAGCAGACCTGCTCGCAGAAAGAGGCGGCGCAGTCCCACTTACTCCTGCTGGAGATCATGGCTCGCACCATGGCCTCGAGCGAGAGAGTGTCCACGTCCAGAGCCACTACGAGGACCTGGCGCTATTGCGCCCACGCCGCGCACTCCACCAGCGTGTGGAGCGTTGTGTCATCGCTGCGGTCTTCGCCACTTGTGTGTTCTATCTAGCTAAAACATAACCCAATAATGCACCTCGCGCACCTCAGGACTGTTCGATCAACAAAACCGACAACATCTGTTTTAACCAATGACCATTCATTGGTGTCGAGTTTTCAACACATGTTATGCGCATCTATATACATAAAAATCAATGCCACTTTTCGTTGTAATTTTATAACTCAAGAACGGGCTCACCTATCCAAACCAAATGTTTAGGCTTTGTTCGGACTATTTAGTAGATGGTTTATGTGAAGTTTGCACAAAATCGGTCCAGCGGTTCATCATTTATCACGCAAACGAAGTTGCGCGGGTCAGCTAGTTAAATATAAATAGTAGGTATACATAAACGGTATACATATAAACCTTCACCGCAGAAAAAGAAAGCAGTAAATACTAGACCAAACTCTTATGAAGAAATAGGTAAGTAGGTACTTGTTAACATAGGATACAAGGTGAACGTTTAAATAACACATTTAATACATTTTCATTTCCTTTACTGAAGGTTTAAAAGTTTCGTAAAAAACTTCAATGCAAAAAATGAACAAAACGTATTTGTATGATAAAAAGCGATCATACAAATGATAAATATTTACCTATATGAAAAAACTGCTCAAAATATATAATTTGAAGTGCGAATTGTTTTTTTTTATGCAAAATGTTTAAAACCTATAAACGTAGTGCGCATTACTAAAATAAGAATGCGAAAACAAACAGTTCAACACGTGTTTGTGATAAATATAACAATGAACCGTAGTACAATTTTACAAAATACATTTCAATCCGGCCGGCCCACACAACACATGGAAAGTGAACAACAATAAATAGGCAAAGTCAATGACATTAGTTTTGCATGAAACTTCGGGAACAGATTTTGTATGTAAAAGCCCACAGAAATTATAAGGTCTAGCGTTCATAGTTAATTTACCTCTAGTGCTGATGTTGGCTTGCTTAATTTTCGTGTTACCATACTAAGATTTTGTTTATCCCATGTACTCTAACCTTAGATCATCTAACCACAGGATGCGCCTTACTTAAGCATTGTTTTCTGCCATTGCACATGACCATTTGGTCTTTTGGCTTTATGAAAAGCCTGTACATCAGTACATCATTTTATATGATTAAACTAGTACATTACATTGTAGTTGACTGTACAATAACAATTAACACACAACAGCCATTACGCGTTTGTCGATAAATACATTTTTAAATGCAATGAAATTTTATATGTCTTTGTGTTTCCCCCTTCATTTGTATGAAAACTGGCAGAATATTTTTGTATGCGGTGGTTCGCAAAGGCTAGTCCCGTGTTATATGGTCTAAGACTCTAACCTTAAAGTCGAAACTTATTTTCTTTTTTGTTGCCGTTTTTCGGGCGCGGAAATTATTTAAGATGTGGAAGGAGTACCTTCGCCCTACTTGGTGATGGTAATGAGTGTCTTTTTTAAATATCCATATTAATAGAAATAAAACTTAAGTACAATCTGATAGTAACAAATAGATATTTACATTAAAAAATTGATTGTTAGTGCTAACGTTTACATCTTATAATCTCCCCTATTACGCGGCAAAATGTCTTAAGCTGGCTGTCATAGGGGGACTTTACTGCAATACCATCATACAGAAAACGATCTGTCAGAGTTAAATAAATTGTGAACGGGACTATACTTATTGTTACAATCATAAAATCTGTTAAAACTGACGACACAGGCTAAAAATAGCTTTGGACGTACCCTTAGCTTTTCCGGGGTGAACTTATATAATATGACCGCCTATTCTGCAAACAATCGCGTGGAGCTACATGCCCATAATGAAAACTTTAATAAGTACAGCAAACAATTACAGTTAATAACACTAGGATATAAGTTTTATTTTTGCATTACTAACCTATGTGGATGGACATTATGGTCCGAAATAAACAAATTATTATATTATTATTATTGGTCCCCTGTCTACCTCAATACGTACCTGTATTGAGATGGGTATTACTATTTTTATAAAATGCATGATATGATGGCAACTTTCGTTTTCGTAATCTTCCCATTGGTCTGACACGGTAGCACAGTGGCAACAGGAAAAGCACGAGTGCGAATTCCTAAGGTTGAGGTGAGGTTTCGGAGTTTCAGTGTTTTCTATGTAGGTATACTTACTTATGTTGTTAGTTATTTATGTAAGACTAGCGGACGCCATTGGTCACCCGCATAGCTCCCGTTCCCGCGGGAAGACGGGAATAAAATATAGCCTATGTCACACGGGGAAGGTGTAGCTTTCCAACAGTGAAAGAAATTTTTAAATCGGTTCAGTAGTTTCGGAGCCTATTCGATGCAAACAAACTATCAAATCTTTCCTCTTACATACACAGCAAAAGCTTAGATTAGCTTAATTTAGGCAATACATCCATACTAAAATTATAAAGAGGAAAGATTTGTTTTTTTTGTTTGTTTGTTTGTAACGAATAGGCTCCGGAACTACTGGACCGATTTGAAAAATTCTTTCACTGTTGGGAAGCTACACTCTTTGCGGTGAACATAGGCTGTACTTTATTCCCGTATTCCCACGGGAACGGGAACTAAGCGGGTGAAACCGCGTGACGTCCGCTAGTCTTATATGTATTGTGTCACATCGGTTACTGAGATTTAATAACACTTCGTAACACGGCATGTAATTAATTTATTGTGAAGCTGAAGGTTATTTTCCAGTTCTACACAGAACCGGGGAAAACATTTTCATACGTTATTGTGAAACTAATAAATTACTGGCAAGCAACAGGGGTTCGAAATGCGTTACGGCAAATATCCATTATTATTCGTGAGTAAGTCCTAATTCACACTATTAATTACATTTAGACTGTACCAACTTAATTAGTCTAATGCGACTAATATCATTATCAATAACTAATTAGATGATAGTTATAAATGATGACAGAACAATATTAAGTAAGTAGTTACAATAGAATTCAGGCCTAGTAATAAATTGTAGATAAAAGCTAATCTTTTAGGCTCAGCCGAAGTCAAATAGCTTTTAAAGTGAGACACATGGACTAAGAAATAGTCACTGATTAATATTAATAGCCACTCAAAAGGTGAACGTACTCGTGATTATTCTTTTTGAGAAATTCATAAAATTTCCGTCCAAAACAGCAAATTTGAAGATTAGTACGATTAGTAATAATTTTGAAAAGTAATTATTATGCTAACTAAAGCATAAAATACAGGATTCTCGCTGCCCTAATTCCAAATTATTCGCCTAAATTCGTCGCCCTAATTGTGCTCCTTAAATTGCTATGTTGGAAAAATAGTACGATATGCAAGAAGACTCAGATTCTAGTCCTGCTCGGAACTGATAGTTTTTCCACATTAAAATTTACTAGTTCATATAACAGAAGACATTCCGTCTATATTCAAAAGAATTTGTGACGTCATAAAGGACTGCACTATCTTGAAATCAAACCCATGTCTCAGTCACGACTTAATTCACGATTGTAATATGACGAGGTACCACTTATAGTCTTTCTCTTTATAAATGTGACACATCATCAATGATCAAACGGGAAAAAATACTCAAAATCTCGATCCATTACACTAACCGACACCTCGAAACTGTCGCCAGCTCCTACTGTTCGAAGTCTTCGAGATATCGACATAAATTTCGATTTGGAAAAAAAAATACTGCCCAAAAATAGACACGTAATTGTGGATGTTTTCTCTTCTGCCTGCACTCTCAGAGTGCCACTGGTTTCTTTCCTAACAGTTTAGAAAAGTAACATTTGAGATCTGATACTTTGCAGTTCTGCGTTGTCTACTAATCTTATAATTCTACTGTACATATTTGTGTTTATGTTTCTTTTGTAAACTGGTTTTATTGGTGTACAATAAAGTTTTACTTACTTACTTACTTACTAACTTACTGTACGTGTGATGTAACTGAACTCCTCCTAAACGGCTGGACGGATTTGAACATTTTTTTATGCATTTCGATGGAGATGGTTTAGATTTACAAATCAGCCCGGAAAATAGTGCTACTACAGTTGGTATACAGAAAAGTGATGCTGTAACGTAAACAAAGGTGCGCTAGTCAGCTAGTATTATATGAATGTTCGTTACTCAATCAAGCTCTAACGTTTTTTGAAGTAAAGCTTCTTTAGGCGCGACTAGGGTGTAACTCAGACTTTTGAAGTAAAACTTCTTTAGGCCCAATAGGCAGTAACTCAGATTTTTTTTCTGACGGAAGTAACGCTTACTATTTCGCCGTCCCCGGAGAATAAAATGATAACTGCAAAAACACAACTTTTCAGGAAAAATAAAAAACACGTTTTCAACGATTACTCCGGAAATACTGGACACAAATGCGTGATTGTTAGGTTTTTAAAAACGTAATTTTTTCTCTAGTTGAATCGTTTTAGTCAAATTTGTCTAACACCTGTCACAATTAAGATATTTAAAGAATAAAAAGTTAGTGTAAATGAAACATCATCTAAGTTGTATAATGTCAATTATCATTTTATTCTCCGTTCAGCGTGACCAGAAATAAATATGATACTTGTTACTTATCATTTTCTTCTACGAGTTTTTGAGATGGGAGTGATAATGATAATACTTTAATATCATCTTATTCTCATGAATGCTGCAAAACTTTTTATAAATAAAGGATTATACATTTAGTTTTCCAATACAACTCATTATGGTAATCATCAATATTAGCTTTATTCATAAGGTTTAAAATAAAGTTTAAAAACACAACATCCTAGCAATAATTCTAAAATTAATAGACTAGGTCCTCATTATCGATCGATAAAATACTAAAAACTCTTATCCTTATGAATATTAATAAAAACAATCAAAATAACAATGTCTGTGCCAAAAATACTTAGCGAAGCACTCGTGCCCGGTAAGCACCTGTGACACTTGGTAGGTGAGGCTGCCATGGCGTCTCTCTAGACACTCTCATGACCGGCTTCACCGCCTCTATAGTGGTAAGTGTGTGAGAGAGAAAGAGAAGAACCTTTTATGTCTCCAACAACTTTTATGAAACAGGGAACGCTGGGCCTCCATTTTTCGAGGTACAGACCTGTGTTCCCGCTCCAGCGCCTCCTTGCGACATTTATAAAATGACGCAGGGACCCTGACTTTTAGGACTCATAAAGTGATCCCGGCTAGGAGACGTGCCGGTTCAATAATATAGTGCGGTACCTTCTTATCACTCTGACGGCCATCGCCTTTATGCTATGCAGTCTAGCCACGTTGCAGGCCGTCCGGGTTTACGTCCGTACAGGGATCTCATATAGGAGAAGAAATTCACCAAGGACTCAAACTGTTTGCACCATAAAAGGAAATCTTTAATAGAAAACAACTCTGAGCACGAGCAGAGCTACTATCTGGGACTCCCAAACCCTAGAGTGTTCTTTCTAATCTAGGCTAGCCTCTTACGCCATTTGTGGAAGAGATCAGCGCTAGATTGTAGACACCAGTTACCATATTTTGGCGCACCTGGGTGCACCACAACTTTAGCCATTATTTGCGCTATGACTCGCTGGAAACATCAGATTTCAGAGTCTTCTTTCGAGAAATCATTAGATCATGAGTGAGATACATCATGCACCGGTTGACAAAGTAATGTCTTAGAGCTCTTCTGCAAATTCAGAGCCTCTGCAACTTGTCTTGTACTGTTCGCATACAGCAAGCATCCGCAACCTTTATTAGGTCGTCTGTAAGCCTCAAGGGAGGCCTGGACTCTCTGTATTTTGCGGTAAATCGATACCACTCTAAGCTTTTGGTGACGTGGGTTTTATTTTCGGATATCCTACTTGCGAATTCGATCACATAAAAACACCCAGAGCATGATTCTCTCCATTGCTCAGTGGGCAACAGCAAGTCTCTCAGTAGTGAACATTTTCAACGGTCACGCCTCGAGAACATAATTATGTTATCACTGGCAACACATATTCGTCAAAGATCGCATTTTAGGCCGCGCATAATACCGATGTCGTTCGTCGTGCCGGGACCCGGCGACCACACTCGGGTGGGTACGGGAGCCCGTCCGTCCCGCGGGTCAGCCTCAGTCCCACCACACGGTCATAGATGAAGTTAGCTCCTACGCCTTGTCACTCATTGCTGTAGCAAATGCCGCTCCGTCTTCACGTCTCCCCTCCAATTCCCAAATATCAAAGCAGCGCACAAAAGAAAAAGATGTATCACAGCGGCCGCTGCGAACAGTCCCGGAAAAGTTCTGTTTGAGTTGGAGTTCGCTAACATCCGCGGATTCCATGCCAATCTCAACGTCGTCCATCACCATCTAGAGACGGCACGGCCAGCTGTGATGTTCCTAACGGAGACGCAAATACGCCACCCTGCCGACCAGTCGTACTTATGTTACCCTGGCTATATCATCGAGGAACAATTTCGAGATAAAGCTGGGGTGTGCGCGTTCGTTAGGGCGGATGTTTGCTGTCGCCGGCTGCGCTGCTTTGAGAACCCTTCCTTCTCCGTCCTTTGGCTGCACGTAGATCACGGCTCTATGAGTCAGATCTACGTGTGTGTCTATCGCCTCCACACAGGAACAGCTGAGATAACAAGGCTGTTTCGGCACCTCAGCGAGGGGGCTGACGACGCGCAGGTGCGGTTCCCGAACGCTGAATTGGTTTTTCTGGGGGAATTTAACGATCACCACACTGAGTGGCTGGGGTCCCGGGACGGGCCGCCCACGTGTTTGCTTTCTCCCATGGTCTGACCCAAGTGGTGTGCGGGATTACGCGCATACCGGACAGGTCAGACCATGAACCCGCCCTGCTGGACTAATTGCTGAAGAGTTACCCAGCACAGTACAGTGTGTCAGTTAGCTCCTCACTGGGTCAATCCGACCACTGTGTTGTGCGTGCCTGCCTGCAGGTGTCATCAACTGCAAGGGCAGTAGAGGTAACGCGGCGATTGTGGCACTAGTCGTCAGCAGACTGGGACGGACTACGAAAATACTTTGCAGCCGTCCCGTGTCAGCGCTGCTTTGCGGGGAGGACTTCATCGGAAAGCATCTCTGCGGTTGCTGGTGAGATAACTTTAGGTATGGAATACTATATTCCATACACTGATGTCTCCAGCATCCACACATCCGCGCGACTTAACGCCTTTATATGAAGCGAGTGGATGGTTTTGAACGAGAATAAAATGATAACATGCACTTATCATATTAAGTCGAATATTTTTTTACGAGAATATAAAAATATTACTATTTGTCATAATAACAAGTGAGGATACGTTTTGATAATATTATATTATCCATTTATTCCTGTTCTTTTAGGCCTGTCTTAAATCTTCGAATACTATTGTAATTTTTTGTAACTCTGTAAATAACTGTAAAAAAATTACAAAAAAAATTCAGTAGATGTATTAACAGTCAAAGATCTCAAAAATGACATAACATTAAAATCAAGATACTGGCAGTTATCATTTTATTCCCCGGGGACGGCGATTTGTATTTTGAATAGCAGAAACTAGGTTTCCGCTATTCCAAATTCGAATGAATGATATTAACAGAACATGCACCGTCAATGGCAAAGAAGTTTTACTTCAATCGCGCGTAAAAGTTACACGAACACACTTTTTTTTCTGAAGGAAGTAACGCTTTCTATTTGAATTTTGAATAGCAGAAACCTAGTTTCCGCTTTTCAAAATTCGAATGAATGATATTAATATAAATCATTTCAGTGTTATATGCCGTCAATGGCAAAGAAGTTTTACTTGAATCGCGCGTAAAGGTTACACGCAATATTTTTTTTGAAAAATTGGTCAAGACGAAATTCGGTACAGGGATAAATAACAGTTTAAAATAACCTAAACGCAGATTTGAAGCGCTATAACGGAAACGGGAATACATTTCCACGCGGGCAAAGCTGCGACCAACAGCTAATTTAATAATATCAAGCTGCAAGTGCTTGAGCGACGGCGACGGTCATTAGAGAACGTCGCTTAAGCTAGTCGCAATCTAAAGACATAACCCTCTAATCTATTTATACATTTTGAATGTTTAAACGTAAAATGTAACGAAATGTAACGTTGTGTGCAATTTTCTTACCGAGTGAACTGGCTGACGGCGAAGGCGCTCGGATGGCCTCTCCACTCATTTTCCTGGTCGCGTCAAGGTTCCGTACGTATTCTTTTATGTAAGGTTATGTTATTCACTAAGTAAATCTTGATTTATGCTTACCTATTGTGAGCTTTGAAATCGCATATATTATCTAAGCGATTATAAATTGTTTTAGTGTCGTAAGCGCTTAAATATGACGTATCTATGTATTATTTATTAGCATCTCATTTAATAATACACAGAACATCGTCCTAGTGCCTAAGTTAAAAGGGTAAGCAGATATAATTTGGGTACCTATTACCTACTTATTTACTTTGAAGGCATTGCAAGATGTTTTAATTGTTGATATGGTACATATCGCTTTAATTAATGTCCTGTTACCACAAATCTTTGGTAAGTACTGTGTTCATTAGTTGGTTTGTTGGTTTTTAGTACTTAACATACTTACACTTTTATTATAATTCTATGGTACTTACATTGTGGGCGCGACTGTACCTAAGCATCTCCTTATTTAGAGCCGAGGAGGTTGACCAAAAATTTTGATGAAGCTCTCGAAACTTATAAGCTTGCCTAACTCTCAATAACATTAGGTGATTTTACATACAATCACTTCTATGTCACCGACGGGGTAGGCAGAGGTTAACTACATACCAATAATTTTCTTGATCGCATGTAATAAGGAGGCAAGCGTATTATCGCAGCTGCATAGCATGTAGTAACATGGGTAAATAATGCCTGAAATTAAGAATTATTATTATTAGAGCAAAAATGTTGTAATTCGAACAAAGAAAAATTACAAGCTTCTTTACATGATTGGTACATATGTGTTACTTCCAATCGATAAATTCAATAAAAAATATGAATAAATCATTATGTCAAAGGATTTACATAACACCAGTGGCGCGGGTCGTTTGCACTGGTGCGCATGTGTGCGTGTGCGCTCACAAAATTTCATTGAACGCAATTGTGTCAAGGTCTTGTGTGAATGAACTCGGCTTGTATGTGTGCGTATAGTACACTCGATTACATAATTTTATATACTTATTATTATTTTCGTAATTAATCTATTTTGAGTCTATCGATGTGGTACAATAATTGCTTTGGCAAGTACATGAAAATGCATTTTAATAAAAATTTATTTTTCAAACTGTGTTTATAGTAACAAAAAATCCGTACAAATGTGAGCCGGACTCACCTACCGAGGTTTCAGGTACGATAGGTCCGTCCCACTCCCACCGTCTCTGTCTGTCAAGTAGGTATATATCTCGTGTATTGAAGGCGAGGTATTGAATTGAAATTTAGACCATTTTATTTAGGTGCATAGTCCCATTAAGCTGTAAAAAACTTGAACTTCTAAGTTTACATAGTTTTAATGAAATTCAAAAGGAACAATAAATAAAGTTTAATCACTTATCTCACCAACTGTACAACAATTCATTTAAGATATTACTAATCACGCTACTAAAATCACGTGCTTTTTAAATTTTGATGAAATGGACAGAAATTATCTAAATGCTGACGACCTTAATGCATAAACTCTTACATAGTTGCTATGCCCCTATTGATTGCTGATGAGATAATTTGTAATTAAGTAATTGCTGAGAACATACGATTGTATCTGCTGAGTTTTTTAGAAAAAAAAAAGATATCGTAAAGAAAAACGAATTATGAAAAGCACGTGACTATTAGTGCCAAAGCATTTTCAGCAGTTTGAAGTCACTCAGAAAAGGAATTTGATAGTAAGTAACTACATATATAAACTTCTTGGCTAGTAAATGCAGAATAATTTGGAGTTAAGTTAGTATTGCTTTAATGTGTTATACAGACCGTTTTACCTAACTGAATATTACACATAAATACATACATATATCCATGTCATTATCCCCTTTAGCGGATAGTGGTAGTGGTGGCGGTAAGCCTATTGTCGATATCAACTGCTATGATTTCAAGCCACCCGTAAAGTCAGACTGAACGTGCCTTTCGAAGCTTCAGAACGCTCGCAAATATAAAGTCTCCACCCGTCTGAAAATCTGTTGACATTCTCGTATCCCATGGGAACATTTTCGGTGTAAAAAGTAGCATTCTATTATTCCAGATTATAATCGATCACTGTACCAAACTTCAGCCAGATCCATTTACAGTCATCCACACTTTCTTACTTTAAGCCACGCTGTAACGGCTGTACCCGTTATAGCGTGGCTTAATGTAAGAATGTGTTAGACATATAGATGATACCCTCCAGTATACGAAGCGTCTTGGGTACCCCATTGGCAGCAGGCAGAAGTGGTGTGACTCGGCGTTCCGGGGTGGTCTCCGTCTTGAACAATTATCACTAGCATAGCTGACTCTCCCGCTGATTGCCCAGAATATCATCAATCAACATGAAGACGCCATTGATGCAGGATTTCTACCCTCAATCACTCTGCTGGAATCACTGCAACAAACGACGATTGCTTTTACGACTGATCATATTTCTCTGTCGGATGTAGAAAGAGCTGATAATAATGTTTGGTTAAATAGTCTTTAAAACTATTTCTCAGCATGTCATCTTCGACCTAAAAAAACAAGTAAAAATGAGTCAACTGTACCAACTGCCAGTAAAGAGTATGTAAGTATAGTATGTAATATGCTAAACTTTATTCTTACCTAATAACGCAGTAGGGATGTTCAGTGCGTCCACTTACACGTGCCCATGTATGTCTGCGTGTGGGTGGGTGCTCCTGCCAAGATCTATTTATGAGATGCGCTCACACACTCCCCCCTCCCTCTCCCCCCCTCCGCCGAGTGCCGCACCCCCTCCGGCGATCATCTCATCGATTAAATTGTTTGCAATGTGTTAAGGTGTGCAGGTGTTACATAGGTACATACAGATCTATTAGGTATAATTTGATCTCGTGTGTGCGTTATTTGTGTCTATGTTACAGAAGTGTGGATAGCAGTAAGTAGTTGAAGCTCGGCAGCGCGAATTCAGGGCTTGTAGAGTTACATTTACAACAGGCTTCCAGACGAAATTAAAAGTATGTCCCTTAATAAGTTTAAAAGATCTGTTAAAAGTAAATTGAACTGCAGGGGCTACTATACAATCAATGATTATTTGTTGGATAAGGAAGCCTGGAAATGACCTGCTCTGCTGGATTCTCAAAAAAATTGTTAAAATGCCTAGTTTTTAGATTCTTTAAAATTGTAAATAGAGCAAAAAAAAGAACAACCCGCTGAGTTTCTTGCCAGTTCTTCTCAGGTGGGTCGCGTTGTGAACTGGTGGTAGAGTTTTTGTTTTGTATTCTGGACGTTTTGCAAGCGCATCTGTATAATGCCTATGTGAAATAAATATATTTTTGATTTTGATTTGATTTGATTTTACGAAAACATCCATAGGCTACGGTGACAACCTTCGATCACGTGGGTCGTGTGCTCATTAACTCCCTTAGTAGTATAAAAAATACCAAGATGTTTTAAGTAAGGAATCTTTAGAGGCGTAATGATGATTTCAGGGCCCTCCTAAACCTAGGAGAACATACTATCCTCTTCGGCGATTTCAACTCCCCACACTCTGAGTGGAACGGTCGTAAAACCACGACGAGTGGGAGGCGTCTCCGAGAGATAGTATCAACCTTAGAAATGGAAGTGTACAGTCCTTATGACTGCACACATTTCCCAGATAATTTAAGACATGCGCCCGATGTTCTAGACATGGCCATTGTTAAAAACATATCGTTAGCGCTCGGTGCGATCGAGACCTTAGACGACCTAGGGTCAGATCACCTTCCAGTCATGCTCAAGTTGGGTCCTGCGGATACAACACGACCACACGTTAGGACATTCACGAACTGGGAAAAGGTGAAGTCATCCTTGGCGACAGCCTTGGATGACCCCACCTCCCCTATACACACAGGTCTCACTACACAACACTTTGATAGCCGGGCCAAAATCGACGCTAGTGTCGATACACTCACGCACTTAGTATCTTCAACGGTGAAGGACAACTCGAGAGAGGTTACACTTCCTAGGAAGTGTAACCTGCCGCGGGAGGTCAAAGACCTGTTGAAGGCTAAACGGGCGGCAATGCGAAGAGCCGCTGAATACCCGACTCCCGCTCTTAGAGCGGAGGCGAACCGGTTAAAGCGCGAACTCAGGTCCCGCCTGAGTGATCTGAGGAACGACAGATGGGGTGAGCTCATGGAGGAGGTATCTCCATCCCAAGTAGCGTTTTACAAAGTTGCGAAAGCACTTCGTACGGACCCCATTGTCACCATCCCTCCACTCAGCCGCCCTGATGGCTCCTTCGCATTTGAAGACGAGGAAAAGGCGGAATGCTTTGCAGACAGCATCGCAGATCAATGTTCCCCCTCCAAGATGCCGTATGATACGTCACACGTTCGCATTTTGGAGAGGGAAGTAAACCGGAGAAACAACCTCCCTTTGACAGCACCCGCGGTTGCGGTATCACCTGACGAGGTGAAAACCTACGTCAGAGGGCTAAAAGTCAGGAAGGCTCCCGGTGCCGATAACATCTCCAATGCTGCACTAAAGCATATGCCAACCCAGGTACTAACAGTACTTTCTCTCATCTTCAATGCCTGCTTCGACCTATGTCATTTTCCAACTCCTTGGAAAATGGCAATCGTAATCGGCATTCCGAAGCCCGGTAAAGCTCTACACATCCCGGCTAATCATCGCCCTATTAGCCTCCTCAAGGCTATGGGCAAACTGTTCGAAAGAGCAATACTCTGTCACGTAAGAGAGTATCTGTTCCAGAACGACGTCATCATACCACACCAATTCGGGTTCCGACCGCAGCACTGCTGCACGCGACAGGTCCACAGAATAGTGGAGTACGCTTTAAACGGGTTCTACCCACGAAGGAAAAAGACGATCGCGGTCTTTTTCGATGTGGCCAAAGCCTTCGACAAGGTTTGGCACGTAGGGCTCGTTTACAAGCTTTATCAGTCAGGAATGCCTGATCGGCTCGTCAAGCTTATTCAGTCATTCCTGGCTGACCGTAGCTTTCGTTATAGGCACGAGGGGTATTTATCAGCACCGCGTACACCAACAGCGGGGGTCCCACAGGGGTCCCCCCTCTCACCGTTACTGTACATTGCATACACCAACGATATACCCATTCCCACTAGGGGAGTACAGCTATCGCTATTTGCGGACGACACGGCGTTGTACGTAAATAGCACTCAGGTCGCGTCAGCTATAAAAAGGCTACAGCCTTCGATAAATATGTTAGGTGTGTGGTTTCACAAGTGGCGCATCGAAGTGAACGCAGACAAGAGCGCTGCAATCCGCTTCGACGCGAAACGGAGAGACACACGAAAACGGCCACTTCCGCAGGCACCTACTCTCTTTGGCAACCAGATACCGTGGCGAAGGGAGGCAAAATACCTTGGCGTCACTCTTGACGAAAGGCTATCTTTCCTCCCACACATTCGCCGAGTGTCAAAAAGAGCTAGGTTTTATCTAGGTAGGCTCGATTGTATGCTAGGTAGGCATAGTAGGATGTCGCTTCGCAACAAGCGAACACTCTACAAGGTATGTATACGTCCTGTACTAACTTACGCCTCCCCAGTATTCGCTCACATAAATCCCAAGTACATTCACAAGTTGCAAGTAGTTCAGAATAACTTTTGTCGCCGGGCGGCTAACGCCCCATGGTATACTCGTAACGCAGATCTACATAGAGATCTTGACCTCCCTACTATGCAGGAGTACCTTAAAGCGAGTTCGACCCGCTTCTTCAGCAACGCAACACAGCACTCAAATCCTCTCATTAGAGAAGCAGCGGACTACGAACCGCGTCAAATTCTCCCAACCACGCCTCATGTTACGAGGAGGCCGCGTCATTCACTATCCGATCCTCCGAATAGGTTAACCAGCGACCTGTTAAGCCTTCGTGCAGCACAGGAATCTGGTCCCCACCCAAGTTAGGTACCCGAGCTATCATTCGCTCCCTACACATCAGTCCACGACGGGGATACTTAGTGCCCCCGCCGTTAAAGTACTTCACAAGCGTATGCCCAGCATTAGCTGAGTGACGCTGCGTCACCCTTCCCTAGAAGGGTGATCGCTTCCGACGAGTCTCCAAGGCCCAAGGGCTAGAGGCTCAAGGTAGAGTTTAGTCAGTAAGAGTCTGACATAATCACACGGCCGGCCGTGTGGTACGCATGTAGCGTTCTCTACCTCCACCCCTCGCTCCCGGGTGGTGCCTTAGGGCTCAAAAAAAAAAAAAAAAAAGGCGTAATGACGAAATGTGAATATGATTGTGAAATATTGCTGAATGCCTTTGATTTCAACGACACTGCAGGATGTGAACATATCTATTACTACAAGTACTATTAAGACGGCAGACAAGTATACGATCATCTTTACGTCTGCAGCACCCTTACACTTGCGCTGCAGACCACATAGCCAAGCTGAGACGGTTAGACACAAGCCGTGGTGTTCAAAAATTGCAAGCCATTATCAAGGCCTTCAACTTGACTTAACACTGCCAATGTGACTCTCAACCGAGGCCTACGACTTAGCGTGACTGCTGAAACCCGGAATCGCTTGTAAATGGGGTTCTTCAAAAGGGACCTTAGAAACTTCTTACAGGGTCGTCAGCGTGAGTGTAGCACCTCGGGTGTTGCAAGCTTCCATAGGCTGCTATGACCCCTCTTTTTCCGTAGTACGGTCGTTTTTGTCCGGCAGCCGGACAATGGACTGCCCACCAGTACATCTGGTGGGCCGTATGCTTGTCTGCCACCGTAGTTATATAAAAAACAATGTCAGAAACGTTCACCCGTTTCAGGGCCGACCGTAGTCTACATGCTTACCTCAGTGATAACTTATGCAAGAAAAGTAAAAGCCTGTTATTAAGGTGTGGAAATCCCTATGGAAGCCATAGACTCGAACTGATTAAAACCACGTGGTCCCTACCTATCCATCTCCCACCAGGCATCGCCTTAACTCCTCGGAAGAATGTTACAAGATTCCCCACCGGACTTTGGCGCGCGGTCTTCCTTTTTTTTTTAACGTGAGGGAAAATCCATCACGGATGCTATGCCGGACTCCTACCGACTAAAAACCCTCACGTAACGCCCAACAGCCTACGGTTGGGAGCCCCGGGTAAGCCCTCGGAAGAATGTCCAAAAGTTCGGGTGATATTCCACTTTGTTGAGGGTTTGTTCAGGTGCTATCCCGCTGCTTGGGGCGTTGCCAGCACTGCATTTTTCTTTAATATTAAGATTACTTTTTATATTATTAAGCATTATTTAACTCACGAGTACTACTCACGTGGTCGTTAACACTGTGTTTAGAGAATAGTTTTAGGGTTCCGTACGAGAAAGTCGCCAATAAAATAGCAGCTTCCAGATCTGAAAAACTGTATAATTTTGAACTGAAAAATTTTGAACAATTTCAGACAAAAAATATAATGAAGGGATCTATTGAATTGAATGGGTGACTTGTGACATTTTTCGGAAGGTTTCTTAAGCCAATGGTCCTGGTTGCTCGTAACGTGGCGTCTTCAAGCCTAGTTGAAATCCTGGATAAGTGGTATAAAAGTTTAACAGTTGGGGCAAAATACAATTGCATTATTTTTTCATTTCTTTTCATTAGTTAAGTGCAAAATTTGAAGTTTAATATAATCTCCAAATGACGATTACTGCAACCTTTTTTGTATATTTTTTTTTATACTAACAGAAGAAATGCATTTTAGTATTTTTCGATCTCAATTTCAATGCAGAAATTGTACAGACCCCAACGCACACGTGACTAGATGCACTCTTGGCACGATTTTCTTACATCAAATCTGCTGAGACCAGTGTGCGACCTGGATTAATCTGCCGACTATTAATGAGGTGATGCGATTATCACGTTTTTAACTTGAATTTAGTCAAACTAATACATAATCATGTTTAGTCTTACTTAGTAACACATATACTGACATTATTGAGTTTTAATGCCGCGTTTGCAATACAAAATGGCTAAGCAAACGATAAAAAAAGTATTTTGTTAAAACTGTTTTGCAAACTTACTCGATCTTCAGTCCAAAACAGTCAGAAACACGATACTCTTTTTAAGGGTTCCGTACCCAAAGGATAAGAACGGTACTCTATTTATGAGAATTCGTCACCCGTCTGTCTGTCTGTCTGTCTGTCTGTCTGTCCGTCACGAGGCTACATCTTAGGAACTTATTACAGCTTTATCAACAAATACTAAAATCAGAAAAAAATAAGGGTGCTCCCATACAACAAACGTGATTCTTTTCCGTTTTCGGTATGGAACTTACCGTGTGTGCAGAGTTTAGTGTGTGGGTCGCCTCGTACTTGAGCGGTTTTTATCCTTCGGGGCTTATACAAAAGAACCTACATTGAGTAAATAAATAATTACCAGTAAGAACCATGACCATGAGTGTTTTACTTCATCAGTGTTTTAAACCTTAGCCTTAAAATAAAGTTGGTTAGCCTAAAAGCTGGTAAAAGAGTTGGAAGGTTAAACGGCATCAATCCTACTCATAGTAAAAATGTCGTGTGAATTTTTCTTATTGTGGCAATGGTCTTCACTTGGGAATAGAGTGCTTTTCTGAAACTATTCCCATGATATCCAAATGCTGTCAATCCACTCATAGCACACTATTCGGCGCGTTTACGAAGATGGATAATAATATTTTTTGTATCATTCTTCAGCCTCAGAAGAAAGTAAAATGATGGTGAAAAGCTAGGCCCAAGGGGGAGAATCAAGCTGGGCATGAAAATAATTTGTAGGGAGTCAATAAAAGCGCCCCGCGATTCATTCAGCACGCCCCGTGAGGCAGGAATGACTATGGGAGGTGGAGGCTTATCCATTGTTAGTTCCTGTGACAGGCTTCGAGGGCTTTCCCGGGGTCCTTGGGCTAAAAACAGGTAAGTAGGGCCTGTGTGGTATTAGTCGGTTCGAGTCTCAATTTACATCTATAGGGATTTCCTTACGAAATTATCTACTGTTGGAGTACATAACTTTCACATAGGGAGGTATTATTACCATGGAAATGGATTTGGTAAATTAATTTTCTATGTGGAAGGATATCTTTCTATCTATTTCGTTCGATTCCAACGCTTAAGAGGCTCAAAACGAATCTCTGAAAGAAACTACTACTAATAAAAGCAGTACTTGTAGTAATAGCCCGGGTGAAGAGCCTGCTGCCACGCGATGTGCCGCAGAATTGTCTCAATTGACCAGACGCAGGCGACGACGCTAGATTGACTAATTGTGCCTTACTTATAAATAGACTCGGGAAATTGCGTTACAACCAATTAGGGCTTATTGTGCAGAAAGTACACGATGATCATGTTGTTATTGACTTATCTATATTTAGGTACCTATATTATAAAGAGGAATGATTAGATTTTTTGTTTGTTTGTTTGTTGGCATCGAATAGGCTCCGAAACGACTGAACCGATTTGAAAAATTCTTTCTCTGTTGGGCAGCTACACTATCCCCGGTGAACATCTATATATATATAAAAATCAATGCCACTTTTCGTTGTAATTTTATAACTCAAGAACGGTCTCACCTATCCAAACCAAATGTTTAGGCTTTGTTTGAACTATTTAGTAGATGGTTTATGTGAAGTTTGCACAAAATCGGTCGAGCGGTTTTTATTTATTACGCAAACGAAGTTGCGCGGGTCAGCTAGTAGGCTATATTTTATTTCCGTATTTCCACGGAAACGGGAGTTACGCGGGTGATACCGTGTGACGTCCCGCTAGTAATGCTATGAAAGCGAAAATTTATAAGTATGGATGGTTGTGTGGATGTTTATTTCTCTTTCACGCTCCAAAGTCTGAAAGTTACAAAAAAGATCTCACGCTTGTCCCAATTCACCTCCTAAACCCCATTCCCCCCATTTTACGGTACTGAATTTGAAGTTGTTGTGTTTGAAAATAAAGTGCCCATTCAAACTTACATTGCTTGTTTTACCCCTATATTGGATTTTTTTTCAAATACCTAATAGACGTGTCCAATATTTTGTAATAAAAACACGTGTATTGTATAAAATTTAATGCTGCTAACTTTAAAAATGGCGAAGTTTCATTCAACCTTTTGTACCTTATTTTGCCACCTTAATGGTAGAATTTCCGAAAATCCTTTCTTATCGGTAGCCTACCATTATAAGGTTAACTTACTCTAAAATTTGCAATTTTGTGGTTTGGGCTGGGCGCTGATATATGACTAGATTATCCTGTAATTTTATTAATATTGATATTAAGCAATGTTGGCACTCCGCTGTGGCCTCCCGTTTTATACGCCGCCGATACTTACCGAAGCTCCCGTGCCCGATAATACCTTTGACATTTGATGGAAGAGAGAGTTGTGACTGGTCTCCAGCCACTCGTCCATGACTATTCTGATTGTCTCACTTGTGACGTTTCCCTTTATCGTGACTTTGATTGTTCAACTCACACCCACCTTCCATGTCACCATGAGCTCCCGGAGTTGCTCTATAAATAGCAGAAGTTATTTAGATACAATATTGTCTATTAGGTATAATGATAGTAAGTAGAAGATACAGTTTGATCTCGTCATAGCGTAGTACGAGTGTAGCATCTCAGGTGTTGCAAACGTCTACAGACTATGGTAACCTGTTATGATTATCGAGACTAGATTTATTTGCCACATTAGCGCTAAAAATTCTAATGATAAATCTGCCTATTCAAGAAATAAACGAGGATCCTTATCCTCGTTTGAGGTGCAAGTAATCCTAATTTAGGAATTACGATTTTAAAATGATTTCAATTGCCTTCAGTTCTCAATCGCAATCAAAGTCTCATAAATTTGGCGAAGAATAATAACGTTTTGAGCATCCTGCACTCAAGAAATCTCATCTTAAAATGTAACAGCCAATGATACACCCTCTAAAAACTTTATTGCAGCACTAACAGCATTAAATACCTACTATGTAGTATGGCAACCTATCTCGTCACGACATCGAACGCACAAACAAATAAATTAACCGGCCGTAATAAAATTGTTCATATATACCAACATACTGATACAGTTATACAGAACGAAAATGATACTTATGCCATACGCAATAAGAGATATTATGATATTTTCTGTATGTGGCTATAAGGTGGTAAGTACAGTAAATAGCCCTTCATGTTTGGTGCTATTTTTAGGAGTTGGTTGTTATTACCAGTTGAGTGAGTGTGTGTGTGTGTTTGTGTGTTGGATATTGTGTGTGTACGGCCATCAGATTGAATTAGTTTACTTATGGTACGAGTTGGGTAGAATTACAGCAAGTATTATTAACCTTGCCTACAATAAAAGCAGTAAGTACTTACCTACTTATTTAGTTGGTTTGACCCAATTTTTATAATTTTTAAGTTATGTTTCCTACTGAGCTGTTGACAATTTGGACAATTTAACAACGAATGCGAGCTTAATAATAGCTTAGATTAGATGTTCTACAAAAGCTAATGAGAATCAATCCCTTCGAAACCGCTGCTACGTGAGTAACTGATGTCATACTCGTACGAACAATATTTCTTCTTCTGACACTAGTTTTGTAAGAGAAAGACTTTTTGTTGCGATGCATTCCAATGTTGAGGGATGGAGAGCTAGATAGAGGAAAGTCAGAGAAAAGATGGATGGATTGTTTAAAGAATGATATGAGTGTGAACGGTGTGATTGATAAGACGACGAGTAAGGAAGGAATAGAAGAAGAAGACAATGTGCCGACCCCAAATAAAGATAGTTGAGGCAAGGGTAGGATAACGATGATTGGAGAATGATGATGGGGGGGACTCCTATCTAAATTCTAACCAGCACGTCATTGCCTCGTCCGTAGGTACTCCAGTGGTATTCATAGGTGAACTGTCATACAATGAAAAACTGCATTACAAATTCAAGAAAAAAGTCCTAATTGGTGTTACAAGAAAATAATATTTCTATTTTATTCTATATTGGCTTAAAAATTACGCTCAGGTAATTATGAAAAAAACAAACAGGATAATGAAGAATCTGGTAACTGATTTTTTTTTATGTGTGGTAATTACATGTGTCCTCCAACCAATGGACCATTTCTGATGCTGTTTTTGTTCGAAAACTGAGACCGAGATGGCTTTTATTGCAGCTTTAAATCGAAGATCGTTCACTTTTTTAGTGATGAAAGGGTTGTACTAAAATTCTAAGGTCCGGTTGGTTGGTATACTTGGTATGTTAACTGTTAGGTTGACAGTTTTTCACGACATGGTATCCTGGAACAGCCTGATGCGTCAAGTAGTCTGCAGGATACTGAGCACCTTAGAAAATTATAGGATAATGGGCTTATAACGAAAATCTCAGGGTCGAGGGCTTTTTCATTTTTAGATTAACACTTATTTAACTAGGCTTTGAGGGCGTCGCAGAGTTTGAAACATGGCAAAATCTATATTTATAATATGCAAGACTATCAAGCTTGTTGATTCCTCATTTGTCATACTCGAATGTGTAGACAGACATAGACGTAGAATATAAGTACACGCGTTTCATCTTATTTGTAAGTACATTGACGGCTAAGTTCATTACCCTTCCTGTTGATGTTGACGTAGTCGGGTAAAATTCAAGTAGTTACTTACGACCTCTTCCTTTTTAAAATCATCAATTCATGACATACGTCAGCTCGCTAAGCATTGGTTCTACGTAGTTTCGCTAGATGGCGTTTTAGCACATTTTTCTGCTTATTCCTACGTTGGTACCAGAAATTCGCGAAGGGTTAGTAATGACATTGCTCGCCCCGGGGTGTATATTGGTTTTCTACGCTGTACCTACCTAAGTAACTAGATACTGTCAAGGGGATATTTGTTGTTGCATAAAATAATAACTTAGATGAACTTTGTTGATATTTCATGGCCAGAAGACCTTCCGAGTCTTTCAAATCTATACTATACTAATATTATAAAGAGGAAAGATTTGTTTTTTTGTTTGTTTCTTTGTAACGAATAGGCTCTTCCGGAGCCGTTCGTACGTTCTGGACAGATTTAAAAGTTCTTTCACTGTTGGGAAACTACACTCTTTGCGGTGAACATAGGCTATATTTTATTCCCGTATTCCTACGGGAACGGAAACTACGCGGGTGAAACCGCGTGACGTCAGCTAGTTAAGTATAAAATATCTAGTTGTGTTCTTCTTCTGGTCTAATAAATAACAACTTCCGGGTCAATGTCAATAATCTTTTGGACTGCAAGAGTGGCCCTCAATTTGCCAAGAAGTTGCCATGGCATAGACTGGGGAAATTTGGAAAGAAAATTTATAAAAAATTAGTGCACACTATAATCTAGCAAGTTCCAGTTACATCCAGAATCTCAGTATTTGCAGTATGAACGACAAATCCGACCATATTCCATCTGACCTCCCAAACCAATCCTAAAGCGCCTAAGACACAGTCTTGACCCTCGGTCAGAAGGTGCTTAATTTACAAGTGAGGGTGGCTTGGGATCTTGATGGAGAACATGTTCTAGAATGCTCTATCTAGTTTGATAAATAAAACAAATATTATTCAGGAAGTGCGTGTTCAAAACAAGCTTCCTGATATATTTTCAGCGCGTGTAAATATCTTACGCAATCTTACTCTGAATGAAACCATTTTAACACCATGGCCTGGTTCAATAAACATTTTGTTTAGAAAAGTAATAATAAATACATCGCCAAAACACTTTACGAAAACACCCTACGAAACTGGATTTTAAACAAACATTTTGCCTAGCTTTCGGCTCAGTCGAATTTGATTTAATATTACAGAAATAGAATTAACACCCCATTCGGAGATATTTGCGTTTAAAATAACCGAATAAACATTGTAAAATTTAATGATAACAGATTGTTTTAACTACAATACTAAACAATTTCTTTACCACTTTTGAAAACGTTGCTTCCCTTATTGCTTCGATGTCCATTGAGCGTTAGCTACAGATGTCTTCAGCAAAATTCTATTTAAACATATCCATGGAATATCTCGTTATAATATCGATCGCTATTTTGAAAATAGAATTCATACACAGTACGTAGCCGTGGAGTAAATCCAGACTGCTGTCAGTCGCTTCTGGTAAACAACACAATTAAGACCAAGTTTCAATTGACGACAGAGTTCTTTCCATTTACAGACACTGTGTAAGAAGTTCTGTAACATTTGTATAGTACACAGTGTCGGTGTCTTGATTGTGTGTGACATTGTAGGGTGTTGGGGACTTGGCTCGTTTCTATGTGCACGAGTTCAATTTACTTTTTCCTATTTAGAGAAACAAGTGGGTTCGTTAGACGTGTTATTACAATAATAATACTTAGGAGTCATCATTTACTGCGGTTACTCAGTTACCATAATAACCAAATGACATTATTATGTGTTAGCTGATTTTGAATGTTCTGAATAACATACATGATTTTGATAGTTTCTGTACTTATATTGTGTGGTGTTTTACACACATTTATAAAATAGAGCGTCTTTGTTTGATAGTGTAAGTTTATAAAATTATATAGGACCCTTTTTCAAATTTACTTAGGTATTTTATGAAAAAAATGAATGATAATTTAATCCTTCAACAACTTGTAACGTTTGGTTACCAAGATATTTGCATGGCGGTTTAATTTCATATTTCGAGTGTCCCTTTCGTCATACCTCACACGTATGTTACAGGAGTATTGTCTACCTACATTTCCAAGCAGGCTTTGAAGGAAAACAATGAATTTAGGACCTTGATAGATTCCAAATATCTAGTGATGAGGATTTGCCTACCAGGATGATTCACAGATGCTATGATTGTCCATGTCTAAAATAAACCACTTAAATTATGAAAAGTAAAACTAGTTTATTTGTGTTATTTACGTTTATAGTGCACAGTCATGCAACCCTTTCTTTATATTGTTGTCTCCAAATTTTAATGTTCTACGACTCTAAAGGTGGACGGTCACATATCACATCAGGAAACTAACAGAGGATTGGACATTGTGGACATGCATGAGGTCCTGCATGGTCTGAATAATGTGTGTTAACTCGGCCTTTGAACATTGCCACTTAACCAGCTTAGTCATGTATTGGCCCACTTGAGACTCAAGAGTAATAAGGAAAGACTTTGAAATGGGCTAAGAGAGATATCAGTGCCTGCTGGGCATCCCATCGTATCCCTACTGTTGTCATGATAAAATTCAGTAAATGAAAAGTCCGAATTAGTAGATATCTAAATGTATACATTTGAAACAGATAAGGGTTGACCTACAGTTATCAGCGGCAGACGTCAATACCTTAAGTACCTAATAATATCCAAATATACTTGGATATGTGTTTTCCTAGTAAAGTAAGTCCATACTCTTTTAACTCTCATAACATTTGTTCTGGAAACAATAATGTACTTTTCATGGGATTGGCTGATATTTCAGCCGCACCTAATTACGAGCGCGCTGCGAGCAAAACAAGTGTTGTATTTCGCCACGTGTGAGCGAAGCGGAGCGGTGCGGAGCGGTGCGGTGCCGCCAGGGAGGGAGTCAACAAACACTTTGGAAAACAAACCAGTTATCACACGGGCATTGTTGCTTTTTATATTAAAAAAATACTATGCCCGCAGATCCGGTTCCACTATTTTAATTTCGCTTAGTCAAGATATTTTTATATAAATAAATAAATAAATGTTCACGGACATCTCACACAACGCTATCTGATCCCAAAGTAAGCTAGGAATAACCTTCTTGTGTTATGGGTATAAGACCACGTATATTAATACTTATACACTTTTAAATACATACATATTATACATAGAAACACCCAGACTCTTGAGACAAACATTTATGGGTCACACAAATATTTGTCTCCGGTGGGAATCGAACCCACGACCTCCAGCGCCGCAGGCGGTATCACTACCGACTGCGCCACAGAGGCAGTCAGTTATAGTATAGTTATAGTATAGTTGATAGTATAGTTGATATACTTACAGATACGAAAATAAAGTTTCTACCTACACTCTGTGGTAAGAAAGGTAAGGATATGTTTTGAACCTGTATCAATATGGTCGATATTGATATCGGTTCAAAACAAAATTATATAACGTGGATAAGATAAAATTAAGACGTCTGATATTTCAAGTAGTGAAATATGACGACCTATGTTCCCTTCTGCGTGTATTATATTCCTAGGGTGTACCTACATAAACAAATAAATAAAATAAACCTAGACCTAGTCTAAAGCGGAGAAGAATATTGAATTACTAGGTGTGCTGAAGACCATGCAAATGGGAGAAAGAATAGAAGAATAGCAGAACTTGGACCACTAAATACTATATATAAGGCTTATTGCATCCTCACGTCGAGATCGATTCTGCTTATTATAAAAAGGTTCAGTAAATGTAATCTGCTAATCTGAACTTATTCTCTTGTAGTTTGATTTCTTTAAATGTTTTTTCTTCTCTGTTTTTTGTTTTCCCAACGCCTCCAGTATGGGGTTCTTCAAAACGGGTCTTAAAAGGTCTTTACAGGGTCGGAAGCGCGAGTGTGGCGCCTCTGGTGTTGCAAACGTTCATAGGCTGCGGTGACCACCGGTCCTTCTGGTGGACCGTATGCTTGTATCATTATCTGCCACCTTAGTGGTATAAAAAAATGTTAACTTTCAGTAAATGAAACTGAGTGAAGAGTTGCTTTTGAAGGTACCACATACCGTCTTTGCTACATCTATGACCAATAGATTTTATTTTATTTTATTTTATTAGGTACAAAAACGGACAACAGGATATAAAAAAAATAATAAAGATAGATCTATGGACTGTAAAGATTAGCTGACTGCCTTTGAGCAAGTATTCTGGAGACGACTTTTACAAAATAAATATTATTATTATTATTGTGCGTAATAAAATCTTCTCATTTTTTGTGAGTGCAATATTTCTCTCATTGTCTGAAATTTAGCAGTTACAATAATTCAAGCCAGAAATCTCCCTCAGTGAAATGATGTAGTGAAATGATCATATTGCTTACAAGAACATTTTTTGTAATAAGTACGTTAACTTTATGTTATTAACATCTTTCAGAACATAAAGCCCTTATATTAAAAGCCATAAAGATTTTTTATCATAATTTTAAGTGTACTTAACTGGAAAATTGTGAATTACATTGTACATTAAAGTTTAAAATGTAACTTGTGTTTATTTAAAAGCCTAAACTATTCAAATTAAAAAGAGATATTCAAATTACCAACGTTTGTACCAAGGTTGAAAAAAATTACATGAATTTGAATAAATAACAGCATACATGCTGATTAACATTTTAAATGACCACATTTTGTACACTCATAATAACAGCCTTGGAAATGAGCGGTGTCGGAGAAAGAACCTACGAATTAAGTCATTAAGTCTAATATTACTGATAGTTTTGGATGCAACTGGGACGAACGCTCGGATGATGATATTACACAATCTTTGTAACATATTATTTAGCTTGGAAAAGGTGAAATGTGGGCACATAAAATGCCTCTGCCTACCCCTTCGGGGATAAAAGCGTGACCATACGTATGTATTATTTAGCTTGTCAAAGTAATGCCGCCTCCTAATGAAAAGTCAAAAAAAATATAAAATATTGGTAAATGATCGTAATTTGAAAATCAAAGAAAAATCTCAAGGACTGCATTTACCAAAAAAAACCATGCTCGTTTTCGAATACACCGAAACTCCAAAACAAACAATCAGTTCACACAAATGTTTGCTCCGACTCTGGATTCAAACTCGAGACCTCACTAACGGCAATCGTACGCATCACCACTGAGCTACCAAGACACTATTTCCTGGGGTATCCTTCCAAGGGCTTACTCGGGGCTCCCAACCGTAGGCTGTGTAGGCAGGATACGTGTGGTTTTTAGTCAGTAGAAGTACGGCATAGAATCCCTGTAGGATTTTCCTCAAGTTAAAAAAAATCAAGACAAAATTCGCCTCAAGTCGACAATTCCTGCCATATCAGACATTATCAGTGCATGACTTGTACAAATACGAGCGTGTAAACATTCGCACATGTAAACTGATAGCGCACCGTCGCACGGCAGACATGTTGGAACCTCACCTGGCTACCTAATACTTCAAAGTACTTGTGTGTTGTGGTTTCATCGTATTTGTATACAATCTATGTTGATTAAACCGAGGAGTTCTAGGAATATAGCATTCATTCTTTAGCCTGAAGTACTCCCTGCCTGTCTAGCGCCGAGCGCCCAGGCTTACTCCTCGGAGTGATGTCCCAGTATTCCTGATAGACATCGGTGACCGATGTTGCTAAATACGCTCATACATACATACATATAATCACGCCCTTATCCCCGAAGGGGTAGGCAGAGGCATAATATATTCCCACTCTTTACCCTATAGTTTTATGTCCCACGTAATATATTGAAAACGACACTTGTACTGTCCGTGTCGTTTTCAATATGTGCAGCAATTTCCACCAAGTGCCATCAATCAACAGTATAAATAATCCCACGTAATAGGTGGTGAGCCTATTGCCGTGTTGAAATGGACAGGCGCAGGTCGTGACGACTCGCAGTTGAAAATTTTGAAGCCGCCCATACTGCCTTCAACTTGGCTTAACGATTGTCATTTTACTGACAACCGGATTTCATTTCAAGTTTTCCTTCTCTACACAATGGATCGTTTTGCGAAAGCGTTCCCTTAGTCGTCTATTGACGACGACACCCTCTCGATGGGGGATGCGTCAACGTCTAGGGTGGCGACATTTTGTACTCATTCCCTTCATCACACGGGGCTCCCGTTCGCCACACGGGGCTCATGTCGAAATTTTATCTTGAACTAGCGGACGTCACGCGGTTTCACCCGCGTAGTTCCTGTTCCCGTGGGTATTCGGGAATAAAGTATAGCCTATGTTCACCGCAAAGAGTGTAGCTTTCCAACAGTGAAAGAATTTTTCAAATCGGTCCAGTAGTTCCGGAGCCTATTCGTTACAAACAAACAAAAAAACAAATCTTTCCTCTTTATAATATTAGTATAGATGTGAAAGGAGTGAATGATGAGACGACGAATAAAGAAGACATTATTATTGCATCGACCCCAAACAAATTAGTACAAGGGCAAGAGAATGATGATGATCTATATCCTTTTAGCTACAATATGACATCTGTCAAACTGCACAAACAGTTCCTAAAACGCAACTTTAGAAGTACATTTTGTGGTCTTGATTGTGACGTGTGACGCCATCTAGCCATCAATATGACATATTACATTATATTACATAACTCACTAGCGGATGTCACGCGGTTTCACCCGCGTAGTTCCCGTTCCCGTGGGAATAAGGGGATAAAATATAGCCTATGTTCACCGCAAAGAGTGTAGCTTTTCAACAGCGAAAGAATTTCAAATCGGTTCAGTAATTCCGGAGCCTATTCGTTACAAACAAACAAACAAAGAAACAAAAAAAACAAATCTTTCCTCTTTATAATATTAGTATAGATGTTCACAGAGTACATTTGTAATATCTCCTGTTCGCCTCTAAAATCCTATAAAATGAAAATAAACAACCTCGAACATAAAATACAGAGAAAATTAAAAAATAAACTTATTATTGTGTTGATGCTGTCTTCAACAAAATCTATCCATCAAAAGAAAACAACACTTGAAAATGATAATTATATTTGAGATACTTTATCTTATCAATGATAATTTTCATGCAAACTCCGTCAAAACATCGACTGATAAAAATATTCTTGTTTCATCGTACTGTTTACATGTAATTAAATATTAATGCATACAATACACAGCATTGTTTGTTATTCTCGATTCAGATTTATGACAAATAAAAGGCTTTAGATTAAGTATAGCGAATTTGTTTTGAATAACAATTCAATCAATAATATGTATAATTGATTCCTATTTCCTGCTGCATTACAGAATTATGTTGTACGTAATGATAATAATTCATTTGGTTTTAACTGTATCGTGTCCATAATATCTATACTAATATTATAAAGAGCAAAGATTTGTTTTTTTGTTTGTTTGTTTGTTTGTAACGAATAGGCTCCGGAACTACTGGACCGATTTGAAAAATTCTTTCACTGTTGGAAAGCTACACTCTTTGCGGTTAACATAGGCTATATTTTATTCCCGTATTCCCACGGGAACGGGAACTACGCGGGTGAAACCGCGTGACGTCCGCTAGTGACTGAATATTATAACTTCTGTTGCAAAAGGTTTTTTCTATCAGACTGTGAACACTGCTGATGCTGCTGCGTACTCGACTCAAGTGATTTTCAGCCCAAGTAAGCCCATATCCTTTTTTACCAACTAATAGACCACACTTTACCTTGTCACTGCCCAAGGCCGGGATGAACCCTTGAGTCATTAATAAATTAATTTATCATAACCTAGTTGAACGTAAGGTGATAAAAGGGATACAGGGCTTTTTTGGTCGCCTGACGATTGAACTATGAGCCTAAGTCTGCTTTCTCAATTGTCATTAGAGCAGAATCGTAATCGTCGAAAAACTACGAAAATGTACAAAATATACCGTCGCCATCGGCTACGGCCTTATTTATATTGAGCGACGAATACACTTCTTGTCTGCCACAATTCACATAGCGCTTTTCTTTATATTTATGAAAAATCCTAAGTCAACCCGCTTCCCGTTGCAATAGCCAATAACCTCCCAAAAGTATGAAAACTGGGAGAGGTCAACATCCTGCAGTAGTAATGTGGGTTAACTCGAATGATTGTTTTATACAGAATCGCAGAAAATTATCGACATTTTGCTATCGATAGTCGCAGTAAAAAGAACGGTAATAATGTAAATACATACATGTAAGTCGGTATTAGATATTATTATCAATATGATTATATCGATATAAATAACTCGGCCTTAGCAACACTTGAATAAATATTAGCTTAAATTGAGTCAATATTGAACTGAAGAGAACCTCTTGACTTGGCAGCGATACAGATAACTGACACTCAAGGCGATGAAAATAAGATCGACAATCGCGTGAAGCGGTTCACGGTGTTATTAATACTTACACATTTTTCAATTTTACTATGCGATAATTTCCATTCGTCACTGTAAAGAATAACAGTGTTTCTTTTGGTTCCTTTCTATGACGCTTAGTTCCAAGCAACCTTAACAGATGGCGCTACCAGTCTCAGCTGAAAGTACTGGAACTAATTCGCCCGCCTAGCAACAGCAAAATAATCAATGTTTTCCAAATCTTTCTAATTGATTTTCATTTATAGCGCTACGCAATTCACCTTCAATATTCCCACTCCATTTAGTCTCAATGAAATCAACATAAACCGTTTCCCTAATTTAGATTTCACTACCTATTGTGGCTATTGTTGACTGATGTCCAGCGGTTGATGGCCAATGGTCATCTACATATAAATTGAAATATTTTCACTAGTGATGTTCGGGCGTGGTATCGACATTATGGGCTGACACCGACATCGGTCACGAGCGTTGTACAACCACGGCGTTCGTTTGCGGTTAGAAAGTGAAATAAGCCCTTGTTTCAGTATAATATTAACTGTTGCACAAATTGCGGCATTTCAACGACTCATAATGTTATTATGGCTTATTAGACTTCGCTATATCTATTTATATAATTGTTTCTATATTTTCGTTATTTCATTAATATAAGCAGGTAAATTGTGAAATAGTCTACTATTCACGTTGGTATAAACAAGCATTATAATATTTTGTAACTAGCTGTTGCCCGCGAATTCGTATGCGTGAAAATTATGTTATAATGCCAATTTGATTGCTCTCTGCTTAGCTCCTAGGATATGTAGATTGTAGCGTGATTATATATAGCCTATTTGAAGACCCTACCCCTAGTTAATATTTTTGCAAAATTTGAATCAAATCTATTAAGTACTTTTCGAGATCCTTCCGGACAAAGCAAAGCAAACAGACAAAAATTTTCTAACTATATTTTCGGCTTCGATATCTTATGTTGAACACCCAGCGAGTTTTTTTTAGTATTTCCAATGTACCTACAGTTTGACTTTTCTATAATTTTTTATATACAGGTATAGATTTTATTTATTAAATCAATTCAAGAATCGTTAATGCTTGCAATATTCAGCCTAATTCTTTAGTTCATTGAATCTAGTTTGCCTTGTTCAGTAAATTTGAAGCAGATATTTATATTCAAATATTCACCAACAAAATCCAGCTGTTTCATCGTTCGTGCTATACAAGCCTTTATTCCTAACACTTTAACTTCTAAAGTTGCTTAAACGTTCCTTTTATGTTGTTGCTATATGAGTGTTGAACAAATTTCTTTAGATTCTATACAAGGACTTCTTTATATTTTGTTTACTTCGAATGGAACTTTATTTTATATTTAAACATCAAGTCATTTGCAAGTCCATAAAAATAAGAAAAATAAGGTAAGATACGAGTTCTGATGGTTGCTTCATATTTATACTAACAATTAGTGATATGTACCTTTAAGAGAAGCATTTACGTAGTACAGTTACACATAAGGTGCGCTTCGATTGTATGAAGTTAGATGGGTAGTAAATACATAAGAAAGTTGGAGAGCGATCGCTCACGCTCGTAAAAGTCATTTAAAGTTAAGGTCCCGAGCGGATTCACCCATCGCACTAAACTAAACCCAATATTTTAGATATCCACTGTCGCGTATCAAACGCTGCTGTTCGTACCGTGCGTCGTCGTCAACCCATGTAGGTACCACTTTAATTTATCTGAAATCTACCAACATACAAATTCGTTCTTCATGCAATATGCATGTTTAGGTGAGGCAGCGTTTGTAGAAAACTGTACCAACTGGTTTTGCTACAAATTGTATAAAAACTCGAGTATAGGATTGCACCAATCTCTAGCACGAACTGGTTCGAAACAGGCCGCAGGCGGTCCCAACCAGTTTCATTAAAATATTGCCTCGCCTGTCAGCTTGTTTTTACTTAGTTCAAATTTATGTTAATGTATGGAAATAAAGATAGGGAGGTTTCGTTTTCTGGTTATCTTCTGTTATCAGCCAGTGTTCCGTGTAATACAACACAGGGCTTTGTGTGGCTAGATAGTCGGATGCTCCAGATATAAAGGTTGTTGGTATGAAGGCATAGGTATTGATACAAAAGAAGTCAATTTTGAAACTATGTATTTTTTTTCTTCAATATTTCTACATTTTCTTTTTACGGTCTATCAAATAAATATCAATTATAAACAATTGATACATTTATTATTATTGTTAGTTTTGTATATGTCGACATTTCAAGTTTTAGAAGTAAAATGTTTTATAGCTTTTAAAAAGTTGTTTATTATGATGAAAGTGAACTCTATGACTATGATATTGTGCGTTCAAACACTGGACCCTACGAACATTTAGATTTCTTTTAAACGGTTAGTTTGTTGATTTACATTTAATGTAGTAATTACACTGGATGAAGAAAATGCATTTTGTAATATTCTCATCAAGTCTCTCGTCGTATATGTACTGTTAGTACAAAAGTATCTGTTATCACCCACTGGACTAAAGTAGCGCAGCTTCGTGCGGCGATACAAAATAATCTTACAAAAAATTTCATCTTTTATATTAACTTAAATAACTTAATACTTTTAATAACTACTAATAATATAACCTGAGATCTTTTCTTCTGCTGTGCGGGGCCTCGCCTCGCTCGTCGCTATTGCCACCCTACGCTCACGATTCTATGATACACATCTCTAATATTTATAAATCTGCATTCATGATTTCCACATTCATAAAAAGTAATATTTTTTTCTCGTATTTAAATTTTATACATTACAAAAGTAGTATCACAAACAAATGTACAAACTAGTACAATTACGAAAACGTACACATATCAGTCCTCTACAGAGGCCGCTCTAATAAATACAGTTACGATACATGAAAATACGAACTCTACACAACTTCAGAATAGAATTGAACTCGAAACAAAAAATAATACCTAAGACTACATCGTTCAGGGTATCATTATCACACGCGCGGCGGCGGCTGAGATCATGGGGCGCACGACGCCGCCGCGCCACTCACGCGCGCAACCACCACCACTCACTCCACTCACACACTCAGTAATAAAATACGAACAATGATCATACAATGATAACATGTACGGCGGCGGGGAGGCGGGCGCAGCGGTGGGCACACAGACAGACTGGCGGGCACGGGATCCAGGATCCAGCCCCGGGCAGAGTGGAGGGTAGCGAGATCGACGCCTGCCTCCGCGCGCCGTCGGCGGCCGCCGCCCGGCCGCGGGCCGTCGACGCATCGCTGAACGTCCGCACCTCATCGATATCGATAAAGTGCGTGTCGCGTCACCATCGACGAGCCCGCGGCTCGGCCGGCGTCCACTCAACTAAAAACTGCGCTTGTTCGCGCTCTTATTCTACAACTATACGTTACATATCACGCTGTGCTTTTTTTCTCTTATTAAAAATATATAATAATTAATATAATATATAATAATATGATATTTGTTAAAATAACGATACGTAGATATCGAGGAGGGCTGTCAGTCGGCTCGCTCGCATCACGCGGTACTCATAGTCTCTTCACTCTGCCCCACTCCTGTACAATTTTTTCTTTTCTATCGTGAACTGTGGGCTTATGATGATGGTGCCGCCTCGCGTTAAGTTTCTGAAACAAAAGAAAAGTGCCGTTAGTGCCGCTCGCCGTTGTCGGGTTGTTGATGCAACGCTCATCGCTCATCGATGAAACGATCGCGCGATCGGTCGGTTTACTGATGCGATAACAGAGCTCAACTTACTTTAGAAATTGCGGCAACAGACTCGTCCAGTTCGTGGTGTCGTGTTCTAGATGTACGTGTATTTCATGCGTAGTTAACGTGTTGGGGTCTATTTTGAAAGCTGCTAATCTTCTGCCCTCGACGTCGACGATGACGGCGGCGCCCCGGGACCCGCAGGGTTCGCCCTCGGCCAGCGCGAGCGTTTGTCTCGAAGCTCTGGCGAGCAGTTCTGCGGGGACTAACACTTCGGCGGTGGCCAATTCGCTGGCTCCCTTGGCCGCTCGTAGTTCTCTCTCGAGCCTCTGAGCCAGCGCCGTCTCCGTCGGCATCGGCACCGGCATCTCCCGCCACGCAGGCCCATTCCAAGCTGTAACAAGGAGATTAACGTTTAATTTTCTAATTCTAAAAGATTAGACAGTACTGGAAATCAAATTTTCTAAAATGAACTATTATTAAACTCACTGAGCTATCATATCGAATTTAAAATCTATTAGATAATTGGATTGAGATAATAACAAGATTCAGTTAGTAGTGCGCAAGTAATGTTGAGCGGCGCGGCGCAGTGAAACAGCTGACACGTCAGCTGTTGTTGACATTTGGACCCCAGAGCTGTCGGTCTGACCGTCGATTTATTCCGGCTGTGACCCACAGACTCAGGTTACTGGACACAGCAGAAAGGCTGGTTCAGACCTCGAGGCTAGCCGGCTGCGCGCGCCGCATAGCAACAGTCACCGCACGGTTAGAAAGCCACTTCCCTCCCTCGCTCACTCTGAATAGAAAGTCAACTCACCTTTTTCACTGTTGAATCCGAACTGATTCCGCACCGGCAGGATCTCCATGTTTTCCAAATTTTTACTTATATTGTACACTTTTAAAACGACAAAAACTAAAGCGTTCCGATACGGAACTTAATATTACTAGAAAAATATCACAAGTCTCTTTTGTACTGCGAATGCGCACTGAACGACCGGCTCACTACCGGCGACTAGTTATCGTGGAGAGATCGATGGAAAATGATAAATCGTCCGAAGCTCACGACTGCATCAGATCTGATCTCGTAACCTAGGGCTTCGTCACTCGCCCGCGGCTCACTGTTTGACCCACCCAACCCTGTCGCTCTCTGTGACGGACTGGTGATATCGGGAAATTGGTGCAGTATATATAGAAGGCCGCGGCGGGGGCTGCGGGGGGACGCTCCGCGGACGGCAGAGGGGGCCCCGCCCGCCAGTTGCGCCGGGTCGCGGTCGAAGCCGGTCGTCTCCACGCCGCTCCGCACCGGCATCGACACAAAGCCGGCCGGCTTCTTTGTTCGAGTCCCACCGGTGGGGCTCCTCGCACTATCGGACGTGAAAAGTGTTTTATTCGCGAGTTGTATCACATTATCTGTATTTGTTGCTCTGTTTATTTGTTCTGTTTTATGTAATTGTTGCAACTAAATTGTACTTTTTTTGTAAAATGAAGATATTCAAACTTGATATAACCTAATATCTGTTGTCTGACCAAGCAGTCTGATTATGTTTAGACAAATAACATTTTCATTATGCTTCGCTGTGAATCATTTGTGTATTGTTTTAAATTTGTCGTCATGTTATTGTATTAAACATGTCATAAGTAAGTAAGTATGTAGCATAGAGTACACACGTTAGAAATAGAAAAATTCTGATCATAATGCACAAATGTAAAACAATCAGAATTGATTTCTTGCAATTGTATTTTTGTAATTATTTACGATAAACTTATCAGCCAACAATGTTGATCTTAGTGTTTTAAATCTAGTAATATGCCATTATGCTCTAAAGAGTGTTTTAATAATACTTATTTCAAAAGAAAATGACAAAATGTATTTATTTATGTCATTTTGCATCATAAAATATCATTTGGAAACGAATAGAGATAGAGATAAAGATACGAAACCTTGTCATACATCACATTTAACACTTTAATAAAATGATAGATAATAATCATATTTTAGCAAACCAAATGATCTGCATAAAATAGCTGAGTAGGTACGACCAAAACTAATAGTGGTCTTTACAGCACATAGAGAAAGAAAATAAACGATCAAAAACTGTATACTTTAATAGGAAAATGGAAAAGGGGGATGCACAACATAACGTAATATCTAACAGAACGTAAACTCTGAACATCAAACAGACTTAAAACCAAAAATATAGACAGGTAATAACTTATTAACAAAACAACGAAATAATATTAGAATATTCCGATCGACGCAGAAATAGCCATTTCAGAAACATTATGTATGTAATTAGAAATTGAACTTGTCTTGAATTTTATCGATCTTTTATATCCATCAACTTAGAAACATCTACGTTATTATTATAACTAGCCACTTTACAATAATAGCATAAAATAATTAAAAAGTCAACCAGCTGAATTTAACAAAGTAGAAACGCTTAAAACTTTGTGATCAGAAAATATTTTTCTAGTATTTTATTGAGGAACTGAATTAAGATTCGTTACTTATCAAGTTGAAAATATCGAGCAATCAAAGCGTAACATAGTAGGTATGTATAATCTATATAATAAAAAAAACTGGATAACATTGAAAAAAATTACTGAAATTTCAGACAAAATTGCATCAGCTAACTGTGGATGTGAATATTCTATAAGATGTTAAGTCTTCGTAGGTAAATGTTAAAAGATTGGAAGGATATAAATAAATTTTAGTGTCATAGGTTCATCATAATAACTATGTTATGAAAAATATCAATAAGTAATGAATGATGCTTAAACTATGTTCAATATGAATAAATATTGACTTCTTTATCGATTGTGTTATTGCTCAAAGCAAGATTTGCGTAAGGTAAATATTTTCTCTGTCAAATCACTAATTCCGAAATCGATTCTCATAAACATCATAACTCAAAAATTTTGAAGTCTTCCCACACAAGAAATGGCTGTTTTGGCAAGTATAAGCTACTCTAAATGATGTTGCATTTCTAAGTGAATAAAAACAGAATTATTTCAAAGGCAATAACTTGGAGAGAAAATAAAGAAATTGCGAAAAACATACTGAGTGTTGCCAAGCGGTGCCGGCCGGCGAGTTGGCCTTGGGCGAGCATGACTCACGATTGACAAGCGAGCCGAATCGCTCAAGCCACTAACTCGCTCATGTTCGTGACTATAAACTCCATGCTTATTATAACGTTAATGCCAATTCATATCTATTCAAAGTTCACGGGTTAATTTGGTTATGTTTATGTTTCTCCAAACAGGTTATGGCACCTCGTAAAGTAGGTACTCTTTGTTTCTATATTTGTCAATATTTAGGTACTACAAAATTCGATATCTTTTATCATTTCTCTCTATGTTTCATTACGTCAATTTTATTATCATGACCTGAATAGACAAAGTTTAACGAGTTAATAAAATCATTGTTATCAGAACTCATATCTTTTTTCATTGCGCTGTAACTAAATTAAATAAAATGACAAAGACTCGGTTTCATTATGATGCCAATCTATCGTATCTTTGTATCGCGAATAATATGTAATTGTTTTACCGACGTACTGATTAACACTGTATGCGGCTTCATTGTGTATTGATTGATTGAATAAAACACTGCGGTGTACCCGACACTGTTAGCAATAACGAAATTCGATTCATTTAATGTCATTAATGTGAATAGAATAGGTGGTGGAATGATGTCATTTACCAAGGAAGTTTACGTGTCTTATAGACTTGCCTTGTTAAGTATTTGATTATTGACAATATGTGAATGTATATATTGAATTCGTACTTATTTAAGTACATGGATAGGTACTTAAATATCAAGGTATTCTAACTAATTCTTATTTTACAAAAGGGGTTTCATTTGTATAACTTTTGTTTCAATAGATAAGTCCCGCGTCCTAGAAAATTAATTCAAATAAAATGTTCCAAAAATGGGATGAGGGAAATTTAATACCGAATCTGAGATTAAATAAAACCCAACGGAAATTAAAAAGGGAGACCAAACCAACCTGTCATTGGATTGCCCTCGACACACAATACGTTTCTTATTCCCTTCTTACAATCCCTTAACAAAGGAACAATGGGGTGCGAGGCGAGTGTATCTTTTTCATGTCTCGACCTGTTCCTACATGCTCTTTTTATATTGTGCAATTTGAATTTTATTTGTGTCATTTTGTTATTAGTTAAAAGTAAAATGTAATTTAAAAACCTAATTTTAGCTAAGTAGTCCATGCGTATAGTAACATAGCAACTTGGTCTGAAATTAATGTAAGAAAACCGCCAGCGCATCTATGTATATTTATGATTCTTTGAATTTTAACTAAAGCAAACGTTTGTCCAACGTTCGTTTAAATCTACCTCGGTGGCAGAACGCAATTTGTAAATAAAATGCCTCGTATCTACAACATTTTCATTTAGCTGGGGTTTCAAGTGATTAATACGGCCAATGTTTGTTGTAATTAGTATTCAAGCTTGTGCACACTTCATGCCAAGTTTAGGGAACGATTCATTAGCAATTATAATATATCCATGTTTACGTTAGCTATATTACTGCACGTGTCTAACTATTGTTTAGTTCTCACACACTTTACTTGTTTAGTAACTACAAGATGGCCTTGGTGGCTTTTAAATTTGTCTAAACAAAATATTGTCTTATCGCTTGACGACTGCCATTATTCTGAATGCAAATTTTATGTACTGCCTTTTCTATGTTGAATGTCTGTAAATTCTATTTTTAAACATCTTTTAGTATTTTACTGTTTCCACTCAAATGGTTGGTTATTCAACATTTTTATTGTTCAATTAAAAACATGTTTGAAAATAAACGGTTGTTATAACAGATTTTTGTATTTTCATTTGTTCAATTACAATGCCCGATAACCAAATGAACGGAACAATGCCTTTGTGAGACACTGTGTCTGTCTTGCGACAGTTTATAATTGAATCTTGGTTAGAAGTTATTACAAGCAAGTTTCCACTGATTGCATTAGTACAAGCCTTTTCATAATAAATTTCACGAAATGTAGCCCTTTGTATGATCAAAGACTTGGTACGACTAAAACATGTTTTTGAACATATAATATAATTTTATGAAGTTTTTAAGTTACATGCTTTGTGCTGCCAAACTTGTTGGTCACATTATATATTTCTAAATGCATAAATATTACATTTCCACTTTAACGCTTCCTGATTCCGTGCAGCGATTCTATTCTGCAAATTCAAGTTCACTTTATTCACATGAAATGTAAGTACATTTGAGATGTTTTTTCAGTGAGCAGTCGAATTTTGCTAATGGATTCATTGAAAATTGAAGTAAATCAAATTTTTAGTAACTGTGCTAGTTATTGGTGCTCTAGTCCAGTGTGCAATAAAAAATATAAGTAAGTATATGACATACTCATACTGAGTGTACAGGAGCCCTACTAAGATATCCGGGATCCAAGCCATTTCAATTAGTTTACGACGAGAGGCATTCTGATGACAAGTGCTTTAAGATATATAAACTATGATGATTTTTTTATTCAGCTCGCCAAAATTATGCCGCCTGCCTGATGGAATTCCATGGTGATATCTAGCGATTGGGGGCCACTATAATTTATTATTTTTACGGGGATTGATGTAATATCTACATACTTAATTATATTTTTTCTAAATTAAGTAGGCACTAGGTACATGGAAAATCACACAAAATATTTATTCTGAAGTAGCATACACTTATCACTGCCTGACCGAGGCCAGTCGTATCGACAAATAGATATCAGATAAAGTTGACTACATCACTACGACTCGGTGTGGTTGAGTTGAGACAGTATGGCGGCGCGGCGTGTGCGACTGGGTGTGGCTATAAATAGGTATACTACATAACTTGGACTATGGTCAAATAAACGCATGGATGCACTAGTGCGATGCTAAGCTAAACGTGGCTAAACTGAGAGTATTATGTCGTACTTGGTAGGTATCGTAACTCGATTTAGAATGCAAGTAGAATCAATCGTAGGGGAAGGCAGGGTAATTACGAACACCTAAGGGAGTTTTGAAATAAATCGAAAGATATTATAAGTAGGGTAACTTTAATAGCTTCTTCTGAAAGATAAATTATCACACTTTAGACTCATACAAACAACAATATTAATTTGTCTTTATATAATCAACTTTTATAAGAAAAACAAAACCCTTAGTGTTCGTGTTTACCCGACACTAGTCGGGCAATCACGGACACCTAGTGGGGCAATTACGATCGTTCGTAATTAACCCAGACTAGCCTAAGAATGAGATCACGTACGACAGATTAGTCACGATTAAATTTAAATTTAACGGCAAAGATCACAACGATATCCCAGCGAAGACGATTGTCTGTCTGTACACTTATCATGGGCCCAATTTTCACAAACGTAACACTGGATCCATTTCTCACCAGGTGGGCTATCGTCGTATTTTTCATTGCAAAAAATGCAATAATAGACTTCATTTTCGTTCGTCCTCTTTTTGGTCATTCCTTTCTTCTCATCATCACTGTTAGATCTAAATTCTAAAATGTAAATTCTAAAAGAACCGATATTTTTATTCTAGGATGGGGCAATGCCGAACATTCGTAATTGACCCACTCAATTCGTTCGCCAATGCCCTCTAAGGTAATAAAACAAAAAAATATTTTATAATTTTAGGTTATCTTTGCCTGGCCGCGTGTAAAAGTCATAATAGAATCTGCAATTACCAATTTATTTATGCATATAAATGTCATGTTAGAACTATTATTACTTGATAAGTTACACCATATATCATTTATATAAAAATTGTAACGAAAATAAGTAAATATTTGAATAAATTTTACCTTGAATGTGGCGTGCACCCGTTACGTTCCGCTGATCGCTTGGCACTAGTAATGGCGTGATTTTTAAGATGGCGATGAGTAAAAAAATGTTATCTCTTTCTAACATAGTGTAATAGCTGCGTTCGCGATTACCCAGCGTTCGTGTTTCCCCGGCCTTCCCCTAAATAGTTAAGGTAGACGAAACGACGTGATGGATAGGGAAAACTCAACACGCACACAGTAACAAATTTATCAATCCTGCTTCAAAGATTACCAGTGCTTCTTGTAATGGAAGAGTGACGGATAGAACTCCTTACCACAAGGGGTCTCTGGCGGGATCGTGGGACATCCTTCCGAGGACTTAGCCGGGGTTATCACCCGTAGGCAGTGGTAGGCATTGTGTGGTTTTTGACACACGAAAACAGAAATTCAGGGATATAATATCATGGTCATGGTTGCTTATTGTTGTTCTAACTCAATTGAATTTGACAAATACCTACTATAGGTCCTAAAGAACAGGACGGAAGCGGAAATTGAAAGCAAAGGACACACGTATGTAATTCTGAACTACAAAAAATGTCATAATGATAATATTGGTAGGTAAATATAATCTATAGATGATATTGACACTTCATTAGAAAGCCAATGGCATTTAAATGAGTTGGTTAATTATGGTTAGTCTAAGTACAAGTAAGGTATGTAATACTATTGATACTGTTGATTGAAGGCACTTGGTGGAACTTGCTACACATATTGAAAAACTACACGTACAAGTGAAGTTTTTCAATATGACAAGTACCTAGGTAAGCATGCAGAATAAGTAGAAAAGAAACTTCAACTTCGAAGATTCAGATACGATTAAAGAAATAGGTCCTTAAGTTCCAATTGCCACTTTGCCACGCTGTCCAACAATTAGGTACCTAAGTATTTGATGAGGCAATAAGTGCTTCATCGTGTGTTTAAATTATAAAGGTGTCAACGAAGAACTCAATTCATATTGTCTCAACATGAAATAAAGTATGATTAAACATGTAGATAATTATAATATATAGGTTATCGGTGTTGGTTTATCTCCGGTCATTATTACACCGTGACACAGTATTTTGGCAATTCAGATAATGGCAAATGGCTGATAATGGAGAGGCCAGATAACAATGAGTGGAACAGCTGAATATCTGCGACGAGCACGCTACTATACCTATGGGTATAACAGAAGTACTTAAAGTAACCATTATATATCTCAGTTACACAGACGGTTACAGTCACCTCGAAACTGTTACCCGTAAAAGGAAATGGTTTTCCTTTCTATCTGGAGATATGGATTTTGAAAAAAAAAAGTCTAAGTATCGAAAATGTAACACGCAATTCGGGAAAAAGTAAAATGATTTCTCTTTAGTTGGCAAATCCTGAAGTCCCAGAGGGCTACTGGATTTGGTGTTTTTTTTTATTTGTTTGGCGTTTGTATTATGTCGGGAACGAAAATGAAGAAAATGAAAAGTCATACCAGGCCGAGATATGTTCAGGATTTGGGGATGGTACATACCGAAGGTCATCGAAACAACTAGTAAATGTAATAACAGGTAGGTCGCTGTGGCCGAATACGGTCAGGAAGACATACAGACAAATGTAGATAATAAATACCTTTAGTTCCCAAAATGTACCATTGGTTGAACATAAAGGAACACATCGGTCTGACTAAAGACCGCAGACATTGAACTTATTGTATTTTTATTAATTTACCTTTAGTTCCCAAAATGTACCATTGGTTGAACATAAAGGAACACATCGGTCTGACTAAAGACCGCAGACATTGAACTTATTGTATTTTTATTAATTTCTTCAATTTATAGGATAATATATGCGGTCTCTAAATCTCTGTCGCACAATTATTTTTAAATTAATTTTATTGATGACTAAAATGTACCTACCGCACCGGATATTATTTATAATTATTTCAAATTTTAGCACAGAGTACAAGCCGGACGGATATTACCGATTGCTTTCGATACCTCTTACCGTTACTAGCTGCTATAAGCAATTTATTCAGGAAATAATACTAAGTATAGCAATAAATATAACTACGACTTGCAAGATGTTCATTATTTAATAGGTTAAATACTTACTACAAAGAAACTTATCAGGGTATTTTTGTTATAACTATAAATTACACCTATACGGCTATAACACGCCTTCTTATCGCCCTTGTATTGATACGTTCGTATGACTAGTTTTTTAGTCTTCCATTCCTATTTTCGCAGTGTAGGTACCCTTCGACCAAGTAATATAATAGTAATATAAATAATTACTTTGCCGAAGGCTGTACCTACAAAATGTCATAGAAAATAGGAATCAAGAAGTGAACAGTGTAACATTATATTTGTTGTGATCGAAGATAATTTCCCTTCGTATCATAATCTCGAAAATATGGTAAGGTAGAACAAAACATCTAGCTTCAAAAAGAAGTAATAATTTATTATAATAATCCAAAGAATATATACTTATTTCTGTATTTACAAGAGATACGACTAAACAAAGCTAGATTACTTTTTTTTAACGTGAGGGAAAATCCTTCGTGGATGCTATGCCGGACTCTTACCGACTAACAAACCTCACGTAACGCCCAACAGCCTACGGTTGAGAGCCCCGGGAAAGCCCTCGGTAGGATGTCCCAGGAGAGCTAGATTACTGACAGAAGAAATAGAAAAATATGCTTATTATACTCGTATTTAGTTGCGTCTATGATCTAGATTCTAAAAGGCCGGCGTGGGGCTGTGGGAAAACTGTCTGGATAATCTTGCTAAAAAGCATTCCCACCATTCTAAGAATATGTTTTTGAATGTATAAGTACTAACAGATAAGTAACTGAAATGTTTAGGTAAGATAATTATTAATCTGTTGGGAGTCCTGGCACATCCTTCCGAGGGCTTACCCGGGGCTCCCAACCATAGGCTGTTGGGCGTTACGTGAGGTTTTTTAGTCGATAGGAGTCCGGCATAACATCCATGAGGATTTTCCCTCACGTTAAATTTTTTTCATTAATATTTATTAATTCATATTAAATTTCTTACGCTAATATCTATCCATTTTTCAGTACCAATAGCTAAACAAATTGAAATATCCTCAAGATGAAGTTCTGTTTTTATTTTATAAAGTTTAATTGTAGGAAAGGAAAGCAATCAGCGAGTAATTTAGTTGAACACCAGCCACTAGAAAGTTGGCAACGAGTTTTTGAAACGACTTCGTTCCGAAGGGTTGTAGAAGATTGGCGAAGGAACGATTATGGCACCAATAGCCGCCCTTTCGAGTGAGTCGTAAAACGGTTGATCATTATTGATTCGTTTATTTTCGCGTGTGAAGGGTTGAATGTTTTAAAAGTTGATTGTTTATTTAGGCGAGCGAAACGGACGGGTAATATTCAGTGTGTGGGTGGCAAGAAATTTTGATTTCTGTTAGATTCAGAGTTATTTGGTTAGACGAGCTCTTTTCTCTCCAAACCAATAATGGTTGGCATTTCCAGATTCTTTAAAAACTGGCGCAGTCGGCAGTGCAACCGTCTGCCGCACCGAAACCCTTGCCTAGGCCGAAGGCCTTGAATTACGAAATCCGGGCTCGGCAGACTTCATAGTGATACGAGCTTCCATAGTAACTTAAACAATCGTCTTTGTCATCAAATAAAAAAAAACAAATTGATCTTTTAATATAGAACATTGGAATAGAGTATCATTGTATGTATGTCAGCACACAGGGTAGGTAGTAACAGATTGTAACCAAACGAAAAGACAGAAAGATACTATAAATATGTACTAGGTATGAAAATACACGTAGAGGTAGGTAAAAGAATTTACGTATGAATAGAAAATACTCAAAGTCAGTTGAAATATTTGCAAATTGTATCAATATTTGTTTGGTGCCGGCCCTTTACAGCGCGATTGCCCACACTGCGCACTTCACAACCGACCTGGCCATAAAATGGTAGCCTGAAGCAAGATCCCTGACGTATCATTTAATAAATATTAGAGAAGAGGACGCTCGCTGTCTCCACCCACCTGAAATTTGGATTTTCCACGAATTTAGGTGTCTTCCCGTGGGATCAAGATGTTTTTCAGAGACGCTTAGGGCACTTTTGGGAATAACATCTAGTTTTCACAGCGCATGAGAAAAGACTTATTGGATATTTCATGTTATTTATTTTTTCTATTTCACAATACTTTTATTTTTGCTTATAGGTACCTACTACCTTGGGGTTCAAAGTAAAATAGAAAAAAAAAAGCAATGAAAATGAATTAATTAAAGTCAATCCAGAATTCTTTAAGTAAAAGAGTAACAAACATTCACACAATCAAACAATTACACGTTTAGAGGCACAAAATATTGATGCTTTCGTATTCAATTCAGAGATCAAATTCAAATAAAAATTGCTTTCAAAATCAAATTACTTGGGCAAATAAGGTAATCGCTCACTAGCACTTCTTATTGATTGAATAGGGTGAAACATACATTAGGCTGCGCTTTATTGGCGAATAAATAAATATATAGAGTAAGTTCGGGTAATATGGCACGCCATAAGCCTTTTTGGGAATAAATCAATTTCTTTTTGAGATTGATCTGTTTTTATTTTACAATTCAGTCTTAGAACTAATAAAGAATAAATAATTAGAATTTCAAAACAATCAACATAAAGAAATAATTTACAAAAAACAAAATCTGAACCTTCAACAATTGTCAAATTTTAACAATGGAAGGGCAATATGGCCTGGGCCATATTAGCCACAAATCTGGTGAGCCAAATTGCCCTCCAGAAATATTACAGCAGCTAATAAATTTTGTGTTACTTTGCGGAGCAAATTTGTCATTTTGTTTGCGAATGTGGTTTCCGCGGAGCCATTATCTAAAAAAGAAAAACATAATAGAAACAATATAAAATGATGGGGACAATATGGCCTGGTGCCATATTAGCCATTTATCTGGTGAGCCATATTGGCCGCGGGAACGTTTTTAATAGGTAAAAGTCTAGCCTAAAAATGAGCAAGAAATATGTTTAAAATCTATCACAATACTACATAAGAATAGCTAATCTACAAACCTGTGTAGTACCAATGTAAAAATAACTACAATTTTAAGAAATGTAATGAGTGAAACTTACCAAAAAATAAGATCACTTTACGTAATTTTTGATCGAGAGCCCGCACGGGACACACATGCACACTTCGTCTCGCGCGAGTTGACTGAGGAAGTGAGGGGAAGAGGTGCGTTGGTTTGCCGTGTCAAGCGGTCGCAAGTGTTCATTCAGTTCAGAGAAATCGCAGTAGGCCATATTGACCGACCAGGCCATATTACCTGAAATTACTCTATATATAGAAATAGGAATCTATACAATTGTATTGAGTCTCTTGCCGTGATATCTACATGTTTTTTTTATACTACTAGAGTGGCAGACAAGCATACAGCCCCACCAGATGTACCGGTGGTCACCGCAGTCTATGGACGTTTGCAACACCAGAGGTGCCACAATCGAGCTGTGTGTTAAAATATAAGGCAAGTAACTCTGTGTGAATTTATAATAAAAAATATGTGGACTTCGTTGACTGCGTAAACTGAAAAGATTCACAAAGGGATTGTCAGAAATTTGTTTATATCCAAAAATAAACCGTCATTTATCCAAACTTTTCCACTTAAAGCAGCAATAACGACAAATCACAAAATCGATGGTAAAGACATTACATATTTCACTGGCACAGATTTAACGCCCTCGGCAACCAAAGGGGTGGTCACATATAAAATCACACATTATGTAAGCATTTAAAAAAAAACACATCCCTCGCGGCTACAAAATTACTAACATTTATGGCTATTTTATGATTTACGGCACAAATTACATATCCTTTTGGCCATTCCTGAATTGAGCTACCTAAGCGATTTATAATTATGGTCGTGTTGGTTGCGTATTAAGCTTCGAGCTCAGACTCATATTTCCATGTGCAATAAAAGCAAAAATAAACTCAAAGATTATTGTGTAAAGTCACCACAAACGCACATTAAGTATAATTTCCTAAGGAAATTAATAAAAGGAGTTATACTATTACTAACTTTTAGGGTCGCTTAGCCAGTTTAAGTCAAGTACAAGTATTGTAATATCAATTTCAGTAGCAGTTTAAAAAAGTGCGAATAATAAAAAATGTGTATGATATTTTATGTAATTGATTAGAACTAGTGGTGATTTCGAAAGAATCTAAATATTATTCCAATTCAATGTCCTGTTTATAGGGAATACCTATTTTGGGATACATTTAAAACAGAAATCTATTTTTAATTTGTCAAAAAGTGTTTCATCATGAAAAACCTACAGTAAAAATAATTGCTGACGTAATTAAAAAAAATGGCTCTGTAACTCTTTTTTAATAAATCAATATCAAATCTTTAAAACACGCACAAAAAATTTTCATAATTTAAAACGGTACGGATCAAAATCATCGATTCAAACCGAAGCCGACTCGAGTCACGCACGAGTGCCAAACAAAAAAGGCATACAAACAGTTGACAAAGAGTGGCAGCTACTGTAGTGTTGCTAACTGCCCCTACCACCCGCCCGACCGCTGCTGTGAGCGTTCCACAATGGCAGATAGAAGTAAAAGGTGTATCGAAACAACTACATCTATATTATTGATTTGCGAATCCACTAACAATAAGTACCTTATTATTCTGGATTCCAGTTATATCTAATCGATAAATTTGTGGTCCAAATTTAAATTCGCGAAGCAAAATAAATACTACATTGGTTGGTCGTCTGTTCAATAAATTAAATTCTAAACGAATGACGACAGAGTAGTTTGTTGTAGTTTTGGATTTGAGAATAGGTACACCTTGAAAGTAATGTCGTATGCCATTGACAGATGTTTGCGCACGACTGCACGAGTACGCGTTAAGGGATTATTTATTATTCGATACTTATTATGGTAAAATGTGTTACTATTTAAAAAGTTATTCTTATTATTCACGTCAAACGATTCAGTAAAAGGTGAAAGCATATGCACGGGTATAGTATCGATTATATATCTGTCATAAGAACTGTAGAAATCTAAATCATGAATATTTTTGTTAGAAAGTAAATTCGTAAGCAATTGTTATTGACTAGATATGTTTTGCCTTGGTAGGTATGTTTTGTTCTAACTTATTTTTAGAATTGCAACATGGTTCTGAGTACAAAGCAAAAACCTTCCGCTCACTTATAAAAATAGACAATTTTGACACTAAATAACGTTTATTTTCGACATCATACAGCACATTATTTTTACATTAAGGTATCATTATAATCGAGTAACTTAAATTTTGCTTCAAGTAATAGCTGTTACGTTTCACAAATTGACGGCAATCTATTCAGGTAGCTCAGTCAATTTTACGTTGTCTATTTGTTAAGCTGATCAAATAATTTAATTCGTGTATCATTATTATCTTTGAGTATCTTCTCGCATGAACCTTAAATCGCATAATGATTCATGACAAAAACGATAGCTATACTATTGTGCTTTGTTCCATTGTTAAAGAGTAAACTGAAAAAATGACCGACCGAGTCGAGTTTCTATCCGGCTGTTTTGAATACTATTTCTGACCATTTATTATCAGCCTGTTTTTGGCAATAGCGCGTCAAATTGTCATTGCATCGCCGCATTATAGATTTGGCCAACGTTCTAATCCAAAAATACTAAAGTTTAGATATAATCTGTACATTTGTAACAAATTTAGTTGGTAATTATTTATAACGCTTTGTGATGTCAGTTTATGACATAACTTAATTTTTCTGATAAGTCCTTTTAAAATGCAAATGCCTCGTCCCGTGACGTCACTACGATACTGTTTAAATTTGCAGACCAATCCAGCTGGAAATGTTGCGTAAAAGAATAACAGGCATCTGTCCCCAGCCACCCCTCAATCAGCAAAGGGGGTGGGATGAAATGGGGTACGACACAAAATATTAAATCGACTGAGTGTTTAGTATTACGTTTGGACTTTCAATCAACAACTTGAAAATTACTTTTGAACTTTGTTAGGTGTAAGATAATATTGAAAATAGATAGGCATCAAATGTAATTATATTTATTGACGGTCCAAATACATCTTGTTTGAAACTTTGAGCTGTTTCTTAGGATAGTTTATTAGATATATTGCTAAATTTAAATAAATTATTCAATCGACTTCTTTAATTAAATAGCTATGAAATTATTATACCTAGAAAGCTTGTGTTTGAATCGAAAATTTTGCCTTTGGGTTGCGAACACAAACAAATTTACTAGGGCATCTCATTGGAATGAAAGGAGGTTACAGAAGGGGGTCAACAAATACAAAACTCAGTACGAGCTATTACGATACATACATGCACATACTTACGCCTATATCCCCGAAGGTGTAGCCAGTGGCATACTATATTATGTACATTTCCCCATTAGTTTTTGTCCCACTTAGGTAATACGTGGTAAGCCTAGTCGTGTTGAAATAGACAAGTGTATAGCCCACTGTTGAAGTTTTGAAGCCACTTTTCCAAAGCACGGAAATGCATATAAAAATGACACAAAGTGGTCACGCATCTGCAAGGACCAGCATACTGCATATTAGAAAACACTTAGTTAGTTAGGCAACGATAATGATAGAAGAAGAAGAAAAGGTATTACCTTCCAGGTGTTAAGTCTGATGAGATCATTTATCTGGATATTTTTATCTTATTAAACAATTTGGCCAAAAATATCCAGTTCTTGGCCAAATTGTTTAATAAATATAATCATTGGGAACAGACTTGCTAATTCTGATCACAATACTTTTGGTCCCCCATTAAAAAGAGTATAGAGTTCACATTTATGCTAGCGAGCAATTTATATTCCACAAGACTTTAATTCCCCTCAATCAAGAATGATAGTCATAAGTCCGGCATCATTTTATTCTCCACGCAGATAATTACTTAAACTTTGAAATGAACCATTTTTGAATTTTAAAAAACCAACTCACTACTATAAAAGATTTTATTTCTCCTGCACAAAGTTTGATCTAGTCCGTTACGTACTAAGGTAAATTAAAGGTTTACTAAAACACGTTTTCGTATTCTTACATCGATAATTCTAAACGGTCTCATAATAATAATAATGAAGGAATTGCTGTTTAACCAAAATCATAGCTCATAAGCCCATTTATTGGCCATTGCTCTCTCAGTAGATAGCTCCAGCTGATAATAATGGATGTAATAATACTCGAGTTTATAGATGAGTTGCCTAAATCAACGGATGGCAGAGGTCAAAGGTGAACATAATAGTAAGTTTCATTATAATATAATATTGCTATCAAGATTTACCTAATAAGCAACGGGAGGTATCCTTGCTGTTATGTCATTATGCTTCCATACACCGTACATAAAATAAAACTGTAAAATTAAATTTTATTACAATTCTTGAGGACGCCCGCGGATTCATTTTTACTATCCTGAATGGCTTAGGTACTATTCGTTTTTTGTTCATAATAACAATAATTTGACCGCACGCATACAACTAACTAGAAATTTGGAACTAGAATATTTTATTCGGGTGAATTATAACAATGTAGGTAAGTACAAATCAACATGCGAACATCAAAGCGAGTATATCTAAACCGACGTTAATCCAGTAATTTTCCTTAGCCAACGAAGCATTAAGCATCATTAACCGAACTCGGTACCAACGTAATGAGTACCTACGTTGCCAAGGATAGTGGAAGGTCACGCACAAAGCCGACAATTGACAATTTCACCCTAGGGTGGCAGCTGAACGCAATAACACGGTGTAATAATAAAGAGAGCGTGCTGTTGCTATGCTCATAGATTTGAAAGGGGCTTTGAAAAGTTCTCAATTTGAATACCATTTTGTTTAATACTTCTCTTTACTGTTGAAATTCGGAAATTTCAAGTGTCCTAGATAATCTTGCTGAAAATATAAGTTGAATTCAGTATCTTATATTTTTTAGAAAATCACGTAAGCATTCACGTTGTTTTGATGTAGGTACTGACTATGACGCCGAACGATAATCCATTTGTTTTCTGACATTATGAAATGATTCGATTGATGAAAATAGTTGTAATTCTCTGCATTACCACTGAGTCGAGTAATGCAGAGAAAGTTAATTGATATGAAATTGGTATACATTATGCTGGTCTGCTACCTCAGTAATATAAAAAAATATCCTTTCGAACTAACATGTTGTACTTTAAAAAAGGAATTATAGGTAGGTACCACAATCTTCGCAAGTGGTGAATAAAATAGTTAGTTAATGGCTAAATAAATTAGGTATTCGCAATTAAAGCAAGGTGTTATTTTGGTGAAGCGCTCGTGGCCCCGCGGACTCAGTGTTCTGTAAACGATCACTGCAGTAAGCAACTTTCACTGTGGCCGGTCCATGGATGGGTGACCATCCATGTGATCACTTTGTGACATTTATTTTGAGCGTTTCCGTGCTTCGGAAGGCACGTTAAGCCGTTGGTCCCGGTTGCCAGTAAAATGGCAGTCGTTAAGCTAAGTTGAAGGCTTTATTTCAACAGCAGGCAGTCACAACCTGCGCCTGTCCATTTAAACACGGCAATACGGCTCACCACCTATTACGTGGGACAAATTATACAAAGGTGAAATGTGGGCATATAATATGCCTCTGCCTACCCCTTCGGGGATAAAGGCGTGACCATATGTATGTATGTATGTATGTATGTTATTTTGGTGTTTTCACCAAGATTTATTGAAAATGTTTGTCATTTAAATATTGAATTGGGTTTATTTACAATTGCATTAAACAAAAATGGGAGGCACGATATGAAAAAAAATATCGACGGTGATTCTATTTAGGTACTAAATTTTAAACGTCTTTAATATGATAGTAATTTACTAAGTACCTACATAACACTAGATTTGTATAAAGTATATGATTTGCGATACACTATTTAATCATAATATATTAGAAATAATTTTATTATATCTAAGTGTACCTAATTGGTTGAACTCATAAGGAAATTGTATATGGAAGCACAGATGCATAATATAAAGATGGTAATAAATTATTATTTAGTTATTTACCGGTCAAATCGATTGACTAACGGTTACTTTATTCTAAAATCGTTTTGTGCAACCAATTATTACAGGTAGAAGATACTCGTATTTTTTTAATAATCTATAGACAGCTTAGGCGGACGGTCGTGAAACGAATTTTAATTATATGTAATCGTTTTATTTTTAAATCACACGATCGGTGATAGAATATTTGACTAGACTTTATGAAAAAATACAAATAATTTCAAATGACTAAGCTAATATAGATAAGCTTGTGATAATGGAATCTAGACGACTGATAAAATCCTACTTCCTACTTCCTACTATCCTACTAATATTATAAATGTGAAAGTTTGTGAAGATGTTTGGATGTTTGGATGTTTGTTACTCAATCACGCTCTAACGGCTCAACGGATTGGGCTTAAATTTGGTACAGTGATAGAGTATAGTCTGGAATAACACATAGGCTACTTTTTATCCCGGGAAAATGTTCCCAGGGTAAGCGGGAACGGGAACCAAATTTCACGCGAGCGAAGCCGCGCTCATCAGCTAGTACATAATATTATATTAACATACATACATATATAATTATAGGTAACACCCAGACACAGATATACAAATCAATGTGTTCATTAAACAAAAAGGTTTGTCTCGAGCGGGAATCGAACCCACCCACTGCCTCCGAATCTGTAATCACATACTCTGACCAATAGACCAAGACACCAGTCTTAGTCAAGTTTATTTTACTTTTGTATAATTACGCCGTTGTTTCCGAAGAGGTGGACAGAGGTATGTAACCGTATTTGATACCTATAGTCGATGAGCCTACTGCCCGTCCATTTTCCGTTAATTTAATAGTAGGTAAATTAGTTTCGTATTTTTTTTTAGTTAAAAGTGTATTAATTATAATATTTTTTAATCTTTTTAATCAAAGTTTATTAATAAAATAACGAGGTGACTCACTCATTATCATTATGCAAAAAAGTGGAAAAATACTGCAAATGACTGCAATAGGTAAGTTATCTATAATGAATCACAGTTGAAAGTTCAATCATTCTTTAAAAAATGGTAGTGACCGACCGAAGTTTCGGTTTCGGCCAGTTTCGGTCAAAAAATCGAGTTTCGGCCGCAGTTTCGGTTTCGGCCAAAATGGGCCGAAACTTTCGGCCGGGCCGAAACTCACGTGTTCATGAATTTTGAGTGCCAGGCTCTGCTTGTGACGTGGTTAGGGTCAGCCCAACCAGTTAATATGTTACCAACCGAAGATTTACAAAGGACTTCCAATCAATAGTTATAATAATACAATTTTTACGGAATCCTAAAAAGGTGATCTAGAACATTACATAACCCTACCCCTATGTTGTGTCGGTTCCGTTGACTTCGTTGGTCGTCAGACTTATGCACCGTGATAGTTAGACAGTTAAAATTTTTACAGATGATGGATTTCTGTAGCCGCTATAGCTACAAAGACAAATTAATAACATTAAAGGGGCCCTCCCAAACAACATACGTGATTTTTTGCTGCTTTTCTTGTACGAAACCCTACGCGCGCTAGTCCAGCTCACTGTTGTCCAGTTTTAGTTATATACTTCTAGAATGTAACCAAAACCAGCCAAGAGCAGGGCACCGTGTGGTTTTAGTCGGTAGGAGTTCGCAATAGCGTCTATGAGTAATTCCACACGTAAAAGAAACTCATCTTTAGGTGGAGATATTTCTAAAATGAACACTTGAGAAGATTTATTCCGTTGATTAATACTGTTGATTGATGGCACTTGGTAGAACTTGCTGCACCTATTAAAAATATCCGGGCAAGTGCGAGTCTAACTCACACACGGAGGGGTTAAAGCCTATTAACGAGACATGAGGCCTAGCCGTCCGTCTGTCTATTAGTCACGAGGTTGTATCGCTGGAACCGTGCCAGATATAAGCCTAAAATTTTCACTGTACAGTAGTCCTACCGACTAAAAACCACGCGTATCCTACCTAACAACCTACAGTTGGGAGCCCCGAGTATGCCCTCGGAATGACGCATACTGCGGCCGCGTCTTTGGGGGGTTGTGCAGTTGTTATCCCGCTTCTTGAGCGGGGCATGGATGAATCTCTCAAGTCATGCTATCGTCTAAGGCCTACTTCTGTAAAGACGGTAAGCAGCCCCGTCACCATCCTCAGGCCCCCGGTCATGGAGGCTGATAGTTTTGGGCGCCGCTGCAGACTGTGGAACTTGGATGGCAGAGTTCTCTCCCGCTTCCTCCCCGCCGTCTCTTTTACGAGCATGACCTGCTCACAGGAAGAGGCCTATGGCCCCGCTCCAGCGCCTCCTTGAACCATTTTAAACAATCATGCAAGGGCCCTTGCTTCCAGGTCCCATAGAGGGGTCCCGGCTAGAAGACATGCCGCCTCAACTGAGATCGTGCGGTATCTCCTTATCACCCTGACAGCCGTCGCCTTCCGCGGGCTAAGTAATCTAGCCGCATTGCTGGCCATCACGATCTCCGCCCATACGGGGGCCCTGTATAGGGCCATGCTCCGCACGATCCCAAAGTACAGTCTCCTGCAGGGAGCGTTGGGTCTCCTGATATTGGGCAACAACCGCAAGAGCGCGGCTAATGCCCCCTCCCTCAGCTATGGGACCAAACTTCGGAAGTGGTATACGAAATTCCACCGGCTATCGAGTACGAGCCCCAGATACGTGATCGAGAGCTCGATGCCGCTGCTGACGCCCCCTTTATGTAAGCTGGATCCCGCAGGTGGCCTCAGGGCTGCGTCTCGGTGCGTTGCTCCTCGCGCTGTAATGAGGGTGTCATCATAACACGTTACGCCGACACCTCTGAGCAACGGACCACGCAGCACCCAATCGTAACCGATGTTCCACAGAAGCGATCCTAAGACCGATCCCTATGGAACACCGAACGACACATCTCGCGGACTCGGATAAGTTATGGCCCTCTTGGAAAGATAGGCCCCGACAATTTGACGGAGGTATGGAGGCATTCCATGGTAAATAAGCGTCTCCCAAACGCAGCTCCAGGGCAAGGTGCTGAAAGCATTGGCGATGTCAAGAGACACTACCACAACCACCCCACCCTGTTCTGATGCCGATAACAAAAAAATACCTACTAAAATCAGAAAAAAGCATCCACACAACAAACAAAATGTTTGTGCCCAATTTTTGTAACGGAACCCTATGTGCGGAATCCGACTCGCACTTGGCTGATTTTTTTTTAATATGAACCCGTGAGTTTCGGTTTCGGTTTCGGTTTCGGCCGAAACTGACCCTGGGGCCGAAAGTTCGGTTTCGGTTTCGGTTTCGACCGGAAAACCAGTTTCGGTCGGACACTAAAAAATGGTAAGTAGCTCAATTTAATACCTAGGAATCAAACAACAAAAGGTTTAAGTTGTAAGTTTCTGAAAGTGGCAAGTGATTGCTTTAAAAGTACATTTCAAAACTAATCCATATCACAGATTAATAAACAGTTACTACGTAATCCAATGAAAAAGGATTCTAAAAAAGGATTCTAAAATGGCTGTATCATTCCATCTCTTTTAAACCTTTGTAAAAGAACAGTGCGAAAGATCTCAAGGTTGTCAGTGCATCGGGTCTTGCATCACCAAATTATGTCAGCTGCATGCATATTAATTAATGATTTAATGAAAAAATGGCCGTGATTGGGTTGCTTCATTAAACTTACTGCAATTATAGGACCTGTCATCGATTGATGACATTAAATAACTCATTAATTAAGTATAATCTATACTATTATTATAAAGAGGAAAGATTTGTTTGTTTGTTTGCATCCAATAGACTCCGAAACTACTGGACCGATTTGAAAAATTCTTACACTGTTGGGAAGCTACACTCCTTGTGGTGAACATAGGCTATATTTTATTCCCTTATTCAAACGGGAACGGGAACTATGCGGATGAAACCGCGTGACGTGCTAGAGCACGTCACGCGCTTTATTAAGTACTAGAGTACTTAATAAAGCGATAGGTATACATTATATTCAATAGCCATTAAAGCGTTCGTGACACCTCTGACTCAGTGGTCTGATCCATTACTGCAATAATGTTTCGCGTCCCTGGATGGGTGTCCACCTTTAAATACAGTACATTCATTAGCGAGCGTTTTCGATCTTCGTAAGGCATGTTAAGTCACTGGTCCCGGTTGTCCCATAGCCTACAGATCATTTTCTCTTTATATTGTGGAATATATGGATGTCATAAAGAGATGTTTAAGTCCTTATAGGCGACTTAAAACATTTCAACGGCGCCGCGAGTGACAACCGGTGCCTGTATAATGCACACTGTAATATACTTATCACGTGGGTCAAAAAGTAATAGGGAAATGAGGGCGTATACTATGCCTCTGCCTACCTCTTTGGGGACAAAGGCGTGATTATATGTAGGTATGTATTTTATGATTATCACTTCCTTTGCTGCTACAGCGCTGTATGTGAGTATGTCGTAATTGGTCCACAGCAACGTATTGTACATTACCTCAATTTCATACTTTTGTGAAATAACTTAGTTTCAACTTGAGCAATGCATATTATTTGAGTTAAAAATAGCCCGCTAAACTATCCACTATAATCTGATCTACAGTTTCGTTTCTCTGCTATGTAGTAATGGGTCTGGTTATTCTGGAGAGTTATTCTAGTGAGACGTTGAGATAAGATGGCATAAATCTTGTGTGATGGGCACTCGACTATGAAAGGTCTATGTTAAATTGGTGTTCTTACTATTTAAAACAAGCGTAATGTGTAGAATAACAAATTGTGGCTTTGTATCGGTGTAATACCTCAGTAGACCAAAACTTTACTATCTACCTACTCAAGGAATAATGAACTAGGTAGCTTACCTCTTTACACATAATGTCATTTTTTTAATATTTTGATATGTGTATAAGAAAGTTTGAACCTTTAACGGACACAAATATAAACGCGAAATTGTGTATGGATGTTTGTTACTCTTTCACGCAAAAACTGTTGTAGAGATTTTAATGAAACTTCTGTAATGTAGCTTTTAAATTAGAATACAGAAAGATAGCTACTTGCATCCTGGGATACCTAAGTCCCGGTAACATATTCCTAGGAGAAACGGGTAGAAGAGGCATTCAATTCAAGGCCCTATGTGTATTTTTTTGTTGAACGTGAGAGAAAATCCTCATGGATGTTATGCCGGACTCCTACCGACTAAAAAACCCGTTGGGAGCCCCGGGTAATCCCTCGGAAGGATGTCCCAGGACTCCCAATCAAATAATACCATTACATCAGTAAGTTCATCAAGATTCAGATTCATTTATTCGTTGCTTGAAGAGAGTCAGTATTTCCTGTGACGTGTCATTCCGTGGCGCTGTCAATGGCACATAGTAACAGTGTGTTCTCACTTCCCACACCGCTGCATTTGTATAATTAACGGGCCAGAAGCGCTGGGTGTATACACTAAAACTACGGACAAATACACCTACCGGATGAAGTCGACTGAGGCAAAAGAAACTAGCGATTACAGACATCAGATTAAAAAGGATATTAGAGGAGATGAGAGATAAATAAAATAACTAAAAATGAGATATTCCGGAATTCTAAATGCATTGTCCTCAAAGGATATCAGATATGGTTTCAATTCCTATCAGCAATTTGAAATATTTCTTGAAAAATTGTGAACAGTTATGTTTTGATCCTGATAACTTCGTCCGCTTTTTGGAAAATAATTTGTAAGTATTTTTCCGGCGATAGTTCGGGTTCATTTATTATTGAATCAGGTTCAACATTTCTCTGCCACATTATCGGTATAAAATAGTATTTTGTGTACTTGAACCTTTTTTGCGGTAGATACTCATACTGTTGGGGGTACCCTTTCGGTCAGACAATAAACAATTAAGTTATTATAAATTTTAATTCTTTTTTCTTAATAAGTGCAATAAAACCGCTGTATCTCATAGCCAATACCAAACACTTAGTAGAGCTACTGTTTGAGTTACACCGCCATTTTAACAGCTACGTTATTAAGTTGAATTTACGTCTTACTTAAATAGCCCTGTGTTGTACGATGCTCTCGTGTAGTGTGGGCGAACCTTGTCACTATGGGAGATTTTGTGTACGAAGATTACTCATATGGTGCAGTGTATTAACATACTCCTTCAGACCCATGACCATGCTTGTCTGCCCCCTTAGTGGTATAAAAAATTATTATTATTAATTTTTACTCTTACATGGTTTTAAATTACACTAAAATTATACTTAACTAATTAATTACAGGTACCTACTCGGTTTTATTTAAAACTTTCGATTAATATTCTAATATTGTGTTAATATCAAGATTGTACTGCATCATTATAATTATATTAACAGTCTTGATACTAAGTGATATTAAAACAACATTAGAATATTTATCGACAGGTTTAATTATATAGGTACCTATTATGTAATTGAGCCTAGCACCTGACTCATGAATAATCGCCAGGTACTTAAACACATCCATGACCTGTAAGTTCAGAAATGAGGAAATACTTAAGTACCCAATTATTACAATTTGAAGGTGATTTATGTACATTTTAATGGAATTTTGGTAATGGAAAATTATGAACAGTGATCCAACAAATCGTCAATAGGTCGCACAAAGCCTCATCCAAATCTATGAAAACCGCCACTAGGCAAAAATTTTGTAAATTTAATTTTGATAAAAAATGTAACTGACTTCATTTATTGCAACTGAAAACATTGCATCTAATATTTAAAAAATTATCACTGCTGTTTTTAACGTGAGGGAAAAACCTTTATGGATGCTTTGCCGGACTCCTACCGACTAAAAAACCTCACGTAACGCCCAACAGTCTATGGTTGGGAGCCCTGGGCAAGCCCTCGGAAGGATGTCCCAGGACTCCCGACAAAATAATCACTGCTATTGATCATAATTGTCACAACAGAGATCCTTCTAAGTAGGTATTGATGTCCATTACTGTTTCACGCTTTAACGACTGAACTAGGCTAGTAGGGATAGATAGACTATACTTATGTATAACTAGCTGACCCGCGCAACTTCGTATGCGTGATAAATGAAGAACCGCTCGCTCCACGGATTTTGTGCAAACTTCACATAAACCGTCTACTAAATAGTCCGAACAAAACCTAAACATTTGATTTGGATAGGTCAGCCCGTTCTTAAGTTATAAAATTACAACGAAAAGTGGCATTGATTTTTATATATATAGATTTAGATTTATTGTACATAATTATATAATGCATATTATACATCAGTTACGACTTTATCTCCGAAGGGTTAAATGAATTTGCTCACATTTCACCTATAGTTTTTGGCCCACTAAAGTAATCTATACAAATAAATAAAATTGGAGTGTCTGTTTGTAAAATTAAAATAATCGCTTTCTACTACATGCATGTGAATGTATATACGGTACACATACCAAAATATAAATATTTAAAATTTTTGTCTGTCTGTCTGTCTGTTTGTTCCGGCTAATCTCTGGAACGGCTGGACCGATTTGGACGGGACTTTCACTGGCAGATAGCTTATGTAATAAGGAGTAACTAAGGCTACTTTTATCCCGGGAATAAGTTCCCACGGAAAGCGGGAACGGGAACAAATTTTACGCAGGCAAAGTTGCGGGCATCAGCTAGTTAGGTATATATTTATCTACAGATTGAACTGTTACTCATAGGGTTTTACTTTCAAAGACTTACATGAATCGAATGGTAACTACTTCGATCGCGTTGTCATACGAGCATTTTGACTCATTGACGGAAAATTTCTTGTTGTCAATTTAGACTATCTAAAAATACTAAAATGAGTGAATGACTGAATTCAAGTACAAGGTCAGTTAGCCAATGAGCGTCTATTGGCTCATCATCACAGGAAAATGGACCCGAATAACGATACGGCAGACGGCATGACGATAGTGTTTCATTTCTTAGTTTATTGATATTTGACGTTTACAAATTAGACATCTACCTACATATTTCCACGTTAATACGTGAATCGAAATCTTTGTCGCGTTAAGGGGCGCGTCCGCAAAAAATGCACTTAAGATTTTGGAAATATTCAAGAACTCACTTCATTAAATGACACTAGAATGGACTCTTAAATTCTACCCTCAAATTAGATGAGACTACATTAACACCATGTTTTTTACAAAATAATTACTTACATTAGAAAAAACACCTCTCAAAGTTATTAATAAAGCATCGAAATAGCAGGAATAATCAAATTGACATTTTGATGATTTCAAGAGGTTTTTTCGCAAGTAAATAATTTTATTTAGTAAAAAGCGCTCGGTGTTAATGTAGTCTCATCTATTAAGAATTTAAGGTTCCATTTTAGTGTCATTTAATGGAGTGAGTTCTTGTATATTTCCAAAATCCTAAATGTATTTTTGTGCATTTTACGGACGTGCCCTTAAGAAGCTCGAATCTTTTATAAAGATCGAACGAATTCATGCATAATTTGACGCAATAAAGTTTTATGGACAAGAAGTGCATAAATCATTATTTTACAAAGGAATATCAGGCACCAACTGCTGACTGGAAGATGGATAATGCTACGCCAAACTCCTACCGGTTAAAATCACGATCTGCCTTCGACCGAGAGACCCGGGTAAGCCTTCGAAAGGATATCCCAGGGTTCGCACATCCACCAGACGTCATATACCGGCGAACTATTAAAACTCTTTATTTCCACAGCAGCTGCTGGAATCCAAAGCAATATAAAAAATCGTATTCATTTATGGCTTGTAAGTACAGTTTGTGTCGAACTCAGCAGTACCAAGCACGCGTGCACAACGTGACTTCGGAGCCTAGCAACAAGGCTTGCATCACGCCGGCTTTGTCAGCGGTAGGTTCTCGCGGCATACGTGACGAAAACTAAAGATATTGAATGCTATTATCGTGTAATAGTGATAGCATTATGCTTTACACGTAATCGTTGTGCCACACATATCCATGAAATTGACTTTCGGTGTAGGTACCATAGATTGATGACTGTTTTTGTATGACTAAAAAAGGGCCGTCATGGTATAATCTGCACAGAATTAGGTGAGAAACGTTACAGTGAATATTAAAAAAATCACGTTTGTTGTATGGTAGCCTTAATTTTTTTTTCTGATTTCAGTATTTGTTGTTATAGCAGCGACAGAAATACATCATCTGTGAAAATTTCAGTTTTCTAGCTTTCGTGGTTTTTGAGATACAGCTGCTTGACGGACAGACAGACAGACAGACGGACAGCGAAGTCTCATGAATAGGGTCCCGTTTTTACCCTTTGGGTACGGAACCCTAAAAAGTAGCAAATCAAAACCCATGAGTGAGACTTCAGCTGTATTTGGCCCTGGCATATTTACTACCAAGGCGTCCCTTGATATTTTAAGTTAACAAACACAAAGAGAATACCTACTTCAAAACTGTATTGGTACCTACTATTTGTATTGAAATGGAAAATTTTCAAATAAACAGGAAAAACAGATTAGATCCATATAGAAAAACGCTCATCCGGAACTCCAGCGAAGCTAACGTGTTTACTTCTTGACGTTAGTACAACAATGCATGTTTTTATAAGCGAAATACAAAACAAAGCAAGCACCGTCGGTATCCTTGTAATAATACATTAACTAGCCTACATCAGCGTTATTTTAATTCCATAATCCTAATGGATTCTGTGTAAGGTGCAGTGTAGATGGCAGGCTATCCGTTGCGCAGTCTGTGAAAAATCTGCGATGAACTAATGGACTAATGAGCTCCATGCGGTCTATAGTCTGCGCTAAACCTAAATTTAAATTATTCAATCAACAACAATTCTGGGGAAACTAATAGACACTGGAACACATTGCTATTTTGACGGTGAACCAAATTCTTGGACCTGGGTTTCCATGGCTTTTTATTAGGCAAGAGAAGACATTATAACCAGCAAAATCTTTAAATATAAAGGACTTTCACCACTAAATTTGTAAAAAACATCTCATCGCGCTTGCAAATACTATTTTTATTCAATAAAAGAATCGAAACACGTAATATCACGTCAATTCCAACCGACCCGGCCTACACACGTGTCATTTCACAACAATTTCAGTCGTTCAGGCACCTAGCAACAGACTCAACTGAACTCCAATGAGTCAACCCAGCTGTCGTCACACTCCACGTGCCGGTATCGCGAGCTCTTGCACGATTTTGATAGCTATCAGCACTTAATCCAAGCATATATGTACCAATGTTACTCATACACTATACATTTCTTTGTTGAAAATTTGACATACATACATACCTACGTGTAGTCACCAGTTCTAGCAGTCATGGGCATGCTATACGCCCACACTACACCGGTTAATAAGTTGATTACCTGTTGTCGAATGTTTCAAGTCACCCATAAGCCCTGCAAAATGGTTTAACGATTACCAGTCATTGGCAACTAGGACCAATGAGTTTGCATGCTATTTGCAGCACAGAAGCCACAAAACAGAACTTAATATACAGTTATCATTCACCTGACGATAAGAAGGCGGAGTGTACGAATGCCTTATTAATGAGTGGTGGGATTACCAATAGGCTTGGGATACTCAGGACTCTTGCTGATCTCCTCAGCAAACATCATTCTTTTTAACCTCGGCGTAATGAAGCATTACTGTGATCGTCTAAAACCTTACTTTTGTAAGACTGAGGGCTGCAGCATAACGTGCATAGCATCCATGGTCCTAAATTGCAAAAAACTTTTCAATTCATATTCATACAGTCCCATACATAAAATTCATGTTTATATTGTAGACCAAATAACAGTCAAGCACAATCACTTAACCACTTCGAACTGGTTCGTTTCTGGGGCACTGGATTAATGTAATTGGAGATTAATTTGTTTCTGATTGACTCGCTTATTATGATAACTGTGTTGGTGACAGATGATTGCTGTCATTTAGGTCATTATTACACTTAGGCACATATCAATAATGATCTGTTTTCAGTATGGGGTTCTTCAAAAGGGGTCTTAGAAGGTTTTTACAGGGTCGGCAGCGCGAGTGTAGCACCTCTGGTGTTGCAAACGTTCATAGGCTGCGGTGACCTCCGGTGTATCTGGTGGGCCGTATGCTAGTCTGCCACCTTAGTGGTATAAAAAAGGGTAGAAGGTATTTTTATTAAAACTTAGGGCAGTATTCCGCTGTCACGCTTTTAAAGACATATTTGCAAAGTTGCAAATTTAAAATTATGTGCAACGGAACTCTCTGTAGGTAATCTCGGTTCTTATTCGTTACTATATCGTTATTACTAGTTACTTTAAGCCAACCTGTTTTACAACATCACTTTTCGAGAAAAACTTATTAGCCTTTCATCTCATTAGGTTTTATTTCCTGTATTGATAATCCCATTCTCATTTGTTGGTTAAAAGCCCTATTTCGTAAAATTGCTACTTAATACAATGATATTTAAGTTATTATAAGCCAACCTGTTTTACTATAACATCATTGACTTAATAATATAAACGCGAAAGCAACTCTGTCTGTTACGTTTTCACGCCTAAACCGCTGAACCGATTTTGATGAAATTTGGCTTAATACAGTTTAGAAACGTGCCATATATCACAGACAACTTATAATACTTAGTATCATTTTCAACATTTAAGTCGAATATCTCTGTAATGAACTGAACGAAATTCATTGGAACCTTATCTAAAACTGAGTCATTTTGATGTTAATTTAGCTCGAAGTAATGGAATATATTCTTGCCGGCTATGATGGTTATTGCATCAGAAACTTAACGCAACCGGTACCTACGTGTTAAGTGACTCGTATACACGTAATTACTAATTCTATAGCTCTGATTGCCAAGCTCTATGAATGGTGCAATAGCTTATGAGTGCTTGTCACCAAGCAATTTTTTTAAGATTTTCTACATGGCGTTCATCATAATTGATCTTGTATATATAATCTTAATTGACATAATAATACTATGATCCATTTAGTTACAGTCCTAGTGTGCACTGCAGAAATAGGCATAATTTTACATGTATTTAGAAGCTAAATTTAAATATTGTATAATGTGATATTAAGTATATTATAAACAAAAACTTGTAAAATAACAAATCAATACTTCTCGTAGCTTATAAACTCTTTAGATTATAAACTCTTTAGATACTTGGGGCGCGGCCATGATGGATGCGATACTTGCTGGTGGAGCTGACTCCTAAGATCTTGGAGGGTGACCTAAGATGAGGAGGTTCTAATAATATAAAAAGAAATTCGTTAAAAATACTGTTTGGTATACTGGAACAGTATCTTATCTCTGCCTTTTGAAGGTTTGAGAATTCAGAAGACGGTGTTTTCGAACATTGCTGAAAAAAGTTGCACCACTCAACAGCCAGGTAAAGTGACCACGGCTGCCACGGCCTCCAACCCTCGGCTTACTCAATCTGATAACAATGTATGTCTATCCTATCCTCCTCCTAATCCTCAAACAGCTTCTGTCAGGGTTATCTTATCACTATTTTGTGGCCTAATGTTAATATTGATTCCAGGTGAACACTGTTGAAAGGCGGGATTGAGGGGATATTGGAAAAGGAGGGTTGTAAAAAACGACAGTTGTTGATAAGCATGTGTACAGTGTTCGTATGTGCCATAGGTTATGTACCTTAGTTATGTTTATTCTATAGATAGTTGTATCTTGCATCTTTATCATCTCGCAAATGCTTTTCACTTCTAAATCGTGCCCTTACACGAAGACGCACCCCACTCTTTTTTCAGAGTTTCTTGCCAGTTCTTGTCAGGTGGGTCGCGTTTTGGTAGGTACTTCTTAGGTTAATACTCAAGACGTTTTACAAGGGCATGTGTATAATACCTAAATAAATTTATTTTAATCTGTAATACTTTTATTGTTTCTTTGTTTTCTACTTGCGTACACTGGCGTACAGTGCAAGTTTCCAGTTTTCTAACCTGTATTTACCTTCTGTCGATACCATGTTGATAAACAAAGGGATTTTTGTACATCAATGGACGATATACAGTAATCGTTGAGTGCTAATTAGTAGATAGTATGTACCTAGTTAAAAGTAAAAAAAACCATGTGGAAGATGACACACAAAGTAGGTTGCGTGCTCATGAATGGGCAGTATCGATACCCAAATTACCTATGCGTCCACTTTTAGTGACTACTAAAACCCCACCTGAATAGAATTAGACTACAGAAAATAGTGACTTGGCATCACAGAGTTAGTCGCCGCGCAAAGGGGACAGAGAATAGCAGAAAGTCCTACTTTCTCGGTGACTCAGCGCGGGGACTAACGCTCCGATGACGTTAATAAAATAAGTTAGGACTTCGACCGTAACGTACGGAACGTCCACTTCTTCACCTTCAACCAACACTACGATGAATCATATATTTTTTCTTGCATTGCATTATATAATCGTACAATTATAATCAGACCACTTCAATCACGAATATTTAACTGAAATAAAACGGATCTGACTCGCCTACTTTTCAAAATGACTCATATGACTCACTTTTATACAATACCTAACGGATTTTTATGTTATCATTGAGCCAGTTTTACTAATTATTATTGCTGTAGTTCACGCTACAGGTAATAATGAGTAATATCGCGTTACACCGATATTATAATCATGTTTATCACTGATATTGAAATAATCTAGGGGCATCTAGAAAGTTCATTTACCTTCTCTAAGTTGGTATTATTAAATATTTCAGGGTTGTCACTTCTACATGAATGAGACGGAGTTCATGAGAACCCATCAGGTTATAGTTCTGATGAACCTACTGGCTAACGAACAAGGTTCGTAAGGGGCAGATGATACTCATTTGGATACGAAATTCACATGAACTTACAATGGCGCCGACTTTATTCCATATAAACTGTACAATAATGTATAAAAATTCCTTTCGGAAATCTCAAATTCTTTTCTACCCCTGAAAATATCAGTGAATATAAATGATCAATCGAACCAGCATAAAACAGTCCATTGCCGGACGTAGGCCCTCTACGCAAATTACGCCACGACACACTAGATACGGATCTAGTCACTCGCTGCGAAAAATCGGTAGCTTCACCAAAATTGAGAAGTACCTGGACATGCTGCATACTAGTTTCTTAGACCTCTTCTGAAATACTCCATAATATAGATATTCATTAGGCTTGATGTAACGGCATTATAACTTAATGAGGTAAACAGTCTGCATTGTCCTCATTATCGAAAATTATTCGGCTATTTAGTAGGGAGTGACTACCATTCACCGTAACCCGATAGAAACGGTCACTCGTACGATATGATAGCGAATGGTAGTGGCTGCTACTTTAACTGTCGATTATCATAATTATCACAAGCATGTGTTCGTTACAGCTGTTCGCACTTCGGAGTTTTTATACCTACAGTAGGGTTGGCTAGAAACGGTCTTTTTAAACGAATTCTGAAAAGTAGAAGGTTCTCAAATTGTCGCAATATTTTTATGTAGGTAGGTAAGTACAGGTACAAAGTAGGGTACCTAATATTAGAGTTCACGCGATTTTATTATGTATTATTGATTATTTCTGATATTACGGCACCGTTGTAAGCGTCATGATCACGTAGGAGCTCACCTACTACATACTACCTATTAAAAATTAAAATACCATCAATAAATTTATTCTTTACATGAAAGAAGGTTTAACAAATAAACAGATACACTTTCACACTACATATTAGTAAGGAAATATGACTTAGTATGGAAGTAAGTACTTATAGATTATTCCATGGTGCCATATGTCGTAACATAGCTATTCCATTTCAATATATTTTCCAAGTGCTGAACACGGAAATGTGATAAAACATTACACTTGTATCAGTGCTTCCGCGTTACGAAAATAATACCTATTTACTTACGTCAATGTGTGTAAAGCGAATAGTACCTACTGTACCCACTGCCTTCATAAGGCTTCGTTATTTTTACTAAGAGATGTTTTAACTAAGTTACGGATAGGTTTGTATGCTTATTGGCTTAATTATTTGTGGGTCAATATAAAACATAAAGCTAATACAAGGATAAATTAGCTAAGTAGTTGTAAAATTGGACGTAACTTATGTTAGTTAGAAGTTACATAAAAGTGCCTAGTTGAACATTTTCTAGCGAATCAAGTAAATCAGAACTAGACATTAAAATCCATGTTCAAACACATAATTACATAAAGAGTGAACGGCTGAACGCCTTCATAGTTGATGACAGTAGAAGTTGTAATGATGAAACATGAAGTAAGTATTATATCGTAAATACGGCATCGGGTTGAGTTGAGTGATTTCTCTCGTTGTACACAATCTGTCCAATTATCAATTATAGCACCGCAACGTAGTCGGAGAACTCTTTCCTTGGAGTCATAATAATAATAATCAATCATCAATACATATAAAAAATCGTAACCGGTCGCTGTCTGTACATGGAAGATAAATAAGAAAAATTATTATAGGGGGGCTTTATGAACGCAATAGAACCCAAAACAATGATTTTTAGAATTTTTGTCTGTTTGTCTGTATGTCTGTATGTCTGTATATCTGTTTGTCTGTACGGTTGTGCACGCTAATCTCAGTAACCGCTCAACCGATTGCAATGCGGTTTTTTTTATTGTGTTGAAGTTTGCTCCAGTTAACATTTAGCGTTTGTTTTATGTAAATCGGTTTAGAAATAAAAGAGTTATAACACTTTTAAGAATCAGATATTTTGAAAATTTTAATTGTAGGGGTTTCTTTGAATGTGAGTGAACCTAAACTGGCGTGTTGGCTTAATCATAAAAGAGTTAAAACAATTCAGTCCACGCCTTCGGCGCGGACTGAATTGTTTAAAAATAGTCTTAATCATTAAGCTCTTTTATGATTAAGCAAACAGGGCAGTTTCAGACGCTGCTTGATGACTCTGATGAAGAAATACCTTTCCTTTCATACACCTTATGTGACGTAAACGAAGTTGCGGGCTCAGCTAGTTAATAATAATAATTGATTTAATCATCAGTAGTTTGTACATGGCATACATAGTTGTAGTGCATACTTAATCATCACGTTCTTACTGTAAATATGAATTCCAAATGAGTTCATTATGAATGTAATAGTTAGCTAATGTATATCTGCAACCGTTGCGCGTTGCCCAAAATCAAAAGAACCGAATAGAGGGCAATCCTGTACAAAATCATTGTCCACCAGAAGCCACGTGTCTACATGTGTCACTGCACTGTAACAAAAAGAAGCCACAATCTGACCGATTATTAAAAATGAGGTGACTGTCGATCCGGACACTTGTAATCTAAGCCTGATAGCATTCACCTAGATAGATAAAACATTAGTTTTAACAATCAGAATACCTAAAGGTACCTACCTACCTGGAATAGCTAGACCTACAGACACGTCACGCACAAACGTATGGGGACAAGTTTGCAATAACGGCCAATGACTGTAGTATTGCACAAGATCGCTAAATTTTACATTACACCACTAATAAGGCCCACTTGCGCGGAGAGTCGGGTTAAATATATAAAAGTAGAGTTAGTAAGCTCTGAGTTAAATAAATAACTTCCTAACTCTGACCACGTCTTGCACAGTTGCAAAATGGCACGAGGTTAACTAACTCACAGTAAACTGAACAATTTATTTTGTCTGTGTCGCTCTATGCAATCCAACCACACACAAATGTTAGAACGAAGAATGGATCATGTGTCTCTATCTCTTTTACACTACAGTCTGCTACATATGACTTGTCTCAACAAATGAACTTATTATGTCATCCACGTGCATTTTTTAACATTGTTTGAATGCTTTGTGACTTTGTGATGCGTCAGTGTCACTTTCTGACTGTGTCTATTATCTGAAAAATTTATAAATAATACAAAAATGGAAAAGAAGCCACGTCTTCGTGCCCCTCATTTCACATCTAGTGATAACATGTTATTGTGTGATATAGTGGCGATATAATTATATTTGCTGTTATGTAAATATAGCAATATGATATATTTGCTGTTATCGCAATGTGTGAGTCGTGGGCTGATCCATTCCTACGTGCAACGACATCGTTGAATTTCAAACTAGCAGAACAGATTGCCTGGGTATTAATTGAAAAATATCCTTTTTTGTTCCTAAAGATTTCAGCACTTTCTCCTCCTAAAATGGTAAAACATGAAATGAGTGAATCTGTATTAGAGATTGATCTCTTATAACAGAGAGGCAGTAGAACTGAGACGTCTTCAGATACTTGATATAAAATACCTGATGAGAATCAATAGGCAGGCCAGATGAACTGACTACTTTATAGTACACTAGTGGGTGCCACGCGGTTTCACCCGCGTAGTTCCCTTGTGTAGTGTTCCTACACAAGGGAACTACGCGGGTTCCCTTGTGTGTGCTGACGCATTAGTTTTATATACCGAGGCGCAAACATTCGCTAGGCGCAGCAGTCGTCTCCCAGCACGCTAAGGTCATATCGTATATCAGATTGTATTTTATTTAGTAATAGTGTAACTGGTACCAGTCTGCAATTATATATTTTATACATGAAGTCTCAGAATACTTATTCATCATACCCATCTCGAAAACCCGACACGTAGGATTACGGGAATAAAATACAGCCCATGTTCACCTGGAATAGTGTACCTTTTTTGTTTTTTTTTGTTTCAATAGGATGTTCTATTATTTTTTTATAAGAATATTAAATATTGTGTGTTTTTTAGAATAGTTTTGTAAGTTAGTAGTAATAAGTATCTCAGATTGTTTGTTTTTTTTATGCTTATATTTATACTATTATTGGGCTTAGAATAAATACATTTTCTTTCTTTCTTTCTTTCTTTCTTTCTACCTTACCAACAGTGAAAGAATCTTTCAAATCGGATCAGTAGTTTCGGAGCCTATTCGATACAAACAAACAAACAATGAAATCGTTCCTCTTTATAATATTAGTTGACACTAGAGGACGTCACGCGGTTTCACCCATGTAGCTCCCGTTCCCGTTGGAATACGGGAAGAAATATACTGTATGTCACTGGGAAGATTGTAGCTTCCCAATATAGAAAGAATTTTTCAAATCGGTCAAGTAGTTTTGGAGCCTATTCGATGCAAACATACATACAATCGCGGGGGGCGGGTTAGGGTGCTATTCCCTGTCTTTGAGGGGTTTTCGGGTGTAATCCTGCTTCTTAGGGCGTGCGTGAATCCTTCGCGTCACGCTGCCGTCTGGGGCCTGCTTCTGAAAGGACGCTGAGCAGGCTCCTCCCGTCATGGAGGCCGATAGTCTTCGGCGAAGACACGTCAGCGGCGCCTCAGCCGCCGACTGCGGAACTCGGGTGGGAGAGTTCGCTCCCGCCCCGCCGCCTCTTTCACGAGTATGACCTGCTCGCAGAAAGAGGCGGCGCAGTCCCACTTACTCCCGCTGGAGATCATGGCTCGCACCATGGTCTCGAGCGAGAGAGTGTTCACGTCCAGACCTGCCACGAAGACCTGGCGCTGTTGCGCCCATGCCGTGTACTCCACGAGCGTGTGGAGCGCAGTTTGACAAACATCCTTGATACATTTGATAGTAGCTAACTCAGAGTTAGGCGATTTAACTCACCGATGTCGGCGAGTTAAAAATTTAAAAGTTTAACTCTGAGTTAGTCCTTAACTCGTGTTGGTGCAAGACAAATTATTGATTTAACTCGAGTTAGCAGTTAACTCTGAGTTAAATACGTTAACTCTTATCTGTGCAAGTGGCCCTAACTGTTTCAGGAATTTCCGGAGACGTAGGTACCGCGAAACCACAGAATCGGTAGGTAAATAATAATTTCTACCTACTCGCTACTGACTCTATTAATTTTAAGAAAACTTATGATGATGTCAAATTGTCTAAAGTTAAATGGATCAGTCTTTAATTTGTACACCAGTTGAAATAATGTAGTTTTGCTGTACATTTCTCTACAGATGTGTTAATACTTATACAACTGGTCAATATGCATTCGCTTATATTTATGCCTCTGCGTACCCTAGCCTACCCCATCGGTAGTGACTAATTTATTTATAAGTATTTAAATGTAGGTATATATTTGTACACAGGGCAAATACCTTATCGATAAAGTTCATACACTTTTTTCAATGGCTTGCTTGATATTATGAATCATGCCTCTGTATAATTTTATGGTAGGTACGATAGGAAGTTTAATTGTTTACACTGAAATTTCGGGAAAATTCCTTACCGTTTATGAAATCGAAACGAAATGCAAAACTTTCCATAATGGCGGATCATGTTATAGCAACACATTCACAAGCTATGACGAGAAAATCCGTCATAGAGCCTCGTCACTGTTCAACAGCTGATCTGAATGTCCGCTGCAGTATCATAATCGGTATTGTTACAAAACATTCGTTTCCACGAAGGCAGTGTTTTGTAAATTATAGTGTGGGACAGTCGACGAGTAAGGCTTCGGTTCTGAGTAACCAACCGCTGTTGCTAACCTGTCACAGTATTGATGGAAGTCGTAGAATGTTCGCGAGTTTCGACGGTATTGAGAACTTAGCGCACTTGACTATATTGTTGTGTATGTGAATGTGAGTAGTAAAACTAAAGGTCCGTAGCCAAAGGCTAAAAATGGGACCCTATTACCGAGATTCGTTGTCTGTCTGTCACCGTGCTGTTTCTCAGAACCACGATAGCTAGACTGCTGATTATTTTACAAATGATGTACCTAATTTATTTCTGTTGCGCTTAAAGAACAACTATTTAAAGCGGGCTCGCAACAAACATATTCTTTTTGCTTTTTTTTGGTAATAAACCTTTGTGGGTGAATTTGATTTGCACTTGAATGGTTTTTACAGATAAAAGTCTTTAAAAGGGCCTTGTAAGCGATCTTTGAGTGTCGTCAGTTTCCGAGCAATCTAAACATTCATCAAAATGATCGTGCTCTAGAAGGCACGTTTAAGCTCACGGAGGGCTTGAAAAGTTTTGACAACAGATAACCTCAGGTTGTCCCTGTCTTTCATCTACGGTGACTTCTTCCGATCCGGTAGACTTTTATAACTCTGCTTTTATCCTCGACTTCAACTTCAGTAATAAACAAGTTCACCCAGCTCTTCCAGGTCAAGTTGGACACCTGATCGACTAGGATTAACCGGTGAATTAGGTTCAGTTCCATTAGGTTGAGTTAGGTCAAACAGAACTGCCAGCGAACCTGAAAATGAAAATGCCAATTATTTAAAGTAAAAAGTGGATATAGAATACATACGAAAAGATGCTAATAATTTTAAATGTGCACTGTACATCAAGCCGTTAATATAAATGTCAAGTTTATCATTGCCAATTAGCTAATGTAGACAAATTATGTTTCGACATGTCTAACGGAAAACGGGTGTTAGACAGAACCCAAGGTTGTCTGCGAGGAAGCCGTCCATTCAGTGGCGTCAGCGTCACAGAGATAAACATCTTCTAAACACATTGTTGAAACATGTCATGTTGCTTAAACGACTATTTTACGTGTGTATTTTAAAAGGTTTTTAAATAACACTGCTTTTATTTCTCGATCCACAGTGGATGGTCTTACGTACAAGTGATGCATACTGTTTGATGAAGGGCAGGCGTCTACCGACACGCCTTGATAGATGGCTATGATGATAAAGGTAATTGCTTCCGATTTTCGAGAGCAAAAATCATAATCACAACTGCAAAAGCAAATCCCAAGCTTGATGAGATACGACTGCCTCGTAATCTCGGCAATTTACGCTCGCAAGAAAAGAGCGTCGTTGATAACCTTTGATAATAATAAAAGTAGCAAGTTTGTGAAACTCCAAGTCAAAACAGTGCTGTAATTTCCAGAATATTTAGTCTATAGACTCTATAGAATATACCTACTTAGACAGAATTTGCCATCAAATCAGTTTTAATAATAGCAATACTTGCAGTTTTCACTTCTCTCGATAATATTTACATAGCAACCGCCTGTCTGATGGCGCCTGCGCATGACCCGCTCTCTGAGTCTAGAAAGTGTCCTGACTAACTAGTTTTTATGTGTACGATTTGTGTGAGGCGTGTACTGCAGGATAGAAATGAAAGTCGACTTGTAACACCCGCCCTGCACTGTACGCACTAGAGAGTTGGGTAAGCGCTTGTACAGTTTAGACTTTTCTATTCTGGGTTAGCTTTTTACAATACTACGGTTAGAAGCTTGTGAATATATCACAGTATGTCACATAAGTACTCAGTTTACACTAAACTTCTGGTCCAAACTATCCACACCTTGGGACACCTGCTAATTCTCATACGATTATATTGGAAGTTCAGATGGCAATCACCGAAAAAAAGTTGTTAAGTTACAGCTGCTCTCAGCGGCCGTTCAGTACAAAGCAGATGAAATGTTGGACGCAAAATTGACATACATACATACATATATACATATGGTCACGCCTTTATCCCCGAAAGGGTAGGCAGAGGCATATTATATGCCCACATTTCACCTTTTGTATAATTTGTCCCACGTAATAGGTGGTGAGCCGTATTGCCGAGTTTAAATGGACAGGCGCAGGTTGTGACTGCCTGCTGTTGAAATAAAGCCTTCAACTTAGCTTAACGACTGCCATTTTACTGGCAACCGGGACCAACGGCTAAACGTGCCTTCCGAAGCACGGAAACGCTCAAATAAATGTCACAAAGTGATCACATAGATGGTCACCCATCCATGGACCGGCCATAGTGAAAGTTGCTTACTGCAGTGATCGTTTACAGAACACTGAGTCCGCGGGGCCACGAGCGCTTCAAAATTGACGCTCAGATAAAATCGAATCTACAGGGTGAATTTTTGAAAAGGGATTGGATGGCCAAATCCGAAACTATAAGGAATAGCGAAAAATGCTCAAAGGAGTCACGAGCCCGATTTTGATGAAACTTAAAACCTCATCATTAGATTTTTGAAAAACCTATAATCCTAGCTGGGAATCGAATAAGTTGATTTTGAAAAAATAAACACACCCTATATTATTACACCATACGATAGTGTCGCTGATAAGGATCAAATTCTGCGAAGTAATGATATACGGCAAATTTAAGGAAAGTTCGGAATTTTAATAGAATTCATATTTCATGTACGTAAATTTTGTATCATAATTTGTTTTGTTCGAAGTCCCAGAATAGATTGTAACTATTCCGTGTTTTAAATCATGCTCAAAATGATTCTTTGGAGAATATTATAGACTAAATCAGTAATATTGAATGCAGTAGGATCCTTGAGGTCTCGAATCCAGCTATGTATTGAAAACAATGGTCTACATTTTGAACAATTAATCAGTTAACGTACGAAAAATAAATTGTATTTTGTTAAAGATGAGCACTTTCCTTTAGTTTGCCGTATGTCATTACTTCCCAGAATAAGATCCTTAATAGCAACACTATCGTATGCTGTAATAATATAGGGTGTTGTTATTTTTTCAAAATCAACAGGTTCCATTCCCGGCTAGGATTATTGGTTTTTCAAAAATCTAATATTGAGGTTCTAAGTTTTATCAAAATCGGGCTCGTGACTCCTTTGAGCATTTCTCGCTATTCCTTACAGTTTCAGAGTTGGCCATCCAATCCCTTTTGAAAAATTCACCTGTATATGTATATTATATGAATTGTATGCCACTTGCAAGCTCGAATTATTAAAAGAGTGTACAGAAATATAACAGTGACCCTCATTTTGACCTAGATCAATAAAAACCAACTCTCGTTCTAGCAGACAACATTGTCACATCTATTATGCGACACAAAGACTTTGTATTTTACACCACATATTCATATTATTGCGCTAAAATTACTTGGTTTGCGTAAAACATTAAAGGTACAGTAACGCCGGGTACGTGACTCGGAACCGATCCAATTTTCTGACGGTGCATTATCAGCTTGACGGCAGCCTCCTTCCACGTCATCAGTTGATAATTGTACAAAGGAACTTGGGTATTCGTGTAGGTTATATTGGATATTCATATAGTGTCGTCATCAGACACCATGCTGAATTATATTGATACTAAGTAGCAAACACACTTTAAATTTTATGTCATCCTGGTTCAAGTACAACACAACATTTGGGACAAGCTAAGCTAGGCAAGCTTGGATTGCGATAGGCTAATGTAATTGATGGATAAAACTTTTTTGATATTTAGCTCGTCAATTGAAGCTACCTGCTCAGATTATTGGTAAAATGATAATAATCTTCAAGTTGGAGGCCAAATTATGTGCCTGTTCACGCTCTGCTTAAAGAACCCGGCTGCAGTAGTAACTAGTAAGCAAACAAGTGCGCTAGCAGAACGTTATAAGTAGCTTTGTATCACTTGATTCAGGCGAATATTCTTTATAATATTGTGAGCCTGCCTGGCACGGGTAGTGCGTGAACGAAAAAGAGAGGGTGGGATTAGGTTAAAGAGTTCCTCTAAACACTCGTCGTGATAGATTTCATACAATACAGTCAAACACGCTACTAAAACCGTTCGCTCTAACTTTGCCGCTGGCGTAGAGGCGTATACCCGAATTTTTAATTACACGAAGTAAATTGACAGTAGCTAATGTCACTTCGTCATAGAAAATAAGCAACATTGTACGAAGAAGTGACATTAGTTGCTGTCAATTTACTTCGTATAATTAAAAATTCGACTTTAATATGGAGCCGAGCGGCAAAGTTAGAGCGAACGAGCAGTATAGTTCTGCATGGTGTCAATAGATCAAGACTTCCCGTTACTAATAATGAATAGGTATACTCAAACTGTCGACTATAGGATCAGTTTCTGCTGCATGTAATCAAAATGTAACTGTTTAATAAAAAAAAGCAAATGTGAGCCTATTGCTTCGTGCAGGCGGAGTAGGTACCTACATACATAATTATAATGTAGGTAAATATTAATAATCATGTTTGCGAAACGAAATTAGAAATTAATGGTCTATCGCTGCACAAAATCTCTAAATTGGGGATATAGCGGTTTTATTACATTCTAATTTCGTGATAAAATCACATTAAAAATGATTAATGTTATATAGTGACTGATAGACTGACTTTTATAGCAGTGAAATGCGAATAACGGCAGATTTCGTCACCTCGACGCGGCAACTGCTCGTAACTGCAAAATGCAAGCCGTCTGGTTAATGTTTCTGTTGGTTTGATGCCAAGATGGAGGGAAATGGGTTCACGAAGCGCAACGCGTAAACAGAAATCAAGATTGACAGGACAGCGCAGATGATGGAAATAATGAGTTTTCAGTTCTAAATTAGATGTGTATAGGTACCTTCCACTGAAAAAATCTTAGAAGTTTTCAGTTATTGAATGGGATCGAAATATAATGTTAAGACAATAGAATGGTTCAGTTTAGTTTGGTGGCAAAGTTTTCAAGTCTTCTCAGAGTTTCAAATCTTTATTATATTTATATAACTATTTCTCTTTCTTTTGAGGCTTTTTGACCTAACATTTGAAAGTGTTGCATCATCATCCTGTGCCTCGGTGACGAGGCTCTATAAAGGTTCATTTCATTACAGTACCTTGAAGTCTACGCAAACGGGCGTGCCAACCGCTGCGGTTTTACAGAGTATCCTCCTGCGGTTGCCTTGTCATCGATGTCTCAGTTACCATAATGGAGTTGAGATGACGAGTTCCTAAATAACTGGCGAAAATAACAGACTTTCTGGAAAACTTATGACGTAGTAACTATTGTTTCCTAAGCATTTGTATAGAAATAGGTATAATTGACACAATTGCCGTGTACGTGTTAATATACCTACCTGACGGCAGCACTGACACTGATAGTACCTACGAAAGCTGACAATAGTCATATTTGGCAAATAATTTAAGGGTGCTTATACACCATGCACAACATGTGCATTACATTTCTGAGACTTACAGAACTCATTCAAAGCACATACCCATAAAAGGCCCTAAACAGGCTGTAGTTGTATGGCAGTTCATTGGCAGGTATTACTCTAATATAGGACAGTATATTTAAGATATTCACTGGTTTCGGTCAACTCCTAACACACAACTTTACAAGGCATTCAGTATTTAGATAAATAAATAAATAAATAAGATTTTATTTGCAAGAATACAGGTATGATACAAGGTCTTGATACAATAGTTTTCTTAGGTCCATATATTCAGCCTAGAAAGAAGGCGTGCAAATTTTCCAATGTTGCTAGAATATGTAAGAACTGTCTATTTTACATCAATCGCCTGACTTCATACTTGTTTGTAACTAATATTTTCAGCTAAATATCTCTCGTGTGCTACTCTCCAACAATATCACAAAATCTCAAATAATTCTGGAATTTACGAGTGTTTGCGCACAGGTGGCGCCACGGTCCCCGTTTTATTACACCAGCTATTTCCGACCGCCCTGTATATAACGCGAACGCCGATATGCACCAGCTTGCTTCTCGTTTAGCAACACACTTTACTTCAAGTACTTTTTTATGTTGTTTTCAAGTGACGAGATGATAAAAATGTCCATGAAGGGTGTACGTGTAATATTATGATTTTTGTGAAGTATACCCCCCAGGATAGGATGGGCTGTTTGGAGTTGGTCGCCCTTACTTTGTTTGTACCACCTTTCAACATAATCAAATTAGGAGTTCTTTTACAGAGTAGGCTAGGACTAGCTACAGAGCCCTAAAATACGTTGTAGGAACACCTAGGTCCTAGGTGGACCAAGAATACAAAATGTTAACCGTAGAAAACCAGGTGGACGAAATAGGCGTACCAGAGTAAGAACGAAATTCTCTAAATTTCGTTCTTACTCTGGTACGCCTATTACATTTACAGCCTTTCGAAGGTTTTAGTCGGGTCGAGTCCGGCATGATAATCTAAAAGGAAGGAAGGTCGGTAGGCTCAGAACCGTGTGTTGTGGCGTATATTCTATATTGGATGGGGCTTAGATCCATCAGTGGTATTCCATAGGCTGGTTTGATTGCAATTTCGAAATTTTTTGATTTTTTGTAGTAATCAAATGGTGTTGCAGACGTTCACAGACTGCGGTGACCACCGGTCCTTCTGGTAGGCCGTATGCTTGTCTGCCACCTTAGTGGTTTAAAAAAAAGAGAACTTAAATAATTCAGTTTGGTTTGTAAATATATAAACTCCCTAACCAGACCTCATCACCTAATAAAGGGTGTTTTAAAAAGGCACATAACAAGTATCCATCATATTTTGTTTAAAGTCAAAATACCACCGGTCGTGTTTACTAAAATGGAACAAGGCAGATTATATTAACAAAATAGCAACTGAATAGAATTGGCATAATATATTCTCAGTGACGTGTATATTCATTAGCAATAAACCTTGGCTAAACGGGTCCCCAACTACAGCAAAAATATTTTATAAAACTAGTCACATAAGCTAATTTGCATCAACAAAATAGCACAATGTCTGAAACCTTGCCATCCATGATCCACGATATATTACAACACTAGGTGGCGCCCGCGACTCCGACCGCTTGAAATACTGTTTCCTTTTTCGCATCCAACGGGAACAAAAAGATTATTCCGGGAATAAAGTAGTAGCCTATGTGTTATTTAAGACTTAATCTATTCCTGTGCCAAATATCAACAAGATCAGTTAAGCCGTTAGAGCGTGAAATCGTTACAAACATCCACCTCACATTCATAATGTCAATAAGATTATTTGGCTAACTTAACTTCGACATTTGCATTCAATAGCAATACATTTTGGTTGTCCTATGAATACGAAAGTTAAGGTATGTACTTGATGATTTTAGTAAATAAATATTTAATAGTAGGTTATTTTGTTAAAGTCACTGTAAAACATCAGAAAAAATTTCACAGTTTATTTTACCAATTGTTAATTTAACCACCATTGTGTTTTACCAAACAGTAATAAATCAGTTTGTTTTTCTAACAGTTTTATATAAACACTAGCGGACGTCACGCGGTTTCACCCGCGTAGTTTCCGTTCCCGTGGGAATATGGGAATAAAATATAGCCTATGTTCACCGCAAAGAGAGTAGCTGCCCAACAGTGAATGAATTTATCAAATCGGTCCAGTAGTTTGGGAGCCTATTCGATGCAAACAAACAAACAAATTCGGAGTTTATTCGATGCAAACAAACAAACAATCAAATCTTTCCTCTTTATAATATTAGTATAGACTAGCTGTGATTCACGGCTTTACCTGTCACTGCTACGAACCCTAACATTTATTATCACTGCTCTGCTTTCTTGTGTACGTACCATGATGATACACAAATCTTTGTTACTGCTGTATATATACGTCTTCATAAATGCAGAAGAATTTTTAAATTAATTCGATAGTTTCAGATATTTTCGACTACAAACAAAGAAATCTTTCCTCTTTATGATATTAGGACAGATTCCTATAGGTATCTGCAACCGTGTCGCTACATTTTAGTGGTCCACAGTTTACGACTCAACTACTATTAAGACTATTCAACCAAAAGACAAGGTACTAAACCAAACTTAATATTAATTCACCTGAATCCTCATGTTTAATTAAGATCAGTTTTATGTAACGCACGCGAGTTAACTGTGAGCTCGTAAACTGTAGATGAGCCATCATACGGGGTGCGGAAACCCCCTGTCTTAAGATAAGTAACCCCAAATGGGGTTGGGGGTTATTGCGCAGTATCACAATGAGTTATGGCCTGTAATGGCTGCCGTTTCCTGAAAGATCATGTAAATGAACTATGGAGGTATATTTAGGAGGATTAAAGGCGCGAAATTAAGGGAAAATCCCTTTATTATATTCTGTAAGCAGCAGAAAATTTTGTACAAAGTAATTTTTGGATTAATTTTAGGGAATCTTATATTAATTGAAATTGAACACTGTGATTAAATTTGTAATGCCAGAGGGAAATTAGTTAAAATTCACTAACATTATAATCTAATTTTGGAGTCAAATTTCAGTTACTGATTTTTTTATATATTTAACTCGCCAAAATGATGCCGCCGTCATTTGATGGAAAGTCACAGACATCTAGCGATTGGGGGCCACTGTCACAGTCTATACATACCTATAGACTATAGATCGTAGTCCTCAAGTTGGCGATCCTATGATGTGCCTGTTCATGCTCCGCTTGAAGAACCCAGGATTGTAAGAGGAGGGAAACTCGTGCGCTGGCAGGTCGTTCCAGGTTTTTATGGTTCGACAGAGAAACGATCTTTTGAATAGTTCAGTTCTATCGTAAATTCTGTCCACTGTGTGAGAGTGGCACCTCTGTCCAGCACGTGTTGTTCGGGACCGGAAACGACGGTGAAGTTAGTGAGAGAAAAGGAGAGAGAAAGTGAATACTTACTTATGGAAAGAAAAACAGGGTCTACACAGACAGACAGACGAACGGACAACAAAGCGATCCTATAAGGGCTCCCTTTTTGTGTTAAAGTGTTTCAGATGATGCAGATGGATGCAGCAAGTTCTTAGTTAGATGGTCCGAATATGGCGAAAGGATGGATGACTTACGAGAGTAGACTAACTTCATCACAACCGTAAATCGTTTGTCGTGACTCGTGACTAATATTATACAGTTGCAAAATTTTATAAAATTCAAACCCTCACTATTACAGTCATCGGTAACTTTACAGAAATTACTTCAATATTTCAGCAAGCATTTTCTGAGCATATAAAGTGAGTAACTGAAAGTGAGTAGGTATATGAAACTTATCCACGAACAAGTGCTGAACTTGGTACTTTTTCTTTTCCAACTTTAATGCAAAAATGGGATGGATAGCTTGAAAAATTGTGGATATTTTTTCTAAGATCTTTCATGTAAAAGAAGTCATGGGTAAGTTTTAGACAAAATAGCGATGAATAAAGGTAGGTATTTTTTTGATAATAAAATAACAAACTTTCGATAGCCGATAATAAATGGAAATATAGCCTCTCCCTTCCCCGATTTCAAAGAGGAGAGAAGAAAGTGTACAGTTATTTTAATTATGTCAAGTTATATAAAAGATCTTTCTTCATCTTCACCTTCATTGAACAGTAAGTAGTCAGGGCAAAGATCGAAGAGAATTTGCTATTAGCCTAAACTATAGACTATTACCACAGTATACACAGAAAAAACCTACTGTAAACTATCTGTAGGCTGTGCTATTACAAAGTTTGATAGAACACCAGCTTCTTTATCTGGTCTAGACTCTAGACAAATGGTAAAATGATAATTCATTATTTATTCACGGATGCGATTAGATAGATGCTCGTTGCAAAATCGCTATAGTTACTACCGGTATTTCAGCGCTTAATCATGTATACCCATGACTAGTCAGATATAGGTATTATTACCTTGGTTTTCCCTGCAAATTGTCGTGTGAAATCGTATTTATCATTCCTAAACATATTTGCGTCATATTATATCATGTAAAAACTGTATCTCGAAATGTAGATAAGACTAACAGTTATCTACATCCTGCATTGATGTCATTTGGGTCAAATCTCTATACCGATGTCATAGTGTAAATACTATGTAGACATAGGTATCATCATTCAGGTCTATGGCATCTCCAATTGCAAGACATCCTCTTCAGATCTTTTGGTATGTGAACAGGCTGAATTCTGTTTTTAAATAACGTATGAAGTAATTACGCTCCCATTTTTTCTTTTTCCTTCAGATTGATAAGAGCTGGGGCGAGGTCCCATATCAACCATTTTATCTAGAATTAAACAGTTCACCTATTGTAAGTTCTTAATCTTCGTCAAATTTTATTTATTGAAGCAGAGATTGAAGATAAGTTTTTGCTTACGGTATGAGAACTATTTTTATGAATATTGAAAAACTTCACTTGTACTGTTCCACAACATTTATTATTGTAATACCTAACCGGTTTCGCCTTTCGGCATTCTCAAAGGCTATTTACTTATTTAGATCATAATTGCACTTCGAACGCATAAACAATGACAATTATTTTAATGTAGGTATGACAATTTTTTCAATACTTGTAGCAGGTTCCATCAAGTGCCATCAATCAACAGTATCAATAATATTTTTATGAAATTTAACTGGTTTGTTAGTTCCTTGGTTGCTGTACGTTAGCTATTTATGCGTAGTCACGTTGTGAAGTTAAATATTTTAAGCGTGACTTAAATGTACCTCACGTCTAATTAAAATCTTCTTGAACTACGGGTCTCTGAGCTGTACAACGAATGAAACTATAGGTAATTTTGTGTTCCTGTTTACAGCGGAACTTTTAAAAGCTAACAACATAATATAATGTAATCACCATCGCGTATTAACTTGAGATGATGCAAGAAAGCGATAATTAACACGACTAGGTACTTGTGAAATTGCTAGTACATATAAATTGGTGTAGTTTTTGCCATACATACATACATTAGCGGGTGAAAGTCACTCGTCTGTGCGAATGTATGAGAACCGGGTGAACTGGTGACAATATACCTAACTCTGTGCAATGCACACATCAATGCAATATACCTAACATTACTATTTTCACTTTTGGGTGAAATTATATTGGGTACTTTTCCGTATGTGACTAAAAATATTATTGAGGACGTCACGCGGTTATACCCGCGTAGTTCCCGTTCCCGTGGGAATACGGGAATAAAATATAGCCTATGTTCACCGCAAAGAGTGTAGCTTTCTAAAAGTGAAAGACATTTTCAAATCGGTCCAGTAGTTCCGCAGCTTATTCGTTACACACAAACAAACAAAAAAAACAAATCTTATACTATTCTATACTATCTTCACGCCAAATCCCTTGCGGGGTAGGCAGAAAGAACCGAGCGCCACACGGCACGGTCCATACACACCTCACTTGCTTCTTCAACTTTCATTTTTCTTTTCATGCATGCACGTCGGTTCCTACGGCTCTTGACACCACCCTCAACTAACACACGATTAATTTGGTTAAAACAAATCTTTCCTCTTTATAATATTAGTATAGATTATCTGTGCCTATACCAAAATCGAAAATACTACTGGATGCTATGCCGGACTCTTACCGACTAAAAATCTCACGTTTTCTACCTAAAGCCCCGGGTAAGCCTTTTGAAGGATGACCCCAGGATGGGTACACCTCTAGGTATAGATTGCAGCGGTAGTTCAAAGCGCATTATGGACGACTTTCTGGAAAAATAATTGTTAAATTAAACTTGGTGTTTAACATAGAGCTACCTACTATACTTAGTTATATTATTTCTACGAAACTTGTGCAGTACCAGCGGTTATTATCTGAAGTGGCTTACGTGACTGCCAGAGAGTAGTTGTCATCTCAGATTTGTTTTTTCATGTTTTATCATACTTTTTATGGGTCAATACACATAATATAACGAACAAAAGATTGCATACATAATCTTATTGTTGTGTTACATGTGGGATGTGGGTACCAGAATGGAGTAGGTATTGCCTCATAATAGGCAGATTACTAGAATGTTTTCTTTCAAAGATCCAAAAATTCACTGGTAAATCACGTGGGTAGGAAAGCTCCATGTCATTTAATATCAGAACTGTAGAGTATGTGCTGAAGACAAACCCTTCACCTACGGTTTAATACTGTCATGCATCTTTTTACAGGTATAGTAGGCATAGATTGTGTTTTTCTTGCGTTGATCTTTACATATTCTTTCATAAGACATTTTTGGCTACCTGCGTGCGTGTATAACATAAAGGACTACTTGTGCTACTCTCGGAATATTTCAGGTAAAGATTTTGTCTGGGAACCACCAGCTAAGTTTTATTAGTACTATACCAAGATAATACTGATTTATGGTAATACAAACATGAAAATCTTTTAAAAATCCCATTAACCCTGCAACAGTTATAACATAACTAATAGCTCAGTAGGTATACGAATAAGATTCTTCGAAAATAACACTTCATTCGAAAATAATATAGGTTTTTATGAGGCCCACTGTCAGAAGTGACCCCCAATTGCTATATGCGCCACGGTTTTTCATCAGGCTAGTGGCGACGTCAATTTGGCGAGTTAAATATAAAAAAACTTGTCAACTGAACTACGGGTCCTTCCCTGTCCCTAGATGTTGATTTTCTGACACCTCATCTATCTGATTCTCTATTTCTTTAAGCCTGAGGTTCGGTTTCCTTCTATCTCATTTCCTATTCTCTCAGCCTTTAGTGTTTCTGTTAATGAGGTCATTGGCAAGCATCACCTTTATCCTTTGCAACGTCAGACTGCAACTTCCTAGACCTGGCCTCATTTCGCGTGACCCAATAACATTCCTGATAATTGTACCTTACGTAGTGACTATTCTAGCCAGTAATGAGTAATATTGCCACTAAATCACAATGAATCCCTATGTCCATTAATGGATTGACCCACCAAGACCACACACAACTACAATATTTTTCCTTTTAAGTTAGGTAGTTCAAACTATGGGTACCTATTACCTCCTTAAGTATCATTATTTTCCTACATTTTCCCATTGTAGGAGGAAATAATATACGTGACTTGCGCTAAGTACTGAAGACTACTCATAGTTTTTGTTGCATCATGATATCGGCCGATGTGACGTCACAAAGTGCCTACCGCTGACGTAAACATGGTGCCTGTTTGTCTGTCACCGCCACAGGTAATAATATCCGGCGATACAGTGTCTACTGATTACAAACTAATATTACAAGATATTATGTTTATGTAGGTTTTCACTAAAATCCAACTATCCACTGAGTATGGTGATTCTTTCTTTGTTTGGTTGAACTGAACCTTTTGAAAGTTGGTTCCGTACTAGGTACCTATCATCTTTTAAAACTGCTGAAATCATGCTACCTTTTTATTATTTGTTTTAACCTTGTCCTAATACTGGATCACAGAGATTTGGTATTGCCTAAGGTACCTTTATTGTTTTATGTCAGATAACTGAAATATAGATTATGTAGTCCCACCTTCTCTATAACGTGTTAGTAATTTTTGGTTAAGAGGCAGATATTGACTGTTCGGAGTCCTAGATCCTGGAGGCATCCTTTCGGGGGCTCACCCGGGCTCCCAACCGTAGGCATTAGGCAGGAAACGTGTAGATTTTAGTCGGTAAGAATTCGGCACAGCATTCATGCAGGATTTTCCTCACTCAAAAAAGGGAAATATTGATAAGACGATACCTACTTAAGGTGGCGCTAGTCGGTCGCTCGAACTCGGTCAAATAATCATACTGTTTAACCTCACATCGCATAGTGAGAGCGAGAAGCTGCGATAATGCATACATTCAAAGGTTCTTTGGTAGGTAGGAAGGGTATTATGAAAAAAGTACTTCATGTATGAACTTAGAATAAAGTTTTCTGAACTCTTTGTGAAATGAACTTTGTCGGAACGGACTTATATTTTGAGTTTTTATACTCCTTTCATTGTTTAGGTATTTACCCAGAAAATTGTCTAAAAATTTGGCAGATAAATCGAATTTTTAATGACTTCTATCTCTCTAATAGTTTTTTAATTCCTATTTTTTGAACGGTACAGACAAATTTTATGATGAGGCAAAACAGTAAACTGTTTGACTTTGTATGTAGGATATCAAACAGTTGAGTAATACCCTCCCGAAGATTGTATGGACAAAATAGCGACTAGCGCAACCTTAATTGTATTTGGCGAGTGCGTATATGATATTGCCATTTTGCTAAGAAACTAATAGTTTCAAGCCGTATCGTATCACGAGTGACCTGGAGACTGGAGTTATCACCGCTGATTAAGAGTACACAAAGTGTTCGTTCGTCCGGGAAATGCGCGGTCCACTTCTGATGCAATATTTACTGAAGTTGACCAACACTGGGGTCTGCCGAGTGACGATAGCGTCATTGACTAACAATAGGTACCTACAGTTACTATCACCAGTCGTATTAGTAGGTACATTATAATTATTAACTTTGTTACTATTATTGGTCCGCGACGTACATGATGTTTATTATCGCGTTTCTGTCACGTGCTTCGGATGGCACGTTAAGCCCTTGGTCACGGGTGGGGGTCATGACAGCCAAGTTGAAGGCTTTATAGGCGGTTGGAAAAATTACAACCGTGGTTCGGCTGGGCACCTGTACACTTACACTACATCTCTGGTGTTGCAAATGTCCATAAGCTACGTTAACCAACAAACAGGTGGGCCGTAAGCATGTCTACCACCTTAGTAGTATAAAATACATATTATACTTACCACAAAATTAGGTATGGACACTTTAAATTATGTTAGTTAAGTATAAATAATACCTAAGTAATTTTAGGTCATTACACACACACAACACCATTTCCACACTCTATAAGTTAATGCTTAAACACCCAAACATTTGAGGATCACACAAATAGTTGTCCGACCCGGAATTGATTCCGAGACCTCAGCAGGCTGTCGCTGCTACACCACAGTGTCTCGTGTTTTTTTGTCAATGGCATTTTGTATTTTCCATGGCTAAGTATTTTTGCTGATTGAAGAGTTGAAAAACGTGAAACTCGCACTTCGAAGCCTAAAAACTACCTATACTCCTGCTGTTAAGGTGCAGTTTTCAAGGTCTTATTTTTTTTCCTTTTCTACATACATACTTTGATGTGGAATGTCTTCATCGTAATGTCAATCATGGAATCAGTCGCCGTTATTCAGTTTAAGTCAGATTATCGTGGTTTATATAGGAATAGGTGGCATTTTTTGTTGCTGTTGTTTTAGAGCCGCGATTGCAAAATGCACATATATGTGTATGTACCCAGCCAGAGAGATTCTCTCATCAAATACTTCCCTTCTATTTTCTTATGAGATTGCCTTGGTGGCGTATACGATAGTGTAACCGCCTACCACGCTGAGGTCTTGAGTTCAATTCCTGGGTCGGTCCAAGTATTTCTGTGGTTCTCAAATGTTTGTTTCGGAGTTTGGGTATTTTCTATGTATAATTTGTATGTTTTTAGAAATAATAATGTCTATCAGTCGTCTAGATTCCACAGCACAAGCATATTAGCTTAATTTGGGCGAGATGATTTTGTGTGTATGTCAACAAATATTTATGATTTATTTATTCGCTATCCTCCGTCCTGTAGTAACAACCGATTAACAGAACTGTCGTCATTACCACGCCTCAATAAGACAAATATCACACCCTTATCAATTCTATTATAAGCATTAAACATACATCTACAAAATTCGTTTCTAATTGTGATTAAGCCCTTATCTCTGGTGACGTCACAATACCGGTTCAAAGAAGGTTTTAACCGGAATCGTGGCACTGTTTCGGTCTATCCTCTTATCAGGCACACACAAAATCGTACGATGTTGTTCGTGTGATAAGGTGTGATAACGCTTGTGGGGCGCGACGGATTGTGTTTACGCGCACCGGGATGTAAAGCCTTTTGTTTTAGGTTTTTAATCTACCAATTACACGGCGTGGGTTATAAAGTATGTTGTAAACTACTTAGGTGGCAGACAAACTTACGGACTACCTGATAGACTGTTGTCACCGTAAACTATTAGCGTTTGAAACACCAGAGCCGCTGCAGTCACGCTGCTGAACCTGCAAGTATCTTCTAAGACCCTCTTGAAGAATCCCATTTTAAAAACTAAAGTCTTCGGAGAACTGCAAACGATATGAACATTTTGTTGGCTTGATCTCTATGAAAGAATGAAGTTCTCGTAGCCCTGCGGACTCAAGGGTTCTGTAAACGACCACTGCAGTAAGCAACTTCTGCTGTGGTTGGTTCTCTGATGGGTGCCCACTTTTTTATAAGTATCTATTTCGATGTGCGAGCGTTTCTGTGCTCCCTGGTTGTCAGTGACGGCTTGAAAAAAATCACTGGCAGGCTGAATTTAACCGTAAACAGCATCTTGATTATTTTTATTTATTGCATAGTTCGTTTATTTTTAATTTCACACGGGAAACGCTTTTAAGCAAAAATATTTTAAGCAACAAATAAAATTATATCTTAATTTTTCTTTTCAATTCAAGAATTCACGTTGTCTCGAAAATTTTAATAACAATCAACAAATAATAGGTACAGTTAAATTAAAAAGTATTAACAAAAAGGGCGTAATGCCAGTCGAACTCTCGCACGGAGGGTTCCGTACCTAAAAACGGCAAATAGAATCACGTTTGTTCGTTTAATCGTACTGTCGGCGAAACGTTCGTAGTTGAAAGGTTCTGTCGGTGAACAACTCATTTTTTTTTTTAATTTAAAATAAAAAAGGACTTTATCGCTGAGCGATTACATCGTCCCGTAAGACGACCGACAAAATTACGATCAATTAGTGAACATTATACCAAGTAAAATAATTAAAAAACAACTAAAATACAATATTACCAACTAAAATAATAAACTAGGAATCGCTTAAGCCTAAATTAACTCCGGAACGTAGCCTGAGAATAGTTTTTAAATCTTTTTAAATCTATTTAGTTGATACGAGGCTATCCATGGAAATGTTAATATGTGTGCCTGGATAGTTCGGTACCATAATTATACCCTTTTCTTTTGAGCGCTCGTCAAAATACTCCTGCCAGACATCCAGGCAATGCTTTTTAACATGTCTTACTTTGTCCGAAAATAAAGGTAAAACTCCACGAGGAATGCCATCCACTGATGCCTGTTTAGCTAGTAAGTCTACAATATCGTTTGGTTCAAATTGGATACCTATGGGATGGAATCCATTGAAGGGTGACCGTTTTCTGTTGCGCTTGTAGACCTAAGATTGATTCTAATATTTTATAGGCAATCGGTATTCCTCTCACGGGAGAGGTACAGCGAGCCAAATGTTGTAAGGCGCTTTTTGAGTCCGTCAATATGACAAATTGATCAAAATTCACTGAATCAATGTACGATAAAGCTTTCGAAATTGCAATTAATTCAATGTGCATAATTGATAAACAACTCATACCTAATCGAAACGTTCTGTCGGCGGCTCATCCGGCAGAGAAACGTGTCTGTCGGAGGTATGTTACAGAATCAAAATTCCTGACGTTGCTAGCGTGGTAGACGTGGTGGTACGAGTACGCCTTAGCGGCTTCGCCTTTAAGTAAGTGCCTTTAGTACGGCGTGCTCACGCTCACCGAACGGACGCGCGGCGTATCTCCCCTCTCGCCGCCCGAGCAGTGACGTCACCACGCCTCTTCATGCCGCCGCCGCCGCGGCACGCCCACGAGGAGCGGTATTACCGGTCTACAATACTCCGCATCACCGAAGCACAAACGTGCCATCTCTTTGCAGAATACGAAATGGAACAGTGTCTTTGGAATACAAGCCTCGAGGATTATCCAAATACGATTCAACGTTTGAAAGCTTATAGACGCATAGCTCAGAAACTGAATATACCTAATTTTACAGCGAAACACGTCAAGTTGAAATGTAAGAATATAAGGAACTCTTATTGTCAGGAGTTGAAGAAGATGATGACAAAGGAATGTTACACGCCAACAGTGTTTTGGTTTGCGCTACTGGATAGTTTTCTTAGGCCTCATGTACTGTTGAAGAAATCCCTGGCGGTAAGTTTTTTATCATTTTGTATCTTGGTCATTTTTAGGGTTCCGTACCCAAAGTGTAAAAAGCGGGACCCTATTCATTAGACTTCGCTGTCTGTCTGTCTGTCTGTACGTCACGAGGCTGTATCTCAGGAACCGTGATAGCTAGAAAGCTGAAATTTTCACAGAATATGATATACCTACTTCTGTTGCCGCTATAACAAAATCCCAAAATCAGAAAAAAAGAGGGGATTAAGGGGGCCCCCATACAACAAACGTGTTTTTGCTTTTTTAGGGTTCCGTATGGTAAAAAAGGACCCCTAATAGATTCGTCATGTCTGTCCGTCCGTATGTTACAGCCACTGTTCTCTGAAACTATGAGGCCTATGCTGTTGAAACCATAGATTTAGGATTTTTCGCTTCTCTCAAGTTGAAACTTGGTAAGTAGATGTATTCTGTAAACCGTATTAAGAATTTTACACAAAAATTTAAAAAAGAAAACAATAAATTACCCTTGCCCAGACAGTAAGTAACATTACTTACTGTCTGGGCAAGGGTAAGGGAAACTAAAAAAAAAATCATCAAAACCATAGGTACATGTAGGATACCTATCTATATCTATAGATAGGTCTTCAAAAATGCTGTTAAGTTTTACCTTCATTATTTTCTAAACTGAATAGTTTGCGCGAGACACACTTCCAAAGTGGAAAAATGTGCCCCCCCCTCCCTCTAACTTCAAAAATAAGAGAATGATAAATCTAAAAAAAATGTATGATGTACATTGCCATACAAACTTCCACCGAAAATTAGTTTGAACGAGATCTAGTTAGGTTAGTAGTTTCTTTTACAGTGGGCCCACACTAAGCGACAGTCGCGGCAACATGTCGCGCAGTGTGCGCCTGTATCGGGCGACTTGTCACCGCGACGTCGACTGTCGCTGCCGTCAGCGACTGCGGGCATCAGCTAGTATATAATAAAATGATAGAAAAGTCAAGACTGTACATTGAAAATATTCAAAAAAAATACCGAAAAGATACCGAAGCCGAAAATATAGTTAGAAAAAATTATGTCTGTCTGTTTGCTTTGCTTTGTCCGGAAGGATCTCTAGAGTACTGAATAGATTTGTTTCAAATTTTGCACAAATATTACCTAGGGGTAGGGTCTTCAAATAGGCTATATATGATCACGCCACATATCCTAGGGGCTAAGCAGAAAACAATCAAATTGGCATTATAACATAATTTTCACGCGTACGAAGTCGCGGGCAACAGCTAGTAGGTACGTCATAAACCGCAATTTTTGTCTTGAAAAATCACTGCCACAAGATCAAAAAATCATACATCAATCAACGTTCTTGCAAGAACTTTTATATTATGTTACTTGCTGCTACGGAACCCTTCATGGGCGAGTCCGACTCGCACTTGGCCGGTTTTTTGATACAGAACCGACTCGCACTTCACCGCTTTTTAGCACCTATGTATGTATGTGTTGTAGCGGCAACAAGATTAAATGCCTAAAATTTCAACAATGTAGTACCCGGCAATTAACTTGAGCATCGCGTGAGGTGGTGGGAGAAAGTTTGCGCAAGTACACTAGTGCAAAAATATTGTATCATTTAAAAACGCATTTTTTTTATTATTAGCATTTTATTGTGTTAGCTAATAACTTTTTACTTGGTGGTATAGAGAAAAAAGAGATCACGAAAGACAAGGTCGTTGCTCAAGAAGTTTGCCGCTTACTGTAGCTAGATATCACGTTCATGAGTTACAGCATGACAACAGACAGACAGACAGCATACATATGGTCCCTTTTACACTTTGGGCACGGAACCCTCACTTCGCCCGCGTAAAATTTATTCCCGTGGGAACTTATTCCCGGGATAAAAAGTAGCCTATGTGTTATTCCAGACTATAATGTATCTCTGTACCAAATTTCAGCCCGATCCGTTCAGCCGTTAGAGCGTGAAAGAGTAACAAACATCCACACTCACAAACTTTCGCATTTATAATATTAGTAAGAAGTAAGATAGTACCTAATCAATAGGTAGTTATTGGGTTGAGTCAAAAATAATTTTTGCTTTTTACAAACAAAATATCTTATCCGCGGAAGTATTAGCAAATTAAGTTTAAAATCTATTTCTTTTCATAGGCTACATACATACATACATACGTAATGGTCACGCCTTTATCCCCGAAGGGGTAGGCAGAGGCATATTATATGCCCACATTTCACCTTTGTATAATTTGTCCCAACTCCCACGTAATAGGCGGTGAGCCGTATTGTCGTGTTTAAATGGACAGGCGCAGGTTGTGACTGCCTGCTGTTGAAATAAAGCCTTCAACTTAGCTTAACTACTGCCATTTTACTGGCAACCGGGACCAACGGCTTAACGTGCCTTCCGAAGCACGGAAACGTTCAAATAAATGTCACAAAGTGATCACATGGATGGTCACCCATCCATGGACCGGCCATAGCGCAAGTTGCTTACTGCAGTGATCGTTTACAGAACACCGAGTCCGCGGGGCCACGAGCGCTTCTTTTCATAGGGTATTAGTAGTTTATTTAATAAAGGGATATTTTAAATGCACATCTATTTAATTTTTCTGCACACTAGGTAACTCCACTAATTACCTGAATGCATACCAGAAATCTGAATGCTGTGCAAAAAATCCAATTGATTAACTAAACATGTACAACTTAAAAAACTAAAATTTTACACATAACGAGACGACCTTTTTTATCGAATTTAAACCCAAAAATGTGGTTCGTACACCGGATATAAGATTTGCCAAACAAAAATAGAAATCGCTTATCAAAAATACTAACTTGCACTCTAAATTTTACAATCGTATAACGAAAGAGGTTAGGTTAGATTGGTTTTTCATTTTTTTGATAAATAAAATTATATTTAGTAAAGATGACTGATTAAATTGGGTTTTAATTAGAATAAAAGATGTCCCTAAAAGTATATTAGACGATGGTTTTCCTTAAAAAAGTTTTAATATGTTTGTTAAGCAAAGGGATTTTTAGATATACTATTTGAATAATAGTGATTTGTTCAGTAAAATAGTTCTGCAAATACCATTAAACAGTATATTGAATTTGACTTATTTAGTGTGCATAATTTGTGTGCAAGTCAGTATTTTTGGTTTAACTTTGTAATATTTTGTTCGAAAAAAGGGAATAAACAGATATCGATTTAAATACATGCCTTTAATAAATAACATTTTTTATTATTTATCTTACCATTAATTTGCTGGGAGGCACAACGTACTTGTCCTACGAAATGTTCTCAAATCAGAACCTATCCAAAGTACAATTGACATAACTTTACACAGACGAGCCCGACACGACCGTGTCCCCTCCCCAACTGTATTACACTCTCTGCTTACCCCTAGGATACATAGCGTGATAATATATAACCTATTTGAAGTCCCTTCCCCTAGTTAATATTACTGCAAAATTTGAATCAAATCTATTGATTACTTTTCGGATCATTCCGGACAAAGCAAAGCCTACAGACAAACAGACAAATTTTTTCTATTTTTATTTTCGGCTTCGGTATCTTATGTTAAACACCCAGCGAGTATTTTTTTTAATATTGATGGTGTGAAATAGCTGTCTGTTCCTGTCAATAACAAGATTACCTAAATTGTTATACTTCAGAACAATTATTTTATAATATCGGTGGTTGCATTTTTCTTGTATACTGAGCGGTTATTTTATGTGATTGCTTGGTTGGTGGACATAACGTAGGAGACGCGTCACATAGTCCCCTCCTCGTCCCTCGATTCTATCACGCGTTAGTAGCGTGCTAGTGCTCAGTCCGGACGGCCGTGTGTCAATTTGCTGCATTCTCCCGCCAATAACGTGAGTAAGACATATTATTTGCTTCAGAACAATTTATTTTACAATATCGGTGGCACAGTATAACATCGGTGGCACAGTATAACATCGGTGGCACAGTATAACATCGGTGTTTATTTCTAATCTCGGTGTTTTAATACAACTCATAGTTTTATAACATCGGTGTATTACTTTATCTTATCGGTGGTTCATTTTAAACTATCGGTGCGTTGTTTCAATATATATAAGCCCCGCAAGTTGATATTGCGCTTGGCGGCCATCTTAGTGACGTATGTTCGTCGAGCCGTCAGTACTAAAAAAAATACCGTACGCAGCGGTGCGAGGCCAGCCCGCGCTCGCTCCACGTCACGATGACGTCACTTAGCTGTCATTGTGACAAGGTTCCAGCGCAATACCAACTTGCGGGACTTACAGGTGCCACTTACTCGTCAGCTATTTTGTTTTTAAAAATTTAGATTATTTACACTGTAATGCATCGACGAAAATGATTTTTCGTGTAGCGCAAACCAGAACGTACAATGTCAGTAAACTTGGGATTGTATTATTAGCTATGGTCTGTAATTCTGTATACCTACTGTACGTTATCACAGGCTGAGATGATGATGGTGAGGTATCGCAATTCAACGCCACGTGAAAGGGTTAAGATAATACTAGATGATGCTCGCGGCTTCGCCCGCGTGAAGTTTGGTACCCGTTCCCGCTTCCCGTGGAAACATTTTCAGGGGATGAAAAGTGGCCTATGTGTTATTCCGGACTATTCTCTATTCCTGTACAAAATTTCAGCCAAATGTATTCAGCCGTTCATTCAGAGCGTGACTGAGTAACAAACATCTAAACATCCAAACATCTTCACAAACTTTCACATTTATAATACTACTAGCTGTTCCCCGCGGCTTCGACCGCGTAGAAGTCGTTATCGCGTGAAATAATAATCCTCATTTGCACAGTCGGTTAAAAAGTAGCCTATGTCCTTCCCAGGACCTCGAACTATCCCTGTACCAAATTTCATCTCAATCGCTCATGCCGTTTAGGCGTGAAAGCTAACAGACAGACTGACTTACTTTCGCATTTATAATATTAGTAGGGAAGTAGGATTAGTAGGATAATAGACGATGATCGCGGCTTCGCCCGCTTGAAATTCGGTACCGTTCCCGCTTGCCGTGGGAACATTTTTCCGGGATGAAAAATAGCCTATGTGTCCAGACTATAAGCTATCTCTGTACCAAATTCCAGCCATATCCGTTTAGCCGTTAGAGCGTGATTGAGTAACAAACATCCAAACATCTTCACAAACTTTCACAGTTATAATATTAGTAGGAAGTAGGATAGGATATATCCATTTGAAGTCAGTTGGTGCAGTTTTTCTGCGAAAATAAATAGTTAAATTAGGTCTTTTAAGAAAGATATCTTAATAGCAGAATTTTGTTTAAGAATGCGGAGGAAAAAACTAAAAGAGGAGGAGAAAAAAGAGAGAAAAAGGTTGCGCGAAAGAAAAAGAAAAGAAAGAATAAAAAGCGATCCTGTGTTGAGAGAGGAGCACTTAAAAAAAGACAGAGAACGTTTAGCTAGACGAAAGGCAGCTGGTCTTATCCCAACCCGAAGCCAAATGACTGAACATGAACGAAGAGTTGCTCGAAATAAAGGCCGAATAAAGGCCCGTGCAAATTATCAGAGGAAAAAAGCTAATGCCATTGCTGCCCGAAACACAATTATAGCAGAACTACTACCAAACTATCAAGTAAATGAATACTTTTGGCACTTCTGAGACACACCCTCATCGCCCACAGCCATTTAGGGTCCGTTCACACCGACCGGCTCGGAGAGCATCGGCGCGCACTTTTCTTTTCACACAGACCGGATCGTATACGCTCGGAGCCGGTCGGAGCGGAGCCGCCAACTGTTTCACACAGACCGGCTGAAAGCGGATGCGCTCGGAGCCGGTCGGATGCGCTCGGAGCCGGTCGGATACGCTCGGAGCCGGTCGGACGCGCTCGGAGCCGGTCGAATGTGCTCGGAGCCGGTCGGATGCGCTCGGAGCCGGTCGGATTCATCGAGTGCATCGATTCACTACAAAGGCAGTACCAGTATTCAAAGTTTTGTTTTCGGTGTTAACGAGTGCTTTTCGGAACATGGTTTTAGATAGCTCCGATGAAGAAATATATTAATTTTTCATCAGTCACGTTTTCGTATAAGTGCACAAAACTGTTCTGTTTAAATTGTGCTATCGAAATGGCGGTCGGCGTGGGGCAGCGCGCACGCAATCGGAGCCGATCGGCTGCGCGAGCGGAAAAGAGCACGCAATCGGAGCCAATCGGCTGCGCGAGCTAGAAAGAGCATGCAATTGGAGCTGATCGGCTGCGCGAGCTAGAAAGAGCAGGAAATCGGAGCCGAACGGCTGCGCGAACGCGAAAAGTACGCGATCGGAGCCGGTCAGCTCCTCTTATTATTTCACACCAAGCGCGTTCAAGCATTCTTACTGACAAAAGCAGTGCACATGCAAGAATAAACCTTACTTCAAATAATAAAAGCTCTGTTTTCAACGTGATAAGAATCTGCTCTGCTCTCCGAGCCGGTCTGTGTGAACGGACCCTTCGTCTGCGTATTACTAATGCGCGTAATTTTCACTATTTACGTACTAAATTGGATTTTTTATTTCTCGGCATTGCCATTATATTCTACCAATAGACAGAAACGTCCACACATTGAATATGTTCAAGAGCGAGACTCTAAACGTTGTATAGTTAACATGTTTACCTCTGTACATTGCGTTTATAACACTTTGTTTGATAATTCCCTCTTATGGTAAGGACACTACCAGCGATACTACCAGTAGTGTCATTTACAATAAACGACACTACCGCGTCTACCACAATAAATTAAAATATCTCCGTCACGTGCGTGTCATTCGCTTTATGTCACAAACCGAACTAAGTTGAACTAACCAAGAGATCTTTTCTTGTACCGCGGTTGAGTTGTTCACAACGCTTGTTCTGATCGCCGCATCTAGTACGTAGTACATATAGATCGATGTTTCTCGGATTGTATGTGATCAACTCACATTCTGGTCATTAGTTCTAAATAACTTGTTTAGAAATACCCAGGGTATCTAACAACAACAATTTCGTCTTGTATGTTCAAGTATTATTGGGATTACAATAATGTGAACCTATATTATCGAACCTATAATGTGAACTATAAAAAAATCACCACATGTTGAGATTTACCCATTGCATTGGTTTATGCATATCTAGTTCTGAAACTTTGATTTTCTTTTTTGCAGCCTTCGCAAGAACCAGAGCCCTCTCCAGAACACAATCAACATGTGGATACTGGAATAGACGATAGCGATGACCCGGTATGTAACAGTTTGACATTTTGTTTTGACAACTAGACACCTACCTATAGGTACTGCTCGATTCAACTGTCTCGTTAATTATATGTATTTTATATACATATAATTATAGCCGATTCTTATTAGGTTTACAAACACCCTGAGATTAGCTTCATAACGCCCGAGGTTCCTTTTAATAAAATCTGTTTGTTTTTTTTACGCATTCGTCATTGTGATTTCATGACAACATCAAAATGTAAGAATTTGCACCCAGAACTTGGTTTATGATTTGCAATGATAAAGCAATTATGTTTGTCCCAAGAGTCTGGGTGTTTCTATGTATAATATGTATGTATTTAAAAAAAAAGTATATAAGTATTAATATCCGTGGTCTGATACCCATAACACAAGCAGGTCATTCCTAGCTTACTTTGGGATCAGATAGCGTTGTGTGAAATGTCCGTGAATATTTAAAAAACAATGAAATTTATGTTATAGTATGAATTAAACGGTTGCAGCTGTCATCAGAACAAAAATCCAATTTGAAAGTTGAAATCGAGAGCGATGACGAAGTAGAAGTTACTGATTGGGTGGTTGGCGACCCTACTCGAAGAGACGACTCATATCTAGAAACCTCAAGTATTGACCCTACGACCTCCGAAGAACCTCAAGATGATAATAAAGACAGCATATCTACAAATGCAAAGAAAAGGAAGCGTTTAAGTAATAATGAAGAGAATATTTACCAGGATTACAACTATGATGAACCTGAAGCAGTTAATAATACGACACTAGGCGTAATTGATGAGGTACCATCGCCAGCCGGTCAACTAGTTACGCAGACACACGTAGCCCAAAAAGACTGTTATGATGCATTCGGCTCATATATTGCTTCGTTGTTGAGGACTCTGCCACCACACAAGGCTTTGATGATACAGCCAAAAATTGTTGAGTTGATAGTTTCCACAGGAGCGGCGGAAAATAAGTAATTTTGAATCTGAATCTTTGTTTTAGCAACTGTAATACTGTGATCTATCTATTAATATAATTATTTCCTAAGGATCTTATTATTTAATATTTTAATGTGAAAGTTTGTGAAGATGATTGGGTGTTTAGACGATAATAAGATGTTTGCTACTCAATCAGCCCTAACGGCTGAACGAATCGAGCTGAAATTTGGTACAGGGATAGATGATCTCTAAGAATACAAAAATATTTTCATTTCGGGAAAATGTTCCCACGAGAGACGGGAACAGGTACCAAAATTCACGTGAGCGAAGCCACGAGAATAGGTTAATTTATTTTTTAACTTGTGACGCATGTTTAACAAATACAAGTATTTTTAAATTTTATGCATCGAATTTTTATTTACTTGCCAAGACTTTTGATCACAAAGATAAGAATTTTCATTGGCGCTTACAAACGGGAGAAGAGGACGTGGAATCATATTTATACAAGTAAGTACATAAATGTTCAATCAGTTACATCCCAAACTACTTCGTGGACTGATAAATCTAGTAAAAGTTAGTTTCTTGAAAGAACTAATTTTGATTAGAGTCTCCCCAGGTATTATTCTTAGGTTAAACTATTTAATTGATTCTAACGTGTCCAATCAATGACCATTGTACAGAAGTCACAATTGTGGGACCTTTTTTTTTACCGCGAGGGATAATCCATCATGGATGTTATACCGGACTCCTACCGACTAAAAAACCTCACGTAACGCCCAACAGCTTACGGTTGGGAGCCCCGGGTAAGCCCACGAAAGGATGTCCCAGAACTCCCAACAGACCTACGGCTACCACTGCGGCCTCGCCTAGGGGGTGTTATCCCGCATCATTGGGGGGGGGGGGGGGAGTGTAGGTGGGACTAGAGCGATCAAAAGGTGTTAGAAACCATTCATTAAGTTACACAAGTTTTCATAAGGCTTCAGTCAATCACGTAATGGTATGTATCGCAATATCGGATTAGCCTACGCACTGTAAGTCTTTAATTACGGCCTTAAAGTCAGGGCTACGGAGTAGGATAACACTTAAAGTAGATTATCATTAAAATATACTAAGGAATGTGAATACTAGAAACCTCAAGAGAGCTAGCGCCATTTTTCTTCTTCCAAATGATTCGTTTTTGCTTTTTTTTCCGTGACGAATGTAATATTTAATGGATGCTAGAGTCTAGCATCCATTAAATATTACATTCGTCACGGAAAAAAAAGCAAATAGACCACACTTGGTACGGTATGGCCTCGGTAGGATGACCCAGGATTACGGTTTGTATTTATTTACAAAACATATCACGAGCAGTGCTACGAGCGGTTCTAAAATGGACGATCGTATTCCATATTCAATAATAAATATAGGTACATTTTAGTGATTTTAGCCCCTTTCTATAAAATAGATTGCAGAGGGGCTTATCGCGAAACTTGTGTATGTAGTCTGTGACTCTGTTGCATTAAATTACGTCACTAGGTCACGTGGATCATCTGTTCAAAGTTTGAAATAAAACAAAATTGACAACGTCAATCGGATTGAACTTTCGCTTTCACAGAGGGGCAGTCGGGTGAGACTATCTCACGGATTCTTGTTATAATTTGTGTTGCCTGCACTGTGTCTACTTAGATTGTGTCACTTTAGGCAGGAATACAAGTCTAAGAACAATACACATTCCATCAGAAGAATCGCTGAGTTACAGGATGTCACCCACAATGGACCCAAATACATAACACTCCTTTTGGGTCAATCGGTAAAAGTGTAAAGCAAACTATTTTTAGTCTATCTACTCGGTAAAACATTCTGCCAAGGCGTGTACGTGACTACCGTCAGACGATCTCTGATTCTGTACTGTACTGTAAGATGGTCACTCATAAAAAAGGGTCGCCCCATAGTCCCGACATGTTACCTGATCTTATTATTGGGCTTAGTTATTGATTCTGGTTTGGTATATCAGTGGTCTGCCCTAAGATTGCGAGTCAAAAAATGTTAAGGGTTACTTTTTTCGAAATTGCTACTTGTGGTAGTTACCAACCTATTTACATAGCTATGCGTACAATGTCGACATTGTAAATTAAGTATCCACAAAAATTAGTTAGTAGTAAGAAGAGTAATTTTTGAAACCAGCTCAATAGGTTTAGTTGCTGTCACTGTGGACATTCAGATACCTACAGCAGTTCTCCATAGTCCAGATCAAGAAGAACTTGAACTTGGCTATGCAAGTGCACTTTTATTTATACTTAGTATGTAGGAAGTTACGTAATCTACAGAGAGCCTGCTGACTTTCTTCATGTGTGAACAGTAAAGTAGTTTAAGATATTAAGATCTTTAACTTTATTTATTTTATTCTTTAATTTTCTGAGCAACACAACAGCAACACTAAAAAATTCAATTTCCAGAAGAACGTGGTACGTGTACTTGAGGAAAAAGCTAATTTAAAAAGTAAGCTACCAGCTTGATCAAATTTTACAATTTACAAATTACCAACGTCTACGAAACGACTACACAGATTTATACCGGAAAAAAAGAAGAATTAAAATATCAAATAACCGAGATAATATTTTGAACAGCCGGGCCCGCCAAATTAAATATAAAAAATCCTTCGCCTCCCTTTGTACCCGGCTTCGTTAAAATGGCCGGCTGTCGCCAACCATCCGTCAACTTGCAATTATTATGAGATGAGAATATTTTTTAGATGGACTGTTGGAGCAACATTTGGCGAGGAATTTAAACAATTATATTTCGCGTTGTCAGTATATGTTGAAGAAACCGTAATAGCTCTCTCCGGGCGGTATGGGAAGTGAATAAGACTTGTATTGTGTGACAAAATGATTATTAACCGTTCTGTGCATTGGCACCGTTTAGTCAATGTTGTTCGTAGGACGTATCAGACCGGCCATTTATTAATGTCACTCTTCGTAAAAAAGAGGGGCCCGGGCCGGGTCCCGCTAGCAACTGGCCCGATCAGCTGTTGGCTCGAATAGACACTAACAAGGATGATGTATTGGATAAAGCATGTGTGTATCCCTTCTTCCTAGTAAGTACAGAATGAATAATGCTGTTCAGTTACTTTCGAATATTGCACCTTCTGCGCCTTTGTACCCAGAAGGGTCATGTAACTTCCTGTTATGAAAGCCCTCTCTGTGTCTTGAATCTTGAAGGCATTGTTGACCTAGTGTTACAAATACCAGATAGTCCATGTCTCTTCTCAATATATCTTAAAATATAAAAAATCGTAATAAGTATAGTACAAAGAAGACACCAGGTCAATCACGCAATGCTAAGCAATGCAATCCAGTTGGTAAAAATTCAATATTCATAACAGCAAGGTAGGTATAAGGATAATATACAAAATCGATAAACATAACTCTTATGGGTATACTACGCCAAATCGAATGCCAAATAATCGAACGTTCAAAATATCCAACGTTCAATATATCGAACGTTCAAAATATCGAAGATTACAATATTAATGTTCGATATATTAAACGTTCGATAGGTATTTTGAACGTTCGAGTATTTGGATGTTCGATTATTTGGCATTCGATTTGGCGTAGTATACCCAACTCTTTTACTAATGTTTCTATTTCATCCCACTACTAAATTTAACCAACGGTAAAAGGATCCCTGTTTAAAATGCTTATAAGATCATAAAGTCTCGTACAAAATGGTCATTTACATTGTGTCTTATCTACAGCGCTCATTGTCGAAGGCCTCTGAGTCTATCGACTAAACAGGCCCCGGGATGGTCACGTCGGGACATGTTCTGACTGGTACACTCGCTTTAGTATTTATGAGACTCGGGTGTGGACTGTGGACCGGTATGGTACCTGTCTGTCTACGATTCCTTTTAAAGGCCTTTTGAATTAAATTTTACAACATGGACGGTCAGATTCGATTGAACTCAGAACGCTTTTTTTTTTCAATTATGTTCCATTCTCAGACTAAAAAGTTTGAGAATGGAACCATTCCATTCCGTTTTGACCACCGAAATCAATGGAACTTGTCAGCAATATTAGTTCCCGTGGCAGAAGACTTAATAAAGGTGCAAACCTAGATATGTGGAACTCTTCCAACAACATTTAACTCTAGATTCAATACAAATCACAGTGAACATGAACAATATGAACATGCTAAGACTACGTTAGACGTTTGTGGCGTGCATTTTACGAAGATCGCTCATTAAAAAACAGATTTCTATTATATTTTACGTAAAAAACTAGCGATATTTCGTCATAATATAGCGGTAGTGAGTGTTGGAGGTTTGTGCCAATCCGCACGTACGCATTTAAACGCTGTAATTAGTTTTGTATCCATCACGCGAGAGATTCCGCGAAGTGCTGTCTGTTCAGACGCGGCTTGAGGAAAATAATCAAGAATACTGAAGAGAGTTCATGAAAAAAAGCAATTTTGTTACATAGTTGTTATCTAAGAAATAAATTAGCTGTTATCCCTCGGCTGCAAAGAAATTTTTCGTGAAATACCGTTGAGTAAATCCTTTTTGTAATTTTTTTTTAGGAGCCTCTGAGTTTTTCTATGTTGAGTAAATTAATATATTCAGGGCGGGCGTACTGTGTAATATATGGATAAACATTAAGGATACCTTTAAGGTGGCAAACATATCTACGGGGCCCACTGATAGTCCTTCATAAAGCTGTCAGATAGTCTACTATATTAAACTCGAATCCTTACAATTTCTAAAAAAAAGGGTTTTCTTTATTTCAATAAATGATCCTTCAACCTTTTTCAGTATTATAAACCCTCTTTTTTCAGTTGACAGGGACTTGATTGTTAGATGATTGGCTATACCTATGAACCTTAGGCGAGGCCGCACAGTGGTAGCCGTAGGTCTGTTGGGAGTCCTGGGACATCCTTCGGAGGGCTTACCCGGGGCTCCCAACCCAACTGTTGGGCGTTACGTGAGGTTTTTTAGTCGGTAGGAGTCCGGCATAGCATCCATGAAGGATTCATTCCCTCACGTTCCCAACCGGTGAGGTTCATATGTGTAGTCAACCAAGGAATGTCTAGAATATTCTATATTATGTGGTTATGTGAGAAACATATGAGTCGTGACACAACATTATATATATCTCATCACAGTTATCACTACTTTGTTATGTCAACAGCCGACGAGATGATGTTAACGTCATTCCTATAAATATTTGCACAAGATATTATCATTAAATTCGAGAATTATAACACCTAAGTACATAGATGCTTTGTAAAACTATGATAAAACAATAAAATATATCTTAGGTATTCCTGCAATAGTCAAAATACTTAGTACTAAAGATTAAACCTTAGCCTTTTTTTACGTGTGGAATTTTTTCTTTTCTTTGTACGATTCTTTTTTGGATGTTTAATTTACCGACTAAAACTACCACTGCATAAGGAGCCCTGGCTGTTCCAGGGTTCCCGACAGACTTTGGCGGCCATCGCGGCCTCACCTAGGACATAGACCATTAATAAGCCTCTGCTTGTCCTCAAAAGCAGGCTCTAAAATGTTTCTGCGGGGTGCGCTATTTGCAACAGCATTGGCACACAAGAAAGGATTCGGCATAACCAGCATAAGAATATACGTCATATAGATATGCTAAGGAGGTACTTCCATACATAAAACTATAGACATTTCGACAAATGCTACTGGTAAACCGGACATAATGTTAACCAGTGTAACTATAGGACATATTACAGTATATCTTTTGAAGAACATTTGTATTTACTTATAGGTGTCACAGATCGTCCATGACCGGGGGTCTGAGGACGGTGAGAGGGCCACTCACCGTCCTCACAGAAGCAGGCCCATGACGGCAGCGTGACGTGAGCATCTCACGCACGCCCCCCCTTAGAAGCGGGGTCACACCCGAAACCCCCCATAGACGCGGGATTGCATCCGAACCACCCCCTGGGCGAGGCCGCAGTGGCGGCCGTAGGTCTGTTGGGAGTCCCGGGACATCCTTCCGAGGGCTTACCCGGGGCTCCCAACCACAGGCTGTAGGGCGTTACGTGAGGTTTTTTAGTCGTTAAGAGTCCGGCATAACATCCTCTGAGGATTATCCCTCACGTAAAAAAAAAAGGTGTCGCAGATCGTACAGACATTACTTCATACGATTCTGTATTCAGCCCTTCTTCTTCGTTCGGTCATACAAACATTGCTTACACGCTAGCGATGACTGAACAATAATACTTAGGTATTAGTACCTTCCTACCTTCAGGTATACCTACCTATACCTACTAAAATGCACTGAACGGTAATCTTGATCTAATTATTGGTTTTTCACGAGTATACAGCGGTCTGGTCAAGGTACCGAGTGAATCGATGCAAATAATAATTAATTATTCATTGCACTAATTAATCAACCATTCAAACCGCAAAAAGTTCATACTATAATAGCTCATAATAGCTCACTACCTACTGTTGTTTTTCCAATCAATACTACTAAGGTAGGCAATTATTACCTAGTTGTCAGAAGTATTTTTTATTTTATTGGCACACTAAGATGGCAAAAAAAGCATACGACCCACCATGAAAGTGGACCCCATAGCTTATGACCGTTTGCAAAATCTTGGGTAGGTATTAAGGCAATGCATAAAATTCTACGAAAACTGAAGAATTTGTTTGCAAATATGACTACATAATAATAATACTAATTGATATTACATAATAATTGATTTCAGGGTTTTGACAGTGGATTTTTCTTTTTACGTGAGTAAAAACCTCATGGATGCCATGCAGGACTTCTAATGACTAAAAAAAGTGTGTGCGTGTAACCTTTACGCTATTCAAAATTCAAATAGCGTTACTTCCGTCAGAAAAAAAATCAGAGTTACTCCCTAGGTCGCGTCTAAAGAAGTTTTACTTCAAAAAGTCACGTATCCTGCCTAACAGCCTACGGTTGGGAGCCCCGGGTAAGCCCTCGGAAGGACACCACAGGATTCCCAACAGATCAACGGCTACCACTGCGGTCTCACCTAGGTATTTAGACAGTGGCTAGAATAAAGTTTTGTATAATCATTACAATGACTCGCCAAATAACTGCCAAAAATCAACCATTATTTTGCCCTAAAAATCCTAAAATGTCATAACGACAGATGTGTGACAAAAATCCCTGTGGTATTTGACAAAGAATGTAGTGACTGGTGCCAGCTGACAATTGAACACAAAACGAAGGATGTTAGATGCAAAATTTGGATGTATACTGACTGCCGCGCGGGGTTTTACAAAAAACATAGACGTATTACATGCTGTGACATCCTGCTAACCCAGTAACACCCACAACATGATCGTGTTTACAGGGTTGTATCGAAATCTGGCCTATTTGTCATTCTACATAATAATATGGTCACGCCTTTATCCCTGAAGGGGTAGGCAGAGGCATATTATATACCCACATTTCTCCTTTTTAGAATTTGTCCCACGTAATAGGTGGTGAGCCGTATTGCTGTGTTGAAATGGACAGGCGCAGGTTGTGACTGCCTGCTTTTGAAATTAACAAGCCGCGTATTAAGGTCTTCCACTTGGCTTAACAACTGCCATTTTACTGGCAACCGGGACTAACGGCTTAACGTGCCTTCCGAAGCACGGAACGCAGAAATAAATGTCACAAAGTGATAAAATGGATGGTCACGGTTACCCATCCAAGGACCGGTCATAATGAAACTTGCTTACTGCACTGATCTTTTACAGAACACTGAGTTCGCGGGGCCACGAGCGATTGTCGACATTTATTGTTACTGCTCCGCTCTCTTGGCTAGCAACATGATAATTGATAACCTATGTTACTTCAGAATTACTTATCTTCCTAATGACTAAAGATTTTTTTAAATTGACTGAGTAGTTAGGTAGCAGTGTTTATCGACTATAAACAAACAGATCTTGCCTTAATATATTAATGTAACTATTATCTACCTAAAGATACATCTAGCAACAACTTTATTACCTGCTAACTAGTGGACGTCACGCGGTTTCACCCGCGTAGCTCCCGTTCCCGTGGGAATACAGGAATAAAATATAGCCTATGTTCACCGCAAAGAGTTTAGCTTTCCAACAGTAAAAGAATTATTCAAATCGGTCCAGTAGTTCCGGAGCCTATTCGTTACAAACAAACAAAAAAACAAATCTGTCCTCTTTATAATATTAGTATAGATATCTGTAGCAAATATAGCACTTTGAGTAGACAATTAGACCGATAATGACTACAATCTTGATACTTGACACTGAAGCACTCTCGTCTGGTCTATAACGCTACTTGAGACTATACCGAGGGCTCACAAGGCAAGATAATTATGCCGTCTGCATATGAGAGCTTTGAAGGTATGCTAATTAAATGTGTCTGGAAATCTCAAGGTCAAGATTCCATTATGTTACACGATTATGCATCAAATTGTGAGTTTTTCTGGAAAACCACGGAGATAGAAAAAGTCGACATATTGATAAATTATGTTCTTTTCGCTCAATGAAAGAATCCCATTAAGTTTTCTGATTCGGGGAAGCAATGACACTCTCATTTTCCAAACTGTTCCATCATACTTATATTAATAATATTTTGTAACTATAATCTATCCTGATTGCTACCTTGGGCTAGCTTTTTTTTATTACATACTTACCTAAGTTAAATTTACTTAATATTAATTTGCGTTAGATTAAAATATTAGATGTAAATTAGGTACGGAATTCAAATAGGTAGGTACTTGTTTTTGAAAATAATTTTAATATCGATGATTATAAGTATACCTATATCATAAGATACGGAGGAACAAAGGGATGTAAATTATAAATTATCTGTAGAACACTTTCATTTCCTTTTCCTTATTATGAATTTATAAGGCTCTTATCAAGATTTATTGAAGCCCCAGACCTTGGAGGATGAATGATGTCAAGATTACGTTATGTATAAAATATTGTTGTAAATTAGATAACATTTTGTTTAAATATTCAGACTTCAATGATGAATACCTAATTTCTTATGAATAGGTATTGAATGTTTTGTCAGTTAGATTTTATAGGCTACTAGCGGACGTCACGCGGTTTTACCAACGTAGCTCCCGTTCCCATGGGAGTATGGGAATAAAATGTAGCCTATGTTCACCGGTGATAGTGAAGCTTCCCAACAGAGAAAGAATTTTTCAATTCGGTTCAGTAGTTTCGGAGCCTCTTCGATGCAAACAAAGAAACAATCGAATCTTTCCTCATTATAATATTAGTATAGAACTATAGACAATTTAAAAAAACATTCGTAATTATAGGTAGGCAAAAGTAAAATGAACATGAATGATCTGAATGAAAAATTTACGAAATAGTCCTATTTTCAAAGTTACTTGTACTGTCACTGTAAATGTACAAAATCAGAGAAAGGATAAAACATCTGGAAAGTCATTGTCAACAACATGTGCTTTTGTATATTTTTGGATGGAGGTCGCCAGCGCTGACAGTCACGTACACACCGTGCGTAGAGATAAATTATGCACTCCAACCGCACATATACACGCTAATTTAGATTTTAAGACGAAGACAATAATGTCGGATGTGGTGTGAGCCTCGTGATGAGTAATGGCACACTTAGGGGTAGGATGCGACGTCGAAATGTAATTACGTCGATGTTTCTGAAGTCACTCCAAGATGATAATGTTTGCACAACGTGATGTGCTGTGATTTGTGCCTTTTTATACACTTTGTCATAGTATCACATCATCAGTAACCGCGATTTTATTTATATCTGTAACAAATTTCTTCTGCAGTAAGCATTTGATTCCTTTATTTACCTAATACATACGTTGGAACTTCCTTATTCTTATCATAATTGCATTATTCCAATTTTTCTACACTCAATTGTTACTATTTCGTTACATAGTTATTGTTTGTAATAAATAAAACTCTAATTAGGTAGCATTTTTTTTAAATTATTTAGAAACTATAAGGCTCTCTCTTTGTAATTCATACTCTGGATGGTCTCTTTTTTAGTATTTACCTATTAATATTTAATGAAACCAAAGAAAATAAAGACTTTGGTACCATCATAATATTTTGAATTGTAACATTATTGTAAAGCTAAGTGCAAAACATTCAATCATTAGTATCAACGGCTATTTGTTGCCTTATCGACAGATTAAGCATTACCTAAGACAGCCATTATCCTAATATTGAGATAATATTACGGGTAAAAACAAGTATTGACGTCTGCCGCTGATAACTGTAGGTCAACCCTTATCTTTTTGAAATGTTTACTAAATTGAACCTTAAGATCTAGGCAGTAACATTTATTTTACAAACGAAAGATTTGTATGAAGTGAATATTCGATATTGAAGAATATAACTTTCAAAAGTAGACTCTATTTTTGTGTAACTAAGAGTGAATTCAGATTGTCAGTTTACTTTGAAATGGGTCTATGTCAGATGTATATTTAGATCTGGCGACGCCGTGTCTGCCTCGATACAAGTGAAGTTCTTAGGGAAAATGTCGTTACTAATTGCAATAAATAAACTTATGAAGTAGATAATGATGTAACTAGAACTAATGCTAGGGTAGCAAACGAACATTGGACCAGATGTACCAATTTTATTGTTTAAACTTATCTTTATGTAGGTACGAGTACTTACCTATATAATATTATGTGTATGGCAAGTTATAATAGTCAGGGCAACATAGGAAATTACCTTAGACGCTATTGTAGCAGATTTTTTTAAAATTGAAGTTTGTGGTCCACCCTATCAAAAGCCTACCGGAAATTATATATTACTAGCTGATGCCCGCAGCTTCGCCCGCGTAAATTTTCACTTCCCGTGGGAACTTATTCCCGCGATAAAAAGTAGCCTATGTGTTATTCCAGACTAAAATGTATCCCTGTACCAAATTTCAGCCAGATCCGTTCAGCCGTTTGAGCGTGAAAGAGTAACAAACATCCACACTCACAAACATTCGCATTTATAATATTAGTAAGATTATATTGTACGACTAAAGAATAAATATAGTAGGTAGGTGTTCAATCTAAAAGGGACATAGGAGCTTTCAGTCGAATAACGAAGCGTAGTATGGACCTTTATCTTGGTATATCTATTTGTGCTTTAAAAAACGATAAAAAATAATAATCTTAAATATCTCTTAGAGAGATAACCTTGTAGAAATGTCAAATAAATATATTATTATTTGATAAATGGAAAATACAATGGACTAGGTATGTAATTTTCCATTTCAGCGGACGTGATTGTTTATAATAAATTAGATGATGCAATTTATTAAATGATTTGTCGAGAAACTGACGCAACATGGCGCGAGATCACGTGCCACATTGTTCATTTATTATGTGTAATATAAAAAACTAATAATTATGTAGACACTGCTAAGAGGACATTACTTGAGAACTTCAAAATATCAATGGTAAAAGTTATAATCACTTCACTTAAATCCACAGTCAAAGCGACCTAAATGATCAAGAAAAAGAAGAAAGGCGATCTAAACGTTTCACGTCTTTATAAGTACGACTGTTGCACTTTTAACCTCTCTCTAATATTATAGTTTAAAATGTGTATGTCCCGTTGTAATATAATATGTAGTGCCCAATATCATTTGTTTATTTAATTCTGGTCCTTGGGTGGGAAAATTTAATCGTAGTAACGAGTGTTTTAAGAAATGCTCTTTGTCACTTATTCTAGAATATCCTTTGTACTATCAGTTTCAGGCTGAAGCTGAGTCCGCCGAATATTTATATTTTACTACAGTATGCCCGCGGCTCTGCCAGGGTGTAATAAAATAAACAAGGTTAAAGTATCCTTTTACTCTTCAAAAACACAATCTCTATACAAGATCATGTCGATCCATAGCTTAGTGGTAACATAAAGGAAAGAGAAACAACCAAAACCATTTTCCTATGGATAATCATAATCAGTATGGAAGTATACAGTATAGAGGTAGATAATGTAGATATACAAAGGAGTGGTGAGGTAAGAAACACGTATATAAAACACGAAACTAAGAAGATTCTAGAACTAAAATGTACATAGCTACAACGCGTACAATGTACTGTAGGTAGTCATTGTTATTGAACAATAATGTAATGACAGACTATCGACAGAAGGTCACGGCCCAACAGACTCGCTGAACAGTCCACTTTTCAGCGTGAGTCACTGCGCGCGCGCTGCTTTACATAACAACTACAGCCAGCGAGGGACTTGTTTACGACACACCCACGAACAGTGACAATGCTGAAAGTTAATTAGACACAGAAACATACTAAGTTACTTTTATTTCATTCGAACAAAGTAGAGGTATATAGCAAGCGGTTACCTGTGAATGTTTGAAATAGCAATTCCTATTTTCAAAGTTTTAGTCAGTGAATTTCAGTAAAATTTATGAATCTGGTCTATAATGTGGGACTTGAAGAATGGAATTTAGCTAGGCTTACAGGTAGTCCTACACTAAAAATACTAAAAACGGAAAGCAACCACTCACCATGAATTAATTTATGTTGGCCTCAGTCAGTCAGTTAAATACAAGATGGCTGAATCCAATTTCTGCTACCTGTGTGCTAAACCAGTAGTTAGTAACTCTATACAATACAATTTTCCACTTGCATAATAATTTTTATAACTGTGATGGTCAAACACATGGTTAGTACAAATAGGATAACCAAGAAATTTTAATTATAGTCTGGTTGCTCAATAAGGTAAAGCATCTATAATTCTATAATATCAACACCTGTTAGCCATCTTTGTTGTAATGTAGACACACCCACTGAGCAAACTGCTGCTATCATTCATAGTATTCATAAGTCTACTGAAACTATTATTGCACGTGCACCTAGTCACGTAAATACCAACAAAATCATGAATCATGAAACAGAATTTAAAAAGGGGTCAAATAAATTTAAAGCAGTATTTTTAATTAACAAAATAACAAAGACGTTGAATAAGTAGTAGCAAGTACCTATATTATTATCTTCACTTTAAGTTGAGATTGATGAATAATGAAAATTGCGTGAAAGTTCTCAAATAAGTTAGGTAGTTAACATGATTAGTCATTGTGGAAATAGTGAAATAACAATAAAGATACATTAATAATGTATAGAGTAACGATTAGGCTGAAAAGTAAACCTACATACTACAAAAATATCTTGTATTTGTAAGTCAGTTTAATTAAGTATGTAAATGCATCGGTAGACTGCACGCAAACCACTGACACACACATACACACCTTGTGACGAAAGGTGGCGTGATGCATCGTACCATTTAATCACCACAAAATGATGTAAAATTTATAAATCATTCATTACATTCAACGTGAAACAAAGTAAAAAGAAACGACAGACAAAAGTAGCAATGGACGCGCTGAATGAAATAACTTCGATACAGAAGTAACTAGAACTGCAACAGATAGTCAAGACCGATATCGGAATAGGTTGGCGTGCCAACAGACAGTTAGCAGGTCCATGGATGATTTAGTTCAACGAATCAATGAAATGTGCGAGTTAATAACGCAATGAAACTGACACAGTCAAGAAAGTTGAACTTGTAAAAGAATAATATTACGTTGGTTGAGTAGATCATGTGTCTTGGCACGTAGACAGCTCGTTCTATATAATTGATTGATGGTCGTAAAAAAAATTAAAAAGAAAAACCACGCCAAGCAACAATGCAGTTCTCTCAATTCATTTGATGTTACATGCGTTGATGTCCATTTTTTATACATCTCTTTCAAAGTAATTATATCTAACGATCTATAACGAACGGGTTTTCCTGTTATCTGGATATTTGATCAACTGCTTCGTGGCGATAAATAAGGGTATTAAGGGTTAAGTGTGGGATAGAAAGCGTGTAATTAGGACACATACTAAATGAAGAACACTTAAAAAAAAATATCTATTATCTCATCCTGAGTTATGGGATATATTTTTTGAATTGAGATTAGCTATGTTCTAGAGTCTATTGTTAGCACGTTATATCTGCAGACTAATAATTTATTGCCGTTTTATCCAGTGACTAAGCTAACCTGGAATAACAACATGTAGGTAAAACATGTTTGAGCTATTAAAACCGGTTCCGCGTCACTTGCAACATAAAAATAATAACTTCCACAAACTAATCCAATTCAATAGCTATTGGAGAATAACTTTAGGTGTTTATAAAGCAGTTTTCTTTTATTTTCATAACGACTTAGTTTATTGGAAATTAAATCAAGTAATGTAAACAATTGTACAACAATCGCAATGATACGAGATCCGCGTAATAAACTACTCCTTTAAACCCATTCTAGAATACCTATGTGATGAGCAACTTTCCATCTATATCACTGGATCCTTCTTAGAACCATGTCCTACAAGATATTGATCCAACACAAGGATTTATGTCCGAATATACAAAAGTAAATGTACACGGATTGAACAATCCACCTTCAGCCATATCATTTTCAGTCATTCACGTACGTCCGAAAAATACTGATAGATGAGTGCGTGTCCTTTGATGTAGCTGCCATTCGTTCTACAGTTCTGCACAGCATCCCGGCTAAAAAGTTGGGGTTAGGAATTCTATGGGAATATCTTTTCAGCATGGGCCTATCGTCCTAGTTCTAGCTGAATCTCAGTGTTTTTTTTATATTTACTCTGAATCTCAAGAAGAACAAAAAGTAATTATGCAGCTCAATTGGATCTCTTCACAGAACATAGTGAAATCTATATATATAAAAATCAATGCCACTTTTCGTTGTAATTTTATAACTCAAGAACGGGCTCACCTACACAAACCAAACTTTTAGGCTTTGTTCAGACTATTTAGTAGATGGTTTATGTGAAGTTTGCACAAAATCGGCCGAGCGATTGTTCATTTATCACGCAAACGAAGTTGCGCGGGTCAGCTAGTATTGTATGAAAAAAACTGCTTACATACTATTAAAACCTATGTACTAATATTTGATTGTCGTTCTTCAGACAGTCATACCTTTTTGTGTTATTAATATATTTAGCATTCAAACACATTGTTTATTAATAATCGAAATAGGATGTTGCTTATTTGACAAGGAGGACCATGAAAACAGACTGACCACAGTGACCGCCCTTAAGCATGAGATTTACCTAAAACAAATATACTTACCGCTCGAATTGAGAACCTCCTCGTGAAGTCGGTCAATGAAAGAATATTAGTCGCATACACTCTATAAATACAGCAATTTTTGTAAATAAATGTCAGTAAAAATAGAAACACCCAAAATTTTAACTAGGAAATGTAATTGTTGCAAAATTCACACAAAGTAATGATATAAACTCCTTTTAAAAAATATACGGATCGCACTGAAACGAAACACTGGTGAGGTGATAATAAAATCTAAATAACAAAGAGCTCCAGCATCATTAACTAGACAATTACTATGCAAAACAGAATTTAATTTAACGTTTTTGAGAAAAATAACAAACTTTTTCCTTAGTCGGTTTTTGTGTTTGCCCGAATTAAGTGGAATGGAATACTTATTACATTTTGTGTTATACTTAATTACATTTTCCTTTTATTCTTAGACGTATACATTTTTTTAGAATTGCAATAAGACAGTCTTGGGGAAAAATATCCGAAAAATTGGCGTTTCACTTTTCATTACTAAGAACTAAAGGGTTTTCATCTACCCCAGCGATCACCACAGTGTATTGGCCGGTGCTGTATTTTTTCATTTCCTGCTCAAACAGTATATTATTTATGGCTTGTTTTATCATACTTTGTGTTCTATCATCATGTTTTCTTAGTGATATTGCAATATATTCTCCAAAGCTATCACATTCGTCTTTCCTTTTAGATAAATCAGATTTTTTTAACAGTTTTAAGGTTTCTATAAGTTTACTATCAAGATTATTTGTGTTTGGAATAGTTTGTTCCTTAATTATTCGTCTTTTTAATAGCGGCTTAATGCTTCCAGGCCGGGGGTTAATAACTCTCCTACGCTTGATAGTTTTCCTGTGATCTCTTCTATAGGTCTCTGCAACAGGTTCCTGTTTTATGATCACCTCCATGTCTTCATTATCATCATTATCGTCATTGTCATCATTATCAACACCGTCGTCTTCTTCTGACGATTGTTCTGATTCTTCTGATTTCTGGACATCGTTCTTTGTTTCCTATGGACAAAAAATGTTTGATTAGATACTATACTATACTATCTTCACGCCAAATCCCTTGCGGGGTAGGCAGAAAGAACCGAGCGCCACACGGCACGGTCCATACACACCTCACTCGCCTCTTCAACTTTCATTTTTCTTTTCATGCATGCACGTCGGTTCCTACGGCTCTTGACACCACCCTCCACTAACACATGATTAATTTGGTCGTGGTAGGTGTGTCGTGGCCTTCCCCGACTCCTACGTCCATCCACTTTCGCGTTGTATATCTGTTTTGTCATTCTTTCATCTCCCATTCGTTCCACATGCCCGAACCATCGTAGCATGCCCTTCCTTACTTTAACACCGACACTCTCTTTCAGACCAACTCTCTTTCTTACATCTTCATTCCGAACGCGATCTGCGAGCGTTACTCCGCAGATTTTGCGTAGCGCGCGCATCTCGACCGCGTTTATTCTACTTTCATGCGTTTCCTGCCATACCCAACTCTCGCTTCCATACGTTAGCGTAGGTATCAGCACCGCATTGTGTACTGCGAGCTGGGCCTTTTGACTTAAGGCCTTGGTACCTAAAAGTTTGCCTAACGCTCCATTCACACTATTTCCCGCAGTTACCCTCTTTTCTACATCAGCGGTGTACCGTCCATCCCTGCTAAATGCACATCCAAGATATACAAACTCATCCACCTGTTCCACCATCTCAGCCGACTTGACGCCCACTGCTGGGCATAGGCCTCCCCCAAGGACCTCCACAACGTTCGGTCTTGCGCCGCCCGCATCCAGCAGGCTCCCGCGACCTTAATCAGGTCATCCGTCCACCTCGCGTGGGGTCTCCCCACTCCGCGTTTACCTGTACGTGGACGCCACTCGAGCACTTTTCGACCCCACCGGCCGTCATCTCTGCGAGCAATATGGCCCGCCCACTGCCACTTAAGTCGGGCAATTCTTTCTGCTATGTCGGTGACCCGGGTCCTCCTTCGGATTTCCTCGTTGCGGATTCGATCGCGAAGGGACACTCCGAGCATAGCCCTTTCCATTGCTCTCTGAGTGACAGAAAGCCTCTCTATGGGGACCACTCTCAATGGCCATGTCTCAGTTCCGTAAGTCATCACTGGCAACACACATTGGTCAAAGACCCTGCTCTTCAGACATTGCGGAATTTTGGACGAAAAGATATACCGAAGCTTACCAAACGCTGCCCAACCTAGTTGAATTCGCCGAGTGACCTCTCTCTCGAAGTTGAACTGGCCCAACTGTATTGTTTGTCCCAAATAAACATATTCGTCGACCACTTCAAGGGTTGATTGTCCGATCGTGGTTGAAGCGGGCACGACATGAACATTTGACATGACTTTTGTCTTGTCCATGTTCATCGTTAGCCCAACTCGTTCAGACGCTTTACTGAGGTCATCGAGCATTATGCTGAGCTCCTCCAGGGTCTCAGCCATGACTACTATGTCATCGGCAAACCGAAGGTGAGTAAGGTATTCGCCATTTACATTAATGCCGAGCCCCTCCCAATCCAAAACCTTAAACACATCCTCCAGTGCTGCGGCGAACAGCTTAGGAGAGATAACATCTCCCTGTCTCACTCCTCGCCGCAGCCGGATGGATTTGGTGTTTTGGTTCCGTATTCGGACGGACATTGTGGCACCACTGTACAGGCACTTCAACACTCCGATATACCGGTAGTCGATTTGGCACCGCTGTAAGGATTGCAACACCGCCCAAGTCTCGATCGAATCGAAAGCCTTCTCATAGTCCACAAACGCCAAGCATAGAGGCTGGTTATACTCTTCCGTCTTCTGTATAACTTGCCGCAGCGTATGTATGTGGTCTATGGTACTGTAGCTTTTTCGGAAGCCGGCTTGTTCGGGAGGCTGGAAGTCGTCAAACCTACGAGCGAGACGATTCGTAATGACCCTGGAAAACAGCTTATAAACATGGCTCAGAAGTGAGATAGGTCTATAATTCTTCAATAAGGCTCTATCACCTTTTTTGAAGAAGAGAACTACCACACTTCTGTTCCATGCTTGTGGCGTTTTACCCTCGAGTATGACGGAGTTGAATAACTTCTGAAGGCCCTTAAGAACTGGTTTTCCACCTGCCTTCAGAAGCTCGGCCGTAACTCCATCATCACCCGGTGCCTTGTTGTTTTTAAGCTGCTTCAGGGCCATACTAATCTCGTACAGGCTGACGTCCGGGATATCTTCGGTATAGTGCCGAGTCAATCTGGCTCTCGGGTCTTTAGCCTGATTCGTAACGGGTTCTTTTACGGACGTGTATAATTGCCCATAGAACCTCTCAATCTCGCTCAATACTTCAGGCACAGACGAGGCGACGCCACCGTCGCCGGTCTTCAACTTTGCTAGCTGACTCTGCCCGACAGACTGATTTCTCGTGAAAACTTTAGACCCTTTGTTGCGCTCTATGGCATTTTCAATTTGCCTGGTGTTGTGAAGTCGCAAGTCGCGTTTCAAAGACTTAGATATCAGTCTGTTGAGCCGCCCGTATCTACAAATATCTTCCGGCGACTGTAGAGCCATTCCACGTCGCTCCTCTATCAGCCTAAGCGTATTCGGAGAGATCCTTTTTGTTCGTTTAGTACTAGGTCCTTTACAGTATTTGGAACCAACAGCAAGGACAGTTTTCACGAACCCGTTATTGTAGGAATCCATGTCATCGCAATTTGCTAGGCATTCGAAGCGGTTTTGCAATTCTAGCTGAAAGTTTTCCGGGTTTTGGATTTGGTTGGGTGTTGGGCGGAGCGTAGACCTCATCAACCGAGACCTTTCCAGCTTTAGATTTAGATTCAGTGTGCCTCTTACCATACGGTGATCGCTACCGGTCTTGACCGTGTTTAGCACAGAGACATCACTGAAAATCAGCCTCTTCGTCGATAAGATGAAATCGATCTCATTTTTCTTCCCACCTTTAGGGTTTAGCCAGGTCCACTTCCTGTGCTTAGGCTTCCGAAAGAAAGAGTTCATCATATAGAGGCCCTCCTTCTCCAAGAAGGCAGCCAGAAGCTTTCCTCGATCATTCCTCTTCCCAAATCCAAATTGCCCCACTCCAGGTTCATCACCGCAACGTTCGCCGAGCCTTGCGTTGAAGTCCCCCATGACAACGGTATAGTAGGTGCTCGAGGCTTGCATGGCTCTACTAATGTCCTCATACATTGCCTCCACCTCACTATCATAGGAGCGTTTAGAAGTCGGAGCGTATACCTGCACAACCTTTAATGAGTATCTCTTGGATAGCTTAAGGATCAGGTACGCCACCCTAGTCGAAACGCTCTCGATCTTTACGACGTTATTCACGAGGGACCTATGCACGATAAACCCTACACCACCCTGGGACAGTTGGTCGCCCTCCCTGAAGTAGAACAAATTACCTGACTTAAGGATTATCGTGTCCTCGCCCTTTCTTCGGACTTCAGACAATCCCACAATATGCCAATGCACTTTGCCCAGTACTTCCTCCAGTTCGATCAACTTTTCGTCGGTCCGCAACGTTCTTGTATTGTAAGTTGCCAGGTCCAGTCGTCGGTGTATTTGGTAGCCGGATCTCTGCCGGGGATTCTTAGCACCCCCTGCTCCACCGCTACTCTGACCGCTACCGTAGCCAGGAACAGTGGAACCGCCGGGGACTAGGGGCCGTTGTTTAGTATTCCAATCCATTTTTTGGGGGGTATTTTTGGCCTCACTATACCACGCTGGCCAGACGGGTTGGTATAGGGTTTTATTTCGAGTTTTCCTTCTCTACGCTTACCTTTACCTTGTTAGCCGCATAAGTTTAATTTGTATGCGTGTCCGTCCCCCACGTAGCCTGGTGTTCGGCTTGGACGTAAGGTAGGGCTTCGGGGGCACCTGTTCCAGCACTACATCATTTACAGTTATCCTGGCATTCGTTCTGTCCTCTTCTCTTTCGAATACCATCACTTTCGTTTTAGTCGCGTTCAAATGTAAGCCTCTCATTAGACAATCATCTTTCATCGTTGTGACTAGTGACTGTAGTTCTGATGGCGATTCGGCTATGAGCACGGCATCATCTGCATACAGCAAACAGTTCACAAGTAAGTCACCCATTCGCAATCCAACATTCATCGATCTTACTCTCTTAAGACAATCGTCCAGGTACAGGACAAACAGCAGAGCCGACAGCACGCAACCCTGTCTGACGCCAATGTTGACGTCAAACCAGGGAGACAGGCTGCCGCCCACCCGCACACATGCCGTACATCCCACATATGTAGACTGCACAGCACGAAGCAGCGCACCATCAATCCCGTATCCTGGCAATATATCCCAGAGATCCTTCCGTACAACTCTGTCAAATGCTTTCTCCATGTCCACAAAACCGCAGAAAACCTTCCGGCCTACAGCCAGCTGCTTCTCTACAATGTTGCGGAGCGAGAAAACTTGGTCCATACATCCCCTTCCATTTCGGAAACCACCCTGCGCCTCCCACAGTAATCCGTCAGATTCCACCCTCATTCTCCTTTCAATAATTTTGCCATACACTTTAGCTGCTATACTGATCAAACTGATGGCCCTATAGTTGGCGCACTCCATACGTGAGCCCTTGCCTTTATACAAGGGCACGACGATAGCACGCCTCCAGTCCATTGGGACCCTTCCAGTCTTCCAGCATAGATTGCTCAATGACCAGAAGGCGTCCCGGACGCAAGGACCACCTAATTTGATCATTTCAGCAGATATCCTATCAATTCCCGCAGACTTTCCATTTTTCAAGCTTCGTATCGACCATTCAATCTCTTCCAAAGTAATATCTCCGCTTGATGCTTGCACCGCAAGATCAGTTATCGCCTCCCTCGCAGTGCCCGCATCCGGGAGATATTCATACATTTCTCCAAAGTACTCATTCCACCGCTCTAACACCTCTAAGGGGTCCGCAAGAATGTCCCCAGCTTTACTCTTTATCTTATCCATTCTGGAAACTGACGAACAGCTCCGAGACTTCTTGACCTCCCTCCAAAAGAGTTTGGTATTCGTCTCGAAGTTCCTCGTCAGCTTCTCTTCCGCAATCATATTTATCCTTTCACGCTTCTCTTTCACTAAAGCTTTGGCTTCATTCTTGCAGAGGCGGTAAATTTCTTTCTTCGTGTCTTTCATACTGTCATTCAGTTGCAAAGATGAGACATAATCCAACCACGCTTTCTTCTTTCTTGCTACGCAGGATTGAACTTCTGCATCCCACCAGGCATCACCTTTCGAATGTTCATGTCTCTTTGCACTCCCACATGCTTCTTTTGCACTATCCACTATACTTTCTTTCATAATATTCCAGCATTCATCCACATCTAAGTCGGAAAGGCTCGCGTTTGCAAGCCTTTCACTGACTAAGCAAACATACATACTCCTTACGCTTTCATCTTCCAGTTTTTCACTCTTTATCCTTTCATAGTCTCCGAAAGGGACACGCACTCGCCAGTGCCTCCACTTCTTGAAAAGACCAACAAACCGGCTTACCACCAGGTAGTGATCAGTTTCAAGAGTGGGGCCTCTGTAGGCTCTTGTATCCCTTATAGCCTGTCGAAGACGATTGTCTATCAAAATCAAATCAATCACACTTTTTTCTTCCTTCCGTCTCCATGTATACGTGTGGATATCTTTGTGACGGAATAAACTGTTCGCCACAAGGAGGTCTCGTTCCAAGCATACGTCTAAGATTGACTTACCAGCATCATTCGATCTCTTATCTCCATACGGACCAAGGACAGCATCGAAGCCATCTCGCTTGGTCCCCACCCATCCATTCAAATCACCACACATGATCAACTTTTCATTCCCGTCAGCCAAATCGAGGACGTCCCTAACGGATTCCCAGAACTCCGCGAGCACTTGGGGATTAGCCGAGCTGACGGGAGCATAGGCTGCGACCAAAAAAACTCTCGTGATCCCCAGTTTTATACGTACCCACAGGAGTCTTGGGCCTACCAATCCATAATCTTTCACTCCAGAGGCCAAACGGGAGGAGAGCAAGACACCCACTCCCTTACTGGCATGATCCTCTTGGTCCACTCCGGACCACAAAGCAATTATTCCGCCAGGAAGATCGTCGATGCCGCTCCCCTTCCGCTTAGTCTCTGTGACACACAATACATCCAGGCATCGCTCTTTCATTACATCCATCAATTCATTCATCTTACCTTCCATACCACCACGCACATTCCACGTGCCTATCCGGCACTCGGCTCCTCGCATCCCGCCAGAGTTGGCGCTGCGTGAAGGGTGGCGGCCCCCTTCGCCGCGTGCGCATGCAGTCGTACCGACGGGGGCATACCGGTACGCGTCGCCTTGGGGGGACGCCCTAGCCCTGTCGGCACTCATCGGTAGTGTTTTGTTTCGCGTTTTCGCTTTCGCCGCTACTTACGGGGAGGGCCCGAGCACAGGTATCGCTCTTCGTGAAGGCACACTACATCCCCCCCTATTTATATATATTATTGATTAGATCAGAGATAGTTTTATAAAATCATGTAATGTTATGCCAAGTTATAGGCCTTTTCTAATGCCTGCTGTTGAAAATTTTCAAGCCACAAAGGCTTAAAAATTTTCTACAGCAGGCATTGACAACCTGCGCCTGTCCATCTCAACACGGCACTATGGGCTCACCACCTATTACGTGGGACTAATTCTAAAAAAGGTGAAATGTGGGCAGATAATGTGCCTCTGCCTACCCCTTCGGGGATAAAGGCGTACGTATGTGTGTATGTTAATGATAGTTTTTGAAAAGTGTTGTTCAATAGAACGTGTAACAACACTTTTAATGTGTATTTCATGGGCAGATTAATCGATACAAACGTCAATTTGGTATTACTATTATTTCGTTGGTGACTATAGTAGAACGTTATTTAAGGAAACTACCCATCAAGTCGCATTATCCCACTCCTTATTAAAATATTGCTGACGTTTTGTAGTATTAGACGCAGTATTAGAAAAAGAAAGAGTTCCTAAAACTAACTACAGCTCCGATTGAAATAATTTTAAGAGTAGGTATTATGTTTATGCAATAGAATAAACAATTTTAATATCAATATTTTAGTCGTTATTCGTATCAATACTAACGTATGTGATGCATAAAAAAATGTTATCATATCGCAAACTTCCTAGTCAGTGGGTGGCATTACGAATACAAAACCGCTTGCAAAAACATTATTTTTAAAACCTATTTATTTAATTTTTACGTTTTTGTTTTATATAACAGAAACGTTCAACTACTTACAGATGCTTGAGATCCTGATTATTTTTTGTTTTGTCATTATGATATCACTATCAGGGATATAGAAATCTTTGAAACGAATTTCGAATTAAAATCGAAAATTTCAAAGTAAAATCGATTTCAATTGCTGAAACGAGGGCTTTGAATGTAATCAAGATAAAATGATCGAATAAGATAGGATACTAATTCTTTAGTAATGCATAGAACGATAGAACTGACTAACCTGGAACTTGACAAAATTAATTGGCAAAGCTGTTCAGGTGGAGTAAATGAGTTCACAATCTTTTGAATCACAACATTACGTAACATGATTCAAGTCCCAGGGATCGTGACAATGTTGCTTTAGATCTACATACTTAGGTATATTATTTCAGCAAATATTATAGGGTAGGTAAGTCTATGTTAAACACGTGTCTAGATACACGTGTATGGATGCAAATAAAAAAAAATCTATTGAATACCCCACTTTTATACGAAGGCTTTAATATATATATCATTGCGCTACTACTGAAGGAAGCGGAGCAGTAATAATGATAGATAATTGAACAAGCTTCTTGTAAATGATGTGCGTGGAGTAAATTTAAATGTTTTTTTAATAAATATTTGTGGACATTCTCATACATATCATTTAGCCCAAATTAAGTCAAAATAAGCTTGTGATATGGAATCTAGACGACTGATAAACATAAATATATATTTCTGAATAGGTACATATAGTAGGTACATATTATAGACTAGCGTCGTAGCTACATATTATAGTTGTAATAAGTGGCGTGAATTAACAGGAGTTTTATGTGATCCAAAGATGCCTATCAGAACAAAAGGAAAGGTATATAGAATGGCTGTGAGACCGGCACTGCTTTACGGTAGCGAGACATGGTCCTTAAAGAATACAGAGGGGATGAAACTGCACACCACGGAGATGCGTATGTTGCGCTGGGCGGGAGGTGTCACCATGATGGACAAAATTAAAAATGAATATATAAGGGGTAGTTTTAAAGTATCGCCGATTCCTGACAAACTTACTGAATCTAAACTGAGATGGTATGGACATATTATGAGACGCCCGGACGATCATGTCGTGAGAAAGTGCCTTTCGATTGCTACACGGAAAAGAGGGAGAGGGAGGCCCAAAACTTCTTGGATGACAAGTGTCAAGAAAGACATGCAGAGGTTGGGCCTCACCGATGACGACGCATACCAGCGGAATAAGTGGCGCCGCATGATAAGGAAAGCCGACCCCGTGTAACGGGATGGAGCGAGGACAACGAAGAAGATATTATAGACTAGCGGACGCCACGCGGTTTCACCCGCGTAATTCCCGTTCCCGTGGGAATACGGGAATAAAATATAGCCTATGTTCACTGCAAAGAGTGTAGCTTCCCAACAGTGAAAGAATTTTTCAAATCGGACTAGTAGTTCCGGAGCCTATTCGTTACAAAAAAATAAACAAAAATTTTAAAAATACAAATCTTTCCTCTTTATAATATTAGTATAGAAGTATAGATAAAGTACACCCAGACACAGAACAAATCAATGTGCTCATCATACACAGAGATTTGTGTTGAGTGGGAATCGAGACCCACGACCTCGGATTCCGCAGTCAGGCACGCTAACCACTTGACCACGAGGCCAGTCAATAAAAATTTTGACCAATGGTGGCTCGTGACATAAGTATAGCCTGTGGAATAAATCCTACTAGTTTGTGAAAATGTTTGGATGTTTGTTACTCAATCACGCTCTGACGGCTGAACGGATTAGGCTGAAATTTGGTACAGAGATAGCTTATTATTATTATTATTTATTTATCAGGCAGGCAGTTGAAACAACTGATGACGCCTGTATCTGTATCCTTATTATTATTATTATAGTCTGGAATAACTTTCATCCCTGGAAAATGTTCCCATGGGAAGCGGGAACGGTTACCGAAATTCACGCGGGGAAGCCGCGAGCATCATCTAGTATGTCAATAATATGAGACTGGGTGGCCAAATAAACGAACAAATTTTGTTTGGTAACACGTCGATAACACGAATTTGATTGTCCTTGCGTTTCGCAACAACCACTCAATTATTTCCGCAATTTAATTTCGCAGATGATAAGCGAAGACCTTGACGATTAAACGTTGCCGTTGCTAAGCTAATGCTACTGCTGGGCCACGTGACTTTGCTGCAGTTTTGAGACCTTATTCTTTGTAATCCTGCTTGCCTTGTTGACAGTCATATATTTGGTTGTTTAGAGTATATTAGTAAGTACCTTCTAATATTTACTTCAAGTTTCGTTGCCTGCAGAACTTTGCAGTACTGTGTATCTTGACTGCCTTGCTCGTCAATGTGCGACTTCGGATTACGAGGTCGTGGGTTCGATTCTCATCGGAAACCAAAATTTGTGCGATTCATAAATGTTTTTCTTGAGAGCCTGGGTGTTTCCATGTATGAAAAGTGTATATTTAAAAGTACAGGTAATACATATTGTGCAAAATTGTTTTTTTTTGAAGTTGCCACGTTCAACATAAGTCACTTTGAATTCTAGACAAAAATTCCATCCTATCAAAATCAACCAGAATTAACCCAAGGGACAAACAACCAAGAAAAGAAATTAGTCACTTAAAAATGCAAAGCACACAATTCGATATTTTAACAAATGACATAATCATGACGAGAATTTGGAAGTGGTAAGAAAATCTTGGATGTACAAAGTTTGTCGATTAGGCAACCTTCCAATCGTTGATGGTTCCAAACAAACTAACACTCTGTTTTCCAACTGTCAAGATTTTTGGCATCGCTATTTCTTTGATCATGATATAATTTACACTGTATTATGGATAGCTTGATTATAAAACAGTGGCCATAAGTAAGTAAGACGAATAATAAGTGCGTCCAGAATTGGTTAGTTTTAGTCAGATCAGAAAAGAGTAGTTCAAAACAGGCCAGTTAATCCAAATGATTATCCTGCCAGTGTAATAACTGGTTCTGTTGCTTTGAACAAAACTCAAGAGGGTTAAGATTATTTTTGAAAAGCAATTAGTATGCTAACTGATCATGAATTTTAAATATGGAAAAAGAATTGGTTTCGAGCAGGATTCGAACCTGCGTCTTCGGCGATCCGTGCCGACGCGTTATCCACTCCGCCACCGAAACCTACTCGGAACCAACCAAATTTTCCACCTTATTATACGTCTTGGGGCGACGTAGGCACCATCTACCGGCACTTTTTAGAAAGTTACACGGCACGAATGTATAGAATTGCACCTATATTCATTCGATTTATGATGAAACCAGCCCGAACATTAAGATTATTTTTGAAAAGCAATTAGTATGCTAACTGATCATGAATTTTAAATATGGAAAAAGAATTGGTTTCGAGCAGGATTCGAACCTGCGTCTTCGGCGATCCGTGCCGACGCGTTATCCACTCCGCCACCGAAACCTACTCGGAACCAACCAAATTTTCCACCTTATTATACGTCTTGGGGCGACGTAGGCACCATCTACCGGCACTTTTTTAGAAAGTTACACGGCACGAATGTATAGAATTGCACCTATATTCATTCGAATTATGATGAAACCAGCCCGAACATTAAGATTATTTTTGAAAAGCAATTAGTATGCTAACTGATCATGAATTTTAAATATGGAAAAAGAATTGGTTTCGAGCAGGATTCGAACCTGCGTCTTCGGCGATCCGTGCCGACGCGTTATCCACTCCGCCACCGAAACCTACTCGGAACCAACCAAATTTTCCACCTTATTATACGTCTTGGGGCGACGTAGGCACCATCTACCGGCACTTTTTAGAAAGTTACACGGCACGAATGTATAGAATTGCACCTATATTCATTCGATTTATGATGAAACCAGCCCGAACATTAAGATTATTTTTGAAAAGCAATTAGTATGCTAACTGATCATGAATTTTAAATATGGATCTTGGAATGGAATCTTTTTCCATATGTATCATTGTCCATATATCATTTCCAAAGACGTATAATAAGGTGGAAAATTTGGTTGGTTCCGAGTAGGTTTCGGTGGCGGAGTGGATAACGCGTCGGCACGGATCGCCGAAGACGCAGGTTCGAATCCTGCTCGAAACCAATTCTTTTTCCATATTTAAAATTCACTCAAGAGGGTTATTCAAATGATTTCTCTTTCATCACCACAGTAGGTACTATAAATCCAAAAACATCACATCATTAGATTGAGGCATTTTATATTGACGTGACAACGTCATATAACCGGCTGCACGAACGAAAAAGATGACGCAATTCGTCGTAACCTCCCTCGCGTTACCTCGCTCTGCCTCGCTCTGAGGCGTTCCATTTATTTTAGTTATGTTTTCAACAGATGGCGTTATAATCAATTGATGTGTTTCTTATTTTTGTTTTAGTTTATTTTTATTTTTAAGTTTTAATTTTATTTTCTTATGACGTTGTCACGTTCAACCATCGTCAGTAAATCGACTTTACAGACAACCGATTTTTTTTTAATAAATTCCCCACGTGGCGACGTGGCGCCGTGTAGCAACAGGAAAGAGTACAAAATGTCACCACCCCAATTAATGCCGAGGGTGTCAAGAGACGCGACTAATGGAACACGTTCACAAAATGATCTATTGCGTAGAGAAGGAAAACTCGAAAATCGAAATGGAACGGTTGTCAGTAAAATGACATTCGTTAAGCCAAGTTGCGTGGATCCCTCATGTCACGCTGCCGTCATGGGCCTGCTTCTGTAAGGACGGTGAGCAGCCCACTCACCGTGAAGGCCGATAGTCTTCGGCGAAGACACGTCGGCGGCGCCCAAGCCACCGACTGCTGAACTCAGGAGGAAGAGTTCTCTCTCGCTCCCGCCCCGCGCAACAAGCATATGAGGCCTCTTACGTTTATAATATCTGAGAGAATATTTTGGCAAGCTGAGAACAGCAAGGTGAGTGAGTACGATGGCGATGCGGTGACCGATAATCGCGAGATTAATGTTCAGTTTCTTGCGTCACTTCTTATGTTTTATTTGCGTTATTATTTATTTCATTAATTCTGAGATTTATTGCACTGTGTAGACATCTATCGTTAATATTTCTGTTGCAAAGAATCAAGTAAAGTCGATTTTAATTAGACGAAGTAAATTGACAGCAACTAATGTCACTTCTTCATACAATATTGCTTATTTTCTATGACGAAGTGACATTAGCTACTGTCAATTTACTTCGCCTAATTAAAAATTCGACTATAGTCAAGCTCGTCTACTCTAATTTCATTTACTTTACTTATTTTGTGCTTAGTAAATATGCTTACCGAGTATAATAAACAATAAAATAAAGTTAAATAAAATAGAATCTCGCTAAGTAAGTAATTATTAACTAAAGTCTCTCACTTAACATAAATTCGAAACCAATGTTCGTTTTGCCGAAAATATACCTACTTCGACGCATATGTACTCATTAAATTGAATTTAAGTTCCCATGTAGACTTTATCTACCGTCAAATTACGAACTAAACAACCCCTTGTATAAACACATGTTCACATCAAATAGTTTCTATATAACCATCACAAACAAATATTTTAGCAAACCCTTGAAGGTAGATAGCAATTAAAGCCATTCATTCTGTTTCGGAGTTACGGTGTCACAAACAAGCAAAGGCGATGTCAATCACACTAATTGCAACATCCCTTGAACGATGAGGGTGGTTAATACTTCGCTGCCTATCTCAAATATAATAAATACGGCGCTATGAATGCATGGTTGGTTGGTTTCGGAGATTAGGTAGTATTAACGTATGAAACGTAATATTGAGTGATGTTTGAACAGAGCTTAAGTAGAATCGTGTCGAATCCTTGATTAGGGGTGATGTAAATAGGTATTGAATGGATACCTATTTGAATCTCTAGTTTGTTTATGGTGGATGATGAATCTAGAGGTTTTGCACCTTAAAAATACTATAATGTAACATGACTAGATTGACTAGGTAATACAGGTAAGGTAAGTACTTAAATGGCTTAGGTTTAAGCACTCCAAATCACAAACGATTGACAAGGAGTGTAGATTCTTAAGTCTTCCGATGCTTAGAAGAACATTTTTCATATATTTTTTTAAATATGGAAAAAGAATTGGTTTCGAGCAGAATTCGAACCTGCATCTCCTCGCATTCCGTGCAAGATGCTGAACCACTTAGCCACCGAAACCTACTCGGAACCAACCCGTAGGTTTCGGTGGCTAAGTGGTTCAGCATCTTGCACGGAATGCGAGAAGATACGGGTTCGAATCCTGCTTGTAACCAATTCTTTTTCCATACTTAAAATTTATGATCAGTTAGCATACCTACTAATTGCTTTTCAAAAATGATCTTAATGTTCGGGCTGGTTTCATCATAAATCGAATGAATATAGGTGCAATTCTATACATTCGTGCCGTGTAACTTTCTAAAAAAAGTACCGGTAGATGGCGCCTACGTCGCCTCAATAAGAAAATTTGGTTGGTTCCGAGTAGGTTTCGGTAGCTAAGTGGTTAAGCATCTTGCACGGAATGCGAGAAGATGCAGGTTCGAATCCTGCTCGAAACCAATTCTTTTTCCATATTTAAAATTTATGATCAGTTAGCATACTAATTGCTTTTCAAAAATAATCTTAACTTTTCATCTATACTACCTACCTTATATTATTCAGAGGACAGATTTCATTGTTTGCATCGAATAGGCTCCGAAACTACTGAACCGATTTGAAAAATTCTTTCACTATTAGGAAGCTACTCTATCCCCGGTGAACAACAACAAATTTCATTCCCGTATTCCCACGAGAACGGGAGCTACGGGAGCTACGCGCGTGAAACCGCGTGACGTTCGCTAGTAAGTCATAAGTTGCATAAGCATTTTAGGCACGTTAAGCCGTTGGTCCCGGTTGCCAGTAAAATGGCAGTCGTTAAGTCAAGTTGAAGGCTTTATTTCAACAGCAGGCAGTCACAACCTGCGCCTGTCCATTTAAACACGGCAATAGGGCTACGGGTATATAATATGCCTCTGCCTACCCCTTCGGGGATAAAGGCGTGATGATGAACCATTTGACCCGAAAAATTATACTTGCTCGTATTCGTTTCTAATTGCAGTTTTTTTTTTAAATAACCGTTGTTAATGTGATTTGAAATTAAAATGGCGGATGATCGATTAAGTATGCGAAAACTAGATTTTCAGTGACAATGAATGTCTGTTAGTTAATCGCGAACAGACAGACAAACGCAATGTATGGGTTTATATTTACTTTAGTACTGTGTAGGTATAAGAGTGGATAAGTATGTATTAATGCACAACATAAAATATTTAATTTGGTTTCTTCTCAAATGTACACTTTTATTCCCGACGTAATTTTTTTTTCTTTTCCACCTGCAGGAAAATTGTAAGAGAAAACTCCCTCAGGGATAAAACTTATTACAAAGTACGTTAAGCTCGCCTTTGTGTATCATTGTTAATTGTTTTGAACGGCATTACACTTTGTTATTGCAAAGAATAACGAATTAAATAAAAAAAAATGGTATTGTTTATAATTCTGTAGTAGGCTCAAAAACTACGAGTATATATTGTGTGGGACAGAAATGTGAACACAATTAAATAGTGTAAATACCGAAACATAGGTACCTACTTTATGGTATCGTACAAAATATATTTTCCTTCTCGAGAATCGACCGAGACCTCTGCAATGATAGTGGCTGCTGGCAGCACAACCACTGCGCCACCGTGGCAATCAAAATGAAATAATAAGATAGCTAAAACCATTGAACTAATACTACTAGTAATAATTACTCAAAGGCTAAAACCAGTTTGATCTGGTATAATTACCCCAATCGTTTCTGTATGGCTATTGTTCTCCAAATGGTTGGGCAAGAAACTCATGCGGGAGTACAAGAACCATGTTGATCTGCCACCGTTGCGAACCTTCGCTTTCTCTCGCCGGTGCGACGCGAATATCGAATTCAACTTCTTCCGTAAATCCGCTATGTCACATTGAAACATCCGCGCCAGTTCCGACCAAGCCTCGTACTTCACTGTCTGTACTCGATACAGTTCGTGGTTCGAATCCCACAATTCAGGCCGTTGTCTATAAGCCTCCATTAGTCGTATCGCCGCCTGTGACGTCCAATCCATCTCCGCCATCTTGATATTCTAATGTCAATAAATATTTCAAGGCCACAAGAATGCTACGAACGTGAACTATTCAAAATTCGAATGAGTTTAATTACCGAACAACGAATGCGCGTCGAAAACGTACGTTCGCGCGCGCGGCGAGCGGGGACTGCTGGCCTGCCCCACGACTGAGTTCGGTCACGTTCGGGTGTGCTCGAGTGTATTCGCTCGCTCGCTTGGTCGCGCTCGGCTCGGTCGCTACATTATAATAGCGTCACCGCTGAATAACCTCGTACTCGTAGTATGTATATATATATCGCCTACTTTATCATTATTGGCGACTTATTTACTTGGTGTACAATATTATGTAAGTATGTTGATAGTACGAGTGCTCTGTATATATGAGCACTTAGATTTCATGGGTTGGTTTACGAATGAACAAAGGATCGCCATAAAAGATGATTATTTACTCCAATGAGAGGGTGGTAGCTAGCCAGCCAGAACATTATCCCTGCTGAGCGATCGCTGCCGATCCCTCTTTTACGATCGGCTTTCGCAGCGGGCGAAGGGATCAGTATTCTTTCGGCGTCCCCTCGTAAAGTTTACTACAATAGTTGATCTCCTTTTATACAATTTAAAACAAAATTCTTTAGTAGAACCTTTAGTGCTAACGTAACAAAGAAACTGGGTATAAAGTAATGCCCATTTAGCGAGACCTATTACTGAGTAATGAATATTTAAGTTGAAAGCTCACGGTAGGTTAGACTGCAAAGACGCACCCGAACCAGCGTAAACAGGTCCGTGGTGTCTCAGTAAATTCGTTGTGTTCAGAACAATGTAAGTGTATGTTAGGGTTCAATGCATAATGGTGGTGTGTTCCATTCAGAGTTTGTGTGAATGAGAGGGTAGAAGGGTGGTCTCCTCTCGCTGTGTTGTCGGAGGGCAGGTTGGGTCGTGATTAAATTAATGAAATTCTATTTCCTCTAAGGACACAGTTAATTTGGACGTAATTTATGTTTGTAGATAAATTGTGTTCAGTTTGTGTGTAATTAAATGTATCATCGGTTTAGGAGACGCCGGCCACGCGGACTTTTGCTCTGGTGTAGTAGGTATAATTGTGTTAAGCACTAGAGCAGATATCGTGAGAACGTTCTGGAAACCTGGAATTTGCCGCACACCATTGATTATTTCGTTAGATTTAGGTGGTTAACACATAACTATATACTTATTCAAGCTCCTTTTCGAAGGGACATTGAAGATTTTAATATAAATAGTTCTTTAGAACCATGCTACTAGCATCAGTAGACTCCCAACTACAACAATTGTTTTTAGGTAGGTACCTACTGAAGTATTATCGGTTTTTTTAACGTGAGGGAAAATCCTCATGGATGCTATGCTAGACTAAAAAACCTCACGTAACACCCAACAGCCTATGGTTGGAAGCCCCGGTTAAGCCCTCGGAAGGATGTCCCAGGAACGTTTTATCGGTTTTGGGCACTATTCGGCGGAGGGCTTGAATTGCCATGGCTACCTAACGTTCACGTAAGGAGCCATAATAATCGAATTTCAAATGGCGGAGTTCAAAAATAAATAAACATTCTAAATTGTATCAAAGCTAGAAAATACTCAACTTAATGTTAACCTTAATCTTAAACTTAACCTACCAGCTTCAGAAGTTCTCACCTTACGCAACTGCGTATATGTAAGTTTAGTACTAATTTGATATCTTTTGCGAAAAGGTACCCATTTTAAAAATACACATAGGTATTGTCCGAATCTGAATTCCTTTGTTTGGTCGTACAGTACTTACTTTTACTTATTCTGTGGTCGTACAAAGTGTACAATTACAGACATATCCCACTAATATTAAAAATGTAAAAGTTTGTGAAGATGTTTGAATGTTCGTTACTCAATCACGGTCTAACGGCTGAATGGATCTGGCTGAAATTTGGTGCAAGGATAGATTAAAGTCTAGAATATCACATAGACTACTTATTATCCTGGGAAAATGTTCCCATGGTAAGCGGGAACGGGAACCAAAATTAACGTGGGTGAAGCCGCTCGCATCAGCTAGTAAGTAATAAAATACCTAATGAAATTTATTAGAAGCCGATATAATGGGTAGTTTTGGCATTAGGTACATACTTTAAAAGTGCGCATAAAACATTGCATGTCAAAATTCTTGTCTGCCAAACGACTACTAACTTTACACAATGTCAGATAGCCAGCAAGCAATGTACGAGATAATTGAATAATTTTCTAACTGTTTATAGTATAAGAAAAGTCAAATCTCCCTGATTTAATCTCTAAAACAAATAAGTACGTTATTTTTTTTTTTATTTTTTTTTTAATATAAGATAAGATATTTATTTGCTTAACATGAGTAGTGAGTGCACACATAAGTATACAAGATGTGAATAAAAAAAAAACATACAAAAGATCAGTCATGTTTTGCTTGAGTGGCGTGCAAATATTATAGGCATGCGTGAAAACAGATCACTTACATAATTATTATAGTTATAATATCCCTAATTTAAAAAAAAAAAGTAAGTTATAATTATTATTAAAAAAAAAGGAAGTTCAAAGTACAATGTCTGAGAGTTATATTATAATTAATGTCAGGTAATAAAATCAGGTCAACTAAAACTACTAAAATGTCAATATTTATGAATTATAAAATAAGATTTGTTTACATAAAATTCTATTACAGATTTAGATCATTACTAATACATTGTTTAATCATGAATTTATAAAATCTTCAATGGAATAATAGCACTTATTGAGAAGGAGCATTTTTAATTTACTCTTGAAAGTGTGTAATGTTTCTTTTTTAATGTCATCAGGTATTTTATTGTAAATTAGTGGCCCCATACGCATGATGCTCTTTCTTAACAATGCAGTTCTGAAACTGCCGGTATACAGCTGGTTTATTAGGTTATATATTACGTCACAATTACAAAAAACTTTTTCGAGCCGAATCAGTTTGCGCGCTTTCGCTTACAGAACAACACATGGCATTTACCTTTGCGCAGTCCCGCTAATCCCGCGGGATCCCGAACGATTTACGTGCGGGACTGGTCCCGCAAAAATACTGCGGGATCCCGGAATCCCGGTATTGCATTCCCTAATTACAGGTAAGTATAACCAAATTTTAATGTTACATTCCATACAATCAAAAACCGGCCAAGTGCGAATCGGACTCGTCCATGAATGGCCATGAAGGGTTCCGTAGCTGCAAGTAACATAATATAAAAGTTCTTGTAGTTCGTTGTAACTTTTGAGTTACTTTAATGAAAGGCGAAAATTACGGTTTATGACGTATTAAAAAAAACTACTTACTAGATCTCCTTCATCTCCACTTTGGAAATGTGTCTCGCGCAAACTATTCAGTTTAGAAAAAAAATGTTAGAAACCGCAATAGCATTTTTGAAGAGCTATCTATAGATACGTACTATGCGTTTCAAATGAGTTGATAACTGTCAGAATGACATTTTGATTCGCGGTGCTAACTTCATTATATAATGTAGGGTCAGCAAACACATTTTCTTGCTTCACTATTGCTTGATACTAATAATGGTACTTCTAAATGTCCTCTTCTAAATTCGCTTCGTCAAAATAGGTAATACTATCAGGTATTTATCTAAAGAAGTCTAGCCATGATTATTTGCGGAATTTCGATAGTTTTGATTGATAATCAAGTACAGGTAAGTACCTACTTGTACAACGCGAGCTACTTTATGAGTAAAGAGGCGGCCAAGGACAGATAGAACAGGAATGTGTTGAATGTAAGTATATACCTATATGTATGTAAAAACCAGCCAAGTGCGAGTCGGACTCGCGCGCGGAGGGTTCCGTACCAAAAAACGACGTACGAAATCACGTTTACTGTATGGAAGCTCCCGTTAAAAATGTATATTTTGTTTTAATTTAATTATTTATATTTAATGACAATACACAGCTCGATATTCTGTGAGAGTTTCAAGCGTCTACTCGTTGTCATTATTAATAGGTACTTAAAGTAAAATGGCAAAAAGAATCACGTTTTTGTATGTGTAATGCCCCTTTTTGTTTGTAAGTAAGTAAGTGTAAGTAACTATTTGTTGTTGTAGCGGCAACTGAAAAGAAACAGATAATCTGTGAAAATTTCTGGTCTCTAGCAACCACCGTCAAAGAGATACAACCTCGTGACGGACAGACAGACGGACGGCAAAGTCTCATGAATAGGGTCCCGTTTTTTACTTACTAAAATTATTTTTTGTCTAAAACCAAAATAGTCGCGATTCACTTCGTTTTATCACTTTTCAACACTAGTGCACATAGTTGAACTTTTATGTTTAAGAATCTGCCGTTGATACATACAAAACACTCGAAAATATTCAAATTTTGAAAAATAAAAAATCGTAGCGATAACTGCCCTTGTTTACTTTCCATCAAAAAGTCATATAAAAAAACTAATAATATAATTTACTAAAAATCTGCTAAGTACTTATTGAAAAAAAAAATAAAGATTAAGTCATTGTTACCATAATACACGTAGGTACATGAACCTATCCGACAAGGAAAATTTTGTTGCTAGCTGTACAATTTTGATGAGTACGGTGTGAAGTTGCCGCGATCGCGATTATCTTCTCACTTGAATCGCATAGTATATCCACACGTAGGTATTGGTTTGATGAAAAAAAAAATTTTGAGTTCCAGTTCTGAGTATGGGGACCCCCAAACTTACTGCTTTTTTCTAGTTTTATATAAAAATCTTGATGCGGTTCACAGAATACATCTACTAACAAAGTTTAAACAGCATAGGCCTTATAGTTTCGGAGAAAAGTGGCTGTGACACACGGACGGACAGACAGACAGACAGATAGACAGACAGACATGACGAATCTATAAGGGTTACGTTTTTGCCATTTGGCTACGGAACCCTACCGTTTTTGCCATTTGGCTACGGAACCCTAAAAAAGGAATAAATTTTGGGGGTCCCCTATACTTTCCGTTTTCGCCATTTGCCTACGAAACCCTAAAAAGTAAGTTATATTCTATTCTCAGTTATATAAGTGGGTACTTACGTCCGTATCGATGGGGTTATTTCTGTCACGCAAAAACCTGAATGATTCATAAGCAAACCATCTAGATTTATATGCGTGCTGTCTGCCTACAACATAAAAAAGCATTATTTAAAAACTTCTTTTTAATTAGGTAGGTATATAGGTATAGGCGTACTTTATTTTAATATTAGCTTACCATAACCAGTAATAATAGTTGTTTTTTCTCTGTTTCTCTCCCTTCTGTAAGTACTCAAGAGACTCTTCATCTTTGTTTTTAAAACTTCTTTAGGTTGTACAAATTCATTTGCTATTATATCCCATATGTCTTCTCTCACGTTCTTATTGTGAAATGGTTTCCGTCTTCTATCCCATAACGGACTGTAGGAGTGGTATAGTTGAATAAGACGAATAGCTGTTTCGTTATCCATTTTAGTTGAATAACACGTCCACACGCGAGCACTGACGAGCGATCAATACCCGCCGCGCGCGGCAGTCGACCAATCACAGCGCAGCACGCCGCGCGCGGCTGCTGCTCGCTATGTCATCATTCTTAGTGCCATTCCACACGTACCGGTTGCCGGGTAGCCGGTGTCGGGTACCCCGGGTACCAAGCGGTTGCCGGGCAAATCACGCCGGTAGGTATAGTCCAATCCTGCCCGATGTGACAATAATGTAAACATGTCATGTTTTGATAATCGTTGTCTAAGACAGATTAGTAGAATAATATAGTCTGAAAATCATTAAATTTTTTACTATCCTGAGTAGGTATTTTAAATGAAAATAAACTATCATAAAGGAGTTATTTGATGTCGAAATGATTGTAAGAACACTGTATGACTCCTGGATACTGGAATATAATCAGGGTGAATACTCAATTGCAAGTAACTATGGATATATAGGATCAAATGTGTTCACGGGACATCCTTCCTGAGGGCTTACCCGGGGCTCTCAACCATAGGCTGTTAGGCGTGGCGTGAGGTTTTTTAGTCGGTAAGAGTCCGGCATAACATCCTATGAGGATTTTCCCTCACGTTAAACAAAAAAAAAAAGGATCAAATGTGTTTGTTTACTTTTTTGCGCAAAGTTATTGAAATACAGTATACGTGTGAAAGCTATAGTACCTACATGGCCATACGTTAAACCAGTCTTTCCCAAAGTGGGCGATAACGCCCCCTTGTGGGCGCTGCAGGTCTCAATGGGGGCGGTAAGAGACCCAGAAGAAAATGGGGGCGTTGTGTATTAGGGTGATTTGTAACTTTATTTAGCTAAGAGGCCTCTTAAACAACAACTGCAAGAGCTCTCGACTCTCAACAACAACTTGTGAACATCAACTAATATGAATTAAAAGATTGCTCAAACTCGGTTCTATATTTCTCTTCGCGTAGTTCATATATCTGTCCTATTTTATTTAATATAGAAAAAATTTATAGTTATTAGTACTCGTAGATATCTATCATGTTTTAACAAGTTTTTGTTGAATAACCCGAATTGTGCATTCCTGTTTCAGTCGGCTGGTTCATTGAATGCTTGTTCGGACTTGTTGAGTACGATTGAGCGTCGAATGAGATAAACGAGTTTATGCATGTTTGTTTTATTCCTGTCGGTGCGTGTTGCTTAAGTCTATCATTTTTTAACAAGTTTTTGTTAAATAACCCGAATTGTGCATTCCTGTATCAGTCGGCTGGTTCATTGAATGCTTGTTCGGACTTGTTGAGTACGATTGAGCGTCGAATGAGATAAACGAGTTTATGCATGTTTGTTTTATTCCTGTCGGTGCGTGCTGCTTAAGCATTCCTATATAAACAATGTAATATTTATTTTATTTTCATTTGTGTTCTCGCGCGCAATAGATGAGCAGTACTTACGCCTCCTCTACTCGCGAAGTTGAACGTATTTCTCAAAGCAAAACAATGTCGGAAGTAAAAAAGAAGAGACGGCAATACTCTGCGGAATATATTAAATTCGGATTTATTGAAAATCCCACAAACCGATCGTCGCCTTTGTGTCTTCTATGTCTAAAAACATTTTCGAATGAAGCAATGAAGCCTTCAAGGCTGCAAGATCATTTGAATAAAATGCATTCAGATAAGAAAGACAAGAATGTAGCATATTTTCAAGACCTAGAGAAGAAGCATAATACTCGGCCAAGTGTTGTAAAACTATTTTCGGCGGCTGCTAAGCAAGATGACGACGGATATCTCTTTGTTAATTGCTCAAAAAGGCAAACCACATAACATCGGAGAAGAGTTAATATTGCCAGCAATAAATGAAGTAATAACTACTGTGCTTCATAAACCAGCCGCAGATATTATCCGAAAAATTCCTTTGAGTAATAATTCTGTGCAAAGACGAATTGATGAAATGGCTGAATACATTGAAGAATCATTGTGCGATCACCAGAGGACAAGTCAATTCTCAATTCAGCTCGATGAGTCCACTTTACCAACTAATGAAGCATTGTTGTTGTCTTACGTGAGGTTTATTAAAGATGAGAAAATATGTGAAGAACTATTATTTGCTAGAAATTTAGAGACCGATACAAAAGGTGAAACCATATTCAATACATTGGAAAAGTTTTGCGATGAGAAAGAGATTCCTTTGAAAAATATTATTTCAGTTGCTACGGATGGCGCTCCGGCTATGACAGGGTGCCATAAAGGCTTCATAGCGTACTTAAAAAATAAAATTCCAGATGTCCTTGGTGTACATTGCGTTATTCATAGACAACATTTAGTTGCTAGAAACTTAAGTGAAAAACTATTTCAATCACTGCAATATGTCATCAAAGCAGTCAATAAAATCCGCAACAGCTCTTTGAATGATAGATTATTTCATCATTGTGTTACTAATGACGAGGATTTCAACCGTTTGTTGTTTCATACTGAAGTTCGTTGGCTATCAAGAGGCAATTGTCTGACTCGATTTTACAACCTGTTTGACTCTGTTATAGAGTTCTTGGAAACTAAAGATACAGAATTGCACGACAAGCTCATAACATCAAAGAATGATATAGCTTACATGACAGACCTGTATAAATTGTTCAACAACATGAATCTCCAACTGCAAGGCGATAAACTAAATTTAATTAAAACAAAAAACGTCGTTGCTGCTTTCGCAGCCAAACTGCTTCTACACAAAAAGAATCTGGGCAGACGTGAGTTTCACAATTTTCCAAATATATCAGTATCATGCAGTAACGACGAATTGTTTGCCTACTGCCAACATTTGGAAAACCTCCACATTGACTTCACCGAACGATACCCGGACATTTTGAACTTGGAAATACCAGACTGGGTGTTGGATCCGTTTTCAAATGTCAACACAGCAATGTCACCTCAGCTGGAAGAAGAACTTATAGAATTGACAACAAACGAGGAAATAAAAATCAAGTACAAAAATGGTTACCAAGAATTTTGGCTTCAAAAACCGATCCCTCAATTGTACCATGGATTGTGGTCAATCGTTCAACGATTCTTGATAGCATTCCCATCGTCATATTTGTGTGAACGTGGATTTAGTGCTGTGACAACACTGCTTACTAAAAAGAGAAATCGTTTGCTTGTTACCGAACGTGGCGACTTGCGACTGTTCTTGAGTAAATTGGAACCTGATATCAACAAACTTATTAAACAGCATCAGATTCATCCTTCAAATTAGTTTTTATATAAGGATTGATTATTTTAGTTACATTTTTAATAAAAGATACTTTGTTTTAATACTATAAAGTTGCGTTTCAATAATCATTCTTATTGGCAGGTGGAGCCCGTAAGAGTTAACTTGAGACCTAAGCGCCGTTGTATGTTACCTACTGCGCTCAGGTTTCAAGTTGCGGGTTAAAGTAAAAGTTTCGTTTAGAATTGTCTGTTAATATACATAATATACATTTTTTTTACACAGCATCACATATATAGGTCACAATAATTAATTAATTTAATTTGAAGTTATAGTGGTTTTTAAATAGGTGAAAAAATGGGGGCGCTACAAAAATATTTATTCTCAAAGTGGGCAGTAGACAAAATAAGTTTGGGAACCACTGCTTAAACAACATATATATACTGTGGCCATACACTTCGGCTACCCGGTAACCGGTACGTGTGAAAAGGAGTTTACTAAGCGAAAGTTTGTGAGTGTGGATTTGTTTCTCTTTCACGCTCTATCGGCTGATGAATAAAGCTGATGCTTGCAGCTTCGCCCGCGTGAAATTTGGTTCCCGTACCCGCTTACCATGGGAACATATCACCGGGATTAAATGTAGCTTATGTGTTATTCCAGAGTTTAGACTATAATCTACCCCGGTTCCGAATTCCAGCCCGATCCGCTCAGCCGTTAGAGCGTGATTGAGTCAAACAAACATCCAAACATCTTCACAAACTTTCACATTTATAATATTAGTATAGTAGGATTAGTAAGATTGGAATAACACATAGGTACGCTTACTTTCACCACAGGAATAAGTTCCCATGGTAAGCAGGAATGGGAACAAACGCGTGCGACATCTAGTTATGATATAATTTCCCCCGAAGCTCCCTCACCCGCTAACGGACCATTACTTTGATTTGATTATATTCATAACCATAAATTCGCATTACATTATTATTATTTGTTTGTGCTCATTTCCTGACTTTAATCATTAAGCACTTTTTAGGGTTCCGTACCCAAAGGGTAAAAACAGGACCCTGTTTATGAGACTTCGCCGTCTGTCTGTCTGTCCGTCATGAGGCTGTATCTCAGGAACCGTCATAGCCAGAAAGCTGCAATTTTCACAGAAACGTTGCCGCTAAAATAAAAAGAAATCGGATTAAGAAGACCAATAGTTTTGGTCCCGCGCTATAGGAGGTGATCCTATTGCCGTGTTGACATGGACAGACCCGGGTTGTGACGAACCGCTGTTGAAATTTTTAAACCGCCAATAAGGCCCATGTTAGTGACTACCGGGACGGCTTAACGTGCTTTTCTAAGCACAGAGACGCTCGCAATCAAAATGGTAATATTTTTAGGTTATAAAATATAATGCTGATTAATAGTTACAATTATTTTAATCAGAATGGTTTATTTGTAAAACTAGCAATTGCTTGCGGCTCCGCCCGGCCGCGGGAGACACAGTGCAGTTTTTAACATACAAACTTTCATCTCCTATTTCAACCAATTTAAGTACTTACCTATACAAACGGTGGCCTAATAATGTTATTTTAAGCTCTTCTATTCCTTCTCTGTACGAGTACTGTGCCAAGTTTCATTATTAACATCCCTACTAATATTCTCTGTCTGTATGTCTGTTACGCTTTCACGCCTAAATGGCTGGAGCGATTGAAATTACATTTGGTAGGTATAGGTAGGGATAGTTCGAGGCCCTGGGAAGGACATAGGCTACTTTTTAACCGACTGTGCAAAAAGAGGGCTATGATTTTACGATATAACGACTCTTACGCGATAACGACTTCTACGCGGTTGAAGCCGCGGGGAACAGCTAGTAAAACAATAATTGAATTTTTTTCTGTTGTCTAAAGTCAAAAGGCTTACAGTTCCAGACACGGATTCAAACCCAGTTCCACATACGTGATAGTTCTACAGTACAGTTGAATGTATCGGTTTTACACAGAAACCTACAAAGTACTATAAGGCAAAGAAATCGTTTGTAGTAAAACTCCGACTGGATGACCTCTTGAAACAAATGTTTTGGCATATTATTATACGGCGTTATCTGCCTTAATTAAGCTTATATTCCTAAATAACACTTTAATGTGTATTTCTAACTAATGATATTAGGTAAGAATAAATAACACTCGGACACGAAAATACAACGTGATTAAACGAATACATTTGTTTTGGAGAACTCAAGACCCTTCTAGTTTACTAGGCAGGTACTATTCTTGTAGTTTTATTGAATTGTAACGAATAATAAAAAAAAACAAATCACTTATAAATATTAGGTGTAGTATTTTTATTATAAAGTGAAATAAACCGGCCAAGTGCGAGTTGGACTCGCCCATGAAGGGTTTCGTAGCAGCAAGTAACATAATATATAAAAGTTCTTATAGTTCGTTGTAACTTTGATTGATGTTTTAACACGTTCGCAGTGGTAGTGATTTAACTAACCGAAAATTGCGGTTTATTACGTATTAAAAAAAAACTACCAGCTCTATCTCATTCAAACTAATTTTCGTTGGTAGTTTTTATGGCAATGTCCATCATATATTTTTTTTAGATTTATCACTCTCTTAGTTTCGAAGTTAGAGGGGGGGGGGGGGGGGGGGGGCACTCATTTTTCGACTTTGGAAGTCTCTCTTGCGCAAACTATCCACTTTAGAAAAAAATGATGTTCGAAACCTCAACAGCATTTTGGAAGACCTATCTATAGATACACCCCCACACGTATGGGTTTGAAAAAAAATAAAAATTTTGAGTTTCAGTTCTGAGTATACCCCCAAAATTTACTGCTTTTTTTCTAGTGTTATATAAGAATCTTAATGCGGTTCACAGAATACATTTAGTTACCGAGTTTCAATAGCATAGGCCGTATAGTTTCGGTGAAAAGTGGCTGTGACACACGGACGGACAGACAGACAGACATGACGAATCTATAAGGGTTCCGTTTTTGCCATTTGGCTACGAAACCCTAAAAAGACAACTTGGCCCAGACGGGACTTGAACCCGCAACCTTTGCCTAATCCAGGGCAATGCTCTAACCAATTGAGCTACGGGAGCCGTACTGATACAAGTTGAAATTCTTCACCTTATTGTAACCGCCATTTAAGAGTATGGCACAGAGCCATCTATCGAGCTACTTAGCAACTCTGATATCAATGAACGATATTGCAATCATTTTTAGGGTTTCGTAGCCAAATGGCAAAAACGGAACCCTTATAGATTCGTCATGTCTGTCTGTCTGTCTGTCTGTCTGTCTGTCTGTCCGTCCGTGTGTCACAGCCATTTTTCTCCGAAACTATAAGGCCTATGCCTTTGAAACTTGGTAACTAGATGTATTCTGTGAACCGCATTAAGATTCTTATATAAAACTAGAAAAAAAGTAGTAAATTTCGGGGGTCCCCATACTCAGAACTAAAACTCAAATTTTTTTTTTCATCAAACCCATACGTGTGGGGTATCTATAGATAGGTCTTCAAAAATGCTATTGAGGTTCCTAACATCATTTTTTTCTAAAAAGAAAAGTTTGCGCAAGAGACACTTCCAAAGTGGAAAAATGTGTCCCCCCCCCCCTCTAACTTCTAAACTAAGAAAATGATAAATCTAAAAAAATTACATGATGTACATTGCCATAAAAACTACCAACGAAAATTAGTTCGAACGAGATAGAGCTGGTAGTTTTTTTTTAATACGTCATAAACCGCAATTTTCGGTTAGAAAAATCACTACCACTGCGAACGTGTTAAAACATCAATCAATGTTACAACGAACTATAAGAACTTTTATATTATGTTACTTGCTGCTACGAAACCCTTCATGGGCGAGTCCAACTCGCACTTGGCCGGTTTATTATACATTGATTTGATGTCTCCGACTCAATCTATCGATTTTTAATATTTAAAGCAATTAGTATGCTAACTTTTTCATAATACTAATTGCTTTAAATATTAAAAATTATTAGGTGTAGATCAAGAGCACTACCGAAACTTCATTTCCAAAAAAAATGCATTTCATGTAAAACATTCCTAAACCCACACCCAAAATATATAAAACCCATTATTCTTCTATGCTCAACAAGAACAAACAATAAAAAGAAAACAATAAAATATACAATATTGAATCAGTGATGCGCAAAGGGTGTATCTATAAAATCATGATCCATATTGTCATATATACAGTATGGTGAGAAAATGTATTTCTTTTCATTTGACGCGTGCCAGTGGGGCCCTGAGTGGAAGCTGTAACGATTGCGAGCTGCGGATTTCCGAGCCATTGTCCAAAAGTGTCGTAACTTAAAAACAATATGGGACGGCGAAAGATTATGGCGAATTTTAGTGATGGGCTGCTCGCAATTCACGTCGTATCGATAAAATCTGATATTTTATTTTATTTCATAAATTAATTCAAAATGTCTCTTAATAAATAACATTTCCGGCACATAATTTTGTTTGTGACTTACTTTTGTAGAAATGTCTCGGACGTTTTACAGTTTTTAAACATTCAAACTAATTGGATCATTAACATAATGTAGACCTGTATCTGTATGATTACAGAACTACGGTGTCATTAGTATTCCTCATACACCATTGTCTACTCACAGTAATAAATATCTTTAACGCCGACGCTAATGCTGCAGCATTAAATTATTTTGTTTATAGTTGGAAGAAGAATTAGTTCGATATTAACATAATATAAACAAAACACACATACAATAAATGGTTTTGTGTCACATTCAGTATTATGTTAGAGAGCAGAGAACAGTTGGAACGGTGCCAAATGAGCATAGGAAGATTTATTGTGTGCTGGCGAATTGTGAAATATTGAGTGTTAGTGCATACGGCTCATTACACACTCATAACACTGGAGAAGAAATTACTACTACTTATATAACTCACTGTATTCTTCGAAAATTAAGTGCATTGCGAGATATTTGAACTTATACCATTATTTGATCTCAAGAAATAGGTACAGTCTTGATGCAAAGTGGCGGCGGCGGTCGAATGACCGGGTTCCCCACAAGAAAAAAAGCATTAGCTAAATTTGTTTTTCAGAGATTTAGTTGAGTTCGATGCCTGGCTTTAACACTACCTACGTGAACCTAGTCATAGCACAGGCAATCCAGCTCAGCTAGAGAGGTTCATAGAAATATATATTTACTTACAGAATATTTTATAGTAGGTATGCTAACTAGTTAGTTATAAAATCGACCCACAACTATAAGCTATACTTAATAAGAAATATGTTCTGATAAGCATCAGTCAGACACGCTGGATAAAATAGGCCTATAATGTGATAATGTGCACCGATATGTCTTGTAATTTACACGCAAGCGAGTTAACAAAATAATATGTTTTACATATTACCACAATGACAGGACCAACAATCTGTCACCCAGGTCGTTGAGCACCGGTGTGACTTCGCCGCAGGTGCACCGAAACAGGGGATCGCTGTATTTGCATAATTTTATACAACGACAAACTAATTTCAGTAATCGAGCTGTGGCACGTAACTGTAATAAGCTTTAAATTGATGGTATGTGCCTACAGACACGCCTGTTATTGTAATATCTTTAGTGCCTAAGAGATTAGAAGCCAATGTAACGACTATATCTACGACTATGATTTAACCGACTTATAATCTGTTGTTATTAGTCTTCTAAATTAATTCCAGAAAATGAAGCTAGATTAAGTATTGTATTTAACACGATACAGGCAGTGTGACGTAATACACGTTAATGCAATTAGAACTTAATTCTAATCTACTATATTACAAACAAGTTTAGAGCATATTTGTAAGGCCTATATTCTTGTTATCTCGTTTGGATAACACAAAAGCCTTTTATATGACACCGTTGATGTTTACCTACTGTATGCTTGGCAGTATTAAAAGATTCTGTGGATTCAGAATAGCGCCTCATATTCAAACATATAGGGATTCTTAACATTCAATCCCTATATCAGTCAAGGACATTACATTTTGATGTGTTTTCTCATACATTATAGTCACTGATCCCCCATTACCTGCCACTACTCATTGAATACAGTAGTCCTGCTGACCCATCGCTTTAAGTATAAATAAACAATACTTATATAGTATTAGGTCCGTGTTTTATTCCAGATCTTTACTTTAGAACTTAGGGTTCAGTCATTTTGCTTGGAAGGAAAATAAAACTATTGACCAAGTGCTATAATTTACTGATGCAGATAGTGAATAGTATTTAAGTAGGTACACTTTATCGACATCTACAAAACCATAACTTGTTCTACAATGTACGATCGTATCGCGAGAAAACAAACAAACAGTTTTGTGCAACCCATCGATAAGTCTCGTTACTAGTATCGACGGGCGATCGGCGCGCAAGGATGTGCGAGTTATCGCGGAACGGCGAGATTACTCGCTGGGGCCCGGGTTCGATCCTGCCTATCTCCGCTGCCAGCCAACAATGAGACGCATTTGTGACGTGAAATTTACGAGCCACTTTTACGAGTGCAAAATAGGTGGGACCGAGTTTACGACCCACCCTGTATAATAAGGGAGCTGTACAGTATACGCAAGGTTCTGTGATAAAACTTAGTTGGAATGAGCTTGTGGTTAAAACTAAACATAATATCGCCGAGGGTTTAGTAAGTAAGCCGGCAGTAAAGTGTGTATATTTATTACTTAGTAGAGATAAGATCAAGTGTGTTAGTACTTAGCATAAGAAATTGTCTATTGTATTAAGGGGTTGTAGGCGTATACAATGAGAGTTGCTTTACACACGCCGTGTTCTAGATAGGTAAGGTAATTATATCTTTATTGTACATTATACAAACATTATACATATAAGCAAGTTAAAAGTGTATTAAAAAAATCGAGGTGTTATCGCTCTACGGCATTCTATTCCTAGCAAAGAGAGGAGTGGATAGCAGTGTATGTAAAGTTCTTATTACTAACTCATAAACCTTCAAAGGAGATGGATAAAAATAATGTATGAAAGGCCCATTCAGTACCACTAAAGGAAATTTGAAATATAGGTTACTATCTGTATCTGACTGAATTTTACTTAGACCAATTTAGTAAGGTTCCCTAAATTTGGCGTCAAGCTAAAGACCCCTTTTGTCGGACTTCTGTTAACGCGATCTGAGTAATGAGTTCAATCTCCAATTTTCACACTACCGATGTAAACCTACTTCTAACACTAGCAACTAAGAATAAATGAAGAGGCAGGATTGTGATTAAGAAGAACCATATATAGTACGTATTTTTTTTAATCAATGCAGATCTCACCAATACTGTCCTAAGTTCATTTTTATTTCTCTTCTGTTTTTACCATATACTACAAAGAAACTAAATGATATTAGAGGTAGTACTGTAGTAGGGCAAGGCATTCGATAAGTCACAATAGTGTACCGTGTCGACGGGGGCCCATGTTACGATATAGCCTCATTGTTGCTTGCCAGGGAGCCGAACTAATTTCGCCCTTTATGGCAGCACCAATCAGCTACTGCAATGAATTCGTATAGCTCGTAAACCGAGAAAAACGCTTATGCCAACATTGCGTAGATTTTGGGTAATCTGCGGAATAAGCAGAACACGGAATAATCAGAATAAATGTTTCTCCGTCCGTTTGTTTGTATGGGGTCCATATATGTTAGTAGTAAGTACGGTAATGCATTACATCCATATACTTAATTTCTCAAACACATTACAGCACTGTAGCTGTAGCGTAAGTCAGGTAGGTAATTGCGTTCCCAACATGTTTCAGAGTTTCAGGATTCCATAAAGTAAGGTGAGGTACCTCGCCCAGTTACACGTTAATGCGTATTTGTTTTAATTATGGTGTAGAATGTAGATAGTGCCATAAAGTACAACTAGCAATTACTACTAAGACTAAGTATGTACGAGTAAATTTTATCTTTTTCACGTAGACTTAATTTGTGTTCTTTTTTAAGTAGTTTAACAATGTATGCTTATTTTCAGCACCCTGCCTGATACCCAGGAATTTGTTTAAAACGTTTACTAATAGGATTACAAAAATACCCTTCATCCTTTAAGTCTTACAAAAAATTAAATCTTAAAATAATTTTATCAGTTATCTGTGTTTCACCCAGGGTCAAGACTTGACAATACACTTCCCCAACGAGACATCCATTTGAGCGACAAGCATAAAGCAAAAAGAAAGTGTCTGCCAACAATAGCCTCGTACGGAATCGAACACAATGCCTCGCGGTAATAATATTTAATTACATGGTGTACTGAGGCAACTGGCAACCCCATCGAGTGTTCCGCTCCAACTAAGAGGGGAATTAGGGTTCCGAGGGAAGGTTTATATCGAAACTGCTGCTCTTGTGAAAGAAAAAAAATGACTTACAAACTTGTATTTTTCATTAAGATTATTTTTGAAAAGCAATTAGTATGCTAACTGATTATAAATTTTTAAATATGGAAAAAGAATTGGTATCGAGCAGGATTCGAACCTGCGTCTATGGCGATCCGTGCCGACGCGTTATCCACTCCGCCACCGAAACCTACTCGGAACCAACCAAATTTTCCACCTTATTATATGTCTTGGAGCGACGTAGACACCATCTACCGGCACTTTTTTTTTAGAAAGGTACACGGCACGAATGTATAGAATTGCACAAATATTCATTCGATTTATGCGATTAAAAATGTATTTTTCATCCCTAACGGTTCCAGATAATATCCCGTTAAGACTAATACTATTACTGACAACGTTTGGGTGTTAAGTATTTCACTTCTGTCTACCCCCTCGGGGATATAAGCGTGATTGTACGATATTTCATCTCGTTTCATTTTATCACGGCAATACGGCTCACCACCTATTACGTGGGACAAAAATATCAAAGGTGAAAGGTGGGCATTTATTATACCTACCTTATTATGCCTACCCCTTCGGGGATAAAAAAGGCGTGATCATATATATATATATTACGTGTTGTATTTAAATTGGAAGAAAGATTGAAGACTATAGGACTATCCTTTGTGGGAACAAAAATCAATATGTCTGGTTGTATAATAATATCTTCTATGACTCTGTGTTTGTTAACCGATTTGCATAAAATATTGAGTAAAATAATTTTAGTGAAAAAATTGATACAATACTTAATAATATTTTGCGGACGCACTAATCAAGGTAGTTGGATTGTGCAACTTGTATTAGTCAAAAAAAAGATAATTTATATTCTAGTTCTACGGAACCTTTTAATTTTTTTCCTTATTCATACTTGGTATAATATTTAAATCCGTACTATGGTAATGTTTTTGTGTAAATTTCGACGCCATTAGCATATTGTTTCGGCGCGTACCGTTTTTCCATGTACTTGTTTAATTCTTTGGCACAAGTAAGTAAATGCGGCAACACTTATATTTCACTTTGTATTGTAATGGCGTGCGTTACCGCATCCGACGAGAGGCGAGTTACAGATCGCTATCGGACAATTTGATTATTTCAGTCTGATTCTCCGAGTACACCTACAAGAAGCAGAGCATACCGCGGGTACCGTTGGAGCCGTCCTCTGTAGATGTATTTGCATACAGAATCTGTCCTACCTAACCAACCGGTGCAGTTTCGTGTCGGTAGTTATAAGTTTCTAATTGCTAAGGTGCTACTTTATACCCAAACAAGGTAAACCCACCTTTTCAAGTCGAATCAGGTCAAAATAATAAAATTTATTGTCGTCCAATTCATCAAATAAATCAACCTTCCAGGCAGCCCACTGCTAACGTAGGCTTTCTCCAATATTTGTTATACCACACGGTCCTACACCTTCCCTATCCAGTACTTGTGACTTCTCAAACTTGGAAAATATTAATGTCTGATTTGACTTGGTGGAAGATGACCATTTATGCTCTTAGAATGAGAAGTGGATAGAGAATGGTAGTACCTAGATTAAACTCCGGTTTAGCAACTTTTACTCTCTGTCTGATGATGTGTGTGAAGGTAAGGAAGGAACTCACGCAAAACGAATGAGTTTATCAAATTGCTTTCGTTGACAGCTTTATATAATCTTCAATAGCCAAGGAAACCACACAGCCGCGTCCGTGGCAAAATTATATTGTCAGCAGACGGTCGCTTATGTGTGTAAGCCAGTTAGCGGCGAGGTGTAAGCGAACTCCTCCCGGATCAGACTGCGCTGTGAGGCTTCACTGCAATTATGCATTTTGCGCATTTCAATACGTTTAATACGGCTTGATAGTCGCATTATAATTAGCTTAGGCAGGTACTTATAGATGCACACGTAGCCATGCAGGTGAGCCGAAGTAAGTTTATCACTCAAGTACTGCTCGTTCGCTCTAACTTTGCCGCTCGGCTCCACACTAAAGTCGAATTTTTAATTAGACGAAGTAAATTGACAGCAACTAATGTCACTTCTTCATACAATGTTGCTTATTTTCTATGACGAAGTGACATAAGCTACTGTCAATTTACTTCGTCTAATTAACAATTCGGGTATACGCCTCTACGCCAGCGGCAAAGTTAGAGCGAACGGGTAGTACATCTAATCTCCATGGATTTGAGCGTAAACGGCAATGCTTGTTTGTCTCAATATAATATTTATTTTCAGGTAAGATTATAAGTCTTTTTCAGAAGCCGCTGATGCGTTGCTGAGCTCCGCCCTCTTGCCGATGTAGGTCGCAGAGACGGGGTTTAATGTGTAAATCAGTAAAGCTGGAAGTTCCACTCACGTTCTCCTCCTCCCCAACGGAGGGTATGGTGCATAAGTCGCAGAGGTAATTATTGGAAATGAAACATTGAATGACATGAAAATATGGCAGCAGAAAAGCGAAATTCGGGCTCCGAATGATGCTACCGGGAATAGTGCTTAGGTAGCCGGTGATGTGATAATATACAAGATTGTTATCAGTGCGAGTTCAATGCTTCGTTTCGTATGTTACAAAGTTCTCCACCGTAACCGATTTCTATCGAAATGAAATCTCTAAATTGGCCGAAATACTAAAGGGCTGTTAATTTGATCTACGAAATGGGTGGGTAGCTGAGCCAGCCTTTACCCAATTACGGTGAAATCAATTTGCAAACTGCTGAACACGGGTCTGTTACAAGAATTTAATCTACAATCTACCACTTTGATCATTCAATTGAAACGTCATTCGGGGACTTAATATTTATCAGATACTATAGCCAATGCCCAAAAGTGAACAAGGTCTGTTTTACGCAGAAACCTGTTAACAATAATATTTAAAACTTTTAATCGGAGATTTAGACCTATCCAATTTGATGAACAGACCTTGGAGACAGATAGTTTAGAAAATATCTAAAAATTATGTATGTATGTTGATTGTAATTTACATTTAATTCAGAGTAAAAATTATATTTATTTAATTAACCTTATATATATATATATATATATATATATATCAAGTATTTCTATGTAGTATTTTTAGGGTTTCGTAGCCAAATGGCAAAAACGGAACCCTTAAAGATTCGTCATGTCCGTCATGTCTGTCTGTCCGTCTGTCTGTCCGTCCGTGTGTCACAGTCACTTTTCTCCGAAACTATAAGGTCTATGCTATTGAAACTTGGTAGCTAGACGTATTCTCTGAACTGCATTAAGATTCTTATATAAAACTAGAAAAAAAGCAGTAAATTTTGGGGGTCCCCATACTCAGAACTGAAACTCTAAATTTTTTTTATCATCAAACCCATATGTGTGGGGTATCTATAGATAGGTCTTCAAAAATGCTATGGAGGTTTCTAATATCATTTTCTTCTAAAGAGAATAGTTTGCGCAAGAGACACTTCCAAAGCGGAAAAATGTGTGTCCCCCCCCTCTAACTTCTAAACTAAGAGAATGATAAATCTAAAAAAAATATATGATGTACAATACATTGCCATAAAAACTACCAACGAAAATTAGTTTGAACGAGATAGAGCTGGTAGTTTTAATACGTTTTTAATACGTCATAAACCGCAATTTCTTGTTAGTGAAATCACTACCACAGCGAACGTGTTAAAACATCAGTCAAAGTTACAACGAACTATAAGAACTTTTATATTATGTTACTTGCTGCTACGAAACCCTTCATGGGCGAGTCCAACTCGCACTTGGCCGGTTTTTATTTTATCTTAAATTTTATTTATATTTGAGAAAAACAAGATAACACCTGCATGCATATCATCATCATCATCATAGATTAGAGCACGTGCACAAAAACAGCATAATGACATAATAATATCACTTATCACTTATCACCGATGTCTTGTACAATCATGTACAATACGATATGACCGATATCGGAATGATGTTCGCACTAAATATAGCTTCGAGCCGTACAGTCTGACATGAAAAACATTTCAATCTCAAAATTCTTATCGATAAGCGTCCAGGAACTAAACCCAAAGAAAAACCTCTCAAACATATTACGAAAATAAACAGAATAGCGAGAGATAACAAGTACTTAGATAGCATATCATTTTCGCCTGGATTTGGGAAAGATTGTCTCCACATGAGAGTAGCACCTCTGCCCACCCGGCACGCTCTGTTCGGAATGGAAAAGAAGAGAATGGGATTAAATTGAATAACTTTTCAGGACACTCGTGAGATTCGCTAGAATGCAGCGGAAGACGCTATTGTTTGTAGAAAGAAATATTCGCAACAATCACTTTTACGATGAGTCAAAAACCTGAGTTGGCCGCATACACTGTTACTAAGCGAGGACACTGGCGCAAGCGGTGACGAAGAGTGGGAGGTCAGATGCGTAAGCGCCGCTGCAAAACATTGACATTACAATTTAGCAGTGTGTTACGGTGCCACTTTTGACATGCCTCTGTTAAGTTTCGTATGGCGTTTACGAAAACAAGTATGTTTTAGCATGTTCGGAAAGAAAGCACGCCCTGTTTTGGAAGGATTGATAATTATTGTATCATTGAAGACGTGCTCATGGTTCAACATGCTGAAAGAAGCTGCAGATGCTATTAATTACATGGAGACAAGAAGTAGCCTCCTTTGGGGAATTAATAACTGTTGTTCATCTTTCATCTACTCACTTTCTAGTACCTACTAAGAATAGCCCAGCAACTGATTTAAATTATATGCCCATCAAGCAGTTAATGTAATAATTATTCAGGCTCCGAGGAAAAAGAATAGAAATCCTCCCACCACTACTTGTAGGTAGTAGCAAAATGTATAAAATTGAACAGACTATTGAGTTGTAGCACGGTCGCTAAACGAAAGATAGTCCATTGGACCTTCCGGTATTCTGGTGATGGAGCTCTGAAAGTGCAGTCTGAACTTGTCTCCAGTATTAACACACCTATGCTCCTTTTTTATTTTTATTTATTCATTTATTTTGCAAATGTAGGTGAAAATAAAAGTGAAACATGTTCGTTACAAATATATGTAAAGTATCACTACATATCCTCAGAACGGATAGAGTAAAATTATGTGGAAGAGCTCTTCAGAACATTGTGGGTTGTCAATATGTTTTTATGCGCCGTCTACTTAAGCCAATAATATCTAAGATTTTATTTTCTACTAGCGGGCGTCACGCGGTTTCACCCGCGTAGATCCCGTTCCCGTGGTAATACGGGAATAAAATATAGCCTATATTCACCGCAAAGAGTGTAGCTTCCAACAGTGAAAGAATTTTTCAAATCGGTCCAGTAGTTCCGGAGCCTTTTCGTTACAAACAAACAAACAAAAAAACAAATCTTTCCTCTTTATAATATTAGTAGATAGATAGTCACTTAATAAAGCCTAGAGTATGCAAAACAAGCAAAAAAAAGACTCATTCGTCATGGTGTCGACGCTCATAGAAACTCAAATATAAGGCTTGGTACTTATGCATTCTCCTACTTGATTATCAATAGCATATCCACCGTAATTTTACAGTTTCCAGGGTGCCCTTCGTCATTCTCGAACCTCCCCACGTCAATATCTCCCCTCAGCCTTTGTATTTTTTTCTTATAATTAGCTCCTTCTTTTGCTACTTTTAATTTGTAATCAGTTACTATTATTTGATAAGGGTCCTTATTTAAGGCTATTTTATGAGCTTGGTTTCAATACATCTGAATATTTAAAGTGTTAATTTGTGTTTATTAGCACAAAAACAACATTTAGACCCATAATTAACACTTTATCAGTCGTTTGACACTTAATTTATATCTTTTTCGATTATTTTCGAAATTTAAAGGGTTGGGATATTTATGTTATGGTGCGCTATAAATTAAGTGGCTATCTGTAAAGTATAAATTACTGTACTGTATATTGATAAGTAAAATAATTGAATAAGTACATACAGGAATTACGGTTTTATATAAATTTGTAGTCTATACTTTACTTATCTATACTGATATTATAAAGAGGAAAGATTTGATTGTTTCTTTGTTTACATCGAATAGGCTCCGGAACTACTCGACCGATTTGAAAATTTCTTTCACTGTTGGGAAGCTACACTCTTTGCGGTGAACATACTCTATATTTTATTCCCGTATTTCTACGGGAACGGGAACTACACGGGTAAAACCACGTGACGTCCGCTAGTATATTATAAAGAGGAAAGATTTGATTGTTTGTTTGCACGAATAGGCTCCGAACCTACTGAGCAGATTTGAAAAATTATTTCACTGTTGGGAAGCTACACTATCCCCGGTGAACATAGGCTACATATTATTCCCGTATTCCCACGGGAACCGCAAATTTTTTACTACCAATCCATTATTGATAATTATAAAGTTCACGCGCTGGAGAAGAAATACCTAATGCTAAAATTGTCTTTGTAATACATGATTTGGCTCAACCGTTAGGTCATAATCACCTCGCCTTCTCGGAGGAACCTCTAAAAAATATTTAATACATTTTGTCTAATGCACTTATGAACTGCACAGTTTTACAATAATGTGCATGTGCACACGGCCTTAATGAGTGGCTTTGTTCTAATAACAAATAACATCAGTTTCCGCAAGAAGCGACTCATATGACTCATAATAATGTGCAATTATATTATTTCCAACAATGCATTTATGTTGCCTACCGTTACTATGCGTTCTAGGAAACTAAAATGCATGTCTAATTTCAACCCTTGATTGATCAAACTGGAGCGATGCGGTTAGTCACATAGAAATAGAAATACCTAGTATGTTAGAATATTTTCTTGATATCTGATTGATCGAGATCTAGTGCAATGATACTGTGTTCTGCTTGCAATCGTTTGGTTTTACTAGGTACAAAAAAGTAGTGTTCTAGATACATTTCTTACGAAAAAGGTAAGCATATCACTAGCGTTCTAAAACCACGGTCAATTGTCGACAAATGTAGTCATTAGATTTAGTCGGCAAACAGCAGCGAGTTAATTAAAACGTCCTGTTGGAATTGCATAATTGCTCAGCTCCCTAAAGATAGGTCCTACTTATTTTAGTCGTACGTAGGTGGTATAACTGATTTTTTTGGTCACCCAATTGATAAGACTTATCGAGGGATTCGGACATTATAGTAGGCGAATTTTACAACAAAATTATTTCAGATTCGGTTGGAGCTATAGCTAGTATTTATATATCTATAGAATTATATGTCTATAGAAGCGAAGTTTCGTCTCCTAAGAAATTAACTAAGTAGTCAGTTATCATTCAAATACTTCGCGCTGAATGATGCAAAAATATGCAATAAATGGTCAGTATTCTTTATCAATATTGTTTACTTGTCTGTATAATTTTATCTAATCAGCATGATGTCTGGGTAAGTAATGTCTGAGGGCTATCTTTGACTTTTCAATAGTTGCCACTATACATACCTACCCATATATCAGTAGATAACCAACCCAACAGTTCCTCACATTACATCACCATCCCACACACACACATATCTAATAAATAATAATAAAAATATTGTTGGATATTCTCACACAACATCTAGGCCAAACTAAGCTATAAGCTTGGGATCTAGACGACTGATAAATATACTTATATAGGTATTTGTAAATACATACATATTATACATAGAGAACACCCAAACTCCGAACAAACCTTCGTGAATCACACAAATATTTGAACCGACTAAAATATTTAATATTTTGTTATTCTACTTCTAAATAACTTAAGCTCTACTATATTCGTTAATTCTTCAGAATATTGTAATATCTATTTATTAGGCAATTTGATGTTAACTTTTGAAACTCATTAGAATTACTAATATATTTCATGAAAATTTATAGTAGAATAATGAATAACTTGAATTCGTTAAATAAAATATAGGTACTTAAAAATAATTTTGTTAAAACTGCGCTTGGTACTTTTTTGAACTATTCGCTAAAATTGTAGCCGTTTGCCCACGATTGCTCAGCCCTATTTGTTAGCTTACTTAGTACTCGTGGCATCAAAACAAGCACAGTGCTTGAATTATGCTTTATTTCCTACTCTGTACTATAAATATAGTCCTTGCGTATGTCCTGGTTATTCATGTCATAGCCTCATGCATCCAGTCGTTTAAGTATTTTAAAAGAAAAGCATGCATCTTCAGTCGGGAGTCCAGGATTTTAGCGCCTCTGGTGTTACAAACGTGCCTGGTGATAGCTACGGTAACCACCACTCCGCCTGGTACCGCCTGGGTACGGCCCAGGCGGACTGGTGGTACCGCCTGGGCCGTACGCTTGTCTGCCACCTTATTGGTGTAAAAAAAATCCTTTCGAGGATTTACCCGGAGCAGGAGGGGCTAGAAAACAAGGAACCATAGGGATTTCGTCTATATCAGAGATTTAAATATCCTTACGGACTTCGACACGTAAGTAACAATCCACGCTTACTTCATCACGTCGGTGACCAGTCAGTCCCAGTGTGCATGATCTCTGTGCTCTAAAGATAAGTGCACCGTACACGCCCACCGTCAACAATACCTACTTTCCACAACGTACTGTATTTATTGACCCATCGCAGCTTACGATCCGGTCCTGCGGCCGTGACTCAGTGGGTCGGTGAGCACACTACCGCGAGTGTCTCCGGTTAGTGACAGTACTGCACATTTACATAATGTGGTCGTATGGAGGATTTATTGAGAAGCCACGTGTAGAGGCATTTATGACGTTTTAAAAATCAATTGTCAATAATTTTCAGATAGACTCATTGTTTTTTTAAACGGGCTTATTTGTTTGATTGGGTCAAAATTATTGTTTCTGATCAAATTTATTGTTTATTGTATTTTACATTTTTTTATCCCTTTTAGCCCCTCTCTATAAAATAGATTGCAGAGGGGCTTATGGCGAGACATGTGTCTGTAGTCTGTGACTCTGTTGCATTATAATACGTCACTAGGTCACGTGGATCATCTGTTCAAAGTTTGAAATAAAACAAAAATGACAACGTCAATCGGATTGAACTTTCACTTTCACAGAGGGGGAGTCGGGTGAGACCGTCTCACGGCTTCTTGTTCTGTTCAAATATTGATCTGATATTTGGTAAGCGCCTTTGTTTAATGACAGCTCAATTTAATACATTTTGTAACTTATTAAATTCAAGATGGCTGCAGCTACAAATGGGCATAAATGCAAGGTGTTTACTAGTCGATAGAAAAGAGTAGACAATCGATAATACGGCATGGTTAAAAAATCATCAGTCAGTTTTGAGTCTTGTAGTCTGAGTCCAAAGAGTCATAATATAAGAGTATGTAGAGAAATGAGAATCTATGGATGGAGAACACTAATAGGAAAGATGATGAAATTCTCAGTGTGACGTGGGTAGATAGATATAGAGGAATCCAGGACATTTTGAACAACAACACTATTACACACCACAAACAGGCTATTTAACCTCTGTAGTTTTATAACGTTATTTATTTGAACTTTCTGTGTAACGAAGGTTAAATTCCAAAACTGTATCGATATAAAACAAGATGGTTCATCGACTTGACTATGAAATTAATGATGTATTTTTACAGCATGTTTGTCGCGGTTGTGGTAACACCACGACCGTGTAATACCGGACATTATAGTGAAAGAATTTGTGTTTTTTGTTTGTCGCGGCATAGCACGTGGTCTGGTATTTTCGGTATTTTCGTGGCATACAAGTGAAGAAAATTTTGACTGAATGTCGAATTTTGTTTGAGCGGCCTAAAATGCGGACGATCTAGAATGAAGATCTAAAAAAGCAAAGAAATAGTAATTAAATCAACTGTTGATTAATCATACACTTTTCAGATAAGTACGACTCCTTCCTGACATTTAAGGTTCCTCATCCAACTTTATTTTTATCATATACTAGAGGACGTCACGCGGTTTCACCCGCGTAGTTTCCGTTCCAGTGGGTAGATGGGAATAAAATATAGCCTATGTTCACCGCAAAGAGTGAAGCCCAACAGTGAAAGAATTTTTCAAATCGGTCCAGTAGTTCCGGAGCCTATTCGATGAAAACAAACGAACAATCAACTCTTTCTTCTTAATAATATTAGTATAGACTTGTAGTTCGAATGCCAGCAACAGTCTCCTCTCCTTTTTAATTTGTCACGTGTTACAATATTCTTTCTGGACCTTATCAAATTCAGCCAAAGTGCAGTCAATGTGGGCTGAATACGTTTGTAGGTGTACATCCTGATCTGTCAGGCACTCCTAAAAACACGTAAAAATGGGCGTAGTTCACCACATGTTGCTGAGCTGTTATCCAAACAAAGGAAATACTGTCTTTGTGGAGAAAATTGATAAGGATTAGCAGCAATTGCATCAGAAAAATGTGACCAGCATATCCGATATTGATTCGACGTCACCATGTTTGGGATGTTACACCGTGTAGTTTACAAAACACTGACTCGTACGTCCGCTGGGAAAAATTCGCTCGCCTTCGTCATGGCACACCAGACAAAAACTACTACGGAAAATCTTATAAAACTAGAAATTTTCCAAAAGGTTATTGTAGGTATCAACGACAACCATAACACTGCACAAACGGACTGCTCAGTTCATTTTGTGCAGTTTAATGGTGTATGGGTGAAGCCATTTTGTATTTTAATTAACGTTCAAAGTTCTATTTGAGGCTAAAAGACCGGAACCTTATATTTATGTAAATACAATTTTAATTTCCTGAAAATTTTCAATTACCGCAGTAACCTCAAAATATAAAAATAAAGCGAAACGTTTAGAGTGACGCGATGTACCTACCTGTTTTAGTAGACATAGTTAATGTTATATTTTTAGATGTCAAGGCACTTCTTATTTTAAGAAACTATATTCAAGTTTCTAAAAATGGCTTGAAAAATCATGTTTTTGTAATCTTGCGATATGGAGAAGCGTTAAATTGAGGTACTTATTACAAAAGGAGCCAGTTTTCAAATTATCTAATAGTTCTATATTGCTATATTTCCTGCATACTTACAAGAGTAGTGAACAGTTAGCTCATTTGACAAAACAAGTTGTTCTGGAGATACGATTTCCAGATGTCCAAATGGAGAATTTGGTGCAGTCCACACTCAGATCGTTGATCATTATCGGCTACCATTTTTATTCTTCGATGCATTGAAGTTTTTAGCTGGGTTATCATGGATAATTTTCCAGGTGGCCCTTTAAGATTTAGCTACTAATTTAGGCCACACACTCGATGAGATGAAGTGATAGTTATTTCAAAGGCCGTGTATTGATTTTGTAGCCTTTTCTCAGGCATTACATTACAGGTATATAATAATACTTCTACTACACTTCCAGTAGAACTTCCATGTTAGTTTCATTGAATGACCAAGATTTTAAAAAGAAGTAATTGTAACTTTCTCTCTTATTACATCATTCGTAGCTTAAACTATTGCCGTAAGCAGGTAAGCTTGTTAACAGTGAAAAAATACGATCTATTATAAGTAAGTACAACCGGCCTGGCAATAAATAGTTTTGACTATTGTCCTTTGATGTGTATAGGAGCTTTTGTTCAAGTAATAGATGATGCAATTGCCAAGTCCCTTTCGTTATAATTATGCTTTATTAGTACCTTAAGGAAAGGGATTAAATTGGGAATTGCATCATCCCAATTCCAGCAAAATGTCTCGCGAAATGTCTTACTTTTACGTGTCAAAATCCACAAGGATGATATGGTGGACTACTTCGGGCTCTACAAGTGCCTACGGCCTATGGATGTCCCAAGATTCACTACCGCCGCCTCACCTAGGGGTTCGGATACTGTCTTTGGGGGTTGGTACAAGGTAAGAAAGAAATACATTTATTCAGGATTTATGGTTCAGGTGTTGTCCTCCTTCTTGAAGCGTGGGGCGTGCATTAAACTCTCACGTAAAGCGGCAGTCTTGGACCTGCTTCTGTAAGGACGGTGAGAAGCCTTCCTGCTGTTTCAGCCCTCGGTCATGGAGGCCGATAGACTCGAGCGAAGCATGAAATGTCTAATGAGCAGTAAGCCTATTTCGCAAAACGTCTGTCTGTCAGCTAGTTTGTACGGATGGTATGCACATAAATGATATGTAATACATCAAACTAAGGGTTTGACTCATATGTCTGAATTACTTTTGAGCTATCGTTGTCAATAGTCGTGTAAATGTCGCTGTTTTGTGGTCTCATGATTTTGTTCCTGGGACCACGAGGGAGAACTGTTTTTTGTAGTTCCACCTATTTGGCTGGAATAAACGCGGTTATTTAATGACGACTTGACCACATCGTGCTGCCTATGGTCATGGGCTGATGTTTTTTCAAGACCTGAGTTTGTCGTATAAAGAGTCTATCAAATTGCTCGACCTTCAGATCTTTTTCTAGAACAGCCCAATAACGAGATACTTGTTCTAGTGTTACTTAACCAGCAGCTAAGTTGGATTTCTGCCAGTCGTATATGTATAAGGAACTCGACGTGATGACCGGATTCGCGTACTAATCAAGTAGGTATAATGTTATCAATCACTTTTATCGGATCGTCTCATAAACGTTTTAAATATCCGTGCTCGTACGAACAACACAACAACACCCAACCACGTGCAAATATAAGACAACATAGTTGTTGTTACACCCTCCATCATGACGTAATTTTTCCCACTTCTTACAATTCCACATAGTCCTTATTCCATTGGAGTAGAGTTCAATATTATAAGGTATAAGCATCATCACGATAACTTGTTTTGAACTATATTTTTATGGAAATTCGGTTGAAAATCAAGTTATTTGTTAATAGGGATCATTTATCATACATTTCAAGATACTAACTGATAATATTTGGTGTTATAAAAACATGTTTTCTGTGCGAATCGTGACCTTGTGCAGACGATAGCAGAGCTACCTATTGTAGAAAAAATGTATTTATATCCAATTTGCAATTGTAATCAGCTATTATAGCATGTATTGTTACAGTAGGAATATGCAAATGAGATTTTTCTGTAACATTGCGCTCAACAAGTTGACATCATCGCTATTCTAGTAACACTTGGTACTACCTATTCCGAGTGTCGAAAGATAGGTATATACTTAGTGAGTATATCTATTAAAGAAAATTGAACTCTGAGCTCCTGAAGTTTATGTATAAAATAGCATACACCGTGATTTCGCATTATTTTGTTATAAAGCTCTCAATTTACATTAACATGAAGGTCATGAAGTGAGATTGAAAAAGTTATAGTTGTTTAATATTTATCTTAAAACATAAATGTAATAGTTTGTGAAGATAGGTAGGTACTTGGATGGTTGGATGTTTGTAACTTAATCAAAGGGTTAAACGGTGGCTGAAATTTGGTACATTTTTGGAATAACACAAAATGCATTTACTAGCTTTTTATCCATAAACTATCGAATATGTTCCAATTAAATGCTGTAACGGGGACAGAATTCCATGCGATCAAAGCAGCGGGCTTCAGCCTGTATTGATATTAAACAAATCAAATTTCCAAGCGCCATCAATAAAAAATAAATATCGCAAGAATAAATTCTCATTAAAATTCGTCCCTCCGCTCCGTTATCAACTAGCAACAGAAATTGACGTGAATTGTAACAGCTAATTGAATTGCAAATTTCTCTCCCTGACCTATTTTATTGAATTTTTTTCAAATGTAGATAAAATAGTCGCCAAATCAATAACACTATACTACTATGTGCAAAAATGAAATGGTATTCAACACCTTGAACAGTAAATAGATAATGGTACTTATAAGAAAAACTAACTGAAAAATTGGGCACCTAAATTGGAGTTTAACGAAGTCTAAAACTACCTATAAGATACGATTTAATATAAATATACGTATATTTGTAAATATTAAAAAGCTACTTCCTCACACAAAACTTCCAAAATTACCAAAACATCGTGTACCTGACGCAATACCCGCGCCGCGCCACACTAGACCCGTTTGGGCGGCGGGCGGCGCGGCGCGCCTGACGCAACCGTCTTCGATAAACGATCACTATTTACGGAAAATTTAAGACACCCAACGATGTACAGGTGGAAAATAATACCTAAATGTTGAATGAATGATGTATATTACTTAGTCATGGTTGTTTATTGGAAAATATTGTGCTGTCTTTATTTGTACATGTGGAATTTTTTCATGGATGCCATGTTGGATTCTTGCCAAATAAAATCACACGTTAACCACTGCCTACACTTGGGAGCCCGGTCAAGCCTTCGGAAGGATGTCCTAGGATTCCCGACAGACCTTGGCTTCCACTGCGGCCTCACCTAGGGCCACTGCGCAGTCACTTAGGGATTATAAATTTTCATTATATTTTAAATCATCAATCATGCAGATTATATATTTTACCAGACACTATGCTGTGTCTGGTAAACATTTTAAGCTACATGTAATCTATCTACATATAATCTAATCTACATACATAATACACATAACATAATAAAATGATAGAAAAGTCAAAACTGTACATTGGAAATATTTAAAAAAAATACAACATAAGATACCGAAGCCGAAAATATAGTTAGAAAAGTTTTTGTCTGTTTGTCGTTTGCTTTGCTTTGCTTGGAAGGATCTCGAAAATCACTCAATAGATTTGGTTCAAATTTTGCACAAATATTAACTAGGGGTAGAGTCTTCAAATAGGCTATTTATTATAACGCTATATATCCTAGGGGCTAAGCAAAGAACGATCAAAATAGCATTATAACATAATTTTCAAGCGAACGAAGTCGCGGGCAACAGCTAGTTTACAATATAATGAAAATTTCTTGTAAATCACTGTGTAGAAGCAAGCGGTAGTAACATAAATAAATGGATTAGGCGTAGGATGTACGATAAGCTGTAGTGGGTTCGATACCCCATGCTGTTTACCGAAAGCAATTTAGGAGCTGGAAATGATAGCACGAGTGGATGACGTTTAGGTTATTGAATTTAAAAAAACATTGACTTTGACTACTATTTAAAGAGTAGTACAAAGTCGTTATGATTGTGTTAGTACAATCATAACGACTGTTTTTAATCCTACATGGATGCTATGCCGGACTCCTACCGATTAAAAACCACACGTATTCCACCTAACAGTCTAAACGTATCCCACCTAATAGCCTACGGTTGGGAGCCCCGGGCAAGCCCTTGGAAGGAAACCCCAAGACTCCTCATAACGACTTGGATGCTAAATGATATTCATAGTGTGTTTCAGAAGTTATCTCGTGGGTAAAGTAATGCACATCCTACTAATAAGTAATGTAACATTATACCTATTTATTATGTTCAAAACATGAACCTACAATTCTATTTATGTAAACGTATCAAGCAATATGAATCCAGCAGCGCGTCAGATATCGCCCTCAGTTCATCGCCCTCCTCTATCCTCTCTGAGAACCGAGTCTCTTTGTGACATGTGGGCCACCGCGTGACCCGACCTGACGCTGAGACCTGAGACCCACTTACAACTCACATGTAGCGGCACGCCACCTACCTACAGATGACAAAAAATGGCACACCGTCGAGAGAACACGAATGACACTCGAGGAAAACTATTGACTATGTATGTAATGTATGTATGTATAACTAATGACTATAAGTCACTTCTGTACAATAAAAATATAAATGTATGATACTAAACTCGGCAGCAAGAAGCACTGCTGCCGCCGCATTTGTGGCAGCAGTGCTGCTTGCTGCCGAGTTTGGAATCATAACTTATAGTCGAATTTTAAATTAGACTAAGTAAAGTGACAGCTACTAATGTCACTTCTTCATACAATGTTACTTAATTTTTATGAAGAAGTGACATTAGTAGCTGTCACTTTACTTCGTCTAATTAAAAATTCGACTTTAAGTTCGTTCGAGCAGATACGACAATTAGAGAAAAGCAAGTCATTACATTTGATCGAGAAATGTCATTACCAACTTATTACTTAAATTTTAGTGGTTGGAATAACATCAATGCTGAAAGAAAATGAAGAACACACATGAGGCATAATCTTCGTCTACATTTTCCAGTTGCATTTAGTCCCATGAAGTGAATATATTGCTGTGTTAAAACGGTCAGAGCCAGGCTGTGGCTTGGGTTGATTTTCTTCTAGTCGCTAATAACCTTTCCAACTTGTCCTGGGACTTCCTTCCGAGGGCTTACCCGGGGCTCCCAACCATAGGCTCCGCTATTGGGCGTTACGTGAGGTTTTTAGTCGGTAGGAGTCCGGCATAGCATCCATGACGGATTTTCCCTCACGTTAAAAAAACCTCTCCAACTTGGGTAAAGGGCTCCTATGTTACTGGCAGCAGTGGCAGCGACTTTTGTTGGGCAAAATTTGTCAGCTAGTTAGAATTTCACCATAATGCACTTATTAACAAACACAAATAAGAAGTATGAACTTTAAAGACATAATAAATTATCTAGCAAAAAAAACACAAGACGTTGATTATGTATTTATATCATAAAAGAGCGTGATTGTGTAAAGCAAATAGAAGAGAATAAATGGTTCGTCGTGTATGTGTGTATGTGTGCGCACGCGTCGAACCGGTTCGCGCCGGTTGCAGAGAGCACCACTATCTCTGCGATAGCTGCTCTGCGGGGCAAATAACGATAACTATGTTTTTACTAAGTACATTTATTATACCGATATGCTATTATTTATCTCATTGTCTGGCCTCGACTTGGTATAAATTAATAACATGTCACAATAAGTCAATAAATACGTACAGAATATTATTATTATTAGTTACCTTTGATAGTACAATATCTGGCGCATCCAGTTGTATTGTTATGATATCAAGGTACTTCCTCCAAGTAAGTTGGGCAAAGAATATTATCAGGTATACGAACTGAAGTTTTCTTGGTATTCCTGGTGTCCCAAGCTGTCAGGCTGCGCCAGAACCATTTTTTGAATGTTATGTAATGGGTTAACTTGCTGTGCTAGCACTAGAAATTTGTTCATCAGTCAGTGCTTGCATGAGATGTGGTTCGCAAGGTCACTGATGATTGTGTTATACCTTTAACATAATATTATACACAAAAACAATCTAAAAAATCATGTACCCATGTCTTACACAACATGCCATGTATAACGCTCAATGTTTCGCCAATTTTATTATCAACCTTATTTTTTACATTAGAAAAAATGTTACGTGAGTAAATCTGTACCGAAATGAATTTAAGACAAAACACGTGATACGAAGCCACTCCTGATACCCTCACACTTATCATCGCCAAATGACGAGAGCAGAGAGAGATCACCGTCATAGTTCAATGGATCACATTCGTTACACACAATGCGTAATGTCTATATTTAATTACTACGATAACTAAATCGCTTCCGTGTTAAGTCAATATTGTGGATAGAGATACTAGTGCGAGAGAGATAATAAGTTAGGTACCTACATAACCTAACCTAGTTACCACAAAATGTACAAAAGTAACTATGCTTTTGAAGATAGTCGGACCGTGTGAGCCTTGTCCCAATAAAATGAAAAAAGAAAAAACAGGTAACAGTTGCAATGTGTTTAAAATTTTTCCAAAAGCAAAATCGAAAGTCAGCGCAGCAGCAGAAGCGGCTGAAAATATTAAAATTAATAAGTTAAGTATATATTATGTCCTATAGGTCTCGACTCGTCCTATAGCTTTCTCTAGTCGGTGTTGAGACCCTAGGTCTATGGAGTTCTAATGCGCATAGATTTTTTAAGAATTTGAAAAAGCGTCTAGTAAAGTCGACTGGTGACCCAAGGACTGGCATTTTTCTCTCTGAGCGAATAGGTATTGCTATTAAAAGGGGGAATGCTGCTAGTCTTTTGGGCACAATGCCATGGGGTCCTTATTTGGGTTTAGTTTATATAAAACTAGTTGCCGCGGAGAACTTTACACGGCCATAGAATTCGACTCCATAACAAACGCATTATTGACTTTTTAAAAATAACCTCATGTTTCTGTTTTTTTTTTATTCAACTATTCCAGGAAGAGACAAATACAATATGCCAAGAATTATAAAAATTGGCCTAACCGTTCATAAGTTATCGACTTGTTATTGAGATTAGCTACTAAACGTGGCTAATTGATCGATAAACAGATTCGTCAACGTATAGCTCAATTAGCTGATCAGATTTGGATCGAATTTGCAATACCTACCTGTAGTTTTCCTAGAGTGTTAGTATTTTTATACTACTATAGTGAAAATCTGGCATTTGCTTATTAATTAAGGTTACCGTCGTCTCGCTGGTAGACAGTTGTAGACGACTGCACTGCAACAACAGAGAAATGTTGAAATGGGAGGGACTTTAATTTAAGTTTATAGCAGCAAATCCGTCGGAACATAGTGAGTTATAACTTATAACTCACTAGTGTTCCGACGGAAAATAACTTATAAGGTTGGAGGTTTCATTTTTATTTATCCTACTAATTTTATAAATGTGAAAATTTGTAAAGATGTTTGAATGTTTGGATGTTTGTTACTCAATCACACTCTAACGCTGAACGGATTGGGCTTAAATTTGGTACAGAGATAGCTTATAGTCTGGAATAGCACATAGGCTACCTTTAACCCCGGGAATATGTTCCCACGGGAAGCGGGAACGTACAGAATATTACTGTATATCACGCGGGTGAAGCCGCGATCATCATCTAGTTATTATTATAAGCTTAATTAAGAGCGTTTGGTATTGCTATAGGCACAATATGTACACTGTCCAAATAACAAACCAGTCAAGTGCTTCTAATTTCTAGAGCAATGAAGCGAGTACCCACAAAGGCAGAATTGGGATAATTCGGCATTGATTTTGTAGGTTATATTCATTATTAGATACAGAATATCAAACAGGGCTTGATCGCGTATTAATCACGGATCACGAGTCAAGGAGACGACGTTCAGTGCCTCTTGCCACGGTTGAAATTCAGGAATGAAAAGGTCAAGTAAAGTACGTCCCTGCCTACCTTTAAATTGAATACGCAATCAAGTCCCGTTTGTTACCTGTAGTTATGACGCAACAGAGTCGCTACAGGGGGTCTTGTGATTTTTTACAGGATTCTCACTTTTTTCTAGGTTTATCCGGCCCGAAATTCGCTCAAAAGTCGACTCTGGAAAACACCTGGCTTTGTTTAACAGGATTTTAAAATTTATCAAGACTTCTATTATTGCGTAAAACATTTTACTTATTAATGCAAAAAACTGTACCTATACTCTATCTGTATATACAAATACCCAGTCTAGAGTAGTTGAAGGTTGCTAGTCTACTGGCATTGCCTTCACATAAATGGCAAGTAAAATGTGAGCGTTAGTTTAAAAAAAATATAGTTTCCAAATTGCAAACTTTGATGATTGCCATTGTGATTGTTTATAATTTTAGTAAGTATAGTGTTTCGTTTCATGGTTGTCGCGACAGTATGCTATTTTTTGTCCCCTTATGGGCACATGTGATATAGTAGCGTCAGGTCGCATCACGTGTTGTCCCACATATCAGGAGCTATGCTTGAGAGAGGCTGACAGGCGTCAGTATAGTAGGTATTTAAACTTTCATGGTCACTGACATTAGTATTAAAGTTTGCGGGATATTTACCATGTATTGTTGTTCGTTGTGAGAAGGAGGGTAGATCGATATATGTGCTGAGACTTTCGCTTTCAACCGCCAGTACTTCAGTTCCTCCGTGATCATGGTGCTTGTAACAGCGCCGAAATATCGGAAACTCACAACAATACATGGTAAAACTACAAACTTTAATACTAATGTCAGTATAGTAGGCCTAGTTTCTGATGCATATTGAGTCTATGTGTTAGATCAGATTCAACTGTTGATATTCCAACTTTATTTAGAGGTCCCTTCTCCTATTCCTCCTAATATCCTTATTGCTAAAATTGAGGTAGCTTGTTGCAACGTTACAACTAAATGGCAGAACCAATATATATATACAGTGAAGATTGAATTCTAAAAACGATTACAGTCCTCTCTGCAACCAAAGTAGTCCAACTGGTTGTACAAATGATACACCAACTAGTAGTTTTTGTTGAAGATCTCTTAAAAGGGAAATATCTATAAACTGTTTGAAGTCGCGAACATACAGACGCCTTTTCCGTTTTAAGGATGTCTCAAATCCGTACGTAAAGTTAGTTCCATTCTCTTCCTTTTTACCTCTTCTCACCCAATCGCATGGATAGATCGAAAAACACAAATGATATCGTTAAATTTCATCAGCAGCTACAGTCACATTACTAAAGACCTCGTAATCCATATCGACTAAGTAGAAATGCCCTACTGAACATGGGCGTGTGTTTAAGTAAATGTATAAAGTGTAGAGGGTAAGTCAAAAGTAGGAATGTATTTGACAGTGCTTTTAATTCAAATTTCCCAGTGATTATGACAAATGGAGCTTCCACGGCACTTTTGTTGGCATTGCGACAAAGTTATTAATGACTAAGCTTTTGCTTTTAATGTAATGGCTCGTATTTTTCAAATTAGACACTATGTTTATGATCTTTGTACATTTTGTATTGTTTGATAATGTTTATTCTGATTATATAACACACTGGAGCATTAATATGTATTTGGGTTGAGAATATACTTCTGAAGAAGAAACCTATCGATTAAAGAACTGTATTCCTGAACAAGAAGTTGGGAAAAAGGACTAAGATAGTTTCTTCCTACAAGCTTTGAACTTTACCAACACAAAGAAACACCGCCATTCAATAAATTAAAATCTTTAATTAAGATACTACCTACCAGAATTTAGATCTAAGATAAAAACTAAGAATGACTATAGCTAGAAAACCAGAAAGAAAGTTACTCCATGATCAATCTGTCAACAATGAAAACATTTTCTCCTAACGCTAGCATTCATTTAAACTACCATTCAAAAAAAGCTAGCTTATTTCGCCTAGCAACGAGTGCGCGGGCGCAAGCCAAGAACAATGCCTCCTTATACAATAGGAGATTAGCCAATCCGCTGAGAATAATGCGTGGCCATTGACCTGCCTGTCTCTCGCTGTAATGGTGCAGTTAAATTTATGGCCTAGCGCTGATGGCCGCGGCTTTGCTTGCGAGAATTGAACGTGATAATACACTTCTCACGATTAACTTAAAATACTAAGGTACCAAACCAATTTAGATAACATTTATATGAGACCGAGTCTGATGTAATATTCTATCGAATATTAAAGTCCTGTGCGTATCCTTTCAAGCAGAATGTAGTCCGTAACTGCTTTGGGGTTTTACATCGAAAAGTACATAACCTGATTTGGTCGGAAAACTGTTAAGTTAACTTGATACATCTACAAAGATTTCATTTTATTATTAACAGCGTGTAATATAATCCGTGACAAATTACAGGTTTTCAGTAGGTACTGGCTAAGCGTCTTAGAACTCGATTTTCGACGGCAGGCATACAGGCGGAAGGATTTTACGAAGTTTGACTGAAAATTTGATTGCATTGTGTGTCTAGAGGTAGAAATGTGCGACTGCGGATCACAGGGTCGTGGGTTCGATTCCCACCGAAGACAAAAAATTGTGTGATCCATAAATGTTTGTTTCGAGGGTCTGGGTGTTACTATGTATAAAAATGTAAATATTATTATTTAAAAGTATATAAGTATTAATTTCCGTGGTCTGATACCCGTAACACAAGCAGGCTATATCTAGCTTACTTTGGGATCAGGTAACGTTGTATAAAAATATCCTTGAATATTTATTATTTTTACAAAATGAATAATCAACATAAATTAATGTAAATCAAAAATATCTTCTAATTATTCACCAGTAGTAAATATCAATAATCTGTATCAAACGATCAATATTTAGACTAATGTATACGTAGATAACTTCCTACAGTGAGACTGCACGAGGAAGTGCAATTTGAGGTGACACGACACGACACAGGCGGAAGGCTTGCTCACACACACACCATGCACACACACACCCGTGCACCGCTTAAGACGAAGGCATTTTCTAACGAATGAATTTTCTTTTCTCGCTGTAATAAATCGAGTGAAGTCCCTATTTTCAGATGGACTAAAGTCCTTTTATTTGTGTTTGTTTCCAACATCCACATGTCGCATTGCTTAATCGAATTTTCATGTAAATTGGCGCAAATACACGGAACTTTTTGTCATAGGAGTTTTTTTAATGACAGGGAAATGGGGCGAGAAAGGGAAAACTTGCTGTAGTGTCCATTATGAATGGATGAAATCAAATCGCAAGTGCCTCTTCGCGTTCCTAGCCTCCGTGGAGATAGGAGTGTTAATCATCAGATCTTCCAATCCTAGCAATTCTAAGACGAGTGCTACATTCATCTGTCAAATAATCAGAGGTTATAATGAAGATAGGATAGGTTTCAACTTCACAGATTCTATTGAAGACTGTTGTCCTACTGAAAATTATTTATATTATTCTGTTGTAATTTATTACTCAATATTAATATAGGGCTTCGCCTTATCGTGACCGCTCGCACATGTAGCCACATTGTCTGTCGATAGCGAACGATCTAGCGCGACGACTGTCCTTGCGCGAGCGTCGCTTGCGGTTAACCCACAACTAGTAAGGCCTCAAACTGAATGTCAGCGGCAAGCGGGGCGACTTTGACAGCGGCGCGCGATTTCACGTATGGAGCCTTATTGAAGTGAACTGAATGACAGCGGGGCGACGGCGCGCGGCGCAGGCAGTGGTGTCCGAGCGATGGTCACGTGATATGAGTCGGCGTACTGTCGTTCTCGCTTGTATTTAGGGTCGGCAGCGCGAGTGTAGCGCCTCCGGTGACCACCGGTACATCTGGTGGGCCGTATGGTTGTCTGCCACGTCGGTGGTATAAAAAAAATATTGATTATTTTTCCGAAAATTAACGTCGTGTTTGCACGTGGACTTGCATCGGGCTTAATATTTCCTAAAATATAACCAAAAGTATCCAAAATCGACATTAAACATAATAATTCGTCGCCGCGACACGAGCGATCTACCGCTAATTCAAGCTTCTTTTCTTGGCACAAGACGTCGCGCCCGCGCCCGCGCCGCGCCGCTGTCGCCGCCGCTCCCTGCTAACAGCCAGTTTGAGGCTTCACAGTACGTATCATAGTTAGGTTGTTGTTTGACTATTATCTCTCTGATGAATGGCTTGTTCGTAATGCTAATTAAATGTACTTGGATAGTTCTAGATAATGAATAACGTGGCTGGTTGTTTGTTGTTCTTTCAGTACCATTAGATATTAGCCTAAGTGCTCACTGCACGCACGCAGTCGCGAACAAAGGATGCATTATACTTGTAAATGATTTTCTACAGGAATTAGGTATGTTAGATATGACTTGAGGATTAATTGAGGTGACATAAGCCAGGAGTCAACAATGAAGCCACTATTTTCCAATTAACTGAATTACAATTCACCTCCCACGAGAAACTAAGTACCTACCGACAGAACTTACCTATTACATAATCCCATGTGACATCCTGTCATCTATAATAGACGACACATTTTTGAGATGAGATCGAGCTTCAAAAATGATAGAGTCAGCCACCAGCAACGCGATTTACTGCCTCGGTGGAGGTAGCGCAGTAAAACCATAGATAATATAGAAAATATATTATTTATCTGTGGCAATATTGGGCGGGTTTGAATCCCGGGTTATAACAAAATTTTGTGTGCTACACAGTTGAGTTACAAAGATAATAAATACTGTTGAATGACTGTTTCAGAATTCGCAATGAGCTCCCAAAAGTGCCTTCGTTGCAAACATAAACAATAACTCATCAAAAGATAGATCTCTTCTAAACAGAGAGATGAAAACTGGAACATAAAATAAATCTCGGATCTGCATCTGTTTTCACATTAATTATTAAATTATGTTAATTTCATTTTATCAAAACAAATGCAGATTTCCAAGGCTTGATTTATTCCGACAGCATCTCCAATGTTACACAAATTTAAATTCACTCTATATTATTGGTTCTACAGTCTTAAATTATGTATAAAAGCTGCTTATAAAGTTTGTTCATAACGGAGTATTTAAGTACCTATAGTATTTAGATGCAATCGGGAAGATCGCACCACCACATTCAACAACGACTTTTTGGGCTGGCCCACCTAGCTGCACCTTAGAAGAGGTCACAAGATCAAATATATTATGTGCCAGTAAAACGAAGGCACTATTTGTCCGAAATATCACGGACATAATCGCTGCCGGCTAGGTTATGATCACGAATACTAATATTCGTGACATGGTCCCTCCGCTATATCTGTCGGTTGGTAGGTATAGGAACAGTTTGTTAGAATATAATTTCGGGATATATTATTGATTCGGCAGGCTGTTCTCGTATATTCACCTCAAGGCGTGTATTTTACATTTTTCGGCTCACTGAATCCTGATACATAATCATATATAGAAAGGTTGATATTATTAAACCTTACGGCAACGACCTCCTCGACCTTATAAAACCTTATTACTCAAACAAGGGTAGGGCGAGGCTCAGCTGATCCACCCGACCTATTTGAAGTCGCACAATATCGAACAAAATTAAGGTAGGTACGAAATAATCGAGTCTATTCACGAGTCCAAAGCCCTCTCGTCTAACAAACGCACAAAATAGGCCACCTTGACGTTGATTGCTCTTATTCACGGCAAATTTACCGACGTCTTAGTAGAAAACTTGGCCCAATCAATACTAGCCGGAAGCCATGGAAGTACTATCTGGCGATCCAATCTTGGAACAAGAGGGAATGAGAGATTTCATCAAAGGAATGTATAAATTGGTGGCTGATTTAGTCAAACGAGGTTGTAAACATGTTGACACTGTCATTTATGTTATGCTGCCAGTAGTACGGTCGCCAACTCAATTTCATCAACGATATAGAATATTATCTCGGCGGAGCTTATTTTGTTTTGCTGTATTGAGGGCGATATCGGAAGATATTGCTCTATAACATTTGAAAAGCAAATATTTACTTACGGTTTTGTTTGTCTTACACGATAAGCATTAGGTATATGGATTATGTACGAGTACGTACTTCGTGGTCTTGGCTTCACTTTGTTTGTCTGTTTTAATATGTGTGCTGACTATACAAGAGCTTTATGTATAACGTTGACTGAGACAAGACACAGCTGTGTGACAAGTTCAAAGAGTTAGTTGAGAGATAACTTCGGGAAGACTTTCTACAAGTGCTACAAAATTATTCTCCAACTGGTCCCGCGCAGTTGCTCAAAGTGAGTTAGCTACGTAATTCATAAGTAAAACCTTTTTTGACCAGATTACAGTCACAGTGGCGGTTATCACTAAACAACTTAGATAGTCACAAAGGCGATATTATTCGAAGGTGCCTACAAGAAAAATCTGCGGTATTTACATATCAATAAGCGTTATCTGTTATTTTACAAAGAAACAAACAATGCTCATGACATCATACTTGTATTTTAGCTGTTTGTCATTGTGTAAAATGATAAAGTACTCACGTATCTTCGAAATTTTCGGCAGCGCGAGTGAAGGGCCTCTGGTGTTGCAAACGTTCATGGGCCACGGCGACCACAGTCCATTTAGCCGTAAACTTGTCTGCAGCCTTAGTGGTAAAAAAAACGATGTGGTAAGCTTATTAGCCAACTAGTAGTCTGGTGCCCATCACTCACAACTTAAAACATGAGTAAAACGTAACAAAGGTAGGAATCTATACTAATATTATAAAGAGGAAAGATTTGTGTATTGTTTTTTTTGTTTGTTTGTTTGTAACGAATAGGCTCCGGAACTACTGGACCGATTTGAAAAATTCTTTCACTGTTGAGAAGCTACACTCTTTGCGGTGAACAGAGGCTATATTTTATTCCCGTATTCCCACGGGAACGGGAACTACGCGGGTGAAACCGCGTGACATCCGCTAGTATATAATAAACATTTAAATTTTTCACATTCATTACACAATTTTGCTGTAATTTTAAGACCACCGATATCAGACACCTTCTAAAACAACACAGCGAAAGTTGACACTTGGTCAAAATAACACAACAGTAAATAAACAGGTTTTGTAAACAAATATCTAATTTACATTGAGTGAGAGGGCGCCTCTCATTTCCAGGAAGTGATACAAAGCCTCCTTGAAAAGAAAATGGCCGTCGAAAACAGCTTCGTTTCGTAAACATGACAAGAGTTGTTATCACTGATGGATTGGGAAGTTTCCGGGAAATTAATATATAATACACTAGCAGATATCACGCGGTATCACTCGCATAGTGCCCGTTTCCGTGGGAAAACTCGTGTAAAACATAGAATATGTCACCAGGGAATAGTGATCCAACAGTGAAAGAATTTTTTCAATCGGTTCAGTACTGTCGGAGCCTATTGTCCATAATTTGATTAGTTTGCTACCTATTATACTTATGTATGGGAATATATCCGATTTGATAGCATTTATGTTTACTGCTTTGCACTTTTTGAGCGTAGCGTGATCTTAAATAGACCAAAACTTTCGTCGAGAAATGCGTTATGGAATCCTTAAAGCTTTTTTCAATTTACCTGTGAATCTTCAGCGACCAAACAAACTTGATCAGTACTATCAACATTAGTACAGATAATTACTTTTTTATTACGCTTTGCCAAAAAGCGTACCTATTCAGGAAGAAAATTTCATTAAATTTAAATGAGTTTTTCACAACAGGAAAGGCATTTCTCGTTCAGAGTAAAACAAGCTGCCATTTTACATTCGCTTTTACGACGCCTAGGAGCAATTTATTTGTTTCTTATTTTCATTTTCAGCATTGTAAAGAGTGAATGCTGCCTGACCTTCCAACCTCTTAAAGGAGACAGCACTAGAGCCCCGTCTTTTCCCTCAGTCAGTACCATCAGTTTTGATTGCCATCCAAATCCTCGCTTCGAACTCTGGGTGGTCGCGTCGACTTGAGGTGCTTAGTGATTATACTATTAAATTATATTGTTGTACATCTTTACACATCGCCATCTAGACCAACTTAGACTAACATTTGTAGACAACATAGATATTTGGTTGGATCCGGAAATCAAACCCCGGACAGCCGGTCAGCCGCATACACTACTACTGCGCTACCAAGGCACTCTACGTAGGTACATTTCTGCATCTTGTCAAGACACAATATTCTATGTATATACTTTGTTTCCCCTCTATTTATTTATTATTCATATAGGTATTTATTTATACTTCCTTATTCTACCCTCTGCAGCAACACGTGAAAGGCACATGCTGTTTTGATACCACGATATAGATTACTCATATCTTCTTACATTACTTTAGATATAGAAGTTTTAATCGCAAGTTCTAGAAGAACATCGCTGGATGGTAAACAAAAGATATCATATCGCTCCTAACTGCCCCGATTGCCTCCAGATAAACATCTAATAAGTGTGGTATATTTACAGACACGCATAATGGTGTGATTACCCACAGCTTTTGTTCGCAAAGCCATTATAAGCCTCACCTACCAAACAATTTTGTTACACTCACAATACCAAAACATTATTCTTCACACTTTCTCACAAAATAGGTAAACCTTTTCTTTATGTATAATACTTACTTACTGATTTGAATCTCAGTAAATGAGTACTTGTTATGTAAATAATACCTCATTACAACCGTACAGTTTGAAATGAAACTAAATTTCTGTTTGTACAAAACATGTCGTAAGTAAGTACTTACAACAATAAAAAGAGGTAAGTACTTTAATTAACTATTCGAAGTCTTTAATATTTAATACAAAGGAACTGCTTTGATAATGTGAAAATATTAGGCAACGAATAACCTAACACACGGATTATACTGTTATGTAAGCGATTCTAGTTCTTAACTCCTTGTAATACAGCCTTTTCAGCGTTGACTAATGCTGTTTTTGACTAGAAAATATAAGGTTGTGTACTATGAATAAGGGTAATTTAGTTTTGACGGATAATTTAATAATCCAGTCCACGTTGCGAGTACAAAAAGTGGATAGGTTCCACTTGTCAGTGAGGTAGGTAATAATGAAGATTAATTACGGCAGGCTTTTTGTTCCGATACACAATTCATATACTCGGCTGAAGAAATATTATAGAGACGGGTATGATTAAGTGACTCGTCTTAGATATTACAAACATACATATAGTCACAACTTTATTCCCGAAGGGGTAGCTAGAGGCATAGTAGGTATACGCTCACATTTCACCATAAAGCCTTATGTCCTACGCAACGACCATACAACCACAAAAATTGGTCGGATGGTCGTTGGTCCCACATAATAGGTGATAAGCCTATTGCCGTTTTGAAATAGACAGTCGCAGGTCGTGAAGACAAATTTTCAAGCCGCCCATTAGGCCTTACAACCGTGATTCATTTCTAGTTTTCCTTCTCTACGTAATGGAACGTTTTGCCTTAGTGGCCTGTTACGACGCCCTCGGGATGAATTGGGATGGCGACTACCTACTCTTTCCCGTCGCAACTCTTCTTAGATGTTCTAGTAGTCAAATATGAATTTCTGTTGGAACTATATAACATGGTAGATATTGTAGTAATGTAATACCGAGTAGTAACAAGCGGACAAGTCGCCTTTGATATCGGATTACGTTCCGCAACACCGCTGACATAAACGAACATGGTCACTTGATTAGTTTACTAAGTATTTTTTTAGATAGCATACTGCGAAAACTATGTTCAACTTGGTTTTAGCGTCAAGTAATTAACAATAATGTTTGTTTTACAACAGTACGGCATCATACCGCGTTTCTCAAAATCGGTTTAGTAAACTAGGCACTAATATGGCATACTAAGGGTAAAAAGCACACAAATAACTACAGAGACTGCTAAATTCAGTACCCTTTCTGTTGGCCTTGCCATCGTCAGGGAAAAACGTAACGAAATCCAAGAATCTATCACTATAAAAGGAGCCTATTTTTGGGCTGACAAATTTCAACAAAATCCTCTGAAAAGACCAAAAAAAATAAAACTTCTGATCATTCTAACAGAGAAGATCTTTTTATTTTACTTTGATTCTAATGTCGGTGAAGGTGTAAAGAACAATTGTAAAGAACTCCACTAAGTCCTCTGTAAGGACTGCTGTGTGTGTGTGATTGTCTACTGTACAATGTTCTCTCTCTAGTTCATCTAACTAACGTCTCATAACTTTTCTTTTGTGGTCCAAGGCAAAAGAAAGTGTTCGTTGAGCTATCGCAACACTTCAAATCGGATAATATCATAGTGTTAGCAGTAATAGGTATTCGGTCTTTCGGAATTGTGGTCGATTACAGCTTTGTCACAGTATATATATATGTTAAACTTTGTGAAGAACGGTAAGTCTTGTATGCTCATCTTTTTCAGTACCTGAGTATTATAGACAGCATTAGGTAGGAGTAGTAAAGCAAGGTAACGAAATAGGTAGATAATTGATCCATGGGACCTGGAAGCGAGGGCCCTTGCGTCACTTTATCAGTGGCGCAAGGAGGCGCTGGAGCGGGACCATAGGCCTGAGTCTAGAGAAATAGAGGCCCAGCGATCCCTGCTCCGCCAGGAGCTCATGGAAACATGGAAGTTACGACTTGAGCCGTAGACAGTTGTAGGGCATCGTGTGGTTTTAGTCGGTAGGAGTCCGGCATAGCATCCATGTAGGATTTACACACAAAAAAAAAGGTAGGTAATTGAATTTCATACTAATATTTCCAAACCGTTCAATTCTTCAAATTCGCGACCGGAATTCACGTATATACACATTTAACTATTGAGGTAGTCAGAAACAAGGATATTTAAAAGGATTCCATTTAATTTGTAAAAAATTCTGCTCAGCTTTCAGCTTCATAAGTTGGTCTCACCGAGAGCTCTGCATGCTAGGGCGGAAAATAAATCGGAATAAATGATATCTTTTTCATGCTATTCCATTGGTAACAAAGCTTATGTCTTGCACGGAGTAGGCAGTGGATGTGTCGTGCAGTGGCGCCTGCGATAACTCGCGCGTTTTATTGCCCAATCCCGCGTATTGTGCGTGCCCTATTATTACGAGTGTTACTGTGACCAATATTCTACCTATACGTGAGATATTACTTGAATATATTGATAAATACAAGCCACGAGTTTATACTCAGCAGTTTCATGGGCTTAAAGAAAAAAATGTTATACTTAGCGGAATCCTGGGGATACACTTCAGAGGGCTTACCTGGGGCTTCCAACCGTAGGCTGTAGGTATGGAACATGTGGTTTTTAGTCGGTAAGAGTCCGGTATAGATCCATGACTGATTTTCCACACTTTAAAAAAATGTCTCGTATTCCAATTATCGTGTGTTCCAAGTGTTCCCTAATAGGTATAGACTAGAGCGAAGGATCCTGTTCTCTCTATCTCTCTCTCTTTATAACATAAATAATTAAGTTATTAAGTACCTAGATACATATTGCCAATGCGGTATTCTTATTCATGAAACTTAGGAAAGGTGGAACTTTTTACTAGTATACATAATACGTTTCCTTATAGCAACTCCGAGATCCCCAAATTCTTTTACCGGCACTTAGATACACTGCTTACATGAAAAAGTGGGCTGTTACCCGTGGTCCCAACAGTACGACCCACTAGTGGTACCACGGGGATATTTTTTCCCCGTAGTCCCACTACTGAGGGCACTGCTAACAGCCTATGTCGTTACCACGGTTTTTCGTGTCCTGTAGATTTCCATGAGTTGTGGCCACACTAACCTAGTACGATCGCGGGGCATACGATTACTTCGCGTAGTTTTCACATTATGATATAGGAGAAAGTTTCCAAGACTTGATTGTATAGCCCTAATGCCGGGATAATAGACCAACTTTCATGAAACTCTGCCTTCGCGACACGCCCTGTTCTTTTGAGAATGAAGCGATAGTGCGTGATAAGGAAATGTTTGGAGTATTAATGAATAGGCGGGTGTAATTTCAGTAATACTTACCTACGTATACCTAATAAAGGAAAGAAAATAACGGTACGTAAGTGGGAAATGGACTTCAGAGTGAGGGTGCCGCTGGACAATAAGACTCGATTGGTAATGAATAAAGTGGTCAACGTCTTGACTACTCTGTGGTTTTGTGTCTGTTAAAAAGTTGTCAGATTGATTGAAACAATTTTCCGACGAAGTAGTCTGTAAGCAATCAGAAATATTATTACTCTTTGTAAAATGAAATATTTGGGTTTCATTAGTTATCATCGAAGTCTCGTTTTATTATGAAATGAAAAGTATTTCAGATAAGTAAGCTTATCCCCCTTTGTTACCCACTGATAGAATGCATTAAGCCGATTTTACATTCGTAGAACATGTATACACTTATTTACAATCAAGTTTATCATTAAAACAAAGCAGCGTTAATATCACAGTAAGCCACACTAGATATATATATTTTTATCAGTACAATCTTTTCAGACAAACAAAGCTAAAATTAAACCTGCTCATACAATAGGTAGGGCCACAATTGCCTTATCATGTTCAATGTAAATTGCCATGTGTTTAATTTTTGACTTGATATCCACGAGGAGCATTTGTTGTCACCGTACGTATGGAGACACGAACTTGCATGCCCAAATAGCCTATTCGCTTTCAAATTACCAAAAAATATGGACATTATGGCTACTAGGTAGGGTTGAAACACGTTACGATATAACCGAATACCAAATGCTAGCCATAAAGATGCAAATCAGATATATACGTCGGTAATTAATATTTTATAAAAAGACTGTAATAAGCTGTCCCCTATTAATTTGGGACGTTGAACTAAAAACCCTTCTGTAGAATAAAATCCATTTAAAACCCTCTCGGCTTTTAACTTCGTTTATTTTACAGTGCACTTTTATGACCATTTTAATCCTTTCGTTGTATAGAAATAAAGCTGAATAAGCGTGTAAAAAGCTTTGTTACAAAGATACGTTAAAATTATAGTTGCCAATAAATTGTGTGACAGTCGATAAATATGAACATATAATTCGCCATATTTGTGCGGTAAAGACAAGTTGCTAACGGTCTAAGCTATTACGGAAAAAATAAAAATAAATAATGTCTAAGTATTGTATTTGCCATGTTTAGTTAGTAGTATTAATAGTGGCAGAAAACACCATTCCTGTCGAAGTAGGTGAAAAGCTAAATAACTCGTAGCTTTTAATTCCGTGAAAATGTCAATTCTTACAGTGAAAGCTTCTTTTAGATGCCTTGACTAGTTATAACGAGTATCTATACTAATATTTTAAAGAGGAAAATTTGTTTTTTTTTGTTTATTTGTTTGTTTGTTTGTAACGAATAGGCTCCGGAACTACTGGACCGATTTGAAAAATTCTTTCACTGTTGGAAAGCTACACTCTTTGTGATGAACATAGGCTATGTATTTTATTCCCGTATTCCCACGGGAACGGGAACTACGCGGGTGAAACCGCGTGACGTCCGCTAGTTGATTTATAAAACCTATGCTGTTTTCAGCAGTTCCCGTTCTCCTTGTTGCGTGCTTGTTTCCTACTTCTTTATCGATGTGTTATAAGATTATAATTAAACACTTGATATTCCTCTTGAAACTAAAGAAAAACCAAGCTATTATATTTGCCCCAACAACAACAACAACTAATGAAAATATATTGAGATCGTTTGCGATCATCAGAATCTGTACCTGTACTTAACTGAACGCAACTTCACACTGCATGTAGAGATATCGGTACCTCACTAGACTTGATCTCAGGAAGCAAACCATATGGGTATGATATTTATTTTTATTTATGTTCCGGCTCCGAGTTACGATGTCGACTCAAGCCGTGAGCCGTGATTGGGACGAAATGGCTGCCCGCTTGTTGTTTGTCTACCTTTTATCAACAACACAAGCCGTTTATGGACTTAATAAATGTGACATTAAACTTTATATTGCCTACAAAATATGGCATATTAGTTGTGGAACACGTTATTTTGGATACAATATTATGGTGGGTATCATAACTAGTCGTTTTATAAACTTAATTGTAGTCATTTGTAGGGCATTGGGCGGGATTATTAAAGGAATATGATAAAAAATATCATTTTTTGAACAGTTAACATTACATTAGAATGACAATAAACACCGTCAGAAAACCGTTAAACTATTAAGGTAGGTAGGTAGGTGCTAAAACTTAAGTCAAATTCACCTGTTCATTGTGCACCTGCGGATCAACGGACGAGATCCTATCCTAGAATAAGTTATCCTGTTGACCTGTTCACACTGAGAGTGAGCTATCCTATCAACCTGAAAATAAAATTCATTTTTGAAAGTCTACAGAACTGAAAGAATCACCCTCAATTCACAAAATATCGCCAAAACTTTCATTTCAGCGACAAATATAATAAATACATACAGGTCTCATAATGTTTGCACCACTGCAGTTTCTTGTGCTAAACTGGTCACAACCTGCCATTGACCGGTAGAACCGTTGCAAAATGGCCGACACTAATCAGAGATGTGCACCGCATACGACGTGATCTGGTCTCAACACCACTATGGACCGGTAACTTCTCACTTCAGACTAGAATATCCTAATAATGGTAGAAATGTGAAAGTTTGTGAAGATGTTTGTTTTCAATAACTCTCTAGCGGCTGAAAGGATCTGGATGAACCCTGGGACATCCTTTCGAGGGCTTAACCTGGACTCTCGGCCAAAGACTGTTGTAAGGCATCGTCTGGTTTTAGCTGGTAGGTGTCCGGAATAGCATCCATGTAGGATTTAAACACATTAAAAAAAAGGATCTGGCTGAAATTTTATAAGTAATATAGTTATACGACTCACCACCCATTTAGTGGGTATTTTTTAATGGGAAATGTGGAATGGGAATTATGTGAAATGTGTACACATTTCGGTAGGCATAGACATTTCATCCCGGGAACAAAATCCTGTGGAAAATGGATAAAAGAAAAGTTGACCTCACAGACGTGTGGTCAGTTTCAGCAGTTCCCGTTCTCCTTGTTGTGTGCTTAGCAGCAAGAATTATGTGTAATATGCTTAGCTGCAGAAATTAGCTAGTAGTGGCATATTTGTTTAATATTTTTTAAAGGTAATATACATTAAGATGACACAAGCACAAAGGCAAGTTGACAGGGCGGCTAGACAAACTAACTGTATCTATATCCTGCTGTTAGTTAGTCGTGCTTTGTGACTCCATTATCAGATAAAGTACCTACCTACGACACGGTCATGTGCAAAACAATGGCGGGAAATGTGTTGTGAAGTGGGGATGTTTGCGACGCAGTGTCGCCTGGTCACTTAGTGTTTGATCCCCTCGTGTTTCCATCGAGGACGGATACGGCTGAAATATTGTCACTATTTTGGATGTGATCGATGTATCAGTAAGAAGTAAATATAATAAAGCTAAAAGCTTCAGCATAATGGTAGAGTTCCTATACACATTTAGTTCATTAGGCATCCTTGATATTTTCATAACTGTAGGACTACAACTCTTTTGGAAAACTGTTCTAAGGGACTTTGCTTGACTTCAAAAGTCGATTTTTTAAAAAACTGAGGGCTGGTGCAATGAAACCCAGTTGACATTTTAAACTTCAATAACGACTAAAATGTTTTTGTATCTGAGATCCAATACTTCAAAGATTTTCTCACTAATGCTTTTAGCGAACTGGATCTGAGAAACGAAAATGTTTTACTGTGATAATTGTCCATTAACATTTTGCGAATTACTTTTAGTTATCTATAAACGCCATTTTTTTTTGGGAAATGGCTCTTACTTTAAGATTTAATGGTAAGTAAAAGCTCCTTTCAAATTTAAAGTAGAGATTGATTTCCATGCACGAAAAATCTAAGGGCTGACAGTAGTGTTAAGATTATAAATGAATGGCTTCAATATTACATTGCAGTTAGTTCAAGTAGTGTCTACTTTCGAAATAAAATTTGTGGTTTTATTCAAATTTCAGACAATTTTTTGTTGTTGTGCACAATTCAAGTTAACACAATAAAACAATTTAGCTTTCACTCCAAGTGTGACATTAGGGAAACATTTCCGTGTGTTTTCACCAACTAATTAGCATTTGAACTTCCGGCCCTAGCTGAACAACACTCCATGCATAGATAACTCCTATTTTTAATTACCATAGATAAACGGTGGCCCAAACGTATCTAATTAATTTGAAAATTATTGCGCTCGCTCACCCACCCATCGACGTACCAAAATGGCATATATTTTTGATCATTATCCGTAGATAGGACATTGAAACCCTTTTTGTTATTAAAACACAATAATGCCGGACCCACGCACTTGAGTCGTAGCATTTATTTCGGGCAGCTTGCCACAGTGTAAGTACTGAAAAACAGAAGTTCAAGAGAAAAATGATTGACACAATTTTATATTCTGGCAAATTTTCTATATTTTTTACGCTCAAACATAGAACAGCAACACGTACCTATACATCGACAGCAATACCACCTGTTAAGTTATATTTATTGCTGCATATTTAATAGACACCTTAGTTCTCTATAGTATATTAAAATCATACTTCCAAAGAATAAGGGGAACGACTGAGAAGAATTAAAGTTAGGCAATTAAAATATAGATGTGTAGAAATTTGGATACAGTACAATAATATAGAAGCTAAGAACTAGCTCTTCTAATTAGAACAAACAAGGCAAGCAATGTAGTCATCAAAGTCACTAGACAATTTTCAGTGTCTATACTGCGATAATGTCGGTATGCTCATGACTATAAATTTACTCCAACTTGTTGTTTACATTTAAAACTTAAAATCGCTGAACATCATCGTCCTCCTTAGATGATACAACTATTTCATGTTAACCCACTGCATGTGACTGCACTGTGTCATTAGCAACTTCTATACAAAGCACAGTAATTCATGCTAATGTGGCTTTGACGTTGACCCCAGCGGGCCCAGCGGCCTCAGGGGGTCGAATTAGTGCATTTACGGTCAAAATTGGACCCACTCTTTTGAAAATTCTAATTGGCTGGCGGTGCGTGGAGCTATGATTGAATGTGTTGCCATGGAAACCGGTGATTTAATGAGTGTAGCGATTGTATCTCGGCTGTTACAGTGTAATAAAGATGAGGCCAGGTGTGAATGTAGTTGTGAATAGAATTAACACATTTAAATGAAGTACTCGCTAATAGCGTTTTGTTTGTTTCGATCGCAACTGCGCAGTGAGTCTGCAAGACGCGAGAAAGCGTGGTGATTGTTATGTCCTACCACTGAACGATAACATCGCAAGAGTTTAGCTAAACTTGTACCTCATAATTGCGATGTAGTCAAAGATGGCGTGTTGTACTACGACAGACAAAAAAAATTCTAACTATATTTTCGGCTTCGGTATCTTACGTAGAACACCCAGCGAGTATTTTATTTTTATATTTTCAACTCGTAAATAAGGTCCTAACATGGCAAAGTTTTTGAACTGAAATGCCTACAGTTTCTAAAGGTTATTCATATCCATGTCTGCTGTATAAGTTCTGCATGGTACAGAAAGATCTACATACACATACGACACTAATGCGAGTACCTACTAAAAAATATAAGAAACACTAGGGAGTCTTCTTTGTGATTGGAAAATTTTCACAGATTATGCCAAATCCATTACTATGAACCTAAATCAAAATTATGACGACATTAAAATATATTTTCTATTTGAAACTATATTCTCTCAAATTTTCTTAACTTAACATAGTACATAATAACAAAAACCGGAACCCAAACTTATCAAACACATCCATTAACCCTCCAATGTCGACATAAAAGACCAAAAAAGACCGATATAATCAATACGATCCCATATCGAACCCGCACGCAACAAAGAGCCTATCTTACTTAACACGTCGGCTGCAGGTACCGGGGCTCCATTGGCCATGTTTATTTATCGCCGGGGGTAACAAAGGCCTAAAGTGACCTTTAAGGTCCGAAGGACCCCTAAATTTCTCGCAGGAAAGAAGGAAATCTTGTAACGTGATATTTTTGGCGATAAATGAATGCTTGGGTCAGTATAAACGTGAATATATTTTGGCTAAAGGGGACGACAAACGACAATCTCGGCGAGGGTGCCGGGATTAAAAAGAGAAATCTTTTTTATAATATATTTTATGTGAAAGCTTTTATCCCAACCTTTGTGTGATAAAATTTGACGAGCCTTTAAGTCATTACCGAAGTAAAATAACGAACAAAACCAAGAAAGTACTTACTGATAAAATAGTAACAATTGCTAACATTTTGGACAATATTTGGTCTTTGTTTGATTAAATAAGTGAAATGAAGTCAGTCACCGAATAATTGAAACTGTCACATCTACAAGCAATATATTGTACCCATTTTCATGATTGGGCACCCAGGGCCTAAACTACTATGAAGACCTGGCATTGCCCTTTGATGGTCACACGCTTATATTTTCTAAACCGTATGAGTTAGAAAGAAATGTTTTAAAATAGTGGATAAAACAGCTATTAAGCTATAAAATACATGAAATTTGTTGCAATAGAAGTAAATATTCATACCAAAAATTAACACGAAAGGTCAAAATCGGGGTCATTTTTCGCATTCTACTCGTGTCACACTTCCCGATTCAGTTAAACATTTGGTTACTGCTTCACCAAATTTCCATAGATTTTGAAGTTACATACACTAAATTCACCGTAATAACATACACTACAAACACAGTATTACAAAAAAATCTTCTAACTATTATTTAGAACTTAAAACACAATATACATCGGTCACACGAATCTAGGTACTCTAAATTTGCGTAGTAAACGGTTTACTGTTGACCAAAACGACCGCCCCAATAACAAAACTCAACTTAACTGAACGTTATTCGAGCTCGGGCATCGCGAGAGTGCAACATGCAACTCCTGGCTCCTTAAGAAAAAAAAATATCAGTAAGTTTCTACATTTGACACTTAATTCGAGTACTTTTCGTGGGTGACTTTTTGTACATTGTATAATAGCTATTGAAGTCAGAGTTTATTCATCGAAACCGCAAATTAATTGAGATATTTATGTAGTATTTGATTTAAACGTAACGGCTAAACTTTGTCGGAATTTAAAAAAAAGCTATGTTTTCGTTACCTTCGTGTCACATCCTTCGTGGCGTTTTACCCACGAAGGTGAGTTTATGCCACGAAGGTGATCTCTGACTAGTTTCAGTAAGAGTGGTACTCTTTTAGATTCGTATTGTAGTAGATATGTAGCGGAATAATAGTAGAACAAATAAGTAGGTACCTACAATCATGGCAAAGGACAGAGCAATACCTATAACATTCCGTGTAAAGCCCTTATAAAGGAGTAGAAATCCCACCGGACGTTATGCCAGATTCAAACCGTCTAAAACCTCCATCGTAACTACTTACCCGTCTAGTATTAGGCGCCCCGGGCAACTCCTTAGAATGATGTATCAGGGTACCCGACAGGCTTAGGCTATCACCGTGTCCTCGCCTACGGGTTCGGGTGTTATCTTGCGTCTTTTGGGTTAGTTCAGATGCTTTTCCGCTTCTTGAGGCGTGCGGCATGCTAAGAACTTTTGAACAAAGACGCAATGACCTTCGCGTCCAAGTCTCAAGAAGAAATCCTGGGAAAGAGTCATGCCACCTAAAGCTTAATCAAGGCACCTACTACCTTATACTTATATCAACTTAAATACATTTAGGTACCTAGTACTCGTCGAGTTTTCCGGCAAGGCGGTTTGTGACTACAACACTCTCTCTCGAGAACAACTTATAAACCATGGCTAAGGAGTGAGATGGGTATATAATTCTTCAGCAAGGTCTTGTCACCTTTTTTGTAAAACAGAGCCACCGCACTCCCGCTCCACGCTTTTGTCCCTGCTGGAGGACGGAATTAAAGAGACTCGTCCGCTCTTTGAGAACTAGAGTCCCGCCAGCTTTAAGAAGCTCAGTCGTTATTCCGTCCTCTCCAGGGATTTATTGGTTTTTAGTTGTTCGAGAGCAGCCCTGACCTCGCCCTGGTCAATATCCAGAATGTCTTCGGTATAGTGGCGCATTAGTGGGGCTCTGTGGTCACGGTCGCTAGGTCCCGTCGGTCTTTTTTTCCGTGATGCATATAGTTCTCTGTAGAAGCTCCTAACTTCTTCGAGAATCTCGAGGTCTCGGTTTTGCCACCCGCTGTCTTCAATTTTGTCGGACTAGGTCTTCCGAGCTGTTGGGCAAAGACTTTAGTACCCCAATTTTGTGTGATCGCTGCCTCTACGATGTTGGTGTTATAACGTCTGAGGTCGCGTCATAGCAGCTTTCGGATTTTGATGTTTAAATCTCTCTGGTCTGACGAAGACCAAAAGTAAGCGAAAGTAAGTATACATAGATTTTTATTTTTTTATTGAGGTTCGCAAACTGGATTCTCGGCAACACTATTCAACATCGCTCATTTATACTCAGTTCAGCCGAGAACTCAGTGCGAACAAAGCATGCATCCTAATTTTCGCACTTCAATGAAATGTAGATGGCGTTTCCCGTCTGATTCTCATGAGCTCGAGGGTCTCGGGCGAAAGCTGGGAACACCTATTTTTGCTTTTTTCCAGACTGAAACCTTCGGGACACTTGTTGTAGCGTCCTGACTACAGTGTCGGCCTTATCGTGATCGTTGCCAGTGGTTTCTAGCAGATCGAAACGATTTTGAAGCTCCAATTGAAACTTCTCGGCACACAAAGCTATTTGGAGCGCAGTAGGTCGGAGAGTAGGCTTCATCATCCGGGCCCTTTCGACGCGGTATTCTAAATTCAGAGACGCTCTGACGAGTCGGTGATCATTTCCGGTATTAAACCTGTTGATCACAGAGACATCTTCTCCAAATATACACCTGCTGTCCGACATGATGAATTTTATCTCGTTCCTTGTGACCTTGTTGGGGCTTCGCCAAGTCCGCCTTCTATGGGGTTTCTTCTTAAAGAATGAGTTCATCAAGAAGAGCCCCTGAGCCTCAAGAAAGTTGATAAGCATACTGCCCCGCGGCCCCCGGTCATTTCTACGCCCAACACCAAAAAGTCCGATTTTCGTTTCACCGCGTTCTTGTACTTTGACAGTAAAGTCCCTTATCATAGCATTGTAGTGAGTCTTGGCAGTACCGTGTAATGCTTTCGCCACGTCCTCGTACACGGTCTCAACTGCCACGTCAGTGCTTCTCGAAGTTGGGGCATAGGTACACCTGAATCACCTTCAGGGAGTCCTGTTGGTAAGTCTCAGTATTACGTATGCTACCCGAGTCGAAACACTCCTGATCTCCACAATGCTGCTAACGAGTTCCTTTTTCACCGTAAAGCCGACATTGCCCTCGGAAGAATGTCTTCCATCACCTTAAGAAAGTAGAATAGGTCACCCGACCCAAGGGTTAGCGTGTCCTCCCCCTTTCTTCGGACTTCGCACAACACCAGTATGTGCCAGTTTATGCGACGCAGTTCTACCTCGAGTTCGGTGAGCCGATCGTCCAGCCGCAGAGTGCTTCCATTATAAGTAGCCAGGTTCGGACATTCTTACACAACATCATCTAGCCCAAATTAAGACAATATAAGCTTATGCTATGCGATCTAGACAACTGATAATTAGCCACTTTGTGCCAAAGAGATGTACTGTGTTATTTTTATAATATAATGGTTCCAGAATAACTTTTACGTCAAAAGCATGTGTAGGTATAGGATCTGGTAATTGTTTTTAGTTAAGTAGCTGTTACCAATATAACTGCCGAATGAACAAATTAACTTATAATTTGTACTTCAATAATGATTAATAATGTCTGTAAAGCTACTGCGTCACCTTCGTGGATCGTCGCGTCACCTACGTGGGATTAAATAATTCAAAACCTTATTCTTCCAAATCTGACTCAAAATTTAACTTGTTGACTTATATATATTACTTAACTCACCAAACGATTTGTGTTTGTTTAAAAAAAATGTTAAAATCATCAGTATTTAAAATTTACCATGAAGGTGACGATGAGAATCGTAAAAAGTAGAAATGGCCATGTACAACTGATATAGGTACTTTTAGCTTAAATTTCCCGTCACGTTTAAGTTCGGATTTATGTCTTTTCTTGATTAAATTCTATAAAGAGTATAATCAAGTAAGTAGGTGAGTACTATAATTTTGATTTGTGTCGTATTATTACAATTTCGAGTGCTTTTGTTACTTGTCGAATATTCTTTGTTGACCATGGAAAGAGATTATCTATCATTTACGTGTAACCTACATTATATTATCTGTTTCATTATATTACATAAATCGTCTATTTTTGATATTGCGTCTATGATAACGGGTAGGTATTGGTATCTTATCTGGCTGATAATGTTCTGTGTCAAGTCAAGCTGTCTGAAACGAAACTATATTTTAAACAAGTATATGTATTCATAGTTACTCGAATATTTCGGTTCCAAGAAGGAACTGTCGTTTAGAGAATAGATTTCATTTTTTTAAATAGACTTAACTCAAGCAAACCTCTGCTTTTAGAGTCGGAAGAGGATGTGATGGCTAGGCTCCTTGTTGTAACTACTTTAAAATATCAAAATGGTGTTTGAGTGGGACACCACGTAATTTAGTAGACTTTCAAAGACATACAGAAATAAATACATTAACACCAAAAAGCTATATACCTGCCATCACACTCGTCGCCGACGGTACACAATTCATTTAGTACCACGAGGTACATCTTAATAACTTCACTGCCTAAAATAACCAACTAAATCCGTCCGGATAAGCCTGAACTCATTAAAAATAATCCCGCCTAACTCCCCTTGTTACTTAAGGGACACATTAGCGGAGTAAAGGGACTTATTACGCGATCACTTTGCGTAATGTAGTGGCTGTTGTTGAAATATATTTCATACTGGCTTTGCAGAGCTTTAAGGGATGTTGAAGCTGCAAAAATTTAGTCGTTAGCCTTAACTACCTGTTTTGTTAATTGTTCTGTGTCTTAGTTAAACGCCGTACGACTGTACAATTTCATTTTCAGTGTTGTTTTCGAGTTTTTACAGAATAGCATTGCTGGTGACAAATTGGTACGGGATTTATTCGAGAAAAAAGTTAAGGGTGTATTTAATTAACTCATCTGAACAATATTGACGCTTTTTTTTTGCATACTGAAGATTGTATAAAATCAAATCCCCTGTTTACTTGCAGTGTAGCACAGTTTCATGATACAAAACTAATCATGTTCTGACGAAATGAACAGGTAAAATATATTTACGTTTAAAAATAAACGCGTATTCGTTGTACAATTCTAAATGGCAAGTTGTAAGCCCAGTAAGATTGATGAGCACCCGAAAATAGGTGTGACCAGTCGGGTGCAAATTAACTCGACTGTGTAGCTGTGTACCAACCCGGGGTGGTTTGTTGAGTGTGAGGGTGGCTAAGCCCGGGTCCATCGCGGCCTATTGTTCACGGTTTTAAGCTGTTTTTATGCAAATTTTATTGGTTTCTGTTTTGGAAACTAAGTAGAAGTAAACATTAGATAAGCAAGTTGCTTTAAGTTTGTTTTATTTGGACCGTTAGCGGACGGGCTGAGCTTGGGGAGTTTGGTTTTGCTTTTCGGTAGTTTGTGGATTTTCCGGAAAATAGGAACAGATTAATTGTACTTATCATTAATTCTATACTATAAACAGACGGGTTCCACTCCAAAGGAATTAATGTCCTTTATTTTCGAGTCCTGGGGTCTCCTTCCGAGGGCTTACCCGGGGCTCTCAACCGTAGGCTGTAAGCAGAACACATGAGGCTAAAAAGCCTCATGTTGACTCCTACCGACTAAAAAGTCGGTAGGAGTCCGGATCCATAACATCCATGACAATTTTCCCTCACAAAAAAAGGTACCGTAAAAGGCATGATCATGACCTAATTTTACATGTGATAGTAGAAAACCACAGTTTATTGAATAAGTTAGAATGTACATTTTGTTATGTTCTGAGTAGGTACGTTCCAACAAGCTATAATATTACCTAACTACAGCCCGCGACTCCTTATACTTTAGCAAATGCCCTACTACACTATCGTAGTTGTAACTGTAAGTGAATGAATAATTAGGCAGTCTGGCAGGAGATATATACGTAAAGGCATATAGCAAGAGATAGCTAAGGCAATATAACAGCGGGGCGAAATGACAGGAAGAGGGCGCAGGATGCGAGGCAGCGCCGCGGATGTGACATTTGGCGAACCACATTGTAACTCACTCGACAAGAGCGACCGACGCCGACGCTCCCACGCGCATTTTAAATGCTAAAATTTATGTCCAATGGCGGCGAAGGGTTTCAAAAACTCATACTCGAAAAAACCGAAATAGATTTAGGTACCTATCAAACGTATTACCTACTTGAATGGGAAACAGATAAGCCTAGTCACAAAATAATAAAGTTTTTGAAGTTGTATTATGGAACCACCTAAATTCATCCAAAAACTGGCGCAAACGATGACTGCCGGCCAAGTATTTGACAAAGAAAATGTATCTATCAGCCCATAACTGCGTCTCCTGGTACAGCTGATCTGCACTGGTGCGCTACCGAAATGTAGCCTTGGTTGGACTAAAATGGAAGTGAGTGTTGATGATTTGCATTAACAGATCTTGGAAGATCGAATCAGAGGAAGGAATTCTTACTCTTTCTTGCTATACTACAGGGAAGCTACCCGACCTTAAAGATTGTATCCAGGATCCACTGGAAATCTATATAAATTCTATGACAGTGACTCATTGCTATTGCCAATACAAAAAATATCTAACTTGTGATCTATAACCAAACGATTAAACTCCGCCGTAAGTACACTGGCGGAGGGGCCGGAGTGAGGGGTCCTATGATGCAGTGGACATAAAGAGGGTCATAACTTATCATACCCCACGTCGCGAAGACTGCCCCTTAACCACTGGTCAGCAACTACGATAGCTGTGATGACGAAATTTTGAGTTAAAGTAAGTAGGAAATACATTTTATTTTTACCAATTCAGATCTACGTTAGTGCCCACTAAGATAATTTTCATGAATAGCTGTAAACTTCAGAGATGTATGCAACTGCCATTGTAATGACGGCACTGGTCTTAATATCATGATACGAGCTTGTAATAATTTCATGTGGGCTTAAAGGTGCTTTAAAAATTCTATGAAATGTTCCAAAACTTGCTTACAACAACAAACTTATGTGTATAATATGTACCTCCTACATAAACTATGTAGGTAGGTATTAAGAAATATAATAGAGTATGTTTATCAGTTGTCTAAATCCTATACCACAAATAAAGAAGCTTATAATAGCTTGATTTGAACCGAATGACGATGTGAAAATAATGTCCCACAAATCCCACAATAAAGGTAAAACACCTGGCTCTCTAATAAAGCGTTTAAAACAAACAGCAGGATTATTTCCTGAACAGCTTTCCATGTCGACGATTCGGTCCAATTTACGAGTTATATACGGAGTTATACCATACAAATTTAGTCGACACTCGAAACTTAATTAGTAGGTAAGTACTTTATTATTATTAGAGTTGAAATTTAATTAGTAAGTAGTGACTACCGAACCCTGGTATTATTCATCTCTAAAAACATTTGATTGAGGGTTGTCACGTACTTGAATGTTTATTGCATATTAATTAACTATATTGTCCTATTTGAAAAACATTTTTAAAACCTTTGTTTGTAAGCTACGTAACTTTCACTGCTAATTTTTACCTAACTGACCTGCGCAATTTCGTTTACGTTTAATTTTACTTACTGAGAAATTATACATTTTTTTTTTTTTTTTTTATACCACTAAGGAGGCAGACAAGCACACGGCCCACCAGAAGAACCGGTGGTCACCGCAGCCTATGAACGTTTGCAACACCAGAGGCGCCACACTCGCGCTGCCGACCCTATATATATACATAAAATCCTTGCACTTGAAAATTCGTTGAGTAGGTAGTTTAAAAGATCTAAGGGCACAGACAATAAAAGCGTTTTTAATTGTATACTATGATTTCATTTGTATACTACGTAGAGAAGATACAGTAGAGAATAGGAGATGCAGAATACCTATTATAATCTAACAGTACCGCGTATCATTAAAGAACGGCGTATAATGACACAGAGCGCATTAACTGTTGCCATGCGCCGAGATGTATTGTCTACAATGAGCCTAGCTGTAATAAACACATACTTACTTTACATTTACAATTCCCATGCAAACAAACCTTCTTTGTTTTTCATTTAAAAAATGAGTGCTTCGTTAGACGCGCGACATTAATGTGTTTTGCTGATTTTTGCATACAATTGCGAGTTCGTGCGCTCAATTTCCGTACAGGTGGTATGATTTTTTGTTATATGACTACCTACATAGGATTTTTATGGCACATCTATGTGCCATTAAAAACTCTTTGCTTTCTCTTAAAAATATTATAGGTAGGTAGGCATTACCCTATTATTTCATTCTCTTGATTATTTTTGGAGACAGATCAATGACAAGATATTGCTTCAAAGAAGCGCGTCAGAATTGTGTAAGTAGTATACCTAGTACCCTTAATTGTTAACAATTTCTAAGAAGAAAGTCAAGACCAGTAATCAATACAGTAATCAACAGAGCTATTCACAGGGACGAACGAACGAAAGAAACAATCGGACTGCGGGCCAATAGGTAGGTACGGTGCGTTCGACGGTAACTTTCTAGACTTCTCAATTGTTAAAGAACGAGTGGGTCAAAGCGCAAGGCCTGAGTAGAGCGCACTACTAGCGTTTGCATAGCAACCGGAGCCCCTCGCCCTTGTAAGCCAACCCTAGTTGTGTTTAAATTTATTCATGCAATTACCAACTCTATTTTTAGAGCAGCAAGGCCAAAATCGTATAAAACATTATAATACTATTCATGTTAAAGAACTTTAGAATTTAGTTCTTTGGCTCTAAGGTTTAATTCAGATTAGAAGTTAGTTTTAGCACAGTGATTTCAATGTCAATTTCACGATCTAAACTTTCGATGCAAAAGAAACTCTGTAACTTATGATTAAGGTTGTGTTTAATTTGTTGTAGTTTAAAGGCATGAGCACTGAAGTGCAGGTATTTTGTAAGAGGTCCGCCAGAAAAAAAGTGAAGATTTATGTTTATCCAACTAAGCAAAAAATGGGTTAAGTGTTTACCCGATTCTATTTTGAGCAGATAACATGTGTAACTTGAGAAGATTTGAGGTCGTCACGGTTTTTGTTGGGCTACCGGAGTTAGTTCTGGGATCTAATGGGTGAAAGGTTGCACGGAGACACACTTGAGATTGTCGATCAGCTGTTCACGTTTAGTTCGGAAGTGTTGCATCATTTTGAAAATATGTGGATGTCTGTTCAGTTTTTGGCATATGGTGGTGGATTCGGCAGCGTTTTTGTGCCGTGTGTTCAGTCGTTGCCCGTTGCATGTCCATTGACATACAATATATCAGTTTTATTTGTATTATGATAATATCAACGAAGGGTAGGTAGATAGTGCAACGTATGTACGCATAATGAATTCAACTGTTTTCACCACAATGTGTTAAATGTTAAATAATTAATTAGGCACATATAGGTTGTCCTGTTTTGTATCCTGCAATATGCTGTTGCTTTGTACTCAAGTATGAATATACAGTACAGTACCAATTAGATCTTGAATTTGCTCTCTCTATTATTTAAGTAAGTACATCATTTTCTCCTCATGAATTTTCCAGATATATTGGTCAGTAAGTGCTTAGTTCTCCTATGTTTGAAGAAACTTAGGTAGATATAATGTTAGTCCCAGGTATATTTTAGGTCCTATTCGTAAACTGCCGAGCCCCGGAAGTTTTTCTCATTTATTGATTTCACAAAGTAAATAGGTAGTACTTACTTACCTGAGCAGTGCTTACCTGCCTAGTTTTATTGTCTTACTTGCACTAAGTCAGCGCCAAAATGGTATAAACAAGATTGGGTCTAATACAGCTGGTAGAAATCCACAGCTAAAATCAAAAATAACAGTGGATATGATTGCTTTGTACACTGTTAGCGCCATCTATTAACGTAACTATTAACAATCACCTTCTGTAACAGTTCGACAAATTGTTCAGTCAGACGTTGAAAGAAACTTAGTTATATTAGCGGTAACATACTTACTATGTCAACAAAATTCCATTTTACATCCCTTCAGTGGCAAACAAGCATAGATTCAGCTTAAAAATAGTGGTCTTAATGCAAGTGCTTTTCAGGCTAATTGATCGTAGGTTACTTGCGCCTCCTGCTCTCTATCAACAATATTACTTATTGTAAGCACATTGCGTAGGTATTTGTTGGGAGTCCTGGGGTATCCTTCCGAGGGCTTACCCGGGGCTCCGAACCCAACCGTGGGCTGATAGGTAGGATACGTGTGGTTTTTAGTTGATAGGAGTCCGGCATAGCAACTACGTAGGATTTTCCTCACGTTAAAAATAGTATAAGGTTTTTTTTTGGTCTGACCAGTCTAACCATATTATTTTTAGTATATTATCTACTTCCATAAAAGTGGATAGGTTATGTCCCATTAGTCTCACACCGTTCTGTTTCCCATCGCAGCTTAAAATTACACTAAACGCCGATATAGGTAAGTACCTACTCGAGACTACGACACACCCACGGCTTTGTCCAAATGAAGCCAACTTGGTAGTAAACGCGTGCCAGTTCTAAATCACATAGTTTCTTTTCGGAACATATGCCTATCGTCCGAACATCGTGATATATATGTAAATGAACAACATTACGTGTGAAGATTCGGTGGAGATGTATAAATCTCCATATTATCAGGCACCGGCTCTGACATGGCGCCAGACACCATCTTGTCTTGTAGTTGCGAACCGTAGATAGTTTATGTTGATGTTTCGTATGTATAATGAAGTTATTATACATACGACACATAAATTATACGTGAAGCATACCTACTTACTTAAGTATATAATAGCGGTTTAGGGAAAATTATAATAGTACAATAATGCCTATGGTAGATAGTGTAAAGGGTAGGCCGGGGTGAATTTCACGCACATACTTTGACAGTTAGCTTTGTTGGGCCCACATAATAAGGAGCAAGTGTTTAGCCGTCATGGGACACTATAGAAGGAATTTTATCACCATTCTGTAATACTAAGCAACATTTTAACAGCTGTTGTACTTACTAATCACTTTTTTAGATGTTATACTTACAGCCACAAATACAATCACTGCAGTTCGTGCCATCAAAAGAGAAATTATTATTTCATTTCTGAATATCTACTTCAAGAAATAATTATATATTATAACTAAACCATTTTAGTACTTAATGACTCTATTTTACCCAAAATCTATCCATATTGAATGTACCATGTAGGTTAAACCCACTTGAAAACGTTGCTCCTCGATTATATTAGATACTAGCGGGCGTCACGCGGTTTCACCCGCGTAGTTCCCGTTCCCGTGGGAATACGGGAATAAAATATAGCCTATGTTCACCGCAAAGAGTGTAGCTTTCCAACAGTGAAAGAATTTTTCAAATCGGACCAGTAGTTCCGGAGCCTATTCGTTACAAACAAACAAACCAAAAAACAAAAAAACAAAAAGCAAATAAACAAATCTTTCCTCTTTATAATATTATATTAGATAAAATGTTTCTTATAAATAATCTTGATCACTTCGATCAACAATCAAAAGCTTTAGTCTGAACTAGTCTGAAGTCGGTTTTTCTTTCACAAAAAAAAAAGATATGAATCTATTCTTTTTACTAGTGTACCTATTGTGCTTTTTGAGTTGTATATAATGCCAATGCCTAGCAACTTTCTTTATGCCTAAGGTGCCAGTCTTCACGCTCGTGTGGTTCCTCTATCAAGGCGCTGCGGAGGCACTGCGCCCTAATCGCTTTGATTTTCCGGGAGACCACCTCCCAAGGCTCTTCCGGCTGAAGGGACAAATCTATTTGCCGCTGGTTTGCTGGTCAATGCTGATCGGTTTAGATACGAAACATAGTGTTTGTGTATTGTGCGCAAAATTGGATAGTGTAACGTAGTCGATATGTATAGAGTTACAAAAGATACATTATCACTGTGATAATCACAATTCTTGATCTTTAGTGTCTAAATATTGGTTTAATAAATTCTACCACATACAATCCAGACCAGAGTCGTCAAGATATATTGCCTGCAGTAAATAACGTACCTAATTTAAAGTATATATTCTATACATGGGTGTATTGGAATGTATTTTTACATGTCAGGCAGATTCCGTTGACCACCTTAGAATTCCGAACTAATCGCGTTTGTTACAAGTATGGGAGCCCCCCTTAAACATTATTATTTTTCAATTTTAAGTATTTTTTTGTTAAGTATAACATAATCTGTGAATATTTCAGCTCTGTAGCTATCGAAGTTCATGAGATACATCCGCGTGACGGATAGACAGACTGACAGACGAGTCTCAGCAATAGGATCCCGTTTTTACCTTTTGGGTACGCAACCCTATAAATAATATGCTAACTTATCAGTTTCCTGATAATTGTCTAGTCTATGAAGGCTGGGTGTGACTCCCGCGATGAACCAGTGACTCCAACACTCCAGGTCGCATGTTTCTACCATCTGTGAGCTCACAACTCACACTGCATTCGTATCGTATCGCCATCTCACGGTTCTTGCATGCACGATCTATAAATACACACCCCCCATCGAGTACAACGTGTTTGAACTGTAAGCATGTTAGATTGTAGTTAGTACTTAGCACTACAATTCAGTTCGCTATTAGTAATAAAAATATAAGTATTATTTTCTTTGTTTTTGTTTTTCCTGTATATAAATATGTAGAGTATAAGTAATTTTAAATTCTCATTTTGTAAATATGTGAATAAAATGATTTTAATATATATAAGAGGGAAAAAAAAAAAAAAAAGTATTAGGTACATCTCCAGTACTCGGGGCAAAGTCACGGTCAGCAAGCAACAAACGTGACTTTGCTGCCTCAGGTGCGAAAAGTGGTTGGAAGTTCATACTGCATTGTGTCCTAACATAATTCTTGCCCTGCTGACATGACATAAACTGCCAGGAGCATATGAAATACTAAAAAAAGTCCTGTTAATATTTTATTAACATAATAATATTCTAAAACCAATTGCTTTAGAACTTTCTTTATTATTTCCTCAGCTTTATACATCCGATCCGTCCGTTAAACTTAGCTTACAAAAGATCTTAAAATGACTCCTTCAATAAGAACAAATTCATTCTGAAAAGTGAAAATTACGATGTTCTTTCAACTTTGGAATTAAAAAGGTCCTTTTGCCCTTTCAATTCCGTAGACATTCCATAGGCAGTTTATAAATTTTTAAGATTGATTTGTTTTATTTGTACTTCCGGTGTTTTAAGCTTGAATTAATGTAATGGAAATAGCCATGATCACATTCCGTCATGAATCTAGGTTCACTTTTTTGATATCGTGGACCTACTTTTTTTTTTACAGGAGGTGCCAAAAAAAAATACATACACTATCCCTTCCTTTAACACCTGTTCAAAAAAAAGTATAATAAGTATAAATACAATGCACAGAGTGAAGTAGATTCTTGTAGTACATTTAGCTCGAGTCGAGCACGGGTTTACCACTGGTGACCGAAATTCATTTGATCATTTCACGTGTGACCGAAAAAACATTAGGCCATTCTACTACTGATCGAATGAACAATTGACCAATAGAGTTTTTATCGAACAGACATTTGGTATTTTTACTACTGGTCGATTGAACGTTTGGTCGAAAAACAGTTGACTAAAGAATATTTTAACGAATAAAAGTGAAATAAGAAGAATTCGGTTCTGGCACTCGCCGGCCGCTGCCGCGGCACGCTCGCTTCGCTCGCTCGGCTCGTGCGTTATGGTCGCAGTTCTAACCTAACCTAACCTAGCCATTTTGATTCAGCCCTTGTTAAAATATTCTTTAGTCAACTGTTTTTCGGCCAAACGTTCATTCGATCAGTAGTAAAAATACCAAATGTTTGTTCGATAAAAACTCTTTTGGTCAATTGTTCATTCGATCACTAGTAGAATGGCTTAATGTTTTATCGGTCACACGTCAAATGATCAAATGAATTTCGGTCAACAGTGGTAAACCGGTCGAGCACATACCTAGTGCCTAAAGTGTAAGGGGGGCCGAGTGGTTTTAGTCGGTTTGATTTCAACACGCCTTCGTTAACGTTGCAAAATTACATAAACTGTAAGAGCTTTATATAGTGAACATTCTTTTTTAGTTATTAACACATGTTTGTCAAAGATGTCATAAGAGATGTACTAATAATTACATATTGGTAACATTCCGACCAAAGAAACTTCATTTTGTCAAACTCGGAGTCGCAACCGAGACCCCCTAACGGCAAAAAAAAATGTTAGTAATATATTGTGTTTAGTTGCTGACGCTTGCACATACAAAAAATACCTTTTGTTGTCGAATATTTATAGTTTCAATACAATGACGGGTGTTTATTCAACCTTTTATGGATCGGGGCAACTCGGTCCAGGTTAAATTTAAACAAATAATGGACTAATAAAGCTCCTCCCCTTTCACCCTTTCTCTTATATTGAAATTTGCATTGGAGAGGCAAATCCCTGACCAAAAATCAATACTGAAGTCAAAACTCTTTATAAAACACTTGCTGTCAGCCCCTAATATCACTTTAATTAAACGATCTTCTCGTGCCAAAAACTTACTATTACCTAGGTACTCCAATATACTTATTTTTGTTACACCCAGTATAATGTACGTTTCAAGAAGTAAAGTACTTGTAAATGTCAGTACATTTAGAGCTTACTTACACATTACAATCAAACTAACAGAGACAAAGGAAACCTTTTAAAGATAAGGCACCTACTTATTCTAATCATAAAACCATATACCTTCGTTAATCACAGCGGCTTAACTCAATTGCCTGTTAAAAAGAAAACGTATTCTATCTACGTATTTACTGGATACCAAGATGATCCAATACTTATCAAACGCAAACACAGAAATCCCAATTTTCCCACAATTGTCTTAGTTAAATATTCAACCTCATGAAACTCTTCCACTCTTCTCTCTTCGTTTCTCTGTGATTACATAATACTTCCTTTGTTCGATTCTACAACATACGAGCACGCATACAATCTCCATAATTCCAGATCCGTTTTAGGGTAAGTATTCATATTTCGTAATAACACATTCCCTATGAATACGCGGCCGAACAAAGGGATAATATCCAAAATCAAATGTATGACGCAATTTAATCCATTACCCGAAAACCTGACGTCGAATAAAAAAAACTCGTCACGAACAAAGAACTTCAGTGCCTTTCCATGTTTAGAGTGAGAGGGGAATTGATTGCTATCCCTGTTCACTAAAAAAGGGGCAGAATTATGACGTAATCATAGCCCAAGTGTGCCCCAGCTCCCCTGCAGGGCTTGTGTGTATTTTATTTAAGCAATTTTGTACTTTATTTAAATGACATAAAGACGATTTTGCCATGAAAGTTTTATTGACATTGATGACAATATTGTAGGGAGCCTGTCTTCTGCCTTTCTAATAATAATATTCGCAAATGGTACGATTTGATTCATCCATTTTATCAAAGAGTTCGGTTTACAATCAATCAACGTTAATATTTATATTGTTTGAGATAACAGTCGGTTGTAGATAGATGGTACTGAATTTGAATTCAATATTTTATTGGACATTTATTAAAGAATCTTTTAACAAATGTGTACCTACGACAAACAGTAGTTCGGCAACAACTCGTTAGAAAATGTGAGCTTAATAGTTTAAAAAATTATGTTTTTCATTTATAGGCTGAAGGAAACCTCACCTGCAAATCATGCACCTGTCGACCAACGGACAAAGCTCTGGCACAGGTTGCTATCTTGTGTTTAGATGGCAACAATACCGAAAATAAAAAAGCAAACTATATACCATTATAGCAACGCCTAGCAACCAATAAAGGTGTACCCAGGCTCCAAATAGGGTTTCAAGAAATTGGAAAAGCATTATGTTGAAGAAGACTGTTTTTTGTCCGTTCAGAAATCTGAACGACCTGACAGGAAACCGAAAGGTAGGTAGGTAATCTATTTATACGTCATCTTTAATAGCATACGTATATTTTTTTTGTGACGGCAACAAAAATTTTCTTTGATCACGGGAATTAAGTCAAAACAGCTAAGTATATTGGCAATGCGAAAGTAAATTTTCAGTAGGAAATAACGCGCGTCGTGTTTGCCTAAAATTGAGTTACCGGTGAAGACAAAATGTTACGGCAATTTTCTTTGTTCTCGAGATCACATTTTTACAACAAACATGTAAGATATTTATTTGGCAGGTAAGTGCGCGGATGTCGTTATTTCGTGTGCGCCAATTAAGCAATTCGCTTTCATGTAATATTGCGCTATCATTCAGCGATATTACACTTTCGTGTCAAACGATCGAGTTAGATTACTTCTCAGTTCTGTGTAATGTAAGGTAATGTTCTATGTAATATTGTACATTACGTAACACGTACTGTCAGATGTAAACGTTGTGTATGTGACTATAATAACGAGTTTCGTTATTATTTATTTAATACCGTGTTCGAGAGTAGGTATCTCGGCAAGCACTGTAGCATAATGGATAAGTTATTTGTAAATAACAAGTTTTTTCAACGTTGATATGTTTAAATGATAAAATAATGTCATAATTTTAAATGATTGATCACTGTGTAGAGGCTCGATCGTAGTGTATTAATATCACTTTAGGTTGCAAAATTAATGAGAAACGGCGCCTGTCTGCCTCTCTGGACAAATTAAAATAACATTTATTTATTACGTATTTTTAAAGGGTCACAAATTGAATGTAAAAATGTATTTTTCAATTTCAAAAAAATCAGCGATTGATTAAAAGATTAAGTACTAACATCCGAAATACTATATACATATTCGCATTAACATCCTTCAGCTAAGATAATTTACTAAGGTATTTAAGGAGTGGGTTCACGACAGTAGTGCAATCGGTAAACGAACTCAAACCACAAGGAACGCCAGTCCAACTCCCCAACAACTAGGCTTATGCCAGTTAAAAGGTAATAAATTAAAAGAAGCCTTGAGATACACCTAACTACAAATAGGAGCCATTTAGATAAAACAATGTAACTTATTATAATGCCAGCTCTATAAATATTCCACAAAAACTATTCGACAATGTTTGGCGCCTTTTCGTATTAGACTGAAGATGTAATACAGAGTTTTTTCCGAACTTTGAGTACTGTAACAGTTCTGTGTCAAAGTGTATTTTCCAGACTCACACATTCACATCATAAACGAGAGGTCGCCAACTTGAGGACCACTGTCAGGAATTGTACGGACTGTGAAAGTGGCCCCCAAACCCTTGATGTCGCCATGGTTTTCCATCAGACGGCCGGCTTCAATTTGGGGAGCTTAATAATTATAAAAAGCAGGCCAAGTGAGAGTCGGACCCGCGCACGAAGGGTTCCGCATCAAAAAACGGCGACAGTTCACGTTTGTAATATTGGACTATTATTATTTTTCTGATCATTCAGTAGAACAAGGATCATATCAATGTCATAATGGATACAACTCGTTTTAACAGTTTGATCGACCCAAAATCGAGCATACTTTTGTTGTACGATTCTAATTAGATTTTTTGCTACTGCAAGTGCTGTTTGACTGTTTGACGTAGTGATTTAAACTTAGTTGATTGTAAAATTTAATTATTGTCATGTTAACAAGCAACACGTATAAAAACGATTGCGAGTGAAAAAATTGGAAGTTTTTTCACTTGTAGATGTCAAATAATATGTAGAAAGCTACGGAATCCTTCATTGCGCGTAGCACGACACACCTACAGCAGGTTTTTCTGTAAGGAGATAAAATGTAAAAAGATCTATTTCATTATAATGCTACACGCATTGCTACTCGTTATGCTAAAAAATGCCACAACCATAGACCGATGTAATGTAGCCATGTACGACACCTAGCGATCACAACATGTGTGTTTTATATACGTGACACTACCAACTTGGTGTATACCTTCATAGTTGCCATACTTTTCCTTTTATATCAATGTTTTACCAAGATACTTTGTTGCCTAGAGATTAATTATAGCATCTGCATCTACCTGTCTGTTTAAAAGTCTTTAAAAGTGTCAATATTATAAAATTGTGTTTGTACTGTTTAATTCTTTTGGGTTATGGTATATTTTTAACTGAAACTAAAAATATAGTTTTTTGGAATTTTCTGTTTGTTTCAGCCACCTCGTTATCTTTTACCTATACCAAAATAGATACCTAGAAGTGAAAATCTCTATACTTACTTAGCACAAATCTGATAAATCGATTACCCAGGTAATTATTTAAAACTAGCTGACCCTCGCAACTTCGTTTACGTCACACATGGTGTATGAAAGGAGGTGTCATTTCGTCATCAGACTCATCAAGCTGCGTATGAAACTGCCCTGTTTGCTAAATCATAAAAGAGCTTAAAGATTAAGTCTATTCTAAAACAATTCAGACCTCCGGCGTGGACTGAATCATTTTACAATACCCTTAATCATTAAGCTCTTTTATGATTAAGCCAACACGCCAGTTTAGATATAGCCACAAATTTGAAGAAATCGTTGAATTCTAGGTTTTGCGATAGTTGAGATGTCTCTAATTCCTGAACTACAAAACCCTCAACATTGAAACTCGTGTGAAACAATCCTTAAAGTACTACCTTTATGACACTGAAAAAAATTTTGGAATCGAACCACGCATTGGGAACTTACGACGAAAAAACTATTTTATCTTTCATTCCCTCTCCCAAAGGAACCGCGCAAAATATCGGGATCAAAAGTATCCTAGAACCTTCCTCGGGTCATAAGCTTAGATTGTACCAAGTTTCATTCAAATCGATTCAGTAGTTTCGGCTTGATACTTATTCGGGATACAGACAGACAGACAGACAGACAGACAGACATGAAAAATTTAAATTACATTTTCGGCTTCAGTATCGATTAGAAAACGCCCTACAATTAAAATTTTCAAAATATCTTCCATGTACAGACTCTCGACCCTCTACAGTTTTATTATATGTATAGATGAAGTATAGATATTTTTGAAACACTTCCTAAGCATTTAAGGAATTATGTAGGACAAAATATTGGTATCTGAAGAAATGATGGGCTTTACGTTATAGTTATTGTACGCATTTGCCTGCCATTTCCTAGAAAAAAGGCTAAGTTAAAGATAGATGCATCTCTCGTCTCGTCGACATCATCTGATTCTAAAGTCAAAACAAAACGTTTGCCACAGAGAACGTGAATTTCTTTTTTATTGTAGCTCTCTGGCTGGGCTTCGGGTCGGGCCGTCACGACGTGGGCTGAGTATACACCATAAACTTTTATGGCGACCAGTCAAGATAACAGCCGAACGTACTTTTTTGTGCCTGCTGTAGGATTTATACGTCGACTGGACGATTATGTGCCTCTATGTTTAACTTGAGATGAATTTGAAGTCTGTTTCGTGAACGGGTAACTTGTTATAAGATTTCAAAATTGTATAATGTAATTTATGTTAATGTGTACATGATATTTCTTTCGAAATTAATTGACTGATTTCATTTAGCGCTAAGGACTAGAAGTGTATTTGCTCTTGAGTTTCAGTAGACAGACTCAAAGATTTACTTAAATGTACATACTTCCAATTAAACAACCCTCTGTATGTCAAAAAAAGTCCGTAATAACCTCCGTAATAACATTCTAAGTTGCGATGGCAATAAAACTTAAGTATAGCAAAAGAACAAAGGAAAATGTACAAATTTACAGATATATGTAAGTTAAAAATTGTACTGAATGGAATTAGGCAACTATTAGTACCAGAGTAGATAGCAAAGTCTTCCACTTCTTCATTCTGTAGTTCCCGAATTCGTAGCGTCTCTGCATTATACTTATTTAATTCTAGTAAATTGAAATTCAACAGTATAAACTCGTTGTTATATGAGTATATCATACATAACACAAGCATAGACAAGTCAAGTAGGAATTTTGTAGCGTGGGTGTAGGTACGGTGTAGAAGCCATAGCTTAAATAACGATGTTTTTTTTCACTCGTTTATCTATGGCACGCGCTGTCAGGCTCGTGCTCTATGGCGGTTTTCGCTATTGTTTTTAATGACAGAGAAAGTTTATGTTCCAGTTCGTTTTGAGAACAATGCTCTGTGTTTATCTTGTGTATTTTATATTTAAATGTATGTTTAATAGTGAGTTGCATGACCCGTGCTCTGTGAAACATCCTGAGTGGTCTAGTCTTTAGTAATTTCCCTTTTTGTTTCTACTAGTTTGTAGAGGACGCTACTGTTCGGGTAAGGAATATGAGGGACGACGAATGTAAAGAGAATATTGAAATTTTAAATGGCAATTAAGTAGAAATTCATCTATAGTCTGTGGACAAATAAAAAAAAATCTAAGACTAGCGGACGTCACGCGGTTTCACCCGCGTTGTTCCCGTTCCCGTTTATAATATTAGTATAGATTTCTAATTTGAAATAGAATTTAGATTTCTCCAACTGCCAACCTAGACTTCATCCGTGATAAAGTCGATTTCTAGAGGGAGTGATCCTAGATAAGGACTGAAATCCTCGACCAAGATTAGTGATCGAGTTATGACAGCTGGCAGGACAGCCCTTGTTGAAAAAAAAAGATGAATTATTTAAGGACTGTTTCAGCTGGCGTTTGCTGAATGTCGCTAATATATGCCAGATGTATGGAATCACCTTAGCTTGGTCACGTATAGTACAAAATTTTTATTTCCTACACATTTTATCTCCAACAGTGCTCTTTTAATGAAGTGGATTAAAAATTTTGCTCGGGCTGCAGAGATGGTAGGTAAGTACTTACCTACTAGGGGATGTGTAGCATCTGTTCTGCTTTTGGAATCTTGGATCTCAAAATACAATCGTTATCGATTTTCTACTGTATTTATAAGTGCTGGTAACGACATTAGTCTCTTGCTCTTTATTACATGAGACCAACAAAACTACTGTCGAAGTGTGGTTGTGCAAGTATGTAGGTACCTATATTGAATTGACTGCCTCGTTGGTCTAGACTTCTAAGAGGTCGAAATGTACGACTGCGGAACCCGAGGTCGTGGGTTCGATTCCCACCGGAGACAACAATTTGTATGACCCATAAATGTTTGTTTCTATGTATGTTAGGTATGTATTTAAAAGTATATAAGTATTAATATCCGTGGTCTGATACCCATAACACAAGCAGATTATTCCTAGCTTACTTTAGGATCAGATAGCGTTGTGTGAAATGTCCGTGAATATTTAAAAAAAAATTAAAAAATTACAAATTTTAAGTTTGACCCAAGATCATTTTACTACCAAAGAAACCATATAGCCCCACTAGGGTTAGTACGGATACTAAGAAATTTTATTGAAACCTTTCACACAAAAAGCTTCCTGCTAAATAGAAATACTAAAGTTCTTCAAATTCAAAGCAACGAAGCTCTCGAAAACTTGTTTCCGTTAAGGCAATCTTAGGAAACTCTATCGTAACTAAATTTTGTAGAGTTGATTTTAGTATAGCAATGTTCTAAACGACGCGTCTTAAGGCATTTCGGAGCACAGTTTTGTTGTGGATGTTAAACCTTGAAATTAATAAGTAAATAGAACAATCAAGACATGTTACGAAGGACTATACATATTAAATATGTACAAAGGGCGGTCTTAACGCTAACAAGGAGGTAATATTACTTACAGGCAATGTGATATCTATTGTAATGTAGGTATTTATGCTATTTATATAGAATTTCGACGCTCGTGTGGCGACGGTACAGAGTATGAAATGTCGCCACTTCATCCCGAGGGTGTCGTAAGAGGTGACTAAGGGAACACTTCGCAAAGTGATCCATTGCGTACCTAGAGAAGGAAAACTCGAAATGAAAGTCGATTATCAGTAAAATGACAATCGTTAAGCCAAGTTGAAGGCCTTATGGGCGGCTTGAAAAAATTCAACGGTGGGTTGTTACGACCTGCGCAAGTCCATTTAAACACGGCAATAGGCTCACCAACTATTACGCGGGACATAAAACTATAGGTAAGGAGAAATGTGGCCGTACCTATTCCATATGCCTCTGTCTACCCCTTCGGGGATTAAGGCGTGACTATTATGTATGTATCAACGTTCGTTAATGTACCTACCTAAATGTCACAACCGTCCCTCATTTCTGGACCGATAGAAACATTCAGGTGCTTATTCGTAGTGATCGTTTACAATACACTGAGCAAGCGGGGTTGCAAATGTTAAAACTAAGTACGAATCTGTGTAAGTATTTATGGCTGAGTGACACAGAAGCAGGGATTTAAGACATTAAATCCCTGCTTCTTCTGTAGATAAAGTAAAACATGTTGTATGAATGTGTAACTTAGAATCTAGGGTCGTCGTCAAATCTTGAGGATATCCTTCCCAGGGCTTACCCGGGGCTCACAACAGTTTTTAGTAGGTAAGAGTTTTCACACGTAAAGAAAAGGGTCGGCGTCATTCTAAAGACCCTTTTTGAAGAACTCCGGCATTTGGAAAAACGGTACCAAAACATCTAAAGATTTTTTTGAAAAGCAATTAGTATGTTAACTGATCAAAAATTTTAAATAGGCGGGTTGGTTCCGAGTCGGTTTCGGTGCCTAAGTGGTTAAGCATATTGCACGGAATGCGAGAAGATGCAGGTTCGAATCGAATCCTGCTCGAAACGAATTCTTTTTCCATATTTAAAATTTAAAACAATTAAAGTTGGTACCTACTAAGATATTATGTTTAATTGTATGTTGCGTCACGTCTCTGCCAACTAGTGGTCATTTAATCCTACTAATATTATAAATGTGAAAGTTTGTGAAGATGTTTGGATGTTTAGATGTTTGGATGTTTGTTACTCAATCACGCTCTAACGGCTTAACGGATCGGGCTGAAATTTGGTACCAAATAACACATAGGCTACTTTTCATCCCGGTAATATGTTCCCACGGGAAGCGGGAACGGGTACCGAATATCACGCGGGCGAAGCCGCGAGCGTCATCTAGTAGCGTTATAAAGCCGGGCAGCGTTCACCATCGCACAGTAGCGAGGTTATAAAACCTGTCTGCGCATCGAGCATCAAGCATCGAGCCTCGAGCTACCGGCCCAGCCCACATAGCACTGCAACAGGTTTTGGAGGAAGTGACCATAGGTATATATTGCTTACTATGTATTGTTCAGTTTTGTAAAAAAACTCAAACTGTATTTTATTGGTTTTGAGTCAAGGCAGTTTTTGGAGCTTCGGTGAAACGGATGGTTTGGTGCAGATTTTATTACTCTTATTATACAGTTAGACACAATAATGACTATTACAAGGTTATTTTATCGTTTCCCCTAGTATTAGTTTGGGAGATGTGTAAAAATGTCCTATAATAATGCTTACACTATTATAGCAAGGAAAGCAGTATTATCGTGAGTAGTATCGTGATTTATAAGTTATGACCTTTCATTTGATACCCAACACGGGTATATTTGAACACATTCAATTTTTCATCACCACTTTCAACCCTCATATCTTTAAAATGGCTTAACCGATTTTTATAAAACGTAGCTAAGAAGAACACTCTCCCCTAACCCATCTTTCAAACAAAAGAAACAGAATCAAAATCAGTTCATCCGTTTGGGAGCTACGATGCCACAGACAACACCCGTTCCAACACCAGTTCGGGTTTCCGTCAGGGGTTAAAAAAACAACGTTATACTCCTTTTAAATGTAGAGGAAGTAGATATTTTAGAGAAGGTATCCTTCTCAAAAATTTCTAGCATGCAGCAGTGCAGCAAAATAAGCAGCTGTTTTCAGTTGATCTTTGTCAATAAAACTCACACATGAGATCATACCTAAATAATACCTACCTGAGATAACACCTACCTGAGATAACACTATCAGTGCAGAGGCATATCTGAACCCGACAAAGACCAAGAATAAAGAAATATTTCACAAAATATTATTTACTTTTAACGGGTTTCATGACTGGGACCACGTATCTACGTGATACAAAATAACTTGGCAGACTTACGATCGCCTTCCTGCAAGTCTCGTTTTCCAATATAACTATGTATGGCATACGGCACTAAAACAAAGCCGGTTATCAACTCGCAGTACGGCGGGAGTAAATCTAGATAATAATCAACTTTACATACAGATGGGATCCTCCCTGCTGCCTCCCCCGTCGCGGCGTAATCGTATTACATCAGAGAGTAGTCACTCTTTACGATGCAATGGCTGCGATCGCGATAAATGGCGTTAAACTTTTGTGACGTTTCGTTTAGTTTTATTTATCTATCGACACCAGGGGGCTGTGAACTAATAAAACTGTGGTGCTTAATTCACAATTGATTCCTATTTATCTATACTAATATTATAAAGAGGAAAGATTTGATTGTTAATTTGTTTGCATCGATTAGACTCCGAAACGACTGAACCGATTAGAAAAATTCTTTCACTGTTGGGAAGCTACACTATCCCCGGTGAACATAGGGTATATTTTATTCCCGAGCTATCTGATGCACGCGGCTTCGCCCGCGGGATATTTGATTCCCGTTCCCGCTTCCCGTGGGAACATTTTCCCGGGATAAAAAGCCTACGTGTTATTCCAGACTATACTCTACCCCTGTACCAAATTTCAGGCAGATCCATTCAGCCGTTAGAGCGTGATTAAGTAACAAACATCCAAACATCTTCACAAACTTTCACATTTATAATTTAGTAGGATTTCCACGGGAACGGAAGCTACGCAGGTGAAACCGCGTGACGTTCATTAGTTTTTAAAAATGTGAACATTATAGTATGCCTCTGCCTACCTCTTCGGGGATAAAGACGTGACCATATGTATGTATGTAAGTTATTTTATCATTTTGCAAGCTTCATGTAGTTATTTCAGTCGTATAACTAAGCATGAACGAGCATTGGATCTGTCTAAGACTTAGACTCTGTCAATTTCAAGTTAATTTTTTTACACAAGCAAGAAATCTAAGTGAAAAAAACGTAGTGTGAGGATGGCCAATAATATTTATTTTGAATATTTAAAAAAAACTGATAAACCTAAACTTCGTAAGTTACTGAATGTCTATGTTCCAGAAGTCACAAATCGAATGGCAAAGACACCCTAGAAATTACTTCACATCTTAAAAATATTTTAACAAGAGAGATATTTTCATACGAACCTATCTTACTGATCCCAATATAAAAATTGATTCTAGATGTTCTCTGAAACTAGCAGCCATCTTGTTATTAGGGTCGCAGTTTGTAGTACAAAAGCATTGCCCGGAAAAAAAACGATCATCGTCAATTTTTGAACTTTTAACAGAGAGATCTTAACGCTCTCTCAATTTGACCCATCGATCACAAGTAATAGAAAAGCAGTGTGTAACACATACATACAATTACACCTACCTCTAAAGGGGGGTAGACAAAGGTGACTAACCTTAACACCATCAACTTGTCAATAGACATGTTAGTCCCATGTAATTCAAATCAATATTGTGTTTGCCATATCAGATTTGATGTAACCAAAAGTACCTGTGCTACTTGAATTTCATTTATACTTTGTTTTGCGGAATTACTGGGAACTAAATTATTGATTCGTCGTTCCGTGGGACTACTGGTAAAAAAGGTCTCACTAGTTCCGCCATGGAACTATTTCAACTGAACTACTGGGAATAATTCCAATATCTGTGCTCTACGACCGTAGAGTGTGTAGCAGTCATTGTTATAGTAACTTAGGAGTATCGCATATTCCTGCGTGTACAATAATTACCACCACCACGCTCACACACACACACACAGAGAGAGAATTTCTGTTGGGAGTACTGGGGACATCCTTCCGAGGGCATACCCGGGGTTCTCAACCGTAGGCTGTTAGTAAGGATACGTGTGGTTCGGCAGGAGTCCGGCATAGCAACAACCCTGTAGGATTTTCCACACGTCGAAAAAAAACAAAAAAAGACACGCACAGAATTGGGTGTATCTTCTACTAGACGTATAGGGATGTAGCAGGTAAGTATATCATTTGTTATTGAGTTTTCCAATATTTTGGCACTGTTGTAAGCGCCATTATCTGAAACTATGTGTGCCCTACTTATAAGTTGGTTTGTGACTGTAACTGAAGAATCAATAAGGAACATAGCAAGCGATTCACACATCTTTTTCTGCCTACGTCTCCGCCGTAATAGATAGCAGGACACATAAGTCTGCTAAAAGCTCAATCGAAAGTAATACGATGTTTTTTTTTAGCTCGCCAAATTAACATTGCCAGTCTGATAGTGCGCAATTGCGACATCTAGCGTTTGGGGGCCACTCTCACAGTCCGTTCAACTTCTGACAGTGGTCCTCAACTCTCAAGTAGGCGGCCCCGTGAATTACGACTAGTTTCGTTATAGGCTTCAATTTTGACGATACACTATGCCTTGACAAAAAAAGGCTTTCATCGTAAAGTCGATAATCTAAAGCCTATTAAGTAAAATATCTCATTATGGTAACATTACGTAGACATAGTTTATCCATCAATAGAGTTCTTTGTGACAAGGCAACAACCCACGCCATGGAAAACACAAAGGAGTTCAACTTTTTACGAGTCGTGCGCCAACAAACGTAACAAGTCGACGTGAGCCCTACATCTCGTGCCCAAGATAGCAAAAAGCATACAAAGTGTACACGTAAGACTCGAACTAGCATCACAAATAAGTAAACAGTACTTTCACGGGGTATCGGCCAATCAATCGTGCTCGTTCGGCTATCTCCGCCGCCGCTCGGCCGGCTCCGCCACAGCTGACGAGAACTGTTGCTATGTGCATTTACAGGGGAGCAGAACGGACATGTTTCGTAGAAAGTATTATCTTGAAAATATTTTAGTTTTATTCAAGCTAATTTAAAATAAGCTAGATGAAAGCAAATTTTGTTTCCTGAAGTGACAGGGCAAGATTTTAGGTTTTATTAGAATCAAGTCGTTTTTGTAACTTCAGGTTATCTGTAGAAGCTTTATGATATTTTAAAGGACAGTCTGAATCAATAAACCCGTGAATACACGATAAAATGGTAAAAAGTGATACCAAAATCCATCTATGGAACAAAGAATAACAGAATACTCTTGAACATGTCCCAAAAACTCGCTAATAGAAGCTAAACGAGCCTACGTGACCGAAGCAGTGTACTGACGCACACAGCCATAAGTTACTGCTCATCGACATAGACAGGCACACACACATGAAAGTTCGTGGTTAAGTCCCCAAGCGAATACGAAAAGACGCAAACGCCATCGACCTTCACAAAGAAATGAACACATCCGTCGCCCTTATGGCTGTAGAAATAGAATTTATTTTCAGAAATAGAGCTTCAGGCCGGTTAAGTTTATTCGTTGTGGCGACAAGTAATAGCCCCGTTGCGCTAGTGAGTGCATTTATGGCAGCGTTCACGAGTTGCCAACCTTTTTGCTTTATTTTTTCTATTATTAATGCGAGAATAACTGTTACGACCAGTTTAATAATAATATATACTTTGTAGATTCAAACGATACTTCTGTAATATTATGATATAGTGCAAACGGTATCTCTATGTAATTATGTTGTTGTTCGATTAAATGTTCCGATAAACTTCTTTTGAAATTCTTTATTATAGTTCACTATTTTTGCTACCTAATTAATTAGTCATATTGTGGGGGCTCTATTTTAAGAAGTGACATATTTTTCTAATTAAAGTCGGTATAAAATGCAATAATCGCAGCACAAAATTCAACAAAGAATAATAAAATTAACATTTAAATTAAATCCAAGAAAATCCAACTCTCACATGTAGAGACAAATATATTATCCAAGCTGTTTTTGTACAAAGACAAATATAGACGTTATTTATTAGTCAGGTAGATATTTTGTCTCAAATTATATTATAAGGTGAAAGTCCTAGAACAGGTTGGCCTAAAACAAGGTTGACGATCCCAGGCGCTCGTCCCGCTGAGCGCTTGGCAACAGGCGAATGAAAGCACTGAACATTATGCAAACGATATTAAACCTTATGCTCTAATGCTAAAGTATAATTTTCATTGAACGATGTTGGTTATTGATCGCAACTTACGCGAAAAACTTTAGTACTTATCGCCACACAAACGATACATGTAAGTACTATTTCATTAATTGGCCCAAGTGATCTGTCTAATCGATAATCAATTTTAATGCGTCCTACTAAGGTTTATTGTTTTGCATCACTTATTTTTGCCTAGATGTTAAGAAATGAATCATTATTGAATTTATTTGAACTTGTAATGAGTCAACACAATGTTACATCACTTTTTGTTGTAACATATTATAACTTTAAAAATAGACCTTCATAATACTACGTCTATTGCTTCGTAAAGGTAGGCAGAGGCATCAACTGGCATTGGAGCAAGTGGAGCCTCACTTGATATGACATGTAGTGAGGTGAACCTAAGAGGTAATTACAGGTAACCTGCTGTCCCAATATTTTCTAGCCCCTAAGACGTCCAACTAGTCCAACCATGTTTGTGGCAGCCAAAATGCTAAATCACGAAAGCACTCGCATATCGAAATTTCAGGAACAGTCACAGCCACCCATCTCAGACACAATCATCGTTTACAGACAACGACTTTTAGAGAACGCAAGTGAGGCATTTTTTAACATATGGATAATTCTCCATGCCATGCTATGACTAAAATCTACACGTATCCTACCTAGCAGCCTACGGTTGGGAGCCCCGGGTAAGCCCTCGGAGGGATACAACAGAACTGCCACGCAAGTGAGGACTACGAGAACTCTTAAAACATCTTAGTAATCTTAATAATATTATAGCAGGCACCTACTTAAATGCGAAATTTTGTGTGTGTATATTTGTTACCTTTCACGCTCTAACAGCTGAGCGGATCTAGCTGAAATTTGGTGCAGGAAAAGATTATAGACTGGAATAAAATAAAGACTACTATTTACCCGAGAATAAGTTCCCATTTTACGTGGGTGAAGCTGCGGGGGACAGCTAGTAAATTATAAATTGAATAGGTATATTTTGCAGTAAAAAGGTGATGGATAAACCATCAAGTCTGACTATTAAACTGTTTTATACTGTAGTTACCTACATTTTGTGATTACTGCGATAATAATGTAAGTAAGTGCTCGTTTTCAAGCCCGTTTTCTTTTACGTAGACAAAGGACTAGGTTCTTTAATAGCACCTACTACCTACCTGCGTATGCCTGTACTTAGTTTCTACATTGAACTCGTATTTAGTCAAGTTTTCTACCTTGAATGTTAGGGAAGAGAGCTATTATGTTCAACTTTCTACTGAAAGATTCAACTTTTAGTTAAAAGTTTTAGTTTTACAGGGGATGTTCTTTGTTTCGACCATTTCCGACACTGTACCATCAGATAGTAGTAAATATAGTAATTACTAAACGTACCATAGCACATTATAGTTACACCATAAGCTTTTAAACCAGTCTCCCTGTGAAGTGAAGGCCTAGGATGCGAAGTGGCTCAAAACATCGACCTTTTTTTTGCAGAAACTCGGCTTGGTAGCCAGCTGAAGTGGCAGAGTAACGGTCACATCTGCCAAGGAACTGACAACCATTGGGGTAGAAAAAAAAAACCTGCACCTCATGAAAGATGGCGAATGTGCACGAGTACTTATAATATTATATGTGATGATAGGAAGGTTATAGGGAGAACTGTGTGCCCAGCAGTGGGTTAGATTATTCTTGTAATATCTGTATAATCTAATAATGATAAAAATAATATGGGAGAGTTCCTACAGGTTGAAGGCGAACGACTATGTCTTCTGTAAAATGATGGTACCGTAAATATCGTTTTTTTACACTTTTAGTTAATTCATGAACATATTCAATAAAGATACAACCATATATAGCCCTTATTCTCGAAGGTGTAGGCAGAGGTACAATATACGCTCATTTTTTAGGTACCTTATTTATTTTTTGTCCCATGTGAATTATGTGATAGATGCCGAGCCTAGTGTCGTGCTGCGCAACCATACGCAGATAATCAATAGTAGACCAAACACAATTACTGTCATTACTATTTGTAGAGGGTGGAATTACATCATTCATAACTGAAGGAACAGGGAGAAAAGACAATAAAACGAACGTCATTATTACTGAACTGACACGATCTTATCTAAAAATAGCGAATCTATTAATTGTACGAGTAATCGTAGGTAGCAATCTCAATGACAATAAAATAATACGATTCGTGTGTGTCGAATTTGATATGTTGTGTATAATTACTACATATAAAAACACCCATCCATTTTTGTATTCAAATATTCTTTTCTTATTAAATAATCAATCACAAAACATCGCTTTAAAAAAACTCGCCGAGGCACTTTTTCTATTCGTGGGCGTTTAATAATAGATGTTGGGAGCAGGTCTGCGGGGAAAAAATATGACGCAGGGTCTGGGTTCGAGGTCGTGGCGTGTTTCATTGTTCCCGAACGTTCGTAAGTTATGGTCGAAGGTGATTTGATAAGCTGTCAAGATTCCGTCCTGCATTTGGCAAGGGTTCGCGCTTTTCCTTTGTTAGGTAGCTATAGACTGAACAGTTAAATTTCTTCAAAAGATTCTTTTTTTTTTCGTACCTGTTATTTTCCTCAAATATCTAAGAACTATGTTAAAATGTTCGATGGGTAATACTTGTAACATACTTAGAACCCCAGTTGTAATCTGTATTATGCCTGTATAATGTTAGATTTACAATAATGAAGGAAGGAAGGGTATCAAATAAACTTACAAGTTTATGAAGGTTTTCTTAATGTACGTTCCAACATAGTGCTCTACGGATTTTAGTGAATGTGGTTCCTACTTATCATCAGAAGACTCTTAATTGTCTGCGGGTACTATGTTACAAGAAATAGAGCCATGAATAAACAAAAATAAATGCAAGTAAGTTCAGTCTTTAGGCATTTAATGTCCAAAGTTTTCTCGGTACTGTTTGTTTTCAAACTTGCTAGACCGTCGTTTTTCTTTCAGTTTTTGCACTTTTGTATCCATTTATATAACCTACATATTTAATGTCCAGTCAGGATTTCCTCTTTATCTATACTAATATTATAAAGAGGAAAGATTTAATTGTTGGTTTGTTTGCATCGAATAGGCTCTCCGTAACTACTGAACCGATTTGAAAAATTATTTCACTGTTGGGAAGCTGCACTCTTCCAGGTGAACATAGGCTATATTTTATTCCCGTATTCCCACGGGAACGGGAGCTACGCGGGTGAAACCGCGTGCCGTCCTCTAGTAATACTTATTATCTTATATGTACAGCGATTTCACCTGTTAAATGATCGTTCGTTATACTCCCAATAAAAACTATCTATTGGCCATATTTGTACCAAATCCATTCAGCGGGCAGTCACGGTTGCCATTTACAATGGAAAAAGCAACTCTACAAACAAGGGTATACGTGTAACATGTCTGCTACCTACACCACACAACGTAGGCGTAGGTTGTTGCCAGCTAGTCTGCAGAACCCCGCTGTCACTCCGCATAATACAATATAACTAGTGAGCATGTCGCCCGAGGCTTTGTGCGGTAATGGCGGCCGCAATGGAGCGGTCAGCCATTGTACAAGGTCTTCGGAAACCTGAGCCTCATCGGTACGATATTACTGAGTATGGCCGCTAATTAGATAAATAAATCGGTGGGTTCGTGTTGCGTGTCAGCCGTCGATAATTGGATTGTTTCGGTTCAGATTTTTGAATCGTTCATAGCCCTGTTTCTTTAGTGTTTTGCGATCACTGCGGTAAGCATATTACTGGACGGTAAGTAAGCGTCCTGTTCTGATTATGTCATCTGTTTGCGAACGTATCCGTGTTTCAGAAGATTACGAGTATACGGTAATCGATAAGTCGAATTTGAACTCCGTATAGACGGTGTGAAGATTTCAACACCATGTAACCACATCCAGCGCTCTATCCATTTCGAAGCGGCAATAGGCTCACCATCTATTATGTAGACCAAATGTGAATCTTCTGGTTTTCCGTGGAACACCAATCTATCCTATGTTCTATGGGTGTCATGCCCAAGTAGTAAATAGTAAAGTCATCTACTTTCAGTCAGGGTTTCGATACGGTAATTGCACTTGCAAGACGATCTCAGTACATAGTTTACATCTCCGTGTACCTACTCACTTTTCATTTTAAACGCAAAAGCTTAACGCTGTATCAAGATTTTAAAAAACTTTCCTACACGATACAATCTTCAAAATGAACTATACCGAAAGTTCGTAGGTATAATAGAGAGATTCTGTAAGCACCGTACGTGTAACAAGATAATGCAATAGGCACTCTTGTCAGCTGTTCCGTCTCACGGACGGTGAGGGTCGCCGCCGCGGAAGGTAGGTAGGTACGTGTTCGTGTATTAAAACGACGCCGAAGGATATTACTGCCTGTCACGTTAGGTAAAGACTTCATTTTTAGTTACGTCACTATTACAAATTGGAGGTCACTGGACTATATCGAGACTGTTATATACAAACGTGGTGAAAATACAATAATCTGTTGTATCCTATAGTAAAAGCATAGAGTAGTTGATATTTTAGTACACCAGATTGTTAGCGACCAATATTATCCATACTCCTGCTGGTTTCATACATAGGTGTCACAACGTAAATTTTGGTTATCATAATTATGATCATTTAAGATTAAAAGTTAAGTTCTAGCGGCTTTTAGGCCTTAGGTACACGTCTCCGCACTCCGCACCCACCCGTATTGAGGACGTTATTGAAGGGCTTAAGAATAATAAATTGTGAAACCCTGATTTAAACTGCAAAATGTTTAAAATTATCTACTCGTCCCTTACCCCTTTATAATATAGGTACCCTCTTTGGAGGGAACCAGCTTATGCTCAGCGTTTTCCATCGAGACATACCTTCTTCAAGCCCATTGTGTGATTTAAATGTACATTTCAAAATGTTGAGCGGATGCCTACAGCGCAGTAACTAACGGCATGTTAGGTTTCAGCCGCTGAATCTGCTCATAGATTTTAGCTGTCTCTGTAGCACCCATTAAACACATAACATGCTTGTACTCGATTTACACAAATGTATTTTAACTATGTTACTTCGCATTAATTTAGCTCTCTAACAGAGAGGTTTAGTAGTTTCAGAAGTTATCGTCGATGACAAAAAACCATTTATTTTTATAGTTGCAATCAACTACGGTTGATGTTTTATTACATTTTGTGCCCTCTAAACGTGATAATTATTTAAAGATAAGCTGCAGGATTACTTAGTGATTGGCGCTACGGAGATAGGTAGAGAAGTATTACTCATAGTTGTTATTGTAGTGAGAAATATCTACATGCATGTATTATCACAAGTTCAATCGCCTATTTATAACTTATGCTGAGCAGTTGTTTTGTCCACGATAATGATTAACCGATAACAAACAATTCAGGTTAAGTTCAGGTTTACAATGTTCATATTATTATTTATTTTATGTATTCTGCAGCGTTGTCATCTTGAGGTAGCTCTGCATGATCTTGACTAGAAATGTGTCTCTGTGTATATAAAGAGACATTACATGCTCGGTATGTAACGTTTATGATGATTTCCACATCTTATCATATATACTGATGTCACTTATATTAGAAATATTGTTAGGCCTTTTCAGAACTGTTTCGTTGTTTGACATTAAATCAGTAAATGTATTGGTATATAGATCGTGTATCTTTCCCAAATATCATGATGGAAATCATTGCTAGAACTAAGTTGTAAAACTTTGAGACAGACCCGATTCTGACAAAAGCCACTATTGGTCTACTTCTTCTCCTGAAAATTGACTAGCGTGCATGTACAGAGTTTATACAGAGCTGTTCTTTCAGATTTATTATTTAGGGGATATCTACAATGTCGCCATTATTGTTTTGTCGAGTTTCCATAAAGCTAGATATTCGTTATCTCATTCCCCAGTATCTTGTCAATGACGATTACACTGTAGAGCTTTGAACAGAATGTAACGAAGTAGTAACTCAAGCTTCTGGTTAAATTCTTTGTTTTCATTGTAGTTCAACTGCAGCAACTAATTATAGATTTAGTATCTATTAATTGGTATCACCCAGAATGTAGACAGCAGTTGTGATTGCCAACCGTTATCAGAAATCTGCCGATTGCAGCTGTGACAGCACACGAATGTTGTTTGCACAAAGTCCTGATAACTTTGGATATACAAAAGCTATCTGTTACGAACTTGACATTTTGAAATCTGAAGATTTTAGATATCGATTATAATAAGTGTAAGCCGATAAACATGATAGGTAGATAGCCTTTGAGAGAACCTTTCAAGTCCACTTTGAGGGCAAGAAACTCAGCGGGTTATTCTTTTTGATTCTCTATTTACAATTTTAAAGAATCTAATAACTATGCATTATGACAATTTTATTGAGAATCCAGCAGAGCAGGTGATTTCCAGGCTTCTTTATCGACCAAATAATCTTTAATTGTATAGCAGCCCTTGTAGTATAGTTTACTTTTCAGAAAACTTATTGAATTTATTTAGGGACATAATTTTAAATTCGTTAGGTAACCTGTTGTTTCATTTTATTCGCCATGTTATCACTACTTCTCTTTCTCTATTAGAATCAAGTCTATTGATTGACGCAAGACTACATCACTGTGCACATCAAGAGTATAATCGCGTTAAATCGCCAGACTGATTTGATAAGCTAACGCCCGCAGTCTGAACTGTCATCCGCCATAGAGACACCTGACACCGATAGAGATATATCTCTACATAGTAAGGGGATTCATTCCCTTCTCGTAAATCTTCTTTAATATAAATATTACAATGACGTGATATACGTAACGTATTTTCGATGAAACGCTCATATTTTACTCATACAAATACGTGGCCACCTTCGTATTTCCATAAGCTGGCTTGATGTCACTCGTGACACAATCACGTATGCTATGGATATCTCCAATTTGGAAGTGAGAAAGGGATGCGTAGCATAGGAAAACTGTTGGACTATGAAGTTAAGACAGGAGCAATTTAAAATCCACCGAACTTTAAAAGTTATTAAACACTTATATTTTACTTTTGCAGTGCTATGTTTTATAAACTGATTTCAAATAGGTACCTACATCAAAAGAGCATATCCAAGCACATCAGACTACATTCTCTTGGCCGAAGGTACTATAGATCAAATCAAAGCAGAAATTCAATACAGCATTCTCAAAGAACCCTACCTAAGTCTTTTACTTGTCGAATACCCTTAAATCCGGAAATGATACCAGAGCCCAATATTCTCCCTTTGTGTGCCTGACGCCAGTTATTTATTGGAGCAAATAATATCTTTAATTAAGGAGCCAAAACATTGCCTTTGTTTGGCGATAAATCTTTGCGCCAAGGATTTTCCGGAATAAATAGCTTCTTACGTAAATTGATATTGCATTTTTAATTATTATTGGAGTAGTATACAGCCTTCTCTCTGCTCGTAAAAATAGGGATCGTAATAAGTTTGATCTATGTCGATAAGCAACCAGTCCGGTCCCAAATAGATGGATCTATTTGGTTGAGGTTTCTTCCAATATTTTCAGTGTTCATGATTTGAGTAAGTATTGTAAGAGAGCCTTTAACATTGTGTAAATACCTATCTGTTAAAGCTTACCAACTGACCGATGCATGATAATATTTTCCCAAGTCGATAAATAAAATTCATTCGCTTGAATGAATTAAGAATCAAAACGACTTTGAAGTAAAATTTAAAAGAAACAAGTGTACTGTGTACTCAACTGCACTTAATTTTCAAATTTGGAGGGGAAACCGGAACGTAATCAAACGATAATATTCGATACCTTTCAAGATAATAAGAACAGGGGAAGTCAGGAAATGTGCCTTGAAATGTTTCAAAGAATACTTTCAGAGTTCAGACATATTCATGCATTTACTTCGCTTGAATGCTCTCCCTAAAAAAATACACAAGAAAAACAGACCAGTGTGTTCTATATTTGAATGAGGTATCTGGTATTACCATATTGCAACATAGTTTTTTCTTTATAAATGAATTGAGACAGCCTGTCATTAAAGTTTTTATTCATTACATAACTTATTTTTTCAATTCATGCGATTTTTTATTCACAGTGAGCTCATAGAATTTTTTACTAATTATCATTAATGCTATTGTGAGTGGGAGATACAGCCACCCACACCATCCTATGTCAATTGAATGACTTGATCCGTGCTGAGAGATTAGGGTTCCTTGGAAATTACTTTTGTCTAATATTTCTATTAGTTTAGATAGGTATTGTAAATTTAATGTAAGGTAATGTAGCTAAACAGTGGTTGTGTAAAGTGAAACGTGAAATAGAGAATTCATAAGACATGTATTAAAATCGATTAAAGATGGGTTAGTGAACAATACAAATTGTTTCAGTTTCTTAAAGGGAGTTTGGGCGGGAAATTGGAGACAAGCAGATGCTACTCCGTTTTAAAATTTTCCAAAATTTGTGTATTTTGAGTGTTTTATTAGTAAAAATGGAGGATTTTTATACATAAAAGTTCGACAACGTGCACAAGTATTGGAAGGTGATATAACGCAGTGAAACGTGACTCTTTAACTTTTCTACTAACACCAGAGACACTTCAAGTAAAGTCGCACCGCTTTACTGAGGAAGCTATACTTGACTTTGACTGGACTTAGGACGAGGACTGAGAAAAATTACATAAAGCTGAATAATACAAGAGTTGGCAGTATGGTTTTAAATACCTTCGCCTGTCCTTTGGACGAACAATAAGTAAACTTGTAAATCTTTTGTGTCTTTGGTGTAGTGAATAAAATACAGACGGAACCCTTCCACCAATTTTTTATTATTTTTCCCGAAGCTACCCCTCTCGGGTGGGGTTCGATTCCCCGCCTCGTTTATTACGGATTAGGAATGGTCGCCATTGAATTATGTATTATCCTTTGATCTAAACAGTTAGCGCCCTAATTGATTGGATATTATGTTTCATACGTTGCTTATTGTATAGGTACTTCTGTAATACTTATATTTATGTATTTATTGTTATTCTATTCATTAAAGTAAGATACATTCACAATATACACAATATGTTTTTAAATACATTGTACATAAAATATTCTTGAAGGTGCAAGAGCTACATTTAAGAAACAAATACCTCTTTGCACATTTTTAAAGTATTATTGATTGGCGGCCATCTTGGTGACGAATGCAAAGTCGAGCCGTCATGTCAGTACAAAAAATACCGTCTATAGCGATTTTTTCTTTCAAAGTTGGAACTCCTTCACTACAAGGCAACCTTAGAAGAAGATGAACTCCAGAGGTTAACAGTACTAAGTATTATAGACCGATACATAAAAGAAGTTTCATAGATAAGTGGTTAATAATATTGTCATTTTTTTTAAAAACTGAAGCGCCGAGAAAACGTAACCAAGTATGTTGAGTAGGACTTCTGTTTAAGTTGTTTAATTCTTTATTGATTTCTTATAGGTACTTACTCACATCGTTATTTTTTACTAGCGGACGTCACGCGGTTTCATCCGCGTGAATGTTGTTGCCCAGTGGGAATTTTGGAACAAATGTAGCACATGTTACCCGTAGATAGTGCCAGCTTCCCAACAGTGAAAGAATTTTTCAAATCGGTCCAGTAGTTTTGGAGCCTATTCGATTCAAACAAACAAACAATCAAATCTTTCCTCTTTATCATATTAGTATAGATAAAATTGCAGTGGGAAAAATGATGTCCCCCAAAGGAAAAGACGCGTGACCAATGCATGTACATACATAAGTGCTTAAAGAAAGAACTCTAACTCATATCCTTATCATCTACGTCCCAATCTATGATGGGCCAAACGACCCATTGTTCCTCCAAAACCTTCGTGAGCCAATTAAACGGAGCCTTCGGTTCTCGTTCGGAAAAGAGGCCACGGCCGCTCCTTTATAAGTCCGTTATAATTAATGCTGATGTTTATACAGCTGCACAATACGTAAACTTTCTTAAAATAGCCCCGGGGAGGGACATGTCTTTGTTTTTCTTTGTGTTCATTGGAAACTTTTCAGCATAGACAAACGTAAACAAGCTTGTATAACAATGATTTTGTTGCAGTAAATGGGGTTAACAAGATCCCTGAGGCCCAAGTCAACCTCCGTAGCAACTAGCAACCTGCAGTAGTTTTAGTTCATTACAAAATTAGGTACTTGCTTAAAAAATCAAACCATAGCACTTTTAATAGACTTCCAAAAAATGGAGGAGGTCTCAATTCGACCGTAATTTTTTTAAATGATATTTTATGTAGGTATAAAGTACTGGGTACCTAGTACCTACTGAATTACGAGTATGATCAAAATGATGGATAAAACATGAAAATTTGACCATGTCTTAATATCTATTGTCCAAATCTTTTTATTTATTTTAACTGGCCAAGGTGGCAGACAAGCATACGGCCCACCAGATGTGCTGGTGGTTACCACAGCCTATATGGACCTTTGCAACACCGGAGGTGCTACATTCGCAACCCTTTAAGACCTAAAACATCTTTTGAAAATCTCTAGGAAAATATATTATGTATTTATAATACTGTTTATATCTGCTAAGTAATTAGTATTCTTTGTCTACGATGATGATAGTATTAAGTACTTTTCTCAGTAACAGATGGGGCTTTCTAAAAAATATTTTCAGATTTCGGTGAGGTACCTATTTCGGCTTGATGCATTCTGGCTAGCAGGAATAAGGCTTGAATAAGCAATTTTCTTACGCTAAAAGAGCAAAAAATATCAGAGATATAAACATACATAATAATATATAAAACAAAGGTAGGTAATCACCTATGATGATAAGTTTAAAGCCATTAGCGCACGTAATGCACACGTGTAATCGCCTTGTAATTGAAACCAATTATCTCGCCGTAGTTTTCCACAAATGTGCACTACCAATACGGATGTTTATAATAATTATATTTTACCAGGTACCTACACCGATATGCATGTTAATTTTTAAATAAATAATTATTCACGGACAGTTTTACTAAACGCTATCTGATTCCAAATTAACCTGCTTGTGTTTTTTTTTTTTACGTGAAGGAAAATCCTCATGGATGTTATGCCGGACTCCTACCAACTAAAAAACCTTACGTAACGCCCAACAGCCTTTAGTTGGGAGCCCCGGGTAAGCCCTCGGAAGGATGTCCCAGGACTCCCAACAGACCTACGGCCGCCACTGCGGCCTCGCCCAGGGGGAGGTTCGGGTGCTAGCCGCGTCTTTGGGGGGGGGGGGGGGGTTTCGGGTGTGATCCCGCTTCTAAGAGGGGGCGTGCGTGAGTTTCTCACGTCACGCTGCCGTCATGGGCCTGCTTCTGTAAAGACGGTGAGCGACCCTCTCACCGTCCTTAGACCCCCGGTCATGGAGGCCGATAGTCCTCGGCGAAGACACGTCGGCGGCGCCCAGGCCGCCGACTGCGGAACTCGGGTGGGAGAGTTCTCTCCCGTACCCCGCTCCCCGCCGCCTCCTTCACGAGCATTATCTGCTCGCAGAAAGAGGCGGCGCAGTCCCACTTACTCCTGCTGGAGACCATGGCTCGCACCATGGTCTCGAGCGAGAGAGTGTCCACGTCCAGACCCGCTACGAGGACCTGGCGCTGTTGCGCCCACGCCGTGCACTCCACCAGCGTATGGAGCGCCGTGTCATCGCTTCGGTCCTCGCAGTGCTGACATTCAGCCGTGGTTTCCCGGTGTCTTCGCCACAGATACCTACCGAAGCTACCGTGCCCGGTAAGTATCTGCGACAACCGGTAGGAGAGAGCACCGTGTCTTCTCTCCAGCCACTCGTCCATGACCGGTCTGACGGCCGCGATTGTGGCGAATCCCCCCTTTGGTTGCTCAAGTCGCACCTTCCATGTCTCCACGGTTTCCTGGTGGAGCAAGGACCGCTGGGCCTCGATTTCTCGAGACGCAGGCCTTTGGCCCCGCTCCAGCGCCTCCTTGCGACATCTGAACAGTGACGCAAAGGCTCTCGCTTCCAGGTCCCATGGAGGGGTTCCGGCTAGGAGACATGCCGCCTCACCGGAGATCGTGAGGTATCCTCTTATCACCCTGACGGCCATCGCTCTCTGTTGGCTCAGCAATCTAGCCACATTGCTGGCCGTCAGGGTCTCCGCCCATACGGGTGCCCCGTATAGGGCCATGCTTCGCACGATCCCCAGGTACTAACCTGCTTGTGTTATGTGAAAAATGATAATGTTTTTAAAGTAGACAATCTCTACTATTATGCCAGTGGCGATGCCCAAAATTCTGCTCTCATAAAGGCACCAAAGGCACAGTATATATATATTTAACCCAAAGGTGTAGATCTTTATCTTATTTCAGGATCTCATGTGGCTTCTTCCTACTCATAGTTACCCTGGTTTTGTGACGATTGTACCCAAATTTGTTAATAGTGGGAACTTGGGAAGATGATCGCAAAAAATTGTGACATCTGATGTGTTCTTTCAGGACAAATTCTTGTTTTGGTCAGTTGAAATACCAATAGAAACAAATGCAAAACTGCTATTAAAAATTTCATAAATTTGAATAACAACAAACATTAATTATCTCAACGATTGGACAAGAACATATCTACGAGTAGTAGGTAGATATACAAAACGATTGGACAAGAATATATATCTACGAGTAGTAGGTAGATATACAAAACACATATAAAATTCTTAGCTTACTTTTCAACTCGTGACCCGATCATTCAAAGAGCTCAGCTAGTCAGAACCAGCGCAGAGGAAGTGTTCACCCGACTGAACAAAAGAGGGCAAGTGTCCCAGCAATTGTTTCTATTCACCATTTAACTAGTGAGGGATAAAGCGTTATTTTATGTGTAGCAGCCAACCGTCGCATCCTGACTGTCGGAGGAAACGACGGACTTTTTACTTTCAATGAGTGGAAGTCGTAAACGGTGGGTGGTGATGGCGGCTAGGGGTGTGCGCCGTATCCGTTTTCGCGCTCGATATTGCAATTTTTGTAAGGATTTTGCTCTCTAGATAAAAAAAATAAATCATACTTAAGTGCGTTTGCATTCAATTTCTCTTTTCCTTTTCGAGACAATACGAGAATAGACTAAAGTGTATTTTAGTTATGTCGGTCGTTAGAAATAGGTCACTGGAATTGATTTCTGTTTGCGAAGTTGTTTTTTAACTTCACAAATAGAATTTATTTCCATAAATTATTTTCGTAGGTATAAGCAATGATATAAAAACTATAGATACGTTATAGACACTTGAAAATGGCAACACGTAAAGAAGGTAATTACCTGAAAATCTGTGACGCGGCTGTAGGGTTGGCGAAAGTTCTATTAGCACTGTTTTAAATTCTGTTAGTAAAGAAAACTCGAAATAAACATGCCTTCATGTATCTTCAGATGATGCACAAGCTACACAGCAACTGTTCAATATAAAAACGTGTCATTTCATGCGTAAGTACAATAGAAATAATAACATTATTTCATTTTCTCGGATCGATAAAATGGCGGCAAGCTTATTGAATGTAGAAGGAAAATGTACTCTATAGTCTGTGATTTGGCGCCCGCGAGCCGTAAGGGGAAGGCGGGGAGATTTTGTACTAATGTTTTATTTTGCTATTTGAATATTTTTTTTATTTAGGTAATTATATTTCTTTAAAAAAATAATGAAACATAAAAATAATATAGTAATATTAAGATTATTAAAATGATTTAAATACAAATATTTGGATTACTTACTAGGTACTAAATTATTACTTATTAAAAAAATGTTTCTGTATGATAAATAAAATAAATAAATAAATAAATATAAATAAATATTCACGGACATTTCACACAATGTCTGATCCCAAAGTAAGCTAGGAATAACCTGCTTGTGTTATGGGTATCAGACCAGGGATATTAATACTTATATACTTTTGAAATACATACATATTATACATAGAAACACCCAGACTCTTGAGACAAACATTTATGGGTCACACAAATATTTGTCTCCGGTGGGAATCGAACCCACGACCTCCAGCACCGCAGGCGGTAAATGATATTGTTATATTTTTATTTTATGACTTAAAGTACGTTAATAATTACTAATCCGATAAATTACATTAACATTTTATAAATTTAAATATTACGTACTTTACTCGTAAATACATTAACCATATTATGTCTCAGTGAGTGAAATTCAAGTTTCCCTTTTTCCCCACATTCCTCTGATATTGACTTCATGCATGCTACCACAGATAATTTATAGAATTCTTTTTTCAAATTTATAAAACTTTAGCTGTTTTTGAAAGCCGCAATGTTCGTGTATAACGTGTCTATAATTATATGATACGTCTTTGGGTATAAGCGCAATTTTCATATTAACATAAACAGACGGATTATGGAAAGATGACCTTGTGTTTCTGACTATAATTTGCGCCCGACTGCCACCTCATCTTACATAGGTAAGGGTGCCTTTTCATTTGTTGGGCAGCAAATGCAGAACTGGCAGGTGCGCTTGGCTTGGCCTAAAAGATCTTGATGGACCCCAGTACTGCCGCGATCATACGCGACATGCCATAATAAAATATAATTTCAATTTGCATTTCGCATATATTGTTTCTATTAGTCGTAGCGACACATCCCTAGTGTCAAATAGCAGTAAATGTTTAAGTGCAGTGCATTTGTGTGTTGTGCGAACATTCGCGTTTCATTGTTTCGCCGCGGAGGGGAGGGGAGGGCGGCAGAGAGGGGAGATGTCGCCGACAGTTTATCTTATTTGTGCACGAGTTGTAACTATGATTGGGACAAGTATTTGTTTTTAGGAGATCGACGTTACATTACGGCTACCCAAAGAGATGTCCTCGTAAAATGAAGTAAGCAACTAAGTTTACGATGTTGTTGTGCAATTTTGTTTCGTTTAGTGGTTGGGCAGTCTGTTGGGTTTGTGGGAGCGATTGAAAGAGAGATGATTGATGATAAACCCGTATTTGTTCAAGTGGTATAAAAGCTTGTCAGAGAAAAAGGTTCTTGTAAAAATCTAGTAATATTTTGAGGTTATAGAATATGGGTGTTGGGGCCGGACTCCACCAAAATCTTTTGGTATAAATAAAAGTTATTCTCTAGTATAGTCTTACTCCGCTTTTGGTCGAATCCGGCCTGAGTAGTACATTATTTTGCCGCAGCTATATTCACTATCTCAATGTAAAGTCGTAGTTTCCATTCTGAAGGAATTATCAACCAACTTAACCACTGCGTGAACACTTGAACAATTTAAAAGTGTAAGTAAAAGTATTTTTTTCGTATCCGCCTCGTCCCCTACAAACAAGGATGTGCCACACAATCGTACAGTGTCTCTGTGCTCTGTGGGATCTAGTCAACGCTATCTCCGGCCATTAGAGTGCGGCCAGTCGGCGTCCTCGTCTAGTGCCGCCTCACCTCACATACATAGGTACAAACATGACTGTGTAGTAAACGTACTGCATAGTTTAAATGCTTCATTTAGTATTTTGGTAGAAAGTAAAAGACATCGGTGGAACCTGGTGGAAGATTACAGACCCGGAACTGATGATAACTGAAGTTCTGTAATGTCACAAAAGGACATAAAAAGTAAACTTCAAATACAAATTTAATATAGTCAATCCTTTATCTCCAAAGGGGTTACATTTCATCATTAGTTTTAGTGCCCATGTATTCTTACAACCAAAAATAAGCCCTAGAAATTAGTGATTGGTTCTTTGGAACAGGCTTATGCCCAGCTGCCCAGTTGTGCATATATATTATGCCTGTCTAACATTTTCGCAAATTGACGCCCTCGTCATGCCATCTGTGTGATGTTATAATTCATTCCGAACAGTTTAAGCAAACTAGTAACTGTTTAAAGATGTATTTATGAAAATATATAATTGCCTATTATTGGACATGTGCGTACTTAAAATGGTATTGCGACAAACATCATACCAAATACATGAGCTCAAAAAAATCACTGTAAGTACGTGCCTGTATTCCATATGAACACAATTTAGGGAAATTCCGCTGCTATGCTACTACAGCTTTGAGCTGCAACTTTCAGCTTTGAGCTCCGACAAGATAATTTTAAATCCAGTAACTAATTAATATCTTTTACTCGTTTTAGAGTAGGATAACTTCGGTAAGGTTCATATTCGCACTTCTTTATTCCAACCACGATGCCATTACGATAGTTTGTAGTCTTTTAAACTGCAATTGCCACATCTCTTCTTAAGTATCCTTCTAATAAATACACCAGCGACTTAATTCCCAAGTATCTCCGCGTGTAATTTCGGTGTAGGTACTATACAAGTTCACCAACATATTTACCTCCGCCCTTCATAGACACCACTCCAGCGCGTGGTGTCCCCACCAGCCCCCTCTCAACGCCCTCTTCTTTCCGACCCCTGTTTACTCGACAGCTCGTGAAATGTTCTAAACAGCTGACACCGAAACAAGTATCTACTATAGATTGCATGACACTTATCTACGACTGGTTTATTTTCCAAGTTCCGAACTGTTGTGCCCAATTCCGTATGAATAATTTTTGATACGGTCATTACGTAAATAAATGTTTTGGGCTGCTACTGGAATTGAAATATAGAAATCAACAAATATATTTTTGGGCTACTCACACTACGCCTTTCAAATTAAGTTAGTATGAGCTTGTACAATGGGATAATACCGATATAGACTACTGATAAAAGCTATTTGAGGCAATCTGGGCAATGATAAAAAAATATGTTTGTAAGCTAGTAGTCTCAAACGTCCCCCTATTCCCTTGCGCGTTTCTCTGTAGGAGAATCAGCAACTAGCAGGGCTTGCCAAACTTGCTGATCAAAGCTGGCATTGGAGTCCATGAATGTTCGGGGGTGTATCAAGTTCCATGGTTTTTTTTATATATTTAGCTCGCCAAATTGACGTCGCCACCAGCCTGATGGTAAGCCGTGGCGCATCTAGCGATTGGGGGCCAGTCTTACAGTCCGTAAGACATTCGACATTTGGTTTTTGGGTTTAAGTTCGTCATGAGCATGACCATCTCCCGATTGGCTAAAAAGGGGTAAAACTTGTGGAAGGGCTTACAATTTTACATAATGTACTAAATAGGTGGATGGTCTTATTCCTATTTAACATTTATAAATTTAAAGTATGATTTAATGCTTATGAAGTTAGTAAATTACTTATACAAATAAAAACATGTTTTAAGTTAGTAATAATATTTTTAACGGTATTTAAGTTATCTCAACAATGAGCAGGAAATTTGGTCTTGAAAACTGTTTATTTACTAACTTATTTTATATGTACATAAATATATCTACGAGTACATATATTTTGTTCGTTTAAAGCTTTAGATACTCAGACAAGGCATTAAATACCTATTAAGGAAGACATATTTCCATTACAATGTTACTCATAGCAAAAATAAAATATTTTTGTAATTATAATTGTAAAATAATTCACCATGACATTGTTTAAAACCTGTAAAATTATTTTATCAAATAATTAGAGATATTTTTAACAACATCATTGTCTCATACAGTATTAAATAAATAATAAATAAATAAATAAATATTTATTTATTATTTATTTAATACTGTATGAGACAATGATGTTGTTAAATATATCATACAGTATTAATTAATCATTCTTTGCTTAAAATACTTTTAACTTTTAAAAAATTAACTTACATTTTTAGACACAATGGTTTCTAAGCAATTAACTTAGAATATTACTCAAAATTATATTTACAGTTTCGTGCATACGAGAATTATTCTTCTTCGTAATAAAAATGTACTGAAACATATTTCCTCATGGTCCTAAAAAAATAGCAAGCGGCAAATACATATAGCTATTATCTTCTTAACATAAATTAAAATACTTATAGGTACTGACTGTAAGTTTGTACGTATCTAAATTTTCATTGACGGGCCCACTCATCGGAAAATCTACCACATCAAGGGCAAGCTCCAGATGCAGCCCTTTATGCAATAGACACAATGGTAACTTAGGTATTAACTTAAAATACACAAACCCAGTCAATATCATATATCAGAGTATCGCAAAAGTCATAAATACTTTATTAGTTTTTTTATTTCCCAAAAGTTATCGTTTTGTCAAAAGAATTGTACAAAATTATAGCTTTTAAAGTGTTGCATCGAATAGCTATAATGGGCAGTAAAACTATAACGAAGGCGATAGAGCAGGAGCTCTCAGGCCAATGTGCCGTTCCCTGTGGGGTAGACAGAGGTTTTATTGTATCATAACGATACACATAAATTTCTGAAACGGTCTATTAACCTTTTTACGTGTTCTAAATATGTATGAATAAATTCCAATAAGAGAACTATATTCCTACATTTGAATCGTAAACGTATCGTAAAATTAGTTTCAAAAATCGTTTCATTTGACGTTTTGTGCAGTTTTGTTAACTTTGGAGTCGTTTTCCGAAGTATAAGGCTATTTCTACTTTTTACGATTCTCATCGTCACCTTCATGGTAAATTTTAAATACTGATTATTTCAACATTTTTTTTAAACAAACACAAAGCGTTTGGTAAGTTAAGTAACATATATAAGTCAACAAGTTAAATTTTGTGTCAGATTTAGAAGAATAAGGTTTTGAATTATTTGATCCCACGTAGGTTACGCGACGATCCACGAAGGTGACGCAGTAGCTTTACAGACATTATTAATCATTATTTAAGTACACATTATAAGTTAATTTGTTCATTCGGCAGTTATATGGTAACAGCTACTTAACTAGAAACAATTACCAGACCCTACACCTACACATGCTTTTGACGTAAAAGTTATTCTGGAACCATAATATTATAAAAATAGCACAGTACATCTCTTTGGCACAAAGTGGCAAATTATCAGTTGTCTAGATCCCATAGCATAAGCTTATATTGTCTTAATTTGGGCTAGATGATGTTGTGTGAGAATGTCCGAACCTGGCTACTTATAATGGAAGCACTCTGCGGCTGGACGATTGGCTCACCGAACTCGAGTTAGAACTGGGTCGCATAAACTGGCACATACTGGTGTTGTGCGAAGTCCGAAGAAAGGGGGAGGACACGCTAACCCTTGGGTCGGGTGACCTATTCTACTTTCGGGAAGGTGATGGAAGACATTCTTCCGAGGGCGGTGTCGGCTTTACGGTGAAAAAGGAACTCGTTAGCAGCATTGTGGAGATCAGGAATGTTTCGCCTCGGGTAGCATACGTAATACTGAGACTTACCAACAGGACTCCCTGAATGTGATTCAGGTGTACCTATGCCCCAACTTCGAGAAGCACTGACGAGGCAGTTGAGACCGTGTACGAGGACGTGGTGAAAGCATTACACGGTACTGCCAAGACTCACTACAATGTTATGATAGGGGACTTCACTGTCAAAGTGAAAGTACAAGAACGCGGTGAAACGAAAATCGGACTTTTTGGTGTTGGGCATAGAAATGACCGGGGGCCGCTGGGCAGTATGCTTATCAACTGTCTTGAGGCTCAGGGGCTCTTCTTGATTAACCCATTCTTTAAGAAGAAACCCCATAGAAGGTGGACTTGGCGAAGCCCCAACAAGGTCACAAGGAACGAGATAAAATTCATCATGTCGGACAGGAGGTGTATATTTTGAGAAGATGTCTCTGTGATCAACAGGTTTAATACCGGAAATGATCACCGACTTGTCAGAGCGTCTCTGAATTTAGACATCCGCGTCGAAAGGGCCTGGATGATGAAGCCTACTCTCCGACCTACTGCGCTCCAAATAGCTTTGTGTGCCGAGAAGTTTCAATTGGAGCTTCAAAATCATTTCGATCTGCTGGAAATCACTGGCAACGATCACGATAAGGCCGACACTGTAGTCAGGACGCTACAACAAGTGTCCCGAAGGTTTCAGTCTGGAAAAAAGCAAAAATAGGTGTTCTCAGCTTTCGCCCGAGACCCTCGAGCTCATGAGAATCAGACGGGAAACGCCATCTACATTTCGTTGAAGTGCGAAAATTAGGATGCATGCTGTGTTCGCACTGAGTTCTCGGCTGAACTGAGTCTAAATGAGCGATGTTGAATAGTCTTGCCGAGAATCCAGTTTGCAAACCTCAATAAAAAAATAAAAATCTATGCATACTTACTTTTGCTTACTTTTGGTCTTCGTCAGACCAGAGAGATTTAAACATCAAAATCCGAAAGCAGCTATGACGCGACCTCAGACGTTATAACACCAACATCGTAGAGGCAGCGATCACACAAAATTGGGGTACTAAAGTCTTTGCCCAACAGCTCGGAAGACCTCGTCTGACAAAATTGAAGACAGCGGGTGGCAAAACCGAGACCTCGAGGTTCGAGATTCTCGAAGAAGTTAGGAGCTTCTACAGAGAACTAAATGCATCACGGAAAAAAAGACCGACGGGACCTAGCGACCGTGACCACAGAGCCCCACTAATGCGCCACTATACCGAAGACATTCTGGATATTGACCAGGGCGAGGTCAGGGCTGCTCTCGAACAACTAAAAACCAATAAATCCCTGGAGAGGACGGAATAACGACTGAGCTTCTTAAAGCTGGCGGGACTCTAGTTCTTAAAGAGCGGACGAGTCTCTTTAATTCCGTCCTCCAACAGGGACAAACACCTAAAGCGTGGAGCGGGAGTGCGGTGGCTCTGTTTTTCAAAAAAGGTGACAAGACCTTGCTGAAGAATTATATACCCATCTCACTCCTTAGCCATGTTTACAAGTTGTTCTCGAGAGTAGTCACAAACCGCCTTGCCGGAAAACTCGACGAGTACTAGGTACCTAAATGTATTTAAGTTGATATAAGTATAAGGTAGTAGCCTAAGCTTTAGGTGGTATGACTCTTTCCCAGGATTTCTTCTTGAGACTTGGACGCGAAGGTCATTGTGTCTTTGCTCAAAAGTTCTTAGCGTGCCGCACGCCTCAAGAAGCGGAAAAGCATCTGAACTAACCCAAAAGACGCAAGATAACACCCGAACCCGTAGGCGAGGCCACGGTGATAGCCTAAGCCTGTCGGGTACCCTGATACATCATTCTAAGGAGTTGCCCGGGGCGCCTAATACTAGACGGGTAAGTAGCTACGATGTGGGTTTTAGACGGTTTGGATCTGGCATAACGTCCGGTGGGATTTCTACTCCTATAAAAGGGCTTCACACGGAATGTTATAGGTCCTTTGCCATGATTGTAGGTACCAACTTATTTGTTATACTATTATTCCGCTACATATCTACCACAATACGAATCTAAAAGATTACCACTCTTACTGAAACTAGTCAGAGATCACCTTCGTGGCATAAACTCACCTTCGTGGGTAAAACGCCACGAAGGATGTGACACGAAGGTAACGAAAACATAGCTTTTTTTTAAATTCCGACAAAGTTTAGCCGTTACGTTTTAAATCAAATACTACATAAATATCTCAATTAATTTGCGGTTTCGATGAATAAACTCTGACTTCAATAGCTATTATACAATGTACAAAAAGTCACCCACGAAAAGTACTCGAATTAAGTGTCAAATGTAGAAACTTACTGATATTTTTTTTTCTCAAAGAGCCTGGAGTTGCACGTTGTACTTCCGCGATGCCCGATCACGAATAACGTTCAGTTAAGTTGAGTTTTGTTATTGGGGCGGTCGTTTTGGTCAACAGTAAACCGTTTACAACGCAAATTTAAAGTACCTAGATTCGTGTGACCGATGTATATTGTGTTTTAAGTTCTAAATAATAGTTAGAAGATTTTTTTTGTAATACTGTGTGTGTAGTGTATGTTATTACGGTGAATTTAGTGTATGTAACTTCAAAATCTATGGAAATTTGGTGAAGCAGTAACCAAATGTTTAACTGAATCGGGAAGTGTGACACGAGTAGAATGCGAAAAATGACCCCGATTTTGACCTTTCGTGTTAATTTTTGGTATGAATATTTACTTCTATTGCAACAAATTTCATGTATTTTATAGCTTAATAGCTGTTTTATCCACTATTTTAAAACATTTCTTTCTAACTTATACGGTTTAGAAAATATAAGCGTGTGACCATCAAATTTAAGCAACCAGGAGAAATAGCCATAAATTGTAATTAAAAACCTTAAGACGTTAAGAGGCCATTGTATAAAACGGTTATTATACGACAAAATATAGTGGCGGCTAGTTCTTTAACTGTTTATTTATAGTTTCAACGAAAAAAGTTATATTAGAATTAAACTATAATCAATAAATAACTTAAGTTTCTCCGTTTGAAAATAAATAGTAAGTAGTTGAATAATACTGTTTAATTAGTGAACTAAACCTGCCATTTCATCGGCGAGAACCTTAAATTTTAAAATGCAATATATGTAATAATGATAAATTCTGATTATTTTATACTTTAAATGCAGCAGAATAACGTATATTATTGGTAAGGAAAGTAAGTTCATAAAGTGGAATGTTTGCGAACTCCAAAAGAACTTTACCATACATACATTACATACGACAAACGGAAGTGCAAATCACGGAATCACATCACACATTAGGCAATTGATGTCGGAAGGGGGGAAATAATCACCCCAAGTCACGCGAATCGGGTAATTATGCGAAGAAAGCTTTAAATTGTGAAGTATGTGAGAACAGGGTTCAGGAGGTGTTGTGAAAAGTGTCACTGGCAGACTGACAGTGAGTGTATTAAAACGTTGAGAATATATGAATATTTAAGTTCGTTTTGAACTAAATGTTTCTAAAGTTGGTAATTGCGAACGGGAATGCAGTGATTTGTGGTTGTGTCACAGTGACAGTGGCTTGAAATACGCGATATACAAAACACACGGTTTTGTTTGACGCGTATTTCAAGCCTCTTTTCTTCTTTCCTCTTTTCTTTATAGGACCCACATAAATTAACTTAACATACTCGTAAATGTATAGGTACCACAAGTAAGTTATAAACATAAAAATTTTTAGCTATTTATTTATGTATCTTCTCATTTTGGAGAAATCCAATATTTATTCGCAATTCAATAAAATTGAAGTAATTGCTCCACATTGGAGGCTTTTCTTCTGATAGTTACGATAGGTAAAGCAATTATTGTTGTTAAATGATCGCATACGGTAAGCTACGGATACACTCTCCATTTTATGGACCGTATGTTTATCTGTAAAAATAAATTATCGTCACAGATAAATGAAAACAATGAGCAAAATGTTTAGAGGCATAAATCATTGTTCCAATATAATCATATTAACACAAAGAATTCGGCACATTGAGGCAGAGATTGATCCCGTCACCCCAAGCATCACTCCGAATCGTTCTAACAACAGCGAATAGCCTGGCAGTTGACAGCTGCAATTTTTTTAGATCCACTAAGTTACTTTTATGCGTGAAACATAAAAATTGCGCCGGGCCAAATTTACGAGACAGCTCGGGTACCCGGGTAACCGGGGGGAGAAAAATAACGAAGGGGAGGGCCTTTATCGCTGCTGATATTAAGACTGTGTTAGTGCCATAAAACTCGGAGGTATGCGTATATCCAGTAGTGTTTTGTATGTTAACGCGCTGACGTAAAAACCTTTTTTATACTCTAGCCTTTATTGTTTTAGCAGCGTATATTTGGCATGCCCGCGGTGCACATACAGCCTACTTTATTGGGTGATTTTATCCACGTATTTTCAGACATTTTAAGTATTGTGCAAACATCGGGCTTAACACATACAAGTGGCCAGTGGTTTTCGATTGTGGAGAATTTGTGTTTCGATTTTCGGTACATTTTCAAAATCCTTTTGTACAAAATAATTACTTAAGATCTGACCCTCTTTTGTGTTTTCTTATTCTTTGACTTTTACATTGAAATGTTTTAGCGCCAAAGCTTTTATGGTTTAAAACAAATAAAGCTCTTAATTAATTATTGAAAAAATCTCACCCTCCGTGTTTGGAAATTGCATGCCCGAACAGCTGATTCCTTTATTGTTTCAAATTCCCCTTTTATGAGCCCCTCGCCAAACGAAAAGAGCCTCTATTCCGATGAAATAACATTTGGTTTAGTTTGCGTGGGTGTAATGACAGGGTGGCAGGAAGTCAGCTGACTTGCTCGCTTAGATGTTATTAGAACCAAACGAAATTTGGTTGAGGCACGCATCGATGGGCCAAGTTTTGAATAGCTCAATAATGTAAGGGCCGCGCCGGAATATCTTTACTCCGTTCTATCTTACACTTAGAATTACTTTTCCCTTAAGCGATGAACTTGAGGAACTATTTTGATACAAGTAAATGGGCGATGGAACTCATTAGTGATATAAACTTGTTCAAAGTCGTAATTACAGGCAGGTTTGTGGAATACTCTTGTAATGTTTCGAGGTCAATTCACTGATCGAGTGAAAGAAAAAGAAGTATTTATTTTATGAAAGTAAATAACAAATCAAGTAGTTGCGTTGGCATTAGGTAGACACCTGAATTACCGAGGTCTGTGCATTGTTTAGTGCCTCACTATGTTGTTACTATTTTTTGTTTAGATAATAATAGTGTTCCAAATGAGGTTTCTCCCAACAATGAATAGGCCAATACCAACAGAAGCAAATTTTTATAGCATTTTAATATTGTGCACTCTTTATCTGGATATAAATCTTCACATTTCTTTTGCATTATAATTACAGAGATACATATTTGGTTATAAGCTTTTACCAGAAAATTTTGCCGAGACACCCTCAATTCTTCAGTGTATTTAGCCTCAGATAAGTTACGTATACTTAATACTATTAATTGTTCTGCGATATATTGAGCTTTTTGCCGTATGAAATCACAAATGACGAGGTTGTGTTGTTCCTGCAAACAAAATAAAGTGTTGTTCCTCTGCTGTCATGGCTCCCTTAACGGGCCATGTTACTGACAGCCGGGATGAACGGCTTACATCCCTTCCGAAGCACAGAATGTTCGCAATTGAAAATGGCATAAACGTACACCCAACATTTTACGAAACAGCTTGTCCAGAGATGGACAAGCTGTTTCGTAAAATGTTCGTTAAGCGGCATTACCTATGTAATTATCAGCTATAAACAGGCTATTTATTATTATAATGTTATTCTATAACTATTTACCATATGTTACAACAATGAAATGTCTCATATAAACAGCTGTTACCTAAATTCTAGCCGCAGTAACTGTTTTTCGGAAATTCAAAAGCACGCAGCGACGGTTTATAAATAGCCTTTTATAATTCCAAATCTGCGTGTATGTAGACCCTCGAATTCAGCCATATTTAGTAGGACACGGGTACGTTCTGACATTAATTGACATTTCGAGCGGTTCGGAATCCCTTAAGGGGGTTAAATATGTGAGCGGAGGGACATAAACATTAAGGGTGTAGGGGTTAGGCTTCAACCGTAAGTGAATGGAGAGACAAAAGGAATTTATTGATGAATGATAACTGTGCGTCGGAATTTGGGCTTTTTTATTTGCGCTTTTTTACCAAGAAAGGGGTCATTTAGTGTTTCTAGGACGAATTTGGGCTAATCTACGTAGTCACTACCACAAGCTAGTAAGTACTGTAAAGTAGGTCTTGTATGACATATTATTTGTACGTACTTAGATACTTGAGTTGATCTTTGATGATATTTTCTCTATTAACTGACCCATTAGCGTGTATTTAACTAATTTGGTATTTCTAATGGATATTTTCTTTGAAGAGCTTTTAGGTTACGAACTGCCTTACTTGAGAGCAATTAAGATTTTGTCTGAAAACAGTATTTTTGCAAGCAGGATACTAAAATAAAAAGATGGTACATTAAATTTCAGAGAAAATTAATCTTCACAAATTACTTAGTAAGTATATTTCCTCAATCCAGGACGAGATTTTCATAAATGTTTTATTTCTATTCTCATATATTTTTGTTATATGAACGTTTCTCGGGCTACTCGTTGTTATTATTAACATTTATTTGCCAAGTTAATAAATTTGTTGTTAAAAGTTAAAAAATAAAGTTGGGAATGATGTTTTCAATTTTGTCTTTAGCTTTATATAATTAGAGAATAAATAAAAATGTTGTTTCTGTTTAAGGCTACAGGATGAAGATACGATCTATTCTACTATTAGATATCTCAACGTCCATATGTTTTCCCTGGGAATAAGATGGTTCTTTGGGATAAAAACCTCTAGTGTTCTAATCTCTCCCTGGAATTATTCCAAGAATAATCTTTTAGCGGTCATTGTCACATTTTTTTATTAAATCCACCTAGAGAAATGTTATATTTTCACAAATCACGCCATAACACCCAAAATGAAGTTTTTCATTAATAATACATATTAGTTTTCAAAGAATGTTTTATGGAATATGGGTTTATTTATTGGTATCTCGCCTTCTCACTAATATCCAATACGTATTCGCCGCTACAAAACTCAGCACAAATATAAAATGTAAATGTAATATCACTACCTACCAGATAAACCCTAACATTGTTTGAATGTTAATATCGCACGAAACAAAACAGCCGCGTTCAAAAACTAACCCTTGCACATCACGAGAATCATAACATTCCTTCACGCGGTCCCCGGGGGCCGGAGAGACCCGTCTATTTTGAATACCCTCCACGCAAACACGTACGATATGAACGTTCCTTATCTGCTTAAAAAACTTGTTCGATATTAAAGGGTTTGGAAAATATAAGCTCCGTTTATTGCTTTTGATAACACAGTCTTTTTCTTAATGTATCTTGATACAGCTGTTAGCGTATTAACAGATCTTGTATCAAAAGTTATTAAGTTGTAGTTTCTTTAGGGTTAAGTCATACTTATAACGAAGATAAGCATCGTTTATTTTAAACAGCCCAGAAGTGTAAAGGAAATCAAGAGATATCGGACCTTGCTTTAAAATTTTCAGAGTAGGTACCTACATAATTACTACACTGAATTACTAATATATTTCTGGAGCCTACGCGAACTGACTGTGAACAGCTTAAGGTTTGTATCGTGTAAATAAATAGGTGATCTATTAGTTCAGTAGAGCAAATAGAATATTTTAAATCGTAATATTACAGCTACTTGGTGAAAACGCTTTGAACTACATATTTCGAAGCATGCGACCCTTTTTTTAACGTGAGGGACAATCCATCATGGATGCTATGCCGGACTCCTACCGACTCAAAAACCTCACGTAACGCCCAACAACCTATGGTTGGGAGCCCCGGGTAAGTCCTCGGAAGGATGTCCCAGGACTATCATGTGACTCTACATAACAATACCACGTAATTATTAATGCCACAGATTACACTACATGCTACTCCTTGTATGTTATTAACAAGTAAGACGACAACGCCTGGTCGAGGGATTCTTTTCTTTATTCATTTAAGCAGCTCTTGAATAATTTATGATAAGACTATATCTTACATAAAGGAAGCACTAACAAGGACCTCATAGTTAAGTCCATTTGATAGTACCAGTGTATTTATCATATTTCTGCCACCAATAGCGATCATTCCTTTCAAAATCACAATCAATCTCAAATGTGATCGTTAAGCGAAGCTCAGAAACTTCCATGAGAGTGCGTTGTAAGCGTATCATCGACGCGTATTGCGTATCGAAAGGGCTCGAGCGCGTACCGTACAATAATGATCACCGCGCGGTGGAGGGTTAAGTAAGGGGGCACAAGAGGTATTGATTTGTACGCACAGCAATCAAGGGTAATTGAGATTTGGTGGTTATATTAATGTGGGTGTATTAGTATTGGTGTAGAATGCTTAACGATATTATATAAGCGAAAAGTAGTTAGAGTGCAAGTAGCACCCTAAGTTCAGAATCAATATTGATGAAGTTTGATACAAAGGTAGATGGGGTTCTAGAAACATAATTATTGTCAAATACAAATTTGAATAAGTATATGGATATTCAAGAATGGAGGCACATCTCCCGAGTGAAATATTCATGTACAAGTAGGTCAATATTGACTCTTAGAGATTGTAAACTGATACTCGTTGAGCCTGAAATACAAGGATTAAGGCCGGTTGCTAAAGCGTAGAAGAAATAAGCCTATAACAGGAACTAACGAACTCTATTCAAGTGGCTGCAATGGCTTCTACAGATTGCGTTCAGAAAGGACCAAAGACAATTCGAATGTCTAATGGCGAGTGCCAAAATTTTTCAAAGAACCTAGTGGTGATTACACCGAAATAGTTTTAAAATTTCCACTTCTAGACCGCCCAAGTTACACCCGGAATGTCTATGTATAAAATTCTAATTCAAGGCGTCAGCTAGTTGGCCTGTATCTATGGCAAATTAGGATGTAATTCGTACTTATTTTTCAAAGTACACATTGTAATCGTAGCGCACTTCCGTATCCTATTTAATGCAGTAACTTAATGTTCCATTTCAGTTCCATTACTATTCTGTCTTCTCATGTACCCATAAGCAAGCGTGCAATGAATGCGAAACCCGTATAGTGAGGCATATGTACGTAATGACGTAAACAATCACCTCGCGAGTGACGCCGCATCACTGGAACATATTCTCCCGAATATGATGCGACTTGATGCTTCAGCTGACAACACTCTAAAGATAGCAACTTACTCTCTGAGGAAAACACTTCCCTTTTCAACCGCAAACTTCATTTTGCCCCGAAATATTACAACAAACTTTTCTAACGTCATAGAAATAGAGATGATATTTGCGTGACAAATAGTTATTTGGGGAGTCAAATATAAAATGATCCTTGGCAGGCAATCTCACGCTCAATGTCACTTTATCGTTATAATGTAGATTGAGTGTAACAGGGACGGGTGTATAGGGCAGAGCGGGACGGAGCGTCTTGATGAAATTCATGAAGTAAGCCAGCTACAAGGATATTTTGCTCAGAGCAGTGAATTTGTCCGAAGCAAGTTGGTGTATTTTTGAATGTTGATGTAACTCGCTGTTTATCTGCACCGTGCCAAGTTTCCGGGTCAAGAGCTTAGTTCAATCCCTGTAATTATTCTTTAGGATATTTGTATAGATATAGCAGACCTTTTTAGGATTCCGTGCCCAAAGGGTAAATAAGAAACCGTATTACTGAAGCCTCCGGTCTGTATCTGTCTGTCACCAAGCTGTATCTAATGAACCGCGATAGCTAGGCAGACCTTCCATAGTTCCATGTGTGGGGCACACTTGGCCGGTTCTTAAACACCGTTTCTTTCATTAAGATTTCAGATGGAGAAATTTCATATTACGGTTAGAATGCAAGGATTCTATGTTTAAGAATCATTTCGGATTTTTCATAAAATCATTTCAAAGTTAAGTTTATTCAAACAGAGGCTAACGTGAAATATCGCGCCGGTTACGGAGAGATTAAGGGGTGAAATAGATTTGACTCCGGCAGCCCATGATTGAAAGTAATTTCCATTTATATGGAGATAGCGGCAAATATGTAGGTAATGCGATCTACTTTTGATATTAGGTGGGCGTGTGCATGCGGTACCGTGAAATAGGCTCAAATAGGTTATATTATAATAATAAAAGAATGGTGTAGTCTGCGGCAATAATGTTGGATCAGAGAACGACATGAAGCCGTTCACACTTCTGTATTTAAGTCACTAGCTGTTCCCGCGGCTTTGTCCGCGTAGAAGTCGTTATCAGTTAAAAAGTAGTCTATGTCCTTCCCTTGGACTCAAACTATCTCTATATAAAATTTCATCAAAATCGGTACAGCCGCTTAGGCATGAAAACGTAACAGACAGACAGACAGAGTTACTTACTTTCGCACTTATAATATTAGTAAGGATAGTATGGATAGAGATTGTTTAGCGATTTACACCACCTTCAGGTTGACCTAGGTCAACTAGAAGTGGCTGAGAGCCTTCTTAGACATGTCACATATTGTATCTTCATTGCAAGGACTCTTCGACTCCGTTTGGGTGTTGTAGAATATGATATCCTGACTTAAAGTGTTACCTTATTTACTAGACTCAGCCCGCGTTATTACCTACTAGACATGCGCAAAACGTTACACTAAAAAGTAATGTCATATGGCATTACATTTCGTACCGCGTCACATTACTTTGTACTATGACTTTTATCATGACAATCTCATGCGGCGGCACAAAGTTATAAAATATTAATCGCGCGCTGCGTGCGTGCCAAATCCAGCATTCGTTCGCATCGCATTATAGTCACAGGACGAAGTGTCGTACGTTGTCCTAACTGAACGTGACTTGGCTAATGCGAATGTACGCACGCACGTTAAGGTGTAAATAAAGTAACGCATGATGTGGTTTATGTGTAACTGTATGCAGTAAAGTAAATTTATAATAGATCTAATAAACTTAATTGAAAATTGTTAGTAGTTAGTTTTAGTTTGGTACCTATACGTTATATAGGTATGTAAAAACTGTTGATCTTCCTTCATACTTTATGTACCTACCTACTGAAAGTAATCTTGTTTTGTTGTAGAAATCAGATAATAAATTGAATTATTATGAATTAACCTAAATTAGTTAAATAATCTAGATACATGATAAAACTAAAACATGTGACTAGGTAGGTATGTACTCCAGGCTTAGGACTGGCAATATCCATGAATTATTAATAATAAATCTATTATTATTACCCATGAATACTATTAATAATAATATTAATGTATTTAAAAATCAACTTTATTTACAACGATCATGCTTTATTTTTACTTTTTTAATATTTTTATGTTAATTTATACGTTTGAATTACAGCTTATGAATAGCAACTGTGATACCTTCTTTGTCTTGGTGCGCCTTCAGTTAATATTAAGCCTGCTCTAGAAAAAACACGCTCACATGGTACCGATGTAGCTGTAATATTTAGGCGTCTTAACATATCTTTATACAAGCATGGAGCGTTTTTTTTACTTCCACCAAAGAAGTGGATCTTCCGTAACGAGAATGCGCGGTTCTTCATTATTAAACGCTAACTAAACAAACTGCAAAGTATCACAGAGTCAAACATAGGTAGGTACGTAACGTAATGAATACGAACGAAGCAGCATTGAGAAAAAATAGACCTTATTGCGTCAACGTAAAGTTAAAATAAACTTGTCGCCTGCCGGTCGTGCCGCCCGAGTCGAGTAACGCGTGGCGGCTAGTACTAAACAAATGACGCTTTTTCGCTCACACACGTGCGGAACGGCAACGTGTGACGAGTGAAGATTGCATGGAAAGCGCGCGAACTAAATATCGACATCAACACCGCAGACAGCACGTTTGCCCCGATTGTACTATATTTTGTCATGATACATTTCGTCGAGTAACGTACACTGTCATGGTACTCGAGCGAGTCACATGACAAGTAATGCATTACTTACGTTACTTACACATGCCTATTACCTACCCAATACCTAAACAAATAACGCGGTTGACTAAACCCAAGAGCTAAATAGATCTCATAAGCTCAATGAAGCAGCACTAGAGCAAGTAAAGTAATCGTTCGTATTCTTACGGAGGTCAAGTAGAGGGGGTAGACAGGAACATGGCCGGAACTTCCCACGAGCAATGGGCCATGGCCGCTGTAGCTAACCGCCCACGTAATGTGTATATCCGCTGGGTGTCCTTAGACGCATGGTTCCTGGCAGTACTTACCTATAGCATGTTTGCCTAATTGCGGCGTTAGTTCCCGACCATTGGAGAAATGTTCTTTCTTTACATTAACTATTGGTAGGTAGGGCTCATCTGAACTATTCATCTGTATATCTTATATCATGTGTTTCCTTCACTCCTTCAAAGTATTCCAGGCCCAAATATTGCTGCGTGATGCGCGAACAAATATATCAACAATCAAAACAACCGAAAACTGTTTATTGGCTCTTGTTAAGGTTATATTTGTTGTTGTGAGTGTTGATATTTTATTGCTAGTGGGTACTGATACTCTCCAATGATGAATAAAAGAGCACTCCCACAATGTTACAGACATTTCTTGTTCTTAATACTTCAGCTTCATAGCTGCTGCAAGACTTCACTCATGGCTGACTTCCGCCATAGATCAATGCAAACTAGAGGTGCGCGTTGCTCTGTGACTTTCGCACCCCTTTAACCCAATTATAACCCTAAATTATTAGTTTGCCAATATTATTAATTTGCCGGATTTGTTGACATTTATAATGATTACTGCTCTCTTCTATTGATCTTCGCTGGATGATATACACCCTGTAACGACTTCCAGGACCAAAATGGATACTTAAAATTAAAGAATTTTAGAATTGGAAACAGTAGTTTCTGATTTATGAGCGTTTGACTGAACAAACAAACTTGTTAGCATTATAATATTGTACGTACACCTAGATTTCCTTGAGAATGTGTTATCACCACAAAGGTTGGGGCAACGAACTTTACAAGCCGATGAATTATTATAGCCAGTCTGTTGGCTTAGGATTACCTATATACTACATACATAGTACGTACATATCTAATCTGCGGCAGACGAGGCTTAACCTGTCGGATTGCCAAGTGCTCTGCTTTATTTCTTAACACCACGACAAGCCATGTGATTTTAGTTGCTTTATCAGTGATCATCGTTGACCTATTTATGGCGGAAATGAGTAGATAATACAATCAAAAGATATTATTTTCGAACTTATTTTTAGCCATCTTTACAGGGTTAATACTAAGTGTCACTTTTACCCCATGCCCGTTCTGCATTAGTCTCTTAAAAAACTAATGTAGAACGGGCAAATACACCACGACAATCCTTATCCTGGCCTATCATTGCGAAGGTTCTAAAGAAGTCCCTCAGAAGTTACTTACTACTTAAATCCACCCTTCTTCGCCCAAAGTATATAGGTAAGCAAGCAGTTTAGCAGTTCTTTTCTATACCTTCTTGTAACTTACTCTTAGATTGAACTTTGCAAGAAAAGGATACATAATAAATATAATGTCAAACATAGTAACTTATCTCTTAGGGTTGGCCCTAAGAGATACAATTAACTTATGGACTAGGTAGGACATATTTTTTTTAACTTTGGGGAAAGTCCCTCATGGATGCTATGACTCCTACCGACTAAAAAACCTCACGAAACGCCCAACAGCCTACGGTTGGGAGCCCCGGATAAGCCCTCGGAAGGATGTCATGGTCCCAGGACATGACTAGGTAGGACGTCGCTTTTCTTGTTGCCGGTCATGATAGTGGCCCTCAGCGCGAAATCAATCAGTAAAATAATTTTGGCGTGCTAAGAAAAAAAAAGTTTTTTCGTTAAATTTAATCTCTTGGTGCAATTATCTACAGTTACAAGCACTTATTGACCTGTTAATCATTCAATTACAATTTAGAGAGCCGCGTTTAAAAACTATTTTTAATATAACTATGGCTAAGAAACCCGAGGAAGACTAACTGGGCGATGTTTGAAAACCAAATTAAGGAAACATGGCCCCCAAGTCAGGAGAACTCGATTGATAGCATCGACGACATAGAGAGTCAGGCAAGCAAGCTGGATGAAATCCTAAGGAGGGCATACCACAAGGCCTGCCCTCTGAAAGAGATTAAACCAGGAAAGGGACAACCCTGGTGGACGAAGGCACTAGGGAAGAAAAGGAAAGAAGTAAGACGGGCTCTCAGAAAGGCACTCAAAAAGGGAGATGATGAGAGCTGGAGGAAATACAGAGAGGAAAGAAATAAGTTCAAACAAGAATGCAGAAAAGAAAGCATGAGTGGCTGGAGGGCTTTCTGCGAGGGCATAGAAAAGCAACCAGATGCAGCAAGACTCGTAAAAACCCTATCCAAAGTACACTCATGCAAACTTGGCAGCATAAAGAACGGGAACGAATTAATCACCGAACCCGCTAAGATACTGGAGGTCATGCTGAAAACGCACTTCCCAGACTGTAAGAGCCATATCGATGACATAGCGCCGGCCAATTCACGCAACATCGAAATCAGACGGCCGACAGAAGTCATCACGGAAGAACATCTAAGATGGAGCATCCAGTCCTTCCAACCCTACAAGGCGGCTGGACCAGACGGGATATTCCCAAAGATGCTGCAAACAGCAGGCAGCCACATAGCAAAGGACCTGGTTGCACTGTTCAATAGCAGTATCAGCGCAACATACGTCCCAAAGAAATGGAGGGAGGTAAGAGCAGTGTTTATACCAAAGCCTGGAAGGCCATCGTACCAGGAGCCGAAAGCTTTCAGATGCATAAGCCTCTCCTCCTTCCTACTAAAGACACTAGAAAAAATACTAGATAGAATAATAAGAGAACAATTAGAAAAAAGCGGATCACCACTGCACCCGAACCAACACGCATATATGGAGGGCAAATCAACTGACACAGCCCTCCACAATCTGGTCAACAGGGTGCAGGAATCGATGAACGCCAAAGAATATGCGCTGGGATGCTTTTTAGATGTAGAGGGAGCCTTTGACAGGGCCACTCCCGAGTCGATAGAAAGCACCCTAAACCGAGAAGGAATCGACAAGAATATATCAGAATGGGTGAAACATATGCTAAGACACCGACTGATACAAGCAGAAATAGCAGGTGCAACCCTTACCGTGGTGGCACAAAGGGGGTTCCCACAAGGCGGATGCCTGTCGCCACTACTATGGTGCCTGCTAATAGATGAGCTAATCAAGAAAATAAATAGAATGCATATATACACGCAAGTATACTCCGATGACGGGGTACTCCTCGTCACTGGTCCAGTACTAAGCGTCATAAGTGACATCATGAACAGGGGACTGAAGGCAGCACTGACATGGTGTAAGAGCAAAGGGCTAGATCTAAACCCTGAAAAGACCAAATTAGTGCTATTTACCAAAAAGAGGAAGCTGGGCAGCGCTGAACCAGTGAGACTAAACAACCAGGCCTTAGAAATGGTTAATGAGATAAAATACCTGGGGGTAACACTGGACAGCAAACTCACATTCAAGAAGCACATAGTAAATACATGCGCAAAAGCAAAAATGGCGCTGATGCAATGCAAAGGCGCCATAGGAAGAACATGGGGCATGCGACCAGCGACTGTAATATGGATTTACAAAGCGGTTGTCCTACCGAGAATACTACATGGAGCTCTAGTCTGGTGGCACAAGGCTGCTAACAGAACAAGCAGGAATGAATTAGACAAGGTACAGAGGCTAGCTGCCCTAATGACCACGGGTGCGATGAGGACAACTCCAACAGCCGCAATCGAGATGGCACTGGGACTATACCCCCTGGACCTAGAGATAAAGAAGAGAGCGATAGAACAATGGTTCAAGCTGAGGAGCGTGGGTCTGTGGAGGGCAAAACCCACGGATAACGGACACGCAAAAATCAGCAACGAATATGAGGACAAAATGTCAATGATCCTTTTAAACAACGATCTAATCAGAAAGGAAAGGATTTTTGACAAAAAATATAGAGTACATATAGGAACCCGAGAAAGTTGGCAGATAGATGACAGGCAGGGCACTATCTGTTACACAGACGGCTCAAGAAAGGAGTCGATAAAGCGATCCGGATCCGGAGTGCACATAAAATGTGATGACGGAACGGAAATGAACAGATCCATTAGCCTAGGCAAATACGCTAGTGTCTTCCAAGCGGAAATCAGAGCAATAACAGAGTGTGCGCAACTGATACACAACCACACAGAAACAAGGAAGGCCACTATATACAGCGATAGCCAGGCAGCACTGAAAGCACTTAGTAAGGAAGAGATATCGTCAGCTACTGTAAAGGAATGCAGAGCATCCCTTGATAGACTGGCGGAACAAGCAGAAGTCAGCCTGGCCTGGGTACCCGGTCACGAGGGAAACCAAGGAAATGAAGTGGCAGACAGGCTGGCAAGAGAAGGAGCAGACGAACCCCTGGTGGGACCAGAGCCCGGGATCCCCATTGCTCACAAAATCACCAGGGGAGTAATAAACAGAAGAATAACAGTAGAAACCAACCGCAGATGGAGATCTTCAGATGGCATGAGACAGTCAAAGATCTTCATCAAAGGAATGGACAAGAAGAGAACTAGCCAACTGGTCAAACAAACCAGAGGAAACATGAGGCTAGTCATTGAGATTATCACAGGACACAGCAGACTAAACAGACACCTAACCCTAATAGGCGTGAAGGACGACCCAATATGCCCAGAATGCTTGGAAGAGGAGGAAACCAGCATCCACCTACTAGCTGAGTGCCCAATATACTCGCTGAGCAGATGGGAGATTATGGGCACAGATAGAATAGAACAGGAAGAACTGGAACTACTGAAGGTGGATCAGATAGTAAGGTTCTGCAAAGAAACCAGAAGATTCGACGGGGCACCGTGAGGATTGCTGGGATACCCAAACCCATCCCTCGGAGAGGTCCGGGGAAATGGACGAAATGGGCGGCAATATAGGCGGTCGGATCGTCCGCCCGGCGATGCCGGCGTCCCCACAAGAAGATAATAATAAATAATGGCTACGCATTGTATAATATACAATAAGTACGTATAATATACAATAAGTACGTCAAAAGCGAAAGTACACACAGAAAAAAAATGTTTTTTAACCCTTTCAAAGCAGAGTGGAAAAAATGCACCCACAAGGGTCATAAAGACCCCTTATCGAATGAAATTTTCAGAGGGCCCGTATATTTTGTGTAAAAAAGAAAAGAAATTAAAGAGCCACGGTCTTTTGTGAGCGGGTTGTTAAAATCGGGTTAGGGGTCTAAACGACCGCAGAAGATCGGGTGATACGTTATAGTTTTATTCCAGTTTTTGTGCCGCATCGAGGCGGATAATAATATTTAAGTGCTTACATAAATATTGGTTTCACAACTCGGGTTACTTATTTAATGACTTTATTCAGATTTCGTAAATTAATAAAACCCTATTGTGTTTAATGTGGATATATTATTTCGAATATTATAATTTCTCTGAGAATAAACACTTTAATCCAACTGTACCTATTATTAATCAAATGGGCGACTTCGACGGGCAAAATTTCCGACTGCAAATAAGTCTCGTCCTTGAGATGCCTGAACATAAAATGAGATAATTTTGGTAATTTAAATTCAGTCAGTAAAAATAATAAAATTAAAACAATAAAAAACTTAATAAGACAGTATATAAATGTGCTCATGGCGCAGAACGCAGTGGTGTAACACTGAACTATATAATATTATTATTTACTATAGTACCTACATAACAAGTACTATAAGTTATTGTTACGGGCACGTACCCAACTCTCATTTACGTCATTTTACGCAAGTCTAAACAAATCAACGCGTCAATAACTGCCAGTTATTGTGATTGATGGCCGACTGTCACATCATTAGGCTCATTAATTACATTCACTATCTTAGATAAACAAATAAACGTCATATATATTTACTTACGTATCATAGATGTAAGCAATTACGTTATTTTGTTTTTAATCGTCTCAGTTTAACATTATAGTTCATTTGGAACGACGGAAAGAAGACGAACTATTGCGATATATCCTGCATCACGATAGGTATGTAAATTTGGTTTAGAACTGTCCAACAGCAGGCGTTGGTTAAATACAGTAAAGCAGCGAACTTGTGCCGACCCTGGTAACCAACTTATTGCTGACAGCATCTTCCAAAAAGACTATATCAATGTTAGCAACCATAAGTGTGATTAGAGGCACTACCAGTTTTTCTATCTTTTGATATAGAGAAAATAACCTTCTAAAGAGTTCAAGTGAGTGGGGCACTAGAGACGATAACTCCGTGGTAATGTCTTAAGAAAACTGAAAATTCGATATCCCTCCGGTGATCCCTCCGAGACTGGTCGAGGGAACTTTTTTTCATTATTTACACACTCAATCATCCATTGTACTTCTACTTTGTATGCCCCAACCCAACGAAGCTGGTTCTTTATCGATTAAAGCCCTGTCTTCTACGGATCTAAAGAAAGACTTTTCCTAGTGATAAGTAAGTAAGATAATACTCACATAAGTAGTAAGTGTTTCAATAGATACTTATGTCGCGAAAATGAATAAATAAAAAAACTGGAAATACGTGTAGTGTAGGTTCACTGCGGATGTTTATTTATAGAAAGGTCTTTAAGTCGTACTGAGATTATGACGTAAAAGTAACTGCAACTGTCACAATATTTCATTTACTTTGCAACTCTTAAGCCCCACAATAAATACGCCCGACCAAAACAAAGCGTAAGTCCAATATAGCTACACTTCAAGGCTGCCTAACTTCAGTACTTATTCTAATTTATGGACCAACAAGCCGGCCAAGTTTATGTGTCACTCTAAATTTATAAGACCACACTCTATTTCCACTTCAGGGTAATGCTCAAACTTTTCGGAAATCCTATAAAACCTGTTTATAAGTCCCCAAAAAATTGTTAAAACAATCCTGGATGAGGTTTTGGTAAGGCGATTCTACAAGTTGTAATCCGAGCCAGGTCGGACGCGATCTTGTCGCTGGACCGGTTTTTGGTTGTTTTTAATGTAAGTATTCTGTATTTATATGTATTGTGTTGGGCTGTGTTACATCATTACGTATTATAGTTTTATTTAAATCTCCCTTTGTTAAATCGCGCATAAACATTGTTTGTTGGCATCAGAGAACCCTTTGGGAATTAAATACTATGCACCAATGTCCACTGGTGGAATACAATGGAAATTAAATAGGTAGTTTCTCAATGGAATAACTTCTGAAGTAACGGCTACTGTTTCCATCAGATGTTTCTCAGCCTTTGCACGTATCTATCTTTTAAACAATAGTCATTTGTATTCAATACATGCTACACTTTGCATAGTTTGCATACACATTTACGTAAATGTATGGATTAGGTGGAAAATTTTAACAGTAGCATCGTCATCAAGATCCGATGGATAATACCGGTTATATCCGAAGCTGAAACCAGTTCAACATTAATAGATCAAAGCTATTTGTTGCTGACCTTTTACCTTGTCCAGCGCTAGAGGTGAGGAGGAATAGTATCCATGTAGAATTTACACTTGAAATAAATAAATGGTTTAAAAAACCCTAGAAAAATACGCTTTTATAATGCACGAAAAAACCCAAAAATAAATTATGGATCGTTCAAGTTGCCTCTATTTCTGGGCTGAAGTGTAAACTATGTGCTTTTAGTTATAATATTTCATTATAAAAGCGTGGGGCGCTGGAACAGGAAAGACTTTCCTGCTGGAAGCTGCATGATGTCTTGTCAGATTAAGGATAAGGACACATAAAAGGGTGTTTTTCTCGTGTTTTTAAACTATTAATTTACACTGTCACGCTTTTATATATCTATTGTGACTTTTACTATTATTAATATCATTTTAAACTTCGGAAATGTATTAACGATGATAGGCTTTAATTGAAATACATAACATACTTACTTGAAAAGTAAAGTAGTTAATCACGCCTGCGCATTTTCAACACCCACTTTTGCCAGTTTTTCGTGACGCACGCGTAATAGGAGCAAACCTATTACCGTTACGAATCTCTATTAGATAATTCATTGGTAGGTCCTTAAAGTTTCGGCATTCCGAGATATTTAGTACAATATGTAGTGATCACGTAATAGGAATGCAAAAGCATATATCCCCAAGCGGGTTTTTAACTGTAACCAAAGATACTCGTTCTCGAACAAGAACTCTACATTTTGCCACTGTTAACGTATTCCCCTCATGTATCTACTTAATTGCCTGAAAGAAAAGGCGTTCCCTTTGGCAGCATAAACGTTATGCTCTTGTGTGACCTCATGCAGCTTTCGTCAGGATTTTTATTATATAAGGATTAGTATTAATAGGAATATGCTTACAAAAAAGTCTTTCATGTTCTAGCACCCCACGCTTTTATAATCAAATATTATAACTAAAAGCACATAGTTTACACTTCAGCCCAGAAATAGAGGCAACTTGAACGATCCATAATTTATTTTTGGGTTTTTTCGAGCATTATAAAAGCGTATTTTTCTAGGGTTTTTTAAACCATTTATTTATTTTATACTTTTTAGTCACAACATTTATACCTTAACTAGATGTGCCCTGCGGCTTCATTCGCGTAGAAGTCGTTATCGCATAAAATCATTACCCTCCTTTCGCGCAGTCAGTTAAAAAGTAACCTATGTCCTTCTCTTAAACTCAAACTATCTTTATAACAAATTTCATCAAAATCGGTTTAGTGGTTTAGGCATGAAAACGTAACAGACAGACATACAGAGTTACTTTCGCATTTATAATATTAGTAGGGATTTCTGTATTACATGGTGTTTTGTCTGAGTTCGACTAATGTGAAAATATTTCATTATTTCTCTAATACAATACATTTTCTGCAGGTACCTATGTCAATATTTACACTCAATATTAACTTCAATATATAACAGGTTTGTTATAACCTTAAACCCTAATCGTGGTCTAAGCTCATTACACGACTATTCTAACAAATCCAAACACAGCTATGATACGATGTTCAATCATGAAGTTACAGTTCATATCTTGCGACTCCATCATCAGATCAGTTTGACAGCACCATATTATTGTATTATTATCAGAACTACAAACATCTGCCAATTTTCATGACGCTACGATCCTTGGAAGATGCTTAAATTAGTTACCTGAGATTCCATTGCATAGTTTTACAAGTCAATTAAAAAAAGGTTTGTTATAACCTTGAAACCTAAGCCTGGTCAAAGTTCATTACAAGACTTTTCTGACGAATCCAAAAACAGATATAATACGATATTCCATCATGAAGTTCCAGTGCATATCTTCCGTCTCCATCATCAGATCAGTTCGACAGTACCATATTATTGTATTGTCATCAGACCTACATACAGCTGCCAATTTTCATGACGCTACGATCCTTGGAAGCTTGTTAAATTAGCTACCTTAGATTCGACTTTTTCCATCGAAGTTTCAGTGCCTATCTTCCGGCTCCATCATCATATCAGTTTGACAGTACCATATTATTGTATTGTCATCAGAACTACATACAGCTGCCAATTTTCATGACCCTACGATCCTTGGAAGCTGGTTAAATTAGCTACCTTAGATTCCGCTTGTTTTCTGTGCATATCTTCCGGCTCCATCATCATATCAGTTTGACAGTACCATATTATTGTATTGTCATCAGAACTACATACATCTGCCAATTTTCATGACGCTACAATCCTTGGAAGATGGTTAAATTAGTACCCTTAGATTCCACTTTTTCCATCGAAGTTTCAGTGCCTATCTTTCGGCTCCATCATCATATCAGTTTGACAGTACCATATTATTGTATTGTCATCAGAACTACATACAACTGCCAATTTTCATGACCCTACGATCCTTGGAAGCTGGTTAAATTAGCTACCTTAGATTCCACTTGTTTTCTGTGCCTATCTTCCGGCTCCATCATCATATCAGTTTGACAGTACCATATTATTGTATTGTCATCAGAACTACATACATCTGCCAATTTTCATGACGCTACGATCCTTGGAAGATGGTTAAATTAGTATCCTTAGATTCCATTACATTGTTAGTTACATACACGACGACCTACTAAAAGCTTCTTAAAAAGAAGACATGGATTGCATGCCACCAATCCAGAATGTCATCCAATTGTTTTCTTTTCTGGGATTATGAAAATGATAGATATACTTATGCATGTATCACGAATCGACTCCTACGGCTGTGCTTAATGGCCAATAAAGATTTATACAGTTCCAACATATAGTAATAGAGCGACTAACTGTGAACAGTACTAGAGTTGACGTTGACGACAGTAACGGTAGTAAAGGTAGAACAAATCTGACCGTGTTGGAATATTCAGCGCAGCATTTAACTTCAGCCGAGTGGAAACGATCCTAACGTTTCTTGCTTGTTTCGGAAGTACCTCAATAAAAAAAAATGTTAATTAGTTTTCTTTCAAAGAACAATTTTTTTAGAGTGCAGCGATTTTATCATAGCTTATTAATAGTGTTTACTATAATCCAAATATCATAAGCAGTCAGATATAATATTCTCAAATTTTATAGACAGATGAAGACTTTAAAAAATATGATGAAATTAAATTATGTTGTGAGTATAAGGTAGACAGAAGCATGCTTCACGCCCCCTGTTCTGCATATCAGATGCTGAAACCTATTGCCGTATCAAAACGAACAGATACTGGTTGTGTCTACCAGCTGTAGATATTACTGGCAGCCTGGACCATCAGCTTAATGTGCCTATTAAAGCATTGAAGAACTTCGAGGAACTTTTAGAACACGTTAAATTATAATAAACCTACTCCGTAGTATAAGATCAAGAATATTGCCTGAAACGAATTGGAGCATTTCACCGGATCATAAAAACATCTCAATACCCTTCAAAAGGTATAACTTCAAACATTTCAAGTTAAAGCGGATGGGAATTCTTGCGCGAAATTACTAGCAGCCCTGATTCGACACAACCACTTACTGTTGACCTCTCCCGTTTTAGAAAGCACGTAGAAAAAGGAAAGAGCGCGTGACGTGCGGTGATTGGCAGGTGTCTGGACAAGATGGTTAGAGGGGCCGCAACTTTGAGTATGATAGATATGAGGCGCGAGTCACTGTAACACAGCATCTTTAAAACATTTAGTAATTTGATAGGCGCGCTTTCAGTGCTTCATCAAAATTTGCTACATTTTCCCTCATCTCGCTTTCTTTTGATTAAGTCTGTTGAAGATTGATGGAGTCACTCACAGTTAGGGCGCCACAATTATTTTAGAGCCAATTTTGAGCTCTCGTTCCGGTCATAAGCCGACGAATTGGATATATTTATCAGGACTTGCCACAATTTCGTTTCATTACGACTCTGTTTGATGAAGTTACTTCCACATTTCACATCCCTACGGAGTTTCCTTTAATGCTATTGAAGAGAACTCATCAACTCTTCACGGTTATATGACTGAGTGTAAGTGTTTTACAGATGTCACCATAATCTCTACTTTGAAATCAGAGAAACTCGTTGATAGGATGCTAAGAATAACTATGACATTTTTGGCATTGTTGGACTAGCGTCTTATCTAACAATTCTTGAATTGTATCAAGGCCCGGTCATCTCGATGAGTACTTTTTAAACCCTAGGTATATTGCTACTGTGTAACAGTGTACCTACTCTAAAAAGGATGTCCCTGGGACCCTGACTGCCTACAGTCACCTACCATCGTAGGTACCTGTTGTTTTGAGGCCAGTTCTCTTTTCACTGCAAAGATGTGGGAACACGTCGTCGTAACACCCTGAGTCTATTTTCTCTGTCAGGGTCTCAGTAGCTTAAACTGTCTCCCCAGTCTTTATATTTTGATACTACTGGTTTTATTTTTATGACAGTACTAGCGGACCTCACGCGGTTTCACCCGCGTAGCTCCGCGCTCTCTTTCCCGTGGAAATATGGGAATAAAATATAACCTGGGATAGTGAAGATTTCCAAAAATGAAAGAACTTTTCAATTCGGTTCAGTTGTTTCGGAGCCTATTCGATGCAAACAAACAAACGATCAAATCTTACCTCTTTATAATATTAAATAGAGTACAGATAACAACGGTTGAAGGACATTACTGACCGTATGCTATGGTATTATCTTCGGAAGGAAGTAGGATTGGATGTCCTTGAAGATGTCAGTAAATATTAATTTTAAACACGAAAATTGTTTAACATTAAAAAGTTGATGTAAACTGTGGAGTGACGTCATCGTTCCGTTGAGTGCGCGAAATGTTAATTAATAAAAATAAATTAAAAGATAACGCGCGTTAGTTACAAAAATAGCATTTTGGTAGAATATGCAATTATAAATACATTTGTAAGGTGCACGTAATTAATTTAAATCGCGAGTGGAGCACTCGTTCATCACAGAGTATTTTTGATTCGAATTAAAAAAGAAGGAAAGTAATTACCTACTTACCCGTTACCTCCAACACCATTTTTTCTTTCATTTTCGGAATAATATTATTAATCGGAAGGTTATGTCGGTTATCTGTGTAGGTCATATATACAGGTTAATTGAAGTTGCCTGTATTGTAAACCTAATCACACCGACCTGTTCCACCATCGTTGTAAAAAAGGAATTATTATTTAACACAAATCTGACTCTCATTAATCGGGTTAGTACTTTGATCATGATTGTTTTGATCGCTTTGAATCGATTGTAATCATTTTGATTATTATGATTACAACCACAGACAATATATCTGATTAATACAACCGAGTGAAATCGTGTGCACTGAATACTTAACTGATTTTTCCTGATGCGTTTTCTAAGTAAAAGAATTAATTGTACTTGTCAATAATATAATTTGAAAACAACTTATCGACGATGACAATGTGATTACATCGTCATTCGACATGAATATGACGATGTAATTACATCGTCATTTTTGTTTCAGATTCGTCGTTAGAAAGAACCTGGGCGCAATTTATTATATTTACTTGACGGTCGGCAGCGCGAGTGTAGCGCCTCTGGTGTTGCAAACGTCTAATAAGCTACAGTGACCATGTTCCATAAGATGGACAATAAGCTAGTCTGCCCCCTAAGTAGTATAAAAAATATTAGAAACTTTTCGCAGGAACAATGAGTTCAAATCAAAAGTTTCAAAGATATTGCACAAAATCTCTAAAATACTTCGCCTATCACGCACTGCATGTCGCCAATATTCCTGCACAAGTAGAGTCAGCTACGGTTCGTTTTGACAAGGGCACTCACCGCGTTCGTTGGCCCTCGCTATCAGCAGCTGATAACAACGATAAGTGCGTAGCAACAGAGGTGTGCTCACAGTTTACATTGGCGTGTAATCAAAGCATACACTACTCAGCAGCAAACACTCAATTTATAAGGTTAGACGCTGTTTTCATATAATCTGCGAACGATTAGAAACCAAGACTGATCGATTGAGTTAATATGTGTCCAATTACGTTTTTCCATAACGTAGATTTCTTGCGTGACTTATCAGTTTGTTTCACTTGCGGGTTTGGGTAATACTCGTATGCTTCAGGAATGACTTCAAGGGGCAATTGTACTTATGTCTAGCTAGTCCATTGTGAGTAGGTGCTATCTCTATGTCCTGGGGTATCCTTCCGAGGGCTTACCCGGGGCTCCCAACCGTAGACTAATACGTGTGGATTTTAGTCGGTAGGAGTCCGGCATAGCATCCATGTAGGATTTTCCTCACGTTAAAAAAAAACGGTGCTATCTCTAGACATCACCATGACCTTCCATCAGGTGGTAAGAGAATGATATACGTGCTAAAGCTAAAGAAAAGATATACTGAAGATAAGCTTCTTGGATATTAGTACTAATGCAGAAAATATTGTTATAAGATAGTACAAGTAACTAGAATACTGATGTATCGCGATTATTTCGAATCCCTACTAATATTATAAATGCGAAAGTAACTCTGTCTGTCTGTTACGCTTTCACGCCTAAACGGACCGAGCGATTGAGATGAAATTTGATATAGGGATAGTTCGAGACTTAGGCTACTTTTTAAACGACTGTGGAAAAGGAGGGTTATGATTGTACAATATAACAACTCTTACGCTATAACGACTTCTACGCGGTCGAAGCCGCGGGGAACAGCTAGTACTGAACTAAATATACGCTGTGTCTCGATTTCTCTAGCTATTCCTGTTTATACAAAGGTTGCCTGAAAGAGATTGCTGTGTACAATAAGGCCGCCCATTATTGTGCTTGACATTAGACACCACTGTTAAGTGCAATTAATTACTATGATATTATATACCTATGTTGAATGCGAGTAGAATAAAGAATACGTCTACATATCTATCTAAATATACCTAACAACATTAGCATAATAAGTTGAACTGTTAGTCGTAGAAGAAAGTGTTCACGATAGGTACACGTTTTCTCCATTTAAGTAAGTACGTGGAAAGAACACCGTGTTCCGAGTCTCGTATTTTATACAACAAGCCCGTTCACATGAATCATTTCCAAAATACAACCTTATCTTTAAAAACAAGTTAATCCGTCAGAAATTATCTCTCAGTTTGACATGTAAATATAAACTTTATTTACACTACATAGAATTAAAAATTTAGTGACATACCGGGTGGGTCATTGCAACTTTTAAACCTTAATTAGTGTTCTGCCGGGTCATTGCAACTTTTAAACCTTAATTAGTGTTCTGCCTTAAGCGACTATAAATATAATAAAATTTACATAAAATATGTTGTTTTCAATCTCTTTTCAACTCAACTTTATACGAGTTAGGAGGTTGTCCAAAATATATTTCTGTGCTTGAAATACGATTCATTCTTATAATATTAACTAGCGACCTGCCCCGGCCTCTTTGATGTGCAATCTTTAATATGTGAAAGATTTGAAAAGGGCTCTTGAATATCAGATAATGTGTATTTAACTAAAGGCTTCTTCGTAAGTGTGAAGACCCCACAAGTTTCACTGCAGCATTAACCTGATTGAAAGTGACTCTCACGTTTGCCTGAGTTAATGCAGTAAGTTTTCGAAGGATGTTCTGGACAATTTTCCCCCAAACAACTACTATTCTTTTAGATATGAAAAGATCCGTTTCCAGGCTGTAAGTTCTCCACGGACATTTGCATCTGACTAGAACAAAAAGACAGGCTTACGTAACAAATCGTCATTATTTGCTGGTTGATCCCAGAGTCAATTGTGCATCTAACTGCGCTGCAGAACTCCGCCTGTAAATATGTACTTCCTACTAATCTCATAGCACCCTTTGAACACATAACACGTAACACACATTGAAGGTGAAGTTTGGTTTTGTAGACTTAGCTTCTCATCATCATCATCACTACGACACATAGGTAACCGGGGTCGCTGCTAACGACATTATTCATTATGTCAACTTACCCTTAACAGAGAAATTTCTTTACAAATAATTTTGCGCCTAAACCCTTTGCATAAAACAAAAACTTCTCAATTAATAAGCAGGATTTATGTCCATAAAACGTTGGATACCTGCTCTCTTTGTATCTCGCCAACTTTGCCCCGAACAAGCCCAAACTTCGCCATATAAATCAGAGCTTTATTAAATTAAGGAGTTAGACAACAGAACGAAACAAAATGGCGGAACCATCTATCATCGTTACAAAGAGTTCATATTTTAAACTTTATTACTTTTTAGGGTTTCGTAGCCAAATGGCAAAAACGGAACCCTTATAGATTCGTCATGTCTGTCTGTCTGTCTGTCTGTCTGTCCGTCCGTGTGTCACAGCCACTTTTCTCCGAAACTATACGGCCTATGCTATTGAAACTTGGTAACTAGATGTATTCTGTGAACCGCATTAACTTTCTTATATAACACTAGAAAAAAAGCAGTAAATTTTGGGGGTCCCCATACTCAGAACTGAAACTCAAAATTTTTATTTTCATCAAACCCATACGTATGGGGTACCTATAGATAGGTCTTCCAAAATGCTATTGAGGTTTCTAACATCATTTTTTTCTAAAGTGAATAGTTTGCGCAAGAGGGACTTCCAAAGTCGAAAAATGAGTGTCCCCCCCCCCTCTAACTTCTAAACTACGAGAGTGATAAATCTAAAAAAAAAATATGATGTACATTGCCATAAAAACTACCAACGAAAATTGGTTTGAATGAGATAGAGCTGGTAGTTTTTTTTAATACGTCATAAACCGCAATTTTCGGTTAGAAAAATCACTACCACTGCGAACGTGTTAAAACATCAATGAAAGGTACAACGAACTTAAGAACTTTTATATTATGTTACTTGCTGCTACGAAACCCTTCATGGGCGAGTCCAACTCGCACTTGGCCGGTTTATTTGAGTATCAAATGTTTTAGCCGTTCACATGCCCATTATACCATATCGACCAACTGACGAAATGTTTTCAATGAACACAACGAAAATCACTACAAATACCTAGTACACTAAAGTTGTACATACATACATACATATGGTCACGCCTTTATCCCCGAAGGGGTAGGCAGAGGCATATTATATGCCCACATTTCACCTTTGTATAATTCGTCCCACGTAATAGGTGGTGAGCCGTATTGCCGTGTTTAAATGGACAGGCGCAGGTTGTGACTGCCTGCTGTTGAAATAAAGCCTTTCAACTTAGCTTAACGACTGCCATTTTACTGGCAACCGGGACCAACGGCTTAACGTGCCTTCCGAAGCACGGAAACGCTCAAATAAATGTCACAAAGTGATCACATGGATGGTCACCCATCCATGGACCGGCCATAGTGAAAGTTGCTTACTGCAGTGATCGTTTACAGAACACTGAGTCCGCGGGGCCACGAGCGCTTCTGAACACAAGCAACGAAAATGGGGCTTTTTAAATGACAATCAAGAAGGGTTATTTGTATATTATGGAAAAAGCCTCTTAATCGTGTTCGACCAATAAATTTTTCTTCAACGTACAAAGATTACTTAGGACGCCGAATATTTTTTACCACTAAACACCACAGACTTTCAGTCTGCTAAACTATTTGAAACATTTAAATTGAAAAAGTAACAACGAAAGAGGAATACCAAACATTGTTGGACTGAAAATAATTGTGCAGAATGTTAGTAGAAGTTGTGGTGGACGTTGGTAAATGTTTCTTGGAAACAGGTTTTAGTTTAAAACTGTTTGAACATTTAAAGTGATTCTTCTAGGGACTTTGAATTTCCAGGCCCAATGGTCCAGGTTGAAGCCAATTTAAAGGCATTGTGGGAGACTTGAAAATTAAATTTCAAAGCGATTGCGCCTGTGCATTTCAACATGGGCATATATAATACTCATCACCCATTTCTGAGACAACAACTACGAGGTGTAAACTATGCCTCTGTCTGTCTCTGAGGATACAAAACTGTGACTGCTATGCATGTATTATGTATAATGAATTTCAAGGTTTTAATTGTAAACGACTGTGTTAGCAAAATGTCAGTAAGTACCAATTCTATACTTACTAATTGTAACAATATGACAAGGCTAAGACAGTGTAGGTCGTTAGAAGGGGCGTATATCTAAATGTGGACTAGAGAAGCAACGATATATGATAGAATAGAAAAAAGTAATTTATCTATCGACAAGTAATAACACATTATTATAATCAGTGTCGAGATAGAAATGGGTGCAGACATTAGACAATGAGATGCTCAAGTGGTCCACTTGTCGACAGCTAATGTGCCTACACGTGTGCACCACCAGACCTCCCTTGACAACCGCTTGAACGTACCTGCTCATACAATCTGAACCTTAAAGTAACAGCAGCAGAACTTCATTTATAATGTAAACAGCATTCTATATTAAGATCCATGAAACAAGTGGATGGTTATTATCGAAGTGCAAGGTATTAATTAAAATGAAATTAGAGCCGTTATTGGTTGATGTAAAACGAATAGCCACCGTAAGTTTTACAACACTGAGTTGGTTTTTGAGTGACACATGCGCTGTTGAACACAAAAAGACCAATTGAGATGTAAGATATAGATTGTTCAGATGCGAGGTATTGCGTGCATGATGTTCGTAAGAGCTTTCTTTACTTAACACTTCATCGTGGGATGTAACGAGGGTTTTATGACCCACAGCACATTATTACTTTGTATTTATAGCATTTAAAATGTACACGTTTTGATAAGTCGATGCAAAATGGTTTCTTGATGTTACAATGATAACTTAGTATGTGTATAGGGCCTCTGTTCAGCTGAGTGGTAATAACTAATTTACTTCCCGAAGATCGGGTGACTGATCCGCAGACATTATCAGGCTTATATGTATATACGTCTGAGGCAAAGAGTAAGCTCAAAAGCCTTGTGACGTCACAGCCAGCCCTTTGAAGGCGCTGCGCAATAATCGCTACAATCTAGCTGGGTTGTGGGTTGGGTTGTACAACGACTACATACATCAGGATTACTTGTAGTTTTGGCTTATCATTATTAATGGTGAATCTGTTTAATAGTGGCGTTGGGAGTTATTCTTGATGAGTACAAAGGAGGTAGGTATTAAAATACATTATATAACATAGGTATATGTAGTCGAGAGGATTAGTAAACCTAAGTTTAAGGTATCAATACGTAGCGAAATCGTTGACTGATATGAAGGATCGCTGATGTCTACCATTATGTGAGGACTGGGTTATTCAGAGCTTCTGTTGTTTTATACCACCAAGGCGGCAGACAAGCATATAATGCCATGTGACCGCAAGTAGTCACTGTAGCTCAAAGACGTTCGTAACGCCAGAGGCGCTACACTAGAGCTGTCAGTCAATCCTTCGGAAACCTTCTAAGATCATTATGAAGAAGAATAACGCATTATAATCTCCCAAAAATACAAACATGACACACACCCTAAAAGGGTAGGCAGAGGCATATTATATGCCCACATTTCTCTCATAACCTCTCAAAATTACGTCATATTACAAGATACTTAACGGATTACATAATTAAACAATATCTCCTTTTGAACATTGTTGAAATTTCCACAACCACTTCAAACCTGAGTGACGATACTACTACAGTGAAGAGGCATGCCGCCACTTCATTCCATTATCAAGTACATATATCTGTTTGGAGTATTATACCTGTATTTATTTTGATCTCAAGAAGAGATACATCTTTGTAAGACGTGTGAAGATTCCTTCGGATACCTACCAGGAACTTGTGTTGAAGTTACTTACCTAAAGTTTGTCGGAACTGATCTACAGTCGTTCTTTCATGCCGTTTAAGTACCTTTTGCCACCCATATTCCCTTTCAAACTCACGGATTCTCTATCTATACTATGCTACATGTTTCTATACAAAGTGAACCCCAAACTGAACATCAAAGTATAATATTGTGTACAAATAAAGATCTAAAAGAAACATTTGCACACAAATAACGTCATAGAAAGTTCTCAATACAAAGTAAGTCTTAAGTAAGCTCCCAAACCAAATATAACAAATAAGTCTTGCAAATTTCAAAGTAAAGACCTCATTACGAGAAGGCTTTTAAACAAAAATAACGTCGTTAAGAGAGTTACAAAATGGCGTTGCCTAAGCATCAAAGCGAGGCGGCCGCGGCCGGTGCCCGAAGGACGGAGAGAGTCTACAAGGCAGGGACGGCTCAAAGGATCCGCTAATAGAAAATAATTGTGTAATTGACGCCACGCGTAATGAGTATCGAGGTGGTGATTTGTTCGCAGTGGCCCGAGAGGAGGCGCTCCTCTAATTAATGTTATAATTTACTTCCCACCCGTGCTATACTGTGTTTAAATGTATATTTAAACACGATATAGGAGAGTTGCAGAAAGATTCTTTTAGATTTAGCTCAGATTCTCCTAAATAATGAAAAATATATCAAATCTCATAACTCTGCTAACGATTTCGTTATAACTAACTTGTCCTCCTTTTCTTAGCCTATTCGTTTAAAGCTGTGTGGTACGAGTATGGTGCGGTAATCCATTCATCAAAAGGACAAGCAAACAGTCAAACACACTATCCTATTTTTGCTTACTACTAGCGTAGACTTGAGGGCGTTGACAGAAACCCTCCAATTCTTCATTTTGTGAACTTTGTTTTGAATCTTACAGAAACCTGTAAATTAAACGACACCGTTTTATGAATTTCCCAATACAGTTATTAAAATTGAAATAGACGAAATAAATTGTTTCTTCAGAAGCTGATACCCAGTTGTGTGCGAGAGGACAGGGGGGAGAGGGGGTGCTGAGGGCGGGCGCGTTTCAAGGAGGCTTTGAGAAACGTTTATAACGTTCAAATTATTGCTTTGTGTTTATGACACATTTATTAATCAAAAAAGGAATTGTACTTTTTTCATTATTTTTAGATTAAAACTAAATTAATGACGATAATAAAGGAGGGGAGGGAGAGGAACCCGCCTCACACTCTCGATTCGTCAATCCTAACGTACAACAGTATAGGATAACCACAACTAATTGTAAAGGAGAAATGACGAATCGAACTCCTCAGGAAAGGAATATTGGATGTTGGATAGGAACACCTGCACCCTCCAGACTTGGTATTGGGCACTACTCCGCTTAACAACGTGACTAAAAAGTCGACACGTGTTTTGCCTACACACAAGGCATCTTCAGGACTGCATGGCAACAAAAAAAAAATGTTTTGTTTAAAAATGGTTTCGATGTTGAAAATTTTATTTCAAGTTGTATAACAATGAGCCTAGATAACGAATACCACTATGATTTGACCTCGGTGGCATAGTGAGTTATAGTGAGTCGTTGACTGAACTATTACCGACTTCAACAACATACCTACATACATAACATCACGCCTGTGTCTCAACGGGGTAGGCAGAGACTATGACTTTCCAATTGCTACGATCCTGGCCAACAACTTTCGCGTCTTTATATATGCTCTTCGGTAAAGGGTACTCTTGACCTGACCTTTTCTCAACTTCAACGAACTATATAACCTAAAAACTTGCCTGTCTTTGGTCTTGTGCACTGCAAGCTATGTCTTTTTATAGATTAAGTCAGTGCACAACGCCCATCTAATCTTTCCATCTCTTTTTTAAGAATAATCTCTAAAGAGCTCCACCATTTATAAAATCACTAAACATTTCCGTGCTCGAGTTACCGCTGAAAATTCCTTCGTCGAAAATCTCTTTAATGCTTTTCCACACTACCCGAGGAGAGAACAGGAAATTGTGAATGAACATTACCTACAGCCTTCACGGCCTCGAACATTGAAAATTTTGCCCGAATATTTGGAGGGCAGATGCGAAAAATATGTTGAAAATTTAATTTTCTCAACAAAAAACGCGTACCTTTTTTACTAACCTACCTATACCTACCTACCGCTAGGGAGTTTTAAGGGTTTGTTCCCTGAGGTGAACGATGAAGCCAATTATATTCGAACTAGATGACACCGCGTCTCCGCTTGCGTAAAACCTTTTTCCGTTCCCACTTTTTTATTAACGTGAGGGAAAATCCTCATGGATGCTATGCCGAACTACTACCGACGAAAAAACCTCACGTTACGCCCTACAGCCTATGGTTGGGAGCCCCCGGTAAGCCCTCGGAAGGATGTCCCAGGACTCACAACAGTTTTCGTTCCCACTTACCATGGGAACATGTAAAGTATAAAAAGTACCCTATGTATTGTTGCAGACTATTATTTGGCCGTGTAGGTACCAGCCATATCCGTTCAGCCAATACAGCGTAAAAGATTAACAAACATACAGAGTTACAGACATCCTACACATTCACATGCCCACTTTCGCATTTATTCTTTTTGTAAAATTTGTAAGATTAGAACTTGGGGAGAGATAGTCAATATAGAATTACCTCAGAATATCGGAATACTATTTGAGATTCTGTTTATAGCAACAGATACCTTGTACAGCTAATTAATTGGAATGGGAAGGTATCCCGTGGAAACCCCATTGTAAGCTAATATTATCTAACGGAAAACCAGTAGGGGATGAGTTTACCCCTCAATTAATTTCCCCATGTAATAACTCGTCTTACATTGTAAAAAATAGTCAAGGATACTCCCCTAGAAGAATACTCTTTCGTAAATTTCATTATTTTTACATTTTTTTCCTCTGTGTTTGGTACCGTTTCATCATGTTTTTGGCTCGAAAACTTTCTCGCACGCAAACTTCATTTAATTTCAAACGTAAGTACTACGTCAGTACTAGTCGACCATAGACTATAGACTAAAATAGAGATAGACTATAGAATAGAGAGACATAGAATATAGATATTAGACTAGAATTCATTCATGACAATAGAGAAAACGATTCGAATCGACATTTTGTCCTGTGGCGGGAATCTAATCCACGACCTAGTGATCCGCAGTTGCACTCGACCTCTAGACCAACGACTTGGTCAAAAGATAAATTGAGGGAGTTGGAAAAAAGAAGTTAGATTTAGTGTTAATAAGACTGAGGATAGTTACATTACTTAGTTACTGTAGGTGAGCATTAATTATGAAAGAATTCAAAGGAATTGCCCTCTTTCTCTCCTAACAGGGGAGTTGCCGGGGTTCAATGGTTATCGCGGGTGAAGTAGCAGGGCATGCTAATTCATTTATCAAAGTATTTATTATTGTCATGTGTCATCTCATCCGATTGTATTTTTTTAATTTATACTTTGCTCAAGGTAGACGCTAAGGTTATAAAACCATACTGCCAACAGTACTTCAGTTTGTAGTCTTTTTTTTTTCTTTTAATTTTTTTTTTCTTTATCTACTACAAATAGAATAGTAAGGTATAGTGACGTGGAGATGCCTGGACTGTGCAATATTTCAATATTGCATTTTTTTTATTGTGTATGTTTGAATAATGTTTATTCTTTTTTTTTTTTTCTCCCTCTTCTTTTTGATGTTGATAAAACTCAACCGGCAGATGGATCTTAGGATCTTATTAAAATTTGCATTTACATTGTTATATATTTATTTTTATATATTAATCTATTATTGTATTTATTTATTTAGACATAATATTTATATACATTCGTTTATTTGTCATTTTTATAATATCTAAGTTGAACTTTAGTACTGGCACAGCTTGTCGTGACAATTATGTTTCTGCTAGCAGTTCCCAAGATAAACCCTCACTGGCCAATTTTCTCTCCTCTAGATTCTCCGATGTTCCTGAGAATTTTAATGTTGTGCACATAAATGCCCAAAGTGTTCCGGCTCATTTCACCGATATGCTGGCTTCATTTGACTGTACGCATTTACATGCCCTGCTCATCTCTGAAACATGGTTCAAACCTTGTCTCCCTTCATGTGGGGTGGGGTGGCGATTTACTTACGCAATCACTTTTCTTACACTATCATTGATTCCTCTCCTCAGCCACCGCCACGACTAGCTGGTGAGCATTCATTCCTTGAGGTTGAACTTCTCCACACTAAGTTACTCCTGGGAGTCTATTATGGTCCTTCTTCTAACATCAACTTCTTTACTTCTTTCGAAATACTCCTAGAAACCTTCATCCCTAATTACAGTCAAACCATAATCATGGGTGATTTCAACACTTGTCTTCTCAAAAATGACACTCGCTCTTCTACCTTCCAATCTATTATACAATCTTGTAATCTCTCAATCCTTCCTTCCAATGCTACACATCACTGTCCAAATCACCTCCCTAGCTTACTTGATCTAATTATTGTTTCATCTCTCGATAGAGTAGTAAGGCATGGTCAGCGAACGGCCGATGAGTTTTCTTTCCATGACCTGATATTTCTATCTTATCGCCTTCGAACTCCTAAACCTAAACAAAAATTTTGGTCGTATAAATTTCAAGGAATTGCGCAGCGATGCTGATAAAATTGACTGGACACCGTTATTCTCTTCCGTCTGCATAGATGAGAAAATACATTTTTCAACATCCCATTTAATTTCGCTTTATGATGTCCACGCACCGGTTCGCAGAATTAAAGTTAAACACAAGCCGTCGCCTTGGCTAACCACTGAAATCAAAGCGCTCATCACAAAAAAAGCTACAGCCAAGTCCAAGTACAAGAGACGGCCTACGGCCTCCAACTGGGAAAAGTATGTTCTGATTAGAAATCATTGCAGTAAGGTGTGTAGGAATGCGCAACGCCAACATATCCACAACTCTGTCCAAGACGGAGATCCAGCAAAGGTCTGGAAATTTCTAAGATCTCTGGGAGTTGGTAAATAACGTCAAGATTCTGTTCCTCAAAGTAATAACTTAAATTCACTCAATAAATTTTTCACTGCTGTCTCCAACTTTAATATGGAAACCAAAACAAATAAGTACGCTTAATCATCTTTCAACTATATCCACTCCCGATTGTGCTCCATTCGTTTTTAATCAATTCACTACTTGTGATGTTAAGAAGAGTATATTGTCCATCAGTTCAAATGCTGTAGGTACCGACTGTCTAAGCCGCAAAATGATCATTCCTATTATTGATGAAATCCTTCCCATCCTCTGTCATATCCTGAACTTCTCTATATCCCATGGCATCTTCCCAATGGCTTGGAAAGATGCACTAATCATTCCTATTCCCCAAAAATCCAACCCTTCCTCGTTTTCTGACTATCGCCCTATCTCTATCCTGCCATTCCTGTCTGGAACGACTGGTTTACACTCAGCTCACTAATTTCCTTTCCCAAAACCAACTGTTAAACCCTCTCCAATCAGGGTTTCGGGCTGGACACAGTACTACCACGACCTTACTTCATATAACAGAGGACATAAGAGCGGGTATGGAGAAGGGTAAGCTGACAGTTTTAGCTCTGCTAGACTTCAGCAATGCCTTTAATACGGTAGATTTTGATATCTTGCTCGGTACTTTATGCTCACTTAATATATCTCCAATGGTGATTGATTGGTTTCGTAGTTACCTGATTGGCCGTCGGCAGCGTATTAGTATCGAAGATACCCTTTCTTCTTGGTGTAATACGTATGCTGGGGTGCCACAGGGTGGCGTTTTGTCTCCTCTTCTCTTCACAGTTTTTATAAACTCCATCACTAAGAACTTATGTTCTTCCTCCAAATTTATTCCCAAGCCTCACTGGACACCTTAAGTGTAGCTGTTGGCAATATTAATGCGGACATGGACATCATTTGCAGATGGAGTGAATCTTTTGGAGTGAAGGTGAATCCGATCAAGACTCAGGCCATTATAGTCGGCAGCCCGTGGATGATTTCTAGACTAGATTGGACACTAAGTCCAAAAGTTGTATGTAATGGAACACCTATAGCGTACAGTAAAACTGTCAAAAATCTAGGGGTACTAATGGACTCGTGTTTGTCTTGGGGTCCTCAATTGCAGGATTTAAGACGCAAAATATTTGCGGCATCGGGGTCCATGCGCAGACTGAGAAATTTTCTCCCAATTACGACTAAAATTGCGCTTGTTCAATCACTTCTATTTCCTATACTTGATTATGCCGATGTCAGCTATCTAGATCTCACAGAAGACCAACTAAATAAACTTGAGAGACTCCAGAATTACTGCATACGATTCATATTTGGACTACGCAAATATGATCACATCTCTGAATATCGTAAAAGACTGAAGTGGTTACCTATCCGCCTTCGCCGGAATGCTCATATCCTATCCCTTTTACATAGTATTCTTTTTAACCCAATCACTTCATCTTACCTAAAGAGACGCTTTAATTTTTTGAAGGCCTCTCACTCCAGTAATTTGCGATCATCGAGGAATATGAGGTTAGAAATGCCTGGCCACTTGACTAATTTTATGGATAAATCATTTACTGTTCAAGCGGTCCGCTTGTGGAATGCACTGCCAGTGACAATCCGACTTGCACAATCATCACACAGTTTCAAGACATTAGTTCGGGATTATTATCTCCGTGCTAATGAATGCATGTAAATTGAATGTCTCCTAAAATACCATAGTAATTATTTCAGTATTTATTACTAATAGTATAAATATTTTATGATGACAAGCTTATTTATGTATGTTCCAACTTATATAAATGTGTGTATTATAGTATATGTTATGTATGATAGTATATATAATATATATATATATATATATATATATATATATATATATACATATATATATATATATATAGGCAACCTAGGATGGAGTCTGTGATGGGAATATTGTGGATTGTAGGGCAGTGTGTACATTTTAGTACATACAACTAAATTTCTCTCTGTATACAGTCATATAATATATATATATATATATATATATATATATATATATATATATATATATATATATATATATATATATATATATATATACAGGGTGAATTTTTCAAAAGGGATTGGATGGCCAAATCCGAAACTATAAGGAATAGAGAAAAATGCTCAAAGGAGTCACGAGCCCGATTTTGATAAAACTTAAAACCTCATCATTAGATTTTTGAAAAACCAATAATCCTAGCTGGGAATCGAACCCATTGATTTTGAAAAAAAAAACACACCCTATATTATTACACCATACGATAATGTTGCTATTAAGGATCTTATTCTGGGAAGTAATGATATAAGGCAAATTTAAGGAAAGTTCGGAATTTTAATATATTTTATATATATATATATAGTAATATAATATATTTAAATATATATATATATAGTTGTATGTACTAAAATGTACACACTGCCCTACAATCCACAATATTCCCATCACAGACTCCATCCTAGGTTGCCTGTAAGAGATTGCCTTGTGCGATAAGGCCACCAATTGTCATACCAGTATGTTTAATTATATGTAAATTCAAATGTATTTCTGGTGTACAATAAAGAATTTTTATGTTTTATGTTTATGTTTATTATCTAAATCCTTATTTTTAGAACAATAAGGATTGCTCATAATCACTTACTAAATGAAATTACATAGAGACCTGCTAGTGGGGGGCTACCCTAAACGGAATAGACATGAGATAACAGAGCTTATATAGAGATAATTAATTATGAATTAAAGTTTTTCCGAAACACAAATCAGAAAGGTATTAGGATATTACGTACCTACCACACTTAATGGCAGCTAAATTAGTTCTAATACAAATTGAACTAAATTCCATAACGAGCTCGTTTCCACAATCCGGCTGGGTCCCCGGGGAGAAAGATAGCTATCAGCGAGCGCTACGAGACCTCGGAGGATAGCCAGTTCGTTATCAGTGTAATACTTGACTGGTGGCGTATGAACCCACTACCCGGCAACACGACGCTTGTTAGCGGGTTCGATGCCAATCGAAGCATTTTATGGGCGATTAATATTTGACTGCTAGTTGGCGCGGCTCAAATTCAAAGACATGTTGCATTTCAATAACTGGTCGCTATATAAATCTCTAACCAATATTTATTTATCTGAGTGTTTAATTGAGCGAGATATCGAAGCGAGCGAGAATCTCCGATCCGACAGTTTGGACGATTTTGATTTCTTCCGTATGTCTGTGTGTATGTCAGTTGAGTTCTAAAGGACGCATTTCCCGTGTTCTTTGATTTAAAATACAACTTTTTTGATAGATGGGAAAATGGGGGAGAAAAATATGAAGATTTCTGTCGCGTTATTTAAGAACGGATCTTGATGATTTTTGGCTGAAACATAGATTCCTCACAGGCTGTTGTTTCTTTTGTTTTCCTGGTTGCTCGCGAGGTCTACTCTTCGCAGAAGTATTAGTATATTAGCGGACGGCATGCGGTTTAATACGGGAATAAATAGGCTTTGTTCACTGGGAACAGCGTAGCCTCGCAACTGTGAAATAATTTTTCAAATTGGTTCAGTACTTTTGGAGTCTATTTGATGCAAACAAAGAAACTATCAAATCTTTCCTCATTAAAATATTAGTATAGAGTATAGAGATCCTTCATTTAAATTTAAGCATAGAAGGGCATTAGAAAATGACCCAAATGGAAAACAATACGAAAATAAAGTGCCCTGCTTTTCCGACGTAGAATCTGTCAATCGAAAATCCAGAAATAAAAAATGCCTTGGTATTCCTGAATATTTTCGCCAAATATTGAATGTTTGCGTACGTGACTCCGAGCCCCCACCCAACCTTGCTGTCTCTTTGGGCGACCTCCCGATAGCGATAACGTGAGAAATGCGATTACACTGTTTTATTATATTTACTACGTCAGTATTCATATTTGGGCTGAAAATTAACCCTCTATCACTCAAGAAATGGGATTTAATTGATTTTTTGTATTCAAATTGACATCAAAAAAATAAAATACACGTATTTCTGGATTTTTTAATTTTTTTAATATTTTGGGAAAAAACTACAAGAATAGGGATTGTTGCCTGTAGGCAACACTGCGGCAAGTGGCCATAATTTATGGGCATACTGTGTATTAGGAAAGATGAAAATATCTTAGGCATTTTCTGGTTTTGGTGTTATATAACGCCACCCCGGATGTCTCATGTCATACATTGTGTAAAAACTGCGGTCAGTGACTAATTCGTCTCTTCTCGTCGCTTTTGGTAGTACATGCTGAGCAGGTCATTTTTGCTTTTCAGCTTGAAACTCGTTTTCCAGCGTTCTCCGTCTAGACAAACTAAGTTTTTTATGAAATTCATAAAGGACCCTGAATGGACCTACCGGCGCATCCCTCCTCTTACAGCCCCAAGTTGTACAAGCGGAGCGAGAAGAGGCACATCATAGGGCCGCCAACTTGAGGACTACCGTCAATTAGCCATGTCGCTTTTGTGGATCATATTTGCTCATACACACAAATGTGCACTTCCCATACGACTCGACTGTATGCTATATTGAAGAAGTCCGCTACTGGACATATCATGGTCCGGATTTTCTCTTTGAAGATTATTATTATTGTTGGTGAAGCGCAAAATTTGATGGATTTTTCCAAATTTGTTCGACGTCATTGTTTCGTTTGGAAGAAGGTTTCCAAGTATGGGGCTCTAGTGGTAGCTCTAGTGAATGTTGGCCAGATTTTAGGTATACCTCAGTAATGAAATTATTGCCCTACGACAGACTTATGTAATCGGAAAGTCCTGTAGGATCTTTAGAACTGGATAAAACTTTATCTACTCAATCATTTACGTGATAAGTTCTTGTGAGAAGAAACAGAAAAAAACTTGTATGAGTGTGTCTAACTCAAGTAGATCTCTCAATCAGGCTCTTATTTTTTGTAACTATGAGCATGCATAAGCTGTTCTGGCAGTCAATTCTAATTGTTTTTGCTTTCCAGCCTAAATTCAGCTAAGAAGGCTTTCCTGCAGCATCTTGTCGAGTTCTCTTGGCTTGGGAGGGTTCTGCAGTACTGTCGTGTAGCAATGCAGCTTTCCCACTAGAAGAAGAACCTTCATAATTATATTATAGGGTTTTATTATCGATTCTAAATCAATATCTATCTCTGGATCCTCATCTTCGAAATTTTCTAAGTCAGGACCAAAAACAAGTGTGGCAAGGCTATGACCATTAAAATATAGACCTCCTTCACTATCAGAAGCATTATACAGCACAAAATTTATGTCATTGTTGCCAAGAAACTTCTACGAGACATTCTGAAACACAGTAAAAATACAATGAACACCAACCAAAATATGACACTTTTGCCTAATGTAGCCTACGGGCTACAAACAAGATTTCCCCAATAAATCAAATTTCAACATAAAAAATCGTCAAAAACAATATTGTACAGTATAATTACGACACTTACCTGTCTAAGTTTTCAATAAAAATCTTAAAACACAAGCAGCATATTATATTTATCACACTTTTAAATCGGAGTCGACTGCTACTTTTCAAATGTCTCGACCGCCTAATAATAAATATCAATTTGCGAAAAGTTATGCCACCTAGGTATTTTATTCAGTACCAACTCGTTAGCTGAGAGTGTAAACCAACAGCTAGAGTGCGTAATTATATTAAAATGTCAAAAATATGAATTTTGTAGGCAACCAGACGGTATGTAGCCTACAGTCTACACTATGATACAGAGGGTTAAATTATTCAAGGAAAATGCCTAAAAAGTTAGGCAATGAGTAGTTTATTCACTATACATTGTTATTATTTGTGGGGCTTTGGATCTAACTGTAATTGACGGATAGTGATTATTAGGCTTAGAAGGCAATGAAAGTGCTACTTTACTTAAAGTACAGCGGCTCCCGACATACTGTTCCAGTTTTTAGTCAGTATTACTTATAACTCCATTCTCCTGCAAAACTGCCTTCTTATAGAAACCATAGTATAATCACAATAGTTACGTCATTCCACACACGAAAACTTTATTTTTAAATATGAAAGCGTCCTGTCCATTTCAGAAGTGAACTAACAATCATAATAAATTATGAACAACTTCTAAGAATAAGATATTCGAAAATCTGAAGTGACTGATGGCTCATTTTCTTCAAAAACCTTAATGTCTATAGATTTTTCTTTGTAACGTTATCTTAAATCTACAAAGTTCAGGAAAACAGACAGAGTTATCACGACTAGCTCGTAGTGTCAATAGCTCGTGTTGTGTTGTCACACACACACACACACACACACTAGGGAACGTGCAAGTTCATTGTCACCACCAGTGTGTCACACAGTTTCAACACAACTTGAATTATTGAACTGTTTTGATGTTATATTTTGATGGATTACTTTATAGTGTGGACATGAGCCTACTTTGATGATATAAAGCATTTTTTGTCAACTGAAGTCACAACAACAGTGCATTGGAAACACCCAAACGTCGCGCGTCGGTACAAACATTTGCAATTCACACAAAAAAATTGATTCTAGAATTCGAACCCTAAGTGTGGCACTCGCTTAATGTTCTTATAGGTTACCACCAAAATAAAGTTTTTATAAAGTTAAATATAAATAAAAATTATTACTTTATTGAGGTCCTAATTGGACATCAATAAAGTAATAAAGTTTATTTATTCCGGATCCAGTTGCCACTGAAACGAAAGTCTTTAAATTTACGACAACTCTGGTACCCATCGTGGGATACGTACACAGCTCAGCGCGAAGATTTGTTGCAAAAATCGCCTTTCATTTTTAATGCCTCGTAAAACTATCAGTCAGCTAAATATAATACAACGCTAACCAAACGGACATAAAAAGAATCGAATAAAACTGGCTTCACAAAGAATAGGTGACGAATTTGGCAAACACCAGCGCGACCGACCGTTGCGTCAGACCAATCGTCTTATACAGAGGACACAAGGGTGAATCTTGATCGGCCAATTAGTTTACAGGGTTCGAAGATATTTGTGTACTACCAAAAACCTCTCGGAACCATAAAACCATATGATTAAGTACATATATTTTACAACTCCTTAATAAAATTCAAGCATTGTGAAGGTACTTTTACGATTGATATAAATCGTAAAAATGTGTAATTACTCAACATCTGTTGAGTGTAAGGGCTGCGCTAGCACACATCTCTGCTCACCTACTTTATACAGCAATAAAACTGTTACGGGCGGGGATTTCTTTGTTCGGTCCAACATGTGTAGCGACGGACTAGTTTTGTAGTTTCTTCTAAATCCGTTTATGTGTGTCGTAAGCCGGGATTAGAGCTCCCTATAAAAGGAACGAATGACACGGCTTCTGATTCCACAAGCGAACAGCCTCCACAAAATTGCTGGGAAATGTAATGACCACTGCCATAATATTAACGGTGGTCTCATAAAAAAATATATCTGCCATGTAAAAATAAACCCACCAGTATGCTGTAAATCAGAAAATATGCCCTGTTTCATACTGAGGGGATAAAATAGTCATCAAAATGAAATGGAGGGTTTTTAGGCTTAGGAGAGGAGTTAGATGTCTAGCTATGGAGCCAACACCACAAGCGTGGCATACCAGCTAACCAACTGACGAGGCTGCGCTGGCGTCCAGGCCGAGATCAGACGAGAAAGCCGCTCCCAACAAATCTGGAATTTAAAAGGAAAATCCCAGAAACGTCATGCAATTATTAAGGTAGGGGTTAGAAGCAACTGGCAAGAGGCTATGATGAATATTATATTGATCGAGAGGGTTCTTGCTGGTTGCTTATAAATTTATATTGTTTAAGAAACAACTCCTCCCTTGTGAAAAAAAAGTTGGTAAGAACCTTCTCCTAGCTAAACTTAGTAACAAATTTTAAGTGCTTTGTTACTAAGCTGTACGAGTGGTGCATGACCTTGTATTACGTCGAAAATTAGGGAGGCCTCTGCCTAGCAACTGTGATTTTATTGATAGAAGTTCTGATAAAGACCGTAATCTATGAAAACACGCTATTTGTTTATAAATAAAGTGTTTTTTTTTTATACTACTTAGGTGGCAGGCCGGTGGGCCGTAAGCTTTACGGCCCACCGGAAGGTTGGTAACCGTAGCCTATAGACGTTTGCAACACCAGAGGCGCTACACACGCGCTACCGACCCGGGCGCAGGTTGTGACGACCCACAGTTGAAATTTTTCAAGCCGCCCATAAGGCCTTCAACTTGGCTTAACGACTGTCATTTTACTGACAACCGGGACCAACGGCTTATCGTGCCTTCCGAAGCACGGAAACGCTCGTAAATAAATGTCACAAAGTGGTCCACGTGGTGGTCACCCATCCATATCCGGCCATAGTAAATGTTGCTTACTGCAGTGATCGTTTACAGAACACTGAGTCCGCGGGGCCACGAGCGCTTCAAAGTTTTGCGGCCATGTTTCTGTAATCTGTGCAAATTGTATTTTAATCTACAAATTTGTTGACCTTATAGGTATAAGACACTCCCAAGTGAGAGGTAACTTACAAATTAGCTAAGTTTATTTAAAGGCCATAATTTTCTCACAAAACTCATAACTTCAAAACCAAAACACGTTAATGGAAAAAGTCTCAAGTTTTTTTTATAAAATGATGCAATTACCGTGTTGATAAAATTAATAACACAAAAATGTAAAATTAATCAACCTTTGTGCGAGTCCACCCTTAATTACCACATAAAAATGCAAATAGCCCCAGTGTGCCGGCCCTCCCCTCGCCGATACAATTTAAAAGAATCGTCGTCAAAAATAAGAATTCTTTTTTCCCCTTGATTTTAATAAAATCGCGATTCTCATTTTGGGCCGGAATACAGATTTCCGATTCCAACGCCGTCGCTTGGAAATGGCAGATTTTCACTTTGTTTTGATGGTAGACACGACACGGGGACACCGCTACCTACCCCACGGGCGCACTTGTCGCGGTGAAGTTGCACGGGGAACACTTCATAACCTTATTTGCATAATTTACAGCTGGTTATATAATTTTATTTGCAGGAAATTGAACTCAGTTTTCTTTTAGTACCTAATCTAATATTATTCAAACGAGCAATACTTGTAAGAATATGTATATTCTTACGACCAAGGCAACGGCTTTGACGGTTTTGATGAAGTTTATACCAGAATCGTTTATTTTTTATCTTTTCTTGTCGTTGTTTAATTTTATACATTTTTAGGTGATGAAACCTTGAATTTCAATAAATATGAGATGTTACAATAAAGCAGGGGTGCCCAACCGGTCGCGATCGACTGGTGGATCCCGGCCGTTAACAAAGGGAAACGGCAACTTGTGGCTGACCTTGACCGGGATCTAATCCGCAATAAATTGGCTTTTACAGCTAAAAATCCCCCCCTTCCTTCCTCTACAGACTCTCACACTCGTGACATCTTAGACTTTCATGGAGCTCAACAATAAAAGAAAGCTATATTGCACTAGAATTCCTGAATAACCTGGGGTCAGGCCCGGACATGCCAGGAGGTGTACTGGTACTCGCCGGAAGTAGCACGGCTGCGGATAGCGTGCGACACCGCGCGCTATCCCTTAACTTATGTTTAGGGGCAAAATTAATTGTAAAGCGCCCCCACTGACACAGTGTCTAAAAAGCGGATTGGTTTCCCTTTTCCCATCGAGAGCTGAGGAACTTATTTTTCCGCGTATGGTCTTATCTCAAACGCCCGACGTGTATTATGGCGAGTACAAGTGCACGAAGTCAGGGTAAGTTAGAGGAGGCAGTGCTGCGGCTTAAATCCCGCAATAGCACCGCTTCAGGACCATTGGCCCAGCATTGATTCTGGCTCTCTAAGAAGTTGGGCCTCGATTGGGCTCTTGAGCGCATGTCTCGAAAAAGGGCCGCCTTTCGAAAGTATGGAAATTTTAAAAACTGGTCCGGGTCCGAAAGGCGGAGTGGTTTGCGGCCTCACCATCCGGGTATCGGCCGATCGTGTTGCTCGACAAGGTGTACTAGTTTTTTGCAGGGTTCGATTTGGCGGATAACCAGTTTGGTTTCCGTCGGGGGTACTCCACCGTGGACGAGATGATGCGTGTCAGAGTCCTGACAGGAGAAGCAATATAGCGGGACAAGGTGGCGGTGACTGTCTCCCTTGATATCGAAAACGTCTTCAATACCTTGCTGTGGAGTCGCGTTTGGGAGGCACTCAATTATCAAGGAGCGTCTTCCTACTTCTGTCGAATTGTCGGGAATTATATCTCCAAAAAGGCCATAACTTACCCGAGCAGCTAGTCAGGCCGGTGAGAAGTATCGTGCGGTGTTCTACAGGGATCGGTCTTAGGGCCGCTTCTGTGGAATTTCGGCAACGATTGAGTGCTGCGTGGTCCACACAAACAAACAAAGCCACAACCCTCCCCCCCTCCCCCTCGACCAAGGAACATATCATTGGTAGATCGCACAGCTTTCATTACCAAACAGTAGATCTCGGGTCTATTGAAGTTGGCCACCCCTGCAATTAAGCATAATAACTATTTACAATATGTATAAAATTAAGCTAAACTAAATCTAAATAGGGCCCCTGTGGCATTGTGCCCAAAAGACTGGCAGCAATCCCCCTTTGAACGGCGATGCCTATTCGTTGGGAGGAGTAACTGCCATCCCTTGGGTCATCAGTCGACTCCACAAGACGCTTCTTCAAAATAAAAAAAAAATTGCAAATTGGGACTCAAGGGTCTGAACACCAACTGGAACCGACTTAGGTTGTCTCGGAAAATACGTTACAAAAAAATGTAGAGCTAACCTCGATCGATGTGCAAGTTAGTCGTCCATAGTCACGTTTTCATTCTGACAGTATAATTGAAGAACCTGGCCATGGATGTTGCGACAAGAATGTGTTTTTTCCTTTTAACATTAGAAAACGCATCTATTTAAGAAAATGTTTTTAAATTTTTACAACTTCATTTTAAATTATTTGATAATTAGATACTGAAAACATCAAAAATATACTTTAATGCATTTAAAATATGTATATTATTATGTTCTTTATGTTTGATAATCATCATTAGAGTGTTGATAATTACTGAGAATTAATTTTAAAGAAAAGTTTTTTGATACCTATTATCAATAATAGAGAATAACAACATTTAGTATATTTTTGATATTATCAATAATAAATTGTCGTGTTTTTGCAAAAGTTCTGCTTCGAAGAAGGTAGGTAAGATAAAATATATTTATGTAACTAGCTGTTACCCGCGACTTCGTTCGCGTGGAAATTATGTTATAAGCAAAATTTTAACTGTATTCTATCGAATCGAGGCTCTAGGATAAGTCGTAACCAAAATGTGGCGACAAATTTAGGACATCCTCCAACTTACCCGGGGAGCTATGCGCTAGATGGATTGTTTTCAACGTGAGGAAAATCCCACATGAATGTACATACTATGACTCCTACTGACTAAAAAACACGCGTATCCTAGCTAACAGCCTACGGTTGGGAGCCCCGGATAAGCCCTCTAAAGGATACCCCAGGACTGCGCTAGATGGATAAGTAGAGACCTCATGGTTTTAGTGGGTCCAAGACCGGTATGACGTACGTGTTTATTAATTGGCCCCTTTAATAATAAAAAGAGTGAGTAGTATGGTGAAGCGCGAATACGAAACGTTTGTTAGAATGTTTTTTCTTTTCTGTGGATTTGAGCCACATACTGAAAACTTTAAGTATAACCGGAAAATTTGAGACGATAACACTAACGCTAACGGTAGCCAGTAAATGGCAGTCGTTAAACCAAGTTGAAGGCTTAACGACTTAAAAAAAATCATAAGTAGGCAATACCTACGCCTGTCCATTTCGTCACGGCAATACGGTTCACCACGTTACGTGGGACGAATTATAAAAAAGTGAAATGTAAGCGTATAATATGCCTCAGATACCCCTTTGGGGATAAACGCGTCGTATGCATGTATTGTGTTTAAGGTGATTTAATTTATGTTCCTATGTCACTGTCGCCAAAACTCAACATTTTCCAGTAAAGTCGTATTTTTAAGAATTTTCATTATAAACTACGTTTGTAACTTTGCTCTCAGAAGCAAACATACAGAGGGAATCATTGCTAGTAACGCAGGAGCCAGCGGCGAACACTTATTCGTGTAAGAAGCAACTTAACCGTAGGTCGACAGCCGCAGTGTTGTTGAAAGTCCCTGCAAAGCATTTGCTATACGAAAGCATATGACGACACAACCCGTAGACATTTCTGCCTCAATAGTATTGCATTGAGTTAATAGAAGACTGGTTCTGTTTTACAACTTCAATACATAACCAACCTTCCCGGGGCACTGGAAGTCCATTCGTTGTGAAAGATCCCTCTTGCTAAGAAAAAAATTGATTCTCAAATCTAAGACTGCTGTTGGGTGCCGTATATAACTGATGTCCTACATGTGACCTACAACGAATGAGTACCTCGAAGCTGGATAACCATCACCAAAGAACTCTGTCTCTACCTGTGTGCTGTTATGCCTCTATGCTAAATTTCTGACGATAATAATGAAGATTGTTTCAAAGAAGCATTCACCTTGGGCATTGGTGCTCGGATCACTGCTTAAAACATTTGTTCCAATTACCAATCAAGTGTTCGTTCCAGCACAAATGCTGTAGGGTCCACGACTTTAGCTGCTTTCCCGTACGTTAGCAATTGCCTCCTACAGCACGTGTCTATTATCACTGTTAGACGCCACCCCACAAAGAAACGTTTCTGTCATAAAAATAATAACCAAAAGCTTAAGAATTTGTGAGTCACCATCCCAGTTCACAACATCTAATGTTGTAGGCGCAAAGATGTGCATTTTCATGGTCTTTTAAAAATCTGGTGTTGTAAGAGAAGATACACCCTGACAGAGGATTAAAAATTGCTATGGTTCGAAAGAGAAACGATTTTTGCATTGCTAGATTCTGGCGAAGAGTCTTTTCACTGCATGCGAGTGGTACCTGGGCCCGTGTTATTTAAGATCGAAAGGAGAGGGTGGAGTTAAAAGTTGAAGAGCTCTTTACCTCACCTTGGTAGATTCGGTCTTTTAATTGAATTTAAGTCTCACGGACTGGAAAGTGGCCCCCAATCGCTAGATGCGCCACGCCTTTCCATCAGTGGCGACTTCAATTTGGCGAGCTTAATATAAAATAAAAAAAACTGTTATTCTACTCTGCACCAGTGGTTCAATGCTGTCAGTTACCTTAGGACAGTCTTTATTGTGAATATCACATCGCTGCATGTACAGACGGAGTGTTAGCACTGCTGGAAGTTATCGAAAAGTTGAAAGCAGTATTCTTAATAACGAATCTGCGCCATGTACAGGAGACTCTGTCTTGTGGGTCATGAAAAATTGGTAGCCTTTTTTACTTATTAAAGATTTCTAGTTTCTTTGGGACTGGCCCAACACAGCTTTCAATGCAGCTATGTTATTGTTACGGTATACCGTCACAATACCAGAAATTATAATGCCTTAACTCAAAATATCGTAGCCCAAAATACCCGAAATCGAAATATCAATATTCAAAAGGCAAATATTTATAATATAAATAATTTAAAATGCCTTACGGTCGAATAACCGAAACCCAAAATATAAATTTATCAAATACCTTATCCTAAAATGTTCTAACACAAAATACCTTTTTTTTAACATGATTTAAATCCTACATAGATGCTATATATCTGTGAATGATTAACACCCCGACTCAGAGTATCCCGACTCGTCGATTTTTTTTTTGATTTTTCGTTAGCTTACTGTAGTACTTTTGTAACTCTGAATCAAAGTGTTTTAACATGAGGTAAATCCTACATGGATGCTATGCCAGACTCCTTCCGACTAAAAACCACACGTATCCTACATAACAGCCTACAGTTGGGAGCCCCGGGTAAGCCCTCAGAAGGATACCCAAGGACCAACAGACCTAGGGCTACAACTGCGACTTCACTTAGGTGGGGGGGGGGGGGTGTGTAAATAAGTTAAAGCCAAATAACAAAACGTGTGAGTGACAGTGACACATTATATTCTATTTTCGGTATTTTAAATTAAGGATATTTGAAAATTTGTGTTTTGAATTCTGATATAATAATTATTTGTATTTTAAATTTAGACATTTTACGGTAAGGTGTACTGAAATAAGGTATTTTGAATGTTAAGGTATTTTGAATTCGGGTATTTTGGTCTAATGCATTTTAAGTAAAGGCATTTTGATTTCTGGTATTTTAATATATAACCTATTGTTACACTACGCACATCCATCAATACCAAGCTGTTATTACTGTTGTTACCGATGAACTGTATTCTTTTAAAGTATTATTATGTTATTAAATTCATATAGGATGTAAATTTTTAATGAATTAATAAACAAACAAACAGAGATGTTGAGATTGCCTTTCATTGGTATTAAAGTTAGCAAAGGAAGGCCGAGTGCCAGCACTGCGAGTAGCGTAGCGTAGAACACAGCGTTCCACACATTGGTGGAGTGCAAGACGTGGGCGCAATAGCGCCAGGCCCTCGTGGCAGTTCTGGACGTCGACACTCTCTCGCTGGAGACCATGATCTCCAGCGGGAGTAAGTAGGACTGCACTGTCTCTTTCTGCGAGCAGGTCATGCTCGTGAAAGAGGCGGCGGGGAGGGGGCGTTAGAGAACTCTCCCACCCGAGTTCCGCAATCGGCGGCGGGAGCGCCGGCGACATGTCTTCGTCTAAGACTATCGGCCTACATGACCGGGGGCCTGCGTCGATGAGGAGGCCGCTCACCATCCTTACAGAAGCAGGCCCTAGACGACAGCGTGACGCGAGGGATTCACGCCCCCGCCCCCCCCCTAAGAAGACAATTATTTGATTTTCAAACATTTACTGAATATAATGCCAGTTTGATCGATGGCCCTTGGCTGGCTACTTCTGACCCTCAAGTTGGCAGCCTCGTCACGCTTCACTTGTAGAACTTGGGATTGTAAGATTAGGGAAAAAAGGAGGCGGGCAGGTCATTCCAAGTTTTTAATTTTACACAACAACTTTTAGTTCGACACTAAAACGATCTTTTAAATCGCTCAGAGGCGATTAAGGTCACACTTTCGCAAAACGAAAGTCTTCCCAGTTGCCACACGGGCCTGTAGGTTAGTAGCATGATTTTTTTAGGTGAGGAAAACCCTACATGTATGATATGCCGGACTCCTATCGACTAAAAACCACACGTTCCCTGCCTTATGCCTACGATTGGGGGCCCCGGGGAAGCCCTCAAACGGTTAACCCTAGGATGGACATTGCATAGAGAAGGAGAACGCGAAGTGAAACCCGGTTGTCAGTAAAATGACAATCGTTAAAAGTCAAATTGAAGGCCTATGGGCGGTTTGAAAAAAATATTCATTTCAGCACGGCAATAGGCTCACCACCTATTACGTGGGACGTAAAACTATAAGGTCAAATGTGGGCGTATACTATGCCTCTGCCTACCCCTTTGTGGATAACGGCGTGACTATAATATTATGTATGCTACTAAATAAGATCTAGACGCTTTTGTGTTTTTACTCCCACATACATACAGAATTCAATTGTTCTCTGCCAAACCCCTAGACTTAGTAGCGTGATAATAATAATCGTGAAGCTTATAAAAACCTATCCGCATCCCGCAACTGGGCACGCGTGAAAATTATGTTATAATGTCAACTTGATTGCTCTCTGCTTAGCCCCTAGGATATGTAGCGTGATAATATATAGCCTATTTGAAGACCCCACCCCTAATTAATATTTTTGCAAAATTTGGACCTAATCTGTTCAGTACTTTTCGAGATCCTTCCGGACAAAGCAAAACAAACAGACAAACAGACAAAAATTTTTCTGACTATAGTTTTGGGTTCGGTATCTAACATAGAACTCCTAGCGAGTATTTTTTTTTTTAATATTTCCAATGTACAGTTTTGGCCCCGCAACTTTGTTTATGTCACATTAGGTTTATGAAAGGAGAGGTATTTCTTCATCAGACTCATCAAGCAGCGTGTGGAACTGCCCTGTTTGCTTAATTATAAAAGAGCTTAAAGACCAAGTCTATTTTAAAACAATTCAGTCCACGCCTTCGGCCAGTTTACATTTACACTCACATTCAAAGAGACCCGTACAATTGAAATTTTCAAAATATCTGACTCTTAAAAGTGTTATAACTTTTTTATTTATTAACCGATTGACATGAAATAAACGCTAAGTGTTAAGTGGAGCAAACTTCAACACAATAAAAAAATCCGCATCCGCATCCGCATTGCAATCGGTTAAGCGGTCGCTATTTTTATTCAATATCAGTCTTATTCAATTGAAAAAGGAACCGACAAACAGAATAGAATTTTATTTGGGTAAATACGGGATTTTGTTATTAAGACCCGCTGTTCGTCTGTCTGCTGTGAGTCACCAGGCTATATGGTAGGTATACCAGGGAGATATACCTGATGACAGACGGTCGCAAGTGAACCGTGATAGCTAGAGAGTTGACATTTTTACAAATGTTGTATTTCTGTTGCCGCTATACCAAAATAATAAAACAGAAAAATGTAATTCGTTTTAAGGGTTCCGTACCAAAAGGGTAAAAACGGGAAGTCTCATGAATAGGGAATCATGAGACTTCGCTATCCATCTGTCTGTCTGACTGTCTATCTATCTCTCCGTCTGTCTATCTATCTGTCCGTCACGAGGCTGTATCTCAGGAACCGTGATAGCTTGAGGGCTGAAATTTCCAAAGATGATGTATTTCTGTTGCCGCTATAACATATAATCAGAAAAAAGGATATTCCCATACAACAAATGTAATTTTTTGTTGTTTTTTGGTACGGAAACCTCAGACTCGCTCTTCGCCGATGTTTGTTTTTGTTTCTATTTTATTTTGTGTATATAAATAGGACTTTAGTGTGCAGCTCTTAGGCGTGTAACCACGAGTTAGTATCTCACATATGTAATTACCGTAATCAGTGATAACCAGGAGCAATCGCGCCACGTTGCCGTCACTCGTCTGGCGAGTGACACCGAGTGCGAGTGTCGCCACGACACGCCGCGCCTATCTGTAGCACAGCTTATCGGTGATAAGTGGCTGATAATTGCTTGTGCTAATGTTTACTTTGATTGGCGACAATTGGTCTACAACTTGCAACCAGCGCGGCGCTAATATTTGTAACACAGCTGGAATCAGAAAAAAAAGGTAACATAGTTTTACCAATTATTAAGTAAACATACATATATCTACTATTACTCCCTCCTTTATCCCGAAAGGTTAGGCAGACGCCAACTTTACAAATAAAAGCCTATCAAGTACCACACGTAATTTGGGCTGCCGTATTTCACTTCAAATCCTTTTTACTCTTAGTCTATTCGACTATAACATACATATTATAGTCACGCCTTTATCCCCTAAGGCGTAGGCAGAGACCACTTTTCACCTTTTTAGACCCTGTCTCACGTAATAAGTGGTGAGGCAAGTCATGTTGAATTGAACAGCAGCAGCTAGTAAGACTGCCTGCTGCTGAAATTTTCAGGACTTCTAAGGTCTTCAACTTGACTTTTAACGACTGCCATTTTGACTACCGTTTATTTTTCACCATAATTCAATGCTAGACCTTAAAGCTGGTATGACGGGGTAGAGTCTCTTTTAAACTACACACTTCTAATCTCTTAATTTATATTTTTGAAACACCTACGCGCTAGAGGAAAGGAATAAGATAAAGTATCACAACAACAAAATGAATATTTTTTGAGGTTAATCCAAAAAAAAAATATTGGCGGTATGCCAATTTATAGTTTGTGGTAAGTACTAAGATATTCGGTCGGAGCTTGACTGCTAAACAACGGACAGACGGACAGCCAACGCGAAACAATAGTGTTTCTTTACCGATTTGGAACCCTATACACCAATTTTAAGGGTTCCGATGTAAATAGACCCTCGCAAAGAACCCAAGCATCAAAACAGTGGCTTCACAACACACTTAGTTACAGAGCAGCAACAAAGTATTCCGCAAAAAACATTAACAATCATTAAGTAGGTATACGTTAATCAGATAATCGACATAAGAAAAACACTGTTTGTTCCTGCGTCCTTGGTATTCATAGTATGTATGTATGTATGTGGTGTATGTGGGTACATGTCGTGTTGTCAATGTACAAACGTATTGTGGAGCTAAGTGCCCACGCGCAGGCCTCGAGCGCGCCACGCAGTCTCCGCGTGCCGGCAGAGTGCTCCCATCGTGGTTCACTTATCTATACTAATGTTATAAAGAGGAAAGATTTGACTGTTTGTTTGTTGGCATTGAATAGGCCTTTTTTATCGCGAGAAAAATCCTACAGGGATTCTATGCCGGAATCCTACCGACTAAAATCCGTACCAACGCGTATCCTACGGTTGGGAGCCCCGGGTAAACCTCGGAAGGATGTCCCAAGTACTATTGATTAGGCCTGAAAACTACTGAACCGATATGAAAAATCCTGTCACTGTTGAGTACCTACACCGCAGGTGACAAAGGCTATATTTTATTCCCGTATTCCCTCGCGAACGGGAACTACGCGGGTGAAGCCGCGTTACGTCCTCTAGTATACAATATTGTACTCTGTGGTTCACTTGCTGTTGCTCGCCATTTATTTGATCTGTAATTGTGGGTCAATTAATATGGCATGGTTTGCTGAACGAACGATTGAAAAGGACGTTACACTCGATCAATTTATTGTTATACCTATCCTTTCGTCCGCTGAAACCTTTAATAACGGCCATGATCTCATCTATAACATTTCTTTATTTATTTCAAACTACCTCCTTCATCCTAAGATGTGAGAGTATGATAAACTAAAACTATATACCGATACGAAACAGTATTTTGAAAACGTCACAGAGCCAGTCACAAACAAAAAAAAACTCATAAATTATTTTAGATTATTAGTTAAGATTTCTTTAACGTGTTCGTGTGAAATGAGATTAATTTTAAAGTGTACGAATGTACTTCGTGATAACTTTATACAATCGATGATAAGCATCATTATCGCTACGTAGGTATAGGTTTGCACCCCAATTGTTTGTTGTTAAGTTAATAGAGCTTACTTATTCTGTGAGGGTAGGTATTTTTTTTAATATGAGGAAATTTCTACATGGATGCTATGCCGGACTCCTACCGACTAAAAACTACACGTACCTAACAGCCTACGGTTGGGAGCCCTGGGTAAGCCCTCGAAAGAATACTCCAGGACTGAGGGTAGGTATGTATCAAAGAACTAAGTTCAACAGAGCTCTTCCGATGTTAAACATTTGGACAGATTGTAACAGAAAAAAGGTTTTTTTATCTAAAACTCTGCAACCAACCTGAAAAACACTTTTCAAGGGGTGTTTTCAGTGGAAACGTTCGCAACAGACATTTCCGCAGCTCCAATTGTTCTCATTTCCCAATGTTGCACGAGGTTCACTCCGTTCCAAGTTCCAAGCATGTTCTTATGCCTGCTCGTGTGTAGGCACCCTTAGCAGCCACTGAATATTTATCTGACCTGTAATTGGCAGTTCACGTTTGTCGCTAGAGCGGCTGTAAACTGTTTGTGTAAATTTACATGAGCGCCCGCGCAGAGTTCTTAATGAGATATTCACTATTACCTTAGATATCTATTAGTTAAGGTATTTAGTACTTGCATAATAGATAGAGAGGTCATCATCACTATCAGAGCGTCACTCCCGTTTCATAGGTATCAGAGAATTAGTGACTGCTACGCGGTTGCCATTCAGCGCCCCAATCAGTGAACAAGTAGTACCCTTAACACGGTGCTGCTCGCCGGTTCTGTTACTTGAACTTGGCTTGACACGTTGCCGCGTGTCTAGATTTGTTGTAATCATCGTAGACGGCAGGTGTAATCCATATTATACCTATTATGACCGTCATTATCCATGGTGAGATCAATCAAAGATCATGTCAGTTCTGTGGAACACTGTATTAAACTCGTGTAGCATTCATAAAGTTGAGATATTTTCTAGACATAATTTTCACTTAACTGTGAAAGATACAAGTAACAACAGATGCAAGTTTAATGAATCTAACTAGAGAACTATAAATAATTAAATATTTATAACGAAAGAGCTTCCAATACAATATTATTCCACATTAACGCAGTACCCTAACGAAATGACTTAACTCATGAATATTACATTTCACGCAGCGACTGAACTTCAGGCCCGATTTACTCTTCAAATAGGCGGGAGAGAGGCAAAGTTCTTTGACTTGTGCGTATATGATTATGTAGCGAGTTTCGACGTGGTTTCCGTTAATAAAATGTTACCTCAGTTGAATTTTTGTCTGAATTTCGTTACACAATTTTATTACATGTTCTACTCGTATTGGAACTTTTGTCACCCTCTGTCAATCATTACAGTTCATCTGAATTTGTCATGGTCGGGTGTAAAGGCATTATTATGATCCCCATGCTTCGGTTTTCCCAAACACCTACAGCAGCGTAGGGTTCTTTAAGGGGGGTCTTAGAAGGTTTTTACAGGGTCGACAGCGTGAGTGCAGCGCCTCTGGTCTTGCAAACGTCCATAGGCTGCGGTGACCTGGCGGGAGTACATTTGACATGTCTGCCGCCATAGTGGTATAAAAAACGATATATTATGTATGTTTGTACATAACGTACAATGCTAATAACTGTTTATAAAACATCGGAACGGTTTGCTGGAACATTCTCCCGCCGCTCCCGATATACTGTAACAAACAAGAACTAAATCAGATATCTACTTGGCTCCATTTCAAACGCACATGTTTACAGCGCGATTAAATATATTCTTATTTTACCAAACAACCTGAATCGATCGCGTCTATGAAAAGCACACTTTTATCCTGAGAGTACGATGAAAAATTTTTGTGACTATTCAGAAGGAATATCTGCTAACACGGCATAAAGTGGTGGTTGAGGACGATTTCTAAATAAAATGCATAGGTAATACTTTATATACACGGTACTTTAACTAGGACATACTAATGTAATAATAGAACCGGAGATATCATTATTCTCAACAATGTATGTTTACCTAGACCTTATTCTGACCTATTATGTCATATTTGGGCTACAATGATCGACGATACGACCGAGAAAAAAAAAGTAACCAAAATATTATAATGACAAAGACTTGTTGGCAACTAACTGACGATCTGATTACAGCGGTGATGTCATATATCTACCTAACACAATAACTAATGGTTCATATTATACCTACTGTTTTAGTTGGTGGCCATCTAGTAACTGAATAATACTTATTTTTTCTGTAAGGTTACTGGTTACGTTCACTGGTTACTGTCATAACCACTAAGTGTCAACGTCAAGTCATACAATTTTAGCAACATTATAGTCTTGAAACCATAGATTTAGAATTTTTCGCTACTCTCAATAGATATACAGAGCGTGCGAGTGAGACCTCATTATCCATAGCACTTAGCTCGAGAGGAAAAGAGAAAGCAAATTGTGTACTCATATGTCAGTATTTTCAATCGCTGAGCCCGGTGGGATCCTATGGCGGCTCTATGTTATTCATAATATCCAATAATCTGTAGTGATCTTACGATTAAAATAGAAAATTTTATATTTTCAACAATAGTGTCGTGTTTAGTGTGTGAATAGGATATTACAAAACCCAATTATACGAAGAAAGACTCGTTTAACAGGTCATTTGTGACTTCGTTCATTCCATTTTTGCCGTACATATTTTGCCAAATTGGATGTGAAATTTCACTGAAAGTCCAACTCATAACGTAGATTATGCATTTTCCTTCATACATAACACAATATTTAATGTATAAATGCATTTTAGGAGGATATATAAGGCAGAAATAAAAAGGGCTGTTTACAGTAAAATAGTCATGGGTAGGTATCGATAAGGATGTCGATAGTTCATTATAGTGGCATTGCTACAAACAAACTTATCTGGATTTAATTTATTATAAATATGATTGATTTTTACTCGAACTGTGTTATTTAACCTTTTTCTAGGGTTTCGTGCCTATTTTAATATAATATTTCCAAAATTTGTGAACCATTTTGAGTTGAATTTTTAGGGTTTCGTAGCCAAATGGCAAAAACGGAACCCTTATAGATTCGTCATGTCTGTCCGTCCGTGTGTCACAGCTACTTTTCTCCGAAACTATAAGGCCTATGCTATTGATACTTGGTAAGTAGATGTATTCTGTGAACCGCATTAAGATTCTTATATAAAACTAGAAAAAAAGCAGTAAATTTTGGGGGTCCCCATACTCAGAACTGAAACTGATTTTTTTTTTATCATCAAACCCATACGTGTAATTCAAATAGATAGATCTTCAAAAATGCTATTGAGGTTTCAAACATCATTTTTTTCTAAAGTGAATAGTTTGCGCAAGAGACACACTTCCAAAGTTGAAAATTGTGTGTCCCCCCCCCCCCTCTAACTTCTAAACTAAGAGAATGATAAAACTAAAAAGAATATATGATGTACATTGCCATAAAAACTACCAACGAAAATTGGTTTGAACGAGATAGAGCTGGTAGTTATTTTTTAATACGTCATAAACCGCAATTTTCGGTGAGAAAAATCACTACCAGTGTGAACGTGTTAAAACATCATTCAAAGTTACAACGAACTATAAGAACTTTTATATTATGTTACTTGCTGCTACGAAACCCTTCATGGGCGAGTCCAACTCGCACTTGGCCGGTTTATTATAATTTTACTTCACTTAAGGTACTCCACGCCACACCGGGATGTTCGCTGTGCAAGGTGCAGATTAGCCTCTGCGTCGAATACTGTTCTCACCTTTGGGATGACTGCACGCATGACTGCGAGGTACTTACTGGACGCGCTTGGCGCTATGCACAGACGTGTTATCCGATTTGAATTATAGGTTGTCCTAAGATGATGGTAAGCCTAGAGCCGTTAGCGGAGCAAAGAACCATAGCGTCCTTGGCTGCTTTCTACCGAATGCATCACGGCAAATGTTCTGAAGAGCTCTTCAACCTGATCCCACCATCTCCTTACAGATTCGGAACAACACGTCGGGCAGAGGTGCCACTCATATATAGCGGAGAGAATCTTCGCCAGAACTGAGCGTTTCAAAAGATCGTTCCTCTGTCGAACTACGAAATCCTGGAACGACCTGCCAGCACATGTGTTTCCCTCATTTTATAATCCCGGGTTCTACAAGCGGAGCGTGAAGAGGCACATCATAGGGCCGCCAACTTGAGGACTACTGTCAGAAGTCTTGTGTGCTGCAAGCATTCCCCCATTCGCTAGATGCGCCACGGCTTTCCATTAGTTTCCATCAGTGGAGTCGTCAATTTGGCGAGGTTAATATAATTAAAAAAAACTACGAGTAATATCTTTTATTGTTACTAGGGTTCAATAATAAATGAGTTTCTAGGTTTAGTATTACGATAAGAGTTGGATTTTCAGTAAAATTTCAAATTCAATTGGCAAAATATATATGTACGGCAACAATGCAATGAACGATGCCATAAATTACCTGTTAAAATCGTAAGATCACTACAGAATTTCAAAAATTACGAGTTACCCCATATAATCCCATTTATACTTTTTCATAGTCGATTACATTCAAATTAACAATTTATTCCCCAAAACAAGAAGTTGGAGATGAAACTTCTAAGCACTTTGTGTGCTTAGAAGTTTCATTTTCATTCCATCCATTTATGCAGATACTTTTATCGATAACATAGGTGTGACCATTCAACAACACTATTTAACTCACACATAGATCTTTCATTTTTGGTCTCGTCTTCAGTTTGACACTGTTCATCTTGTACATTCTAAATCTATGCTTGAAACTGTTCAAATGATTAAACATGTCAAACTAGCACCGCTACAAAACTTGCTATCGGCTAAAGCTTGCTAAAGGCTGCTAAAGGGTGTGTACAATCGTGAACCAGGCCCCATTCGACACGCTTTAGGGATAGCATATGTTATTTTAACAAACAATTTTCTCTCATATATTATGTTAAATGTATCTCGAAGGCAAATCTATCTATCTATAAATATAAAAATCAAATGCTGTTCGTTGGTCTCGCTAAAACTCGAGAACGGCTGAACGGATTTATCTTATCTTGGTCTTGAAATGTTCGTGGAGGTCTAGGGAAGGTTTAAAAGGTGTGAAAAATTCGAATAATTCCCGGGAAAACCCTAAAAACAGCTCTTTTCTATTTCCCATACAAACGTTTTCTTAATGAAATGTAGAGTAATTTTAATCTTTATGGCTATCCGGTATAGTTCATATTAAATTATAATCGCTCACTGTTGTCTAAGAAATGTAGGTAGGTATGTTCCTAACTTCAAAGAGTCAATTATATCACCTTATGTATTAATACTACACCTCTCTCTTTCTCGCTCATGTGACGTAAACGAAGTTGTGCGGGTCAGCTCTAATGTATATAAGCGACGCGACGAGAGTGAACGCGACGGGAAACATTATATTACTCAAAATATTAATACCATACCTCTCTCTTTCTAACTCTCATGTGCCGCAAACGAAGTTGCGCGGGTCAGCTAGTATTGAATAAATTTTTGCTTTCTTTCTTTCTTTACTCGACACACATGCATAGTAATAGCCGTTCTACCTAATTTAAAACACCTTTTTTTAATGTCGTCGTTAAAATACAATTTTCAAACACTGGTACCGCAGTTGCCGTGGGTCAAGTCCTGTCCTTAAGATTCTCTGTCCAACGTAGTTCGTAGTTCGAAAGAAGATATATATGTAGTTGTTTATGGCTTGTGGTATCTATGAAGCAATCTTATTATCCAACAGCTGTGCAAACCGCTATATTATGTTGACACAGACATAATACGTTATCTAACCTATCATAAACGCGGAACAGATGGAAGGTTTTGCACACGCCTAGCCACTTATGTTAGGCTTTCAGGTAACCCCATCGGTTAAATATCCTAGGTTTGTAATGTCACTGGGCAGAATCCACTACAACTTTGATCTGGGTTTTGCCTTAGTAAGAGGAAGGAGGGTAACCAGAAGAGATTTTTGGAATGGTACGTTCTCTAAATAATGTATGACATGACACAACTATAGGGAGTCAAAGGCGACGGGCGACGAAAGTGTTGTCCTAACTAAACGTGGCTACGATATGATCGCGCTATCAAATGCTGCGATCATCGATCATCGACCGACAAGCGAATACCAATTAGGATAGGACACTCTGAGGATACAATTTGATGATCGCGCGTGAAGTGACGACACAGTCAGAGAGGTGGTTGAAGTAGTATTTCTCGCCACATTTCAAGCATTAAAAATCATTTCAATAATATCTACAAATGGCCATTCTGATTACCACGATGCTTAATTGTCATTTAGCAGTTTCAAATGTTGCAAGGGCGTGACAAGAGGTGTTAATGCCCCAATTGCTAAATGTTCTGTAAACTGTCACAGTCGAGAGGTCAGGCGAAAATGTGAAAAGGGCCTGGAAACCAGAATGCATTAAGTTTACACAAGTCTAGTGAGTTTTGAAACACATACATTACTGTTGAAGTGTGGCCTATTATGCCTCTGCCTACCCATTGAGGTGAAAAGCAGCTATCTTACAGCATGCAATAGACATCCATAGAAAACCAGTGTTCACGATGTCCACTGGTGGGTTTGCATTTTTTTCCCCAAACACTGCAGTAATTATCTGTACTATCTATACCTACTAATATTATAAAGAGGAAAAATTTGATTGTTTGTTTGTTTGTTTGCATTGTTTAGGCTCCGGAACCAAGGAACCGATTTGAAAAATTCTTTCACTGTTGGAAAGCTACACTCTTCCCGATGAACATAGGCTACATTTTATTCCCGTATTCCCACGGGAACGGGAGATATGCGAGTGAAACCGCGTGACGTTAAAATATTCATGTAGTTGGTCTACGTGTCATTATATCCCCTATGTCCTATGTAACGGCACTCCACAACAAGTAGTCCTCACAAGTATCAGCTGCGCGGAGACGGTTACTGTCGAATGCGGGTCGTCTGCCGTCTTGAGGGTATTACACACCTGCCTATGTGGAAAATATGTACGCCCCTATATTAATACATACATACATATGTCACGCCTTTCATCCCCGCAGGGCTAGACAGAGGCATATTATAAGCCCACATTTCTCCTTTAAGATTTCGTCCCACGTAATAGTTAGTGAGCCGTATTGCCGTGCCGCAATACATGCCGTGTTCCGCGGGACTACTGGAAAAAAAGTCGCACTAGTTCCGCCACGGAACTACTTCAACGGAACGACTGCGAGTAATCTTTGCCGAGTTGAAATGGACAGGCGCAGGTTGTAACTGTAGGGTCACAACCTTGTATGAAACATGTCGTTTATTCAGATGTCAGCATATAGCGTGCCAAGGCAACCTATAGCCTTTAGAGTTTATATCTTGTTGTAACTACTGTTCTGCTGTAGCTGTATCCGAAAGTAATTTTGGCTACCACATCATTTCTGAAAGCAATTTGAAAGCATCTCTGCTGTAAATGCATGCATCTATTTTGTTATGGATTGCAGTGCTTTGTATCTCTTAATACATATAGTCACGCCTTTATCCCCGAAGGGGTAGGCATAGTCATTGTACACGCCCACATTTTATCTTATAGTTTTATTCGTATGTCCCACGTAATAGGTGGTGAGCTATTGCCGTGTTGAAAGTTCTTAATAATCTCTTATTAAAATTAACTGTTTGGGAGTTTGGAGACAAGTTTAGGTATATGTTCCAAGGTTGCACTTTTTCGAGTCAAAGTCGCAGGTGAGAGTTAGCCTGTGAGGCTATTATGACAGCCCACGTCACGTATTTAATAGACACGACTTTTGTCCACGAAGGAGCGCATATTTGTGCTGGTAGTCATTGCTAATTTTATTTATTTACGTCATTGCGGATTATGGGCCTTGCACGACAACAAACTGTCAAAACAACTGTATTTACAGACTTTTTGCCAGCAAATTCCTCCAGTTTCACTATATTATGTATGTTTAAGCCCAAGCCAACCTCGCTAGCAAGTGGTGCACCTGCTCACCGCTGTTCGAGGATATGAAGAAGACAAAAATACTGCAGAAGAGGACAGCCTGCTCTTAGCAGTCAATAAAAGTTTAGATTAAGATGCTGTATGAAACCAAGGTTTTACGAGCTCATCCCTACTAATATTATAAAGGCGAAAGTAACTCTGTCTGTCTGTCTGTTACGCTTTCACGTCTAAACGGCTGGAGCGATTGAGTTGAAATTTGGTATAGAGATAGTTCGAGGCCTTGGGAATGACATAGGCTACTTTTTAACCGACTGTGCAAAAGTAGCGTTATGATTTTACGCGATAAACTACTTCTGCGCGGTCGAAGCCGCGGGGAACTGCTAGTAATAAATAAATAATAGCAAATATGAAATATGCAGTTATATTGAGGTCCAGTTACGGACCTCGGAATGCAACACTGAATCTTGTAGGGAACCCTGGAATTGGTATATGGGCAGTAGTGGGCGTCTATAGAGTGAAATATTTTGGTATGACTAAGAAGTATGTCATTGCATGGGGTGGAGGGACGTACTATGTACCTAGCATAAATATGTAATGCTGTCTGTCCAGGTCGGGCCGTAGACACCATTATTATCCCTTTCCTCATCATCTCGTAGCACATCGTCAGGAGAAAAAATCATGAAAATCTGTTATGAAACCTCTGATAGTTCATAGTATTAAAACATTATGTTTGAAAGTCCATAACTCTTTCCTAACTTACCCAGATGTAAGTAGTGTTCAAACACTTGCCAGTGTGGAGTGCACTTAGTGTAGGGAGTGGTGACATGTGCCTGTTGCTGTGCTAGTGCCAAAACTAGTCTAGAATTTCAGGCATATACCTTGTCTGTGGTTTCCTATTTAGTTGTCGTAAGTGGTAATTGTAAGAGTTCATACTGGATAAATTTTTCAAAATTAACCATAACATACGTAAATGAAGTTAAGTAAATAGGTCAAGTGTTTTTTCCAAACCAAATATGGCCTTCAACTTGATTTAACGATTAGAAAACACGCAAAATGGTCACCCATTTTAAATACCAACGCGGTGGTCACTCATCCAAGAACCAGCCATAGCAAAACTGGCTTACTTCAGTGATCGTCTCCAGAACACTGAGTCAGCAGGGCTACGAGCGCTACTTATGTCCTAGTACCTAATTATAACTTCCTACATTTCATTGCTCGAAGATAAAAGACTGGCTATAAATTTTAAAACTGGAACCTAGTCCCTAGAGTCTTTTAAAATTCATATCCGTAAATGGAGATTTACTACAATTAAAAGTGTCCCCTATTGAACTGTCCTCCCTCGACCAGGGGTCTAATTTACCCCGTGGTTGAGGAGGACAGTTCAATAGGCAATTAAAATGTCTAAAAAAAGACTCCTATCCCATTGCAGTAACATAATTCAACTCGTATTGGAGTGATAGGTACACACTTTAATTAATCCTGTACGCATACGAACTGGCTTTTAAATTTATTACAGCCCTACTAATAAGCTCTCCTGTAATTACGGTCAGACATAAATTAGTAGAAAACATAAATAATGCAGGCGTACGTGTCGGTCGTAGGTTCGAGTCCCGGGTAAAAAATAGAGGGTTAGATGATAGAGCAGGTATGCGCCCACGCACCGTACGTGAGCAGGTACTGCCCAAACACTGTGCCTCGTTTGTGTCTATGTGCAGGATAGTGCCAGTGGCAGTAGAACACATTTGAAAGTAAAACAATAGCAGATGATGCAATCCAGTTAAAAAATTAGATAACAGCCCTGTAGAAAACATTCTAAAAAAAAAAAGGTTTATTATTTATGGTTTAGTATAACGCTTAAAACTTCACCTCGTAAGTTAAATTTCAGTGCATTGGTTTCGTTAGTCATATTAAAAGTAAAGTAAATGATACGGCCCACTTGATGGATGGTGAGCGTATCCTGTGGAGTGTAAGTGTACAACACCAGAAATTCTATTACTAACACTAAGTACTTAGTGTCTTCTTTATAATATTAATCGTTTTACTTCAACATAAACCGAAACCCGCCCCGCTTCACGACAGAGCTGACATAACTGTTTAGTGTCAGGTTAGTGGGGCGGGCGAGTAGGCGACACGTTCAAACGCAACCAATTTCTTCACTGTCATTTGAGAATCACTCGATAAATTTACATCCAATGGACGTCCGATGTCTCTTATTTTACGGTTATAGGTTTTGAGACGACACGACCGGTATTAATGCGGTGGAGACGAACAATCTTAGTCGAAGATCGTATGACTGGGTCGGAACTGACTTAATGTTATACCGTAGAGAATCCATATCCATATCCATACTAATATTATAAAGCTGAAGAGTTTGTTTGTTTGTTTGTTTGAACGCTAGGATCTCAGGAACTACTGGTTGGATTTCAAAAATTCTTTTACAGTTTGATAGTCCATTTATTGAGGATGGCTATAGGCTATATAACATCACGCTAAAACGAATAGGAGCGGAGCAGCAATCAATAATGTTTTGAAAACGGGGAATATTTTTTACCGTCTGAGAGCTGCCGAGGCGTACGCTGCGTAAATGGTTAAAGTTAGGTAAAAATGGTGTATTACAAAATTGTTTCTCTTAAAAAGTTCTAAAAAAAAGTCCGCGATAGCATATGTCTATCTTTTAAGGTTCGCTCACAATAACCTAATTTGTCTATCTCTTAAGGGTCGCTCACGATATAATGAAACTGAAGAGTTTGTTTGTGCTAGGATCTCAGAAACTACTGGTTTAATTTCAAAAAATATTTTACTGTTTAAAAGTCCGTTTATTGAGGCTGGCTACTGGCGATATAACATCACGCTAAGATGAATAGGAGCGGAGCAGCAATGAATAATGTTTCGAGAACGGGGATTATTTCTTTCTTTTGAGAGCTTCCATTGCGGACGCTGCATAAATAGTTAAAGTTACGTAAAAATTGTGTATTAAAAACTGTTTCTCGTAAAAAGTTATAAAAAAAAATCCGTTACAGCATATGCCTATCTTTTAAGGTTACAATAACCCTCTTATTAAGTTTTAAAGTATGAGCGACGCGGATCTCAGGAACTACGGGTTCGATTTCAAAACTTCTTTTACAGTTTGATAGTCCATTTATTGAACATCACGCTAAGACGAATAGGAGTGGAGCAGCAGTGAAGAATGTTTCGAAAACGGGGAATTATTTTTACCGTCTGAGAGCTTCCGAGGCGTACGCTGCCTAAATGGTTAAAGTTACGTAAAAATTGTGTACCACAAAATTGTTTCTCTTAAAAAGTTCTATAAAAAAGGCCGCAACAGCATATGATGATGTTCGCTCACAATAACCGAATTTGTCTTTCTTTTAAGGTTAGCTCACAATATTATCAAACTGAAGAGTTTGTTTGTGCTAGGATCTCAGAAACTACTGGTTGCATTACAATAATAATTTTAAAGTTTTTTAGTCCATTTATTGAGGATAGCTAATGACTATATAACATCACGCTAAGACAAATAGGAGCGGAGCAGCCATTAATAATGTTTTAAGAACGGGGAAAATTTATTTCATTTGAGAGCTTTCATTGCGTACGTTGCGTAAATTGTTAAAGTTACGTAAAAATGGTGTACTACAAAATGTTTTATCTTAAAAAGTTACAAATAAAAGTCCTGAACAGCATATGCCTATCTTTTAAGGTTCACTTACAATAACGTTAATAATTTTTAAAATATGAGCGACGCAACTCGACGCGTCGGGAGTAAACGTTTTCTGCAGCAGTAGCCAGTCAACTGAAAGATAATAGCGGCCAAGTGCGAGTCGGACTCGCACACGATGAGTTCCATACCAAAAAACGGACAAAAATAAATGCGACGGGAAACATTATATCACTTCAACAAAGTTGTGCGGTTCAACTCTAATGGTAATGAATATAAGCGACGCGACGGGAAAAATTATATCACTTTTAATATTAAAACCTACACCTTTTTAATAAATATACCTACCCAAGACACGCGACGAGAGTAAATGCGACGGGATTATATTACCTACTTAAAATATTAATACTATACCACTCTCTTTCTCACTCTCATGTGACGCAAACGAAGTTGCGCGGGTCAGCTAGTATTAGATATAAGTAATGTTTCATACAAGTTATATTCATGAGCTATTTTATTGAACGGGTTAAGTACTTACAAATCTTGCGATTGATTCTTATAATATACCCCACAGGTACATATGTATGGTATGATATAATTGAAAAAAAAAACGTTCACAAGGAAGAAAAACAAGTCAGTGCCTTGATACAAACTCTTTAATCAAATTTCGATCAATTCATTGAATCTAGTTTTTCTAACCCTTGGCTTGCATTAGTTATGTCGAGCTTCAGCCGAGCAGAAAATGAACGCAACCTTGTGGTTAACTACAAGTGAACAAGAAACACATCGCGACGTGGTCTCCCCCCCCCCCCCCCACCCCTTTCCCCAGCTCCACCGGGAACCAATAAGTACGTGAATGTCAACCGTGACTGTGCGTGACCTTTGAAAACTGTTTCAGAACAACAGCTATAATCATTTGTTGAACTTTATGTCAGAATTACAATGTACTTATTATAGTTTCATGTTATTTCGAGCTAAATGCTAACTCCTTGCTAAAAAACCTCACTGACAGGGATCGAACTCATAGGCTCTGAGTAGTAAAGCCAATCAGTTCGACCTCCGCCAGTGAGTTTTAGTAAGCCAGTGACTGGAGAAGGCAAAGCTATGATCCCGATTACCATCCTTAAGGTCAACTTTATCCACAAAAGCTGAACTCTACTTCAAAACTACAAGTGAAAAGCAGCCTCAAGAGAAAACTAGAGGTAGTTACTTATTGAGCATCTTGTGTAGTAGCTACTCACAAATCCGTGAACTTACTTACAGACACGTTACAAGTAGGTACCTACTACAATTAAAAGCTTCACGTTTACTTAGTTCTTATTTGACTCCTTCAGGTCATGTATTTCAATGGGAATTGAAAAGAAAAATTGTGTGATCCTGAAAAGCTTCCAATTTTCTGAAGGTTTTTGTCAATGGTCGAAATCATGAATAGATTCAATAAGACGGTGACATTCATTTGTACAAAATAAAATGAAAGACCATTTCACAATTTTATAGTTTATTCTATACATATGACTCACAGCTACAACGCGCTACTTCGTAACTACATATAATTAAAAACTGCTATTTTTAAACATTTTAATATTCTTTGTTGTAAAACATGAAGTGGCAACTATCGTGAGTCATCTACTCGTAGCAATATTGGAAAACAAAAGCGTTTGCAACGAGTATACGAATGTTAAAGAACATGACGTCACTGAGCTAAGAAATAATAATCTGTTAGTGCCCAAAGGCATTATTAATGTGGTACATTACATGTGGCACAACCGCTTTAACAGGCTCACGTTCGGCGTTGTGCCTCTCGGATTAATAAACGAAGCAACTCTGGGTTCATCTTTAGCTGTCCTTGTTTTTTGATGGAGTATTTTAAAAAATTTGCTTCATTTTTCAATGCCAAAAAGGGTTGCAGTTTATGCAAGTACCTGTATAACAACTTTGTACAGATACAATAATTAATATGTAAATGAAGGACCGGGTGAACGACGTTTTTTTTTTTTTAATATTTAGCTCGCCAAAATGATGCCGCCGTCTGATGGAAGGTCACAGCGACATCTAGCGATTGGGGGCCACCGTCCCAGTCTGTAAGACTATAGACAGTGGTCCTCAAGTTGGCGGCCCTATGATGTGCCTCTTCACGCTCCGCTTGAAGAACCCAGGATTGTAAGAGGAGGAAAACACGTACGCTGGCAGGTCGTTCCAGGTTTTTATGGTCCGACAAAGAAACGATCTTTTGAATCTCTCCACTGTGTGAGAGTGACACCTCTGTCCCGCACGCGTTGTTCGGGATCGGAAAGGAGAGTGCGGGATTAGGTTGAAGAGCTCTTCAGAACACTCGCCGTGATAGATACGGTAGAATGCAGCCAAAGACGCAATAGTTCTTCGCTGCGCCAGCGGCTCTAGATGTTCCCCCGACCAGGCAAGGCGTACAATCGTGCGAAGTATACTATGTACAATAAACAACCACATAGCAGAATAGTCCCGATAGTATTTAGACTATTTAGCATACCCACCAATAGAAACGTTCATTCTGGAGCTGGATACATTCTCTTGAATACCTATAAGTAAGCCTTAATTACATCACAGAATAATTATAACATTATATAGTACAGGCACTCCATGTCACTCCCTAATCTAGTCTAATGATGATAGATCGTCTGTTATATCGAATCCTTGCAGGAGGGAGTCTCGTACGATATCCATAACAAGCTTCTCTACGACATTAACCATTCTTTTAACAATTTGATATCAATATGAGTTGCCATTTATATTAGTATACCCTTAGCACGTACCAGTACCTATTCGTTTCTGTAAATGTCTGCAAACTCAAATAGGATACAGGGATGAAAAAAAAATCCTATTCCACAGAACCAATCGCGTTACATAATTATGTAAGCTCAGAAGATAGTTAAGCGACTGAACAGGTTATTGTATGGAACTTATGGTTAGTTATCTTAGTTTCTCTGTATACACTAGTTATTGGATTGCAATTCTGACTTGCAATGTATAATTTACTTTCAAGGGTTCCATACCCAAAGGGTAAAAACAAGACTCTGCCTTCTGTGTCTCTATCCGTCACGGTCACGAGGCTGTATCTCAGGAATCGTGATAGCTAGAGAGCTGAAATTTTCACAGATCATTGTGTTTCTGATGGCGCTATAACTTGTACTAAAAAAATGGGGGGGGGGGGATAAGGGGAGCTCCCATAGAGTCCCATTCGCACTTACCCGGTTTTTCTATTTATCATTACAATTTTAATCTATGGTTGTGTGCATGTGTATTAAATAAATAAATAATAATTTAATAAAGTAAACTCGTATATTCCCCGCCAGCAAAGTTTACAGTAGGTAGTGGATTTTACAGAGTGTGAAATGTCAAAGGTGCATGACCGAGGGTTGAACCGAGATCACAGGCGAGAGCCAGCGGTTAGGCAACTCGGCTATCACTACTTTCTAATTACGATCAAAGTTAATACAATTTGCATGTTCATCTTACAAATTATCTGATTCGTGTGATAGGTAAATGTAAACAAAACATACCACGTTTTTATCATTCTAATAATAAAGATTTCGTGTAAACACATTACAGCGAGTCTAGCCAGCGTCAATCAAAAGTCAGTTTTATATAAATAAATATTAAATAGGTATTTATAAAATTATAAATATATATTGTTGGATTTCTTTTTTTTTTCTTTTTTTTCTCTTTTTCTTTCTCACACAACATCATCTAGTCCAAACTAAGCTATAAGCTTGTGCTATAGGATCTAGACAACTGATAGACATTTTCATTTGACTGCCTCTGTGGCGCAGTCGGTAGTGACACCGCCTGCGGCGCTGGAGGTCGTGGGTTCGATTCCCACCGGAGACAAATATTTGTGTGACCCATAAATGTTTGTCTCAAGAGTCTGGGTGTTTCTATGTATAATATGTATGTATTTAAAAGTATATAAGTATTAATATCCGTGGTCTGATACCCATAACACAAGCAGGTTATTCCTAGCTTACTTTGGGATCAGATAGCGTTGTGTGAGATGTCCGTAAAAAAAAAAAAAAAAAAAAAAAAAAAAAAAAAAAAAAAAAAAAAAAAAAAAAAAAAAGACATACTGTATAAATATTAATATATATTGTTGAACATTCTCACACAACATCATCTAGCCCAAACTAAGCTAGAAGCTTGTCCTATAGGATCTAGACGAGTGATAGACATACTTGTACATTTCTAAATACATACATATTATACATAGTAAACAACCAAACTCCGAAACAAACATTGGTAGAGCACCCAAATATTTGGACCGACCCGGGAATCGAACCCAGGACACACTACCGCCTACGCCACCGAGGCAGTCAAAATAAATCTACACTAATATTATAAACAAGAAAGTGTATTTGTGTCTACTTGTTTCATGTCGTGGGATATCAGTAGATTAACATGATTTTCGAATATCAAGAGTCCCACCAGGAGACTACGTTTTGTGCCGCAAAAAACGTTGTTGGGAGTCCTGGGGTCATCCTCCAGAGGGCTTACGAGTTCAAACAAAATAACATGTAGGAAGGACCGACTGCGTTCTCCAGTGTTTTTTAGGGTTTCGTAGCCGAATGGCAAAAACGGAACCCTTATAGATTCGTCATGTCTGTCTGTCTGTCCGTCCGTGTGTCACAGCCACTTTTTCTCCAAAACTATACGGCCTATGCTATTGAAACTTGGTAACTTGATGTATTCTGTGAACCGCATTAAGATTCTTATATAACACTAGAAAAAAAGCAGTAAATTTTGGGGGTCCCCAGTCCCCATACTCAGAACTGAAACTCAAAATTTTTTTTCTTATCAAACCCATAAGTGTGGGATATCTATAGATAGGTCTTCCAAAATGCTGTTGAGGTTTTAACATCATTTTTTTCTAAAGTGAATAGTTTGCGCAAGAGGGACTTCCAAAGTAAAAAAATGAACGTGTGTCCCCCCCCCCCCCCCCCCTCTAACTTCTAAACGAAGATAGTGATAAATCGAAAAAAAATATATGATGTACATTGCTATAAAAACTACCAACGAAAATTAGTTTGAACAAGATAGAGCTGGTAGTTTTTTTTAATACGTCATAAACCGCAACTTTCGGTTAGAAAAATCACTACCACTGCGAACGTGTTAAAACATCAATCAAAGTTACAACGGATAAGAACTTTTATATTATGTTACTTGCTGCTACGAAACCCTTCATGGGCGAGTCCAACTCACACTTGGCCCTTTTATTTAAATTATAAGATAGATCTATCTAAGCTATGTAGAGCTGCTGTTTTAAGACCGTCTATGAAGTAAAACTGGTATTAGGAAATAAAAATAGATGGTTCGAATAACTTGTTATGTATGATTTAGTTATAGTAAATTTCCACTTCTTATTTTTGTGACATAATTAGCTTAATCTATTTAGTAGCACGATATTTTTATATAGTTTAGACTAAACTAATTTGAACCTGCGAATCATAGATTTTGAAAAAGCAGTTTATTTCTTAGATAATTGTACCTATCAACCCATAGAGATTGAAAATAGTTTAATATAACACTCAGGAGTGCATAGGGAGCGTGTTTTGTTATTTTGGGTCATTAATTAAAGGATTGTTCGAGTTTGTAGACCCATTTAAAAAAAAATCAAGATCTTAAAGCGAAACAAAGATCAAGCGATAAACTAAAGTTGTTATCGAATGAACTCGATTATAGTTTCAATTTATCTCTGATTCACATTCTCTAAGACACGCACTACGAACGACGCACACGAACAAACCGTCCTTTGTTAGTGTTCGGAATATTGATTAGAGCATTATGTTTCCCCCGATAAACAGTTTTTGGAATAATCTTTCTCTATGTCAAAATGTAAGGGGTCCATTATCAGTAGTTACAGAATTACTACTTTCAATCATAGACACTCATGAGACTCGTCATGTAAATATTCATTCTAAAGAGAGTTCTTCGTAAATATTATTCGTCAAACCTGAGTTTCTGTCTTGATTGCCTGCTCTCTGAGCCAACAACTGGTAATTGAAATCATTTAAGGCCATAAATCGAACCCGCTCTCAATTTACCTTGGCCGAGCATCGAACACGCCCCTCCACCCACACGAAACCTTCAAAATTACTACCTTCGAGAGAACCAACTTATCATTACATGTTATTGCTTTTCTACACAAAAACTCAGCCATTAGGCCTTAAGCCCGAAACTCTTCAACAATGAAAGCAACACAATACATACATTTACTTCTAGAGTCCTAATAGAATTATTCAAAGGAAATCCATACAAAACCTGTATATTATGAGTATATACTACCTAACAACTTTTCAAGTTTCAATTGTGAAAACTGGCTCTGACAGCTGTCATGAGGAAGACAACGTTATATAATCCGATCGGGTTGGACTGAGATGGAAATAGTGTACTGTTTCCACTCCAGTAGGTTCTAATTGTAAAGGTCGCTCAAAGAAAATAGTGTTTTAATACAACGCAACACATTTCAAAGTCGATTGGCCAAAATATTGTTTAAAGTTTCTCGATATTATTGTTTAGCGCCAAGAAACTCGAAAAACCGGTCGCGTTTGGAGGCTTGACTCTCGTTCCAGGGTCATCAACGAAAAAACTGATACTGGCTATTATTATATTAAAATAATGAATATTTTTTGCTAACAATAACTAGCTCGATTAATATTCTGCAGCTACCAGTCGACTTGCTCGTCCGCTTTTTTCTTGATTTTCGTGATGCGTGAATTACCGGGTGAAGTTTGTAACCTTGAGCCTCGCCATAAAACTATAAAGTTAATAATCCTGTAAGATCTGTGCCCATATCATAATGTTTAAAGAACGATTTATATTCCATCGAGTACCATTATGGAAGAAGCTAATAATGTTTTTACGATCTCAAATCTACGTAATGATGTCAAATTGCCAAGCATTTTATTATGTTATTAGGTAAAGTGATATTTAAGTATGATGGTAAAACTCAGCAAATTGGAGGGCGGTACACCGATTCACACGAAATAGTCAAATCAGCCCGTAAACTTCGACCCTGGTCTCCTTCAGTCTCTGTGACATCCAATGTCTCTGTCTGTCTTCCTAGGTTTAGGAGAAGCGACATATTTCTACTGATCAGGTACCAGCGATGTTGCTGGATTTAGTCGATGAAATTTGGGAGAACTGTTAATTAAGACACATTTAAATAGAATTCAGGTCAGTTTTTTAAGTATTTCAATAACCAGATTAATTGGCAATCGGTGACAACCCTACTGGGTTGTTTAGCTACCGACTTACGCTTCTTTTTCTGTGAGCAGCAACGTCTATTGAATATGTATTGAAACGCTACACTCGCGTGTGCGCTGTGTTGGAGGTGTGCAGTGCGTGTGTGCGTGTGTGCGTGTTAGCACACTCTATTTAGTGCTCAACTTGGCTGGGCGTGCCACCTATTATCTTTTTTTATTCTCGTCATGTGGCCTGACGTCATCCTTTACTTTTTGTTGGTTGCTACTCAAACAGCAAACCTTATCTCTTAAGTTTTTTACTGACACACGAGCTGCGACTACTTGATGAATAATAATAATATAATTATTTTAAGTTAATATGTTGTACAAGTAGGTATACCTACATCCACTTAGGGGTACCTGTCTATCCCTACTAATATTATAAATGCGAAAGTAACTCTGCCTGTCTGTCTGTATGTCTGTCTGTCTATCTGTTATGCTTTCACGCCTAAACGGCTGGAGAGATTGAGATGAAAATTGGTATAGAGATAGTTCGATGCCCTGGAAAGGGCATAGGCTACTTTTTAACCGACTGCGCAAAAAGTGGGTCGAAGCCGCAGGGAACAGCTAGTACTATTTATACCTATAGAAAACGATGATTCTCTTCAAACTGACTTCAATGCTGTTTTTGACAATAATTCAGTGAGAGAACTGATACCACCGCATTCATCAGTGCCACGGTCATGTGTGTAGAGTGTAGAGGAACTACACAAGGATATCCAGAGTCTAACTGAAACGCAAGCTGAATACGAGCCGGGTACGCAGACAATGTCGCTCAAGTTTCCTCGTGAATTCCAGCAGCTATCTATAATTTTGCATGAAATAATCGATTAGGTTTTGTAAGTAATAGTAGGATCAAAAGTATGAGCTCGCTCAATGGGTTTCGGTCGCCATTAAAAGTCAGCATAAGTTGTACTTAAGAGGACTCTTTACTTTTATATAATCTTTTAACGTGCCATAAACTGAAAACTTAATATAAAACTATTTCCTGGAACCTCCCTGAGCGCCTCGGCTTTAGGCACAACATGAACCCTATCCATAAATCTAAAAATATCTGCAAACAGTCGCCAGGGGGCACCGCTAACTAAACTAGTTTAAACTTAGCCAAGTTGGGCAAAGTTAGATGGAAGCCAGCGTCCGGGCCCCAAACGATTAGGGCGACGACTATTAGTGATGATTACCTGGCTAATATTTGTATAAAGGGCCTCCAAGTTTCCTGGTACACACTTAGGGCTGTTTGAACTGTTCCTTGGGTGAATTAAGGGATGATCAGTTATGTATGGTCAGTCTTAAGGGCAGTTGTGTCAATAAGTTGGAGTTCTTATAAAGGGCACGGCGTTGTGGCTTTATCGTTAGGTCAACAAAATTCATAATATAAAATTGGAATAGTCTTCTTCTGTAGATGATTGTTTACATCAAAACATGCCAATAAATAACATCTACATGCAATATACTGCCCTATACTTGGAAACTACTTATTCATTATTTATTCAAAGAGTTTGGCTACTGACTTGTTATCCACATATTTATGGACAACTTTTTATGCATAGAGCTACAAAATATATATTTCATGATAAACATATAACATAAACCACATATGTATTTTATAATAATAATATATTATACAAACCCTATTATGTGGCACGAATACGCAGAGATCCTTCGATATCAACAATCGGTACCAATATGAATATATTTACAAAGGGCATACAAAAAGTTATACAATTGTTACGCCACTAAAGCTTCTCGAACTTCCTTATTGTATGTTATTTTATCGAAAAGTAGTGAATCAGGGGCACACAAAGTACTTCTTTGCCTACCCATAGAAGTATGTTAGAATTTCGCCGTGTCCGTCCGTCTATCCACAGTTTAACTCAGACGTCAGAGCATGAAAAAAAATCATGGAAGTACTTGAAAAGCTACATTGCGCTTGGCCAGACACATTTAGCTGTTTTTGATAGAGCTGATAATCTCTATATGTAACATAAATCGAGTAAAGAATATTCAGAATGTCATTTTTTTAACGTGAGCATAATCCAGGGATACTATGCCTTACTCCTTCCGCCCAAAAACCACATGTCAGCCTACGGTTGAAAGCCCCGGGTAAGCCCTCCGAAGGATACCCCAGGATTGTCCCGGGACATCCTTCCGAGGGCTTACCCGGGGCTCCCAACCACAGGCTGTTGGACGTTGCGTGAGGTTTTTTAGTCGGTAAGAGTCCGGCATAACAACCTTTGAGGATTTTCCCTCACGTAAGAAAAAAAAAAGGATACCCCAGGACTGCCAACTTCGGAATGTGGTAGCCTTTTTCCACATGTCTGGCATCGCTAATTGTAGAAATCGATTACATAATATGTCAGGAGCAGTCACATCGTGTGTAAAACATAGAACAAGAACTTAGACCATAAAACACGGGACTAGCCTTTGCGAACCACCGCATACAAAAATATTCTGCCAGTTTTCATACAAATGAAGGGGGAAACACAAGGACATATAAAATTTCATTGCATTTAAAAATGTATTAATCGACAAACGCGTAATGGCTGTTGTGTGTTAATTGTTATTGTACAGTCAACTACAATGTAATACTAGTTTAATCATATAAAATGATGTACTGATGTACAGGCTTTTCATAAAGCCAAAAGACCAAATGGTCATGTGCAATGGCAGAAAACAATGCTTAAGTAAGGCGCATCCTGTGGTTAGATGATCTAAGAACAAGAATGATCATTTACTGAACACTAAGTTAAGTTAAGCTACTTTTTTTATAAATTTTAGACTACTGAATTATAAAATACACTGTACCTAGGTTGCTCAAACTAATATCGCACATTCGAAGCAATTCGAGTGCCCTTTAAATCAAAAGGCCACCGCTTGAGCATGAGTAATTTATGCGAATGTGATATACAATCGTACATACAATTATTCATGTAAAATTAACATTAAAATTAACTTACTAATTATGTATACCAAATCATTAATCAAACTTATCATAATTTTAATGAATTCAAATACGTAGTAATTATTCAAACATAATTATTATGTTGAATTAAAAATATGCACCAGCCATGAAGCCTTAGGTGTACCTACTGAATACAAATCAAACTGATATGTACTGAGATTGGAATTACTTCATTAGTAACTTGAATTACATATAATTACGTAGGTTGTATAATGTATTAGATTTGCTGAGTGAGAGCCACCTTAGTGGTATAAAAAAAGACTAGTTGATGCCCGCGACTTGAGATGCATGAAGCATTGCTCGGGCAAGCAGTCAGCCCTGGATGGCTTGTGTCAGCCTATCGGTAATTTTGGTCACCAAATGGCCCAATCGGCAATGTAAATAGGTAAATACAACCGATAGGTAGTGCGGGATTCGGGATCCATACTGACCTGCTAGACATAGCACTATTCCTACTGGAGTTGGATGGAAGGCAATAAGCGTCCCGCAAAATTTCACTTTGTCAGCTACTAATGGAAGCTACCTGAGCGTTATTCTATAATATTAATAACTGTGTACTCATAAATTATATCTGTAGCGTGCTATAGGTAGGTGTCATGACTTACTACTGTATGCGAAAGTGCTGATATATGCTTACGTTGGTAATTTGTAAATCATTCCCAAACAGTAAAATTATTCCTGCTTATATTTATACGCTCGTCTAATGGCACTTGATTTTGAATCCATTGTTTTCTTTTTTCCAAAAAGCACCAACAATTTCGTGGATCGTCTTTTAAAAAAAGAACAACATGACACTAAAATAAGCATGTTATCTCCACAGGACTCGTTTGCCCACTCCCTACTTGTGTCCTTGTCTAGAATCGTATCAGAGAGCGGGACGGAAGATGTCGTTCTAACCATTTCAGGTTTGTACTTTTATTGCTCACAATCATGAGATAATATGTATATTAATGCATACATTATTTTTTTTAAAAGGTGAAATGTGGGCATATAATAATTTGCCTCTGCCTATCCCTTCGGGGATAAAGGCGTGACCATTATGTATGTATGTATGTATCATTTTTTATTATATTCCTATGAGTTTCATACAAAATGTGGTTCGTTTGTACAGACCTGAGTCTCTAGACGTGTGCCTCGTAATTCGTAAGTATTGAATAATTACACTATCTCTGTTCTAGGAACCAAATAATATGGAGATATTAAGGAGCTTTTGTAAAAAGAAAAATACACCCAACTGGGTGCGTCCTCCGCGACTTTTGGTCATGCTTTTGACTGTTTCATTAGGCTAATAAGACAACCTGTTACGTGGGAGAGTGAATAGTACCTACTGACATGTGGGCGCTTAACACAACTCTGCCTACCACTTCAGCTATACTTGTGTAGCTCTTCATCACATTAAGTATGTAAATGAGAGTTCAAGTAACATTACCCAAGCTCCTTGAGCGGCGGGTTTTAGCACATCATAAGTGCCAAAAACTAAACAAATACAGGTCGTCGATGTATGTAGTATGTTGTGAAGGAGCGTCACTACAAACAAAGTGTTCTATCAGTGATGTACGTGTCGCTAAACGTATCTTAAATATTTAACTTGTAGCATTCTGTAAAGTTCAGCTTCTTATTTCAAAGATCTGCACTTTACCTGGTATAACAAAATCAATAGTTCCATCCAACCCACCACTTATTCTTTTGAATAAAAGACAGAGATTTCCCTCGATCCTTGAACAAGGAAGGTATGCCTGTTGTATAAAATGATTATGTCCAGGACGAAACTACCACAATCAAGGCAATACAGAATTGTATGGGAGTAGTTCGATAACTCTTCCCGTGGATCCTTTAGCTTGTAGCCTGTAGGCAGCGCTGGGCTATGATTGAATTTACTTTGGACTTTAGGAAGCACAATACATAGTGGTATATCTCGGTCTCCAAAACTCCAAGCTTCTTTTGTTTTGTGAAATCTTGCTGAAACAAGGAATACTAACAAGGTATATGCAGTTCATTAGCACGATACGCGTCATATTGCAACAATAAAGTGCCGAACGTAATGTGTCAAGTTATTTTGATCCACTCCGCTCCGGGACAGCGCGTATCCCTTTGTGCAACTATGTTTCACAATAAACAGCTGATAATTAAGTGCAACCATATTTTCAGTTCATCTTTGTACATTGTTAAATGATTGAGCAAACTTTTTATATAATAACAAGAGTTTTATTACATCAATTAACATAAAAAGAAAATTAACTAAAAGCGATTTCGTGCAAGTTGAAGTTTTGTGTCTGAAATAGAAAGCTCCACAAAGTATTTACTTAGTAGTCTGTAGAATAAAACCACTTGGGATTTAAGATTTGTGGATATTTATTAAGGCAACATTCATTTCATCATTCATAGTGTAAGTTCATCGATAACGTAGGAGGTCTACTCTTCTAGCAAATAAATAATTTAAGTATATAAGATCAGATTCAATCCTACGTGTATCTTGTACTAGATAATCCTATTTATAACTGCACTATTTGTGGAGCCACAGATACACAAGAGTTGTCACAAATATCTTAAATTGTCACATTGTTTGAACATCGTGTTTGTGTGAGCTGAACAAGTAAGGGTCGCCTCACACTCGACCAACTTTCAACAAAAGTATACACAGATACACACACACGCAGACTTGTGTTTGTTCGTTCTTTTTGTTTTAGTTTTGTGTATAAACAGGACGCGCTCACATTAAACTTGTTGTTTACAAGACACTCCTCTAACGGGTCTGGCAACAAGAATATCTTAGATGTATTCGGATTGCCAATATTTTTTGTAATATAAAATCGTAATGTAATCAATTCGCCATGGTATCGACCTTGAATTTTTTAATTCTCGAATCAAACCTCATATACATTTGTTGTTATCGAAACACAACTTAATAAAATAGCCAGGTATGGACAATTGTTAATTTAGTGTTTTTGTTAAAACTATTTACTTTTTGTATCGTTCATTTTTATTGTGAGACGTCTACCTACTTAATTACATTCGATTCAAATCGATTAACTGCGCTCAATGGCCCTTTATTTGTTCAGCGTGTTGAATGCATACTGGTTTAGGTGTAATGTAATATAAAAACTTTAAATCGCTCTGAAAATTGTGTTTGGTCCGCTTGAGGCCGTTGTCACTGTATACTGTAGTTGGACTCGGCCGGGTTTTAGAAATAAATGCCTACAGCCGCGCGGTACGTAAGCATGCGATAGGGCTGCCCACCTACAGCATTTTAATAATATGTGCCTACTTTGATTTTCTATTTAGTATTGCGATTGTAAATATGTGCATACATACATTCATATAGTCACGCCTTTATCCCTGAAGGTGTTGGCAGAGGCATAGTATACGCCCACATTTTACCTTATAGTTTTACGTACGCGTATATATAGTGAGCATAATGCAGTTCATTTTTTTCAATCCGCCCACAAGGCCTTTAATCTGTATTAAGGATTGTCGTTTTACTGACAACCGGCTTCAATTTCGAGTAAATATGTACCTTTTTTATTTAAACAAAAAAATACTTTGTGAGTAATAATATAATATCCCCGCAACGGCTGGCGGCGCGGGGCGGCGGCATGGCGGCGCAGCGCCCGTTATCTACTAACGATGGAGTGAGACGGGTATAGAAATTTGAAAACGAGTAAGCGGCGTAGACAATAATAATCGGCTCATAACATGTTTCGTCATTGATAGAATCACGGAATTCTAGTCTTTAAAATCATTGCATTAAATTTTTGATTTACAAAATTAAAACTATTTTTCGATTTGAAAGTACTAGTCAGTCTCTAGTACACTAGTACTTTTCGTACATTGTCAAGTTGTGTTAAATTTTGGAAGTTCATATTTGTCTCTATGCGTGTAATAAAAATCAAAGGTAACAAAAATGCTGTCAATCAAAGTCATACGGTTTGTTTCTTTGTGGATGACCGATGTTACAGTACACTTAGCATGTACTGTAACATCGGTCATCCACAAAGAAATGAATACTCTTGAAACATACCTAAATCATTGCTCTCAATTAAATAACTACGAACTGACAACGGAACTAAATGTACTACCTACACGTACAAGAGTTCTGAACTAGTTTTTTTTTGGATATTGTACTATATTGGATCGCACCGTTCACTGACCGAGCAAGCACAAGTCTAGTTTTAAACACAAACATACCTACTTCATGTAACTACCCAGTTCACTCGTGTCAATCACTTTGTTTAACTTTAGTCAACTAGTAGTATACCAATTAGTACTAAAGTAAAATCAATTTATAGTCTTACCTTTCGGAGTTTCCAGGTAATCCAAAAAACGTTATCTCTGGGTGCGTTATTGACGAATTCATGCAACCAGAACAAACACAATAGACTCTAGTTGTCATATTAAATATTTTTAGTAAATAAAACACGCGCGGTTACTATCTAAAAAACGACACACCGTCTATTCGTCTACTCGGCACAATCGCCTGCTAGCGTGTTCAAAGGCTTGCCGAAAACGAGAATCGTAGGTATAGCTTGCGTTTCGTCCGTTTGTAGGGAGCTACAATACTAGTTAGTACTCTCTATACTGTGCCGTTGTGCCTATCCTTCGGTTAGGTGCCTATCGATACAAACACAAACATTTAAAAAAACTTAGCAATTTATATTCGTAATATCATACATAAGACATATTGATCTTGTTGGAGATTGTGTAAACCACAGTTTTATAGTTTTTTCTTTGTTAGGTATTTGTTTTTGTTTTGTTCCACAGCAGATGAAGATGTAGCAATTCACATCTGGTGCTACAAAATACCCATCATAGATACACACTGTACTGTACCAAGAAATGATATTTATCTAAGACTTGAACATCTACAATAGGCTCACCACCTATGACGTGGGACATAAAACTATAACTAATTATAAGGTGAAATGTGGACGTACACTATGCCTCTGCCTACCCGTATATGGTGAATACCTACAAAGTGGAATCATTTTGCTTTAAGTAAGTATATCAGATTCTCCAAGCTTTGCTCCTATCGTTGTGATTGCAGATGGAACAATGGGCTATCGATTATTGGTGGAAGCCCTCGTTCGGTGGACAAGATTGATGGGCCGAGTCCTGCCTACCGCCCGGCGGCAGTGCCTGTCCACCGGCTACGCGCAGGAAATGGACATGAAAATAATACATACGTTAGCTCACGGTTCCTGTTTAAGGCGGAGCTCTTCGTTTATTTATTACAGTTAGTATTTAGTGCATAAAATGCCATTAAAAACAAAATTGTTAAACAACCATGTATTGCAACTCAGTTCTTCTACCTCGAAGAGTGGTAAAATATTTTCTCCATGGGTAAGATCCATGTCAGTAAATTTAATAAGCCCCTACTAAAGAGACCTTCTGTCTAATCAGAATTGCTCATGGCGCCGCGGACTCAGTAAACGATCACTGCAGTAAACAACTTGCACTATAGCCGATCCACATACATATAGCCGATATCACATGGTGGTCACCCATCCAAATGGGTGACCACCATGTGATATGCATTTCCGTGCTTAGCGTACGTGCCGTACGCTAAGCCATTGATCCCCGGTTGCGGCTTGACACAGTTCAACAGCAGGCGTTCGCAACTTTCGCCTGTCCATTTAAACACGGCAATACGGCTCGCCACCTATTACGTGGGACAATTAAAAAAAAGTGAACTGTGGGCATAAAACATATTTTACACGTCTTTATCCCCGAAACCAACGAAAGCATATTATGTATGTACGTATTATTAGCTATATATCACTGCGGAAGATGCTGCGCCTTAACACCGAATGTAAGGAACGGCGACCCGGAGTGCCGGAGTGCCGGTAGCAAACTGGTCGGCCATTTTACTCTTCTTGTCGTTTTTTATACGTAGGTACCTACACTTTTTATTTTTATTACTTTCCCGCAGAATTAATAGCCATGGCTTTATCGTTTATCTTGTTCAATAATAAGGTTGCGTTCCACTATGGAGTAACTATCTATCGAGGTTACGAGTATTGGATGCCGGAGGATGAGACCAAATAATTTTAGCTTGATGTCGTGGACCATGATATGGGAAGCGAATGGTCACAAGAAATGGAAACATATTCGTAATAGGAAAAAGCGTACTTGAGCTCCAAAGCGGCTCAGGCTGTCATTAGGAATGACTCTTGCATTGATCTTTTTTCGTAGGCATAAACCTGCAATACCTACATTGCAGGTTTATGCCTAAAGATCATAAAAGAATTAGAACTCTTGCTGTGAGTGACTATACATACTTACACTCTTTTGATCGACAAGCAATCGACTTTGTATCAGAATAGGCCCATGGAAGAGAGACAAGTTCTAGTGCAGCATGCAAGGAAAACGTTCGGTTTTTGATCTAGATGAATTTTACGGGGCACCATAAAGTTTGAGTAGTCATATAACAAGACCACTGTCTTCTTCAAAATATATAAAACATAGTAGAACTAATCATAAAATCGAGTTGCTGTCAAGTCCAGTGGGTGCGAACCTTTATAACTTGCGTTGCAACTTTTATTATATTTTTTGGTGCCTCCATCAATTTTAATTCGAAAGCTTGTTTTTAGGGTTCCTTATTGGGCCCAATAAAATGTTGACGCGCGTGTAAAATGCTCGGCGATAACCGCAACAGGAACATGATAGGATATGGGTTTCAATCTGTAATAAATTAGAGATTAGAGTCGGTATAAAAGATCGCGTTTCGATCTCAGTTTCTTGGTTTTATTTTTTACATGGCCAACTTAAAGAGGGGGTAGGTTAATAAATCCTCTTATTTTTGGTATCTTTACGTTTACTCTTAAAGTTCGGGATCAGATTGATTGAACTACTAAAACGGTTGTTGTGATAATTCCGTATTCAGTAATGCTAAAAGCGAATGTCGTCTGACCATTTGACCGCTACCAACCAGTGAACCACTTCAGTGTCAGTAAAGCCAAAGTTGATTAGCTACATCTTCTCTTCACATTACGTCGTAGAATGGAGGACTAACTTGGAGCAAATACTCCACGCGTACATAGTAAAGGGCATCAGCTAGTCACGTATATGCATATACCTATAAATGCAGTAAGAAAGCAAATAAAATACGTGTAAAGTAGTACCGATGCAGCATTTTCCAGATACCAAATTCAGAACCTTTCAACTAAGGCCTCATTGAAGAAGATTGCTATCCTCCTTCCTCAGTCATGACTTCTGTCGACAACTATCAAGGAAGAGCAGTACCATTAAATATGTTGAGTCTTTTTAATTAATTATTCACTGTTAGACTCACAGTCACAACATAATATTACCTATTCGTACATCCACAATGTTTATAAGTGCTCTCCAAATATGTGTACTACCCACATAAAGTAGAGAAGCTACAGTGTGCTACAGTTCATGCCTCACTGGCCTCCGCTACAATAACACTTTTTGCATGGCAACTAAATAATAATAATTGGATAATAGAAACATGTTCTCTGAACAACAAGTACATAATTATAAAGAGTCTATTGAAATAGAGTTAGTGAATAATATTATTAGAGTTGTACCAGTTTTTGTGGAGTGTTTACTGAAGATACCATCATTTGAAAGTTACATCATACTCAACAGCTGTTGCTAACACCTATGTACTCACAGTAATCAGCAAAGATAATCTAATCACCATTACCAAAAAGTAACCAAACAATTTTTTGTTCAGCCTCATTTTGATCTTCACATTTTTTTTCGTATATGAAATGTAAAACACTATCAAACTTTGCAACTTGTTTGAAATTCAAAGAGACTACAAGTACCAAGCGAAGTCTCCAGTGCTTCCTAAAGTAAAAGACTTAAAACAACTGTAGGACTCAGGGGTGTAATTAGCTAAATTATGTCATTTGTGGAATAGGTACTTAGTCAAGATGTTGCAGAGGGGGTACCGTCGACATAATGAATCTTATATTTAGGTAGGTTATGTTATGATTATACATTTCCCTACACAAAATAATAAAATATTGTGGTGGCTTACTGACGTTGTCATTATCTTAGCTTCACATTTAAGCCGATTGTAACTACAAGTATCAAATTCGCCTCCTCTTACTCCATATCCGTTTGTCTTTCGCTCCTATCACATCGTTTAGAGCACTGCAGTTAAATGAAACACTCCAAGATGACACCTTTGACATTGAATGCACAATGTTTATAAAAATAATTACTTATATACTTACATTTTTTATGAACCTGCATACGTAAGTTTGACAGTAACTTTATTTGTTTGATGACATGGATTTACTTATAATCACCTTGACTCCCAAGTGTCAATAGTCTAGTTATTTGTCCAAATGTTGGACAAATAGCTTCCCCAAGATTCGATTATTGACGATATTTTTAGCCTTACTCTGTTGGTAGGAAAGTTATCCAAGGGAAGGTATTATCGAGTTTTCTTTCTCTTCACAAAAGGTAGATACTTTTGCAAAAGTGTTTATCTAGTTGTCTTTTATTACTCCCACCAAATGATTAGGGGTGGTGGTGAAAATTCTACTGTATCCCGTCGCCACCATGCACCAATCAATGATTTGGATATTTAGTGACAAAGTGTAGGTACTTAAAAATACCAAATAATGACAATGGTTTGCCATGAAGTCAATCCTTTGTCTGAATATAGGTAAGTAGGTGGCACCGCTTCCTCGTGGCCGGTTGTAGTAGTTATGTTGTATGTATGTACTTGTGTCATGTCCTACAAAAGTCATTGTAGTGCCTACCTACCTATAAGTAGGTATATTACCGCACGTGGTTTATATAATATCTTTTGTTAAGAGGGTGACTCACAAACAAACAGTCAAACAAAACACCGCAATTTCTTACACGTGTTTACGTTCTTGAGTAATTAAATACAAACAACTTTAATACTGCTAAATCTTTACATAACCCTATAGGCATAACGTTTAAATTTGTTTGTATGTGTATTCTTGTAACTTTGTCAATCGACAATATTATATTTAAAGTTAATCGATCTTATGGCATGTAAAATAGAGCTCATTCTTCTAAATTTAAATAGTTTTGTCTTTTACGAATCTGATTTTCGAATTCGAACCTCGGAAACGCCTCTAGAAGTTTTGTTTTTCATGAATTCTGAAGAGTCTGTAAAGTTATGTTATAACTCGACAGTTTCTCGTTCAGTTTAAGAATAGAAATACGATTCGTACATACCCCTTTGTCCACTAAAGTCCATTTCCCGGAGTAGGTGCCGGTAGTAGGTACTTAACTATAATAATATGTGTATCTAAACCACCAAACTGCTTACATATCCATACCGGTAGGTACGTGTCTGTAAATCATTTGGGCCACTTGTACCATCATCAATCACCTGTCATCATTTGTCTGCCAGCTCCCTCTATCTGGGGTCAGCATAATGTGCTTTTTGTTTTAATTAAGTCGAGCCCGACGTCTTCAATTCAGATATTTCTGTATATCTTTCATGGTTGTAGACATCACATACGATACGATGAATAGTGAGTACGAAGTAGTAGCACTTATTGTGCTAGGATGAAATAAAATAATGAGTAGTAGGTAGCTCCTAAAATCGGGTTCACAATAATTTAAAGCTTTAAAATTAATTTAATTTAAAGCTTAATATGTTAACGGGAAAGAGTAAAAAAGGTCGCCACCCCAATTTTCATCATTGAGTAGGGAACACATTTCGCAAAACGATCCATTGCGTAGAGAAGGAAAACTCGAAATTAGTCGAAATGTAACCCGGCTGTCAGTAAAATGACATTAGCCTAGTTGAAGGCCATAGAGGCGCAGGCGGTTTGAAAATTGCAACTGCGGGCCGTCACGACCTGTGCCTGTCCATTTCAACACGGCAATAGGCTCACTACCGCCTGCACACATTACGTGGGACATAAAACTGTGAGGTGAAATGTAAGCGTATGCTATGCCTCTGGCTACCCCTTCGGGAAAAAGGCGTGATTATATGTATGTATGTAATATTATTACCTTACTAATTTTAATCTAAAAAATCTTTGTCTTGGAGCCAGTAACTATAGGTAAAGTTTATCTGTAAAAACTAAGTTGATACCGCTTGATAATCATTATTATTCAGTTATTCTCCTAATAGGTAACGTACCTAGATATTTTTTGTTTATAATCTGTACTCGTAGTACTATTATAATATTTAATGAAACTGTCAAGTTGTAAATTGTGCACATTGGAGATAATTTTGCAAAAACTGGCGACCGTTATCAAAAACCAGCAAGAAACTGGAGAATATAAGTTTTTGAACATACTGTGTTTACTGGTTACGAAAACGTTCTGCGAAGTAATATTTTTTTGAGTAGATTGTAAATAACGTTAATATTTTTACTTTTAAACCGAATAATCTATATTTCATAGAACTGTTATAACACAATTGTTTTGTGCTATGTTGACGGGGAGTCCATGATGTTAAACTTTCAGTTAGTCAAGCGTCGCGGAAACCTATTAGAATTGGTAAATTAAATACCAGGGAGAATATGATAGCGGAGAGGGAAGCGATCAGAAATTGTAAAAAGTTAAAGCTATAATATGACTGAGATACTTAAACGCATCACTTATTGATATATTTCATCCTCTATGACTTCTGACACTAAAGTCGAATTTTTAATTAGACAAAGCAAAGTGACAGCAACTAATGTCACTTCTTCATATAATGTTGATTAAATTCTATGAAGAAGTGACATTAGTTGCTGTCACTTTACTTCGTCTAATAAAAAAATCGACTACATATAATAAACAAATATTTATAAATTGTCAATTTATTTGGTTCTCAGTTAATGATATTCGGTGGCCATGAAGTCGTAAATATAAAAAAAATGTCTTTTGCGATACTCTCTCAACCCTAGTCATTATCTTTGCTACAAAAGCCAGTAGCCAACACCGCAGTTGAGGACTCGAAGGGCTCGACGTGAAGGGCCCTATGTGGAGGGCCCTACAAAGGGTAAGGACATGGAAAGGACCCTCTATGCGTTCCTAGTGGTTGGCTGAGCTCTGGAGAGGAGTGAAAGTCGCCAGATCAGACTAAAATACTATGCCAATGATGTTTTTGGCATTGTGCTGTATTCATTCGAATATATAACTTATGTACGGAGTTAAAAATAGATTCTAATACAATGTTGTAGAGAGTAAGTAACTAGCGCTCGTGGCAACTTAATTACATGAACTATCGGAGTTGCTACTAAAATGCATAGGTACATATATTCAGATTAAGTATATATAAAAACATCAGCCTCACTACCCATTTGCTTAAATCAGAAACTGCAAATTGCAAAGGAGTAAAGTGTCCTATAGACAGTATCAAAGGGACGAACAAGATAATTTGAAATGTTTTCATTGCGAAACTGAAAAATATAGCTCGGTACTAAAGTGATAGAGAAGACATACCTACCTTTATGTACCTACGCTATGTAAGTATTAAAGTATTTTTGCCAAGGCATAATGGTAACAAATTGTTTCCTTTCTAAAGATCCAAAGACCTTATAGCCCTCAAGGGTCTTAATACTCCGTCTGCATGCCTGAACTTAAACAGTTTTTAAACTATAATTGAAAAGATTACTCTATACACGTGTAGGTACATGGGATTACCTACCGACCGAGCCCATAGCAACTCGTGCTGATACAATCAGCATAGAACACATAATTGATGTACACGTTAACTATAGATCAACCAGTACGGCTAGATCTTTCAAACGTTACCAATGCGCCTATGATGCAATGTGAATAACTTCTCCAAAGAGGGGGGAGGCAGTTCAAACTCTCTGGCCAGTGGTAGGTCATTGATCCGCTGAACTTGACACGACCATGGGTTCGGCAGAGCCGTGTGACGTCAGCACATTGTGACTGACAGCGTGGTTAATGAGTGCCGACATCAGTTTAAAGTGAACTAATGATTTCTGGACAGAGCCATTACAATATCCACTGCTGTGTGGTCATGGACTATTTTTAACTCTGGCAAGTCATGAAATTGCGGTGAATTTATTTCAAGCTAAAATTTTAGCACTGACTTAATTAATATAATACTTCTACAAGCTAGGCAGAATACTTGTCAAGGAAGTAATACATAGTAATATTATTGGAAGAAAATACGAAAGCTTATTACTCTTAGAGAGAAAATACTACCTTGAACTGATGCAGCGGTGGTGTTGGTAAATGATAATGTGAACTTTCAAACCGCAAAAGTAACCTCTACAACATCGTACCACAGATTACTAAATAGTTACTACGTAAATCGTACTGCAAATAATCTAAACTAAAAAATGATCGATATAATCGAGATTGTTCTTCGCTATATTTATTTTGAAAATCTTGAATATTGTTGATCGAAGGTGGATGGTGAAGGGATCTCACTCACTTAAATTTACTGATCCAGGTTTAACAATAATATATGCATCGCTAAGTAAAGGAGCTGTAAAAATAAATAAATAAATACATTGCTAGGTGACTGGGTGTGATGCATCGCCGTCATGTACCTAGTGTAGCTGAATAGACTACAGCGAAACGCGGCGGCACTTCGTCTCAAAACTCATTAATTTGCTTTTTGAAATATAGTCCCGGCATTTTGCTATAATGTTTTCCCTGCTATGTGTTGTTTTATAAATGTTTTAGTTTGCGTTACATAAATACACGTTAATGTGAATTATTTTAATGGTCCGTAGTCACAGATGGTGCTGTTTTTGAGCGCGGATCGGTGCCTCTTAAAGTAACCAACATACATAAATTAAAAACTTTGTATAAAACGCTCATAATACGTTATAATATATGTTTACCACTAGGTATACAATTATTCGCGCCTCGTTTATCTCCGAAATAATTCACAGCGCGCTGTAACGAACCGTGGTGGATCCACTACATTCGGGATATTAATCTTGTTGTTGCGTGGCGACTAGACTCCATGACACGTGAGCTGCTGCATATTCAGATCCGTACCATGATTATGGCACGATTTATTTCCTTTGCTAGACTCATTAAATAACTCCAAGCAGGTGTCCGACCACCCATGGCTCTCATGAGAAGCGACAAACCGTCACCAAACCCAAGGCAGCCTTTGCAGATCCAATCTGGTTGTCTAACGAAATTAGGTCGTCCAACCAACCAGCTCGATGCATCGATGCTCGTTCAGAGTTATAGCGCGTAGATATATTCTTATCTGAGAGCGGCTACATTTTATTTCATCCTTCTTTTTTATTGAGCGGAAGTAAACTAGTCATGGTGGAACTAGTACACCATTTTCCTACTGAAACCGCGTTGGACATAGCGCTGACCGAGGTCATCCGCTGTGCTACGATCATAACTTTTACCATCACCACTTTGAATAGCAATACTTTTATTTTATACTAGAGCGCGTAGCTCCCGTCTCCGTGAGAATACGGGAATAAAATATAGCCTATGTTCACCGGGAAGAGTGAAGCTTTCCAACAGTGAAAGAATTTTTCAAATCGGTCCAGTAGTTTCGGAGCCTATTCGATGCGATGCAAACAAACAAACATACAAACAAACAAACAATCAAATCTTTCCTCTTTATAATATTAGTATAGAGTATAGATATAGAGACTACAGAGGTGGCAGAAAAGCTTACGGCCCGCCTAATGGTTGGTTACTGTAGCCTATGGACGTTTGCAGCACCAGAAGCGCTCCACACGCGATGCCGATCCGGGGTGCAGATTGTGACGACCTACCGCTCGGAAATAAATGTCACATAGTGGTCAGGTCACCCATCCATGACTGGCATAGTAAATGTTGCTTACTACAGTGATTGTTTACAGAACACTGAGTTTGCGGGGCCACGAGAGCTTCAATACTGTATGCTGACCCTCGGACCCAATCACAGGTCAGGTCTCTGATTACGGGGACCAGCGATGTGTCGTAAGGCTTAGAGATCCTCTCGATAAGTCTGTTCAGAGCTGTTTGAAATCACCTTTCACGTAGATTTATACCACTAGTTCGAAAAATGTAGACCTTAAATCGTTATATCAATCTAAGTAAGTAATCCTAGCGAGGTTACTACTATACCTATACACATAAAGTACAAGTATAAAAGGTCCTTTAGTGTAAGTGCAGTGGTGCAGCTAGCGGCCAGGCCACGTGACACCGGCGGCGACCAGGCGACCACTTGTCTGCGGGAAGCGAGGGGGGGCGAGTGACGTGGGGCACGGAGGGGGGGAGGTGGCCGTGACTCAGTCGCCTCAAGGCGAGCTGTAACCAGATATAGTGCATGTTCTACATTGTGCTGTGGTACCTGTGTTGTTACCTATCTAGGTGGGTATATGACTCATTTCCACTAGGTATTATACCTACCTAGTCATGTCTTTGCTTTGTAATTCCTACATATTTTAGTAGTTGTCACTGTAAATGCATTACAAGATTTTTATCATATGAAGGTCATATCTCGATACAATAAAAATCAGTAAACGGCACACGTAAACTCTAATTTTAAGAGGTGTATAACACCCGTAGTTCTTCAAGCAGAGTTGGGTTGAAGAGGAAAAGAAATCTTAGGGTCGTTAGGGCTGTGTCATTCAATGTTTGACTTACCGTCAGACGGAGCCACTGCTCCGTCTGACGGTAAGTCAAACAGCAGTGTCCTTTTTCATGTCAGCAGTGTCCTTGTTCTTCATAAACCAAGATGCTATTCAAAGGTTTAGATAGTGGGTAGCCAACTATCGGGGACTGGTTATCGCCGTGGTCCTGGTTTTCCGGAGGCACAGTACCTAATGGGAGTTTGGGTGGGAAAAGTAACATTGGCCATTTCACATATAGCTTGTAAGAGGTTCTTACAGTACCGAGAGAACAATATTAAAGTCAGTGTTTACAAACAATTCATCTAGATACGCTGTATATTATGAAAACTCTCAGAATGTAAGTTTCATTTTATTTTCTACACTTCTCAACTCGTTTACAAATTATCTATACTAATATTATAAAGAAGTAAAGTTTGTGTGTTTGTTAAATTGTAAGGGGTAATCTCGGGATCTACTGAACCGATTTAAAAAATTCTTTCACCAATAGAAAGCTACGTTTTTGTGGAGTGTCATAGGCTATAAAGCATCACGCTACAACGAATAGGAGCGGAGCAGTAATAGTAAATGTTTCAAAAACGTGGGGAAAGTTATTCCTTTTGTCTCACGTAGTATTGAATATTAATGACGAGACGCTACGGGAATAAACGCAACGCGACGGGAGTAAATGCGACGGGAACAGGTAATACTCTCTCTTATGTGGCGCAAACGAAGTTGCGCGGGTCAGCTAGTAATTTATAATCGTACCTGGCACGAACACACCTTAACTGTTAACTAACAAAAATACTTAAAAAACATAGATAACGCACACCTATCCATCTAACGAAGAGGTTTCGTTACATACAATTAAGTTGCTGAAATATGTGTTATTTGACTCCGAAAATTGTAGTAACTTATGTATTTTTCGATGTCAGCCTTCAGGACGAACGAGTCTAATACCGTACGGCGCGGCGTACCAAGAAGCCAAGATCTGCGGGGCGAAGCTTCAGCTCCGCGGTGCACCACTGCTGATTGGCGGAGGAGGATATGGCGTAGCCACCAGTAAAGATCGGGTCAGATGGATCACCGAACAAAGCACTCCACTGTAGGGACTGTACACTGTTATTTTTTTACCGTGATGAGAATCCTAAATGTATGCTATGCCGGGACTCCCAAGGATGTCCCCAGTACCCCAGACAGACCATACACCTAGGGGGGGAAAAGTAGTTAGTAGCGTGAACATTAGTGTGTATATAAAAGTATGTTGTTGTACCGAACCGCAGGTTCCAAAATTATAGCAACTGGGTTTAATGCTCGCATTATTCTAACTATAAAAGAAAAAAACTAAAATTAGTTCATGGTACGTTCGGTTAGTGTGTCGTGGTCCACCCCATCGCGATCACACAGGCGTGCTTACTGAATACTATATAATTCACGAAGCTACAGAACCCAAGTCTCCACATGCCATATTATAGCATGTGTTCGCATGACTGGTTACATTGCCAGTTGGAGTGGCAGACAGTACGTCGAGCCCTCTGGGGGCTTAGTTACGCGGACTCGATCGTTTGCAGTCTCTCTATAAGGAATGTGTTCGCCTGTAATTGCAAATACATTATGTACTGATTGCAGGCGATTCAACAAGAAGAGGTAAATCTCCGGAGACATCGGTCAGTTAATGTGAATCTTTTACATCCTATAACTGTTATAGGATTTATTGCATTACCAACAATGGCAGTGATAGAATTTACATAGCAAATTTTCTCTCTCATATACCTTAGCTGGAAGGCTTGGAAACGTCCAAAGTAGTCATTTTTATCCCGGGAATCTATAGATTGACGATGTAGAGGCAGCTACTACTTCGCATGTTTCGACAATGTTTAAAGGTTTAAAGTTAGGGTCTTCTTCAAATATAAAATAGTATAGGTACCTAAGTTAGCATCTACATTCCAGCCCTCCTGGGTAGAGCTTTACAAGCACTACACAAGTCTATGTACATTATAATGTAAAATCATCAAATTCGTCATTGATGGTCACAAACATGTTAGTTAGTTCATATTTGTTTGTAAGTCTTATACAATACAATACACTCGTAGAGTACATAGATGAATGGCAGTATTCTAGTTCGTTAGTGTGTGCGTTGCAATGTAGGCACGCACTTCCATGTCTATGTGTAAGTAACAACAAGCGATGCCGGTTGTGGAACAGAAGGACACCAGCACAGTGTAAGCGAAAATAAACATTTACATTATACGGATACAACCTCTGTTTATTCTTGTAGTGTTCAACAGATACGTAAGTACGTAGTTTGTGCACATTTCCCTCACTCCCGGTATCTCCACCTATTGCATCAATGTGTATGTATAGGATGGAATAGGAATGAATTTATTCGACCTTTGGTGCATTATATTTATAATATAGGTAGGTTTATGAAAGCACATCTGTTTAACATTTAAGTACACTGTTGGTAGTTGTATAGGTAGTGCAACATGCTAGATAACTTCCTTTCTACAATGGTCACCTTAGCGAACCTAAGACTTTTGAAAATGTGACGTATACATTGGTCAAGCATTTAGCGAAGTAGGTAAGTAGGTATAGTTAGTAAGGACAGAACTTGGTCACTGTACTTACCTTGCCTGCTCGCTGCGTTGAAGTCTTCCAGTTATGGCATCCAAAAAGACACAGATTACAATGCGAGAGCGAGTAATTCTCAATAGCGCAACCATCGCTTGCGGTACGCCACATACACCAACACGTGTCTATTGCCCGGTTCCTATATCAATGAAACGATTCGTTTCTGTAACGAACAGTAACAATTTCAACCAAACGTAACCACAAACTGTTCCTATAAACAACGACTCGTAAGTCAAATAACCATTGGTTCGTTACTAACGGATGGGAGGTCTACCAACTACGATCCGTAAGACATTTGTATGGAGAGCGTAGATTTTGGTGTTCCTATAAAAAAAAGGAACGTCAGTGAACTGTCAAAGTTTACCATCCGTATACCATTTCGCTACCGCTCGATTTCGGCCGGTTATGGGTATCTAAGGCGATAGTTTGTTGTTATTTTAAGGCTAAATCATAGATTTAGAATTTTTCGCTACTCTCAATCTAAATCTATGGGCTAAATATTACAATGTCGAGTTCAGAAAGTGATTTGGAAATGTTCTATCAGTCAAGGAAGAATTTTTATTCAATAGTCTACTTGCTAGTAATTTATTTAACGTCCATGGGCTGCGGCGACCACCAGTACATCTAGTGGGCCATATGCTTGTCTGCCACCTTAGTGGTATTAAAAAAAAGTCACTAAATTTGTGGGCAAAGACACTTCTTCCTTGGACATCAACTTTTGTTTTCTGTAAAGAATGTAATTATAAACAAGTAGGTATACCTACCTACCAACATATCTAATATATCAAAATCAAAATCACCCTGCTGTCATGTTAATAAAATTAGGTACCTACAATATAAACCTAAAAAGATACCTACTTTCAAAAGCAATTCAATAGCCATTTCAAATGGCTAACAACATGTGTTATCCGTTTGAATATTTAAAAAAAAAACACTTCTCAACCGGGAATGTGGCGTAAAAAAATGAGTGACAATCGAGGGCTTCGGTAAGCAATTAACTAATGACGATTCGTAGCAAGTAGATGAGCCAAAAACTTATAGGAACGTGATTTACGATTCGTTAATAGTAGCTCAAAAACGAATGGTAGCTTTTGGCCAATAACGATTCGTTGATTATAGGAACCGGGCATATATCAACGACTTGTTTACGCTTTAATCTAGCATCGCGTTGCCAAGTCCAGTGTGCACACGCCTTAATCGCCAATCGCGTATACGCCGTAATCTTTTCTATTGCGTAGAGCATCAGAGGTGCTTATCGCTTGCACAAGATTTGAATTACGTCGTTCAGTATCTGGCATGGTGTGTTTGCCAGAGGTTTACTGAACGTAAGAAGTGAGGTAGTTAGGTTTATAGTCCGACTCCCGTTTTGGTATCGCGTTGATTTACGATGTGTTAAAATAACGTGTTCGACTCCCGGGCGGGGTTGTAATTTCGTTGTAAATGGCGGCCCTGGAACATCGCCGCGTAGGCTTCTTTGTTCGATAACTTCTCAGTTTGAACGTCGTGTTAAATATGTATTGGTTCTCCGGTAATATTATTACATTAGTAGAGTGAGATTTCTTTGCAGCTGGCAACCCATGAATGAGTGGTTGGGGTAAAAAGTACAACGACAACACGGCACACGGCCCACACGGGCTATCGCTACCAAAATGTCTTTTAAAGTAGGTAGGTACCTTCTTATAAGACATTTGAGCTTAACAAAAATATTTCTATGAACACTCGGCAGGTCTAACTCCGTCGTCTCTATGCTTTTGCGCGAGTAGTCCCTCGGATCTAGTGACCAGTACAAGCACCATGCTTCCTCTTTTTCATTTTACTGCTTTCTATGATTACCTACATTAAAAGTATGATTGAGCAATGAACTATTGTGTACTGTTCTGATAATGTACCTACAGTGTGCTGTAATATGCACATTCAAAGATTTTCATCTCTTATGTTATTTTCTCTTCTCGTGTAAGTATAAGTTACACAAGAAGTTAAATAACTGGTTATATATTAAAATACCAGAAATCAAAATGCCTTTACTTAAAATGCATTAGACCAAAATACCCGAATTCGAAATACCTTAACATTCAAAATACCTTATTTCAGTTCACCTTACCTTATAATGTCTAAACTTAAAATACAAATAATTATTATATCAGAATTCAAAATACAAATTTTCAAATATCCTTAATTTAAAATACCGAAAATAGAATACAATGTGAATATAAAAAAAACCATAACCTACCCAGTTTATCGCTATAATCTACTGGGTATTATTAGGTATATATTATGCTATACCAGTTCATTATAATAGCGCATAGTTAATAAATGAATGATTTAAGAAATAAAGATTTATTGCCACTCACACGTTTTGTTATTTGACTTTAACTTATTTTGCAGCCCCCCCCCCCCCCCACCCCCCACCTAAGTGAAGCCGCAGTTGTAGCCGTAGGTCTGTTGGTCCTTGGGTATCCGTCTGAGGGCTTACCCGGGGCTCCCAACTGTAGGCTGTAATGTAGGATACGTGTGGTTTTTAGTCGGTAGGAGTCCGGCATAGTATCCATGTAGGATTTACCTCATGTTAAAACACTTTGATTCAGATTTACAAAAGTACTACAGTGGGCTAACGAAAAATAAAAAAAAAAAAAGACGTGTGGCACTCGGGGACTGCCGCGGTAAAGCTATTACATAGCATTTTTTACCAACTATGCTAGTATAATTATTTCTATATAAGAATACTAGCTGATGCCCGCAGCTTCGCCTGCGTAAAATTTGTTACCGCGGGAAGTTATTCCCGGGATAAAAGGTAGCCTATGTGTTATTCCAGACTATAATGTATCTCCGTACCAAATTTCAGCCCGATCCGTTCAGCGGTTTGAGCGTGAAAGAGTAACAAACATCCACACTCACAAACTTTCGCATTTATAATATTAGTAAGAAGTAAGATTTTAAGGCCTATGTTCAACAAAGTAAAGTACCAAGTGCCTACTTGACTGTGGACATTTGGGCTTTTGGAATTTTGTTTTAGAACTTTTTAAGAAGAACAATTATTTTGTAATAAATTATTTTTATGTAACTTCAACCATTTACGCAGAGGCGCAACGGATACTCTTATAACGATTAAATGTTTTCCGTTTTCGAAACATTCCTCATTGCTGCACCACTCCTATTAATCTTCGCATTATGTTATGTAGCCTATAGCCACTATCAATAAATGTACCTACTTACTATCGAACAGTTTTTGAAAGCCTACCAGTAGTTTCAGTAAGGCTTGCCTTGGTATGATGTGATTCATGGTCCCTTTGCAGCGTGTGTCCAATCCAGCGCAGCAGCTACACTTCCGACGTTTGATCTGTTGGGGTCTCACTGCAGCGTTCCAATAGTCTTACGTTCGTGATGTTCTCGGGCCCATATGTACCGAGGATCCATTGGAGGCAGCGTTTGACGAAGACTTATAGCTGGTAGCTGGTGCGAAATGTCTTTACTTTAGTGACCTTCCATGTCTCGCATCCGTATAGCAGTTAGCAGTACAGTTTTAACGTTTACTTTGTTTTGAGTTTCACTCTTCGTGTCTATTTTCGCAACTGCCTACGGGGCGCAGCTGTGTAAAGGTTATTCTGGCCTTGGCGAGACTCGAAATGATGTAGGGTACTCTTCTATTCCATCAGTTTCTGACACGACACTCCCGAGGTACGTGAATTAGTGCCTCCACCACATCTCTTGCGTCTGTCGATTTTAATTTCAGTCCAGCCATTCGCTGCCTCATCCTGCTCGTTGTCCTGCACGTTGTCCTGCAGACATGCATGACGGATGCATGTCTGCAGGACATCACATCCTGCACGTCCTGCAGACATGATGCAGACATGATGTCCTGTGCCTCAGCAGGCACAGGACATCGGCATCATTAATATCCTCCAGGATATCAGTATAGGCCCCATTCTATGCCGCGCCGATTGTTCTTTGCGGTATTCAGCATTATACCATCTATTTTCTATGGATGGTTGTTAACTATCCTGTTATCTTCATAACGATCCTCTAAGGTAGGTACAGTATGTATTTTCAAAAGAGTTTGTGAACTCTATTTTTAATTTCTTTTTCAGAATATTGATGACATTTGATTGATGTCATTTTATACACGTTACGTCTACTACATTGATACATGTAATAAAATTCGAACACGCCGGTGTTTGTATGTAAATTGTTTATACTGAGGAAAATTCTATACTGAGGAATAGTTTTAACCATTAAGCTCTATTTTGATATAGCATACAGGGCAGATTTACACGCTACTTGATGAGTATGATTAATAAATACCTCTAATTTCATAGACCTTGTGTGACGTAAACAAAGTTGCGAGGGTCAGCTAGTTAAAAGATAAAACAATAGGTTTCTTCTTTCTACTTAAAAACTATTTTTACAAATTTTATGGTAATAATAGACATTCTTTGAAATATGCATGTATGGTATTGTTGTGACTTTTATGACACGTTTAAAGTACATAGGTATGGGATAGATGGCGCTCGCGGCTACGTCAGCGTGAAATTTTCTTCCCGCTTCCCATGGGAACGTACTCCCGGGTTTGGTTATCTTTATAGCAGTATTAAGTGTATATAAATTAACAAAACAAAAAATGATACTGCATTGGTGATAATAATAATAAAATGTATGTATATAGAGTACTCACTCATTTTCTTTCACTATTTTTCGTGACTTTCTACATTAATAAATGCACTTTGTTTATTTATATTTAAAACACTTTTTACACAAATTATACGAGTACAGTTCACTGTTGTACATAGATGATGAATACCTATACACCTATAGTCGAATTTTTATTTAGACGAAGTAAATTGACAGCAACTAATGTAATTGACAGCATCGAAATAGTCATTTCACATTAAGAACTCTAAATTCGACCAACACTCTTAATTCAACTTTGGTCGAGTGGTTAAGACGCGGATCGGTACGCAGAAGGCGCAAGATCGATTCTGGGTACAAGCATCAATTTTTGGATTATTTGACATAATAATAATAATATATAACGACTGCAGAGTTCATAATTGACGTAAACAAAAAAATTATGAATTGCTAGACTAGATACACGAACGTGGCCGAAGGTAGCCGAGTGTGACTCGTTTTCGTGACACAATTTCTGGATTCGGTCTCCACGCAAGGCCCGCGATAGAAGCTATGCAATAGCTTAAAAATAACCACGAAGGCTAAGGCGGGAGCTCCGCTTCGCTTCGCTCCCGCCTTAGTCTTCTAACCTATCCTATCCGAATCGGGATACTCTGAGTCGGGGTGTTAACCATTCACAGATATATAGCATCCATGTAGGATTTAAATCATGTTAAAAAAAAGGTATTTTGTGTTTGAACATTTTAGGATAAGGTATTTGATAAATTTGTTTTTTGGGTTTCGGTTATTCGACCGTAAGGCATTTTAAATTATTTATATTATAAATATTTGCCTTTTGAATATTGATATTTTGATTTCGGGTATTTTGGGCTCAGGCATTTTAAGTAAAGGCATTTTGATTTCTGGTATTATGACGGTATACCTAAATAACTACTACAAATGTAACAAAACAAAATCATGTCTAATCTTCAATCAAATAATCTTATTCGATCGAAGTGTCAGACACTAGGCGTAGATCAATCAGAGCGGCAGCTAGTGTGCTGAGCGAATTAAATACAGCTACCGAACCAAATTGATTAGCGCATACTTTTTGCGAGCTTTTGTGAGCTACCCGCCGGTAGCTCACAAAAGCTCTGGCTGCTAGCTCTGTGCGATCTGTTACACCAATGCCACAGATAAACTAGCTAAGCTGGGAAGCGTGAAAGTTATTTGATAGCTTTTCAATGTTCATGTCTAAGTTGGGACGGATTACTGGATTAAATATTGTAAAGGAAACGAACGTGGAAAGGTTCAATCACTGGTTACTGTGAATATTATATACAGTATTTCTTTTTACAGACTCGATTCGGAGATTCGGAGTAGGTGGATATCTGAATGTCATCAAATGAGAGTGGAAGCATTATTATACAAATTGCGTACAGCTTTACGTACAGCTTTTTATTTATTTTACAAAAAAAGTACATAATGAAACGATAAAATCATCAATATCAATCAACCAGCCAATCACTGCTAAACTTAAGCATCTCTCAATCATTTTTGCTGTTCAATTGCCCTCCTAAATCATTGATTGATCGAATGATGATCAATACACATGAAACCAATCATAAAATACTTACCGATTTATCAAGGATACCTACCTTAAAATATTTCTTGTATTGTATCAGACCACGGATATTAATACTAACTTAGATTATAGAGAGAGTCTAAGAATACTAAGTATATACATATTTTTAAATACATAAAAACATCCAGACTCTCGAGGCAGACACTTATGGATCGGACCCACAACCTCGTGATTGGGATCCACAGTCGCAAATTTCGACCTCTAGAACAAGCAGCCAACTGTCCTGTCTAATATCTGTCGTACAATTTATGTTGGTAAATATAGGAAAAGCCTGTTAACGGCAATCGACTTGCCACCCCATACGTGAGACCTACAAAACTATGCAACAACTAAGTGTTGGTGTGTAATTTACTTTTGGTTATCCCCCTCGGGGATACAGGCGTAATTATATTTATGTATGTACTTAATAGGACCTTGAATAAGGCAGGTTTGTTACAATGAAACTACAATAAACTTAACTTTTCATACAGCTAACGCCATCTATTTGTGAAAGTAGGAACTGTAAGTCGGCTAGTTCTCTACGCCCGCTGTTGCCATGGCAGCCAGTTATTACTCGAGCCGTGATTCGACAGAAACCTTGACTTACGAGTTTTTTTGCAGCATTATGTCATGCGTCCAGTGCCTACTCTCAGCTGGGGCAGCATTATTCTTTTACAATATTACTTTTTCTACTGATAGGACTGCATAGACGCCAAATTAAACTCTAAGACATTCGGTATAAGGTCGTATGTAATTTACTTGAACAGTACTTATCTAACAGTACTTTTTGCTCGTTGAAAAAACCGCGAGAGTTCAGTCCATGGGATGTCATAATGATGGTACATTTCCTTTAATAATAATCACGTTTTTTTACCGTGGACTGTAATTTCGTGTTGAAACTCTCTGTGTATCCTGGTTACCGAGAAATTATTAATAGTTGGTGTTGAAAAAGTTGATAGAATGGTGGTCGGGGCTCTCATTACCAGGCTGACGTCACGTCACGAGTCGTGGTAGGTACCTACTGCCATGGTTTTTGTGGTGTATGACTTTATGGTATCTGTTGCTACGGACATTTATTAGGTTTAGGACGAATAAAGCTTTCTCCAAGACTTAGCTTTCAATGAAAAGGCATGAAGACTTACTTACATAGAATTATTAGAACGAAGAGACTCGTGAGAAATGACTCCATCCATTCTTAGTTTTGTTCTGGTTTAAAAAAAATCGTAACAATAACTTGAAGCGCTATTGATACGTAAAACGTCTGCAGTACAACAAAAGTCGGCCCATAGTCTATGTTTATCCATAGATACGTGTGTTTTTATGGCTTTATTAATAAGGACTGTCATCAAGAAATACATCTTGTTTAAAAAACACACATTGAGCTGCTGTTGAAACAAACAGGGAGCTGTTGGCTTGGCTGTGGTCTCCTGGCCATAATTTACATCACACGCCTGACGGATCCAGAAGCTAACCTTACGGAACTATCAAATAAATGCGCTAATCCCTTATATTCTTCGTCATGGATTCTACGACGGGCTCCTACCAGTGTCCTACAACCTTCGGCTTGGAGTCCCGGCTAAGCCGTGGATGTCCCAGCGGACACTGATGGCCTATTCTTAACGGACCTAGACTTGAAGTACTATTAGTAAGTACCTACTAGCTGTTCCCCGCGGGTTAGTCCGCGTAGAAGTCGTCATCGCGTAAAATCAATATCCTCCTTTGCGCAGTCAGTTAAAAAGTAGCCAATGTCCTTCCCTTGGACTCGAATTATCTCCATACCAAATTTCATCAACATCGGTTCAGCGGTTTAGGCGTGAAATCGTAACAGAGAGACAGACAGAGTTACTTTCGCATTGATAATATTATTAGGGGATATTGAGCAGGCTCGTGATATCATGATGCACTGTGGAGAGAAGGTTACAATTATTGTAGGTACGTACCTCGCCCTACCTGGTAACACAATGTAGGTTACTAAACAAAATAATAATACGTTCTTCTCCCGAGCTAATAGAGTTTTAAACTGAATTATTATACTGTGGTATGGGCTGTAGTTAATCTAAAATTACAGCAGTTGGCTTGATGAAATTATTGTTCATCGTATACCGTAGTGTAATGGTTTGTGAATTAACTGCCATTAACTAACACGGTAATTCTTAAAACAGTAATGAATGAAGTAGATATGATAGTGTTCTGTTGTATAGAAGACGACCGTGACTTAATGGACTGCAAACTACAACGCACAGTTTCATCTCTCAACGGCACTGACTCAACAATATATAGTTATTTTGGCGGAGGTTGCCACTGAAATTAACATCTCCCATATAGGGTCCGTAATTATTGGGTACGAAATCTAGACACAATGTAAAACATTTCATGCTACAGATCTATGTCTGCGTAGCGACGAGTTGGCTGAAACTGAATCACCTTGAGTCGTCCTGAATCCTAATGAGCGCCACCATCAATGTCGCACTATTATCTAACGAGGTGAAGGTAGCGGTAGGACACCATTTAAATTGATGCCAACTAGACGAAGCAAACAAACAACAATTGGAATGGTTGGAAATATACTAGGCATACACTGGAAGCTTTCCCTGACTTCCGAGGCATTAGGCAGTTGATGAAGGACACCGTGTGAGTTTAGCTGGTAGGAGTCCAGTAAGCATCCATAAGAATCCACACGTAAATTAGGCATACCGAGGACGGTGCCAACCTGTCCAATATCATCGCCTAAGTATACGTAATTACCGGTCGCATGAGGTAGGTTCTCATAGCTTTGCAACCTAGGGTCGGCTTTGAAGCTGCTTGTATCTATATCCCGTGAGCGATCGATACATCCGTACTTACTTACTTATGTTCATCACTTGTCTAGATCACAAAGCACAAGCTTCCTATTGGTGGTAGCAAATTTTAAGCAAGATGGTGCTTTGTAAAAAGAGCCCCTAATCAATATGCCCATTTTAAATACACTCGAGAGCAATGAATCCGGGTCACTTAAAGAATCCTAAAAATCTCGGAAACTAAAAATGCTAGGTTAATGCAATAAATTGTATTTAATAGACAATGTAATACTCCTTAAATGAAGGTATTAAAACTTCTTAGTTATTGTAAAGTTATATCATAAAAAAATCAAATTTGAAAAAGGGCCACTTTCGAAGATGGAACTACGAAATTACAGCATTTGGTGTTGCTTTTGTTTGTAATCTGTCATTTATGTGGGTACATAAACCATGTTGATAGTGCTCTATATTCATTAATCAAGCTGAAATTATGTCGCTTACGCCTGAAGAATGCACCAGAATACTTACAATGCTGGAAACCGGCCGGAGTCAGCGCGATAGAGCCAGGACTGTCGGTGTGTCGCTGTCAACAGTACAAAGAGTTCTCCGACGTTACGAAGAAACTGGTTCTAACCTACGCAGACCAGGAACGGGCAGAACCAGGTGTACCACAGCACGAGAAGACCGATACTTGGTGAACACCATGCTTCGAAATCGCTTTCTCACAGGAACTGAACTCACCAATCAGTTTCGACGCCTCGGAGGAAGTAACCCAAGTGCATGGACAGTAAGACGTCGGCTTGCTGAATCTAACTTAAAACCCCTTAGACCTGCAAACGGCCCTAAACTGGAGCGTGGGCATCGTATTTCGAGACTAAGGTATGCCCAGAGCCACGTAAATTGGAGTATTGAAGATTGGTCAAAAGTTATGTTCTCCGACGAATCAAAATTTATGCTCTACAAGCACGATGGAAGACACAGAGTGTATCGAAGACCAGGGGAAAGATTCAAGCAAGCATGCATCGAAGAAAAAGTAGCCTACGGTGGTGGGTCTGTACTTGTGTGGGCCGGAATTTCTTCTGAAAGTCGCACAGAGCTGGTGATCATAGAAAACGGCTCTTTAACTAGCGTAAGATATGTGGAAGAAATCCTCAATGATCACGTTGGTCCATTTATGGTCAATTTAGGTAAGGATGCTATATTTATGCATGACAATGCCCGACCTCATACAGGTAGGATTGTGAATGACTACCTTCAAGAGATGAACATTACTCGTATGGAGTGGCCAGCGCGCAGCCCGGATATCAACCCGATCGAGCATGCTTGGGACGAGCTAGGCAGATGCGTAAAACAACGAAACCCTCCCCCAATCACGCTTCGTGAGCTCAAAATTGCTCTCACAGAGGAATGGGAGAATATTCCCCAAAATCGTATAAGGAACTTGGTGTACAGCATGCCAAACCGCGTAAACGCAGTAATGGAAGCACGAGGAGGCAATACGAAGTATTAAAATTCAAGAAAATCGTAATAAAGTTCAAAAATTTCATGTTTCCTATTTTTGTTTTAAGGAGAGATCAGCAGTTTTTTCTTTATGTAATTTTGTGTTAATAAAATGTATGGTGACTCATATTTTTTTTACTTTCATTTAAGGAGTATTACATTGTCTATTAAATACATTTTATTGCATTAACCTATCATTTTTAGTTTCCGAGATTTTTAACATTCTTTAAGTGACCCGGATTCATTGCTCTCGAGTGTAGTATCATCAATCATGCCAGTTACGTGCTTTCTTACAGGCGCAGTATCGTTACAAAAGGACGGAGAAATATCATTAATTGGTTCTGTTGCAGGAGACAAGTCATGTAACTCGTAGCGACGCTGCGCGCTGGCGTGCGCGTGTTCCTCGCTACGATACGCCGGAGAAATGCGCCAGGTAGGTAGGTAGCACCGATGTGCCGATACCGCCAAGGTGAAGGTCACTGATAACAGCGCATTCCTTTCCTCGCTATATACCTACCTACGTAGCGGCGAGTCATGGTCGCGCCACACGTGTCGACTGCACTTAAATGTGGCCTTGTGCCTTGAAATCGTATCAACTATATTGATTGGACCTAGTTACACAACGGCCTAAGTCTAGTGCATACATTACATGAAGACAATCACGCTTATATCGCCGGAGCGGGGGGCTTTTTTAACCTGTAGAAATAGGGGATCGCGCACTTCAAAACAAAAATCACGTTTGTATTATAAATACATATAGGAGTAGGTACTTATCGAAAATTTCTGTTTAAAGTAAGTAAGTAACTTATTCTTGTGTTTCACCTGTTTGTCTATCGCGGTTCCTCAGGTTCCTGAGATGCAGTCCGGTGACAGACGAACTGCGTAGTCTCAGCAATAGGGTCTCGTTCTTAACCTTTGGGTACGGAATCCTAAATATGATTTAGCCACTGTACGCTGTAGGTATATAATTACGGTAATTAAGTGAATAAGTCGCGAATGGTGAACAATAGACGATAAAGCGAGCACGCAGCGGCAGCGGCCGCGGTACGGTTAACATAACCTGCGCTGTATCTAGTTCATTATAATCGTTAACAAAGCAGTACCACTCCATGGAACTGTTCTGTTCTATCACAATGGAACACACGTGTAAGTAATTACAGCAAACTTTTTTAGCCGCTACAAAGTCTCTACATTTTAGTGTCAATAAATTTTGATTTGGGCTGCCAAAAAGGAATTCATTTTTTAAGGGGTTTTTAGGGAATTTTATTCTAAGTCAATGTTATAAAGATATAGGATTCTCTTGTTTGATCCTGATTCTTATCTATATCTATACTAATATTATAAAGAAGTAAAGTTTGTGTGTTTGTTAAATTGTAAGAGGTAATCTCGGAATCTACTGAACCGATTTTAAAAATTCTTTCACCAATAGAAAGCTACGTTATTGTGGAGTGTCATAGGCTATATTGCACCAAGCTATAACGAATAGGAGCGGAGCAGTAATAGTAAATGTTCCAAAAACGGGGGAAAAAGTTATTCCTTTTGAGAGCTTCGTTGCGTGTGCTGCGTAAATATATTAGGTATTTATAGTTATGTAAAAAATATTTACTACAAAAATTGTTTCTCTTAAAAAAGTTCTAAAAAAATTGCGCGATAGCATATTGTGTCTATCTTTGGGTTGGTGCACAATAACCATTTTAATGGCAATCAATTTTTTTGTACAATAATGCCACGGGAAACCTCTTTCATAAACGAAATTGTTCTTAAAAATAATGCGACGGGAGTACACGCCTTTCTCTCTCTCTCTCTCTCTCTCACGTAGTATTGAATATTAACGACGAGACGCTACGGGAGTAAACGCAACGCGACGGCAGTAAATGCGACGGGAACAGGTAATACAATCTCTTATGTGGCGCAAACAAAGTTGCGCGGGTCAGCTAGTATTGTATAAGAAAAAACACAACACTGCAGCATCGTCTCAGTGTGGTTATATATTAAAATACCAGAAATCAAAATGCCTTTACTTAAAATGCATTAGACCAAAATACCCGAATTCGAAATACCTTAACATTCAAAATACCTTATTTCAGTACACCTTACCGTAAAATGTCTAAATTTAAAATACAAATAATTATTATATCAGAATTCAAAATACAAATTTTCAAAAATCCTTAATTTAAAATACCGAAAATAGAATACAATGTGTTACTGTCACTGTCATAACTGCGTGGAATGTAACACAATATATTGTCTTTTCTATATCTAATAATTTCAGTCACCAAAATTTAAGGACCAATTATACAATCTTGTGCCTGGAATATAAAAAAAACCATAACCTACCCCCCATAGGTCTGTTGGTCCTTGGGTATCCTTCTGAGGGCTTACCCGGGGCTCCCAACTGTAGGCTGTTATGTAGGATACGTGTGGTTTTTAGTCGGTAGGAGTCCGGCATAGTATCTATGTAGGATTTACCTTATGTTAAAACACTTTGATTCAGATTTACAAAAGTACTACAGTGGGCTAACGAAAAATAAAAAAAAAAATAACCACGAAGGCTAAGGCGGGAGCTCCGCTTCGCTTCGCTCCCGCCTTAGTCTTCTAACCTAACCTATTCGAGTCGGGATACGCTGAGTCGGGGTGTTAACCATTCACAGATATATAGCATCCATGTAGGATTTAAATCATGTTAAAAAAAAAGGTATTTTGTGTTTGAACATTTTAGGATAAGGTATTTGATAAATTTTTCTTTTGAGTTTCGGTTATTCGACCGTAAGGCATTTTAAATTATTTATATTATAAATATTTGCCTTTTGAATATTGATATTTCGATTTCGGGTATTTTGGGTTACGATATTTTGAGTTAAGGCATTATAATTTCTGGTATTGTGACGGTATACCCTCAGTGTAGATGCATTATAACTCTATGGTATATGCTAGCCGTGGTTGTAACTTGTACGTACGCTACGAAGTTGTATATACTGAACATACTATATCTACTAGTTCTCTTCAAGATATATCCTGAAAATAAATAGATTTTCCCATGTTGTCCTAAAGAGACCGATTCTTCCCGAGATGTTATAAGATTGTTATTTTTCCCCCATTCCCAACCGACCACCTGAGTTATCCACCTGGTTGGTCAGTTAGGAATAAAAGTTCCTAACCACCCACCTTGTGCACCTGGTTGGTCAGTTAGGAATAAAAATTCCTAACCACCCACCTGGGACTGTATAAAATAAATAATGTCCATAATGTCTACTTTATCAATATACCCCATGTCTATATGGAAAAACAAATGAAGATCGACAAAACAAATGAAGATCTACAAAACAAATGAAGGTCGACAAAACAAATGAAGATCGACAAAACAAATGAAAATCGACAAAACAAATGAAGATCTACAAAACAAATGAAGATCGACAAAACAAATGAAAATCGACAAAACAAATGAAGATCGACAAAACAAATGACGGTCGGATAAACAAATGACGGTCGGATAAACAAATGACGATCGGCAAAACAAATGACGATAGAAAAAACATATGCAGATCAATAAAACAAAAGACTATAAGCAATTTGATAAGATCAAAAATACTTGCAGCCATATTTAGTAATCTAGATGCGTTTGCCATTAAAAAAAATAGATGCAAGCAAATCTCGACCTTAATGACACTTCTCTAAAAATGTGCTTTTAGACATTTATTGACATCACTGATCACGAATATGTAAAAATTTAATAAATATAATGCATGTTCATAAGGTCGAGAATTGCTTGCACCTATTTTTTTGAATGGTGTTAGCATCTACGTTACAAAAAATGGGTGCAAGCAAATTTCGACCTTATGAACATGCATAATATTTATTTATTTTTCATATATTCGCGATCAGTGATGTCTATAAACGCCTAAAAGCACATTTTTAGAGAAGTGTCATTAAGGTCGAGATTTGCTTGCACCTATTTTTTTTAATGGCAAACGCATCTAGATTACTAAATATGGCTGCAAGTATTTTTGATCTTATCAAATTGCTTATAGTCATTTGTTTATCCGACCGTCATTTGATTTGTCGATTTTCATTTGTTTTGTCGATCTTCATTTGTTTTGTAGATCTTCATTTGTTTTGTAGATCTTCATTTGTTTTGTCGATCTTCATTTGTTTTGCCATATAGACATGTGGGTATATTGATAAAGTAGACATTATGGACATTATTTATTTTATACAGTCACTGGTGGGTGGCAGTGATGGGCGTAATTAATTATAAAAGTAATTCAATTAATAATTGAATTACAATGTAATTAAGTTACAATGTAATTAAGTTACAATGTAATCTAATTACTCAGTAATTAATTACTTTGTAATTTAAATACTTTGGATGTTCCGGTTAATTAGTTACTAAGTAACTAGTTGCAAAGTAATTAGATTACTTTATAACTAGTTACTTTGTAATTAATTACTTTGTAATTATCATACATTCAAGCAAATCAATACCACAGCCGGCAATCCAATATGGCTGCCGCGCCGCCGTTGTAAAAGTTCATGTTGGGTATCGTATAAGGGGTATTTTGGTATGCTGAGTACGAATTTCGGGTTAATTTTGCAATCCAATATGGTCACCGCGGCGCCGTTATAAAATTTCAAGTTGGGTATCGTATATGGGGTATTTTGGTACGCTGAGTACGAATTTCGCGTTAATTTAGCAATCCAATATGGCCGCCGCGCCACTGTTGTAAAAGTTCATGTTGGGTATCGTATAAGGGGTATTTTGGTATGCTGAGTACGAATTTCGGGTTAATTTGGCAATCCAATATGGCCGCCGCGCCGCCGTTGTAAAAGTTCATGTTGGGTATCGTATAAGGGGTATTTTGGTATGCTGAGTACGAATTTCGGGTTAATTTAGCAATCCAATATGGCCGCCGCGGCATCGTTGTAAAAGTTCATGTTGGGTATCGTATAAGGGGTATTTTGGTATGCTGAGTACGAATTTCGGGTTAATTTTGCAATCCTATATGGTCACCGCGCCGCCGTTATAAAATTTCATGTTGGATATCGTATAAGGGGTATTTTGGTATGCTGAGTACGAATTTCGGGTTAATTTAGCGATCCAATATGGCCGCCGCGCCACCGTTGTAAAAGTTCATGTTGGGTATCGTATAAGGGGTATTTTGGTATGCTGAGTACGAATTTCGGGTTAATTTAGCAATCCAATATGGCCGCCGCGCCATCGTTGTAAAAGTTCATGTTGGGTATCGTATAAGGGGTATTTTGGTATGCTGAGTACGAATTTCGGGTTAATTTAGCAATCCAATATGGCCGCCGCGCCATCGTTGTAAAAGTTCATGTTGGGTATCGTATAAGGGGTAATTTGGTATGCTGAGTACGAATTTCGGGTTAATTTAGCAATCCAATATGGCCGCCGCGCCATCGCTGTAAAAGTTCATGTTGGGTATCGTATAAGCGGTATTTTGGTATGCTGAGTACGAATTTCGGGTTAATTTAGCAATCCAATATGGCCGCCGCGCCATCGTTGTAAAAGTTCATGTTGGGTATCGTATAAGGGGTAATTTGTTATGCTGAGTACGAATTTCAGGTTAATTTTGCAATCCAATATGGTCACCGCGCCGCCGTTATAAAATTTCATGTTGGGTATCGTATAAGGGGTATTTTGGTATGCTGAGTACGAATTTCGGGTTAATTTAGCAATCCAATATGGCCGCCGCGCCATCGTTGTAAAAGTTCATGTTGGGTATCGTATAAGGGGTATTTTGGTATGCTGAGTACGAATTTCAGGTTAATTTTGCAATCCAATATGGTCACCGCGCCGCCGTTATAAAATTTCAAGTTGGGTATCGTATTTCGGGTATTTTGGTACGCTGAGTACGAATTTCGCGTTAATTTAGCAATCCAATATGGCCGCCGCGCCACTGTTGTGAAAGTTCATGTTGGGGATCGTATAAGGGGTATTTTGGTATGCTGAGTACGAATTTCGGGTTTATTTAGCAATCCAATATGGCCGCCACGCCGCCGTTGTATAAGTTCATGTTGGGTATCATATAAGGGGTATTTTGGTATGCTGAGTACGAATTTCGGGTTAACAAAAACCCCTTAAACGATACCCATCATGAAATTTTGTGATTACGGCACGGCGGCCATATTGGATTGCAAAATTATCATGTGATTCGTAGTCAGCATACCAAAAAACCCCTTTAACGATACCCATCATGAAATTTTGTGATTACGGTGCGGCGGCCATATTGGATTGCAAAAATATCATGTGATTCGTACTCAGCAAACCAAAAAACCCCTTAAACGATACCCATCATGAAATTCTATGATTACAGCGTGGCAGCCATATTGGATTGCAAAATTATTATGTGATTCGTACTCAGCACATCGAAAAACCCCTTAAACGATACCCATCATGAAATTCTGTGATTAAAGCGCGGCGGCCACATTGGATTGCAAAATTATCATGTGATTCGTACTCAGCACATCGAAAAACCCCTTAAACGATACCCATCATGAAATTTTGTGACTACGGCTCGGCGGCCATATTGGATTGCAAAATTATCATGTGATTCGTACTCAGCACATCAAAAAACGCCATAAACGATACCCATCATGAAATTTTGTGACTACGGCGCGGCGGCCATATTGGATTGCAAAATTATCATGTGATTCGTACTCAGCATACCAAAAGCCCCTTAAACGATACCCATCATGAAATTCTGTAATTACGGCGCGGCGGCCATATTGGATTGCAAAATTATCATGTGATTCGTACTCAGCACGTCGAAAAACCCCTTAAACGATACCCATCGTGAAATTTTGTGACTACGGCGCGGCGGCCATATTGGATTGCAAAATTATCATGTGATTCGTACTCAGCATACCAAAAAACCCCTTAAACGATACCCATCATGAAATTTTGTGACTATGGCGCGGCGGCCATATTGGATTGCAAAATTATCATGTGATTCGCACTCAGCATACCAAAAAACCCCTTAAACGATACCCATCATGAAATTTTGTGACTACGGCGCGGCGGCCATATTGGATTGCAAAATTATCATGTGATTCGCACTCAGCATACCAAAAAACCCCGTAAACGATACCCATCATGAAATTTTGTGACTACGGCGCGGCGGCCATATTGGATTGCAAAATTATCATGTGATTCGTACTCAGCATACCAAAAAACCCCTTAAACGATACCCATCATGAAATTTTGTGACTACGGCGCGGCGGCCATATTGGATTGCAAAATTATCATGTGATTCGCACTCAGCATACCAAAAAACCCCTTAAACGATACCCATCATGAAATTTTGTGACTACGGCGCGGCGGCCATATTGGATTGCAAAATTATCATGTGATTCGTACTCAGCATACCAAAAAAACCCTTAAACGATACCCATCATAAAATTTTTTGACTACGGCGCGGCGGCCATATTGGATTGCAAAATTATCATGTGATTCGCACTCAGCATACCAAAAAACCCCTTAAACGATACCCATCATGAAATTTTGTGACTACGGCGCGGCGGCCATATTGGATTGCAAAATTATCATGTGATTCGCACTCAGCATACCAAAAAACCCCTTAAACGATACCCATCATGAAATTTTGTGATTAGCGTATGGGAATTCCAGTGAAATTCCTTCGTCACTCAGGAATCGAGCTGATGGTCTTCAAATTTTATAGCTGAGTACCAACCTGGACACATTGACTTACATCAAAAAACCGCATCAATATCGATTCACCCCTTGGTTGGGCCGCGACGAATCCACAGCACAGGACAGAGTTGGTAATTATGAGTGTTGGTTAATTGAATTAATGAGTAACTAGTTGCAATGTAATTAGATTAACGTGTAATTCCATTACTCATTAATTAGTTACTGCTAGTACTCATTGTAATTAATTACTCAAGTAATCTGTTACAGAGTAATTGAATTAAGCATTACAAAGTAATTATAATTTGTAACGGTTAATCTAATTACATTTTGCCCATCACTGGTGGGTGGTTAGGAATTTTTATTCCTAACTGACCAACCAGGTGCACAAGGTGGGTGGTTAGGAACTTTTATTCCTAACTGACCAACCAGGTGGATAACTCAGGTGGTCGGTTGGGAATATGAGCCGGTTTTAGAGGCTGTAAGCTGAGTCACGAGTCTGCAATATCTGCCCTTTTCTTTACCAGAAAAAGTACGTAGGTACCTTCAGAAATGAACCTACATAGGTACATTTCTGAAGTTTAAAAACGTTGTGTTGACAGTTGACTCTTGTTCTCGTACGAGTACACATCGAGACCGAGATGGTTGGTTTGGCTAATATTTGTGAGTGCAGTGCACTTTGCTGATGAAACAGGTAATGTAAATGTAAGGATGGGTTAATTGTAATAGATCGAAACTTATTTCAAGATTATCCACTTGACAGAACTTATAATTAAATGTTTCAATTTAAATTTATTTATTTATTGTTTGTCACAGGAACATTAATGTAGTACTTAACATACTTACTCAAGTACACAAAACTTCTTCTGTAACACCCTTTACGGGCGTATGTACAATAATTTAAAGCTAGGTACGAAATAATTGATACATACGTCTCTGCAGCTTTGTTGTATTAAGTAGGGCCTAAGAACGGTAGAAGAATCTGCCATTTAACGAAAAAAGGGATGATTTTAGTCGGTTCGACCAGCATAACATGTTTAAATTAACAAGGTAAAATAATTAAAAACCACAATAAAATATGCTTGTTGTATGGGAGCCTACCTTAAATATTATTATTTTTCTAATTCTAGTACTTATTTATTGTTATAGCGGCTGCTCCGGCTATCTATGCAAATACTTACATCATCTGTGAACATTAGGTACAGCTCTCTCTGTTTTTTTATACCACTAAGGTGGCAGACAAGCATACGACCCACCAGAAGGACAGGTCGGTCACTGCAGCCTATGAACGTTTGCAACACCAGAGGCGCCACACTCGCGCTGCCGACCCTGTAAAATCCTTCTAAGACCCCTCTTGAAGAACCCCATGCTGTCTATCGCGGTTCCTGCGATACAGCCTTGTGACAGACAGTCCGACAGACAGACGGACGGCGAAGTCTCGAAACCCTATAAAAGATGTAGGGAAACGGAAAACATGCCTGGCCTGACCTGTTGCAACTACTTCCGTTTGCTCGCAATTTTCATCCGCAGTTTTCTCGCCATTCTTTATCATACTTTCCGTATATTTCCCAGTTACAGCCCGTTCATAGCTGATACAGTGATCGATTAGCACGGTGCGCTGTTATTACCTCTGTACACATGTTCGTGCCATTGTGTGGCTGTGGCGTTATCACCGCGACCAATCACCACGACCAAGGGTGGTGCTGAGCTGTTGTGTCATAGGTACCCAAGATGGTGTGGACATTCTTTTCTACTGTTACTACGGGTATTTATGTACCTACTCAATTTATATTCAAGGTTATACAAAGAAACCCTACACTGTGCGCATAGACTCGCTCTAGTGATGTATAGTGCTCATAATAATTGTAACATGACTTCTAGTGTTGCCTGTACGGGTCGGGTCGATCTACGTGACTGCAGTGGTCGCCTTGACATAGTAAGTATTCGTTATGACGACGATTTCTCTGTGTTTTTTTATATGCTTACATTTAGGTGACGATATTTTTCAGGGAAATATGGAAGCCCAAATGTAAGCAGTTATTGATGAAACCTATGAGGACAACAGCTTGCTTTCTGTTTTTATTTTTATATTCAGCTCGCCAAATTGACGTCGCCACCAGCCTGATGGAAAGCCGTGGCGCATCTAGCGATTGGGGACCACTTCTGACAGTGGTCCTCAAGTTAGCGGCCTTGTGGTGTGCCTCTTCACGCTCCTCTTGAAGAACCCGGGATTGTAAGAGGAGGGAAACACGTGTGCGGGCAGGTCGTTCCAGTTTTTTATAGTTCGAGAGAGGAGCGATCTTTTGAAAAGCTCAGTTCTGGCGAAGATTTCTCTCCACTGTGTATGAGTGGCATCTCTGCCCGGCACGCGTTGTTCGGGATCGGAAAGGAGGGGGGGGATCAGGTTGAAGAGCTCTTCAGAACATTCGCCGTGATACATTCAGTAGAAGGCAGCCAAGGACGCTATGGTTCTTCGCTGCACCAACGGTTCGAGGCCTCACGTTACCTCAGGACAACCAATTATTCGGATAGCACGTCTCTGCATAGCGTCAAGCGCGTCTAGCAAATACCTCGCGGAGTCATCCCAAAGGTGAGAACAGTATTCAGATCGTCGACGCCCTGAACGCAATGGGAAATAATAACAAACAAAAGCTAATTAGCGTCATAATAATATAATGTAAAGACTAAGTCAACTAAGTAGTATTTACACTTACCTACAGTTAATTATGTTAGCGTTAAATGAGTTTCAATTTTTAAGTTCGCCTTCTGTGGAATTGAGTTCGGTTTTGCACCTAAAAAGTACATAACGGCCTCATACCTCCTACTTAGTTGATTTCAAATAATTCATAATAAATTTACACATAACTTCAAAATCAACTGCAGGTTTTTTTATAAAATGTATGATTGAGTTAGCATACTACGTAATTGCTTTTTAAGCAAAAAGTCTTTGGAGTTCTTAAATTACTTGCCTATTTAACGATTCGTAACAAACATCTACTCCGGAACAACAAAGGAAAAATTAACAGATAACTTAAGGTGCGCGCACACGGCGAGCTCCAGCGTAAGGCATGGTAAGGCGATTTGTTACTAGACTCGTCTTCGTTCTGCCACACTTCACATTCTTGTACATACTTACATCAGATTTTCTATCTGATCGGCAACGATTATTAAATTGTGTATTTAGTATCTACTATCTACCTACCTACTGTACATTTACCAGCCTATGTTTATTCTTTTGTAGGAACACACCGAGTAAAACGACTGTAGTGAAATTAGCACAATTCTAGATTAAGTGTTTTTAAGGAAACTTTCTAATCAATAACAGCCGAACAACGAAGTTCCAGTGGGGAGCTCCATCTTTCTGCGTTGGGATGCTCAACCTAATATCTCTATCATTGCCATTATAGTTCCGCTAATCGCTCCGCTTGATTCTAAACTATAGCCTTAATGCTTATCGCGTAGTGACAATATATCACTTAACCTTGAACTTACCGAATGTGTAATTTAAATGCACTCAACAAAAACAGGAAATAGGTTATTATGAGATCGTTTTACAGTCTGTTCCAATTTATTCGTAGCAGTAGGCACGAAGTACGAACGAGTATACGAATCAGCTCTGATCAGGCTTGCAATCTGTGTTCTATTCCTGTCTCATCATCATTATCAACCTAGCGTTAGTCCCGATTATATTCAAAGCCGTCAATTTGCTTTCCTATTATTCACACGATACAGTTCCCCTAGTAGCCACGTTAAGGCAAGGCATTTTAAATTCATATTTCCTCGTCAAGTAGCATGGCTGACATCTATCATCAGCTACGTACTAATATAGGTGGTCTCTGTGTAGTTGCTGAAGGTGACTAGGAGTCCGGCATAGCATCCGTGTAAGATTTCACACGTATCTAAGACAAAAGACTGAGTGATACAGGTTTGGAGTGGATAATGTCTACTTAACTTATTGTAGACTAGCTGACCCGCGCAACTTCGTTTGCGTGATAAGTGAAGAACCGCTCGACCGATTTTGAGCAAACTTCACATAAACCATCTACTAAATAGTCCGAATAAAACCTAAAATTTGGTTTGGATAGGTGAGCCCGTTCTTGAGTTATAAAATTACAACGAAAAGTGGCATTGATTTTTATATATATAGATTGCATTTTTACTTGCCTTTGGGATGAAGACAAATTACAAAAATTTAGTAAGGGGTTTTTCCATGCCCCCAAACTTGTGATTAAGTAAAGATTCCAATGACCGAATCTAGTTTAAGGACTCCTGTGTAACGAAACCATATCGCGGTTTAAATTTATGGTACAGCGCCATCTAGGGAACATATTGGAAACAATGCCCAATTCAGTTTTACACCCATAAACTGCGGAAGTAACTTTAGTAGATCAAAATATTTTTAATTAGATTATAATAATATTATTTTTATTTATTTTTAAAAATAAATAAAAGACTGAAAATAACGTAAAAAGTAATAATTATAGGTTACGTACGTTGATATGATAACTATTATTTTCAAAAGGGTTGCAAAGTTAGGCGTTATAATATTACACACATACATTTACGCCTTTATTCCCGAGGTAAGAGGTAGGCAGAGACATAGTATCCGTCCACATACAATACACCTGTATGTTTTGTTCCACGTAATGGCGTTGAGTTATTATTACTACGTAAAGGTACACACATAGATATACTTATAATATATCTATGGGGGTACACAATGCGTAATGGCTGGTGAGCTTATTGCCGTGTATTATTTAATTAGCAATATTTTATTACTAGCTGAGCCCGCAAGTTCGTTTACGTCACATAAAGGTGTATGAAAGGAAAGGTATTTCTTCATCAGAGTCATCAAGCAGCGTCTGAAACTGCCCTGTTTGCTTAATCATAAAGAGCTTAATGATTAAGTCTATTTTATGATTAAGCCAACACGCCAGTTTAGGTTCACTCACATTCAAAGAAACCCCTACAATTAAAATTTTCAAAATATCTGATTCTTAAAAGTTATATAACTCTTTTATTTCTAAACCGATTTACATAAAACAAACGCTAAATGTTAACTGGAGCAAACCTCAACACAATAAAAAAAACCGCATTGCAATCGGTTGAGCGGTTACTGAGATTAGCGTGCACAACCGTACAGACAAACAGATATACAGACATACAGACAAACAGACAAAATTTCTAAAAATCATTGTTTTGGGTTCTATTGCGTTCATAAAGCCCCCCTATAATAGTTTTTCTTATTTATCTTCCATGTACAGACAGCGACCTGTTACGATTTTATTATATGTATTGATACCAATATATCAATTTAGCAGTGTTTATAATACTACCCGTTCGCTCTAACTTTGCCGCTGGCGTAGAGGCGTATACCCGAATTGTTAATTAGAGGAAGTAAATTGACAGTAGCTAACGTCACTTCGTCATAGAAAATACGCAACATTGTATGAAGAAGTGACATTAGTTGCTGTCAATTTACTTCGTCTAATTAAAAATTCGACTTTAGTATGGAGCCGAGCGGCAAAGTTAGAGCGAACGAGCAGTAAATAATAAATTGTATCGACTGCAGTATGAGTCATGGCCGCCCGGCGCACTGTGGAAAATGCTAGAACATTGGCATATCATAAATCAATTTTACTTATGTCGTTAACTGTAGACTTTATTACGTTAATTAATTAGTTCATAAGTTGAAGTTTACTATAGTGTAATCTTTTATATATTTTTTTTGTAGGATATATATTTTTTAATGCCACAAAGATAATATTTCATAAGAATTATAAATTTACGTTAAAGGGAATTACTACATTCAAATTGATTTCCTGTAAAATTTTGTGGGAATCGATATCTATTATTACGCATTTCTGAAAAGCTTATTTTATGTAGATTTATAAACAATTATAAAATTTTAATATTTATGTTCCTATTTTTATGTAAAAAAATAAATAAATAAAATACGAAAAAAAATACAGATTTTTAAATTCATCGAGACTTTTAACAGTTACCGAAGCCTTGCAAAGGCTTACTTTTGATGTTGTTTGATAGCCTAGACATTCATAAATATCATGATATAAAAATATGCTGCAACCATCTGCTATTTTTAAAGTTCTCACAAAAAGAGTGATGGAACTCAGGAAACTGAAAAACACGATCTGTTGCGGTTTCCGAAGTAGACTATTTTTTTTACTAGTTTGTGGTTTGATTTTATATGAAATATATTTTAAATTGATAAAATGACATTTTATCTGCATTGCACACATTTTGTGGTAAATTGGTTATCAACAAAATTCACACTACCCTTATTTTCGAATAGTACATAAAGAGTTTACGTATTTAGGTTGCTATCATAAATTTGTAGTTGTATCTAAACAGAAGTTTAATTTTTACAATGTCTACTATTTTTAAGTGTACCAAGCGTGATATATTACTTCCATATATTGAAGGAGGTAAAACATTTGAAGCAATACAAACAGCTTTAAAAGAAAATCACAATGTTTCTGAAGACAACATTTGTTTGAATATTGGTGATATTCAAAGGAAAATTATCCCATACTTTAATAAACGTTGGGCCGAAGCTGCAAGGAGGAAAGATTTATTTTTAAATAGGAATATGAATTGGCTGGATTCAGAGTATGTAGTACCTCTACCGAGCTCTGAAGAAGTAACGAATGTCTTCACACCATCTACTTCATCAGGAAAACGTGGAAGAACGTGTGTTTCATATGGGAACTCGTCAGAATCAAGTAAAAAAAGAAAAAATACCATGCTTCTTAGTGAATATGGATTTGAGCACATATAAAATGCCTATCTACAAGGATTACGTGCAATTGGAGAAAGGACAGAATCAAGACTTGTGGAAGCACTTAGGCTTGCTGATATTGACCAAAAGACCGTATATTCGAATTTCGTTTGCATCATGCCAGGAAGTGCTCTCGATCAGTTACAAATGAAGATGTATTTCATACTCTTCTCTATACTTCAGACTCGTACAGTCTCAGAAAAACATATAGCAAAAGTGTGAAGGAACTTGATGAAGATACTCTAGATCTTCTAAAAGTAAACGAGCTCATTTTAGATCCCGAAGTTCAGCAAGTGTAATTTAGCATAGGTTTAACATTTTCTCCTATTATTTTTATTAAATAACATTACGAATTGTTTTTATAATAACCGTAAAAATTCTAATAAGACAATATTTTTTTATTCAAGGTATTTTTTTTTTGCTTACTGAAATAGGAAAATTACTTTATATTTAGTTTTTTATGATAGCCAAGTATATAAAATAAATGTTTTTACGATATTATGTCTAGTATTTTCACTAACATAACAAAATAAAGGTAATTTTTCCAACAATTTGTTTTCTTATCTTTTTTTACTACTAACTACTGAATTAAATCCGGACAAAAAGCATAACACCTAAAGCCTTATTTAATACTCTATAAGTGTGCAAAATTTCAATCGATTTCATCCACAAATAACAAAGTTATTGATTTATGGTCCGAAAAGGTCCTTTATTTTCCACAGTGCGGCGTGACGTGATGACGTGACGGATGGTAACGTTGATAACAATGTACTAAGTATGCAGTTCGATGTTAGGCCGTGCACACACCGCTGCAAGGTTACGTGTTTAGAGGTGACCTTGGTCTGGCGACTACTTTGCGCTCACAACTCGATTATGTTGCATATTCTTGACACAAACGCGAATACTTACCTACTGTAATATTTTCTACTATAATTTTATTGCACAGCCTATATTAACTTTATATGGGCTAGCTAGCCAGATGGTGATTTGTAAACATGTCAAAGAATATTTAGTTATTATTTTTAATTTGATATTATAATTTATAATTTTAATATGAAAGATGGCTTCGCTGTCAATAGATATTAAAGGTACATAATCGGTCACACTTTAGCGTACTGAGCCATTTTATCTATACATATAGAATACTGGCACAAACTGAATCATCAACATTTCTTCTAATTTATACCAAAAACATACTGTAAATTTGGCATTCATTTTGATGAATGTCTTTTTAAAAGCTCTTCTTACGCTAACAGATTAAGTTAGGTACTTCTACTTAAGTATAATAAAAGAATATGTATCAAAAGTAAGTAGGTAATTGAAAAAATTAGCTTGCGTGAGTCAATTTAGTAATATTCAATTTTTCCTTTCATTTGTTTAATGATACCACGTTATGGAAGATTTTCCTTAAGCAATTGAAAGACTTCGAATTCGTATATAATTACTGCAACTGGTACGGAAAATTTCTGAAGTCAACGTTGGAAACACATTACAAGACAACTACTACAGCCACTACTGAACTATAGTTTTACAATTTCCTACCTTCGCATTCAGTCATAATTTTCCTACGGAATGTACCGTCCATGCCAATTAGTCTTTATGCGAAGCGTATTGAGTGAGTATAAACGGAACATAAGTAGGTAGTAGGTAAGTTAGGTACTAAGTACCCACAAATGTGGCCTATAATTTATAGTAATGTAAAGTTAACAATAAAATTAACTACTTAGTCATACAGTCCCATTTTAATTAGTTACACATTGTCATTATAATTTTCAAAGTTATAATATTATTTATTACCTATGAAAAAAAAAATGAAAGAACGACATTTACATAACAAGTTTATGTTGCGTAAGCTGTCCAAAAAAAACTGACCACAATACAACAATCTGCTGTTATAAAATAGGGGACTCGCAAAAAGTCGTAAAATTCCGAGAACCGTCGATGAGGACTTGCCCTTACAATGTCACGGTACGATGCTTCGCTGGCGACAGTCTGTCTGCCGAGCCAACACAAATACAGAGATGCACATATCTACCACTGGCGTGTTAGATAAGGATAGCAAACATGGCAACAGTATCACGCCGTCGTACTATGCCTCTCGCTCTAATGTGGGCAGTAGAGGGAGACCGGGGACGTGTCCTTCAAGAGCGTTTTGTGGAGCCATTTGTAATTATTTTGCGATTTGCAGGTGAAAAATGTTGCATTATGATAGGTTTCGATTGCGAGATAGGCTTAATAAACGCGATGTTCAAGCTTCCATTAAATTAAAGTCATTATCGTCGTGGATACATTATTAAACTAACCATTGATATTAGTACTTATCTATTTACACCTACAAAATATACTAAGCTGTAGAGGTCAGAGTGAGTTGTTTGTTGTATTGTAATAGCATAGAATTATAACGCATGTGTTATAAGTCTATGTGTAATAGATATTATGTACCTACTTTACTTACCTACCTATTGTAATTGTGCCTCTACTGAAATGACACGGGTTTGTGTTGGTGTCTATGTGTGCGTGACCTGTAGGTATTTGCCAGGGTTGCTGCAAAACAATTAGTAGGTAAGTAAGTATAAGTAGGTACCTAGGTAACAAGTAAGGTAAGCCAAGGTAAGTGAATACATTTCCAGGCACGTAACGAAAGTCCACAAGTGCTAATATTGTTACTAATGCCGATTTATACGACACAACCACAACCTGTATGAAAGAACCTCACTCCACAAGGTGTAGGCAGATTAATATCAACACATAAAGGTGCAGCTATATGTGGAGAAGTGGAGAATTTCTGGTGACTTGAGGAGTTGTGGGGCAAAGAGAATGTACCTGTCTGTTTCGTTCATTGACATATGTAAGTACCTATATTCTACAGAGTTTCCTTAGATCTTCTGATTTATTTGGAAGGTTCTGTCGGGATATTTTTAAGCTAATAATAAGCAGAAGCACTAGCATTACCACAGCTGACGTAGGTTTTTCTCTTTATACTGTGGCATTACCTACCTTAAGGTAAAGGAAAATTACCTACTTTAGACATTAAAGTAATTTTCCTTTACCTGTCTGGTGAGTAGGTACTTATAGGCAGATGCAGAGCCAGTCACATGAGAATACTTGAGATAAGCTGTTTAGGTATACGAATTCTGTTATATAGTAGGTACCTTCTTGGGGAAATGTTTCCTTGGTGCCTTTGGCTGTATGAACTCGATTGCTTTCGTAGTCAGCAATAATAAGCAAGTCAAATTTTTGTAGGTCTCACTTTGACTTCCATTATCTTTAAGGAATTTTTCCAATTTTCTTCATAAAAGCGATGCATGCCAGCATGGGCACCTACTTTTAGGGCACCTGAGGGATTCCACATACGGCACCTTTCAATATTTTACGCAGCTGTAATTAGTGTTTAATCCACATTATAGCACCTCCGGCTCAGTAGGTACTCGTGTTAGGATTTTTTTTTGTAATCAGCCATTCTGGACTTCAGGCGTTATACCTTGGTGGACACTATCGTTTTGGCGTGCTTATAATTTCCGCTGATTTTGAATCCATTCAAATCAAAAAGCCAAAAAGGTTGATTTTGAATCCACATGATGTGTGATTAAGAAAACTGATAGCGATATTAAAATAAAGAATACCTACACTTATTTAAGGCGGGTGTATTGCTTCAAACCCTGACACACAAAAAAATTATTGTAATAATTTTATTTACAAGTAGGTACCTACTTACCTGCTGAACTTTTTGATAACATTCCAACCAATGTTTCTCAACTCTCTCTTGACGCCTCAACTCCTTTGGGGGCAGACTAATGAGACGTTTGGACGACCAATCCACTGTCACCTAAGTACTAAAACGGTATCAATTGCTTGTGTCCTCCTACTACCTACAACTTTCCCACAGTGAACTATTTGCGGTGTCCTATTTAACACACGTGAAGCTTCGGTACAACAACAGTTCATGTTCCAAACAGAGAGCGATCCTCGGCCATCTGTGTCTCACACACATGCTGCTCCATGTGACTGAGAGTTTCGCTTCACAAAATGGTGGCAAATAAATTATTATCTATTAGTCACAGATGCCAGATGCACAGCAGAAAGATTAACTATCTGAAACCTACATACCCATGTAGGATCACATCAAGCGATCCAGGCACCGCCAGTAGATTATAGTCAAGGTTACTGACATTTCTTCCCTTTCCTTCGGATAAGAGGTCATTAGGAGGGTATGTATTGGTTTTATGACTGTTATTTTTTGCGAGACATGGAAATTTCAGACAACGAACGAGATCCGAGACCATAGACGCTGTACTGTAGCTGAGGCAGCGGCACAAAATATGTGGACTACCGGGACTAAGTATGTAGGTACACAAAATGTGGTATGAGTAAATATTCGCACGGTTACTACTCTAGTGGTATTACCACAGATAATATTATACAGTTCTTATATTAATACTACACAAAGAGTGAGTTAGAAAGAAAAAGAAAGAATAAAGAATTAACAGTTAACTCCAAAATTACTTACCATGCGCTCAGATCGACAAGTTAGTAAAAAAAAAGGTTTATTTTCTACAAAGAAAAGTCTGTTATGTGCAAAATCGATAATATTTAAGTACTAGCTGACCCGCGCAACTTCGTTTGCGTCACATGAGAGTGAGAAAGAGAGTCGTAAAGTATTAATATTTTAAGTAGGTAATTATAATCCCGTCGCATTTACTCCCGTCGCGCGTCTGTTATATATAATAGAGAGGTGTGGTAGGTATTAATATTTAAAGTGATATAATTTTTCCCGTTCGCGTCGCTTATATTCATTATCATAATACGCACAACTTTGTTGAAGCGATATATTGGTTCCCGTCGCATTTATTTTTGTCCGTTTTTTGGTACGGAACTCATCGTGTTCGAGTCCGACTCGCACTTGGCCGGTATTATCTTTCAGTTGACTGCTGGCTACTGCTGCAGAAAACGTTTACTCCCGACGTAAAGGTTAAGAAGTAGGTTATTGTAAGTAAACCTTAAAAATAGGCATATGATGTTCAGTACTTTTGTTTGTAACTTTTTAAGAGGAAAAAATTTGTAGTACACAATTTTTACGTAACTTTAACCATTTAGGCAATGTACGCAATGAAAGCTCTCAAAAGAAAGAAATTTTCCCCCTTCTTAAAACATTATTCATGGCTTCTCCGCTCCTATTTGTCTTAGCGTGATGTTATATAGCCATTAGCCATCCTCAATAAATGGACTATAAAACTGTGAAATTACTTTGTAATGCAACCAGTAGTTTCTGAGATCCTAGCACAAACAAACTCTTCAGTTTGATAATATTGTGAGCTAACCTTAAAAGAAAGACAAATTAGGTTATTGTGAGCGAACCTTAAAAGATAGACAAATGCTGTCGCGGATTTTTTTATAGAACTTTTTAAGAGAATCAATTTTGTAGTACAAAATTTTTACGTAACATTAACTATTTAGGCAGCGTACGCCTCGGAAGCTCTCAGACGGTAAAAATAATTCCCCGTTTTCGAAACATTCTTCATTGCTGCTCCGCTCCTATTTGTCTTAGCGTGATGTTATATAGCCTATAGCCATCCTTAATAAATCGACTATCAAACTGTAAAAGAAGTTTTGAAATCGAACCAGTAGTTCCTGAGATCCTAGCGTTCAAACAAACAAACAAACAAACAAACTCTTCAGCTTTATAATATTAGTATGGATTTATTTCTGTGACGGAAAAGATTTGCGAACTGGAGAAATTGAATGACTGCGTTTTTCGTAAAAGAGGCTCCACCAGGATTGCTGGGCCCAAGCCGAGAAGGCCGAGATGTTCCCTGCAAACAAGTATACAAGTAGACTTATGGAAGAAAGTAGCAGGAAACACAGTGCTGCTTCCACAAAACCGCCATTGTAATGAACTAGGTACTTACCTACCTAAGTGTAACTAAACGTGTGTAAAACTACCTGCTCATGCCAGAAATACGGCTGACACAAACTATTGTCGATCTCGTAACGGGAACAACAAAGGCAGTCAGCTGATCGCTCCGTTTTGCTTTCAACGTCAAACCTGCGTGAAATTGATTGTCAGGTACCCCACCCCACCCTGAAGAGGCTTATCTCGGCACACACCTTGCCTCAGCGTGCTCAAAGATACACAATACCAGATCGACGATCTTCGGCCATTCTGCGAACCTTCGGTGACGTCATTCTGTACTCACCACCCATTATAAACTTTGTCAATAAAATGTAATCACCTGCTCTTATTGGGCTTGGACCTTTTATATTCCGCTATTTAGGGAACTCATGGCAGGTTGGTACTTACAGGATTACGCTAAAAACGTTTAAGGAATATGTTACAGGCAGCGTTGTTCTGCGATTTTGGCCAATTTTTTTTATGACAAATAAAATCCAAAGGAGATCATTCACGTTTCATACATTTTTGGGCCAATTCTGAAAGTGCCGGCCAGAAAAAGAAAATGTAATATTCGCATAGAACACACAATTTCTAGCAAAAAATACTACTACATTAACCCTGTGCGTGCTATGGTTTTGTTGTTACATGCTTTTAAAATACGAGAAAAATGTTATTTTGATGATGTATTTTGATACATTTCATCACTTGAATAGTGATTTGTTTTTACGTTATTCTATTGTAATAAGAAAGAATTATCATTTTACTAATTATCTACGTACCTACGCACAAACAAAACGTACCTAACGATTCACAACAAGTCTAAACTTGTTTCAAAAAACTTAGACAAAGGTGCCGCGCGCGCAGTCCCCCAGGAACCACCAGTCAAGCGACAGGTCAGGCAAATCACCCCGCCACCTCCCGACGCCCGATGGGTGCGATGGGGCCCTACCACCAACCCCGGGGTCCAAGCCAGCCTCACCTGCGAGTGGTGCTCCTACTGATAAACGGACGAGGTCATGGCGCACAGAAAAGGAAAATTCGAAACTAAACCCTGTACCAACCCGTCTGGCCAGCGTGATACAGTAAGGCCAAATATCCTCCTATGATACACACAACAAAACAACGGCCCCCAGTTCCCGGCACTCCCGCTGTTCCCGATCACGGCAGCGGTCGGAGTGACGGTGGGAGGGGGGTCCTAAGAATCTCCGGGTTACGGGAGGCTGCCATACAAAACTGACCCTGGCTACGTTTAATGGAACTACTCTGCGCCTGGACGAGCTGCTCACCGAATTCAAGGTAAAACTAGGTCGTATTAACTGGCACATCCAGTATTGGGCGAGTTCCGAAGAAAGGGGAAGGACACGCTAACCCTTTCATCAGGCGACCAGTTTTACTTTCGGGAAGGTGACGGAAGACATTCTTCCGAGGGCGGGATTGGCTTTATGGTGAAAAAGGACCTCGTTAGCAGGTTTGTGGAGATCAGCAGTGTTTTGCCTCGGGTAGCGTACTTAATACTGAGACTCACCAACAGGTACACCCTGAAGGTGATACAAGTGTACGCCCCGACCTCGAAAAGCACTGTCGAGGCAGTTGAGACCGTGTACGAGGACATAGCAAAAGCACTACATGGTACTGCCAAGACTCACTACAGCGTTGTGATGGGGGACTTCAATGCCAAAGTGGGAGTACAAGAACGCGGCGAAACGAAGATCGGCCCCTTTGGTTTAGGGCGCAAAAATGAGCGGGGCCATATGCTTGTCAGTTTTCTTGAGTCTCAGGGGCTCTTCTTGAAGAACTCTTTCTTTAAGAAGAAGCCCCACAGAACATGGACTTGGCGATTTCCCGACAAGGTCACACGGAACGATTTAGACTTCATCATGACGGACAGGAAGTCTATATTTAGAGATGTCTCTGTGGTTAACAGGTTTAATACCGGTAGTGATCACCGACTTGTACGAGCATCTCTGAATTTGGACTTCCGAGCTGAAAGAGCCCGTATGATGAAGCCTACTCTCCGACCTACCGCGCTCCAGTTAGCCTCAGGGGCTGAGAGGTTCCAGTTAGAACTTCAAAATCGTTTTGATCTGCTGGAAACCACTGGCAATATTCACGATAAGGCCGACAATGTGGTCAGGACGCTACAGCAAGTGTCCCGAAGGTTTTTGTCCGGAAAAAGCAATAACAGGTGCTCTAAGCTCTCGCCCGAGACTCTCGAACTTATGAGAATTCGTCTTAGTCAGACCAGCGGGATCTAAATCTCAGAATCCGAAAGCTGATACGACGGGACCTTAGACGCTATAACACCAGCATCGTCGAGGCAGCGATCTAGCAGAACAGGGGTACCAAAGTATTTGCCCAACAGCTTGGAAGACCCCGTCTGATGAAACTGAAGACAGCGGATGGCAGAACTGTGACCTCAAGTTTAGAGATTCTCGAGGAAATTAAGAGCTTTTACAGAAGTCTGTAAAAGCTCTTAATTTCCTCGAGAATCTCTAAACGGAACGGATCACGGACAAAAAGGCCGGCAGTAGGACCCTACTGACTGTGACCACCGAGTCCCACTATCGCGCCACTATAGCGAGGACATTCCGAACATCGATCAGGGCGAGGTGAGGGCGGCTCTCGGGCAACTTAAAAACAACAAGTCCCCTGGGGAGGACGTAATTACAACTGAACTACTGAAGGCGGGGGGGGGGGGCGGCTCCGGTTCTCAACGAGCTTACGAGTTCGTTTAATTCCGTCCTCCAACAGGGACAAACACCTGAAGCGTGGAGCGGGAGTGCGGTGGCTCTGTTCTTCAAGAAAGGTGATAAGACCTTGCTGAGGAATTACAGACCCATCTCACTCCTGAGCCATGTTTACAAGTTGTTCTCGAGAGCAGTCACAAACCGCCTCGCCGGAAGGCTCGACGAGTTACAGCAAAAGGAGCCAGCCGGATTTCGAAAAGGCTTCAGTAACGTGGACCACATCCATACTGTATGGCAGATTGTACAGAAAAAAAACGAATACAATCAGCCGCTGTGTATGGCTTTTGTGGACTACAAGAAGGCCTTTGACTCTGTCGAAATAAAATACTCTTTATCTTTATTTTACATGCTCCTTTATGTAGGAACGAGAAATCAAAATTGGGCATAAAATATGCCTCTGCCTCACCCTTCGGAGAAACAGGTATAATTATATGTATGTGTGCTTATATGTGTGCTGAAAGACATAATTAATAAAATAAATCACTATTCAACTGCTCATATCAATTAGAATGACACCTTCGAAATAACATTTTTCACGAATTTTAAAAGCATGTAACAAAAAAACCATAGCACGCACAGGGTTAATGTAGTAGTATTTTTTGCTAAAAATTGTGTGTTCTATGCGAATATCACATTTTCTTTTTCTGGCCGGCACTTTCAGTTTTTGGTCCAAAATGAATGATGTCCTTTATTGCGGAGTAACAGAGTTCAGTTTACTTTGTAAAATGTTTTGTAATATACTGTATTTAAAAATAAAGTGGTAATAAAATATGAGTAGTACTCAGTGGTAATAGAGCTTATATTTCAATGGCATTGTTAGATCGGTTCTTAGAATTTTTGCCCACTTAGGAAAATTATTTTTTTCGCTGACACACTGTCGATATAACACGTTCCTGACTACGCTATTGTGAAGTGAATTTATTTAACGTTTTTTGTGGAAGTCTTTAGAATGGATATGTTTATTACACAATCAATCACATGCTTAGGGCTACATATAAACGGAGAATTTTAGTACAAACCGTAAAACGTGCAGGCTATTGGAATAAAAATAGGTATAATAAAGCAAAAACACTTTTTCATTTGCGACTGAGCTTGGCTCGTACAAAACCTCTGCACAGACACTACCCAACAAACAAAATAAACTTATAGAACTCCTTCTTTAAAGCTTTAAGTGCTGTATGGGTTTTAAAAGAGAGTTAATAATATTAATGTACGCTATTACGACGTATTATAAGAATATTTGGCTAATATTAGCTCTATTCTTATAATTAGGATGATTAAAAGTTTATGAACCCAATTAATATGACTACAATAACAATCAAAATGTAATGCTCATATAAAGCCTAGGTACTTATATCGCTTTTTAGCTGTAATGTCATATAAGGGTGTCGAATATGGTCAATCTTATATGTCGGGAAAGCAGATCCCATGTTTTAAGGAAATTAGACTCAGTGCGCACACCCGGCGCTGTCGAGTTTACCACCATGTCCAATCTAGTCGCCCCGCCAAAATATAGCCTTATTGACATTTGACGGCGTCAAGTCTGTCACTTGCGACATGGACAACTTTTTAAAGTTAAAACCCGAGCTACTGAACCTTGGATATTTATCCATCGGTAAAGATGGTACTTTGACACGTTCACTATTTCTGCTGCTGCGACACGGCCATACTGACATTAAGCGCGTTCTCGCGCGTCTATAGAAACAATGGCCGTCCCAAATTTAGACCACAGTACAAAAATGTCGAAGTTTAATATCAGAACAATGAGTATAAGAGTATGGAGCTCAACGCAGCACCTTGGACACATATCGTACAGCTTTCAGTACTACACTAGTCATAGAAGTATCGAGCACAAAAGCGCGGAGCTTTCAATGCTACACAGTCACAGTAGTCACGAGCACAAAGCGCGGAGCTTTCAATGCCACACAGTCACAGTAGTCACGAGCACAAAGCGCGGAGCTTTCAATGCAACGCAGTCCAGCACAAAGCGCGGAGCTTTCAATGCAACGCAGTCCAGCACAAAGCGCAGAGCTTTCAATGCAACGCAGTCCAGCACAAAGCGCGGAGCTTTCAATGCAACGTAGCCTAGCACAAAGCGCGGAGCTTTCAATGCAACGTAGCCTAGCACAAAGCGCAGAGCTTTCAATGCAACGTAGCCTAGCACAAAGCGCGGAGCTTTCAATGCAACGTAGCCTAGCACAAAGCGCGGAGCTTTCAATGCAACGCAGTCCAGCACATAGCGCAGAGCTTTCAATGCAACGTAGCCTAGCACAAAGCGCGGAGCTTTCAATGCAACGTAGTCTAGCACAAAGCGCGGAGCTTTCAATGCAACGTAGCCTAGCACAAAGCGCGGAGCTTTCAATGCAACGTAGCCTAGCACAAAGCGCGGAGCTTTCAATGCAACGTAGCCTAGCACAAAGCGCGGAGCTTTCAATGCCAAGTAATAATAAACATAAAAAACTCGAAGTAGGGTATTTGAGTTGCAAAACAATTGGTTTTAGATAAGTAGTTTCAATACTCATAGAGTAACAAATAATAGTCTTTACACAGTGTTTCTGAAATCATTTTAATATTGGAATCATCGATCTTCTTTATCATCGTCGTTGCTGCAAAGTCATTTAATATGATCAAAATGAAACTCATAAAGAGCACGCAATGACCCTAAAAATGTCATAAATTGTCCAGCGAATAAATGATAAGTAAATTAAGTACTTACTTAAGTTGATTTTGTATTCTTTGAAATGACAAACCTTCTAACACGACTGGTTGTTGTTCTTGCATAGATTTTATCTTAATGCATTTCAATTGACACTTACCGATCAAAACAATCTTATCAGATGGGCAAAATTCCTTTAAAAATCATGTAACGGTTATATATTAAAATACCAGAAATCAAAATGCCTTTACTTAAAATGCATTAGACCAAAATACCCGAATTCGAAATACCTTAACATTCAAAATACCTTATTTCAGTTCACCTTACCTTATAATGTCTAAACTTAAAATACAAATAATTATTATATCAGAATTCAAAATACAAATTTTCAAATATCCTTAATTTAAAATACCGAAAATAGAATACAATGTGAATATAAAAAAAAACCATAACCTACCCAGTTTATCGCTATAATCTACTGGGTATTATTAGGTATATATTATGCTATACCAGTTCATTATAATAGCGCATAGTTAATAAATGAATGATTTAAGAAATAAAGATTTATTGCCACTCACACGTTTTGTTATTTGACTTTAACTTATTTTGCAGCCGCCCCCATACATACTCTGAGTCGGGGTGTTAACCATTCACAGATATATAGCATCCATGTAGGATTTAAATCATGTTAAAAAAAAGGTATTTTGTGTTTGAACATTTTAGGATAAGGTATTTGATAAATTTGTTTTTTGGGTTTCGGTTATTCGACCGTAAGGCATTTTAAATTATTTATATTATAAATATTTGCCTTTTGAATATTGATATTTTGATTTCGGGTATTTTGGGCTCAGGCATTTTAAGTAAAGGCATTATGATTTCTGGTATTATGACGGTATACCCATGTAACACATGTGGTGTAACAACTAGTATCGCCAAGCACCAACTGGTGAGTGGTGAGGCGCTATCAGCCTGGTATCACTACCTTCACCGACACGATATGGTTCAGGAACCTACTAAAGATCATACACGTGATGACAACTTAGGCGGTTGGAGTAGGACACAGAAATAGCGTTAGCAAGGGAAACAGTAACTGGACACTGAGCTTCCACTTGTATACACGTACGAATAACACTATCAAATCCCCTAAGATAGGTAAGTCTTTAATTATCGCCATTCAGATCCGACGTTGGCGCTAAATTAATGTGTTTTCATTGTAACTTAATTTAAAATTTCCCGCAATTTTTTTTTTAACACAAGTTCGGCAGACTTGCCCACGGCCACGCGACGAATAGCCAACGCATCCCACCGCTGCTGTCGGGAAAGCAGATCCCATGTTTTAAGGAAATTAGACTCAGTGCGCACACCCGGCGCTGTCGAGTTTACCACCATGTCCAATCTAGTCGCCCTGCCAAAATACAGCCTTATTGACATTTGACGGCGTCAAGTCTGTCACTTGCGACATGGACAACTTTTTAAAGTTAAAACCCGAGCTACTGAACCTTGGATATTTATCCATCGGTAAAGATGGTACTTTGACACGTTCACTATTTCTGCTGCTGCGACATATAAATATAAAAATGTTGTGTGCGTTTAAGTATCTATTAAAAACTCATAATTTGCTGAATCGACTGAGCTCAAAATTGGACACGATATACAATAGGATTCAGAGATGGTTTTAGGCTACTTTATACACTTTTATCATAACAGCAATAAGAATAAAATAGCTTTAAAAAGTGATTTTACCAATAGATGGCGCTGGTCGTTTTTTTTTTAATTATATTCTGCCAGCTTCAGAACAAAATATTATAAACAACCTATTTAGAAGGTACCTACCAGATTGATGTTTTTTAAGAGAAGTTTGATTGCGGCCTCCTTGCATTCAGAATAATAAAAGAGAGTACTTACCTAATAAAGAAGTCAGATATGTTTTGCATGTTATTTTTGAACCTTTTGGACATTTGGAATTTTGGAGTTTTTGACTTTAGACTTTTGGAATTTGGAGTTTTGGAGCTATGGAGTTTTGGACTTTTAGAATTTTAGACTTTTGGACTATTGGAATTTTGGAGTTATGGAGTTTTGGGCTTTTGACCTTTTGGACTTTTGGTGTTGGAGTTTTGGAGTTCTGGAGTTGTAGAGTTTTGGAGTTTTGGACTTTGGACTCTTGGAGCTTTGAACTTTTGGACTTTGGACTTTGTACTTTTGGAATTTTGGAGTTTTGGAGTTTTGGACTTTTAGAATTTTAGACTTTGTAGTTTTGGACTTTGAACTTTTGGACTATTGGACTTTTGGACTATTGGACTTTTTGACTTTTTGACTTTGGACTTTTGAACTTTTGAACTTTTGGACTTTTGGACTACCTATATATATTTCATGATATTTCTTTCGAAAAATAAGGTCCTGGTCATGAAGAAGTTTCACTTCTTACGTGTGTACAATAGTACACGCACACATTTTTAAATGTACCCATCATTTAGTTTGTTACTCATTTCTCATAGGTACATAAAACCACCATAAAAAAGTCACAGCGAAGCGTGGCAGGGTACCGCTAGTTATAGTTATAATAGTAAGGGATATTTTTAAATGCACCTCTGTTTAATTTTTTTGCACACTAGGTGACTCCACTAATTTACTGAATGCAAACCAGAAAATTAAATGCTGTGCAAAAAAACCAATTGATTAACTAAACATGTCCTACTTAAAAAATATTACTCAGAACGAGATGACCTTTTTAATCGAATTCACACCAAAAATGTGGTTCGTACATCGAATATATGCTTTGTGAAACAAAAATACAAATTGCATATCAAAAATACTAACTTGCACTCTAAATAGTATTGCTATCTTATAACGGAATAGGTTAGGTTAGGTTAGACTTTTAGTTTTTTTTAACAATAAAATTTAGTTTTGTAGAGGCGACTGATTAAATTGAGGTTTTAGTTAGAATAAGCGATGTTCTTAAAAGTTAATTAGGCGCTAGATTTCTGTAAAAAAGTTTTAATATTTTAGTTGAACAATAGAATTTTTAGATATATAAAGGGTGTCTCAATAAGAGTGCACTTTTTAAATTTTGTGCTATTTTTTTTTTGTGCAAGTGGCGACTCTGAGATTTGGCAGCTTACACATTTATTTGTTCCGATTAATAAAAATGGAGCGCTTTTCGAAAGAACAACGCGTAATAATTGTGAAAACTTATTGCAAAAATTTGGAAAGTTATGCTGAGACCGCTCGCAAACTACGAACAATTTTCAGTCGAGATAGTGCACCTAATGTGTAAACCATTCGAAAAGTTGTCAAAAAAAATGAAGAAACTGGGTCGGTAATGGACAGTAAGACTCCTGTGCTTCCGTTGTGTGCGGACGGCATGTGGTTTCAGCAAGACGGCGCGGCGCCACCTGCTACACCGCGCATGAAACAATCCATTGCAGCAACGATTGCCGGAAAAAATATCTCAATAAATTCTGATGTGAACTGGCCACCAAGATTTTTAACGCCCTGCGATTTTTTTCTTTGGGGTTTTCTCTAATCGCAGGTTTAAGCGAATAAACCAGAAACAATGCCTAAGCTCAAATCCGAGATCCAACGAGTCATCGGTGCGATACAGCCTCATGTGCCTCTGAGCCTCTGTGAGCCTCTGTGAAAAAGTCATGAAAATTTTCATGAATAGAGTAATGGCCTGCCATCAGAGCCGTGGAGGCCATTTGACGGATATTTTGTTCCATACTTAATCGGAACATGTCTTCTTGACAATTCAATAAAAAAATCACAACTCTCTCAAAAAATATGTTTTTTATATTAAAATGAAAAAGTGCACTCTTACTGGGACACCCGTTACTATTCTGATAATAGTTATTCGTTCAGTAAAACTGTTCTGCAAATACCATTAAACAGTATAATGAATTTGGTTTATTAACCCCCAGTTTCTGAAAGGCTGATCAACGCAAATATTAACTAATCGGCTGTTAAAGGCGGATCCCTACCAGACGATCCAAAATGGATCGCCAATTCCTGCGATCCACGATCCGGGAGCATGAGGCATGGATCATGTAGCCTGACGAAGAAAACTTTTCTTGCGATCCCGCCGCGTTGCACCGACACGCTCTACACTGATCCGCCTAAGTATAGTACAGTTGAACTTTCGGTCGCTATGGAGTCACATATGTGCAGCACTACATGATCCATGCCTCATGCTCCCGGATCGTGGATCGCAGGAATTGGCGATCCATTTTGGATCGTCCGGTGGGGATCCGCCCTTAACAGCCGATTAGTTAATTTTAGCGTTGATCAGCCTTTCGGAAACTGGGGGTAAGTGTGCATGTCAGTATTTTTGGTTTAACTATGAAATATTTTGTTCGGAAAAAGGAAATAAACAGATATCGATTTAATTGCATGCCTAATAGTAATATACAAGGGAACTACAATGCTTTAAACTTGTAGTGGTATTTTTTATTATTTATATATAACAAACGATTTATAGTGTTTCATGTAACCTTTATAAGTATGAAAGCAATTGATTTCTACTTAAATAGTAATTATAAAAGCTTTGTTCGTTAGATGGTTATATTGAAGAGCTTTACATGCGTAGATTCGCCATTTTAAAAGTGTATACAGCTTCAATTTAAAAAATAAATCTATAGACTGGAAGAGATGTTATGGAAGTGGTGGTTATAGAACTTAAAGGTAAAAAACAAAACGAAAACATGATTTAGCATTAGGTACACCCACCACTTCCACTCCTATAAAGCTACTACTGTGGACCAAAAACCCATCCAGTGGTTCCGCAGAGTATTATTTTATGTAGTATAATAATAGAAAAAAACTTTGTCATTTTTTTATTTAAAGTAAGCTAAGGAGTTACCTGCTGTGTTATGAATATCCGACAACGGATATTAATACTTAAGTATGTACCTACCTACTTATTTATTTTTTGCAAATGCATACCTACATTGCAGCATAACATAATAATATATTATTTCATGTAGAATATAATTCGATAAACAATTTAATCCATACTATGTAAATTATACAAAGGTGAAATGTGGGCATATAATATGCCTCTGCCTACCCCTTCGGGGATAAAGGCGTGACCATATGTATGTATGCATGTATGTATGTATGTATGTATGTATGTATGTATGTATGTATGTAAAATAAAACAGCTAATTTGAAAATCATGTTTTTATTAGTCAGTCATCAATAAAGCATCTTTATAGTACCTACCGTTGTAAAATTTGAGGGCAAAGAAAATATTATAATCAGCAAGGTACGGGATTTGACGAGTGAGAAAGGAACCCTAACGATAATGTAAGATGGCAGTAGCTTATGCCACATAAGATACCATTACTAAACTTTCAAGCAGTACACTTACTTACCTAGGTGGCGATGCAGTGAGTGGATCAAATGAAGTATTTGTGTGATACACTAATGATGTTTTGTAGCTCTCAAAAACAGCCGCCTTGTTGAGGGCAACAAGTTTCCGCGAATCCATGCTGATGAAGCTCTCCAAGTACTTAAGTATTTTTTTTAGATGCCGAGATTTCCCGCGGAGAGAACATTACAAACAAGGCATTATTATGAACTATAATTACTGAAAAAAAAACAGTTTTCCACGCAATTAAATACGCCGTCGACAAACAAATATTATTTTATGGGGCGAGCGGCAACGTTAATCGTCCGTACACCATTTTGGTCCAACAGTTCATTAAAGCTGAGAGGGAGGATGTGTTAGCCACGTGTTAGAACGAGACGGCGCTACATCGGCACATTCGGGATGCGCTGGAGTGTTTTTTCAGGTCACGGGTTCAGTGGTCGCGAAATGCGCTGCACATGTGATTATGGGCTTTTTAATGGCGGTTTAAATCTTTTTAGTTTACTTCGCCGTCCGACGAGAGACTGTTTTAGATAATTTGTTAAATTGTTGAGTAATGGGCTAACGACTAACGAGTATTTATAACTACAACAAAGATTTAGGTTCTCCGCGGGCGGGAGCGCTGTTAGGCATTAGTAAATCACAAAATAACTCTATTAAGTACCTAATTAGCTAATTACCTAATATCCCAACCTCGTGTTACTTTATGCACACATGTTAAGTATTATAATAAATTATACTTACCTATGTACACACACAGAATTGTCTGTCGACACGTTGGCTACGTGTCGCAGCCTCCGCTCCGTTGTTGATCCTCTGATGGTGACATTTCTATTTGGGAGGGTTCCGTGGTACCGGTTGCCAGTAACACGGTAAACAGGGAATTATTCCTAACGGACCCGCTAAGCATGACCATATCCATATTTTGGTTACCTACGCTAAGCCGAAGGACTTATGAGCGGTGTGTTAAAATAAGCATGTGTTAAGAATTTAATTTAAGAAACAAAGTTCAGTAGAACTCGTAGTAATTTCCTGATTTCTGTGGGTGCCTAACTTGCTCACTTCAATGCCCCGACCTGAAGCACCACGTCTGTCTTATAATAAGCGCCGTGAACGCGAATACCTGCCCCACGGCTGATTGATCATTCGGAAGTTCACACACCCCCATGAGTCTTAGAGAAATACCTCTCCTTTCATAAACCTTATGTGACTACAAACGAAGTTGCGAATGGGTCAGACTTACACTAATATTTAAGAAAAGATTAGTACACATACAATCTCGATGCGGTTCATCCTCTTTTCCGCTTTCTGTGGTTCTATTTTTCTTCCGTTGCTCATCCTCAATTATTCTCGTTTACTTGGATTGGTAGAGTCGCTGAACTTCATGCCCTGGTCTTTCCGAACATCTACTAAATTTAAATTCGATTTGCCTCGGTGGTGCAGTGGTATTTAAATCGATATCTGTTTATTCCCTTTTTCCGCACAAAATATTTCAAAGTTAAACCAAAAATACTGACTTGCACACTAATTATGCACACTAAATAAACCAAATTCATTATACTGTTTAATGGTATTTGCAGAACTGTTTTACTGAAGAATAACTATTATCAAAATACTCGTAGTATATCTAAAAATTCCATTGTTCAACAAAAATATTAAAACTTTTTTAAAGAAATTATCGCCTAATTTACTTTTAGGAACATCGTTTATTCTAAGTAAAACCTCAATTTAATCAGTCGTCTCTACAAAATTAAATTTTATTGATCAAAAAAATAAAAGTCTAACCTATTCCGATATAAGATAGTACCTACTATTTAGATTGCAAGTTAGTATTTTTGATGTGCAATTTGTATTTCTGTTTCACAAATCATATATTCGATGTACGAACCACATTTTTGTTGTGAATTCGATTAAAAATGTCATGTCGTTCTGAGTAATATTTAAGTTTTTTAAGTAGGACATGTTTAGTTAATCAATTGTTTTTTTTTGCACAGCATTTAATTTTCTGGTTTGCATTCAGTAAATTAGTGGAGTCACTTAGTTTGCAGAAAAATTAAACACAGATACATTTAAAAATATCCCTTTTTAATCTATCGCAGTTTTCGGGACTTCACGCGAAATACATTGATTTACGAAAATACCGGGTTTTTCTTTGTATATCTATGGCGAAATACTTTTTACTTACATGCACTGACGTTTCGGACACGTTGCTGCGCCTGTGATCGCGGTTTTACTCCAACCAGTAAGACAAGAATGTCCAACCGCGAGCTTATGGTCGCGGTTGGACAACGAGTCCGAAACGACGGTCGGTGCATGTAAGTAAAAATAAAAAGTATTTGCGTGAAGTCCCAAATTCTATCAGACTATCCACAAACTTTTGTTTCGGAGTTTGAGTGTTTCCCATGTATAAAATTATGTACCTACCTACGTATTTACAAATATATCTGTAAGTACCTACCTATGTTTACCAGTTGTCTACAGTTTAGGTACCTACACCCATTGTACAGTCGGCTGCAAAGTTAAAGATACACATTCTTTTTCATTACTACAAAGTGATGAAGTTTTTTGATACTGCATTTAATGGACATAATGGTCACGCCTTTATCCCCGAAGAGGTAGGCAGAGGCATATTATATGCCCACATTTCACCTTTTTTATAATTTGTGCCACGTAATAGGTGGTGAGCCGTATTGCCGTGTTTAAATGGACAGGCGCAGGTTGTGACTGCCTGCTGTTGGAATAAAGTCTTCAACTTGACTTAACGACTGCCGTTTTACTGGCAACCGGGACCAACGGCTTAACGTGCCTTCCGAAGCACGGAAACGCTGAAATAAATGTCACAAAGTGATCACATGGATGGTCACCCATCCATGGACCGGCCATAGTGAAAGTTGCTTACTGCAGTGATCGTTTACAGAACACTGAGTCCGCGGGGTCACGAGCGCTTCAGCGACGGGAAATACTTAGTAGGTGCAAAATGTCACCAACCCAATTCATCCCGAGGGTGTCGTCAGAGGCGACTAAGAGAACACTTTGCCTAGAAAAGGAAAACTCGAAATGAAAGCCAAGTTAAAGGCCATTGGGGCAGCTTGAAAAGTTTAAACTGCGCCTGTCCATTTCAACACGGCCATAGGCTCACCACTCTCTGCTTGCCTTGATGCTCAGCTCTATGATTGGAACAAAAGGTCATTTCGTCATACACCTTTTTCCTACTTAAAGTAATAATAGGCTTTAAATGTAAAAAAACAAATGCTGAACATTTTTTAATTTAGTACTCTTTCCTATCGTTTCACATCATAAAACACAGAACTTATTTATTAAGTAACTAGTACAAACTAATATTATTCAACACAATTACAATACATTTATTGATCGTTATTAGATAGAGATATTGTTACAAAATGCCGCTGTCATAATCGTTAACAACAAAGGCAGCTCTATTGCTCTGGTCACCAAACTTATTATTGTTATAGCGTATGACATCGAACAATTTAAACTTAAAATATAAATGTTTTATATAGTCCACGGGAAAACAATTACAAGGCGCTGGAAACCTTATGTTCTCTGTGTAGCTTTGTAATCCTGAAATGGACCTTCTCAACACATGTTCGCTAAAATATTCTTTGAATTGAACTTCAAGGATTTGAACAAACTCCATAAACTCTTGGGGGACGGTGTAAACGTTACCAGCGACGGCCCTGTAGCCCAAAAAGGGTATTTTCCCATGATGTTCTACAATATCTTTGCTGTACACATAATCCTTCATGACAGCACAGTCGGAGTGCTGTCGATACCCTTTGTAGAGTAGATATACGGCCAAATGCTCTAGTGCCTTTTTGCCACTTCTGGAACTTACAGCCGAAAACTCAGCGTTCGTAGTAGCGGCATATCTGTCCGAAAGCGACTTCAGCTTTTCGCTGTACATGGCAATTTCAGGCATTTGCCTCGCTGCTGACAAAAACACCTCCAAGTCACCCGGTGACTGTTTCTTGCAACAATACTGAAAAATACTGAATATAGGAAACGTCTTTATGCACTCTACTATTTGTTTTGCTGTGGGTAGGAGTCCATGTTTCAGGCGACACTTTTTAAAAAAGATATCAAGACAGTCATGACTGAGTCCTACGATTGGTAGCCAGCGAGTCTCTCTTTTCAAGTCGTCGTATAATAAGAGAAGGGCGCTGATAGTAATCTGGAAGCCGTCTTTAAATACCAGGCGTATATTGCTAGTTTCCGTAACTTGATCTTTTTTTTTTATTTTCTGGTCATTGGAAATCACCAACAATTCGGAGAACCTGGCCATCGTTTTTAGAAGAAAGTCAACCTGTGCCAGCTCACCTGAAAATACGGCATCCTTGTCCTCCGGAGGGTTTGCTTTACTGAAGTTGAGCAAGTTGTGTAATCTGCTCATGGAGTGAACCCACTGCGCTGTGGCCTCGGCTTCAGAATCGATTGCATGTTGATTAACGTAAAAAGACAAGGCAGAGGCCGTTGCATAGCTGAATATTTCTGAAGTAAATTTGAAGTCATCATTCATCCCCCTCTTAGGTTCGCATATATGTTTTTCCGATAACTTAGGCGCAAGTCTGAAAGAGTTTAATTTGCTGTCGTGACTGAAACATTGCATTAGGTGACTCCATCTAGCAATCACAAATGACTCAGCTGATTGAAATACGATTTGATTAAAGAAGAAGATTTCTCGGGCGTTCCTCATTAAGTGGCAAGGTTCATACATAAAATATATTTTTTTATTTCCTACGAAGAAGAATGGTGTTTTGACGGAAACTCTTCTGTCTTTGCCTAAATTGAGTACGTTTGCCTCAAGATCAGACATGAGCACGCGTACATTAAGTCCTATATCGAATAACAGAATTTGAAGTATTTTATCGACGAATAATTGAAGGTCTTTACTTATAAATTTAGAAACAAAACAGTAGCTAAGTGGCTGTCTCCAGTCATGAAAGAGTCCTCGAACAGTTAGTACCAGGAGCTTGCTGGCCGGTTCCAGAGTCTGCACGCCGTCTACTTCGTGGAACCCGAAGATTTGGTCCTGATCTGCATCGTAGTCGATAGTTGGATTTAAACTGATAGCGCCAACGCATAAGACACACTCCTTCTGAGCCAACGTCATGCCCTCGACTTTAGCCTTTAATGCCCCTATTATATTTCGATTTAACTCGGTCGTCGTTGGAATACAAAATCTATATACTGTAGAAATTCGGGGTAAATGAAAACTTCGCTGAAACATTTTATAAGCATTTGGACTTTTGAAGTATAATTTTAAAGCAAATAATTTAAAATCATTAGTGTATTTTTGATGCCATGACTTTGGTTGGACTTCAGGTAAATTCTCAAATTCTAAAATGCCTTCTAACAGGTTATCAAAATGCATTTCTTCGTCAATTTCATCTCTATTATCTTGGTCAACAAACACGGTCAGATGTCCTTCTTCCTCCTTTACTTTCATTAACTTATTCGGATGACTACTAAACATATCATTCTTTTTCTCAGCGACCGGTATTTCATAGGGGTATAAATTTGAAGTAGCAGTGTTAGGTTCCAACGGTTCCACTTTGACTGCTGCTTCTGGCGAAGTAATATGTTCCAGCGGATCATCCTCGTTATTCGGAGAACCTTTCTCAGAGTATGGAACGACCTCTGGCTCTAAAAGGACGTCATCAGATAGTAACGATAGGGGATCTTCGTTTGGTTCTGCCTCGGGGAGATGCAATGTCGGCACGGCGTGCAACACAAGTCGACTGCGGCTTGCATTTACTCTGATATGCGCTCTATCAAAATGTTTCTCACATATAAGGAGCCGCTTTGTGTCATGATTCAGTTTAATGGCTTTTAGCCATAATGATTTCCTGAAACAAATAATAAACAACATTATCCAATACATCAATGACGTTTAGAAGAAACATCGATTTTGTTATGTATTCAGCGGGCTTCTTTTTGTATAATACTAAGGTGGCAGACCGGCTTACGTCCCCCGAATGGTTGATTACCGCAGCCTATGGACGTATGAAACACCAGAGGCGCTGCACACGCGCTGTCGACGGAGGCGCAGGTTGTGAAGAAAACTTGGCTTAACGACTGTCCTCTTACTGAAAACTGGGACCAACGGCTTAACGTGCCTTTCGATCGTTTAGTCGCATAATGCCTAATTCGCAAAATGGCACCCGAGTCTGAAAAGGACTAATTCGCAAAAGGACTAATTTTTAAAAAGACTAATTCGCGAAATGGCTAATTCTGAAAAGGACTAATTCGCAAAAGGACTAATTCTTAAAAAGACTAATTTGCGAAATGGCTGATTCTGAAAAGGACTAATTCGCAAAAGGACTAATTCTTAAAAAGACTAATTCGCGAAATAGCTGATTCTGAAAAGGACTAATTCGCAAAAGGACTAATTCTTAAAAATCCTAATTCGCGAAATGGCCAACTCGTAACAAGGTATGATGTTGGTGTTGGTTATAAAAAAAACCACGAAGGCTAATGCGGGAGCTCTGCTCGCGCATTAAGCCTTCTAACCTAACTTATCGAAGTCGGGGCGCGCAGAATTCGACTTTATCTACCAATTTCGATGTAGTACCACCTAAACGGTTGCAAATCGAATGCTGCGCGCCCCGACTTCGATAAGTTAGGTAAAAAAAAACCTAGCCTTCGTGCTTTTTTTTATATCCATTCAACACCAACATCATACGCTGTTAAGAGTTGGCCATTTCGCGAATTAGTCTTTTTAAAAATTAGTCCTTTTGCGAATTAGTCCTTTTCAGAATCAGCCATTTCGCGAATTAGTCTTTTTAAGAATTAGTCCTTTTGCGAATTAGTCCTTTTCAGAATTAGTCATTTCGCGAATTAGTCTTTTTAAGAATTAGTCCTTTTGCGAATTAGTCCTTTTCAGACTCGGGTGCCATTTTGCGAATTAGGCATTATGCGACTAAATACACGGAAACACTCGCAAACAAAGTGGTCACATGGTGGTCACCCATCCAAGGACCGACCATAGAGAGAGTTGCTTACTGCAGTTATGGTTTATAGAACCGCTGGCCATCTGTTTCAAGGCTTCATATCCATGAACCTTGATAGTTGAATTATTTTACAGATGATGCATTTGTTTTACCGCTATAACAAATTAAATACTAACCTACTAAAAATAAATAGTTAAAGACCAAAAGTAAACAAATGTTAAGGGGCTTCCATACAAAAACGTAACTTTTTACAGATTTTTGGTACAGAACTCTTCGTGCGTGAGTCCGACTCGCACCTTCGCGATGTTTTTTTGTATGGCATGGTCCACCCCGCCGACCATGGACAAGGCGCGAAGGCACGCAATTTTTTTTTTATACCACTATGTAAAAGATAAAGAAGAAAGTACTAGGAATGATACGCAATACTTGCGTATCATTCCTAGTACCTATTCCTATCAGCATACTACGGTACCTATTAAAATAAAACATTATTGAAACCGGTTCAGTGATCGTAGCAGACACCAAGTTTCCTACGGGCCAGGGCCAGGGTACATAATCGGCGTAAACCGGTTAAGTGCGAGTCCGAATCACGTACGAAGTGTTCTCTCTCAAATTGATAAGGGGTCAGCAAAACATGATGGAATGTCGAAATTTTTAGATTTTTTGAAAGAAGGTCTTATATTTCATAAAATCACTTATTTTCCTAGTTTTATAGACGGAATACGGAACCCTAAATACACATACTTACACCATCTGTGAAATTTCAACTGTCTAGCTATTACTGTCTAGCTAGCGAGTGCTTAGCGATGCGCGGTCGGAAACGGTCGCGCCTCACTAATGCGGTCTCGTAATTAATTTATTAATAATTAATTCGCGCTACGCGTTGCTTACGCGCCGCTGTAATTCCGCCGTGCGATGGCTACCAACAAGACGGTCATCGTTAACGAGTTACTCGCGTTCATCCAAAATGCAGTGGACACCATGGATGAGATCAGCATAATGCAGATCTGCAAATCCAATTTCAAGGAACAGGAGATCTGCAGTGGTAAGGCGTTGCTGTACCAATCAGTCGGCAAAACTGCCCAGATGCCGTCCCGAAGGAGGGATGGAGGGGAACGAAGTGTGCAGGACATCATCACCCTGCTGAAGCAAACGGATCCTGACGACGTGCCGGATTTCGTCGCGAAGGAGCTGCACAAGCTCCCACCGGTGGGATTTGACCACGTCGACGTGACAAGACTGCTTAAGGACATAACTTTCCTGAAGTCCAGCCTTGCTGATGTGTTGGCAAAATTAGGGGCATCAGATAAAACTATCAGTGGTCTGCAGGCTGAATTGTTGTTACTTCGTAGCAATAATTCAGTTAGTAGGTCAGCCTCCGATAATGTCAATGTACGGCGAGGCGCGCAAAACGCGTCATTGTGCAGTTTTGAGTCAGCGCAATTTGATGCGCCCGAGTGTCCAGTGGCCGTAGCGTGTGCCTCGAACGTGAGCTCCCGCCCCGCCGCGCCCGCCGCTACCTCTTCCCCCGCGAAGATGCCGACGACTGTCACGTTGCAACCTCCTCGGCCATGTGACTATGCAGCTGCAACGGCCAGCACCCCCACAGCCGCTCATACAAAGGGGAGGAAGCAGAGCAGCGTCACTCAACGCAGCACTGCGCCCGTCAAGGCGCCGCAAAAGGAGCCCTGTGATGCGGAGGGTTTTACGTTGGCGGTGAAGAAAAAGAAGACGAAACCCTCCTGCAAGAATCAGTGCGGAACTGCTTCAAGATCTATAGAGCAGCGCTTCCGCGCTGAGGTTCCATCTACGATGGTCTACGTGTCCCGTGTACACTTCAGCGTGAAGGTTGTGGACGTGGTAGACTATCTGCAGAAAAAAACCGGATTGGGTTTGAGGGTGGAGAAGCTGGACTCTCATCGTAACGTAAGCTTCAACTCGTTTGCGGTGAGGGTGCCTACAGATCGCATCTCCACGTTCATGGATCCTGAGTTCTGGCCGAGAGGGGTGAAGTACCGGCGCTTCAGAGGACGTCTGCCGACACGGAACCCCACGTCACGCGACACGTCGACGTCATTACGTGTCAATTAGGTTAAGATATTTATATGTATTTTAGTTTTAAGGTATTTATCTATGGGCCGTAGAATAAGTTAATACCAACTGTAACTTTCTAATGTTGCCTGACAATAAAGATTTATTATTATTATTATTATTACAAAAAAAATATCAAAAATGTTTTATTTGTAGGTATCACAAAATTACAGTCTTCTTTTATAACAATGCAAGTAATAGAAAACGTCGCTCCATCCACATACAAAGAGTACAAGCTATGTTAACATTTGGAAACTTACAATTTTTAATAATAATATACCTAGGTGCAAAATTACGGTTCATAAGATGTATCTTATGAACCGTAATTTTGCATAATTTGTCTGTCACCGGGCCACAGCCCGGTGACAGACAAACAGACGGACGGACAGACAGAGGGGCTCGGTAATAGGGTCCCGTATACCCTTACGTATACTTACCTACCCCTTTGGGTACCTACATTGAGTTCAAATGTAGTAGTAACAATAGCTCCAACTCAATGTTTGGGTACGGAACCTTAAAAAATGGTGGCATTATGATAAGCAACTCATTTTTGATAAATTGTTTTAGTGTGATCTCAATTGAAACGAAACATGTGATTTTATAAAATATACTTAGGTAGGTACAAGATTTTATTTTCATTTATTGATTTGTACATTTTGTACACCGAAGTTGTGCTTTAGTTTTTTTGGTTATTTTTAACGACAACTGTACCTAAGTAATTTTATTATCATGCTTTGATGCATAGAATTATAACGCATATATGTTATATGTCTATGCTTTGATGTATAAAAAAACTTAGGTAGGTACCGACGGCAAAAATATTTTTATTTCAATTTAAAAATGGTCTAAGTACATAATAAGTAGTCCACGCGACTAATGTCTCATTTAGGTGCGCGACCACTGCAGCCGTAGGGTTAACATTAACAAGCACATTCAGACGAATGTTTTTATAGAAAAAGCGCTAGTCATAATTATTCTGGACGCCCATCTACGAATGTGTTGTTCTTATGTTCGAACACAGTAAGAGGAGTGTGAATGAGCCATAGAACAAAGATAATATATTACATATTAATAATATTGTTTCATCGGCGTATGAACGTAGCTAGTACTTGTCATAGTAATATTGGCACTGTATTCGTCGTAGCAGAGACGCGGCGCGCGGCACGCACGTCGCTCGCAGCTGTGCCCCGCGCCCGGCCGCCCGCCCGCCGCCCGCACCGCTCGGCGCTCCGGTATAGCGGACCGGGCGCGAGCGGTGAGGTGTGTGGTGTGTGCCGCCGGGAGGCGACATAACGGCTACCTCGCCCCTCGCCGCGCTCACCGCGATCGCAAATTTCACTACTCGTAGGGCTGTCAATTTGACAACGTAACACAACTACATACACCACATCAGTACTATTAGTTATTCTGTGACCACCACAGTTTGACTACTTGTGTTCGCAAAGTTCAGTACTCGACTGAATTATAAGGTCATAGGTGCAATTACCGCCATGTAATGAATTTTTTTGTCACTTTTTCCGGCAAAACTACTATCATGGCCAAATAATTTATTGAACAATTTACGAATGTTTATATTTTATTAAATTACGGCCCGGCTAATAATTTTGCCGTTAAAACCTACAGAATATTTAAAGATTTATAACATAAGTAAACATATTTGGAAACAACCCGCAAAGTGTGAGGTTCCCTAGTCCACACCAAAAAAACGTCGTAAAGTCAAGTTTCTTGTTTAGAAGCTCTCCTTAAATATTTATTTCTAGGGTTCCGTACCCAAAGGGTGATAGCGGAACCCTATTACTGGAACTCTGCTGTCGGTCTGTCTGTCACCAGGCTGTATTTCATTAACGGTGATAGCAACATAGTTGAAATTTTCGCAGATGACGTTCTGTTGCCGCTATAACAACAAATAAATAAAAATCTATTAATATTCACGGACATTTTCACACACCGCTATTTGATCCCAAACCAAAGATATTTATACTTTTAAATACATACTTAAGTACATACTTTACCACGGATATTTATACTTAAAAAAAAATTGAGGTTGGCTCCTAATCACAGATTTTTCTGGTTTTTTTGAGTCGGAACACTCCATGTGCAAATTCGCCTCGCACTTGGCTGATATTTTCGGTTTTTAGTTTTAGTGTCTAGCTATCGGTTCATGACATAGCCTCGTGAGTCTCGTGGCAGACAGACAGCGGAGTCTCGGTAATAGGGTTCCGTTTTAAAACGTGCGTGAGACACCATAGCAGCTACTTAAATAAATAAAATAAATAAATATTCACGGACATTTCACACAACACTATCTGATCCCAAAGTAAGCTAGGAATAACCTGCTTGTGTTATGGGTATCAGACAACGGATATTAGTACGTATATACTTTTAAATTTAAATACATACATATTATACATAGAAACACCCAGACTCTTAAGACAAATATTTGTCTCCGGTGGGAACCGAACCCACGACCTCCAGCGCCGCAGGCGGTATCGCTACCGACTGCGCCACAGAGGCAGTCAAGCTACTTGCCTCTCCCCGTACGCCACGTAGGGGTAGGGGTGTCCTACATACAAAAATATAGTCCCACCTTTATCCACGAAGGGGAAAGCAGAAGCATACTTAATATACATCTACATTTCACCTTAGTTTTTTTGTCCCACGTGGTGACCCATATTGAAATGAACAGGCGTAGGTGAAAACTACCCACTGTTGACATTTTTAAGCCGTCCTTAAGGCCTTCAAATGGCCACAGACATGTTGCTCACAACCAGGACCAACGGCTTAACGTGCCTTCTGGGGCACGTAAATGCTGGCAAATGAAAACGTCACATAGTAATTACGAGGTGGTCACCGTTCTTAGGACCTGCTACAACCCAGCTTTCTGTAGTGATCATTTACAGAAGACTGAGGTTACGGAGCCACGAAAGCTTCATTCAAATCTGTAATACCTAGTATAAAGATAAACAAGAATATAATTATTGTATTGCAACTGGTATATTACCTGACAGGATCTGCGGGTAAACTGTAAAAATTGTAGCGCGGAGGATTTGCTTTCTTCGAATAGCAGCCGGGGACGCCGCACCACGTGCCTGTAGTTTTCCTCCTGATCTCCAACTGTGACTGCTCCATGACTTTATTTCAAAGTTATTCGTCAGTTTTACAATAACATAGTAGTGTACAACCCTAGCGAATAAGGTGCCGGCGGCGCGGGGCGCGGGGGGTGCGATACGCGGTGACGCGCGGCCCCGCTCACTCGTGAAGCCGTGGCGTGACTGTTCGTCGACCGTCTCTCTAGCCTGTGTTACGAGTCGACTGCTTCCCTCCCCGCCCCCGCCGCGCTCCCCCCGCCTGTTAGCTTATAATATTGAAAATGTTTTTAAATCGGATATCTACGTATGTAACGAAAATTTTCTTTATTTTTAATAGAATTATTATATTTCGAAAACAGTGCAGTTCGAGTAGTTAAAGATTTACTAAAGCAATAAGTAGGTACTTAAGTACCTACTTACTTAATAGGTAATAATTGATTGTAAAATCATATTTACCTACGTAATCAGATACGTTTTCGTAGACAAGTGCAAAGACACATTCTTCGAGCATAAAAAACAAAAAATTGAAAACTTAATTGGCATTCATGACATTACCGGGTTCCCCTCCCGCATCCCGCATCCCGCGTCGCCACCCGCTCCCCCGCTCCAGTCACTGCAGGGCCGCGGCGCAACACTAACCTTACTTTAACCTTACTTTAGGGTTAACAGATGAAAAATTCTAAAGTAGGTACAAAAAAAGGCCTACTTAGTAATTTCCATTGAATAATCCTGAGGATTTTACAGTAGGTATCTCAATGAGAATTTTACTCTCAAAAGTAGGTAAGTACTCCACCATATAGTCGTACTACCTACTTAAGTAACATTTTTTTTATACAATGTATGTACATAAGTAGATCTCGCACACGTGTATCGCTTTTGAAATTATTAACAAAATGTTTTTAACAAAACAATATGTGAAGCATTTATTGACATTAAAAAATGCTATAGGTACTCTGTTAAAATTAGGATGATAATTTTGACAGCTCTTAGTAGGGCACCCCATAGTGTCCAATCGTTAATGAATCTATTCGATTATCGTATGCGTAAAATTTTAAATCGATTGTTACAAAAAACCGTTTTTATTATTTTAGGTAATTATTTAAATATAATTGCATTATTATTGTTTGCATTACACTTAGCTAATCATATTACAAATAAATATTGTAGATACCTACTTAATAACTTTACTAGCATTTAAATGAATATACTTACTTAATTTCGATTTATTCGAATTATTTGTCTATGATCGATTCTGCGCTATTGTTGGAAGACGCTTCACTACGATAAGTGGGCGGTACTCGTCTATGTGCTACGATTATTTTTTTAAGTATACTTGACATGACATAAACAAACCCGATACTTCATAGGCGTGAGCTGTCAAAATTATCAACCTAATTTTAACAGAGTATACATGCTTTGTAACTTGTGTCTTGTGTTGTGTGTCACCATTTATACACGACTCGCTGTTCCCCGCGGCTTCGACCGCGTAGAAGTCGTTATCTCGTAAAATCATAACCCTCCTTTGGTGCAGTCCGTTAAAAAGTAGCCTATGTCCTGCCCAGGGCCTCGAACTATCTCTATACTAAATTTCATCTCAATCGCTGTAGCCGTTTAGGCGTGAAAGAGTAACAGACAGACAGACAGAGTTACTTTCGCATTTATAATATTAGTAGGGAAGTAGGGATTATATCTCGCGCGCGGTCAGAATGGGACGGCACTTTTTGGAACTAGGTATGACGAGCCTGTCATCCAATCAAATCAGGCGTAGCGTTCGTTAGTAGCAAACTCATGTCGAAACTTAAGATGTGTTTTCTGTGGGAATGGATTTCTGTTTGAGTTTCGTTTTAGATGCGAGATTTGTATAATTATTGTAGATTTTTTTATACCTATGGTCACGCCTTTATCCCCGAAGGGGTAAGGAGAGACATTATTATAATTATGCCCACATTTCATCTCTTTAGAATTTGTCCCGCGTAATAGGTGGTGAGCCTTATTGCCGTGTTGAAATGGACAGGAGCAGGTTGTGAGTTGTGAGTGCCTGCTATTGACATTTTTCAAGCCGCCTATAAAGGCCTTCAACTTGGCCTAACGATTGCCATTTGAGTGGCTATCGGGACCAACGGCTTAACATGCCTTCCGAAGCACGGATACGCTTAAATAAATGTCACAAAGTGATCACATGGATGGTCACCCATCCAAGGACCTTCCATAGTGAATGTTGCTCACTGCAGTGATCGTTTACAAAACACTGAGTACGCAGGGCCACGAGCGCTTCAATACAATTCTTTAATTGTCTCTCAAGCAAGACCAAGAAATTTCTTCGCCGAGGTTATAAGTTTGCTTAAAAATACAAAAAAATAACCCAACGAGTAGTTGCTATCACAGGGATATTACCTAAGTATCTAAAAGGTTCCTTTAGGGCAGAAAGAACTCTTATGCCATAATTATATTTTGCATAACAAAATGGCAGTTAACATTTTATTAACGAGATCTTATGTACGTAGGTAGGTACCTACCTAAGCTGTAATTAAGAAAATTCCGGGTCTACAATAAACCAGTTGGCGCCCCTTTCTTTTTTATTTTAATAAGTAGTTCTTGATATGGCGGCTACAGAATTACATAATCTGTGAAAATTTTAGCCCTCTAGCTATCACGGTTCCTGAGATACAGCCTCATGACAGACAGACAGACGGATGGCGAAGTTTCAAGAATAGGGTCCCATTTTTTACCCTTTGGGTACTGGACCCTAAAAAGAAGCGCTCGTAGCCCCGCCGACTCAATGTTCTGTAAACGATACATTTACTGTTGCCGGTAGGGTTGCCAACCCTCCCGGATTGCCCGGGAGACTCCGGTAATAATGTTGACCCTCCCGACCTCCCGAGATGCGTCGATTTCTCCCGGATGTTCTACAACTTTACACAAAGTTAAGAAATTCCGTCAACTGTCAACTGGGTCCATCATCAAATCGACTCCAGGAAATTGTAATGCTTCAAAACACTTAATTAAATACATAGTTAATAAATGCACTTGTTATCTCTACAATTTTCGAAAGTTTTACTCGATTTCACCAGGATGTCATCATTAGATCCTGCCTGATTTCCTTCAAATATAAGACTAAAAGGAAAGCATCAGCATTCAAACTAAAAAAAAATTCAAAATCGGTTCACCCGATCATAAATTATGAGGTAACTAACATAAAAAAAGAAACATAGAGAACCTCCTTCATTTTTTAAGTCGGTAAAAAATCACGAATTGCTAAATGCTGCTACTAAACAAAATAAATAAATAACTGATTTTCATTTTATTTTATATAAAGTGAAAAAAGACAACTTGGCCCATGGTCCATACGGGATTTGAAGTTTGAAGTTTTGAACCCGTAACCTTTGCCTAAACCAGGGCAGGGCAAAAAAAAGGACAATGATTTTCGCGACAACCCCCCCCCCCCCCCCTCAAAATCTCCGGGATTTGTCCATTCGAAAGTTGGCAACCCTAGTTGCCGGCCATGTACCTATGTACCTATATCATGAATTCATGATCACGTAACCGCTTTGTGACATTGACATAATTATTTGCGATCGCTTCCGTACTTTGGAAGACACTTTAAGCAGTTGGTCCTGAAGTACCGAAATATCAGTATCACAGTATTATAATATCTAGTGTTGATAGCGCACAGACTCGCAAGTCGCAACGCAATGTAATCCAGCGGACGCTCTCAACTCCACCTCGCCTCACATTAGCCGGGGCGCACACAAAGCGCTGAGCGATGCGGAGCGGCAACGTTGCGTACCGTACGGCATCGCTTTCTCTCGCTCAGTGTAGCTTCGGCATCGCTTCAGGAGGCCGCGTACCTCGTCATCGTGCCGACATGAACTCGAGGAATTACCGGGAGAAGTTGATCGACGAAGTGAAGAAGTACCCCGTGTTGTACGACACGCGGCACGAGCACCACCGCGACATCGAGGCCAGGGATCGCTGCTGGGTCGTCATCTCCGAACGACTCGGGGCCAACAGTACGTATATACTCGCCACGTTATAAAGTATAGCTTAGTAGTGTGCCTAGCGCGCTCAACGCTGGCAAAGTGGCAAGTCGTCGGATCGAGGCCAACTCGCTCTACAATATTAACGGTTATGCACACAGAATAAGGTTGAATATCGAATGGTTGCGTAAGGAAAATAAATAATGGATGTTATTATTCCTTTCTTGCCATTGTTGTGTTATAATAATGACTTATGTATTTGTTATTTTATTGGCAGGTAACTAGGTACCTATCCTGGGGTCATCCTTATTAGGTGCCTACCTAGGGAACGTTGGTAGGTACCTACATACACAGTTCGTGCAAAATTACAATGTTAGTTGCATGCAGCGGTGAAGTGAAAGGAAGCCCAATCCATGGGGTGTGTTGTGTATTGTATGTTCCACATGTAAATGGCTTCCGTGACCGTGAGCGGAAGCAAAACTTGATTAAATTAAAAACTCGATGAATGTTTTCTACTCGCGAACTCGCTGGCTTGTAGACCTTTTAGCTTGTAAACTCTTTCTGCGTCACCCTCACCGAGGCGTTACATAATATATATATTATACTGTGCCGAGGCTCACATAATTGTCACGCCTTATTCCCAAAGGGGTAGGCATACTTAGTACCTACCTATTTACACGCACACATTTCATCTTAAAGTTTTTTGTTGTTTGACTACCTCAATGGCGCCTTTTTCGGTAGGTTAAACGTAGTGTGACCGACTACGACTGCCGCGCTGAAGTACTGGGTTCGATTCCCGGGTCTGTCCAAACATTTGCGTGATCCACAAATGCTTGTGTTTTTTAACCGACGAGTTTGGGTGTTTTTTAACCGACTTCAATAAAAGGAGGAGGTTCTCAATTCGTCTGTATGCTTTTTTTATGTAAGTATGTTCACCGATATTTCCGTCAATTATAGACAGATTTCAAAAATTCTTTTTTCGTTGGAAAGTGTTCACTTCTGAGGTGGTCCCATTTTCAGGAGGTCAGGATCTGATGATGGGATCCAGGAGAAATTGAGGACAACCTTCGAAAATTGTAGGGACAACTAGTGCGTACTTTATAATTAGATAAGTGCTTTAATTTACTACAATATAATGAAGGTCTGGACTCGACCTGATAATGTAACTAGGGAATGCAATACCGGGATACCGGGATCCCGAAATACCGGGATCCCGCAGTATTTTTGCTGGACCAGTTCCGCACGTAAATCGTGCGGTATCCCGCGGGATTAGCGAGACTGTGCAAAGGTAAACGCCATATTGTGTTGTTCTGTAAGCGGAAGCGCGCAAACTGATTCGGTTTGAGAAAGTTTTTTGTAATTGTGATTAAATATACACGCACATGATTATCAATATAGTATCAAGTCAAAAAACGCTGTTTTGAGATATTGCGTTTGAAAGATTTAAAAAATTATTACTGTCAATTCTTACATATTTATGACCCTTAGACCATATATCACGGGACTAGCCTTTGCGAACCACCGCATACAAAAATATTCTGCCAGTTTTCATACAAGTGAAGGGGGAAACACAAAGACATAAAATTTCATTGCATTTAAAAATGTATTAATCGACAAACGCGTAATGGCTGTTGTGTGTTAATTTTTATTGTACAGTCAACTACAATGAAATGTACTAGTTTAATCATATAAAATGATGTACTGATGTACAGTGCTTTTTATAAAGCCAAAAGACCAAATGGTCATGTGCAATGGCAGAAAACAATGCTTAAGTAAGGCGCATCCTGTGGTTAGATGATCTAAGTTATGACCTTATTATGGTTTTGTGGCAATGAAACATTGCTGTTCTTTATAATACTGAAGTATTCATGAATTATGAACTAATATTTTTCATTTTAGAAGTATATTTTCAGTAACACTTTGAGTTGATGCTTTATTACCAACTCAAATGATGATAATTTTCTATTTAATACTGTATGGCGGAGTCATTACTTGATGTTATGGAAATCTATGATGTAATAAAACAAAATAATACCTTGTTATAGAATAATTTATTATCAACTATTTAGTCTTTTAATCAATAAAATAGTGTTAAGTGTTAATTATAGTTGTGTTGGGTATATCTCAATATCTTTTAAAAGACATTGGTAATACTACTGAGCAAGCTTGAATGCAAATAACAGTCTCTTAATTTCAATAAACTAATCACAAAAAATAATAAAGGAATTTTCTTAAGAAAGTAACATAGTACACCTTATACCTACTGAATGAGTAAGTAAGAACCCTTATTATAACCAGTCATATAAAAATAACAGAATCACAGAGTTTTATTAAACACCCACCTACTAGAGTAATAACAACTTCTAAAAATTACCATGTAACAAAATCACTATCAAATATATCTTTCAATCAAATCAGCCTATGGCAGTCCACTGCTGAACGTAGGCCTCTCCCAAACTTCGCCAGAATACCTACACGGTCCTGCGCCTTCCGCATCCAGTCAGTCCCTGGGACCTTCTTGAGGTCGTCGGTCTATCTGGCGGGGAGTCGTCTTACCCCACGTGTACTAAGTCACAGTCTCCACTCGTGAACTCGTTTGCTCCACAGACCATCGGTTCTTCTACAGATGTGGCCAGCCTATTACCACTTAGAAACACAAATTCTGCGAGCTATGTCGACCACTCTGGTTCTCTGATGGATAGAATCGTTCCGGATTTTATCCCTCAGAGACACCCCAAGCATAGCTCGTTCCATTGCTGGCTGTGCAACATCAAGGGCATGGACTAGCTTTGCTGTAAGTGTCAATGTCTCGGCCACCGTAGGTCATAACTGGTAGATCGCACTGGTTATTGACTTTCGTCTTCAGGCATTGCGGAATGGGTGAATAGAAAACCCGACATAGTTTGCTGAATGCTGCCCAGCCCAAACGGATCCTTCTCATGTTATTCTTGTCCAGTCTAATTTCCTGCCCTAGGTAGGTGTATTCCTGGACAACCTCAAACCTCGATCCTTCGACGTAGATTGGCCCCGGCGTGACATGCTCATTGAACAGGACCTTGGTTTTATCCAAGTTCATGCCGAGGCCAACACGTCGAGACTATCTACTTAGACTGTGCAGCATCCCGCACAACTGTTACAGCGTTTCCGCAACTATGACGATGTCGTCGGGAAACAGAAGGTGTTAAATGCGTTTACCGTTTATATTCACGCCCCATTCATCCCAGTTCAGCGTATTAAAGACGTCCTCAAGCGCATTAGTGAAGAGTTTCGGGGATATTACATCGCCCTGACTTACACCTCTGCGCAGTGCAATAGATTTGGTCTTCTTATCCTCCAACTGAATGTTCATGGCAGCGGTATCATACAAGCATCTCAACACCTCGATATACCGCCAATCAACACGACACCACTGCAGAGCGTCCAATACTGCCCAGGTTTTGATAGATTTAAAGGCTTTCTCGTAGTCCACAAAAGCCATACATAGCGGCTGATTGAACTTATTTGTCTTCTGTACGATTTGCCGAACAGTATGTGGTCTTCGGTACTGAAGCCTTTTCAAAACCTGGCTTGCTCCTTTGGCGTAAACTCTGCGAGTTTTCCAACGAGGCGGTTTGCGACTACTCTCAAGAACAACTTGTAAACATGGCTCAGGATTGAGATGGGTCTGTAGTTCTTCAGTAAGGTCTTATAACCTTATTTGAAGTATAGAGCCAGTTTGACCTTCCTGGGGAACGGGATTAAATATGCTCGTTAGCTCTCTAAAGGCGGGAGTCCCACACGTTTGAAGGAGCTTAGCCGTGATTCCATACTTTCTGAGGGATTTGTTGTGTATCAGTTGTCCGAGAGCCGCCCTGATTGTAAAGCTCTGGAGTTTTACTAAACTGACGTGTACAGTTTGATTGATGATGAAAGATTCAAAATCATCAAAATTCTCCTACACTTACTACAAGCTGCAAAAACTTCTGACGTGCACGAAAGATATTTGCACGTCTGGTGCCTACTCAAAGACCCCCTGGTACCAGTGCCGGATTAAGCCAGCGCGGGGCCTGTAGCTAATTCTGTCAAGGGGCCCTTGGTTTGCTTTAGGCTCTCAAATTTAGGGTATTAAATAAAACAAAACTGTTACCAATAAACTTTTCTAGATTTAATATGGGCAAATTTAGAGATAACACTTCCAATATCGACTTCTTTAAGCAAATCATGCTCTATATTCAACAAAGTGAGATGATTAAGACGTTCTTGGCCCATCGTGTTCCTTAATTCATTTTTAATACGTTTTAATGTTAAAAACGAACGTTCGCCACTGCAGTTAGTGATCATGAGAGCAACGCAATTTCTAAGTTTGGGAAACACGATTCTAAAGAAATATTTAATAAAAGTTTAAATAAAATGTATAGCAATTTCTTTTTGTTTGATAAAATCAAAATAATCCTATTTTATTTGTTCGATTACGACTAGCTCGATCGATGACAATGTCGGGGAATGCCCCTATCAGTTTCGCAGTGCTGCCAACTTGCGTGTAGTGCAGTGCAAGTGGTACAACACATAACTTGTTGTGTGGCCAGCGCTCAATTTTAGCAATGTGGTACAATTTAAAATTATTGTTGTAGATTTTGATACCAACGTTTCTCGTGCTAGGTATAATACCTACACCTACCTATAGTAATAAAAAAAAAGTTTAAAATCCAAAATATTCAAATGTAAAATCCAAAATACCTTAAGCACTTATTTTATAGTAAAGATATTCAAGTAAATTAAATGTCGACGAACACATAAAATGTGTAATTTTTAATTGAATAACTTTTTGTTTATAATTTGAATAGGTACTTCTCTTTTAAATTACCCGCCTTTTTACTTGAGACTCTGAAACACCTCGCTCTTAATCTACCGTCACTAGCTTTCAATTCTCTCGAAACATGATCGATATGATAACCGATTCATAAAAAAGGTCAGCTGTATTCACTCATAAAATGAATCTATATTTTATAATAAATCATCCAACCACAGTAGATTGGATCGTGACTGAGTTAATAAAATTTAAATAGTTCGCCTGTTTTCTCGAAATACTTATAAATAATCGATATTATATTAAAACGATTAAAAAAGTACAATCTTAGCTACGTAAACTCGCAAAATAAATGTATACCTATATAAAAAAAATAAAAATCTGGCCGCTTGAAGGGTAGAAACGTGGTATAGATGCTACTCTAAATATATCGATTATAATTAAACATACGAACATTAACGTTAAAAGGTTCGTAAAATACCTACTTATTTTTACGATTTAACGTGACGAAATCGAGTTTTAGATTTTCAAGTGGAAGTGAAGCATAGACTAAGCGCTTCACGTCTAAGTCATGCAAGATATTTTACGCTCCTATCTTAAATTAATATTTTTTTATTACGGTCAGACAGGCGTCGGAGTGCGGGGCCCCCAAATTCGCGGGGCCCGTAGCATTTGCTACTCTTGCTACGTGGCTAATCCGGCACTGCCTGGTACCTAGAACTGGTGAGCGATTTTCATTCGGTACATCGTAGGATCAGTAGAGATATTGTCCAAACACTGAAATGGATCCTTTTGGCCAGTAATTCCATTGATAGAACAGCCACCTGAGTCACTTTCGTTATAATTTATAGCCATTAGAATTCTGAATATTCTTCTGCGTCTCTTCATGGTGTCGAAATGTTACATAACTAAATGAGAAAGTAAAAAGTTTATCATCGAACAGGGTCACAATTGTAAATAAACTACTTACTTAATTCCGAAAATTTGATTCTGTAATAAAGTATTATCTCAAAAAAATCAATCATGGCATTAGAGTAATATATAAAAAAAATACTTTATAGACTCAAAAAACTATTTAAAATAGATCTGTAAGACAGTCATAACTTGAGATGAAACTCATTAGAATAACATAATGTCGTGAATAAAATCAGCCATATAGTATCAACTCTAAGATAGTACACTTTAAATTACTTACGTTTGTCAAAATTGTTTTCGATTCCGTGTCTCATCTTGAAATGAAACACAAAATGACGTGCGGTTCAGGCAAACACTGAGTCAAATCAAATTGTGACTATATTACTGGATCGTGCGGGGGAGGGAATGAATAGTGTAGAAAGACTTTTGAGACCATCAACCGGTGAATAATTGACTTATAAATAAAATTGTTTTATCAGTTTGTAGACAAAAAAATCTATTATCTGGATGTGTAATAAACCCAAAACCGCAAATTTTTGAGATACGACTATGTTGATAATCATGTGCTATGTAACCGAAAGACGGTCGAGGGAATTCCTTAACGATTTACAGCAGTTACCTTGTGTTTGGGCTTCATTGGTTTGTATTTATGAGAACTTTATACCTAGATAGATATATTTCTCGGTCCACCAGTCACTTAAAATAATGAAAAAAAAATGAATAAAATCTGATAAGTTAAAATACGTACTATTTTTTAATTTTTTTATTAACTTCAGTATAATATCTACGAACCTGTGTACTATTTATAAATATATACTCGTAAGTTGTATGTCTATCAGTCGTCTAGATCCCATAGTACAAGTACTGTACTTACAAGCTTATATTAGGATTGGCTTAATTTGGCCTAGATGGTGCAGTATGGGAATGTCCCGCAATATTTTTAAAATATATGTACCTACCATGTAATAGGCGGTGAGTGGTGTGGTGACCCTATTGCCGTGTTAAAATGGACAAGCGTAGGCTGTGGCTGTTAAAATTTTTCAAGCCGGTCATAAGGCCTTCAACTTGGCTTAACGACTCATGTTACTAACAACCTTCCGAAGCTCGGATATGCCAGATTGCGTACTCGTGTACAGAACTCTGTACCCGTGATATCCTTACAGGTGAGGTCCTGAAGCGCGAGTGGAAGATCCTGCGCGACTCCATGCGGCAGGCGCTCAAGCGCAGCTCGCAGGCCTCCACCACCAAGAACGGGCTGCCGTGCAAGAAGTGGCGCTTCCAGACGCGCATGGCCTTCCTGCTGCCGTACATGACCGTCCGCCGGTGAGTCACCTCACTCACCACCTTGTTGCAGATGCTAGGACAAAGCGCCCACGTGTGCTTTGTCTCTGAACACTTGACTGCGCAGAAGGATCGTCGAGCTGTTTCGATTTGTTTCACATTTAGATACGGCTAAACATGACACAAAAGTCGTTTCACCAGTAAACTTTCGTCTACGCTTTTAAGTTGTCCGATCGACTCGCCAATATCTATAGATCATCCCCTAGGGCCCTAGGCTATCTTTCTAGGGTTCCACACCCAAAAGGGTAAAAAAAACGGGACCCTATTGCTGAAACTAGCTGTCCGTCTGTGTGTCACGATGCTGAACCCCATGATCCGCGATAGCTAGAAAGTTGAAACATCCCTTGTTTCAGTGAGCGACGGATAAAAAAAGAAAACGTGAAGCCCGAAGAAACAGAGGTTTCAGAGACGGAGGAGGAGCCTCCGAGAGCCGACGTGTGGGACCCTGTGGAACAGGAGCAGGAGCTAAAACCGGAACCCTCCTCCAACTCCTCACTAGAGCTGTTCTTCGCAAGCGTCTGTCAGAGCACCAAGCGTCTGCCGAGGAAATTGCAGGCCTCGGTCAAGAGACAGGTGCTGGATGTGCTCCTCAGGGTGGAGGAAGAGTTCGATCTCATGCAGACTGACTCTAGAGGAGATATGCACAAAGACTTTGAATAATTATAGTGTCGATTAGGTATGTTTAAGTGTTTAAGAGGTTATGATTCTTAAATAATTATAATATAACGCTGCCCATAGTAACTGGTAAACGGTTTACTGGTGTTGGACAAAAAACGTATGACAAATTATCATTTTATAAACAACGTTTGAAAAACTTATCATTTGACAAACTTTCATTTCTAAAACATTTTACTTTAAAAACAATCGTTTGACAAAATACAGGTTTCGCAAATGTTTTTCTTCGCAAATATTCCACTAGTTAAAATATTTTTTAAAAAAGGTTCATTCGACTAAATAATTCGTTTGTCAAATTGGGGTTTTGTATAAAATGACAGAAGATAACTTATTACCTAGTAAAAAAGTATCATGGAATATGGAGCAGAAAATAAAATTGATATCAAACCAAAAGTGTGATAGATAAGATAGATAGATACAGAATACAATACTCTGCCGTTTTTGGCGTACTAACATTAGAGTAGGTATAATACAGTAGATGTCACTTTCCAACGCATGCCGCATGGGTATCTCAAACGGTATCGCCATTGTCAGACGTGATATAGGATCCTATGTATCCAATGATTTTGCAAATTCTTATTAAGTACTTAATTATATTACAGTATCAGCTGTCAAATTAATTTATATAATACTGTCCACAGCTGTCCTTCGACTGTGCTTTACATAATAGCCCGATTACATTTCTTTTGAGCACGGAAAGCTGCAACAAGGTTTACAGAGTTACCCCATACTATTAAACCATATCGCAGAATCGATGAGACGTATCCATGATACGAGTATGCTCACAAGGCGGCCTCAACACCAGCCACGCGTGTCACTCTAAAAAGGACAAACACAAATCTATCCACTTTACCACACAATGTCTCTGTATGGGCCTACCAGTTACAATTTTTGTCTATTTGTATACCCAAAATTTTTATGTCTGTAACCTCTTCCAGAAACTCGCCGTTATATTGTACTTGAAGTTGTGGATGTTTACTGTTACATGTCTGGAATTTTATGAACTTACTTTTATTGATATTTATGTGCAAATTGTTATTTTTTAACCACGTTACAACTATTTGATGTCAAATTCAACTCTTTTTGGTGTTTCAAATAATTCTTGTTTTTTTATTGAACACTTACCGTGGTGTCATCGGCATACAATACACATTTGTATGAAGTGACACTCATCTCATCATCATCATCATATATTCATCATTATATGTATAGACTTATAGAGGTCATTTATATAGAGCAGGCCTTCCCAACCTTTTTCAGGTCACGGCGCCCTTATAAGGTTTTAAAATTTTCGCGGCGCCCTCACATGCCACGTACGTGAAATCTCACCCCCCCCCCCCCCCCGTCGTTCCTCCGCTGGCAATCGCCTCATTGACGCAGCTATTCAATGGTATCCTCCGCACACGTCACTTTCCTGTGCCATGTGTCTCGGCAAACTCATCATGCGGCCCAAACCGGAACGGAAATCCCTCATGGATGCTATGCCGAACTCTTGCCGACTAAAACCACGCTGTGGTCACTTTGGAGGTTCGGGTTCGTTCGGCGTCTTTGAGGTTGTTCGGGTGTTACTCCGCTTCTTGGGTCGTGTGGCGTGCGAGAAACTTTCACGTCACGCTGTCGTCTTGGCCTTGCTTCTCTAAGGACGGTGAGCAGACCCCGCCCCGTCCTTGGGCCTGCGGCATGCAAGCCGATATTCTTTGGCGAAGACTAGTATATGGCGCCCTCGCCACATACTGCGAAAATCGGGTTGGAGAGTAATCTCCCGCTCCCTCCCCGCCGTCTCTTTCACGAGCATGAGCATGAGTGCTCGCAGAAAAACGCGGCGGCGTCTCACTTCCTCCCACTGCAGATCATGGCTCGCACCGTGGTCTCCAGCGAGATATTGTCCACATCTAGACCTGCTACTAGGAACTAGCGCTGTTGCGCCCATGCTGCGCACTCCACCAATGTATGGAGCGCAGTGTCCTCGCTGCGTTTCTCGCAGTGCTGGCACTGGCTGGCAGGCCACTCGGCTGTGTTCTCCCGGTGCATTCGCCACAGGTACTTACCGATACACCCGTGCCCGGTAGTTATCTGTATATCATCTCACCAATAGGAGAGATGGTTCCTCTATAGCCACTCGTTTATGATCGGTCTGATCGCCCCGATTGTGGCCTTATCCCGCGTTGGTTGCTCGAGTCGCTCTTTTCAAGTCTCTATGATTTCCTGATGTAGCTAGGACAGTTGAGCAGCTCGGATCACTGAGCCAGGGAAGCTGACTGTGACCATGTCGCCGCCTATATTACCACCACTATCATTTAATGTGGAGACCGCGACTTGGCAAACGACGAGTAGAGGACGTCCACCCGCCAGATAGACCTGGACCGTGCGGCATAATTTTGTTTTGGTGACGCGGGGAATGCGATTGGGCACCGTCATCCCAGCGGGGACAGGTGGGACGGTGTGTAGGGCTCCCGTTCCCAGAAAGGAACCGTCCTACTCACTGAACTCCGCTGTGTTCCTTCTCACCCTATAGCCGGGCCAAAGGATATCCAAAATTAATTCACGTCGCCGCCCGGCTGGGGTCGCCCCGCACGTCCGGGCTTTCCTCGGGGGAGCAAGATGGGCGGCTACCCCTGAGCTCCCTAAAGAGCTGACAAAAACCCAAGCCCGCATTGCACCGCTCTTAAGCGCCTTACTGGAAGCAGAGAGGGAAGAGAGCGGTCGAGCGGGCTGGCACTGAAGGAACCTCCGGAGCACGGAAAGGTGCTTTCCGCTAAATGATCATCGGTGAACGGGATCCCTCGACTTACGCCCACTTCGCCTTCGTGCACGCCGCCGACTAACACTAGTCGGGAGCGCGCACGAAGGCTGCCATGCAGCGCACCCGAACCAGACGGCGAGATATCTCACTTGGCACTCCTCTCTCTTGGCGACCGCGTGGCGTTAGTTAGGGAGAGCCCTGCGTCTAGCAGTGGACTGTCATAGGCATTGATTGATTAATTGCATGTACATGATATTTTTTACTAACTTTTTTACGTTTATAGGGGCGCCGCGTGGATCTGCCGCGAACCCCTGATATAGAGGATAAATAAGAGGGGCCCCAGTATGCTACCCTGTGGCACCCCACATTTTGTTTGTCTTATATGGAGACCTATGTGTTGTTTTTGTTGTCCACAAAGTCTTGTCACTTGTCACCATGCACTGTTGCCGGCCAGTCAAGTAACTTTCAACTCATTTGAATGCATTTCCTCTAACGCCATATTGATTAAGATTGAATAGGAGCAGCTCATGGTTCACAAAATCAAAAGCCTTAGACAGATGTTCTATTATTAAGACTCGTTGTAATTTAGGGGTGTAGTGGGGCCCTACCAACACCTCCGGGCCCAAGTCAACCTCACGTGCAAGCTCGTGCACCTGCTGAACAACGGACGAGGCTCTGACGTCGGCGGTCCATTTCAACACGGCGATGGGCTCACCACCTGTTACGTGGGACCGAATTGTACACGGTGAAATGTGGGCCGGTATAGGCCTCTGCCTACCCCTTCGGGGATAAAGGCGTGAGTATATGTATGTATGTATGTATGTAATTTGATTTAATAATGTAAAACACGCTAATCTTGTAGACCATGTGTGCATATTAAACTTCGAAAAAGCAGCCATCTTATGCATGCGATCAAATTTCGAAAATATGAAATTAGACAGATTATTTATAGGCAAATAATAATTTTGTACCAATACTAATTCCATAGATATTAAGTCAATTTAAAAAAAATACACATTGCCCTAACTAAGCGAAATAAGTAGAATTCGGTTCTGGCACTCGCCGGCCGCTACCGCGGCACGCTCGCTTGGCTCGTGCGTTGTGGTCGCAATTCTAACCTGACCTAACCTAGCCATTTTGATTCAACCTCCTTAAATTATTATTATGATTTTTAAACAATTTATTTTATTATTTCATGCTTGAACCTCAAGTACTTTCGGTTTAAAGAGAATCTTTGTATTAAAGTTATTTTTATAAATAAAATGCGTACCAAGCAATGCATTTTGTCAAATTAATGTTATTTATGCAATAGATAAGTTGTTTTGTCTTCTTACATATTTAAAAAATGATCAATTATATGAAATGTAGTTTTGATTGACATAACAAAATTTTGTCTGGTAAATAATTTGTCAAAAATGAGTAGTTTGTTAAACAATAGTTTGTAAAATATAAATTTATCAAGTATAATTTTGTCAAACGTTGTTTGTCAAATGATTGGATTGGACACCCTGGTAAACGTATACCGCACTCCACAGTTGTCGGCGCATTATCAATAGGATTCACTATTCACTACATTTGTTGAGTAAAAGGGAGTGATAAGAATAGTCCGTGCTTAGAAAAGCCTTATATATAGGTACTTCGCCGATAATGTTAATGTATGTAACTGATATGTAAGTCACACATGGTAATTATTTGAAATTATTAATAAGTAAGTAAATATTAGGATAATTAATTAAGTAGTAAAACGCTGTTCAATGTTCATTGTAAATAAATATAGTAACTAAGAAATAAAGGTGTCAAGTAAACGATTTGTAATACGATACACGACACACAAATAGTATTACCATTTTGTAAGTACCTACTACGGTATTTCTATTTTATACGGCCTGGCAATAAAGTTGTAAACAAATGATTTTGGACTCTGGAATTTAACAAAATACAACTGGTGAAATGTGGTCGTATAGTACCTACTCATCTGCCTGGTGTAAAACAGCCCGACTGACTTAGTCCCTAACGAACCTGTCCTCACGCACTCTTCACGAAAGCATCCACCTACGGTAAGTGCAAACAACCGTTCCATAGCCTCCTCAAACTCCGGCCTACTTTCCAAAACAGTAGACATTTAACGCTAAAACGTTCCCAAATAAAATCGTTCTGTGTTCATATCACGCAGCAAAATTAAAAATAAATCTCTTCGCTTGCATTCACACAGTTCGCTCAGAAGGTGGAGGGCGGTGAGTGAGGAGAGGGATGAGGATGTCCCCTCCCCCACCGCTCCCGCCCTGCAGGTGGCATCGATCGCCCTGCGCCCAGCAATAACTAACTATGACTCTGCCGAGTTTTATTCTCTTTCATACCATATTTTACACAATTTCGGTAGTTACGATTACGAAAGTTGACGTCTAGATGCTGAACAAACCAATCTCAGCGATTTCATTCTTGTATCACGTCCTTTGTGTTGCCAAAATGGGACCAAAGAGTTCATTCATAAACTACGCATGCATGAATGAACTTCTCTCGGGTAAATCTTTTATTCTATTTCAGCGACGGAAGTTATCCACATTGTGTAGTTGAACATACACCCTTGTATGTAGTATTGACGCAGTGACATTTTGACTACTTATATCCTTTAACTATTTACACTAATCAAGTTAAGGTAGGTACTACTATCGTTCCACTAGACAAGATCTTGGCACTCACGGTTTAGGGTCAGCAGCGCGAGTGTAGCGCATCTGGTGTTGCAAACGTTTATAGGCTACGCTGACCACAGACAGACACCACAGTCCATGAGGTGCGTTGTCTGCCGCCTCTTTTACCCTAACGACCACTTGTCACTGGCGTTACTCGAACTCTGTACGTACTGAGTGCCGAGTGCGAGTTTTTTTCTTATGCGTTTACGAGCAAGTTTTCGTGAATTTGTATTCATATAGAGCTGCACACATCTAGAAACATTGATTGTGTGAGTCAGTTTTGCACGTCCTTGTCGCAAGCCCCGCCCATTGTCGACACTGGGTCTCACGAGGATGATGATAATGGCACGTCATTGGTTGTCTAAAAGTTTGCCCAAGTGCGAGTTGCAATTTTGACATTTCGTTTCGTAAACTTTGGTTTACGTGATCGAATACGCTGTCACCTATAATTTCCTAGTGAAAGCACAGTGACTACGTTTACGTGTTGTTATTAAAGCTTAAATATGATTTTAAAATATGGCTGAAATGTATTTTTTCGCGTGGAGGATGCTTGCTGTTGCTACGGAATAAGATAATCGACAATATTCTATCTATCTAACACAAGGATGGAGGCAAGAGCTCGGGCTTCCTTGAATGGAGACAGTTTGGTGTTCTTTACCTACATAAAACACAAAAAATGTGCAGTTTTTATATTCAACAAGTGCCAGAAGCGTTACCTACTGTGTACCAGAATTTTAAGGGCTATGTAGGTACATTAAACACAGCCACACAATGTTTTATTGGCCTCGGGATCAAAGTTCTAATTCCTATATAAATTTCAGAAACGTGAAAGTGATTCTAATTTATATACTAATTTTTCTTTACAATGACAACAAAATATTCTATAGAAAGTGTTAAATAAAGATCAACAAATTATGGTAAATTGTCCTTCATAATTAGCTACATAATCACCTAAATTAACTAAATGGTATCTAAATATAGTGCATGAGGCTTCATTTGCGTGAAATTATGTTCCTGCATCCCATGGGAACATATTCCAGGGATAAAAAGTAACCCATGTGAATTGCAGACTGATCTATTCCTGTAGGTACCAGTTTGTTCAGTTGAGTGTGGTTTAATAACATACAGCACAATATTTCACATTTTAATATTAGTAGGATTGTGTATGTGTAATGGGATACCATATTACCACCTTATTTAACTGGAAGGTGCCAGTGACTTCATCTGTGAGGAATTTTGTTCCTGTATCCCATGGGAACAAATTCCTTGGATAAAAAGTAGCTTATGTAAATTCCAGCACGGCAATACAGCTCACCACCTATAACGTGGAACAAATTCTAAAAAAGGTGAAATGTGGGCATATAATATGCCTCAGCCTACCCCATCGGGATAAAGGTGTGCCCATATGTATGTGTATTCCAGACTATAATCTATTCCTATAGGTACCAGATGTCAGCCTGATCCGTTTAGCGGAGTGTGATTCAGTAATAAACGGCACAATATTTCACATTGTACCTAATATTAACAGGATTGTGTTGTGTATGTGTAGTGGGATCCCTTATTACCACTTATTTAACTAGAAGCACCTTCTAGTTAAAAACGCAGTCACCCTGTTGCTTCATCTGTGTGGAATTTTGTTCCTGTGACCCATGGGAAAAGGGTTAAAAAGTAACCAATGTGTATTATTTCAGACCATATTTTTGTAGGTACCAGATCCGCTCAGCCAAGTGTGATTTAATATGTAATGGGACCCAATTACACATTCCAAGGCCCGAACCAACCTCATTTGCAAGTTGTGCACCTGCTGATCATGGAAAGGAAGGAAAAATAATTCATTGAAAAAGGCATGTAATTGAAAGTTTATTTTACACCGAACATGGATTAAATTACAAAAAGTATAGCTTAAAATATGTTCATATAAATATCTAGGTCCCTATTAATGAAAACAATTTCTCTTCAAAGAATATCTTTAAACCTGTCCACTTATGGTTCAGCCTAGTTTGTTGTCAAGTTAATATTATATTGGTGCCGGTGAGCTTGTTTTGTCATCAAGATTTCTTAGCTTGGAGATAATGCCGAGTTTCCCTGCCCTTACTCTTTTACCATTTCTATACTCTGGTCCATGGTTTAGTTGGGCCAGATGGAGATTGTAGTGGCTGGTTCCTGTGGTACCAACTGGCGTATCACCACTGTCATCTGTAAAATAAGTAAGTAAATGAGATGACGAATTAGAGCAAAATCAAAAGAGGACAATGATTCTGACATGACATTTCTTTAATAAGTAACTTCTTAACTATATATTTATCAAAATCAAATATTATGAGGCATAATATAGACAATAATGATAAGGCTTTCATTAAACTAAGCAAGTCTTGTACTATGAGGAAGAGATATAATAGTAGGGACAGGCATTATGGTATGTCTACATTTTAGTTTCGTAGAATTTGTCCCACATAATAGGTGGCAAGCAGTATTGACATGTTAAAATGGAGCGGCTCAGGTTGTGGCTGGCTGCTATTGAATTTTTTCAAGCTACCCATAATGACTTCAACTTGGCTTAACATTCCTTCTGCAAAACGAAAACATCTGCAAATGCAAAAGTGGTCACCTCCATCCGAGGACCGGCCAGTGAAAATTGTTGACTATATTGATCATTTACAGAACGCTGAGTCCGCAGGGTCTCAAACCTTTCACTTTTGGAGGTAAATATGGTTTCTAAGAATAATAGGGCATACAACGATAGCTTTACCTTAATAATGTGCATGTTTTATAAAGTACCTAATTGAAGTTATTAGTTCTTTTCTACTTATTTGTTGATTTTCCTTTGAAATGAATGGAGATTTGGTGTTGTAATATCTTAGTTTATCATTCCGGCATGACTCAGGCTTGTTCCGAGGTTGTCTAGCTGAAATAACATACAGATATATTAAATAATCAGTTAAACTTTTATACTATTATTATTCTAAATGTTACTTTGTTGGGATGTTGGGATTTTGAATGGTTACTTAATGAGGTTGACATTTGGTAAAAAATTGATTATACCTAGTCTACAATAACACTTAAGCTACTTTTTGTTCCTAGAATATTATATTATGTTATAAATATTCCCATGGGATCCTAAACCGGGAACGACATTCAGGCGGGCATCAGCTGGTAGTACTATATTACCCCAAAACCATCAAAGAATCACTATAGTAAAGTGTGTCTTATTGACTTGAACCTCGACTACAAACCTGTCTTCTGTAGCTTCAACTCAACAACTTTTGTCAGGATAGATCAACTACGTTATCGATGTTGTACGCATTGTTTTGTTTGTTTACTAGCTGTGTAGTTTTCAACTTTCAAATGAGAAAAATAAAATAGTATGTAATGATGTAATGTTCTTTGACATTGACGTAAGGGTTTCATATCATGTTCAAAAATCGAGGCGAAGGAGTTCGAAACTATTCGGCCATGCTGCCAAAGCGCTGACAGCATGGCTTATTTTGGTACCATATAATTATAACATAGAGCAACGCGAACTGTCTAAGGGGAGACGGCATAGAACGATTGCTCGGTACAAATTTGTCTGTCATATTTTGCGGGTGACGGGGGGAAATCTTCCTCACCCACACTTTCTTAGATTCGCACTACAATAGCAATCGACTGTCCATACGAAGCCTATATATACACTTTAAACAATACACTCATAAATTTTACACACACATGATACTTTTTGTGTCATATCACCCCAAGTCGCTCAACCAATCCATGTATTGGTGTGGCGTCCGGTAAAGTTGCTAAACAAATCTGAATATTATCTATACGTTTAAATAGGTGTAAATAATAATAAATTGTTATGAAATTACTTACTTAAACAAGATAATGCCATTTTTCATTTTTCATTTCTTTAATCACATTTCTTTTTGTATAAATATCTAATTATTTCATCATTTGTATAAAATGACAATTCAACCGCGCACGCTGTCAGCTAGACTTAGTCTAGTGAAAGAAACTTCAAAAAACAGTTTTTATGGAACTGGGCACTTTTAGTCGTCAAAATGTCAAATTATTGCCAGAGGGGGTTTGCCAGCTTTGGCCTCTCCCTCTGTAAAGGCGCGCGATGCTCTGTGAATTATAATAATGTAAACTTGAATTTATTGTCGAGTTACATTTTATCAACACTGTTCTTTTTTTTTTAACTGTAATTTTTTATGTTATTAAAATAATATTAGATAAATATATTAGATTTTTGTAATGCAGTAGAGGAAAATGTACCTATATATTATTTTTATTGCAGTGTTTTTCGTCACTGTCCCAACTGGCCTTCTCAGAAAATCAGTGTTGTTATCATGTTGACCGTGAGACAACAACAAGCTGAGAGTGGGCCATAGTATGGTGACAAGTCGACTTGAATTTTACTGTTTTTATGTTATTAGGTTTAAATTAATACCTAAAATGTCACGATTTTCTGTAAAATAAAACAATTTTTTGTTTGTTTGTTTGTTGTGTAAGTTTCAGAACACCTTTAATTAATAACCAATACACATAAACATCAAAAATACACTTGTTTTGAAAAATTAAAGTACATAGTCGCTTGGCGTAAGTGTCCCGGTAAATCCATAATACATTACTTATTGTCATTTTTTATATAGATAACATGTTTTATTTTTATTTATTTATTTATTTATTACAACATACAGCTATTATTACAGGTAAACCCAATGCAATAGTGTAGTACATGAACAGAAAACCAGCAACATTACACAACCATAATTTCACAATATTGTTTTTTTTTTTTCATAGTTTTTCATAGTCAATTCTAACCTTTCTTAATTGTTAAGGTATAAGTACCTACCAGTCAAAAATATAATAACCGTAACATACATTTTAACTCAACATACACCATTAACATGCCATACTTAATATTATTGTTAGCCTAATTCTATTAACTAAATAGCTACTCAATGTCGATTATCAATTTCGCCCAGTATCAATAAATTACAAAATAATATTCAATATCAAACAATGTCAGCTAATCGTACATTTTAGGTACCTACCTACAATGTGTCAATAGAAAATTAATATGTATCAAGTATCAACAAATAAAAGTCAACTTTCTTAATTTATTAATTCCAGCTGATGCACTATGTACCTACTCAGTGTCAATCACTATTTAGTGTCCATAATTCGCAGCATCAAAAAAATCCTAAAAAAAACAATACAATGTCAATGGATAATAAGTATATAAATGTCAGCTTTATTTATATCAGTCAATGCTTTATGTACTCAATGTCAATCATTAATCAATAGGTATCCATAATTAACAATAAACTAGTTAATAATTAATAAATAAACAATGTCAGCTTAGTCCTAAAAATGCGATGTCAATAGATACTACTAGTCAACTTTATCAATTGTATTAATGTCAGTCAATAAATTAGCTAGGTAGGTATTCAATGCCAATAGATAATATTTACTATCAATAATTTGCCACATAATAAAATAATCAACAAGTAATAAACAATGTCAGCTAATTCCAATATAGAGCAATCGAAATAGATAAAAAATATTTAGATGTCAACTTTAAAGCATCATTCAATATATCACAGAATCAAATATCACCATAAAATACAAACCAAAAAAAAAAAAAAAAAAGATATAGCCTCTACAGATGGACAATGGAGACAGATGCTCTACCTCCTTTACCCATGTTAAGGGCTCGCTACCCACACGGTCAAACTGCGCTTGTCATGCACGTTAAATAATAATTATAAATATTCACGGACATTTCACACAACGCTATCTGATCCCAAAGTAAGCTAGGAATAACCTGCATGTGTTATGGGTATCAGACCACGAATATTAATACCTGTATACTTTTTTTTAAATACGTACATAATTATTATACATAGAAACACACCCAGACTCCTGAGACAAACATTTATGGGTCACACAAATATTTGTCTCCGGTGGGAATCGAACTCACGACCTCCAGCGCCGCAGGTGGTATCACTACCTACTGCGCCACAGAGGCAGTCAAATATGAATGGAAGTTGCTTCAGTGTAGGTACGTGATTTCTTTGCATTTGTGTGTGCATCGACGTATATATACATGAGATTTAACGTGCTTGACAATTGCCAATTGTTCGTGTCGGGGCCCCTTAACAGTTTCCGCATTCGGTTTGCTGGTCAAGAATCAGATTCGAAATCCGTCCTATGCACTGAGTTTTTTTTTTCTAGTTTTCCATCTTGGCTGCATGTAGTCTTGAACTTAGTGGACCCTCGAAAGGAAATCTCATGGATCCTGACCAACCGTGATCGCGTATGGACGTGCTCGATCACGACGTGCCACTACCTAGGGTTTGCCTTTGTTAGGACGACAGCTAGCCCAAAGTGTCGCCCTCAGCCTCATATTTATGGAGGACGGAGATCGTTTTGGGATCTCCAACGCCCTGTGTGTCTTGAAAGAACTATTTTAATAATGAATTACGAATTCATTACGGGAATGATGTATAATGGGAAGTCCTCGAACTAAAGACTTTTAGTAGTTACTAGCTGACCCTATAAAAGGAGAAGTAGGAGAGAAAGGAGAGGTATTTCTTCATCGGACTTAAAAGCAGCGTGTGAAACTGCCCTGTTTGCTTAATCATAAAAGAGCTTAAAGATTAAGTCTATTCTAAAATAATTCGGTTTACACCTTTGGCGCGGACTGAATTATTTTACAATAGCCTTAATCATTAAGCTATTTTATGACTAAGCCAACACGCCAGTTTAGATTTACCGTCACATTCAAAGGAACTCTTGAATTCTAGGTTTAGCGAAAGTTTAGGTTTCTCTAATTTCTGAGCTACAAAACCTTAATGTTGAAACTTGTGTGGAACAACGCTTAAAGTACTCCCTTTCTGATGCCAAAAAAATATTTTAAATCAGACCTTGCGGTGAGAAATTACAGCTAAAAAGCTATTTTATCTTTCATCCCCTCTCCTGAAGGAACCGCGCAAAATATCAGGTTCAAAAGTATCATAGAACTTTCCTCGGATCATAAACTAAGACGGAAAACGGCTATAATAAATGTGTTCTTCCTCCTTCTGTGGGACAACTATTTTAAAATGGCTTCCATCGATGCAGCCAATGACTCCAGGAAACCCATATTTTCTGTAAAATCTACACTTACATGTTAATTTGGTAAGTATATTTATTAGAAGTAGTATTGCAAAGGGGATAAATGGCATGATTCATGAAGTACCTATAGTATAAACATAAGATAATACCTTTGACTAATTTCTTGCCTAGCTGCCACAGTAGCTGGAAACTTTATATTTACTAATAATATCATTGGACATTAGTGCTTCTGTCACTTGCTCTATATATACGCTGCACATTTTCTGGGATAAATGTTTGGCTACTCCGACTGGTTTCTGGTAGGACCCAGAGGCATAAAAAAATAGAGCAGTGAGCACCTGCAAACAAAATGAGTAGGTATGTAGCAAAACGATAGGTCTATGTGCCTCGTCGTCCCCGGAACAAATAAAACAGTCTAGATTTTATACATACTTTATGTTCTAAAGACACACGTTGAGTGGATCTTAGATTCGTCAACCGCCTTAGCTCGATGCACAAAAACTTAAACGCACTCTTAGAAAGGCGGTAACGATTTCGAAATTGGTTTTTCGAGAGGTGTAATAACGGGTCGAACAAAGCTCTAGCTCTTGCCTGCCTTCTAGTGCTTGAATCTCGATCGTCTTGTGCCGTCGCAGCAGCAAGCATCCTCCACGCAAAAAAATACGGTGCTGCCATATTTTATATCAATCAATTATATGAAAGTAATAAGTATAGTAGCCACCAACTATGATTTGATCACAAAATGAACACTATTTTATTTTCTTTGAAATGAACTAGTTTCACTGTATTGTACATACTGCTCGTTCGCTCTAACTTTGCCGTTCGGCTCCATAGTAAAGTCGAATTTTTAATTAGACGAAGTAAATTGACAGCAACTAATGTCACTTCTTCTTATAATGTTGCGTATTTTCTATGACGAAGTGACATTAGCTACTGTCAATTTACTTCGTGTAATTAAAAATTCGGGTATACGCCTCTACGCCAGCGGCAAAGTTAGAGCGAACGGGTAGTACGAAAATGTTCTTTTTTTTTTCTAAAAATTGTCACTATAAAACTTATGGGCTCCGGAGACGGTCAATGCGATTTGACAAGTCTCATGTCGCACATCTGTGGCAAACTCGTGAATGAGCAGTTAAAATATATAGAAATTTATGGAGGATTCGTAAACTTCCAGACATACACAAATACGTGTACAGTCCGTTCACAGTTAATTTACCTCTGACAGATCGTTTTCTGTAAGTTGGTATTGCACTAAAGTCCCCCTATGAGTGCCAGCTTCAGACATTTTATCGCATATTAGGGAAGATTATAAGACGGAACCGTTAAGACAGAGAGTTTTTTGTTATGTAAATATCCATTAGTCAGTATATTTATACTATACTATACTATACTATCTTCACGCCAAATCCCTTGCGGGGTAGGCAGAAAGAACAGAGCGCCACACGGCACGGTCCATACACACCTCACTCGCCTCTTCAACTTTCATTTTTCTTTTCATGCATGCACGTCGGTTCCTACGGCTCTTGACACCACCCTCCACTAACACATGATTAATTTGGTCGTGGTAGGTGTGTCGTGGCCTTCCCCGACTCCTACGTCCATCCACTTTCACGTTGTATATCTGTTTTGTCATTCTTTCATCTCCCATTCGTTCCACATGCCCGAACCATCGTAGCATGCCCTTCCTTACTTTAACACCGACACTCTCTTTCAGACCAACTCTCTTTCTTACATCTTCATTCCGAACGCGATCTGCGAGCGTTACTCCGCAGATTTTGCGTAGCGCGCGCATCTCGACCGCGTTTATTCTACTTTCATGCGTTTCCTGCCATACCCAGCTCTCGCTTCCATACGTTAGCGTAGGTATCAGCACCGCATTGTGTACTGCGAGCTGGGCCTTTTGACTTAAGGCCTTGGTACCTAAAAGTTTGCCTAACGCTCCATTCACACTATTTCCCGCAGTTACCCTCTTTTCTACATCAGCGGTGTACCGTCCATCCCTGCTAAATGCACATCCAAGATATACAAACTCATCCACCTGTTCCAGCACTACATCATTTACAGTTATCCTGGCATTCGTTCTGTCCTCTTCTCTTTCGAATACCATCACTTTCGTTTTAGTCGCGTTCAAATGTAAGCCTCTCATTAGACAATCATCTTTCATCGTTGTGACTAGTGACTGTAGTTCTGATGGCGATTCGGCTATGAGCACGGCATCATCTGCATACAGCAAACAGTTCACAAGTAAGTCACCCATTCGCAATCCAACATTCATCGATCTTACTCTCTTAAGACAATCGTCCAGGTACAGGACAAACAGCAGAGCCGACAGCACGCAACCCTGTCTGACGCCAATGTTGACGTCAAACCAGGGAGACAGGCTGCCGCCCACCCGCACACATGCCGTACATCCCACATATGTAGACTGCACAGCACGAAGCAGCGTACCATCAATCCCGTATCCTGGCAATATATCCCAGAGATCCTTCCGTACAACTCTGTCAAATGCTTTCTCCATGTCCACAAAACCGCAGAAAACCTTCCGGTCTACAGCCAGCTGCTTCTCTACAATGTTGCGGAGCGAGAAAACTTGGTCCATACATCCCCTTCCATTTCGGAAACCACCCTGCGCCTCCCACAGTAATCCGTCAGATTCCACCCTCATTCTCCTTTCAATAATTTTGCCATACACTTTAGCTGCTATACTGATCAAACTGATGGCCCTATAGTTGGCGCACTCCATACGTGAGCCCTTGCCTTTATACAAGGGCACGACGATAGCACGCCTCCAGTCCATTGGGACCCTTCCAGTCTTCCAGCATAGATTGCTCAATGACCAGAAGGCGTCCCGGACGCAAGGACCACCTAATTTGATCATTTCAGCAGATATCCTATCAATTCCCGCAGACTTTCCATTTTTCAAGCTTCGTATCGACCATTCAATCTCTTCCAAAGTAATATCTCCGCTTGATGCTTGCACCGCAAGATCAGTCATCGCCTCCCTCGCAGTGCCCGCATCCGGGAGATATTCATACATTTCTCCAAAGTACTCATTCCACCGCTCTAACACCTCTAAGGGGTCCGCAAGAATGTCCCCAGCTTTACTCTTTATCTTATCCATTCTGGAAACTGACGAACAGCTCCGAGACTTCTTCACCTCCCTCCAAAAGAGTTTGGTATTCGTCTCGAAGTTCCTCGTCAGCTTCTCTTCCGCAATCATATTTATTCTTTCACGCTTCTCTTTCACTAAAGCTTTGGCTTCATTCTTGCAGAGGCGGTAAATTTCTTTCTTCGTGTCTTTCATACTGTCATTCAGTTGCAAAGATGAGACATAATCCAACCACGCTTTCTTCTTTCTTGCTACGCAGGATTGAACTTCTGCATCCCACCAGGCATCACCTTTCGAATGTTCCCACATGCTTCTTTTGCACTATCCACTATACTTTCTTTCATAATATTCCAGCATTCATCTACATCTAAGTCGGAAAGGCTCGCATTTGCAAGCCTTTCACTGACTAAGCCAACATACATACTCCTTACGCTTTCATCTTCCAGTTTTTCACTCTTTATCCTTTCATAGTCTCCGAAAGGGACACGCACTCGCCAGTGCCTCCACTTCTTGAAAAGACCAACAAACCGGCTTACCACCAGGTAGTGATCAGTTTCAAGAGTGGGGCCTCTGTAGGCTCTTGTATCCCTTATAGCCTGTCGAAGACGATTGTCTATCAAAATCAGATCAATCACACTTTTTTCTTCCTTCCGTCTCCATGTATACGTGTGGATATCTTTGTGACGGAATAAACTGTTCGCCACAAGGAGGTCTCGTTCCAAGCATACGTCTAAGATTGACTTACCAGCATCATTCGCTCTCTTATCTCCATACGGACCAAGGACAGCATCGAAGCCATCTCGCTTGGTCCCCACCCATCCATTCATATCACCACACATGATCAACTTTTCATTCCCGTCAGCCAAATCGAGGACGTCCCTAACGGATTCCCAGAACTCCGCGAGCACTTGGGGATTAGCCGAGCTGACGGGAGCATAGGCTGCGACCAAAAAAACTCTCTAAAACAGTATATTTAACATTACTAAAGACGTAGTTCTGTTACTATAAAATTTTTCTTAAGTTTCATTTTTATTTACATAATATGAATATTCAATTCAAAAAAGACACTCATCACCATCACCAAGGAGGGCAAAGGTGCTGCTTCCACATCTCAAATAATTTCCACGCCCGAAAAAACGGCAGAAAAGAAGATAATAAGTTTCGACTTTAGGTTGGAGTACATGGGAGAAAAAAAATCTTATTATGGTAACACGAAAATCAGGGGAGCCAACCTCACAGCTAGAGGTAAATTAACTATGAACGGACTATAAAGAAAGCACGCACACTTAAAGCTACTTTCAAATTTCAAAAGCTCTGAGATTTATTGATGTCCAGTTAGTGATCGTAATTGACAGTCCCCGGAGCCTATTAAATTCACTTTTATTTGCTAACGACTTAAAAAAATATGAAAGTGAAAAGTGGGAGGAGTTAACGCCGAGCGACACGAGCAACTTGAAGCGATTGGTTCGTCGGGTGTCACCGGTGACAATGTCACGAGACTTTATAAAAAACTCACACTAGGCACTCTGCTCTTGACAGATTGTGCGTATGCGTATCAACTATCAGTCCTTCTGCTGTGGTGGCGTTTGTCCAAATGTATCAAACATAGTTGAATGCATAGACTTATCACCGATATCTTGTTTCTACTCAAATACACAACTGAACATCAATATCGCACAAAATTCCATTCTTCGGTGAGGAAACTGTTTTTTTGTTACATACATACATACATGGGTTCGGTCGCAAAAAATTGTACATTCGTTTTTTTTTGTTGTCCTGATTTTATTTATGTTATAACATTGGTGTTGTTTTAATTTCGAATAAACGTTCCATATTGATCTGTTAAGCACCTATCTGTAATTAAGATAAAACCATGAAATCTAGGCTATCCCTACTAATTTCTATACATTTTAGTTTTTTTCTGATTGACACAACTTTTACTCTATACAAAAATCATATGTCCAACTACTGTCTACTGGTGGAAAACATGTCATTTCAACGAAACTCTTATGCTAAATTGGGTTTTTAAGTTGGGTTCAAGTTCTGAGTTACTTTTGCAACGTGTTTACAAAAGGTTACTATTAATTTTATCATTCTATAATAAATTTGTTCAACTTTGAAAATGTGTCCAAATTTTTGTTTCGTGTGTAACATCATGAACATAACGACATTATAACGCCTATTTTTGCAATACCTTATAAATATTTTGGTGGTTTTTGCCTTTTATTTATTGACAACACTATTGAACAAGACGCCAACATTCAAACAACAAAATGGTCATGTTTGTTTGGAGTAAAAATTATAAAAGTGTGTCGACAAGGTGTCGACGCGAGAATTGTCGTCAAAAAAACATTTTATTTTGTTGAGTTGCTGAGTAAATATTGGAAGCCTTACGAACTAATTAAATAAAGGTAAGTAAAGCTTTGATATCGCATAAAACAATGAAACTACTTCTCTGACTATATTTATTTGCAGTGCAGTGATATTTTGATTTGAATTTATGTCGTCAGGTTTTTAATGTCATGATTATAACACACGTAACGAAATTTGTAACGTTACGATCATGACCGATTGTAAGGCAGGGTATTCACTTCAGAAATGCAATCTCGTCTTAATTTAATTTTCTCAATGATAGGGTAATTGGGACTAGGTATATAGAACTGAATATTGGTTTTATAGAGCTAATTTTAAGTAGGTACATATTAATCTATTATTTATTTAAAGGAAAAAATCATAATAAAGTTAATAGGAAAGACACTGACACTGTGATAAAAAAAAAAAGATGATTGTGATTTTACCAGCACCTCTGCGACAGGTAATACGAATTGATAGAACTGACTACCTGTTGTAAACCTTGTTTTCACTTCTTCTATCGTGTCAATGATTCCTCTTTTTTTTTAAACAATTTTGGCATAAAACTCCGCCATCGCAACTGCTCTGTCGGTGGCGTTAATAAGGTCTGCCTTAGAGCAAGATGTAGGACAAAGGGGACATGCGAGTAAGTGCGACATGGACTGCACGGAGGCGCCGCAGTCACATGCGGCTAAGCCCGGATCTCGCATTCCCCACCTGCACAGGTCTTGTCTGGACCGGCCGACCATAGTTCGTAAGCGGTTGAGAGATCTCCACACCGGCCATCGGAGGTCGCATCCAGGAGGTAGCTTTTCCTGAGGAGGTAGAAAGTCGGAAGGTGGAGGTAGTTTCGCCTTCCAAAGCGAGACTCTCAGCGCAACAGGGTGTTCATTTGAGGCTATGGTTTTTTGGATAAAGCTTTTACGGCTCTTTAGGCGAGCTCTAGGTGGTTGGTGTCCGAATAGGCAGTGTTGGGAGACCGTCTCTTGTTTCGCCTTCTCCAGTCTGCATGCGGCGATTCGTCTTGTTGCTGGTGGGGCGATGCCGGCTAGTGGGTGGAGCATGGTGAGGGGAGTGGGCTTTAAACAACCGGTGATGATTCGACATGTATCATTTAGGGCTACATCCACCTGCCTGGCGTGAGCTGATCGGTGCCACACGGGGCACGCAAATTCACCCGCAGTGAAACATAAAGCCAAAGCAGTCGTACGGAGGACGCTGGGCTCCGCTCCCCAGGCCGTACTAGTTAGGCGGCGGAGTAGGTTGTTTCGTGCCCCCACTTTGGCCTTAGTGTTCAGACAGTGAGTTTTGAAACTCAAAGTCCTATCCAAGGTGATACCGAGATACTTTGGGTGAAAACAGTGATTTAACTCAGATCCCGACCAGGTAACCTTGAGCTGACGTTTGGCATCCCGATTGCGCAGGTGAAACGCGCATACTTGAGTTTTTGATGGGTTGGGTTTTAGTCCGTTTGTTCTATAATAACCTTCCAACCCGATCAAAGCTAAACTGAGATGTTCTTCAGCTTCCTCAAATGTTTGGGTCTGAGTCGCCAGAGCCAAATCGTCCGCATACAGAAAACTCCTTGTATTCGGAGCACAAGGCTGGTGGTGGTGTTTTCACTGTCATTAAATTACTTTTTACTTGAATTATTTTATTATTGCGTCACCGGTCTCCGAGAGGAATCTAAGTATATTAAAATATGTTCGATATAAATAACCGTTTTAATAAAAAGAAACAAGTAAGTATACTATTACTATCGGTATAAATAAATGTATAAAAAAATGTATGTTATGAATCATATTCTACGATCCTGAACTAAGCTTTATGTTGATCATGAATGTCACATTGAGTCACGTATGTAACGTTTGTTACGATGTCATGAATGTTACTGTACACTTTTTTGCGACCGAACCCACATATCGATGCCTTACTTTCTCAACCTCGTATCTCAAAAAATTCAACTTTTCAGGAGACAATAAAAACCGTCTATCTTTTCATACTTTGATTTTTTTTAAATAATTTTAATGCAGCTATTTAGAGAGAGATTACAGCTGTGTGTACAGATGAAATAATCACAATTTTTTTTTCTAGTTTTAGCATAAAATGCATTTTAGAAGATACGAGTTTGCTGAATAGTCATTTTACTTCATTCTTGTAACTTGATATATAAGTTACTTGTTTGTTGCATTCATATCCATACTAAATCACATAATTACATACACACATACATGGACTTGACCATGCCTTTATCGATATGTCAATACGCCTTTATCCCCAAAGGGATAGGCAGAGGCAAAAAAATTAGTTTTTAGCCCACATGAGCCAAATTGCAGTGTTAAAATGGACCGGCGAAGGTTGTCACTGTTCCCCCCGTTAATTCTAAATTATTTAATGAAAACGCTTGGCTATATAAAATAAATGTTTATTAAAAAAGAATCTGGGCATCCTCTCCCTAATAGGCTCTGTTGCTGGCCCTATTGTAAGCTACTTTGAAGCGGATCACGTTTGTGCCCTGCACCCCTCGAGTCCTGATTCAGGCGTTGTTTCTGATGGACAGCTTTGGCGCAATCACATTTGGCGCATCGAGATTTTGGAAGTTGGCGACATCAGTATTATGGATAATACACTGGATTCACCAGCAACTGCTGAGGCACTATCCGATGAAGCCTTACACAGACGCATAGTAATCGCAGCGTCTATTTCAGTTTGCCAACGTGTTGTGCCATAATCACCGCGTCATTTTTACTGCACGTGCAGAAGATAACGCTTGCAGATCTGATCCTGGGAGAGAGCGATCGGGTGGTCGGCGCGTCCCTCTAAATTGGTCTTGGGAGACAGCAGCACTCAGTGTAGTTGCCTCTGAAATCCCTCAGAAACATCAAGTCAGCGTTCGGTAACCGTACCTCCACCTCATCAGCCCCTCGCTGAAGTTCTGAAATGATCTGGTTGTCTGTTTCCCCATTTTTTTTTGTTTTACGTGAGGGAAAATCCTCATGGATGTTATGCCGGACTCCTACCGACTAAAAAACCTCACGTAACGCCCAACAGCCTATGGTTGGGAGCCCCGGGTAAGCCCTCGGAAGGATGTCCCAGGACAATGTCTGTTTCCCCATTGTGGGATCGGTAGACTAACATGTAGTCTGGTAGAATCATGGATTCATGATCTACGTGTAGCTAAAAGACGGAGAAAGAAGGGTTTGCAAGGCACCGCAGACGGTGACAGCAAATATCCTCCTTAATGAACGAGCAAACCCGGGCTCAGCTTCTCTCGAGAACCTCGAGAATCGTAGCTGGCCATGCCATGTTTAGATGATGGAAGACGGCGTCGTTTATTTCATAAACGTGTGATACTGAGTTTCAATGAAAAGCCTTGTAGGTAATAGAATAGGTAAAGTTACGTTTGGTGGTGCACCTGATGCAAAATGTATTCCCTCTTATATATCGTGTCACTGCCTTTTTAAATTTCATATTAGATACACATAATAAGAACAGTTTCTTTTATAAAAACTTGTACTTTTAAACTTTTTTAACAATTTGTTTTTAGTGGATGGTTGGTTCGAATAAAGACCGACGTAAAATAATTGATGCTCTCGAAATATCAGGTGGAGACAGCTACAAGTCCTTTAGCTGTAGGCACTAAAATTCAAGCAGAGATTATCATAGAATGTGTACGAGTAGATACGAATCCTCAGATATTTTAAACATATTATTCGAATCGAACCGGCTTGTTGTCTATAGGTATGTGCAGGGCAAAGGATCGTGGGGGCTGTTGTAATCATTCAAAATACATACTATCAACCACGACTCCTCTTCCAAGAGTAAACGATTAAGAAAAAGAACTATTTGGTAAATTAGACTCACAAACCTGCATTTATAGTATCGTTGTCAAAATTAAATTAATTTTCTCTAAGTAAAACAACTTCGATCACAACAGCAATGCAAGAAACGAAATGACTTTCACACTTACTAATTGCTAGAAAGTTTTTCAAAGCAGATAGACCTGCGGTCGGTTAGATTCTATTATGGAATTAATGCAATTTTTTACAAAATTTATTGATGCTATAAGTGCGGCAACCTCATATCTCGCGGACGCGGTAACTTAAACGGAACACTTTGCCACGAAATAACATTCACAACCACGTATATTAAAGATGCGTGATGAGTGATGAGTGATGAGTTTGACACAGTTATAAAAAGAGAAGTAAAAGAGATACCAGAATGATTTTTATTCATTTTCATACGATAGACACGGCATATCGAGTTAAGAGTCCGTTGAGGTTATAGAGCGTAATGAGAGCAATCGATTGATAATGAAAAAGCAAAATCCCTATTTTCTAAGATACGAGGTTGAGAAAGTAAGGCATCGATATGGTCACGCCTTTATCCCCGAAGGCAGAGGCATATTATATGCCCACATTTCACCTTTGTATAATTGGTCCCACGTAATAGGTGGTGAGCCGTATTGCCGTGTTTAAATGGACAGGCGCAGGTTGTGACTGCCTGCTGTTGAAATAAAGCCTTCAACTTAGCTTAACGACTGCCATTTTACTGGCAACCGGGACCAACGGCTTAACGTGCCTTCCGATGCACGGAAACGCTCAAATAAATGTCACAAAGTGGTCACATGGATGGTCACCCATCCATGGACCGGCCATAGTGAAAGTTGCGTACTGCAGTGATCGTTTACAGAACACTGAGTCCGCGGGGCCACGAGCGCTTCACGGGCGCTGTTTTTTGTTAAAACAGTTTTATTGCAGACTAGCTGACCCGCGCAACTTCGTTTGCGTCACATGAGAGTGAGTTAATATTTCGAGTATTATAATGTTTTCCGTTGCATTGACCCCCGTCGCGCTTATTCTCGTCGCGTCGCGTCGCTTGTATTCAGTAGAGCTGAACCGCTCATCTTCGTTTGCGTCACATGAGAGTGAGAAGGAAAGAGATGTTAAAGTAATATAATGTTTCCCGTCGCTTTTATTTCCACCCATCCGTTTTTCGGTATGGAACTCGTCGTGTGCGAGTCCGACTCGCACTTGGCCGGTTTTTATCGTTCAGTTGACTGGCTGCCACTGCAGACCAAGTTTACTCCCGTCACGTCGCTCATACTTTAAAACTTAAGAAGAGGGTTAATGTAAGTGAACCTTAAAAGATAGGCATATGCTGTTTAGGACTTTAACTTTTAAAGAGAAACAATTTTGTAGTACACAATTTTTACGTAACTTTAACTATTTATGCAGCGTTAGCAATGGAAGCTCTCAAAAGAAGGAAATAATCCCCGTTCTCGAAACATTATTCATGGCTGCTCCGCTCCTAGTCGTCTTAGCGTGATTTTATACAACCATTAGCCAGCCTCAATAAATGGACTGTAAAATAATTGTTGAAATGCAGCCAGTAGTTTCTAAGATCCTAGCACAAACAAACTCTTCAGTTTCATTATATCGTGAGCTAACCTTAAGAGATAGACAAATTAGATTATTGTGAGCGAACCTTAAAAGATAGACATATGCTGTCGCGGACTTTTTTGTAAAACTTTTTAAGAGAAACAATATTGTAATACACAATTTTTACCTAACTTTAACCATTTACGCAGCGTACGCCTCGGAAGCTCTCGGACGTTAAAAAACATTCCCCGTTTTCTAAACATTTTTGATTGCTGCTCCGCTCCTATTCGTCTTAGCATGATGTTATATAGCCTATAGCCATCCTCGATAAATTAACTATCAAACTGTAAAAGAATTTTTGAAATCCCACCAGTAGTTCCTGAGATCCTAGCGTTCAAACAACAAACAAACTCTTCAGCTTTCCTTCCTTTCAGATAGTTTTGATCCAACGCTCGAAGCGGCTAAATAATCTAAGCCTATGGACATCGGGGGCCAAAGGCCTGCGTCTGGGGCCAAAGGCCTGCGTCTCGAGAAATCGAGGCCCAGCGGACCCTGCTCCACCAGGAAACCGTGGAGACATGGAAGGTGCGACTTGAGCAACTAAAGGGGGGATTCGCCACAATCGCGGCCGTCAGACCGGTCATGGAGGAGTGGCTGGAGAGAAGACACGGTACTCTCCCCTACCGGTTGACACAGATGCTTGCCGGGCACGGTAGCTTCGGTAGGTATCTGTGGCGAAAACACCGGGAAACCACGGCCGAGTGTCAGCACTGCGAGGACCGCAGCGATGGCACGGCGCTCCACACGCTGGTGGAGTGCACGGCGTGGGCACAACAGCGCCAGGTCCTCGTAGTGGGTCTGGGCGTGGACACTCTCTCGCTCGAGGCCATGGTGCGAGCCATGCTCTCCAGCGGGAGTAAGTGAGAGCAACTCACGCACGCCCCCCCCCCTTAGAAGCGGGGTCACACCCGAAACCCCCCATAGACGCGGGATTGCACCCGAACCACCCCCTGGGCGAGGCCGCATTGGCGACCGTAGGTCTGTTCGGAGTCACGGGACATCCTTCCTGAGGGCTTACCCGGGGCTCTCAACCATAGGCTGTTGGGCGTTACGTGAGGTTTTTTAGTCGGTAAGAGTCCGGCATAGCATCCTACGAGGATTTTCCCTCACGTTAAAAAAAAAAAGCCTATGGACATCGAAATAGTGCATTAAACCATAAGAAAACTGTCTCCTCGCTTTTAAGTTTTTCAAGACCTCAGACTGCTAGTGACGAACTATAGATGGTCACTAGCTGGTCTGGGGTAGTTCGTTGTTCACGTTGGCACTTGCAATACTTCAACATTAGTCAATTCACCTTCTTCATAGTCGATGGAACCAAAGCATAGTTGTGTCCAAACATTGACATTACATTCGACGGCACACTGCTTTTTTTTTTTTTTTTTTATACCACTAAGGTGGCAGACAAGCATACGGCCCACCAGAAGGACTGGTGGTCACCGCAGCCTATGAACGTTTGCAACACCAGAGGCGCCACACTCGCGCTGCCGACCCTGTAAAAACCTTCTTAGACCCCTTTTGAAGAACCCCATTCTGTAGGCGTTTGGGAAAACCGAGGCAGGAAGATCATTCCACAACCTAAGCGTTCGCGGAAGAAAACCCCTATCGGATCTAACCGTGCTCGAACGCTCCGGACGTAGTGTGTGAGGATGAAATCCCTGTCTATGGCGAGCGGTGCGATGATAGAACGTAGCCGTGGGCATCATGTCAAACAATTCCTCAGAGCACATACCATTGTACAGGCGGTAGAACACGCAAAAGTCAAAGTCTCTCCTGTCGGGAAGAGGTTCAACACCACCTGTCAGTATAGGATCGTTGACAACTCTCACAGCTCGCCTCTGCACCGAGTCAAATGGACGAAGCTGATATTCGGGTGCCCCCGCCCAAAGGTGACAGCAGTACTCCATGTGTGGCCGCACTTGCGACTTATAGAGAAGCAGTGTTTGCGCCGCAGTAAAGTACCGCCGCGCCCTGTTGAGGACACCGAGCTTCTTGGACGCCAGCTTGGCCTTGTCCTCCAAATGACTGCGGAACTGAACGTCACTGGAGATGTCAACACCAAGGCTCCCTATACTTTTAGAAATGGAAAGAGATGTGCCCTGGAATTGTGGCGCTACAGTAATTGGGGCTTTCTTAGCGGTGAAGAAACACGCCTGTGTCTTCGAAGGGTTGAACTGGACAAGGTTTTGTCTACCCCAATCGGACACTCTAGTAAGAGTAGCCTCGATTTCAGACACAAGCTATTCACGACTCTCTTCCACTGCGTCCCGAGAGATACCGGGGCGGCCTGTGTAACAAGTGTCCCCCGTACTGTCGTCTGCTTATCAATGAATGCCGTCAATAGACAACATGTCATTGATATGCAGCAGAAACAGAGTAGGGGACAACACTGACCCTTGCGGTACTCCAGCGTTAATGGCCATGCAGTCAGAACAGCTGCCGTCGACAACAGCCCTGATGCTTCTACCGGCCAAAAAGCTGGACACCCATCCGCATAATCTCTCGGTCAGTCCGTAGGAGGGCAATTTTTTAAGAAGACCACGGTGCCAGACCCGGTCAAAGGCTTTAGAAATGTCGAGGCTCACTGCTAGAGCCTCGCCCTTACTCTCGATAGCCGTCGCCCATCGGTGTGTGAGGCACACGAGAAGATCGCCCGTCGAGCGACCGTGACGGAAACCGTACTGCCGGTCACTGAGCAGGTCGTTTTCCTCAAGGTACCTCAGGAGCTGTGTATTAATTACACGCTCCATCACCTTAGACAATAGGGAGGTGACGGCTATAGGCCTGTAATTGGCCGGGTCGGTTCTATCACCCTTCTTGGGCACAGGATGCACATACGCGATCTTCCACGACGCCGGGACTTGTCGCATGGAATATGAAAGCGTTAAAAGACGTGTAAGTACCGGACACAACTCTGGACCACACTGCTTAAGTACCACCGCGGGTATACCGTCCGGCCCACTCGACTTATGAACGTCCAGAGAACGAAGCTCCCGTCGGACGTCCCGCTGCGTAAATTTAACTTCCGGCATGGAAGTTCCACACCACGGAACGTCCGGCGGCACAGCACCCCCGTCGCTCATGGTCGAGTTAGAGGCAAATAGAAAACCCAGAAGGTCGGCCTTCTCCCTGGCACTCTGGGCGAGACTACCGTCGGGTTTAAGCAAAGGTGGTAAACCAGACTTACAGAAGTTTCCCTCGGCAGCTTTGGCAAGCGACCAGAATTCACGACTCCCTGAAGGGTACCCCGCTAGCCGCTCACCAATTCTGCCGACGAAGTCGAATTTAGCCCTGACAATTGCTTTTTTGCTGGCCCTCGAGGCGGCATTTAATTTGCGTTTCACCTCAGAGATGTTAGGATCTGAATTTGCACGAGCCGTGGTCCAGGCTCTGTAGGCAGATTCTTTCAGCATCAAAGCTTCTCTGCAGAGCCGATTGAACCACGGTCGCTTTTTTGCTCCCACAGGGATCCAGCGGTTGGGAATGAAGCACTCCATGCCCTCCAAGATCCCCTCAGCGACTGCTGCAGCGCAGGAATCCAGATCGTCTGAGGCAAAACAAAGCCGCCTCCACGGGTACGACGCGAAGAACTCCCGCAGTCCATCCCAGTCTGCTGACTTATAGTGCCACACATGTCGCCACTCCTTGGGCCGAGGTGGTTCAGGCCTTGCGAGAGGCACATGCGCCCGAATGATACAGTGGTCCGACGAACCGAGCGGAGCATCCACTGAGACGGTGTATCCATCCGGACGCGTTGTCAGCAGGAGGTCCAGCAATGCACTATGCTCGTTCACCTTGTCTGGTATTCTCGTATGGGATTTAACCAGTTGTGAGAACCCATAGGTCAGGGCAAATTCGTGAGCAGCATTCCCCGCAAAGTTGGTCATCCGGGAGCCCAACCAGTCAACATGATGACCGTTGAAATCCCCCAGAATCACTATCTCCGCAGAGGGATACTGCTCAATCACCTTGTCAGTCGATTGTTGCAGGTGGTCAAAAAGGCGAACTGTGTCCGTGTTACCGCTGTGAGACCTGTACACGCACGCGTAGATCCGAGTGTGGCCCCCGTGATCCACGCGCGCCCATAACGTAGACAGGTCCCTGTCTTCAAGGCTTGTGAGACGGCGACAGCAGACATCATCACGGACGTACATACATACCCCGGCTTTCGGCTTGAAGTTGTACTCAAGCTTATAGCCAGGGTACATTAAGTAAGATGTATCGCCCGGGCATGAAATCTGCGTCTCCGTCAAGAAAAAGAGTGTCGGCTTCGCAGTTTCGAGATTGTGGTGGACTACGTTGAGGTTCTTGTGCATACCTCTGATGTTGCAAAGGTCCATGTAGAGTGTGGACGACGATGCCGCTGTGTATACTGTTTCTCTTTTCTTACCTTTAGCCATGTTGTTTTTGTGAAAAAAAGGGGGGTTAAAAAAGTGAAGGAGTGCCTGTGTGCCGGTGGCGCAAGAGACTAATCGAGACTCTAACTAACCAAAGGCAGACAGAGGTAGTGCGGTAGATTGGCACGGCGTACGGAAGGGCCCCCGGTCCCCCCCCCGATGCAGTGGCCGCGTCCACTCCGGTATCCTCCTCCGGCACGACCACAGCACCAGGGACTTTACACAGGCTGCTGGTTCAGCCTCCTGAGGCGGAGATTATGTGATCCCCAGGTTCGGGTTCCGTACAGCCTGCGGGCGGTCAGCGGTCAACCGTTTCACGGGTCTCCCTGACCGCCGTACCAATATTCCGCGCCTCAATCTGCCAATGGAGACAGATTAAGCCTCTGGTCTCACCGTCACTGGCACAGAGTCACTCCAATGAGCTCTGGAACCCTGCTAACCGACGGAGAACATAACCCAACCGGAGTCAGGTTACTATTACCGCGGTCTTCTGCAGGGCGGAGGTACTGCCCCAGGCGGGCTGCTCACCGAACGGAGTACCGTTATGCCCTTCCTCCTAATACAACTGCTACATACTTGCGGAGATAGATTAAAGTTTGAAGTGATTAATAAGCAGATGTTGATCATGCATGATAGATTTCACTGGTACTGGTAGGTAATCAGTACACACAAGTTGATACATACCTTACGATACGATAGGATCTGTCTACCCATAGGGCGTGGAGGCGCTTGCTTGCTCGTGGGTTACAAATCTGATGCGTCAGCACAGCAGTGTGTCCCCTCCGCAATCCAATCAAGCTGGACTAGTAATACCTACATCTTATCGAAATTGGACCCGCCTAACTGGATGGTCCGTTTGTTCTAGTTACAAGTTAAGTAGGTACATACCTACCTGCAGAAAAGAAAATGGTTGTACCTATGTAGGTAGGTAATAAAAACTTAGAAACTAAAATAATAATGTTTGTTTATCAAACAAAAGCACTCAACGTCAAACTCGCATCGGCAATACTAACCCATTTAACAAATACTTAACTTGTTTCCATCAAAACTCATGTGATATGCTGTAATGCCGCGGCCCCGATGCAGGGTGGTGATGGGGTGTGGCGGGTGGCGGCCGGGGCGGGTGCGGGTGCGGGTGCTTCCCGCGGCACGTAGCTACGCCGCTATAAATAGACGTCCTCCGCCACTGCCAAGGTCGGCGCCGATCGATGCGCCTTCACGACCGTGAGCTTTGGGGGCGCGCCGCGCTGCCTAGCGCCTCGTGCCTAATGCCTAGTGCCTAGTGCCGCCAGCTGGATACGTGAGTGCGGTTGTGTTAGTTACTTAATTGTTATGAAACACACTAAACTGTAATAATAAAACTGCAATGTAATCTATGAAGTCTCAAGAGCAATGAAAGGTCATTTACGGAAATTTAATAGGTATTATACTTTGGACCCCATAGCCAAAGTGAAGCGATTGCACTTCGACTGATGGTAAGCTGGTTCCTTGTTGCCAGTGTGACCTGAGGACCACTGATGACCACGCACAGTATTTTTTATAGTTGACTGTTACGATATACCTAGTAAAATATAGATTATGTTACCTACTGCGATTTGTACCTTTAAAGGTTGACATAGGTACATGGATACCTACTCATTAGTTTCTCTCGTGCGACTTGCTGATAGGGCCGGTAAGGCGCACGTATGTTCTCAACTTCTCATGGAGCTCACACAGAGCTATGGTGATTTTCTTGTAGCAATTCAGCGTGAGAAAGTTTTATAATCGTCAGGGTAATTTTCCTACTTTGACTGTTCATAAACCATGTTTAGGCCTGTCCTTCTGCACGGATGCGAAACGCGGCAAGCGCTGGGGTGACTCTCTAGCATTTCACAAGAGTTGTTTGGGTCTATGTGCCCTGGCTGGACTCCTTCTAAGGGTTATTATTCCTTCTCTTGCCAAGTAGGCAAAAGAAGGAATACCGTTAACTGTACTATATTGCCTGCCTAGTAAACGTCCTTACTTTACTCACATCTAGCAACAACGATTGCTAAGTCATTCGGCGATGACGTCACTGAAGCCACAAACTGCGCTAATAATCCGGACATTCTCCATCATCAAGCGATGTTATAATATTCTGAGTTCAACGTAGTGAGCGTACAGAGTATACAGACCCGTGAATTGAGTGAGTGGTGCACTTGACACCACCACCACCTGCGTTGCGTTGCTGACTTACGGCTCGGTGTAACAGTGGTTGGTAACCCGGGTCCGACTCAATATTTGTGTGATTCGTTGTTCCCGAGTTTGATACTACACAATTAGATTCTAAATTATTAACATTTTGTCTAGGTTCAATAGCACAAGCTTAGATCAAGCTTATATTAGCCTTAATTTGGGATAGAATGTTGTGTGAGAATATCCCTTGCTTTTTCTGTCCCGTGGTCCCAAAACATGCGTTGGAATTGGAAACTCGGTGCAACTGCTGACTGCCTGTATAATTAAAACTGTATGTGAATCTATGAAAAATTACAGCTGATTGTCGCCTGCACGTGAACCGAACCGACTACATCCGCGATCACTTGGAAGATTGATCTCGCCACTGAGCACTGCGCATGTCTCTGTATCGACCAGGATAAGCTTGCTATTCGAAATGAAACTCTAACGTAATGTACTACTGTCCATTTTGTAATTACCTCCATTAATAATGTTAAAGGCGATGTAATTGTTAACGGCAGGGTTATAGAACAGTGATATTTGAGGTAATATCTATGTTCCCGTTTGCCGTGCCAAAAATAAGTAATTTTAAGGCTCGATATCTGTGGGAGAGTATCTAAGAGAGCGGGATCAGTAACCCACTGAAAGCTTTATGATTAGTCACTTTCTTCATATTTCATTCATCATTATCATTCAATCAGCCTATGACAGTATACTGCTGGACGCAATACTTTCCCAATTTACGCCACAGCACACAGTTCTGCGCCTTGCGCGTCCAGCTTCTCTTTGTGATTTCTTTCAGTTTGTCGCTCCATCTAGCGGGTGGTCGTCCTGCCTCACGTTTACCAAGTCTCGGTCTCCGCTCCACATCTTGTTTGCTCCATCGGCCATCGGTTTTTCTACCGATGCAGCCAGCCCTTTGTCACTGTAGTGTAAAGTGCTTACTCAGCATATACGTCATCAGCATGTCAAAATTATCATTTGCGTTGTTACACGTACTGAACAGGCGTCCACCAAACGATCTAGAACTTTCTCGCTATAAACAAGATCAAGGCAACTTCAAAACGGTGGCGGTGGCGTGTCTCTTTGCCCCTCGTAGTAGTGGAACAGTACCCAACTCTCAAACAAGCCGCGGGATAACACCCGAACCAATCCCCCAAACTCAAGACAGCACCCAAACCCTCTGAGTATGTACCTACATTATGCACTTCCATGGTCGCTAAAGAAACCAACCTGGTTGTGTTAAACAATCACATGACCTAGATAGGTCCGGCGGGGCTGTGGGAATATGCGTCGACCCTAGTCGTTTATGCGGAAGACAGCAGCTATACTTTGTAGTAGGTAAACGGGGCTATTTTTGCATCTGAATTGAATTTTGTTCACGAAGCACTTGTTAACCCGCTGTCGCACAGTGGTCTGAAAATCGAGCTCCCCTTGAACTGGAACATGGTGACTGATCTATCGTTTCTGAGGAAGTCATCTTTTCCTTGATGACTTCAGGCCATTTGATGTCTTCTTGGAGCCATGCTTCGTACTTTTTAATGAAAGTATTTCGCGTGCGATTACATGAGATCCATTTCCTTTCCAATGCACACACATAAGTTTGGCAGAATTGTTTCAAGTCTCTCTTTTTTTATTTTCTGACAAATCAACACTATTCACAAACACTTAAAACAACACATTGGGATCTGAGAAAGAAGTGTTGTTGGCCACAAACATGAAAATATCAAGATTGGTACCAAACCTTCCATCGCAATAGAAAATTGGAAAGAACAGAAAAATTAAAGTACGCGCACAAGTGCTAAACGTTACTGACAGAATGCATGCCAAACATTTTATTTATGTATAACTACATCAAGGGTCCGAGCAAATTAATTTTAATGCGTCACATACATAAAAAATTCAATACCGAAAATTCGAAATTTCAAAAAAGTCCTACGTGTGAAGCGGCACCTAAAGGTACATGAGTGGTATGTCAAAGTAATCGCCTTAAGAGCGGCAATAGCTCGTATGAGTACCAGCCTTTCAGTTTCATTCAGTCCCAAGAAAATGTACTTTATGTAATTTTTCCCATACAAAAAAAAACTAAATATTTTTTTCTCAGGCGCGGAGTAACTAAAATCATTCATACTACAATATGCATTAAAGGAATGTATACCTGACACGTTCCATATTTTGGTTTTATGAATATCCCACATTGACTTTCTACGAAAGGGGAGCTCGATTTTCAGATCACTGTGTGTCGTGGGTAGTCAGGTGGTTGAGCATTTTATAGCACTTCTCTTCATGAGAGATCCGAGTTGACTGTTACTAAGCCGAGGCTTTAAAAATTCCAACAGCGCACAGTGTAACGAATGTATTGGAAAACCATTTAAAAATCATAAGTTCATTGTAACGTTATATTATAATTTGTAAACTATAAAAGTCTTTTCTATAACCATTTTCCTCTACCCAGACACAAACTAAGAAAAAAAAAGTCATACCAAAAAAAAAATCAAAACAATAAAAAAATTCAAACCAATTAAAAAAGTCATTCGCTATCTGATGAAGAAATTTATTCGTTCGATGAACTGCCTGACAGCGAAATATCGTGATTTTCTTTAGTTTCGATGTATTCCTCGATATCAATCAATATCAATACCTACATATAATAAAATCGTAACAGGTCGCTGTCTGTACATTGAAGATATATAAGAAAGAAGTTTATAGGGGGCTTTATGGACGCAATAGAACCCATAACAAAGGTTTTTAGAATTTTTGTCTGTTTGTCTGTACGTTTGTGCACGCTAATCTCAGCAACCGATTGCGATGCGGTTTTCTTTATTGCGTTGCGGTTTGCTCCACTTAACATTTAGTTCTTGTTTGTTTCATGTCAATCGGTTCATAAATGTCAAAAGTTATATTAATATACAGATAATGCAGCGTACGAAGTCGCGGGCTACAGCTAGTCTTTACTAAATTTCCTATTATTGGATGTTATTTTCCGATATTTAGCAATGCCCGGATTAGATATTAGTAAGAGTGCCATCATGATATCCTTGTTGGTATTCAATCGTGAAGATTTTCGAGTGTGATGTTGACGGATACGTCTAAAATCTTTATGTCTGCACTCCAAAGCCTCTTTTGATAAAATGCTAATTGGAACGAAAAAAGATGGAATGATAGCAGGGCCATGAATAGACGGAGTGCTTTACTCTGAACATTTTTTCGCAGGTCTTCCTCTTTGTCGACATGTACCGCTTGTCGAAGGTCTTGGTTCCAACATATTATATTGCAGAACTGAATCTTTTAACTTCACTTCAGACTAACCAATCACTATATTTGCTTAAAAAAGTGTTCTTTATTCGGTGACTTTCATTCCACTTTTTGCAGATTTTCTATAAAATAAATCGGGCCGGATTTGAGTAGACTGGTTTTTATATGATCAGGGATGGCATATAAACCATAAAAATCTTGTCTATGATTCATAATCATGTCTACTTTTTCATTTTTGGCGACATTTACAGTAATTTCAAAACAAGATTTAAAAGACACATTCAAAGTACTCGCTAAAAAAAATATAACTATTATTTCGGCAAGATTCGGCAAATACAACTAATGTAATATAAATGGACGATAGTATTCCTACACGTCAAAAAAAATCTAGAAAGGTATAATGAGGTGTTTTTTTTAAAACCTTCGGTAAAGTTACAAATCCTTTTTTTTTAGCCTATATTTATTAATGATTTATAGACACCCATGGTAACAGATTTTTTACCAAATAGCTAGGTCAAACCACTGAGCAATAGATAAATATTGTTAATAAAATGCGATACTCGTTATATATAAACACAAGAATGCGCGGAAAGCCACATTCAACAGCGAATTTATTTCAATGTCTAGTAAATGATAACCAAGTGGGTACTTTGAAATAATATTATGAACACCTACCTTAAAAATTGTTTGATTTGGTGTTGCCATTACGTAGTCTGGATTCTGTCTAATGAGAAACCATACCCTACACATGTGTAAATAATAATGCATTATTATATTTTTGTATATGGGGCGACACACTGTGCAGCGTGCGGGTAGTCAGTAGTCACACACAACCGGTGCCTCTCCATTTCCACATACATATTACATACATACACAAACATACATAAATTCCACACAGTAAGTAATAGCTCAGAAAACAAATCATTGCATCAATGAGTAGATAGTTGTAGTTTCGCCTCGACACAGCATCCCAACACTATTACGCAGGACAAAACCAGTGGCCAAATGGGTCAAATGGTTTTCGTTTAGTTTACTGCATACACTTTTGATCTGCCTACCCTATTAGAGGATAATGGCGTGAATGTTTGACTATTAGCTAAATTTAATGCCCGCGGTGGATAAGTGCATTCTGTGTGTGTGGGAAACTGCACCCCGCAACATATGACCGACAGATATTATGTTTATTTAAAACAGGTTCTCTACTCTAGACTTTAGTACTACTTGAGCAGTTCACACACAGTACAATACAATGAATTAGAACAAGGTCAATAAGGCGCTTTCACGAATGTAACCCATTATGTGCAGCTACAGCCACAGTGCTGAAATATGTATTCGGTAAGTACCGTTCGTTCAATCATACATGAACGCACAAAATGATATGCTCCACGTAATTCATTCCAGCCGATTTAATACACAAGCCTTAAAGGCATACATCACTCGCAAATAAGACACTCCCAGTAATACCCTCTAAATTAAGTTTAAAATTAATCTCAGCTCCCTCCCCCCTCCCTTCTCCGGCAGCGCTCCGAATCTCCGAGAGATGAATGATGAAGTAAGACTCGCGCCCGCGCCCTTCGGGATAACGCGCGAGTAATGGCGCGCTGCGGAACTTGTCGTAATAAATGGATCGTTTTATTGTACACGCGCCAAACTTACACCACTGTATACTGTAGTTTGACTCGGCCGGATTTTAGAAATAAATGCCTACAGCCGCGCGGTACGTAAGCATGCGATAGGGCTGCCCACCTGCAGCATTTTAATAATATGTGCCTACTTTAACTTTCTATTTAGTATTGCGATTGTAAATATGTACATACATACATTCATATAGTCACGCCTTTATCCCTGAAGGTGTAGGCAGAGGCATAGTATACGCCCACATTTTACCTTATAGTTTTACGTACGCGTAATAGATAGTGAGCCAAATGCAGTTGATTTTTTCAATCCGCCCACAAGGCCTTCAATTTGTATTAAGGATTGTTGTTTTACTGACAACCGGCTTTCATTTCGAGTAAATATGTACCTTTTTTATCATTACTCATTATCATTATTTATTATTACAAGAAAATACTTTGTGAGTAATAATATAATATCCCCGCAACGGCTGGCGGCGCGGGGTGGCGGCGTGGCGGCGCAGCGCCCGTTATCTACTAACGATTGAGTGAGACGGGTGTAGAAATTTGAAAACGGCGTAGACAATAATAATCGGCTCACCACATGTTTCGTCAGTGATAGAATCACGGAATTCTAGTCTTTATAATCATCGCGTTAAATTTTTGATTTACAAAATTAAAACTATTTTTCGATTTGAAAGTACTAGTCAGTCTCTAGTACACTAGTACTTTTCGTACATTGTCAAGTTGTGTTAAACTTTGGAAGTTCATTTTGTCTCTATGCGTGTAATAAAAATCAAAGGTAACAAAAATGCTATAATTTTAGATTAATATTTTTAGAGTACAGAGCCGATTGTCCTCGATGATCAGATTTTACAGGGTCCACAATACAATTCCTAACAGGTTGTATATTACTAAAAATGTTATCAATACAAGTAGCACTAGTGGCAGTTATACGAGTAGGTTCTAGAAATACGTTATATAAACCAAAGGATTTCAATAAATTTAACATTTTCCGTCTCTTTGTTGGTTCCAGCGAAGAATCTAAAATATCTACATTGAAATCTCCACAAACTACTACTGATTTTTTAGAGCACTGGCATTTAAACAAAGCTTCTTCCAGCTTCTCTTCAAACTGTATGTATGGAGCATCCGGGGGACTGTATACGCTTAATACAATGAAATGCTCGAACTCAATACTAGCTATTTCAATAACTCGTTCAAGAGAGAGGCTTACTATATCTTTACGTTCTTTAAATTTTATAGACTTGTCAATAAGAATTAATGAGCCTCCTCGTATACATTTTGTCCTACAGAACGAGCTAGTAACCTGGTGATTTTTAAAGTTGAACATGACTTCATGACGCCTTAACCAATGTTTAATGACACAAAAAATATCAATGTCATTCAAGTTCATGCACAACTCCAACACCAGCTCTTTCCCATCAATAAGGCCCTCCACATTTTGGTGCACCAGGTGTAAACCATAATTTTTATGATTAGTAGATTCAATGGCCTGAGAGCAGTCAGATTCAAAATTTTGCTGTGGCTGATGTAAAACTAAATTGCCAGATTTAACATTCATTGATTCGTACATTATGTCAAGCTTAGTGCAAGAACGTTGCTCTTTTGTCCCATAATCTAATTTAAATTACTTGGATATAAATAGCTATCCATAGTTCTATTATCAGTAATGTCATATTTCTGCTCAAAAGGAGCAGGTTGGGTAGCCAGATTTTTGGCTAGTATATCTATAAAATAATGTAGCGAAAATGCTACCTGTCTTTTAAAATAATCCAGAAGCTTATGCTTTCTTTTAGTCAAGTAAAAATAATAATTCTTCCTAACAATAGTGTTAGTGTCAATTAAATAAAACTTTTTATTGTGACATGTTAATGTGTCCAATGACAAATTTAAATGGTACCTAGTCCTATTTTCCGCAACTGGCATACCCTGGCAATAAGGCAGTGTGTAAATAATAATATTATTTAACTCTAATGAGCTTAATTTACTATAGTATTCAATGAGTTTTTGTTTGGTTATACCTGCCCTGTTTCCTATGAAAATAACCAGATTATCTTGCCTTTGGAATTTATAACTAAATATGGACTTCATTATTTGGGCATAAGATGCAGAAGGCATGCAGTGATTATAAAACACTGCCCTGGTGTACAAAAGCTTAATTTCGACCCCATATCTCTCCCAATTTCATCACTGAACATAATCCATTGATTCTTTGTTTCATTATAACTTTTTAAACTAAGATTGCCCTGTAATTTATTAAGACTACTACCTTGCTGGCCACTAGGTAGGGTTTGTATATTCCCTGGCTCAGGTTGGCTGCAGTTACATTGGGTTTTATCTGCTAACGAGTTGAAACGATCAGCATAATGAGATGTTGAATTTAAGAGTGTATCCATCGCCAAAGAATATTCTTTGATAATTAGCTGTGATTTATCATACATGGACTTTACAGACTCCAGGGACTCTTGAAGTTGTTGTATTTTAAAATTGAAGCCTTGAGTGTCAGCAGCATGCTGTTTTTGGCTATGTTCTAATTTTGCAGTGCATAGACTTAATTCATTTAATATATTCAGTCTATTTCTGCAATTTTTAATATTTTTGATAATTTTTTTATTGTTATTGATCACATTTTGTTTTTTTCTAATCAACTTATTTATTTTTATATACTTTTTAATTTTTTTATTACTACAATGACCTAAACCCATTTTAGCTGATACTGCAGAGTGTTTGGGGGTATTATTGGTAAGGTCTATAATATCTGTGTGTATCGGTTTTGCAGCAGTAACCAGCCGTGGGGACCTATCTATGAGTTCGTTGAACAAGGTTTGGTTTTGTTGTATACTGACTTGCAGAGAGGCTTCTTCTAGTTGTGTTATTTGTTGTCGGGAATCCCTTAACTCATGTTCCAGATCAGATATACGGTTTAATGCTCGCTCATACTCTGCACTGCATTTATCAAAACTACTTACTACTATTAGGAGTTCATCACGTTCCCCAGTCATTTCATCTAACCGCAAGTTTAGCACGGACAACTGTTGCTTTAATTGGCCGTTCTGTTTTACAACAGAGATAAGCTCTGTTTCATTGTCCTCGCGCTCATTGTTAAGCTGGACAACCTGCTCCTTGGTGGATTTCAGTTCCTCTAAAACCAGTTGAAGTTTAGATTGTTCCTGACGAGCCAGACCTCTTCGAGTCATCATTTTATAGTTTAAATAGTAATAAGTAGGTACTTGAAAAATCCAAATTAACAACACAAGGATAATACAAGGAGCAGCTTGCAAAGCAATGGATAGCTATATTTAAGCTTTTGATATATTTAATGCAATACAGTATTTAAATATCAGGAGTTTATCTTGAGTGTACTGTACGCTTTCAACATAGAATATACTAATAAATATATACAAGTGAAAAACAGGCAGACACACTCACTATATTTAGTATTTAATAACGGGATTTTGTTCAATTACCTGTCTAATATCAGCATTGAATATATTATGGCATATATACAAGTGAACAACAGATAAACAAACTCACCCAGCTGGCCTATCCACTGAGAATATCTTTTAGAAAACTTTAACACTACTTTTTCGAATCTATTTCACTATGTGTATGATCACTATGTGTCTATCACTAGCTATACGCCAATGTTATTTATTTGATTTTGGCAGACAGTTCGTAAAAAGCTTAGCTTAGCTTAGTTTAGCTACTAAGGGAGACAGACAGGTAGATTGTAGGTTAGGTTACCGGCAATTTATTATCTCCTAACTGTATTTGAAGTAGTTAATATGTTATTCGTAAACAAAGTTGATCAAACACGCACTTTATAAGCAATATTAATGAATTATCACCGAGGAAATAGATATTTACTTCAAAATAAATTTTACTTTAACGGTTAGATGACTCATAACTTTTTCAAAACAAAAATTTCACACAATCACACAAAATTTGTCTGGAATTATATAGATTAACACTTTCTGAGCAGTAATAATTTGATTTTATGGAATTTTACTAGGTTTTATCGAGTTTTTACATTAATTTTAATTATAATTTAGCAGAAATTTTTCCCAAAGTAAGCTAGGAATAACCTGCTTGTGTTATGGGTATCAGACCACGGATATGAATACTAATATACTTTTTAAATACATACATATTATACATAGAAACAACCAGACTCTTGAGACAAACATTTATGGGTCACACAAATATTTGTGTAGTGTAGTTGGGTGTAGTGGGGCCCTACCAACACCTTCGGGCCCAAGTCATCCTCACGTGCAAGCTCGTGCACCTGCTGAACAACGGACGAGGCTCTGACGGCGGCTGTCCATTTCAACACGGCGATGGGCTCACCACCTGTTACGTGGGACCGAATTGTACACGGTGAAATGTGGGCCGGTATAGGCCTCTGCCTACCCCTTCAGGGATAAAGGCGTGAGTATATGTATGTATGTATGTACAAATATTTGTCTCGGGTGGGAATCGAAACCCACGACCTCCAGCGCCGCAGGCAGTATCAATACCGACCGCGCCACAGAGGCAGTCATACGGTGCTAAGTGTACTGTAACATCGGTCATCCACAAAGAAATGAATACTCTTGAAACATACCTAAATCATTGCTCTCAATTAAATAACTACGAACTGACAACGGAACTAAATGTACTACCTACACGTACTAGAGTTCTGAACTAGTTTTTATTTTGATATTGTACTATATTGGATCGCACCGTTCACTGACTGAGCAAGCACAAGTCTAGTTTTAAACACAAACATACCTACCTACTTCATGTAACTACCTAGTTCACTCGTGTCAATCACTTTGTTTAACTTTAGTCATCTAGTGGTATAGTACCAATTAGTACTTAAGTAAAATCAATTTATAGTCTTACCTTTCGGAGTTTCCAGGTAATCTAAAAAACGTTATATCTGGGTGCGTTATTGACGAATTCATGCAACCAAAACAAGCACAATACTACTAAACTAATGTCTATTAACTATTATTTTATATTAGTAACAAATACATTTATTATATATTAGTAACTAATACTAAACAAGTTGTCATATTAAATATTTTTAGTAAATAAAACACGCGCGGTTACTATTTAAAAAACGACACACCTTCCATCCGTCTACTCGGCACAATCGCGACTGCGGACGCTGCTTGCTTGCTGAAAGGCATGCCGAAAACGAGAATCGTAGGTATAGCTTGCGCTTCGTCCGTTTGTATTTGTAGGGAGCTACAATACTGGTTAAACATATATTTATACTGTGCTTACACTATCCACCTACGCCCGTCGCAGTCGCAAGTTCGTTTATTTTCATGACTAGCGGTAGGTACATACGGTTTTGTCATGAGTTGGGACTTGGGACCAAAGTTGCAGGAGACCTAGTAAAAAGCTGGGTATCTTTGTGATTACTGAATTCCCTACCTACCTATTTAATATTGCAGGTAAGGTGCTTGGATACACAGATTTCAGATAGGTCGAAGATTTTGTGACTACGAAAAACAGCAAAAATCAGACTACCTCCACAGTAAAGAAAGGTTTCACGGATACCACCGAAAGTCAATCATCGTCGTTTTGAAATTGATCTATAGCTCTGATTCCACCATTGAAGAAGTGAATGAAAAAGATTATAAATAAATATAAATATTCTTGGACTCTCACACAAAGATTGCAAGTCACGTGGGTACGACCCCGGTCATTAGACGCTATTCACAATAACAGCGTGACCATGAACTTGTCAGCCGGGACAAGTCCGGCGATTCCGAGACACTGGGCGGTGCGGTGTGCTATGCTAGAGAGGGCTATAAATAAGTGTGATGGCTGATGGCACAGCGCTGCGCTGGCGATGACGCGGGCTTCTGACGAACTACGAGTGATGATCACTTTTCTAACTGATGCCGAATGTTCTGCTGGATGATGGAAGCTACTACAATACTGACGAGACGATGCTGTCAAAGTGTGAGTGAGGTTGAGGAGTCAAAGAGCTTAATGTGACACGTGATAAAAAGAAACGTGAAACCATAACACACAACTGCGTCTAAGGCCCTTCTTCATGATACCTATGGCGTCGATGGGTGCAATCACAACGGGGGTAGACTCAAGCAAATAAAACGGTTTCTTTTTAAATTTTGTACCGATATTGATAAACCACCACGACCTACATGAAGTATTCTATGTCTCTGTACCGACAAAATCCGTTTCAATGAACAGATCAACATAGTGAATCTCACTTGTACACACCACTTTCTAAGCAACGACGTTACTTTGTTTGTTTTAATTCATAAATTAATTAATTACATAATTACTGAAACAAACTCAATAGAGTTTGTTCTCACACAATAGTGTGAGAAGTTTGGTCAAACAAGAAAACAGGATGTTCAAGATCTTTATTTGTTGAATATGACCTATATTCAACAAATAAAGATCTACTAAGCTAAACTAAGCTAAGCTTTATCTTATTCTGCCTGGATGAATGTCCAAATGGATAGAAATAGGAGCGTTTGCTAAAATTATTCTAGAGCATTTCTTTCCTCCTAATTTTTTTTTATTTACCTAAAACCCAAACTAAATTGCTAATTTTGTAAGGTATAATTTTGAAGAAGACCATTTCCTAACGTACAGTATTTTAAAACAAAAGTGGTAAAAGAAATTTCGTAAATATTTATATAGGGCCAAGTGTCCCTATTTGAGAACTGTTGCAGGTATATTTCCACAACATTACAACTAATTTCCACTCATATAGCAAGTGCACCTATGATCCCGCTATCCACAACGAACCTTCAAATTATTACTAAAACTATGATATGGAATAGATACCTACTACTACTAGTCTCTTCTAACCAAACCCATAAGGGGCCTATAGTAATGACGAATGTAACGAACGACACTAGCAGCCCTGTACAATTAAAAAGATTGTAGATAATTATTTTAGACATCAAAGCGCGACAGCAAGTTGGCAGCGCGACGACATCATGAGGAAAATAGTTCGTGAACCCTTTGTAGCGGAGCGGAGCGGTGGGCAGAGGACGCGTGGAACAACGCCAGCGCCGGACTGTCTGCCACAGTGCCACGCGGCACGCCACCGCTCGCCACACATAATAATTATATAGGTACATATAGACATACGAATGTAGTAGGAATTGGTAAACCTGAGAACATAAGTCTTACAATACAATTTCATGTCACACATTTACTGAATATTTTGTAAAAGAAAATTGTAGAATCAGTTTTCATTATTTTTGTGTGGCCGTGACATCAGATAGTATCGCAAAACTTTAGCAAAACTATATTTAGACTTAAAATTATTGCACTTCGATTAAAATCAACATAGAAGCTACATAGTACATACAACCCACTGTTTCTGTCTTACGTTCCAAGCTCTTCCACAGGTGTTTATGATGGTTTCATTGGGGTTTCCCTAAACAGTGGACGCACACTGGGCGACATGTCGCGGCGACAGACGTCGTCGTATAAAAAGATATCGCTCGGTGACTGTCGCCGTGTCGCCGCGACTCCCCTTGCTTGTCGTCGAGTCGCGGCGACATGTCGCCCAGTGTGCAGAGCTTAGAACAAAATGTATGTAAATTGGCGCCTGCAGCTTGTCGCCGCGACATGTCGCCCAGCGTGCGCCTACCTTGACTACAACGCTAAAGTGTCACTTATTGGTTCTACAAGTCAAAATCAGTAAGTACTTATGTACATATTTTGCTATATTTTGTTACACACCAGCTTTGCCTGCGGGTCGTCACAACTTCCGCCTGTCCATTTCAACACGGCAATAGGCTCACCACCACCTAATTACGTGGGACATAAAACTATAAGGTGAAATGTGGGCGTATACTGTGCCTCTCCATACCCCTTCGGGGATAAAGACGTGACTATACGTTATACGTATGTACCTGCTTTGCCTTTATGATCAGCTTGACTTGAGCTTGTCACTTTTAGACTCCTTGTTTACGTTTGATATTGTAAGATCAAGCAAGACCTATCGGCCACACAGTGTCACTAATCACTTGATAATAATAATCAAGCGATTGTCATCATAATCCCCATCTATTTATTCTAAATCACTTGATCCAAATACGGCGATATCTACAGTAAAACACGATGACGATGACGCGATGACTGATGACTGGTCGATTGCGACCATCTCGTCTGAGATCTCGCGTTCAAATCTGAGACCTCTGGACAAAAAGGGAGCATTATTTTCAATGATTTAGCAAACATTGCACAGACAGAGGTTCATTTATGTACAAAGTCCTTATTTGACCAAACTATACATCATTAAGTCTTTGATTACTTTTATACAATCAATGCCTTAAGCGTGCATGTTTTATAGCTTTAAACTGTAGAACAGAACAAAGTAGGTACACGATAAGTCGACAGTGAAGGATGGTGAAGGTGACATCTCCAAAGCGTAAAACTAAAGTAGAACTAAAAGCACTTGCAGTTTGTGTTTGCATGCTAACGTTGGAACTCCTGCCTTTTTAGTATTTCAATTCAATGGTCTCTCATTATCAATACAGTGTGCGTTTATGAGTATTATTTATACTATGGGAATATCGATGATGCAATCATTTATAGCTATTCCAAGTCGGTTCAATGCGCGCGCGTTGCTTGTCGCGTTGGCATCGTGTCGCGTTGGGCGTTTGCCGACAGATTGTGATCGGCTGTTTGAAGTTTGGCACGGGTTTCATCTTAGTTTAACATTATTTTCTTCAGATCTTTCTTCCGCTCCGTCTTATGTCGGTGATATCATCCCTCACATTTCTAATAATTTAATGTTAAGTGCCTTTACTAACTTGAGTCCCAAACATCTGAAGATTCTGGAGTGGGTGTGTGCGACTTTAAACCAAATCAATAAATTCACAACCGCACGCACTGAATGTTTTTGGTTAGCAGTGCAAGAGTTCGGAGACATCATCTACCATTTCAAGGCACTTATAGCTGACGCTTGTACAAGTGACATGTGGTGGCTGGTGTCCCATGGGATTTTAATTATTATGGTAGCTGAAGCAGCAGACCTGCTACTATCATTAAGCCTTTGTCAAATTTACAATGTCAAAGCGAAATGTGGCCGCGCTTGGAAACCGAGGCCGACCTGACTGCCCAGTTGGTCGGGTAATGGATTACACATAGACTGTGGTTCTTCGGAACCCTAACATGTAAATAAACTTGGTTAATGATCAGAGGCCGCAAGCACATAGAGCCTTGATGCTATTCACATAGACATTTTATATTTCTGCGGTGAATGATAATTATTCGGTAATGCATACAACGTGATACATTGCCAACAACCATCGCTGATCAATGGCCCAGTTCAACAATGAACTAGCTCTAACTGCGTCTAGAGGCAGCTAAATCTAGTTCATCTAGACATTCTGTACTCAATATAGTTCATACTCGTGCGTATATCTATTGTGGAGTGTCACATTGCAGTAGGTATATGTATGCATGCAGTAACACAGTACCTGAACTTGATTCTTGTTGCCATCTGTGGCGGGGGCGGTGCGGTCAGAGGTGCGGTGTGCGCCTAGTGATTGGAACCGTGCCGTGCCCCGTGCGTCAAGCGCGCTCAGCCGGCCCGTGTCGCCTGCCGGTCTGCGGCAATCAGCTCTCCACGAGCCAACTTCTATTCCCAACCTCCGTGCCGTGCAGCAAGGTGGATTTTCCATTGATGGATGGCTCGCGTGCGTCCAACCCACAAATAAGTTATGACGTAAGCTACAATTTAAGGATTCAATCATCAGTGTTTCAGAGTAATTGTTTGACCGGCAATCAGTCTGAAAGCATTGTGTCCTCGGGCGAGCGAGTTGCCAACGAGCTGTCCCCCGACTGTTGGCTCGGCTACATTATTATAATGTACCTATTCCATGGATGCGCACCTGACATGACTTATTATCGTAACATTACTTATAGACTTCTCAGAAATTCTGTTTCAGGAACAAATTGTGTACCTACTTATAATATTTTTTGCCTAGATTGTGAGTGATTGATTTTCTCCTCTCATCGTGCATGTAATATGAATGTATAATCAAGGATAGACAATAGGCTGTGATACAGCACACTGCCTTGTGTGGTGCGCCACCGCCTCGTGGCAAAAGTACGACGTTGTCTGAATCAACAATGTAGCTTCAAACAAAAACACGGCCAAGCCAAAGGTTATTCCGAAAGTCATTCCTCAGATGGTTATCTAATCGCTACATCTCACTGTTCGCCGCGATGTAGGCTATATAATAGTTTCTATTAACACACAATACAAACGTTTTTGTGCACGCCATGATTTGAATGTTCGAGTCAAATGGTTGGTCTCTGTGTGGCTAGTTTTGACAGCTGACTAATTAGAAATCATCGAAGACAATGTACTTATTCACGTTGCCATGTATGACTCCGTGTGTTGTTTGTATGCCAATAGTTTTATCTGGCAATCTCTTGGAGCCCATGCGGGGCGGAGTACGTCATTGACTTTTCCTCTAAGTTTAGTTTTTAGACAACACATTAACAATAAAATATGAATCGTGGAAATAACTTGTTTCGTATCAATTTACTGACGCGACTTTACTGCCAGTTTGTACAGACTATACTTGGTTCTTGACATGGTTCTGAGAGATGTGCTTCTTGTCTTCAACTAAACATACTTACTTACTAGCTTTTTTTTCTACATATATTGGTGATGATAGGAATAAGTTATAAATAATTAGAGAGACTTGTTAAAACCACTAAGGAAAGTAAGTGGGCCAAATATTTGTAGTTTGTGGAACACTTTCAATGGATATGATAGTTTTATATTTACTTACGCATATAATATTTTAATAGCCATCATTCGTTACTTTATGTAAAAAATTGGAAGTTTGCCAGATATTAGACTATTTTTTGATGGATGTGTATAAAGAACTAGAGATGTTATGATGAAATCTTACTCAGGAAGGTTATAGGTAGGTAATTAAATTTCAATACCTACTTGTTATAAATAGAAAACATCTAACTTCAAAAAAAATCAACGAATTTCGTTACACGACTTGAAAGAGCATTTAAAAAAAACAAAAAATCGTGTTTGTAATATATTTTACTTTCCCATCACCGTACAATATCCAAAAAATACGCAACCGATTTATTTTTAGGACACACAAGAAATACTGTAGGCGCACACTGGGCGACAGTCGCGGCGACATGTCGCCCAGTGTGCGCCTGCATCGGGCGACTTGTCGCCGCGACTCCCCTAGCTTAGAACAAAATGTACTACGTAATTTGTCGCCGCCACATGTCGCTCAGTGTGCCCCTACTATTAAGGGCTCACCTTGAAAAGCGCAAAACTCGCGGCTAAGGGCTAAGGCTACCGCCTTAACCGTCACCAATATCGAAATAAGTGTTCCTTGGTTTAACACCGAGGTGTTTTTTTTATTTTTGAAATTCGGCCCATTCTCGTGATGTTATCAGAAATTTTCGAAAATAGTCGGCATGTTTTGATTTCCGGAAACAGTTTTGACTTTTTCTAATATTATTGGCATGTATTTAACGCGGCGACAAACTCATCTTATTTAGGATTTTAAAATTATTTAAAACGGGTAGGACAAATAATGGGTTGGCAGCTACAGTGAAATAGCATTTCAAGTATAAAGTAGCAGCTATATATTGAGATCTACGCTTTATATAAATTTAAATTGTCAGTGATTTTTTGGTGAAGCTCTTGGCGGCGAATATAAAGCAGAAAATAGGCTTTTATGTATTATACAAGGACGTTGCTTATAAAATTAACTGAGATGAGAATAAAATATGCACATACATAGTCATAAAAAACATACTCTTTGCGACATTTTATAAGGTCTAAATAAAGCAAATAGCGGTATGCAAAAACTATTATTGGTCTATAGTTCCATACTATTATTATTATTCGGTTTAATAATAATTAGTTCTTTCATTGTCTGTTTTTGTTTTCATAATATATTTTGTTTTTTTTCTGGCACTCGGCGGCCGCTGCCGCGGCGCGCTCGCTTCGCTTGCTCGCCTCGTGCTTGTTGTGGTCACAGTTCTATCCTAACCTAACCCTGCCCATTTCTACACAACATTACATTACACCAATGAAATATTCGAGGAAATACATATTATACCAACTGAACATTACACGAAATGAGCATTATACTTATTAATCAATAGCGCAAATGTTGTTATCGCAAATAATAATTCGATGAAATGAAAATTATGCTTTTGCTCCACCTCCCACGCCGCGGCCACCGCTCTGCTTCTATGCAACCAACGCATTTGTCGCTTATTATAATACTTACGATTTTACAAACAAAAATTCTGATCAGATCAAAATCAAACCAATCGTTTATTTGCGTCGAATATGGTTACAGAGATGGTATCTTAAAACTAGTAGGTACAGCATACTCTGCTCCTTAGAGCGTGCAAAAATTATAGACACACTTGTACAATTAATATAAATGTCAATATTTCCCAATAATAATAATAAGGGCGGGGGGTTGATCAACAACAATTGTGGTTACTTGATGAGCTTCCTATTCCCAGCATCTCTCCGATGCTGGGTTTAGCGAATGGTTTAGGGAGGAGCGCATGTCGCCTAGATCCCCTAAGGGGTCGTCCATTAATCACGTGAGGCTCGAAAGGGGGGGGAGGGGGGTCTGACAAAAATCACGAAACATCACCAGGGGGGGTGGGGGGTGTAGTGAGATATCACGTGTATTTATTTCGAACAGCAACTTTACAACCCTGAATTTGAGATCACTGTAATTTCTGAACAACAAAACCTACAATATTAAAACTTGTATGGAATAATTCATAAAGCACTTAATTCCTTTCCTACATCAGAAATTAATTGAAATCGGAATACCTATGCGTTGATCATACAACACAAAAATAATTTTGTTTTTCATCGTGTCTCCCAAAGGAACCGCGCAGAACCGGCATCAATCCGATCAATAATAATCTCAAATTATGTCAGTATTATTGAAAAATGAAAATATTATTTAATCCATAGTTTTGGCGTGATACAGAAAGACATACAAAAAAATACTATTTTAGCTTCAGTATCGTATGTAATGGAAGTTACATAGATAGAATGTCTAGTAAAAAAAATATCTTGGAAAATAATTACCAAATATATTTGACGTACAGACTTTAAACTCTCTATAGCTTTATTATAAGTTATATATAATATATTAGACTAGCCGATGCACGCAGCTATGACCCCGTCCACCGATGATCATTTGGGGGAAGGCCCCTCTCCTTGTTACGGAGATGCCTTCAGAGCCCACCCGATCACCGCTCTCTACCCACCCTCTCTGCTTCCAGAGGAGTGCTCGAGAGCGGTGCAATGCGGGCGAGAACCCCGAAGTGTTGGGGGCCCCCGGCCGGGCTGGGCCGACGTGAATAATCTTTGGATATCAATGCTGGCTGTAGGATGAGGAGGAACACCGCGGGGTTTAGTGGGTAGGTGCTGCCCCCGCAGCTAGGATGATGGTGCCAAACCGCATTCCCCCCGTAACAAAAAAAACGCAGCTCAGTCAACGTGGATATCGATAGTCGTGACCAAAAGCATAATGATAGCATGGAAATTCAACCTTGATTATTGTACTTTTGCTCATAACTTCGCTTCTATTCAGCCAACTGCGATCAAACCAACGTAAGATTTTAAGCTTGACAAACTGACACCTTCTTTATTAGCTCCAAAATAATAAATATTATATAGAAACACGACGGGAGTAAATGCAACGGGAAATATATTAAAATATTAATACGATATCCGTCTCTATTATGTGACGCAAACGAAGTTGCGCGGTTTAGCTAATCCGCGCAACTTTGGATAGATAATATCAATAGAGACTTCTATGAACAAAATTTTTAAAAAAACTTTGTATGTAGTTACTAAAAAAATACACGTGATTCGGCCCAGGGGGGGAGGGGTAATCTGAAACCTCACCAAATATCACCAAGGGGGAGGGGGGGTCCAAAAAATGCCCAAAAAAACCTCACGCGATTAATGGACGGCCCCTAAGCAAGGCCGGTGGACTATCCTTCACGAGGTTGCTGCTCGTTATTGGTTAATTACCTTCTGTAATTAGCAGAACAGAAACCTCCGGCCGTCCCCACACGCGGCAGGGGTTTTCGCCAGGTGTGTCACTTCGGCGGCACACTTGGTGGAAGCCTCGGACCGCACAAAACTCCTAGGTTTAGTTAGGTCATAAATTAGGAATAGGAATTAGGATAGAACTATGTATATGTATATATGTATTTTATTTATGGTAGAAAAATTGGCTAGTCAGCAATAGGAAAGGAATATAGCTTAGTGATTAGGTTTAAGAGATATGATAGATTAGTAAAGCGGCAAAGATAAATAGCCTAGTTAACACTTAGCTACTGAACCGAGGGTCTTGGCTTCATTGCCTGGACTACGGGGAGCCAACCTCTATAAAAAAAACCCCAATTTCTTCAGTTGAGGCGCCCATTAGGGCCTTGCGCGGCTGAAGTTTGCTCTTATAAGAGCGGCTGGAGGGATTATCAGTCACGAGCGGCCAGCTACAGGGATCACCCGCTCCCCTGCGTCGTTATATAGGGTCATCTGCGGCATGAGGCCACTGCCCTGATGAATGTTTAGTTGCTCTCGTAATCGTGGGAATAAATATGGAGAATACAAATAAAAGCAGATATAATCTTAGATCGCTGCCCGGGGGTCGCCGGAAAACACCAATAAGTGCGAGCGCCACAAATAATAACATAGGCTCGCCAAGAGTAGATCCACCATCTTCACCAGGATCTGTCTCTTCATTATTTCCATCAATTTCATCATCTCCGTCATATCGTATTACACCAGTTCACAGCATCACAAAATCATTATCATCCATAACGTCAAGAGAGCTAGTGGATGTTGCTCAGGAGGTGAATTTCACCAGTGATCCTGTGCCCACCATTAGCTCAGTAGGAACCCGTAGGAAATGGTCTTTGGAAATGAACGAGTTTATCCTACGAACCTATTTACAACTCACCAATTTAGATACAGACACTAACGGTTACCTCCCACTACTACACATTAAGTTTATGGAGAAATTCCCGACAATGCAGGTTCCTAAGCAAAGAGTAGGAGATCAACGCAGAGCAATAGTTAAGAAAAAGTTGCTACCCCAAAACACAATAGACAGAATATATCAAGAAGTTAGAAAGGAATTACAACTTCTAGAATCAAGAGTCGCGGAGCATACTATACAAAATAATGCAAATACACAACATACTTGCACTACTCAACAGAACACGGGAACAAACATGCAAGCTAACCCACGTATAAGATGGACAAACGAACATAATGAAACAATAATGAGGGCCTATTATATGATAACAGAACTAGAAACTAACAAAACAGTTTATAGACAATACTTACACCAATCATTCGTATCCAAATTCCCTCATCTAGCTTATGTAACAGAACAGCGTATATCAGACCAAAGGAGACTTATAATAAATAGTAAATACATTAGTGATAGCAGACTAGCTGTAATTAGAGAGGAAGTAGCTGAAGAATTACTAGTAATGACAAATGAAAACAGACATGACACTAACATCGAAAATATACATAATTTAGAAGCAGATGCTGCAGATGAGCTGAGTCCTTTAACTAATATTGATGCTGAATCACCCACACTTACAAACACACAACATACTAATACTCATAACATAACCGGCAACTCAGAAAAAAGTGATAGCGAAATAGACACAGTATTTACACAGGCACTAAACTACTTTAAAAACGTTCACCCTACAAGCAGACCTTATATACCCAAACAAAGAACATCAAAAAAGTTAGCAGCAACAGTAAACTACATAAACCACAACATTCTACCCGCATACGTTAGTAGGGATATAGAATATCTCACTTTACAAACGGTAATTTATTGTGCAGCATGGACAGCTGCTAAAGTCAATGGTACTAAAATACATCTACCAACTAATGAACTGGCTACTGAATTAATTACCAATCTAACTACTGAACCGACTATTGAAAATACTATTGAACCGATTGCTGAAACAAATGCTGAACTAACTACTGAACTCACTACTCAACGAACTACTGATTCAATAACTACTCAACCGACTTTGCAACGGGCTACTGATCAGACACAAAGACAGAGAAACTATAAACCTAAATGGCAAATAAGGTTAGAACAAAAAATTGAGAAGCTAAGAGCCAAAATTGGTAGATTAACACATTACATGCACGGAAATAGAAGTAGAAGGCTAAGTAGGGAAGTAAATAAAATATTAGAACACTATCTGATACACACATCACACGAAGAACCAAACACACAACTCTCACACTTCTTGGACACTCTCAAACAGAAACTTACTGTAGCAAAAAGTAGACTACACAGATATAGAAAATGTACACAACGAATAAGACAGAATAATCAATTCAGTAGTAACGAAAAACAATTCTACAGAACATTAAAGCAGGCGACAACAAACCGCACTACACAGAACAATACAGAAAATAATAGAACAGGACCCCCACAACCAGATGAAGTGAAGATATTCTGGTCCGCTTTATGGGAAAATCCTGTTGAACATAACAAAGCAGCAGAATGGATACAATTAGAAAAAAGTTCATTAAATATAGAAGAGATGGAAGTTGAATATGTTTCAATTAATATTTTTCAAGATGTTCTTAAGAAATTACATAACTGGAAAGCACCGGGATCTGATCACTTACACAATTATTGGTACAAAAAGTTCACGTACACACATCCGTATTTACACACACATATAAATAACTTCATTCAAAACCCAACAATAATGCCAGTATACATAACAGAAGGAATTACGTATATGATACCCAAAGACACCCAAGACACTGCTAACCCTGCTAAGTATAGACCAATAACCTGCTTACAAACAATATATAAAATAATAACATCCTGTATTACTCACATGATTTACAAACACCTTGACACCAATCAAATCCTTACAGAAGAGCAAAAAGGTTGTAGAAAATATAGCCAAGGTTGTAAAGAACAGTTAACTATAGATGCAGTTATACATAGACAAGTTCAAAAAAAGAAATATGACCTCTGTACTATGTATATAGACTATAAAAAGGCTTACGACTCAGTGCCACATTCTTGGCTACAGGAAATACTACAAATATATAAAATACACCCGCAGTTAATTAGCTTTTTAAAAAATATTATGGTAAAGTGGATAACCAGAATACGATTACCTACACAAACAGGAAGCATTGAGACAGAACCAATTAAGATTCAACGTGGCATATTCCAAGGGGACGCACTTAGCCCACTATGGTTCTGTCTTGCTTTAAACCCTCTTTCAAAACAACTCAACTCTTTGCAACACGGATATTTGTTACAATTTAACGATGATACAAATACAACTGACGTACGGACTGACACTCAAAATTGTAAAATTAATCATTTACTTTATATGGACGACATTAAACTCTATGCGACTACACCCGATGACTTAGCCATACTTGTAAACCTAACCGAAAACTTCTCTAACGATATATCAATGGAGTTTGGCATAGACAAATGTAAAATAAATTCAACTAAGGCAGGCAAAATCTACGACCACTCATACACAGTAGACACTGGTGAAGTTATAAGGCCACTTGAAGAAGGAGAGACATACAAATATTTAGGCTATTTACAATCAAAACTAATTCATCATAAAGAAATTAAATCTACACTTACTAATCAATTTAAACATAGACTAAATTCCATACTTAACACTCAATTACATTCACGAAACATAAGCAAAGCAATTAACACTTACGCTATCCCTATTCTTACTTATTCTTTCGGTATTATTAGTTGGTCAAACACTGAACTTAGAAATTTACAACGAATAATAAACACTAGCATGACAAAGCACAGAAAACACCACCCCAGAGCTTGTATTCAAAGACAAACATTACCAAGAGAAGAAGGAGGAAGAGGGATAATAGACATCATGAATTTACATAATAAACAGATTACAGGCTTAAGAACATACTTTCATACAAAATCAAACACATCAAAATTACATAAGGCAATAGCATATAATGACCGGAAACTAACTACATTAAACATGGCTGACAGAATACAACAAAATAATGAGAGGTTAAAAAGCACACAGAGCAAGATAGAAGAATGGGCACAGAAATCGTTACATGGAAGACATAGGCATGATTTGAGCCAACCCAACGTCGATAAACAAGCATCGAACGACTGGCTCAAAACTGGAACGCTCTTTCCTGAAACAGAAGGGTTCATGATCGCCATTCAGGACCAAGTTATTGAAACTCGAAACTATCAGAAGTTTATAATACGTGCCCCTGATGTTTCAGACAGATGTAGACGATGCAATAGCTCTTCAGAAACAATACAGCATATTACCGGTGCATGTAAGGCAATAGTGCAAACCGACTATAAACATAGACACGACCAAGTCGCTAATATCATTCACCAAGAACTCGCCATAAAACACAACCTCATTACTACTCCACCAACTCCTTACTACAAATATACACCTGAAACTATCCTGGAAAACTGCACACATAAATTATATTTCGACCGCGCAATCCTTACTGATAGAACTACACATTACAATAGACCAGATATCACAGTCCTTGATAAAATTAACAAAACGGCACAACTTATTGACATTGCTGTACCTAACACCCACAACCTACAAAACACAATAGCAGAAAAACTAGCTAAATATGTCGATTTGAAAATAGAAATAACACGAATGTGGCAGTTAAATAGCGTTACCATCATTCCTATAGTCATTTCAACTACAGGGATTATCCCAAAACAGTTGCACCAATCCATTAAAACTTTAGATTTATCACCACACATATACAAAAATTTACAAAAAGCTGCTATCCTCAATACGTGTAGAATCGTACGTAAGTTCCTACAATCGGACGGACAAACAGGTAGCACGCACTCAACACACACACAGCAAGCACTCACACAGCACACACGACCAGATACGCACTTTTTCTCATAATCAACTCTTTAGACTGTGTTAGCCTAATAAACCGGCGAAAGCCGAGAAAAGGAAAAAATACCAAGAAATAATAATAACAATTTACGTTCATATTTTAGGTACCTATTTTGTCATCCAGATATTCTTTAATACTATAGTACATGTTGTTCATTAAAAACCGAGATAATTGTTTTTTAAATTGTTCTATGGGCAGTTCCTGTATTGTTTTTGGTAGGTGATTATATATTGAAATTGCCATACAATATGCGTTTCTTTTATATAATTGTAATCTTATAGAAGGAAGCTTAAATTTAAGTTTATGTCTGGATGAGGATATAAATTTTTCAAAAATGTCAGATTTTTTTCTTATAAATATACTTATTTCTAATATATACAAGCAAGGCATTGGTAAAATTCTATATTTGATAAAAAGAGGTTTGCAGCTGTCAAGTGGACCAGCTCCACTTAGTGCACGAATACATTTTTTCTGTGCCTTGAAAGCTTCTTCAGCCGCTGAGGAGTTACCCCAAACAACAAGGCCATAACGTAATATGGATGACACATACCCATGATACGCTGACAGAGCTTCTTTTACACTAACTGTTTCCTTTATCTTTCTTATAGCATAAATAAAGCGGTCAATTTTACTGACTAGTCGGCCGATATGTGGCTGCCATTTACAATATCTATCTATTGTGATACCCAAAAATATGCAATCAGTAACTACTTTTATCTGATTCCCGTTATATTTAATATCGAGCGGAGACGAAATAACGATTATTCCGAACCTGACCCGAAAACCTGACCCGGTCGCGGGTTAGGTTAGGAACTTGAATAAAAATGTAATATTTGTTCCGAACGTAACCCTCTTCCTAACCTGACCCGACGTCTCGTTCCTATCATAACCCGAATTGCGCAGATTGGTCATTCTCTGTAATCGAAAAATGTAAAAATCGTAAATGTAAATAAATCGAAATAATGTAAAATAAGAACTCGTCGATAAAACAAAAAAAATAACCGCCTTAGCCTTCTAACCTAATCCATCCGAGTCGGGGTGTTAACCATTCACTTATTATGGTTGAATTAATCGTTCTGTTAATTATCACAAAATAGTAAATATTATATACTGATTTGACACATTATATGTACTTTTTATTTTGAGAAAGATTACAGAGAATGACCAATCTGCGCAATTCGGGTTATGATAGGAACGAGACGTCGGGTCAGGTTAGGAAGAAGAGGGTTACGTTCGGAACAAATATTACATTTTTTTTTCAAGTTCCTAACCTAACCCGCAACCGGGTTAGATTTTCAGGTCAGGTTCGGAACATAGGCAAATTCGCTGTTTTTGTTTGAAATTCGATAATATGTATTAGTTTTCAGAGTATTGATTTTTAAGTTATTTCGATTTAGCCAGGTGATAGCATCGTCGAGAGCTAGATTTACATCGTTTTGTAGGTTGTTTCGATTACTGCTTTTAATCATTATAGTAGTGTCATCTGCAAATAGTATAATTTCGTGTTTGATTGCGTTTGGAAGATCGTTTATATACAACAAAAATAAAAGAGGGGCCAAAATGCTGCCTTGTGGAGTGCCATAATTGTTTTCTCTATAAGTAGACCTAAATATTTTTTGCATTTTTGTGTCGGTTCTAGTTATTTCGACACATTGCACACTGATAACTTAATACATAAAATTGAACCCGTTTTAAATTTTATAGCTGCTTGCAAATCACTACCCGAAAGTCTTTGATTATATAAGGTCAAGATGGACGGTCGCACTTTATATCTATGCCGAAAGTGTATTTTCATATGGAAGTCAATAGTTGCTAATAATACAATGTTTGATATCCCATTGTTAATATTAGCTGCCAAGCTTAGATGAATTATTTTTAATACCTCGCACATTATTTCATTGTACCTACCTGCTTAATATATTTGCTATCTTATAGTGGCAGCCGTTATTTAGTTTTTGTAGATCTTACGTTTTGTAGCTAATTATAATATAATTGTTGCTGAAATATTTAATCACTACCAATTTTTTTTTTGGAACCATGTAGTTAGTCGTCTAATAATTTGTTAGTCGCCTCAATAATAATTTTCTATAAAATTTTATTCTTCCTTCAAATTCCGCGTCTTTCGAGCCCTCAAACGTCTTCGTGGCCCTAAACCTCAGGGGATCTCGGGCAAGTTATCGTTCAGCAAAATGGGGGCCTACTGGAACGAACGAATAAATATTTTCAATGTTAAAAATTTATATTTGTTCTGAGTCGATGTTCCAACCCGAGAGCTCAGCACGGGCAGTCGCTCACACTACCATTGCACCATCGAAGCCGTCATATTTATGTACCTAAGTATGTATTTCTATTTCTGTTGTCATCCTCAAATACACGAAGAGTCGCGTTTGTCGCATAGGTTGCATTAGTCCCCCGTCCCCGTGTCGACACATCAGTACTTCTGTAGGTGACATGACTCTCTATCAATCCAACTCAGCTACTGAACTTCTTAGTGTAAATGAGCGTGAATGAGTATTAATATCAGCACCAGTATGTAACGTACTTAGTTACTGAGTGCTCATGCTCACCCCTGCTCCCGATCACTTCTCACATTTGGCAACTGTTCAATAAATCCACTCGCGTCACAGCTCTCAAAAACTTTAGACTTCGTTTCAGTTATCAATATTAACTTAGGACGTAGGTATGGATTTAGGTCAAGCTGAAGGGACTTTGTAGGAGAGTCTCCGACGCGACGTCAAAACGTTAACATGTAATAATTATTAAGTATTCGACGGAATTAACATTGATTGTGCTATCTGTGGGACTGTTCTTGCGACTATGTTACCAACCTACAAAATGATGGAAACAGTGGTCTTAGCACTAACGGCGACTGATCCACCAAACGTTGTACCAATTTAGGAGACTTTAATTCTGCTAGATAGATGTCCCACAGCTGTGAGTTGGATTAATTACGACAAAGTTCACAAACAAAATTCCAACTCGATCAGGTGAGAGTGCTGTACCATCGCGTCCAACGAGCCACAAACATTCACCAATCTAAATTAGTCGGATTAATTCACCCGGCAACTTCTCTGCGTCTGTCACACTAAATACAACCTTATTGCACTTACTAATAAGTTGAGTATAGTTCGGAAGGGTGTTGTAATAGCTGGCATGAGGGTTTTGACAGGGATTCCGGCAGCCTCCAAGTTAGTTCGGAATTCGCAATGTTAATTTGTGTTCCGTCGGTTAGCGAGGCGTGGACCGAGCAACTTGTTAATAACAAGGCTCTCATAAGGCAGAGGGTGTAGTGATCCGCCAAGGCGAACGCTGTCGGTACCTACAAGGGATACGATTGATGACATTACATATCACCTACATCGGCTACATCATGTGATCATGAATTTATCCCCAAAACCGTTTAAGTATACTTACAAAGGCATATTTCACAATTTGTTCTTGTCCTATGTAATGTGGTGGTGAGCTTATTGCCGCTAATTGAGTGTAAAAGTTAGTAGATAAAGACTTTTTTTAAAGTCGTCCATCAGGTCTTCAACTTGGCTTAAGGACTGCCTCGTTAGTGGCAGTCGAGAGGTCAAGACCAACGGCTTAACGTGTCTGCCCAGGCACCGAAACGCCGGTAAATGGAAATGTCAAGTCTTTCTTTCTTTCAAGTCACCCATCCGGGTACCAGCTATAGCGATAGTTGTTTAAAAATGAAGTGATTATTTGCAGAACAGAACACTGACTTGATTTTAATAAAATTTATTGAGATTAATAGAAAGTTACGTACTTACTTTATAAAGGCAATGTCTAAATCTAAGAAAAGTATAATTTAGATTTAGACTTATTTACCTGAGGCAAATCCATCATGGATCCTATGCTGAACTCTGACCGACTAAAAAGCACACGTTCCCTACCTACTGCCTACGGTTGGGAGCCCCGGGTAAGCCTTCGGAAGGATATACCCAGGATATAATTTAGGCTAGCTATGTTGTTAGAGTAAGTTCGGGTAATATGGCACGCCATAAGCCTTTGTGGGAATAAAACCATTTTTTTTAAGATCGATCAGTTTTTATTTTACAATTCAGTCTTAGAACTTAAAAAGAATAAATAATTAGAATTTGAAAACAATCAACATGAGGAATAATTAACAAAAAACAAAATCTGAACCTTCAACAATTGTCAAATTTTAACAATGGAAGGGCAATATGGCCTGAGCAATATTAGCCACAAATCAGGTGAGCTATACATATTGCCCTCCAGAAATATAACAGTAACTAATAAACTTTGTGTTACTTTGCAGAGCATTTTTGTCATTTTGTTTGTGATTGTGGTTTCCGCGAAGCCATTATCTAAAAAAGAAAAACTATATAATATAACAATAGAAACAATGTAAAATTATGTGGACAATATGGCCTGGTGCCATATTAGACATTCATCTGGTGAGCCATATTGGCCGCGGAAACGTTTTTAACAGGTAAAAGTCTAGCCTAAAAATGAGTAAGAAATATGTTTAAAATCTATCACGATACGACACATGAATAGCTCATCTACAAACATGTGTAGTATCAATCTAAAAATAACAACAATTTAAAGAAATATAATGAGTAAAACTTACCAAAAAATAAGATCACTTTACGTAATTTTCGATCGAGCGCCCGCACGGGCCACACATGCACACTTCGTCTCGCGCGAGTTGATTGAGGAAGTGAGGGGAAGGGGTGCGTTGCTATGCCGAGTCAAGCGGTCGCAAGTGTTCATTCATTTCATTCAGAGAAATTGCAGTAGGCCATATTGACCGACCAGGCCATATTACCCGAAATTACTCTACTTGTTCACAGTTAGTTATTAAATATTTCCAAAAAGAACCTGTAGTCTTACTTATTTCTAGGTACACACCAACTTTATTAATATTCAGTAAAATAAAGCGAGCCCACGGAGACTGGAGACCCAAACCCCCAAACCGTGTGAGCTGTTGGAATGAGCGGCTGGATAAAAGGCGACCCGCGGCCCTTTGTACAGGTGAGCTAGGATTAGCCGCCGATGTAAGTAATCCTCTGATATTGCGGAGGGTGTCTGACGCTAACTTGTTGGCAGAACTACCACTCTAGAGGGATTTCAAACAATGTCTTATAATTACTTACTTACAAATTTCTTATGAAATTTAGTCACGTTCCGATTTCAGCGCAAACAATGGAATTATAGGAACCAAATCTAGCCTGTGCTTCCATAGTCACAATTACTCTACTACTAGCGATGTTCCGACCATATATTATAATTATCATCATCACAATCAGAGTATACCAATCTACTATATAATACTATCTATATTGTAATCCTTCGATCATTGTTGATCGGGGAATAATAAAATGCGCAAACATACCATAAACTTATGATCTGGTACTGATTAGGATCCAGTATATCTACAGCTATACTCAATTAGTAACACTATAGTGAATTATATAGTAACACTGTTTTCCTTGACTTTACCAATTTAACTCGAAACCAATATTTTTCCATATTAAAAAAAATCAGTTAGCGTATACATGTATCTACTAATTGCTTTTCAAAAATAATCTTAATGTTTGGGCTGGTTTCATCATAAATCGAATGAATATAGATGCAATTCTATACATTCGGGCCGTGTAACTTTCTAAAAGTGCTGGTAGATGGTGCCTACGGCGTCGCCCCAAGACGTATACATATAAGGTGGAAAATTTGGTTGGTTCCGAGTAGGTTCCAGTGGCTATGTGGTTAAGCGTCTTGCACGGATTGCGAGAAGACGCAGGTTCGAATCCTGCTCGAAACCAATTCTATTTCCATATTTAAAATTTATGATCAGTTAGCATACTAATTGCTTTTCAAAAATAATCTTACAGTTTTCCTTGACGAAAGTAATTAAACTTCCCAATACATTACATAATAATTATACTAATCGATCATCTCTTCTCGATTTGACACTTTGCCTGAACTGTGTTCATCAAATGCAAATCAATTACAGATGCGAACCTTTCTGTAACACTGACTTCAAATCAGTAATCTTGTCCTAGTCTCCGCCGACCAGTAATACTGCAGCCTCGATCGTTCCTCTCTCCGAGTCCGAACTCTACACGACACGAATGCCGCTTTTATGAGCTTCGGGAGGTCCAAGCCGGAGCTTAAGGATTTTGAGGATCCCCATTTTTCTTAACCTCACCTGTTGTTTGTTTCCAAATACTTGCGGATATCTTTCGGTCCAAACGGTGAATTTATTTTGGGTTTTTCAAGACGTGCCTTCACGCCCTTTGTTTTAGCCTTATCAAATATTTAAAACCCCAAACCTTTTGCAACCTTCTCCAATATTGTGTACCGGTGCGTCGGCCGGTCATACAAATCCTTAAAGTCCTGCCTACATCTTATATGTATACCACTGTAGAGCAACCGTAAACTATGTGACAAACCCTTGTTCGCTGTCAAATTAAAATATCACCTATCCAGTTGAAAATATTTTTTGAAGCCATCATTTACTAATCTTATTACTTTCTGAAAATCTTTGAATTTGTGTGACCAACACCGAGGCAATCTCTCACGGGTGAAACTATGATGTGTCTGTCAGTGACGTCAAAATATGTGTGTGATTTAGATATTAACATCGCTAATAGAAAAAGAAAGAAGAGAGAAAGAAAGAAAGAAGAAAGAAAGAAAGAAAAAGTATTTATTCATGGCCCAATCTACATGATATTATCATGAACTTAATATTAAAATAATAATAAATTTAGAATACAAACAAACTATCGATAACCAACTGGACAAAATGAAATAAATAAAAAACACAAAAAAATTAATGTAAATGATGGTCTTAAATTATGGGCTAGAAACGGTTGCCACCTTAGCATAATGCTGCACGTCAAAAATAATGTTGTGACTAATCTAGCTTTGGGCACAATTTACAGATCAAAATAGAATTTGATCTGTAATCTGTATGCTGTACCTACGCTATGGGCTGCTTTTTATGGTTGTTATAAGAAGACCTGTGCATCAGCTGTGAACGTACACCATAACTCTTCCTTTTTGTCCGTGTTGACTTGCAACAAAAACTTACATTGGCTCCCTTATAAAATATTGCCCGCACACTATATATGTATAGCTGTGCGATATTATTATGAGGTACTAACTGTACTAAGCGCCCGGGTTTACCACTGGTGACCAAAATTCATTTGATCATTTGACGTGTGACCGAAAAAACATTAGTCCATTTTACTAGGTACTGATCGAATGAACAATTAACCAAAAGAGTTTTTATCGAACAAACATTTGGTATTTTTACTACTGATCCAATGAACGTTTGATCGAAAAGTTGACTAAAGAATATTTGAACAAACAAAGGTGAAATAAGTAGAATTCGGTTCTGGCACTCGCCGGCGCTGCCGCGGCACGCACGCTTCGCTCACTCGACTCGTGCATTGTGGTCGCAGTTCTAACCTAACCTAGCCATTTTGATTTAGCCTCGGTTAAAATATTCTTTAGTCGACTGTTTATAACACAGTGATGATCAGTGTTACTCACCAACTAGCGCGAGGTAGCTATGCAGAGAACTCTTTCCCAGGGCGCCTTACTACAGAGATTCCAGTGTGCGTGCAAGGGTAGGCCAGGGCTCTGACGAAAACAGTCAGGTAGGGTGTACACACATATATTTATATAACACAGAGAAACACAGAGACACACAGAGAGCTTATTCACTGATAGACACAAATATCACAGGTACACAGAAGTATAGTCAGTGCTTAGGTACTTATGCTACTAAGCTACACATAAGTAGTGGATTTACTGGCCCGCAGAGTGAGCTGAGTGAGAGTGACTGCCTGTTGTTACTGCCAGGTGATGACGGCAGATACCTCTCACATGAGAAGCTCGTGTAGTCCGCACTTCCACGTTGTCGTACCACGTGCAGCCCACTAACTTATAGGTGCGGCACCAAATATCTCATCCGGCAACTAGCCCCGTAGTAAAAAACCCTGTCATGAAAGAAACGACAAATTAAGATCTTGGCTGCGCGACAGACGACAATCGACCCGCTTTGCAAAAGAAGAAGTGACTCACCAGTTTTCTGGGTAAAATGTAGCAAGATGCAATGCAGCAACCCAATCACAGCCCGTTAGGCCACGCGAGGTAACAAATAATCGCGCTTGAGCGAAAAACTGATTCGCGGCACAGTCTCAGAGCAAAAGCCAAAGGACCTCCAACTACCCCAAAGCAGGTCTCGGTCAAAAGTCCTTCTTTCACGAAAAATCTTAACAAAAACCCGTTCCTTTAAATGCGAAACGCTTCGTCACCGAACTTATGACATCCTGTCATTCTGACAGCAGAAATGTCACCACTGACAACCGATTAAAAAAAGATAACTCGATAAGGCTGCTTTCACATCCTAAATACTGCATCTATAGAAAATAAATGCTACAACCACCCCCCCTTTAATAGTATTTCCTGCGGATATGACACGCTGGAAATACACAATAAAGAAAACAGAAAAGTACTGACTAATAAACAAAGACAACCAGCTAGGTCCTTCAAACACCAGCTGACTACGACCATTACAATACCAAAGAAAGATCCTCCTATGTACCTAACTAGACACTGACTCGTGTACCGGTTAGGCTAAGTAACTAGAGTCTAATGCCCTTCATAGAAAACGTATGCTCCCTTTACTCACTGCCGATACCCTAACACTACCCAAGCTCTCAGGATAATGTAGAGTACTAAGAAGCGAATGAGAGAAAAACGCTCGGTGCGGTGCATAGAAGAAACTACAACGTGACAATTTAAAGTCACGTACACATATAGAAATACAAACAAAAGATTAAAATAGTCTTACATAATGATCACATAGCACTGGTTTAATAAACTAGAGAAACAGTGCTATGTAGTTACGTTCGGTATTGGAGACTGCTCCTCCTGATACTTCAGGATGTCCTTGATATGGTACTCCCCAAGATCCTTACCGTCCAGATCTGACAGCCTATATACTAAAGGGGATCGTTTAGCAGTCACCACACATTTAAGGAACTTAGGAGCTAGCTTAGCAATAAAATTCTTGGCCTTGTTGGACAGGTAGAACGTGCGTTTGTAAACTATCTGTCCCACTTTCAGCTCTACATGCCTTTTTCTGAGGTTGTAATACTTTTCATTACGCTGGTGGGCAACGTTCAAATGTTTCCTCACCTGGTCGTAAATGCGTTGTATTTCTCTCAGCTTGACACCGAAGGCTGATGGATCGTCTACAGAGACTGAAGTAGGATGGCACGCGATATCTGTCTGCCTGTACAGCACTCCATCCCCAATAAATTCCCTACCATGTACCAAAAAGTAAGGGGTGAAACGAGTTGCTTCGTTAACTGCAGTGTTTAAAGCACACTGTATCTCAACCAAGAACTGATCCCAAGACTTGTGTTGTGACTTCACATAGCATGAGATCGCTTGAACCACATTGCGAATAGCTCGTTCCGCCTGATTAGTTTGGGCATGATACCTAGGGTTATAATATATATTAGGTACATTGTATTTAGCCAACAGATCCTTAAATGGCTTACTCACAAACTGAGGGCCATTATCCATGTAAATAGTCTTGCAGACTCCGTGCACGAGAAACACACTCTTCTCTATGAACCTCGCGACTACAGCGCCTGTGGCAACCCGAACAGGGCACAACATGACGTATTTGCTAAAGTAGTCGGAGACCACGATCAGGTGTACGTTTCTATTGCTCGAAGTGGGAAAGGGACCAAGCAGATCGACAGAGATAGCTTCGAATGGCTTCGAAACCCGCTTCGGGCTACCCATTAGGCCGGGACGAGACGTATTTACGGGTTTGTACTGCTTGCATGTTTCGCAATTCCCAACATATTCTTTGACGTCCTCGTACATCTTGGGCCAGTAATAATTTAGGGCTAACCTTTTATGCGTCTTCCAAACGCCACCATGGGCACTAAGTGTGTCATCGTGGTACTTAGAGAGCAGGGGCAAGCGATCCTCCTGAGGTACCACCAGCTTCCAGTCAAAGTCTGAAGTCAAAGAATATTTATTTTTAGTTAACCTATATAGAAGGTTGTCACGAATGTCATAATTTGGTGACTTCCTAGGGTTCTTCCGAACACTATTCATGGTGTGGTCATACCACGGGTCTTTAGTGGGTACTGCATCGAGGGAATCAATTTTGATACGAGACAGAGCATCAGGTACAACGTGGTCTTTACCTTTTCGATGCTCTATGTCAAAATCGAATTGACTGAGCCTCATGCTCCAACGTGCTAGACGACCCGTGGGATTTTTTAGCTTATGGAACCACAGAAGAGATGAATGATCCGTGACGACCGTACATTTTTGGCCTTCGACGTACTGTCGAAATTGTTCCAAAGCGAAAATCACGGCCAGAAGTTCTCGCTCAGTTGTGCTGTAGTTCACCTCGTTCTTGTTGAGAGAACGGCTACAGTAGGCGATAGGGTGCTCAACACCATCGTGAGTTTGTGTCAGTACAGCAGCAACTGAGTAAGCTGACGCGTCACTAAGAATGCGGAAGGGCATCTCAAAGTTAGGCATTTTTAATATAGGGGCAGAAACCAAGGCTGACTTTAGCAGGTTAAAGGACTGTTCAGCCTCAGGGGTCCATTCGAACTTAAGGTTCGTAGAAGTGAGTTTGCACAGAGGTTTACTAATCTTCGAGAAGTTGTTAACAAAGCGACGATACCAGCCGGCCATTCCCAGAAATCTCTTAACCTCCTTAGGGTTAGAAGGGGTGGGATAGTTGAGGATAACCTCAACTTTACCCGGGTCTGTCCGTAAGCCATGTTTGTCCACATAATACCCCAGGTATTTGAGTTCACTCCGACAAAAGTGGGATTTTTTCATATTAATAGTTAGGCCAGCATCCTTGAGTTGCTGATAGACTCTATGTAAGAGCTCTACATGCTCCTCAAAGGTGCTGGACACACAGACTATGTCATCCTGAAACGCAAATACCTTGTTGTCGAACTCGGGACCAAACAGACGGTCCATGAGGCGTTGCATCGTGGCACTGGCACCGACAAGACCGAAGCACATGGAATTGTAATGGAACAATCCTCTCCGGGGAACCGTAAAAGCAGTCTTCTCAGCAGACTGGAGTGAGTCGAATGGAATCTGCCAGTAGGCCGCACTCAGATCTACAGAGGTTAAATACTTAGCATTATTAAGATGGTCTAAGATTTGATTGATATAGGGTAAGGGGTAGGCGTCACTCTTAGACACAGAGTTCAGCTTGCGAGAGTCCAAGCACAATCTGAGGTCGCCGTTCGCCTTCTCCACCATGACCACTGGAGAGTTCCAGGCGGACTGAGACGGGGACACTACTCCCATCTCCAGCATTCGGTCCAGCTCGGCTTCCAGGGCCTTCTGCTTAAGGGGAGAGAGCGGATAATAACGCTGCTTGATCGGCTTGCTGTCACCAGTGTCAATGACATGGTGCACAAGTGAGGTCCGACCTAAACCCACCTTATCAGTGTTCAACGAGTCGAACTTTTCAATGACCTCGTTGATTACACACCTTTGTTTAGTTGTCAGGTTGTCGTAATCCTCGAGGCCACCGTTAAGGGACACAGACTCTATAGGATTATTATCACTAAAGCTATCAAGACTAATATTTTGTAAAATTAACTTATCACTTAACTTAAATTGTTGCCAGAAATCCACTCCAAATATCATGGAGGTGGTTATACCTGGGACAACATAGAACTTGACAACTCGGATAACCGAATTGTACTCAATTGGCAAAGAGATACAACCCAGACATTGCAAGTGAGTGCTGTCTGCAGTTGTAATACGAAAAGTAGGATTGATACTCACAAGATCAAAACCCAGTTCCAAGAAGATGCGGTGCGCTCCCTTACCTAGTATAGAGCAGGAGGCACCGGAATCTAGAAGGCCTAAGACATTTAAATTTAAAACCTTAACAACTAGATACGGTCTAATGTCACTATCCCGTTTAGGAAACAGGACCTTATCAGAAATAGACTCAGATACAGAGTGATGCACAGAGTTCCTAATAAGGCCCTGGCCTACGCGTTTTTTGACTTGCTAGTACAGTGTGAGCAGTCTGGGGTCTTGACTCCTTTGAGACCACACCGGAAACACACCAGCTCCCTTGACTGTGTGCAGCTGTATGCAGTGTGACCGCCCCCGCCGCAACGAAAGCATTTGCGATCGTGGGGGGTAACCGGCGTCTCCACTGCAGACACCTGCTTAGCGGGCTTTTGTACACCTTTGTTCTTAAGCTGGTGTAAGTCAGATGTAATCTCAAACTTGTCAAGAGCAGGCTCATGGAAAGCGTCTGCCCTAGTACGCGCAAGCTCCAAGCGCTTACCCAAACGTCTCAAGTCATCTACAGAGTTGACGTCATGCAAGGCCAGTTCCTTCATGTAGTCAGGTCTAATGTTGTGCATGAGAATGTCCAGCTGTTCCTCACTGGGCATCTTACATGACAACCTTGAGAACATGGCTTGCATTGTACATATATAGTTAACCAAGGACTCAGAGCGGGCTTGTGTACGCTGTCTTATCTCGTTCCTGAGGCGGTAATCATAATCAGGAATATCGAAGGTATCTCTAAGCTTACTAATAAGATCCTCATATGAGATGAAGTTAGCTTTGTTTGTACGGAACCAAGACAAAGCCGGTCCATCCAACAGGTCGGAGAAAGCCATAAGGAGTCTAGGCTTAGTAACCTCCCGAGCACATCTAAGTTCCTCTAATCTCTCTAAAAACACACGTACACAAGTAGAACCATCATATTTTAAGTTAAATGAACATAAGTTAAGGGGACGTTCTTTATACACTATGTTACATGTAGAACTATTCCTACTTGAACTAGCTCGCACCGAGCGGTCCTCTCTCACTACTGGTGAAGTATATTCCACCTGGTCACGACCCGAAGGATCATCACCATCATCATCCGAACCTTCGGATTCAGAATCACTACTGGGTTCAGCCCTAGCGATGATCTTCACTAGCCTACCACGAATATCCACCAGGTCGGGGCAATCCAGACCACAACGAGCTAACCTACTCAATAAGTAGTTGGCCCTGATATACACCCTAAGACGACTATTATTATTGGCCAAAAACTCACCTGACTGAATAGCCTCCTCCAACTCGGAGACCTTTGGAAGACAGGTCGAGAGCTCAGCCGATGCATCAGCGGGTACCGGGGCACTCGCTTTGATGCTACCTCGACGGACGAGTCGGTGTGCCGTTCTTAGCTCACTCCGAAGGCCAGACACTGTCGTTTCCGGTTCCACTGAAATACCCATGTGGGACAGCTCGTTAGCAAGTTCATCCTTTCTTAAATAATTAATATATTTTTTCCTCTGTGCCATTATGTAAAAATTTACTTACAACAATTATAAAGATAAAATGGCACAGATAGGGATCAATTACAAAGTAAAAATGTAAATTGAGTTACAACAAAGTGTACTAAGTTAGGTAATTATGTTTCAAATTGAACTTTTAGAATTTAACAAAGATTAAGGCTAAGAGAGAAAAGTTTCTAAATTTTCTGATAACACTGTTCAGGTTAACATTCAAAATTACAAGGTATGTACACACCTTATAAAAAAAGTTTTAAGTTACACAGAGAAATTCACAAAGTTTACACAGTGAGAAGTTTACCAAGTTTACCCTACAAGGTAAAGCTATAGAATAATATACAATAATACACTAATGATAAATACATGTGTGCACCATAAAAAAAAAGGAACATAAAACACAATAAGAAAAAAAAAGTGGGTATGCCAAATAAAATCAAAAAGTTTTTCCAAAATCACAGCTATTTTAAATTTTTGAATTTAGAATTTAGTGTCTTTTCCAGCCAAAGATGTAGGTAGCTGGAAGAAGACGAAAGGGATAATTTTGTGCTTAGCTGTTAGCACCACCAATTAACGTCCTGGAGCGTCTCGGACGATTCACCAGGATGGTTTCGCCAGAGGTAACCACCTATGCACACACACTAGACTGAGGCTACCGCAGAGTAGACCCAGAGATTTGCCACTACGTTGGGAGCCAATTTATAACACAGTGATGATCAGTGTTACTCACCAACTAGCGCGAGGTAGCTATGCAGAGAACTCTTTCCCAGGGCGCCTTACTACAGAGATTCCAGTGTGCGTGCAAGGGTAGGCCAGGGCTCTGACGAAAACAGTCAGGTAGGGTGTACACACATATATTTATATAACACAGAGAAACACAGAGACACACAGAGAGCTTATTCACTGATAGACACAAATATCACAGGTACACAGAAGTATAGTCAGTGCTTAGGTACTTATGCTACTAAGCTACACATAAGTAGTGGATTTACTGGCCTGCAGAGTGAGCTGAGTGAGAGTGACTGCCTGTTGTTACTGCCAGGTGATGACGGCAGATACCTCTCACATGAGAAGCTCGTGTAGTCCGCACTTCCACGTTGTCGTACCACGTGCAGCCCACTAACTTATAGGTGCGGCACCAAATATCTCATCCGGCAACTAGCCCCGTAGTAAAAAACCCTGTCATGAAAGAAACGACAAATTAAGATCTTGGCTGCGCGACAGACGACAATCGACCCGCTTTGCAAAAGAAGAAGTGACTCACCAGTTTTCTGGGTAAAATGTAGCAAGATGCAATGCAGCAACCCAATCACAGCCCGTTAGGCCACGCGAGGTAACAAATAATCGCGCTTGAGCGAAAAACTGATTCGCGGCACAGTCTCAGAGCAAAAGCCAAAGGACCTCCAACTACCCCAAAGCAGGTCTCGGTCAAAAGTCCTTCTTTCACGAAAAATCTTAACAAAAACCCGTTCCTTTAAATGCGAAACGCTTCGTCACCGAACTTATGACATCCTGTCATTCTGACAGCAGAAATGTCACCACTGACAACCGATTAAAAAAAGATAACTCGATAAGGCTGCTTTCACATCCTAAATACTGCATCTATAGAAAATAAATGCTACATGTTTTTCGACCAAACGTTAAAGCCAATAGTTGCTAATAATACAATGTTTGATATCCCACTGTTAATAGCTCATTGGGGCGACTTTGTGCCGTTGACGGTGAGACCAGAGGCTTATCTGGCTCCATTGGCGGATATAGGCGCGGGGTATTGGTACGGCGGTCAGGGAGACCCGGTGAAACGGTTGACCGCTGACCGCCCGCAGGCTGTACGGGACCCGAACCTGGGGATCACTTAATCTCCGCCCCAGGAGGCTGAACCAGCAGCCTGTGTAAAGTCCCTGGTGCTGTGGTCGTGCCGGAGGAGGATACCGGAGTGGACGCGGCCACTGCATTGGGGGGGGACCGGGGGCCCTTCCGTACGCCGTGCCAATCTTCCGCATTACCTTTGTCTGCCTTTGGTGAGTTGGAGCCTCGCTTAGTCTCCTGCGCCAACGGCACACAGGCGCCCCCTCAACCTTCTTAATTCCCCTTTTTTTAAAAAAACAACCATGGCTGTAAAAAAGAAAAATAAAAAGGTATCCACAGCGGCATCGGCGTCCACACTTCAAGTGGACTTTTGCAACATCAGAGGCATGCGCGCGAATATCAACGTAGTCCACCACCATCTTGAAACTGCGAAGCCGACCCTTTTTTTCTTGACGGAGACGCAGATCTCATGCCCGAAAGACACATCCCACTTAATGTACCCTGGCTACAAGCTGGAGTACAACTTCAGGCAGAAAGCCGGGGTGTGTATGTACGTCCGGGATGATGTCTGCTGTCGCCGTCTTACAAGCCTCGAAGACAGGGACCTGTCTACGTTATGGGCGCGCGTGGATCACGGGGGCCACACCCGGATCTACGCGTGCGTGTACAGGTCTCACAGCGGTAATACGGACACAATTCGCCTTTATGACCACCTGCAGCAATCGACTGACAGGGTGATTGAGCAGTGTCCCTCCGCTGAGATCGTGATTTTGGGAGATTTCAACGGTCATCATGTTGACTGGTTGGGCTCCCGGACCACCGACTTTGCGGGAAAAGCTATGGGTTCTCCCAGCTGGTTAAATCCCATACAAGGATACCAGACAAGGAGAACGAGCATAGTGCATTGCTGGATCTCCTGCTGACAACGCGTCCGGACGGATACAACGTTTCAGTGGATGCTCCGCTAGGATCGTCGGACCACTGTGTCGTTCGGATGCATGTGCCTCTCGCAAGGCCTGAACCACCTCGGCCCAAGGAGTGGCGACATGTGTGGCACTACAAGTCAGCAGACTGGGATGGACTGCGAGAGTTCTATGCGTCGTACCCGTGGTGGCGGCTTTGTTTTGCCTCAGAGGATCTGGATTCTTGTGCTGTAGCAGTCGCTGAGGGGATCTTGGAGGGTATGGAATGCTACATTCCCAACCGCTGGATCCCTGTAGGTGCAAAAAAGCGACCGTGGTTCAATCGGATCTGCAGAGAAGCTCTAATGCAGAAAGAATCTGCCTACAGAGCTTGGACCACGGCTCGTGCAAATTCAGATCCAAACATCTCTGAGGTGAAACGCAAATTAAATGCCGCCTCGAGGTCCAGTAAAAGAGCAATTGTCAAGGCCAAGTTCGATTTCGTCGGCAGAATTGGCGAACGGCTAGCAGGCTTCCCCTCAGGAAGTCGTGAATTTTGGTCGCTTGCCAAAGCTGCCGAGGGAAACTTCTGTCGGTCAGGATTACCACCCTTGCTTAAACCCGACGGTAGTTTGGCCCAGAGTGCCAAGGAGAAAGCCGACCTTTTGGGTAATCTCTTTGCCTCTAACTCGACCATGAGCGACGGGGGTGCTTTACCGCCGGGCATTCCGAGTTGTGGCACTTCCATGCCGGAAGTCAAATTTACACAGCGGAATGTCCGGCGGGAGCTTCAATCCCTGGACGTTCATAAGTCGAGCGGGCCAGACGGCATTCCCGCGGTGGTACTTAAGCATTGTGGTCCAGAGTTGTGTCCGGTACTTACACGTCTTTTCACACTTTCCTATTCCATGCAACAAGTCCCAGCGTCGTGGAAGATCGCGTATGTACATCCTGTACCCAAGAAGGGTGACAGGACCGACCCGGCCAATTACAGGCCTATAGCCGTCACCTCCCTTTTATCCAAGGTGATGGAGCGTGTAATTAATACACAGCTCCTGGGGTACCTTGAGGAACACGACCTGCTCAGCGACCGGCAGTACGGTTTCCGTCACGGTCGCTCGACGGGCGATCTTCTTGTGTACCTAACACACCGATGGGCGGCGGCTATCGAGAGTAAGGGTGAGGCTCTAGCAGTGAGCCTCGACATCTCTAAAGCCTTTGACCGGGTCTGGCACCGTGGTCTTCTTACGAAATTGCCCTCATATGGACTACCCGAGAGATTATGCGGATGGGTGTCCAGCTTTTTGTCCGGTAGAAGCATCAGGGCCGTCGTTGACGGCAGCTGTTCAGACTGCATGGCCATTAACGCTGGAGTACCGCAGGGCTCAGTGTTGTCCCCTACTCTGTTTCTGCTGCATATCAATGACATGTTGTCTATTGACGGCATTCATTGTTATGCGGACGACAGTACGGGGGACACTTGTTACACGGGCCGCCCCGGTATCTCTCGGGACACAGTGGAGGAAAATCGTGAACAGCTTGTGTCTGAAATCGAGGCTACTCTTACTAGAGTGTCCGATTGGGGTGGACAAAATCTTGTCCAGTTCAACCCTTCCAAGACACAAGCGTGTTTTTTCACCGCTAAGCAAACCCCAATTACTGTAGCGCCGCAATTTCAGGGCACATCTCTTTCCATCTCCAAGAGTATAGGGATCCTTGGTGTTGACATCTCCAGTGACGTTCAGTTCCGTAGTCATTTGGAGGACAAGGCTAAGCTGGCGTCCAAGAAGCTAGGTGTGCTCAACAGGGCGCGGCGGTACTTCACTGCGGCGCAAACACTGCTTCTCTATAAATCGCAAGTGCGGCCGCATATGGAGTACTGCTGTCACCTCTGGGCGGGAGCACCTGAATATCAGCTTCGTCCATTTGACTCGGTGCAAAGACGAGCTGTAAGAATTGTCAACGATCCTGTACTTACAGCTGGTGTGGAACCTCTTCGCGACAGGAGAGACTTTGCCTCATTATGCGTGTTCTACCGCCTGTACAATGGTATGTGCTCTGAGGAATTGTTTGATATGATGCCCACGGCTACGTTCTATCATCGCACCGCTCGCCACAGACAGGGAGTTCATCCTCACACGCTGCGTCCGGTGCGTTCCAGCACGGTTAGATCCGATAGGTGTTTTCTTCCGCGCACGCTTAGGTTGTGGAATGACCTCCCTGCCTCGGTTTTCCCAAACGCCTACAGTATGGGGTTCTTCAAAAGGGGTCTTAGAAGGTTTTTACAGGGTCGGCAGCGCGAGTGTGGCACCTCTGGTGTTGCAAACGTTCATAGGCTGCGGTGACCACCGGTCCTTCTGGTGGGCCGTATGCTTGTCTGCCACCTTAGTGGTATAAAAAAAAAAAAATAAATAAATAAATAATAATATTAGCTGCCCAGTCATTATATTTAATACCTCGCACATTATTTCATTTTTCCTGTTTAATATATTTGCTATCATATAGTGGCAGCCGTTATTTAGTTTTTTAACAACAATTACTTATATTAGGGTGTACTATGCCAAATCGAATGCCAAATAATCGAACATCCAAATATCGAACGTTCAATATATCGAACGTTCAAAATATCGAAGATTACAATATCAATGTTCGATATGTTAAACGTTCGATATTTTGAACGTTCGAGTATTTGGATGTTCGATTATTTGGCATTCGATTTGGCATAGTACACCCTAATATAAGTAATTGTTGATAAAATATGTAATCACGATAATAATAAATAATAATAAATAAAAAAAAACTATCAAGTTATTTTTTTTGGAACCATGTAGTTAGTCGCCTAATAAGTTGTTAGTCACCTCATTATTAATTTGCCTTAAAAAAATAAAGAGATAATAAAATAATGAACATGTCAATATAATTTCTAAAACTGACAGAGTTGACATCATAATTTAAAATATTTATTGGGTGCTGTTCAAAACCATTAGTTTACATAATGGAACAAAAGACGCCGTCTCCTCGTCAGATCGCTTCCTGTGCTACGTGTTTACATAACATTCAGACTAATGGCTACAAATATCAGCTAATTAGTTTCGATGTCTACCAATTATTCTGAGTTATCTAATAAGAATATGATGCCTGCACCTACGCCCGCGTGAAATTCTGTTACCGCACTGCTACTGCTACTGATACACCTATCTCGTAGGAATATAATATGGAACAAAGTGATAAAAAGTAGCCTTATATGTTTTGCCAACTAGGTATAAGCTTTTTCAGCTAGATCCGTTCAGCCGTTAGAGCGTGGTCGAGTGACAAACATCCAAACTAGGTAGGTACTACTAATTACTTCACAAATTTTCACTGTAGAAAAAAAGAAAAATAAATTAATTGTTATTAGCAAGTAGGGACCTACTTACTTCGCTAATTAAGCGTGTTTAATGAGAATTGGCTGGAGATGGCGTTGCCGCGACTCGACGTTCGTTCTCTGCTCTCCAGTTCACGATATAAATGCGTGCGTCGGATGTACTGATCGTTCGCTCTAACTTTGCCGCTCGGCTCCATACTAAAGTCGATTTTTTAATTAGACGAAGTAAATTGACAGCAACTAATGTCACTTCTTCATACAATGTTGCTTATTTTCTATGACGAAGTGACATTAGCTACTGTCAATTTACTTCGTCATACTAACAATTCGGGTATACGCCTCTACGCCAGCGGCAAAGTTAGAGCGAACGGGTAGTAGGTTAATGCGGCCATGGGGTCGCGCCCCGTTGTGCATTAGAAATGTTATAAATTAATCAAAGCTTCCTGCTCCACCAATATTAGCTCCTTCTCGTTGTGTACCGTGACGAAAGGCGAAGATGCGGCCCACTTGTGTATCGCTGAAATCGACGACTTTGATTCATTGGGACTTTGGGAGGCAAAAATATAATATAGATGTCGAGAACGTGATAAACGAGGTTCCGTAAAAGTTGTGACGAGTCAGCATTGGTTAATGCTACATTGAGTGCCGACTTATACGTGGGTAGTGTAGGTACTGCTGTAAGTGTGCTCTTTGTGGATGGAGGTTCATTGTCGTGCGGGCACCGGGAACAATATAGGATTCACTATCCCCAATTTTGATCCGGCTGCAATGCAACTTCCATAGTGAACTTGACTTTACTTTTAATTTTAAGGAATAGAGCACATCCTCAGCTTATCGTAATTGATTTTACATTCAACCTGTTAGTATACTCGTAGTACTCGAGTACTTACAGTAAATTGAATGTACTGTGTCACCTTTGATAACGCTACAACAAAACGCTGCTACAAAATGTTTCTAAAGACCAATCGTTCGAATACATGTTAAGTAGGTAGGTAGGACAAGATTTTTAAAAATTTGGAAAACTTTTATAAATAGGTAGCTATAGTGGTATCTCGACAAAATTCTGGCAGCTACTAGACCAGGCCAGCAGGCCAGGCCATGTCTCGAAATTTGCAAATAGTGGGCAAGTTGGTGTACAACCAAATTACTAATTTGGGACAGGTCTAGAAACTCGAGAATAGAGCGAGTTTGACTTTGCCGTTCATCACCCGGAGTGGGGCTCCGGGCACACAGGCAATATTAGGTAGGTATAGGTAGTACGAAACGTGATAAACTCGCTATCGGAACTATCACATTAAGTAAAGTTTATCAATCCTAAAATAGAGTTAGAAAGCTGCCTGTAAAACGAAATGAGTGTGATAGTGCGGTAATGATCGTAAAGTGAGGTGGTGGTGGTCCGGTGCACGCTCGGCGCTCACCATCACCGGGCGCAATACTCGCGTGCGCTGCTATCGCCATCTATCCACCAGCGACCGCACTATCACACCATTCGGCCGCTATCGCTGCGTTCGCCATCAATTGAATTAGATCGCTGGACATCTCGCGATTTATTGGCCGTAAACCGGAAGGTCACCCACTATTGGTGGACGTTTTGTTCACTTTCTGTTTTATTTATTACAGTCGTTACAGTGTTGCAGTGGTGCCTGAGTGTGTCTGATGCATTTTTAATAAGAATAATTATTACCTATCTTAGGTTTCCCACCCCCTTGTCGCAGTGTGTGTTCACATGCGAAGTGTGTACCTTACCTTAGTTAATGGACAGATAATACAATTCATTCTGTATGGAAAACACTGAAATTCACACAGTTAATTTTATCGTCGGTAACCTGTAGCAAAGCTAGATACTTCATTCCATAGAATTATATTCAATGTTCGAATAGGTATTACCGTATTATGTTCTCATTCATTTCGCGATTGCGATCCCTATTAACCACATTAATTTCCGTAAAAATAAACTGGTAGCCGCAGCTGGCAAAGGCACGTATTGTATACATAATTCTGTGCAATTGGTAATATACTTAACAGTAATGTACCTACCTAATGTAAATACTTACTTGTACTTGTTTTAATGCTTTTACAGGAATGAATACAATAAAATGAAGAGAAAAAATATCAGAAACTTAATTAGGGGTCGTCCATTAATCACGTGAGGCTCGAAAGGGGGAGGAGGGGGTCTGACAAAAATCACGAAACATCACCAGGGGGGGTGGGGGGTGTAGTGAGATATCACGTGTATTTATTTTGAACTGCAACTTTACAACCCTGAATTTGAGATCATTGGAATTTCTGAACAACAAAACCTACAATATATTAAAACTTGTATGGAATAATAAATTCATAAAGCACTTAATTTCTTTCTTACATCAGAAATTAATTGAAATCGGAATACCTATGCGTTGATCACAACACCAAAAATCATTTTGTTTTTCATCGTGTCTTCCAAAGGAACCGAGCAGAACATCGGCTTCAATCCGTTCAATAATAATCTCAAATTATGTCAGTATCGTTTAAAATGGTACTAGCTATAGTTTTGGCATGATACAGAAAGACACAAAATAGTAGTTTTCGATACAAGTGTGGGATTTCTGTTATTACAACGAGTTACGACAGGTGTTGACCCGAGCCGAAGGCGAGGGTAAACAGTCGGAATTAAAATATTTGCATGAATCACAGACATTATTTTGACAATTGGGAAAGAAAACGCACGAGAGCGAGAATGGAAAAGAAAAAGCACGAGTGTGTAATAGCCCACATCCCGAACGCTATACGTCCCTGTAATACGCCACTTTTTGAGCAACTGCATTAAAAAAAACTATTTTAGCTTCAGTATCGGATGTAATGGAAGTTACATAGATAGAATGTCCAGTAAAAAGCTCCTCCACACACCATCCCGGCTGCCCCCGCAGCTAGGATAATGGTGCCAAACCGCATTCCCCCCGTAACAAAAAAAACGCAGCTCAGTCCACGTGGATATCGATAGTCGTGACCAAAAGCATAATGATCGCATGAAAATTCAACCTTTATTATTGTACTTTTGTTCATAACTTCGCTCTATTTAGCCAACTGCGATCAAACCAACGTAAGATTTTAAGCTTGACAAACTGACACCTTCATTATTAGCTCCAAAATAATGAACATTATATAGCAACACGATGGGAGTAAATGCAACGGGAAATATATTAAAATATTAATACCATATCTGTCTCTATTATGTGACGCAAACGAAGTTGCGCGGATTAGCTAGAAGTTTGGATAGATAATAACAATAGAGACTTCTACAAGACTTTGTATTTACTAAAAATACACGTGATTCGGCCCAGGGGGGGAGGGGTAATCTGAAACCTCACCAAATATCACCAAGGGGGAGGGGGGGGTCCAAAAAATGTCCAAAAAAACCTCACGCGATTAATGGACGACCCCTATGGCAAGCCCGGAGAGGGGCCAGTAATTCTTGTCAGTAATCGAAATACGAACTCAATCTGGCCGCCCTACCCCCACATTGGCAAACACACACAATAAAACGACCAATAACTTGTGAGCGCTGGCAGCACTGGCGTCAGCAATGTTCCCCTGGCCATTTCCGAGACACCTGACTAATGCCGACTAATATCAAAATTCGCGTGCACAATCTGAACGTTATCGAGATATATTCGTCCTACCCTCGATACTGCACGATGTCCATGATGGATGCGCGAAGGAAATTGAGCGGCCGCCGGAAATCACCGCCATCTCCGACATCATTCATTTCTGGAACGCCGCACCAACAACACATACATTTTTACTCATTGCCAATATTTTCGGTAGTAGATGCTAACCGGGGCGTCGAAATGACGCAATGTGTTAGTTCACACAAAAGTAGTTTCCTCATTGGCGAGCTTGGATGGTTTAGCGTGATTTATTGGATTGGATCTACGATACATATAATTTTCTATAGAGGATCTTTTCGTGTTACTTTGATTGGAATGATTAAAACTGGATTAAAACTTGAACTATTTTCTAAAGCTGAAGTTTCTTATATTTTCTGAATCGACTGGATTTGACCAGGAAGCCAATGGCGCATGATCCTTATTCTGAAAGCGAACGACTGAACGACTGATCACACTTCAATCGCAGACTGACAATGCGTTAGTTTTTACTCTAGTGTACCTTTTACGCCTCATTACAAATAAATCACGTTTATTGTATGGGAGCCCCCCTCATTCCCCCGTTTTCTATTTAGTATTTGGTTCTTTTAGCGGCAACAGAAATAGGTATATCATCTGTAAAAATTTTAGCTCTCGAGTTATCACGGTTTCTGACAGACAGAGGACAGACGGACGGAGGGTTATTCCGATCTGTCCCCCCGATTTGTCCCCTCGGGGGGACAGATAGGACAAAAAAGTTCGATCTGTCCCCCTTTTAGTCAAGAGGGGACAGCTCGAACCTTATTCACTAATCAACGGTTTCATCTGTCCTCCTATTCGCGTAAGGGGGACAGATAAAACTACTTTTTTCCTGTTTGTCCCCAATAAAATATAATTAAGTAATTTAAGTAAGGAGCGGTCGTGTTGTGCACAGACTCAGTGTTCTGTAAACGATCACTGTAGTAAGCAACATTTACTGTGGCTGGTTATGGATTTGTGACCACTTCGTAACATTTATTTACTAGCGTTTCTGTGCTACGAACGTTTAACCATTGGTCCCAGTTGCTAGTAAAATGGCAGTCGTTAAGCCAAGTTGAAGGCCTCTATGGGCAGCTTGAAAAAATGGCCACAGCAGGCAGTCACAACCTGCAACTGTTCATATCAATTTGGCAATCCGGCTCACCACCTATTACGTGGGACAAATCCTTAAAGGTGAAATGTGGGCTTATAATATGCCTCTACCTACCCCTTCTGGGATAAAAGGCGTAGTCAAATGTAATGTAAGTAATTTTTAACTTTTGCACACATTAAGTACAATATGAAACTTCACATAATATATATTATAAATAATAAATAATAAATAAATATTCTCGGACACTTCACACAACGCTATCTGATCCCAAAGTAAGCTAGGAATAACCTGCTTGTGTTATGGGAATCAAACCACGGATATTAATATTATATACTTTTAAATACTAAATAATAAATAAATAAATAAATATTCTCGGACACTTCACACAACGCTATCTGATCCCAAAGTAAGCTAGGAATAACCTGCTTGTGTTATGGGTATCAAACCACGGATATTAATACTTATATACTTTTAAATACATATATACATATAAAGGAATAAAAGACAGACTCGGGTTTATAATCATCTGATTACTTCTAAATAAACTTTAAATACTAAAATATTCTTATAATTCTTCTCTGAATTCTTCGACTTTCAGCCATTTATAGAAGATTATAGAAGTTTTAGGTTTATATAAAATTTTGATTGTATATTTTGATGAGTCTCTGAATGGATTGAAAATGAAATCTGTTATTTCAGACTATAATCAATTTTGGTCCGAACTGTCGCATTTGTAGTACCTACCCTTTAGATAGGTACTGTAAAGGTATAATAATATTTTAACTTGAGTGAAAGTGTTAGTGTTCCTATGTTTACAATTTGGAAGTTAATTATTGGATATTTATCAATAAACAGAAGATTAAATTACAGAAATAGTTAGGTTTAATCATAGAATATTATCGTCGCAATGAAGATTTTTAAAGTTTGAAAAGTTATTTGAGAATCAGTATTATAAAAGAAGACTTGGAAACTGATTGTAACCTTCTACCGTGAACGACTTTTGATTGACAGAGATAATCTTATATTTTAATAATAACTTACTTGAGCTATGACAAAATAGAACACTGATTTTTATTATACCTTAATACCTATCGCGATTTATACGACTATGCTTTCTTTGATTAAGATTGTATGGTTTTAAATTTTAAATATGAAAAAAAAACCGTGCGATACCTTAACCACTTGGCCATCGCAACCATTAATAAATCAATGTTATCTAATTATATGATTGAGTTAACATACTAATACTTTATTACCTACTATGATAAATAAAATAGGACTGTGATTAAATAATAGAGATACTATTATTGTTTGCACTTTTTATTGTAATTTAGTTGAATTTTGTATGATGTTAAGTAATTATGTTAGAAAACTGATTTTTATTAAATCTGAAAACTTGCTGTGATTCGTTGATAGAGATATTATTATTGTTTGCACTTTTTAATTGTAATTTGTTTGAATTTTAATCTACTATGATGTTATTGACTCTTAATATTTCTTTCATATTATTAGAGTACACACTGCTACATTCATTATATTTCACTACTATTCATTATTTGGCCTTACTCTAACTTGTGACCTAACTTAACCCCTTCAAAAGTTAAGTCAGCGGCTGAGTACTGATTCAGTCTGAATCGGACTGATTTGTATTGTACCTGAACAGTTGCTGTTATTTATACAACTTATTAAATAACATTTTTACACAACTATAAACTATGAATAAAATATTTACAGAAAAACAGAGTAAGAATAAACGAAAATATATAATATATACAACTATGTTTTATTAATAGAGATAATATTGTTATTGTTTGTATTTTTTCGTGTAACAGTTAAATTATGACAAAATAGAAGGCTATTTGTTATTATACCTTAATACCTACTGTAATTTATGTGACTGTCACTCTAGTCACAGACACTAAATGAATAGTTCATTTAAATACAGATGATTGTACTACTTGGAAATCAATATATTTATGAGGGGGACAAACAGGACAAACAGGGTTTCATCTGTCCACATATTAGCGAAAGGGGGACAGGTGAAACCACTGTAGAGTGCAAAAAGTTCGAGCTGTCCCCATGTTAGTAAAATGGGGACAGATCGAACTTATTTTTCCTATCTGTCCCCCTGGGGGGACAAATCAAGGGGACAGATCGGAACAACCCCGGACGGACAGTAAAGTTTCACGAATAGGGTTCTGTTTTTTTAACCTTTGGGTACGGAACCCTAGAAACCGTATAAATACCTATCATTATTTTTGAAGGCATCTTCAAACAAAATTATATCAAAGGTACCGAGCGCGGTATACTTGTGTGCGTGCGCAGTGCCTACGGACGCGTCGCGTCAGAACGAGCCGCGCGTCACGCACACATTTAAAAATCAGTACTAGTCGGAACGCTCCCAGCAGGTAAACCAAGCGTTCAATCAGTGTTGCCGGCCCGCGAACCGCGTGCGCGTGATTACGTAAAATGTATGTGTCATCTTTGTGCCTGCTATCTTTATTTACATACATACATATAATCACCGTTGGAGTAGACAGAGGCATAGTATACGCCCCCATTTCTCATTTTAGTTTTATGCCTCACGTAATAGGTGATGAGCCTGAGATGAGTAGATGGACAGGCGCAGGTCGCCACGACCCGCAGTTGAAAATTTTCAAGCCAAGCATAAATCCTTCAACTTGGCTTAACGATTGTCATTTTACTGACAACCGGGTTACATTTTGAGATTTCCTTCTCTACGTAATGGATCTTTTTGCGAAGGTGTTCCCTTAGTCGCCTCTTACGACACCCTTGGGATGTATTGGGGTGGCGACATTTTGTACTCTTACCTGTCGCAACACGGGACCTCGTCGCCACAACCTGTCGCCATTAGATAAATATGACAATGCCTATAAAGAAGTAAGGACGATATATATTGCTCTGTTTTTGGATGCCTCAACAGTAATTTTTAAACTCCCTCATTATCTATCGTTATTCACGAATTCACGATAGGTAACAAAAGAAGAAGAAAGGTGAGTTTGAATAATTCACTTACGTACCTGCTACGTCCATAATACTCTCAAGGTAGGCACCTTGAGATTATTATGGACGTAGTAATATAAGTTCAATGCTTACGTACGAATTCGTTCAATACCTATTAGACTTCGTATTTATTAGGGTTCCGTACCCAAAGAGTGAAAAACAGGACCCAATACATGACCCTTCGCTGTACGTCTGTCTGTCTGTCCCACAAAATGTGTGTATCGCAGGAACCGTGATAGCTAGAGAACTGAATTTTTACAGATGATGTATTTCTGTTGCCGCTATAACAACAAATACTAAAATCAGAAAAATAATATTGTATTAGGGGAACGTTTGTTGCATGAAATACAACAAACATGAATTTTGCCGTTTTTTGGTACGGAACCCTCGCTGCGCGAGTTCTACTCCCACTGCTTCGAACCCACTCAGTTCGTTTTCGACCCCTTATAATTTCTTTGTGGATAAAACTAGAAGTTTGAAGTAAATTTAGTATCTTTTAACAGAACACTACCCGTCCATTTCAACACGGCAATAGGCTCACCACCTATTTCGCGGGACATGAAACTAAAAGGTGAGACGTGGGCGTATACTACGCCTCTGGCTACCCCTTTTGGGATAAAGGCGTGACTATATGTATGTATGCAGTGAGTGAACACTGACTGACTGATAATCGAAACTTTACTTTGGTGGCACTTCAAACGAATATAGAACCTTCAAAAGAATGCAAATTTATAGTGTTTAGTGTATGAATTAAGGAAAAGCTAAAATATTCTAGAATTTCGGTCGTTTTTAAGGTTCCCTACCCAAAGGATAAAAACGGGAGTCTATTTATGAGACTACGTTGTCCGTTTGCTGTCTTTGAACTTTGTCTGTCCTTCCGTCATGAGACTGTATCTCAGGAACCGTGATAGTTAGAAAGCTGAAATTTTCACATTAATTCTGTGATCCATAAAATGTTGCCATCATTAATATGGGAATGTTGTGCTGAGGTCCCAGGTTGGATTCGGGTGGAATCGAATAAATTGTGTGTTCCTCAAAGTTTTGTATCAGAGTTTTGATGTTTTTGAATACCTACTATGTATTTATTTAGAAATATATAAGTACATATGTCTATCAGTTGTCTAGATCCCATAGCACAAGCTTAAACTGGCCTAATTTGGACTAGATGATGTTGTATGAGAATGTCCAATTGTTTAACCTAACCTGTCATTTACGACGATTGAATAAACTAAAAGTGACAGCCCTGATACTATAGGTAAGTATCGTGCGGTCGGGGTCGGAGATACCCATGGTTATACTTCTTTAGGCGCGTTATGAAAAAATGATGAGAGTGAAATTTTAAGATCTGTGACACAAAATTAACAGTATGAACTAAGAATACTAACTACCTACTTACTTAACACATCTCTGAGTATGAAGTTGTCTGCTTAACCGCTCATTAAGTCTCGAAAAAAAAAGCTACCAACAAAATAGAAATTGAAACTCGATATTAGTCCCGCATGTTGGTACGCTCGTCACCTCCGATCACTGTTTTCATATTTATAATATTAATGTTGATAATTTTTTTATTTCTTTTTTTAGGAAGTATAACTTCTCACGCGCGTAGGTACATAAGTACACGCACCCATTTTTTTATTTCTCTTCTCTCGTGCACTCAATGACAACGCGTGTAGGTAGAGCCGTACAGCTCGCGCCAAATATTATCTTTGCGTCTCTGAAATTTGTTCGTTCGCGCCGTAATTTTGCAATGATAGGTTTCAGAGGAAGAATTACTGCTGAGGCAGGAGAGGTGCCCTCCTGCCTCAGCTGCGCAGTAGTTTCCTCTGTGAAACCTATTATTGCATAATTGCGGTGCTAACGAACGAACTTCCTAGACGTCTCTCTCTCTATCTTGTAGTTAAACAAGAGTATCGCAGCAGAAATTTCAATTATTTATGTACTAGGTATATTGATTTAGGTGATCCAAGATATTTTTTGCACATTATAGACGGTCCTGTTCAAGATCATCCACCGTACACAGCCTACATGATCCCTCTGTAAGACCAACGAATCAAATTGCATTAGGTACAGCGCAGGGAAACAGCACTTCTGTATCCAGCCAATCCCAGTACACCGAAAAACAATCTGTGAATAACATAGGTACGTAGTCGTCCCTTGTCAACATTGTAATGAAACTTCAATTCAGTGAGAGGAACTGGCCGCCTGTGGCTGAGGGCGGGTGAAGGACTGTCGCGTACACACCCAGGGGCTACGGGCCGAGCTCTGCGCCCGCCCTACTACTGTCACCTGCAGCGCTCGACCTGACGTCAACTAATGCCCTATATTTTGTAGCTATACCTTGACACACTGAAGTACTGACATTAGATTTGGCCCTGTTGTAGTGTATTTGCATTGGTGACACTGTGACAGACACAATTTGACATTGGTGTCTGAATCAACGGGATTTTAATCTATCGTATTACCACAAATTAGAGATAGTACCTACAGATGGAAAACTCATGTATGTACTTTTTTTTCTCACCTACCCTCTGCTACACACACTCGCACATAAATCAGTATCGAAAATTCGGTTGAGACCGCCTGACCTCGTGTCTGTGAATGAGTTGTCTATGTACGCACACATAGACAACTAATTCCGTGCCGTGCCTATTTCTTTTTTTTACACCATTCCTTAGTTAACACAATAAAATAATATTATTATGAACACAACTCACTGTAAGCGTAGATACCTACTCCGACTTGTTAAGGAACAGTTTTTTAACCATTTTAACATTCCACTTTGGCCCGAGTGGCGACACTTAGAGGGGCAAAGTATTTCCACAACCCGTGGTGATTCTGAACGGTTCAATATGATACAGCAAGGTTAGGTAAGGCAATACCTGACGATTTGTCTAGATTAGGTACTCTAGATAGGCAGTAGGCAAAGACTACACAATAAATAGGTACCTAGTTAAGTTTCTGCTTTAATATTGAGTTCAGATTCAGATGTATCGTGCTTGCCCTATGTCTAATCTAAACAGGCACATCACAGAATATGACATAGGTAGGACGTAGTAGTAGGTACATTTACGTATACTATACTGGGGTAGTCGCTTACCCGGGGCTCCCAACCGTAGGCCGAAGATAGGGAACGTGTGGTCTCTATTTTGTGCCGACATAGCACCCATGTTGGATTTTCCTCACGTTAAAACAAAAACAGGTAGGTGGCTCTACACTGGTATACCCATGGAGCAAATATAAGAGCGCTTACGCTTATAAATGCAAATCCAGTGTGTCGTCTGATTTAAACATTCAATTGAAAAGGATTCTATTTGATTTACAGGACCCGGCTACCCTACCCTCCTCTCCTCCGCGACACGCTGCACTCCGCTAACCTAAAGACATTATTATCATTTTACAAGACGCAAATAAAAACTAACCGTATGTTCAGCGTCATAAGGTAGATGTTCAGACTACAAAGGATTAGGTGAGCTCGAGAACGGTAAGCTAGTAGGTATTTCCCCAGAATAAGTGAGTTTGGTCCTCCCGAGGGACAAAAAGGTCTGACCGACAATAGATTCTTTAAACAGGCCAAATGACGTCACGTTTCAATTTATCCAAAGTATAGTCCAGCGGGGAAGGTGAGGAGTGAGGAGGGACGCTACCAATTTGCCTTCCGTTGTTACTTGTAAATCGTGTAAAGCACTGACGTTATTAAAACCAGTTTGACAAACTTGTTGAATCAAAATTATAAAATGCCTGCATATTATATTGCTTGGAGTGCACATGCACACACAACCCTGACTAGATCAAGTTACATGGACAACAAAGATTATTGGCGTTTCTGGTGCGGCGACACTGCGAGTACTGCGACAACAACCATATCATTTACGTGGGAAAGCTTTAGGCATGCATACTGTGCTTTAAGGTAGGTAGGTGTAGTCAGTAACGTGTATGCAGGACCTCAGACCTCACCTCGGGCGGGTGCCTACTTTATTACATTTCCATTTACAAGCGTTTCCGTGCTCATGAAGGCACGCTAAGCCGTCGCGTTAGTCCCGGTTGCCAGTAAGTAACATGCTTAGACCATATAACCCGGGACTAGCCTTTGCGAACCACCGCATACAAAAATATTCTGCCAGTTTTCATACAAGTGAAGGGGGAAACAGAAAGACATATAAAATTTCATTCCATTTAAAAATGTATTAATCGACAAACGCGTAATGGCTGTTGTGTGTTAATTGTTATTGTACAGTCAACTACAATGTAATGTACTAGTTTAATCATATAAAATGATGTACTGATGTACAGGCTTTTCATAAAGCCAAAAGACCAAATGGTCATGTGCAATGGCAGAAAACAATGCTTAAGTAAGGCGCATCCTGTGGTTAGATGATCTAAGGTAACATGGCATTTCTTAAAGCAATTGAAGGCTTTATAGGCCGCTTGGATAGCAGGTAGTCACAACCTGAGCCTGTACATTTCCAAATTCACAGATTCATTACCTAACGTTGGACAACAAGAAATAGTGAAATTTGGGCGTAAATATATTTTGTTTCTGTCTACCCCTTCGGGAATAAAGGTGTGAATATATGCATGTAACAAACATTAACCACTATAAACTGTAGTTCGACTCGGCCGGATTTTAGAAATAAATGCCTACAGCCGCGCGGTACGTAAGCATGCGATAGGGCTGCCCACCTATAGCATTTTAATAATATGTGCCTACTTTGACTTTCTATTTAATATTGTGATTGTAAATATGTACATACATACATTCATATAGTCACGCCTTTATCCCCGAAGGTGTAGGCAGAGGCATAGTATACGCCCACATTTTACCTTATAGTTTTACGTACCGCGTAATAGATAGTGAGCCTAATGCAGTTGAAATTTTTCAATCCGCCTCATAAGGCCTTCAATTTGTATTAAGGATTGTCGTTTTACTGACAACCGGCTTTCATTTTGAGTAAATATGTACTTTTTTATTTAAACAAAAAAATCCTTTGTGAGTAATAAGTTCTCAATAAAAATGCATGTACCTTTGCATGCATAAAACCATGTTTATGTGTGATTTATTAACAAATTAGTCTTATAAATGGGATATTTTTAAATGCACATCTATATCATTTTTCTGCACACTAGGTAACTCCACTAATTAACGGAATGCATACCAGAAATCTGAATGCTGTGCAAAAAAACCAATTGATTAACTAAACATGTACTACTTAAAAAACTACAATGTTACACAAAACGAGATCACCTTTTTTTATCGAATTTAAACCAAAAATGTGGTTCGTACATCGGATATAAGATTTGCTAAACAAAGCGGTAGGTGTATAGCGCGCGCGGCCTTGAGCGAGTGACGGGGGCCTGGCCACGAGTGGTTCAAAATCCTTTTTTTGGGAAAAGAAATGTTTATTATGTTTCGGATCGCCGCGGGACGGTGTGGGTGGGACGGCTGGCGGCGCGGCGTTATCTACCAACGATTGAGTGAAACGGATATAGAAATTTGAAAACGGGTAAGCGGTGTAAACAATAATAATCGGCTCATCACATGTTTCGTCAGTGATAGAATCACGGAATTCTAGTCTTTAAAATCATTGCGTTAAATTGTTGATTTACAAAATTAAAACTGTTTTTCGATTTGAAAGTACTAGTCAGTCTCTAGTACACTAGTACTTTTCGTACATTGTCAAGTTGTGTTAAATTTTGGAAGTTCAAATTGGTCCCTATGCGTGTAATAAAAATCAAAGGTAACAAAAATGCTGTCAATCAAAGTCATACGGTGCTAAGTGTACTGTAACATCGGTCATCCACAAAGAAATGAATACTCTTGAAACATACCTAAATCATTGCTCTCAATTTAATAACTACGAACTGACAACGGAACTAAATGTACTACCTACACGTAATAGAGTTCTAAACTAGTTTTTTTTTGGATATTGTACTATATTGGATCGCACCGTTCACTGACTGAGCAAGCACAAGTCTAGTTTTAAACACAAACATACCTACTTCATGTAACTACCTAGTTCACTCGTGTCAATCACTTTGTTTAACTTTAGTCAACTAGTAGTATAGTACCAATTAGTACTAAGTAAAATCAATTTATAGTCTTACCTTTTGGAGTTTCCAGGTAATCTAAAAAACGTTATCTCTGGGTGCGTTATTGACGAATTCATGCAACCAAAACAAGCACAATAGACTCTAGTTGTCATATTAAATAGTTTTAGTAAATAAAACATGCGCGGTTACTATTTAAAAAACGACACACCGTCCATTCGTGTACTCGGCACAATCGCGACTGCGGACGCTGCTTGCGTGCTGAAAGGCCTGCCGAAAACGAGAATCGTAGGTATAGCTTGCGCTTCGTCCGTTTGTAGGGAGCTACAATACTGGTTAAACAACATATATATACTGTGCATTAACGGATCTCCCAAATATTTATATCAGCACGGCAGTAGGTACTTACATACAATACAACAGATAGCACTTGCCCCCTGAGTGAGGCAGTCCAGTCTGCGGGAGCAATACCTACCACGAGTCCACGACACGATGAGGAAACGAAATAAATAGCAATATCTTTAAATTCTTTAATAATAATAATATAATTAAATTCTTAGCGCCGCATGTGCACTGCCGACGAACCATACAATAACCAATGACAACAATACGACTGAAAAAAGATCCTTTTGGTTTCAGTTATTTGTGTACGAAGACAATAAGTAAGTATGTAATAAGTTAGTTAGTTAAAAAACCTTATAGAATATGCGTATTTATTTATTTGATTAAAATTAAAACACTACCTTGTCATAGAAACAAACATTTGCAATGTTGAATCTCTGTCGCCTTAGGGCCTTTGCACACGACGTTTTTGAGTCGCGGTGACGACGCGCAAACTGCACTTGTCCTGCTCGTTAAATATCACGTGTACATCCACGTCGCTGCACACACACATCATGCAAAGAAATCACGCACACTGAAGCCACTTCCATTCATATTTAACGTGCATGACAATTGCCAGTTTGACCGTGTCGCTAGCCCTTAAGGAACAACAGTTAGCAAAATGTTTCATCAGCAAAGATATTTATGTATGATTTACTATAACATCATTGTTCATCAGGCAATGCGCGTGCGGTAGACAACATTGTTCTTACATCAATTTATTATACACTAGCTGACCCGCGCAACTTCGTTTGCGCCACTTAAGAGAGAGTATTACCTGTTCCCGTCGCATTTACTCCCGTCGCGTTGCGTTTACTCCCGTAGCGTCTCGTCGTTAATATTCAATACTAAGTGAGAGAGAGAGAGAGAGAAAGGTTTCTCGTCGCGTGTATTCCCGTCGCATTGTTTTTAAGAACAATTTCGTTTATGAAAGAGGTCTCCAGTGGCATTATTGTAGAAAAAAAATTATTGCCATAAAAATGGTTATTTTGCACCAACCCAAAGAAAATTTTTTAGAACTTTTTTAAGAGAAACAATTTTGTAGTACATATTTTATCATAACTATAAATATTTACGCAGCACACGCAACGAACCTCACAAAAGGAATAACTTTTCCCCCCTTTTTGAAACATTTACTATTACTGCTCCGCTCCTATTCGTTGTAGCGTGATGCTATATAGCCTATGACACTCCACAATAACGTAGCTTTCTATTGGTAAAAGAATTTTTAAAATCGGTTCAGTAGATCCCGAGATTACCCCTTACAATTTAACAAACACACAAACTATACCTCTTTATAATATTAGTATACATTACGGAAGGGCTGTGCTCGCAGGTATTTACACTATAGCACTATACACTAGTCTAGTAGGAACTTATTGTCTGTGTGTGTACTCGTATCGTATGGACTACTGACAGAACACAAGATAAATTCGTTTACTCTATCACAAAATAGGTAGTGTGTGTCTCCCTTCGAGTTCGAGTCTCTACTTGACATGACACTATGTGATGATTAAATTAAGTCTTGCCTATTGTTAATTAATGGAATTATTAAACGTAAAAACTCAAACAAAATGTCTGAAGCTAAGTGCCGAAATTTGAAAAATAATATAGGCTATGTATTACGTTCAGAAATGTCAGTCGTTTTAGGAAGTACGTAATATGTATCACACAATATCACTACCCGAGTGGTCGCCGTCGTCGCCCAGTGTCGCCGGCGGCTGGTCCGGGAGGCCGCCGAGTATCATCTCGGAGTGCATCCTGTCGATGACACCGAACTTGTGGTCGTCGTCGCCCTCCATCGCCGAGTGGCTCAGGTTCATAGCGCCCTGCTGCTCCTCCGCCAGGCGGCCGGTGTGCTCGTCTTCCTCGTCCAACAACCTATGCAGGATGTTGAGGCTCTCCCGTCGGAACTTACGTTGCCTAGGAGCGGACAGCTCTTGGTAGTCATTATAAATGCCTCGGAAGAATTGGAAGTACGCGGTGTTTTCATCAGGTTCAAACGAGCTGGGGTTGGAGGACTCGTTGAGATTCACCAGGGGCTCGCCCGCCGGCTCGGCTGGCGTCGGGCCCGTTATGGCAGTGAACCAAGGACTTTGCAGGAACGGCTGCAAGTCCACCGGCTCAACGCTTGAGGTCTTCTCCTTTTTCGTCGGTATATCCATATAAACTGAACTGTACGAGTAAGACCGGTTGGGGCGCCTGCAACAAATACAATATGATGTACCTCATAATAAAATTGCCTAAGTAAAATAAAATAAATTTATCTTAACGGTTCAGTTTTTCTCGTTTCTTAAACACCGAAGGATTTGGAGTTCCTTAATGTAAATTTAATTTAGTTTCTACAACATAATATACAGAATGGAATTTAAAGACGGTAGTTGGAGGTAAAATACCCTTAATGTTGATAATAGCAAGTTTTGCTGAAAGGAAACATTCCTTTATTTTCAAAAGTAAGTAAAACTGCAATTAATTTTGTAATTTTATTTTTTATTTATTTATTTAATTATAGGTAGGTATACAGAAACAGACATCATATCTTTTAGTACAAAATGTTTCTACATTTAAATGACATTTTTAAAACTGAAGTCCAATTAAATCTATACACAACAATTGGTAGTAACTTCAGCGCTATTTTACATAAAATTGTTTAAAATTAAAATGAACTTAAATTTATAACAACAAAAATACATCAAAAATAAAATAAAATGAAGAAATCATACATGTCATGCTTAAACTCTTCACCGCGCATGATCCTTTTAAATTCATAGAAACTGTTATGAAAAATGTCACTACGAAATCATCTGCTTAAACCGGGAATCGATCCTGGGGGATGTGAAAAAAAAAACAACCTGTATTTTTAACCGACTTCAAAAAAAGGAGGAGGTTCTCAATTCGTCTGTATGTATTTTTTTTTATGTATGTCAAGCGATATTTCCGTCAATTATAGACGGATTTTAAAATTTATTTTTTTGTTGAATAGGGTTTACTTCTGAGGTGGTCCCATTTTCACCAGGTCAGGATCTGATGATGGGATCCAGGAGAAAACGAGGGCAACCACCGAAAATTGTAGGGACAACTAGTGCACTTGTTAACTTTTTAATTAAGTGCCTTAATGTTCTACACTTTAATGAAGGTCTGGAGTCGACCTGATGATAGAGTCGAAAGACAGTCGAGGGCATTCCTTAACAATTTACAGCAGTTACCTTGTGTTTGGGCTTGATTGATTTGTATTGATGAGAACTTTGCACCTAGATTGATAGAGCCGCCTTTAAAAAAAAAAAGGAAGTTCTCAATGTTTTATGTATGTTCACCGATATTTCCGTCAATTATAAACGGATTTAAATTATTTTCTTTCTTGAATAGGGTTTACTTCTGAGCTGGTCCTATTTTAATCAGATCAGGATCTGATGATGGGATCCAGGAGAAATCGAGGGCAACCACCGAAAATTGTAGGGACAACCAGTGCATTTGTTAACTTTTTAATTCAGTGCTTTAATGTACTACAATTTAATGAATATCTGGAGTCGATATGATTATGGAACCGAAAGACAGTCGAGGGAAATCCTTAACGATTTACAGCAGCTACCTTGTGTTTGGGCTTGATTGATTTGTATTAATGAGAACTTTCACCTAGATAGATATATTTTTTTGTTCACCCGTCACTTAAAATAATGAAAAAAAATTTTTCAATAAAAAATAAAACCGACTTCCAACAAACCCTGAAAAATAAAATTTACTTAGCACAAAGTAAAATGTATTTTGATTTATCAGATTTTATTCAATATAGTATTGAAGTTGGTGCCATGAATAATACCTACATAAACCTATGGGTTTACTTGGCGCCGACTTCAATATGATATTGAATAAAATCTGATAAATCAAAATACATTTTACTTTGTGCTAAGTAAATTTTATTTTTCAGGGTTTGTTGGAAGTCGGTTTTATTTTTTATTGAAAAATTTTTTATTATACCGACTGAAAGAGTCTTTAACCAGAAACAATTTCTTTTAAACAACATAGTATCTTAAATTAAAGTAAGACCTAGTAAATTATTTTTTTACTGTAAAGCTTACTCACTATCTAAAGAAAAAAAACCGGCCAAGTACGAGTCAAACTCGCCCATGAAGGGTTCCGTAGCAGCTGAAGGTTTATGTTTATGAAATTAAATGTTTATTTTTGAGTTAATTGAGTGAAAGGCGAAAACTGCGGTTTTTGACGTATCTATTAAAAACTACTAGTTCTCTCTACAAGATCTCGTTCAAGTCAATTTTCGGTGGAAGTAAGTTTGTACCTATGGCAATGTAGGGGAGATGTGCCCAAAGCAGGCACTTTAAGGGAAAGTTGAAAAAATATTGGTTTTTAATATAGCAGATTATTTTTTGTTTTTCCCAAAGATGCATTACTTAACGCTTTCGAATGGAGTATGGTTTGATTTATCGGAAATAGAAAAACGGATGACTTACAAGTGTGAGGGTAGTGAGTAAGCTTTACAATAAAAACATAAGTTTCTTGGTCTTTCTTTAATTTATAAGATACTTTGTTATTTCAAAGAAATTGACTCTTTCAGTGGGTTCATACATAAAATATATGGGATGTTCTTTTCTTTAAATCTCGTAGGCTCGATTCCCGACTCAAGCAGGTGATTTTACAAAATCTTTAAATGCAGTTTTACTTGCTTTTGAAAATATAGGAATGTTTCCTTTTAGCAAAACTTGCTTCTTTAAATTCCACCATTCTTTCGTCTTTAAATTCCACCTTGTATAGTTAATGAAATGTTTAAAAGATTCGCTGGCCCCCACCAGATGCCTAATGTAATGTATGAGATGATGATATGAAATAAACCACAGCAGTTAGAGAATGAAGGCATGGTCTTCGTGGCGGTGCGTTATTGGCACCAGGGAGCAGGGAGCGGGGCGGGTGGTACACTCACGTGTCGGTGGCCATGTGCTCCTTGAGGAAGTCCAGCTCGTCGGCGAGGTACCACCTGGACACCATGCGGCCGCGGCCCGTGCGCACGTCGTGCATCTCGTTGTGCCGCGAGTACCTATATGGCGGTGCGTCATTGGCACCAGGGAGCAGGGACCGGGCGGGTGTTACACTCACGTGTTGGTGGCCCTGTGGTTCTTGAGGAAGTCCAGCTCGTCGGCGAGGTACCACTTGGACACCATGCGGCCGCGGCCCGTGCGTACGTCGTATTATCTCGTTGTGCCCCGAGTACCTATATGGCGGTGCGTCATTGGCACCAGGGAGCAGGGAGCAGGGCGGGTGTTACACTCACGTGTCGGTGGCCATGTGCTCCTTGAGGAAGTCCAGCTCGTCGGCGAGGTACCAACTGGACACCATGCGGCCGCGGCCCGTGCGTACGTCGTATTATCTCGTTGTGCCCCGAGTACCTATATGGCGGTGCGTCATTGGCACCAGGGAGCAGGGAGCAGGGCGGGTGTTACACTCACGTGTCGGTGGCCATGTGCTCCTTGAGGAAGTCCAGCTCGTCGGCGAGGTACCACCTGGACACCATGCGGCCGCGGCCCGTGCGTACGTCGTATTATCTCGTTGTGCCCCGAGTACCTATATGGCGGTGCGTCATTGGCACCAGGGAGCAGGGCGGGTGTTACACTCGCGTGTCGGTGGCCATGTGCTCCTTGAGGAAGTCCAGCTCGTCGGCGAGGTACCACCTGGACACCATTCGGCCGCGGCCCGTGCGTACGTCGTATTATCTCGTCGTGCCCCGAGTACCTATATGGCGGTGCGTCATTGGCACCAGGGAGCAGGGAGCGGGGCGGGTGGTACACTCACGTGTCGGTGGCCATGTGCTCCTTGAGGAAGTCCAGCTCGTCGGCGAGGTACCACTTGGACACCATGCGGCCGCGGCCCGTGCGTACGCCGTACATCTCGTTGCGCAGGTGCCGCGAGTACGAGTTGCGGATGTGCGACCACTTGCGCCGAACGTCCGCCACTGTCCCACAACAAAAACAGGTAATTAAACCACGTGAGCGTGCTTTCTTACACACGCCTTGCGTCAGTGTATAGTGATGCCGGCTAAAGACACTTCCCCTTTTTTTCGGGAAACTAATCATTCAGCAGTCTTATTCTATCTGCATTAAGTTCTTATGAATGGCATCATGTATGCATTCCTGCTTTACAAAAAAAGGGGGGCCCCTCTCTAAAACGTTTATTGTGAAAGTTCAATCCGATTGACGTTGTCATACTTGTTTTATTTCAAACTTTGAACAGATGATCCACGTGACCTAGTGACTTAGCAGATATAATGTTATGATGGATATTTTTCTGAGGTTTTTTGATAGGCTGAGTACGAATTTCGGGTTATTTTGCAATCCAAAACGGCTGCCGTGCCACTGTTGTGAAATTTCATGTTGTATAACGTATGAGGGGTTTTTTGGTACGCTGAGTACGAATTTTGGGTTAATTTTGCAATCAAAAATGGCCGCCGCGCCACCGTTGTAAAATTTCATGTTGGATACCGTATGAGGGGTTTTTTGGTATGCTGAGTACGAATTTCGGGATAATTTTTCAATCCAAAATGGTCGCCGCGCCACCGTTGTAAAATTTCATGTTGGATATCGTATAAGGGGTTTTTTTGGTATGCTAAGTACGAATTTCGGGTTTTGTGAAATTTCATGTTCGATATCGTATAAGGGATTTTTTGATATGCTAAGTACGAATTTCGGGTTAATTTTGCAATCCAAAATAGCCACCGCGCCACCATTATAAAATTTCATGTTGGATACCGTATAAGGGGTTTTTTGGTATGCTGAGTACGACTCACATGATAATTTTGCAATCCAATATGGCCGTTGCGCCGTAGTCACAAAAATACATGATGGGTGTCGTTTAAAGGGTATTTTCGTATGAAATCATTAAAATTTACTACTGAGGCGAAAATGGTACTCAGCATACGAAAAATCGCCTTTAACGATACCCATCATGAAATTTTGTGAATTCGGCGCGGCGGCCATATTGGATTGCAAAATTATCATGTGATTCGTACTCAGCACACCAAAACCCCCTTAAACGATACCCGTCATGAAATTTTGTGAATTTGGCGTGGCGGCCATATTGGATTGCAAAATTATCATGTGATTCGTACTCAGCATACCAAAAACCCCCTTAGACGATACCCATGATGAAATTTGTGATTTCGGCGCGGCGGCCATATTGGATTGCAAAATTATCATATGATTCGTACTCAGCACAGCACTCTCACTTAATTTAAAGTATGCCAAATTTCTCGTTAATGAGTCCGAACAATTGTGTAGGTCGATTTTCACTATTCTCGACTCACACTTGACAGTTTCCAAATTATTTACTTTACGTGTCTCTAATAATTTAGTTCCATAGCTAGATAATTCTTTACTTATTTAATTTGGGGAATTTTGAATTGGAAACTGGCAACACCAACAAAAATGTCAAGATGAAGTCGAATAAATTAGAAATGCGTAAATAAATAGATTTCATAAAATTATGATAAGTTTCGAGTTACTTACAGACCTTCCTGGCTGTTTTTAAATATTTTCTGTAATTTCGACACACTTTTATTGAACAATTCGACATTTTAAACAATAAAATTTTGACACGTGACACAAGCTTATCCGTTGATAACAGAATGTGAACTGAATGGCGGATCGGCACTTATCCGCCAACAGTTAGCGCTTAAATTTTTTGGATGCTTTGCTTTCGTTCAACCACCATCTAGTTTACTACTCTATAATCAAAGGTCCACTCCTTCGGCGCGGAATTGTTTTAAAACAGTCTTAATCATTAAGCTCTTTTAAGCTCTTTTATAATTCAGCCAACACGCCAGTTTAGATTTACCACATTCAAAGTACGATGCGATGAAACTAACTAACGAACTATAAACCGGCCAAATGCGTGTCGTGCGTTGTATCACGTTTGTTGTATGTAGGAGTGGGAGTGGGAGCCCCCATTGTTTTCTGATTTTACTACATATTTTGTTTCAGCTCTTTTTCTATTCCTAAGATAGGTACAGCCTTGTGTGACGGACAGATAGACAGGCAGACAGAGAGACAAACGCAGGGCGAAGTCTCATGAATAGGGTGCCGTTTTCACTCTTCGGGTAGGTATCTACGGAACCTTTAAAAAACCAGTTTGGAATATCCGTGCGATCATTATTCTTTTGATCGTGAAAACCAAAGCTCTGTATAACCAAAGCATCGGCTAGTTGCTTAGACCATCTAACACAACATGTGTGTTAAATAGTAAATATAATGCATCAAAGTACCTACGGCATTGGCCCGGGTTGATTGAGCGTTCTGTCACAGTATAAATATATGTTGTTTAACCAGTATTGTAGCTCCCTACAAACGGACGAAGCGCAAGCTATACCTACGATTCTCGTTTTCGGCAGGCCTTTCAGCACGCAAGCAGCGTCCGCAGTCGCGATTGTGCCGAGTAGAGGAATGGACGGTGTGTCGTTTTTTAAATAGTAACCGCGCGTGTTTTATTTACTAAAAATATTTAATATGACAACTAGAGTCTGTTGTGCTTGTTTTAGTTGCAATAACGCACCCAGAGATAACGTTTTTTAGATTACCTGGAAACTCCGAAAGGTAAGACTATAAATTGATTTTACTTAAGTACTAATTGGTACTATACTACTAGTTGACTAAAGTTAAACAAAGTGATTGACACGAGTGAACTAGGTAGTTACATGAAGTAGGTATGTTTGTGTTTAAAACTAGACTTGTGCTTGCTCAGTCAGTGAACAGTGCGATCCAATATAGTACAATATCCAAAAAAAAGCTAGTTCAGAACTCTAGCACGTGTAGGTAGTACATTTAGTTCCGTTGTCAGTTCGTAGTTATTTAATTGAGAGCAATGATTTAGGTATGTTTCAAGAGTATTCATTTCTTTGTGGATGACCGATGTTACAGTACAGTTAGCACCGTATGATTGCCTCTGTGGCGCGGTCGGTATTGATACCACCTGCGGCGCTGGAGGTTGTGGGTTCGATTCCCACCCGAGACAAATATTTGTGTGACCCATAAATGTTTGTCTCAAGAGTCTGGTTGTTTCTATGTATAATACGTATGTATTTAAAAAGTATATTAGTATTAATATCCGTGGTCTGATACCCATAACACAAGCAGGTTATTCCTAGCTTACTTTGGGATCAGATCGCGTTGTGTGAAATGTCCGTGAATATTTATTTATTTATAAAAAAAAATTGACAGCATTTTTGTTACCTTTGATTTTTATTACACGCATAGAGACAAATATGAACTTCCAAAGTTTAACACAACTTGACAATGTACGAAAAGTACTAGTGTACTAGAGACTGACTAGTACTTTCAAATCGAAAAATAGTTTTAATTTTGTAAATCAAAAATTTAACGCAATGATTATAAAGACTAGAATTCCGTGATTCTATCACTGACGAAACATGTGATGAGCCGATTATTCCAAGTTACAACGAACTGTAAAAACTTTTATATTATGTTACTTGCTGCTAGGAAACCCTTCATGGGCGAGTCCAACTCGCACTTGGCCGGTTTATTTATTATGCGACTGGCCGCATGTTAAATTGCACTTTTAAAATTGTGCGAATTGTTAGTACCTAAGCATGTACAAATATGACGATGATGTATACTGTACCGGTCCAGCCCATGTCGGCGGCCACCTCCTGCCACAGCGCCTTGACGCGCGAGTAGTACGACGCCACAGGCATGTTGTTGCGCGCGAACAGCAGCGGGCGCGCGCGCACGAGCGCGATCACACGCCGGTCGTCCGCCTGCGAGGAGTCCACCAGGCGGCCCACCCCGGCCCCCGCCGCGCCGCCGCCCTCGCCCGCGCCCTCGCCCGCGCCCGCGTCCGCCTCGCCGTCCGCCTCGCTCGCCGCCACCGCCGCCGCAACAGCCGCCCGCACCACCATCTGCGGCGAGGAGCCCTTGCGCTTGCTCGCCATCACACGAGTACACGACACCGCTCCACCGACCGACTATGGCTTACCGCACGATATAAAACTATCAATAACAGTAAGTGCACAAATATCTCGCTGCACGTCACACCGCAGCGAGGGCACGCAGCAAACACGACGACGCGCACGACGTCAGACAGACACGCGCAGCGAGAAGCAAGCGCGCAAACGTGCGCGTCTCGCTCGCACCCGCGGCCCGCCGGCCTTGCGCGAACGGAGCGGACCAAGAAACACGTGAAAAAGCAAGAGCGCAGACGCTCTCGAGGCAGGGGCCGGCGGACGCGGGGGTGAGGGGCCGAGAGCGTACCGTTACCTACTTTTATAAATTCCACATCGCTGGTTATCGATTCTCGCCACCTCGCCTCGCCACGCGCGCTGGCCCGCTCGGACGCGGACGGACGTTAGCCCCTCGCTTTTTGATGATCGATCATTCATTCATTCGAAGAGATATTAGTCCTTACTGTCGACATAGCCAAGGCCTCTGTTGTAGGATCACTTAAATTGTCTTCAGAAAGCAGTACAAGTTACTAACTTCGATGAAATAAAATCGTTACTAGGTGCGAACGGAACGAAAGAGCCAACTCCGTATCTCAGATTAAAAGAACCGTATTATATGTGCTGCCTGCCACTGTGCTGTTGTGTTGTCTTATTGTCTTATCGTACTAAGATTACATCATTAGTAAAGGCCGACTATGCGATAGATAACAGGATTAATCTATAAATAGTTACCTAATGTAATATACATAACTACATACATACATACATAGGTACGTACTTACATATTATGGTCACACCTTTTAGCCCTGACTGAAGGCAGCCTGCGGCAGGCGGAGGCATAATATTACATGCTCACATTTCACCCTTATATTTTTATCTCACGTACATAATCCTATCCTACTAATATTATTAAATGTGAACGTTTGTGAAGATTTTTGGATGTTTGGATGTTTGTTACTCAATCACGCTCCAAACGGCAGAACGGATCGGGCTGAAATTTGGTATAGAGATAGCTTATAGTCTGGAATAACACATAGTCTACTTTTCATCTCGGGAAAATGTTCCCACGGGAAGCGGCAACGGCTATCGAATATCACGTGGGCGAAGTCGGGAGCGTTATCTAGTATACTAGATGATGCTCGCGGCTTCGCCGGCGCCGTGCTGCCGTGATGGAATGAACTGTTGTCAGCAGTCCCTGTCCCTTTCCTTTACGGTGCCAGAGACCCAGAGAGCAGGTACGTTTATAAAACTACTAGCAAGTTCTTTGTTCTTTGTTACACTTTCACGCCGGAATTGTTTAAAACGCTAGTGATAATTTTTTGTACAGAAAGAGAGTCTAGTCTCTTGTTTTAATATTGATAAATGTGAATGATGTTGATGAGAGATACGAGTACCATACGTCATACACTCACACCCCTTCAACATGCCATTTCAGTTCAACACTTAGGTATTTTTTTGGAAAGATGATCATGACATAGGTATGTACCTAGGCAATAATAATATTTAACTTAATAGATGATTGATATTATAAATTAATAGGTTTACATAAATAACAATTGTTGACATTTAGCTGAATTTGAAAGATAAGTAGGATATTAAATTTATTGTAACTTTGATTTAGTGCCTGTAACCATTTTGCATGCACGTTTGGTGGAATTATTAAACTTAAATTTCACTTCGTACACTTACCATTGCAATACCTATATTTCGAAAAAATAAAGTGAATTGAATGAAATGACTTTCTAAATAGGTACTTAGATTTCGCAGATGATAATGTGTCATCTTCGCCAAACTCCTTGAGAACCAATCGTGCGTGCGTCCGAGGGCTCGAGGGACAAGCGACGAGCGGACGTTTCCTTTTAACACGTTTTATTAAACACTAGCGGACGTCACGTGGTTTCAACCGCGTAGCTACCATTCCCGTGGGAATACGGGAATAAAATGTAGCCTATATTCAACGGGAAGAGTTTAGCTTCCCAACAGTGAAAGAGTTTTTTAAATCTGTCTAGGAGTTTCGGAACCTATTCGATGCAAACAAACAAACAAGCAATGAAATCTTTCCTCTGTATAATGTTAGTATAGAAGTAGGTATGATTAGATATCTACTAATGGGGAAATACTTCAATAAACTTATTATATGTATGTCCTATTTATCCCATTAGGGCTGGAACATCGAATATAGATGGGTACCTAATTTTACACCCTTCGGGCACAGTATAAAGAGTACTAACCAGTATTGTAACTCCCTACAAACGCACGAAGCGCAAACTATACCTACGAGTCTCGTTTTCGGCAGGCCTTTAAGCACGCAAGCAGGCGCCGCAATCGCGATTGTGCCGAGTAGACGAATGAACGGTGTGTCGTTTTTTAGATAGTAACCGCGCGAGGTTTATTTACTAAAAATATTTAATATGACAACTAGAGTCTATTCTGCTTGTTTTGGTTGCATGAATTCGTCAATAACGCACCCAGAGATAACATTTCTTAGATTACCTGGAAACTCCGAAAGGTAAGACTATAAATTAATTTTACTTAAGTACTAATTGGTACTATACTACTAGTTGACTAAAGTTAAACAAAGTGATTGACACGAGTGAACTAGGTAGTTACATGAAGTAGGTATGTTTGTGTTTAAAACTAGAATTGTGCTTGCTCAGTCAGTGAACGGTGCGATCCAATTTAGTACAATATCCAAAAAAAAACAAGTTCAGAACTCTAGTACGTGTAGGTAGTACATTTAGTTCCGTTGTCAGTTCGTAGTTATTTAATTGAGAGCAATGATTTAGGTATGTTTCAAGAGTATTCATTTCTTTGTGGATGACCGATGCTACAGTACACGCTAAGTGTACTGTAACATCGGTCATCCACAAAGAAACAAACCGTATGACTTTGATTGACAGCATTTTTGTTACCTTTGATTTTTATTACACGCGTAGAGACAAATATGAACTTCCAAAATTTAACACAACTTGACAATGTACGAAAAGTACTAGTGTACTAGAGACTGACTAGTACTTTCAAATCGAAAAATAGTTTTAATTTTGTAAATCAAAAATTTAACGCAATGATTATAAAGACTAGAATTCTGTGATTCTATCACTGACGAAACATGTGATGAGCCGATTATTATTGTCTACGCCGCTTACTCGCTTTCAAATTTCTATACCCGTCTCACTCAATCGTTAGTAGACAACGGGCGCTGCGCCGCCACGCCGCCGCCGCCCCGCGCCGCCAGCCATTGCGGGGATATTATATTATTACTCATAAAGTATTTTTTTGTTTAAATAAAAAGGTACATATTTACTTGAAATGAAAGCCGGAGAACGACAATCCTTAATACAAATTGAAGGCCTTGTGGGCGGATTGAAAAATTTCAACTGCATTACGCTCACTATCTATACGCGTACGTAAAACTATAAGGTAAAATGTGGGCGTATACTATGCCTCTGCCTACACCTTCAGGGATAAAGGCGTGACTATATGAATGTATGTATGTACATATTTGCAATCGCAATACTAAATAGAAAGTCAAAGTAGGCACATATTATTAAAATGCTGTAGGTGGGCAGCCCTATCGCATGCTTACGTACCGCGCGGCTGTAGGCATTTATTTCTAAAATCCGGCCGAGTCAAACTACAGTATACAGTGCTTCGGGGTAGGTTTTGGAAAAATTCTGAAACTTGTGTTCATTTATTTTTATTTAGAAGTAGGTACCTAGGTATACGAAATTTGAAGTAGTCGTGTTTGAAAATGAAGTTCCCATACAAACTTACATTCCTTGTTTTATTGGAATTGTTTTTCAAATATCTCATACACGTGTCTATTGTTTTGTAATAAAAAACACGTGTATGTAATTTCATGCTGCTAACTTAAAACTGACGGAGATCCATACAACATTTTATACCGTATTTTGCCACCTACACGATCACTGCTGACTCACAAACCATAGGTGTTTTAATTTCTCCACGAGAGTACTGATTCACACCTCCACGTGTGACGAAGAAACTATTAGCTAATCGTGTTAATGGTAGAATTTCCAAAAATCCTTTCTTATCGGTAGGTTAGTCGGTAAGGGTAGCTTACCCTAAAAAAACAAATTTATGGGTCTAAGGGTTTGTGCTGGACGCTGATAGATGACTAGATTACCCTGTAATTTTCTTAATATATGTAGATAGGTAGGTTGACCGATAGCATTTTGTGCTTAGTATGTAACCGAATCTTTTGGGATCGGTTTTCCCCTTCTTTGAGTTATCAGATTTTATTCAAACTTTGCACACATACACGAAAACCGTGTACAACGTGTACACAAAAACCGATGACGATGGAATAATTCGAAAAAAAAAACACGCTTTTAGAGTTCATCATCATCATCAAGATTTTTAAACTAACTCATGTGTTGAGTTGAGTTAGTTTAAAAATGACATGCAGGGCACCCCAAGTTTTTAGAACAGTGACATTAATTTTCTCTTGATAAATATTTAAAGCAATATGCTAACTTTTTTTTTTAATATTTTATTATAAAGTGAAAATATTAAGATCTTTTTTACTTTGATGAACTTTCAAAGCATGTTTTTTATTATTTAAAACTATAATTTTTACACCAATAACTTCTTTAGGTAGGCATAAGATTCCTTTTGTATGGGATAATAGAAAGACTTTGAATTCCTTTTCTTTACAAATTATGCCCATGATTATGATTCCCCTAGTTTACACACATAGTTTTAAGTTTTTTTTCCCACTGCATCGTTCATGAAGTGGGTCCCCTAGCCCACAGCCCCCTTGCTCGACGGTGAGTCTGCTTCACCCTACACTTATTACGCACTCAGCTAACAGCTTTCTACCATTCAAATTGTAAGCGTGTGAAATTGTGAACCCCATGTAGGTATCCAGTGTGACAAAAAATTATTTTCCATATAGGTACTATTATATTTATTCGTAATACACCGTACAATTGTCCCTTAATTATTAATTATTTACAATATAACGTGATAATATTTGATACCATTCAACCTGTAAATAGATCTTGTGTTTAAATCTTGTAGGTACATAATATTTTGAGTTGTGTGTCAACTATTGACATGAACGGAACGGCGGAGACACATACTTGTTTCGTTAACAATTTTAATTAACTGAAGTTGATACAAAATGATAATAATAGTATGATGGTTAAACCGTACAGGTAATGAACAACATAGTCACACACAGGTCCTGCACGCACATGTCACTACATTCACTTTCACACGTCAATGTCTGTGGAGTGTCTCCGGGTGCACGCGGGCACGCGGCGCTCACTCGCTGTCGGCCAGCTCCTCGCCGTCGTCGTCCTCGTCGTCGTCCGAGGCGTCCTTCTTAGCCTTCGCTCGCTCTTTCTTGGCCTTGGCGGGCTTGGCCTTGGCCTGGCGCTTGGCGGCGCGCTTGGTGGGCGCTCCACCGCCGGTGCCGGCCGCGTTGAACGCCTCCAGGTCCTGCGTGTACTGCTCCTTGGCCTCGGCGGCGCGCTGCTCCCACGCGCTCTTGTCCTCCATGGCGCGCCACAGCTCGCCCGCCTTCTTCGCCACCTCGGTCACCTTGAGCCCCGGGTGGTCCTCCTTAATCTGCGCGCGCGCACTGTTTAGCCACAGCAGGTACGCTGACATCGGCCGTTTCGGTTTTTCCATCATGTCTGTTGACGAAAGTGACAATTTAGATATATATAATTATACTTACTCAAGAATTATGCAAAAATAATTATTGACTAAATAATTAAAACAATTATTATTCTCTGAAGCTAGTCACTTGGGCCACGCCTCGCCACTAATGAATCCGATCAAATCACTAACAAGTTTATTGTGATCGAGTCAAGTCTTTCATCGTTTACCGCGTACGCTTTATACGTTTGACGCTACCGGTCTGAAATTGTCAATCACGCGAGACTTGTTATGTCACTTGATCGTCTCCGGGACGCATAACGGGACGCCATCGGTGAAAAATCATCATTAAAAAAGGTGCAAGAATCGAAATATGTACATAGAACAAAATTCTAGGAGCCAATGGACATTGCAACAAATAAGATTGAAATGTAATAATTATAATACTTGTGTACTTACTTAAAGGCGGCAGGTCGCGGGAGAAATTAAACTGAGTGATGTGTATGCGCGTCGAGTTGACGCGGCCCTTGTTCCGTGGCTGAGGCTCAGGACGCACTGCTCCGCGCCTCGCCGCGCGCACCCTGCGCCCGGAGCCCGGTGCGGCGCGAAGGGCTAGGGCGCGCGCTCTCGGCGCCTCTCCCTTCTATACTTACTGACGACAATCTCTACTCAATGTATTGTTTAGAACTAACCCTTTGCATATTTTGTACAAATCGCAACAAAATAACCGTTTTTATTTTTGTTTTGTGTTCGCGGAGAATTTAGGTGAGCCACGCCACCGGCCAGAAAGGCTTTAACAGAAATAAGATAAGTATAATGTTTATCTTTACATACTTAGGTACCTATTTACTCAGCTTTAAACATGGAGAGACCTTGGAAATTTAGGGTAAGTATAAAAAATAGGTTACGTGTTACTCTATAATCAAAGGGTTAAGTATAATATTAATATTAGGTACCTACTTACCAATAATATGAAATTAAAACTGACTTCAATTAGGTCCATGGGATCCCAATGAGCATAGATTGTTTAAGATTTTGACAAAGCGCCTAGTTGAGTCGACTGGTGAAGTGGTGAACTAAGGGCTGGCATTTTTCTCTCTCAGCGAATAGTCTTACTTCTTACTAATATTATAAATGCGAAAGTTTGTGAGTGTGGATGTTTGTTACTCTTTCACACTCAAACCGCTAAACGGATTGGGCTGAAATTTGGTACAGAGATACATTATAGTCTGGAATAACACATAAGCTACCTTTTATCCCGGGAATAACTTCCCGCGGGAACAAATTCTACGCGGGCGAAGCTGCGGGCATCAGCTAGTAGGTACATATTGCTATTCAAAGGGGTAATGCTGCCAGTCTTTTGGGCACAATACCACTTCTACACTTTATTTAGGTTTAGTTCATAAACTCAATACTTATTCAAAACTACTCGGTCTCCGTGCGATAATTCGCATAACATAACATAATCAATCTCCTCCAGTTATTATTTGATCGTATTGTGGCGTAAACCGCGTAAAGTGGCAGAGGCCTATCTACGTCCAGTCGTCCAGCAGTGGACTGCCACAGCCGCCACAGGCAGAGGCGGCGTAAGGCGTGGGCGACGTGGGCCACCGCCCACGGCCTCGCGGTACAAGGGGCCTCGCGCCTCAAAAATTTTTATGCATTGCTTCAAAGCGAGAATAAAATAAAAAAAATATAAATTAATTTTGCTGTGAAAATTATGTATCGATTCATACAAATCGGAGGACAGGAATCTTGAAAAACTTTTTACTGATTTTACAAAAAATTATTATGCCAATGTGTTTATCTTAATAATTGTAGTCGAAAACATGGAGACAGTTTTGATTGTACTTCAATTTTAAAAAATATTCAACAAAAACTGATTTCAATGTATGGAAAAGTACATTAAAAAAACCGGCCAAGTGCGAGTTGGACTCGCCCATGAAGGGTTTCGTAGCAGCAAGTAACATAATATAAAAGTTCTTATAGTTCGTTGTAACCTCGATTGATGTTTAACACGTTCGCAGTGGTAGTGTTTTTCCAACCGAAAATGGTGTTTTACGTCGTATTAAAAAAAAACTACCAGCTCTATCTAGTTCGAACTAATTTTCGTTGGTAGATTTTATGACAATGTACATCATATATTCTTTTTAGATTTATCAATCTCTTAGTTTAGAAGTTAGAGGGGGGGGGACACACATTTTTCCACTTTGTAAGTATCTCTTGCGCAAACTATTCACTTTAGAATAAAATGATATTAGAAACCTCAATAGCATTTTTGAAGAACTATCTATAGATACCCCACACGAAGGGGTTTTAAGAAAAAATAAATTTTGAGTTTCAGTTCTGAGTATGGGGACCCCCAAAATTTACTGCGTTTTTTCTAGTTTTATATGAGAATCTTAATGCGGTTCACAGAATACATCTACTTACCAAGTTTCAATAGCATAGGCCTTATAGTTTCGGAGAAAAGTGGCTGTGACACACGGACGGACAGACAGACAGACAGACAGACAGACAGACAGACATGACGAATCTATAAGGGTTCCGTTTTTGCCATTTGGCTACGAAACCCTAAAAAGGGTTAGCTTGCGATTTTGTCGTGTTTCTTATTTGAACGCGTATAGTGGCTTTTAATGTGTTGTTAGCAAAATACCTGCCAAACATTTTAGGCACCGCTCTGGAAGCTATATGACAAAATATCATTTTTCTAATTTTCTTTAAGAGAATATGTCTAATTATATCTTTTACTTTGCATGTAATAATGTAATATGTCTAATTCTTTTTTTTTACAGTTATACCTAATTGTTAATAAACTAAATTTTAGCTTAGTACTGTCCTACCCACATCAAAAATAATATGACTAGCATACGGGATCGTGAGTTTTTGAGAGATACTTATAGCAGACGACTATAATTTTTTCCTACTTTTTTAGCAACATGTTTTTATTGTATAAAATTTTTCATTAAGATTTGAATAAAATAATTTATTAATCAAATAAAACAATAACACTTTTTATAAAACATATATCATAGTTATAATAAATACAAAAACTAACTTATAAAAACAAAAGTGGTAAAATGTAGACAAAAATTAGAGATATGTAGACAAAAAATTAGCGTTCAAATAAGAAAACGCAAGAAAATCGCAGGCTATCCCTTTTTAACCGACTTCAAAAAAAGGAGGAGGTTCTCAATTCGTCTGTATGTATTTTTTTTATGTATGTCAAGCGATATTTCCGTCTATTATAGACGGATTTCAAAATTTATTTTTTTGTTGAATAGGGTTTACTTCTGAGGTGGTCCCATTTTCACCAGATCCGGATCTGATGATGGGATCCAGGAGAAAACGAGGGCAACCACCGAAAATTGTAGGGACAACTAGTGCACTTGTTAACTTTTTAATTAAGTGTTTGCTTTTAATGTTCTACACTTTAATGAAGGTCTGGAGTCGACCTGATGATAGAGTCGAAAGACAGTCGAGGGCATTCCTTAACAATTTACAGCAGTTACCTTGTGTTTGGGCTTGATTGATTTGTATTGATGAGAACTTTGCTCCTAGATTGATAGATCCGCCTACAAAAAAAAAGGAAGTTCTCAATGTTTTATGTATGTTCACCGATATTTCCGTCAAGTATAAACGGATTTAAATTGTTTTCTTTCTTGAATAGGGTTTACTTCTGAGGTGGTCCTATTTTAATCAGATCAGGATCTGATGATGGGATCCAGGAGAAATCGAGGGCAACCACCGAAAATTGTAGGGACAACCAGGGCATTTGTTAACTTTTTAATTCAGTGCTTTAATGTACTACAATTTAATGAATATCTGGAGTCGATCTGATTATGGAACCGAAAGACAGTCGAGGTAAATCCTTAACGATTTACAGCAGCTACCTTGTGTTTGGGCTTGATTGATTTGTATTGATAAAAACTTTTACCTATGTAGATATATTTTTCGGTTCACCCGTCACTTAAAATAATGAAAAAAAAATTCAATAAAAAATAAAACCGACTTCCAACAAATCCTAAAAATTAAATTTACTTAGCACAAAGTAAAATGTATTTTGATTTATCAGATTTTATTCAATATAGTATTGAAGTTGGTGCCATGAACATGAATAATACCTACATAAACCTATGGGTTTACTTGGCGCCGACTTCAATATAAATATAATATAATCTATTTATGTGTTAATTTCTCATCAACACAAATCATTCAAGCCGAAACACAAAAGGTAACCGCTGTAATTCCCTCGACTGTCTTTCGGTTCCATCATCAGATCGACTCCAGACCTTCATTAAATTGTAGTAGGTACATTAAGGCACTTAATCAAAAAGTTAACAAACGCACTAGTTGTCCCTACAATTTTCGGTGGTCGCCCTTGATTTCTTCTGGATCCCAGCATCAGATCCTGATACCCTGGATATGGGACCACCTCAGAAGTAGCCTCATTCAAACAAAAAAAAATTCAAAATCCATCCATAATTGGTATCATTGGTATTTTATAGCGTAACATACAAACAAAAAAAATAGCGAACGAATTGAGAACCTCCTCCTTTTTTGAAGTCGGTTAAAAACAGTAAAAAGTATTCCTTCCGGACTGCTGGTTCGACTGCTAAGTTCCACTAAGGGGTCCAACAGGATTTACAAATACTCGTGGACCCATTTAGGTAGTGGAACCAACAATATATGTTTTATCCTGGATTTTTTTGGGACGAGTGACCCCACTCACCATATTTGACCTAAACCTCTGTGGTTATTTTTTTTTCCTTATGGCGAGACTATTTTTATTGGCGCAGGGCCTCGCGAAATCTGTCTTGCCCACACCAAATTTAGGTCTTGCCCCGCCACTGGCCACAGGCTATTTCGATTGATTTGATTGAGCTAAGCGAACGAAAGTCTTCGATTCGACAGTATGGAACTATGGACGATAAACCGATTTTAATTTGGCACACGTGTTATTTAATTTAAAATACAACTTTAGTCGAGAGCTTTTTTCGATAGGGTGGAATTTGTGGAGAAAATGGGTTAAGATTGCAGTCATACTTAGCATTTAAGAACGAATCTTAATGATTTTTGGCTCATAGGTAGGTATAAGTACATAAAGGATACGATTTCACAGGTTTTCTTTTTTATATTTTTTTGCTCGGTGCTCGCGATGTCTACTCAAACAAACAGAAGTAGGGTAATGTAACGTACCTAAGGACATTTTTCAGTCCTTCAAATTTAAATAAACCCATCTCGGCATAAACTTAAGATATTTATGTGGGAGTTACTTTATTTTAAAGAAAATATAATCTGTCACTAATAGGATTTGTACGGAAGCTTACATGAAACCAGATTTTATTAAATTAAAGAATTAGGTAGTTAAAATGCTGATTTTGTTCAAAGGTACGTTACATATTTGTACTTTGGGACACCCCTATGTGTACCTTCGGACAAATTAAACAAAAACATTTTAAGTAGTGCGGATGCACCTAGGCGTGCATTTTGATGAAAAGCTTTCTCTGAATGAACACGTTCAAAACAATGCATTTCGGATGTACGGGTTTGTTATGAGATCCTCTACCGAATTTAAACGCCCTTCTCCTTTCCTCTATCTATACAAATCGCTCATTCGCTCACAGTTGGAATATGCTGTCCCCATATGGAACCCGTTCTACCAGAAATATGTGGATGAAATCGAGAAGGTCCAGCGCAGGTTTCTCCGCGCTATGTATTTTCGATGTAGGTAACAGATCTAAGTGCTATTTGTCTTACACGAACTTATTATCTGAATATAGTCTTCTCAGCCTGGAGCACCGGCGTCGTTACTTGCTGCTGGAGTCATATAATAGGTACTTTATTGATGTTGATGTGTTTACTTGTTCCAAGTTCGAATTTAGATGTAACATAGTTGGCGTCCTGTCCCATTGATTATTCAATGATGCCTAGATTGTAGATATTGATAAGTCTACTTTAGTTCATGAAATTATAATCATAATCATAATTTTTTTAATTTTTTTTAAAAATTTAAAGATTTAAATATAATGCTATACTAAATCCCCTACAATCAGGATTTAGACCAGGACATAGCACGACTACAGCACTCCTAAAAGTAACTGGTGACATCAGAAATGGGATGGAAACAGCTAAGGCCACAGTGATGGTCTTAGTGGACTTTTCCAACGCGTTTAATTGCGTTAATCACGACATACTTTTGGCAATCCTTGCCCACATAAAGATCTCTTCGGACGAGCTGGATTGGTTTTCTTCATATCTTCGGGGTCGCCAGCAGTCAGTTTGTGTTGATGAGATGTCGTCGAGTTGGTGCAATCTTGACTCTGGGGTCCCTCAAGGCGGCATACTATCTCCTCTTCTTTTTTCGATATTTATCAACCTCTTAACCTCTGATCTTCAGAGTGCGTATCACTTATATGCTGATGACTTGCAGTTGTATTGCCAAGCCTCTGTGGACAATATCTCAGAGGCGATCGATTGTGTGAACACGGATTTGGGAATAATAGGTAGATGGTGTGATAGATTTGGGCTGGCAGTCAACCCCGACAAATGCCAATGTATAATAATCGGGACTAATCACATGGTTAACTGTTTGAATAAACTGACTCTTCCGCCCATAACCTTTAACAGAAAAGTTATTCCTATTACTGTAAGTGTTAAGAATCTGGGTTTACATATTGATTCAACCTTGAGTTGGCGGGTTCAGGTTACTAAAGTCAGCCAAAGGGTGACTGGGACACTTCGGGCGCTTTATCGTCTCAAAAACTTTCTGCCTGCCAAAACCAAAACAATGCTTATGCAGACTTTAATTTTCCCGATTTTCGACTATGGTGATGTGTGCTATCTCGACCTGAATGCTGACCTGCTCAATAAACTCGACCGACTTCTCAATAACTGCATTCGATTCGTCTACAATCTTAGGAAGTATGACCATGTTTCGGCTTTTCGTGAGGAGCTGGGTTGGTTAACTATTCGTCGACGGCGTAGTCTGCGAGCTGTATGTTTAATTTTTTCACTTCTTAATTCTCCCAATGCCCCTACTTACTTAAAATCTCAACTTCATCTACTTGGCTCTAATCATGACAAATATCTACGCTCTTCTAATAATCTTCTTCTGCACTGTCCAACTCACACTTCAAGTCTTGTCCACTCCTCTTTTCCAGTGCGATCCATTCTTCTCTGGAATGCCCTTCCTCTCGAAATCAGGACATCGACAAACCGCTTATCGTTTAAGAACAGAGTACGTCAACTCTATATGGTCCCATAGGCAGAACATTAATATTATTGTTTAGGATTATCCTGTTTGTATTTATTGATATCTATATATTTATATTAATATCTATTTAATAATGAATTTTTATACATGTAAGGTATTTATCTTTATTTTTTATCTTATACATGACGTAGATATATATTTCATCTTTATAATATGATACATATATATGTACCTTAGTACTTAGTAACTGTAAGTTCTCAATATTAGATTTTTTTATGAAACTTGTAATTTGTACCATTTAATACTTTAACTTTCGTCAATATACTTTAAGCACCTACTTTAACTTATCTCTGCATCACCCAAAGGTTGACTGGTAGAAAATGCCTTTGGCATTAAGTCCGCCTTTGTACAAATTGATTTGTGCAAAAAGTTTAAATAAATAAATAAAATAAATAAATTGGAGTATTATAATACGTAATCTGTGTAGTTATTTATCATTATTATATGTTAAGTTATTATGTAGTTGTATTGCAACTCTTGTGGCAACCACTGTTGTCTATTTGTGTTAATCCGTGGATAATACAGGGTTGCAGCATTATACAATGTTAGGATTATTTATTTGATATCTTAACATTATTTTCAAATAATATGTAATGCATGTAATGTTTATACTGTAGCCGTTTGTTATCCCTTAAATAATAATAAAAAAAGTACGTTTCCCGAATTTTGGCAAAACCTTTTCGCAATTTTTTTTTAATATTTAGCTCGCCAAATTGACGTCGCCACCAGTCTGATGAAAAGCCGTGGCGCATCTAGCGATTGGGGGCCACTTCCGACAGTGGTCCTCAAGTTGGCGGCCCTGTGATGGGCCTCTTCACACTCCTGTTGAAGAACCCGGGATTGTAAGATGAGGGAAACACGTGTGCGGGCAGGTCGTTCCTTGTTTTTATAGTTCGACAGAGGAACGATCTTTTGAAACGCTCAGTTCTGGCGAAGATTCTCTCCACTGTGTGTGAGTGGCATCTTTGCCCGGCACACGTTGTTCGGGATAGGAAAGGAGAGGGTAGGATCAGGTTGAAGAGCTCTTTAGAACATTCGCCGTAATACATTCGATAGAAGGCAGCCAAGGACGCTATGGTTCTTCGCTGCGCCAACGGTTCGAGGCCTACCGTCAGATTCAGATTCTTTATCACCTCATGACCTCCAATTATTCGGATAGCACGTCTCTGCATAGCGTCAAGCGCGTCTAGGAAGTACCTCGCGGAGTCATCCCAAAGGTGTATTAAATGTGTGTACAGTATTCGATGCAGGGACGAATATGCGTCTTGTGCAGTAAGCAGTAATCATCTCTCCTCTGATGTGGCGTGAAGTACCGTCTCACCTTATTTATGTTTCCGCGAGGCCAGCCCTACACAACTCTCTATGTACCTATACATTGAAAAAGACACTTGTACTCATAGATTTAGGATTTTTCGCTAGTACATTCTAAATCTATGCTTGTACTGTTCCACACTATTTATTATTATAAACCTTACCGGTTTCGCTTCACAGCATTTTCAAAGGTCTGCTTTGAATCGCGCCAGTCAGTGCCAGATCCTGTAGTTCCATTGCGTTGGAACTAAATTCCGCTGGTATTTCCGCACATATACACTGTGCAAGTACCTACTCGTACAAGCCTGTGTCCAAGACGAGGGCTAAGACGAGTGTCGCGAGTGCCCGCCGACACTTACGCCCTGAGCAGATGGGGTAGGTTTATCAATTTTATCACTTATATTGTAGGTGTGCAAGTTGATTTATTTACACTCGTTCATTAATCCTTACCTACTTAAACTTATATAAAAGTACAATAAAGCTCTATTCTAAATTCAGTCGTTTTTATCGTACATTAATTTTCATCGTATTTATTATACTCTTATTTATTTATTTATTATGCATTATCGCTGAAACGGCAGGCCGACTCACTTAGTCCCTCAATGATCAAGTGCAGTGGTCAGTTTTTTTAGAACACCGAGTCTGTGGAGCCACGAGCACTTCTCTATAAATGATGTCAACTGATGTAAAACAACTTTTTGGAGCCTTATAGGTTGTGGGCATAGAGTTCGTAGAGCCGCAGCCAGGCGCGGTAGTAGCGGCGGCGGCGGCGGCGGCGCGCTCAGGAGGCGGGCGCGTCGCTGTCGGCGTCGCTGCTGGAGGCGCTGCCCGCGCCGGCCGCCCACAGGCTGGCGTACGTCTGCTGCTCCGCCAGCAGCGCCTCCTCCGCCTCCGTCACGGCCGCGAACAGCGCGCGCTTGATCTTGATCTGCGTCGGGAACGGGAAGCGCTTCGTCGCCTGGCACATGCTGCTGAAGAACGTGTCGAGCGGGTCGGGCGCGGGCGCGGGCGGCGCGAGCCCCGCCTCCCGCCGCCGCTCCGGGGGCTCGCGCTCCAGGCACGGCCGCTTGGCGGCGCTCGCCTTGCACAGGTAGTCCAGCTTGCGGTCGATGATGGTGAGCTGCTCGCGGCTGCGGCGGCGCGGGCGCGCGGACGACGCCGCGTCGCTGTCGTCGCTGTCGGACGAGGGCTCGCCCGCGCCGCCGCCGTTGCGCGCGTGCGCGGACGCGGCGGGCGCGGGCGAGGGCGCGGGCGAGGGCGGCGAGCCGGCCGGCTTCTTGCGCATGCTCATGTAGGGCTGCAGGAACTGCATGAGCCCCATGTACTTCCAGGGGTACACCTTCTTGGCGGAGTTGCCGGGCTCCTTGGCCAGCATGTCGTTCTGGCGCTTCAGCGCGTCGCGGTAGCTGTCTCGAAGCTTTTTCCATTTCTGCTTTACTTCTTTCACTGCAACAATTTTAATAAAATTATGTATCTACTTAGCTAAGTAAATAAATCACAGATTTGTTGAAATTCGGGAATTGGGGATTTGGCGTGAATATTGTATAGCCTCGGTTCCCAAAGTGGGTTCCGCGGAACCTAGGGGTTCCGTGGGCCAGTCATAAGGGTTCCGCCAAAATTACGACTCACTGCTGTTGAAATAATACCTTCAGGATTTCACATAATTTTCTAAAATTAAAGCTGTAGCTGACTATGAAGATAAGTCATTAGTATTGTCATGAGTCATGACAACATGTAGGCCCATGACTCATGCCAATAGTGTGATGTAGTTCTAGCTAGGTGTACGGTAAGGTTACGTTAACCCCAATTGGACTCTTGTGTGAGAGTAGTCTCGATTTCAGACACAAATTGTTCACGACTTTCTTCCACTACGCACCAAGGGATAATGGCTCGGCCTGTGTAAAAAGTGTCGCCCGTACTATCGTCCGTATAACAATGAATGCCGCCAATAGACAGCAACACATTAATATGCAGCAAAAATAGAGTAGGCGACGACACCGAGCCTCGTGGGACACCAGCGTTTAGGGCCATGAAGTCAGACCAGCTACTGCTTGCTGAAGCTTCTACCGACCAGAAAGCTAGACACCCATTCACAAAACCCCTCGGGCAGTCCATAGGAAGACAATTTGGTAAGAAGAACACGGTGCCAGACCCGGTCAAAGGAGTTTTATATTTTATTTTATTTACGTGAGGGAAAATCCTCAAAGGATGTTATGCCGTACTCTTACCGACTTAAAAACCTCACGTAACGCCCTACGACCTGTGGTTGGGAGCCCCGGGTAAGCCCTCGGAAGGATGTCCCGGGACCCGGTCAAAGGCCTTAGAAATATCGAAGCCCACTGCTAGAACCTCGTCTTAACTTTTGATAGTCGTCGCCCAGCGGTGTGTGGGGCACACAGGAAGACCACCAGTCAAACGACTTGGTTACAGGATGCACGTGCGCAGTCTTCCACTAAGCCGGGAAGCCCTGTTTCATGGAATATGAAAGCGTGAAAAGACGTGTAAGTACTAGACACAACCCAGGACCACACTGATTTAATACCACCGCGGGTATGCAGTCTGGCCCACTCGACTTATAAACGTCAAGGGATTGAAGCTCCCGCCTAACGTCGCGCTGCCGGAAGCTGCTCGGGTGCTCACCAGGGGGTGCCAGGCGGCGAAGAACCTCCATCGTTTACATCTTCTTCCATCGTTCGGAACATTGACGTTCATAGTCGAGTTGGAGGCAAAGAGAGCACCCAGAAGGTCGGCTTTCTCCTTGGCACTCTGAGCCAGGCTACCATCCGGTTTAAGTAGGGGTGGCAAACCCGACCGACAAAAGTTTCCCTCGGCAACTTTGGCAAGCGACCAGAATTCACGACACCCAGAACGGTTGCCTGCCATTCTGTGTCATCGCTGCGAGACCTGTACAAACACGCGTAAATCCCAATGTGCCGCGCGATCCGTGCGTGCTCACAAAGTAGACAGTTCTCTTTGTTCAAGACTCCTGAGACAGCGACTATAGATATCATCCCGGATGTGCTCCAGCTTGTAGCCAGGGAACAATAAGTAAGATGTATGGTCCTGACAGGAGATTTGTGTCTCCATCAAGAAAAATAGGGTCAGCTGCGCATTTTCCAGATGGTGGTAGACTGCGTTGACGTTATCTGATGTTACGTAAGTCCATCTGAAGTGTGGACGACGATGCCACTGTAAAAAAATCCTTATTTTTCTTTTTCCTTGCCATGGTGTTTCGAAAAGGGAAGTTTAAGAAGGTTAAGTGGTATATACCGGTGGCGCAAGAGACAAATTGAGGTTTCAGTAGCCCAAAAGCCAGCACGGGTAATGCGTTCGATTGTCACGGTGTACGGAAGGGCCCCCGGTCCTCCTTAATGCAGTGGCCGCGTCTACTTTGGTATCTTCCTCTGGCACAATTACAGCACCAGGAACTTTACACAGGCTGCTGGTTCATCCTCTTGGGGCGGAGATTAATTAATCCCCAAGTTTGGTTGACGTACAGCCTGCGGGCGGCCCGTGGCCATTTTTTAATTTTTTATTAATAACGGAGTACCGTTATGCCCACCCTCTTAATGTGGACTTTTTCGTTAATTCCAAAGATATTTTGATCTTAAGGAGCTAATTGAGAAAGCCAAATTTACTGTGCCCAAAAGGTGCTGCGTTATCTCCATCAAGAAGTAACGCTTATCCTTTGATCCCCGAGGGTACAGGGATAGATCATGGTCTGCTTAGCCTAGCTCTTAGTATAGCTCTTTAACCTAATCCTACTCTTTCGTTTTTGATCCCGAATAAAGCATGCCGGCCAGACGTAGCCGCTCCTACATTGGAGAGTACTTCGCCAGAACTGAGCGATTTAAAAGATCATTCCTCACTCGAACTATGAAAATTTAGAACGACCTGCTCGCGCACGTAGGTACTTCTTGCCTCTTATAGCCCCAGGTTCTTCAAGCGAAGCGTGAAGTGACAAATAACAGGTCGCCATCTTGGGGACCACTGCGTAGGTACTGTCAGAAGTCTTACACTGTGAGAGTGGCCCGCAACAATCGCTAAATGCCGCTATGGCTTTCCGTTAGGCGGGCGACGTCAATTTGGTAAATATAATAAAAAGAAAGCTTTTTTATACCGGGAAACGCTTCAATGGGAAGGAGGAACGGCAACAGGATTTCACGTAGGCGGAACCGCGGGCATTATCTAGCTTAATCTTTTATAGGGTTCCGTAGAATAAAACATATTTCTTTGGTGTTCCGTTGCGTTAAAAGTTTAGGAAGCCCTGTTGTATAGTATAGTATAGTACGTGCTTGCGGAACTAACGTCTTTGGCCGTGACCGTGACAAGATGTTGTGTGTGTCATCAGTGATCAATAAATTCTTGTTCCGGAGTTGAGGTGTTTTCTATTATGTACATGTAGATATATGTACTATCGAGCTCATAACTGCAGTAGCAATCCTACGTAACTATGGCGTCAACATTCCAGCGCTACTTGTGACCTTTTTCTTTTAAGACAATTCACACACACATATATAAATTGTTCTTCCGTAGGAATATAATCGATAACCCGTGGTCGAGTGGTCGATTGGAAATGCAAAGGTATATGGTTCGAATCCTACGGTCTTGCAAAAACACTTTGTGTTTCATTTATAAATTAATATTAGGTTGATTAATAAAATATGTTTCTTAAGTAGAAGCAAAATTACTTAATCAATATTTAAAATTTTATTGTGGCGCTTTAGTCATAGTACTGACGGTGTGCACTGCCCGTCCCAGCATAGTGCTCAAGAACCATTAAGTTATTATTACTACGCATACGTTATAATATATAACTCATTGGGTAGGTATTGCCATCGCATTGCACCTGGACATCCCCGTACTTAGGCTGCCATCAGACGGACTGCATCGCAGCGACTGCGCACGGTCCATATATTTAACTGCATGCTGTTGCTATATTCAACTTCATATACAGTGATACAGTTGTCTGCAGTCGGATCTGACTTCACGCAGTTGAAGCCAAGCATGTAGGCCATGAGCTTTAGTGTAAGGTTTGACGTCGAAATGAAAGCACAGACGCTTCTCTTCATATTATTACGGCGCCGCCGTTGCCGAAGGTGATATAATCGTATTAAAAAAACTGCAAAGTGCAGCGCGGACGTGGATTGATCCTTTGCATTTTGCCATACGGAAGGTGCTTTTTAGGGTTCCGTAGCCAAATGGCAAAAACGGAACCCTAATAGAAGCCTAATTGAAGCGCTCGTGGCCCCGCGGACTCAGTGTTCTGTAAACGATCACTGCAGTAAGCAACTTTCACTATGGCCGGTCCATGGATGGGTGACCATCCATGTGATAACTTTGTGACATTTATTTGAGCGTTTCCGTGCTTCGGAAGGCACGTTAAGCTGTTGGTCCCGGTTGCCAGTAAAATGGCAGTCGTTAAGCCAAGTTGAAGGCTTTATTTCAACAGCAGGCAGTCACAACCTGCGCCTGTCCATTTAAACACGGCAATACGGCTCACAACGTATTACGTGGGACAAATTATAAAAAGGTGAATTGTGGGTACCTATATAATATGCCTCTGCCTACCCCTTCGGGGATAAAGGCGTGATGATGAACCTGAACCTGGAACCCTAATAGTTTCGTTATGTCTGTCAGTCTAACTATCCATCAGTATGTCACAGGCACTTTTCTCCGAAACTATAAGGCCTGCCTGTGCTATTAATACTAGGTAAGTAGATGTTTTCTGTGAACCGAATTAAGATTTTCATATTATAGGTAAAACTAGAAAAAAGCAGTTTTTGGGGGTCCCCATACTCAGAACTGAAACTCAAAAATTTTTTTTTCATCAAACTCATACGTGTGGGGACCTATACATAGGTCTTCTAAAATGCTATTGAGGTTCGTAACATCATTTTTTTTAAGTGAATTGTTTGCGCAAGAGACACTTCCAAAGTGGAAAAATGTGCCCCCCCCCCCTCTAACTTCTAAACTAAGTAATGAGGAAATCCATGTTTTAAACCGTACTGACGACGCAACCAACACGCGCGTTCTGCTCCTTGACTAACTGCACACAAAAAGGGGATCACACACTACGCAGATACGATAAGATATCTGTATCTGAGCGCATATCTGTCAATATCGCTCTCTATACAAATTGTATGAACTACCACACACAGCGCAGATAATTTATATTTTATCGTAGAGTATCTGTGGGCACCAACATATATGGAAATATGACAAGGTTATTATCTGCATATACAAATATATCTGCAGATAACATCTGCCGATGCACATAAATACAGGATGGATGCGCCAGGGCAGTGATATATTTATTTTTTAATATCTTCTTTAATCAAATCATGAATCTCCCGAAAAGTTGCTCTTGGGTTTCGGAAATAGGTGGTAAATTTTCATATCTGAAATATCCTGGAAGATATTGGGATGCGGGGTCCTACTAACAACTTAAGGAACCCAACAGTTCGGATTCTCCGTGTGGTGCATCCTGGACAAAGGAGTAGTAACCACTCCCCTTCCTCCGTTAGGGTGTGGACTGTGGTGCTACTCTGGCTAATTCCGGCCGAGGCGGGAGCAACCCACCTGTGGGTAGCTTGGTGGTGTGTGTTGCTGTCGGCCGTGAATAACGGCACGGCCGACGGCAGCAATGATGGCTCACCGTCGCTTCGCCACATTTGCTGCCGAGGCGATGGCGACAAATTGGGAGAGGCACTGCGCGGGGGGCGGAAGTTTGGGTTGATGCCCCAGCCCCGCCATCAAATTGAAAATCAGAATCATCTGACGAGCTGTCTAAAAATCCAAAACCAATTAACGCGTTTTTTCCGTAAATCGCGAACTCATAGTAACACTCTGTATAAACAATTCTTACCAAAAATCCAAGTCCACTCAGTCAGGAGGATTCCGAGTGAATGTATCATCTCGTATCGTATATTATCGTATCTGTTTAGTGTGTGATGCTTTCAGATAATTAAGTTTTTATACGCAGATAAAATCTTACCGTATCTGCGTAGTGTGTGACACTCTTAACTGTAGGTATGCGTTAGCGGTGGACAGCATGCGGCGACACTACACGACTTTAACCAAACCGCGCGAAGTTGAAGGCTCGACTGTAAGGCTGCCATCAGGACGAACTGCATCGCAGCAACTGCGCGCGGTCGATATATTTAACTGCATGCAGTTTTATGTTCGACTTCATACAGTCATGATATCAACTGCACGCAGTCGGCTGAAGTCGTGTGAAGTCAATATCAACTGCTTGCAGTCGTGCCTGCAACTTCGCGCAGTTGGCTGCAGTCGTGTAGTGTCGCCGCATGCTGTCCACCGCTAACGCATACAGTTAGTGTGCAGTTACTCAAGGAGCAGAACGCGCGTGTTGGTTGCGTCGTCAGAACGCGAACGGTTTAAAACATGGATTTCACATGGATTTCTCATGGATTTCCTCATTACTTAGTTTAGAAGGGGATATTTTTAAATGCACCTCAGTTTAATTTTTCTGCACACTAGGTAACTCCACTAATTTACTGAATGCAAACCAGAAAATTAAATGCTGCGCAAAAAACTAATTGATTAACTAAACATGCCTACTTAAAAAACTTAAATATTATTCAGAACGAGATGACCTTTTTAATCGAATTCACACCAAAAATGTGGTTTGTACATCAAATATATGATTTGTGAAACAGAAATACGAATTGCATATCAAAAATACTAACTTGCACTCTAAATAATACTATCTTATAACGGAATTAGGTTAGGTTAGGTTAGACTTTTATTTTTTTGACCAATAAAATTTAATTTTGTAGAGGTGACTGATTAAATTGAGGTTTTACTTAGAATAAACGATGTTCCTAAAAGTAAATTAGGCGATAGAATTCCTTAAAAAAGTTTTAATATTTTTGTTGAACAATGGAATTTTTAGATATACTATTCTGATAATAGTTATTCGTTCAGTTAAACAGTCCTGCAAATAAAATTAAACAGTATAATGAATTTGGTTTATTTAGTGTGCATAATTAGTGTGCAAGTCAGTATTTTTGGTTTAACTTTGAAATATTTTGTTCGGAAAAAGGGAATAAACAGATATCGATTTAAATGCATGCCGTTTAGAAGTTAGAGGGGGGACACAAATGTTTCCACTTTGGAAGTGTCCCTTGCGCCAACTATTTACTTTAAAAAAATATTATGTTAGGAACCTCAATAGCATTTTTGAAGACCTATCTATAGACACGTATGAGTTTGATGAAAAAATAATTTCTGAGTTTCAGTTCTGAGTATGGGGACCCCAAAATTTACTGCTTTTTTTTCTAGTTTTATATGAAAATCTTAATTCGGTTCACAGAATACATTTACTTACCTAGTTTTAATAGCATAGGCCTTATAGTTTCGGAGAAAAGTGCCTGTGACATACTGACGGACAGATAGACTGACAGACATGAGGAAACTAAGTATAAGGGTTCCGTTTTTGGCATTTGGCTACGGAACCCTAAAAATCACCTTCCGTATGGCAAAATAATAGCAAAGAATCAATCCACATCCGCGCTGCACTCTGCAGTTAGGTATTTAATTCGATTACATCGCTGCCACGGCGCGGCGCGGCGGCGCCGTAATAATATTAAGAGAAGCGCCTTGCCCTTGCTTCCATTTCGGCGTCAAACCTTACACTAAAGCTCTTGGCCTACATGCTTGGCTTCAACTGCATGAAGTCAGATTCGACTGCAAACAACTGTATGCAGTTGAATACAGCAACTGCATGCAGTCGCTGCGATGCAGTCTGTCTGATGGTACCCTAAGCAGTTTATATTGACTTCACACGACTGCAGTCGACTGCGTGCAGTTGATATCATGACTGTATGAAGTCGAACATAGAACTGCATGCAGTTAAATATATCGACCGCGCGCAGTCGCTGCGATGCGGTCCGTCTGATGGCAGCCTAACAACAGTGCGATTGCGATGAGGATAACATAACTGTAGCAAAATAACCGTAGTGGTAACTATTTAGTAATCTGTGACTGTAGTTCAGACCGAATCGATGAATCAATTCAATTCAATTTCTTTATTTACTTTTTTCTCAAAGACTTCAAAGAGTAGGTACCTAGGCAGGTATATCTAGTCCAGATCCCATTTACTTTTTTTTAAGTTAAAAGGATTTCAAATTTGTCTGGTAGACCTGTAATCACGGCGATAAATTATGGTCATTTTACGCCATTTTTAAAGTGTTAATTTTCTTAATTTATTATTATAGAAACTGCAGAAACATCATTACATTGTGTACTAAAAATAATATACTAAGTACCAGTAACCACGTGTTATATAATATAATATATAAATAGATAGTCATATTATGTCTATGCCAGTAACAGCATACATTGTGATTTGATAAAATTAAAGAGATTCTTCTAGAATTCTAGATAGAGGCATTATTTGGGAGTAAAATAAGGCAATACGTTAGTACTTATGGAAAAAGAGCAGGTCATGTGCCCTCTAAACAATAACAATGAGTACACATTATCAACGTAAACATTAAAGCCGGCTGTGCCGCGCGGCGTGTGTGCGGCGTGGAGGCGCGCGGCGGAGAGCGGGGCGCGGGGCGGCTGGGGAACGGACGGGTGACGAGGCGTGAGGCGCTCACCTGACGACAGGTCGGTCTCCTTCATGACCTCGGCCCAGGCGGCGTCCTTGAGCTCCTGGTCGCGGTACTCGATGGCCGTGGTGCTCCACAGGCAGGGGTACTTGCGCACCGTCTCGATGAAGTGCTCCATGGCGGGGCGCGCGGCTGTGCGGCTGTGCGGCGTCGGCGGCGGGCTCGCGCGCGGCTGCGGCACTGAGCGACACTGAGCGCCGAGCGGTGCCGGGCCCGGGCGCAGGGCGGCGGCGAGCGGCCCCGCGCGCGGCCGCGGCCCTCAGCTGCCCCGGCCGACACGGCCCGCCGCGCCGCGCCGCCCGGTGCTCTCTCACTCACTTGGCTCGCTCGGGCAATAACATCGACTGCGATATGCTGCCATGCTGCCATAATTAGCTTTTAGATAAGGAAGTAGGTGCTACCTTACAGATACGAGATAGGACTAGGACTAGTGTTGCCAGGTCCCATCGGATAAAAATCGGTACAAAGGGTAAAAATAATCGGGACTTAGGGTTTTAAATCGGGACAAAATAAAAAAACCAGCCAAGTGCGAGTTGGACTCGCGCACAATGAACTTTCGTACTAAAAATCGGCAAAAAAAAAATTTGTTCTGTGGTTTAACGGGGGGGGGGGGGGGGGGAGCTAAACTTAAAATTCTAATTCCTTTTTTCTGATTTTAGTATTTTTTGTTATAGCGGCAACATTTGTGAAAATTTCAGCTGTTTGTTGCGATTTCTTGTTCGATAGCTGACGTGACCGGGATGGTTCTTGGCTTAGATACATTTTAGAAATCAACAGCTCACTTCTTGAGTGATTAAGGTATTCTACTAAAATTTACTCAGGAAATTACAGGCCATGTTTGGGTTTATTAGAGCAGTCGCGGGATAGGGGGTTTATAATTTTCAAATTAACACCTGTCTTAGATTGGAGAAATCGACGCCCATATTGAAACTCATATAAACGCTCGTTTCATGATTGTAGCCCTAACCGTTTTACCGGAACTCCTCCATGGGACCTGAAAGCGAGAGCCCGGATGTCATTATTTAAATGGCGCAAGAAGCCACTGGAGCTGGGCCATAGGCCTGCGCCCCGGGAAATCGAGGCTCAGTGGTCCCATCTCTGCCAGAAATCATAGTCTTGAAAGATGCGACCTGAGCAACCAAGATGGGGAAACGCCACATCAAGGTGATCAGACCGGTCATGGACGAGTGGCTGGAGACGAGCTATGAAAACCTCTCCTACCTGTGGCGAATACACCGGGATACCACAGCATAGTGCCAGCACTGACCGCAGCGAGCACATATCGCTCCATACATTGGTGGAGTGCGCCAGATCCTCGTAGACATACTTTCGCTGTGAAAGGTGCAACCTGAGCAACCAAGATGGGGAAATGCCACAATCAAGGTCATGGACAAGTGGCTAGAGACGAGCTATGGCAACCGCTCCTACCTGTTGTTACAGATGATTATCGAGCACGTGTGCTTCGGCAAATATCTGTGGCGAATACACCAGGAGACCACAGCGTAGACGACATACTTTGCTGAAGACGTACGAGCTATGATCTCCAGCGGGAAGAAGTGAAACGCAAGCGCCGCCGCATCTTTCTGCAAGCAAGTTTACGGAAGTTACTCGGCGCGTCCAGCGGCCTCGAGGACTGATGTTGAAGAAAGGAGATGGCAACTTGTGGCTGATCTCGACGGGGACCTGGACCGCATTTCACAATGGGGATCCTCGAACTTGGTTGAGTTCAATGCCCGTAAAACACAGGCGTGTGCGTTTACAGCTAAAAAATCCCCTGTCCTACCCTTACCCTCTCTTCAGAATACGACGATTCCACTTGGAGATAATCTGGACGTCTTGGCATAGACGTCCCGCCCGAGCTCAATCACAAATACTATATTGAGCGATGTATTGGGCTAGCCTCGAGAAAACTAGGAGTTCTAAACAAGGTGAAGCGGTTCTTTACGCCAAACCAGAGGTGTCTGCTGTACAAGACGCAAATACGTCCTTGCGTCGAATACTGCTGTCACCTTTGGGACGACTCCGCGAGGTACTTGCTTGATGCGCTGGACTCTATCCAGCGGCGAGCTTTTCGCATTATCAACTGCCCTAAGGTAACGGAAAGTCTGGAGCCATTGACGCAGCGAAGAACTATTGCATCTTTGGCTGCTTTCTACCGTATCTATCACGGTGAGGGTTCTGAAGAACTCTTCAACCTAATCCCACCCTCTCCTTTCCGATCCCGAACAACGCGTGCTGGACAGAGGTGCCACTCTCACGCAGTGGAGAAAATCTTTCCTAGAACTGAACGATTCAAAAGATCGTTTCTCTGTCGAACCATAAAAATCTGGAACGACCTGCCAGCGCACGTGTTTCCCTCCTCTTACAATCCTGGGTGCTTTCGCTAGATGTCGCTGTCTGTGGCTTTCCATCAGGCGGCGGCGGCATCATTTTGGCGAGCTAAATATAAAAAAAGAAAAAAAAGTAGCAAGTCTTGTTCGAAAAAGAGGCAGCGGGGAGAGAGCGGGAGGCTCCACGACCGGGGGCCTGACGACAACGAAAGGGCTGCTCGCCGTTCTTACAAAAGCAAGCTCAAAACGACGGCGTCACGTAAGAAGCGGGATAACATCCCAAATCCCAACCAACCCCCTAAAGACGTGGGATAGTACCTGAACTCCTAGGTGAAGCTGCGGTGGTAGCCAAAGTAAATCGGGAATCTTAGTTCCTGGGGCTCTCGGCCGTGGGCAGTGGTAGGGAACCGTGTGGTTTCCGATGTGGTCGATAAGAATCTAGCATTGCATTCATCAAGGATTTCCAAACGTAAATAAAAAATAGCCCTACCAATGCCAAAATCGCTAATAACTTCCTTTTTCCTTCGCTTTATCCCTGAGGGGTGAAATTTCCAAAAACGGTAAAGCTTCCGGTTTCATGGCTGTAGTCCTTTTTTGAAATTGCCTAAAAGAAGAACTCTGAATTTAATGTGTTAAAAATGTGTAACTTTGGAATTTTGGTGGTGTTATCTATTTCGGGACAATGTTGTTATATCAATAAAAATAAATGAACGTGTTTAAAATCTAAAACACGTTCATTTATTTTTATTGTTGAATTTTAAGATCTACAAGAATTAGATTATTTCTTTCGTACAATACATAACTTGCCACCACCTCGTTTCACCCCGAATTTCGACGAATTTGCTATGGATATTTACGTCAGAAAAAAATATTAGGTACTTTCCAAATGTTATGTTTATATCTTTTGTATGAGACGGCTAGGCGTTGATGATTAACCCCACCCAGTTTTTTATACAGTTTAAGTAGATGATTGACTATAATGATGTTAATACATAATTATTCTTGGTTATCATAAATCGGGACATTTAGCGTCCCGATCAAGTACGAATCGGGACGCGTCCTCAGACCCTGAAAATCGGGACGTTCCGCCCAAATCGGGACACCTGGCAACACTAACTAGGACCCACATAATCTATCTACCTACCATATCTACGAACCATACTCTGTAAATGAGTTGGTGGTACTAGGTACACATTCAGTGGCGACTGTTTAGGATAACATAACGTTCATCGTAATCATAATCACTCAACGTAAATGGATACATAGGTATTACCTATACCTACTTATGTAAGCACGAAATGTGTCCGATTTCCATGCGAAACAAGCTACTAACAACCCACATATTCGGACTTTTGATTTACTCAAATAGAACATTCAGGAAGTGTATACATATAAGTAAATAAATAAATATTTGTGGACAATCTCATACAACAACATTAGCCCAAATTAAATTAAGCAAATAATTATAAGCTTGTGCTCTTGTGCTATGGGATCTAGAAGACTGATATAAATATTTTTATATTTCTTTCTAAATATAGACATACATACGACCCAGGAATCGAACCCAGGACCTCCAGCGCGGCAGGCGGTTACACCACCGACTGCGCCACTGAGGCAGTAGTACACTGGTATAAGTGAGAATGCGGTCTTCAGAAGCACCATGATAGGTTCTTACAGGGTTGGCAGAGCGAGTCTAACAACTCTGTGGTGGCACAAACTTCCCTAAGCTATTCCACTTTCCATCAGGTGGGTGGATTATACTTATCTATATAGATACTTGTTTTGTCATCTTAGTACCTACCACAAATTAGAGATAGTACAGATGGAAACCTACATACTAACGGATGTGCCACGCAGTTTCCGCTCGAGCGAAATCTAGGTGCGGCGCGGCGAGCGGAACGATCAAATGTACTGAGTTGTATGAAGCATGCCACGACCCGTCGCTCCAGCGAATCCGCGGCATAGACAGCGGTGTAAAGCTTAGATCATCTAACCACAGGATGCGCCTTACATAAGCATTGTTTTCTGCCATTGCACATGACCATTTGGTCTTTTGGCTTTATGAAAAGCCTGTACATCAGTACATCATTTTATATGATTAAACTAGTACATTACATTGTAGTTGACTGTACAATAACAATTAACACACAACAGCCATTACGCGTTTGTCGATTAATACATTTTTAAATGCGATGAAATTTTATATGTCTTTGTGTTTCCCCCTTCACTTGTATGAAAACTGGCAGAATATTTTTGTATGCGGTGGTTCGCAAAGGCTAGTCCCGTGTTAAATGGTCTAAGGTGTAAAGGGACGAACTCAGGGACGAAAAAATATTGATTTTTTAATTTTTATGTTAATATAGACTGGCTTTGGTTACTCACATGATATGCCATATCTTATTTCATAAAATATCTTCATTTCACATTAAGTAGACCGGTCCCAGACTCAACTCAAATGAAAATTTACAGCACAGAGATAATAACCAAAATAATGTAAGTACATATCATCAGGCAAAATGAAAAAAAGACATAGTCGCTATTTTCTAAATATTAAGTGTGAGATAATAAATATTGGCTGAATAATATGATGACTGGAAATAAATATGAGAGAGCCTATGTCCAGCAGTGGACTGCTTTAGGCTAAATTGATTCCCCACCACAATCGATTCGAATAAATAGTACTTTCTTAAATGGCCTAAGTTCCTAAGGCTAAAATCTTTTGGACTTTGGAGTTTTGGACTTTTGGACTTTGGACTTTGGACTTTGGACTTTTGGACTTTAGGAGTTTCGGACTTTTGGACTTTAGACTTTTGGACTTTGGAATTTTGTCGTCCTTTGTCTCCTCGTCTCCACACGGGGACGGCCCCAGTGTGGCGACGGGCTTTATCTCTAAACGAAATTGCGAGGGTCAGCTTTAATTAATTTTAATCGTTAACATAAAATGTAGTGGTGGCCAGTAAAATGACATTCGTTAAGCCAAGCAGGCATTCACAACCTGCGCCTGTCCGACGTGGCTCGTGGGTTTGTTTCTGTACTTCGTCCGTTGACAGTTAATAGAGATAGATAGATAGATAATTCTTTATTGTACACCGATATTGTTACAAAAAAAAATCTATTGCAAGCACAATTATTCATAAGAAAATAATCAAATGTACATTGGGCGGCCTTATTGCTTAAGCCGATTTCTTCCAGGCAACCTTTGGATGGACATAAATGATACGTGCAACCAAGCAACGCGGTGTAGTCGACTAAAATAAAGTATTTAAACAAAACAATAGATACATACATTCAGAATTGAATAGACATACATAGTAGAATGAAAATAATTCATAGGTTTCATTGATAAGTAGGAAGAAAATGATTTTTAACTAGGTTTTCAAATGAATTCAGTGTTTGAGTCTGTTTAATATTCAAGGGGCAATGCATTCCAAAGGCGAATGGCTTTAATGATAGAACGTCCAAGCCTTGGTCCTGCTGGAAGGAGCTTCTGGAAGGACAATTCTACGGACGTGCGTCCTGCCGGCAGTACGCAATTTTTTGGGGATTTATTATGGATTTCAGCGGCTGTCCTTCTAGCAGTACTTGAGTTTTATGCGTGATGAAATTAGACAGGGGTGACAAACTTTTTGTTTTTAAATAAGTTACTAGCTTTTGCTCGCGGCTCCGCCCGCGTTGAATTCTGATCCTGTTCATGACTAATAATATATATATATATATAAAATAAAACCAATAAAGAACATTGTAAGTACCAATTAATAAAATATATCATATATATATATATTATTAATTGGTACTTACAATGTTCTTCATTGGTATTTACTTCCACTAAATTATCGTTTTCGATTTCAGAAATTAGAACTCCAACGGGTACGGTAGAATTTTTTTGTCAATATCCCAATATACCCTTGCATAGTTGTTTTCTACCTTTCTTACAGTACCCCAACAATAACTTATATCATAGTTATCACCAAAATGTTTGCGACTCCACGTGTTTTGGCCATCATTTGCGTCGAAATATGTCGCTTTGGCGCGAACACGGACACCACGTCTAACACTTGCCGCCATTTTGGCCAAACTGGTCGCAGAATCACGATTCAAAAACTCGCTGAGTGAGAAAGAGACGCACTGTGCATGTCAGTTAATTATGTCCTGCTAGCAGGCTTGGAAAGCCTCATAAAACAAAAAACATTGCGTACTACCGGTAGTACGCAAAGTCCTGCCAGCAGGACTCTGGACGTTCTATCATTAACTGAAATTGATTTGTCATAGTAATAGGTGGAATGCGTCGGCATATCCAGTCTCAAGTTTTCAGAGATCTTAATGTCATGGGATTATATCACTCAACCTTTGCGTTGCCTACTTTGATATGTGTGTTGTGTTCCAAAATAAGTTTTTTGTTTCTCCCATGTACTTTACTTTAGTCGAAAGTTACTTTCATCTTTTAGGGCAGTTGGGTGTTTTTTAGGGCGTGGCCATTATTTGAGATATGGAACTTTGTGGAACAAACCACTTTGCCTTCGTTCGTGATGGTACTGAATGTTCTTTTCCGATATTAATAAATATAAAAGTAACACTCTTATACAATCGTATCATAAAAGAAACACTGTTTTAGTTAAGTTAAGCATATTATGACTACTTAAGACATGAAAAACATAACGCTTTATGCTTACGGTTAGATGTTAAAATCTCCACTTATATTCGGTAAAATGGGCTGTGGCTGGGTAAAACGCTGGCACTTATAGGGCGACAACGATATGTACACAGAAAATCGTACAATGAGAAGCTGTCAGATGTAAAATATCAATGAACAGACTATAAAGGTGCGGTTCCACTTAGGTGGAGCGGAGCGGAGCTGTGCAGCGATTCACCAATCACGGTGCGGAGTACCTTAAGGCGGGAGGGAAACGGAGCGGAGCTGTGGATTTTAAGCCAATCACATGGTTTAAAATTCACAGCTCCGCTCCGCTCCGCCTAAGTGGAACCGCAGCTTTAGTAGGTAGTTATTTGACAAGTAATAATAATAACAATATTCACGGACATTTCACACAACGCTATCTGATCCCAAAGTAAGCTAGGAATAACCTGCACGTGTTATGGGTATCAGACCACGAATATTAATACTCATATACTTTTTAATTAAACACATACATATTATACATAGAAACACCCAGACTCTTGAGACAATCATTTATGGGTCACACAAATATTTGTCTCAGGTGGGAGTCGAACCCACGACCTACAGCGCCGCAGGCGGTATCACTACCGACTGCACCACGGAGGCAGCCTATGCCTATGTAATGAGTTGTTATAGTCCGTTCAGTTATATTACTTCCTCAAAGGTTTACATCTCTATCGACTATGCATGCCCATATTGAAGTGACTTAAATCACACACATATTCGCGAGTCCATTTTATTAGGTAGTAAAATAAATAAATGTGTCTATAACCTTTCAAGTTTCAACCTAGTGCAAATAAATATAATATATCGTCAATATCACGCGTAAAGAAATCACGCTCACTGAAGCTGATTTCATTCATATTATCAGACTTGTCAAGTGCTGGGAGCCCATTATGGGCCCGATACATGGTCTAACTGCACTTGTCATGCCTCGTCAATATCTTGTGTACATACACGACGATGCACACACATACTTGCAAAGAAATCACGCACACTGAAGGAACTTTTATTTATAAATATAAGACTTGACTCAATATTATTGACCGTGTCGCTAGCCCATTAGGAATTCATCGTAACTCTATGGTTTTGACACGTTCTGAGTACGTCCACCTCCGCTATGGCGGCCATTTCGCTCGCCGCCCCGCAATTCGCTAAGACCGCGATGCGTGGCACCAGCGTTGCAAAACCTACCGATTTTTCGGTAGATCTTCCGAATTTGACGTTCATTTACCGAAATACCGATTTCGGGTCAATATCTACCGATATTTTTACTAGTTTTGACACTACCACGTTTATTGCAAAATGAATTTAAAAGACGGTAACACTGCGAGTATCCCGGGTTGGTTAATGTATGTCAGCATTCGTACTGCCGGGAATTCCCTCATACACAACTGGGAAAATCCGATCAGAATGCTGTTGTATGTAAGTTGAATTTTATTTCAGTAAAAGTAAGGCTGATTTTACTTTGTAGGCTCAAGTTTAGGAAACCCATAAAAATGAAGTTTCTTATGTTGTGCCATTAAATCTCGCCCAATTTTACCTTTGGTTTAACATGCATTGTGAACCGCGTCAGTGATAGTCATCAAGTTTAAAAGTTTAAAACTGATTGTCATAGATATGTTGGATAGTAGTTCCGACGACCATTCATCAGCAAATGTGGATGGATTTAATCAGCCAATAGGAACGGTAGTGCCACGGGAAAGTAAAATTTCCCGTGACACTACTGGTAGTGCCAAGCGGTAGTGCCACGGGCAACAAAGGGAACATAATATATTCTCCGCAGTAAATTTGATAAAAACTAAAATCCGAAACCGCTTTTCAACGGAGGGTATAGTAAGGCTTTGCATACAAAAAGGTTCATATAATCACATATGAACTTTTAGAAATGTTAAAATCGAAACAATATGTATCAACATATTGTTTCGATTTTAAGATTTCTACCAAATATCATGTTTCACAAAATGTCTGCACAAAAATGGTACAATAAATAATTTGTAAAATTGTGCACTAGATGACCCTCGCAACTTCGTTTACGTCACAAAAGGTCTATGAAAGGGCAGGTATTTCTTCATCAGACTCCTAAACCTGTGAAACTGCCCAGTTTCCTCAATCAAAAATAACGCAAAGATCCAATCCATTCTAAAACCATTCAGTCCTCGCCTTTATTCATCATTTTACAATAGACTAAATCATTAAGCTCTTCCATGATAAAGCCAACACGCCAGTTTAGATTTACCCTTACATTCAAAGAAACCCTTGAATTCTAGGTTTAATGAAAGTTGAGATGTCTCTAACTTCTGAACTACAAAACTCTCAATATTGAAACTTGTGTGAAACAATCCTTATAGTACTTCCTTTCCAACCTACGAATAATGTATTCTTTGTAGTTTCCAACACTAAAAAATATTTGAAATCGGACCACGTGTTGAGAAATTACAGCTGAAAAACTATTTTGTCTTTCATCCCCTCTCCCGCAGGAACCACGCAAAGTATCCGGATCAAAACTATCGAAAAACCTTCCACGGACTATAAGCTCGAAATGTACCAAGTATCATTCAAATCTGTTCAGCAGTTTCGGCGTGATACTTATTCGGGATACAGACAGTCAGACAGACATGAAAAGTTTACATTTTCGACTTCAGTATCGATTAGAGAGAGAGAGAGAGAAAAAATTATTGCAGGGCAATAATTTTTTTTTAAATATCTTCCATGTATAGACTGTCGACCCTCTACAGTTTTATTATATTATGTATAGAGGTTAATTTTGTTAACTCTTACATTAATAAAAAAATCTACCGAAATCTACCGATTTTTGTCTTGCAACCCTACCGAATTCGTCATACTGAGTTTTGCAACACTGCGTGGCACCACTGTTAAGCGCGTGCTCGGGCGTGGCGGGCGCGGGCGAAGGCGCGGGCGAGGGCGGCGAGCCGGCCGGCTTCTTGCGCATGCTCATGTAGGGCTGCAGGAACTGCATGAGCCCCATGTACTTCCAGGGGTACACCTTCTTGGCGGAGTTGCCGGGCTCCTTGGCCAGCATGTCGTTCTGGCGCTTCAGCGCGTCGCGGTAGCTGTCTCGAAGCTTTTTCCATTTCTGCTTTACTTCTTTCACTGCAACAATTTTAATAAATTTATGTACCTACTTAGCTAAGTAAATAAATCACAGATTTGTTGAAATTCACAATGACGTGCTTGCGGAACTAACGTCTTTGGTCACGACCACAGATGTTGTGTGTGTCATCAGTGATCAATAAATTCTTGTTCCGGAGTTTAGGTGTTTTCTATTATGTACATGTAGATATATGTAATATCGAGCTCATAACTGCAGTAGCAATCCTACGTAACTGTGGCGTCAACATTCTAGCGCTACTTGTGACCTTTTTCTTTTAAGACAATTCACACACACATATATAAATTGTTCTTCCGTAGGAATATTATCGATAACCCGTGGTCGAGTGGTCTAGTATGGATTGGAAATGCAAAGGTTGATGGTTCGAATCCTACGATCTTGCAAAAACACTTTTTGTGTTTCATTTATAAATTAATATCAGGTTGATTAATAAAATATGTTTCTTAAGTAGAATTATTATTAGAAACTTCAAGCAAAATTACTTTTTTTTTTTTTTTTTTTTGTTTAACGTGAGGGAAAATCCTCATAGTATGTTATGCCGGACTCTTACCGACTAAAAAAACCTCACGCCACGCCTAACAGCCTATGGTTGGGAGCCCCGGGTAAGCCCTCAGGAAGGATGTCCCGTGACTCCCAACAGACCTACGGCCGCCGCTGCGGCCTCGCCCAGGGGGTGGTTCGGGTGTAATCCCGCGTCTATGGGGGGTTTCGGGTGTGACCCCGCTTCTAAGGGGGGGCGTGCGTGAGTGCTCACGTCACGCTGCCGTCATGGGCCTGCTTCTGTAAGGACGGTGAGCGGCCCTCCCACCGTCCTCAGACCCCCGGTCATGGAGGCCGATAGTCCTCGGCGAAGACACGTCGGCGGCGCCCGGGGCGCCGACTGCGGAACTCGGGTGGGAGAGTTCTCTCCCGCACCCGGCCCGCCGCCTCCTTCGCGAGCATGACCTGCTCGCAGAACGAGGCGGCGCAGTCCCACTTACTCCCGCTGGAGAGCATGGCTCGCACCATGGCCTCAAGCGAGAGGGTGTCCACGCCCAGACCCACTACGAGGACCTGTCGCTGTTGTGCCCACGCCGTGCACTCCACCAGCGTGTGGAGCGCCGTGTCATCGCTGCGGTCCTCGCAGTGCTGACATTCGGCCGTGGTTTCCCGGTGTTTTCGCCACAGATACCTACCGAAGCTACCGTGCCCGGCAAGCATCTGTGTCAACCGGTAGGAGAGAGCACCGTGTCTTCTCTCCAGCCACTCGTCCATGACCGGTCTGACGGCCGCGATTGTGGCGAATCCCCCCTTTGGTTGCTCAAGTCGCATCTTCCATGTCTCCAGGGTTTCCTGGTGGAGCAGGGTCCGCTGGGCCTCGATTTCTCGAGACGCAGGCCTTTGGCCCCGCTCCAGCGCCTCCTTGCGCCATCTGAACAGTGACGCAAGGGCTCTCGCTTCCAGGTCCCATGGAGGGGTCCCGGCTAGGAGACATGCCGCCTCACCGGAGATCGTGCGGTATCCTCTTATCACCCTGACGGCCATCACTCTCTGCGGGCTCATCAGTCTAGCCTCATTGCTGGCCGTCAGGGTCTCCGCCCATACGGGAGCCCCGTACAGGGCCATGCTTCGCACGATCCCAAGGTACAGCCTCCTGTAGGGAGCGTTGGGTCCCCTGATGTTGGGCATCAGCCGCGCGAGTGCGGCCGATGCTCCCCTCAGTTTTGGGACCAAACTTCGGAAATGGTGTCCGAAGTTCCACCGGCCATCGAGTACGAGCCCCAGATACTTCATCGAGGGCTCGATGCCGATGCTGACGCCCCCCACCTGTAGGCTGGATCCCGCAGGTGGCCCCATCCGAGGTCCGTGGAAGCACAGAGCCTCGGATTTGTGAAGGGCGACCTCAAGACCCAGCCGCCGAATCCGACCCACGACCTGAGCAACCCCTGCCGTGGCCTTAAGTGCTGCGGCACGGTGCGTTGCTCCCCGCGCCGTAACGAGGGTGTCGTCGGCGTAACATGTTACGCCGACCCCTCTGAGCAACGGACCACGCAGCACCCAGTCGTAACCGATGTTCCACAGGAGCGGCCCTAAAACCGATCCCTGTGGAACACCGCACGACACAAGCAAAATTACTTTATCAATACATATGTATTTAAAATTATATTTTTGTTTTAAATATAAAAAATAATCGTAATAACTCAGCATAATGCTGTCTGCATGTAATTCATGCAGATCAGCGCTGGTTAATAGTATCTTGCTTCAGCCACTTAGCTATCAGTTAATGTTGTAGGTTGTTAAATTACTGTATGAGTATCTAATGACTCACAGTAGTTGTAAAGAATAAATAATTTAGTTATGAAAACGAATATTATATCGTTATCTTTGTCTAGCACGAACTAATGTTATTTTGCTGTATAGTAGCTTTGAAACATAACACACACATATTATATGTAAACGCAATACCAGCCCGAACGCACGCCACACCATAATGAGCGTTGTTGTGCTATTGCAGTTATGAGCTCAATAGTACATACTAGCTGTGTCTTGTGCGCGCACAATGTTTTGAAAATATCAACGGCAATTTTCTACTATTAAATCGAAAGTCTAAAGACAGTGTTATATTTTAAACATTTTTTTGTTAAAATACTTACACTGTCTTTAAATTTGGACTTGAATTAGCCGACTCCATTGTTTTATGTTCCGTGCAATTACTTCCAGCACCGACTCGGCCGCACTCCTAGTACTTAGTGGCGGTTTCTGGATTTTGTATGACATTTTCATTCCTAGAAATCGTCCAATTCAATTAGGCAACCTATCGAACTTGGGGAGGTAAGACAGCAGTCGCTCTCAACTGTGCCAATGGGGATGAAAATTCAATTTATAGCTGCTGCTCCTGGCAGCCAATAAAAGCTGGGTGCGAGAGAGTAGTTCATAGTTACATTTGGGTGAAATAAGGCGTGAGAATGACCAAAATCTATATAATGTTTACTAATCTCGTTCGTAATCGAATTATAAGCCGAAGAGTTGTTTTGTTTGTTTGTGAACGCTAGGACACCAGTTTCTATGCTGGTAGGATTTTAAAAATTCTATTCCAGTTCTATTGTACGTTTATGGAGGATGGATATACAGGGTGAATTTTTCAAAAGGGATTGGATGGCCAAATCCGAAACTATAAGGAATAGCGAAAAATGCTCAAAGGAGTCACGAGCCCGATTTTGATGAAACTTAATACCTCATCATTAGATTTTTAAAAAACCAATAATCCTAGCTGGGAATCGAACCCATTGATTTTGAAAAAAAAAAACGCACCCTATATTATTACACCATACGATAGTGTTGCTATTAAGGATCTTATTCTGGGAAGTAATGACATACGGCAAACTAAAGGAAAGTGCTCATCTTAAACAAAATACAATTTATTTTTCTTACGTTAACTGATTAATTGTTCAAAATTTAGACCTCAGGGATCGTACTGCTTTCATTATTATTGATTCCGTTTATAATATTCTCCAAAGAATCATTCTGAGCATGATTGAGAACACGGAATAGTTACGATCTATTCTGGGATTTCAAACGAAACAAATTATGATACAAAATTTAGGTACATGAAATATGAATTCTATTAAAATTCCAAACTTTCCTTAAATTTGCCGTACATCATTACTTCGCAGAATTTGATCCTTATCAGCGACACTATCGTATGGTGTAATAATAAAGGGTGTGTCATTTTTTTCAAAATCAATGGGTTCGATTCCCGGCTAAGATTATTGGTTTTTCAAAAATCTAATGATGAGGTTTTAAGTTTTATCAAAATCAGGCTCGTGACTCCTTTGAGCATTTTTAGATATTCCTTATAGTTTCGGATTTGGCCATCCAAGCCCTTTTCAAAAATTCACCCTGTATAAACGCTATGACGAATAGGAGCGGAGCAGCTATGAAATATGTTCCGAAAACAGGCATTTATTCCTTTCGTTCGGTACGCTCACTCAGACAAAAATCTGTGTTTTATGGCACCTGTTGGGCGAGTCCATTAGTATAGCTCTAGCTAGAACATACCTATTCAATGTATGGACGTTCCTATCTATCGGTAGAATCTAATATGTCGTTGGGGCTCTGCATGTAATCAACCTGCAAAATGCGCAACGTGAAGGCGCTTTAGCAAGCCGTTTAATCATAGTACTGGCGGTGTGGAGTGCCCGTCTCGGAATAGTGCTCAAGAACCATTGAGTTATTATTACTACGCATACGTTATAATATATAACTCATTGGGTAGGTATTGCCATCGCATTGCACCTGGACATCCCCGTACTTAGGCTGCCATCAGACGGACTGCATCGCAGCGACTGCGCACGGTCCATATATTTTAAATCAAATCACGGACATCTCACACAACGCTATCTGATCCCAAAGTAAGCTAGGAATAACCTGCTTGTGTTATGGGTATCAGACCACGGATATTAATACTTATATACTTTTTTAAATACATACATATAATACATAGTAGGGTCAAGTGTTCAACAATGAAACACTAAAAGTTCATAACCTCGTACATCTCATGTTTTTGCTGATAGAAGTCTATAATTTTACAGGCATGTAGTCAATATGATTGGGTATCGAATGTCATTTATAGATTTTTTTAAATAAAGTGATTTGAATCGACAAAGAAATAAAAATTAAGAAATGGGATTTGTGTCATTGTGTCCATATAGGCGTACGCAATGAAACACCATATATTCAACAATGAAACACCATAAATAAACTGTGCCTAATTCAAATTTTGTTTAATGTAGGTAGTTATTAAAGAAAGAGCAGTCCGTTTCTACGTTAAATGCAGTGGCACGACGTGCCATGCTGCATGCTTCAGGCTTTTTTAATGACAGTTATGCATGCCCTGATTTATAAGACCGTAAACATTCGATTCCAGCCATTTCCCCAGCTAACAGAATATCGAATATTGTTAATTTTTGCCATTTGGTAAGCAATACACCCCTCGTCCTTTTTACAGCTTTGTTACGAGCCATCTTAAAATTAAAACAAATTTTAATAGATAAGGTTTCACAATATCAACCAATAAAAATCTATAAAACAGTGTTTCATTGTGTCCATTGTTAAACTGTTTCATTGTTGACTACCTAGGGTTTATCTAACTAACTTTTAATTTATGTTCACAAAATTGTAACTTTGAAACAAATGAAATATGCCAAAATAATCTACAAAACATGTACAATGCAGGATAATCATAAAAAATATAATATTCCTAACCATTAAATAATGAAAAATCTTTAAAGATAGCCAGAAATACTTCAATTTTTGACGAAAATAGTAAATATGAGCCGCAGACGTGTCTTTTCTCACGCGGTGCCGCCGCAAACTGGGATACGCCGGTGGTATCTATTGAGTGTCCTTACGTGATATATTGCACTAACTGCCAACGTCGCGTTTTGGAAATATTACTATGTTTTATTGTGTACCACTGTTTCATTGTTGAACACTTGACCCTATGTATTATACCCATAAATGTTTGTCTCAAGAGTCTGGGTGTTTCTATGTATTACATAGAAACACCCAGACTCTTGAGACAAACATTTATGGGTCACACAAATATTTGTCTCCGGTGGGAATCGAACCCACGACCTCCAGCGCCGCAGGCGGTATCACTACCGACTGCGCCACAGAGGCAGTCATTTAACTGCATGCTGTTGCTATATTCAACTTCATATACAGTGATACAGTTGTCTGCAGTCGGATCTGACTTCATGCAGTTGAAGCCAAGCATGTAGGCCAAGAGCTTTAGTGTAGGTAAGGTTTGACGTCAAAATGGAAGCACAGACGCTTCTCTTAATATTATTACGGCGCCGCCGTTGACGGCGGTGATATAATCGTATTTAAAGAACTGCAAAGTGCAGCGCGGACGTGGATTGATTCTTTGCATTTTGCCATACGGAAGGTGATTTTTAGGGTTCCGTAGCCAAATGGCAAACACAGAACCCTTATAGTTTCGTCATGTCTGTCAGTCTAACTATCCATCAGTATGTTACAGGGGTCATTATCAGGCGGCTCATTATTTGGTTGACTTCGGTGTACAATTTTTTTTTTCAACTAAGGTTTTACTTACATGAAATATCAAATCTAGTGTTAATTTAAAACATTTCAGTAGTTGAGGGAACTCTATAGACTGAATGGTTATGAAGGGATTTCACTTTTTTATAATGGTGTCCACCGAAATCAAAATGGATCGGAATCATTATGGATCACACAGATATTTGACTCTGGTGGGAATCGAACCCAAGACCTCGTTATTCGCAGTCGTACATTTTTACCTCCAGACCAACGAGGCAGTTGAAAAATGCAAATAAATAAATTATTGATTGATTTCGGTGTTTTTAAATATTGATCTCCGTGCAAGTATTTCCACTAAAAAACACCGGAATCAAGGGCACTGAAATCAAAATATTTAGCAAAATCCTATATATTTTTAAAAGTAATCTGTATTATGAATACTTATGTTTTTTACTGAAATCTTATACATAAAAGACACACTTTTAATATAGCTTTACATCATTTGTTCAAATAATTGAGGATAAAATGGATGCACCGAAATCAATTTTAGGTATATACCAAGCCACCGAAAATGATTACGAACCTTAACAAAACAGTGGGGCGATGACACACCGACGTCTAGTCCTTACCACCGGTGCGGTGTAACTGACAGTTTGTATTACTCGAACAACTATTCTTGCAGATACATTACATTCTTAGAGATACAGAGTAATGAACGAATCGGTGCGCGCCACTGAAGTCAATTCTGAACGTCGGACGTAAAGACAACCAGTTGTAACTTGTCCAGTAATGCCGATAATGGCTTAGTAATGTTATAAATAGAGTAAATAGTTATCAAGTTATTTGTGAATATATGCACATATAACACCTATATTGGAGAAAAAAAGATAAAAAATAATTTTCGCTGCAATACGGGACCGGACGCGATACCGAGGTCAATATTTTCGTAGTTTTAATTTTTTTAAACTAACTTTTACGTAATTAATCTAAAAAAAACCACAGGCCCCCCTACTATTTTTGACCGTACAATTTGTAGAAAAAAAATCATATTGATAAGTAATCTAGAGGTATTGGTTTTCGACGCGGACTCGCCTATTTGAGCCGGCTGAGAATGACCGACAGGCACTTTTCTCCGAAACTATAAGGCCTGTCCGCAGTGTCAGCCGTAGGTCTTTTGGGAGTACTGGGACATCCTTCCGAGGGCTTACCCGGGGCTTCCGATCGTAGGCTGTTGGGCGTTACGAGGCGTTACGTGAGGTTTTTTGATCGTTAAGAGTCCGGCATAGCATCCATAAAAGATTTTCCCTCACTTTAAAAACATTACAACTTACATTTTTCGACAAACTCCAGAGACATTTCTGGTAAAGCTCCACCGCTTTACTAGAAAAGACTGATTTTGTCTTAGGGCTGTACTTGACTTTGACTGGATTCAGAGCAGACGAAAACAGCTGAACAATACAATAGTTGGCAGTATGGTTTTAAATAATTTCGCCTGTCCTGTGGACTAACGAAGTAGCAACAACTACAATGACTTTGACGTGTGTTTGTTTTTAAACAGTATTTATCAAAGCTGTCATTCCGAAATTTCGTTTTCAATTTGGTCCAAATAAAAATTTCCAAAAAATGCAATAATTAAACAAAAAAGAACCGATACTTTCAAATATGCATATAAAAATAAGGACTCATTGTGCCTCAATAAAGTAGAACTGAAGCCAGACCTCTAGGCATGATCGTGTTATTAAAAACTGTGATTTTAGACATAGTCGTTCTGCTGTGTGTGAGTTTTGGTGATAGAATTTAGGATAATTGTGATTAGATTGTGATAGATCTAGTGCTGGAGGCTGTTGTTAACGCCGCCGTCATGGATGGACAACCTGACGGAGACAGGGACAGGGCCCTGTGAGTATCGATATACTTATTACTAGAGACCATACTCTAAGCAACATATAAAGCTTGTTTTATGCATGCAAATATGCCTAAAAAATACTTCAAATTTGCACGATATATGGCAGAATATCCAAATTAAATGAATTTTTTTATCATCATCTGTGAATCAAACTTCACACAAAAATAAAAAAATCGACAATGTGCAAGTCGGGCGCTGAGGTTTCCGTATCTAAAAGTTTAACACTCACGTTTGTTATATGAAAGCCCTCTTTCAATATTTGTTTTATTTTGTTTTTATACCTAAAGGCAAACAGAAATGCATCATCTGTGTAAACTTACTATCTAGCTATGCTAAAAGTATATAAGTATTAATTAATATCCGTGGTCTGATACCCATAACACAAGCAGGTTATTCCTAGCTTACTTTGGGATCAGATAGCGTTGTGAGAGATGTCCGTGAATATTTATTTTAATTATTTATTTTTATGACTGTTTCTGAGCTACAGCCTGGAGACAGACGGTCATACGGATAGGGGAGTCTCATTGTAAGGGTTCCAATTGACGCTTAGGGTATGGAACTTTAAATTCTTAATTCCGAAGCAGATCAATTAGCATGCACGTCAAGTATGAACAAGTAAATTTGAACAGCCTGCATTCCGAAATGCTATAAAAATACTATATATATTTTTATCGTATTTTGGAATGCAGGGCACTGCACTCGGAAAAATATTGAAAATTTATGGATAAATATGCATGATAACTAGATTGTAGGTAAAATATGCTATTACCGCTGATGATGTCCTAAATATGCAAATGCATATAATCAGGTCTCTACTTATTACGGAGATAGAACCTAGAACAGTGTTCAGTCACAGCACCAAATGAACTGTGTGTTTTCGATTGGTTACAGTTTGGGGGCAGACAACAGTGCAGCAGAAGGGGACGGTGACAGAGGACGGTACAGGTTTGTTATTTTTCTCTTAGTGTAGTTGCTGGAATGCTAAAAAAATTAAATTAAAAATTTAAAAACCCCCGACTCACAAAAACGAGGGGAACGCTCTATACCTAAACAGAGACAGACGTATGGTTAGGTTACGAATAGGGAAATAGGTAAGCGGTCCCCGACGAGACAAACTGTTAGTTAAAAATATGAATAGGTAAATAATATAGCCCTGTCAAAAACTTTGTTGTGTCAAAACAGTGCTCGTAATGTTTGCTTAGTTTTTTGGTGCAAATGGGTGCAATTCAACACAAAACAAGCACTAAACTGTGAATCAAGTTCTGTAAAGGCTGTGAAAGTGTTATTTACTCGCGAAACACCGAAGAACTGCACAAATAAGTGTAAACAAATAACTAATTGACAGTACACAAGTGAAAAGTTTTTCATATACCCTCAACAACTTTTACTTTTTTGTTTCTTCAGTTGCGTTTGGTTATTATATGGCATGACTACAAGACTTTTGGAAAATAATTAAATTTGACAAATATTGGAAAATAATAAATTATTTTATTCTGTGGACATTGATAACAATTGAATAATTTAAAATGATTATATAATTGATAATAATTGGATAATTGATAATAATTTAATAATTGATAATTGATTATTGAATTAATAAAATATACAAAATAAACTATGGAAGGTGAAAACGAAATGGATAGACTATTTATAAAATTAAAAATGGAAATGGACAAACAAACCGAGACTATAACAAAAAAGGTTGAGGAAACATTAAAAATAAAACTAGAAAAAATTGAACAGGAAAACCAAATGTTAAAGATAAAGGTGGAAGATCTTAATGGGAAAATTACAAAATTAGAAAGATATGCCAGAAAAAATAACCTAATAATTCACGGCGTTAACGAAACGGAAAGTAATACAAAAGATCTTATAACCCTAATCAAGAGACTTATACGCAGCAAGGCCATAGAATTGGAAGAGACAGAAATAACGAACGCCAGAAGACTGGGCAAGCAACAAGACGGAAAAAGAAGACCAATAGTATTTACGCTAGCATTGGCATGGAGAAAAACTGAAATCTTGAAAAACAAAAATGGTCTTCCAAACAAAATATACATAATGGAAGATTACCCCAAGGAAATTCTAGACAAACGAAGAGAGTTGGTTGCACAAATGAAAGAGGAGAGGGAAAAGGGCAATTATGCAGTAATTAGATATGACAGATTAATAGTTAAAGAAAACTACAAAAATAATACTAATTCGTATAAAGAAAAGCGCAAACGAATAGATGAGACATCACCTTCCAATCTAAGAACAGATAACGCCCGCCCCAAACACAATCCTCAAAAGAAAAATAGAATGGATTCATTCGAATACCCAAGGCAACGACTCCCATCATCTCCACTCTCTACTCCCCCGACTCAAGGGATAACAAATGTGAAGCAGGCTGCTAAAGTCTCCAAAAGTAACCCATTTGAAGCTATAGGAAGCAAAAATAATCCCCGGGTAGAGACACCAAAAAACTGATACACGCGGGGCAATGGATCCAACCAGCAGCAAAATCTAAGCAAAAAAAAATTACAACAAAATTCCCCAATCCGGCTGGTCCCCGTGGGGAATTAGACCAAAACCCTCCAGCAGCAATTATGAAACAAGCATGCCTTAAAATTGGAACTTACAACGTGAAAACTTTATCATCTACAGAAAAATACATAGAACTTACACACTCATTACAAAATATCGACATTGATGTACTAGGGTTGGCAGAGGTCAGAAGACTGGGATGCAATATAGAAGAGCATCAAGAGTATATACTGTGCTACAAGGGTGAAACAGCTGGGCTCTATGGAGTCGGGTTTCTCATAAATAAAAAACACAAAGCAAACATCATCAACTTCACGGGAATTTCAGAAAGGGTAGCCCTACTGCAATTAAGTTTTGGAGAACAACACATCTCCCTTATCCAAGCATATGCTCCGACCGAAAAAGCAGGGGATTCTGAAATTGATCAGTTCTATGCAGACCTCCAACAAGCACATGACTTAATACCTCACAAAAACATAATGGTCATAGGAGACTTTAATGCCAAGATTGGTCAACCTAAACCCCAAGAAAACCTCATATTGGGAAAATACGGATACGGCAAACGGAACAAAAGAGGTGAGAGGTTGCTTCAATATGGTATGGAACATAAGCTTTGTATCATGAACACATACTTCAAGAAAAAACCTAGCCGCAGATGGACCTGGCTCTCCCCCGACAAACATACGAAAAACGAAATAGACTTTATAATGTGTAACAACCCCAAGAGCATAACTAACATTGAAGTCATAAACCGTCTAAACTTCCCATCCGACCATCGATTGGTCAGAGCCACTGTAATAATAAGGACACCTAACATCTCAAGGAAATCTTTTAAGACACTGCCAATATCGCCAGCAACAGACTTGGAAAAAAGTGAATATCTCAACAACTTAGCAAACAACTTTACAACCAATCTTAAAACATGCAGCTCCGAAGACGTTCAAACCTACTATAACGCTATAGAAACAACAATTATAAAGAGTCTGAGGATAGAAAAAGACAAGAAAAGCAACAAAATACTCAGCGAATCAACACTGAAGCTGATAGATAAACGCACCAACTTGATCAGGAAAAGTAATAAAGACAAAGAAGCCAAGAATGAACTAAAAAACTTATTTAAAATAACAAATAAAGCGATCAAGAAAGATTACAAAGACTACAGAAGACATACTATAGAAAAGAACTTAAAACAGTATAGAAGTTCTAAAAGAGGATTCAAGGAGCTAACTACACATAAAACCTGGATAGCAAAACTTAATAATGGCCAGACAGAAATGAAATCAAGAAAAGAAATCATCGGCTGTGCGACCAAATTTTTCAAGGACATTTATTCAAGTGTGGATACAGAGATAGCAGAGACTGATATTAGTGCAAACCCAAGAGAACCGCTGCAAACCATACTTGAAGATGAGGTAGAAAAACATATTATTAGGCTAAAATCTGATAAATGTCCTGGACCTGACCATATAAGCAATGAGGCCATCAAAATTGGAGCACCAATACTTGCCAACATATTAACCAAATTATTTAATAAAATAATTGAACAAGGACATGTACCTGAGCAGTGGTGTACCTCGGATATTGTTTTGCTATATAAAAAGGGCAATCCACTAGATATTGGCAATTACAGGCCAATTAGTTTGCTACCAACTATCTACAAATTATTTTCATCAATTTTACTGAAAAGAATAACACTGTTGATTGATAATAACCAACCTATTGAACAAGCAGGATTCCGTTCGGGTTACTCTACAGTTGACCACATACATGTAGTTGAACAGGTGATAGAGAAATACAATGAATTTAACAGACCACTCTACATAGCTTTCGTTGATTACTCTAAAGCCTTTGACAGTATAACACACCAATCTATATGGCGAGCTCTAGCAAAAAATAAAATCAACGACACATATATAACATTATTAAAAAACCTGTACTCCAGAGGAACAAGTAGAATAAGGCTGGAAAAGAAAGGAGCCAAGTTTCCCATAAAGAAAGGCGTACGACAAGGAGATCCGCTTTCCCCAACATTGTTCATTGCAGTTCTTGAAGATATCTTCCAAAATTTAACAGAGTGGGAAAGCGAGGGCATATGGCTAAAAAATAGACACTTAACACACCTAAGATTTGCTGACGACATAGCCCTTTTTAGCGAAACTGCGCCAGGTATGGAAAGAATGCTCCAAACCTTATCTACAGAAAGTAAAAAGGTAGGTCTACATATGAACCTTGCTAAGACAAAAATTATGTCAAGTAGTCTACAAAAACCAATAAAAATTGAGGACGAATATATAGAATATGTACACGAATATGTATACCTGGGAAAGCAGGTTTCGTTTAGCAGTGATAGAAATGAGAAGGAAATTGATAGGAGAATAAACAATACTTGGAAGAGATACTGGGCACACAAGGAAATACTAAAAGGCGAATATGATGTTGCATACAAACGAACTGTAATGGACACCTGCTTACTGCCCTGCCTAACATACGGGTGCCAAACATGGGTCTTTAATAATAAATCTACATCTAAAATAAGATCATGTCAAAGGGCCATGGAACGAAGCATGCAAAAACTGAAAAGAATTCACAAAATTAGACATGAAACTATTAGACGAGAAACAAATGTGAAAGATGCTCTGAAATATGCTCTAAAATTAAAATGGCAATGGGCTAGACATGTCTCACGCCAAAAAGACAACAGATCGACTCTACAAGCAACAAAATGGCCCGGACCAAGGAGATCCGAAATGTTTCCTACATATTCTATATATTTAATAAAGAGGAATAATAATAAAAAAAAAAACTAACACTAGTCATAATATTATCACTAACATATTTGAATGTAAGGGTATGGAAATAAAAAGGCTTTATTATTATTTATTATTATTAAATAATATAGCTAAAAGTCTCACTAGTTCCGCCACGGAACTACTTCAACGGAACAACTGGGAATAATCGTAATAATACAGGTTCAATACTTAGGGTAGATAGGTCATAATATAATAGTTATTTTTTTACTTTTTACAGGTTTTTTTATTTTATTATTATTTATTATACTGGTAGAATTTATAGTCGTTCTGGACCCAAAAGGGGGTTACTCAGAATCAATCATGGAACAATTATGGGGGGTCAAAAGTGTTGTACAGGCTATAATAAAAAAAAAACTTTTGTGTTATCATTTTCACTCGTTCGAGTTGAAACATAGTAGTGCTTCGATTATTCATTGACATTCTTCAGTGAATGAAACGCCGGAACATGTGATTAGTTCATTGACCGAAAGCATTCGATTCGATTAATAAAGGACTCCAATTTCTCTTCATACTCAACACGGGCGGCTTAGGGCCGTCGGAAATACTTTAGTATTGTGCTGTTTTCGCGGTTAAACGATAAATTAATAAGGTCTATTGTACTAATAGGTATTAATAGGTAACGAAAATAAACGCGAACAAAATAATGAACTTAAATCTAGACCTACCTATTTACAGTTTATTTACGCTACCGAGTACCCCGGCGACTGCTCAAAATGGAGTCCAGAACTTATGATACATAAACGGGCACGTTTTATGTTATTGCCTTCACTATTTCAAAGGCCAACAGTCAACAGTCCGGAAGGGTCCACTCTATCACACTGCGTAATTCGTAATTCATCACAAGTTTCCTACTTCAGGAGTACGAAACTCATGATGTGCAACAGCCGAACAACCCCCCAAAGAAGCGGGCTAGCATCCAAACCCCTACATGAAGCCGCAGTGGTAGCCAAGATTTGTTGGGAATCCTGGGAGTCATCCTTACGAGGGCTTACCCGGCGGGACTCCCAACCGTAGGCATAGGTACGGAACGTGTGGTTTTTAGTCGGTAAGTGTCCGGCATAGCATCCATGTAGGATTTTCCTCACGTTAACTACTAAACACGCACTGTTCGTTTGAATATTTCGCACTGAATGACGACGACTCATTTTCGAAAATCGTAACGAACGATCTGTCTGCGCGGGAGTCGCGGCGTTACTGCGCGCCGCCGAGCGAGCGGCCGAGCGCGTTACGTACCTACAAGACGTAACTAGTCGAGTACCTACGTTACTTGGCAACGGGTCCACGTGGACTGCGGTGGGATCATGCGTGTGATTGGTCGAATTTTCCCGACGCGGCAGCTCGTCTTAGTGATTGGAACGTTAAACATTGAATGAAAAATTATAGTAGAAAATAGTAGTAAGCGTATTCCGTGAAATTTAAAGGAATAACCACAAGTTCTCATTTTGACTTCGGCAAACGATATAAATTTTGACATTTTCGTAATTTTTTTTCGTTGATTTTCAAATTGACAGTGCCGATCGGTTCTGTTATCGAAACTGTGCCTAAACCTTTTCGTTCCAGAACGACTATAAATTCAACCAGTATATAAAGCACACTAGCAGCTATTGAGCTGATGCGTGTGTGTCCGGCGATCTGGAGATTTCATCAAGTTTGTTTTTAAAAGCATTCACACTAGGTGCCAATACAACATCCTCCGGGAGACTGTTCCACTCTCTAACTACACGATTAGAAAGGGAGTGTTTCAGAGGTTTGAGCTTGGATCGCATTGCACATAGCTTTAGTGAATGTCCCCTCAGGTGATTGTTTGTATTCAGGCTATACATGTCTTGCAATGTATTAACATCATAATAGTTATTCAATATTTTGTAAGTTTCAATGAGACTTCCTCTCTGTCTACGGTTCTTAAGGGTTGTGAGGCCAAGGTACTTCAGGCGTTCATCAAAGGGTTTGTTCTTCAATATTCCAACCATTTTTGTTGCTTTCCTTTGGACGCTTTCAAGGAGTGAAATATCCTTCTTGAAGTACGGATCCCAAACAATGTATGCGTATTCCAGCAGTGGTCTTATGTATGTTTTGTACAATTTCAAAAAGGTTTTTGGCGTGAGACATCTGAACGCTTTTCTAACCAAATACAACATGGAGTTTGCTCTATTCACAATTATGTTGATATGTGTTTCCCATTTCAAATCATTGCTTATAGTTACACCCAGATCTTTTTGGGTAATTACTGGCGTCAATTGATGCTGTCCCAGATAGTATGGCTTACAGGGGTTCTTTTTACCTATGTGTAATATAGTACATTTTGTAGCATTAAGAGACAATAAACATTGCTTAGTCCAGTCAAATATGGCGTCCAAGTCTCTTTGAATATCTTGCGATTGAAATTGAGGGTTTCCAAAAAACTTTGTGTCGTCGGCAAATAATGAGAACGGCAACTGTAGCGTATTCTTTAGGTCAGTCAGATACAGTATAAAAATCAGAGGTCCAAGGACTGATCCCTGAGGCACGCCGCTAAGAACCGCATGCGCAGTTGACTTCGTGTTTCCTATTCGTACACAGAATGTTCTTTGTGACAAGAAGTTGCTTATCCAAGCTAGTACTCTGCCACATATACCAAAATGTTCCAATTTATGTATGAGGCGATGCAGTGGGACTCGATCGAAAGCTTTCTCATAATCAAGATATACCACATCAGTAGGAAGCCCTTTGTCATGGTTTTTGACCCATTCATTCACACAAGTCAACAAATTTGTTGTCACAGATCGTCCAGGAACAAAACCGTGCTGCTCATCGAGGATAATATGTTCTTGATTTAAGAATAATCGGAGTTGTTCAGCTATAATCTTTTCCATGCACTTGCATAATATACTTGTCAGACTAATAGGTCTGTAATTCACCGCTAACAATTTGTTACCCTTTTTATATATTGGAACAACAGTGGCATTCTTCCAATCAGCAGGCAAGATTCCAGTTTCCAGAGAAGCGTTCATAATCTTCGCTATGCTTTCAGCCAATACATGAGAACTATTCTTTAATAATAAAGATGGAATCTCATCAGGGCCTGTGGCTGTACCATCGTTAAAAGTAAGAAGAGACTTTTGTATTAGCCCAGCAGTAATGTTAACATCATTAAATGAATTCTCAACTCGGGGCATATTAATGGTGGGTAAGAGGCCGGGTGGTTCCCTGGTGAAATTCAATTGAAATTGGTCTGCAAATAGTTCAGCTATTTCTTTTGGTTCAACTATTAGATTATTTGAATTATTTTTTAACACTGAGGGAATGCTAATTTTGCAGTTTAACTGTTTCCTAATGTATCCATAAAATGGTTTTGGACCCATCTCTATGATATTGGATTCAAAGTGCATTCGTCTTGATCTACTTAGTTGGATAATTTTGTTATTGATTGTTCTGTAGGCATGATATGAGTCGTTACTTCTATGAATTCTGTATAGGCTCCATAACTTTTTCTTTTCTTTAGTCAATTCAAGTATTTCTTTATTTATCCATGGTTTATATAATATTTTATTATTATTATTATCTTGTTTCTTGTTGACGAATTTTTCCACAGTTACATGTATTTGGTTCTTGAAGTCAGACCACATTTCGTTGGATGTACAACCACTTAATTTTAAATGTTCTGAAAGATGTTTATTTATTACATTATAGTCTGCGTTATAAAAATCATATTTCAACTCTTTAGTTACTTTGCTGTGGCTAGATTCAGTTATTTGTATTAAAGCTGTTATAATAATGTGATCACTTTTTGGTAACGGTGGATGATATTCAATTTCGCTTATTAGTGTATCATCATTGCATAGAACAAGATCCAACAAAGACTCTTGATCCTTCCTTATCCTAGTGATTTGTGTGACCAGTTGTTTCATACTACTATTTGCATACATATCCATAAAATATTCACTTAGAATATGGTGACCATTGACCTGGTTAATGGACCAATCAATTTTGGGTAAGTTAAAATCACCACAGATTGCTACTGTATTCTCTGAGGATGCCCTTCCTATAGTGTCAAAGAGAAGCCTGTCCGAGTCCTGCAAGATGTCTGAAGGTGAACGATAAACACAAGCCAAAATGAATTTTAGATTCTTGAATTGAACATCAAGCCACAGTGCTTCCAATGACGGGTGGTGGTAGGAGTCATTTACTTTGGCAATAATCGGAATATTGTTAATCTCTTGAGCCGTATATATTAACACACCACCTCCCTTTCTGTCCTTTCTATCATTTCTGTAGAGTGTATATCCATGAATATTTATGATGCTGTCCTTTATTTTATCCTTAAGATGCGTTTCGGTAATTAAAATAAATGCCGGTTTAAGAGTTTGAATTTCAATCAGGAATGAATCGAGTTTTGCCGTTATGGAAGCCAGGTTCGTGTAAAATATGAGAAGCTCAGTTAGATGTGACGATGTTAGTTTTTTGCCATCGTCACTATTTTAGGTATCCCATTAATATATTTTATTGTAAGTTCTGACTCACCGTTCTCAGTTCTCGCCGCCAACTCATCGCGTAACTTCTTGAGCTGCTCTCGCTGGTACAAGGTGATATCAGAATACACTCTAATTTCTTTGGGTAACTTACTTTTATTTTTCAGGACACGGGTTGCACTGTTTTTATTGGCGAGAACTACTTTTAATGGGCGCGGTTTTGAGTTATTCATTTGGTTGCGCTTACCTAAACGAAATATGTTAACTATCTCTGGAATAGCAATTGGCAGAGATTTGAAAGACTGATTAACATTGTTTGTGTCATCCATCTTCCTCCCCTCTGGGGACAGTGCCTTAGACTCCGGTATTCCATAAATGATCATATTTCTACTACGCCTTTTTCGTTCTTCCATTTCGCTGAGAACTGCATCTAAATTTACTGCAGCTGATGGAGACGATTTCAGTTCCTAGACCTGCTGATGGAGCTCCGTGACAAGTCTACGCAGCTCGGGAACCTGCCTAAGACCCTCTTCACAATCATCGCAGAGATATGTCAGCTTAGGATTTTGAAGTCCAAAGACCGAACCTGAAGTCGTAACTCTGTCGCCGTCAGACCATTGCATCTATTGCATATAAAACGCTTACAGCCTTTGCAATTCACGCGGACACTCTTTTCATCAGGTTCACAATTACACTTGAAACATTTATCCATTTTTTTTTCTTTCTTTTCGTTTAAGTATGAATATTCGGCAGAACTATGACCCCCCTATGTTGTTTGTGGCAACTCACAAACTTAGTTTGACACTGCACTTTATGAATACCGATGTGGGTAGTAATAAAAGTTTATCTGAATTTCAAATGTCAAACACAAATTTCACAACACGTAAATCATCTAAATAGTTAGTATGTTTTAAATTTCAATGATATTTCACTACGCTAAAAGTTAATCTCCAGATTAAATACACTTTTCACTTTGGTTGTGCACTTTTAACGCGGAAAATCGTATAATTTGTCGGGAGCAACGAACGCGATGTTGCTCAGTTGACAATCGAGATGACATCACATTATTGTTTTTTTTTTTTTGTGAGTCGGGGGTTTTTTAAATTTTTAATTTAATTTTGAATTTTTTGCTTTTTATAGGGGTTTTTAATGTCAACAATGACGAATAGTCTATCAACAATTATTCAGAGCTAATGCGAATTGCGCAGAGTGTGGTTACAGAATTAGCAATACATTCAGATTCAGATTCAGATTCATTTATTTATTTACTAGAATGTAGGTACATTAATTGAGGTCTTATAATTAAAATAATGGTCCCAGGTACATTCTACCACTTTAGTGTGGTATGTAAATGTTATGTTACAGTCACTTCATTAGTATTAAAATTAAAAAATCCAAAACACAATAAAATACATCTGTACAGCTAATCAGGCAAATAATATGTTAGATATTAATAATATTGTTATTAAATTCAAAAAATGTCAAGATAATACAATGAATGTCATACAATCAAGGTGAATGTCAATACAGTTATAATTATGAACATAAAGTTAAATGTGGTAAAAATAAATAGAATAATAAAAAATCATACAAAATGTTTAAAAATGTCATTCATCAAATATGTCAAATCATATCAAATCAAAATAAGGTTAATCTAATCAAATGTCCATTGTTTCAAAGTTTTGTCATCTAGAAATTCCTTTAACTGATAGTAACATTTGGTAACTAACAATTTTTTTAACTTTGCTTTAAATAAGTTTATATTAAACTCTTTTAAACCGTCTGGTATTTTATTATAAACCTTTGGCGCAATACATAGTAAACTTTTTGCCATAAGAGTTGTTTTTGAGCTATGTAAACACAGTTTCCTATCGTTATTATATAACTTGCGTCTGTTGCGTTTTACAATTTCGGCGTTATGTCGGAACAAGTGGAGATTATTACGAACGAACAAGGCCACTTCGAGGATGTAAAGCGACGGAAGTGTTAGAATGTTATACTTTACGAAGTATGGTTTACAGCTTTCTGTTGACTGCAATGTAAACATGGCCCGAATACATCGTTTCTGAGCCTTAAAAACAAAGTCACTGTTAGTCGAATTTCCCCAAAAAATTAGACCATAACGAAGTATGGACCCAGAGAGACCATGGTACGCTGTAAGCAGGGCATCCATATTAACTATTGGGGCTAGCTTATATAAAGCGTATGCAGAGCTGCTAACTCTTTTAATTGTTTCTTCCACGTGTGGCTTCCAGTTTAGTTTTTGATCAATAGTGACACCTAAAAATTTTGCTGAGCATACCTCTCGTATTTTCTGATTATTATAAGCCACATTAAGGTTATGTGTTTTTGGTCTTTGGCTAAAATGCATAACTTGGGTTTTATTAAGGTTTATTTTCAAATTATTATTATGCAGCCATCCAATAATCGTTGCTAAACAACTATTAATGTCACTCAGATACATATCAGCATTTTGGTATTGTATGGATACTGTACTATCGTCTGCAAACAGGGACATTGGATGCTTGGTATATTTAGGTAAGTCATTCACATACAGTATGAACAAGAGAGGCCCTAACACACTCCCCTGTGGTACCCCAAAGTTAGTTGTTCGTGATTTAGATCTATATGTCGTCTCATTTTTATTTTTAATGTTTATTTTTGAGATACTCGTAAATTGGGTTCTATCAGAAAGGTATGATTTTATCAGATCAAATGCGTTGCCTCGGATTCCGTATGACTCAATTTTATTTAACAATATCAAGTGATCAACGTGGTCAAACGCTTGCGTCATATCGCAAAAGATAGCACATACAGGTGATCTTTTGTCAACATTGCTAATTATTGTTTTATAAAAGTCATATATAGCTAGGTTCGTGTTCCTATTGGATCTGAATCCTTTTTGTTCATGACATAGAATGTTGTGACGTTCTAAATACGCGTAAATCTTGCTGTGAATATACTTTTCAAAAATTTTTGAAAATATGGATACTAGTGTGATTGGCCTATAGAACTCCATTAGCTCCTTATTTTCTTTTTTGAACAGTGGCTTTACCACAGATATTTTAAGTTTATCAGGGTACGTTCCTTTAATAATGCATAAATTCAATATGTAACTCAAATGTCCACTTATATGTAAATTAACTGCTTTTACTACCTGAGTACTGATGTCATCATATCCTACACTATTTGTGTTTTTTAGTCCATAAATTATTTTTTGAATGTCATTTGGAATGCTAGGAGGTATAAAAATAGACCCTTGTGTGCCCACTATTTTGGAGGTTACGTTACAACCACCATCCACTATTGGCTTAATCCTGTCAATGAAGTAATCGTTAAATGCATTGGCTATTTCGAGAGGGTCTGTAACATAATCATTACCAACTTTGATTTTAGCTATAGTGTCACGAGGTATATTGTGTCTTGAGTTATTTATTATATTCCATGTGGATTTCGATTTATTAGCAGAATTTTTAATTTTATAATTATTCTGTGATAGCTTTGTAAGCCTAATAATTTTTTTAAACAGTTTTGCATACGTTTTATATTCCATTTTTGCACTAGGACAGCGATTTTTCCTGAACCTCCATAGTAGTTGGCGTTTTTTAACACTACATTTCCTTAGCCGACGTGATATCCAATTAGGCTTTCTATAGATTCATTTTGTCACATTTTTAATAGGAAAGCAACTGTCATAAAGATATGTAAAATCTATACATATAATAAAATGATAGAAAAGTCAAAACTGTACATTGGAAATATTAAAAAAAAAATACTCGCTGGGTGTTCAACATAAGATACCGAAGCCGAAAATATAGTTAGAAAAATTTTTGTCTGTTTGTCTGTTTGTCTGTTTGTCTGTTTATCTGTTTGTCTGTTTGTCTGTTTGTCTGTTTGCTTTGCTTTGTCCGGAAGGATCTCGAAAAGTACTCAATAGATTTGATTCAAATTTTGCACAAATATTACCTAGGGCTAGGGTCTTAAAATAGGCTATATATTATCACGCTACATATCCTAGGGGCTAAGCAGAGAGCAATCAAATTGGCATTGTAACAATTTTCACGCGTACGAAGTCGCGGGCAACAGCTAGTTATAATATAAATCTGGTACAATGAATTTGAAAATTCAATAGTTCAAATTTTTGAGTAGCCTGACCTAAATGAAACTCACTCACAAGTATTAATTAGTTTACCCTCTTTTAAAACAGGTTAAATGTCCTTAGCGAATACTTACCTAATTAGTACGACCTGGTTTTTTCCTTGTGCAATATGATGATCCTTACAGAATGGGGTCATAGCTGCAGTATTACAAAATGAATGTTTATTAAAACTGTGTAAACATTGGCGTGGATTACGTAAATAGTGCAGAAAGATAATAACTACGAATATTATTGAATTTTGCAGAATCTTACTAACATTATTAATGCGAATGTTTGTGAGTGTGGATGTTTGTTACTCTTTCACGCTCGAACGGCTGAACGGATCTGGCTAAATATGGTACAGGGATACATTATAGTCTGGAATAACACATAGGCTACTTTTTATCCCGGGAATAAGTTCCCGTGGGAAGCGGGAACGGGAACAAATTTTACGCGGGCGAAGCTGCGGGCTTCAGCTAGTTATTAATAAAGTAGTCGTATGCTATATTAGGGTCAGTCTCATTATACATTTCAGAAAAATTAAATTCACCAAGGTAGTTACCAAAACCTTCTAATACTGTCATCACAAATATAGCGAATGCGTTTTCGCCAGACTTTGATTATGGGTATCCGCTTAGAAGGGAATCGCATAACCTGTGCCGTATGATCCGATAAAGCAAACTCCAACACTTCCGCCCCACACGGTTTAGAGAAGTTATGTGCAAAATTATCCAAACAAGTCCCACTAATCGGTCTAGTTGGTTCGTTTAGGGCTAATTTCATATTATAATTCATTAAGATACTTTGGAAATCTCGAGATTCTTTATCTAGCTTTAAAGTATTGACATTGAAATCCCCTGCCAGAACTACGTGTTCATATTTTTTAGCGCTCAACAACTTTAACAATGTTTGAAGTTTACAGAAAAATGTATCTAAATTATGGGTCAAAGGTACTCTATAAATACATACTATTACAATACTATGTCCGACTAATTCTACAGCACAATTTTCCACTCCTCATATCTTTCGAATGGCTTAACCGATTTACATTAAACTTGCGGTATCGTGATGTATAACATATATGACCTTTCATTTGATACCCAACACGTGTATATTTGAACACATTAAATTTTTCATTACCACTTTCACCCCTCATAGCTTTGAAATGGCTTAACCGATTTTTATAAAACATAGCTAAGAACACTCTCCCCTAACCCATCTTTCAAACAAAAGAAACTGAATCAAAATCGGTTCATCCGTTTGGGAGCTACGATGCCACAGACAGACTTACACACACACACACACACACATCAAACTTATAACACCCCTTCCGGGTTTCCGTCGGGGGTTAAAAGCAGCTAGAGATGTAATGAATAAGTTAATGATATAGTTTGGGAAATATGAAATTCATAGTTCCACCCAATATAAATATGGTTGTTCAAAATAAATATCTTATGTTTAAATATGTTGTTGTTTGGTTATTTGTTGACAAAATTTTCAAAATCTATCATGTGTAAAAGTTTATAAGTATGGACTGCTGAATTTTATATTCCTAAATTATTATGTTAAATTTAAACAATATCAAAAGTAACTTAAGTATAATTAATACTATAATTACCTCTAGTTTTCTACTAGTTGTTCACTAGTTGATGGTGATTCCGCTAAAGACGATTTTCGAAACCAATTTTTAAATCTAATTATTTCCTGCTATTTTCCATAATAGTACAAAGAAGAATGTCAAAATTTAATAACGAAATATTTATAATTGATTAATTAGTTCGAATTTTAACTTTTTTGCGCACTTGAAAGTAATTATTCGTTAAAGAACTTGTTTGTCGCAAAATCACACCAGGTAAAACTGTCTGAAAGAAAACTATTCCTGACACTCTGAGGTATGTTTTACCGGCTAAATCTAAATATGAATCGACAGTATATTTTTCTCATCAGCTCATATTTGTTAAAAAAATCAAGTTTTTGTTCTTATTTTTTAAGCATCATTGATTGCAAGAAACGGTCTGTTTGCTTGTTGCACTCGAGATGTAAAAGATATAAAAGTTTGTCTATTTCATTCAAATGAAGTGAAAACGTTTTGTAACTTTGTAAAAGTAAGAACATATAAAAGGCTAACTTAAATCAATCGTTTCTAAAAGTGTAGTGTTACTAACATTGAAATAAATGTTAAATGAATATGGATTGCACCTGCGAAGTTTTCAGAACTGCTGGTGCAAAAATTTTTTTAAGCAACCATTACAGTGTAATTTATTGTTTTGACATGCCTTGAATAATAATAATATATGCTGCGTATGAAGTATACATATTAAATACTCGTTCATATCTATCATATTTATAGTTTCTGCAGAAGAATCTGCTGTAATTACACAAGACCAATAGAAAGTGCCTACTTTGCAGATATACAAGGCAAAACTTAAGAAAAATTCTTAGCTTTCACCTGTATTTCTGATAATACGAGTATCCACTAAAGTCTTTTTAACACTATGTTTATTTTTTTGCGTGTGGATCGCATCACTTGCTTAACTCCACCCGAGATATTGCCGAAATGGGTTTCTCTAACTCAGATTCTTTTTATTCTACATACAATTTGTATGTAGCCAGGGAAACACGTGAACCCTGAAATGGATATTCCAGCGCCGGCACTAACCAACTTGAACCTACCCCTGCTAAGACGGAATAGTCTATCTACACGTATTGCCACCTTCCAGGTTATGCTTATAAGCGTATGCGTCTTCTGTGGTACAAGAAAAGTATTATTTTTCTTCCGTTCCATATCTACCATTTTTGCACACATCACCTTTTTACAAAACAAGGCGGCGGAGTTCCACCTTTAGCACTGATGACCATAGCCAAAACCATGGTCTGTAGTGTGAGGTTCCTGCTCCTATAGCCAGAATGTCGCAGTTCCATCCACCCTGGACAATCTCACAGTGTGCGGAGCAATCGCTCATTGATTTAAAGACACTATCGGGAAGATGATAGCGTCAGAGAAGAAGACTGATGAAATTAAGAAATTCATAGTATTAGGTATGCAAATATAGACGGATTTCAGAAGAAATAATTATCAAAAGTATCATTAATTACTAATTAAAGTTGTTCGATATCCTAAGTCATTAAAATATTAGTTATTTTTCAAGTTTATACTTACTTAAACGTAATAAATTAATTCAATTAGACGGGTTGGTTGCACCCGCTGTAATTTGATGTTGCACTCGCGCTTGCTTCAAGAGTGTATAATTCCGGTACTATTATTATTTTATATTCTATTATTGGATTTTTAAATTAATTGGTTTAATGGTTTTCGTAATAACAAGGAATAACATAATAAGCATTTCCCAATTAACAGAGCTATGAGTTCTTGTCTTATGATCCGGAGAGGTAGGGCCGATTTTGATCAACCAACTTTACCACTTTGAGCCCTTCTCCTTCCTAACTTAATAGCAAATTAATATTATTGTAAACGAATTCTAAGTAACATGATAAAATGTAATTCTTCAATGATTAATTTCATTAAAAAAATTTATCAAAAAAAAATTGACTTCAAACAAAACTAAAAATTAAAAAATAAAATTAACTTAGCACAAAGTAATAGATTAGATTTATCAGATATTATTGAATGTAATACTGAAATCGGCGCCAAGTAAAACTATGGGTTTAGGTAGGTATTATTAATCTCTCATAGAAATATTGGCACCGCCTTGAATATTACGGTCAATAATATCTGATAAATCTAAATTTACTACCTATTACTTTGTGGTAAGTTAATTTTATTTTTCAATTTTTAGTTTTTGTTTGAAGTTAGTTTTTTTGTTAATTTTTTTTTTTTCATTATTTTTAGTGACGGGTAGACTGAAATATTATATCAGTCTAGGGCTAGCCCATTAGTGGATATACCATTTTTGGAGAATTCCACATAATCACCCTGTTTTGCATGGCATTTTGGGCTCTTCCGACTCAAAAGGTTGCCGACCCCTGGTCTAGGGGTAATGTTCTCAAATACCAATACAAATTAGTTAAGCCCAAACACAAGGTAACTGCTGTAAATCGTTAATGAATTCCCTCGATTCGAGGGTTTTTCCGATTTCTCCAGGATCCCCAGCATCAGATTCTGACTTCCTGTATATGGGACAACATGGGAAGCACCAGCTTTCTAATAAAAAAAGAATCCTCAAAATCGGCTAACTCTTTAACTTTAACAAACATAAAATTTGTTGATTTTTGAGTGCTAGGGGCCCCACTACCACCAAGACTCAGGGGCCCACCCAAGCGACCTCACCTGCCTGCTAACAACTAACGAGGCTACGCGTATTTTAGGTACCCACATGGTGGCCCTTCCCTCCGGCGTGTCGGCTTCCGTCTCACCACACAGTCATAGATGAAGCTAGCCCCTACGCCTTGTCACTCACTGCTGTAGCAAATACCGCCCCGACTTCACGTCTCCCCTCCAATTCCCAAATATCATGGCAGCGCACAAAAGAAAAAAATGTATCACAGCGGCCGCTGCGACCAGTCCCGAAAACGTTCTGTCGAGGTGGAGTTCACTAACATCCGCGGAATCCATGCCAACCTCGACGCCGTCTTTCACCATCTAGAGACGGCACGACCAGCTGTGATGTTCCTAACGAAGACGCAAATACGCCGCCCTGCCGATCAGTCGTACCTTTGTTACCCCGGCTATATCATCGAGGAACTATTTCGATATGTTTGCTGTCGCTGGCTGCGCTGCCTTGAGAACCCTTCCTTCTCCGTCCCTTGGCTGCACGTAGATCACGGCTCCATGAGTCAGATCTACGTGTGTATCAACCGTTCCCACACAGGGGAAGCTGAGACAGCGAGGCTTTTTCAGCACCTCAGCGAGGGCGCAGATGACGCGCAGGTACGGTTCCCGAACGTTGAATTGGTATTTCTGAGGGAACTTCAACGGTCACCACATTGAGTGGCTGGGGTCCCTCAAGACCAATCCTGCGGGACGGGCCGCCCACGCGTTCGCTCTCTCCCATGGTCTGACCCAAGTGGTACGCGGGATTACGCGCATACCGGACAGGTCAGACCATGAACCCGCCGTGCTGGACTTACTGCTGACGAGTAATCCAGCACAGTACAGTGTGACGGTTAGTGCCCCACTGGGTAGATCCGACCACTGTGTTGTGCGTGCCCGCCTGTAGGTGTCATCTCCTGCAAGGGCAGCAGAGGTGACGCGGCGATTGTGGCACTACTCGTCAGCAGACTGGGACGTCTTCGAGAATACTTTGCAACCGTCCCGTGGAGTCAGCGCTGCTTCGCGGGGAGGGCTTCATTGGAAACCGCCACTGCGGTTGCGGGCGAGATTACGTTAGGTATGGAATACTACATTCCATACACTGATGTCGCCAGTATCCGTAAAGCTCGCCCCTGGTTCGGGCGTGAGTGCGCCGTAGCTATTCAACAAAAACATACAGTGTACCGCGCCTGGATAAGGGCTCGGGCGGCGCGCGACCCGAATGTGGCCAGCCTCAAGGCAGCGTACAACAGAGCCACTAGGTCCAGTAAGAGAGCCTTCAAGAGAGCGGACGTCCAGCGCGTCACGCGGCTTGGTCAGGAGCTCACATCACATCCAACGGGCAGCCGTGGATACTGGCAACTGGCCAAAGCCGTGCAGGCCAATTTCTGCAAGCTTTCGCTGCTGCCGCTGCGCTATCCTGACGGACCACTAGCTCACAAGGCCCAAGAGAAAGCAGAAATGCTGGCCAATCTTTGCGGCTAATTCCCGGGTCGATGACTGTGGCAAGCAACATCCCACTATCGCCGACTGTGGAACCACGATGCCGGTAATCCGGCAGTGCGATGTGCGAGCGGTGCTGCGGTCACTCGACACGCGGAACGCCAGTGGTCCTGATGGGATTCCGGCGGTGGTGCTGAGAAAGTATGCAGCCGAATTGTCTCCAACGCTCACACGCCTTTTTTTTTTTTTTTTTTTTTTTTTACGTGAGGGAAAATCCTCATGGATGTTATGCCGGACTCCTACCGACTAAAAAACCTCACGTAACGCCCAACAGCCTATGGTTGAGAGCCCCGGGTAAGCCCTCGGGAGGATGTCCCAGGACTCCCAACAGACCTACAGCCGCCACTGCGGCCTCGCCCAGGGGGAGGTTCGGGTACTAGCCGCGTCTTTGGGGGGTTTCGGGTGTGATCCCGCTTCTAAGGGGGGGAGGGGGGAGCGCGCGTGAGTTTCTCACGTCACGCTGCCGTCATGGGCCTGCTTCTGTAAGGACGGTGAGCGACCCTCTCACCGTCCCCAGACCCCCGGTCATGGAGGCCGATAGTCCTCGGCGAAGACACGTCGGCGGCGCCCAGGCCACCGACTGCGGAACTCGGGTGGGAGAGCTCTCTCCCGCACCCGCCCCGCCGCCTCCTTCACGAGCATGATCTGCTCGCAGAAAGAGGCGGCGCAGTCCCACTTACTCCCGCTGGAGAGCATGGCTTGCACCATGGTCTCGAGCGAGAGAGTGTACGCTCACACGCCTGTATCGCCTTTCCTACTCGTCGGGAGGCGAATGTCAACCGATCCCCTTTCTTGGGGATCGGTTGGACATTCGCCTCCTTCCATCCGGCATCCGGCCAACTATCGTCCCATAGCCGTAACCACCGTCATCTGCAAGGTGTTCGAGCTAATTATTAACAAACAGCTCATGCGCTACCCGGAGGATCACTCGCTAATTAACGATCGTCAATATGGCTTTAGGCCGAAACGATCAACGGGTGACCTCCTGGCGTATATAACACACTCATGGGGTGAGGCTATGGAGAGGCACGGCGAATCTCTGGCTATTGGCCTAGATAGCGCTAAAACCTTTGATAGGGTATGGCATGCGTCGCTTCTTTCCAAGCTGCCGGCATACGGTCTACCGCCTCATTTGTGCCGCTGGTTGGCCAGCTTCCTGCACGGGCGACGTATACGGGTTCTCTGTGATGGTCAGGCTTCCTGCTTTTTGCAGGTAAATGCCGGAGTACCACAGAGATCGGTATTGTCCCCAACTCTCTTTCTTCTACATATCAATGACATGCTGTCCCTTGGATGCATTCATTGTTATGCAGATGATAGTACTCTACATGGGAGCTATTGTGGCCGTCCAGCGGAGGGGCGAGGCGACGTGGAGGAGACGAGACGGCAACTCGTGGTGGATCGCGACCGGGACCTGGCTCACATTGCCATTGCCTAATGGGGTTCAGACAACCTGGTCGAGTTTAATGCCAGAAAAACACAGGTGTGTGCGTTTACAGCTAAGAAGTCCCCATTCCTACCTCTACCCTCTCTTCAGAGCATTACGGTTCCACTAAAGGACAACCTGGAGATCCTCGGTATAGACGTCCGGCGTGAACTCAATCACAAAAACTACATAGAGAGTTGTATTGGGCTGGCCTCGCGGAAACTAGGAGTCTTAAATAAGGTGAGACGGTATTTCACGCCACATCAGAGATGTTAACTGTACAAGACGGAAATTCGTCCCTGCGTCGAATACTGTTCTCACCTTTGGGATGACTCCGCAAGGTATTTACTAGACGCGCTTGACGCTATGCAGAGACGTGCTATCCGAATAATTGGTTGTCCTGAGGTGACGGGAGGCCTCGAACCGTTGGCACAGCGAAGAACCATAGCGTCCTTGGCTGCCTTCTATCGAATGTATCACGGCGAATGTTCTGAAGAGCTCTTCAACCTGATCCCACCCTCTCCTTTCCGATCCCGAACAACACGTGCCGGGCAAAGATGCCACTCACACACAGTGGAGAGAATCTTCGCCAGAACTGAGCGTTTCAAAAGATCGTTCCTCTGTCGAACTATAAAAACATGGAACGACCTGCCGGCACACGTGCTTCCCTCATCTTACAATCCCGGGTTCTTCAAGCGGAGCGTGAAGAGGCACATCACAGGGCCGCCAACTTGAGAACCATTGTCAGAAGTGGCCCCCAATCGCTAGATGCGCCACGGCTTTCCATCAGACTGGTGGCGACGTCAATTTGGCGAGCTAAACATAAAAAAAAGAATAAAAGGAATGAAAAAGATATTTGTTTACTGACTTGTCAATGCCCAGCCGAAATTGGTGTGGTAGAAATATGTCTGAACAACAGTCTTCTTTTGTGATAGTGCCACATAAGGTAGGCGAGGTGATGAAATACCTGTGAAGAAGTATAGATCAAATAGCATTGACTTAATACTTGTTTCAGTACATAAGGGAAAGCATGTTGTATTATTTTATTTGGGAATCAAATGAACAGCGGATGCTGTCTGCCGCCAGACTTTTTAGGATTACGTAAAAACGAACCAGCCATGGAAAACTTAACGGTACCGAATGCGATATTATTTCTTAATATAAATATTTATTTTTGGTCATTTTCAGTTCACACAACATTTGCTAGAAAATGTTGTGTCTCTGTTGACTGTTGTATTGTTAATGTGTAGTCCAAATGAATGAAATAGATTGTTTGGCGATACGGCATGTACAGTAGTGGTCGTGGTCGACGTGCAGTAAGGCGAGGTGCGCGGTGTGGTTGCAGCACGATGATGCGGTGCCTGTCGCAGTCGTCGCTGGACGAGTCGTCGCAGCGGCCGGCGGCGGGCGAGGCGGGCGGCGCGGGCGCGGGCGCCACGGCGCAGCACGCCGCGCGCCTGCTGGAGGCGCTGGCCCGCCTGCGCCGCGACGCCGCGCTCACGGACGTGACGCTGCACGCGCGCGCGCCGCCCTACGCGCCCGACGCGCCGCCCGCCGCCGCGCCCCCCGCGCCGCCCTCGCCCTCCGCGCCCGTGCACGCGCACCGCGCCGTGCTGGCCGCCTGCTCGCCCTACTTCCACGCCATGTTCACGCAGTTCGACGAGCGCACGCAGCCCACTGTCACCATACAGGTGAGAGAGAGGTACCCGCGAGCGTGAATGGGAAAAATGTTAGTGTTAGTCGGTTCGGGTGCGACGAGACCGTGTAGATGCGATGAGCCTTCACTTCGAGAACCCATCGATTAAGTGCATTGTAGGGCTGGACTGGAAAGGATCGTGAACATAAACGGTTAACGTATATCTCATCCATGGCTTACAGACGACTTCGTCATAGTAGTGGAAACGCTGGAGCGGTTGACCACGATGCTGTACAATTTAAGTGGAGCGCCTAGACTTAAAACCGCGGCATGGACTTGTATAAAAGAACCAGCCTAAGGCTTGGCAAAAAAGAGTAGAAAATAATGGAGGCACCACTTTGCTGTTCACATGTTCACATGGCTAACCGTTAGATAGAACTCATTTAATTCAATTATCTTGATGTCTTTCTGTGCTCTTAGCAGCAACTTGCAAATGTCTTGTCAACAAAGCTATTATCGACTGAGGCACTATCTTGTCTCTGGTTCTATCAGTAGTCTTGTGTCTTCGATTGCGGAGTGTTATTAGCGGTAACTCTTCAATATATTGTGGACAGGCTTTCTCGGAGACCAGAGCGTGAAGTTTCAAGCGCAATTCTCTGTTCTCTTAGTAGCACCCCGCCAGTGCCCCGTAGCTGGAACCAGTAACGAAGAAGACACAGTGACTCAGAATTTGAGCGGTGGCAATGGCAACTGGTGAACACCCCAGCGCTCTGAAATGATTGATGCAGCAGCTTCAAGCAGTCATGTACCAGCTTCAGAGTTTCCTCTTTGAAGTTGCTACAGGTCTTTCTATACGCAACTTTACGATTGTAGGTCGAAAACAAACAACGCCTTATGTGCCACTATGTCACTTCCAGAACGTGGAGCCGTGCGCGCTAGAGGCCATCGTGGAGTACGTGTACACGCCCGAGTCGCTCGTCATCACAGAGGACAACGTGCAGGTAGGGTGTACTAGTGGACATTTTTGCTTCATTTTATATTTTGCTCGCTAAATTGACGTCGCCACCAGCCTGATGGAAAGCCGTGGCGCATCTAGCGATTGGGGGCCACTTCTGACAGTGGTCCTCAAGTTGGCGGCCCTGTACGCTCCTCTTTCGCCCTAGTGCCGCCGTTTTGAAATGGTTCTCCACCGGCTCATCCTCACACAGTGCTCCGTCACACCGGTGTGACGTGACGGTTAGGAAAATATCAACAATCACAGTGCGGGCGCTCGTCCGACGACCGGTCACAGCGAAAGTCGCTCACCGTAGAGATCGAACACCGAGTCGGCGGGATCGCGGGCGCCGTGTTTTTTATTGTCTCGGGTCAAAAAGGGAGCCACTTCTTTATTCTGAGCCGATGAAGTAGCGTGCAACGTACAAAGCCGTCGCGGTGTGCGCGTGTGCGCAGGGCCTGCTGGCGGGCGCGTCGCTGCTGCAGGTGGGCGGCGTGCGCGAGGCGTGCTGCGCCTTCCTGGCGCGCGCGCTGGCGCCCGACAACGCGCTCGGCATCCGCGCCTTCGCCGAGCTGCACGCCTGCGCCGGCCTGGCCGCCGCCGCCACGCGCTTCGTGGAGCAGCGCTTCGTGGACGTGCTGGAGGGCGACGAGTTCCTGGCGCTGGACGCCGCGGCGCTGGGCGCGCTGCTGGCCAGCGACCGCCTCACCGTGCCGCGCGAGGCCGTGGTGCTGGACGGCGTGCTGCGCTGGCTGCGCCACGACGCGGCGCGCGGCCCGGCGCTCGGCGCGCTGCTGGAGCACGTGCGCCTGCCGCTGCTGCCGCAGGACGAGCTGCTGGCGCGCGCCGCCGCGCCGCCGCTCAGCGCGCCCGACCTGCGCGTCAAGGACCTGCTCATCGAGGCGCTGTCCTTCCACCTGCTGCGGCCCGAGGCGCGCGCGGCGGCGGCGGCGGGCTGCGCGCGCGCGCGCCCGCGCCAGCCGCCGCGGGCGCCGCGCGCGCTGCTGGTGGTGGGCGGCCAGGCGCCCAAGGCCATCCGCGACGTGGAGGCGTTCCACGTGGAGTGCGGGCGCTGGCGCGCGGCCGCCGAGCTGCCGTCGCGCCGCTGCCGCGCCGGCGTGGCGGCCGTGGGCGGGCGCGTGTGGGTGGTGGGCGGCTTCAACGGCACGCTGCGGGTGCGCAGCGTGGACGTGTACGACGTGGCGGCGGACGCCTGGAGCGCCGGCCCGCCGCTGTGCGCGCGCCGCTCCACGCTGGGCGTGGCGGCGCTGGGGCCCGTCATCTACGCCGTGGGCGGGTGAGTGGACCCTCTACACTCGCACGTGTACGTGGCGGCGCTGGGGCCCGTCATCTACGCCGTGGGCGGGTGAGTGGACCCTCTACACTCGCACGTGTACGTGGCGGCGCTGGGGCCCGTCATCTACGCCGTGGGCGGGTGAGTGGACCCTCTACACTCGCACGTGTACGTGGCGGCGCTGGGGCCCGTCATCTACGCCGTGGGCGGGTGAGTGGACCCTCTACACTCGCACGTGTACGTGGCGGCGCTGGGGCCCGTCATCTACGCCGTGGGCGGGTGAGTGGACCCTCTACACTCTGTCTGCCCGTCTTTTGATTTCGGTAGGAGTTTGTTTCCGGTCTCGACCCGTGGAGAACGTCCGAGTCGTCTAGAACGAGAGCCCTCGCGAGGTTTGTCGACGGCAAAATCGCTCGGAAAGAAGATCGACGTAGAATCGGTCGAGGAACTCCTAGGAGAGACACCACCGAGGACCGAATCGTCGGGAGTTACACGACATACTTGCGTGTGCTCTTTCCGGCGAGTCCTTGTCGTCTTAGCGTTCGGGTCCCATTCTAGGGATACATCACGAGCAAAGTCGACTTCGCGTTATTCGTAATTATTTTGCTTTAACTGAAATCGAGCTTTATGCCATGGGTGGGCGAACGTCCGTAGGCGCCTATAGTTTGTTTAAAAAGCCTGAAGCGTCACTTGACACATGATTTAAAATAAAACTACCAGGTGGCGTACTTGGCGTACTAGACTATATTATCAGGACAACGTGTGACTAATGGTTGAAGGTTAAATAGGTAATACAAAAAAATAATACTTTGAATTGAATCGAGTGAACCAAACCATACCGCTATTCACAAAATGGGCACAACGCCGTCTAGGTCACATTTGTCACAAAGTTACATTCTCTTACAGAGCAAATGTTTAAGTGAGTACATAAAAGTTTGTCGACGAGGAGCATTGTTAGTGTGGTCCTCGATGCGAGTGTCTGTGACGAGTGGTGGTGTGCGCAGGTTCGACGGCGCCACGGGGCTGCACACGGCGGAGGCGCTGGACACGCGCGCGGGCGCGTGGCGGCCCATCGCGCCCATGGGCACGCGCCGCTCGTCCGTGGGCGTGGGCGTGCTGGACGGGCGCCTGTACGCCGTGGGCGGCTACGACGGCACGTCGCGCCAGTGCCTGGCCAGCGTGGAGCGCTACGACCCCGCGGCCGACGCGTGGGAGCCCGTGGCCGACATGGGCGCGCGCCGCTCGGGCTGCGGCGTGGGCGTGTGCGAGGGCGCGCTGTGGGCGCTGGGCGGCCACGACGGGCCCGCCGTGCGCCGCTCCGTGGAGCGCTACCGGCCCGGTGGTACCGGCGGTACCGGCGGTACCGGTGGCACGTGGAGCGCCGCGCCGCCCATGCACACGGCGCGCCGCAACGCCGCCGTGGCGCAGCACGCCGGCCGGCTGTACGTGGTGGGCGGGGACGACGGCGCCGCCAACCTCAACACCGTCGAGGTAACTACCGCCGCGGCTATGTTCCGCGACTCGTCGACCAGGTGTCATGTCGTCCGATCATCGCAGACGGTTTTGGCAACCGTTTATCCTGTCTGCGACTTAGTTTTAGGGTTCTGCACCCATAGTGCAAAAACCGGGACCCTACTCGTGAGACTACGCCGTCCGTCTGTCTGTCTGTCTATCCGTCGCGAGACTGTATCTCATCTCATCTTATCTCAGGAACTGTGATAGCTAGACAGCTGAAATTTTCACAGGTTGTGTTTCTCTGTTGCCACTGTAACAATAAATACTAAAAACAGAAAAGTAATTATATATAATTATATGATTGATGATTGATGATATACATATGGTGGTAGATAGAGGCATAAAATACGCTCACGTTTCACCTTATAGTTTTTGTCTCACGTACTTACTGCGGTGCACACTGTGATGAGCTTATCGCCGCGCCGAAATAGACAGGCGCAGGTTGCGAGGACTCACGTTTGATCTCGATCCCAAGTCACTCGGCTCCTCCCCAGCTAAACACTTGTAGGGGGGCTCCAGGCTTCCACAGTGGTAAACCTCTCGAGCACATTTGGGTGAATTAATGTATTGGGAAGATATCGGTGTCTCAGCGGGCGTGCGAGTGTCCCCGCGTGCTCACCTCGCGACTGCGCGTGTTGCCGCTAGCGTCGCGGATACTGCGCACTACTGCTGCTACTCTTATATTGCCGAGGTCGCGCAGGACGCCCAAGCCTGACACGAAATGCTAAAGTTGTTCCTCGCAAAACTCGCCAGTAAAATGACCGTCGATAAACCAAGTCGAAGGGCTCATGGGCGGCTGGAAAATTTTCAACACCGAGGCAGTCACATCCTGCGCATGTCCACATCGACACGGCTATACGGCTCACCGCTTATTACGTGGGACAAATTCTAAAATAGTTAAATGTGGGCGTATAATTATGCCTCTGCCGACCCTTTCGGGGATAAAGGCGTGACCATCTATATACAGGGTGTAACATTAGGAACGGTCAGTATGGGCAAGTCTGTAAATATTAGAGATACAGAAATCTGTTCTTTGGAACCATGTCACCGATTTTTAGAGAAAATAAGAACTGCATAGATACTTAAAATTGAAAAAAGTCTCTTGTACAGGTCGAGAATCGAACCGTTCAAGAGACGTTTTGAAAAATAAAACTTATGTTATTTCTATTGGAATATCTACTGGAATATCTATTAAATGTTACTATGAAACATGATATCTGAAATAAACGGAATGCATTGTATTTCATGTTCTTTAAATTAATTAACTACATTCATATTCGTAAGCAAACCATTTTTTTATGCAACATTCAACTTGTTTAGATTGATGATTTTACTTATAGTGGTGAATTCGCATCAAAATGGACCCTATTGCTGCTTTTAGGTCCTCAATGTCCTAATTTAACTTGTTTTCTAAAGATCTTTCTAAACACAACTCCACAAGAAGTAGTCTAGCGGTTTTAAATTAGGCGACACCGCGGTCCATTTGACAGGGCAGTTTGTTCCATTTTTGGAGGAAGTTATCATTAATAAAGGCGCTAGCTATTTGACTGCTGTGGCCGGCCGATGCAAAATGCAATATTAAGATCATTACCTTAAAGAGTTGAACGTTGCATTGAAAAAAAAAATGGTTTCACTTCACACATGAAGCACCTGCTTAATTAAATTTAAAAAAACTCGGTGCGAGTCGACCTCGGCCATGAAGGGTTCCGTAGCAACAAGTACCATAATATAAAAGTTCTCGTAGTTCGTTGTAACTGTGATTGTTGTTTTAACACATTCGCTGTGGTAGTGGTTTTGCAAGGCGAAAATTGCGGTTTATGACGTTTTATAAAAAAGCTACTGACTAGATTTCGTTCAAACCAATTTTCGCTGAAAGTTTTTATGGTAATGTACATTATATAAATATTTTTAGATATATTATTCTCTTAGTTTAGAAGTTAGAGGGGACACACACACACACACATATTTTTCCACTTTGGAAACGTCTGTTGCGCAAACTATTCAGTTTAGAAATAAATGATGCTAGAAACCTCAATAGCATTTTTGAATACCTATCTTTAGATACCACAAGTACCTATAGGTTTGTTGAAAAAAAATTTTTTTGAGTTTCATTTGTGAGTATGGGGACCCCCAAAATTTACTGCTTTTTTCTAGTTTTATGTAATAATCTTAAAGCGTTTCAAAGAAGACATCTACTTACCAAGTTTCAATAGCATAAGTCTTATAGTTTCGGAGAAAAGTGGCTGTGACATCCGGACGGACGGACAGACAGACATGACGAATCTATAAGGGTTCCGTTTTTTGCAATTTGGCTACGGAACCCTAACAAGAAATACAATGCATTCTGTTTATTTTAGACATCATGTTTGATACTTCTTAAAACTTCTTTGCCATTGACGGCATCAAAAATGTTATATTAATATCATTCATTCGAATTTTGAATAGCGGAAACGTAGTTACCGCTATTCAAAATACAAATATTAAGCGTTACTTCCGTCAGAAAAAAAATCTGAATTACACCCTAGTCGCGCCTAAAGATGTTTTACTTCAATAATGTCAGTTTTATTTTTCAAAACGACTGGGTTCGATTCCCGGACAGTGCAAGAGATTTTTTAAACATCTAAGTATGCAGTTCTTATTTTCTCTAAAAACGATGACATGGTTCCTAAGAAAAGATGTTAGTATCTCTCATATTTACAGATTTGCCCACACTGACCGTTCCGAATGTTACACCCGGTATACAAAAATGTTCTGTGCGTATGTGTACGCTTCAAAAACTCAAAATGTACTGAATAGATTGAGCTCAAAATTTGACACGGTATAAAATAGGTTTATGAGATGGTTTTAGGCTACTTTTTACATTTTTTATCATGCTAGCGACAAGAATAAAAAAAACTTTAAAAAGTGAATTTTCGTATAGAGGGCGCTGTTCGCTTTTTTTTAGTTAAAATCAATCAGCTATAGAACAAGGTTTTATAAACAACCTATTTATTATTAGATGTCAATGTAATTTTAGATTAGATAATAAAAGAGAGTACCTAGGTTATAGGTAGGCTTGCCAACTTCAAAATGCGAATTTGCGGGAAATGTTGATTTCAAATGCGGGACAAGGATTTAAAAAGCGGGATCTTATGAATTTTGTTTAGAATACTAAAAATCGTGAACTTTACTTTGCAAATTAGGATGAAAGGTATAATTTAACGCCTTGTTAGTTAAATAATAGTCAACATTTACTAAAAAACCGTTTAATCCTATCCTAATAAAGATGTTTGTATGTTTAGATGTTTGGATGTTTGTCACTCAATCACGCTCTCACGGCTGAATGGATTGGGCTGAAGTTTGGTACAAAGATAGCTTATAGTCTGGAATAACAGATAGGCTACTTTTCATCCCGGGAATATGTTCCCGCGGAAAGCGGGAACGGGTACTAAATTTCAGGCGGGCAAAGCTGCAAGCATCATCTTGTTTAAATATAATTTCCGTACGCTTTTTAGTTTTACTATGTTGAAAGTTTTACACGACAACGCATTTTCTTTCTCCAGAAGGGCCTGGTTTAATAAATTACGAAACAGAGGTGCAAATAAAAGCATTTTTTGTCTGGATAAGCAGACAAAATTCAACCTAATGGTCCGAAAGGAAAATTATAGCCAAATAAATATATATTTTAATCTAGGCACAAGATGTGTCAAAATATGCTTTTGTTGTAAATACTAATTATACATAATGTCTAAACCGATCATAAAGTCAGCCCCAAATTTTTAGATAAATGCATTTTATGACTTAAATTTTTATCGACGCAAAAGAGTAAAAAACTAAAAATTGAAAAATAAAATAAACTTATCACAAAGTAATAGGTAGTAAATTTAGATTTATCAAATATTATTGAATGTAATACTGAAATCGGCGCCAAGTAAAACTATAGGTTTAGGTAGGTAGGTATTATTAATCTCTCATAGAAAAATATTGGCACCGACTTCAGTATTACAATCAATAATATCTGATAAATCTAAATTTACTACCTATTACTTTGTGCTAAGTTAATTTTATTTTTCAACTTTTCGTTTTTGTTCGAAGTCGGTTTTTTTTGTTAAAATATTTTTTTTTTTCATTATTTTTAAGTGACAGGTAGACTGAAATTATATCAGTCTAGGGCAGGGGTCGGCAACCTTTTGTGTCGGAAGAGCCAAAAATGTCGATTTTAAATTACAACATTTTTAAAGAGCCACAAAATCTTTCTTGATCCCGCGATCCCCCCGCCACCCCCCCCCCCCCCGTAAGAAGTGGGATAGACTAGACTGCGGGGAAAGTCTGCTATAGAAACAAACCAAGTTTGTCGGAAGCTCTGAGAACATTCTTCGAAGGGCGTCTCGTGGACTTACGGCCATAGGCAGATGGTAAGTCACAGGGTGGTTTTGGAGAATTTCCACAATTAAAAAAATCTGAGTGATTATGTGGGATTCTCCCACTAAAACCCTGGGATGTTCCTTCTTGTCACTATTGTTCGGTCACAGGGAAGGCAAGCGTACAACAGCTACCTGCAACAGTTTCGACTCTGGTGGTCTAAATATTACCCAACGAAACTTCACTGCCGCGACGCCTGAACACGAGGGGTGCGTCTTAGTCAGTCTCACGGCTGTCATAAAGCTTCCATCGTCGTCCACGCGTGCGAGGTTGGCACACTGGAAGTGTTAGGCCACTCCGCTCTGGCACCCGCAGCGCTTTTCACATTGCCGTTAACGTCAAAACAACAGCCGAACCAATTTTCTTCGCTGTCTAACATAGCGTAAACTATAATAGACAGCAACGCGACCGGGCCAATTTAGGACTCTTACAGCGGTACGCTCGCCACTCCACTCCGTACAAAAAGCGAGGGTGTGCAGCGCTTTATCCATGGCACCGTCCTCGCAGTGGGTACGTTGCCTCAGGCTCAATACCTACCACATCATGCAGGTATTTACTAAAATATACGTGCCCCGTGAGGAGCTGTGCGAGCTGGTTAGTATGTCAGTGCCGCTTTTCTACCCAGGACTTCAGAATAAATAAGATGGCAGAGACAAGCTCAATGCTTACCGCCGAGCTCTAGCCTGGTGCGCCGTTTATGAATGAGATCATTGCGCGCTCTAACACGCCAGCTTTCAATCTCTTCCGAAGATGGTTGTTTGCTATTTTGACGCACCAAAGCATTGGGCCGGTAGATTTCTGCCAGAACTGCGGCCTCTAGGTTCCGCGACGGACTGTCAGAATTAGACATGCCGTCTCTTATGATATTATATTCTCTGGGCTATGGCCCGCTGCGGACATCGCAGCAGAATCCTATAAGAAAGAAAATGGTGCTCCATATAACGCTTTCAAGCGCAGCACACCAGCATTAGGCGAGTTTGCTTGTTTAACTACTAGTAAGACTTTTGTGGTATTTTTGAAAATGAAAGGGTGATAATGTTCTTGAAAATGAATAATATGATAATTATGTTTACAACTAAAGAGCCGCAGGTCTACACCTAAAGAGCCGCATGCGGCTCGCGAGCCGCGCCTTGCCGACCCCTGGTCTAGGGGTAAAGTCCTCCCCAATACAAATTAATCAAGCCCAAACACAAGGTAACTGCTGTAAATCGTTAAGGAATTCCCTCGATTCGAGGGATTTCTTCGATTTCTCCAGGATCCCAGCATCAGATTCTGACTTCCTGTATATGGGACCACATGGGAAGCACCAGCTTTCAAATAAAAAAAGAATTCAAAATCGGTTAACTTTTTCAAGCGATTTGCCGGTATAAGCCGGTGCATTAAAGAAAGGAATCTTAAATGGCGGCTTGTACTTGCGTTGACGGATAGTACAGTTAGCATATAAAATTTCAAGTCAGTTTTTTATTTTCAAATTAAAAATAAAATAAAAACAAGACCGGGTCATATTAATTTCTGAGTAGCTTCTGCAAGCGCGGCTTCGCCAGAGTGAAAGTCAAAAATTGTGAAACAGTACCTACCTACATTTTTCGGGATGAAAGGACACTAAGTATGTAGATTTGTACGGAAACGGACATAGAGTGCTTTCATCCCGTATCGTCATCCCGCAACGTATATCACATTATGTCATGGACGATCATGATGTTGGTTAAAATAAACGAAAATTTTTATTAAGTTAACATGAAAGCAAATCTAGATTTTTTTTTGTTTACGGTACGTGCGAGAGTGAGTATAGACGGCACTAGTTTGCGAGCGAGAGAACATGATAAGCACCGCCATTTAAGATTCCTTTCTTTAATGAACCGGGTTATAACAAACATAAAAAAAATACAGACGAATTGAGCACCTCCTCCTTTTTTGGAAGTCGGTTAAAAATATGCCAACTTAAAAAGAAAATATACATCTATAATTTGGTTTTCTTCGATTTTGAATGAGTAAGAGCTTATTACAACAAAAAAAGCTCTAAAATACAACATTTCCTAGCTTGAAAAACGCGTGTTTTGTATGGTCAAGGTCGTTAGCCCTATGAACGGCCTTAATGTTATTGTATATTATTATATTTATTATCTATCGCGTTCTCATTGGGGTCTTCATAGAAATCAAGCAAACATGTGCGAATACCCTCCTCTGGACAGTAGAATCTTACTAACTATAAGAAATAACTTCACATTTCCGTGATTTGATGCATCGCGTCGCTAGAAATACTGTAAACGTAAACGTTCGTTGCTAGATCAAGAAAAGCGGGATATTACGCGTCCCGCTCACACCCTGAGCGGGACGTCTTGTTATAGGTCTCAGAAACGGGACGTCCCGCGTATAGCGGGACTGTTGGCAACCCTAGTTATAGGTTAGGTTATGTTTTGTGAGTTACTGTTGATGTTAGACTTTTGGCGCGTTAAACTAAAATCATCCGAGTGTATTTATTTTTCGGAAGCGCGCTCACGGTGTTTTAGCAATGGAACGCTGGGCACAGATAGATTTTTTTAATTGAAACTACTATCGACTCGAGCTGATTTTTGTTACGGCTCAAAATTAAACTTTTTTTGAAACGTACTTCATAGGTAACATGCAACCATAATAAGTGACAGCGAAGCGTATTGGTTGTGTGGTTGTGCAGTCGCTTCGGCCGCGCGCCGTGTGCTCTGGCGCAACACAGGCGCGGCCGTGTCCCTCGCGCGCCACGTGCGCGTGCGCTGTGCGGAGCCGCTGTGGCTGGTGCACTGAACCTCCAGCGGCGAATATATCATTGCTACGCGGTGATTACATGTCATGTTTGAGCCGTTTGGGTGGACACGCCGCCCCGGCCCCCGACTCCGAGTGCTCGCTTTTTTATAAAGATTTGTCCGAGCGGCTAGACGACACAGAAGGTTGGCCGTTTCCTTGCGCAAAGGTTGCGACGTTCCCCCGGTTTAGAATTTCTGGGCCACAGCGGTGACCCAGTCTTCCAGGCGTTGTCCCCTGCCGACGGTTTCCCGGGAGCCCCGAGCCTGGGACGGGCGTTGAAGTCTCCCGGGGCCGGGACGGGGCGACGTCCAGCTCGGGGGCCGGGGCTCGAGCCGATGCCGGTCGAGGTTCGGCGAGATACGACCGGCCCCGACAGCTACTCCATCGTAATCCGCCGCGACGCAACCTCGGCCCCCTGCAATCATTACATTTATTATGCTGCTGAAATTGATCTACTAGCTAGTTTTACAATATGTGGACCCCATTGTAAACCAGCATCGACCGTTAACCCTAGGAACGTCGTTGACCCCACAGGTTCCAACTCCCGACCGTTAAGTTGAACATTGGTGTCTAACTGTAACATTAGGCGAGGTAAAATACGTTTAGTTTTATTATCGTTCAGTCCAAGATCGTTAGTGTTAAACCGATTAACCACTTTCAAGATTACATCCCTGACATTGTCATAATTATCTATTTGTCGTTTAACTTTGAAAATCTAGGAAGCATCATCAGCAAACAAAACAATTCTGCTGTCGTCCCCCACGTAAAAGGGTAGGTTATTAAAAAATATAAAAGTTCACTTGCAGGATGCGAGTATGGGGATCCAATGATGGAGGTCCATTTCCGCATCCCGCTGCGACCGCGGCCGTTCCTGGATAGCACCCTTGACACTACCCCGCCCCCCCCCCGGGCAGACGACGGGGCCTCGGGTTGGAGGCGCGCAGTCCTCGCTGCCCGCCCGGGGCCGCCGTGCTAGCCCCCGCCACGCACTTGTAGCAGTGCGGCGACACACGAGCTGGCCCCGGGGCCGGGACTACAGCGCAGCACCGGGCTCCCTCGGCCAGGCGCCTGTAGCAGCTGGTTGCGCGGGGCTACAGCCTGCAGGAGATGAAAAGGCTTCGTCCGTCTGCAATCTTTTGAGCCACCGCGACAGGACAGCTGACGACCGCTGACCCGGGACCGGTGCGACCAAATCTGATTTCTCCAGCTCTCACACGGTCGCGAGGGCAGCCGCCCGCCTCTCCGACGGCGCTGATTACCTCCTCTGTGGTGGCCGCGTCGTCCAGACCCGAGACGCGCAGGATGGCGCACTCGTCGGGTCTGTGACACGGACGTCTGCCTCGGGGGCTCTGGAGGCGCCGGAGACCTCTAGCAGTCGGGCTCCGGTGCGAGTTGTCTTGCACTTGAGCCCACCTTTAATTTCGAGTGCCTCGAGGTCCACAGGCTTTCACCTGCCTTAGAACCGCGGCGTACTCCCCGCCTTTTGCCGCGCCCTCCGTCGTGACAGTAAGGACGACGGCAGTGGAGCGCGGAGCCTTTTTGGCGCCTTCGTCGTGGCGTCTTTAGCCTCATTTTTAGCCGCTTTCCTGGCAGCCTTCGCCTTCGTCTTGCCTCCCGCTACCTCCCAGCCCTCCTCTCTGGTGGGATTTTCAGGTGCAGTGGCAGTGGCAGCAACAATTGCAGTAGGAATGTCTGCATTTTTCTTCCCCTTCGCCCCAGCTAGTTTATTAATTAAAGGAGCCTTTGTTTTGGAGCCGGAAGCACCAGTAGCCACAGCAGCGAGGGACGTATGTGCCAGCGGCGGGCGGTATGCTTGGTTCTCCAGGACGGCGAGAGGCCTTTTCATCGCTTTCATTACCTGTACCATGCTCGTCGCCGACGCACTCTGTCACCAGCTTCTTTTTTCCCCGCGACATTCTTGGCGCCCTTCATGGCGTCAGAAATCTGAGCAAGAGCTGCGGGGAGCTCCCGAGCCTCCGGGAGCTCCCCGGCCTCTTTATACCCGCCACCGGGTAGTGGTGGAACGTGCACCAAAGGATTTGATGACACCTCCTTTGACTTTTGGTTAGATCCTCGTCCTCTACCAGCAGCAGTAGCCTATATTTTGGCCGATAGGTCACCCTCGCTGAAGGAGACCGCTCCAGGCCGTCGGAACAGACTTTTACCCGCTCCAGCCGATCGCGGCCTCTTCTGTGGATACAGGTTTCAGTATCCATACTGAGGGCTCCGCGTCTGCTTGGGCATCGAGCCGTGAGCCGTGTCCCCGACACTCAGCTCTCTGGACGAGCCAGGCGCCGCAGTGCTCGGCTCCTCTCCCCCTTGGGCATCGAGCCGTGAGCCGTGCCCCCGACACTCAGCTCTCTGGACGAGCCAGGCGCCGCAGTGCTCGGCTCCTCTCCCCCTTGGGCATCGAGCCGTGAGCCGTGCCCCCGACACTCAGCTCTCTGGACGAGCCAGGCGCCGCAGTGCTCGGCTCCTCTCCCCCTTGGGCATCGAGCCGTGAGCCGTGCCCCCGACACTCAGCTCTCTGGACGAGCCAGGCGCCGCAGTGCTCGGCTCCTCTCCCCCTTGGGCATCGAGCCGTGAGCCGTGCCCCCGACACTCAGCTCTCTGGACGAGCCAGGCGCCGCCGTGCTCGGCTCCTGTCTACTTCCCGATTTGTCGTTACCAATTCACTGGGCAAATCCGCGTCCAAGTTGAGTAAGCCAAAGTTGTTTGTTTCTTCCACTCCAGTTTATTATTATTTTTTGTGAATCCATGACTGATCCCACGACTAGGAGACGCACAGTATCACTCCCCGGGTGACGCTCATTTCGGGAAGCGTAATAAATACTGTAGGGTGCTCCAACCAGGTGCTCTACAGGCCTTTACGACTTTGCTCTCGGGTTTTACAGACTATTCAGTAAAATGAGCTAAATAAAGGGTTTAAGTTAGTTGCGGGAGGACTTTAGCCTTTGGCGCAGCAAAGAACCATAGCATCCTTGGCTGTCTTCTACTGAATATATCACGGTGAGTGTTTTCTTTTTATATTCAGGACGCTAAATTGACGTCGCCACCAGCCTGATAGAAAGCCGTGGCGCATCTAGCGATTGGGGGCCACTTTTGACAGTGGTCCTCAAGTTGGCGGCCCTGTGATGTGCCTCTTCACGCTCCTCCTAAAGAACCCGGGATTGTAAGATGAGGGAAAAACGTGTGCGGGCAAGTCGTTCCAAGTTTTTACAGTTCGACAGGAACGATCTTCAAGAGCTCTTCAGCCTGATCCCACCCTCTCCTTACCGATCCCGAACAATGCGTGCCGGGCAGAGGTGCTGCTCGTACACAGTGGAGCGTTTCAAAAGATCGTTCCTCTGTGGAACTATAAAAACCTGGAACGACCTGCCCGCACATGTGTTTCCCTCATGTTACAATCCCGGGTGCGTCAAGCGGAGCGTGAATGAGGCACATCACAGGGTTGCCAACTTGAGGACCACGGTCAGAAGTTCTACGGACTGTGAGAGTGGGCCCCAATCGCTAGATGCGCCACGGCGCACCATCCGTGGTGACGTAAATTTGGCGAGCTTATTATAAAAAAAAAAGTTGCTATCGAGTGCCCAAATATTCTTGCCATCCTGTATATTTTCTCGTTGGATTTTAATATGGGAAGATTATCTTCACGAAAGGCCACGACTTTCCATCAGTAGTGACGTCAATTTCGCGAACTTATTTATAAAAAATAAGTTGCTATCCAGTGCCCAAATATTCTTTCCACACTGTATATTCTCTCGTTGGATATTATGAGGGAAGATTATCTTCGTGAAAGGACGGTGAGGAAAGAGTGGGACAGGATTCCTCCACATTAATTCCGCAGTCTGCTGCAAGGACGCCGCAGGTTTTTCTTCGCCGACAACTAGTAGCGTTTCCCTGCCACGCTTCGCTGTAACTTTTTATAGTTGCATTATGAGAAATGAGTAATAAAACACAGGACAGGTAGGTTTTATTTCATAAAATCTAATTCACACATTAATTTTATTCTGCGACCAGTGTCCTGTTTTTGAAACTTCCTGCGCGCGCATAGTAAGAATAACTTCAAAAGTAATTTAGGTAGGCTGTTTCTTAAATTTTGTTCTGTAGCCGGCATAATATAGTTAACAAAAAAAGCAAAAATCTTTTTAAAGCGTTTTATTCTTGTTGCTGGGATGATAAAAATGTAAAAAGTAGCCTAAAACCATCTCAGAAACCTGCTGTGTATCGTGTCAAATTTTAAGCTCAATCGATTCAGTAGTTACATTTTGTGATTTTGAAGCGTACACACATAGAATGTATGTATTTTAACATGTTTTTTGAGAATCCAGCAGAGTAGGTCATTTCCAGGCTTTTTTATCCAGCAAACAATCATCGTATGTAGTATTTTAACCAGATTTGAATTCCATGAGTACATACAGCGCACGTGTTGTTTTAAAGACTTTAATAGTAGTTTATGACACTGTTGCATAATAAGGGTTCTTATAACACGAGTGTGTTTTAAAAAAACGAGCCGTAGGCGAGTTTTTTTATAGTATCACACGAGTGTTATAAGACCAAGTTATGTACAGTGTCATACACTACTTTATCTACTCTCATACTATAATACCTGATTTCATTTTGTTGTGATATAATATAGTTGCTCCTTGATTTCGCCGGTAACAGGTTCATGGTCATGTTTGACGCAGTTTCCAGAATGTCTGGTGGTGTACAATTACCACCATCCTCGCTTTAAGACATGATTTTACACAAAAACTAATTTATTTTACAAACAAAACCAAACTTTGTTTAAACTAAATGTAAAATGTTGGCGCCAAGAGCAAACATCGATTGCGCATGCGTGTTTCTTTTTTTTTAGGCTGCGGAGTCCATAGATTTAGGATTTTTCGCTACTCTGGACACACTATTTTTTTTTAAAGTAGAGGTTTAAACTTCTTTTTCAGCTGGAGATTGTTTATGGTGTATCGTAATGATTAAAAAGTTTTATTATGATATAGGTGTCCATACAAGACCTGTATCGTAATAAAACTTTTTTTTTGGCCTGTGCGTAATGTTTGTCATAATAGTATTGATTTCAATTTTATAATCTTTGTATTATAGTATCAGAGTAGATAAAGAGAATTACTGCACGAAGGTGATGATAAATAACGGGACGGGATAGGAATTAAGAAACGATAAACATTTTGCCTTGCCACGATCGGCTGGACCGCTCCGGTCGCGATCGATCGCGGCGAGTACGAGTAGTGTGTGCGGTGTGCGCAGGTGTTCGACCCGTGCACGGAGGCGTGGAGCCTGCTGAGCGGCGGCATGGCCGTAGCGCGCTCGTACGCCGGCGTGGCCGTGGTGGAGCTGGGCGCCTGATGCCGCGCCCCCGCGCCGCCCGCGCCCCCCCCGCCCTGCGGCGCTCCCTGGTGCAGCCAGACGCTGGAGTTCAACGAGCGGGCGGGCGCGGGCGCGGGGGCGTCAGGGAGCGGGGGAGGCGCGGGGCGCGCGTGCGGCACGGTGCCGCGCTGCCGGGCGCGCGCCGCGCTGCTGCGCGTGCACCCGCCCTGCGTCGTGCTGCTGCGCACGCTGCCCCCGCACGCGCGGGCGCTGCCGCACGCCCTGCCCCTGCCGCACGCCCTGCCGCACGCCCTGCCGCGCGCCCTGGCCGCGCCGCCCGCCGACGACGCCATGTCCGTGGACGGGCTGTCGGACGAGCCGGACGCGGACGACCCCGAGGACGCGGACGAGCCCGACGAGCTGGACGACCCGGACAGCTCCTGAGCGCAGCGCCGAGTGTGAGCTGCGAGCTGCGAGCTGCGAGCTGCGAGCCTAGAGTAGTGTAATGTGTATCGAATACATTCCCGTGTTCATTTGTTTGTTGTACTGGTGACTTTATTTGCTCCCCGCCGCCCCGCCCCCGCCCGCCCCTGCGGTCGTCAGGCGAGGCTCCGCGCGGCCCCCACCCAGTGCACAGTTCACACACACACACACAGCCCTACCACAAATTAAGAGATAGTACAGATGGAAACCTCCATACTAAACTCGCTCAGGCTACGCACACATAGACAACTCATTCACAGACACGAGGTCAGGCGGTCTCAACCGAATTTTCGATACTGATTTGTGCGCGAGTGTGTGTAGCAGAGGGTAGGTGTGAAAAAAAAAATATACATGAGCTTTCCGTCTGTACTATCTCTAATTTGTGTTCCTACCCTCTTTTCAAAAAGTTACGGTACCGCTTAAGGGCAGCCTGGATATCCTCATTCAATAATTAAAACTGCACTAAGAATGATATGGGGATAGCGTCGCAGAATTAAAATAACTTTTATTCGTCAAATTGCCGCCGCCCTCCTGCGGGAAACTCACGGCAACATCTAGTGATTGAGGATGCTCACAGTCCGTATGCTTTCTTTCTACTAGAGGCCCTCCAGTAGCGACCCCGTGATAAGATAGATGTTATGAGATAGGGAAACACGTGCTCAGGCAGCTGATGGGATAGCGTCCCAGAGTGATTAAACCCCGGCAGCAGGTCGCGGGCGGGCAGCGACCCCACCGCGCCCCTCCGCTTTGTTCTGTTCCCCACCACGGTGGATTCGAATTAAGAGTACTTTATCCAGGGATAGCATGTCATTTAAGGGTTTTTGGACTTTTGGGCTTTTGGACTTTTGTACTTTTGGATGGGACATTGCTACTTTGGGTCTTTGGGACTTTGGAACTTTGAGACTTTGGGACTTTTGAACTTTTGAACTTTTGGACTTTTGGACTTTTGGATGGGACCTTGGTACTTTGGGTCTTTGGGACTTTGGAACTTTGGAACTTTGGGACTTTGGGACTTTTGGACTTTTGAACTTTTGGACTTTTGGACTTTTGGACTTTTGGATGGGACCTTGGTACTTTGGGTCTTTGGGACTTTGGAACTTTGGGACTTTGGGACTTTTGGACTTTTGGATGGGACCTTGGTACTTTGGGTCTTTGGGACTTTGGGACTTTTGGACTTTTGGACTTTTGGACTTTTGGACTTTTGGACTTTTGGACTTTTGGACTTTTGGACTTTTGGACTTTTGGACTTTTGGACTTTTGGACTTTTGAACTTTTGGACTTTTGGACTTTTTGGACTTTTAGACTTTGGGACTTTGGGACTTTGGGACTTTGGGACTTTGGGACTTTGGGACTTTGGGACTTTGGGACTTTGGGACTTTGGGACTTTGGGACTTTGGGACTTTGGGACTTTGGGACTTTGGGACTTTGGGACTTTGGGACTTTGGGACTTTTGGACTTTTGGACTTTTGGCCTTTGGGACTTTGGGACTTTGGGACCTTGAGACCTTGGGACTTTGGGACTTTGGGACTTTTGGACTTTTGGCCTTTTGGACTTTTGGACTTTGGACTTTGGACTTTGGACTTTGGACTTTGGACTTTTGGACTTTTGGACTTTTGTACTTTTTGACTTTTGGACTTTTGGACTTTTGGACTTTTGGGCTTTTGGACTTTTGGACTTTTGGATGGGACATTGGTACTTTGGGTCTTTGGGACTTTGGAATTTTGAGACTTTGGGACTTTTGAACTTTGAACTTTTGAAGTTTTGGACTTTTGGACTTTTGGATGGGACCTTGGTACTTTGGGTCTTTGGGACTTTGGAACTTTGGGACTTTGGAACTTTGGGACTTTTGGACTTTTGGACTTTTGGACTTTTGGATGGGACCTTGGTACTTTGGGTCTTTGGGACTTTGGGACTTTGGGACTTTTGGACTTTTGGACTTTTGGACTTTTGGACTTTTGGACTTTTGGACTTTTGGACTTTTGGACTTTTGGACTTTTGGACTTTTGGACTTTTGGACTTTTGGACTTTTGGACTTTTGGACTTTTGGACTTTTGGACTTTTGGACTTTTGGACTTTTGGACTTTTGGACTTTTGGACTTTTTGGACTTTTAGACTTTTTGGACTTTTAGACTTTGGGACTTTGGGACTTTGGGACTTTGGGACTTTGGGACTTTGGGACTTTGGGACTTTGGGACTTTGGGACTTTGGGACTTTGGGACTTTGGGACTTTTGGACTTTGGGACTTTAAGACTTTGGGACTTTTGGACTTTTGGCCTTTGGGACTTTGGGACTTTTGGACTTTTGGATGGGATCTTGGTACTTTGGGTCTTTGGGACTTTGGAACTTTGGGACTTTGGGACTTTGGGACTTTGGGACTTTTGGACTTTTGGACTTTTGGGCTTTTGGACTTTTGGATGGGACCTTGGTACTTTGGGTCTTTGGGACTTTTGGACTTTTGGGACTTTGGGACTTTGGGACCTTGAGACCTTGGGACTTTGGGACTTTTGGACTTTTGGCCTTTTGGCCTTTTGGACTTTTGGACTTTTGGACTTTGGACTTTTGTACTTTTTGACTTAATTGAAGGTGAGGTGAAAATTAAGTTTATGAAGAAGTTTCACTTCTTACGTGTGTACACTAAGTACACGCAATTTTTTTTTATTTAACGTGAGGTAAAATCCATCATGGATGCTATGCCGGACGCCTACTGACTAAAATAAAACAGTGTGTGCTTGTTACCTGTACGCGCGATTGAAGTAAAACTTCTTTGCCATTGACGGCATCAAATGATACATTAATATCATTCATTCGAATTTTGAATAGCGGATAGCGTTACTTCCGTCAGGAAAAAAATCTTGAGTTTCTCCCTAGGTCGCGCCTGAAGAAGTTTTACTTCAAAAAACCTTACGTAACACCCAACAGCCTATGATTGCGAGCCCCGGGAAAGCACTCTGAAGGATGTCCCAGGACTCCCAACAGACACGCACGGCCGCCCCTGCGGCCTCTCCCAGGTGGTGGTTAGGGTGCTATCCCGCGTCTTTCGGGGGATTTCGGGTGTGATCCCGCTTTTAAGGGGGGGCGTGCGTAAATCCCTCACGTCACGCTGCCGTCATGGGCCTGCTTCTGTAAGGACGGTGAGCAGCCTTCTCATCGTCCTCAGGCACCCGGTCATGGAGGCCGATAGTCTTCGGCGGCGCCGAAGCCGCCGGCTGCGGAACTCGGGTGGGAGAGTTCTCTCCCGTTCCCGCCCCGCCGCCCCTTTCATTCACATGACCTGCTCGCAGGTTGAAGCGGCTGCGTCCCACTTACTCCTGCTGGTTCACATGGCTCGCACCATGGTCTCGAGCGAGAGAGTGTCCACGTCCAGACCCACCACGCCGTGCACTCCACCAGCGTGTGAAGCGCTGTGTCATCGCTGCGGTCCTCGCAGTGCTGACGCTCGGTGTCTTCGCCACAGATACCTACCGAAGCTACCGTGCTCGGTAAGTATCTGTGACAACCAATGATATAAAAACTATAGATACGATAAAGACACTTGAAAATGGCAACACGTAAAGTAGGTAATTACCTGAAAATCTCTGACGCGGCTGTAGGGTTAGCGAAAGTTCTGTTAGCACTGTTTTAAATTCTGTTAGTAAAGAAAACTCGAAAAGAACATGCCTTCATTTATCTTCAGATGATACACAAGCTACACAGCAACTGTTCAATATAACAACGTGTCATTTCATGCGTAAGTACAATAGAAATAATAATATTATTTCATTTTTTTGAATCGACAAAATGGCGGCAAGCTTAATTAATGCACACGGAAAATTTACCTACTCTATAGTCTGTGGTTTGGCGCCCGCGACCCGTAAGGGGATGTCGGGGAGATATTGTAGGTACATAGTAATGTTTTATTTTGCTATTTGAATATTTTTATCATTTAGGTAATTATATTTCTTTAAAAAATAATGAAACATAATAATAATAAATTAAGATTATTAAAATGATTTAAATTACAAATATTTGGATTACTTACTAGGTAGGTAATATTTGGATACTACTAAGTTATTACTTATTAAATAAATGTTTCTGTATGATATTGTTATATTTTTATTTTATAACTTAAATTACGTTAATAATTACTAATCCGATAAACTACATTAACATTTTATAAATTTAAATATGACGTACTTTACCCGTAAATACATTAATCTAAAATATGTCTGCATAGGGAAATTCAAGTTTCCCTTTTTCCCCACATTCCTCTGACATTGACGTCATGCATGCTACCACAGATAATTTATAGAATTCTTTTTTCAAATTTATAAAAGTTTAGCTGTTTTTGAAAACCGCAATGTTCGTGTATAACGTGTCTATTTAAGATACGTCTTTGGTGACAACCGGTAGGAGAGAGCACCGTGTCTTCTCTCCAGCCACTCGTCCATGACCGGTCTGACGGCCGCGATTGTGGCGAATCCCCCCTTTGGTTGCTCACGCGGGCAACAGCTAGTTAATAAAACTGTAGAGGGTCGAGAATCTGTCCCTACATAGAAGATATTTTGATAATTTTAACTGTAGGGCTATTAAATAATCGATACTAAAGCCGAAAATGTATTTTTTTTGTCTGCTGTCTTTCTGTCTGTCTGTATCTAGAATACCTAAGTATCACGCCGAAACTACCGAATGAATTTGGATGATACTTGACACAATCAGAGCTTATGATCCGAGGAAGATATTTTGCGCGGTTCCTTTGGTAGAGGGGATAAAAGACAAAATGGTTTTTAACCGACATAAAAAAATGGTGGAGGTTCTCAATTCGTCTGTATGTTTTTTTTATGTATGGTAACCGATATTTCCGTCAATTATACACGGATTTCAATTTTTTTCTTTTGTTTAATAAGGTTTACTCCTGAGGTGGTCCCATTTTCACTAGGTCAGGCTCTGATGATGGGATCTAGGAGAAATCGAGGGCAACCACCGAAAATTGTAGGAACGCCAAGTGCGTTTGTTAACTTTATAATTAAGAGCTTTAATGTACTACAATTAAATGAAGGTCTGGCGTCGATCTGATCATAGAACCGAAAGACAGTCGAGGGAATTCCTTAACGATTTACAGCAGTTACCTTGTGCTTGGGCTTGATTGATTCGTATTGATGAGGACTTTACACCTACATAGATGTATTTTTCGGTCCACCTGTCACTTAAAATAATGAAAAAAAAAATAATAAAAAATAAAACCGACTTCAAACAAAACCTGGAAAGTCAAATTTACTTAGCACAAAGTAATATGTATTTTGATTTAAATCATTTTATTCAAAATAATATTGAAGTCGGTGCCATTTATAATACCTACCTAAACCTATGGGTTTACTTGGCGCCGACTTCAATTATGATATTTAATAAAATCTGATAAATCAAAATACATAATATATTACTTTGTGCTAAGTAAATTTTACTTTTCAGGTTTTGGTTCGATTTCGAATATTTTTTTGTGTTAGAAAGGAAATACTTTAAGGATTAGGTATTCCTTCCCTTTCCTTGGCCTTTAAAACATCTTCGGCGCGGACTGAATTTTTATATTTAGCTCGCCACAATTATGCCGCCGCCCGTCCGATGGAAAGTCACAGCCACTGTCCCAGTCAGTAAGACTATACACAGTGCAGCAGTGGTCCTCAAGTTGGCGGCCCTACGATGTTCCTCTTCACGCTCCGCTTGAAGAACCCGGGATCGTAAGAGGAGGGAAACATGCGCTGGCAGTTCGTTCCAGGTTTTTATGGGTCGACAGAGGAACGATATTTTGAATCGTTCAGTTCTAGCTAAAATTCTCTTCACTGTGTGAGAGTGGCACCTCTGTTCTGCACGCGTTGTTCAGGATCGGAAAGGAGAAGGCGGGATTAGGTTGAAGAGTTATTCAGAATTGAGTATTCTGAATAACTCTTCAACCTAATCCCGCCTTCTCCTTTCCGATCCTGATAGCATAGCCGACAGATTCAGACAGTTCTCTTTATATCATTTATACTCTTGATTGTTGGCACTTGGTGGAACTTGTTATAACACATTAATATGCACTTCTGCTTTCTCACTTGTACTTTATTCCACTATTTTCATGAATATTACGTATACCTAACCGGTGAGAAAAGTGACAAAGCAAAAGTGCATAATGAGTTCTCTTTATACTGTGGTGATAGACACGGTAGAATGCAGCTAAAGACGCATTTGTTCTTCGCTGCGCCAACGGCTCCAGACTTTCCGTCACCTCCTGGCAGTTGATAATGCGAACAGCTCTCAGCTGCATAGAGTCCAGCGCGTCAAGCAAGTACCTCGCGGAGTCGTCCCAAAGATGAGAGCAGTATTCCACGCAAGGACGTATCTGCGTCTTGTACAGCAGACACCTCTGGTTTGGCGTCAAGAACCGCTTCACCCTGTTCAGGACCCCTAGTTTTGTCGAGGCGTAACTATTGGGTTATATTACTGTTACGAAGTATTGGGCTAGCCGCTAGCCTCGACAAAACTAACATCACAGCACACATCACAAATATTATATTGAGCATCGCTCAAGTAAATATTTGTGATTGAGCTCGGGCCTGACGACTATGCCAAGGATGTCCAGATATTTATTATTATTAATTGTCTCTAAATAAAATCTCGTCGTATTCGAAGAGGGTAAGGGTATAAGTACCATACACCCTTAACATAGATATAGTCACGCCTTTATCTCCGAAGGGGTGGGCAGAGGCATAGTACACGCCCACATTTCACCTTATAGTTTATGTCCTACCGTAATTTGGTCCTACTTTGCACCAAAATTTGCTCCAGCTGCTTTATTTACTTCACTAAAATTAAAATGTAATCTAAATTATGACAATGATACATTATTGAAACACACACTTGCACTTACATACCACAATTTAATTAGATTTAACACCTAACCGGTTTCGCTTTATAGCATTCTCAAAGGTATTATAATGTTCTTCCACTATTACTTCTAACACAGTATTTTTACTAATTTGTGATGTGGGTATACAAAAATAAATGATCGGCTGGAGTTTAAATAGAATGTTTTTACAGATCGATTTTATTATTAATTTATCGGACATAGTAAATAAGTACATATAGAAATTTTGACATTTAATGAAATATAATTTATTTGGATATTTATTTTTGTTGAATATTTAATGTAACTTGGATTTAATTTGACATAGAATTATTTTGTAATGATTTTGTAGTGACTTGAATTTATTAATGCATTAAGTTATTTTATTGCTAAATTGTGTGTCGATTTGAATTTGAATTGGATGGTTAATTTTGAAGGATTGTAAATAAGGTTGAATTAACCGATAAAATGCAGTTCCCCACTTTTAGGGAAAATTCTTCTGTGGGACCACCCCATTTATTTTTGTATACCCACATCACAAATTAGTAAAAATACTGTGTTAGAAGTAATAGTGGAAGAACATTATAATACCTTTGAGAATGCTATAAAGCGAAACCGGTTAGGTGTTAAATCAAATTAAATTGTGGAATGTAAGTGCAAGTGTGTGTTTCAATAATGTATTACAACAAGTTCCATCAAGTGCCGACAATCGAAAGTATAAATAATATGACAATGATGTTTTGTATGTATAAGCCTAGGTATGTTATTTAAATTTAACCTGGTGTATAGAAAAATATTATATTTGTTGAACAACATTTTTTTTATTAATTTTTTTTGGAGCAAAGTAGTTCTTTCCTTGGTGGTATCTTTGCTCCTTATTATTTGTTATACGTTTCTCGAATATTTTTCAATGGAGCTATGTTTTAATTGTACTTTATTACATTGCTCCAGTAAACAGAAAACAAAAGATGCTACATAATCAACTTTATTTCTATTTTTATCATCTAAAAATCACAATTTGCTTTATGGTATAAGTCCGCGCCAGTTAGCGTGGCAATACAGGACATTAAACCCACCTCCTTCCCGAAAAAAACGATAGATTACTATGGTATCGTTATAGTATCGCTCCCATTGATAAACTGCCGAAAACGGACATCGGTCGATTATCATAATACGGGGGAATGTAGTCTTACGAAGCTACAAGAGAACGCACTAAAAAAAAGAATTAAAGATTTTTACATAATCACTTTTCTAGTAGTAAATGATAATTGCAAAAATGTGCCGCATCAGAACTGATTATTATGAGTGTAAATTGTATAAGAGGTCGACATTTTGACTGTTAAGTACTAATATAATCGTTTATTGTAATGTTAAAACCTTAACAACTGTCACATAAATTAAAGAATATCATTATATTCAAATAAAAAACCGGAAACATTACAATTTCTGATAATTGAGTATCATTGAAATAAAAAAAATCGAAAATTTTAGACAAACGCGGCGCTTCTAGTAGATTACGAACACAGCACAGCACTCGAATCGCCAGGGATGCGGCACCCTCGGCCTGCCGTCGTCCGCGCCCGCGCCGGTGTGTCGGCACAGTTCCGCCATCTTGTTTGTTTATACCGTGAAGTGAATTACCGTGTCGCATGCGCTCGTGCAAGTCGTGCACAGACGTGTTTCGGAAACTTATGATTGTTGTTAATTTTGTTCTATGTGTGATAGTTGTGGGAAGTTTTTGTTATTTCTTTGTTGTTAATGTTGTTGTTATTGTTGCTGTTATTATCGTTATTGTGTTGTTGATTTTTATTGTAAAGAAATGGAACCAGAGGCCGGACCATCTACTGGTTAACCCAGTGAACGCCGCCGTCGACGTAATATTTTACAAGCAGAAGCCGGTTCCGGGCGTATACCTTTTACTTCCCCGACACAGAAACGGCCATCAAAAGTTATCACCAGTGGCGAAAAACTTATGATAATTAACATATATAAATAGGTATGTGAAAAAATCAACGCCGGACCATGAACACGTCACTAATCATGATTTAGTGAATAAAACAGCTGAAAGCTGCCCTAGATCTTTAAGGCAGAATACGAAAAACTCTCGGCAACAGTTGTATTTAATTTCAAAGAAAACTGATAGTAATGAATTATAAATTATGCGTAGTATTTTTTTTGTTGTAAATAATAACTATTACACAGGCCTGCAAAATGAGGGTCATAACTTCCTCTCTGGAATTTGATAGCTGATTCTAGGGTATTTTGGTGCGCTGATTACGAATATGTACTTAGATTTTCTCCATCACCTCCAGATTTTTCGAACAAGGCACAGATAGAAAATAGAAAAAAGACCCACGTTTTCTCATAAAAAATATATATTTAAAAAAGTACATTACCTTTAACTTATAAAACGACTAAAATATAATAATAACTTGTTACTAGTCTAAATTACACGTAAATTTTATTTGTGGAACCTGGTTCTTTTTTCCTGGAACCTTCGGTTGTGAGATTTTCGCTTAAATTTCCGGTTTGGATCGACGCGCTTCAATAAACAACAATAGTCTGCCATCATGCTAGTATTCCATCTTCCTCTATATCCGACTTCAAGCTCTTTCAAATCTTGGTAAAATCTTTCGCCTTGTTCTTTGCTAACGGCTCCTAAATTTTCTGGGAAGTAATCAATGTGCGAATTTAGGAAATGAAGTTTAGTGCATGTTTATGTCCCTTTTATTTTAGAATTGTATCCAGTTATGTCACAACAACAAAAGTAGCCATCTTTATCATGGTCTTTAGCCTCTCTTCATAGCATAGGTGAACCGATTTTGAAGTTATTTTTCTGGCCTTTTAAACACTTGCGAAATTGTAATATAAACAAGTCGAACAAAGTTTATGAATGTGTCGAAGTTTTGTCTTGGTTACTTAATACGTGTCCAAAATAACTTTTGTAAATATTTTTCACAAACTCTGTAATGCTGTTTCATTGATTTATCACCATAAAATTCCGGGAGATATTACTAAAACAATTCGTAGAATTTAAACAACTTCGCAATGACATTTTAAAGTTCTTGTTTCAATATTCAACTGTTAATTTTCTAAATCAGTGTGGGTACTTATACAAAAACCCTTTGATTTCTCTTTATTACACCCTTTTTAATAATATTTACAAAAAATAGGTATCTTATATTACTACTAGGTAATTTTTTTGATTTTATTACAAAATTAAGTCAAATTACCTGTTTTTAACATTGTTAATGCGAATTACTTATACTTTTTATGTAGTAATTACCAAATTACTGATTTGCATGAATTTCTATATTCCCTTACACTAATTAAATGAAATAAAAATAAAACTGAAGTAATTTAATGACGTTTTATAAATTTTAAAAGGTCGACGATCAGACATTTTGGAGCAAAATCTTAAATATTTAATATCAAAAAATCCTGACGTGTAGGATTTTTTTTATTATTTTTCTCGTAATAAGCACATCAGAAACTATAGAAAATGTTACTCAGATTTCAAAGAGGAAAACCATTGCAGACCTGTGTTATTATGTAAAATAAATGACTGATATTTAATTATGTGTTGCTTCAATAATGCATCCTACGGTTATCATCCCCTGCCTAACTCGGAGCTGTCTAGACGACTATACCACGATTCACTAACGACAGCATTTTCTGTCGTTTTATGAACATAGAATCTGTCGTATTTGCAAATCACGTAACAGTGGTAGGGGGGTGTGAATGACTTGTATTGCCACGCTAACTGGCGCGGACTATAGAAACATTTTTTTCTTAATTATTATAATATTACAGTAAAAACATTTCGAAAACTCTCATAGTAGGAATAGGTGCTAAGTCTACAAATAATCAACACAATAATCAAAATTATAATAAGTAGGTAACAAAAAGATGGTATGAAAAAGATCTTATTTGTCCCATATTTGGTCCAGTTCAGGTACACTATAAAACTCTCTGCGTCCAAGTTTTTTTCTTCCCCTGTTGGTAACAATATTTTGTGTCCATGCGTTTCTTTTTATTTCTAGACTTTGTATAAAAGAATCATTGATTGCTTCAGTGTCAACTGCATGTGGTAGTCGTTCTAGAAGAGGAGTAATATCCAGTGGGTATATTCCGCATTTATCAAATCCAGCTTTCAGATTATTTGCACTATTTGGCGTTATTGTATCAATTAAACGTTTTAACATTTGTGGGAAAATGGCTTTTGGCAGAATTGTATCCTTGTACCCACTTGCACTTGATTTCCGATCGGAAAGAAGGAGCAATGTATCCTCAAAAATTGGCGCAAAGTTTACCCACATGCTAAAAAAAAAAACATACAATGACTGAGATTATTGTGTAAATATTAGTCGATTCAGTTAGATTATAATATACAATACATATTAAATAGCGATTGTTACAATTTTATTAATAAATTTAGAAGATTTAAGTAGATTTTGCTCACCTTTTAATTATGTCTTTACGCAGTGCTGCAGCTCTTTGACGCACAGTAAATCAAAATGGCCGAGTTTGACATCTCTCAACTACAATGTTGCTAGCTGATTAAATATGTTACCAAACAAAAATATTGAAATAGACTAAAAACCAAAGTAAGAGTATGTGACATTATGTTCACTCTTTTTTCGATAAGCGGAGCAATGTTACCACCCTAGGAGCAAATTAGGCCCAAGTTACGGTACGTAATAGGTGGAGAGCCTATTGTCGTGTTGAAATGGACAGGCGCAGGTCGCCGCGACCCGCAGTTGAAACTTTTCAAGCCGCCTAATAAGGCCTTTAACTCTGCTTAACGATTATCATTATAATATTGACAACCGGGTTTCATTTCGAGTTTTCCTTCTTTACGCAATTTATCTTTTTGCGAAAGTGTCCCCTTAAGGCCGGCGCCCATTATCGGCATCGGCAAGGAAAATGATCCTTCAGCATCCTACATGCAAGCGCACACTATCGGCAATTATGCTTTGGCATTCTGCAACGTTCTTAGGGATGACGAGGCGTCTAAGGATGCCGCACCGTCCTGTAGCTTGCCGAAGCGTCTCAATATCGTATTTCTCGTCATAACAGTCTCAGAGTTGGTACAAGCTAGTTGTCTGAATTGTATTTAATATGGTGGACTGGGATCTAGTGTTCATAGCAACTCTTGCTGAAGAAGAAGAGAAATCTAATCAACCGGTACACACAGCGATTACCTCGATTGTGTTATGTGAGTCAAATGATGCAAATGGCGGATGCCACCCCTCGCCTCGGCGCCGGCGGCGTACCGAAGGATGCCGAAGCATCCCGAAGCATTCTCAAGGCTGCCGATTCAGCAGCCTCAAGCATACCAAAGCGGTATTTTTGTTATTACGACCACATATCACAGAAATTTCTACTTTATTGCCATTATTTTATAGTATATTGCTATTTGCCACCAAAAAATCCTTTTCCTTGCCGATGCCGATAATGGGCGCCGGCCCTAATTAGTCGCCTCTTACGACACCCTCGTGCTGCATTGGGGATCCCTTTCGTAAACATAATATATGTATTCCTAAAATGTTTTGGCATACTTAATTATACTTGGTCATATTTGAATTTTAGCAGCAGCATATGTAGGTACTGTGGCATTTATTATCTTTAGGCCTAATATTTATGCATAGTTGTAATTTGCACAATGTTTTTAGGCATAGTGCACCTACAATCGCCTAATAGTATCTATAATATACCAGTATTTCCTTTAGGCATGTATGATACAGGATATACAGCACTAAGCCGCCTTTTTATTTTACATGAGTTTTTTATTAAAGTTTGATACTTCTATGCCTTTATAAAGCTATGCTTTATAAATTTTATGCCTACACGTGATTATTCTAACTTTATTCATGTTTAAGACAATTATGCTAAATTTGTTATGGATAACAAAATTATGCATAGGTAGATAAATATCACATTAGTCTAAATTACCATTATGCCAAAATATTATGAACGTCATGATGGCGGGACCCCGCCAGATTTTGTGAATATCATGCAACAAGGATTTAATACACTTTCTCTACTATTTCATACTTTCATAGTAAAATTCTACACCCATAAAATTACTAAATATTCTACAAAGAAAGTGGTCCCGCTATTTTGACGTCATAATGGCGGGACCACTATTAAATTAAAGAAAAATCATGACGTGATCTTAAAACAAACCACACCAAATTTTAATACGATTTAGTACAACTACTTAAGAATCATTGTTACACTTATAAAACTGCAATTTTAATAGAAAATTAACCCTTCTAACTTATGTTAATTGGCTTTGATACTTTTTCTTTAGGCGCTTTTCTAATGTAAACATAATAGACGTGTTTTCTATTGAAATTGCAGTTTTATAAGTATAACAATGATTCTTAAGTAGTTGTACTATATCGTATTAAAATTTGGTGTGGTTAGTTTAAGATCACGTCATGTTTTTTATTAAATTTAATAGTGGTCCCGCCATTATGACGTCAAAATAGCGGGACCACTTTCTTTGTAGGATATTTAGTAATTTTATGGGTGTAGAATTTGTGTGTCTGTACCCAGCGGTTGACCATTGCCTGCGTGGTAACGAATTCATTAAATAATTAGATCTATATTAGTTCTATCGAGATATGTGTAACACACAATTTGTTCCGTTTTAGTTTTTACACAAAATTACTTCTTCTATAACAGTTACTCAGCGATGTACTTTTAAATTACGCACTATAAAAAAACAAAATCTAGACAGGCGATTAGATCTACATTAAATCTAACTACTTATGTACTTTTTACTTATAAAATCCCTTACATTAAGTTAAAAAAGACAATTGAAAAACGTAAACCTAGCGATGTGAATGTGAAGAAAATGATATCCATACTAATATTATAAAGCTGAAGAGTTTGTTTGTTTGTTTGTTTGTTTGTTTGAACGCTAGGATCTCAGGAACTACTGGTTGGATTTTAAAAATTCTTTCACAGTTTGATAGTCCATTTATCGAGGATGGCTATAGGCTATATAACACCACGCTAAGACGAATAGGAGCGGAGCAGCAATCAAGAATGTTTTGAAAACGGGGAATATTTTTTACAGTCTGAGGGCTTCCGAGGCGTACGCTGCGTAAATGGTTACAGTTAGGTAAACATTGTATACTACAAAATTGTTTCTCTTAAAAAGTTCTACAAAAAAGTCCGCGACAGCATATGTCTATCTTTTAAGGTTCGCTCACAATAACCTAATATGTCTATCTCTTAAGGTTCGCTCACGATATAATGAAACTGAAGAGTTTGTTTGTGCTAGGATCTCAGAAACTACTGGTTGCATTTTAAAAAAATATTTTATAGTTTAATATTCCATTTATTGAGGCTGGCTTATGGCGATATAACATCACGCTAAGACGAATAGGAGCGGAGCAACCATGAATAATGTTTCGAGAACGGGGATTATTTCTTTCTTATGAGAGCTCCCATTGCGGACGCTGCATAAATAGTTAAAGTTACGTAAAAATTGTGTATTACAAAATTGTTCCTCTTAAAATGATATAAAAATAAGTCCTTGACAGCATATGCCTATCTTTTAAGATTCACTTACAATAACCCTCTTATTACGTTTTAAAGTATGAGCGACGCGACGGGAGTAAACTTGGTCTGCAGTGGCAGCCAGTCAACTGAACGATAAAAACCGGCCAAGTGCGAGTCGGACTCGCTCACGATGAGTTCCATACCGAAAAACGGATGGGTGGAAGTAAAAGCGACGGGAAACATTATATCACTTTAACACCTCTTTCTTTCTCATTCTCATGTGACGCAAACGAAGATATGCGGTTCAGCTCTAATGAATACAAGCGACGCGACGCGACGGGGGTAAATGCAACGGGAAACATTATAATACTCGAAATATTAATACCATACATCTCACTTTCTCACTCTCATGTGACGCAAACGAAGTTGCGCGGGTCAGCTAGTACTTAAAATAAAAAGATGCTTCATATTTGGGAGTCAGCTGTGTTCAGGTTTATCACAGTGTCTGGCAAAATCCAGACGCCGAAACCCTTACCATAGATACCAGTTCGAGTCATTTATTAAACCCAATGCCTCATCGGAAGAGATCTTAAAGACTACAAGATTTTATGATGTATCTGAACATGATAGAGTGATACTATTCCTTGGAGAAAATGACTCAAACCCCTTTGAAATTCAAACAGAACTATGTTTATTTTTAAAGAGTGTAAAGTGTCACGTGTTAGTAGTTAAGGTAAAATTTAATAAGCACTTAAATGAAAAAAAATTGAACAGTATGTTAAATTTAGTCTGTAAACACTTTGTAAATTGTACTTTTGTTGACATCAACTATGATTTGGATCATAACATGAGACATGCACTGTGTAATAAAATTAATGCTATTCTCGATCGCCTCGATTACGAACAGAATTTTCTACCATGTAAAGGCTTGTCTGGCTACCAAAAGTGTGCTAAACGTATTCAAATAGCCCCCCCCCTCTTCAAAAGCAAGCTTTTAAATTAAAAACTCGTGTCGCCCCCTTGACAATGCAAGACAAAACTACTCAAACTGAGGCCGAAGATCCCTTAGAATCTTCCAATGTAAATCTTTTTCGTTGCTGACAGTAATATTTTCTATTTAAGAATAATGCATCAGAATATAGCTGGTCTCCGCAGTAAAACGAATGCTTTGGAAATTCATTTGTCTGAAATGCTGGCAAAAGATAAGGAGCCAGAATTAATATGTGTCACGGAAACATTTGTGAAAAAAGGTTACGAAGGTCTGGTTAATGTGGCCGGATACGAATTAGCGTCATATTATTCACGAGTCACTAAAAAACGCGGCGGAGTATGTATACTCATTAAACGAGGTTTATTTTATAAAAAGGTGGATTTTTGCGATGAGTTTGCCATAGATAATCATTTTGAATGCTGTGCACTTGAAATACAACAACATAAAATGTTTATTGTTTGCTTGTATCGAACTCCAGACTCTGACTGCAACCTATTCCTTGACAAACTAGAAAAACTGCTATACAAAATAAATAGGTCAAATAGAAAAATTGTTATAGCTGGTGACCTAAATATAAATACCCTACGACCACGGGAAAAAAACACTATTAACTTGATAGATATTATACATAATTTTAACCTAAAATTCCATATTAAAAGCCCTACTCGCATAAAATCTTGCATCGATCATATTATTAGCAATGTTGCAGAAACTACAAGTGAATTGTTGCATCTCGACATTTCAGATCACAATACTGCACAGTTACTTAGCATTAAAGTAGAAAACAAAACGGAATCACGGTTAAATGAATATTTTGTATATGAAAGAAATTATAAAATAGAACAAAGAAAGAAAGAAAGAAAAGAAAGAAAGAAAATTTGTTTATTCCACACACAAGAAAAAATACCAATAAAATACTAAAATACCTACATACATCCTTAAAACTAATACACGATTCCATTGCCATACATTATGTGGAATAACGGCCGCCTCTCAGCTTAATGCTGTCTGCATGTAAAACATGCAGCCAGCGCTGGTTTTCAGAGACGGCCGGACGCGACGCGACGACTGTATGACAGACAGGCAAGCCATCACCAAAATGCAAAAAATAAAATACAAAAATAAACAAACATCGCCAATCCCAAACAAATAATCAATACATATAATAAAATCGTAACAGGTCGCTGTCTGTACATGGAAGATAAATAAGAAAAAATATTATAGGGGGGCTTTATGAACGCAATAGAACCCAAAACAATGATTTTTAGAATTTTTGTCTGTTTGTCTGTATGTCTGTATGTCTGTATGTCTGTATATCTGTTTGTCTGTACGGTTGTGCACGCTAATCTCAGTAACCGCTCAACCGATTGCAATGCGGTTTTTTTTATTGTGTTGAGGTTTGCTCCAGTTAACATTTAGCGTTTGTTTTATGTAAATCGGTTTAGAAATAAAAGAGTTATAACACTTTTAAGAATCAGATATTTTTAAAATTTTAATTGTAGGGGTTTCTTTGAATGTGAGTGAACCTAAACTGGCGTGTTGGCTTAATCATAAAAGAGCTTAATGATTAAGACTATTTTTAAACAATTCAGTCCGCGCCGAAGGCGTGGACTGAATTGTTTTAAAATAGACTTAATCATTAAGCTCTTTTATGATTAAGCAAACAGGGCAGTTTCAGACGCTGCTTGATGACTCTGATGAAGAAATACCTTTCCTTTCATACACCTTATGTGACGTAAACGAAGTTGCGGGCTCAGCTAGTAAATAAAATATATATTAATATTTTTGACAAAGAGTAAAAATTAAATTTAGAGGAATGGCAACATTTCTAGTCGTTTCCGCCTCCGACTCCGAGAGACGGACGGACGCGGAGACGCCACCACACGACCACGCCATATTTTATTTTCTTTGACGCCATTAATGTCATGTCAATTTCAATATGTACACTTTCATTTTCATTTCACTCATAATGATTCAATGAACACTTAAAAAAATTTAAAGAATGCTTATCCTCTCTCTCATTTTCGGACATCTACTGCGAAAATCATCTCGTTAAAGCGTTCCAAGTGTTTCACGATACCTTTTGTCAATTTTATGAATTGTGTTTTCCAAAGATAAAGTTACGGATATCTCATAAATCCTTCACGCCGAAGTGGATATCTAAAGGGTTAAAAATTAGCTGTAAAAATAAACGTACACTTAGATACAGATATTATAGGACTAAAACGTCAAATGATAAAACCATATACAAAAACTACTCTAGGCTACTTCGTAAGTGTATTGAGCAATCTATTAAAAATGCCAATAATAAGGCAATAGTTAATTCAAAGAATGTCTGTAAGACATCCTGGCAATTAATAAAACAAGCTTCTGGGGCTCCAAAAAAGTTGGAGCTTATCACAAACATCTACGGAAAAAATGACATTGCTATAACTGATCCTTTCGAGATAGCGGAAGCATTTAATTTATACCTAATCGACTTGACAAATAATGTTGGGTTATTTAAGGGATACAATACATGTAATACTAAAATTAGTAAAAGTATATTCTTGGTACCACTTGACCCAAATGAAACATTTAACCTTATCATGTCACTAAGAAATACAAATGCCGAAGGGCATGACGAAATAGCAACAAAAGTAATTAAATTTTGTTCAGGAGAGCTTACTCCATTATTGACACATCTAATCAATTTATCATTTGTAAATGGTTGTTTTCCTGACCCTCTAAAACTCTCAATAGTAAAGCCAATCTATAAAAAAGGAGAAAAATCAAAACTTGAAAATTATAGACCTATTACCCTCATTCCAATATTCTCCAAAATATTTGAATTAGCTATTCATAAGCGTATTACAAATTTCATTAGCAAACACAATATTTTAAAAAGAGAGCAATATGGGTTCCAGAAGAAAAAATCTACAACATTGGCGTGTTTTGATCTCCTAAGAAATGTCATGGATGCTCTTGATTCTGGCAAATTGGTCACAGTGGTATTCTTTGACATGACTAGGGCTTTTGACTTCGTTTCCCATTCACTACTACTATCAAAATTGGAAAACTATGGCATACGAGGTCCAGCATTAAGCTGGATAAGTAGCTACCTCGGTGACAGAAAACAATCAGTGGAAATTGCTAATGTTGATGGGAATGGAGAAATGCGTGCCTTTCGTTCGGGTTATTTGCGAAATGGATTTGGGGTTCCTCAGGGTAGCGTTTTGGGACCCCTGCTGTTTCTACTTTATATAAATGACCTCCCAGAAGTGACCCCCCATCCATGTACTCTGTTTGCTGATGACATCTCATTAATTGTGACATGCGAAAAAAATATTGACATTGATAAATACATTTTGGACATAAATAATTCAATAAAATCGATCGTAAATTGGCTTAATATAAATAATCTTAACATAAACTTATCAAAAACGAATTTCATACAATTTAGTACACATGGTAGTACAAAGAAGGAATTAAAAATATTCTACAATAACACAAATATTCGGGAGGTGGAGGACACAACGTTTCTCGGATTCACCCTAAATAAGTACCTGGATTGGAAAGCACATATCAGCAAAATATGTTGCAAACTAAATAAATTTGTTTCAATTCAATTTCAATTTCAATTCAATTTCAATTTCAATTCAATTTCAATTTATTCATTTATTGTTTGTTACAGGTTTTTTTACATAGATGTTGTAGATTAAATACATTAGTCCTTCCGTAACATGCCTTACTAGCGTACAACAATATTTTAATTTGAAATACATATTTAATTTTAAAGATTTATATAATGTCATATTTACACAAATGTCATTTAGGTACTTAATCTAAAATCAAATAGAATTTACTGGCGTGCAACAATGTCTATATCAATTGAATTTAAGATTTTTAAGAATGTCAAGTTTATAAAATAAATGTCAGTATCAAAATCTAAAAAGCAATTTACATAATAATTTATTAAATTATATAACCGTTACAAAATTTTAATCAATATTAATAAAGTGTCATAAATTATTATCGTTTATGTATTCCTGAATCGAATAATATGTCTTAAGGATTAAAAAATCTCGTAGTCTGTGTTTGAATACATTAATAGGTTCAGACGATTTAATATAGTCTGGCAGTTTATTGTACAGCTTTGCACTCATTCCAAAGACACTCTTTCTAAATTGTTGAGTCCTGCACCTGTCTATGTGTAATTTATTTTTATGTCTTTTACTTGCTAGCGTTTTATATTTCTTTATATTTTGCTTTACAACTATTAAGGCTTCATATATATACATAGAAGGCAAGGTGAGTATTTTTAACCTACCGAATGAGGGTTTGCACGAATCAGTTTGTGTAAGACCACATATGCTCCTGATGCACTTCTTTTGGGCTTTAAAGGCATTATCTTTATGAACTGAGTTACCCCAGAATAAAATACCATATCTGAGTATAGAACCAACACTTGCATGATAAGCCGTTAACAGTGTTTCATTTGCTACTTTTCTGAGCATATACAGGGCATAAGAAAATGAGCTCAATTTATTACAAATCAGATCCACTTGGGCTTTCCAATTCAAATCCGAATCAATATAAATACCTAGAAATTTTGTTATTTTTACTTCATTTATTATTTCATTTCTGTAACTTAGTGATAGATTATTGCAAGTAGAATGTCTGTTTGTAAATGTCATATAATTGGTTTTTCCCAAATTTATGTTTAAATTATTTTCAGTCATCCATTTTATTATATTTTTGAGTGAATTATTTATGTCAATTTCATAGTGCATATTATTGTCATTGTTAGTAAAGATAGCCGTACTGTCATCTGCGAATAGTATCATGTTTTGGTTAATAGCTTTAGGGAGGTCATTTATATATATTAGAAACAACAGCGGCCCAAGGATGCTACCTTGTGGGACGCCATATTTAACAATTTTTTGATTGGATATATAATTTACTTCAATTTTTGATTTTTTATTTATATTTTTAACTGTGGTCACCTGTAGGCGCTCAGTGAGATAAGATTTTAGTAATGCCAACGAGTTGGCTCTTACTCCATACTTTTCCAGTTTTAATAACAGGATTTCATGATCCACGTGGTCAAAGGCCTTGGTCATATCCATAAATAGGGACGTAATACTCTTTTTTTGGTCTAATCCTGTCATTACTTGCTGTAGGTAATGGAAAAGTGCAGCACCAGTAGATTTTCCTTGACGAAAACCAAATTGTTCCTCTATAAAAATATAATTCTCTTCGAAGTAATTGTACATATTATTATAAATGACCCTTTCAAAAATTTTCGCAAAAATTGGTATTAATGCAATAGGTCTGTATGACCTAACATTTAGTTTATCATCTTTTTTGAGCAGTGGATGTATAATAGTCATTTTTAATTTTTTTGGAAATACTCCATGCTCAATGCTTAAATTTATCATGTGACTAAGTACGGGTGCTAAGTATTGGGGTATTAATTTAATTATTTTTGTGTGTATGTCATCATATCCTGTGCTGTTAGAGTTATTGAGTCTCATTATAATGTTATGGATGTCAACTGGGTTAGTAGGCTTCATAAATAGTGAATTATACTTATTATGGATTATATTTTTATAACAGTTAATATTTTTATTTGTACTCGATTGAATGTCATCAATAAAAAAGTTATTAAAGGTTTCAGCAATAACATCAGGTGACGTGATGATTTGTCCGTTATGTTTAATTTCTGTTATTTCATCTTTTAGTGTTGTGCTTTTGTAGTTATTAATGATTTGCCATGTAGCCTTACATTTGTTTTTTGCTGAATTTATGTAGAAGTTATTTTGTGTTTTTTGTGTATTATTTATAACATATTTTAGTCTTTTTGTGTAATTCTTGTATTGAGTCATATTTTCTGGGGTTGGTGAGAGTCTGCTTTTCCATAGCATATGACGTTTCCTTTTAGAGCATAATTTTAATCCCTTACTAATCCATTTAGATTTTTTAACGACACTTATTTTAACTTTTTTTATTGGAAAACACAAGTCATAGAACAATTTAAATAATTCGAAAAAGTCATTGTATGCTTCATCTGGGTCATCACAGGTGAAGGTCTCAGAAAATGTAAGACTACTTATACACTCTACAAATTTATTAATATTATCATTGCTATAGTCCCTCTTCATCTTAAACCAGTGTCCTGTATTAATATTTCCTTGTATAGGGCAAGATAATAGCTGGGCTGTATGGTCTGAGAGAGACAAGTCTACAACATATGATTTTGACCCTCTAATATTATGAGCTATGTTGTCTATACATTTCATTGAACTTAACCGTGTTGGTTGATTTATTGCTAATTTTAAATTAAATGCCTTAAGCAACTGTTCAAACTCGCATGAGATATTACATGTATTGGCAGGACCAATACATGTAATATGATGTTAAAATCCCCGCAGATGATGATTTTTTTATTTTTATATCCTATTTTATATAATAATAACCCCAGGCGGTCAAAAAACAAGTCAATATTTTCCCTTATGTTTCTTGGTGATCTGTAAATGCATACAATAATAATTTTATGGTCTATTAACTCAATACCACAACCTTCAAAAATATTAGTTATACTCAGTGCCTTCGGTTCTGGTATATTTTTAAATTTAAATGTGGACTTTACCAGTATACAAGACCCTCCATGATGATTTTCTCGTGTATAGTATGCGCCAAGTACAAAATTAGGAAGCCTTAATAATTTTGCATCTATTTGTGTCATGTTGTGTTCTGTAATGCAAAGTACACTCGAGAGCAATGAATCCGGGTCACTTAAAGAATCCTAAAAATCTCGGAAACTAAAAATGCTAGGTTAATGCAATAAATTGTATTTAATAGACAATGTAATACTCCTTAAATGAAGGTATTAAAACTTCTTAGTTATTGTAAAGTTATATCATAAAAAAATCAAATTTGAAAAAGGGCCACTTTCGAAGATGGAACTACGAAATTACAGCATTTGGTGTTGCTTTTGTTTGCAATCTGTCATTTATGTGGGTACATAAACCATGTTGATAGTGCTCTATATTCATTAATCAAGCTGAAATTATATCGCTTACGCCTGAAGAATGCACCAGAATACTTACAATGCTGGAAACCGGCCGGAGTCAGCGCGATACAGCCAGGACTGTCGGTGTGTCGCTGTCAACAGTACAAAGAGTTCTCCGACGTTACGAAGAAACTGGTTCTAACCTACGCAGACCAGGAACGGGCAGAACCAGGTGTACCACAGCACGAGAAGACCGATACTTGGTGAACACCATGCTTCGAAATCGCTTTCTCACAGGAACTGAACTCACCAATCAGTTTCGACGCCTCGGAGGAAGTAACCCAAGTGCATGGACAGTAAGACGTCGGCTTGCTGAATCTAACTTAAAACCCCTTAGACCTGCAAACGGCCCTAAACTGGAGCGTGGGCATCGTATTTCGAGACTAAGGTATGCCCAGAGCCACGTAAATTGGAGTATTGAAGATTGGTCAAAAGTTATGTTCTCCGACGAATCAAAATTTATGCTCTGCAAGCACGATGGAAGACACAGAGTGTATCGAAGACCAGGGGAATGATTCAAGCAAGCATGCATCGAAGAAAAAGTAGCCTACGGTGGTGGGTCTGTACTTGTGTGGGCCGGAATTTCTTCTGAAAGTCGCACAGAGCTGGTGATCATAGAAAACGGCTCTTTAACTAGCGTAAGATATGTGGAAGAAATCCTCAATGATCACGTTGGTCCATTTATGGTCAATTTAGGTGAGGATGCTATATTTATGCATGACAATGCCCGACCTCATACAGGTAGGATTGTGAATGACTACCTTCAAGAGATGAACATTACTCGTATGGAGTGGCCAGCGCGCAGCCCGGATATCAACCCGATCGAGCCTGCTTGGGACGAGCTAGGCAGATGCGTAAAACAACGAAACCCTCCCTCAATCACGCTTCGTGAGCTCAAAATTGCTCTCACAGAGGAATGGGAGAATATTCCCCAAAATCGTATAAGGAACTTGGTGTACAGCATGCCAAACCGCGTAAACGCAGTAATGGAAGCACGAGGAGGCAATACGAAGTATTAAAATTCAAGAAAATCGTAATAAAGTTCAAAAATTTCATGTTTCCTATTTTTGTTTTAAGGAGAGATCGGCAGTTTTTTCTTTATGTAATTTTGTGTTAATAAAATGTATGGTGACTCATATTTTTTTTACTTTCATTTAAGGAGTATTACATTGTCTATTAAATACAATTTATTGCATTAACCTATCATTTTTAGTTTCCGAGATTTTTAACATTCTTTAAGTGACCCGGATTCATTGCTCTCGAGTGTATATCAATGGGACAACTATTCTGATTTTTATTACCTAATGAGTGCAGATGTACAATCAACTCACCTGACTTACTTATTAAGCCATCTATATTTTGATGGAGCAAGTACAATTGGCTATTTACGAAAAAACAAATTATCAGAAGAAGAAGTGGAAGGTTCCTCATGCGTTTGAATATTTTCCGTTTGTGTGCATTGATCACAGGTATCACGCCTATTAACACTACCAACGGAATAAGTCAGTCGTTCCGTACAATACCTTAAATATTTTCGTTCATAGTCCTTTCGTAATACCTCTTTATGCAGAATTTGACTTACGTGTAAAGGGAAACCTCTGTAACCTGGTAAATGTGAACCATATCTCATATCCAAAAATGTGGTATGAGTATAATATGAACATAAGAATTTTATCAAATGGTTGAGTTTACACTCATTCAAGGACTTATTGTACGGAACTTCCGAAATAATTACATTAGTGTTTTTCGTCCTATTGAAAAAGTTACATAAAGCCTTTTGTATATGTCCTTTACAAACTACGAAATACCTCTAAACTAGAAACAGTGCTGACAGCCTACCATGGATACGTTTCTTCGGTACTAAACTATGGTCTTATTCTATGGGGTAGTTCAACTGATGTTGAAAAAGCCTTCTTAGCGCAAAAGAAGTGCATTAGAGCTATTGCTGGCGTGCCGCCCTGGGAATCCTGTAGGCCTCTATTCAAAAAATTTAAAATTCTCACATTACCTTCAATGTACATTTTGGAGGCAGCCAAATTTGTGAAATCACACCCGGACTTATTTAAAACGGCGAGAGAGATATATCCAAGGAACACGAGAAATCCTGACAGAATTGTTTTGTCAAGAGTTTCAAAGACCTCAATGTACTCGAAAAGCTGCTATGTTAGGTGTGGGCGAATTTTTAATGCAATTCCAAAAAATATTAGAGACCTTCCTTTTAACAAATTTTGTTCGCAACTGAGGACTTGGCTCCTGGAGAAGCGTTATTACTCGGTGACGGATTTGATACCATGAGTCACAAATTTTATTTTTCTATTTGTCCATTAATGTTCTGAGTTGTGATTTGACGTAGTTATGGTTTAGTTCATTATTGCCATTACATTTGAACCAATGTTAAGGTATCAGTGGATTATGTTTGTGTATTTATGTATTCAATTACTTAAACTCTCGTTTCAGATGACTTCAAATAGTATTTATTTATAATTGTAATTGTTGGGAATTAATTAATTTTGAAGAATTTAATTTAATTTATCACTAATGTCTGTGGTCTCTTATAATTAAATTATGTAATGACATGCTTACTTGTTAAAATGTGAAGGTGAAATACTCGAAATTTTGCATGCTATCTCAATGGCTGAATAGGCAAGGATTATCCGATTTATATGATGTAACACCATTTTTGTACCCTATTTATAGCAAATAAAGAATTTGTATTTGTATTTGTATTTGAAAAATTACTTCTTCTATAACAGGTAATATTCAATACTACCCTCAAATTATTTCTTACGACCTTATTTTTTATTTATAAGCACACTTATTTAAAACTCACATGACAGTAGAAGCTACCTACGTTTCGAAAGAAGATTATGATTTTCAAAACGATATATCTATATTAGATACAAATATAAAATGAAAAATATTAATAATTTCTAATTTGAATTGTAATGGGGACAAAACTGTCGCATTATAAGCGCACGAAATTGATTAACCACATCGCTAGGTTTACTTTTTTCAATTGTCTTTTTTAACTTAATGTAAAGAATTTTATAAGTAAAAAGTACATAAGTAGTTAAAGTTAATGTAGATCTAATCGCCTGTCTAGATTTTGTTTATTTAAAGTGCCTAATTTAAAAGTACATCGCTGAGTACCTGTTATAGAAGAAGTGATTTTCTGTAAAAACTAAAACGGAACAAATTGCGTGTTATACATATCTCGATAGAACTAATATAGATCTAATTATTTAATGAATTCGTTACCACGCAGGCAATGGTCAACCGCTGGGTACAGACACACGTAGAATTTTACTATGAAAGTATGAAATAGTAGAGAAAGTGAATTAAATCCTTATTGCATGATATTCACTAAATCTGGCGGGGTCCCGCCACGTTCATAAAATATTTTATGGTTATTTTTTATGCAAATGGATAGTGAACCGATGCTTTGGGGTGGCGAAATTTTGTACTCTTACTCGTCACAACGCGGGACCCTGTCGCCAAACGGGGCGATTGAAAGGGTATTTTTTTGCTGTAAACGCACGCGCCTGTGCTTTAAGGGCGTTGAACTCAACCAGGTTTTCGGATTCCCATTGAGAAATGCGGGCCAGGTCCCCGTTAACATCAGCCACAAGTTGCCGTCTCTTCTCCTCAACGTCGCGTCGGCTCACCCTGCCGCTGGACGGGCCGAGTAACTTCCGTGCAGAGTGATATCGTCTGCATGGCAATGAATCCTCCCGAGGGACAGCATCTCATTGATATGCAGAAGAATTAGGTTGGGGAAAACACAGAACCCTGTGGTACCCCGGCATTAACCTGGATAAAACAGGAAGCCTGGCCGTCACAGAGGACCCGTATTCGTCGTCCGTGCATGAAGCTGGCCAACCAGCTGCACAATTGGGGCGGTAGTAGTCCATATGCCGACGACTTGGAAAGCAGCGACGCGTGCCATACTCTATCGAAGGCTTTCGCGATATCGAGGCTTAGGCCTATAGCCAACGAATCGCCGTGTCTCTCCATCCATAGCCTCACCCCGAACAAGCGTCTCGTACGCCAGGAGGTCTTTTTTTAGGAATTATTTTACAATAGCCTTAATCTTTTATTACCTACCAATCTTACTAATATTATAAAGGTGAAAGTTTGTGAATGTGGATGTTTGTTATTCTTCCGTGCTCTAACGGCTGAACGGATTTGGCTGAAATTGATACAGGAATAGATTATGGTCTGGAATAACACATAGGCTACTTTTTGTCCCAGGAATTAGTTCCCACCGGAAGCGAGAAATTTTACGCGGGCGAAGCTGCGGGCATCAGCTAGTATAGCATAATAATAGAAGGTGTTTTAAATGTTTTATTAATTAACTAGCTGATGCGCGCGGCTTCGCCCGCATGAAATTTGGTTTCCGTTCCCGCTTCCCGTGGGAACATTTTCCTGGGATAAAAAGTGGCCTATGTGTTATTCCGGACTATACTCTGCCCCGGTATTAAATTTCAGCCATATCCATTCAGCCGTTAGAGCGTGATTGAGAAGCAAACATCCAAACATCTTCACAAACTTTCACATTTATAATATTAGTAGGATAGGAAGTAGGATGTGGTTTAGGGCAATTTTATTTTCGACCCTTTGTACAGCTGTTAAGAAATAAAATACAATACAATACATTTTTTTTAAGATCTTTTATGATTATGTAAGCAAACGGCAGTTTCATACGCTCCCATGAGTCTGATAAAAAATACCTAAATAAGTACCTACCTCTCCTTTCATACACCCAATGTGGCGTAAACGAACGTTGCGAGCTTACTACCTAATTGTTATATTTGTACATGTAATTAGCATTTTTACTTTTTACATTTGAAGACCATTTCGTCGGCGAATTCCCTTCGTCGACAAAATATATCTTTTACGGTATCATTACTCACCTACTCTCGACAGTTTACAATTCAATGTTGCCAGGTCAGCGCTAGGTACGAGATTAGGTACCAGGTACCTACAATCTTACGGTGTTTGCAATTATTTTACGGTGACACGTAAACACCACACATAGAGCTACAGTTAGGAATTAGGTGCTTCCTCCTCGGGACAGAAGCGTAGCCAGTATTGGCTCGCTCCTTATTGAATATGGTGGCATTTAACGTGATTTGACAGCCAAAGAGATTTACACCATTGTATGCAAATGGTGCGAGTAACCCCGCGCCGCGTGGCCTAGCGCCTACCACCGAGTGTTAGTGTTGGCCAGCCAGCAGCTAGTCTGTTGCGGAGTGGCATACTCATCCGTGGAATATTAAAAGTAAAACCATTCACAAGTCACGTCACGGCTCAGGTGCCACTGCGGGAGCGGGGCTTGCTCCGCGACCCGCGAGCCCGAGCGCGACTAGTGCGCGCGCCGCTGTCGCGCCGAGACCACGTTGACGCACGACGCCTGCGCGCCACGCCGTCGTGCTCCGCTGTTCACTGAGGCGCGCGCGCAGCCCAGGGCAGGGTGTAGTGAGAGTGAGGAGTGTCGAGCGACCTGTGCAGTGTATTTACCCTAGCCTCAGGCGCCCAGCACAGCAACCTAACGGAATACAACCACCGCACACGTACTGCCTACTGTTTGCATACGCAGTGCACGCACAGCATGTTCATAGAGCACAGCGGATTTCTTAACAAGGGTGGGCCAGTGATACCTCAATCCGAATTGTAAGTACATACCTACGTACAGAGTGCCTCCCATTCAGCGGCGGCGGCGGCGCCGGCGCCGCTCCAGCCGCCCCGATTCTCACATTGAACAAGACTGCTTTCATTTAGTGCGTGACGAAACAAATACCAAGATACGATCTGACACTCAGACATTAGGTACTTCGACAAGCATATACCTACATACTTACCGGTAATGTCACCAATCATAATAGGTACCTAACTAAGTAACTAGGTAGGTACATGAAGCGCTCGAGTGGCTCGAGGCCCCGCGGACTCAGTGTTCTTTAACTTCTGTAAGCGATTACTGTAGTAAGCAACCTCAGTTAAGAGTTAAGAGTAAGCAACTTACAAGCAACCTCAGTCAGTTAAGAGTAGGTAAGCAACATTTACTACGACCGGTCATGGATGGGTGACCAGCTAGGGATTGTAATCCCGCATCAATATTTTAATCCCGGGATTTTCGGGATCCCGCATATTTCTGAAAGTCATTGAGAAAAGGATGAAATCCTGTACCTATCATCTATCATACATATGCATCTAGAGAACTGAAATATGAATTATTCAAAATTACGTTGGCGTACGAAAATGAATCTGCGAAATGTATGTAGGTACGCGCATATCTTCAGAACGGCTGAACTGATTTGACTTATTCTTTTTTTGTTGGGTTTTTTTTTTATCAGAAAAAGGTTTAAAAAAATTGGTGGAAAATTTGAAATTACTATAAACCGACTCGAACTGATCTAAGAAATGTTTTCTATTGCGATTTTGGATCGGGTTGTAGAAATTGGAAACTCCGAAATGGCACCCGGTAACTGAAAACCAGGAACCGGGAACTCTGAAACCAAAACCGGGAACCCGGAATCTGAAACCGAGAACAGGAACAGGAGACCGGAATCTCAGAATTAGGAATACAGATTTTCTGTAGTTAAGGCAGGACAAATCTGTCGGGCATGTCAATATTCTGCCAAACGACTCCTAACTTTACATGTCAGATAGCCAGCAAGCAATGTACCTACAAAATAATTAAAAACTTACTAACTAAATAAAAACATATAAGTACAGTGGTGGTCAACTAATTAGGGATAGTGGTAAAATAGCAGTAACATTTTTTTTCTATTTTAAATTTGTTTTTTTTTTCTATTTATTTAAACGTTGTGTAACTTTTTAGGGTTTCGTAGCCAAATGGCAAAAACGGAACCCTTATAGATTCGTCATGTCTGTCTGTCTGTCTGTCCGTCCGTGTGTCACAGCCACTTTTCTCCGAAACTATAAGGCCTATGCTATTGGAACTTGGTAACTAGATGTATTCTGTGAACCGCATTAAGATTCTTATATAAAACTAGAAAGAAAGCAGTGATTTTTGGGGATCCCATACTCAGAACTGAAACTCATAATTGTTTTTTTCGTCAAACCCATACCTGTGGTTTATCTATAGATAGGTCTTTGAAAATGCTATTGAGGTTTCTAACATCATTTTTTTCTAAAGTAGTTTGCGCAAGAGACACTTCCAAACAGAGATATGTTAAGTAGGTAGATAGTCTCTGAACGACAGCAAAGCGTCCAAAATTTTAAGCGCTAACTGTTGGCGGATAAGGGCCGATCCGCCATTTAGTGCACATTCTGTTGTCAAGGGATAAGCTTGTGTCACGTGACAAAATTTTATTGTTTAAAATGTCGAATTGTGCAATAAAAGTGTGTCGAAATTACAGAAAATATTTAAACACAGCCAGGAATGTCTGTAAGTAACTCGAAACTTATCATAATTTAATGAAATCTATTTATTTTCGCATGTCTAATTTATTCAACTCCATCTTGACATTTTTGTTGGTGTTGTCAGTTTCCAATTCAGAATTCCCCAAATTAAATAAGTAAAGAATTACATAGGTATGGAACTAAATTATTAGAGACACGTAAAATAAATATTTCTGAAACGGTCAAGTGTGAGTCGAGAATAGTGAAAATCGACATATACAATTGTTCGGACTCAGTAACGAGAAACTTGGCATATTTTAAATTAAGTGAGAGTGCTAAGTACGAATCACATGATAATTTTGCAATCCAATATGGCCGCCGCGCCGAAATCATAAAAATTCATGATGGGTATCGTTTAAGGGGGTTTTTGGTATGCTGAGAACGAATCACATGATAATTTGCAATCCAATAAGGCCGCCGCGCCGAAATCATAAAATTTCATGATGGGTATCGTTTAAGGGGGTTTTTGGTATGCTGAATACGAATCACATGATAATTTTGCAATCCAATATGGCCGCCGCGCCGAAATCACAAAATTTCATGATGGGTATCGTTTAAGGGGGTTTTTGGTATGCTGAGTACGAATCACATGATAATTTTGCAATCCAATATGGCCGCCGCGCCGAAACCATAAAATTTCATGATGGGTATCGTTTAAGGGGGTTTTTGGTATGCTGAGAACGAATCACATGATAATTTTGCAATCCAATATGGCCGCCGCGCCGAAACCATAAAATTTCATGATGGGTATCGTTTAAGGGGGTTTTTGGTATGCTGAATACGAATCACATGATAATTTTGCAATCCAATATGGCCGCCGCGCCGAAATCACAAAATTTCATGATGTGTATCGTTTAAGGTGGTTTTTGGTATGCTGAGTACGAATCACATGATAATTTTGCAATCCAATATGGCCGCCGCGCCGTAATCACAAAATTTCATGATGGGTATCGTTTAAGGGGGTTTTTGGTATGCTGAGAACGAATCACATGATAATTTTGAAATCCAATATAGCCACCGCGCCGAAATCACAAATTTCATGATGGGTATCGTTTACGGGGGGCTTTGGTATGCTAAGTACGAATCACATGATAATTTTGCAATCCAATATGGCCGCCGCGCTGAAATTACAAAATTTCATGATAGGCATTGTTTAAGGGGGTTTTTGGTATGCTGAGTACGAATCACATGATAATTTTGCAATCCAATATGGCCGCCGCGCCGAAACCATAAAATTTCATGATGGGTATCGTTTAAGGGGGTTTTTGGTATGCTGAATACGAATCACATGATAATTTTGCAATCCAATATGGCCGCCGCGCCGAAATCACAAAATTTCATGATGTGTATCGTTTAAGGACGTCCGTGAAGTTAGCATCTCAAATGTTGGCATCTCACAAATAAAGTCAATATATAGTGGCATCCAGCATAGTTCTACAGTTCTAGACCGGTTTCAAAAATAGTTCGGTCGATTAAATCATTAAAATCGAGATTTTAAAAAATGAGATGCTAACTTCACAAACTCATCATAACATCTCATAGTATTAAGCGAGACTGAGTAAAAAAAAGTTTATATTTGGTGAGTTCTATATCATAGGCATGTACCATCAATAGTTCTGGCGTCTACCACCTTACAAAAATTTTTTATTGACATTTTTCTTTCAATCTTTACATAAAAAGACAAATTTCACCATACTATAGTGAGATGCTACCCTTTTTTTTAAAGTTCTGACTCAGAAGAAAAATGAAGATGATACAAAATACTTCTACCTACCCATTACAAAAGAGTTCCGGTGTCTACCACCTTCAGTTTTTTTATCAGGATTTTTTTCGTAAACATTTGCTTAAAAAGTGACATGCTCCCATACTATGGTGAGATGCTAGCCTTATTTTGAGAGTTCTGACTCAGAAGGAGTGTTTAAATGGTAAAAAACACTTATATCTACGCACTGCAAAGGAGTTCTGGTGTCTACAGCCTTCAGTTTTTTTTTCAGGATTTTTTTTGTAAACATTTGCTTAAAAAGTGACATGCTCCCATACTATGGTGAGATGCTAGCCTGTTTCTTAGAGTTCTGACTCAGAAAAAGTGTTAAAATAGTAGAAAACACTTCTACCTACACAATGCAAAGGAGTTCTGGTGTCTACCACCTTCAGTTTTTTTTTTTCAGGTTTTTTTTCGTTGTGTAGTATTTGTTTCAATGTGTAGGCAAACGTGTTTTCTACCATTTAAACCCTTCTTCTGAGTCAGAACTCTCAAAAAAAGGCCAGCATCTCACCATAGTATGGGAGCATGTCACTTTTTAAGCAAATGTTCACGAAAAAAATCCTGAAAAAAAAACTGAAGGTGGTAGACACCAGAACTCCTTTGCATTGTGTAGGTAGAAGTGTTTTCTACCATTTAAACACTTCTTCTGAGTCAGAACTCTAAAAAACAGGCTAGCATCTCACCATAGTATGGGAGCATGTCACGTTTTAAGCAAATGTTTACGAAAAAAATCCTGAAAAAAAAACTGAAAATGGTAGACACCGAAACTCTTTTGCAATATGTAGCTAAAAGTGCTTTCTACCATTTAAACACTTTTTCTGAATCAGAACTCTCAAAAAAAGGCTAGCATCTCACCATAGTATGGGAGCATGTCACTTTTTAAGCAAATGTTCACGAAAAAAATCCTGAAAAAAAAACTGAAGGTGGTAGACACCAGAACTCCTTTGCATTGTGTAGGTAAAAGTGTTTTCTACCATTTAAACACTTCTTCTGAGTCAGAACTCTCAAAAAAAGGCCAGCATCTCACCATAGTATAGGAGCATGTCACTTTTTAAGCAAATGTTTACGAAAAAAATCCTGAAAAAAAAACTGAAGGTGGTAGACGCCGGAACTCTTTTGCATTATGCAGGTAAAAGTGTTTTCTACCATTTAAACACTTTTTCTGAGACAGAACTACCAACAAAAGGCTAGCATCTCACCATAGTATGGGAGCATGTCACTTTCTAAGCAAATGTTTACGAAAAAAATCCTGAAAAAAAAACTGAAGGCTGTAGACACCAGAACTCCTTTGCAATGCGTAGATATAAGTGTTTTTTACCATTTAAACACTCCTTCTGAGTCAGAACTCTCAAAAGAAGGCTAGCATCTCACCATAGTATGGGAGCATATGTCACTTTTTAAGCAAATGTTTACGTAAAAAATCCTGAAAAAAAAACTGAAAATGGTAGACACCGGAACACTTTTGCAATATGTAGTTAAAAGTGCTTTCTACCATTTATACACTTTTTCTGAATCAGAACTCTCAAAAAAAGGCTAGCATCTCACCATAGTATGGGAGCATGTCACTTTTTAAGCAAATGTTCACGAAAAAAATCCTGAAAAAAAACTGAAAATGGTGGACACCGGAACTCTTTTGCAATGTGTAGGCAAACGTGTTTTCTACCATTTAAACACTTCTTCTGTGCCAGAACTCCCAAAAAAAGGCTAGCATCTCACCATAGTATGGGAGCATGTCACTTTTTAAGCAAATGTTTACGAAAAAAATCCTGAAAAAAAAACTGAAGGTGGTAGACACCGGAACTCTTTTGTAATGGGTAGGTAGAAGTATTTTGTATCATCTTCATTTTTCTTCTGAGTCAGAACTTTAAAAAAAAGGGTAGCATCTCACTATAGTATGGTGAAATTTGTCTTTTTAAGTAAAGATTGAAAGAAAAATGTCAATAAAAATTTTTTGTAAGGTGGTAGACGCCAGAACTATTGATGGTACATGCCTATGATATAGAACTCACCAAATATAAACTTTTTTTTACTCAGTCTCGCTTAATACTATGAGATGCTATGATGAGTTTGTGAAGTTAGCATCTCATTTTTTAAAATCTCGATTTTAATGATTTAATCGACTGAACTATTTTTGAAACCGGTCTAGAACTGTAGAACTATGCTGGATGCCACTATATATTGACTTTATTTGTGAGATGCCAACATTTGAGATGCTAACTTCACGGACGTCGTTTAAGGGGGTTTTTGGTATGCTGAGTACGAATCACATGATAATTTTGCAATCCAGTATGGCCGCCGCGCCGTAATCACAAAATTTCATGATGGGTATCGTTTAAGGGGGTTTTTGGTATGCTGAGAACGAATCACATGATAATTTTGCAATCCAATATAGCCACCGCGCCGAAATCACAAATTTCATGATGGGTATCGTTTACGGGGGGCTTTGGTATGCTAAGTACGAATCACATGATAATTTTGCAATCCAATATGGCCGCCGCGCTGAAATTACAAAATTTCATGATAGGCATTGTTTAAGGAGGTTTTTGGTATGCTGAGTACGAATCACATGATAATTTTTCAATCCAATATGGCTGCCATGCCGTAATCTCAAAATTTCAAAATGAGTATCGTTTAAGCGGATTTTTCGTATAACATACCATTTTCGCCTCAGTAGTAAATTTTAATGATTTGCTTATTAAGTTTAGGCTTTCTAAACTAACAATGAGAAAATAATATGACAACAGGTCCTTATTGTAAAATTAAGGCCTATTACATTAAAATGATACTCAGCCTACGAATAAAGTCCTTAAACGATACCCATCATAAAATTTTGTGATTACGGTGCGGCGGCCATATTGGATTGCAAAATTATCATGTAATTTGTACTCAGCATACCAAAAAACCCGTTTAATGATACCCATCATGAAATTTTGTGATTACGACGTTACGGCGCGGCGGCCACATTGAATAACTAAATTGTCATTTAATTCGTACTCAGTATACCAAAAAACCCCTTATACGATATCCAACATGAAATTTTACGAGTGTGGCGCGGCGGCCATCTTGGATTGCAAAATTAACCCGAAAGTCATACTCAGCATACCAAAAAATCCCTTAAACGATATCCAACATGAAATTTTACAACGGTGGCGCGGCGGCCATCTTGGATTGCAAAATTAACGCAATATTCGTACTCAGCTTACCAAAAAACCCCTCATAAGATATAGAACATGAAATTTCACAACAGTGGCACGGTGGCCATTTTGGATAGCAAAATAACCCGAAATTCGTACTCAGCCTATTAAAAAACCTCAGAAAAATATCCAACATGACATTATATCTGCTAAGTCACTAGGTCACGTGGTGGTGTTCAAAGTTTGAAATAAAACAAATATGACAACGTCAATCGGATTGAACTTTCACAGTTAACGTTTTAGAGAGCGGCAGTCGGGTGAGACCGGCTCACGGCTTCTACCTATCCAAATGTTTTTCCCCAATAGCATTTGTCATCTTAGATCGTATGTCCACCTATTTTAAAATCCGGACCAGTGTGCGGCCGGCCAGCCGCAACAAAAAAGCGCATTGATCTCTCAAGTTGGTTGGGTGCGCATTGCAATGCTCGGTTTTCCTCCCTCACTGCTGTAATGCTCGACTCTGTAATGTTACATTACACGCGAATGCACCCTGTGAGGAAGCACCTTTAGGTTTATTTGTTGGTTTGATATCTTTTCACCACCAAACTTTTGAATGAATCGTCAAAAAGGGTCCATGCCGCCAGTGTTCCGGTCATCAGCCAGCAGTTTCATTGAAGAGAATGATTTCATGGTAGTTTTTTTTTTTTTAATTCTTATATCTCGAAAACAGTGCGTGATATCGCAAAAACCTTTAGGAAAACCTCCAACCATAAGGCGCTAAACACTTTGATAAGTAACCCTCGCCCACTCCCCCCCCCCCCCCTGTTTTGTAAAGCGGGAATGCATACATGATGCCATGATTAGTTTCCCGAAAAAAGTGGGAAGTGTCTTTAGCCGGCGTCACTACATACTGACGCAAGGCGTGTGTAAAGACACCACGCTCACGCACACAATCATGCGTTAGTACGGCAGTTTTTGATGCAGTGATCACGAGGCGAGAGGGTTTCTAGGTGAGTACGTATTCTTAGCTTCCAAAGTAGAAAAATGTGCCCCCCTCCCCCCTCTAACTTCTAAACTAAGAGAATGATAAATCTAAAAAGAATATATGATGTACATTGCCATAAAAACTATCAAAGAAAATTGGTTTGAACGAGATAGAGCTAGTAATACGTTTAATACGTCGTAACCCGCAATTTTCGGTTAGAAAAATCACTACTACTGCGAACGTGTTAAAACCAAAGTTCTATAGAAGTCTTTGGTTAAAACATCAATCAAAGTTACAACGAACTATAAGAACTTTTATATTATGTTACTTGCTGCTACGAAACCCTTCATGGGCGAGTCCAACTCGCACCTGGCCGGTTTTATTTTATTGATATAACTTGAAACTAATGTCTTATTATATGGGTTAGTAATTATGGGAATAGACAGTGTAAATAAAATAATATCCATACAAATGAAACTTTACTTCTGTTTCGTGCTAATCAAACCCTGAACAACTAATTAGGGACAATTACAAAAACATTAGAAATATCAAAAACAGAGTGTAATAAAAAAGGAAAATTTGTATTTATGATTAAATTAAACTACCTAAATTGAATGTTTTCTATACAAATTCAATACCCAGTGGTATTCTCTGTTGACTATAAATAACCATTTGCCTTTGGCGTGGTAATATACGCTATTAAATGGTCACAGTTTCTTTAAGGATGTTGATCCAGAGGTCTTTGAAAGTATTAAACAGGTGTTTTATATTGCCTGTTCGCTTAGTGGTGACCTTTTTACTCACATCCGTACCACGGATGTTCCAAAGGATTCAGAACTGGGTTATTGGCAGTTTAATTTAAAATTGATACAAGTTCCTCGCCGAAAAATGATCTGACTGACAGTGCAGTATGTTTTGGATCGTAGTCGTTTTGAATTGTTCATGTAACAAGAAGGGTTTCTTCAGCGTACGGCAGTATCGTTTTACGTGATATTTCTCTGTATTGAAGTTGATCAAGAGAGCCATTATTTTTTTTACAGGACCCAGCTCATGTTCAGAGAGACCAACAACCCGTCTATTCTCAGTTTCCCCCGAATGCTATCCCCCGATCGGGGGAAACTGGGAATTTTGTTCCCAGTTTACCTAACTAACTAAAATAACCACGAAGGCTAAGGCGGGAGCGAAGCGGAGCGGAGCCTTCTAACCTACCCTATCTGAGTCGAGGTTTTAACCATAATAAGTGAATGGTTAACACCCCGACTCTCTATTTTTTTTTATTATTCTTCTCTATTTTTTTTGTTTTGTTAGTTCCCAAAATGGATTTATAATTTAAATAATATTTCGGGGGAAAATGGGAACAATTTGTTCTTAGTTTCCCCCGATTATGAATTCGGAATTTTATGTTGCCTCCTCCATATTGGACTAGTTGTCTGGTGTCTTTCGGACACGTTTCTTAATCTTTAAGACACCGTTAATATAATACCTACTAATAAACAGTAAAATACGGTATTTAACTAGTTCGTCTGTAAACTTTCAACTTCGATTGACATAGAACTATCATCTGTCCCTAATTAGTTGACCCCCACTGTATGTAAGCACGTTATCTATCTATATAAAAATGTTGTGTGCATATACGTAGGTACTCTTTTAAAACTCAAAATGTATTGAATCGATTGAGCTCAAAATTGGACACGATATACAACAGGATTCAGAGATGGTTTTAGGCTACTTTGTACACTTTTATCATTCCAGCAATAAGCTTTAAAAAGTGATTTTACCAATAGATGGCGCTGGTAGTTTTTTTAAAAATTAAATTCTGCCAGCCTCAGAACAAAATATTATAAACAACCTACTTAGTAGGTACCTACCAGACTTCTGTTTATTTTTAAGAGGTTTTTTTTTGACGCGGGGACTGCAGGTTAGGCACTTCGCCGCCTTGTTTCGGGGGAGCAAGGCGGCTTTGTGTGAGACTCACAGCCCGTTATGTGGGACCGTCCTACCAACTAAACCCCGCGATGTTCCACCTCGCCTTAACCGGGTCGCAGGGTAGGCCGGTGGATAATGCAGTGCGGCCCGGCAAAGGGTCGCCCCGTTACATCGGGACTAGGGATTGCAATCCCGCAACACTATTGTAATCCCGGTATTTGCGGGACTAAGAGATTTCAGTCCCGTGGGATCCCGGTATTTGCGGGATCCCGCATATTTCTGAAAGTCATTGAGAAAACAATAAAATTCTGTATCATACATGCATCTAGAACTGAAAATGAATCGAAAATGAATTATTCAACATTACGTATGTAGGTATTGAGATTATTAAAAAGACAAACACAAAAATTAATCTGCGAAATGTATGTACGCGCATAACTTCAGAACGGCTGGACTGATTTTCCTTTTCCTTTTTTATTGGGGGTTTTATTGTCAGGAAAAGGTAAGAAAATTTTTTTTGAAATAACTGTAACTCGGCTCCAACTGCTCGAAGAAATCTTTTATATTACGATTTTGGTTTGGGTCTTAGAAATTAGAAACTCCGAAATGGGAAACGGGAACAGAAAGACTGACAGGGAACTGGCATCCGGTTACTGAAAACCAGGAGCTGGAAATTTTTAAACCGAAAGCACTAGAGAATAATTTAATTAGGAAGATTTGACTTTTCTTGTAAACAAACAGTTAGAAAAGTATTTAATTTTATTGTACGTTGCTTGCTGGCTATCTGACATTTAAAGTTAGTACCCGGAATCTGAAATCGGAAACGGGAACTGGGGACCGGAAACTCAGGACTCGGAATACTGATTTTCCATAGTTAAGGCAAAAATTAAAATTATTAGAAACCGATAATTTATAATTGGTAGTTATGGCATAATTTTGAAAGTAACTGCTCATAAAACATAGCATGTCAATATTCTTGTCTGCCAAACGACTCCTAACTTTAAATGTCAGATAGCCAGCAAGCAACGTTCAATAAAATTATATAGGTACATTTCTAACTGTTTGTTTACAAGAAAAGTCAAATCTTCCTAATTAAATCACCAAAAAAAATATAAGCACGTTATTAGGTTATATATTACGTCACAATAACAAAAAATCTTGCTCGAGCCGAATCAGTTTGCGCGTTTCCGCTTACAGAACAACAATGGCGTTGACCTTTGCGCAGTCCCGCTAATCCCGCGGGATCCCGCTCGATTTATGTGCGGGTCTGGTGCCGCAAAAATACTGCGGGATCCCGGTATTTCGGTATCCCGGTATTGCATTCTCTAATCGGGACTCTCCACGGGAAGGCTTGATGGGCTGCCCCCTCCCTGAACTTCAAGAGAAGGTTGATAGCGTTCTCCTAGCATTCTGAATAATAAAAGGGATTACCTACCTAAAAAAGAGGTCAGATATTTTTTGTATGTTATTTTTGAAGTTTGAGTTTTGGCGCGTTATGGAAATATTATCAGAGCGAAATTGTTTTTCTGAAGCGTGCAGGTATAGTTTGTATGTTACTTTTGAAGTTTGAGTTTTAGCGCGTAGGGAAATATTATCAGAGCGAATTTATTTTTTGAAGGGTGCGCACGAGCGACGTTTTAAATCCTGAAGATTGATCACAGAATAGATTTTTTTTTCAAGTGAAACTTCTATTGACTCAGGTGTTAATTGGATTTTTAGAAAGATTTATGATTTCGGTTACGGTTTAAAATTAAACTTTTTTGAAAAGTAAAGTTTTGGTTTGTTACTCATTTCTCAGAGGTACTTAGGTACATGAAAGGTTGTGAAATGATCTCCCTGCCTCAGTTTTCCCAAACGCCTACAGTATGGGGTTCTTCAAAAGGGGTCTTAAAAGCTTTTTACAGGGTCGGCAGCGCGAGGGTGGCGCCTCTGGTGTTGCAAACGTTCATAGGCTGCGGTGACCACCGGTCCTTCTGGTAGGCCGTATGCTTGTCTGCCACCGTAGTGGTATAAAAAAAAATCCCCACAGCGAAGCGTGGCGGGGAACCGCTAGTTAGCTATTAGGATGTCCCAGGACTCCCAACAGACCTACAGCCGCCACTGCGGCCTCGCCCAGGGGGTTGTTCGTGTGCTATCTCGCGTCTTTGGGGGTTTCGGGTGTGATCTCGCTTCTAAGGGGGGGGGGGGGGGGGTTGCTCACGTCACGCTGCCGTCATGGGCCTGCTTCTGTAAGGACGGTGAGCGCCCCATGTCGGCATATCTTATGTATAATGTGCCTCTGCTCTGCCTACCCCTTCGGGGAAAAAGGCGTGACCATAATGTATGTATGTAAGTACGTTCACTTGGCCAGAATATTATGTCTGTCATGTCTGTCATATTATATATTATGTTGTAGGTATCACATTGCAATCGGAGTACGTAAACTTACCTATTTGCAACTACATTCATACATAAGTCCTGTGTCATCATTTAATTCGACACCACTGCCGATGTACAAACGAGATGCTTATAGAAAGTCCATACTACTTAGGTCAGTGTTCCTCAAGTAGATGGCCTCGCGTTCCGCTTGGACTGAACCCAGGGTGAAGCGGACGTATTGGTATTACCCTCCTTTACAAATAAACCCGGTCTCACAATAAGTAGGTCGTTCTAAGTTTTATAGATACCTAGCTAATCTAACGATCTTTTGAATCGCTTATATAGTGGACATTAATATAGTTTGTCATTTTTCTTCCTCTTCTGGTTGGACAATTTTATTTCTGGACATAATTATTTCTAGTTGGACTTTTCTATATTTGGTCGTTTTTACAGTTGGCGTACTTATATTTTGTCACTAGCTGAGCCCGCAACCTCGTTTACGTCACATAAGGTGTATGAAAGGAAAGGTATTTCTTCATCAGAGTCATCAAGCAGCGTCTGAAACTGCCCTGTTTGCTTAATCATAAAAGAGCTTAATGATTAAGTCTATTTTAAAACAATTCAGTCCGCGCCGAAGGCGGGGACTGAATTGTTTGTGTATTTTTAGCCTATAGCCATCCTCGATAAATGGACTATCAAACTGTTAAAGAATTTTTGAAATCCAACCAGTAGTTCCTGAGATCCTAGCGTTCAAACAAACAAACTCTTCAGCTTTATAATATTAGTATGGACTTTATTTTTATTTTAAACGTTTGTTGTGGAAATTAATTAACTATATTATTTTTAGATAGCTTACGTATTTAGCTTTAAGATAGTAAAAACAGAAATAAATAATGGCGATTTCCCTTTAAACTCAGCCAACTTTACAAGAAAAGGGCGATTTTTATAGAAAGTTCTTTTTTTCTGTAACCCTTGGGTAAATGTGCGTGAAATTGTAGTATGTTATAGTGGGGCACCTGTTCTATCACACCCTGACGGTTGGACCACTATTTACGCCACACCCTGTATAATATGCTTTTAAAGATAATGAACTACATTAAATACGAAATAATTATTTTCGTGGACTCATTAATATTTATGGTAATATATTGGTTTCATAGGTATAGTCCCTCTGAATTCCTTTCAGGGCGTAGTTTGCGGGTAGTTTTATATTTTTAGTGCCTTGACTTTTAGCACCCAATATATGAATGTATAAAATTTACTGCACGACTTAGAGTACTTAGACGGTCAGCGATGATACCGACCCTGAGTTTAAGCCCCCATCAATAAGGGACGTGTCTCAATTGACTAAGAATACCAATTTCCCCGTGATAGCGCCAGACTCATCAATAATGCATTAATGCGCCTTACAAGAGGTCGTGGTAGAGAAAGGGGCTAATGGTAGGGCAAGTCGTCGTGGAAACGTCCCCGATATTCATCGGCCTCCGCTTCATCTTCTACCGAAACAGGACCTCTAGTGATAACATGATCTTAAAAAGTTATGGGTCAATAGAAAATACTTTAAAACAATTTTAAATACCTACATACACTTTGGTTTTATTAAAAACGTTAGAAGTCTTGTATTTTTAGAAAGTTACTGATGACTACGTGAGACAAAAGGAATAACTTTCCTCCCGTTTTTGAAACATTTACTATTACTGCTCCGCTCCTATTCATTGTAGCGTGATGCTTTATAGCCTATGACACTCCACAATAACGTAGCTTTCTATTGGTGAAAGAATTTTTAAAATCGGTTCAGTAGATCCCGAGATTACCCCTTACAATTTAACAAACACACAAACTTTACTTCTTTATAATATTATATATTAGTATAGATTTACTAGATTTACTAGCTGACGCCCGCAGCTTCGCCCGCGAAAAGTTTGTTTCCGTGAGAACTTATTTTCGGGATAAAAAGTAGCCTATTCCAGACTATAATCTATCCCTGTACCAAATTTCAGAAAGATCTGTTCAGCCGTTTGAGCGTGAAAGAGTAACAAACATCCACACTCACAAACTTTCACGTTTATAATGTAAGATATTAGTGGCGACATTTCGGCCCAAAGTCCTTTTAAAGACACTAAATTATTTAATATGTTAATTTAACTAGTTTAGCATCATTTTACAGAACTTTTCTGGCCCCTGGTGACAATATTAGACCATTAAAAACGTTTTACCTTCCTTTGTTTAGCAATTTATTATTGGGTGTTTATCTATACTTATAATAAATCTGTAGAAGTGAAAATTCTGTACATTCAAAATATCAAAAAAATAAATAGCAGGGGGTGTTACTAGACCGACACCGCAGCCAAAAATGTGATTAAAAAATTTTTTGTCTGTCTGTTTGTCTGTCTGTTTGTTCAGGCATCACGCAAAAACTACCGGTTCGATTACGATGAAACTTGGTATAATTATTCTTTAATAGCCTGGGCACCACACTGGGTACTTTTTATCCTGGAAAAGTATATAGAATTCAAACCAAACTTAATTTTGCGGTTCGATCCCTAGACCCAAAGTTATTATCAATTATTGCTTAAACAGTTAATGGTACGATGATGAAACTAAGCATGAGCGTTGTTTGTTACAATTTGAAAAAAGTAATTTTAACATTTTTGCAAATTCCACCTCCAAAGGTATAAAAAGGAGGGTAAAGTTTGTATGGGACATCGTGATTCCTTGGTCCGATCTACTTAAAATTTGGCATATAGCATTATTAACATAATTGATGGAAGACGTGTTTCGTATTTTATTGAAATTTATACTATAACGAGCTAAAAAGGGAATGTAAATTATTTTGGAGCTGATTTTCTCCGGAGTTAATATCAATACTCCTTAAATACTCTTATTTTATACTTAAATTACTTTTTATTTTGACACATAATTTGTGAAAGTTCAATACAATTGACATTTATGTTTTATTTCAAACTTCAAACAGATGGTTTACTGTTTATCTATAGCTTCATGTTTACTACATAGTCATAAAGATAAATAAAAAGCGCTATTTTGGTATAATATTAACCAAATATGCTTTATGGAAGTATTATTGCTAATTTATTCAAATTTTGTGTGACAAAAATACAGAAAGCCAGAAAAAATTAAAGACTACGCTTCAGGTAGTATCCACTGGTCAATAAAATAACACCGCATGTTACCATCTACGCTCAATTCTTACGACAAAGATTGTAAGGAGCCCTAAGCGACTGGTCATGGAAGGCATGAACTTTATTCTACATATAGTGCCGACTGCATTCTGTCAGGAAACAGACTCACTAAGTCTTTGTGGAATACGGGAATGGCCTCTACGTAGACTACATTTGACAGGACTGAAAAGAGCCATTACAATGAACATGATCAGCTGATGAAATTTACATTGTTATTACGTTACCAGGTCTTGGTTGGACCATCTGTATTAGGAGGACAAAGCCTATAGTAGTTTGGTTTGTCGAAACGTCGTAGGCTGGGACTAGCTGAAGAAGGAACTAAGTTACGATGTCAATTGCTTAGAAGAGAAGTTGTGTCAAGTAGTAGTTTAGCCATTGAATTAAGAAATGTATTTAATAAATAAATGTACCTAGCTCATATTATTATGCATTTCTCTGTCTTTCCACTCCAACCGTTGTTGGGTATGGTATGGTATGGCTATCTAACTAGGTATTATTATAAATGCGAATATTTGTGTGTGGTTGTTTGTTACTCTTTCACGCTGTAACGGCTGAACGGACCTGGCTGAAATTTAGTGCCTACATAGATATGTTATAGTCTAGGAACAAAATTTCACGCAGGCGAAGCTGCGGGCACCAGCTAGTTGATAAATATTTTTAGTCCCTTATAAATGACTAGCGGACATCACGCGGTTTCGCCCGCGTAGTTCCCGTTCCCGTGGAAAAACGGGAATAAAATATAGCCTATGTTCACCGCAAAGAGTGTAGCTTCTCAAGAGTGAAAAAAAATTTCAAATCAGTCCAGTAGTTCCGGAGCCTATTCGTTACAAACAAACAAACAAACAAACAAAAAAAGCAAATCTTTCCTCTTTATAATATTAGTATAGACTTAGGCAGTAATCGAGAAGTTTTTTATATCGGGCGTGCCGCTAGAGGATAAATCTATGGAATTTGTTAAAAAATATGTCTCCTATGGTTATCAGATGTGTGAAGGTCGCTCTTCAGTACCTACTTACTTTCTCTACTATCCCAAGGCACAGCACCAGTCCACGCCATGTGTCGCGTGATCGTGTCTGAATGACTTCAGTGTGTGACGCGCGGGTGTGTTGTTCCAGGCCGGGGCCGCGGCGGGCGTGCCATGCGCGCGGCTGGCGGGCGCGATGAGGAAGTTCATGCGCACGCGGGCGCACGACGCGCCGCTCGACGGGCACGCGCACCGCCACAACGGACACGCCAGTCAGTAACTATACCTTTTTTTTAACGTAAGGGTTATCCATCATGGATGCTATGCCGAATGCTATACCGACTAAAAAACCTCACGTAACGCCCAACAGCCTATGGTCGGGAGCCCCGGGTAAGCCCTCGGAAGGATGTCCCAGGACTCCCAACAGACCTACGGCCACTACTGCGGCCTCGCTCAGGGGGCGGTTCGGGTGCTATCCCGCATCTTTGGGGGATTTTGGGTATAATCCCGTTTCTAAGGGGGGACGTGCGTGAACTCCTCACGTCACGCTGCCGTCATGGCAGTCATGGGCTTGCTTCTGTAAGGACGGTGAGCAGCCCTCTCACTGTGTTCAGGCCCCCGGGAGTAGAGACCGATACAAACGACTGTGCAACTCGGGTGGGAGAGTTCTCTCCCGTTCCCGCCGCCTCTTTCAGGAGCATGACCTGCTCGCAGAAAGAGGCGGTCAGTAAGTATACCTTACTCTCCATTCCTCCCTCCTTACGCTGCGTAGGTACACCATCGTATCTCCCATATTATTACCTACTATTAACTAGCTGACTCGCGCAACTTCGTTTGCGTGTGAGAGAGGAGAGAAAGAGTATTTATTTGAATAACAAAGATATGAGATGATGTGTGAGATGTCCGTGAATATTTATTATTTATTATATTATTATTATATATTTTTCCCGTCTCTAATGTTCTATTATTTTAGAAGAAATATGATAGACATTGAAATATTTTTTGTGAGCCTATCTTAAAAGATAAACTCCTATTCGTCTTAATGCTGTTGCAGACTTTTTTTTAGATTTTTTTAAGAGGAACATTTTCGTAATAATGGTTTTAAGGTATGAGTCCAAACTCGACAGCAAGCAGCACTGCCGTCACTGCAGTGCTGCCACTGAAGAGCGGCGCAGCAATGCGGCCTGACGCGTTGATTCTGAGCAAGGCAGCAGTGATGCGCTGCACGTGGTGTTATTCTTCCTTATCTAACTCATCAACTCAATCCAATTCACTTTCATAACATATTGCTATGATTTATTTTAAACGAATAGAACAGGATTTCTTTTTCTTTTATTTTTATATTTAGCTCGCCAAATTGTCGTCGCCACCTGCCTGATGGAAAGCCGTGGCGCATCTAGAGATTGGGGGCCACTTCTGACAGTGGTCCTCAAGTTGGCGGCCTTGTAAATAAATAAATAAATAAATATTCACGAACATTTCACACAACGCTATCTGATCCCAAAGTAAGCTAGGAATAACATGCTTGTGTTATCGGTATCAGACCACGGATATTAATACTTATATACTTTTAAATACATACATATTATACATAGAAACACCCAGTCTCTTGAGACAAACATTTATGGGTCACACAAATATTTGTCTCCGGTGGGAATCGAACCCACGACCTCCAGCACCGCAGGCGGTATCACTACCGACTGCACCACAGAGGCAGACAAATTGTGATGTGCCTCTTCACGCTCCGTTCAAAGAACCTGCGCGCGGCACAGTTTAAATTATTAGGTTTCAGTACCTACCTTTTTGTTCCCTGACGGACGTTTCGATAGAGGGCACCTATCATGGTTGCGAGGCGACTGATGCATGCAGGCTGGAGATTCCGCTATGAGTCGGGAGTTTTCGAAGCACCCCCGAAATTGTCAATCTGTGGAAATACACGGCATCACGGCACACAACACTGACGACCGTATCCGCGGACGCGTTCTTTATTTTGTTGCGAGACTTTAAGGCACCAATTACCGGATTTCACATTGAGCTATACGTAGTAATGATAACTCGATGGGATTCCACGCTGTTGAGATATCCGTCCTCCCGGTTGAAGGTCCTGTGCTTTTTTATCTCTTTCGGCAATGGTTCACTTTGTTTGGTCTATGTATGAACTTCCACAGCCGCAGTCAATTTTGAAAACCCCTGGTCTGGAACGGAACATTATGCCGCCTTAATAGAAAATCTGTTTAATGCGGCTCCAATTTTATCCGTCGCGGTCTTACGTATGGTAGAAACGCCGGATATCCATGTACTCCCGGCGGCGGCCTTACCTTGGGTCTGTGGTTTATTGACCCTAGCCATTCCTCTACAGAACAGTTGCTACGTGGTTAGGGAATGTAATCCCGACACGACAACGCAAATTCGAGATCCCGCGGGATTGGAAATATCAATCCTGCGTGAGCCCGGAATTTTGAGATCTCGTCTTGTTTAAAAAAATGTAAAGTTCGACAGAAAACGGTGAAAACTGCTTGTTTGTAATAGTGAAGTAATCTAAACTAATATTTTGTTTGTTTGCATCGAATAGGCTCCGAATCTACTGAACTGAATTGAAAAATGTTTCAATGTTGGGAAGCTACAATATCAGCTTGTACCATAACAGGCTATGAGCTAGAGCTGCGCAGATGAAACCGCGTAGCTAGATCTCATCCGTAAAATAAAATGTTAATTGCAAGAAAACAGTAATTTTTTTATACCACTAAGGTGGCAGACAAGCATAGGTACGGCCCATCAGATGTAGAGGAGACTTAACCCTTAGAGCTCCTCGCGGCGACCGGTCGCCGCGCATAATAATCAAGCTTTTCCGTTGAGCCCCGCGCGGCGACCGGTCGCCGCACCTACCCAGACGACTTTAAACTTAAATTTAGCCTCCTTACGTCCTACTTTTCTATGAACAGTTTGATTGCATGTGTAGTATATAACATTTTCTTGTTTTTGGAATCTTATAAAATGACGTCAATGGGCCAGAATTTTTTACAAAAATCGAACAGTTGAAGTTGAGAGTGGATTGCGCATGGTTGGCGTGCGTTTGTGTAGTACGTGTGTGTTTCGTGTTTTTATTATAAATAATGAGTTTGCATTATTATTTATTATTATACACAGTAAAATAAACAATATATCAATAATCCGGTTGGTGTTTACAGAATCGTAAAATATGGTGTGGTGGTAGAGTAATAAAGGTTTTTTTGTGTTGAGTGCATGTGTACCAAGTGCGTGTGTGCGTGTGTGTTTTGTTTTTTTATTATAAATAATGCGTTTTCATTATTATTTATTATTATACACAGTAAAATAAACAATTTATCAATAATCCGGTTGCCGTTTGCAGAATTGTAAAATTTGGACTGGTAAGTGAGAAATAAATTTTTTTTTGGAAAATGAGAAATCTTTTTTCATTTTTAGGGTGGTGGGAATAGGTGCTTGCGATTATTGATTTTCGATATAAATTTTGTGGGGGTTGAAGGAGCTTGAAGGGTTAAAGACCCGATATTATGTGGTGAAGGCAGCTCCCACCTTCGTCAAATGGTTGGCTCGAAATGGAGAGCGCTCACTTGGTGTAACGGCGCGTGACCACTTAATGTAATGCACGTACGAGCTATCTGCAGAGCGCGAGCGCGCTGTACTTGTGTTCATAACTGTATACTACGAGACGAGTACACTAATTGCGGTGCCCACACGAAACACGAGCACTACAAGACGTGTCCAACGTTCATTCTCTTTCAGTGTCAATAATCCTCAAGTCATAACAGCGTGACCGTTAGCTTCAGCTACACGTACGTGCCATACCTACGTGTCGTACGAGTAGTCCGGTGAAGCTACGAGTACACTAATATAATGAATCTCAGGAACTACCGCTTCGATTTCAAATTTTTTACCGTTCAATACGAGTAGTTCATTTATTGAGTCAGGGTGGTTATAAGCTATACTTTAAGTATTTTTATTTTTATAGCGAAAGTAGTAACTACAAAAGCTTATAAAACTAAATAAAAATCGGTATCATTATTATTGCTAAATAAATGTTCAAGTAACCGAATTGCCATACAATTTTCATCAAACATTCATATTTTGTATTTTTAGAGTTCCGTACCTAAAAGGAGTAACAGAACCCATATAGGATCACTTTGCCTGTCAACAACTCAAGACCCTTTATCTCGTAAACGCGTAAAGGTACCAAGTTCAAATTAATATCCATCCTCGTCCTTCGGTCCCTTAAAGCTGTAAAAAATCAAACTTTTAAGATAACGCAGAAAAAAGTTACGGGCCGCATAAGGCGTCAAAAACGTGTATTTCGACACTCCCAAGGAATCAAAATTCATAGGGTACTTCCCGTTATCTTAGAATCCTGAAATTTGGTAAGTAATATCGTCATAAACCATTGACTTATTATTACTACGTAGTAAGTACATTATAACTCAATGTCATAAACCACAAATATGGGGAAACGGTCAAACTTGTAAGTTAACGCAGAAAAAAGTTTGTAATGTTTATGACGCAAAAGCGTATTTTCCGACACTCGCAAGGGAATGAAAATTATTAGGGTACTTCCCGTTACATAGAGCAATGAAATTTGGTAACCGGATGTACGGAACCCTCGGTGGGCGAGTCCGACTTGCGCTTGTCCGGCTATTCCTATTTAATGTCCTTGTAATAATTTTGATTGCTGTCTTGTTTAATTTTTGATTGTCATTCAATTGGATTTGGTTGCTTGAAAATATATCTTACTACAATATTATAATAAAATTCTCTTTTATACCACTAAGGTATGCATACGACCCACCAGATGTACCGGTGGTCACCGTAGCCTATAGACGTTTGCAACACCAGAGGCGCCACACTCGCGCTGCCGACCCTGTAAAAGCCTTCTAAGACCCCTTTTGAAAAACCTCATACTGTAGGCCTTTGGGAAAACAGAGGTAGGGAGATCATTCCACAATTGATCTACTGTCGACTATCTATGTATCTATTGGATCTTACCGTGCTCTGCGCTCCGGACGCAAGGTGTGAGAAGAGAACCATCGATCTATATGTACTACGTATGTCGTCGGTAGAATAATTGTATGACTATATTTCAATGGTGAGTGTACGTCGTCGGTAGAATATATGACTATATGTCAATGGTGAGGACGAACACCCTGTCTGTGGCACAGTGCGATGATAGAATGTAGCCGTAGGCATCATATCAAACGATTCCTCAGAGTATAAACCCTTCTACAGGCGGTAGAACACACACACGGAAGCAGTCTTTCCTTTCGCGACGAGGTTCCACACACCTGCAAGCATAGGATCGTAGACAACTCTCATGGCTCGCCTTCGCCCCGAGTCGAACGGTCGAGGTTTATATTCAGGTGCCCCCGCCCAAAAGTGGCAGCAGTACTCCATATGCAGCCGCACTTGCAACTTTTATTACATAAACCATTATTTTCGGGTTTGCATCACTTTCGGTGTAATGTACTGGACATGACATGGCCTACTCCGACATTCACAAACAACGAACGGTTTGTAGCGAGATGTACCTACTAATTCGTTGATTATGTGTTATGTGTGATGTAAGTGTAATAGTGTGCGTACTTTGTTGTTTGTTGGCAGATGGCGCAGGCCCGCGGCGAGAGCGTGACGAGCTGCACTCCGCGCTCTCCAGGTGAGCGTGAGCCCGGCATACTGTGGTCCGGCACTCGGCACTCGGCACTGCTGCACTCCTGCACGCCGCGCACACCCCCACTCCCTGTCGCTGGCTGCGGCACACAATCTAAGCTCTCCTCGGGCTTAAGTATACGTCGTGAAGGCCACAAAGCCTTATCGTGATCTAAAATGAATATTGATAAAATGACAGGACCAAGTTGGCAATCGTGACATTGAACGTCGACTGGTGGTAGACATAAAAGATGAGGCATTCACAACCAAAATAAACACCCAGTCTTAATATACTACTGAATTTCCGCTATAAAAATAACGAAGAAGTTAAGTTTATGTATATTGCACAATTAAAATAATAAGTAATGAATTGCATAAGTAAGTAGGTACCTAGTCGGCTACAGCGAGCTGCTGGCCCGCTCGTGTCACGCTCTCTTTGGCGCGAACTGCTGCAGCGCGCGAGCGCGACTGCCTGAATGTTGTATACAATACTCGCCAGCTGTGCAAGTGTGCACCTCAATGTCGGATGATACGGAACTGGGAAAAGTCCACCGTGTTTGTGTGTGACTGTGCAGCGAGTCGCGCTTGTCACGCATACCTACTCATACTGCAGTTTCTTGTTATAGGTTCTTGATGTCATTATACTTACCCTTCATATATTATACACTATACTGTAGTATAGGACTTATTGTCTTGTACTATAGGAATTATTATTTTGTTATGTATGAATAGAATACATAACAAAATAATAATTTATATAGTACAAGTAATAGAACCATAGAACCTTACTAATATTGTGAAAGTTTTGTATAGAGAAAGAAGAACGCGCAGGTTCGAGTCCTGCTTGAGACCGATACCATATTTGTGTCGGTTAGGAAAGTACCTAGATAGAGTAGATAGTGTTTGTAACGTTTTCACGCTCTAATAGCTGAGCTGATCAGCCTGACAGGACAGTGATAGATTATATTCTAGAATAACACATTCAAAGCAGCAGCTTTAGGTCCCTGGAAACCGTTCCTATGCAGGGAACAGCGTTCCACGCACACGAGCCGCCCGCGCCGCGCGCGAATCACCTCGTCAGAAACAGTGCAGACCTCGGTCACACTACACTGCTGTGCCGTGTGAGCGGGGCGGGCGGCGGGTGTGGAGCGCAGGTGTGGTGCAGGAGTGAGCGGTGTGGTGCGCGGCTGTGTGCAGGTACTGGAGCGGCTCCGAGGGCTCCGAGGGCGAGGCGCTGCGCGGCGGTGGTGTGGTGGGAGGCGGCGCGCTGTTCGAGGACGCGCAGTTCCCCGCCACGTGGCGCGCGCTGGGCGAGCGCCGCCTGGCCGCCGGCGTGCGCTGGATGCGCCCGCACGTGAGTGTCCTCCCCGCCTGATACTTGACACTCATGCACGGCCTCAATTATAGCCCTCTGCTACATCTTGTTCATTCTTCTCGCCGTGCACACATGAAAACAAAGTGTTCAGTCAGTTTATTTGCCAACACCTTGTACATATACTTATAGCGAGAAGTTCGTACAGTCGTACGCGATATTCACCCGTAGGTGTTTGAATCGGAAACGCTTGTACTGTGTTGGTAGGAATACAAATACGTTGCTCTGTTGTTCAAGCTTCAAGGCCAATTTCCACCGCGAGCTGAGCGGGCCTCGCGACGGTAAACTGTGGTGCGGTGCCGGGGTAACATGTTTACTGTTGCAAGGTAACTGAATTCATTATTGGACCCGCTCAGCTCGCGGATTAAACCAGTCTTCAGTTAGGCACACCCATCCCTTCTCAATTCGACGCCCGCCACTTGTTCATCATAGACATACATTATCCTTTCTTCAAGATTAAGTTTAAGATTATTCTCCAGTAGCGAATGCGTTGCCTCGAGTGGTTGAAGTTGAGGCGAGGGTCGCGGGCGGTGTGGCCGCGTCACGTGCTCAAGGTGCACCGGGGGTCGCCACCGTCTCCTTAGTTCTGAATCGTTGTTGTGTTTTGTGGCGACGGTAGCGGTAACGTGTGCCGCGGTAGTTGGTATTAGTATAAACGTGCGTCCCTTCACGTTGTGCAGAGTGCGCTATTGCGTGCCCAGACACCCGCCTCGGTTCTTCTGACGGAGGTGAACCGTTCGACGAGCACCGACGCGCTGGCGGTATTGGCCACCACAGAGCATCGCGCGCCTTTACAGAGGGAGAGGCCAATTCTGGCAAACCCCCTCTGGCAATAATTTGACATTTTGACGACTAAAAGTGCCCACTTACATAAAAACTGTTTTTTGAAGTTTCTTTCACTAGACTAAGTTTAGTTGACAGCGTGCGCGGTTGGATTGTCATTTTATAAAAATGATGAAATAATTAGATATTAATACAAAAAGAAATGTGATTAAAGAAATCTGAAGAAAAATGGCATTATCTTGTGTAAGTAAGTAATTTTATAACAAGTTATTATTATTTACACCTATTTAAACGTATAGATAATATTCAGATTTGTTTAGCAACTTTACCGGACGTCACATCAATACATGGATTGGTTGAGCGACTTGGGGTGATATGACACAAAATGTATCATGTGTGTGTAAAATTTATGAGTGTATTGTTTAAAGTGTATATATAGGCTTCGTATTGACAGTCGATTGCTATTGTAGTGCGAGTCTAAGAAAGTGTGGGTGAGGAAGATTTCCCCCCGTCACCCGCAAAATATGACAGACAAATATGTACCGAGCAATCGTTCTATGCCGTCTCCCCTTAGACAGTTCGCGTTGCTCTATGTTGGCCACAGTCCTACCGGCCGACCTCGCATCAAGAAGATATTCGGGCAGGCGACCAACGCGTGGGGTCACGTGGGACAGTCCCTGATTACCAATCAATAAAGAGAGTGAGGTGCAGGGTGTACACCAGTAATACTACCGTCCTAAGTACAACTAGGTACAGGGAAACATCTAAAAACTCGACGTGGCTTTGTTCTATGCTGTGCGGTGTATAGCGGTACCTATGTGTTACGTACATGATTGTGGCGGCGTGCTCATTGTAATGTGGGGACAGAGTTTGAGACATCGCAGTCGTGACTCGCGGGATATTAACGTGCGTCGTGTGCAAGGTATGGGTTCTGACCTTCGCGCACTTTCACGTAGCTCACGTACAAAAGATATCAACGCGCTGGCGCTGCCTTCTTACGAACTGTTGACACTGAATATGGAGAGAGCAGTGAGATAATGTGTCGGCACACATAGCCTAATCCCTTAAACAATAATATATTGGCTAAGTTATTATAATATTTAAGCCTAATTAAATATTAGTCAAAAGGCTTCCCCTGAGCGCGGAGACGCTGGAACAGCTAAGCGGAATGCTGCATAGCCCGAACGGAGCGTCTCGACGTGTTGGTTGAATAAGCACGTCACGCCGGGGCCAACATACGTCGAGGGATCGAGGCTAGAGGTTGTCCAGGAGTATACCTACCTTGGGCAGGTTATTACACTGGGGAAGGGGAACCTGGACAAGGAAATCGCCAGAAGGATACGGTAGTCGTGCGTCGAGGTTTCAATTGCCTATATACGGCAATGTCTGAAGACCAAAGTCTACAAACAGTGCGTTCTACCTGTTATGACATACGGTGCCGAGACGTGGACACTTACAGAGAGGTTGGTTAGTGCTCTAAAGGTTGCGCAGCGGGCTATGGAAAGGGCTATGCTTCGGGTGTCTCTGAGGGATAGACTCCGAAATGAGACTATCCGGCAGAGAACTAAAGTGGTCGACATAGCTCGCAGAATAAGTACATTGAAGTGGCAGTGGGCCGGCCATATCTGTAGAAGAACCGAGGGCCGATGGAGCAAACGGGTTCTAAAGTGGAAACCGCGTCTCGGCAAACGTGGGGTAGGACGTCCACCCGCTAGATGGACCGACGACGCGGTAAAGGTCGCAGGCTGGGACTGGACGCGGAGGTCGTAGGACCATGTGTGGTGGCGTACATTGGGAGAGGGCTACGTCCAGCAGTCGACTGTCATAGGCTGATTTAATTGATTGATGACTTCCCCTGGATGGGTGGCTGGGTGCGGAAGGCGCAGGACCGTGTGTCGTGGCGACATTCGGGAGAGGGATAGGCCCAGCAGTGGACTGCAGCGGGCTGATTGGCTTCTCCCGATTAAGAAATGACCTCGCTAGTTCGTGTAGTGTGTGTAGCGCTCTTTATTCTTTATTTATTTCTCACAAACAAATCTCATGCTCATGGGACCTGGAAGTGAAAAGCTTTGAACTGTGTTGTACCAGTGCACAGCGGCATACGAGACGGGCTGGGGCAGACCCTTGCGACTCTGAGGCGCACAGCGCGAGGGTCAACTAAACTAACAAAAACTAAAAAATTTTACGACATCTTTATTATTTAATATCCTACCATTAGGTATGTAAGTGACACCTATTCTTACAATAACTAACAACACAAATAACATATCTAATTGTGACGAAACAATTAAGCTCTTTGCTACACTACCACAGCCTAAATTCCCTTTAACTAAAATCGGCGTGCGCTTTCCCGAGCGCACGAGGACCGCCCATACAACTTGTACTGTTCCGAGCTAATACGCCTGGCGCGTGAGACAAAACCTCGTTCATAGAAAATGTACCGAGCAATGAGTCTGATTTCGTGCGCCGCACGCGATCGCACTCGATGTTTTGTTTGGCGAAATTCAAATTCTCCCGGTACATTACATTTATTCTTTCGCTGTGACGCGTTAAATATTTTATTGATTGTTTGAATTTTAAATTGATACTTTTTTTATTTCGATCTTAGTTCTATTCTATATTTCTTTTCAATAAATAAATAAACAAAGTGTCTGGTGTAGGTATGTAAAAATGAGCATAAACAATATCTAAGTACCAATACAAAACTTTTCAAAATACAAAGGATTATAGATCTTAAGGGGCACCTAAGGTACTCGTATAGTTGTGAATTTATCCCCGAAGGGGTAGGCAGTGGCATAGTATACGCCCACGTTTTACTTTATAGTTTTACGTTCCACGTAATAGGTGGTGAGCTGAGAAAGTTGATATAAAATTAGCGGGACCACCAAGGCTCTTATTAAATTTAAAACTAGAGAGCAAGTAAAGTGCACCACCAGTTTGAGGACCCACCGGCCGCCACTGTTGGGCACGCGATGTTATGTTGGACTGACTCGTAGCTACCGCTTAGTATTGAATATGCTCAATACTAAGACCAGTTTGTGCTACGGTAGTGGAGACTGTTGTGGAATATGAGAGCGGCCAAGTGGTCGTGGAACAGCAGTGGCAATATAACAAACATTGCGCAGCGCTCGAGGCTGCATTTGTGTAAACATACGTAACGCGCTGAAAGTAGGTCCCTCGTGTCGCGTGTAGCAGCAGCAGCGCGAGCCCGCTCTTGTGTTTACTCACCGCCCCGCTCACCGCTCACCGCGAGTGTGGCGCGGGGCGCGGGGCGTCGTCGTCACGACACCGACACGCATGACGCACTATCTGTACTGTAGTGATGAGTGCACTACACTACCTGCCCAAACGCAGCGCTCCGCACCACCCGCGTTGTTGCTCTAGTATCCTGCTTCTAGCATTCCTTATATTAGAAGACCTGTGCATCGGCACTCGCAAAACGTTAAGAATTCAAAACAAATGTTCGGCAGTAGCACTAGTTCACAACGCTCCACAAACAAACTACCAGATCTCTCATTTAAAACAAAACAAATTAAAACTCGTTTGGAATCGAGCAGATCATTTCCAGCTCATAAAATGACAGGGTAACTTATTCATCTATCAGCGCCCAGCCGAAACCCTAAGGCCTAGAAACTTGAAGTTTTTAGGGTAAACATCCCTTAGCGCTCACTGTACACGCCGCCGCCGCCGCCGCACCGTCGCCGCATCATGTTACCATACCACTACACAGTTGTTAGTAATACATTGCTGGCTACACAGATCATACGTGTTAAGATGTCTAATTTAACGTAAAAAAAGAAGTAGCTCTTGGCTTATTATGTTTACAAGAAATGGCAAAATGAAAGGCGTAAATTCATCAGAAAGTTGTGGGTACATCCTATTCTCATGCGGAGGGAGCAATATAGTGAATTTCATACACTTTATGATGAACTACGAAAAGATGGTTTCAAGTTTTTTGATTATTTTCGGATGAATTTCAAGATATTCGACAAATTATTATATTTATTAAAAAATAAACTACAACACAAATTTATCTACATTTTTGTCCCATAATACTTCCCTCTCCTCAACTAAAGTTATGAAAATTTCACGATCAAAACTTACCACGTTTGTTTTTTGCTAAAAAACTCATACACGTGCACTATCATAGCCAGCCAGTAATGGAATGGCAAGTATGGCAACACGGTTAGAGACACGGCGTGTGCGCGGCGAATGTGCGGCGACGGTGCGGCGGCGGCGTGTACGCGGCACGTCTACACAGTACAGAGTTGCGGCGCCGCGCCGGTGCGGTTGCGGCGTGTCGCCGTCGTGTACAGGAGCGCTTATGTAGTAGGCTACCTTTTAATAATTCTAATTTCGGGTTAATACCTATTGCAATCCAACATCCACCTTTATAAATTTAATGTTGGATATCGTGTAAAGGGTTTTATGTATATCTACTGAGAACGAAGTTCTACTACCACATAATGCTGACTACCACCACGGCCTCACTTAGGGGTATTTTTGGGGGTGGTTGGGGTAAACCTGGTAGAATTTGCGAAGACGCGAATCAAGGACATTACTGTAAACTGGACATGTCAACAAGTCAAGGATTACATTTCAGATGTCATTTCAAATAGTACCAAATCGGTAGGAGTCCGGCATAGCATCTACATATATGAATATTCCCCCACGTTAAAACAAGGGACTTCAGCTTTGTGATAATATAATAGATTAACATAATTATTCGTGACTAGCTGACCCGCGCAACTTCGTTAGCGTCACATGAGAGTGAGAAAGAAAGAGGTATGGTATTAGACGATTTCGAGTATCATAATGTTTCCCGTTGCCTTTACCCCCGTCGCGCTAATTTCCGTCGCGTCGCGTCGCTTGTATTCATTAGAGCTGAACCGCATATTATTATCTTCGTTTGTGTCACATGAGAGTGAGAAGGAATGAGGCGTTAAAGTGATATAATGTTTCCCGTCGCTTTTACTTCCACACATCCGTTTTTCGGTATGGAACTCATCGTGTGCGAGTCCAACTCGCACTTGGCCGGTTTTTATAGTTCAGTTGACTGGCTGCCACTACAGACCAAGTTTACTCCCGGTGCGTCGCTCATACTTTTAAACCTAATAAGAGGGTTATTGTAAGTGAACCTTAAAAGATAGGCATATGCTGTAAAGGACTTTTTTTTATAACTTTTTAAGAGGAACATTTTTGTAACACATAGTTTTTTTTATGCAGCGTCCGCAATGGAAGCTCTCAAAAGAAAGAAATAATCCCCGTTCTCGAAACATTATTCATGACTGCTCCGCTCCTATTCGTATTAGCGTGATGTTATATCGCCATTAGCCAGCCTCAATAAATGGACTATTAAACTGTAAAATAATTTTTGAAATGCAACCAGTAGTTTCTGAGATCCTAGCACAAACAAACTTTTCAGTTTCATTATATCGTGAGCGAACCTTAAGAGATTGGCAAATTAGGTTATTGTGAGCGAACCTTAAAATATAGACATATGCTGTAGCAGACTTTTTTTTAGAACTTTTTAAGAGAAACAATTTTGTAGTACACAATTTTTACCTAACTGTAACCATTTACGCAGCGTACGCCTTGAAAGCTCTCAGACGTTAAAAAATATTCCCCGTTTTCAAAACATTCTTGATTGCTGCTCCGCGCCTATTCGTCTTAGCGTGATGTTATATAGCCTATAGCCATCCTCGATAAATGGACTATCAAACTGTAAAAGAATTTTTGGAATCCAACCAGTGGTTCCTGAGATCCTAGCGTTCAAACAAACAAACAAACAAACAAACAAACTCTTCAGCTTTATAATATTAGTATGGATTGAGTCAAAATAGTGAAATGGCATTCATTTCACTTTATCGTTTAACACGTTGTAGGGGCTCTGTCCGAGAGAGCCGTAGCTTACCCGGAGGAGGCCCCCCAAAAATCACAGACTCTTTGTTCTGGGTGGACATATAAGTGATACTATGAAGGTTCCGTTTGTTCCTTTGAGGTACGGAACCCTAAAAATACATTTCGCTACAGAGTAACTAATAATATTGATTGCACTACCGCACTGCGTGAGACGACAAGAATCACAACCGGCGCCGGCGCTCTTCTCGAATGTTACGTTCGATCAAGCGCTACGGCTACGCGAGCTTTGCCTTGGCATACATTTACTGCCTGAACTAATGGTGTATGGAAATCAATTGTTGTCGTCAGCATTCCAACTCGTAAGCTGGCAAACAAACACGGGGCTACAGCATGGTATGCGCTGGCAGTGGCACTCAAGTCTAGTCCTCAAGGTAACATTACAGATTATTTAGGTATTAAGATTATCATTCTCATAGTAACATTGACATATTGGACCTTATTTGCATAGAGAGCAATCTGTGCGGGGCAAGTGTCTCGTAGTGAACCACGCCACAGGCGGTCTAGTGTCCTGCGGAGTGTACGACACTGCGATACCTTCGGACCTCACAGTGTGTTCGCACTGAGTAGGGCGCTCGGCTGAATTGACTCCAAATGTGTAATGATGTGTACAGTGACGGATGAACCCTTAATCAAATTAAGCAATTGCCTAGGGCATCACGTCTGAGGGGGCACCAGAAGAAGCAAAAAGAATTATCACGGACAAAAAGACCAATGGGTCGTACTGATTGTGACCATTTACATCAGGACATTCCGGACGTCGACAAGGACGAGATCAGGGCCGCACTCGGTCAACTAAAGAACAACAAGTCCCCTGGGGACGACGGAATTACGACTGAGCTTCTAAGGGCAGTGGGGACTCCGGTGCTCAAACAGTTAGCGAGTCTCTGTAATTCCGTCCTCCAACAGGGACAAACACCTAAAGCATGGAGCGGGAGTACGGTGGCTCTGTTTTTTCAATAAAATGGACAAGACTTTGCTGAAGTACAACAGACCTATCTCACTCCTGAGCCATGTTTACAAGTTGTTCTCGAGAGTAGTCACAAACCGCTTCGCCGGAAAGCTCGAAGAGTTTCAGCCAAGGGAGCAAGCCGGGTTTCGAAAAGGCTTCAGTATCTACCGTTGACCACATTCATACTGTTCGGCAGATTGTACAGAAGACTAATGAGTACAATCAGTCGCTGTGTATGACTTTTGTGGATTACGAGAAGGCCTTCGACTCTGTCGAAACCAGTCAGTCAGGTCAGGGCAGTCCTGGATGCTCTGCAGCGATGTCGTGTCGAGTACTGAGCTTCAAGGCTAGTATATTTGAAGTGACGGACGTAGGTACATAGGTATAGTGCTTAAACAATTAACTAAAACTAGTGATGCGCGTACACTCGCTAAACGTAGCTACTAGGTATGTATGATATCGATGACGCTCGAACAGTGAGTGAGTCTGCCGGCCGCCCCTTTTCAAAGTAGTTAAGCTCCTTCAGAAACGACACACTTGCGCCTACGAAAAATAAATTTGAGGCCTATGTGTAAATGTTTCTATTAAATGATAAAGAATAGAGATTTTACGTCATTTTTAATAGTTATTAATGAATATAATTTTCTTATAAACCAAGTAATTGATCCTGGGACATCCTTCCGAGGGCTTACCCGGGACTCCATAGGTAGGAGTCCGGTAGGAGTCCGGCATAGCATTTTCCCTCACGTTAAAAACAACAAAAAAAAACAAGTAACTAATTGATTTTCGTAAATTTCTAGTTTACAGACATCCATGATTAAAAAAAAAGCGCACATGGAGTATGTCAAAAAATCCAAAATTATTGATTATTAATGGAGAAAATTTTATATTCGACAATGCATAAACCTACCTACAATGAGATAAAAATATATTTATTTAAGAAGATAAAAGTATTAAATCTAAATAATCTAGGTAAATAAAATTGACTAATATAATAAAATTACACTAACACCATTATTAAAATTAAAACGAAAACTACTAAACTAAAATGCATCATAAAATTTCTCCGCATCGCAGTCCTCTTGTGGTAGCGTTCCCAGAAGACTGGCAGCATGGCCACGTTGAATGGCAATGCTTAATCTCTGCCCTAAATAGAAGCCAGCCTTCTGGTCACGAGTAGTGTCGAACAAACGCTTTCCCAACTCTCTAAAGAAAATTTTGCGCTTTTACCGCATGGCCATAAGGTTTCGACCCCAAACGGCTCAAACACATAATCTCCTGAGAGATTACAATATTTTTGCCGTTTAAGGGTCTCAGCAGAAGCGGCGGCGGCACCGGCACAACCAGCAGTACCTGAAAGATGAGAAGGCGCAAGAGTGTCGACGCACGTGGCGTCCCACACTAAACACTTTCCCATCTTCCACGGCATTAATGTCATAACATCCGATCTCGGTTCAAGTCTAGATGGCAGACCGGCGGCGACAAGAGCACGACGGATGATATCGTTTATACTGGCGTGCCGTGGTATTCGTCCAACGCTTCTGCCGCAAGACAGGCCATGATGTCCAAGGCGATCGACGACTACTCCACAATGGCACTGGTGAAACACATGACGCACCTAAACGTAGGCAAGAAGCAATGCGAAAGGTAGAATCGTCTAACATGGTCCCTATGTTAGACGACGGAAGAGCATGTAGCCAAAGACCCGATTTCCACACTCCCACTGCCAGTAAACGGGCACGCTCAGCAGGAGTCGTACAGGAGTTTAATAGGTTAATTCTCACTAAACTGCAAAGCGGCCCGTCCCACTGACGTTGTGAGAAAAGGTTCCTTGGCAACTCGGAGTTCGGACAGGCAATTTTCCAAGCGTTAACTGCTCCGGTCTTACACAGTATTTCGGAACTAACTAGTGTAGGTGCAAGAATTTTCCTAGTTAGTTCCTCCGTACTGTGGACCGAGGACAGAAACGCTGGTAAACTAATATTGGAAATTTTACGAATGCCGAGGCCACCCAAACGAATCGGTAGAGTCGCTTGCAGTGCCGCTCGGTCATCCAAGGCCACATTTAAAATTTTGCTTAAAGTGCTTAATATAATTAAATTAAATAAAATTTCGACCATCATTTGTTTTGTCGATCTTCAATTGTTTTGTCGATCTTCATTTGTTTTTTCGATCGTCATTTGTTTATTCGACAGTCATTTATTTTGTCGATCTTCATTTGTTTTGTCAATCTTCATTTGTTTATCCGACCGTCATTTGTTTAGTCGATCTTCACTTGTTTTTTCGATCGTCATTTGTTTATTCGACCGTAATTTGTTTTGACGATCTTCATTTGTTTTGCCAATCTTAATTTGATTTTCGATCGTCATTTGTTTATACGACCGTCATTTGTTTTGACGATCTTCATTTGTTTCTTTTGATTCATTTGTTTTGCTGATCTCCATATGTTTTGTCCAACTTCGAAATCCACCCATTTAATGGGTGGATTAACGGACTAATTGGATTAATAATATGTAGGCGATTCCACACTTATGTTAGGTTAGGATCGGCCAAAGCTTGCCACGTGGGTATTAGGACGAGTAACGGACAAAGCAATCACCAGATAACCATTATGAACATGTCACGGTACACTTACTTAATTAAACACTACTAAACCTATAACCGCGTGGCACAAGGAGGAACATTGCAACAGTGTCTGGGGCTTGCAACCCATACAAGCAGGTTTGAGGCGGCCGCCTTTACTATGATCATAAATGCTCACCATTCCACCGATAACAATATTCTCCATTGCCCATATACTTTCACGTTTCTATCTACTGACGTCTAGCTTAAGACTGAGCCTCACAAAATGGCGTTGCCGGTATTTATAATCATTCTCCACTCGTTCATTATTCAACTACCTTCATTGCAATTACAAACGAAACCTTACAAATGGCAGGTGTCACTCTCGTTCCACTGTCAACGCGCCGTCACGGCCGGACTGACCTGCGACCGTCCTCGGGCGCTTAATTTTGTAAGTCTGAAATATCACACAAAAATCTAAAGCTCACTTTGATAAGCAATCTGCTCGTCCAAACCTGACACCTTTAATTAACAGTAACAACCACTTTATTACAACTGAACTGTACTTCCCAACAACCAACCAAGCATGCAGTCAATGACACTTTTCTCTCGAGATAACACATGCTAAGAACTGCGTGTCCCTACAACTAACCGCTGCGGTATAGCCCGGACGATACGGTTATCTGCCACTACTGTTAACTATGTTCTATCCATAGTCGACCTATTCATAAATCTCCCTAGACTGGATCGGGTGGGGGTTGTCCAAGACCAGCCACAAGTGCAAGGCCCTTACGACACCCTTCGACCAGCCTATCCCTAAGCTTCCCTAGACTAGATCGGGTGGGGGTTGTCCAAGACCAGCCACACGTGCAAGGCCCTTACGACACCCTTCGACTAGCCATTCCCTAAACATCCCCAGACTGGATCGGGTGGGGGTTGTCCAAGACCAGCCACAAGTGCAAGGCCCTTACGACACCCTTCGACCAGTCTATCTCTAAACCTCTTTAGCTCTACCCCTCTCTAGCCTGAAACGGGTGGGGGGGTCCAGGACCAGCCACAAGTGCAAGGCCCTTACGACACCCTTCGAACAGACTATCTATCTCTAAAACTCATTAGCCTGGACCGGACGAGTGTGTCCCTTCGACCATCCGCACAGGGCATGGACCGGACGACACTGTCCCTTCGATCAGCTCACTCAACTCATTAGCCTGGACCGGACGAGTGTGTCCCTTCGACCATCCGCACTGGGCATGGACCGGACGACACTGTCCCTTCGACCAGCTCACTCAACACATTAGCCTGGACCGGACGAGTGTGTCCCTTCGACCATCCGCACAGGGCATGGACCGGACGACACTGTCCCTTCGACCAGCGCACTCAACTCATTAACCTAGACCAGACGAGTGTGTCCCTTCGACCATCCGCAAGGGCATGGACCGGACGACACTGCCCTCTCAACCAGCTTCACATAAATCAGACCCTCACTACACAGTACCATACAAGCTTTTATCTTTAATCACACAAATCAATCAAACCAGCCTATTACAGTCCACTGCTGAGCATAGGCTTCTTACATGTTTCACCACAACATTAATTTTAACCACACTCACATGTAAAGTAACCATGCAAAAAGTAACATACACCTACCTGGTATGGACTGTCTTGTTTAGCGTAAATTTGAACGTTGTGTTCAAAAATCTCATGATCTACCTTAATTTGCGCCGTCTCGGCCTCCTCTTCGTTCAATAACTAGTACCAATTTGAACCAAACTATCGTGACCGTAATGTACTGGCCGCAAGATCTTGTGCATATATTTAAAAGTGTGAGATAAACCAGATAGGTTTTGAAATAAATTAACATGATTATCTATCAACGCGATAATCACGAAAGGTCCCTTGAACTTTCGATATAATACGGCTTATAATTACACGAGCGACAGATGCAGCTGCTTTTGTGAATTGTCAGTGGCGTTTTCCCGTACTGAGATCAATTTGAGACGCTGTTCATTTTCTAGAGCAACAGAGATAACCCCTGAAATTCGCTGAAATTGCTACCCGACCTGGATCATGAGCCCAGCTGGCGAGCAATTGGCAACACTTGACCTGGTGCCGCCAAGTGTCAATCAAATGCTTACAAACTTATCACTCTCAGACATTGCAAGCAACCATCTGCCTCGCCGGCGGACCCTGCAACTAAATACTATTGAAAACTATTCACCATGCAAAACCCTGGAGTTTCCAGCCACTACAGTGTCCACCCTGATCGGCAACAACAGGTTTGGTTGCTGCAAAATGGGCAACAGCAACTCTTAAGACTCCAGCTTTATAACGGAAGTATACTGAGAACGATAACTGAGCAGTACTTCTGGTCACATCTACCACCCATTTGCCCTGATAAGACGGCTTCATTAAAAATAGGGCGCAGCCGGATCGCTTGCGCTCCGGAAAGACTCCTCGATGCTTTGTAAACCGTACAAGGCTCGATGAACCTCCTCAGGCAGTCAGACATCTGAGGAAACCACCACTGCTCACGTGATTTTTCCAACGAGTCACGTCGATGTTCCACTGTAAGCCATTTCCGACTCAGTTTCCCGAAAGGAATAGTTTTGGTAAGCCGACTAGGGTGCAGAAGCAAACGTATGTCTAGGGTCTGGCAACTGGATCCGTGATAGATAAACTGAATATTCCACACCGCGACCCTAGCGACAAAGAACATCGAAATTATACATCAGCGGAGGAACAGATGTTGACACCTCCTGGGGAATACAGTTGGTTTATGTAGACTCCGAATCCACGGCCACACAAATAGTGCCGAAACCGCTCCACCGATCGTACCACCGTAAGTTTTCTACAGCTCGTACAACTGAAAGGGCTCAACCTCTCATACAACTGAAAGGACTCAACCACTCGTACAACTGAAAGGGCTCAACCACTCGTACAACTGAAAGGCCTCAACTACTCGTACAACTGAAAGGGCTCAACCGCTCGTACGACTGAAGGGGCTCAACCGCTGGTACCACTAAAAGCGCTCTGCCGCTTGTATTTCCGAAAGCACTCCACCGCAAGCGCCACTATCTTGTAAGAGTTATAGCCCGACTCAGCCTTGGATCAATGGTGACCTAAAACACTACAAAATGAGAAAGGCTATTCCTCCCCTGAACGGGGACCGCTCTATTTACTTCCCTTAGAACCGTCGTCGCAATGCAAAATACGACGAACAACTCCTAATAAAATACCGCAGGTTTCGAAGTGAGCACCCTCCCACGATAGCATTACGTATTCCCTTACGCTTCATGATTTACTGAATAGGACCTTGCTGCCCTAGTAATGGACACAACGGGCTAGCAGTACTTGTGAACCGAGAAAGAAACCTCCTGAAGCAAGAGTCTAAGCAGGAATTTACCTGGTTTGGCTCAATTTGATCGATCTGAATTAAGTATGCCAGAATATAAAACCTTCTACTACATGAACCTGCATTTCCCAGGTTCAGTGGAAAACCACTATTTGTTCTTTTACCGGAGTACCCCCCTACAAAATTCTGTGCCGTCCTGTCGTTACACACCCACTAGTAACCTAGTAACGTACTGTACACATAATGGTTTGCATGTCTATCCAATAAATTAACCAGCGCTGGCTTGTCGTCACCTTCTAAGTCTGCATCTATCTAGTTGAGAGAAATCTGGCTTAACTACGTTCGCGTAACAGAAACTTGACTGCTGTTAAGGACGGATAAGGGAAATATGAGGCTATCGTTATTGATCTGGTTATCCGGTTATAAAATTATCTAAATTATTCCGGCTACTGACGACAGGATCGCTGAGAAAACGTCCAGTATTTTGTGAAATATCCAGGTTTGCGACACTTCGTCTATCGTTATCACACTTATTAGTTGAAACCTACACTCATTTTATTTCGTCACCACATATACCAAAAAAAAAATTACAAAAACGAGATCGTTGCGTACAGTACCCCGTAATTTAACAGAAAAACTTTTGTTCATCATGGAGCAAAAGATCCACTATCGAATAAACAAGTATAAATTTAAAAATTTATTAAAACCTTGATCCTGAGACTATTCTAACAAACCTAAACATGGCATGTCAATCCTGTTATTTTCTGAGGAGTTGGGTATCCCGCAGACAACTTGATGAATCAGTCAGTTCCAGGTTAACGTTTCGTGGACATACCCTTAAAAGTAAAGTAGGTTTATTCAATGTCCGATGAATTAGACCTGTAAATTATAGTAAAATTCCTTCATCACTCAGGAAGTGAGCCGATGACGCCGATGTCATCCTAAAATTCACAGCCACGAACCATCGTAGTCACATTTGCTTTCGAACAAAAGCAACCGCATTAAAATTGGTCCATCCGTTGGGCAGCTACGATGCCACAGACAGACACATAGATACACACATGCACAGATTTATAACATCCCTCGCTATTCGTCGAGGGTTATGAAAAGGAATCGACTCACCGAATGACGTCTTCAAGGTGCTCCTAGATGACAATTATTAGCAAGGATTAACTTCCTTGCTTGCTATATGTCCAACGCTACATTTATTTTCGGGTTTTCCGGGCATTATTTTGATAGGTACCCGGATCGACCACATGTATAGCAAGTCCTCTCCGATTGCATGTGCTTCAATATCTGTGTCAGCGTCATACAAAAACTTCGATGCACTATGTTCAGCTGGTGGCTGCTTTTCCTTCAGTCGACTCTGTCCATTCTTATCCCACTTCTGATGTAGGCGATTCCACACTTATGTTAGGTTAGGATCGGCCAAAGCTTGCCACGTGGGTATTTGGACGAGTAACGGACAAAGCAATCACCAGATAACCATTATGAACATGTCACGGTACACTTACTTAATTAAACACTACTAAACCTATAACCGCGTGGCACAAGGAGGAACATTGCAACAGTGTCTGGGGCTTGCAACCCATACAAGCAGGTTTGAGGCGGCCGCCTTTACTATGATCATAAATGCTCACCATTCCACCGATAACAATATTCTCCATTGCCCATATACTTTCACGTTTCTATCTACTGACGTCTAGCTTAAGACTGAGCCTCACAAAATGGCGTTGCCGGTATTTATAATCATTCTCCACTCGTTCATTATTCAACTACCTTCATTGCAATTACAAACGAAACCTTACAAATGGCAGGTGTCACTCTCGTTCCACTGTCAACGCGCCGTCAAATATATAATTCCGGAAATCCACCCCTTGGGTGGATTTTCGTGGGTGGATTACCGGACTATTTTGATTAATAATATATAATTCCGGAAATCCACCCAAGGGGTGGATTTTTATGGGTGGATTAACGGACTAATCCTTTATTTGCATTTAATTCTAAACCGATTAATTTAAATTTATTTTTTAGAAAATCTAAGTCTTGTATAACAGACTGTACATCTCCTCCCAGGGTCCCATCATCCAAATACCATACATTAAATTTTGAATTAAACTGCTGAATAATAGGATGAATAGCTAAGCTGAAAATTACCGGTCCGAGGGGGTCTCCTTTATTAATAACCTAAGAGGATATTAGGCGCAATTGTGCGATAATCGAGTTATCATCATTTATTATGTTAACTGCATACAAAATTTTCGAAAAAAAAAAATGCAGAGTGAGCTATTTACGATTTTAAACCTGAAAGTGAATTATATAAAGCACTAGCTGACCCGCGCAACTTCGTTTGCGTGATAAATCAAGAACCGCTCGACCGATTTTGTGCAAACTTCTACTAAATAGTCCGAACAAAGCCTAAACGTTTGGTTTGGATAGGTGAGCCCGATCTCGAGTTATAAAATTACAACGAAAAGTGGCATTGATTTTTATATATATAGATATATGTAGATAGATAAAATAGGTATTGTTAATCGTTTCCAAGCAAAAAAAGCGGTACTTGAACAAATAATTGAACGTCTATTATTACGCGAATTTCAGCCCACTGTGTGTGGTCGGGTAAGGTCACTACCGGCCTTGCAGTTTACTACCTCATACTTAGGTATCTCTCGCTGACACCGCCCTTGGCCCCTTCTCGGCACCCTCTAGCCGCTAGATAGAGGGTTCCGCTCGCCGTTGTGTTGCGTCGACACTAGACGAAGAGACGGAGGGGAAAGTCGGCCCACTTGAACTTTCTACATAAACATTTAAGCTAGAAATAGTAGGAAAATTCATGGCTAATCACATTATTTATACTGTTGGTTGATGTCACTTGGGGTGGAACTTGCTGCACATATTGAATAACACCACTTGTACTGTTCCACAACATTCTGGACAAACAAATGTTCCACATAATGTTGTGGAACAGTGCAAGTGGTATTATTCAATATGTCATGGCTAATCTATACTAATATTATAAAGAGGAAAGATTTGTTTGCTTGTAACGAATAGGCTCTGAAACTACTGAACCGATTTCAAAAATTCTTTCACTTAAAGAAAGCTACAATATCGGGTAGTAACATAGACTATAATTTATTTTCAAAAAAATTAGAGATCCGTAAGAAAATCGCAATTTGTTAAAAAATATAGAGTTACGAAAATCTTTATAGGCGTGCGCTGCGAAAACTATTGATGATAGGACAAAATGCTGTACTACAGGTTTATAGGTCTTTTTAATGTCTACAAAAAAGTCCGCGAGGCGATATATGCAACTGATATAGTTTTTCCACTACAACAGTTTTTGTGTTCTCAAATTTAATTATTGCAATAACAGGAACAAAAGTAGTTCAAATTTGAATCACGATATTAACCCTTATCCAAATAAATAGTTTTATCATCAAGGGTATTTATCTAGAAGTAAATTCCCTTTTACTTTATTTAAATCGGACCTTCCGTTTAGAAATTACTACGAGTACAAAAAAATGTTATGAGCAAATTTCTAGCTGCTCGTCGTGTTACGTATGGTTATCGACACTATGTACGAGGTGATGAGGAATTAATTAATCTATAGGTCCACATCCACACTATGCTTGAACACTTACTAGAGTATCCAAATTCGCCAAGTAAGTTTCTTATAAAGTCTAAGGGTTCTAAAGTATAAGAAAGGATTTGTCAAAATTCATCCCTTAAAGGGGGTGAAATGTGGGGCAAAGTTTGTATGGGGAAACAAGATTAGTTTGACTATTTTATTACAAATTTCACAGGAGTATTCTGAAAGATAAATGAGAAAACACGTGTTTCTGATTTTTTGAAAATTCAACCCCTAAGAGGAGGAAAAGTCCCCAATAGGGTTGATAGTTCAAAATATCAATACGGGTATCGTTTTCATAGTATTTTAAGACACTAATTACAAAAAATGGGATCAAAATTAAAATAAAAGTAGCCGGCGTAAACTATGGCCCCTGGTGAGGAATGCTGAGTGATTACGAAGATAGCATAGATTTTGAAATTGAACGATTATAACATACTCGCTGATTTATAGCCACACGTTATTCAGACTTTTGTGAATGCAATCCCTTAAAGTAATGAAAAGATTACAAATACCTTCCAATAAATGAACAGTTCACAAACATACCTACTACTATAAGTGTACGGGTTCCGTACAGTTATGCTACTAGATTAATTACTACTAAAATGATACTACTAATTGAATTGTAAAGGTAACTATCATTTATTGCTAAGTAACTAATCTATATATATAAAAATCAATGCCACTTTTCGTTGTAATTTTATAACTTAAGAACGGGCTCACCTATCCAAACCAAATGTTTAGGTATTGTTCGGACTATTTAGTAGATGGTTTATGTGAAGTTTGCACAAAATTGGTCGAGCGGTTCTTCATTTATCACGCAAACGAAGTTGCGCGGGTCAGCTAGTTAATCTATGTAATATGATTTATTGCTAATGAGTAGGTACGTCGCCTTGCTGCTAGACGTGAACTGAACTTAGTAAACGTAAATTAATAAATGTTAATAAAGTCTGCATTATTGCTGAGTGCTGACCGAGCACATGTACGGTCATTAGCCCGTTTAATAAGCTTGGCAAATTCGGACGCATGGTACGCGCGGGGGTCGAGAGACGTGGTTGTTCACAGACAACACGAGTTGCGATACGAATTATACTGTAGTTGTTAGTAACACAATAGTAGATGGCGCCTATCTCAGTTTTACATTACTAATTAATTTGATTTAACCCATTCGTTGCGTTGACGCCTATCGACAGAAATAAAAGTGAACCTAAAGCAGATGACGCCTATAGGCGTCATTAATATTATCATACTTGACTAATCTGCAATCTGTATTTTTGTATCTAACGAATATACTCAAAACTACTGGACCGGTTTCAAATTTTGTTGGCCTTTAAAAAAATACATTATTAACGAGTTAAAATAGTCGAACGGTCTTGTCTCCAGCCGCCGCTGCTGAATATGCGGGGAGTAAAAAACGTTTTAAATATGCGGCTTTAACAGAGCAATATTTATTTTCACCCTTTGCTGTAGAGACGATGGGCAGTTGGGGTGCAGACGCTAAAAATTTTGTTGAGGAATTGGGCCGTTGGTTGAGAGTTAAAACAGGAGACTCTCGCTCCGGTTCGTATCTGGTGCAAAGGTTGGCCATCGCTATACGGCGTGGCAAGGCTGCCAGTGTAATGAGCACTTTTGCACCGGATACGGTGAGGAGCGAGTTATATAATTAGCTTTAAGTGTAATTGACATGTAAAATGATATTGTGACATAATAAATAGTTTATATAAACTATATTTCATTACTCTAAATAAATAAATAATAAATAAATTACTCTATTCCCATGCGAACGCAAACTGCTTACGTGGTTGAAACCACGTGATACCAAAGGTTTAAATTCCCTGAAAATAGCTGATATCTTATCCAATTCACATTCATCGGAAAACGCCGATCAAAACTCTTCACGCCAATAGGCGTCAGTCTTAACACCGTTCCATATAATTTTACAACTACACTTCAAGGGTTAATGTTTTGTCTCATGTCATTGCCAGATGACATTATTGAGAAATTCGATATTCACAAGAAACTAGCTGTCAACTCTGTCATATTAGGTATACTGCTATCGAAATTTATAGTCAAGGATAGTTTCAATCTAGATCGGGTTTTCGATACATACCTACATAACTTGTTGGTACATAGTAACAAGATACATTTTGTTCTAAATTAAAGCACCATGAACGTACTGTCTGAAGCGATGACATAGCCGTGTTGTAACCCTGCCCCGCACTCAAGTTCTTCACCCCCGCTGACGTCTCCCCCCGTCACCCGCAGACCATAGGAGGGGCGCGCACGAATTTGCCAAGCTATAACTAAACCACAACTAAATACTCTCTCTTATGTGACGCAAACGAAGTTGCGCGGGTCAGCTAGTCATTAATAATGGCACAAAGTACGGACCCTCACGTGCAGGGCAGAGGTTACGGACACACACTTCCAGGATGTACTGAGCGCGCGTATGCTCCGTCTCGCAGGAGCTGTGTGCGCGGCCGCGCTACCGCGGGGACGAGCGCGCCGGCGCCGGCCGCGCCTCACGCTCCCGCTCCCGCTCGCGGGACAGCGGTAGCGCCTCGGGCTCGCCGGCGCGCTCGCGCTCGGGCGGCGGCGGCGTGCGCTCCGACGCCGAGGCGGACGACGACGACGACCCCGACAGGTAACTGTGTGCGCCTCTTGTTCACGCTCGCACTCTTCGCTATCCCTCGTGGAGGTACCGACTAAAACACCATGGTGCGCCACCACTGCCTACGGCCGGGAGACTAGGGTGAGCCCTCGGAGGAATGTCCCGGAAGGATTCATTTGTATCGATAAAAACTTTGTACGTGGACGGAGGGGTGCACAGGTCAGAAGGGATCGCTGGATCTATCTGCTTAAAATTGTAAAAATAACAACAAAATCGACTCCAAACCCTGATCTCGCAAATAGTTAGGTTTGTGCCCAATATCTTATTTGGGTTTATTATGATATTGGGCACTAACCCAATATTTAAGTACCTAACTTAACGTAACTTTTTTTGAAGTAAAACTTCTTTAGGTGCGACTAGGCGTAACTCGGATTTTTTTTCTGACGGAAGTAACGCTATTTGAATAACGGAAATATACACACATCAACACCGTCTAGGGATATTTTTTAAAAAGTTCTGCATCTCAAAAAATACTGGCCGTTTTAAAAACTATTGATTGAATCTTATTTTGTAGATATATTTGAATGATTTGAAATTAAAACAAATGATTTGCGCGGCATTAGTATAGCGAAGTTCGAAATTTTAATTTTACCGACGATAGTTAATTGGTATTTGTTTTGTCCAGTTGAAGTTTTAAAGCTAGTTATTGATTAATTACGAATTTATTTCATTGTGTAAGTCATGCATGCAGCGACGCCATTTAACTAGAGAAGAAATGCTAAGGGCAGTAGGCATGCTCCAAGCTGGGGCTACTCAGCGGAGTATTGCTGAGGAGATTGGAACCAGGCAAAACGTTATTTCAAGATTGTGATCACGTTATCGTGCAACCGGGGAAGTGGCTGAAAGACACCGTGGCGGGAGACGCATAACCATCCAACGACAAGACCGATTTTTACAAGTTGCCGCGAGAATGCAGCCAAACGTTACAGCCGTGCAGTTGGTTCAACGGCTCCAGTCAGAACACCAATTGCTTGTCAGTGACCAAACTGTGAGGAGGAGACTGCATGAAGCTAACCTTCATGCTCGCAGGCCACTTCGTACTCCAGCACTACGCAGAGGAAATCGTGGACGAAGATTAGAGTGGGCTCGTGAACATTTGCTTTGGGAAGATAACCAGTGGTCTGTAGTACTTACCGATGAGGGCTTATAAGAATTTTCCTGCAGACATTGCGCCTGAAGAGCAACTTTTTTGCATCTTAGCAGAACTTGGGACAATATCCCGCAGCGAGACTTTGATAACTTAATTCAAAGCATGAAAAACCGTTGCAAGACCGTGGTTAACGTCATGGGTGGTTTTACTGACTTCTGATTTTTCCTATCAGTGCAAAAAATTTAAAAGATATTACTTATTTTTTTTTTTCGTAAATGACACAATCATCTTTAGTTGCACCATTTTTTTACTTTTTGTTTTCATTTTAATAAAATTTAATATAAGTCAAAAATATATTTTTATTTTATTTTAAAATATAGTCTGAAAAATGGGCTTCCTAAGAATATAACATATTATTATTCCTAACAGATTTTCTGAAAATTGAGAAAATGTGAAATATCCCTAGTATATATATAAAATAAAATAAAATAAAGTAAACAAAATAAAATTTATTCCCTTTGAAATTTTTAAAAAATTATTTAGGTATGTCAAAATTTTTGTGACTCTACCGGGGGTTCGGAAATGCTACAGACTGAGAAGAACACCCCAAGAAACTCAGTCCGGTCCCTATTAATTCATCTTAGTATCTAATACAGTTTTTTTTTTAAATGTAGAAAGGAGCAATTCGTGTCACTGCCAGGCAGCCTTGTCTTCTAGAAAGTCTTTAATGCTATAATAAGCTTTCTGGCACAATTTAAGTTTAATTAGTTTTTTAAATTTATTAACTGACAAACCTGTTACGGCTGTCGGCAATGTATTGTACATTCGAATACAATTGCCCGCAAAAGAATTGCTTATTTTATTAAGCCTAAATCTAGGTACAGCCAATTTATTCTTATTTCTTAAGTTTAGGTTATGGATATCACTATTTTTAATAAATTTACTATTATTTTTATGAGTATATAATAAGTTTTCATATATGTACTGTGAATACACAGTAAGGATGTTGATATCCTTAAACTTTTTTCTTAATGACTCCCGAAACCCCATACCATAGATAGCCCGGACAGCCCTTTTCTGCAACACAAAGATACATTCGATGTCGGCAGCGTTACCCCATAATAGTATGCCATAGGTCATGACACTGTGGAAATAGCTAAAGTAGATAAGACGCGCTGTTCTAATGTCTGTCAGTTGTCGGATCTTTTTAACGGCATAGGCTGCAGAGCTCAGTCTGCCCGAGACTTTCTCGATATGAGGCCCCCACTGCAAGTTGGAGTCTAACTTTATGCCCAGAAAGACAGTTTCATCGACCAATTCTACTTGATCATCCCTAATCGTAATACTGGTGTTAACGAGCCTAACATTTGGCAAGGTGAATCTAATACATTTTGTTTTAGTTTCATTTAACAATAAATTATTTGCGTTAAACCAGTGGACTACCCTAGAGAGGGCATTGTTTACTTCGTCAAGATTGCGTTGTCCACGTTCAACTTTAAATATTAAAGATGTGTCATCAGCAAACAAAACTACCTCGTGATCGTCTCTTATAAGGTGAGGGAGATCATTTATGTACACTAAAAATAGAAAAGGTCCCAGAATTGAACCCTGAGGCACCCCCATTGTTACAGCAGACCCATGTGACTGTTTACCATTTATAACTACTCTCTGTACTCTATCTCTTAGGTAAGAACTAATTAAATCCAAGGCCGTCCCCTGGATCCCATAATGATCAATTTTTTGAATAAAGTCTGATGCTGGACGCAATCAAAGGCCTTAGATAAGTCGCAGAATACACCATAAGCATCATACGACTCCTCCCAGGCCTCATATATACACTGTAATAATTTAATTCCAGCATCCGTGGTAGACCGACCGCGCGTGAAACCGAATTGTTTAGTATGGAATAGTTTATTTGTATTATGATTTTGCATTTGATTAAGCATTACCTTTTCAAAGATTTTACTAAACGTGGGTAGTACAGAAATAGGACGAAAATTGGACGGATCCGAGGTGCTACCCGATTTAAACAGAGGAGTTATTTTACTAAACTTCATTAAGTCAGGAAACACACCACTATCAACACAATTATTAAATATTATTGATAATTCAGGGGCAACCATTTCAATTAACGAATTAACTAAATGTACAGAAATTCCGCAGAGGTCAGCCGTTTTCTTAATATTTAAAGATTTAAAAGTTTTTATGATAGTGTGTATACTAATTTTACTGAATTTGAATATTTCATTACAGCAAGGAACATTTGCTTTTAACAAGGATTCTGCTATTGGGGTAGAAGAACCTAGGCCTCTGGTCAAATCTACTGGTATTCGAGAGAAAAAATGTTCAAATTCGTTAGCGACTTCGGCATCTGTTGTAATGATGTTACCATTTACTTTAAGTTTAAAATTATTATCATTTGATTTTGCTTGGCCTCTTTCTGCGTTAATTATTTTCCAAGTAGATTTAACTTTGTCTACACTATTGATAATTTTATTACTTTAATACTTTCTTTTGGCCGCTAAGCAGTCTGCTTTAAACTTTTTGAATAAGTTTTAACATAATTTAGAAATTCATCTGTTCTATTAAGCTGTCTTTCTGAGTATAGTTCATACAGTTTTTGTCTACTTTTATGTATATCCTCAGTGGCCCATTCACTGAAGGCTGGCCTGTCTCCGATTGTGACTTCCTTAGACTTGAATATGGAGTTGAACTCATTGTAAAAGGAATCAAAAAATAACTTATACATTACATTTGAATCTAAGCCAGTGTCTAAAAATGGAAGTTTATTGCAAAGTCCAACTCGCATACGTTCCAAGCGGTCACTAGTTACTGGTCTACATAATATTTTACGTCTTTTAACTTTTTCTCTTGTGATCTTGATAGATGCTATGTGCCCAGTATTATCTTATTTATAATACTCTTACTTTCTGGCAACATATCACTGTATATATTGTCCAGACAAGTAGCTGTTGTATCACAATATCTAGTAGGCTCTAAAAATAAGTTAGTGAGATTGTGTGATTTAAATAAATTTAAGATATCATTGGTCTGACGTGTATTTATAAGTATATTAACATTAAAATCACCGCACACTATTAGGTGTTTATTAGTTTTTCCAAGTTTAAATAGCACTTTATCCATTACTTCCTCAAACTCACAAAAGGGTGAGACTCCAGGTTTATATACGCATACTACTATGAATTGCTCCAATTCTACGCACGATATTTCAACTGTACACTCTACAGAGAGGGACACAACATCTTTCCGTTCCTTATACTTTAACTTCTTATTTAATAAAATCAACGAACCCCCCCGTGTTGTGTTGACCCTGCAGAACGCACTACCAACCCGGTGACTACTGAAGCTGAACATGAGCTCATACTCCTTACGCATATGTTCTGTAAGACAAACTATTTCAATATTTTCTGAGCTCATGAACAGCTCCAATTCAAACTCTTTGACCTGCGTTAATTTTGCTATATTATAATGCACCAGACTGATATAATTTACATTTTTTAAATTAGTTTTGTTCGGAGGACAGTTTCCGATATACATAGTTATGATTTGCAATTAAATTCAACTCTATCAATTTACAATTTTGGCTAGAGGGTAAATCCTCTGTTGTCCCAGAAGTTAACTTAAATTACTTGGAAGCGATTCCAAAGTCCTAAATCTACTCTGCTCAAATAAAGCAGTTTTGTCAGCCAAGTTTTTGGCTATAGAGTAAAAATAATTGAATAGCAAACTTGCTATTTGTCTTTTATAGTATTTGGGTAGACAATACCTACCCTTGTGATTATTATAGACTTTATACTTGCTATGTGACAAATTTGTGTCAAATACAGAATTAAAGTCAATTACATTGAATTTATTATTATACTGACTTATTTTTTTTTTTTTTTTTTTATACCACTAAGGTGGCAGACAAGCATACGGCCCACCAGGAGGACTGGTGGTCACCGCAGCCTATGAACGTTTGCAACACCAGAGGCGCCACACTCGCGCTGCCGACCCTGTAAAAACCTTCTTAGACCCCTTTTGAAGAACCCCATACTGTAGGCGTTTGGGAAAACCGAGGCAGGAAGATCATTCCACAACCTAAGCGTGCGCGGAAGAAATCCCCTATCGGATCTAACCGTGCTCGAACGCTCCGGACGTAGGGTGTGAGGATGAAATCCCAGTCTATGGCGAGCGGTGCGATGATAGAACGTAGCCGTGGGCATCATGTCAAACAATTCCTCAGAGCAGATACCATTGTACAGGCGGTAGAACACGCATAAGGAGGCAAAGTCTCTCCTGTCGCAAAGAGGTTCAACACCAACTGTCAGTAAAGGATCGTTGACAACTCTCACAGCTCGCCTCTGCACCGAGTCAAATGGACGAAGCTGATATTCAGGTGCCCCTGCCCAGAGGTGACAGCAGTACTCCATGTGCGGCCGCACTTGCGACTTATAGAGAAGCAGTGTTTGCGCCGCAGTAAAGTACCGCCGCGCCCTGTTGAGCACACCGAGCTTCTTGGACGCTAGCTTGGCCTTGTCCTCCAAATGACTGCGGAACTGAACGTCACTGGAGATGTCAACACCAAGAATCCCTATACTTTTAGAGATGGAAAGAGATGTGCCCTGGAATTGTGGCGCTACAGTAATTGGGGCTTTCTTAGCGGTGAAGAAACACGCCTGTGTCTTGGAGGGGTTGAACTGGACAAGATTTTGTCTACCCCAATCGGACACTCTAGTAAGAGTAGCCTCGATTTCAGACACAAGCTGTTCACGACTTTCTTCCACTGCGTCCCGAGAGATACCGGGGCGGCCTGTGTAACAAGTGTCCCCCGTACTGTCGTCTGCATAACAATGAATGCCGTCAATAGACAACATGTCATTGATATGCAGCAGAAACAGAGTAGGGGATAACACTGAGCCTTGCGGTACTCCAGCGTTGATGGCCATGCAGTCAGAACAGCTGCCGTCGACAACAGCCTTGATGCTTCTACCGGCCAAAAAGCTGGACACCCATCCGCATAATCTTTCGGTCAGTCCGTAGGAGGGCAATTTATTAAGAAGACCACGGTGCCAGACCCGGTCAAAGGCTTTAGAAATGTCGAGGCTCACTGCTAGAGCCTCGCCCTTACTCTCGATAGCCGTCGCCCATCGGTGTGTGAGGCACACGAGAAGATCGCCCGTCGAGCGACCGTGACGGAAACCGTACTGCCGGTCACTGAGCAAGTCGTTTTCCTCAAGGTACCTCAGGAGCTGTGTATTAATTACACGCTCCATCACCTTGGACAATAGGGAAGTGACGGCTATAGGCCTGTAATTGGCCGGGTCGGTCCTATCACCCTTCTTGGGCACAGGATGCACATACGCGATCTTCCACGACGCCGGGACTTGTCGCATAGAATATGAAAGCGTGAAAAGACGTGTAAGTACCGGACACAACTCTGGACCACACTGCTTAAGTACCACCGCGGGTATACCGTCCGGCCCACTCGACTTATGAACGTCCAGAGAACGAAGCTCCCGTCGGACGTCCCGCTGCGTGAATTTAACTTCCGGCATGGAAGTTCCACACCACGGAACGTCCGGCAGCACAGCACCCCCGTCGCTCATGGTCGAGTTAGCGGCAAAGAGAAAACCCAAAAGGTCGGCCTTCTCCATGGCACTCTGGGCCAGACTACCGTCGGGTTTAAGCAAAGGTGGTAAACCTGACTGACAGAAGTTTCCCTCGGCAGCTTTGGCAAGCGACCAGAATTCACGACTCCCTGAAGGGTACCCTGCTAGCCGCTCACCAATTCTGCCGACGAAATCGAATTTAGCCCTGACAATTGCTCTCTTGCTGGCCCTCGAGGCGGCATTTAATTTGCGTTTCAGCTCAGAGATGTTTGGATCTGAATTTGCACGAGCCGTGGTCCAGGCTCTGTAGGCAGATTCTTTCAGCATCAAAGCTTCTCTGCAGAGCCGATTGAACCACGGTCGCTTTTTTGCTCCTACAGGGATCCAGCGGTTAGGAATGTAGCACTCCATGCCCTCCAAGATCCCCTCAGCGACTGCTGCAGCGCAGGAATCCAGATCGTCTGAGGCAAAACAAAGCCGCCTCCACGGGTACGACGCGAAGAACTCCCGCATTCCATCCCAGTCTGCTGACTTATAGTGCCACACATGTCGCCACTCCTTGGGCCGAGGTGGTTCAGGCCTTGCGAGTGGCACATGCGCCCGAATGATACAGTGGTCCGACGATCCCAGCGGAGCATCCACTGAGACGTTGTATCCATCCGGACGCGTTGTCAGCAGGAGGTCCAGCAATGCACTATGCTCGTTCTCCTTGTCTGGTATCCTCGTATGGGATTTAACCAGTTGGGAGAACCCATAGGTCAGGGCAAATTCGTGTGCAGCTTTCCCCGCAAAGTCGGTCATCCGGGAGCCCAACCAGTCAACATGATGACCGTTGAAATCCCCCAGAATCACTATCTCCGCAGAGGGATACTGCTCAATCACCTTGTCAGTCGATTGTTGCAGGTGGTCAAAAAGGCGAATTAAGTTTAAACGTAAATTCATCTTATATCTAAATGAATTTTCCGAGTCTGGCACACCTTTTATAAATGGAAGTGTGAACATTACAACTTGTATGACATTTAAGTTTAAGATGTAATTCATGTATAGGGACAAATCATCATTGCTAATTTTCCCCCTGTTTGCACAGAAAATTATTATTTTACTGTTAGCTTCAAATTTATGTTCTAATATCTTTTGCATAATATCACTTAATGAAGCACCCGGATAGCAATTATTAATAACCGAGTAATAACTTGAATTTAAGTTTTGTTTTAAAAATGAACTTAGATTGGTACCAATATCATCACTAAATACAATTAATTTAGTACAACGATTACTATTATTTACACTGTCACACAATATATCCACTGATGTACTGGGCGGGCAAGTAGTAATGGGAGCTAAGGGCTCAGCGGTAACCGGTTCACCCTGAGCCTCCACCGGCTCAATTGCTTTAGGGCAGTTAATATTGCATAAGTGGTCATTTAGGAAACAATTAAGGCGCTCAGTGTTATCATTTGATGTTTTGAGTACCTTATCTATGATTACAGAACATTTAGTGAAGTCCTTAAGGGACCATTCATATTTTTTAGTCATATATTGTAGCTCAAATTGCAAACTTTGTATTTTTGATTCTAATTTTTGTGTGTCAGTGCAATATTTTAAATGACTTTGTTCCAGCTCTAACATTGACAATTTAGCTTGTTCTCTAAATTTTAAACCAGAACCTATATTTTTACATTTCTTGATTAACATTTTATGGAATTTTAATTGCTTTTTTGATTTCTGTATGAACTTTTTAATTTTAAGATATTTTTTTAGTTTATTTCTGCTGCAAAACAAAACCGACTTGTCCCGTTGATATGGACTGTCACCTGTAAGATCTATAGTAGTCAAGTCCAGGTTTTGAGAATTTGCAGAAGGAATAAACTGCGGGATACCACTCATTAACTCACTATAAAGATTGTCAGTTTTTTGAGCAGTAACTTTCTCAGCAGCTTCTTCCAGGTGTGAGATTTGTCCCTGGGCATCCCTTAGCTCCTGTTCCAGAAAGGTAGTCCTCCTCAAGGTTTTCTCATACTCGTCACTGCACTCTTGGAACCTATCTACAATTGACTGAAGGTGGTCCCGCTCCGCAACAATGTCATCGTAACTTACATGAAGTCTTGATAATTCGCATTTTAATTTTTTTGTGTCATTCAGAGCGTTTATCAATAGGTTTTCATTTTCTTCTCTTTCCTTCTCCAACTGTACACAGAGCTCCGTTTTAGATTTAAGCTCCAGCAACACCAACTGAAGTTTGGTTTCCTCCTGCTGGCGGCCGAGAGCTCTGCGACTACGGGTATTCATATTATTAATAATATATATATAGACGGTGTTGATGTGTGTAGTTTCTGCTATTCAAAATTCGAACGAATAATATTAAAATAACATTTGATGCCGTGGCAAAGAAGTTTTACTTCAGTTGCGCGATGCGCGCGTAAAGGTTACACGCACACATTTTTTTTACTATAACATCATTGCACTAACCTATTTGCCGGATCCGGGTTTGCAAATCAACTGTTTTATGGGTTTACAAGTTGCCTTCGGAAGTGATAATGTTATGTAACATTGGTGGTCGCGCGGCGCTAACTCGTGTGTGCGCTGCGTTGTGCAGGTGGAGCGTGGAGGCGGGCGCGCTGCCGGGCGGCGCGGTGTGCGCGGCGGCGGCGGCGCTGGCGGGCGCGGGCGCGGCGCGGCTGCTGGACCGCGCGCTGCCGCCGCTGTCGCTGGCGCGCGCGCGGGGCTACTGCGGCGCCGCCAGGTACCCTAGCCTAGCATCTGTATTATCTTATGTGCGCAACGTGGCGCTGTCGTTATTTCTACAAAAAATACCTAAGATCTTATTTTGTCAATCCCGCCCGAGTCTTTCGAACTAATGAGGATTAGACGAAAAATGCCACTACGTGCTCGTCAGAATAGAGGAACCCAAATTTCAGGATCAGAAAGCTGGTGAGACGCGACCTCAGACGATATAACACTTGTGTCGTCGAGGCTGCGATAGAGCAGAGTAGGGGCACTGAGGTCTTTGCCCGGCAGCGTGGAAGACTCCGTCTGACAAAGCTTAAAACAGCGGGTTGTAGAACCGAAACCTCATGGTCCGAAGTTCTCTTCTTTTTTTTTAAGTTTTAAGTAGCACATGTTTAGTTAATCAATTGTTTTTTTGCAAAGCATTCAATTTTCTGGTATGCATTTAGTTAATTAGTGGAGTTACCTAGTGTGCTGAAAAATTATAAAGATGTGCATTTAAAAATATCCCTTTATTATCACGGTTGTCAAATTGTGTGAATTCATAAAATTCGAGGTCAGAATTTTTGTTAACAAATTAAAAATATCTCTTACGAAAAAGTTCAGCACTAGTGTGCACCTTCAACAGGTCCTCACTCCTCAAATGAAACCACTATGTGCAGATGCTATTGAATATAATAAACTCTCAAAATGCTAGTACTGGCCAAGCGTTCTACAAAGAAAAAAAGTCATTTAAATTATTATACAGATGCTTACAAACTTAAATTCGCTGGTGGTGCCATCTATCGATCACGACCAAAACTAAAGTTACATTATTTGCATTATTATAGTAAACAAAGTGAAACCAGACCATTTTTTTTATGTTTACCCAACATATTTTGTTTAACGTGAGGGAAAATCCTCATGGATGTTATGCCGGACTCCTACCGACTAAAAAACCTCCCATAACGCCCAACAGCCTATTGTTGAGAGCCCCGGGTAAGCCCTCGGAAGGATGTCCCAGGACCGTGAAACCAAACCATAGTGCGACTTACATTACAATCACAGTGCCATCTATCGAAGACGACACACATTAAAGATTAGGTATTTATGCACTGTCGTGAACATACCGCCCACCAAGAATATACTTTGTTTTTCACAAATACGAACCGCCCACTATGAGGTCAGACTACAAATGAAAACCTTAAAACTAGCAACCATATAAATAGACTGTATCTCAATGATTAAACTCTAATGGCGGCTTCAGACTAGTACCGTGAAGCCCAGTGAACAGGCGTGAACGTGAATGTGGATGATTTTTGCGAGATTCGCGTCGGTATTTTGTCCCCCGACAAAGGGTTTGCGCCTCGTTCGCGCGGCGTTCACGCAACACGCGTACCAAAGACTTATACTTCACGGCGACTTGCCAATTTGCTTCTGGCTACAAGCATGTACGGACGCGTGCAAAGTGCATTCTCTGTGCGCGCTAAAATGAAATCGGGTATGAACTGGAGCAATGAAATGGAAATGCTTTCCACTACTGTTGACATACGAGTGAATTTCTTAAATTCGCCACTGGGTTCAGAATGTAGTTCTGATAACTGTTTCTCCATAGAAAGTCTGAAATTAATTTGAAAATTGATTGAAACTGTCTCTACAAATAAATTCAAAAATTCGCCATACAAATAAATATACCTTGATCGGTTACGATGTATTTCAGTCATCCACCATCTTCTTCTTTTTCAACGCTTTTGGGTAACTTTTTCGTTTTGAACGGCTAAATAGTGATATGTGGCCACAGCAAACAAAGTTATTGCAGCAGCAGCTTCTACGTCCATTTCACGGCGAGCTTCACGTACGAATGAGAGCATCCCGTGAATGTGGAGAGCACGACTGTGCCGTGAAATCACGGTGCGAATTCACGCCGTGAATTCACGGCACTAAGCTGGAGCCACCATAAGCTTAACAACGATTTACCTACAAATAACTCTACGTTGTGACGGGCAAAATACATAGCTTTGAAGCTCCGTTGCATTTAAGCGTCACTACTCTCGTAACTTTATCCGAACCAGGATGCTATTTCACGACTTTGCCCAAAATTATCATCCTTAACTAAAATTACGTCTCCAATATTGGGTTCTTCAAGGCGTCGACTCCATTTTTATAACGATGCAACAAGTGTATAAAATACTCGTTAAACCAACGTCACCAAAATTTGTGCCTGCGTTGTGTAACCTGCCAACGTTTCAAGCTACTCATGTCCGCGTTTTCATAGTTACGTTCAGGTGATTCACCGATTAAAAAATGACCAGCGGGCCCAAAAAGGCAACATTGCGCGTTTCATTCATATTCAGATTTGCACAAGAAATGCTTTAGAGTAGTTTAGAGATAATATTAATTTATTTTATTATAAAATGAATCTTCTGCAATTCTCCCAACATATTTCGACATCGATGTTGCTGCTCTAAAAAAATACAGGAAACCGCTGAATCGTAAAAGTATTTATAAGAGACCCACCACAGTAGCATTCACAGGGAGCGACAACAATTTTGCATTATGAATAATAAAAGGTACCTACTAAGTAAGTCATAGTACCACAGACATACTATAAAAAATAGATGCTGCAAGTGCCTGTGTTTATATAAAACCTAGCCTGCACCTCTCCTGACACCTACTGTGACGTCAAGTATTTGCACTGACTGACACCATATTGAACGAAGAAATCTTGTATCTTTTGACACACGAAGTACAGGCACTCGTGGTTTTTTTGTTTTTGTTAATACTACTATATCTGTGTATAGTAGGTAAGTACCTACTTTTAGAACATCGCTTAGGAAACAGGTACCTAGGTATTCTAATCTCTCTTGAGTTTCTCATCTTCCTTTATAAATAGTTCGGGGAAACCTCCACGCACAGCTCCAGCTGATCAATTCATCGCTGACGGTTTCTTTACGTTATTCTCTTGTCTTGATAAATCTAAAAAGAAAAACGGATTAGTTGGGACTAGTAACGAAATTTGAATAATTCAAGACATTGCATGATAAGTATTACTTACTTTTCTCTTCTCGCTCCGAGTTTTGGGACCTTTGGGACGAAACCAAGTTCAGCATAGTCTAGCAAACGGTGTATTTGCACATCGGAAGAATACGCTGCTCCAAGTTCAGCATAATAATATAGTCTAGCAAACGATGTATTTGCACATCGGAAGCATACGCTGCTCTTTCCCTTTCTTTGAAGATTTCAGGGGATTGTTATTTTCCGTTAGCTGGTTCTAATTCCATTATTTTGTTTGAATTATTTGAAATATTTATGATAAATAAAAATAAAGTTCTGTCTGACATTTTGTCTAGTTTTCTTGATTTTTTTAAAACAAAGTAAATATTCCGTCTACACGCGTACTGCTTACTTATTTCCTTCATTTAAAAATTTATATTTTTATTTAATATGATAGTTTGCGCCCCCAATAACAACTTATTATAAAAATTAAATGTATTCTCAATACGTTAGTATTATTTTGATATTATTATTAAGGTAAAATACACAGAAAATTGCTAATCGATTTTATTGGTGCTAATATTTGAGAAAACCGGTAATACTCAAGAGAAAACGGTACGTTATTTGTTAACATCACTGTGTGACATTGTAACCACTTTATTAATCTGTTTGATTACTCACCAACTTACTCAGAGGGAGCTTACAGAGGACTCTTTCCCAGGGCGCCTTTCTTCAGAGTTCCCAGTGTGTGTGCAAGGGTAGGCTAGGGCTCTAACGAAAACAATGCAGTGAGGTGTACACACATATATTTAGTAAGTTCACAGAGCTACAGAGACAATAGGAAGAAGTATACATTTAGCTATACTACAAGATGGAATTGGTAGCGAGGTACTGGCCTTCGATTTGAGGTGAGAGCGACACTGGTTGTTTTTAATACCAGGTGGAGACGGCAAGTTTCTCTCAAATGCACCTTGCTCGTGCAGTCCACGTATTTTAGGGTGTGGCTCCTATCACCTTAGAGTAGGCCGCTTCAGCCTGTACTAAAAAACCCAGTTTCCTGGGTATAAATTAGTAGAGAGAATTTAAGTAATAAAGTTAGTAACTATATTATAACCCCTAACTATTGCGAGGTAAAATATTAGTGCTTGAGCGAACACTGTTTCAAGGCACAGACAGAGTAATTGGCAAAGAAAAGCTGGAACCTCAGAGCAGGTCTATCTATGTTCTAGCTTAGAATGATCTCGAAATCTATCTCTAAAAACCTGTTTGCCAGCGTAAGTCCCGAGGTGCCATAGACAAACTGCGTCACTTGCTAAACCAAAGCCAAGTCAAGATAATATAGAACGATGAATTGAAAATCCCAAAAAACATAAACCGAATACTCAAGCACTGAACCTATTTAATGCCCACCGGGACATCTGGAACAATATTTTTATTTAAATTATTTTTAAGTAGCGAGTATAGCCTCAATCGAATTTCCTGTAAAGTTAGAAGCAGTCATCGCCACTTTGAACGCGGTGGAGAACTAATAGATGAACACCCTGACTAAATAGTTCCGTTTGAGAGTGGATAGATGGCACTACACTACAAAAAATCTACTAGCTGCGATCGTAGAAAACAAATGCTACAACATTCATAGACAATGAAGCGGGGAATTTGAAGTCTGCTACCGCCCAGAATACACAATTTAGTGATCACCAGACTATTTTTAGCAGCATTCAATCCACAGACTTGAGCTCTGGAAATAGACATAGGCTTGTAAATTGAGAATTGGCTTCCAGGTAGTTTCACGCGGTCCTTGCACTCGAGCAGGAGTTGCTTTAGGTTCATAATGACCAACACCGCGGCGGTAAAGTAACTATTACTTGTACGCATGCGCGCCTTGCAGGTTTCGATTCTGGGTGTTCGGGTCGTGGCGCGATGTGACGGTGGACGACCGGCTGCCCACGCGCGGCGGCCGCGTGCTGTGCGCGCGCTCGGCTCGCCGCGACGACTTCACGCTGCCGCTGCTGCACAAGGCGTACGCCAAGCTGCACGGCTCGTTCGCGGCGCTGCGCGGCGCCGGCGTGGCGCGCGCGCTGCAGGACCTGTCCGGCGCCATCGTGCAGAGCTTCTCGCTGCGCCGCCAGCCGCCCGCGCTCACCTTCCAGGTGCTCAACTCCGCCGTGCCGCGCTCCACGCTGCTGGTGGCCACGCTGCTCGCGGTAGGTGCCGCCCCGGGTGCGCCCTGGCGCCGCACGTGCCGCCCACTGACGAGCGCTCTCCCGCAGGACGGCGCGCGGCGGGCGCCCGGCGGGCTGCTGGCCGGCCAGGCGTACTGCGTGACGGGGCTGGCGCGGGTGCGCGAGGCGGGCGGCGCGGGCGCGGGCGCGGGCGCGCTGGTGCGGCTGCGGGCGGCGGGCGCGCGCGGCGCCTGGGCCGGCGCGTGGGCGCCGCACAGCGCCGAGTGGCTCGCGCTGCCGCCGCCCGACCGCGAGCTGCTCGCCGAGCGCACCATGCGTCCCGGTGACTTCTGGTCCGTGTCCACGACCGCTCCGTCGCCGTCGCCGACCGCCCGCAGGACCCGTCTCATCGTTTCTCTAACGGCTTTCAGGATGTCTTTCGGGGAGTTCGCCGCCTCGTTCAGCACCCTGGAGCTGGTGCACGTGGGCCCGGACGACTGGCTGCGGGAGCCCGCGCTGCACGCGCGCCGCCCGTGGCGCGCCGTGCTCGCACGCCGGCGCTGGCGGTACGGGTACAACGCGGGCGGCCCGCCCTCCGCCGCCGGTAATTGGCGACAGTCAGTTCCCGAGCGTCCCCGACGGGGGAGAGCTCCGACCGAAACGATTCTCTTTTTCCAGAGACGACGGGCACGAATCCACAGTTTCACGTGCAGATCCCGCGAACGGAGGCGGGCGGCGCGCGCAAGTGCCACGTGGTGGTGTCGGTGACGCAGCAGTACGAGCCGGCGGGCGGCCCGCGCCCTCGCGCCATCGGCTTCTGCGTGTACGAGCTGCCGCCGGGCGCCGCGCCGCGCCGCGACCTGCACCCGCTGCGGGGCCTGGTGCGTATGCGAGCCTCGGCCCCCCGCCCCCGCCCCCGCCCCCTGGCGCCGGCGCCCCTCACCTCCCCGTCTGTGTCGCAGCGCGCGCTCGACGTGACGCACGAGTCCCGCGCGCGCGAGGTGGTGACTTTCTTCACGCTGCCGGCGGGCCGCTACCTGGTGGTGCCGCACACGCGCCGCGCGCACACCGAGGGCGCCTTCCTGCTGCGCATCCTCACGGACGAGCTCACCGAGGTGTGGGAGCTCAACGAGGACAACGTGCTGGTGCGCGACGTGCGCGCCGAGTTGCGCGCCGCGCCCACGCCGCCCGAGGTGCGCGGCGCGGCGGCGCGGCTTGCGCGCGCGGCGGGCGCCGAGCTGGACGCGGCGGGGCTGCGCGCGGCGCTGCGGGCCGAGTGGCGCGCGGTGCTGTGCGCGGCGCCGTCGGCCGAGCTGGCGCGCGCGCTGCTGGCGCTGGCGGACGGCGCGCTGGCGGGCGCAGTGGCGGCGCGCGAGCTGCCGGCGCTGCTGGCGCTGCTGGCCTACTGGCGCGCCGCCTTCCTGCGGCTGGCGGCGCGGCGCTGCGGCGGCGCCCCGCGCGTGTCGGCGTACCGCCTGCGCGCGCTGCTGTGGGCCAGCGGCGTCACGGCGTCCAACAAGGTGCTGGAGTGCCTGGTGCTGCGCTTCGCGCGACGCGCGCGCCTCAGCGAGGACGCCTACGTCACGGCGCTGGCGCGGCTGCACCTGGCGCACGGTGCGTACCCTCCCCCCCGCCCCGCCCGTCCCGCCCCCGCCCTACTCACGCGCTCGTCTGTTGCAGAGCGCTACCGCAGCCTCGACGCGCGGCTCAAGTCCAACCCGCTGACCCTGGAGGAGGTGAGTGGGCGACAGGCCTGTGCGAGCCGCGGCCCCCGAAGCGCGCAGCGGTCGGGGATGTCGCCCTGACTCTTCAATTTGGAGATATCGACTAAAAATGTTCACCGGCCGTTTCTAGATGATCCTGATGACGATCTACTCGTGACCGAGCGCGCCCACGTCGCCACGTCGCCGGCCGTCCCCCGCGCCGCGCCGCTACGGTGACGCCGCCGCCTCCGCCGCGCGACGTGAGACGTACGCGCCTGACAGCGTCTCCCTACACGAATGATAGTGAATTGTAATATTGTATTTTTTGCAAAGTTTGTTGTTACGCGTTTAATTTATAGGTATTCAATTTTATGTATGGCGTCAGTTTCACTTCATGGCTACGCGCGATTAGACTAAGAACGTTGTTGTGACTCCTATTGTACCGTACAATAACCAAAGATTATATCCGAGTACAAATGTTAAAGCCGGCCTGGCGCGGCGCCCGTGTCGCTGTTGTGCAGGTCTCGACGCCAATGTGATATTTTATAATAGTTCTTGTACCAAATTAGTTTGTTTTTAATGTTATCGTGGAAACTGCTGGTGCTATTTATTGTTATTGACTAATAGGTATAATACTGTTACCAATAGCGTGTGTAGAAGCAGGCACAACTTGGTGCTGTGTAGGTGTATAGGTGTATTACTCTGCTCACTCTGGATCACACGTGGGCACTCTCCACTCTATGCCCAACGCTGCCTCCGCGGATACCATACCAATTAAATACCGACAGTTCGCTGGCCGATTGTTAGAAGATGATGGAAGACAATACTCGCAAAATTTTAACCCCCTTATTCATAATCGTTTATTAAACCTATTTTAGTTAAAACACATTTTAAGTCTATTGCTGTCTCTAACCATACTCTGTCATTGGTTAGAGACAGCAATAGACTTAAAGTGTGTTTTAACTAAAATAGGTTTAATAAACGATTATGAATAAGGGGGTAAGAATATAACTCATAAAATACATTTACATTTAATTTTGTAGGCCCATAGAATTATAACGCCATTAATCTGGCAGACAGTCTTTAGTCCTTCTTGGAGTTTCGATGCTTCAATCTACGAGAATAACATAATCGTCCCCGGAGACAATCAAGTGACTTGACAAGCCTCATACACACGTTGTTGCGACTCCTAATATAACCTACAACGGTATTGACGTGACGTCAGACTTGTCGAGTTACTTGATCGTCTCTGGGACGTTATATTTATTTTGCTTGTTACATAATATACATTTATCTGGTTATTCTCTGTTTTTGTTATGAACTGTACTTTATGTAGGTATATAAATATAAATACTTACTCATATTTTTTATGTCAATATATTTTGCTCCATGTTTCAGAAAGTATAATTTCAATGTTGTTGTATATCCTTTATACTTTTGATTGTTGGCACTTGATGGAACTTGTTATAATACATTATGAAAAGTCACTCACTTGTACTGTTCCACAACTTTTATTTAGATTCTTACCTGACCAGTAAATAATATGATGAGGATGAATGCTATAATAGCGAAACCGGTCAGGTATTATTAAAATCTAAATAAAAGTTGTGGAATACCTAGTACCTACAAGTGAGTGAGTTTTCATAATGTAAAGTTGGTGTAACTTTTAACTTATTGTTATTGATTGTTTTTGCGGTTTTTTTTTGCGTAACGAATAAATATAACTATTTAATATCGGTTAGTTTTTCGACTTTTCTTGGCCACGTTTAACCCTCGACCAAGGAAGCATACCGGCCTGCATAGCCGAGGGCACAGTCTACATATAGTACACTAGCTGACCCGCGCAACTTCGTTTGCGTTACATGAGAGTGAGAAAGAGAGAGGTATTGTAATAATATTTCCCGTTGCATTTAGTCCCGCCGCGTCGGCGTCGTTAACCTATATTCATTAGAGCTGAACCGCATAACTTCGTTTGCGTCACATGAGAGTGAGAAGGAGAGAGGTGTCAAAGTGGTGTAATGTTTTCCGTCGCTTTTACTTCCGCCCATCCGTTTTTTGGTATGGAACGTGTGCGAGTCCGACTCGCACTTGGCCGGTTTTTATCGTTCATTTGACTGGCTACTTAAAACTTAAAACTTATTATGAGGGTTATTGTAAGTGAACCTTAAATGTTACGCATATGCTGTTGAAGACTTTTTTTTAGAACTTTTCAAAAGAAACAATTTAGTATTACACAATTTTTACGTAACTTTAACCATTTACGCAGCGTACGCCTCGGAAGCTCCCAAACGGTAAAAAATATTCCCCGTTTTCCAAACATTATTGATTGCTGCTCCGCTCCTATTCATCTTAGCGTGATGTTATATAGCCTATAGCCATCCTCGATAAATGGACTATTAAACTGTAAAAGAATTTTTGAAATCGAACCAGTAGTTCCTGAGATCCTAGCGTTCAAACAAACAAACAAACAAACAAACAAACAAACAAACAAACTCTTCAGCTTTATAATATTAGTATGGATTACTGTGCCGAGGGCCTGAGATGAGACAAGACGACGCGACGCGACTCGACGGCGCGGCGCGGCGGCGGCGCGGCGTGACGATGACGACGCACGCAGCGACGGCGACTTGAGAGTTTCTCGCACGCCTCACACCCCAATTAACGGAATAAACCCGCGTGCCCGAACCGACCCACAACAACCCACAAGCGTCTTTTTTTTGTTTTTCGTGAGGGAAAATCCACTTGGATGTTATGCCGGACTCCTACCGACTAAAAAAAATCGTGTCCTGCTAACAGCCTACAGTAGGGAGTCCCGGGTAAGTCCTCGGAAAGATACCCCAGGACTTCCCAAGCGTCTTCTAAACCAACGAGTGCTTTGTCTCCATAGTAATAATAAAGTCAAAAGACTATGTGATAAAGCAAAGGCATGGAAGTAGTTGGTTTTGTAAACCCTTTACAATAAACTAGCTGATGCGCGCGACTTCGCCCGCTTGAAATTTGGTTCCCGTTCCATTTTCCCGTGATAAAAAGTGGGCTATGTATTATTCCGGACTATACCTACTCTATCCCTGTACCAAATTTCAGCCAAATCCATTCAGCCGTTAGAGCGTGGTTGAGTAACAAACATCTAAACATCCAAACATCTTCACAAACTTTCACGTTTTATAATATTAGTAGGGAACGCTAAGGTTGTGGAATGATCTCCCTGCTTCGGTTTTCCCAAATGCCTACAGTATGGGGTTCTTCAAAAGGGGACTTAGAAGGTTTTTACAGAGTCGGCAGCGCGATTGTGGCGCCTCTGGTGTTGCAAACGTCCATAGGCTGCGGTGACCACCGGTACATCTGGTAGGGCCGTATGCTTGTCTGCCACTCTAGTGGTATTAAAAAAAATGGGAGATGTATAGGATTATTGTTTGTACTAGATTAATCGTGGTGATAATTTTACAGCTATTGTTTCAATTTCACTTGTCAATTATTCATGGACCCGCGCAACTTCGTTTCGTCACATGAGAATGAAAAAGAGAGAGGTATGGTATTAATATTTTAAGTAATATAATATTTCCCATTTTAGAGTTAGGTTAGGTTAGGTAAGGTTTTTGAAAAAATCGGTTTTTTGTAATTTTGCGAGTTTCATTAGTAAAAGTGCAACACTTTTTAGTCGTCGGTTATGCGCGTTAAAGCTAACTATCGATTTTTCTTTTTTTTCTGGTGTCCATTATTAAGGTTTAGTGGGGTTAGGTTAGTACCTATTAAAACGTTAATAGGTATTAAGTTCGGCGAAATTTTAGAGTTAGGTTAGGTTAGGTAAGGTTTTTGAGAAAATCGTTTTTTTGTAATTTTGCGAGTTTCATTAGTAAAAGTGCAACACTTTTTAGTCGTCGGTTATGCGCGTTAAAGCTAACTATCGATTTTTCTTTTATTTTGTTCTGGTGTCCATTATTAAGGATATTTAGAGGGGATAGGTTCGTTTTAATAGGTATTAAGTTAGGTGATATTTTAGAGTTAGGTTAGGTAAGGTAAGGTTTTTGAGAAAATCGTTTTTTTGTCATTTTGCGAGTTTCATTAGTAAAAGTGCAACATTTGTTAGTCGTCGGTTATGCGCGTTAAAATAATCTATCGTTTTTTCTTTTCTTCTTTTTTTTGTTCCGATGTCCATTATTAAAAAGGTTTAGTGTGGTTAGGTTCGTTTTAATAGGTATTAAGTTAGGCGAAATTTTAGAGTTAGGTTGGGTTAGGTAAGGTTTTTGAAAACATCGGTTTTTTGTAGTTTTGCGAGTTTCATTAGTAAAAGTGCAACACTTTTTAGTCGTCGGTTATGCGCGTTAAAGCTAACTATCGATTATTCTTTTATTTTGTTCTGGTGTCCATTATTAAGGATATTTAGAGGGGTTAGGTTCGTTTTAATAGGTTTTAAGTTAGGCGAAATTTTAGAGTTAGGTTAGGTAAGGTTTTTAAGAAAATCGATTTTTTGTCATTTTGCGAGTTTCATTAGTAAAAGTGCAACATTTGTTAGTCGTCGGTTATGCGCGTTAAAATAATCTATCGTTTTTCCTTTTAATAAAAAATTTTATTTGTTACCAACATGAGTATACATACAAAAGCATGCAATAGGTATACAATTATCAATATCGTCCAGTCATGTTTTGCCTCTTAAGTGGCGCACAAATATATAGTGTGAAGCTAACAATTATACTGCAACACTGAACGTAGAAAAGATTACAATTGAGATTAGCAATGTCATGTCAAATGTAGTAAATAAATAATCATCATTATCTAATTAATTTTTCAGCATACAATAAATTGAAAACAATGTCAATAGATGTGCGTACTGCTATAAGTTACAAGATATAATAAAAATGTCAATTCCCATAACTCTCACTTTATGCTGTCTGTCAAAAATTCTGTTACTGAATAGTATGCTTTTTGGAGTAGGAAACCTTTAATTTTAGACTTGAAAGTACTGGTATTTAGCTCCTTCCATTGTTTAGGCAATTTGTTAAATATTTTTGGAGCCATACAAATGATACTATTGCGCATAAGTGCAGTTTTTGCAACATGAATTCGAAGTCGGCTATTATCCCTTCTATTTCTGAACACTGTTTCCTGTAATGTCGGAAACAAAGATGGATGAGTCTTAACAAACATAGCAACTTCAAAGATATATAAAGATGACAATGTTAGGATACTATATTTTAAGAAGTATGGTCTGCAGCTATCTGTTATTTTTAAATGAAACATCGATCGAATACATCTTTTTTGGGCCTTGAATGCTATATTGAAATCTGTCGAATTTCCCCAAAAGATTATGCCATATCGAAGGATCGACGCAGCAAATCCATGATAAGCAGTGACTAAAGTTTTTGCATCTACTGTAGCCGATAAAGAATGTAGCGCATATGCGCATTTAGAGGCCCTTTTACACAGATATTCGACGTGAATTTTCCAATTAAGTTTTTGGTCTAAATTTAATCCAAGGAACTTAGTTGAGGTTACGTTTTGGACGATTGTGTTATTAAAATTCAAGTTCAAGTTCATCAGTCTGGGGCGTTGGGAAAAATGCATAATTTTAGTTTTTTCTAAATTAATTTTTAAACTATTCATGTCAAGCCATTGTACTATAGATGTCAGAGTATTAAAGATGTCAAGATTATGTTTGCCAATGTCATTATTATCACAAGGAATCGTCACTGTGCTGTCGTCTGCAAAAAGTGTCATAGGATGCTTAGTGGATTTGGGTAAGTCATTTATGTATAGGATGAATAACAGCGTTCCTAATACCCTTCCCTGAGGCACGCCATGAATAACATCGCGTTCCTCAGACCGATAAATTTCCTCCCTCTTAGTGCTCAGACTAATCCTGTTAATTTCTGTGGTTTGTTTTCTATCACTTAGATATGATTTTAGAAGATCGAGTATGTTGCCTCGAATGCCATATGCATTTAGTTTATTTATAAGAATGTCATGTTGGACATGATCGAACGCCTGTGTCATATCACAAAATATGGCTGCCACAGGTGCTCTTTTATCAACTTTAGTCATGACGTTATAAAGGAAGTTATATACCGCTAAATTAATATTTTTATTTTTACAAAACCCATATTGTTCCTTGCATATTATTTCATTTTTCTCCAGGTAATTATAAAGTTCTCTATAGATGTATCTTTCGAAGATCTTGGAAATTATTGGAATAAGAGATATAGGTCTATAATGTTTCATTATATCTCTCTCCTCTTTTTTAAAAATTGGTTTTACTATGGATTTTTTTAGCGATTGGGGAAATATACCTGCCTCAATACTAAGATTTATTATGTAGCGTAAGTGATTGTTTAGTTCGGATGCTACTTCTTTTAATACCTTAGTAGATATTCCATCATATCCTACACTGTTAGTGTTATTTAAGCTCTTTATGATACTGAATATGTCCTGAGGTATACTCGGCATCATAAACATAGAATTTACTTTAGCTTTTATAAGTGCAGCAACTCGATCAGAATTTTTATGTACTGGTTGTATTCTATCAATAAAATAGTCATTGAATGCATCAGCAATCAGTGAAGGATTAGTAATATGTTTGTTGTCAATATTTAGATTATTTATATAATTTTTTGGTATGTTATATTTTGATTTATTTATAATTTGCCACATTGATTTACTTTTATTTCTAGAAGTCTGGATTTTGTTGTTATTTTGGCATCTATTTGTAAGGTTAATGATTTTAGTAAATAATTTACTATAGTTTGTATAACTAAGTTTATTTTTTGAGTTATGATTGGATCTATACAACCATAATAGTTGTCTTTTCTTTTTACTACAAATTTTTATTCCACGTGAGACCCATTGTGGCTTTTTCCTAACAGCTATTTTGATACTTGTTACTGGAAAACATAGGTCATAATAAAGTTTGAAGATTTCAGCAAATATATTATACGCGGCGTTAGGTTCCTGCACTTCGTACATTTCCGAAAAACTCAGTTGGCTTATGCAGTACTTGAATTTTTTTAAGTTACTCCTACTATAATTGCGTTTAACTACACTATATTTGTTAAGAACACATATTTTAGCTACTGGAATTTCTATTATTTGAGCTGTGTGATCTGATAAGGCAAACTCTATTACCTTTGTCTTACAAGGTTTGATGAAATTATGCGCAATATTATCTATACATGTTTGCTTTTTCAGTCTCGTGGGTTCATGTATCGCTAATTTCAGATTACAATTGAGTAAAATACATTCAAATTCTACTGTTATGTTATTTGGTTTCAGCATATCTATATTAAAATCACCAGCTATAATAATATTACTATAATTAAGCGTACGCAGTTCGTGCAACAATGCTTCTAATTTAGAAAAAAAGGTATCTATGTTAGTCCTATCAGGTATTCTATAAACACAGATGCATGCTAATTTATACCTTACGAGTTCGACACCACAGCATTCAAAGACATTTGGTGTTGCTAGTTTAGATGTCACATTGAGCTGCCTCCATTCATGCCCTTTCTTTACGAGAATGCATGAACCACCTCTTTTCTTCTTGTGTCTGCTATATTGAGTCACAAGAGAGTAGTTGGGTACATCTAATAGGTCTTCATAGCCTTCTTCTATAAAATGTTCTGTTATACAGATGAGGTCTAATTCTATGTTTTCGTCTGTTAGTTCATTCATACATACTGTAAGTTTACTTGATTTACTTATCAGGCCTGCTATGTTCTGGTGCATCAAATACAAATGTTTAGTTTCGAAAAAGGTTAAGATTATTATTATTATTGATTTCCTTGTGCTGTAGGTCCAAATCTTGTAAGTCCATTATCATGTGTAAAACGTCTTTAAAAATTATACGCATTCCGTTGTCTTTTAGTACCCCTGTATATTTGTCAAACATTGTGTAGTCATATGCTAAATTCTTATTACTATCCATGAAGTATGCGTGCTCATGTGTAATGATATCCAAGTAGAGCAGATTGTTGAAATTTTCCACTCTTGAGTTATAAAGGTCCGTGAACTTTACGCATTGTTTGTATGTTGGGGTACAAACTATTACATTTGTGTGTTTAATTTCTTGGAGCACTTGTCTTATATATAGAATAATGTCAAAATACACGTTAGTCATTTTAAAATCCTCTTCGCCAAGGAGGATCACGCAATAATCATTAAAAGTAAATTGTTTTAGCTTTTTCTTGATGTCATTTAATAATACCCAAGTATTACCATTTGGTGTTATATAATGACAAATATTTGCGTCACTAAGTACATGCTCTGCCATATGGAGTATGTTATTTCTGTTGTTTGTACTCAGGATACATATTTTGCTTTTAGTTTTACTTTTATCAACCCTATTTACTTTTTTATTTTCAATGTTATTATTTTTGGAAATAATTGGTATGATAGATCTGTCTTCTGTTTGAGTACTTTTATCTGCTGTCTTCTTTTTGTTTGATTTGTTGAAGTGAAACTTCTTTATCGGCGTTGGAAAAAAATTTGCGTCACGTCACGTCACGTCACGTCACGTCACGTCACGATTTTTGGTTACGCGCCATCTTTGTTCTGTTCCCCACCACGGTGGATTCGAATTAAGAGTACTTTATCCAGGGATAGCATGTCATTTAAGGGTTTTTGGACTTTTGGACTTTTGGGCTTTGGGACTTTGGGACTTTGGGACTTTGGGACTTTGGGACTTTGGGACTTTGGGACTTTGGGACCTTGGGACCTTGGGACCTTGGGACCTTGGGACCTTGGGACCTTGGGACCTTGGGACTTTGGGACTTTGGGACTTTGGTACTTTGGGACTTTGGGACTTTGGGACCTTGGGACCTTGGGACTTTGGGACTTTGGGACTTTGGGACTTTGGGACCTTGGGACCTTGGGACTTTGGGACATTGGGACTTTGGGACTTTGGGCTTTGGGACTATGGGACTTTGGGACTTTGGGACTTTGGGACTTTGGGACTTTGGGACTTTGGGACTTTGGGACCTTGGGACTTTGGGACATTGGGACTTTGGGACTTTGGGACTTTGGGACCTTGGGACCTTGGGACCTTGGGCTTTGGGACTTTGGGACTTTGGGACTTTGAGACTTTGGGACTTTGGGACTTTGGGACTTTGGGACTTTGGGACCTTGGGACTTTGGGACATTGGGACTTTGGGACTTTGGGACCTTGGGCTTTGGGACTTTGGGACTTTGGGACTTTGGGACTTTGGGACTTTGGGACTTTGGAACTTTGGGACCTTGGGACCTTGGGACCTTGGGACTTTGGGACCTTGGGACCTTGGGAGCTTGGGCTTTGGGACTTTGGGACTTTGGGACTTTGGGACCTTGGGACCTTGGGACCTTGGGACCTTGGGACCTTGGGACCTTGGGACTTTGGGACTTTGGTACTTTGGGACTTTGGGACTTTGGGACCTTGGGACTTTGGGACATTGGGACTTTGGGACTTTGGGACTTTGGGACCTTGGGACCTTGGGACCTTGGGACCTTGGGCTTTGGGACTTTGGGACTTTGGGACTTTGGGACTTTGGGACTTTGGGACCTTGGGACCTTGGGACCTTGGGACCTTGGGACCTTGGGCTTTGGGACTTTGGGACTTTGGGACTTTGGGACTTTGGGACTTTGGGACCTTGGGACCTTGGGACCTTGGGACCTTGGGCTTTGGGACTTTGGGACTTTGGGACTTTGGGACTTTGGGACCTTGGGACCTTGGGACCTTGGGACCTTGGGACTTTGGGACTTTGGTACTTTGGGACTTTGGGACTTTGGGACCTTGGGACCTTGGGACCTTGGGACCTTGGGACCTTGGTACCTTGGGACTTTGGGACTTTGGGACTTTGGGACTTTGGGACTTTGGGACTTTGGGACTTTGGGATTTTGGGACCTTGGGACTTTGGGACATTGGGACTTTGGGACTTTGGGACTTTGGGACTTTGGGACCTTGGGACCTTGGGACCTTGGGACCTTGGGCTTTGGGACTTTGGGACTTTGGGACTTTGGGACTTTGGGACCTTGGGACCTTGGGACCTTGGGACCTTGGGACTTTGGGACCTTGGGACCTTGGGACCTTGGGACCTTGGGCTTTGGGACTTTGGGACTTTGGGACTTTGGGACTTTGGGACCTTGGGACCTTGGGACCTTGGGACCTTGGGACCTTGGGACTTTGGGACTTTGGGACTTTGGGACTTTGGGACTTTGGGACTTTGGGACCTTGGGACCTTGGGACCTTGGGACCTTGGGACCTTGGGACCTTGGGACTTTGGGACTTTGGGACTTTGGTACTTTGGGACTTTGGTACTTTGGGACTTTGGGACTTTGGGACTTTGGGACTTTGGGAACGATAATAATGATAGTGATAATTCTATTACAATTAATGAAATACTGTAATAATTGTATTCTTTGTATTCATGTTTATGAAAAAAAAACCTTTTGTTTAAACTTTATCTAATTTAACTTTATTTAACCAATTTCTGAAAAGTTGCATTTATAACATTATTTTTCGAAAAATAAGGTAATGAAGAAGTTTCACTTCTTACGTGTGTACACTAGTACACGCAATTTGTTTTTATTTGTGTTTGTTTTGCTTTTGACAGGGCTATTTGTAACCTTCACAAGAAGTTCATTTTTTTTAAATATGGAAAAAGAATTGGTTTCGAGCAGGATTCGAACCTGCGTCTTCGGCGATCCGTGCCGACGCGTTATCCACTCCGCCACCGAAACCTACTCGGAACCAACCAAATTTTCCACCTTGTTATACGTCTTGGGGCGACGTAGGCCCCATCTACCGGCACTTTTTAGAAAGTTACACGGCACGAATGTATAGAATTGCACCTATATTCATTCGATTTATGATGAAACCAGCCCGAACATTAAGATTATTTTTGAAAAGCAATTAGTATGCTAACTGATCATAAATTTTAAATATGGAAAAAGAATTGGTTTCGAGCAGGATTCGAACCTGCGTCTTCGGCGATCCGTGCCGACGCGTTATCCACTCCGCCACCGAAACCTACTCGGAACCAACCAAATTTTCCACCTTGTTATACGTCTTGGGGCGACGTAGGCCCCATCTACCGGCACTTTTTAGAAAGTTACACGGCACGAATGTAAAAATTTATGATCAGTTAGCATACTAATTGCTTTTCAAAAATAATCTTAATGTTCGGGCTGGTTTCATCATAAATCGAATGAATATAGGTGCAATTCTATACATTCGTGCCGTGTAACTTTCTAAAAAGTGCCGGTAGATGGGGCCTACGTCGCCCCAAGACGTATAACAAGGTGGAAAATTTGGTTGGTTCCGAGTAGGTTTCGGTGGCGGAGTGGATAACGCGTCGGCACGGATCGCCGAAGACGCAGGTTCGAATCCTGCTCGAAACCAATTCTTTTTCCATATTTAAAATTTATGATCAGTTAGCATACTAATTGCTTTTCAAAAATAATCTTAATGTTCGGGCTGGTTTCATCATAAATCGAATGAATATAGGTGCAATTCTATACATTCGTGCCGTGTAACTTTCTAAAAAGTGCCGGTAGATGGGGCCTACGTCGCCCCAAGACGTATAACAAGGTGGAAAATTTGGTTGGTTCCGAGTAGGTTTCGGTGGCGGAGTGGATAACGCGTCGGCACGGATCGCCGAAGACGCAGGTTCGAATCCTGCTCGAAACCAATTCTTTTTCCATATTTAAAATTTATGATCAGTTAGCATACTAATTGCTTTTCAAAAATAATCTTAAAGTTCATTTTTCTTCATTAAGTCGTCATTGATTTGTTTAAGCTGAGCATTTTCTAGTGATTTAGCTTCGATCTCTGAATGTGCGCACTGTAATTCTAATGTAAGAGCGGTGATTTGAGCACGGAGCTGACTAATTTCATTAGACTCGTCATCCGACATCTCGGGTACACTAATACAACTGTTATTACTTGTTATTGTATCTGCAACTATTTGGCTCTCGTTAAGTATCGAGTCTGATGTAGTTCTGTTACGTCGAAATGTAATATTTTCCAGAAAATTCGTTTTGGGTTTAGCCTACACAAAATAAGGTATTCAGATTTGCACACTTACAGTACTTAACCAGGGCGTCTTTGGGGACTCTGACTCTAAATAATAGTTGGGACTTTTTTTTGTACACCTATTGTATAGTTTTGAGCAGGAACTACTGTGGTCGCGCGTACTCTACGGCTATGTTCAATGTAGCCAAAGTAACTTCATGAACCTGGAACGCGCCTTATGTGTTAGTTGTCTATGGACCGGTGACCAGTTCAAAGTAGTGAAAATAAACGGTTGAAGTTATTTGGAGAAGTAATATTTGTAATATTTTAGCAAAAGTAAATACTTTTGGTGGTATCACTATGCTGGACGGTTGTGTATGCTTCTGTAACCAAAACTTAGGTGCCAAACTTCGTATGTGGACACTTTTGCAATATTTTCACTTCCAGTATTAATTTCGTCACCGTTGTTTATTCTGCTAAAGTCACCTCATATAATATAGAACTTCCACAAACTAAAGTATTCGAACACTACTTGTACATAAAAAGGCTATATTAATATTATATTTCAATATTAAATACGAAAACACTGTTTACAAACACGCGCCACTTTTTTTTTTTTTTTTTTTTTTTTTTTTTTTTTTTTTTTTTTTTTTTTTTGTTCCGATGTCCATTATTAAAAAGGTTTAGTGTGGTTAGGTTCGTTTTAATAGGTATTAAGTTAGGCGAAATTTTAGAGTTAGGTTAGGTTTGGTAAGGTTTTTTGAAAAAATCGGTTTTTTGTAATTTTGCGAGTTTCATTAGTAAAAGTGCAACACTTTTTAGTCGTCGGTTATGCGCGTTAAAGCTAACTATCGATTTTTTCTTTTTTTTCTGGTGTCCATTAATAAGAAGGTTTAGTGGGGTTAGTTTAGTACCTATTAAAACGTTAAAAGGTATTAAGTAACTTAATACCTTTTAACGTTTTAATAGGTACTAACCTAAACCTAACAAAAATAAAAAAAAAAAACCTAACCTAACTTAATTTAAGTTAGGTTACGTTTTTTTTTTTTTTTTTGTTGACGCGGGGAATGCATTTAGGCACCGTCATCCCAGCTACGGGGGTAGCTGGGACGGTGTGTGGGACTCACCGGTCCCGGAAACAGGGACCGTCCTACCCACTAAACCCCGCGGTGTTCCGACTTACCCTATAGCCGGGCCGAGGGATATGAAGATATAGATTCAACGTCGACCCGGCTAGGGATGCCCCGTAAAGATGGGGCTCTCCTCGGGGGACCAGATGGTCGGCCCCCCGGAGCTCCCTAAGGAGCTGAAGAAAACAAGCCCGCATCGCACCGCCCTCGTACGTCCCTCTGGAAGCAGAGGGGGCAGAGAGCGGCCGAGCGGGCGGGCACTAAGGCACCTCCGGAACACGGGGAGGTGCCTTCCGCCAAACGATCATCGGTGGGTGAGGTCCCCCGACCACCTCCCACCGGAACAACACTAGTCGGGAGCGCGCATGAATTGAGCCATGCGACGCCCCCGAACCGGACGACGAGGCGGGAGCGTTTGACCTGCAAGCTCCCGCACCCGCAATTCTTCTCTCTTTGCTTGCCGCCATCACCTCATTGGCAAAAGAGGTGACGGCGGCTGTTAAGGACTCTTTGATAGTTTTTATAGGTACTGTACTGGCATGTTTATGTTTAGATGTCATTGATGATTAATTTAAATTTCGACTATGGTTTGGTGTCAAGAGGTTTGTTTATTTATGTTATAGTTGTTTAGAATGTAACTAGATGGCGGTCGCCGGTTTAAATTCAAGCTATCGTTTGTCTACAAGTAGGTACATATAAGCAATGGGTTTTATCAATTAAAGTGTAACTCTCGGAATATACAAGGTGTTTTATTGTAAATAGTGAAAGTGAAAGTAATAGTGCAGTGGTGAATCTCTAGTTCCATACTGATGAGAAATTATACTCCAATATCCTTTACATAGCTATTTATTCTTCTGTTCTTCGTATAATAATAGATACTACTCCTACATTCCACTTAATGGTATTACGAAATAATAATCCTATGATTGTAGATTCTTTACATTTTTATTTTCACAATTTAACTACTACTTGCACAACTAAGTACTAACTATTAATTAATACAAATATTCTACTTTAACTAATTAGCACTTTACTGAACTCGATCAGGAAACAGAATGTGTTCTTTTTCCAGAATATTCACTTTTTATCGCCTCTCAACAACTCTCACCTCATAGTGAACATTTTTATGTCAAATCAACTACCCACTATTTTCGAATAATCAATTAATGTTTTATAATAATAATAATAATAATAATAATAATAATTCTTTATTTCAGGCATAATTTACCCATATTACATTACATTAAAAAATAATATTAAAATGAAAATTACGCAATCAAAAATGTTAAATTTACATAAAAATAATAGGTACAATAACATTAAAAAAATAGAAATACAAATTTATAAAAAGATTTAAAACTTAAAACATTAAAATAAAAACAATAATTCCTAGTATGTGACTACTTCATAAATAATCAATTTAAATACAAAGTTAAAATTATAAATATAAAATTAGAGACATATAATCATTAAAATTATAATTACGAATTTATAAAATAAAAATAAAAATAATAAAATAAATAGGACAAATAAATAAAAGTATTGAAATTAAATTGAATTGATTCAAGAATTAAAATATTGTTCAAAAATTAAAATAAAATAATAATAATAAACAATCATCAAACAATTAGAATTAATTCATATACCTGTGCCTTACTTCCGGAACACCGGACATGTGCATGTGCAAACATGTCCAGTGCCACGAAAAGGGGCAATCAGGGCGATCAACAATAGTCTTCATGATGCTGTTGTTGCTACCCCTCAGGCGGACCATCAAGGATGCAGTTCTTTTGCGGAGGATTGCTGGCAGACAATCTATACGCGTGTCGGCGAACATGCCCGATGCGCTACAATATCGTGGGAGCCCCAACAGCATCCTGAGAGCATTATTATACTGCACGCGAAGAGCGTTGTAGGCCTTCCGCGTATACTTAACCCACAAGCTGCCCGTGTAGACAGACTGGCAAAACGCTTTAAATAGCATAAGCTTCACTTCTTGCGAGCATCGAGCAAACCTGCGAGCCAGCATATTGCTTCGGACCGACAACGCTCTTCGCTCCCTATCCAAATCCCTATCATCAGATAAGTCGTCTGTGACTATGTGCCCAAGATATTTAAAATGTGAGACTCTTTTTAACTCGATCCCATTCAGGAGCACCGGCGGTACAATATCAGGTTTCCTACTACCTACCTTAAACACCAGTAATTCGCTTTTTCCGGTGTTGTAGACAAGTCCATGAGCTCTGGCGTAACTTTCACATATCCCAAGCAGCCTACGGAGCGCACTGATCGATGGGCACAGCAACACCATATCGTCCGCATAACTAATGTTATTTGTAACTTTGCAGTCAATCGAGCATCCGATTCCAGTGTTGCTGAGCTCCTCAATCAGCTGATTCATGTATAGGTTGAAGAGCATCGGTGAGGTCAGACCGCCCTGCCTCACCCCACACTCCAACCCATACCCCTCCGATACCGTTCCCTCCCATCTGACCTGGTTAATTTGGTTATTGTACCAGTACTGAAAGAGTCTCACTATCTCACTAGGTATGCCTTGTTTTAGCATTTTAGACCAGAGTAGATTATAATCAACCAGATCGAACGCCCTGGAAAGGTCAAGGAAAGCAGCGTAAACGGGCGTATTCCTATCCGTATAATACCTGACTGTGTGCTTAAGCGCAAGCACAGCTGTTTCTGTGGACAGCCCCGCTCTAAATTTTATGTACGTAAAAAACTTTATGTACAGGCTAATCATTCTACTATGAGGCGGTGTTGACATCACAAAAATAACTTATTACTACTTAAAACTGAATGGTTTTAGAAAAATCACAACATTCGGCCATCAGACAGCGTGCTATCTCCGGAGCACGCAGTAATCACAACATTCGGACCTGTATATTTAACTAATCTCAAATTTTTATACATAACTTACATAACAATAATACCTTTATGCGGCTTTTCATAATATGCTAAATCAAACTCTTAAAGTTTAATTAAACCTTAACCTTCTCTGTATCTTCTATCTACTCTGTCTATAGTCTATAGGCTTATAATATTAACTCAATCATTATTTATTTTGTAAAACTATAAGTGAGAACTTGAGTCTGGCGAAACGTCAAGAATACAAAACAAAGGCAACAAGTAACCAGTTCACAGAGCAGACCGCCTGCTGAAACTATTTACAAATGTACAATCTAAAAAGTGATCTCTTTTTTAAAACCCAGCAGAGTCTGCAGATCACTTCCAGGTTTCCTTTTCCAGCAAAAGAAATCATTACAAGTGTCAGCAATTAGTGTAAAATATATTTAATAGTGGAATACAACTAGTACAAGCGAGTGATTTTTCATAAAAAAATCATTAGGTATCTAATACTACCATCATAATAATATTACTTAAATAATATTTGTAAATTAAATTGTTAGTCTCATTTTAAGCGAACTATTGTTCTTATGTGAAATAAAGTTCTTTTAACCTTAATAATCGTCGTTTCAGGCAACGTGATGAAGCCACAATATACCTATACCTTAACCCTAAAGACACATAAATATAGTATTTAAGGTAGCTCTTGTGGCATTCTAGAAGTTACCTTTTTTTATATCAACATCTATCCTTACAGGTTTCCCTAATTCGATAGTGTTACAATGTGTTTATTATTGCCGACAATTTTAATCAATAAATTGTAACTTAGGTCATAAATACATCAATAGATTAAATTCCGATACTGTAAACTAACTTTAATAAATTTCATGCAAATAATAATGACTTTAGATAATCATTTTAAATATTAATAAAAATCTCAGATGATAATAACAAAAATATTGGTGTCTTATAATGTAACTAGCTGACCTGCGCAACTTCGTTTGCGTAATAAATGAAGAACCGCTCGACCGATTTTGTGCAAACTTCACATAAACCATCTACTAAATAGTCTGAACAAAGCCTAAACATTTGGTTTGGATAGATGAGCCCGTTCTTGAGTTATAAAATTACAACGAAAAGTGGCATTGATTTTTATATATATAGATAATAGTTTCATTCATGTAATTATGTCAATAATTAATAATTTCATATCATACTATAATAAATTGTGTCAAACGTTTGCAAACATAAATCTGAAGTAGGTACGAATTATGTCAAATAATAATAATAATATAAAATAATCATGGTATGCGCATAAAATGTGTCAATGCAAAATGTATAAGTATTCTTAAGTCAATCACTGAGATACTCTGATTAATCTAACCATACCAATACCTTCAAATTCGGTTGGTAGCCTGTCGCAAGAGCGTATACCTACCACTGTTTAACTGGGTAACTACCCATAAAGTGTCATTGACCTTATGCAGTCTACTATGATAACCAGAAAGACTTTCTTTTATGGTTGATGTACATGTTATAAATTCGCAAGATTTATTGGGAACTTTTTGGTAAGTAAAACCATCCTATTTCACAAATACAGGATAAAAAACTAGACATATAATTATTAGACTACTACTTACTTAGAAATAGTATGGTATTACTTTAGAAATTGTATTTGAATAAAAGAAACTGCAAGGTACGATACCTATATTTCTTGTGAGGTGCAGCCACAAGATTCTGATGATTTTTTTATTCTCATAATGTTATGTACCTACCTACTCTTTTTGCAGAGAGACTCTTGGGCGTAATCTAAATTATAGAATATCGCTATTATGGACATTTTGTAAGATACAAGATTACTCCGCAGAAGGATACAGGTTAAATTTGAATACACTGTTAAAGTAACTCAAATTTACAATTCCATTTACATCTGTTAATGCCTCATCTTTTGCACAGCAAAAGCTGGTGAACTTAACCTTTAGCTAGTTTTAAATTGAATCAAATTATCTAAAATAAACTACTAGGAGCGGCTAACCCCACAAGTTCCAACTCTCGACCATTTAGTTAAGCATTGGTTTCTATGTGTTACAATAGTCACGGTAAATTTCAGACTTTAGAAGGTTTTGCTTTTTAATTTTTATCAGAATAAGAATATTAACGATATTTGTTAAAAATTATGAAAAAGAAAACTCCTAGTCGAGTCGACTGGCAGACTGCAGTCATCTCTCTAAACCAATGGGTATAACTATTTAAAGGGAAAATGCTGCCAGTCTTTGGGTACAATGTCATTATTTAGATTTAGGTTAGTTTAGATAGTTATAATGTAAATAGATAATGTTACATTGGGATTATTTTGGTAAATAAATATGTAACAAGTCTCATTCTGTCAGATGCTACAATACTTTCTAGGCAGCAGTCCCACGATACTATAAGATTCTACAAGGAACTCTGATAACGTAAGCTGTTCAGGGATCTTTTTTTTTTCATTTTGCGAACCAGTCAACTTTTGTTAGAATATAGGATATACATTTAATTCTAGCCTTTACCTCTAACGAAATGGCCCTAAGTGGTCTAAGTGCATATAAACTGTTAAAAGGCAGTTTTACCTTCTCTTCAGTCTTAGTGGAATTATAAATATTGCATAAGTAAACCAGTTAGACTGAATCTGTTCTAGCGTAACCAAAATGACCATAATAAGCATCAGAATTATACTTAGTTTATTTGGTCTTAAATTATCCCTTTAGGGCATTATGTCTTAGTATACTCATTTGACTGGACACTAGTCCATCGTGAAGCGGGATTAAAAGAAATCAACAACCTGACGCCATTTGTGGTACTAAATCCCTCTTTGTCATAGTGGTACTACAGTATTAAGACTGCTGGTACGAAGTATGTTACAGCCGGTGTACAGCGTAAATTAAGGCCTAATAGACACCTATGTACCCTTTTTTTTTGCTAACAGTTTACAGGGCGTTCTTGTAGTGTAGTTTGTCGACTGAAATACGAAACTTGAATAATCTGATAAACTAAACTAGTTAGAGAATACCACCTAACCCTGGTGAACTGCAACCGTATGCACTTCGGTCAGGCTTCTGAAACTCGCCTACACCTACAGCAATAATTATCGCCCGAACGGAGACTTCTAAACCGCGTATGGCGGCACGCAAAACATTGGGTCGACTGACCGTTTCGGAGCCAGTTTCTAAATGTTTCGATCTTTACTTAAATTTCTCTGTATATAGATATTTTTTTTGCGATTTGTAGGTATGTTTAGAAATACCTATAAGATAGCACAAAATAGTTATTACTCTCTAGCACTGGCTTTAATCAAGATCAAGGAAGTAAAACTTGTGTACGTACTACTAAAAGTTATTCCGTGCCTCAGTGTTTCAATCAGGATTATATATATTAATATTATAAGAAGGAAAGATTCGATTGCCTGTATGGTTGTTTCCTTGCGTTGAATAGTCTCCAAAACCACTGAATCAATTTGAAAAACTCTTCCACTACTGCGAAGGCACACCCTCCCCAAGTAACGTTCCCGTATCTCCAGGGGAATGGGACTACGCAGGGAAAACCATGCGGCAACCGCTAGTATTGTCTTCGACCCGTAGAGGTCGTTCAACTAGGTCTTTTTACAAGGATTCAAGTGTGATATTTAGCTTAACTCGTACAGTCCACTGCCGTTGTATAGCTCTTTCAATTAAAAAAAGGTCTTTATAATAGATATTGCTAGCTGTCTCACAAAATCTTTCCACAAAACGTCGAAATTAGATAAGAAATCCTAAAGTTGTCTACCCATGTACATTGCACGGTATCTACCGAGATATTTTGAACACCTGATATGATATGATACGATTTGGTACAATTGGTCAAAAAGGTCACCGTCTATTACAATTAGAAATTATATTATATTCCCCAATAATACGAGTCCATGCCTAAAATGGTCGCGGGATTTTTAATGTGCGCGACACACTAAAAACACGACGCGACTATGTGTAGATAGAATGTACTGCGTATGGTGGCGCATTGGATGTTGATAGTGTGACTCTGGTCATAGAAAACAACACAAATTGATTCTACTCAACACGCGTTGCGTCGCGTTTTAACAATGTGTTTCCGCCTCAAACTTCCGACAAGTATTTGACACGGATAACTCTTGAGGAAACCCACACCATAACACATATAGATTGTTATGAAGCCAAAAAGTTCAACAAATCCTCAGGCATTTCACATTTTTAAAACGTGATACATTATATCTATATATAATTATAATTCCATAAATAATGCACTAGGAGTTCTTATCAATAAGGTACAACTAAAATAAGTTATAAAAGACCACAATTCCTTGTCTGGAGGACTAGTGTCGCGGTTGCTCAAGGTCGTTAGCAATTATCCGAATAAAAGTCTTAATTTCACCTGTCGCTCGGCCCGATCCTCACCGTTGCCGTCAGTATCGCCGCCACTGGTTAGATTCCGCCTTCTGGCGGTCACACCGCGCCGCACTGTATTCCGACACGACAGTTCACCCGTCTTTCTGCTTGGGCGTGAATCTTTCACTTCAGTCACCTGGAATTGTCATTTTAAACGCAGTTACTGCTCTTTCAAGCTAACGATTTCCCATCTATCATCTCATCTAAGGCGTTTATTACGTCCAAGGCGCTTATATCTCGCCCAAAAAAAAAATGTCTATGCCTTACTATGCATACGGCTAGTTATGAAAAGGGTACAGTTTGTGCCGTAATCTTTCTTGAGCGATTCCGTGATTGGGAAAGTTCACTAAGCCGCTGGTATGGAATCTAAATAACACTATAGGCATAAACAAGGCTGGAGGCGTTAAGTAAATCGAAAAATATCAATACTGTTTCACATACGCTTCATTTACTATTGGGCAACAAAATTTGTTATGCATTCATGTGTGTGTAATCTAAACGCTCCACACATACCAATCCAAGTAAGCCTAATGTCAGCCTAAATCATTGAAAAAAACTTCTATATTGTTATGATCGCCACCATAATAGCAGCACAACAATATGACTGCATAAAGCACAGATGATAATGTGAAGCATTCTCACTATACTCGCCTGGTTGAAATTGACAGCACACCTATAAGGTTGCATACTGGCTGCACACTAACACGGCTGCATGTAGCATCGCTTCATGACTAAACAGATCAATCTCAACATACTTACCTACATGGTTGTGCACTGGCAGTCTACTTACATAGCTTATAGAAATCATTTGCCGCACCTACATGATTGCACTTCAGCAGCACACCTATATGGCTATGAAACTAACTCTCAACATACCTGCATGGTTGCGCTTTTACAGCTCACCTACATGACTGCAGACAGCACACCTGCACGGCTATGGAAATAACTCACATCATACCTGCATGGTTGCACTTCTACAGCGCACCTACATGACTGTAGACAGCACACCTGCACGGCTATGGAAATAACTCACATCATACCTGCATGGTTGCGCTTTTACAGCTCACCTACATGACTGCAGACAGCACACCTGCACGGCTATGGAAATAACTCACATCATACCTGCATGGTTGCGCTTCTACAGCACACCTACACGACTGTAGACAGCACACCTGCACGGCTATGGAAATAACTCACATCATACCTGCATGGTTGCGCTTCTACAGCACACCTACACGACTGTAGACAGCACACCTGCACGGCTATGGAAATAACTCACATCATACCTGCATGGTTGCGCTTCTACAGCACACCTACACGGCTGTAAACAGCACACCTGCACGGCTATGGAAATAACTCACATCATACCTGCATGGTTGCGCTTCTACAGCACACCTACACGACTGTAGACAGCACACCTGCACGGCTATGGAAATAACTCACATCATACCTGCATGGTTGCGCTTCTACAGCACACCTACACGACTGTAGACAGCACACCTGCACGGCTATGGAAATAACTCACATCATACCTGCATGGTTGCGCTTCTACAGCACACCTACATGGCAGTAAACAGCACACCTGCACGGCTATGGAAATAACTCACATCATACCTGCATGGTTGCGCTTCTACAGCGCACTTACATGGCTGCAGACAGCACACCTGCACGGCTATGGCACTAACTTACATCATACCTGCATGGTTGCCCTTTCACAGCGCACCTACATGACTGCAAGCAGCACACCTGCACGGCTATGGAAATAACTCACATCATATCTGCATGGTTGTGCTTCTACAGCGCAGCCCCATGGCGGCAAACAGCACACCTGCACGACTAATGGAACTGAGTCTCAACATACCTGCATGGTTTCACATAACAGCTCGCCTGAATGGCTGCAAACAACACACCTTGCACGGCTATGGGACTAACACAGATAATACCTGCATGGTTATACAATCACTTGCAACGCTCAGGGTTGCACAGCAGCATTCATACTTAAATTAATAAAATAATGTCTAAATTTGTCATAGTACGTCTCGTTGATTGGAGATCCACGCACTAAATATAGTCTTTGCCCTTGAGAAGTCGTTAAGTATCTTAACCACATACTTTTTAAAAATAAATAGCAAAGACTGCTAGTCTAGTCGGTCTTAACACAAAATATAATACATATAATTGATCTATGTAACTGCAATAAGAACGGTGCGTACCTATCGTATTTGGTCACATTTATTTATCCTATCTAAAGATAAATTTATTTACCGTACCGGTAGAGGGTATTCACAAAATAAATTAAAATAACTAATTGTAGTTATGTCCAACATTTCTAATAGGACGTCTTATTAACTGAGGATCCACGAATTAAAATGAAGCCTAGCCCTTGAGAAGTGGCTTTGTAACTTAAATATGTATCTACTTTTGTTTCAAGGTAACTAATAGGTACATATGGGCATAATAGTGGGTATTACCACAATAAAAATATAGCTCTATGCAACTACAATAAAACGATAAGGACCTTTGTCACATTTCTGTGTTCAATCTAAAACAAATGTATTCACCGTTCCGGTAGAGAATATTTCCTATAACCCTTACCGGAGATAAAAAAAACGTTGTTAAATGGACACCGCAGTCAATAGAGTTATGTAACCCCAGTTTGCAGCAATTCGTTAAAAGTCAAATACCTTCTTGACTACAGTAGAAGTTGCTACGAATAATAATACACGCTAATAGGAATAATCACGAACCATGATTAGAATTCGAATAAACTTTTACTTACAGTATTAACTTGTCACGGCTCGGCTCGCAGGTTACCACTTCTGACTTGATGAGAAATGATACTCCAATATCCTTTACATAGCTATTTATTCTTCTGTTCTTCGTATAATAATAGATACTACTCCTACATTCCACTTAATGGTATTACGAAATAATAATCCTATGATTGTAGATTCTTTACATTTTTATTTTCACAATTTAACTACTACTTGCACAACTAAGTACTAACTATTAATTAATACAAATATTCTACTTTAACTAATTAGCACTTTACTGAACTCGATCAGGAAACAGAATGTGTTCTTTTTCCAGAATATTCACTTTTTATCGCCTCTCAACAACTCTCACCTCATAGTGAACATTTTTATGTCAAATCAACTACCCACTATTTTCGAATAATCAATTAATGTTTTATGTACAGGCTAATCATTCTACTATGAGGCGGTGTTGACATCACAAAAATAACTTATTACTACTTAAAACTGAATGGTTTTAGAAAAATCACAACAATACAGTGGGAACATTTTTGGTCCTTCGAAGCCGGATGTGGAGATTGGCTAGAAGTGACTGCTGTCTATTCCCAGCTGGACCAGGGCCTGAAGTAAGGCCAGCGCGGATCGTCGTGGACCTCAGAGAGCAGCTTGGGCAAGGTGACCCAAGTGGACGAACCGACGTGCATCACGGGCAAGACTGGCGTGGCAGCAGCGGAAACATCACCATCATCGGACCGGGCATTAAGTGTCGTAAGCAGTGTTGTGTTATATGTGAACTGGACAAACTGTGAGTACTTTAAAATCTTTAATAGCAGAGTAGGGACTTAGAAAAATTCGAGCAAACCTTGACTTAGAAAATCAAGTGGTTGCATAGGACTTAGAATAGTTTTCAAAAAACTGAAACTACAGGGAATCTATGCTCGATTTCTATTAGGCTGAGAAGTGAAAAAGACTTTAGAAAACTTTGACTCAAAATTTTATGGACTTTGAATCTTTGAGTGTCAAAAGTTTAAAGCACAATAATGGAACTAATAACAGTGCAAGAGAACTTATACCAACAGTTTCGGAAAACAAAAATGAACCATAAGAAAAGTCCTAAGTCGAGAATTACTAGACCTTATTTGGAAAACAGAATAGAACTTGTAAAGGCAAAATGGAAGGAATTTAGTTTGAATCATTCTGATATTCTTAAGTGCCCAGCAGCAAAGACCTCTGTATACATATTAGATGATTTTTATACTGAAGTGGAAGAGTTCTATTTAGATTTGTTGTCGGAATTCATGGAACTCATTCCACAGGAAAGTTCAGCTAATTTGAAACTTGTTGATGCTGGTGATAAAGTTCAGAGAAATGCTTTTGTTAAGCTACCAAAAATTACTATACCAACGTTTTCGGGTCTCTATACCGAATGGACTACGTTCAAAGATTTATTTGTATCTCTCATACACAACAACAACAGCATAGATGGTGTACAAAAGTTGAATTACTTGAAAGCACACTTGACAGGAGAAGCGGAGCAGTTGCTGCGACATATTCCAATTACCAACGGATAACTATCAGCAGTGTTGGGACCTCTTGGAAGCAAGATACAACAACAAACAGTATGTAGTTAATAATATTTTCAAAAGGTTTTTCGCTCAACGTGATATCGTCGGAGAATCTGCAACCAGCATCAAGCAGATGTTGGCTGTTACTGTGGAAACTTTAAAGGGCTTGCAGGTTTTAGGGATACAGACGGAATCATGGGACGCTATTATAATTTATATTGTTTCACAGAAATTGGATACAGAAACGAGGAAGCAATGGGAGTGTAAAGTCAGTGAAACAACTTTTACTAGTAACGCATTACCGAATTTTAAGCAATTCCATAACTTTTTGGAGAATAGGTTTCATTCATTGGAATTCTTAGACACAAAATCGGTACCGGGAAATAAAGAAAAGTTGAATTTCAATCCTCGTTTTGGTAACAATTTCCATGTATTTGAAGTATCTTGTGTTTATTGTAAAGGTAATCATAAAATAAGTTCATGTAAAGATTTCATTCAATTAGATGTTAACACCAAACGCACTTATGTTAAAGAAAATAATTTGTGTTACAATTGTTTAGCCAATAACCACTGTGTAAAAAATTGTCGTCTTGCAACTTCTTGTCAGATTTGTAACAGGCGACATCACTCACTATTACATTCCAAGGATATTGTTGTAACTAGGACGCCACTGCAAGCAACACCACACCAGGTATTAGAAGAGGTCACCACGGGTTGTTCATACATCTCGAAAGGATCTGAACAAATTGCTTTATTACCAACTGCAATTGTTCATGTCCATTCGAGAAGAGGGGTTATACCCCTACGGGTATTAATAGATCAGGGTTCACACATTTCATTCATCACACAAGCAGCTTTTCAGTTGCTAGGTTTGAAGGGTACGCCAGTCACGGGTTCCTTTTCAGGTTTGGGCAGTGAAATCAAAGTGGTTTCAAAAGCAAAGACAAACGTATGTCTTCATTCATTGCACAATCCAGACTGCGCGACACATGTCACAGCCTATGTATTGGATAAATTAACAGGGTTGTTACCGCCAAGGGAAATAGTGTTAGGGCCTTGGTCAGTGCTAAATGATATCAAGTTAGTATAGCATTCCAGCGTTATTACAATTCAATGTAGAAATTCATATTTATAGAGACACATACAGGTCTCTATCTCTTATTTATTATCTCTTATATATGTATTATCTAAGATTTATGTTTTACCAGTTAGTAATAAGGATATTTTGAGTTTAAACTGTATCATATTTGTTTTTTTTTTCATGCTAGAGTTCGTGTATATCAACTTTGTTTGGATTTCAGGGTATGAACACAAATGCACATTTTGTAGGTTTTAGGTTTCTTTACTAAGTTTTAAGATTGTATAGTTGTTGGTATTTTTTTGGGTGATTTAAGGACTGTCGTCCTTAGGGGGCCGGTATGTTAAGGACTCTTTGATAGTTTTTATAGGTACTGTACTGGCATGTTTATGCCTAGATGTCATTGATGATTAATTTAAATTTCGACTATGGTTTGGTGTCAAGAGGTTTGTTTATTTATGTTATAGTTGTTTAGAATGTAACTAGATGGCGGTCGCCGGTTTAAATTCAAGCTATCGTTTGTCTACAAGTAGGTACATATAAGCAATGGGTTTTATCAATTAAAGTGTGACTCTCGGAATATACAAGGTGTTTTGCTGTAAATAGTGAAAGTGAAAGTAATAGTGCAGTGGTGAATCTCTAGTTCCATACAGTGGGAACAGCGGCCCAACACTCCTGGCTGCCGACCATGGCTCGCACCACAGCCAGCAGCGACAAATCAAATCCAACACGGCCCGTGAGGGCGACACGCGGCCCGTCCCACGCCGCACACTCGGCGAGTGTGTGCTCAGCCGAGTCCACGGCGCCACTTGGGCAACGGCACACGGGTTCCGACTCCACACCCACCACCTCCCACAGGTACTTGGCGAAACAGCCATGTCCTGTGAGGAGCTGAGTGAGGTGGTACGTCGGCGCACCGTGCGCCCTTTCCACCCAAGGCCGAAGAACGGGCCGGACAGCCCCCACGAGCCGCACACTCGCGGAGGGACACACCAACCTATTGGCCCACTTCCGGAAGAGATCGTCGCGAGCAGATTGTCTCCAGCGATCGATCTCGTCCGGGAGTGGGCGACCTCCATTTATCCGCACCAGGGCGCTTTCGTCGTAAACGCGCTTGAGGACTCCAGCCTCGAGATCCCACGGGGGGCTTCCTCCAATTAGACACGCCGCCTCGTAAGAGACGGTGCAGTACGCCCGCCGCCACCCGCTGCGGCCTCCGCAGCAGGAGGTTAGGTTTTTTTTTGTTGACGCGGGGAACGCTTTTGCGCGCCTTCATCCCAGCTGCGGGGGCAGCTAGGATGGTGTGTGGGACTCCCGGCCCGGTCCGGAGTGGACCGTCCTACGCACTAAACCCCGCGGTGTTCCTCCTCACCCTTTAGCCGGGCCGAGGGATATCAAAAGATTATTCACGTCGACCCGGCTAGGGGCGCCCCGTGAATTCGGGGCTCTCCTCGGGGGAGCCCGATGGGCGGCTCCCCAAAGCTCCCTAAGGAGCTGAAGATTATCACGCCTGCACCGCTCTCGAGCGCCCCTCTGTAATAGAGGAGACAGAGAGCGGCTGGTGCAGGCGTGCGCTAATGGGCACCCTTGGAACACGGGGAAGGTGCCCACCGCCATGTGACCGTTGGTGGGCGGGGTCCCCCGACCTTACGCCCACGGTCAAGAAACAATCGGGGGCGCGCGGCGCCCTCAAACTGCACGGCAGAGCGGGAGCATTATAGGTTACTCCCGCTCCCCCGCACAGTGCACCTCCCGCTTTGCCGCCATCGCGACTCAGCACGCCTGACTGCCGACCATGGCTTGCACCATGACCAGCAGTGACAGGCTCCTACTGTTGCTGTACGGAGCGGCCGCACGGACGGAACGGCCGCACGGGCGGAACGGCCGCACAGACGGAACCAGCCCACCGCACTGGCAGCCCGCACACACGCATCAGCCGGTCAAACACTGCCGCGCTACGTAACTGCCGCACAGGTGGACTGCCGTACAGGCGAAATCAGCCGCACAGGCGGAACAGCCGCACATGTGGCCGCTGCCGCACATGTGGCCGCTGCCGCACAGCAAACTTGCTCCAACCGGCCGCAGCCGGGAGCGAACCTCACTATCGTTGCGACGCTTCCACCGGGTATCCGGGAGCTGTCGCAACCCCGCGGACCTTGAAGACCCGCCATACCACGACCCCCTCGTGCAATGGGGTCAACTCCGTCAAACGACGGCCGAAAAACGGTCCCAATGCTTCTACCGGCCAGAAAGCCGGGAGCATTGGGGCGTCCGCCAAAGCGTGTAGCGGTGCAGAGACGCCGCAACACCGTGGGCCTAGCAGGCTCACCCAACTGCGACCCCCTCGCCATGGGGTCAGCTTGCCGGGATATCGGTACATCGACTAATGGGGGCAGCACGCCGCACCCATTAGCCGATGTTCCAGGGTGCACCGTCTTAGTCCAGTTGCCACTCCCCCCGGGCATATAGCCCGAAGGGATAGGAAACCGGTCCAAGCTCACGAGGAGGTTTCCCGACCTAGCACCCCAGGTTAGGTTTTTTTTTTTTTTTTTTTTTGTTGACGCGGGGAATGCATTTAGGCACCGTCATCCCAGCTACGGGGGTAGCTGGGACGGTGTGTGGGTCTCACCGGTCCCGGAAACAGGGACCGTCCTACCCACTAAACTCCGCGGTGTTCCGACTCACCCTTTTGCCGGACCGAAGGTTATGTAATAGTACTTACGTCGGCCCGGCAGGGTTGCCCCGTAAAATTTGAGGCTCTCCTCGGGGGAGCCAGATGCACGGCTCCCCCGGAGCTCCCTAAGGAGCTGAAGAAATCAAGCCCGCATCGCACTGCTCTCAAGTGGAGACCAGCCGAGCGGGCGGCTCTGAAGGCACCTCCGGAACACGGGGAGGTGCCTTCCGCCAAACGATCATCGGTGGACGGGGTCCCCCGACCTCCGTCCACCGGTACGACAATTAGTCCGGGGTGCGCATAAAAGCCGCCATGCGGCGCCCTCGGACCGGACGGTGGGGCGGGAGCGTCTCACCAGCACGCTCCCGCACCCGCAACTCCTCTCTTTTGGCCGCCATCACCTCGCAGGCAAACGAGGTGACGGCGGCCCAGCACTCTTGGCTGCCGACCATGGCTCGCACCACGGCCGGCAGCGACAGATCCACACCAATTTGGCCCGTAAGGGCGACCCGCGGCCCGTCCCACGCCGCACACTCGGCGAGTGTGTGCTCCGCCGAGTCCACGGCGCCACTTGGGCAGTGGTGACACACGGGGTTAGACTCCACCCCTGCCACCTCCCACAGGTATTTCGCGAAGCAGCCATGACCTGTGAGGAGCTGGGTGAGGTGGTACGTCGGCGCTCCGTGCGCCCTCTCTACCCAAGGCCGAAGGACGGGCCGGACAGCCCCCACGAGCCGCACGCTCGCAGAGGGCTCCTCCAATCGAATGGCCCACTCCCGGAAGAGATCATCGCGAGCCAACTGTCTCAAGCGATCGATCTCGTCCGGGAGTGGGCGACCTCCATTCCTACGCATCAGGGCGCTTTCCTCATACACTAATTTAAGGACTCCAGCCTCGAGATCCCAGGGGGGGCTCCCGCCAATTAGGCACGCCGCCTCGTAATAGACGATGCAGTACGCCCGCGCCGCCCTCTGCGCAATCACTCGCTGCGTTCTCCGCAGCAATGGGATGTTTTTGGCGCAGAGGGCGTCCGACCAGATTGGCGCTCCGTAGAGCGCCTTGAAGCGTACTACACCGTCGTAAAGACGGCGACATGCACTTCCAGGCCCCCCCCCCCCTCCCGATTGGGGATCAGCCTCGCCAGTCTTCCGGCGTAAGACATCAATTTAGGCGCTAAACGCCGGAAGTGCTCGACGAACCCCCATCGGCTGTCGAGGACCAGTCCAAGATATTTAATGGTCTCCCCGACAGCGATGGGGGTGCCGCTCACCACAATCACCGAATCTCGAGGGGCCCTCCGCCGAGGCCCGTAGAAGAAGACGGCCTCGGACTTTTCCAGGGCCACCTGGAGTCCCAGCGCCCTGATGCGGCTGACCACCTGGGCAACGCCCGCGGTGGCCAGAACCTTCGCGTCTCGAAAGTCTGGGCCCCGCGCGGTAACCAGAGTGTCGTCGGCGTAGCAGAGTACGCCGACCCCCCGAAGAGTGGCACCGCGCAAGACCCAGTCGTATGCGATGTTCCACAGGAGCGGACCAAGAACTGACCCCTGTTAGGCGAATTTCGAGAGTTAGGTTAGGTAAGGTTTTTGAGGGGTGCGGGTCAGGGAACCTCCACGTTGGTGCACCCTGGGCGACGGCCAATAGCGATCTTAGGGGCCGCTATTGGCCGTCGGCGAATATCCGACAGTTGACCCCATTGCACGAGGGGGTCGTGGGATGGCGGACCTGCAAGGTCCGCGTTAGATCTGGCTTTTGATTCTCCTTTGGGGTATCTCAAGGGGTATCAGGAGCGACGCAGTTGGCCTAGGCTGAGTATTGGGGGAGCTCTACCCCAAAATTAAGTTATTTGCGCGACCGTCTTGGTGAATAAGTAGTTCCATCGTCGTCTATGACAATTTTGTAGTGGCTGTTTATGCGAACGAGCTCTGCTCCACCTGAGTTGGTATAATATCGTAATCCCGAAAGGAGTGTTGTGGACATGTCTCGCGACTCTGACCGGGGACGAAGGTCTTGGCTTAACCGCCCGGACCGCGAGGAAGACAACCTCTTCAAAAATTACCCCGAACTCGTAAGCTCTGGTGCGTGGTGACAAGATGCATAGCTGGAGGGAAGTTCAGTTCCAAGCGCACCCCCAGCCGAGGTACCTGCGGACCCCTCGGTTGGCAAATAAATGTACGCCTTCTCGGGTAATGGGGGATCTCTGCCCGGGTCGACAATTATTTCTCCCCCACTCGTGGGTTTAAGAATGAAAAACTCTCAATCTAATAAAAATAAAAAAGATGATCGAAAGAAGTCAGGAGATAAGGAGCCGACGGACTTGGTCATGCTCCCGGTTGTCAGTTTGGCTTCCGGAAGTCGACCAATATCTGTTCGCTCGGATTCTGTTTGTGATATCGGACTGGGAATAAGGTCGGATCGTATGGAAGAGGATATTGCTGTAGGTGGTACTGTTACTCCAAAAGACGGGCCACGCAAGCGTAGTCGTTCGAGGCAGGCTGAAGAGGAGATGGGAGCAATAATGCCAGCCCCTAAAGTTGCTGCCGCCAGAAGAGGACGCCCTCCGACGAGGCGGCCTCGCTCACTCACCCCAAAGTCTGCCAATTCCGCTTTCTCCAGGGCGGAAGCCATAGGGCTCACCCGTGCGGAAGGTGAGCTTGCGGCAAAAGAGGAGGTGGAAAGTCTGCTCGAAAATTTATCTCCGCTGTTATTGGGAAATACTGCCTCTGCGACGCCACCGGGCACGATTGAAGCAGCTGAGACGGCTTTTGGCGTGATTATGAAGGTTGCCACAAAATTACAAAACCTCAAGGGTTCCTTTGTTAAGGCTCTTAAAGATGCGGCAAACGTACTATTGGAAGCTGTGAAAACCACGCATGAAAATATGAAGGTCCTAGAACGGCGTTTGGATGAAATTCACGCTGATTTTGCCCAGTTTCGTCTCACTGGCCATTCTATATCGCCATCAACACAAACTGTATCAGCACCGTTGAATTTTGATGGTCCAGTGCAAGAGCCATCCGCGGCTCCCATTCCCGACGCTCAACTGCGCCAAATCCTGAATGCAGTCGGACATATGTTGGATGGTCGACTCGCTGGTCTTGAGGCTAGATTGCCTCCAGCACCCAGAGTTCGCCCTCCTCTTTCTGGGCCTAAACCCAAGGCAGCAGTCGCTCAAGACCCAGCTCTGAGCACAGCATCATGTGAGGGCTTGGCACAACAATCTAGTGTAGGTGCTCAAGTGGAGGCGTCTTATGCAGCCGCAGCTGCTCCACTAAGGAAAGTGGGTGGGAAAACGAAGCGATCTTCCAATCCCGTCTCCCAGAATTTCCCACCCCTTCCAAGTAGGGTTCAGGCAGCTGTCGCGTCAACACTTTTGTCTGATCCCCCTACCTCGGCCCCTGCTAGTGAGGCGTGGCAAAAAGTACAGGGGTCGAGGAAGAAGAGGAAGAAGAATCAGGGAAAAAGTGGTATCAATGAAGTAGCAGCTGTGGCCGCTGCTGCACAAACTCAAGTTGGCAAGAGAAAAACAAAGCTTCACCCACCGAAATCGGCCGCCGTGGTGGTAACCGTATCGGCTGAGGCTGAGGGAAGTGGCCTCACTTACAAAGAAGTTTTTAAGAAAGCCCGAGCTGTAATCAGCTCGGAGGATTTGGGTGGCATCGGTGGCCGCACGAGGCTTGCTCAAACAGGGGCTCGCGTATTTGAGTTCCCTGGGGCAGAGGGCTCCCGGACGGCTGACCTTCTAGCTGAGAAGCTACGGGGCCTTTTTTCGGTGGAGCAAGGGGTTAAAATCACGAGACCCACCAAGTGCGCAGAGATCCGCATTTCGGGTCTCGACGACTCCGTGGATGTGCAAGACATCCGAGATTTCATAATATCTCGGACTAAATGCGACGCAGAAAATGTCAGGGTCGGTAACATTCGTCCCGGCCCTGATCGTGTAGGTGCGGTGTGGGCCCGTTGCCCAGTAGCAGCTGCCAAGATTTTGGTGGAGGGTGGCAGACAAATTATAGGTCTTAGCTCCGTCAGGGTGATGGCGCTGCAACAGAGGCCCATGAGGTGCTACAAGTGCATTGGTCCTGGCCACGTCCGCGCTGTGTGCGAGTGCATGTTTGACTGCAGTGGCCTCTGTTTTCGATGCGGTCGTCCGGGCCACTTAGCTTCAACATGCTCCCTCGAGCCCAACTGCCCTGCCTGTGCGGCGGCTAAGTTGCCCGCTAAACACAGGGCTGGGAGTGAAGGATGTAGGCCTCCTAAAAGACCCACTGTTCCCCAAACTGGTGCCAGTCAATCGACTCTGGCTAGGCCTGGCGCAGTATCGCGACCGTTGTCGCCGATGGAGGCTGTAGAGACAATCCGTTAATGGATCACACTTCCAGCCTCATATTACAGACGAACCTTAACCATTCCGCTACTGCGCAAGATGTTCTGCTGCAGAGCATGGTGGACTTGTCGGTGCACTTAGTCGTAGCTGCAGATCCCTACGTTATCCCTCCCCGCTCTAATTGGGTGGGTGACCGGGACGCTTTCGTGGCCCTCATAAGCTCATCGGCGTTACCTTCTCCACCTGTCCAGATTTAACAGGATATTGTCTCTCTTATGATCTGTTGTCATTGTACTCGATAGAGGGCGTTATGTCAGATATGTGACTGACGCCTAATAATGCAAGTTGTCAATGCGCTCGATAGATGGCGTTGTATCACTTTGTACATCGCGACATATTTATTATGTATGGAATATCCATATAGCGTTAAGGCAATATTTTTAAGGATGAACCAATCTGTACTTGAATTATAGTGTTACTATCCAAAGTCGAAGTGCATTATTTTACCTCGCCTTCGGGACCCCAGTATTCTGTTCATGGTCCTTTGAGACGGGTTGGCAGAGAGGTTTTTGGTATTCTTTGGTAGTGGTAAAGGAATACCACCCGTTGCGTTGATACTGGGCAGTGGATCGCTGTCCAGAGCAGTCTCTTCATTACGAAGAGCAAGGTGTGCAGTACCAGTGAAGAGACACCAGGTGGCGCTAAAGGCACTTCTAATTGAAGTGACACCAGGGGGCGCTTAAAGCAGCGCTACAAAGACGACATCTGGAGGACAACAACGCGTGGGAGGAAACAGCTTTGCAGAGTGGAGTTAAGGCTCGTGACCGCTAGAGGGCGCCCGAGCTGAATACGGTTTGTGTTGTGTCAGTGAGTGCGGAAAAATTGTGAGTACATTTTGAATCTTATTGCCTAAAGGAATTTAACTTTGAATATTTCAAGATTTGCTCTAAGTGTTTCGAGACTTTGTTAAATTTAGTAAAAATTAGAACTTGTACCTATAATTTTAAGTTATATTTGGTTGAGACGGGGAATCCATGCCCGATTTTGTACCCTAATGACATTGAGCAAAACACTTAGAAAATCTGGTGAATTGTGGACTTAGAAAACTTATCGTTTAAAGTGCAAACAACTTTGAAGAATATATTTCGTGACTTTAAGTACTTCAAATATTTTTGATTTGTTGTTGTGTTAACTTTGAAGATTATTATAGTCTGTAGTATTTTAGTTTAGAATCGATAAGTAAAAGAACACTTAGTACCTACGTTAAAGTATCCAATTAATACTTAGGACTTAGGTTTCGAATAAAACAACGCTTGTATTTGTTGTAATTTATTAGATATTTATTTTTTTGAGTATAGTAATTGCAATAATGGAAGCGTTCAACTCCCTTCAGGATGACATTAGATTGAAAATGTTTAAGGCTCAAACTAATTTTAAAAAGTCACCCAAAGAACGCTTGACTAAATCATATCTTGAAATTAGGTTAGATAATTTGGAAAAACAATGGTCTTGGTTTACATCTACTCACACACAAATTGTAACTCAAATTCCAAAGTCGGAACTACAAAATACTGATTATTACAAAAAGAGTGTATATGATGAGGTTGAAGAGCTGTACATTAGTTATAAGTGTGATTTAAAAGAAATGTTAATTAAAAAGGAAATTCCTGCTTCTTCTTCTGCAATATCTGTAACAGGTGAAAGTGACAAGGTGGTTACTAGGGTTAAACTTCCTGAAATAAAAATACCTTCCTTTTCAGGGAAGTACTCTGAGTGGCCAACATTTAGAGACCTCGTTTTGGGATTAATTCATAATAATAAATTGTTGGATGATTCCCAAAAAAATTATTATTTGAAGGGTCACCTAGTCGGGAAGGCCGAACAACTTCTTAGAAATATAAGTGTCACCTCTGATAATTATAAAACCGCCTGGCAGAAGTTAGATGGTATGTATAATAATAAAAGATTTTTGGTAAATGGTATCTTGAAGCGTTTATTCAGCCAAAAAACTTTAACTTATGAATCGGCTAGTGACATAAAAACTCTTCTTAATACCACATCTGAATGTTTACAATCAATTAAAGCTCTTGGGATAGATATCTCTACTTGGGACATCCTTATTATATATATTGTTAGCAATCACCAGGAATGTTAATAAAAAAATATACACTGAGATTAACAAAGCAGATTTCTATCACTTTATTTAACAAATTTTACACCCTGAACGTAATCATTACACAAGTATCTAATCAGTAAGTAACTTAGAACATTCTTACGATCACGCCGACACTGATATCACATGGATCACACGCTTCCTGATCAGAAGGTCTAAGCAGCTGAATGACCAACATCGCGAAACGTCTAAGGGGCATCAAGTCTAACTAGCACAAAGTCCATGTAGCAAAACGTCCAACTATCAGATGGTCTATATAGCAGAACGTCTAATTAGCGAATAGTCAGTTATTAAATGTGTACACTCATGCTAAAAAGTAAAAGTCATTTGTAAATAACATTTAAGTATAATGTTAAGCCGCGTGACGCGCTGGGCGTCCGCTCTCTTGAAGTGAAGGCCCTCTTACTGGACCTAGTGACTCTGTTGTACGCTGCCTTGAGGCGGGCCACATTCGAGTCGCGCACAGCACGAGCCCTGATCCAGGCGCGGTACGCTGCCTGTTTTTGTTGAACAGCTACGGCGCACTCCCGAACCAGGGGCGGATGCGGATGCTGGCGACACCAGTGTACGGAATGTAGTATTCCATAGCTAATGTAGTCTCACTAGCAAACGCAGAGGCGCTTTCCGATGCAGCTCTCCCTGCAAAGCAGCGCTGACATAGGCAGGCTGCATAGTATTCCCGTAGTCCGTCCCAGTCTGCTGACGAGTAGTGCCACAATCGCCGTGTCACCTCTACTGCCCTTGCAGGAGATGACACCTGCAGGCGGGCACGTACAACACAGTGGTCGGAATCACCCAGTGGGGCGCCAACCGACATACTGTACTGTGCTGGATGATTCACAAGGAGTCTTTATATAGGTACATAATTATAGCGATGATGCAATGTGAGTGATGTTGAATTTTGTGCCTAAGTGTCCAGTCATTTTGAGAAACTGACGAGATGCTAAATGGCCATTCTGCTATATATAGACCATCTGATAGTTGGACGTTTTGCTACATGGACTTTGTGCTAGTTAGACTTGATGCTCCTTAGACGTTTCGCGATGTTGGTCATTCAGCTACTTAGACCTTCTGATCAGGAGGGGATCACACTGATCACCAGAGTGTGTAGTTCTTTACTCTGCAGCGGTCGACCGTCAAAAAAAGGGGCGTCCACTACATTGCACGCCTTTTTATATTGGAAATCTAGTCATAGACAAGTCGACTTCTACACGGCCTCTCCTGACCATGCATCGTCCTCGACTGCATATAAGATGTCTGAACCTCAACAGTCATCGGTTCAGATGGACTAGCTTCGGGATTTGCAACACGCTCACCGGCATGAGCTGCGATGCTTCCATCGAGGCGGCTTCTAAAATCAATTAGAAATAACATGTCATTACTATGTGCCAATGTAACACAAAGACCTAATTGTTGTATCCATCAACCTTTCAAGGCCTTCTAACGTACAGTCCAAAATACATTAGCTAAGATAAATAGCATACAGCTTATCACACATCACCACATTCATTTAATTTGATTACGTTCGCACATTAAATAAGTCAAACTATATGAGGATTTCTGATTCATACGAGGTTTATGATTCATTCACACTTGGATTCTACCAATTCATTGTAGGGCAAACATCCCACAGTCTGTTTGCCGAAAAAGAAACGTCCCGCAGTCCGTCCTCTACCTACATGGGAATTGGCATCCCACAGGCATACCAATAGGAACGTCCCGCAGTCCGTCCTGTACACCGACATTGATCTTTACACTACCACGTAGGGCAAATATCCCGCAGTCTATTTGCCAAAAGGAGCGTCCCGCAGTCCGTCCTCTACATGGAGTTGGCATCCCGCAGTCTGCCAATATGAACGTCCCGCAGTCCGTCCTATATACGAAACTAACACCTATACATAAAACTAGTACCCATATATGTACAAAAGTTGTACCCTTACAGAACACTGGCACCCAGCATGTCAGCATGGAACATCCCGCAGTCTGTTCCTTCACCAACACTGGCTGCTTTCAGATGACACGCACCGTTCAGGCACACGCCACTTAAGTCAACACCGACAACTCATACATACGTACATATGGTCACGCCTTTTATCCTCTAAGGCAGTCTAAGGGGTAGGCACATTATATGCCCACATTTCACCTTTAGATGTTGTACCACGTAATAGGTGCTGTGCTGAGTCGTATTGCCGTGCTGACATGGACAGGCGCAGGTTGTGACTGCCCACTGTTGAAAAATTTTAAGCAGCCCATAAAAGCCTTCGACTTTGCTTAATGACTGCCATTTTACTGGCAACCGGGACCAACGGCTTAATGTGCCTTCCGAAGCACGGAAACGCTCGCAAAACAACAAAGTAGTCACGTCGTGGTTACCCATACAAGAACCTGTCTTATTAAATGTTGTCAATATTACCGTCAACTCGCCACTCGAAGAATGCAGTGCAGGTATCAGGCCACCATTCGTCCTGCCATACCATCATAAACTGGGCCGCACGCAGCCTGGTTCAATTCATGTCATCCGCTCGGCAGCGCTCGCTTGACTACATATGGACCACCATATACCATACCAGGGTCCAACTTGCATTTTTACATAGAACCTGTGAAAACGCAAAATTGTTAACATTTAAACACACGAGGTGAACCTCTATCACGATCCACGTGTGAACCTTACTGAACCTAGTTACTCTTCAGTAACCCGGCCGTAGGGACTTCTGCACCTTTTTGTTTTACAGTTTAGTTGCAAACCTCCCAATGGCACATCTCAGACTAGCGACCAAGTCATTGGGACGATAGTTTAGTTTCTCTTTATGAGACCTAGGGAAAAAATGAGACGTCTTCCGTTTAATAACGTTAAGGTCAGCTGTAACTTCCACAAAAATACTTAAACACAAATATTTAAAGTGTTCATCAGCTATACCTCGATACTAAGACCGCTGTAACGATCCCCATCTTGGTGAAAATCCTGCATCCCTCCGAGGATGCGGGCATCCCGCAGACTACCCATTACAGAAGTAAGTTCCACGCTTCCATGTCGCTGAAATACCATTAAAGCAACAGTACGCCAAATTTCAGATCGATCAGTCCTGCGAAGCTTAGGAGAAATCCCTTCATTACCTAGGAAGTGATGATGTTCAAAATGCATAGCTAAGAAACACATTAATCACCTTGGCTCTGAAATAAAAACAAACCGCATCCAAATTGGCCCATCCGTTAGGCAGCTGTGATGCCACAGACAAACACACAGATTACACCCACAACAACACGAGTTTTCGTCGAGGGTTAATTAATTGACCGCGATTCAGATCATGTTGAGTACAGTTCGAGCGTAAGTGGACCTGTCTGTTTGCGTGGTGCATCTTTGGTGTAACGTAGTACATAAATCTCTGGCCCCATTTCTTTCACGGATTTCACACAACCAGCAGACTCAAACCTTTGACAGTAAAATCAGCGTTGCTGTACAGAAAAGGAACACTACATTTGTCATTGTCCCAAACCGTTCGGCTACATCTCCTGTCTAGAATAAAAAAAAAACAAATGTATGTTCTTTAGGCATCATCTAGCTAGGGCACAAAATTATAACCATCGGGTTCCGGTTGGGGATCCAATGCATCCAAGTATAGGTATTACAGGAAACGGGTTTTTATGTTCGTACTAGACTCAAGAAGCACAAGTTTATGACTTCTCAATCAATCATCAATCAAATCAGCCTACGCAGTCCACTGCTGGATGTAGACCTCTCCCAATTTACACGGTTCTACGCCTTTCGCATCCTTTCCTACGGCCTTGTCCAGGTCGTTGGTTCTACTACAGATATGGCCAGCCCATGGCCACTATGATGCACAAGCTTACTCTGCGAGCTATGTTGACCACTCTGGTTCTCTAATAGATATCATCGCTCGCGCAGAGACACCTAAGCTCGCTCTGTTCTTAGTAAAACACATTTACGCAAGTTGATCGAAAAACTCGTTTTGGTACACTACTTCACGTGACAGAACCATTTTTATGTTTTGTTAATTTGAGAGTAGCCTAATATAGTAATAACAAAAATGTTGAGGGTAACTTAACAACGTTGTAGCAAAAGTGTTATGAAGCCTTTACGACAGCTAAAGACTACTTTACCGAATGGAGTATGCTACCACACGCTTCCCATCATCAGCATAGGTCAATACTTCTACTAACCTGCGTAACTAATTTGCGTCCGTGTGAACCTCCGTGGGAGGTACTGATTCTGGGTTCTCTGGTCTCTCTCGTCAGACATCGTATCAAGCCTTGTCTAATTTGTTATTGATGTGAACTCCAAATAAACTTTTCAGTCAATCCTTGTAACACGGTTCTGGATATGCCTACGAAAATATCCTACAAGATCTAGAACTTGTCGGATCTGTAAGAGTTTTAAGGGAATAGGTGGAAATAATAAGGCCTTTACCTTTCGTAAGCTTGGCACTACCTGACCGCGGCTGAGGGCACGCGCGTGTAGCAGGCACCCGTGAGTATCGTGTAGACTAGCGCGTGTAGCGCATATTAATGCGCGTCGCGCAGACCAGCGTGCAGCGCGTCGTGTAGACTAGCGCGTGCAGCGCACACCAACGCGCATCGCGCAGACCAGCGTGCAGCGCGTCGTGTAGACTAGCGCGTGCAGCGCACACCAACGCGCATCGCGCAGACCAGCGTGCAGCGCGTCGTGTAGACTAGCGCGTGCAGCGCACACCAACGCGCATCGCGCAGACCAGCGCGTGTAGCGCATATTAATGCGCGTCGCGCAGACCAGCGTGCAGCGCGTCGTGTAGACTAGGGTATGCAGCGCACAGTAACGCGCATCGCGTAGACTAGCGCTTGTAGCGGTCAACAACGCGCGTCGTGTAGGCTAGCGCGTAAAGCGCCCATCAGCGCACGTCGCGTAGACCAGCTTGCAGCGCGCGTCGTGTAGACTAGCGCGTGCAGCGCACACCAACGCGCATCGCGTAGACTAGCGCTTCTGGCGCTCAACGACGACCCTCGCGTTGATTTAGAACTCCCGGATCGGGCGGGCAGTAGGATTATCGCCGTTACTGTATAGGAGAGTGACAGAGGACAGTTTCTGGACGTTTGAAAAGTTCACGGGCTTGCCACTTTCGGTACTAATTCGCTTTCTTTATGGCAAGTTGTAGAAACATCTCGCTCAGAACGATACCGTGCGTGTAACAACGAACGAGATCGGATCCGAGACCGCGATGGCGGTGTCTAAGATGGCGACGGCTACGAACGGTATTCCCGTAATACACTTCGTAACCTATAGCGAAAAATTCGAAATCTATGCCGATTACACGACACGTGGCACTCACGATGGTGTCAGTGCAATCCAACTATGCAATTTACGGTCTGAATCATGCGTTTTAGGCATAATTACACGAGATAAAACACACAAAAATGCGTAAAACATACACAACTCACTAAAAGAGGGTACTTTGTAATGATCGAACCATAAGAAACGTATTCTTATGGTTCGATAAGAGTTGGCGATGAGGCAAGAATCACACTTCTGATGTTAGCAATCACCAGGAATGTTAATAAAAAAATATACACTGAGATTAACAAAGCAGATTTCTATCACTTTATTTAACAAATTTTACACCCTGAACGTAATCATTACACAAGTATCTAATCAGTAAGTAACTTAGAACATTCTTACAATCACGCCGACACTGATATCACATGGATCACACTGATCACCAGAGTGTGTAGTTCTTTACTCTGCAGCGGTCGACCGTCAAAAAAAGGGGCGTCCACTACATTGCACGCCTTTTTATATTGGAAATCTAGTCATAGACAAGTCGACTTCTACAATATAATAAGTGGGAAATTGGATAAGGAGACCCGGCGAGCATGGGAGTTAAAGGTGTCCTCCGAGTCTAGTGATGAATTAGCCACTTTAGAACAATTTACTGAGTTTTTGAATAGTCGCTTCCGGGGGCTCGAACATTTAGATAATAAGCCTGATGCCCAAGCTAGGGGGAAGTATCCCAAGAAAACACATTCGTTACATGTTGTAAGTAAAGAGAAGCAAAGTGTATCTTGTGAGTATTGTTCCGCCGATCATAAGATGACATCTTGTCAGAAATTTTGTAAGCTGCCTAATGAGAATCGACGTAATTTCGTTCAGGATAAACATTTGTGTTTCATCTGTTTAAAGTCTAATCACTCTGCTAAGATTTGCAAAAACACTCTCAGGTGCCAGGTGTGCAAACGCCGCCACCACTCCATTTTGCACCCCACAGGGGTTTCAGGGTCTCAAGGCGAAGGTGGTGGAGATAATTTAGGTAACGAGGGAACTTCTTCGCAAGAACGCGAAGAGGTGAAACAAACAAATTTAGCCGCGCAAGCGGAGGGATCTAATTAGTCGCTCATCTCTTGTCTTTCGACAGGGAGCGGTCGTAAGACTGTTTTATTAAGTACGGCCTTGGTGAAGGCCGAGTCGAAGGACGGGAATCATCGGGTTATAAGGGCATTATTAGATCAAGGGTCACAGGGTTCGTTTGTGACCGAGGCAACGGTGCAATATTTAGGACTAAGAAAAATAGCTGCACATCACACCTTTATTGGTGTAGGGGGTAACAGAAGTGAACTCGCAAGATCCACTGTAGCCATAACTGTGACGTCAAGGAGGAATCCTAATTTCATAATAAGGGTTAATGCCTATGTCCTAAAATCGGTTACCGCACTTCTCCCGGTTACGAAAGTAACCAGGGTAGAATGGGTGGATTTGGCTGATGATGATTTGGCTGATCCCGAATACCACAGACCTAACAAAATTGACATTTTGTTAGGCGCAGAAGTTTACGGTCAAATCATCCAAGAGGGCATCAAGAGGAATCTTAGTGGAAACCTCCTGGCCCAACACACAACATTAGGATGGATACTGTCAGGGGTCTGCGAAGTAGACAGTGAAGCGAAGTCTCACTCACACGTAACCGTAATGCATGCGAGTGTCCAAGAAGATGACATGCTGAAAAAGTTTTGGGAGTTGGAACAGGAACCGGTTTGTGCAAAGAAAATGCTTACGGACGACGAAATCAGATGCGAACAATTATTCGCCTCCGTCACACAATAATGAGATGGAGAAAGCATAAAATATGCTTGGTGGCTGACATAATAAAAATGTATCGCCAGGTTCTGGTTGACAGACAGGATACCAAGTTGCAACGTATTCTTTGGAGATATAATCCAGAAGATGAAATCGAAGAATATGAGCTACTCACTGTGACATTTGGAACGGCATCAGCGCCATATTTAGCTGTACGTTGTCTTCAGCAAACAGCACACAATGAGTGCCAAAATGAGCCGGAGATAGCGAAAATAATTTTAAACAATTTTTACATGGACGACTTAATGGCAGGTGCAGAGAATGTGGAAATGGGATTAAATATTCATACCAAAATTGAAGGAAATTTTGGCTAAGGGTGGATTCCAGTTACAAAAATGGAACAGCAATAGCAAGATGTTATTGGACGCAATAAGTGATAAGGAAGGTACTAAGGACGAAAGGGTGAATCTTACAAAGTATATAATAACGAAAGTGTTAGGACTTACCTGGGATCCCAATAACGATGTCTTTCGGTATTCAGTAGATCTTCCTGTACTGGACGAACCTTTAACAAAAAGGAAAATAATATCAAATATTTCACGTTTATTTGATCCTCTAAACTGGTTGGCACCCAGTATTATTTTGGCCAACATTTTTATTCAAAAACTATGGTTATCGGGCTTATCATGGGATCAAGATGTACCAAGAATATTATCAAAAGAATGGAAAACTTACCATGATCAATTATCTTCTTTGAGTAATATAAAAATCCAACGATGGTGTCACACACATTCCAAGGTCGTGAAAACTGAACTGCATGGTTTTTCGGATGCTTCGAAAACAGCTTACGCGGCGGTTATTTACTTACGTACTATAGACTCGATGGGTAGTGTAAATGTATCGTTAGTTACGGCTAAAACAAGGGTAGCGCCTATAAGACAGATTTCCATTCCTAGATTGGAACTATGCGGAGCAGGACTAGCAGCTAAATTACTGGCTGAAGTGGGGGACGTTTTAGATGTACCGAAGGTTGATTGGCATGCATGGACCGACAGTGAAGTGGTACTTGCTTGGCTGAACAGTCATCCCACCCGTTGGAAAACCTTCGTGGCCAATAGAGTATCCGATATTTTGACCACTTTAGATGCTAACCAATGGTCTCACGTTTCGACTAAATTAAACCCAGCTGATTGTGCCTCCCGTGGAATAGCGCCAGATGCACTGGAAGACACTTCAATATGGTGGAAGGGTCCTGATTTTCTACAGCGAGAAGTCATAGAATATAAAAGACCTAAACAGAAAATTACACACCTTGAAGAAGTCAAGGTGCACACAACAGTAATTGATGATAATATTTGGAATCGTTTTTCTTCGCTGTCGAGATTGGTACGGGTTCTAAGCTATTGCCGACGATTTCTTAGAACTAGGAACAAGTCACAGCATGCTTCAAGAGAGCTGTCCAAACAGGAACTTGAAGACAGTATAGAACTGTGCATTAAAACTTGTCAGCTGCAAGGGTTCCCGGAAGCTCTGGAAGAATTGCACGGGAATAAATTCCTAAATAGGAATCGCGAGCTGAAGTCATTGAACATATTTTTGGATTCGAAAGGTATATTAAGAGTAGGAGGAAGGCTGGAAATGTCCGACTTAAGCTATGATCGGATTCATCCTATTCTTATACCTAAAGAATCTTTCTTAACTGGACTTTTAATAGCAGAGGCCCATAGTAAAACTATGCACGGGGGCCCCCAGCTTATGATAACATATTTACGATCGAAGTATTGGATTATGGGAGTTAAGATACTTACGAAGAAATATGTAAGAAGTTGCGTCACTTGTGTTCGATATGCAGCTAAAACCAAACATCAACTTATGGGACAAGTACCGTCAGTTCGGTTGAAGCCTGGCAAACCTTTTATAAGTACTGGAGTGGACTACGCAGGTCCAATAAATATTAGGGTATCCAAGGGACGTGGAAATAAATCCTATAAGGGCTACATAGCATTATTTATCTGCATGTCTACCAGGGCTGTACATTTGGAGGCAGTCAGTGATTTGAGCACTCAGGGATTTATGGCAGCATTTAAAAGATTTGTTGCAAGGCGCGGACGGGTATCTGATTTATACAGCGATAACGCTACAAATTTTGTTGGGGCTGCCCGAGAGCTACTTCATTTATTTAATGATCGAAAATCCAGTATAAATCCAGAATTGATGGATTATCTTTCAAATAATGGGACTCAATGGCACTTCATTCCACCCCGTTCCCCAAATTTTGGGGGGTTATGGGAATCGGGGATCAGGTCCACCAAGCACCATTTGAAAAGGGTGATAGGGAACTCCACCTTAACCTTCGAAGAAATGGCCACTGTCTTAGGACAAATTGAAGCTTGTCTCAACTCAAGACCATTGTCTTACGTTGAAGATGAGAACAAGCTGACTATATTAACCCCTAGTCATTTTCTGATCGGCGAGCCTCTAGTTGCAATTCCCGAAACGGACTATGTAAGTCAAAACGTCAGTAGCTTACAACGCTGGCAATTCCATCAGAGAATGGCACAGGACTTCTGGAAGAGATGGTCAAATGATTATTTGAATCAGTTTTTACAGAGACATAAATGGACCTTTCAAATTCCAGAACCGTCTGTGGGTGCAGTGGTGCTAGTTAAAGAGGATGATATGCCACCTGGCACGTGGTTATTGGGCAAAGTTGAGCAAAAACATCCTGGTCCTGATGGAATTACTCGAGTCGTAACTTTGCGTACGCAAACTTCCCTAATAAAGAGACCTACATCTAAACTTTGTTTGTTGCCTATTGCAAATTAGTGTTAAATTTTTATTTATGTAGTAAAAAAAAAAACAATGGTGTTTGTGTAACTTTTATATTAATTTTATTTTGTGTAATGTGAACCTCTTACGGTGGGCGGAAATGAAGGACGTTCATGCATATTATGTCCTTGGTGGGCGGTATGTCCAGATTTAACAAGATATTGTCTCTCTTATGATCTGTTGTCATTGTACTCGATAGAGGGCGTTATGTCAGATATCTGACTGACGCCTAATAATGCAAGTTGTCAATGCGCTCGATAGATGGCGTTGTATCACTTTGTACATCGCGACATATTTATTATGTATGGAATATCCATATAGCGTTAAGGCAATATTTTTAAGGATGAACCAATCTGTACTTGAATTATAGTGTTACTATCCAAAGTCGAAGTGCATTATTTTACCTTGCCTTCGGGACCCCAGTATTCTGGTGACCTTGTCACCAAGAGATAAGGGTACGGGATATGTGTTCGCCGACTGGGGCGATATAACCCTTTACGGTGTTTACTTTCCCCCCAGATGGAGCTTTACCGAGTATGAAGACGTCCTTCAGCATCTGGCAGCTTCGATAAGGCGTCTGGCGTCTGGACGTGTTCTAATACTTGGTGCCCACTCCCAGGCGTGGGGATCTCTAAACACCAACGCAAGAGGTAGAGCAGTCGAAGAGTGGGCGACATCGATGGGCCTCTGCCTGCTTAACAGGGGCTCCACCAGCACGTTCATGAATTGGCGGGGGGAGTCGATAGTGGACCTTTCGTTCGCTACCCCTATCCTTTCACGACGAGTAAGGAACTGGTGTGTCCTGGAAGAGGTTGAGACGCTTTCGGATCACCTCTATATTCGATTCGAGCTCTCCCGGACTCAGCATTCCAGAATGGATCACACGGCGCGCAGGTCTCCTCGGTTTCCACGGTGGGCTACAGCAAAACTTAATAGGGACCTATTGGAACAGGCAGCTATCATAGAAACCTGGCTCTCTCCAACACTTGCGTCTGAGGAGGTTAGCGAAAGGGCAGTCCGCTTCTGCGCTTCCATGACCCAGATTTGTGATGCGTCGATGCCGCGTATGCGAGGTTGCCCTCCGAAGTCGGTGGTCTACTGGTGGTCTTCCGAGTTGGCGGTTCTCCGTGCGGCTTGTGTTCGTGCCCGAAGACAGTACACTCGGAGCCGGCGACGTCACGGTGACGCCGGAGATGTGGCTCAGTTTCGACAGGCTTACTATGAAAAGCAAAAAACCTTTAAACTGGCCATCCAGCTTGCTAAAGACGAGAAAAGAAGGGTGGAGTTGGAGAGACTTGATCGTGACCCCTGGGGCCGCCCATACCGCGCAGTTCGAAATAAGCTTCGCGTGCCGGGCCCTCCCCTTATCGAGACTCTCCAGCCCAGCTTTCTAGCAGAAGTGGTCGAGGGTCTCTTCCCAACACGAGCGGTACACACGCCCCCATCCATGGTGTCTTTTACCGATGACGGGGGTTTGATTGAAGAAGACATTCCGCTCATCACTGAGGCAGAAATGGGGGCGGCTGTTCTAAAAATCAGAGCTAAAAACACCGCCCCCGGGCCAGATGGTATACCTGCCAAAGTGTTAGCTCTGACCCTTGATTACTTAGGGGATCGTCTAAGGGAACTCTTCAACGCCAGTCTGATATGCGGAAAGTTCCCAGAGTGCTGGAAATGTGGGAAACTGGTGCTCCTCCCGAAGCCGGGACGGCCTGCTGACTCGGTCTCGGCGCATAGACCCATTGTGCTGTTAGATGAGGCGGGTAAATTGCTGGAAAGGGTTCTGGCAGCTCGCCTCGTCCGGCACCTAGCTGAGGTTGGCCCGGATCTGTCAGACAGTCAGTTTGGGTTTAGAAAGGGGCGTTCGACGATCGATGCAATCATGCGCCTGCGGACTGGGACTGAAGAGGCAGTAAACGATGGCGGCGTGATGTTGGCGGTGTCTTTGGACATCGCCAACGCATTTAATAGTCTCCCATTCAGCTGCATCCGGGATGCACTCCGTTATCATGGTGTGCCGTTTTACCTCAGGCGTTTAGTGGCAGACTATTTAGAGGGACGTAGTGTCCTGTATGAGGATCGAGAAAGGGTAATGCGAAATCAACCCATGTCGTGCGGTGTTCCGCAGGGGTCGGTTTTAGGACCGCTCCTGTGGAACATAGGATACGACTGGGTTCTCCGCGGACACCTGCCCTCCGGATTAGGTGTCATCTGTTATGCCGATGACACCTTAGTAACGGCTCGTGGAAGAAGTTTTGATGAGGCAGCGCAATTGGCTACTAGGGGAGTCTCCCAAGTGGTGGATCGTATCGAGACGCTAGGATTACGGGTAGCCATAGAAAAGACAGAGGCCCTTTTATTCCACGGGCCTCGCCGTGGGCCACCCCGCGGCGCATCGATTGAGGTTCGCACGATTCTAGTGCCGATTCAGGCTCAGATCAAATATCTGGGTCTAGTATTAGATGGGCGATGGCGCTTTGACGAGCACTTCAAACGTCTAGCCCCAAAGCTTGTCGCGGTTGCGTCTGCCCTGGGATGGCTTTTGCCCAATCTGGGGGGACCCAGCGTCGCTGGTAGACGGCAATACACGGGGATTATCCGATCAATGGCACTTTATGGAGCGCCTGTGTGGGCAGCGGCCCTGACCGCCGAGAATAGGTCCAGACTCTGGCGTTCTCAGAGGGTAATGGCGGTTAGGGTTATCCGCGGATACCGCACTATATCCACCGAGGCTGCATGCGCATTGGCCGGAACACCCCCATGGGATCTGGAGGCCGAAGTGCTCGCTGGAGTCTATAGGCGTACCACTGAATCTCGTGCGGTTGATGGTATTCGCCCGCCTCACACGGAGATCCACGGGTGGCGAGAAGCCGCCCGTCTAGAAATACTGCAAGACTGGTCATTCCAGCTGGAGGCTCCGCGTGCTGGCTTTGCCACCGTAGAGGCTCTCCAACCGGTCATTATTGAGTGGGGGGAGAGGCAACATGGGATCCTTACCTTCCGACTGACACAGATGCTTTCCGATCATGGTTGCTTCGGAAAGTATCTGTTCTCGGTTGCTAGGAGGGAGAGGACCCCCTCTTGCCATCACTGCGACTGCAGTGAGGATTCGGCGCAGCATACGCTTGCGGTATGTCCGGCTTAGGACGCGCAGCGCCGGGATCTCACTGCAGCTATCGGAGAGGATCTCTTGCTGCCAGCTGTTATTCAAGCAATGCTGGTCAGTGAGAGCAAATTTACCACAGTAGCAACTTTCAGCGAGGATATAATGTCGCAGAAAGAAGCTGCGGAGCGGGTAAGAGAGAGAGATCCACTCGCTGACCCAATCCGCTGCCCACGCATGGGACGACGGAGGCGCGAGTATCTCCGACTAATGCCACCCTGAATATGGCTGCGGGTGAAAGGGATGGGGACCCTTCACCCGCGTTTACATAGCCACCCGCGAAGGGGCAGCGTGCAGTGTGCCTGACGTTGCCCAAAGAGAGGTTTAACATTATAATAAGGTAGGATCGTAAATATGGTAGGGTGCCCGCGACTCACAGCGGGCTCGCGCTGGGGGGTTGCTGATGTAATGGCTTGCCGTGCCCGGCCCCCCACCAAGGCGCGGAGTATGGCACACCGCAGGAAGTTTTTAGTGGGTGAGAGCCCCACACTCGCCCAGGTGTCCCCGCGCCTGGGTAGTGCCGGAGGATATTTGTTATCTGCGTTAAAAAAAAAAAAAGGTAAGGTTTTTGAGAAAATCATTTTTTTGTAATTTTGCGAGTTTCACTAGTAAAAGTGCAACACTTTTTAGTCGTCGATTATGCGGGTTATAATAACCTATAGTTTTTCCTTTTTTCTTTTTTTTTCAAATGTCCATTATTAAGGAGGTTTAGTGGGGTTAGGTTCGTTTTAGTAGGTATTAAGTTAGGCGAATTTTGAGAGTTAGGTTAGGTAAGGTTTTTGAGAAAATCATTTTTTTGTAATTTTGCGAGTTTCACTAGTAAAAGTGCAACACTTTTTAGTCGTCGGTTATGCGTGTTATAATAACCTATAGTTTTTCCTTTTTTCTTTTTTTTTTCAAATGTCCATTATTAAGAAGGTTTAGTGGGGTTAGGTTCGTTTTAGTAGGTATTAAGTTAGGCGAATTTCGAGAGTTAGGTTAGGTAAGGTTTTTGAGAAAATCATTTTTTTTGTAATTTAGCGAGTTTCACTAGTAAAAGTACAACACTTTTTATTCGTCGGTTATAAATAATAATAAATTAATTTTTATTTCGAGCAACTACACTCATATTTTGTTAGTAAAATACAATTTTCTCTTAATGCTAAGTGTTAGTATTTACATGTCTTGCACAACAGTGATTAATGTATGTACAATCTACCCGGTCCGTGATAATTTTCAGAAGGGAGTTAGAGCTAGCCCTGACTCTGCAGACGAGGGAGGCGGCGCGTTTCCGCATTGTTGCATAAAAACAATCTACCCGTGCCTGCGCGAACATCCCCGACGCGCTGCAGCGCCAGGGCAGCCCCATCAACCTCCTGAAGGCGTTGTTGTACTGGACTCGGAGAGCCCCGTATGCCCTTTGTGTATAATTAGCCCACAGGCTGCACGTGTAAAATGATGTACAGTAAGCTTTAAATAAAGTAATTTTAACCTCAGGAGAGCAGCGTACAAACCTGCGAGCTATGGCATTAGCCCGGACAGACAGGGCCCTCCGTTCCCTGTGAATATCAGCATTGTCTTTGAGTCCAGCAGTGACCAGGTGACCAAGGTATTTAAATTGATTGACTCGCTCGAGCGAGATGCCTCCAAGCGTTATAGGCGGGACGTTATCATTGTACCCAGCCCTGCTGGCCTCAAAAACAATGTACTGACTTTTCTTAATATTGTAGACAAGCCCATGTTCCGTAGCGTATGTCTCACACGTGTCCAGTAACGTCCTTAAGCCACTGATTGACGCACTCAGCAGAACCATGTCATCCGCGTAGCTTAAATTATTCACACAGACTCCATCTATGTGACAACCGACACGGTGGCTGCTGAGTGCCTCAATCAGTGCATTAATATAAAGATTAAATAGTGTCGGCGAGGATAACCCCCCCTGCCTAACACCACACTCCAGTTTATACGGCTCAGATAAAGCTCCGGCCCATCTGACACTATTTACCTGGTTTCCATACCAATACCGGAAAGTACCCAGGAGATCCCTAAGAATACCTGAGGCCTCAAGCTTTCTCCAAAGTACTTTGTAGGAAACCAGGTCAAAGGCCTTCGACATGTCCAGGAAACATGCAAACACGGGCGTCTTACGACATGTGTAGTACTTGATGGTATGCTTGAGACACAGAACTGCACTTTCGGTTGATAGACCTGTCCTGAACCCAAATTGGTTGTCATGCAGTTTTATATATTTATTTAACTGTATCTCAAACAGACCATCAAGAACCTTAGCCAATACAGTGGCCAACGAGATCGGTCTGTAATTTCCTACATCGGACAAGTCTCCCGTTTTGTTTTTCACAATCGGGATAACGATTGTTTTTATCATGTCCGGCGGTAAGTACGAGTGACCAATGCACAGATTAAATAAAAGAGCCAAAACCCTAGGCAGGTGAGGGCCTGCGTTTTGCAAATGCTCAATGCTGAGCCCATCGTGACCGGGCGACTTACCACGAGATGAAGTAGTGATTAATTTATGTATTTCAGAAACGGTAAATCTGGTATCCACCCGGCCACGACCTGCAACACCCTCCTGCACAAATTGAGACCCTCCCAAGGGAGATTTTACAAAAAAGTGACTCTTAAAGCGGTCAGCTATTTGCTTTGCATCGCTTAGTCCATCCACATTAACGGGCAAGCCAGGCCGTGCATTTATCTTTTTCGTGCTCTTCCAAAAACCGCGAAAGTCACGTTTAGAGTGATGAGAGGCAAGGATATCCATTTGAATTTGTACCTGGTGATCCTGACACCACTTTAGTTGCGATTTGAAATTTTTTCTACTCTCTTTCATTTCATCAAAAATATTGCCGGTCTTTGGTTTCCCACTTGACTGCCATGCCTGAAACTTCAGTCTGGCTTCCCCGTGAGCGCGCCGGACATATCGATTCCATCCAACCACTTGACCTTTCTTTCTAAAACAATTACGATGGTTGTTGTTACTGCAAACTGATGCCCCCCTCAGTGCGTCTACAATATTTTTATGTAAATTATCAATTATATGTCGATGGGATATATCATTACAATAATAATCACAACATAATTTTAATTCAATTGGAAAATCAATAAATTTAAGTCTATTATTACATTCATTATAATATAATTCAATTTGGTCCCTAGATCGATCACCCCATATTATGTCATTACTGATTGAATAATTAATTAAATTACAAGATAAAGATGTCACTAAATTAAATATACATTCAAAGGTCATTGGAAAGTGGTCAGACCACATCACGTCATTATTCACGGATACATTTTTAACCGAGTCAATCGCCGAGTGAGTAACAATACAGTGGTCGAGCCACCGCTCCGACCCGTGTGATTCGCTAATGAAAGTGTACGTATCACTACCAGAGCCTAACAGGTTCATGTCTGCCATTGTTCAATTTTCCTCCTCACAAAAGCACAACAATTCCCGCATAAACAGCTCGTTTGGGTGTGCATTAAAATCACCCAAACAGTACACAGACTCCACAGAAAAATCATCCACAATAGCACTTACCATGCCGAGACAATCCATAAAAGTTGGTAAGTTATCGATGTGATCAGTAGGCATATATATGCACATCACTATAATTGGTCGTTCCGTATCACAGATTTTTATTGCACAAATTCGTGGATTATCACACGGAATCACAGATACATTCCGAAACACGTCAGAACGCCACAACAGTGCAACACCACCGTAAGACCTCCCCCGTAATATTCCAACTGAGGTGTCGACGGCCGATGTCCCCACAGCGCTGAAATCCCTGGCGATAGAACTGAGGTACGGTATCTCATCAGGCAGCAACCATGTTTCCTGAAGGGCCACAATATCGGAATGTCGACATAGTTCTCTCACATGCTCAACTGAGCGTTTCACATTCTTACAATTAAACGTACTTAGTTTGTATGTCGTCATGGATTATTTTTATACTGGCCGCTTTTATTCGAATATTTCTTGAAATTAACGAATTGTCTAAAAATTATACCTTGAGGCCATAGGCCCTCGTCTAAAAATAATGACAACTTGCTCTCATTTACAAAGAACTTAAATGCCATGTAGTGTTTCTGTCGCATAAAGTCTATTCTCTCGAGCGTAATAGTCTCGGTCGTCTTCAAACGTATGTACTCAATAATATCAGATTCCGACGTATCTTTGTGAATATTCGTAATAAATATAGGTAACTTTCTGTCGGCGGCCTTAAAAGTTCCGGTCATATCACGGGACACTCCTGCTTTTCCAGTATACCTATAATTCAATTTCTTTTTACGAGTCACCGTCTGCCATTCGCCAATATTTTTATTTGTACGAGTCAGCTGCGACGTATCATTACTTAGCTGCGCTTGCACAGGTACAACGGGTGACGCAACAGTCAGCTGTTCGCTCTGCATCGGAGACACAGGCTCGGGCGGCGATGCCGACAGCGGCGCGGGCGGCGGAGGGCCGGCGCTGCCGTGACTCACACACGGCGTAACCGTTATCGCTCGGTAATGCAAGGCTGGTTCACAATTACCCACATTTATCGGTTGTTCGTACAAATTTTCTTCATGAGAGCTACTTACTTTTTGTGTCGTGAAAGTAGTCGGCTCATCAACGTAAGGCAATCCTATTGGGCCACTATCCGCACACCATGCACCCCTTTTACTGTTTACATTTTTAATCGGGCTAGGCGGCAACGAGCAGGTCTTCATTTGCGTCTTTAGCTCATCCAGGTGGGTTTTAGTAGCATAGGATGATTTGATTTCTTCCACCTCACCCTGGAGTCGCGCCAGGTCTTTAAGGAGCTTTGTACAGTCTAGGTGATCAAATGTTATTGGCGGTAACTTCTCCAACTTTTGAGCCACAAACACTGGTATGATATCCGGTTCACATGTTTTGAACACTTTTATTACGTCATCCAAATCACGCACTTCTTTTTTACCTTTACTTTTTGAATTACTTTTACGATATTCGGTAGGCACTGATTCGAATAATAACGATTTAGATTTTGATATTTCATCTTTTGAAAAAGATGTCGCACAAATCTTCACCAACGACACTTGATCCATAATAGAAATTTTATTTTGGATGTACGCAAGTAATTCGTCAATCACAATATTACAACTGTTACACTTAAGTCGGTTCGTCATTTTCGTAAATTAAATAGTGCAACGCGACACAAATGCACACCCGTCGCTGACGCATGCGCAGCGAACACTGAACACTTATGCACGTTAAAATAACCTATAGTTTTTCCTTTTTTCTTTTTTTTTCAAATGTCCATTATTAAGGAGGTTTAGTGGGGTTAGGTTCGTTTTAGTAGGTATTAAGTTAGGCGAATTTTGAGAGTTAGGTTAGGAAAGGTTTTTGAGAAAATCATTTCTTTGTAATTTTGCGAGTTTCACTAGTAAAAGTACTACACTTTTTATTCGTCGGTTATGCACGTTAAAATAACCTATAGTTTTTCCTTTTTTCTTTTTTTTTCAAATGTCCATTATTAAGAAGGTTTCGTGGGGTTAGGTTCGTTTTAGTAGGTATTAAGTTAGGCGAATTTTGAGAGTTAGGTTAGGTAAGGTTTTTGAGAAAATATTTTTTTGTAATTTTGCGAGTTTCACTAGTAAAAGTGCAACACTTTTTAGTCGTCGGTTATGCGTGTTATAATACCCTATAGTTTTTCCTTTTCTTCTTTTTTTTTCAAATGTCCATAATTAAGGAGGTTTAGTGGGGTTAGGTTCGTTTTAGTAGGTATTAAGTTAGGCGAATTTTGAGAGTTAGGTTAGGTAAGGTTTTTGAGAAAATCATTTTTTTGTAATATTGCGAGTTTCACTAGTAAAAGTGCAACACTTTTTAGTCGTCGGTTATGCGTGTTATAATACCCTATAGTTTTTCCTTTTCTTCTTTTTTTTTCAAATGTCCATAATTAAGGAGGTTTAGTGGGGTTAGGTTCGTTTTAGTAGGTATTAAGTTAGGCGAATTTTGAGAGTTAGGTTAGGTAAGGTTTTTGAGAAAATCATTTTTTTGTAATATTGCGAGTTTCACTAGTAAAAGTGCAACACTTTTTAGTCGTCGGTTATGCGTGTTATAATAACCTATAGTATTTCCTTTTTTTCTTTTTTTTTCAAATGTCTATTATTAAGGAGGTTTAGTGGGGTTAGGTTCGTTTTAGTAGGTATTAAGTTAGGCGAATTTCGAGAGTTAGGTTAGGTAAGGTTTTTGAGAAAATCATTTTTTTTGTAATTTTGCGAGTTTCACTAGTAAAAGTACTACACTTTTTATTCGTCGGCTATGCACGTTAAAATAACCTAGTTATAGTTTTTCCTTTTTTCTTTTTTTTTCAAATGTCCATTATTAAGGAGGTTTAGTGGGGTTAGGTTCGTTTTAGTAGGTATTAAGTTAGGCGAATTTTGAGAGTTAGGTTAGGTAAGGTTTTTGAGAAAATCATTTTTTTGTAATATTGCGAGTTTCACTAGTAAAAGTGCAACACTTTTTAGTCGTCGGTTATGCGTGTTATAATAACCTATAGTTTTTCCTTTTTTTCTTTTTTTTCAAATGTCCATTATTAAGGAGGTTTAGTGGGGTAAGGTTCGTTTTAGTACGTATTAAGTTAGGCGAATTTCGAGAGTTAGGTTAGGTAAGGTTTTTGAGAAAATCATTTTTTTTGTAATTTTGCGAGTTTCACTAGTAAAAGTACTACACTTTTTATTCGTCGGTTATGCACGTTAAAATAACAGTCCATTATTAAGGAGGTTTAGTGGGGTTAGGTTCGTTTTAGTAGGTATTAAGTTAGGCGAATTTTGAGAGTTAGGTTAGGAAAGGTTTTTGAGAAAATCATTTCTTTGTAATTTCGCGAGTTTCACTAGTAAAACTGCAACACTTTTTAGTCGTCGGTTATGCGTGTTATAATAACCTATAGTTTTTCCTTTTTTTCTTTTTTTGCAAATGTCCATTATTAAGGAGGTTTAGTGGGGTTAGGTTCGTTTTAGTAGGTATTAAGTTAGGCGAATTTCGAGAGTTAGGTTAGGTAAGGTTTTTGAGAAAATCATTTTTTTGTAATTTTGCGAGTTTCACTAGTAAAAGTGCAACACTTTTTAGTCGTCGGTTATGCGTGTTATAATAACCTATAGTTTTTCCTTTTTTTTTCAAATGTCCATTATTAAGGAGGTTTAGTGGGGTTAGGTTCGTTTTAGTAGGTATTAAGTTAGGCGAATTTTGAGAGTTAGGTTAGGTAAGGTTTTTGAGAAAATCATTTTTTTGTAATTTTGCGAGTTTCACTAGTAAAAGTGCAACACTTTTTAGTCGTCGGTTATGCGTGTTATAATAACCTATAGTTTTTCCTTTTTTTTTCAAATTTCCATTATTAAGGAGGTTTAGTGGGGTAAGGTTCGTTTTAGTACGTATTAAGTTAGGCGAATTTCGAGAGTTAGGTTAGGTAAGGTTTTTGAGAAAATCATTTTTTTTGTAATTTTGCGAGTTTCACTAGTAAAAGTACTACACTTTTTATTCGTCGGTTATGCACGTTAAAACAACCTATAGTTTTTCCTTTTTTCTTTTTTTTCAAATGTCCATTATTAAGGAGGTTTAGTGGGGTTAGGTTCGTTTTAGTAGGTATTAAGTTAGGCGAATTTTGAGAGTTAGGTTAGGAAAGGTTTTTGAGAAAATCATTTCTTTGTTATTTTGCGAGTTTCACTAGTAAAAGTACTACACTTTTTATTCGTCGGTTATGCACGTTAAAATAACCTATAGTTTTTCCTTTTTTCTTTTTTTTCAAATGTCCATTATTAAGGAGGTTTAGTGGGGTTAGGTTCGTTTTAGTAGGTATTAAGTTAGGCGAATTTCGAGAGTTAGGTTAGGTAAGGTTTTTGAGAAAATCATTTTTTTGTAATTTTGCGAGTTTCACTAGTAAAAGTGCAACACTTTTTAGTCGTCGGTTATGCGTGTTATAATAACCTATAGTTTTTCCTTTTTTTTTCAAATGTCCATTATTAAGGAGGTTTAGTGGGGTTAGGTTCGTTTTAGTAGGTATTAAGTTAGGCGAATTTTGAGAGTTAGGTTAGGTAAGGTTTTTGAGAAAATCATTTTTTTGTAATTTTGCGAGTTTCACTAGTAAAAGTGCAACACTTTTTAGTCGTCGGTTATGCGTGTTATAATAACCTATAGTTTTTCCTTTTTTTTCAAATGTCCATTATTAAGGAGGTTTAGTGGGGTTAGGTTCGTTTTAGTAGGTATTAAGTTAGGCGAATTTTGAGAGTTAGGTTAGGAAAGGTTTTTGAGAAAATCATTTCTTTGTTATTTTGCGAGTTTCACTAGTAAAAGTATGTAGCGTAGGTACTCGGTTAAATTAAACTAATGGAGTACTTAGCTAGCAAATTTTATTTACAAAAAAAACAAGGACGAACGAAGGTCGTGGGTGGTAAAGGCCCGTCAATTTTGCTCCGGTAGCGGTACTTCCCGTGCGCGATGCGACGATAGCAGCTCCGCTGGTCGGCTACGTGGAAGGTCGTCGCTGGGGCTGGTGTTGTGGAGCCGGGGACTGGACCGCGGTCAGTAAGTAGGTAGTGCAGGTTCCGAACCCAAATCTTGGACCCCAATCCGGGGTTAAAATTCCAATTTTGGTTAAACAGTCGACTAATAATACAGACAATATCATTATCATCACTGACAGGCAGATTCAGAAGTTTTACAAAGGTAACTATTTATTAATGGCAATATAAATCCACAATTAGTGCGGACGTGATTAGCACTTAGTATCGAGGCGCAGTACGTGCAACCGCTAACTAACTTTTTCGCCGACTGAGATGGCCGCGCCCTAGGCTGCGGTCATTCAATGTCGCTCGCGCAGGTTTGTGACGTAAGAATCGTACGTTCTAGCAAGGAGGCAACTCGAAAACAATAGAATCCGATGGCCCGGTACAGTCAAGGATATAAGTCAATGAAATAAATGCATTGGGTTTGATATTTTATTGTTTTTTAGTTTTAATATTTTTATTTAATTGGTATATATTGTAAATACTGTTTGTACATAATATTTAGGCTATTTGAATTATTTTAGTGTAGGTTTTGTTAGGTAAGTTTGTTATTATTTTTAAATTATAAGGGTTTTTATAGATAAGTATTTATTTTACACAAGGTAACGTGTATTTACGTTACATTACCCCCTCGGGCACGGAAAGGATTTTATCCTAAAATAAAATCCGTTACAAATGCGCTTACGTATTTGTTTACTCATTCATACTTCATCTATCATATTAAAATATTCATACGTCACGCAATTAAACAACAGCTGTGTATATTTTATAATCACACAGCCGCCACCTAGTATACTATAAGCAAGGGTATTGTTGCTACGAACAAATAACCTAACAAATACAGTAATGGTAGAATATTGATAGGGTAAGTAACTAAAAGTTTGCAAAGTAGTGTAAAAATTGGTAATTTAAGTGTCTGTTTTAATTATTGAACAATTTTAAATCTTTAATATGCCAGGTTCCAATATTCTTTCCTTGCATATTTTCTAGGACATAAACAAGAGGTGACTTTTTGTCTATAATTTTGCATTTAATATATTTTGGAGCCAATTTTTTGCTAAAATATTTATCTTTATCGCTAATGACATAAGTGCGCTTCATTACAAAATCTCCCACCTGAAATTCCGCCGATTTACGACGCAAATTATAATGTGAGGTATTTTTGACATGGGCGTGCCATAGTTGTTTTTGAACTTCGTCAAAGATACTTGATAGACATCCTAAGTTTTCGGCATATATATCCCTGGGCAGAAAGAAAATCTCAGATCCTAGGTCATTATCAACGTAATGAGAGCCGCATGGGACAAGTTCACGACCATATACTAGGAAAGCCGGAGTGTAACCAGTAGCTTCACTAACAGAACTATTTATCGCGAATTGAACTTTGGGAATAAAAGTGTCCCATGTTCTATGATCATTTTCCACGAATGTTGAAATGCAAGTCATTATAGTCCTATTATACCTCTCCACGGTATTAATCTGTGGCGTATACTTTGGCGTGTAAAAAACATTAGGTACGTTATATTTTTTAAAGAAATTATCTGTTGTACTGCTAATAAACTGAGTGCCATTGTCCATTAACACGGTTTGTGGCACGCCGTGAACTAGAAACACCTGATTTTCCAATAACTTTACGACGGCATCAGCTGTAGGCCTTCGAATAGGGAAAATAAGGCAAAATTTCGAAAAACAACAGGTTATTACCAATATATAAGTATTTTGTGCACGGCTAACTGGAAGAGGACCTACGAGATCGACCGAAATCATTTGGAATGGACGACAGCATTGCTTGGGACGACCCATTTCTCCTAAAGTTTTGTGATTTTGTTGCTTGTACTCGAGACATTTAATACAAGAACCTACGTATTTGACTACGTCATTATGCATTCCTGGCCAAAAATAACGGAGAGCCAAACGGCGGTAAGTCTTATAGACGCCTAAGTGACCAGCTGTAGGTTCGCTATGGTTCTCGGCAATAGCTTGATCACGAAGTTCCATAGGCACAACTTCCTTCCATGAGAACTCCGAAGTTAGCTCATGCTTATTCTTTGTCAGACGGTACAGTGAGTTATTTTTAATATGAAAATTAGGGTAATTTTTAGCTGAATTTAATACGCCGTTAAAAACATCTTTATACCACGTGTCAGCAGTATTCTTATAAGAGTTGGCTGTGTAAATAGCGCTGACAGGAACGGCTCTTGAAAGAGCATCAGGGATAACGTTATCTACGCCGCGCCGGTGTTTAATCTCGAAATCGAAAGCAGACAAGCGAACGCCCCATCGTGCTAATCTACCGGTGGGGTTATTCAAGGAAAGGAACCACTTTAAGGCACTGTGATCGGTATAGACAGTGAAACGTCTCCCATTCTCCAAATAACACCTCCATTGCTCGATAGCGGTGATGACAGCTAATGTCTCGCGTTCTGTGATGCTGTAGTTCTTCTCGGCGGCAGACAAAGACCTGCTCATGTAAGCGATAGGATGCTCCTTGCCATCAACTGTTTGTGTCAACATGCCACCAACACCATAGTTTGAGGCATCTGTATGTACCTCAAAAGGCATGTTATAATTTGGACATGAGAGAACCGGTGCTGAAATTAAGGCCTCTTTAAGATTCTGAAAGGCAGAATCGGCTACTGGCGTCCATTTAAAGGGTGGAGCACCTTTCTTATTGGAAGTCAACTTATTAAGAGGACCAGCTACGGTACTAAAGTTGGGGACAAAACGACGATACCAGGTTGCAGTACCAAGGAAGCGTTTGAGGTCCTTCCGACAAGATGGTGTCGGATAATTGAGGATCGCCTCGACTTTTTCTGGATCGGTACGTAGTCCATTGCTATCTACAACGTAGCCAAGATATTTAAGTTGGGTTCTAAAAAATTTACATTTCTCAAGATTAACAGTCAAGTTTGCGTGTTTAAGTTTATCTAGTACACGTAACAACAGAGAAACATGGCTGTTAAAGTCTTGGGAAACGACGATGACGTCATCCAAATAACAGAACACCTGTAGGTCAAAATCTCTAAATAAAAGATCAACGAGCCGTTGTTGTGTTGCTGATGCGTTAGTGAGCCCAAATGCAGTTCTTTTGAAGCGCAGCGTGCCTCTGCCAGGAACGTAGAAAGCGGTTTTATCCCTGTCCTTCTCTTTTATAGGGATCTGCCAGAAAGCTTTTGACAAATCGATACTGGACAGATAGCGAGCATCGCGAAGATTGTCAAGTATTTCTGAGACGTACGGCAAGCTATAGGCGTCACGCTTAGTAATGGAATTTAATTTGCGGCTATCAAGACAAAAACGCGGCTGTCCATTCTTCTTTGTAACGAGAAGAACTGGGGAAGACCAAGCACTTTCACAGGGCTCGACGACGTCCAAAGACAACATTTCATCAACCTGTTCAACCAGAATCCGTTGTTTTTCCGGCGACATTCGGTAATAACGTTGACGAATAGGTTGTGCGTCGCCAGTGTCGATGCTGTGCGTTATAAGGCTGGTTTCTCCCAATCCCTTTCGCTCATACGAAATATCTTTGAACTGCTCGATGACATTATCTGCTAACCGACGTTCTACCTCATTTAAATTGTCATATCCGTGTAAGTGCCTACCTGACTCTTCGTTAATCAACGCTTTGGGGGCATCTGTAATTTCAATACTATTTAAATACTTAGGACAAATGCCAAAGTCACGCCAGAAATCAACACCTAGAATGAGATTGGAAGTTACAGATGGGATCACAAAACCCTTAATTACGTGAAATCGGTTATCAAACTTAATAGGCAAGAGGATAAAGCCGATGCTTTGCATGAATTGACCACCTGCGGCTTGAACCGTCATGCTATTGTCAGAGTGCATCAAATGACCACGTTCTATTAAATATGAATGAGCATTATTACCAATAATAGTTATTGCAGATCCTGAGTCCAAAAGACCAGCGATTTGAAAGCTATTTACATCCACAGAAACATAAGGCCTAGTGTCATTTTCTGGTATATTATGCAGAATTGTGTCAATCCTAAACGTTTTAAAGAAATTGCGAACAGTTTTAAGCCAAGAATTCCAATCATCTTGATCGAATTTACTGCTACTCGTATTGGCACAATTCTGATCACTTAGTTTTTTGAATTAGAAGAACTATTTTTAGAACAATCAGGGCACTGTGGTGTTTTAACATCTTTACGACCACACACAAAACAAAATATCGCATCTTTGTTTGCTGTACACTGACGTAAATTGTGACTGTCTACACGGCAACGAGGACAGAAACGCTTTCTCTCAATCCCAGTATTAGTATTGATAGCATCTAAATTTTCATTTCTTTCACTTTTATTATTATTGTGACTTTTGTTATTGTAATTATTGTAGTTGTTGTTCCCGTAATATGCATTATTTGGTTTGTTTCTATTTTGATTATTATAATTTTGTTTTTGAAAAAAATTGTTTTGTGTTTTGAAAGTTGTATTACCAGTGTATGCAAATTCAGGAGCTAAGGTGTCAGCAGAGGCCTTAGCTGGCTCATGAAAGTGAGCGAGGCGAGCTTGGAAATTCTCATAATTACGGCAAATAGACTTTAAGGTTTCTATGTCTTTAACCTCAGAAACGGCAGCTAAAGTGCTAGTATAAGCAGGCCTGATGTTATGTAGAATTATTTCCAATCTCTCCTCCTCAGACAATGGTTTTGAGAGACGAGAGAACATGCCCGTCATTATAGAAAGATAAATGGTAATGCTCTCAGATTCGCCTTGTGTACGTGACCGAATTTCAGAAATAAGTCTATAGTCATAATCCGCCTGATCAAAATCCTTTCTCAACAAAACAACTAAATCATTCCACGTTTTAATATCATCTTTAATACTTCTGTACCAATGAAGTGCACCTCCGGTAAAAATTTCGGTACAATAAGCTAAAAGTTTCGAGTCCTCAATACTTCTCGCTTTGCAAAATTCAGAAACACGTTGAATAAATGTGCGCACGCAAGATTTGCCATCGAATTTAATTTTAGTGATTTCATTTGAAATTCCGCGCTCACAAGTAACTTTAATATTTAAAGGACTAGATGTTTCTGGTTCGGGAGTTTGTAAATCAAGAAAATCCACGACATTATCTTTAATAGAGTTATATTTAAGATAGTACTCTTTAAATTTTGCGGCAAATGAATCACGGATTGATTTATTTCTATCATCGTCAGTTTGTATACGCTTAAGGCGATGATAGAGGTGATGTAATAAGTTTTGAGTGCGCAGCAATGTGTTTTTATCTGGCAAGTCTTCACAATCTAGGACCGAGGAAACTTTAGACATAACCGTATTGATACCAATTAGATCATTTTCGGTAGTAAAACTACTATTCAGAACATCGTCCGAAGGGAAAAGTACAGCTAACTTAGATATTTGCTTACGTAATTCCTGGACTGTACCAGCCGGAGTTTCGCCTCTAATGCCTACTTCATACTCTAGCTCTGCCTTGTTCAGTGACAAAAATTTAATATTATACGCCATTATAAAGAATGATGTAAAATAAACGGCTTGGGTAAATGTAGAAGTAAGCTATTAAATTCTAAATATAACTAAGCTACTGATGAACTAAAAACCCAGCTCTGTTACAATGAGCGTTACGAGTTACTACGTCCAAGTTGTATACTAAAAAAAATACTACGATACTTACCGTAACGAAAAAATACTGAACCAAGCAGCAGAAAAGAAATCTAAATAGCAAAAAAAATTGTGGCTAATTTGCACATATTACAGTTTGTAATTAATTTATGTTGCTGACTGTACGTCGTAACAAGTAGTTTGAAATTAATAAACAATACATTTTTTTTTTTTTAATTAATTATTAATTTTTGTTGACGACTGTACGTGACTGTACTTTACGTAGCAAGTACGGTATAACAAAATACTACCTATGTTTCCGATGCAGAAACGGTATGAGCAAATTAGCCAAATCAACAAAAAAAAACAAGGTACGTATCACAAAAACAAAAAAACACAAGCACATACACACTAACCACTTACTACCAAAGCAAAAATGACCTTGTTTAAACCATGTTGGGCGCCACTGTAGCGTAGGTACTCGGTTAAATTAAACTAATGGAGTACTTAGCTAGCAAATTTTATTTACAAAAAAAACAAGGACGAACGAAGGTCGTGGGTGGTAAAGGCCCGTCAATTTTGCTCCGGTAGCGGTACTTCCCGTGCGCGATGCGACGATAGCAGCTCCGCTGGTCGGCTACGTGGAAGGTCGTCGCTGGGGCTGGTGTTGTGGAGCCGGGGACTGGACCGCGGTCAGTAAGTAGGTAGTGCAGGTTCCGAACCCAAATCTTGGACCCCAATCCGGGGTTAAAATTCCAATTTTGGTTAAACAGTCGACTAATAATACAGACAATATCATTATCATCACTGACAGGCAGATTCAGAAGTTACAAAGGTAACTATTTATTAATGGCAATATAAATCCACAATTAGTGCGGACGTGATTAGCACTTAGTATCGAGGCGCAGTACGTGCAACCGCTAACTAACTTTTTCGCCGACTGAGATGGCCGCGCCCTAGGCTGCGGTCATTCAATGTCGCTCGCGCAGGTTTGTGACGTAAGAATCGTACGTTCTAGCAAGGAGGCAACTCGAAAACAATAGAATCCGATGGCCCGGTACAGTCAAGGATATAAGTCAATGAAATAAATGCATTGGGTTTGATATTTTATTGTTTTTTAGTTTTAATATTTTTATTTAATTGGTATATATTGTAAATACTGTTTGTACATAATATTTAGGCTATTTGAATTATTTTAGTGTAGGTTTTGTTAGGTAAGTTTGTTATTATTTTTAAATTATAAGGGTTTTTATAGATAAGTATTTATTTTACACAAGGTAACGTGTATTTACGTTACAAGTACTACACTTTTTATTCGTCGGTTATGCACGTTAAAATAACCTATAGTTTTTCCTTTTTCTTTTTTTTTCAAATGTCCATTATTAAGGAGGTTTAGTGGGGTTAGGTTCGTTTTAGTAGGTATTAAGTTAGGCGAATTTTGAGAGTTAGGTTAGGAAAGGTTTTTGAGAAAATCATTTCTTTGTAATTTCGCGAGTTTCACTAGTAAAACTGCAACACTTTTTAGTCGTCGGTTATGCGTGTTATAATAACCTATAGTTTTTCCTTTTTTTCTTTTTTTGCAAATGTCCATTATTAAGGAGGTTTAGTGGGGTTAGGTTCGTTTTAGTAGGTATTAAGTTAGGCGAATTTCGAGAGTTAGGTTAGGTAAGGTTTTTGAGAAAATCATTTTTTTGTAATTTTGCGAGTTTCACTAGTAAAAGTGCAACACTTTTTAGTCATCGGTTATGCGTGTTATAATAACCTATAGTTTTTCCTTTTTTTTTCAAATGTCCATTATTAAGGAGGTTTAGTGGGGTTAGGTTCGTTTTAGTAGGTATTAAGTTAGGCGAATTTTGAGAGTTAGGTTAGGTAAGGTTTTTGAGAAAATCATTTTTTTGTAATTTTGCGAGTTTCACTAGTAAAAGTGCAACACTTTTTAGTCGTCGGTTATGCGTGTTATAATAACCTATAGTTTTTCCTTTTTTTTTCAAATGTCCATAATTAAGGAGGTTTAGTGGGGTTAGGTTCGTTTTAGTAGGTATTAAGTTAGGCGAATTTTGAGAGTTAGGTTAGGTAAGGTTTTTGAGAAAATCATTTTTTTGTAATATTGCGAGTTTCACTAGTAAAAGTGCAACACTTTTTAGTCGTCGGTTATGCGTGTTATAATACCCTATAGTTTTTCCTTTTCTTCTTTTTTTTTCAAATGTCCATAATTAAGGAGATTTAGTGGGGTTAGGTTCGTTTTAGTAGGTATTAAGTTAGGCGAATTTTGAGAGTTAGGTTAGGAAAGGTTTTTGAGAAAATCATTTCTTTGTAATTTTGCGAGTTTCACTAGTAAAAGTATTACACTTTTTATTCGTCGGTTATGCACGTTAAAATAACCTATAGTTTTTCCTTTTTTCTTTTTTTTTCAAATGTCCATTATTAAGGAGGTTTCGTGGGGTTAGGTTCGTTTTAGTAGGTATTAAGTTAGGCGAATTTTGAGAGTTAGGTTAGGTAAGGTTTTTGAGAAAATATTTTTTTGTAATTTTGTGAGTTTCACTAGTAAAAGTGCAACACTTTTTAGTCGTCGGTTATGCGTGTTATAATACCCTATAGTTTTTCCTTTTCTTCTTTTTTTTTCAAATGTCCATAATTAAGGAGGTTTAGTGGGGTTAGGTTCGTTTTAGTAGGTATTAAGTTAGGCGAATTTTGAGAGTTAGGTTAGGTAAGGTTTTTGAGAAAATCATTTTTTTGTAATATTGCGAGTTTCACTAGTAAAAGTGCAACACTTTTTAGTCGTCGGTTATGCGTGTTATAATACCCTATAGTTTTTCCTTTTCTTCTTTTTTTTTCAAATGTCCATAATTAAGGAGGTTTAGTGGGGTTAGGTTCGTTTTAGTAGGTATTAAGTTAGGCGAATTTTGAGAGTTAGGTTAGGTAAGGTTTTTGAGAAAATCATTTTTTTGTAATATTGCGAGTTTCACTAGTAAAAGTGCAACACTTTTTAGTCGTCGGTTATGCGTGTTATAATAACCTATAGTATTTCCTTTTTTTCTTTTTTTTTCAAATGTCTATTATTAAGGAGGTTTAGTGGGGTTAGGTTCGTTTTAGTAGGTATTAAGTTAGGCGAATTTCGAGAGTTAGGTTAGGTAAGGTTTTTGAGAAAATCATTTTTTTTGTAATTTTGCGAGTTTCACTAGTAAAAGTACTACACTTTTTATTCGTCGGTTATGCACGTTAAAATAACCTAGTTATAGTTTTTCCTTTTTTCTTTTTTTTTCAAATGTCCATTATTAAGGAGGTTTAGTGGGGTTAGGTTCGTTTTAGTAGGTATTAAGTTAGGCGAATTTTGAGAGTTAGGTTAGGTAAGGTTTTTGAGAAAATCATTTTTTTGTAATATTGCGAGTTTCACTAGTAAAAGTGCAACACTTTTTAGTCGTCGGTTATGCGTGTTATAATAACCTATAGTTTTTCCTTTTTTTCTTTTTTTTCAAATGTTCATTATTAAGGAGGTTTAGTGGGGTAAGGTTCGTTTTAGTACGTATTAAGTTAGGCGAATTTCGAGAGTTAGGTTAGGTAAGGTTTTTGAGAAAATCATTTTTTTTGTAATTTTGCGAGTTTCACTAGTAAAAGTACTACACTTTTTATTCGTCGGTTATGCACGTTAAAATAACAGTCCATTATTAAGGAGGTTTAGTGGGGTTAGGTTCGTTTTAGTAGGTATTAAGTTAGGCGAATTTCGAGAGTTAGGTTAGGTAAGGTTTTTGAGAAAATCATTTTTTTGTAATTTTGCGAGTTTCACTAGTAAAAGTGCAACACTTTTTAGTCGTCGGTTATGCGTGTTATAATAACCTATAGTTTTTCCTATTTTTCTTTTTTTTTCAAATGTCCATTATTAAGGAGGTTTAGTGGGGTTAGATTCGTTTTAGTAGGTATTAAGTTAGGCGAATTTTGAGAGTTAGGTTAGGAAAGGTTTTTGAGAAAATCATTTCTTTGTAATTTCGCGAGTTTCACTAGTAAAACTGCAACACTTTTTAGTCGTCGGTTATGCGTGTTATAATAACCTATAGTTTTTCCTTTTTTTCTTTTTTTGCAAATGTCCATTATTAAGGAGGTTTAGTGGGGTTAGGTTCGTTTTAGTAGGTATTAAGTTAGGCGAATTTCGAGAGTTAGGTTAGGTAAGGTTTTTGAGAAAATCATTTTTTTGTAATTTTGCGAGTTTCACTAGTAAAAGTGCAACACTTTTTAGTCATCGGTTATGCGTGTTATAATAACCTATAGTTTTTCCTTTTTTTTTCAAATGTCCATTATTAAGGAGGTTTAGTGGGGTTAGGTTCGTTTTAGTAGGTATTAAGTTAGGCGAATTTTGAGAGTTAGGTTAGGTAAGGTTTTTGAGAAAATCATTTTTTTGTAATTTTGCGAGTTTCACTAGTAAAAGTGCAACACTTTTTAGTCGTCGGTTATGCGTGTTATAATAACCTATAGTTTTTCCTTTTTTTTTCAAATGTCCATAATTAAGGAGGTTTAGTGGGGTTAGGTTCGTTTTAGTAGGTATTAAGTTAGGCGAATTTTGAGAGTTAGGTTAGGTAAGGTTTTTGAGAAAATCATTTTTTTGTAATATTGCGAGTTTCACTAGTAAAAGTGCAACACTTTTTAGTCGTCGGTTATGCGTGTTATAATACCCTATAGTTTTTCCTTTTCTTCTTTTTTTTTCAAATGTCCATAATTAAGGAGATTTAGTGGGGTTAGGTTCGTTTTAGTAGGTATTAAGTTAGGCGAATTTTGAGAGTTAGGTTAGGAAAGGTTTTTGAGAAAATCATTTCTTTGTAATTTTGCGAGTTTCACTAGTAAAAGTATTACACTTTTTATTCGTCGGTTATGCACGTTAAAATAACCTATAGTTTTTCCTTTTTTCTTTTTTTTTCAAATGTCCATTATTAAGGAGGTTTCGTGGGGTTAGGTTCGTTTTAGTAGGTATTAAGTTAGGCGAATTTTGAGAGTTAGGTTAGGTAAGGTTTTTGAGAAAATATTTTTTTGTAATTTTGTGAGTTTCACTAGTAAAAGTGCAACACTTTTTAGTCGTCGGTTATGCGTGTTATAATACCCTATAGTTTTTCCTTTTCTTCTTTTTTTTTCAAATGTCCATAATTAAGGAGGTTTAGTGGGGTTAGGTTCGTTTTAGTAGGTATTAAGTTAGGCGAATTTTGAGAGTTAGGTTAGGTAAGGTTTTTGAGAAAATCATTTTTTTGTAATATTGCGAGTTTCACTAGTAAAAGTGCAACACTTTTTAGTCGTCGGTTATGCGTGTTATAATACCCTATAGTTTTTCCTTTTCTTCTTTTTTTTTCAAATGTCCATAATTAAGGAGGTTTAGTGGGGTTAGGTTCGTTTTAGTAGGTATTAAGTTAGGCGAATTTTGAGAGTTAGGTTAGGTAAGGTTTTTGAGAAAATCATTTTTTTGTAATATTGCGAGTTTCACTAGTAAAAGTGCAACACTTTTTAGTCGTCGGTTATGCGTGTTATAATAACCTATAGTATTTCCTTTTTTTCTTTTTTTTTCAAATGTCTATTATTAAGGAGGTTTAGTGGGGTTAGGTTCGTTTTAGTAGGTATTAAGTTAGGCGAATTTCGAGAGTTAGGTTAGGTAAGGTTTTTGAGAAAATCATTTTTTTTGTAATTTTGCGAGTTTCACTAGTAAAAGTACTACACTTTTTATTCGTCGGTTATGCACGTTAAAATAACCTAGTTATAGTTTTTCCTTTTTTCTTTTTTTTTCAAATGTCCATTATTAAGGAGGTTTAGTGGGGTTAGGTTCGTTTTAGTAGGTATTAAGTTAGGCGAATTTTGAGAGTTAGGTTAGGTAAGGTTTTTGAGAAAATCATTTTTTTGTAATATTGCGAGTTTCACTAGTAAAAGTGCAACACTTTTTAGTCGTCGGTTATGCGTGTTATAATAACCTATAGTTTTTCCTTTTTTTCTTTTTTTTCAAATGTTCATTATTAAGGAGGTTTAGTGGGGTAAGGTTCGTTTTAGTACGTATTAAGTTAGGCGAATTTCGAGAGTTAGGTTAGGTAAGGTTTTTGAGAAAATCATTTTTTTTGTAATTTTGCGAGTTTCACTAGTAAAAGTACTACACTTTTTATTCGTCGGTTATGCACGTTAAAATAACAGTCCATTATTAAGGAGGTTTAGTGGGGTTAGGTTCGTTTTAGTAGGTATTAAGTTAGGCGAATTTCGAGAGTTAGGTTAGGTAAGGTTTTTGAGAAAATCATTTTTTTGTAATTTTGCGAGTTTCACTAGTAAAAGTGCAACACTTTTTAGTCGTCGGTTATGCGTGTTATAATAACCTATAGTTTTTCCTATTTTTCTTTTTTTTTCAAATGTCCATTATTAAGGAGGTTTAGTGGGGTTAGATTCGTTTTAGTAGGTATTAAGTTAGGCGAATTTTGAGAGTTAGGTTAGGAAAGGTTTTTGAGAAAATCATTTCTTTGTAATTTCGCGAGTTTCACTAGTAAAACTGCAACACTTTTTAGTCGTCGGTTATGCGTGTTATAATAACCTATAGTTTTTCCTTTTTTTCTTTTTTTGCAAATGTCCATTATTAAGGAGGTTTAGTGGGGTTAGGTTCGTTTTAGTAGGTATTAAGTTAGGCGAATTTCGAGAGTTAGGTTAGGTAAGGTTTTTGAGAAAATATTTTTTTTTGTAATTTTGCGAGTTTCACTAGTAAAAGTGCAACACTTTTTAGTCGTCGGTTATGCGTGTTATAATAACCTATAGTTTTTCCTATTTTTCTTTTTTTTTCAAATGTCCATTATTAAGGAGGTTTAGTGGGGTTAGATTCGTTTTAGTAGGTATTAAGTTAGGCGAATTTTGAGAGTTAGGTTAGGAAAGGTTTTTGAGAAAATCATTTCTTTGTAATTTCGCGAGTTTCACTAGTAAAACTGCAACACTTTTTAGTCGTCGGTTATGCGTGTTATAATAACCTATAGTTTTTCCTTTTTTTCTTTTTTTGCAAATGTCCATTATTAAGGAGGTTTAGTGGGGTTAGGTTCGTTTTAGTAGGTATTAAGTTAGGCGAATTTCGACAGTTAGGTTAGGTAAGGTTTTTGAGAAAATCATTTTTTTGTAATTTTGCGAGTTTCACTAGTAAAAGTGCAACACTTTTTAGTCGTCGGTTATGCGTGTTATAATAACCTATAGTTTTTCCTTTTTTCTTTTTTTTTCAAATGTCCATTATTAAGGAGGTTTAGTGGGGTTAGGTTCGTTTTAGTAGGTATTAAGTTAGGCGAATTTTGAGAGTTAGGTTAGGAAAGGTTTTTGAGAAAATCATTTCTTTGTAATTTCGCGAGTTTCACTAGTAAAACTGCAACACTTTTTAGTCGTCGGTTATGCGTGTTATAATAACCTATAGTTTTTCCTTTTTTTTTCAAATGTCCATTATTAAGGAGGTTTAGTGGGGTTAGGTTCGTTTTAGTAGGTATTAAGTTAGGCGAATTTTGAGAGTTAGGTTAGGAAAGGTTTTTGAGAAAATCATTTCTTTGTTATTTTGCGAGTTTCACTAGTAAAAGTACTACACTTTTTATTCGTCGGTTATGCACGTTAAAATAACCTATAGTTTTTCCTTTTTTCTTTTTTTTTCAAATGTCCATTATTAAGGAGGTTTAGTGGGGTTAGGTTCGTTTTAGTAGGTATTAAGTTAGGCGAATTTTGAGAGTTAGGTTAGGAAAGGTTTTTGAGAAAATCATTTCTTTGTAATTTCGCGAGTTTCACTAGTAAAACTGCAACACTTTTTAGTCGTCGGTTATGCGTGTTATAATAACCTATAGTTTTTCCTTTTTTTTTCAAATGTCCATTATTAAGGAGGTTTAGTGGGGTTAGGTTCGTTTTAGTAGGTATTAAGTTAGGCGAATTTTGAGAGTTAGGTTAGGTAAGGTTTTTGAGAAAATCATTTTTTTGTAATTTTGCGAGTTTCACTAGTAAAAGTGCAACACTTTTTAGTCGTCGGTTATGCGTGTTATAATACCCTATAGTTTTTCCTTTTCTTCTTTTTTTTTCAAATGTCCATAATTAAGGAGGTTTAGTGGGGTTAGGTTCGTTTTAGTAGGTATTAAGTTAGGCGAATTTTGAGAGTTAGGTTAGGTAAGGTTTTTGAGAAAATATTTTTTTGTAATTTTGTGAGTTTCACTAGTAAAAGTGCAACACTTTTTAGTCGTCGGTTATGCGTGTTATAATACCCTATAGTTTTTCCTTTTCTTCTTTTTTTTTCAAATGTCCATAATTAAGGAGGTTTAGTGGGGTTAGGTTCGTTTTAGTAGGTATTAAGTTAGGCGAATTTTGAGAGTTAGGTTAGGTAAGGTTTTTGAGAAAATCATTTTTTTGTAATATTGCGAGTTTCACTAGTAAAAGTGCAACACTTTTTAGTCGTCGGTTATGCGTGTTATAATACCCTATAGTTTTTCCTTTTCTTCTTTTTTTTTCAAATGTCCATAATTAAGGAGGTTTAGTGGGGTTAGGTTCGTTTTAGTAGGTATTAAGTTAGGCGAATTTTGAGAGTTAGGTTAGGTAAGGTTTTTGAGAAAATCATTTTTTTGTAATATTGCGAGTTTCACTAGTAAAAGTGCAACACTTTTTAGTCGTCGGTTATGCGTGTTATAATAACCTATAGTATTTCCTTTTTTTCTTTTTTTTTCAAATGTCTATTATTAAGGAGGTTTAGTGGGGTTAGGTTCGTTTTAGTAGGTATTAAGTTAGGCGAATTTCGAGAGTTAGGTTAGGTAAGGTTTTTGAGAAAATCATTTTTTTTGTAATTTTGCGAGTTTCACTAGTAAAAGTACTACACTTTTTATTCGTCGGTTATGCACGTTAAAATAACCTAGTTATAGTTTTTCCTTTTTTCTTTTTTTTTCAAATGTCCATTATTAAGGAGGTTTAGTGGGGTTAGGTTCGTTTTAGTAGGTATTAAGTTAGGCGAATTTTGAGAGTTAGGTTAGGTAAGGTTTTTGAGAAAATCATTTTTTTGTAATATTGCGAGTTTCACTAGTAAAAGTGCAACACTTTTTAGTCGTCGGTTATGCGTGTTATAATAACCTATAGTTTTTCCTTTTTTTCTTTTTTTTCAAATGTTCATTATTAAGGAGGTTTAGTGGGGTAAGGTTCGTTTTAGTACGTATTAAGTTAGGCGAATTTCGAGAGTTAGGTTAGGTAAGGTTTTTGAGAAAATCATTTTTTTTGTAATTTTGCGAGTTTCACTAGTAAAAGTACTACACTTTTTATTCGTCGGTTATGCACGTTAAAATAACAGTCCATTATTAAGGAGGTTTAGTGGGGTTAGGTTCGTTTTAGTAGGTATTAAGTTAGGCGAATTTCGAGAGTTAGGTTAGGTAAGGTTTTTGAGAAAATCATTTTTTTGTAATTTTGCGAGTTTCACTAGTAAAAGTGCAACACTTTTTAGTCGTCGGTTATGCGTGTTATAATAACCTATAGTTTTTCCTATTTTTCTTTTTTTTTCAAATGTCCATTATTAAGGAGGTTTAGTGGGGTTAGATTCGTTTTAGTAGGTATTAAGTTAGGCGAATTTTGAGAGTTAGGTTAGGAAAGGTTTTTGAGAAAATCATTTCTTTGTAATTTCGCGAGTTTCACTAGTAAAACTGCAACACTTTTTAGTCGTCGGTTATGCGTGTTATAATAACCTATAGTTTTTCCTTTTTTTCTTTTTTTGCAAATGTCCATTATTAAGGAGGTTTAGTGGGGTTAGGTTCGTTTTAGTAGGTATTAAGTTAGGCGAATTTCGAGAGTTAGGTTAGGTAAGGTTTTTGAGAAAATATTTTTTTTTGTAATTTTGCGAGTTTCACTAGTAAAAGTGCAACACTTTTTAGTCGTCGGTTATGCGTGTTATAATAACCTATAGTTTTTCCTATTTTTCTTTTTTTTTCAAATGTCCATTATTAAGGAGGTTTAGTGGGGTTAGATTCGTTTTAGTAGGTATTAAGTTAGGCGAATTTTGAGAGTTAGGTTAGGAAAGGTTTTTGAGAAAATCATTTCTTTGTAATTTCGCGAGTTTCACTAGTAAAACTGCAACACTTTTTAGTCGTCGGTTATGCGTGTTATAATAACCTATAGTTTTTCCTTTTTTTCTTTTTTTGCAAATGTCCATTATTAAGGAGGTTTAGTGGGGTTAGGTTCGTTTTAGTAGGTATTAAGTTAGGCGAATTTCGACAGTTAGGTTAGGTAAGGTTTTTGAGAAAATCATTTTTTTGTAATTTTGCGAGTTTCACTAGTAAAAGTGCAACACTTTTTAGTCGTCGGTTATGCGTGTTATAATAACCTATAGTTTTTCCTTTTTTCTTTTTTTTTCAAATGTCCATTATTAAGGAGGTTTAGTGGGGTTAGGTTCGTTTTAGTAGGTATTAAGTTAGGCGAATTTTGAGAGTTAGGTTAGGAAAGGTTTTTGAGAAAATCATTTCTTTGTAATTTCGCGAGTTTCACTAGTAAAACTGCAACACTTTTTAGTCGTCGGTTATGCGTGTTATAATAACCTATAGTTTTTCCTTTTTTTTTCAAATGTCCATTATTAAGGAGGTTTAGTGGGGTTAGGTTCGTTTTAGTAGGTATTAAGTTAGGCGAATTTTGAGAGTTAGGTTAGGAAAGGTTTTTGAGAAAATCATTTCTTTGTTATTTTGCGAGTTTCACTAGTAAAAGTACTACACTTTTTATTCGTCGGTTATGCACGTTAAAATAACCTATAGTTTTTCCTTTTTTCTTTTTTTTTCAAATGTCCATTATTAAGGAGGTTTAGTGGGGTTAGGTTCGTTTTAGTAGGTATTAAGTTAGGCGAATTTTGAGAGTTAGGTTAGGAAAGGTTTTTGAGAAAATCATTTCTTTGTAATTTCGCGAGTTTCACTAGTAAAACTGCAACACTTTTTAGTCGTCGGTTATGCGTGTTATAATAACCTATAGTTTTTCCTTTTTTTTTCAAATGTCCATTATTAAGGAGGTTTAGTGGGGTTAGGTTCGTTTTAGTAGGTATTAAGTTAGGCGAATTTTGAGAGTTAGGTTAGGTAAGGTTTTTGAGAAAATCATTTTTTTGTAATTTTGCGAGTTTCACTAGTAAAAGTGCAACACTTTTTAGTCGTCGGTTATGCGTGTTATAATACCCTATAGTTTTTCCTTTTCTTCTTTTTTTTTCAAATGTCCATAATTAAGGAGGTTTAGTGGGGTTAGGTTCGTTTTAGTAGGTATTAAGTTAGGCGAATTTTGAGAGTTAGGTTAGGTAAGGTTTTTGAGAAAATCATTTTTTTGTAATATTGCGAGTTTCACTAGTAAAAGTGCAACACTTTTTAGTCGTCGGTTATGCGTGTTATAATAACCTATAGTATTTCCTTTTTTTCTTTTTTTTTCAAATGTCCATAATTAAGGAGGTTTAGTGGGGTTAGGTTCGTTTTAGTAGGTATTAAGTTAGGCGAATTTTGAGAGTTAGGTTAGGTAAGGTTTTTGAGAAAATCATTTTTTTGTAATATTGCGAGTTTCACTAGTAAAAGTGCAACACTTTTTAGTCGTCGGTTATGCGTGTTATAATAACCTATAGTTTTTCCTTTTTTTCTTTTTTTTCAAATGTTCATTATTAAGGAGGTTTAGTGGGGTAAGGTTCGTTTTAGTACGTATTAAGTTAGGCGAATTTCGAGAGTTAGGTTAGGTAAGGTTTTTGAGAAAATCATTTTTTTTGTAATTTTGCGAGTTTCACTAGTAAAAGTACTACACTTTTTATTCGTCGGTTATGCACGTTAAAATAACAGTCCATTATTAAGGAGGTTTAGTGGGGTTAGGTTCGTTTTAGTAGGTATTAAGTTAGGCGAATTTCGAGAGTTAGGTTAGGTAAGGTTTTTGAGAAAATCATTTTTTTGTAATTTTGCGAGTTTCACTAGTAAAAGTGCAACACTTTTTAGTCGTCGGTTATGCGTGTTATAATAACCTATAGTTTTTCCTATTTTTCTTTTTTTTTCAAATGTCCATTATTAAGGAGGTTTAGTGGGGTTAGATTCGTTTTAGTAGGTATTAAGTTAGGCGAATTTTGAGAGTTAGGTTAGGAAAGGTTTTTGAGAAAATCATTTCTTTGTAATTTCGCGAGTTTCACTAGTAAAACTGCAACACTTTTTAGTCGTCGGTTATGCGTGTTATAATAACCTATAGTTTTTCCTTTTTTTCTTTTTTTGCAAATGTCCATTATTAAGGAGGTTTAGTGGGGTTAGGTTCGTTTTAGTAGGTATTAAGTTAGGCGAATTTCGAGAGTTAGGTTAGGTAAGGTTAGGTTAGGTTAGGTTAGGTTAGGTTTTTTTTTTTTTTTTTTTGTTGACGCGGGGAACGCATTTACGCGCCTTCATCCCAGCTGCGGGGGCAGCTGGGATGGTGTGTGGGACTCCCGGCCCGGTCCGGAATGGACCGTCCTACCCACTAAACCCCGCGGTGTTCCTCCTCACCCTTTAGCCGGGCCGAGGGATATCAAAAGATTATTCACGTCGACCCGGCTAGGGGCGCCCCGTTTATTCGGGGCTCTCCTCGGGGGAGCCAGATGGGCGGCTCCCCAAAGCTCCCTAAGGAGCTGAAGTCCACACCTGCACCGCTCTCGAGCGCCCCTCTGTAATAGAGGAGACAGAGAGCGGCTGGCGCAGGCGTGCGCTAATGGGCACCCCTGGAACACGGAAAAGGTGCCCACCGCCATGTGACCGTTGGTGGGCGGGGTCCCCCGACCTTACGCCCACGGTCAAGAAACAATCGGGGGCGCGCAGTAACTCCTCACCGCGGCGCCCCCGAACTGCACGGCAGAGCGGGAGCATTATCGGTTACTCCCGCTCCCCCGCACAGTGCACCTCCCGCTTTGCCGCCATCACCTCGTCAACTGGCGAGGTGACAGCGGCCCAGCACTGTTGCCGCCGGTCGCGCCGTTATTCACGGCCGGCAGCCCGAACTGCATGGCAGGGCGGGAGCATCTACCCAAACTCCCGCCCCCCACGCAGTGCCTCTCCCACTTTGCCGCCATCGTCTCGCCAGCAAAGGAGGCGAAGCGACGGCGACCCATCATTGCTGCTGCCGGCCGTGAATAACGGCACGGCCGGCAGCAACACACACCACCGAGCAACCCACAGGTGGGTTACTCCCGCCTCGGCCGGAATTAGCCAGAGTAGCACAACTCCCCCACAGAGGAAGGGGAGTGGTCGCTACTCCGTTGCCCAGGATGCACCACGAGGAGGATCCGACCCATTGGGGTCCTTAAGATGTTAGTAGGACCCCGCATCCCAGGTTAGGTTAGGTTAGGTTAGGTTAGGTTAGGTTAGGTTAGGTTTTTTTTTTTTTTTTTTGTTGACGCGGGGAATGCATTTAGGCACCGTCATCCCAGCTACGGGGGTAGCTGGGACGGTGTGTGGGACTCACCGGTCCCGGAAGAAGGGACCGTCCTACCCACTAAACCCCGCGGTGTTCCGACTCACCCTATAGCCGGGCCGAAGGATATGAAGTTGAAGATTCTACGTCGACCCGGCTAGGGATGCCCCGTAGGGTTGGGGCTCTCCTCGGGGGACCAGATGGTCGGCCCCCCGGAGCTCCCTAAGGAGCTGAAGAAAACAAGCCCGCATCGCACCGCCCTCGTACGTCCCTCTGAAAGCAGAGGGGGCAGAGAGCGGCCGAGCGGGCGGGCACTAAGGCACCTCCGGAACACGGGGAGGTGCCTTCCGCCAAACGATCATCGGTGGGTGAGGTCCCCCGACCACCACCCACCGGGACAACACTAGTCGGGGGCGCGCACGAAAGCTGCCATGCGGCGCCCCCGAACCGGACGGCGAGGCGGGAGCGTCTGACCTGCACGCTCCCGCACCCGCAATTCCTCTCTCTTTGCCGCCATCACCTCATTGGCAAAAGAGGTGACGGCGGCCCAACACTCCTGGCTGCCGACCATGGCTCGCACCACAGCCGGCAGCGACAAATCAAAACCAATTTGGCCCGTGAGGGCGACTCGCGGCCCGTCCCACGCCGCGCACTCGGCGAGTGTGTGCTCTGCCGAGTCCACGGCGCCACCTGGGCAGTGACGGCACACGGGGTCCGACTCCACACCCACCACCTCCCACAGGTACTTGGCGAAACAGCCATGTCCTGTGAGGAGCTGAGTGAGGTGGTACGTCGGCGCACCGTGCGCCCTCTCTACCCAAGGCCGAAGAACGGGCCGGACAGCCCCCACGAGCCGCACGCTCGCAGAGGGACACTCAATCCTATTGGCCCACTTCCGGAAGAGATCGTCGCGAGCAGACTGTCTCCAGCGATCGATCTCGTCCGGGAGTGGGCGACCTCCATTTATCCGCACCAGGGCGCTTTCGTCATAAACGCGCTTGAGGACTCCAGCCTCGAGATCCCAAGGGGGGCTCCCGCCAATCAAACACGCCGCCTCGTAAGAGACGGTGCAGTACGCTCGCGCCGCCCTCTGCGCAATCACCCGCTGCGGTCTCCGCAGCAGGGGGATGGTTTTGGCGCAGAGAGCGTCCGACCAAATAGGCGCTCCGTAGAGCGCCTTGGAGCGCACTACACCGTCGTAGAGACGGCGACATGCACTTTCCGGCCCCCCTTTATTGGGGAGCAGCCGCGCCAGCCTTCCGGCGTATGACACCAGTTTGGGTGCCAGGCGCCGGAAGTGCTCGACGAAACCCCATCGACTATCGAGGACCAATCCTAGGTACTTCATGGTCTCCCCGATAGCGATGGGGGTGCCGCTCACCACAATGAAGGAATCTCGAGGTGGCCCCCGCCGAGGCCCGTGGAAAAACACGGCCTCGGACTTTTCGAGAGCCACCTGGAGTCCCAGCGCCCTGATGCGGCTGACCACCTGGGCAACGCCCGCGGTGGCCAGAACCTTCGCGTCCCTGAATTCTGGGCCCCGCGCGGTGACGAGGGTGTCGTCGGCGTAGCATATAATGCCGACCCCCGTTAGAGTTGCACCGCGCAGGACCCAGTCATAGCCGATGTTCCACAGGAGCGGACCAAGCACCGACCCCTGTGGAACACCGCACGACATCTCCCTGCGGACTATTCCTGACCGGGCCGGGTAGATAATGGCCCGGTCCACGAAATAGTCCGCAAGGACGCGCCTGAGGTACCACGGGACCTTGTGGTACCTCAGCGCCTCGGCGATGGTCTGCCAGGGGATGGTGTTGAAGGCGTTCGCGATGTCCAGCGACACCGCCAACAACACCTCCCCCCGACCGACCGCCTCTCGGACGCTGTCCCTGAGTCGGGAGATGGCGTCCAGGGTAGACCGCCCGCGACGGAACCCGTACTGGCCGCCGTCGAGATTGGGCCCCGCCCCCTCAAGGTGCCCGACGAGACGAGCAGCGAGCACCCGCTCGAAAAGCTTGCTCATCTCGCCGAGCAAAACAATGGGGCGGTAGGCCGACGGCGACTCGACGGGGCGCCCGTGCTTCCTGAGCAGCACGAGCTTCCCCGTCTTCCACGTTCGCGGGACTCTACCCGACGCCAAACACTCCGACATCAAGGAGAGCGTCTCCTCTTCGAACGCCGGCATGACCAGGGCGACGACCCGCCCTGGGATGCCGTCCGGACCGGGGGCGCGGTGTCTCAACTTGAGTTTGAGAACAGCCGCCCCCAACTCGGCATCGGACACGGGCGGGATCGCCTCCGTGTCAGCCGGCGTTCCCTCTGGTGCTGCCATACTGGGTGGGACCCACTCTTCCCGCGCAGGGAAGAGGGAGCTGACGACTACATTCACGAAGGTGGGCTCGAGAGACCTGGTAAGCGGGGGCGCATAAGGCCGGAGTTTGTCGCTCACGGCCTTATACGGGCGCCCCCACGGATCTCCATTCAACGTCTCGAGCCACACCTTCCACGACTCATCTTTGGCGGCCTTGATTGCCGAGCGAAGGGCCGCTCGGGCATCCCGGTATGCGGCGCGCAACTCCTCCATGAGGACAGGGTTTCCGTTCCTTCGACCGCGGTAGCGGGTGTACCGACGCTGGGCTGCGTGGCTAGCAGCACGCAGCCCCTCCAGTTCGTCGTTCCACCAATACACCCGCCGCCGCGGGTGAACTGATCCTGCCCTCCGCATCGCCGCATCGCAGACGCGAGTCAGAGCCCCCGATAACCGCTCCGACCTCGCGTCCACGTCCGGGCTTCCGCCGAACGCGGCCCATCGCTCGACGATGGCCGCCTCTTCCGCCAGCTCCCGGTTAAGCGTCTTTAGTCGCCACCGTGGGCCCTCACCGGCCAGGGGACGATCCTGAGCCCTCAGGGCGGGGGAGACGATATCGAACCGGACATACCGGTGGTCCGACATCGTCTCCACCTCCGTTACCACCCTCCAGCCACGTACGTGGTTCGCCAGGTCAGAACTGGCGAAGGACAGGTCCACGATAGACGTGTTCCCGTTCTCCCCCACGTACGTGGGGACCGTCCCCTGATTTAGCAGCACCAGACCCATGGACAGCGCCCAATCCTCCAATAACTCACCCCGCAAGTCCGTCGTCGGAGATCCCCACGCCGTAGAGTGGGCGTTAAAGTCTCCGACGACGACGAGCGGGGTGGGGTGTGCTTCCGCCACAAGAACCCCGAGCTCAACGAGTAACTGCTCGAATTGAGCACGGGTCTTCCTGGGCGGACAGTACACCCCGATCACTGCAGCGTCTCCCAGCAGCGCGAGGACGCACATTCGTCCTTTGGACACCCGATCAAAGGCGCCCCGCTGGGAGACGATAGCCACCTCACCGTCGCGGTCGCTGGCCCAATCATCGCGGGCACGAACCGCGTACGGTTCGGCGACTACAGCCACGGTCGTCTGCCACTGCGCTACGGACTGGATCAAAACATCCTGGGCCGCAGCGCAGTGCCTGACGTTGGCCTGCAGGACCGAGAATGTGGACATCTAGGATTGAGCAGTGTCCATAACCTCCACTGATTGGGTGGGAGCGGGGTCCGCGACCGGCCCGACCCGCCTCCCACCGACTCCTCCTCGGCGACGACGCCGCTTCTTTGACGCCGCCAGGCAAGCCTTGGCGCCCAGGCGGTGCGCAGCGGCCTCTCCCGCCGCCGCACACACGGGGCAGTGCGGATCCGCGGCGCAGCCGGCCGCTTTGTGGCCGGGCTGCCCGCAGCGGAAGCACAGGGCGCTGCGGTCAACTCCCGCAGCACACCTGGCCCCCACGTGCCCCTCATCCAGGCAGCGGAAGCACCGCTGCGGCCTGGGGTCCAAAAGAACCGCACGAACGCGGGTCCAGCCGATAACGAGGGCGCGGCCATCTGTGACTTGTTTGGCCGCTGCGACCGGGCACTTGACCCACGCCGTGCCCTCTCTGCTTGCCTGGCGGACGATTTGTCCAACAACGACGCTGGTGATGGCGCAGCCTCCAACGTCCGCCACCACCCGCGCCACAACCTCCTTTGTCGCCGAATCGCCAAGACCGGAGATGCGCAGCTCCGCGCACTTCTCCGGCCTGGCGATGCGAACGTCGTCGCCGAGTGTCGTCTTTAATTTGGCCGCCAATGCGTCCGCCTTGGCGCCCCTGTCCGCACCTGCCACCTCGAGGATGCGTCCTCCGGTGACCGCGGTGCGGAAACGCAAACCCTCGATGCCGAGGCTTTTGAGATCAATTGACCTCTCAGCCTCGGCAAGTTTCTCCGCGTAGGTTACGCCCCGCCCCTCCGCTTCTCGCTGCAGCGTGATGACTACCGCTGCAGTTCGCGGTGCGCGGAGGTTCGGGGCGATCCTCTTTCCGCCGGATTTTGAGGGCGCCTTAGCGGGCGCATTGGCGGGCGTCGATGTCGCCTTTTTCTTCGGGCGCTTCACGACGTTGTTCCACGTCTCAGTTTGGGGCTGAGACGTGGAAGCCGGGGCCGGTTGGGTTGAGGCCGACTGGCGCTCTCTGCGAGTCGCCTCAACCTCACGCGCCGCGGCGCTCCTCCTTGTCTTTTTGTTCTTCTTCCCCTTTGGGGGAGAAGAAGAAGAGGCCGGCGGAGCGGCCACAACAGATTCCGTCACCTCCACCACAGACGTTGAGGGGACGGGAGGCACAGGAGCGGCGGCAGAGGCGCCAGCGGTCTTTCGCTTGGAGCGCGTGGGCGCTGGAGCGCCGACGGAAGGGCCCACGGAAGGACCGACAGAAGCACCGCCGGGTGCTGAAGCAGTGGCCGTGCGGGCGGCGTTGCGCGCGTCCGCCGCAAGGGGAGGACGCAACCGAGGCGCCGGGAGCAGCCGGTCCTCGAAGCCGGCGCGGCGCGCGTCAATGAGGTACAGAACCTCATCGCGCGACAACCCCGCCGACCGTGTTGACGCGGCGCTCAGTTGGCGCCTTAATTCCTCCATCTCGGCCCGCACGGCCGTTAGCTCTCCCTTTAAACGGAGAACTTCCTCGTTGCACGTGAGGGAGGCCATCTCCCTCATGTGCTCCCTTATTGAGCCGGCGGCACTCCGCAGGCCCTGTACACTTTGGCCCTTCAGGCGGGAGGACTTGAAGGCGATCATCTCGATCGACTTCAACCCCTCCTCGACCGCCACCTTCAGCTGGTCGGACCTCAACACCGGTACAGCTGCCGACGTCGACGCCTCCTCCATCGTCGGGGATTTTCGGAGGAAGGAGCGCCGCCCCTCCTCCCGCCTCAAACGCTCCTCCTCCTTGGCCTGGAAAGCGGCCCTCGCGAGCTCTTCCTCCGCCTGGAGCTCGAGCTCGCGCTCCTTGGCCGCAATATAAGTGGCCCTGGCTTGGGCCAGGCCAACATACATCCCCGTCGTTGGCGGGCGCCCACGCCCTCTTTTAACGGACTGGCCCCTGATGTTGCTGGGGCCAGTCGACTCCTCACCGTCGCTGCCCGACTCCCCAGGGCTCTTACTGTTGCAGCGTTTACGCTGCCACAACCTGGGGGTCGAACAGGGACGGGAGGAAACCGTCTCCATTGACTGACAGCTGCTGTCAGAGTCAGACAGCTGTGGCCAGTCACATTTTGCGTCTCTACACGCACTGTGCGGGGTCGTGTCGCACCGCGACAGCGATACCCGCAACTCCTTCACGCCCGGGGTTGGAGTCCCGGGCCTCGACACTTCCGCGTCGACCTCTACGACGTCGTTTTGTTTTTGGTTTATTTTTAATTTTAGATCACTTTCCATTTTGTTCCCACGAGAAGAGACGAAGGGTTTCACTCCCTGGGTGACGCTCATTCCAGGGAGCGGGCTAAATACTGCAGGGTTCGCCAGGTGCCCTACAGGTTTTAACGACTTCGCTGTCGGGTTTTAAAGACTGTCCTTGTCGCGGGCCGGCCAATTAAGGCAAGCCCTCCGGTCCCTAAGGACACCACGTACCAACTGGAGCCACCAGTCAGATGGTTGCGATGACCTTAGGGGCTACGGAACGCGAGGAGGGTGGCTGGTCCTCCCCAACACCGACGCCTGTGTAGACCCCTGCGCGAGCAGTAGGCCTACGCGTCCACGACTCTCCCCGCTTCTACCGGCCGCAGCCGGGAGCAGACAACAACAAGCTGCGTCGCGACGCTACAACCGGGTCTCCGGGAGCTATCGCGACGCCGCAGACCTTGCAGGCCCGCCAAACAACGACCCCCTCGTGCAATGGGGTCAGCTTCAGTCGAGAAGACGACCGACAATCACCGCGCTTCTACCGGCAAAAAGCCGGGAGCGGACAACAACAAGCTGCGCCGCGACGCTACAACCGGATCTCCGGGAGACGTCGCGACGCCGCAGGCCTTGAAGACCCGCCAAACCACGACCCCCTCGTACAATGGGGTCAGCTTTGATCGGTGAAATAACCGACCAACGGACGACAAACAAGGCTTCTACCGTTTCCGGGAGCGAACGTCACAAAGTTGCCACGGCGAGGACACGCCGCGACACCGCAGGCCTAGCAGGCCTGCCAGACCACGACCCCCTCGTGCAATGGGGTCGGCTGTCGGGATATTGGTTCATCGACTTACAGGGGCAGCAGATTTTAGCGCTGCGCCTGTTAGCCGACTATCCAGGATGCACCGTCTTAGTCCAGTTGCCACTCCCCCCGGGCATATAGCCCGAAGGGATAGGAAACCGGTCCAAGCTCACGAGGAGGTTTCCCGACCTAGCACCCCAGGTTAGGTTAGGTTTTTTTTTTTTTTTTTTTGTTGACGCGGGGAATGCATTTAGGCACCGTCATCCCAGCTACGGGGGTAGCTGGGACGGTGTGTGGGACTCACCGGTCCCGAAAACAGGGACCGTCCTACCCACTAAACCCCGCGGTGTTCCGACTCACCCTATAGCCGGGCCGAGGGATATGAAAATTAGATTCTACGTCGACCCAGCTAGGGATGCCCCATAGAGTTGGGGCTCTCCTCGGGGGACCAGATGGTCGGCCCCCCAGAGCTCCCTAAGGAGCTGAAGAAAACAAGCCCGCATCGCACCACTCTCGAGCGCCCTTCTGCAAGCAGAGGGGGTAGAGAGCGGCCGAGCGGGCGGGCACTAAGGCACCTCCGGAACACGGGGAGGTGCCTTCCGCCATGTGGCCGTCAATGGGCGGGGTCCCCCGACCTTATGCCCACGGCCAACAAGTATTCAGGGGGGCGCGCAGTGACTCCTTACCGCGGCGCCCCCGAACTGCACGGCGAAGCGGGAGTTCCGTTACTCCCGCTCCCCTGCGCAGTGTGCCTCCCGCCGATTCGATGGCGAATCGGCACGCCTGACTGCCGACCATGGCTTGCACCACGATCGGCAGTGACAGGCCCCTACTGATGCTGTGCAGAGCGGCCGCACAGGCGGAAGGGCCGCACAGTCGGAACAGCCGCACAGACGGACCAGCCGTACAGGCGGAGCAGAAGCCCACACTCAAGCAGCCGCCCAAGCTGCTGTGTGCCGAGGGGCTTAACTGCCGCACAGACAGGCTGCCGTACAGGCGGAAACAGCCGCACAGGCGGAACAGCCGCATATGCGGCCACTGCCGCACAGCACCTTGCTCAAACCGGCCGCAGCCGGGAGCACACCTCGCGTGTACACCGCAGGCCTTGAAGGCCCGCCATACTACGACCCCCTCGTGCAATGGGGTCAACTCCGTCAAATGACGGCCAGAACCGCCGCAGATGCGCGGTAACACCATGGGCCTAGCAGGCCCACCGAACTTCGACCCCCTCGTGCAATGGGGTCAGCTTGCCAAGATGTTAAAGGATGGCACACCCCTACTACTGCTGTATGGAGCGGCCGCACAGGCGAACGGGCTGCACAGGCGGAACGGCCGCACAGACGGACCAGCCGTACAGGCGAGCAGAAGCCCACACTCAAGCAGCCGCCCAAGCTGCTGTGTGCCGAGGGGCTTAACTGCCGCACAGACAGGCTGCCGTACAGGCGGAAACAGCCGCACAGGCAGAACACCCGCACATGCGGCCACTGACATACAGCAACTTGCTCCAACCGACCGCAGCCGGGAGCATACCTCGCTAAGAAAGTTGCGACGCTTCCACCGGGTATCCGGGAGCTGTCGCAACACCGCGGGCCTTGCAGGCCCGCCATACCACGACCCCCTCGTGCAATGGGGTCGGCTTCGGTCGGAAAGACCGACGAACAAAGCGCTTCTACCGGCCGTAGCCGGGAGCGGACGCCGTTTGTTACGGCGGTGAACGCCGCAACCGCAGGCCTAGCAGGCCCACCATACCACGACCCCCTTCGCCATGGGGACGGTTGTCGGGATATTGGTTCATCGACTTACAGGGGCAGCAGACTCCAGCGCTGCGCCTGTTAGCCGACTATCCAGGATGCACCGTCTTGGTCCAGTTGCCACTCCCCCCGGGCATATAGCCCGAAGGGATAGGAAACGGGTCCAAGCTCACGAGGAGGTTTCCCGACCTAGCACCCCAGGTTAGGTTAGGTTTTTTTTTTTTTTTGTTGACGCGGGGAATGCGTTTAGGCACCGTCATCCCAGCTACGGGGGTAGCTGGGACGGTGTGTGGGACTCACCGGTCCCGAAAACAGGGACCGTCCTACCCACTAAACCCCGCGGTGTTCCGACTCACCCTATAGCCGGGCCGAGGGATATGAAGAGCAGATTCTACATCGACCCGGCTAGGGATGCCCCGTAGGGTTGGGGCTCTCCTCGGGGGACCAGATGGTCGGCCCCCGGAGCTCCCTAAGGAGCTGAAGAAAACAAGCCCGCATCTTACCACTCTCGAGCGCCCCTCTGAAAGCAGAGGGGGTAGAGAGCGGCCGAGCGGGCGGGCACTAAGGCACCTCCGGAACACGGGGAGGTGCCTTCCGCCAAACGATCATCGGTGGGTGAGGTCCCCCGACCACCACCCACCGGAACAACACTAGTCGGGAGCGCGCATGAACTGAGCCATGCGACGCCCCCGAACCGGACGGCGAGGCGGGAGCGTTTGACCTGCACGCTCCCGCACCCGCAATTCCTCTCTCTTTGCCGCCATCACCTCATTGGCAAAAGAGGTGACGGCGGCCCAACACTCCTGGCTGCCGACCATGGCTCGCACCACAGCCGGCAGCGACAAATCAAAACCAATTTGGCCCGTGAGGGCGACTCGCGGCCCGTCCCACGCCGCGCACTCGGCGAGTGTGTGCTCTGCCGAGTCCACGGCGCCACTTGGGCAGTGACGGCACACGGGGTCCGACTCCACACCCACCACCTCCCACAGGTACTTGGCGAAACAGCCATGTCCTGTGAGGAGCTGAGTGAGGTGGTACGTCGGCGCACCGTGCGCCCTCTCTACCCAAGGCCGAAGAACGGGCCGGACAGCCCCCACGAGCCGCACGCTCGCAGAGGGACACTCAATCCTATTGGCCCACTTCCGGAAGAGATCGTCGCGAGCAGACTGTCTCCAGCGATCGATCTCGTCCGGGAGTGGGCGACCTCCATTTATCCGCACCAGGGCGCTTTCGTCATAAACGCGCTTGAGGACTCCAGCCTCGAGATCCCAAGGGGGGCTCCCGCCAATCAAACACGCCGCCTCATAAGAGACGGTGCAGTACGCTCGCGCCGCCCTCTGCGCAATCACCCGCTGCGGTCTCCGCAGCAGGGGGATGGTTTTGGCGCAGAGAGCGTCCGACCAAATAGGCGCTCCGTAGAGCGCCTTGGCGCGCACTACACCGTCGTAGAGACGGCGACATGCACTTTCCGGCCCCCCTTTATTGGGGAGCAGCCGTGCCAGCCTTCCGGCGTATGACACCAGTTTGGGTGCCAGGCGCCGGAAGTGCTCGACGAAACCCCACCGACTATCGAGGACCAATCCTAGATATTTCATGGTCTCCCCGATAGCGATGGGGGTGCCGCTCACCACAATGGCGGAATCTCGAGGTGGCCCCCGACGAGGCCCGTGGAAAAACACGGCCTCGGACTTATCGAGAGCCACCTGGAGTCCCAGCGCCCTGATGCGGCTGACCACCTGGGCAACGCCCGCGGTGGCCAGAACCTTCGCGTCCCTGAATTCTGGGCCCCGCGCGGTGACGAGGGTGTCGTCGGCGTAGCAGATAACGCCGACCCCCGTAAGAGTTGCACCGCGCAGGACCCAGTCATAGCCGATGTTCCACAGGAGCGGACCCAGAACCGACCCCTGTGGAACACCGCACGACATCTCCTTGCGGACTATTCCCGACCGGGCCGGGTAGATGATGGCCCGGTCCACGAAGTAGTCCGCAAGGACGCGCCTGAGGTACCACGGGACCTTGTGGTACCTCAGCGCCTCGGCGATGGTCTGCCAGGGGATGGTGTTGAAGGCGTTCGCGATGTCCAGCGACACCGCCAACAACACCTCCCCCCGACCGACCGCCTCTTGGACGCTGTCCCTGAGTCGGGAGATGGCGTCCAGGGTAGACCGCCCGCGACGGAACCCGTACTGGCCGCCGTCGAGATTGGGCCCCGCCCCCTCAAGGTGCCCGACGAGACGAGCAGCGAGCACCCGCTCGAAAAGCTTGCTCATCTCGCCGAGCAAAACAATGGGGCGGTAGGCCGACGGCGACTCGACGGGGCGCCCGTGCTTTTTGAGCAGCACGAGCTTCCCTGTCTTCCACGTTCGCGGGACCCTACCCGACGCCAAACACTCCGACATCAGGGAGAGCGTCTCTTCTTCGAACGCCGGCATGACCAGGGCGACGACCCGCCCTGGGATGCCGTCCGGACCGGGGGCGCGGTGTCTCAACTTGAGCTTGAGAACCGCCGCCCCTAACTCGGCATCGGACACGGGCGGGATCGCCTCCATGTCAGCCGGCGTTCTGTCTGGTGCTGCCATACTCGGCGGGACCCACTCTTCCCGCGCAGGGAAGAGGGAGCTGACAACTTCATTCACGAAGGTGGGCTCGAGAGACCTGGTGAGCGGGGGCGCATAAGGCCGGAGTTTGTCACTCACGACCTTATACGGGCGCCCCCAAGGATCTCCGTTCAACGTCTCGAGCCACACCTTCCACGACTCGTCTTTGGCGGCCTTGATTGCCGAGCGAAGGGCCGCTCGGGCATCCCGGTATGCGGCGCGCAACTCCTCCATGAGGACAGGGTTTCCATTCCTTCGACCGCGGTAGCGGGTGTACCGACGCTGGGCTGCGTGACTAGCAGCACGCAGCCCCTCCAGATCATCGTTCCACCAGTACACCCGTCGCCGCGGGTGAACTGATCCTGCCCTCCGCATCGCCGCATCGCAGACGCGAGTCAGAGCCTCGGATAATCGCTCCGACCTCGCGTCTACGTCCGGACTCCCGCCAAACGCGGCCCATCGCTCGACGATGGCCGCCTCTTCTGCCAGCTCCCGGTTTAGCGATTTTAACCGCCACCGTGGGCCCTCACCGGCCAGGGGACGATCCTGAGCCCTCAGGGCGGGGGAGACGATATCGAACCGGACATACCGGTGGTCCGACATCGTCTCCACCTCCGTTACCACCCTCCAGCCACGTACGTGGTTCGCCAGGCCAGAACTGGCGAAGGACACGTCCACGATGGACGTGTTCCCGTTTTCTCCCACGTACGTGGGGACCGTCCCCTGATTTAGCAGCACCAGACCCATGGACACCGCCCAATCCTCCAATAACTCACCCCGCAAGTCAGTCGCCGGAGATCCCCACGCCGTAGAGTGGGCGTTAAAGTCTCCGACGACGACAAGCGGGGTGGGGTGTGCTTCCGCCACAAGAACCCCGAGCTCAACGAGTAACTGCTCGAATTGAGCACGGGTCTTCCTGGGCGGACAGTACACCCCGATCACTGCAGCGTCTCCCAGCAGCGCGAGGACGCACATTCGTCCTTTGAACACCCGATCAAAGGCGCCCCGCTGGGAGACGATAGCCACCTCACCGTCGCGGTCGCTGGCCCAATCATCGCGGGCACGAACCGCGTACGGTTCGGCGACTACAGCCACGGTCGTCTGCCACTGCGCTACGGACTGGATCAAAACATCCTGGGCCGCAGCGCAGTGCCTGACGTTGGCCTGCAGGACCGAGAATGTGGACATTTATGTTTGAGCGGTGTCCATCACCTCCACAGATTGGGTGGGAGCGGGGTCCGCGACCGGCCCGACCCGCCTCCCACCGACACCTCCTCGACGACGACGCGAGCGCGTCCTCGATGCCGCCAGACAAGTTTTGGTGCCCAGGCGGTGCGCAGCGGCCTCTCCCGCCGCAGCACACACGGGGCAATTTGGCTCCGCACTGCAGCCGGCCGCTTTGTGACCGGGCTGCCCACACCTGAAGCACAGGGCGCTGCGATCACTTTCCGCAGCGCACCTGGCCCCCACATGCCCCACGTCCAGGCAGCGGAAGCACCGCTGCGGCCTGGGCTCCAAGAGGACCGCACGGACGCGGGTCCAACCAATAACGAGAGCGCGGCCGTCTGTTACTAGTTTGGCCGCCGCGACGGGGCATTTCACCCACGCCGTGCCCTCTCTGCCTGTCTGACGGACGATAGCTCCGACAACGACGCTGGTGGTGGCGCAACCTCCAACGTCCGCCACCATCTGCGCCACACCCTCCTTCGTAGCTGAATCGCCCAGACCGGAGATGCGCAGCTCCGCGCACTTCTCCGGCCTGGCGACACGAACGTCGTCGCCGAGGGATGCCCTGAGTCTTGACGCCAAGGCGTCCGCTTTCGCGCCTCTATCCGCACCCGCCACCTCAAGTATGCGACCCCCGGTGGCCGCAGTGCGGAAGCGCAGGCCGTCAATACCGAGGCTTTTGAGGTCGATCGACCTCTCAGCCTCGGCAAGCTTTTCTGCGTAGGTAACGCCCCGACTCTCCGCTTCTCGCTGCAGCGTGATTACCACAGCTGCAGTTCGCGGCGCACGGAGGTTCGGAGCGCTCTTCGTCTTGACGGGCCTCGCGGGCGCCTTAGCGGACGCATTGGCGGGCGTCGATGCCATCTTCCTGGTTTTCTTCGGCCGCTTCACCACATTATTCCACGTCTCAGTTTGGGACTGAGACGTGGGGGCCGGTTGAGACGTAGGGGCCGGTTGAGTAGAAACTGGCTGGCGCTCTCTTCGCGTCGCCTCGGCCTCAAGCGCCGCAGCGCTCCTCCTCTGTTTCTTGTTCTTCTTCTTCCCCTTGGATGGGGCAGAAGAAGAAGAGGCCGGCGGAGCGGCCACGACCGATTCAGTCACCTCCACCACAGACGTGGAGGGGACGGGAGGCACAGGAGCGGCGGCAGAGGCGCCAGCGGCCTTTCTCATTGAACGCGTGGGCGCAGGAGCGCCGACGGAAGGGCCCACGGAAGGACCGACAGAAGCACCGCCGGGTGCTGAAGCAGTGGCCGTGCGGGCGGCGTTGCGCGCGTCCGCCGCAAGGGGAGGACGCAACCGAGGCGCCGGGAGCAGCCGGTCCTCGAAGCCGGCGCGGCGCGCGTCGATGAGGTACAGCACCTCATCGCGCGACAGCCCCGCCGACCGAGCAGGAGCGGCGCTCATCTGGCGCCGCATCTCCTCCATCTCAGCCCGCACAGCCGTGAGCTCTCCCTTAAGACGAAGGACCTCCGCGTTACACGTGAGGGAGGCCATCTCCCTCATGTGCTCCCGTATAGAGCCGGCGGCACTCCGCAGGCCCTGCACGCTTTGGCCCTTCAGGCGGGAGGACTTGAAGGCGATCATCTCGATCGACTTCAAGCCCTCCTCGACCGCCATCGACAGCTGGTCGGACCTTAACACCGGTACAGTTGCCGACGTCGACGCCTCCTCCATCGTCGGGGATTTTCGGAGGAAGGAGCGCCGCCCCTCCTCCCGCCTCAGACGCTCCTCCTCCTTGGCCTGAAAAGCGTCCCGCGCGAGCTCTTCCTCCGCCTGGAGCTCGAGCTCGCGCTCCTTCGCCGCAATATAAGTGGCCCTGGCTTGGGCCAGGCCAACATACATCCCCGTCGTTGGCGGGCGCCCACGCCCTCTTTTCACGGGCTGGCCCCTGATGTTGCTGGGGCCAGTCGACTCCTCACCGTCGCTGCCCGACTCCCCAGGGCTCTTACTGTTACAGCGTTTACGCTGCCACAACCTGGGGGTCGAACAGAGACGGGAGGAAACCGTCTCCATGGACTGACAACTGCTGTCAGAATCAGACAGCTGTGGCCAGTCACATTTTGCGTCTCTGCACGCACTGTGCGGGGTCGTGTCGCACCGCGACAGTGACACCCGCAACTCCTTCACGCCTGAGATTGGGGTCCCAGGCCTCGAAACATCCTGTTTCGCACCTTCCTCTTCGTTTTTATTATTGTTGATTGTTTTTGTATTCAGTTCCATAATAGATCCCACGAGTAGAGACGAAGGGGTTCACTCCCTGGGTGACGCTCATTCCAGGGAGCGGGCTAAATACTGCAGGGTTCGCCAGGTGCCCGTACAGGTTTTAACGACTTCGCTGTCGGGTTTTAAAGACTGTCCTTGTCGCGGGCCGGCCAATTAAGGCAAGCCCTCCGGTCCCTAAGGACACCACGTACCGACTGGAGCCACCAGTCAGATGGTTGCGATGACCTTAGGGGCTACGGAACGCGAGGAGGGTGGCTGGTCCTCCCCAACACCGACGCCTGTGTAGACCCCTGCGCGAGCAGTAGGCCTACGCGTCCACGACTCTCCCCGCTTCTACCGGCCGCAGCCGGGAGCAGACAACAACAAGCTGCGTCGCGACGCTACAACCGGGTCTCCGGGAGCTATCGCGACGCCACAGACCTTGCAGGCCCGCCAGACAACGACCCCCTCGTGCAATGGGGTCAGCTTCAGTCGAGAAGACGACCGACAACCACCGCGCTTCTACCGGCGAAAAAGCCGGGAGCGGACAACAACAAGCTGCGCCGCGACGCTACAACCGGATCTCCGGGAGACGTCGCGACGCCGCAGGCCTTGAAGACCCGCCAAACCACGACCCCCATGTACAATGGGTCAGCTTCGGTCTGTGATACGACCGACCAATCGACGATAACAAACGCTTCCACCGTTGCCGGGAGCGGAACGCCACAATCTTGTCACAGCACTGACTCGCGTGACATCGCGGGCCTAGCAGGCCCGCCAGACCACGACCCCCTCGTGCAATGGGGTCGGCTGTCGGGATATTGGTTCATCGACTTACAGGGGCAGCAGATTTTAGCGCTGCGCCTGTTAGCCGACTATCCAGGATGCACCGTCTTGGTCCAGTTGCCACTCCCCCCGGGCATATAGCCCGAAGGGATAGGAAACCGGTCCAAGCACACTAGGAGGTTCCCCGACCTAGCACCCCAGGTTAGGTTAGGTTTTTTTTTTTTTTTTTTTTTGTTGACGCGGGGAATGCATTTAGGCACCGTCATCCCAGCTACGGGGGTAGCTGGGACGGTGTGTGGGACTCACCGGTCCTGGAAGAAAGGACCGTCCTACCCACTAAACCCCGCGGTGTTCCGACTCACCCTGTAGCCGGGCCGAGGGATATGAAGAGCAGATTCTACATCGACCCGGCTAGGGATGCCCCGTAAGGTTGGGGCTCTCCTCGGGGGACCAGATGGTCGGCCCCCGGAGCTCCCTAAGGAGCTGAAGAAAGACAAGCCCGCATCGCACCGCCCTCGAACGTCCCTCTGAAAGCAGAGAGGGCAGAGAGCGGCCGAGCGGGCGGGCACTAAGGCACCTCCGGAACACTGGGAGGTGCCTTCCGCCAAACGATCATCGGTGGGTGAGGTCCCCCGACCACCACCCACCGGAACAACACTAGTCGGGAGCGCGCATGAACTGAGCCATGCGACGCCCCCGAACCGGACGACGAGGCGGGAGCGTTTGACCTGCACGCTCCCGCACCCGCAGTTCATCTCTCTTTGCCGCCATCACCTCATTGGCAAAAGAGGTGACGGCGGCCCAACACTCCTGGCTGCCGACCATGGCTCGCACCACGGCCGGCAGCGACAAATCATTTCCAACACGGCCCGTGAGGGCGACACGCGGCCCGTCCCACGCCGCGCACTCGGCGAGTGTGTGCTCTGCCGAGTCCACGGCGCCACTTGGGCAGTGACGGCACACGGGGTCCGACTCCACACCCACCACCTCCCACAGGTACTTGGCGAAACAGCCATGTCCTGTGAGGAGCTGAGTGAGGTGGTACGTCGGCGCACCGTGCGCCCTCTCTACCCAAGGCCGAAGAACGGGCCGGACAGCCCCCACGAGCCGCGCGCTCGCGGAGGGACTTACCAACCGATTGGCCCACTTCCGGAAGAGATCGTCGCGAGCAGACTGTCTCCAGCGATCGATCTCGTCCGGGAGCGGGCGACCTCCATTTATCCGCACCAGGGCGCTTTCCTCGTAGACACGCTTTAGGACTCCAGCCTCGAGATCCCACGGGGGGCTTCCTCCAATTAGACACGCCGCCTCGTAAGAGACGGTGCAGTACGCTCGCGCCGCCCTCTGCGCAATCACCCGCTGCGGTCTCCGCAGCAGGGGGATGGTTTTGGCGCAGAGAGCGTCCGACCAAATAGGCGCTCCGTAGAGCGCCTTGGAGCGCACTACACCGTCGTAGAGACGGCGACATGCACTTTCCGGCCCCCCTTTATTGGGGAGCAGCCGCGCCAGCCTTCCGGCGTATGACACCAGTTTGGGTGCCAGGCGCCGGAAGTGCTCGACGAAACCCCATCGACTATCGAGGACCAATCCTAGGTACTTCATGGTCTCCCCGATAGCGATGGGGGTGCCGCTCACCACAATGAAGGAATCTCGAGGTGGCCCCCGCCGAGGCCCGTGGAAAAACACGGCCTCGGACTTTTCGAGAGCCACCTGGAGTCCCAGCGCCCTGATGCGGCTGACCACCTGGGCAACGCCCGCGGTGGCCAGAACCTTCGCGTCCCTGAATTCTGGGCCCCGCGCGGTGACGAGGGTGTCGTCGGCGTAACAAATAATGCCGACTCCCGTAAGAGTTGCACCGCGCAGGACCCAGTCATAGCCGATGTTCCACAGGAGCGGACCAAGCACCGACCCCTGTGGAACACCGCACGACATCTCCTTACGGACTATTCCCGACCGGGCCGGGTAGATAATGGCCCGGTCCACGAAATAGTCCGCAAGGACGCGCCTGAGGTACCACGGGACGTTGTGGTACCTCAGCGCCTCGGCGATGGTCTGCCAGGGGATGGTGTTGAAGGCGTTCGCGATGTCCAGCGACACCGCCAACAACACCTCCCCCCGACCGACCGCCTCTTGGACGCTGTCCCTGAGTCGGGAGATGGCGCCCAGGGTAGACCGCCCGCGACGGAACCCGTACTGGCCGCCGTCGAGATTGGGCCCCGCCCCCTCAAGGTGCCCGACGAGACGAGCAGCGAGCACCCGCTCGAAAAGCTTGCTCATCTCGCCGAGCAAAACAATGGGGCGGTAGGCCGACGGCGACTCGACGGGGCGCCCATGCTTCCTGAGCAGCACGAGCTTCCCCGTCTTCCACGTTCGCGGGACTCTACCCGACGCCAAACACTCCGACATCAGGGAGAGCGTCTCTTCTTCGAACGCCGGCATGACCAGGGCGACGACCCGCCCTGGGATGCCGTCCGGTCCGGGGGCGCGGTGTCTCAACTTGAGCTTGAGAACAGCCGCCCCTAACTCGGCATCGGACACGGGCGGGATCGCCTCCGTGTCAGCCGGCGTTCCGTCTGGTGCCGCCATACTCGGCGGGACCCACTCTTCCCGCGCAGGGAAGAGGGAGCTGACAACTTCATTCACGAAGGTGGGCTCGAGAGACCTGGTGAGCGGGGGCGCATAAGGCCGGAGTTTGTCGCTCACGGCCTTATACGGGCGCCCCCACGGATCTCCGTTCAAAGTCTCGAGCCACACCTTCCACGACTCGTCTTTGGCGGCCTTGATTGCCGAGCGAAGGGCCGCTCGGGCATCCCGGTATGCGGCGCGCAACTCCTCCATGAGGACAGGGTTTCCATTCCTTCGACCGCGGTAGCGGGTGTACCGACGCTGGGCTGCGTGACTAGCAGCACGCAGCTCCTCCAGATCATCGTTCCACCAGTACACCCGCCGCCGCGGGTGAACTGATCCTGCCCTCCGCATCGCCGCATCGCAGACGCGAGTCAGAGCCTCAGATAACCGCTCCGACCTCGCGTCTACGTCCGGACTTCCACCAAACGCGGCCCATCGCTCGACGATGGCCGCCTCTTCTGCCAGCTCCCGGTTAAGCGATTTTAACCGCCACCGTGGGCCCTCACCGGCCAGGGGACGATCCTGGGTCCTCAGGGCGGGGGAGACGATATCGAACCGTACGTACCGGTGGTCCGACATCGTCTCCACCTCCGTGACCACCCTCCACCCACGTACGTGGTTCGCCAGGTCAGAACTGGCGAAGGACAGGTCAACAATGGACCTGTTGCCATTGTCCCCCACGTACGTGTGGACCGCCCCCTGGTTCAGCAGCACCAGACCCATGGACACCGCCCAATCCTCCAACAACTCCCCCCGCAAGTCCGTCGCCGGAGATCCCCACGCCGTAGAGTGGGCGTTGAAGTCCCCGACGACGATGTGCGGGGTGGGGTGTGCTTCCGCCACAAGAGCCCCGAGCTCAACGAGTAACTGCTCAAATTGAGCACGGGTCTTCCTGGGCGGACAGTACACCCCGATCACTGCAGCGTCTCCCAGCAGCGCGAGGACGCACATGCGTCCTTTGGACACCTTATCAAAGGCGCCCCGCTGGGAGACGATAGCCACTCCACCGTCGCGGTCGCTGGCCCAATCATCACGGGCACGAACCGCGTACGGTTCGGCGACTACAGCCACGGTCGTCTGCCACTGCGCCACGGACTGGATCAAAACATCCTGGGCCGCAGCGCAGTGCCTGACGTTGGCCTGCAGGACCGAGAATGTGGACATTTAAGATTGGGTGGTGTCCATAACCTCCTCAGATTGGGTGGGAGCGGGGTCCGCGACCGGCCCGACCCGCTTCCCACCGACTCCTCCTCGGCGACGACGCCGCTTTTTTGATGCCGCCAGGCAAGCCTTGGCGCCCAGGCGGTGCGCAGCGGCCTCTCCCGCCGCCGCACACACGGGGCAGTGCGGTTCCGCGGCGCAGCCGGCCGCCTTGTGGCCGGGCTGCCCGCAGCGGAAGCACAGGGCGCTGCGGTCAACTCCCGCAGCACACCTGGCCCCCACGTGCCCCACATCCAGGCAGCGGAAGCATCGCTGCGGCCTGGGATCCAAAAGGACCGCACGGACGCGGGTCCAACCGATGACTAGGGCGCGGCCATCCGTAACTAGTTTGGCCGCCGCGACGGGGCACTTCACCCACGCCGTGCCCTCTCTGCTTGCCTGACGGGTAATCTCGCCAACGGTGACGCTGGTGGCGGCGCATCCTCCAACTTCCGCCACCACCCGCGCCACGACCTCTCTGGTAGCGGCGTCGCCGAGGCCGGAGATGCGCAACTCCGCGCACTTCTCCGGCCGGGCGACGCGAACGTCGTCGCCGAGGGACTGCCTTAATTTTTCCGCTAATGCGTCCGCCTTGGCGCTCCTCTCCGCACCAGCCACCTCGAGGATACGTCCCCCGGTGGCTGCAGTGCGGAAGCGCAGGCCGTCGATGCCGAGGCTTTTGAGGTCGATTGACCTCTCAGCCTCGGCAAGTTTTTCGGCGTAAGTCACGCCCCGAACCTCCGCTTCCCGCTGCAGCGTTATAACCACTGCTGCGGTTCGCGGTGCGCGGAGATTCGGGGCGCTCTTCTTTGCGCCTGTCTTCGCGGGTGCCCTAGCGGGCGCATTAGCGGGTTTCTTCGGCCGCCTAACAATGTTGGTCCACGCCTCAGTTTGGGACTGAGACGTGGAGGCCGATGCCTGTGTTAAGGCTGGCTGACGCTCTCGGCGCGTCGCCTCCACCTCACGCGCCGCAGCGCTCTTCTTCTTCCTCCTGTTCTTCTTCTCCCCCTGAGTTGGGAGAGAAGAAGAAGAGGCCGACGGAACGGCCGCGACAGAATCCTCCACCACAGATGTGGAGGGGACAGCAGGTAGAGGCGCGGCGGCAGAGGCGCCAGCGGCCTTGCGCTTTGAGCGCGCGGGCGCCGAAGCGCCGACGGAAGGGCCCGATGACTGGGCGACAGGTGCACCGCCAGGTGCTGGAGCACCGGCCATGCGGGCAGCGTTGCGTGCGTCTGCCGCTAGGGGAGGACGCAACCGAGGCGCCGGGAGCAGCCGATCCTCGAAGCCGGCGCGGCGCGCGTCGATGAGGTACAGCACCTCATCACGCGACAGCCCCGCCGACGGTGTTGGAGCGGCGCTCAGCTGGCGCCTCAATTCCTCCATCTGGCCACGCACAGCCGCAAGTTCTCCCTTCAAGCGCATGACCTCGTCGCTGCACTTGAGGGAGGCCATCTCTCGCATATGCTCCAGGATCGACCCGGCGGCACTCCGCAGGCCCTGGACACTCTGGCCCTTCAGGCGGGAGGATTTGTAGGCGATCGTATCGATCGCCTTCACCGCCTCCTCTACCGCCTTCGACAGCTGCTCGCACCTGAGAACCGGAGCAGCTGCCGACGTCGACGCCTCCTCCAGCGTCGGGGATTTCCGGAGGAAGGAGCATCGCCGCTCCTCCCGCTTCAGACGCTCCTCCTCTTCGGCCTGGAAAGCGTCCCGAGCGAGCTCCTCCTCCGCCTGGAGCTCAAGCTCGCGCTCCTTGGCCGCAGCGTAGCTAGCTCGAGCCTGAGCCAGGCCGACATACTGGCCGGTCGTTGGAGGGCGCCCACGCCCTCTTTTACCGGGCTGGCCCCTGATGGTGCTGGGGCCAGCCGACTCCTCACCGTCGCTGCCCGACTCCCCAGGGCTTTTACTGTTGCAGCGCTTGCGCTGCCACAACCTGGGGGTCGGGGAGGGACGGGAGGAAACCGTTATCATCGACTGGCAGCTGCTGTCGGAGTCCGACAGCCGCTGCCAGTCGCGTTTGATTCGTCCAGAAGCCTGCGGGGTCGTATCGCAGCGCGACAGCGACACCCGCAGCTCCCTCCCGCCCGGGGTTGGAGTCCCGGGCCTCGACACCTTAGTGTCACTTCCCTCATCAATATTTTTCTTATTCGCATCCATACTGATATAGATTAGTATTCTAATGGCCTCAAGTCCAGCTGTTCGAAATTCGGTCACCCAACTTGCCACTCCGTTACGGTGGTCAAGTTGGGGTCCAGGGCGGACGACGTGGACGTAAACGAACAACACTTGGGGCCCCGCCCCAGGTTAGGTTAGGTTTTTTTTTTTTTTTTTTTTTTTTGTTGACGCGGGGAATGCATTTAGGCACCGTCATCCCAGCTACGGGGGTAGCTGGGACGGTGTGTGGGACTCACCGGTCCCGAAAACAGGGACCGTCCTACCCACTAAACCCCGCGGTGTTCCGACTCACCCTATAGCCGGGCCGAGGGATATGAAAATTAGATTCTACGTCGACCCAGCTAGGGATGCCCCATAGAGTTGGGGCTCTCCTCGGGGGACCAGATGGTCGGCCCCCCATAGCTCCCTAAGGAGCTGAAGAAAACAAGCCCGCATCGCACCACTCTCGAGCGCCCTTCTGCAAGCAGAGGGGGTAGAGAGCGGCCGAGCGGGCGGGCACTAAGGGCACCTCCGGAACACGGGGAGGTGCCTTCCGCCATGTGGCCGTCAATGGGCGGGGTCCCCCGACCTTATGCCCACGGCCAACAAGTATTCAGGGGGGCGCGCAGTGACTCCTTACCGCGGCGCCCCCGAACTGCACGGCGAAGCGGGAGTTCCGTTACTCCCGCTCCCCTGCGCAGTGTGCCTCCCGCCGATTCGATGGCGAATCGGCACGCCTGACTGCCGACCATGGCTTGCACCACGATCGGCAGTGACAGGCCCCTACTGATGCTGTGCAGAGCGGCCGCACAGGCGGAAGGGCCGCACAGTCGGAACAGCCGCACAGACGGACCAGCCGTACAGGCGGAGCAGAAGCCCACACTCAAGCAGCCGCCCAAGCTGCTGTGTGCCGAGGGGCTTAACTGCCGCACAGACAGGCTGCCGTACAGGCGGAAACAGCCGCACAGGCGGAACAGCCGCATATGCGGCCACTGCCGCACAGCACCTTGCTCAAACCGGCCGCAGCCGGGAGCACACCTAGCGTGTACACCGCAGGCCTTGAAGGCCCGCCATACTACGACCCCCTCGTGCAATGGGGTCAACTCCGTCAAATGACGGCCAGAACCGCCGCAGATGCGCGGTAACACCATGGGCCTAGCAGGCCCACCGAACTTCGACCCCCTCGTGCAATGGGGTCAGCTTGCCAAGATGTTAAAGGATGGCACACCCCTACTACTGCTGTATGGAGCGGCCGCACAGGCGAACGGGCTGCACAGGCGGAACGGCCGCACAGACGGACCAGCCGTACAGGCGAGCAGAAGCCCACACTCAAGCAGCCGCCCAAGCTGCTGTGTGCCGAGGGGCTTAACTGCCGCACAGACAGGCTGCCGTACAGGCGGAAACAGCCGCACAGGCAGAACACCCGCACATGCGGCCACTGACATACAGCAACTTGCTCCAACCGACCGCAGCCGGGAGCATACCTCGCTAAGAAAGTTGCGACGCTTCCACCGGGTATCCGGGAGCTGTCGCAACACCGCGGGCCTTGCAGGCCCGCCATACCACGACCCCCTCGTGCAATGGGGTCGGCTTCGGTCGGAAAGACCGACGAACAAAGCGCTTCTACCGGCCGTAGCCGGGAGCGGACGCCGTTTGTTACGGCGGTGAACACCGCAACCGCAGGCCTAGCAGGCCCACCATACCACGACCCCCTTCGCCATGGGGTCGGTTGTCGGGATATTGGTTCATCGACTTACAGGGGCAGCAGACTCCAGCGCTGCGCCTGTTAGCCGACTATCCAGGATGCACCGTCTTGGTCCAGTTGCCACTCCCCCCGGGCATATAGCCCGAAGGGATAGGAAACGGGTCCAAGCTCACGAGGAGGTTTCCCGACCTAGCACCCCAGGTTAGGTTAGGTTAGGTTAGGTTAGGTTAGGTTAGGTTAGGTTAGGTTAGGTTAGGTTAGGTTAGGTTAGGTTGGGGCGGGGCCCCAAGTGTTACTAGAGTACGTCCTCGTCGTCCGCCCTGGACCCCAACTTGACCACCGTAACGGAGTGGCAAGTTGGGTGACCGAATTTCGAACAGCTGGACTTGAGGCCATTAGAATACTAATCTATATCAGTATGGATGCGAATAAGAAAAATATTGATGAGGGAAGTGACACTAAGGTGTCGAGGCCCGGGACTCCAACCCCGGGCGGGAGGGAGCTGCGGGTGTCGCTGTCGCGCTGCGATACGACCCCGCAGGCTTCTGGACGAATCAAACGCGACTGGCAGCGGCTGTCGGACTCCGACAGCAGCTGCCAGTCGATGATAACGGTTTCCTCCCGTCCCTCCCCGACCCCCAGGTTGTGGCAGCGCAAGCGCTGCAACAGTAAAAGCCCTGGGGAGTCGGGCAGCGACGGTGAGGAGTCGGCTGGCCCCAGCACCATCAGGGGCCAGCCCGGTAAAAGAGGGCGTGGGCGCCCTCCAACGACCGGCCAGTATGTCGGCCTGGCTCAGGCTCGAGCTAGCTACGCTGCGGCCAAGGAGCGCGAGCTTGAGCTCCAGGCGGAGGAGGAGCTCGCTCGGGACGCTTTCCAGGCCGAAGAGGAGGAGCGTCTGAAGCGGGAGGAGCGGCGATGCTCCTTCCTCCGGAAATCCCCGACGCTGGAGGAGGCGTCGACGTCGGCAGCTGCTCCGGTTCTCAGGTGCGAGCAGCTGTCGAAGGCGGTAGAGGAGGCGGTGAAGGCGATCGATACGATCGCCTACAAATCCTCCCGCCTGAAGGGCCAGAGTGTCCAGGGCCTGCGGAGTGCCGCCGGGTCGATCCTGGAGCATATGCGAGAGATGGCCTCCCTCAAGTGCAGCGACGAGGTCATGCGCTTGAAGGGAGAACTTGCGGCTGTGCGTGGCCAGATGGAGGAATTGAGGCGCCAGCTGAGCGCCGCTCCAACACCGTCGGCGGGGCTGTCGCGTGATGAGGTGCTGTACCTCATCGACGCGCGCCGCGCCGGCTTCGAGGATCGGCTGCTCCCGGCGCCTCGGTTGCGTCCTCCCCTAGCGGCAGACGCACGCAACGCTGCCCGCATGGCCGGTGCTCCAGCACCTGGCGGTGCACCTGTCGCCCAGTCATCGGGCCCTTCCGTCGGCGCTTCGGCGCCCGCGCGCTCAAAGCGCAAGGCCGCTGGCGCCTCTGCCGCCGCGCCTCTACCTGCTGTCCCCTCCACATCTGTGGTGGAGGATTCTGTCGCGGCCGTTCCGTCGGCCTCTTCTTCTTCTCTCCCAACTCAGGGGGAGAAGAAGAACAGGAGGAAGAAGAAGAGCGCTGCGGCGCGTGAGGTGGAGGCGACGCGCCGAGAGCGTCAGCCAGCCTTAACACAGGCATCGGCCTCCACGTCTCAGTCCCAAACTGAGGCGTGGACCAACATTGTTAGGCGGCCGAAGAAACCCGCTAATGCGCCCGCTAGGGCACCCGCGAAGACAGGCGCAAAGAAGAGCGCCCCGAATCTCCGCGCACCGCGAACCGCAGCAGTGGTTATAACGCTGCAGCGGGAAGCGGAGGTTCGGGGCGTGACTTACGCCGAAAAACTTGCCGAGGCTGAGAGGTCAATCGACCTCAAAAGCCTCGGCATCGACGGCCTGCGCTTCCGCACTGCAGCCACCGGGGGACGTATCCTCGAGGTGGCTGGTGCGGAGAGGAGCGCCAAGGCGGACGCATTAGCGGAAAAATTAAGGCAGTCCCTCGGCGACGACGTTCGCGTCGCCCGGCCGGAGAAGTGCGCGGAGTTGCGCATCTCCGGCCTCGGCGACGCCGCTACCAGAGAGGTCGTGGCGCGGGTGGTGGCGGAAGTTGGAGGATGCGCCGCCACCAGCGTCACCGTTGGCGAGATTACCCGTCAGGCAAGCAGAGAGGGCACGGCGTGGGTGAAGTGCCCCGTCGCGGCGGCCAAACTAGTTACGGATGGCCGCGCCCTAGTCATCGGTTGGACCCGCGTCCGTGCGGTCCTTTTGGATCCCAGGCCGCAGCGATGCTTCCGCTGCCTGGATGTGGGGCACGTGGGGGCCAGGTGTGCTGCGGGAGTTGACCGCAGCGCCCTGTGCTTCCGCTGCGGGCAGCCCGGCCACAAGGCGGCCGGCTGCGCCGCGGAACCGCACTGCCCCGTGTGTGCGGCGGCGGGAGAGGCCGCTGCGCACCGCCTGGGCGCCAAGGCTTGCCTGGCGGCATCAAAAAAGCGGCGTCGTCGCCGAGGAGGAGTCGGTGGGAAGCGGGTCGGGCCGGTCGCGGACCCCGCTCCCACCCAATCTGAGGAGGTTATGGACACCACCCAATCTTAAATGTCCACATTCTCGGTCCTGCAGGCCAACGTCAGGCACTGCGCTGCGGCCCAGGATGTTTTGATCCAGTCCGTGGCGCAGTGGCAGACGACCGTGGCTGTAGTCGCCGAACCGTACGCGGTTCGTGCCCGTGATGATTGGGCCAGCGACCGCGACGGTGGAGTGGCTATCGTCTCCCAGCGGGGCGCCTTTGATAAGGTGTCCAAAGGACGCATGTGCGTCCTCGCGCTGCTGGGAGACGCTGCAGTGATCGGGGTGTACTGTCCGCCCAGGAAGACCCGTGCTCAATTTGAGCAGTTACTCGTTGAGCTCGGGGCTCTTGTGGCGGAAGCACACCCCACCCCGCACATCGTCGTCGGGGACTTCAACGCCCACTCTACGGCGTGGGGATCTCCGGCGACGGACTTGCGGGGGGAGTTGTTGGAGGATTGGGCGGTGTCCATGGGTCTGGTGCTGCTGAACCAGGGGGCGGTCCACACGTACGTGGGGGACAATGGCAACAGGTCCATTGTTGACCTGTCCTTCGCCAGTTCTGACCTGGCGAACCACGTACGTGGGTGGAGGGTGGTCACGGAGGTGGAGACGATGTCGGACCACCGGTACGTACGGTTCGATATCGTCTCCCCCGCCCTGAGGACCCAGGATCGTCCCCTGGCCGGTGAGGGCCCACGGTGGCGGTTAAAATCGCTTAACCGGGAGCTGGCAGAAGAGGCGGCCATCGTCGAGCGATGGGCCGCGTTTGGTGGAAGTCCGGACGTAGACGCGAGGTCGGAGCGGTTATCTGAGGCTCTGACTCGCGTCTGCGATGCGGCGATGCGGAGGGCAGGATCAGTTCACCCGCGGCGGCGGGTGTACTGGTGGAACGATGATCTGGAGGAGCTGCGTGCTGCTAGTCACGCAGCCCAGCGTCGGTACACCCGCTACCGCGGTCGAAGGAATGGAAACCCTGTCCTCATGGAGGAGTTGCGCGCCGCATACCGGGATGCCCGAGCGGCCCTTCGCTCGGCAATCAAGGCCGCCAAAGACGAGTCGTGGAAGGTGTGGCTCGAGACTTTGAACGGAGATCCGTGGGGGCGCCCGTATAAGGCCGTGAGCGACAAACTCCGGCCTTATGCGCCCCCGCTCACCAGGTCTCTCGAGCCCACCTTCGTGAATGAAGTTGTCAGCTCCCTCTTCCCTGCGCGGGAAGAGTGGGTCCCGCCGAGTATGGCGGCACCAGACGGAACGCCGGCTGACACGGAGGCGATCCCGCCCGTGTCCGATGCCGAGTTAGGGGCGGCTGTTCTCAAGCTCAAGTTGAGACACCGCGCCCCCGGACCGGACGGCATCCCAGGGCGGGTCGTCGCCCTGGTCATGCCGGCGTTCGAAGAAGAGACGCTCTCCCTGATGTCGGAGTGTTTGGCGTCGGGTAGAGTCCCGCGAACGTGGAAGACGGGGAAGCTCGTGCTGCTCAGGAAGCATGGGCGCCCCGTCGAGTCGCCGTCGGCCTACCGCCCCATAAGTGACTAAATCTCTGTGACGTAACTTGTGGCCATTTTTGGTGAATATCGGTGCTTCGCTGTAAATACCGAGCTTTACCTTGTACCTAGACCCATTCCACTTGGTGCGCGGTAACGCAGTGGCCAGTGGATGGTGTTCTCTCCCTTTGCTCTCTGTGCTTTGAATTATTTTCCGTGTTGCCTTTGAATAGTGACCTGGCGTGTTTTTCTGGACTCTGATTGCTTTTCGATTTGGTTTTCTGTTTGGTTTTGTTTTGTTTTGTCTTTGTCTTGTGTTGTTTTGCTTGCTAGTGGGATCTGTGTCAAAACAGATTCCCTGCAAGAATAATTATTCTATCTCCATCCGTTTCAGTTGTGGGCAGTGCCCTAAACTGGACGATGGAGTCAGAATCAGCTGATGGGTTTGTGTCGGATGGGAACTCAGGCTTCAGGCCCCCGTTCCGTCCCGTAGAGAAGCTTTCCGCCTCCGGTAAGAAACGAGAAAGAAGTTCTTATTTCTTTACCTCGGGAATTACCGAAGACGGAAGCGACGAGGAAGATTCCCCGCAGAAGAAGGCGGTCCGGCACTCTACCAAAGGTCGGGGAACGGTCCATAATGTGGGAAAGAGCCGAGCGTTGCGGGAACTCCGAGAAAGGCCCTCGGACTCCGAATCGGACTACACTGCGCATGAGTCGACGAGGCGCTCCCCAAAAAAGGGATCTCCAACGCGTCTTACAGTGGAAGACCTCCTGACTCGAGCCGAAGAGGACGCAGGTACCCTGCACCAGGTGGCTACTGTCTCAAAAAACCTGAAGGGTACCTGCGTCAGGGAGATTAAACAGCGTACGGCATCGCTACTTCAGGCCGTCCAGTCGTTGGCCGTACGCAACGACAGTGACGAGATGAGACGGCTGAGGGCAGACAACAAACGCCTTCGAGGCCAGTTGTCTGTCCTCCAGGATGAGGTGGCTGCCCTGAGGAAGGAGTTCGCCGAAGGCAGGCGACGCCGTTCCAGGAGCCCTTCCCTCGGAAGAACGGAACCGACCCGAGAAATGGCGCCGGCTGATGGGACCATATCAATGAACAACATTGAGGATATGATGGGTCGTCTCCAACGTGTTCTTATGGAACACGTTGGAGCAGTAATAAGTGCTCGTCTGGAGGGCCTTGAGGTGGATGGCCGTCTCTTGCCAGCGCAACCTGAACTCCACCGGCCACCACTGGCGGCGGCACCCAGACGAAGCAATAAAAACCAGAAGCCCAGTGACGACCCAGCTGCCCCCACCACCTTGACCCCCCCGGCAAACATGCCGAAGGAGGCCCGAGCAAAGAAGGTGGTACGAGCCACGGAGCAAGTGGCAGGGCCTTCAAACCAGGAGCAGCCAGTAGTGCTCCATGAAGCTTGGACAACGGTGGCGAAGAAACCGAAGAAGAAGAAGACAGCGGTCAAGCCTCCGGAGCCCAAGAAACCCAAGAAACCCAGACTCCCAAAGGTGCCTAAAACATTGGCGGTAGTGGTATCCCTCAAACCCGAGGCTGTGGCGGAGGGCGCCACGTATAGGGATGCCATCGCCAAGGCGAAGGCATCGGTGAGCCTGGGTGCGCTGGGAATCGGCCCTGCTAAATTTCGGACGGGCATCACAGGAGCTCGAATTATCGAGCTCCCAAAGGAGACGACTGCTACCCAAGCAGACACACTGGCTGCCAGGATCGGAGAGGCTTTGGGCAACGATGCTAAGGTAACGAGACCCACCAAGACGGCGCAAATAAGAGTCTCCGGCCTCGATGATGCTGTTACCGAGGCAGAAATATGCCAAGCCTTGGCGGAAAAGTCCGGGTGTCCGCCCGACCAGTTTAAGGTCGGCACCATAGCGCTGGGCTACACGGGTGTTGGCTCGGCCATTGTGTCTTGCCCTGTGGGAGCAATTGCCGCGCTGGCAAGCGCCCAACGTGTGGCCATAGGCTGGAGCCATGCCTCCATCCGCGTCTTGGAGCAGCGCCCTATGCGTTGCTTCAGATGCATGGGGGTGGGCCACCCACAGGTGTTATGCCCCTCCAAAAAGGACCGCAGCACGCTTTGCCACCGTTGTGGACAGGAGGGGCATACGTTGTCTTCCTGCTCAGCTGAGCCGCGTTGCGCGATTTGTGCCGACCGCGGACTACCGTCCAGTCATCGCATGGCCGGGGTTAACTGCAACCCTCCCCCGGTCAAAGGTCGCCGTCTCCCAATACTGGGGGCGGCCGTTCGAAATACGGCCAGTCAGGCCGCTCCTGAAGTCACTCCCATGGAAACTATCAATGCCAGTTAGATCCATGGGACGTGTGCTCCAGGCAAATATGAACCGCTCAGCCGCCGCCCAGAACCTTTTGTTTCAGGCGACGGCTGAGGGGGACATAGATTTGGTGTTGGTGTCGGAGCCGTGTGTGGCTTCCCTGCCCTCCGGATGTGTCGTAGCCACTGATGGTCTCGCGGCAATTATGGTGGCTGGTGTGGCGCCTCCCCCTCTCGTCATGGCTGAGAGGGGCGAGGGGTACGTTGCGGCGAGATGGGGAGGTGTCATGGTGGTCGCCACATACTTTTCGCCAAACCGCAGCCGAGCCGAGTTCCAGCGATACCTGGCAGTGCTGGAAGGCGTGGTCAGGCGGGCAACTCCTGATCCAGTGCTCGTGGCTGGTGACTTTAACGCCAAATCAGCGGCATGGGGGTCGCCAGTGCTTAACCCGAGGGGTGGGGACCTGGAGTCTTGGGTTCTGTCCCTGGGGCTCCAGACCCTCAACACGGGAAGCACTCCAACATGCGTGCGGTGGCAGGGCACGTCCGTCATAGATGTGACCTTTGCCACCGCACCACTGGCGGCCTGCGTCAGGGACTGGAGGGTTGTCGAAGACGCGGAGACCCTGTCTGACCATCGATACATTCAATTCGAGATCTCAGCACGGGGTCTCCCTCTTCGGCTGTACTCGGGGGTGGGTCACCAGTTGTTCCCGAAATGGGCACTTGCCCATATGCGGTCAGATGTGGCGGAGGAGGCAGCGTTGATACGAGCGTGGGCCGGTTCTACGTCGACCCGGCTAGGGATGCCCCGTAGGGTTGGGGCTCTCCTCGGGGGACCAGATGGTCGGCCCCCCGGAGCTCCCTAAGGAGCTGAAGAAAACAAGCCCGCATCGCACCGCCCTCGTACGTCCCTCTGAAAGCAGAGGGGGCAGAGAGCGGCCGAGCGGGCGGGCACTAAGGCACCTCCGGAACACGGGGAGGTGCCTTCCGCCAAACGATCATCGGTGGGTGAGGTCCCCCGACCACCACCCACCGGGACAACACTAGTCGGGAGCGCGCATGAATTGAGCCATGCGACGCCCCCGAACCGGACGACGAGGCGGGAGCGTTTGACCTGCACGCTCCCGCACCCGCAACTCTTCTCTCTTGGCCGCCATCACCTCACAAGCAAACGAGGTGACGGCGGCCCAACACTCCTGGCTGCCGACCATGGCTCTCACCACGGCCGGCAGCGACAAATCGTTTCCAACACGGCCCGTGAGGGTGACTCGCGGCCCGTCCCACGCCGCGCACTCGGCGAGTGTGTGCTCAGCCGAGTCCACGGCGCCACTTGGGCAGTGACGGCACACGGGGTCCGACTCCACACCCACCACCTCCCACAGGTACTTGGCGAAACAGCCATGTCCTGTGAGGAGCTGAGTGAGGTGGTACGTCGGCGCACCGTGCGCCCTCTCCACCCAAGGCCGAAGAACGGGCCGGACAGCCCCCACGAGCCGCGCGCTCGCAGAGGGAACGACCAACCTATTGGCCCACTTCCGGAAGAGATCGTCGCGAGCAGACTGTCTCCAGCGATCGATCTCGTCCGGGAGTGGGCGACCTCCATTAATCCGCACCAGGGCGCTTTCGTTATACACGCGAGTGAGGACTCCAGCCTCGAGATCCCACGGGGGGCTTCCGCCAATTAGACACGCCGCCTCGTAAGAGACGGTGCAGTACGCTCTCGCAGCCCTCTGCGCAATCACCCGCTGCGGTCTCCGCAGCAGGGGGATGGTTTTGGCGCAGAGAGCATCCGCCCAAATGGGCGCTCCGTAGAGCGCCTTGGAGCGCACTACACCGTCATAGAGACGGCGACATGCACTTTCCGGCCCCCCTTTATTGGGGAGCAGCCGCGCCAGCCTTCCGGCGTATGACACCAGTTTGGGTGCCAGGCGCCGGAAGTGCTCGACGAAACCCCATCGACTATCGAGGACCAATCCTAGGTACTTCATGGTCTCCCCGATAGCGATGGGGGTGCCGCTCACCACAATGAAGGAATCTCGAGGTGGCCCCCGCCGAGGCCCGTGGAAAAACACGGCCTCGGACTTTTCGAGAGCCACCTGGAGTCCCAGCGCCCTGATGCGGCTGACCACCTGGGCAACGCCCGCGGTGGCCAGAACCTTCGCGTCCCTGAATTCTGGGCCCCGCGCGGTGACGAGGGTGTCGTCGGCGTAGCATATAATGCCGACCCCCGTTAGAGTTGCACCGCGCAGGACCCAGTCATAGCCGATGTTCCACAGGAGCGGACCAAGCACCGACCCCTGCGGAACACCGCACGACATCTCCTTGCGGACTATTCCTGACCGGGCCGGGTAGATAATGGCCCGGTCCACGAAATAGTCCGCAAGGACGCGCCTGAGGTACCACGGGACGTTGTGGTACCTCAGCGCCTCGGCGATGGTCTGCCAGGGGATGGTGTTGAAGGCGTTCGCGATGTCCAGCGACACCGCCAACAACACCTCCCCCCGACCGACCGCCTCTTGGACGCTGTCCCTGAGTCGGGAGATGGCGTCCAGGGTAGACCGCCCGCGACGAAACCCGTACTGGCCGCCGTCGAGGTTGGGCCCCGCCCCCTCAAGGTGCCCGACGAGACGAGCAGCGAGCACCCGCTCGAAAAGCTTGCTCATCTCGCCGAGCAGAACAATGGGGCGGTAGGCCGACGGCGACTCGACGGGGCGCCCGTGCTTCTTAAGCAGCACGAGCTTCCCCGTCTTCCACGTCCGCGGGACTCTACCCGACGCCAAACACTCCGACATCAGGGAGAGCGTCTCTTCTTCGAACGCCGGCATGACCAGGGCGACGACCCGCCCTGGGATGCCGTCCGGACCGGGGGCGCGGTGTCTCATCTTGAGTTTGAGAACCGCTGCCCCTAACTCGGCATCGGACACGGGCGGAATCGCCTCCGTGTCAGCCGGCGTTCCATCTGGTGCCGCCATACACGGCGGGACCCACTCTTCCCGCGCAGGGAAGAGGGAGCTGACAACTTCACTAGTGAAGGTGGGCTCGAGAGACCTAGTGAGCGGGGGCGCATAAGGCCGGAGTTTGTCGCTCACGGCCTTATACGGGCGCCCCCACGGATCTCCATTTAAAGTCTCGAGCCACACCTTCCACGACTCGTCTTTGGCGGCCTTGATCGCCGAGCGAAGGGCCGCTCGGGCGTCCCGGTATGCGGCGCGCAACTCCTCCACGAGGACAGGGTTTCCGGCCCTACGACCGCGGTAGCGGGTGTATCTTCGTTGGGCTGCGTGACTAGCAGCACGCAGCCCTTCAAGGTTGTCGTTCCACCAATACACCCGCCGCCGCGGCTGGACAGACCCTGCCCTTCGCATCGCCGCATCGCAGACGCGAGTCAGAGCCTCAGATAACCGCTCCGACCTCGCGTCCACGCTCGGGTTTCCGCCAAACGCGGCCCATCGCTCGACGATGGCCGCCTCTTCTGCCAGCTCCCGGTTCAGCGTGTTTAAGCGCCACCGTGGGCCCTCACCGGCCAGGGGACGATCGTGGGTCCTCAGGGCGGGGGAGACGATATCAAATCGGACATACCGGTGGTCCGACATCGTCTCCACCTCCGTGACCACCCTCCAGCCACGTACGTGGTTCGCCAGGCCAGAACTGGCGAAGGACACGTCCACGATGGACGTGTTCCCGTTCTCCCCCACGTACGTGGGGACCGTCCCCTGATTCAGCAGCACCAGATCCATGGACACCGCCCAATCCTCCAACAACTCCCCCCGCAAGTCCGTCGCCGGAGATCCCCACGCCGTAGAGTGGGCGTTGAAGTCCCCGACGACGATGAGCGGGGTGGGGTGTGCCTCCGCCACAAGAGCCCCGAGCTCAACGAGTAACTGCTCAAATTGAGCACGGGTCTTCCTGGGCGGACAGTACACCCCGATCACTGCAGCGTCTCCCAGCAGCGCGAGGACGCACATTCGTCCTTTGGACACCTTATCAAAGGCGCCCCGCTGGGAGACGATAGCCACTTCACCGTCGCGGTCGCTGGCCCAATCATCACGGGCACGAACCGCGTACGGTTCGGCGACTACAGCCACGGTCGTCTGCCACTGCGCTACGGACTGGATCAAAACATCCTGGGCCGCAGCGCAGTGCCTGACGTTGGCCTGCAGGACCGAGAATGTGGACATCTAGGATTGAGCGGTGTCCATAACCTCCTCAGCTTGGGTGGGAGCGGGGTCCGCAACCGGCCCGACCCGCCTCCCACCGACTCCTCCTCGGCGACGACGCCGCTTCTTTGACGCCGCCAGGCAAGCCTTGGCGCCCAGGCGGTGCGCAGCGGTCTCTCCCGCCGCCGCACACACGGGGCAGTGCGGATCCGCGGCGCAGCCGGCCGCTTTGTGGCCGGGCTGCCCGCAGCGGAAGCACAGGGCGCTGCGGTCAACTCCCGCAGCACACCTGGCCCCCACGTGCCCCACATCCAGGCAGCGGAAGCACCGCTGCGGCCTGGACTCCAAAAGGACCGCACGGACGCGGGTCCAACCGATGACTAGGGCGCGGCCATCCGTAACTAGTTTGGCAGCCGCGACGGGGCACTTCACCCACGCCGTGCCCTCTCTGCTTGCCTGGCGGACAATAGAACCAACAACGACGCTGGTGATGGCGCAACCTCCAACGTCCGCCACCACCCGCGCCACAACCTCCTTGGTTGCTGAATCGCCCAGACCGGAGATGCGCAGCTCCGCGCACTTCTCCGGCCTGGCGACACGAACGTCGTCGCCGAGGGACGCCCTTAATTTTTCCGCCAATGCGTCCGCTTTGGCACTCCTCTCCGCACCAGCCACCTCGAGGATACGTCCCCCGGTGGCTGCAGTGCGGAAGCGCAGGCCGTCGATGCCGAGGCTTTTGAGGTCGATTGACCTCTCAGCCTCGGCAAGTTTTTCGGCGTAAGTCACGCCACGAACCTCCGCTTCCCGCTGCAGCGTTATAACCACTGCTGCGGTTCGCGGTGCGCGGAGATTCGGGGCGCTCTTCTTTGCGCCTGTCTTCGCGGGTGCCCTAGCGGGCGCATTAGCGGGTTTCTTCTTCCGCTTGACAACGTTGTTCCACGTCTCAGTTTGAGACTGAGACGTGGAAGCCGGGGCCGGTTGAGTCAAAGCCGACTGACGCTCTCGGCGCGTCGCCTCCACCTCACGCGCCGCAGCGCTCTTCCTCTTCTTCCTGTTCTTCTTCTCTCCCTGAGCTGGGAGAGAAGAAGAAGAGGCCGACGGAACGGCCACGACAGTTTCCGTCACCTCCACCTCAGATGTGGAGGGGACGGCAGGTAGAGGCGCGGCGGCAGAGGCGCCAGCGGCCTTGCGCTTTGAGCGCGTGGGCGCCGAAGCGCCGACGGAAGGGCCCGTTGAGAGGGCAACAGGTGCACCGCCGGGTGCCGGAGCACCGGCCGCGCGGGCAGCGTTGCGTGCATCCGCCGCAAGCGGAGGACGCAACCGAGGCGCCGGGAGCAGCCGATCCTCGAAGCCGGCGCGGCGCGCGTCGATGAGGTACAGCACCTCATCACGCGACAGCCCCGCCGACGGTGTTGGAGCGGCGCTCAACTGGCGCCTCAATTCCTCCATCTGGCCACGCACGGCCGCGAGTTCTCCCTTCAAGCGCATGACCTCGTCGCTGCACTTGAGGGAGGCCATCTCTCGCATATGCTCCAGGATCGATCCAGCGGCACTCCGCAGGCCCTGGACGCTCTGGCCCTTCAGGCGGGAGGATTTGTAGGCGATCGTATCGATCGCCTTCACCGCCTCCTCTACCGCCTTCGACAGCTGCTCGCACCGCAATACCGGAGCAGCTGCCGACGTCGACACCTCCTTCTCCAGCGTCGGGGATTTCCGGAGGAAGGAGCATCGCCGCTCCTCCCGCTTCAGACGCTCCTCCTCTTCGGCCTGGAAAGCGTCCCGAGCGAGCTCCTCCTCCGCCTGGAGCTCAAGCTCGCGCTCCTTGGCCGCAGCGTAGCTAGCTCGAGCCTGAGCCAGGCCGACATACTGGCCCGTCGTTGGAGGGCGCCCACGCCCTCTTTTACCGGGCTGGCCCCTGATGGTGCTGGGGCCAGCCGACTCCTCACCGTCGCTCTCCGACTCCCCAGGGCTTTTACTGTTGCAGCGCTTGCGCTGCCACAACCTGGGAGTCGAGGAGGGACGGGAAGAAACCGTCATCATCGACTGGCAGCTGCTATCGGAGTCCGACAGCCGCTGCCAGTCGCATTTGATGCTACCAGAAGCCTGCGGGGTCGCATCGCAGCGCGACAGCGACACCCGCAGCTCCTTCTCGCCCGGGGTTGGAGTCCCGGGCCTCGACACTTTCGCGTCACTCGCATTAGGATTACTCGTATTCGCATCCATGATCAAATCAAATTCTTTTGGCCTCAAGTCCAGCTGTTCGAAATTCGGTCACCCAACTTGCCACTCCGTTACGGTGGTCAAGTTGGGGTCCAGGGCGGACGACGTGGACGTAAACGAACAACACTTGGGGCCCCGCCCCAGGTTAGGTTAGGTTAGGTTTTTTTTTTTTTTGTTGACGCGGGGAATGCATTTAGGCACCGTCATCCCAGCTACGGGGGTAGCTGGGACGGTGTGTGGGACTCACCGGTCCCGGAAGAAGGGATCGTCCTACCCACTAAACCCCGCGGTGTTCCGTCTCACCCTATAGCCGGGCCGAGGGATATGAAAATTAGATTCTACGTCGACCCGGCTAGGGATGCCCCGTAGAGTTGGGGCTCTCCTCGGGGGACCAGATGGTCGGCCCCCCAGAGCTCCCTAAGGAGCTGAAGAAAACAAGAAAACGAGGTGGTACGTCGGCGCACCGTGCGCCCTCTCCACCCAAGGCCGAAGAACGGGCCGGACAGCCCCCACGAGCCGCACGCTCGCGGAGGGACACACCAATCTATTGGCCCACTTCCGGAAGAGATCATCGCGAGCAGATTGTCTCCAGCGATCGATCTCGTCCGGGAGTGGGCGATCTCCATTTATCCGCATCAGGGCGCTTTCGTCGTAAACGCGCTTGAGGACTCCAGCCTCGAGATCCCAAGGGGGGCTCCCGCCAATCAAACACGCCGCCTCGTAAGAGACGGTGCAGTACGCTCGCGCCGCCCTCTGCGCAATCACCCGCTGCGGTCTTCGCAGCAGGGGGATGGTTTTGGCGCAGAGAGCGTCCGACCAAATAGGCGCTCCGTAGAGCGCCTTGGAGCGCACTACACCGTCGTAGAGACGGCGACATGCACTTTCCGGCCCCCCTTTATTGGGGAGCAGCCGCGCCAGCCTTCCGGCGTATGACACCAGTTTGGGTGCCAGGCGCCGGAAGTGCTCGACGAAACCCCATCGGCTATCGAGGACCAATCCTAGGTACTTCATGGTCTCCCCGATAGCGATGGGGGTGCCGCTCACCACAATGGCGGAATCTCGAGGTGGCCCCCGACGAGGCCCGTGGAAGAACACGGCCTCGGACTTATCGAGAGCCACCTGGAGTCCCAGCGCCCTGATGCGGCTGACCACCTGGGCAACGCCCGCGGTGGCCAGAACCTTCGCGTCCCTGAATTCTGGGCCCCGCGCGGTGACGAGTGTGTCGTCGGCGTAGCAAATAATGCCGACCCCCGTAAGAGTTGCACCGCGCAGGACCCAGTCATAGCCGATGTTCCACAGGAGCGGACCAAGCACCGACCCCTGTGGAACACCGCACGACATCTCCTTGCGGACCATTCCCGACCGGGCCGGGTAGATGATGGCCCGGTCCACGAAGTAGTCCGCAAGGACGCGCCTGAGGTACCACGGGACCTTGTGGTACCTCAGCGCCTCGGCGATGGTCTGCCAGGGGATGGTGTTGAAGGCGTTCGCGATGTCCAGCGACACCGCCAACAACACCTCCCCCCGACCGACCGCCTCTTGGACGCTGTCCCTGAGTCGGGAGATGGCGTCCAGGGTAGACCGCCCGCGACGGAACCCGTACTGGCCGCCGTCGAGGTTGGGCCCCGCCCCCTCAAGGTGCCCGACGAGACGAGCAGCGAGCACCCGCTCGAAAAGCTTGCTCATCTCGCCGAGCAGAACAATGGGGCGGTAGGCCGACGGCGACTCGACGGGGCGCCCGTGCTTCCTGAGCAGCACGAGCTTCCCCGTCTTCCACGTTCGCGGGACTCTACCCGACGCCAAACACTCCGACATCAGGGAGAGCGTCTCTTCTTCGAACGCCGGCATGACCAGGGCGACGACCCGCCCTGGGATGCCGTCCGGACCGGGGGCGCGGTGTCTCAACTTGAGCTTGAGAACCGCCGCGCCCAACTCGGCATCGGACACGGGCGGGATCGCCTCCGTGTCAGCCGGCGTTCCCTCTGGTGCTGCCATACTCGGCGGGACCCACTCTTCCCGCGCAGGGAAGAGGGAGCTGACGACTACATTCACGAAGGTGGGCTCGAGAGACCTGGTAAGCGGGGGCGCATAAGGCCGGAGTTTGTCGCTCACGGCCTTATACGGGCGCCCCCACGGATCTCCATTCAACGTCTCGAGCCACACCTTCCACGACTCATCTTTGGCGGCCTTGATTGCCGAGCGAAGGGCCGCTCGGGCGTCCCGGTATGCGGCGCGCAACTCCTCCATGAGGACAGGGTTTCCGGCCCTACGACCGCGGTAGCGGGTGTATCTTCGTTGGGCTGCGTGACTAGCAGCACGCAGCCCTTCAAGGTTGTCGTTCCACCAATACACCCGCCGCCGCGGCTGGACAGACCCTGCCCTTCGCATCGCCGCATCGCAGACGCGAGTCAGAGCCTCAGATAACCGCTCCGACCTCGCGTCCACGCTCGGGTTTCCGCCAAACGCGGCCCATCGCTCGACGATGGCCGCCTCTTCTGCCAGCTCCCGGTTCAGCGTTTTTAAGCGCCACCGTGGGCCCTCACCGGCCAGGGGACGATCGTGGGTCCTCAGGGCGGGGGAGACGATGTCAAATCGGACATACCGGTGGTCCGACATCGTCTCCACCTCCGTGACCACCCTCCAATCACGTACGTGGTTCGCCAGGCCAGAACTGGCAAAGGACAGGTCCACGATGGACCTGTTCCCAGTCTCCCCCACGTACGTGGGGACCGTCCCCTGGTTCAGCAGCACCAGACCCATGGACACTGCCCAGTCCTCCAATAACTCACCCCGCAAGTCCGTCGCCGGAGATCCCCACGCCGTAGAGTGGGCGTTGAAGTCCCCGACGACGAGAAGCGGGGTGGGGTGTGCTTCCGCCACAAGAGCCCCGAGCTCAATGAGTAACTGCTCAAACTGAGCACGGGTCTTCCTGGGCGGACAGTACACCCCGATCACTGCAGCGTCTCCCAGCAGCGCGAGGACGCACATTCGTCCTTTTGACACCCTGTCAAAGGCGCCCCGCTGGGAGACGATAGCCACCTCACCGTCGCGGTCGCTGGCCCAATCATCGCGGGCACGAACCGCGTACGGTTCGGCGACTACAGCCACGGTCGTCTGCCACTGCGCTACGGACTGGATCAAAACATCCTGGGCCGCAGCGCAGTGCCTGACGTTGGCCTGCAGGATCGAGAATGTGGACATCTAGGATTGAGCAGTGTCCATAACCTCCAACGATTGGGTGGGAGCGGGGTCCGCGACCGGCCCGACCCGCCTCCCACCGACTCCTCCTCGGCGACGACGTCGTTTCTTTGACGCCGCCAGGCAAGCCTTGGCGCCCAGGCGGTGCGCAGCGGCCTCTCCCGCCGCCGCACACACGGGGCAGTGCGGATCCGCGTTGCAGCCGGCCGATTTGTGGCCGGGCTGCCCGCAGCGGAAGCACAGGGCGCTGCGGTCAACTCCCGCAGCACACCTGGCCCCCACGTGCCCCACATCTAGGCAGCGGAAGCATCGCTGCGGCCTGGACTCCAAAAGCACCGCACGGACGCGGGTCCAACCAATCACTACGGGGCGGCCATCAGTTAAAAGTTTGGCCGCCGCGACGGGGCACTTCACCCACGCCGTGCCTTCTCTGCTTGCCTGGCGGACGATAGCCCCGACAACGACGCTGGTGATGGCGCAACCTCCAACGTCCGCCACCACCCGCGCCACAACCTCCTTCGTCGCTGAATCGCCGAGACCGGAGATGCGCAGCTCCGCGCACTTCTCCGGCCTGGCGATACGGACGTCGTCGCCGAGGGACTGCCTTAGTTTTTCCGCTAATGCGTCCGCTTTCGCGCTCCTCTCCGCACCAGCCACCTCGAGGATACGTCCCCCGGTGGCTGCAGTGCGGAAGCGCAGGCCGTCGATGCCGAGGCTTTTAAGGTCGATTGACCTCTCAGCCTCGGCAAGCTTTTCGGCGTATGTCACGCCCCGAACCTCCGCCTCCCGCTGCAGCGTAATAACCACCGCTATATTGCGGCCCAGGCTGTCGAATGCATTTAGGCACCGTCATCCCAGCTACGGGGGTAGCTGGGACGGTGTGTGGGACTCACCGGTCCCGGAAGAAGGGACCGTCCTACCCACTAAACCCCGCGGTGTTCCGACTCACCCTATAGCCGGGCCGAGGGATATGAAGATGTAGATTCTACTTCGACCCGGCTAGGGATGCCCCGTAGGGTTGGGGCTCTCCTCGGGGGACCAGATGGTCGGCCCCCCGGAGCTCCCTAAGGAGCTGAAGAAAGACAAGCCCGCATCGCACCGCCCTCGTACGTCCCTCTGAAAGCAGAGGGGGCAGAGAGCGGCCGAGCGGGCGGGCACTAAGGCACCTCCGGAACACGGGGAGGTGCCTTCCGCCAAACGATCATCGGTGGGTGAGGTCCCCCGACCACCACCCACCGGAACAACACTAGTCGGGAGCGCGCATGAACTGAGCCATGCGACGCCCCCGAACCGGACGACGAGGCGGGAGCGTTTGACCTGCACGCTCCCGCACCCGCAGTTCCTCTCTCTTGACCGCCATCACCTCATTAGCAAAGGAGGTGACGGCGGCCCAACATTCCTGGCTGCCGACCATGGCTCGCACCACGGCCGGCAGCGACAAATTATTTCCAACACGGCCCGTGAGGGCGACACGCAGCCCGTCCCACGCCGCGCACTCGGCGAGTGTGTGCTCAGCCGAGTCCACGGCGCCACTTGAGCAGTGACGGCACACGGGGTCCGACTCCACACCCACCACCTCCCACAGGTACTTGGCGAAACAGCCATGTCCTGTGAGGAGCTGAGTGAGGTGGTACGTCGGCGCACCGTGCGCCCTCTCCACCCAAGGCCGAAGAACGGGCCGGACAGCCCCCACGAGCCGCACACTCGCGGAGGGACACACCAACCTATTGGCCCACTTCCGGAAGAGATCGTCGCGAGCAGATTGTCTCCAGCGATCGATCTCGTCCGGGAGTGGGCGACCTCCATTTATCCGCACCAGGGCGCTTTCGTCATAAACGCGCTTGAGGACTCCAGCCTCGAGATCCCACGGGGGGCTTCCTCCAATTAGACACGCCGCCTCGTAAGAGACGGTGCAGTACGCTCGCGCCGCCCTCTGCGCAATCACCCGCTGCGGCCTCCGCAGCAGGGGGATGGTTTTGGCGCAGAGAGCGTCCGACCAAATAGGCGCTCCGTAGAGCGCCTTGGAGCGCACTACACCGTCGTAGAGACGGCGACATGCACTTTCCGGCCCCCCTTTATTGGGGAGCAGCCGCGCCAGCCTTCCGGCGTATGACACCAGTTTGGGTGCCAGGCGCCGGAAGTGCTCGACGAAACCCCATCGACTATCGAGGACCAATCCTAGGTACTTCATGGTCTCCCCGATAGCGATGGGGGTGCCGCTCACCACAATGGCGGAATCTCGAGGTGGCCCCCGCCGAGGCCCGTGGAAAAACACGGCCTCGGACTTTTCGAGAGCCACCTGGAGTCCCAGCGCCCTGATGCGGCTGACCACCTGGGCAACGCCCGCGGTGGCCAGAACCTTCGCGTCCCTGAATTCTGGGCCCCGCGCGGTGACGAGGGTGTCGTCGGCGTAGCATATAATGCCGACCCCCGTAAGAGTTGCACCGCGCAGGACCCAGTCATAGCCGATGTTCCACAGGAGCGGACCAAGCACCGACCCCTGTGGAACACCGCACGACATCTCCTTGCGGACTATTCCCGACCGGGCCGGGTAGATAATGGCCCGGTCCACGAAATAGTCCGCAAGGACGCGCCTGAGGTACCACGGAACGTTGTGGTACCTCAGCGCCTCGGCGATGGTCTGCCAGGGGATGGTGTTGAAGGCGTTCGCGATGTCCAGCGACACCGCCAACAACACCTCCCCCCGACCGACCGCCTCTTGGACGCTGTCCCTGAGTCGGGAGATGGCGTCCAGGGTAGACCGCCCGCGACGGAACCCGTACTGGCCGCCGTCAAGGTTGGGCCCCGCCCCCTCAAGGTGCCCGACGAGACGAGCAGCGAGCACCCGCTCGAAAAGCTTGCTCATCTCGCCGAGCAGAACAATGGGGCGGTAGGCCGACGGCGACTCGACGGGGCGCCCGTGCTTCTTAAGCAGCACGAGCTTCCCCGTCTTCCACGTTCGCGGGACTCTACCCGACGCCAAACACTCCGACATCAAGGAGAGCGTCTCTTCTTCGAACGCCGGCATGACCAGGGCGACGACCCGCCCTGGGATGCCGTCCGGACCGGGGGCGCGGTGTCTCAACTTGAGCTTGAGAACCGCCGCCCCCAACTCGGCATCGGACACGGGCGGGATCGCCTCCGTGTCAGCCGGCGTTCCGTCTGGTGCCGCCATACACGGCGGGACCCACTCTTCCCGCGCAGGGAAGAGGGAGCTGACTACTTCATTTACGAAGGTGGGCTCGAGAGACCTGGTGAGCGGGGGCGCATAAGGCCGGAGTTTATCGCTCACGACCTTATACGGGCGCCCCCACGGATCTCCATTCAACGTCTCGAGCCACACCTTCCACGACTCGTCTTTGGCGGCCTTGATTGCCGAGCGAAGGGCCGCTCGGGCGTCCCGGTATGCGGCGCGCAACTGCTCCTCGAGGACAGGGTTTCTGTCCCTTCGACCGCGGTAGCGGGTGTACCGACGCTGGGCTGCGTGACTAGCAGCACGCAGCCCCTCAAGGTCGTCGTTCCACCAATACACCCGCCGCCGCGGGTGGACCGACCCTGCCCTCCGCATCGCCGCATCGCAGACGCGAGTCAGAGCCTCCGATAACCGCTCCGACCTCGCGTCTACGTCCGGGCTCCCGCCAAACGTGGCCCATCGCTCGACGATGGCCGCCTCTTCCGCCAGCTCCCGGTTAAGCGTCTTTAGTCGCCACCGTGGGCCCTCACCGGCCAGGGGACGATCCTGAGCCCTCAGGGCGGGGGAGACGATATCGAACCGGACATACTGGTGGTCCGACATCGTCTCCACCTCCGTTACCACCCTCCAGCCACGTACGTGGTTCGCCAGGCCAGAACTGGCGAAGGACACGTCCACGATGGACGTGTTCCCATTCTCTCCCACGTACGTGGGGACCGTCCCCTGATTTAGCAGCACCAGACCCATGGACACCGCCCAATCCTCCAATAACTCACCCCGCAAGTCAGTCGCCGGAGATCCCCACGCCGTAGAGTGGGCGTTAAAGTCTCCGACAACGACAAGCGGGGTGGGGTGTGCTTCCGCCACAAGAACCCCGAGCTCAACGAGTAACTGCTCGAATTGAGCACGGGTCTTCCTGGGCGGACAGTACACCCCGATCACTGCAGCGTCTCCCAGCAGCGCGAGGACGCACATTCGTCCTTTGAACACCCGATCAAAGGCGCCCCGCTGGGAGACGATAGCCACCTCACCGTCGCGGTCGCTGGCCCAATCATCGCGGGCACGAACCGCGTACGGTTCGGCGACTACAGCCACGGTCGTCTGCCACTGCGCTACGGACTGGATCAAAACATCCTGGGCCGCAGCGCAGTGCCTGACGTTGGCCTGCAGGACCGAGAAAGTGGACATTTATGTTTGAGCGGTGTCCATCACCTCCACAGATTGGGTGGGAGCGGGGTCCGCGACCGGCCCGACCCGCCTCCCACCGACACCTCCTCGACGACGACGCGAGCGCGTCCTTGATGCCGCCAGACAGGCCTTGGTGCCCAGGCGGTGCGCAGCGGCCTCTCCCGCCGCAGCACACACGGGGCAATTGGGCTCCGCACTGCAGCCGGCCGCTTTGTGGCCGGGCTGCCCACACCTGAAGCACAGGGCGCTGCGATCACTTCCCGCAGCGCACCTGGCCCCCACATGCCCCACGTCTAAGCAGCGGAAGCACCGCTGCGGCCTGGGCTCCAATAGGACCGCGCGGACGCGGGTCCAGCCGATAACGAGAGCGCGGCCATCCGTTACCAATTTGGCCGCCGCGACGGGGCACTTCACCCACGCCGTGCCCTCTCTGCCTGTCTGACGGACGATAGTTCCGACAACGACGCTGGTGATGGCGCAACCTCCAACGTCCGCCACCATCTGCGCCACACCTTCCTTAGTTGCTGAATCGCCCAGACCGGAGATGCGCAGCTCCGCGCACTTCTCCGGCCTGGCGACACGAACGTCGTCGCCGAGGGATGCCCTGAGTCTTGACGCCAAGGCGTCCGCTTTCGCGCCTCTATCCGCACCCGCCACCTCAAGTATGCGACCCCCGGTGGCCGCAGTGCGGAAGCGCAGGCCGTCAATACCGAGGCTTTTGAGGTCGATCGACCTCTCGGCCTCGGCAAGCTTTTCTGCGTAGGTAACGCCCCGACTCTCCGCTTCTCGCTGCAGCGTGATTACCACAGCTGCAGTTCGCGGCGCACGGAGGTTCGGAGCGCTCTTCGTCTTGACGGGCCTCGCGGGCGCCTTAGCGGACGCATTGGCGGGCGTCGATGCAATCTTCCTGGTTTTCTTCGGCCGCTTCACCACATTATTCCACGTCTCAGTTTGGGACTGAGACGTGGGGGCCGGTTGAGACGTAGGGGCCGGTTGAGTAGAAACTGGCTGGCGCTCTCTTCGCGTCGCCTCGGCCTCAAGCGCCGCAGCGCTCCTCCTCTGTTTCTTGTTCTTCTTCTTCCCCTTGGATGGGGCAGAAGAAGAAGAGGCCGGCGGAGCGGCCACGACCGATTCCGTCACCTCCACCGCAGACGTGGAGGGGACGGGAGGCACAGGCGCGGCGGCAGAGGCGCCAGCGGCCTTGCGCTTGGAACGCGTGGGCGCAGGAGCGCCGACAGAAGGGCCCACGGAAGGACCGATAGAAGCGCCGCCGGGTGCTGGAGCAGTGGCCGTACGGGCGGCGTTGCGCGCGTCCGCCGCAAGGGGAGGACGCAACCGAGGCGCCGGGAGCAGCCGGTCCTCGAAGCCGGCGCGGCGCGCGTCGATGAGGTACAGCACCTCATCGCGCGACAGCCCCGCCGACCGAGCAGGAGCGGCGCTCATCTGGCGCCGCATCTCCTCCATCTCAGCCCGCACAGCCGTGAGCTCTCCCTTAAGACGAAGGACCTCCCCGTTACACGTGAGGGAGGCCATCTCCCTCATGTGCTCCCGTATAGAGCCGGCGGCACTCCGCAGGCCCTGCACGCTTTGGCCCTTCAGGCGGGAGGACTTGAAGGCGATCATCTCGATCGACTTCAAGCCCTCCTCGACCGCCATCGACAGCTGGTCGGACCTTAACACCGGTACAGCTGCCGACGTCGACGCCTCCTCCATCGTCGGGGATTTTCGGAGGAAGGAGCGCCGCCCCTCCTCCCGCCTCAGACGCTCCTCCTCCTTGGCCTGGAAAGCGTCCCGCGCGAGCTCTTCCTCCGCCTGGAGCTCGAGCTCGCGCTCTTTCGCCGCAATATAAGTGGCCCTGGCTTGGGCCAGGCCAACATACATCCCCGTCGTTGGCGGGCGCCCACGCCCTCTTTTAACGGACTGGCCCCTGATGTTGCTGGGGCCAGTCGACTCCTCACCGTCGCTGCCCGACTCCCCAGGGCTCTTACTGTTGCAGCGTTTACGCTGCCACAACCTGGGGGTCGAACAGGGACGGGAGGAAACCGTCTCCATGGACTGACAACTGCTGTCAGAATCAGACAGCTGTGGCCAGTCACATTTTGCGTCTCTACACGCACTGTGCGGAATCGTGTCGCACCGCGACAGCGACACCCGCAACTCCTTCACGCCTGAGATTGGGGTCTCAGGCCTCGAAACATCCTGTTTCGCACCTTCCTCTTCGTTTTTATTATTGTTGTTTAGTTTTGTATTTAGTTCCATAATAGATCCCACGAGTAGAGACGAAGGGGTTCACTCCCTGGGTGACGCTCATTCCAGGGAGCGGGCTAAATACTGCAGGGTTCGCCAGGTGCCCGTACAGGTTTTAACGACTTCGCTGTCGGGTTTTAAAGACTGTCCTTGTCGCGGGCCGGCCAATTAAGGCAAGCCCTCCGGTCCCTAAGGACACCACGTACCGACTGGAGCCACCAGTCAGATGGTTGCGATGACCTTAAGGGCTACGGAACGCGAGGAGGGTGGCTGGTCCTCCCCAACACCGACGCCTGTGTGGACCCCTGCGCGAGCAGTAGGCCTACGCGTCCACGACTCTCCCCGCTTCTACCGGCCGCAGCCGGGAGCAGACAACAACAAGCTGCGTCGCGACGCTACAACCGGGTCTCCGGGAGCTATCGCGACGCCGCAGACCTTGCAGGCCCGCCAAACAACGACCCCCTCGTGCAATGGGGTCAGCTTCAGTCGAGAAGACGACCGACAATCACCGCGCTTCTACCGGCAAAAAGCCGGGAGCGGACAACAACAAGCTGCGCCGCGACGCTACAACCGGATCTCCGGGAGACGTCGCGACGCCGCAGGCCTTGAAGACCCGCCAAACCACGACCCCCTCGTACAATGGGGTCAGCTTTGATCGGTGAAATAACCGACCAATGGACGACAAACAAGGCTTCTACCGTTTCCGGGAGCGAACGTCACAAAGTTGCCACGGCGAGGACACGCCGCGACACCGCAGGCCTAGCAGGCCTGCCAGACCACGACCCCCTCGTGCAATGGGGTCGGCTGTCGGGATATTGGTTCATCGACTTACAGGGGCAGCAGATTTTAGCGCTGCGCCTGTTAGCCGACTATCCAGGATGCACCGTCTTAGTCCAGTTGCCACTCCCCCCGGGCATATAGCCCGAAGGGATAGGAAACCGGTCCAAGCACACTAGGAGGTTCCCCGACCTAGCACCCCAGGTTTTTTTTTTTTTTTTTTTTTTTTGTTGACGCGGGGAATGCATTTAGGCACCGTCATCCCAGCTACGGGGGTAGCTGGGACGGTGTGTGGGACTCACCGGTCCCGGAAGAAGGGACCGTCCTACCCACTAAACCCCGCGGTGTTCCGACTCACCCTATAGCCGGGCCGAAGGATATGAAATTAAAGATTCTACGTCGACCCGGCTAGGGATGCCCCGTAGGGTTGGGGCTCTCCTCGGGGGACCAGATGGTCGGCCCCCCGGAGCTCCCTAAGGAGCTGAAGAAAACAAGCCCGCATCGCACCGCCCTCGTACGTCCCTCTGAAAGCAGAGGGGGCAGAGAGCGGCCGAGCGGGCGGGCACTAAGGCACCTCCGGAACACGGGGAGGTGCCTTCCGCCAAACGATCATCGGTGGGTGAGGTCCCCCGACCACCACCCACCGGGACAACACTAGTCGGGAGCGCGCATGAATTGAGCCATGCGACGCCCCCGAACCGGACGACGAGGCGGGAGCGTTTGACCTGCACGCTCCCGCACCCGCAACTCTTCTCTCTTGGCCGCCATCACCTCACAAGCAAACGAGGTGACGGCGGCCCAACACTCCTGGCTGCCGACCATGGCTCTCACCACGGCCGGCAGCGACAAATCGTTTCCAACACGGCCCGTGAGGGCGACTCGCGGCCCGTCCCACGCCGCGCACTCGGCGAGTGTGTGCTCAGCCGAGTCCACGGCGCCACTTGGGCAGTGACGGCACACGGGGTCCGACTCCACACCCACCACCTCCCACAGGTACTTGGCGAAACAGCCATGTCCTGTGAGGAGCTGAGTGAGGTGGTACGTCGGCGCACCGTGCGCCCTCTCCACCCAAGGCCGAAGAACGGGCCGGACAGCCCCCACGAGCCGCGCGCTCGCAGAGGGAACGACCAACCTATTGGCCCACTTCCGGAAGAGATCGTCGCGAGCAGACTGTCTCCAGCGATCGATCTCGTCCGGGAGTGGGCGACCTCCATTAATCCGCACCAGGGCGCTTTCGTTATACACGCGAGTGAGGACTCCAGCCTCGAGATCCCACGGGGGGCTTCCGCCAATTAGACACGCCGCCTCGTAAGAGACGGTGCAGTACGCTCTCGCAGCCCTCTGCGCAATCACCCGCTGCGGTCTCCGCAGCAGGGGGATGGTTTTGGCGCAGAGAGCATCCGCCCAAATGGGCGCTCCGTAGAGCGCCTTGGAGCGCACTACACCGTCATAGAGACGGCGACATGCACTTTCCGGCCCCCCTTTATTGGGGAGCAGCCGCGCCAGCCTTCCGGCGTATGACACCAGTTTGGGTGCCAGGCGCCGGAAGTGCTCGACGAAACCCCATCGACTATCGAGGACCAATCCTAGGTACTTCATGGTCTCCCCGATAGCGATGGGGGTGCCGCTCACCACAATAAAGGAATCTCGAGGTGGCCCCCGCCGAGGCCCGTGGAAAAACACGGCCTCGGACTTTTCGAGAGCCACCTGGAGTCCCAGCGCCCTGATGCGGCTGACCACCTGGGCAACGCCCGCGGTGGCCAGAACCTTCGCGTCCCTGAATTCTGGGCCCCGCGCGGTGACGAGGGTGTCGTCGGCGTAGCAGATAACGCCGACCCCCGTAAGAGTTGCACCGCGCAGGACCCAGTCATAGCCGATGTTCCACAGGAGCGGACCAAGCACCGACCCCTGTGGAACACCGCACGACATCTCCCTGCGAACTATTCCCGACCGGGCCGGGTAGATGATGGCCCGGTCCACGAAGTAGTCCGCAAGGACGCGCCTGAGGTACCACGGGACCTTGTGGTACCTCAGCGCCTCGGCGATGGTCTGCCAGGGGATGGTGTTGAAGGCGTTCGCGATGTCCAGCGACACCGCCAACAACACCTCCCCCCGACCGACCGCCTCTTGGACGCTGTCCCTGAGTCGGGAGATGGCGCCTAGGGTAGACCGCCCGCGACGGAACCCGTACTGGCCGCCGTCGAGGTTGGGCCCCGCCCCCTCAAGGTGCCCGACGAGACGAGCAGCGAGCACCCGCTCGAAAAGCTTGCTCATCTCGCCGAGCAGAACAATAGGGCGGTAGGCCGACGGCGACTCGACGGGGCGCCCGTGCTTCTTGATCAGCACGAGCTTCCCCGTCTTCCACGTTCGCGGGACCCTACCCGACGCCAAACACTCCGACATCAGGGAGAGCGTCTCTTCTTCGAACGCCGGCATGACCAGGGCGACGACCCGCCCTGGGATGCCGTCCGGACGGGGGCGCGGTGTCTCAACTTGAGCTTGAGAACCGCCGCCCCCAACTCGGCATCGGACACGGGCGGGATCGCCTCCGTGTCAGCCGGCGTTCCGTCTGGTGCCGCCATGCTCGGCGGGACCCACTCTTCCCGCGCAGGGAAGAGGGAGCTGACAACATCATTCACGAAGGTGGGCTCGAGAGACCTGGTGAGCGGGGGCGCATAAGGCCGGAGTTTGTCGCTCACGACCTTATACGGGCGCCCCCACGGATCTCCATTTAAAGTCTCGAGCCACACCTTCCACGACTCGTCTTTGGCGGCCTTGATCGCCGAGCGAAGGGCCGCTCGGGCGTCCCGGTATGCGGCGCGCAACTCCTCCACGAGGACAGGGTTTCCGGCCCTACGACCGCGGTAGCGGGTGTATCTTCGTTGGGCTGCGTGACTAGCAGCACGCAGCCCTTCAAGGTTGTCGTTCCACCAATACACCCGCCGCCGCGGCTGGACAGACCCTGCCCTTCGCATCGCCGCATCGCAGACGCGAGTCAGAGCCTCAGATAACCGCTCCGACCTCGCGTCCACGCTCGGGTTTCCGCCAAACGCGGCCCATCGCTCGACGATGGCCGCCTCTTCTGCCAGCTCCCGGTTCAGCGTTTTTAAGCGCCACCGTGGGCCCTCACCGGCCAGGGGACGATCGTGGGTCCTCAGGGCGGGGGAGACGATGTCAAATCGGACATACCGGTGGTCCGACATCGTCTCCACCTCCGTGACCACCCTCCAATCACGTACGTGGTTCGCCAGGCCAGAACTGGCAAAGGACAGGTCCACGATGGACCTGTTCCCAGTCTCCCCCACGTACGTGGGGACCGTCCCCTGGTTCAGCAGCACCAGACCCATGGACACTGCCCAGTCCTCCAATAACTCACCCCGCAAGTCCGTCGCCGGAGATCCCCACGCCGTAGAGTGGGCGTTGAAGTCCCCGACGACGAGAAGCGGGGTGGGGTGTGCTTCCGCCACAAGAGCCCCGAGCTCAATGAGTAACTGCTCAAACTGAGCACGGGTCTTCCTGGGCGGACAGTACACCCCGATCACTGCAGCGTCTCCCAGCAGCGCGAGGACGCACATTCGTCCTTTTGACACCCTGTCAAAGGCGCCCCGCTGGGAGACGATAGCCACCTCACCGTCGCGGTCGCTGGCCCAATCATCGCGGGCACGAACCGCGTACGGTTCGGCGACTACAGCCACGGTCGTCTGCCACTGCGCTACGGACTGGATCAAAACATCCTGGGCCGCAGCGCAGTGCCTGACGTTGGCCTGCAGGATCGAGAATGTGGACATCTAGGATTGAGCAGTGTCCATAACCTCCAACGATTGGGTGGGAGCGGGGTCCGCGACCGGCCCGACCCGCCTCCCACCGACTCCTCCTCGGCGACGACGTCGCTTCTTTGACGCCGCCAGGCAAGCCTTGGCGCCCAGGCGGTGCGCAGCGGCCTCTCCCGCCGCCGCACACACGGGGCAGTGCGGATCCGCGGCGCAGCCGGCCGATTTGTGGCCGGGCTGCCCGCAGCAGAAGCACAGGGCGCTGCGGTCAACTCCCGCAGCACACCTGGCCCCCACGTGCCCCACATCTAGGCAGCGGAAGCACCGCTGCGGCCTGGACTCCAAAAGCACCGCACGGACGCGGGTCCAACCAATCACTACGGGGCGGCCATCAGTTAAAAGTTTGGCCGCCGCGACGGGGCACTTCACCCACGCCGTGCCTTCTCTGCTTGCCTGGCGGACGATAGCCCCGACAACGACGCTGGTGATGGCGCAACCTCCAACGTCCGCCACCACCCGCGCCACAACCTCCTTCGTCGCTGAATCGCCGAGACCGGAGATGCGCAGCTCCGCGCACTTCTCCGGCCTGGCGATGCGGACGTCGTCACCAAGGGTCGCCCTTAATTTCGACGCCAATGCGTCCGCTTTTGCGCCTCTATCCGCACCCGCGACCTCGAGGATACGTCCCCCGGTGGCCGCTGTGCGGAAGCGCAGCCCGTCGATGCCGAGGCTTTTGAGGTCGATCGACCTCTCAGCCTCGGCAAGTTTTTCGGCGTAGGTTACGCCCCGCCCCTCCGCTTCCCGCTGCAGCGTTATCACCACTGCTGCAGTTCGCGGTGCGCGGAGATTCGGGGCGCTCCTTTTAACGGGCGCCTTAGCGGGCGCATTGGCGTGCGTCGATGCCGTCTTCTTCGGCCGCCGAACAATGTTGGTCCACGCCTCAGTTTGGGACTGAGACGTGGGGGCCGATACCTGTGATAAGGCCGGCTGACGCTCTCGGCGCGTCGCCTCCACCTCACGCGCCGCAGCGCTCTTCTTCTTCCTCCTGTTCTTCTTCTCTCCCTGAGCTGGGAGAGAAGAAGAAGAGGCCGACGGAACGGCCACGACAGTTTCCGTCACCTCCACCACAGATGTGGAGGCGACGGCAGGTAGAGGCGCGGCGGCAGAGGCGCCAGCGGCCTTGCGCTTTGAGCGCGTGGGCGCCGAAGCGCCGACGGAAGGGCCCTTTGAGGGGGCGACAGGTGCACCGCCGGGTGCTGGAGCATTGGCCATGCGGGCATCATTGCGTGCGTCCGCCGCGAGGGGAGGACGCAACCGAGGCGCCGGGAGCAGCCGATCCTCGAAGCCGGCGCGGCGCGCGTCGATGAGGTACAGCACCTCATCACGCGACAGCCCCGCCGACGGTGTTGGAGCGGCGCTCAACTGGCGCCTCATTTCCTCCATCTGGGCCCGCACGGCCACGAGCTCTCCCTTCAGGCGCATGACCTCTTCGCTACACTTGAGGGAGGCCATTTCTCGCATATGTTCCAGAATCGACCCGGCGGCACTCCGCAGGCCCTGGACGCTCTGGCCCTTCAGGCGGGAGGATTTGTAGGCGATCGTATCGATCGCCTTCACCGCCTCCTCTACCGCCTTCGACAGCTGCTCGCACCGCAATACCGGAGCAGCTGCCGACGTCGACGCCTCCTTCTCCATCGTCGGGGATTTGCGGAGGAAGGAGAGTCGCCTCTCCTCCCGCCGCCGACGCTCCTCCGACGCTTCGTGTGCGGCCTGCGCGAGCTCTTCCTCCGCTTGGAGCTCGAGCTCGCGCTCCTGGGCCGCAATATAGTTGGCCCTGGCTTGGGCTAGGCCAACGTACTGGCCGGTCGTTGGAGGGCGCCCACGCCCTCTTTTACCGGGCTGGCCCCTGATGGTGCTGGGGCCAGCCGACTCCTCACCGTCGCTGCCCGACTCCCCAGGGCTTTTACTGTTGCAGCGCTTGCGCTGCCACAACCTGGAAGTCGGGGAGGGACGGGAGGAAACCGTCAACATCGACTGGCAGCTGCTATCGGAGTCCGACAGCCGCTGCCAGTCGCATTTGATCGCGCCTTCCGAGAGCGAATTGCGGGTGTCGCAGCGCGACAACGACACCCGCAACTCCCTCCCGCCCGGGGTTGGAGTCCCAGGCCTCGACACATTCGTGTCACACACATTCTCCTTCTTATTATCCATGATAACACTGATATATTATTATTTCCTTCTTTATGGCCGCAAGTCCAGCTGTTCGAAATTCGGTCACCCAACTTGCCACTCCGTTACGGTGGTCAAGTTGGGGTCCAGGGCGGACGACGTGGACGTAAACGAACAACACTTGGGGCCCCGCCCCTAGCACCCCAGGTTAGGTTAGGTTTTTTTTTTTTTTTTTGTTGACGCGGGGAATGCGTTTAGGCACCGTCATCCCAGCTACGGGGGTAGCTGGGACGGTGTGTGGGACTCACCGGTCCCGAAAACAGGGACCGTCCTACCCACTAAACCCCGCGGTGTTCCGACTCACCCTATAGCCGGGCCGAGGGATATGAAGAGCAGATTCTACATCGACGTGTGCTTATGGGGTATGTAAAGGTACCCCAGTCCGCGTGTATGCTGCTTAGTGTGATTTCTGAAGGGTATGTAAAGGGTACCCTATCAGATGTGTGACTGTGGTGTGTTCTGTTTGGCGTGTGTATGTTTGTGTGTGTGTGTGCTGCCTGTTTGTGCGTGTAAGTGTGTGTAATGCCTGTGTGTTATTGTATGTGTGTGATGCCTGCGCAGGTCCTGTCTCCAGCTGCGGCAAAAGGCCGATGTCTCAACTCTGTACTGTCAATTGGAGCCAATAGGGCTTCGGTCTAGCAGAGTTATGCAGCAATACACAATGCAATAAAGAAAACAAAAATAAAATAAGACAAGATATAAAATAGATAAAATAATTTTTTAATAAAAATATTAAAAGTCGAGGTCAGGTTACTCAACTCTACCTAGAGTTGCCTCTTTTCGCCTACTCGCTGTAGTCCAGCTACGTCCTATATACTAATTGGCCAAAAAAAGCCTTGTCCTACTTAAAACTTAAAATTCTAAGGTCACTTAATCTACTTCGTCAGAACCAGTCAAGGAGTGTGGTCTGGTACAGGAAGTTGCGGTGTCTGCACTTGGAGTGACCCCTGGCCTAATATTGGTCGAAAACCGGTTAGGTTAGGTTAGGTTAGGTTAGGTTAGGTTTTTTTTTTTTTTTTTTTTTTTTTTTTTTTTGTTGACGCGGGGAATGCGTTTAGGCACCGTCATCCCAGCTACGGGGGTAGCTGGGACGGTGTGTGGGACTCACCGGTCCCGGAAGAAGGGACCGTCCTACCCACTAAACCCCGCGGTGTTCCGACTCACCCTATAGCCGGGCCGAGGGATATGAAAAGTAGATTCTACATCGACCCGGCTAGGGATGCCCCGTAGGGTTGGGGCTCTCCTCGGGGGACCAGATGGTCGGCCCCCCGGAGCTCCCTAAGGAGCTGACGAAAAGACGAGCCCGCATCGCACCGCCCTCGAACGTCCCTCTGAAAGCAGAGGGGGCAGAGAGCGGCCGAGCGGGCGGGCACTAAGGCACCTCCGGAACACGGGGAGGTGCCTTCCGCCAAACGATCATCGGTGGGTGGGGTCCCCCGACCACCACCCACCGGAACAGCACTAGTCGGGAGCGCGCATGAATTGAGCCATGCGACGCCCCCGAACCGGACGACGGGGCGGGAGCGTCAGTCCAGCACGCTCCCGCACCCGCAGTTCTTCTCTCTTTGCCGCCATCACCTCATTGGCAAAAGAGGTGACAGCGGCCCAACACTCCTGGCTGCCGACCATGGCTTGCACCACAGCCGGCAGCGACAAATCAGAACCAATATGGCCCGTGAGGGCGACTCGCGGCCCGTCCCACGCCGCGCACTCGGCGAGTGTGTGCTCAGCCGAGTCCACGGCGCCACTTGGGCAGTGACGGCACACGAGGTCCGACTCCACACCCACCACCTCCCACAGGTACTTGGCGAAACAGCCATGTCCTGTGAGGAGCTGAGTGAGGTGGTACGTCGGCGCACCGTGCGTCCTCTCTACCCAAGGCCGAAGAACGGGCCGGACAGCCCCCACGAGCCGCACGCTCGCGGAGGGACACTCCAACCTATTGGCCCACTTCCGGAAGAGATCGTCGCGAGCAGACTGTCTCCAGCGATCGATCTCGTCCGGAAGTGGGCGACCTCCATTCATCCGCACCAGGGCGCTCTCCTCGTACACGCGCTTGAGGACTCCAGCCTCGAGATCCCAAGGGGGGCTCCCGCCAATCAAACACGCCGCCTCGTAAGAGACGGTGCAGTACGCTCGCGCCGCCCTCTGCGCAATCACCCGCTGCGGCCTCCGCAGCAGGGGGATGGTTTTAGCGCAGAGAGCGTCCGACCAAATAGGCGCTCCGTAGAGCGCCTTGGAGCGCACTACACCGTCGTAGAGACGGCGACATGCACTTTCCGGCCCCCCTTTATTGGGGAGCAGCCGCGCCAGCCTTCCGGCGTATGACACCAGTTTGGGTGCCAGGCGCCGGAAGTGCTCGACGAAACCCCATCGACTATCGAGGACCAGTCCTAGGTACTTCATGGTCTCCCCGATAGCGATGGGGGTGCCGCTCACCACAATGGCGGAATCTCGAGGTGGCCCCCGACGAGGCCCGTGGAAAAACACGGCCTCGGACTTATCGAGAGCCACCTGGAGTCCCAGCGCCCTGATGCGGCTGACCACCTGGGCAACGCCCGCGGTGGCCAGAACCTTCGCGTCCCTGAATTCTGGGCCCCGCGCGGTGACGAGGGTGTCGTCGGCGTAACACAAAATACCGACGCCCCTGAGCGTGGCACCGCGCAGGACCCAGTCGTAGCCGATGTTCCACAGGAGCGGACCAAGCACCGACCCCTGTGGAACACCGCACGACATCTCCTTGCGGACTATTCCCGACCGGGCCGGGTAGATGATGGCCCGGTCCACGAAGTAGTCCGCAAGGACGCGCCTGAGGTACCACGGGACCTTGTGGTACCTCAGCGCCTCGGCGATGGTCTGCCAGGGGATGGTGTTGAAGGCGTTCGCGATGTCCAGCGACACTGCCAACAACACCTCCCCCCGACCGACCGCCTCTTGGACGCTGTCCCTGAGTCGGGAGATGGCGTCCAGGGTAGACCGCCCGCGACGGAACCCGTACTGGCCGCCGTCGAGGTTGGGCCCCGCCCCCTCAAGGTGCCCGACGAGACGAGCAGCGAGCACCCGCTCGAAAAGCTTGCTCATCTCGCCGAGCAGAACAATGGGGCGGTAGGCCGACGGCGACTCGACGGGGCGCCCGTGCTTTTTGAGCAGCACGAGCTTCCCCGTCTTCCACGTTCGCGGGACCCTACCCGACGCCAAACACTCCGACATCAGGGAGAGCGTCTCCTCTTCGAACGCCGGCATGACCAGGGCGACGACCCGCCCTGGGATGCCGTCCGGACCGGGGGCGCGGTGTCTCAACTTGAGTTTGAGAACAGCCGCCCCCAACTCGGCATCGGACACGGGCGGGATCGCCTCCGTGTCAGCCGGCGTTCCATCTGGTGCTGCCATACTCGGCGGGACCCACTCTTCCCGCGCAGGAAAGAGGGAGCTGACAACATCATTCACGAAGGTGGGCTCGAGAGACCTGGTGAGCGGGGGCGCATAAGGCCGGAGTTTGTCGCTCACGGCCTTATACGGGCGCCCCCACGGATCTCCGTTCAAAGTCTCGAGCCACACCTTCCATGACTCGTCCTTCGCGGCCTTGATTGCCGAGCGAAGGGCCGCTCGGGCGTCCCGGTATGCGGCGCGCAACTCTTCTTCGAGGACAGGGTTCCTGGCCCTACGACCGCGGTAGCGGGTGTACCTCCGTTGGGCAGGTTAGGTTAGGTTTTTTTTTTTTTGTTTTTTTTTTGTTGACGCGGGGAATGCGTTTAGGCACCGTCATCCCAGCTACGGGGGTAGCTGGGACGGTGTGTGGGACTCACCGGTCCCGGAAGAAGGGACCGTCCTACCCACTAAACCCCGCGGTGTTCCGACTCACCCTTTTGCCGGACCGAAGGTTATGTAGTAGTACTCACGTCGGCCCGGCAGGGTTGCCCCGTAATATTTGAGGCTCTCCTCGGGGGAGCCAGATGCACGGCTCCCCCGGAGCTCCCTAAGGAGCTGAAGAAATCAAGCCCGCATCGCACTGCTCTCAAGTGGAGAGCAGCCGAGCGGGCGGCTCTGAAGGCACCTCCGGAACACGGGGAGGTGCCTTCCGCCAAACGATCATCGGTGGACGGGGTCCCCCGACCTCCGTCCACCGGTACGACAATTAGTCCGGGGCGCGCATAAAAGCCGTCATGCGGCGCCCTCGGACCGGACGGCGGGGCGGGAGCGTCTCACCAGCACGCTCCCGCACCCGCAACTCCTCTCTTTTGGCCGCCATCACCTCGCAAGCAAACGAGGTGACAGCGGCCCAACACTCTTGGCTACCGGCCATGGCTCGCACCACGGCCGGCAGCGACAAATCCGTACCAATTTGGCCCGTGAGGGCGACCCGCGGCCCGTCCCACGCCGCGCACTCGGCGAGAGTGTGCTCCGCCGAGTCCACGGCGCCAAGGTTAGGTTAGGTTAGGTTAGGTTAGGTTAGGTTAGGTTAGGTTAGGTTAGGTTTTTTTTTTTTTTTTTTTTTTTTTTTTTTTTTTTTTTTTTTTTTTTTTTTTTTTTTTTGACGCGGGGAATGCATTTAGGCACCGTCATCCCAGCTACGGGGGTAGCTGGGACGGTGTGTGGGACTCACCGGTCCCAAACAGGGACCGTCCTACCCACTAAACCCCGCGGTGTTCCGACTCACCCTTTTGCCGGACCGAAGGTTATGTAAAGTACTCACGTCGGCCCGGCAGGGTTGCCCCGTGAAAAATTTGAGGCTCTCCTCGGGGGAGCCAGATGCACGGCTCCCCCGGAGCTCCCTAAGGAGCTGAAGAAATCAAGCCCGCGTCGCACTGCTCTCAAGTGGAGAGCAGCCGAGCGGGCGGCTCTGAAGGCACCTCCGGAACACGGGGAGGTGCCTTCCGCCAAACGATCATCGGTGGACGGGGTCCCCCGACCTCCGTCCACCGGTACGACAATTAGTCCGGGGCGCGCATAAAAGCCGCCATGCGGCGCCCTCGGACCGGACGGCGGGGCGGGAGCGTCTCACCAGCACGCTCCCGCACCCGCAACTCCTCTCTTTTGGCCGCCATCACCTCGCAAGCAAACGAGGTGACAGCGGCCCAACACTCTTGGCTGCCAGCCATGGCTCGCACCACGGCCGGCAGCGACAAATCTGTACCAATTTGGCCTGTGAGGGCGACCCGCGGCCCGTCCCACGCCGCGCACTCGGCGAGTGTGTGCTCCGCCGAGTCCACGGCGCCAAGGTTAGGTTAGGTTAGGTTAGGTTAGGTTAGGTTAGGTTAGGTTAGGTTAGGTTAGGTTAGGTTAGGTTAGGATGATCAGGCGGAAACTCGCGGCTCCAGTTCCGCCTACATCCTGTATGGAACCAGCACTCCTGAACAGAGTTCTCCGAACACTGTTTCCGGAGACGGGAGACTTTGTGCCGCCAACCATGCCGACCTCCGGTTCTGCCTCGGAGGTGTGGGCTGCTGGGCCGCCGATTTCGGATGCGGAGTTCGGCATCGTAAGGGAACGGCTCAACCTAAAGAAGAAGGCGCCCGGGCCTGATGGAGTTCCGGCCAAAGTAATGGCCATCGCTCTGGGCCCTCTTGAAGCGCGTTTCCGAGCGGTGCTGAACACTTGCATCCGAGAACTGCGTTTTCCCAGCAGGTGGAAAGTGGGACGACTGTGTCTGCTGCGCAAGGAAGGCCGCCCGGTGGACTCGCCGGCGGGCTACCGACCGATCGTGCTGCTCGATGAAGCGGGAAAAGCTTTTGAGAAGATTCTCGCCTCCCGCATCATCGAGCACCTCGAGAATGTGGGACCCGACCTGGCTGACTGCCAGTACGGCTTCCGGACCCGGCGGTCTACGGCAGACGCAGTCAACCGTCTGAAGGGGTGGACGGAGGCGGCAGCGGCTCGTGGGGAGGTGGTGTTGGTGGTGTCCTTGGACATTGCCAACGCTTTCAACGCCATCCCCCACGAGTGTATTGAGGAGGCGCTGCGGTTTCACGGGGTGCCCATCTATCTCCGCGGGTTGGTGAGGGACTACCTGAGAAGCCGCAGCGTGTTATATGAGGATGCGGAGGGACATCTTCGGCCTTGGAGGGTGGTGGCTGGTGTACCCCAGGGTTCCGTTCTTGGTCCGTTGTTGTGGAACCTGGGGTACAACTGGGTGCTTCGCGGCTCGCTGCTGCCAAGGATGGATGTCGTGTGTTTTGCGGACGATACTTTGGTAGCAGCGGCCGCGAGGGAATGGGAGGACGCAGCGCATCTGGCGTCAGTCGGTGCGTCCCTTGTGGTCCGACGAATCCGTCGGTTGGGGTTGGAAGTGGCCCTCACAAAAACGAGGGCCATGGCCTTCCACCCCCCGCGTCGCGGGACCCCGTCGTCCCTTTCAGTACGAGTGGAGGGTGTCCATGTTCGGGTCACCCCCCACATGAAATATCTCGGTCTCACATTGGACTCCCGATGGACTTTCGGGGAGCATTTTAACATCCTAGCTCCCCGGCTGTGTTCTGCCGCAGCCGCCCTCGGTCGTTTGCTCCCTAATACGGGTGGCCCCGGTCGGTCTTGTCGTCGTCTATACCACGGCGTTCTTCGTTCGATGGCCCTATATGGAGCCCCGGTGTGGGCGGGGTGTCTCTCCCGGCGGACGCGTGCTCTCCTGCGCCAACCGCAGAGGGTGATTGCGGCCCGGGCCGTGCGGGCATATCGCACGGTCAGCCACGGAGCTGCCTGTGTCTTGGCAGGCACGCTGCCGTGGGATGTTGATGCACTTGTGCTTGCAGAAGTGTATCAGCATCGGGTCGACGTCAGAACTCGGGGTGAGCGGCCTGGCCTCGAGGAGATCGAGGAGGTTCGCTCACAGGCGCGGAGAGAAGCTCTGCGTCGGTGGGGCGAGACACTATCTCGCCCAGTCGCTGGCCATCGAACGATCGACGCCATCCGACCGGTGCTGGAAAAGTGGGTCCGACGTGTGTGGGGAGACCTAACCTTCCGCCTGGTGCAGGTATTGACTGGACATGGATGTTTCGGTCACTACCTGCACCGGGTGGCACGGCGAGAGGAGTCGCCCATCTGCCAACATTGTGGCGCTCCGGAAGATACTGCAGAGCACACTCTTTGGGAGTGCTCTGCATGGCGGGACCAACGCCTTCAATTGTATGCCGCGATTGACGGACGCGGCCTCACGCTGTCGGGCATGGTACGTGCTATGCTCGACAGCGAGGAGGCCTGGCAAGTGATCGCCAACTTCGCTGAGGTCGTGATGTCAGCGAAGGAGGCTGCGGAGAGGGAGCGGGAAGAGGATACTCTGGCCGCTCCCATCCGGCGTAGGCGGAGGGGAAGGAGAGGGCGAGTGGCTCCGGTCGCAGACCCTCTCTAACCCTTTGGGTGGCCAGCACACGAGAGTGGCCCTCTCGTGTGCATTGCACTGGCCACCACGTCTGGTGGATTACCTGGCGCACACCGAGGTAATCCTCCCACCGGCGCGGTAGCTCAGCAAGGCTGAGCAGCCCTGAGGTGTTTTGGTGAATAATTTGGTCCCAAAACACCTCTGATTGGGCAGATCGGTGCCAAGGAGTTTTAGTGAGTATTCCCAGTGCCACCAACATCAGGTGCTGGGCGACCCTCACACTGTCACACGCCTCGCCAGCGTGTTTCGTCTGTAAGCGGATCACTCCTTGTAAAAAAAAAAAAAAAAAAAAAAGGTTAGGTTAGGTTAGGTTTTTTTTTTTTTTTTTTTTTGTTGACGCGGGGAATGCATTTAGGCACCGTCATCCCAGCTACGGGGGTAGCTGGGACGGTGTGTGGGACTCACCGGTCCCGGAAGAAGGGACCGTCCTACCCACTAAACCCCGCGGTGTTCCTCCTCACCCTATAGCCGGGCCGAGGGATATGAAGATGAAGATTCAACGTCGACCCGGCTAGGGATGCCCCGTAAGGATGGGGCTCTCCTCGGGGGACCAGATGGTCGGCCCCCCGGAGCTCCCTAAGGAGCTGAAGAAGCAGCAAGCCCGCATCGCACCGCCCTCGTACGTCCCTCTGGAAGCAGAGGGGGCAGAGAGCGGCCGAGCGGGCGGGCACTAAGGCACCTCCGGAACACGGGGAGGTGCCTTCCGCCAAACGATCATCGGTGGGCGGGGTCCCCCGACCACCACCCACCGGAACAACACTAGTCGGGAGCGCGCATGAATTGAGCCATGCGACGCCCCCGAACCGGACGGCGAGGCGGGAGCGTTAGACCTGCACGTTCCCGCACCCGCAGCTCCTCTCTCTTTGCCGCCATCACCTCATTGGCAAAAGAGGTGACGGCGGCCCAACACTCCTGGCTGCCGACCATGGCTTGCACCACGGCCGGCAGCGACAAATCAACACCAATACGGCCCGTGAGGGCGACACGCGGCCCGTCCCACGCCGCGCACTCGGCGAGTGTGTGCTCAGCCGAGTCCACGGCGCCACTTGGGCAGTGACGGCACACGGGGTCCGACTCCACACCCACCACCTCCCACAGGTACTTGGCGAAACAGCCATGTCCTGTGAGGAGCTGAGTGAGGTGGTACGTCGGCGCACCGTGCGCCCTCTCTACCCAAGGCCGAAGAACGGGCCGGACAGCCCCCACGAGCCGCACGCTCGCGGAGGGACACTCCAACCTATTGGCCCACTTCCGGAAGAGATCGTCGCGAGCAGACTGTCTCCAGCGATCGATCTCGTCCGGGAGTGGGCGACCTCCATTCATCCGCACCAGGGCGCTTTCCTCGTACACGCGCTTGAGGACTCCAGCCTCGAGATCCCAAGGGGGGCTCCCGCCAATTAAACACGCCGCCTCGTAAGAGACGGTGCAGTACGCTCGCGCCGCTCTCTGCGCAATCACCCGCTGCGGTCTCCGCAGCAGGGGGATGGTTTTGGCACAGAGAGCGTCCGACCAAATAGGCGCTCCGTAGAGCGCCTTGGAGCGCACTACACCGTCGTAGAGACGGCGACATGCACTTTCCGGCCCCCCTTTATTGGGGAGCAGCCGCGCCAGCCTTCCGGCGTATGACACCAGTTTAGGTGCCAGGCGCCGGAAGTGCTCGACGAAACCCCACCGACTATCGAGGACCAATCCTAGATATTTCATGGTCTCCCCGATAGCGATGGGGGTGCCGCTCACCACAATGGCGGAATCTCGAGGTGGCCCCCGACGAGGCCCGTGGAAAAACACGGCCTCGGACTTATCGAGAGCCACCTGGAGTCCCAGCGCCCTGATGCGGCTGACCACCTGGGCAACGCCCGCGGTGGCCAGAACCTTCGCGTCCCTGAATTCTGGGCCCCGCGCGGTGACGAGGGTGTCGTCGGCGTAACAAATAATGCCGACTCCCGTAAGAGTTGCACCGCGCAGGACCCAGTCGTAGCCGATGTTCCACAGGAGCGGACCAAGCACCGACCCCTGTGGAACACCGCACGACATCTCCTTGCGGACTATTCCCGACCGGGCCGGGTAGATAATGGCCCGGTCCACGAAATAGTCCGCAAGGACGCGCCTGAGGTACCACGGGACGTTGTGGTACCTCAGCGCCTCGGCGATGGTCTGCCAGGGGATGGTGTTGAAGGCGTTCGCGATGTCCAGCGACACCGCCAACAACACCTCCCCCCGGCCGACCGCCTCTTGGACGCTGTCCCTGAGTCGGGAGATGGCGTCCAGGGTAGACCGCCCGCGACGGAACCCGTACTGGCCGCCGTCGAGATTGGGCCCCGCCCCCTCAAGGTGCCCGACGAGACGAGCAGCGAGCACCCGCTCGAAAAGCTTGCTCATCTCGCCGAGCAAAACAATGGGGCGGTAGGCCGACGGCGACTCGGCGGGGCGCCCGTGCTTCCTGAGCAGCACGAGCTTCCCCGTCTTCCACGTTCGCGGGACCCTACCCGACGCCAAACACTCCGACATCAGGGAGAGCGTCTCTTCTTCGAACGCCGGCATGACCAGGGCGACGACCCGCCCTGGGATGCCGTCCGGACCGGGGGCGCGGTGTCTCATCTTGAGTTTGAGAACCGCCGCCCCCAACTCGGCATCGGACACGGGCGGGATCGCCTCCGTGTCAGCCGGCGTTCCGTCTGGTGCCGCCATACTCGGCGGGACCCACTCTTCCCGCGCAGGGAAGAGGGAGCTGACTACTTCATTGACGAAGGTGGGCTCGAGAGACCTGGTGAGCGGGGGCGCATAAGGCCGGAGTTTATCGCTCACGACCTTATACGGGCGCCCCCACGGATCTCCGTTCAACGTCTCGAGCCACACCTTCCACGACTCGTCTTTGGCGGCCTTGATTGCCGAGCGAAGGGCCGCTCGGGCATCCCGGTATGCGGCGCGCAACTCCTCCATGAGGACAGGGTTTCCATTCCTTCGACCGCGGTAGCGGGTGTACCGACGCTGGGCTGCGTGACTAGCAGCACGCAGCCCCTCCAGGTCATCGTTCCACCAGTACACCCGCCGCCGCGGGTGAACTGATCCTGCCCTCCGCATCGCCGCATCGCAGACGCGAGTCAGAGCCTCGGATAACCGCTCCGACCTCGCGTCTACGTCAGGACTTCCGCCAAACGCGGCCCATCGCTCGACGATGGCCGCCTCTTCCGCCAGCTCCCGGTTAAGCGATTTTAGTCGCCACCGTGGGCCCTCACCGGCCAGGAGACGATCCTGAGCCCTCAGGGCGGGGGAGACGATATCGAACCGGACGTACCGGTGGTCCGACATCGTCTCCACCTCCGTTACCACCCTCCAGCCACGTACGTGGTTCGCCAGGTCAGAACTGGCGAAGGACAGGTCCACGATAGACGTGTTCCCGTTCTCCCCCACGTACGTGGGGACCGTCCCCTGATTTAGCAGCACCAGACCCATGGACACCGCCCAATCCTCCAATAACTCACCCCGCAAGTCCGTCGTCGGAGATCCCCACGCCGTAGAGTGGGCGTTAAAGTCTCCGACGACGACGAGCGGGGTGGGGTGTGCTTCCGCCACAAGAACCCCGAGCTCAACGAGTAACTGCTCGAATTGAGCACGGGTCTTCCTGGGCGGACAGTACACCCCGATCACTGCAGCGTCTCCCAGCAGCGCGAGGACGCACATTCGTCCTTTGGTCACCCGATCAAAGGCGCCCCGCTGGGAGACGATAGCCACCTCACCGTCGCGGTCGCTGGCCCAATCATCGCGGGCACGAACCGCGTACGGTTCGGCGACTACAGCCACGGTCGTCTGCCACTGCGCTACGGACTGGATCAAAACATCCTGGGCCGCAGCGCAGTGCCTGACGTTGGCCTGCAGGACCGAGAATGTGGACATCTAGGATTGAGCAGTGTCCATAACCTCCACAGATTGGGTGGGAGCGGGGTCCGCGACCGGCCCGACCCGCCTCCCACCGACTCCTCCTCGGCGACGACGTCGTTTCTTTGATGCCGCCAGGCAAACCTTGGCGCCCAGGCGGTGCGCAGCGGCCTCTCCCGCCGCCGCACACACGGGGCAGTGCGGATCCGCGGCGCAGCCGGCCGCTTTGTGGCCGGGCTGCCCGCAGCGGAAGCACAGGGCGCTGCGGTCAACTCCCGCAGCACACCTGGCCCCCACGTGCCCCTCATCCAGGCAGCGGAAGCACCGCTGCGGCCTGGGGTCCAAAAGGACCGCACGGACGCGGGTCCAACCGATGACGAGTGCGCGGCCATCCGTTACTAGTTTGGCCGCCGCGACGGGGCACTTCACCCACGCCGTGCCCTCCCTGCTTGCCTGGCGGACTATATTTCCGACAACGACGCTGGTGATGGCGCAACCTCCAACGTCCGCCACCACCCGCGCCACAACCTCCTTCGTCGCTGAATCGCCCAGACCGGAGATGCGCAGCTCCGCGCACTTCTCCGGCCTGGCGACACGAACGTCGTCGCCGAGGGATGCCCTGAGTCTTGACGCCAATGCGTCCGCTTTCGCGCCTCTGTCCGCACCCGCCACCTCAAGTATGCGACCCCCGGTGGCCGCAGTGCGGAAGCGCAGGCCGTCAATACCGAGGCTTTTGAGGTCGATTGACCTCTCAGCCTCGGCAAGCTTTTCTGCGTAGGTTACGCCCCGACTCTCCGCTTCTCGCTGCAGCGTGATTACCACAGCTGCAGTTCGCGGCGCACGGAGGTTCGGAGCGCTCTTCGTTTTGACAGGCCTCGCGGGCGCCTTGGTGGTCGCATTGGCGGGCGTCTTCGGCGTTTTCTTTGGCCGCCTTACCACGTTATTCCACGTCTCAGTTTGGGACTGAGACGTGGAAGCCGGGGCCGGTTGGGTTGAGGCCGACTGGCGCTCTCTGCGCGTCGCCTCCACCTCACGCGCCGCAGCGCTCCTCCTCTGTTTCTTGTTCTTCTTCTTCCCCTTGGATGGGGCAGAAGAAGAAGAGGCCGGCAGAGCGGCCACGACCGATTCCGTTACCTCCACCGCAGACGTGGAGGGGACGGGAGGCACAGGCGCGGCGGCAGAGGCGCCAGCGGCCTTTCGCTTGGAGCGCGTGGGCGCAGGAGCGCCGACGGAAGGGCCCACGGAAGGACCGACAGAAGCACCGCCGGGTGCTGAAGCAGTGGCCGTGCGGGCGGCGTTGCGCGCGTCCGCCGCAAGGGGAGGACGCAACCGAGGCGCCGGGAGCAGCCGGTCCTCGAAGCCGGCGCGGCGTGCGTCAATGAGGTAAAGAACCTCATCGCGCGACAGCCCCGCCGACCGTGTTGAAGCGGCGCTCAGTTGGCGCCTCAATTCCTCCATCTCGGCCCGCACGGCCGTGAGCTCTCCCTTCAAACGGAGAACTTCCTCATTGCACGTGAGGGAGGCCATCTCCCTCATGTGCTCCCTTATTGAGCCGGCGGCACTCCGCAGGCCCTGTACACTTTGGCCCTTCAGGCGTGAGGACTTGAAGGCGATCATCTCGATCGACTTCAACCCCTCCTCGACCGCCACCTTCAGCTGGTCGGACCTCAACACCGGTACAGCTGCCGACGTCGACGCCTCCTCCATCGTCGGGGATTTTCGGAGGAAGGAGCGCCGCCCCTCCTCCCGCCTCAGACGCTCCTCCTCCTTGGCCTGGAAGGCGTCCCGCGCGAGCTCTTCCTCCGCCTGGAGCTCGAGCTCGCGCTCCTTCGCCGCAATATAAGTCGCCCTGGCTTGGGCCAGGCCAACATACATCCCCGTCGTTGGCGGGCGCCCACGCCCTCTTTTCACGGGCTGGCCCCTGATGTTGCTGGGGCCAGCCGACTCCTCACCGTCACTGCCCGACTCCCCAGGGCTCTTACTGTTGCAGCGCTTGCGCTGCCACAACCTGGGGGTCGAACAGGGACGGGAGGAAACCGTCTTCCACCCAAGGCCGAAGAACGGGCCGGACAGCCCCCACGAGCCGCGCGCTCGCAGAGGGAACGACCAACCTATTGGCCCACTTCCGGAAGAGATCGTCGCGAGCAGACTGTCTCCAGCGATCGATCTCGTCCGGGAGTGGGCGACCTCCATTACTCCGCACCAGGGCGCTTTCCTCGTACACCCGTTTGAGGACTCCAGCCTCGAGGTCCCACGGGGGGCTTCCTCCAATTAGACACGCCGCCTCGTAAGAGACGGTGCAGTACGCTCGCGCCGCCCTCTGCGCAATCACCCGCTGCGGCCTCCGCAGCAGGGGGATGGTTTTGGCGCAGAGAGCGTCCGACCAAATAGGCGCTCCGTAGAGCGCCTTGGAGCGCACTACACCGTCATAGAGACGGCGACATGCACTTTCCGGCCCCCCTTTATTGGGGAGCAGCCGCGCCAGCCTTCCGGCGTATGACACCAGTTTTGGTGCCAGGCGCCGGAAGTGCTCGACGAAACCCCACCGACTATCGAGGACCAATCCTAGGTACTTCATGGTCTCCCCGATAGCGATGGGGGTGCCGCTCACCACAATGTTGGAACCTCGAGGTGGCCCCCGCCGAGGCCCGTAGAAAAACACGGCCTCGGACTTTTCGAGAGCCACCTGGAGTCCCAGCGCCCTGATGCGGCTGACCACCTGGGCAACGCCCGCGGTGGCCAGAACCTTCGCGTCCCTGAATTCTGGGCCCCGCGCGGTGACGAGGGTGTCGTCGGCGTAGCATATAATGCCGACCCCCGTTAGAGTTGCACCGCGCAGGACCCAGTCATAGCCGATGTTCCACAGGAGCGGACCAAGCACCGACCCCTGTGGAACACCGCACGACATCTCCTTGCGGACTATACCTGACCGGGCCGGGTAGATAATGGCCCGGTCCACGAAATAGTCCGCAAGGACGCGCCTGAGGTACCACGGGACCTTGTGGTACCTCAGCGCCTCGGCGATGGTCTGCCAGGGGATGGTGTTGAAGGCGTTCGCGATGTCCAGCGACACCGCCAACAACACCTCCCCCCGACCGACCGCCTCTTGGACGCTGTCCCTGAGTCGGGAGATGGCGTCCAGGGTAGACCGCCCGCGACGGAACCCGTACTGGCCGCCGTCAAGGTTGGGCCCCGCCCCCTCAAGGTGCCCGACGAGACGAGCAGCGAGCACCCGCTCGAAAAGCTTGCTCATCTCGCCGAGCAGAACAATAGGGCGGTAGGCCGACGGCGACTCGACGGGGCGCCCGTGCTTCCTGAGCAGCACGAGCTTCCCCGTCTTCCACGTTCGCGGGACTCTACCCGACGCCAAACACTCCGACATCAGGGAGAGCGTCTCTTCTTCGAACGCCGGCATGACCAGGGCGACGACCCGCCCTGGGATGCCGTCCGGACCAGGGGCGCGGTGTCTCAACTTGAGCTTGAGAACCGCCGCCCCTAACTCGGCATCGGACACGGGCGGGATCGCCTCCATGTCAGCCAGCGTTCTGTCTGGTGCTGCCATACTCGGCGGGACCCACTCTTCCCGCGCAGGGAAGAGGGAGCTGACGATCTCTGTTACGAAGGTGGGCTCGAGAGACCTGGTAAGCGGGGGCGCATAAGGCCGGAGTTTGTCGCTCACGGCCTTATACGGGCGCCCCCACGGATCTCCATTCAACGTCTCGAGCCACACCCTCCACGACTCATCTTTGGCGGCCTTGATTGCCGAGCGAAGGGCCGCTCGGGCGTCCCGGTATGCGGCGCGCAACTCTTCCATGAGGACAGGGTTTCCGTTCCTTCGACCGCGGTAGCGGGTGTACCGACGCTGGGCTGCGTGACTAGCAGCACGCAGCCCCTCCAGGTCGTCGTTCCACCAGTACACCCGCCGCCGCGGGTGAACTGATCCTGCCCTCCGCATCGCCGCATCGCAGACGCGGGTCAGAGCCTCGGACAACCGCTCCGACCTCGCGTCTACGTCCGGGTTTCCGCCAAACGCGGCCCATCGCTCAACGATGGCCGCCTCTTCCGCCAGCTCCCGGTTAAGCGATTTCAATCGCCACCGTGGGCCCTCACCGGCCAGGGGACGGTCCTGAGCCCTCAGGGCGGGGGAGACGATATCGAACCGGACATACCGGTGGTCCGACATCGTCTCCACCTCCGTTACCACCCTCCAGCCACGTACGTGGTTCGCCAGACCAGAACTGGCGAAGGACACGTCCACGATGGACGTGTTCCCGTTCTCCCCCACGTACGTGGGGACCGTCCCCTGATTTAGCAGCACCAGATCCATGGACACCGCCCAATCCTCCAACAACTCCCCCCGCAAGTCCGTCGCCGGAGATCCCCACGCCGTAGAGTGGGCGTTGAAGTCCCCGACGACGATGAGCGGGGTGGGGTGTGCTTCCGCCACAAGAGCCCCGAGCTCAACGAGTAACTGCTCAAATTGAGCACGGGTCTTCCTGGGCGGACAGTACACCCCGATCACTGCAGCGTCTCCCAGCAGCGCGAGGACGCACATTCGTCCTTGAGACACCCTATCAAAGGCGCCCCGCTGGGAGACGATAGCCACTTCACCGTCGCGGTCGCTGGCCCAATCATCACGGGCACGAACCGCGTACGGTTCGGCGACTACAGCCACGGTCGTCTGCCACTGCGCTACGGACTGGATCAAAACATCCTGGGCCGCAGCGCAGTGCCTGACGTTGGCCTGCAGGACCGAGAATGTGGACATCTAGGATTGAGCGGTGTCCATAACCTCCTCAGCTTGGGTGGGAGCGGGGTCCGCAACCGGCCCGACCCGCCTCCCACCGACTCCTCCTCGGCGACGACGCCGCTTCTTTGACGCCGCCAGGCAAGCCTTGGCGCCCAGGCGGTGCGCAGCGGTCTCTCCCGCCGCCGCACACACGGGGCAGTGCGGATCCGCGGCGCAGCCGGCCGCTTTATGGCCGGGCTGCCCGCAGCGGAAGCACAGGGCGCTGCGGTCAACTCCCGCAGCACACCTGGCCCCCACGTGCCCCACATCCAGGCAGCGGAAGCACCGCTGCGGCCTGGACTCCAAAAGGACCGCACGGACGCGGGTCCAACCGATGACTAGGGCGCGGCCATCCGTAACTAGTTTGGCAGCCGCGACGGGGCACTTCACCCATGCCGTGCCCTCTCTGCTTGCCTGGCGGACAATAGAACCAACAACGACGCTGGTGATGGCGCAACCTCCAACGTCCGCCACCACCCGCGCCACAACCTCCTTGGTTGCTGAATCGCCCAGACCGGAGATGCGCAGCTCCGCGCACTTCTCCGGCCTGGCGACACGAACGTCGTCGCCGAGGGACGCCCTTAATTTTTCCGCCAATGCGTCCGCTTTGGCACTCCTCTCCGCACCAGCCACCTCGAGGATACGTCCCCCGGTGGCTGCAGTGCGGAAAGGTTAGGTTAGGTTAGGTTAGGTTAGGTTAGGTTAGGTTAGGTTAGGTTAGGTTAGGTTAGGTTAGGTTAGGTTAGGTTAGGTTAGGTTAGGTTAGGTTAGGTTAGGTTAGGTTAGGTTGGGGCGGGGCCCCAAGTGTTACTCGAGTGCGTCCACGTCGCCCGCCCTGGACCCCAACTTGACCACCGTAACGGAGTGGCAAGTTGGGTGACTGAATCTCAGTAACGAAACTTGAGTGGCCAAATCGGAAGTCATTAAGTGTGATCTTAGTGTTTTCTCCTGTGTGAACTTTGCTGTGTCTGCTTTGTTAACCCATCCCACTTGGTGCGCGGTAACGCAGTGGCCAGTGGGTGGTGTTTGCTCCTCTGCGTATCGATATTGACATCTGTTCTGCATTTGGTTAATTCTTAACGACTTGGCTTTTGTTTTCCTGGATTTGTTTTTGCTTTTTGTATTGGTCGCTGTTGTTGTCTTGTCGCGAAATCTGTTCCCAGATTTCGTGGTCAGGACAAAATTCATTCTCCATCTGACTCAGTGGTGGGCAGTGCCCTCAACTGGTCAATGGATTCAGAATCCGCAGAAGGTTTCGTCTCGGACGGAAATGAACGCCTAATGCCCCCCTTTCATCTTGGGGAGAAGCGTTCCGCCTTCGGTAAGAAACGGGAGCGAACATCCTGTTTCTTCACCTCGGGTCTTACTGAAGACGGAAGTGATCAGGATTCACCAGAGAAGAAGGCCGTTCGGCGTTCATCCAGGGGAAGGGGATCTGTCCACCATGTGGGGATGTCCCGAGCCCTGAGGGAGCTCCGGGATGGACCCGAAGATTCCGAATCCGAATCCGACCCCATGGTGCTGCAGAATCAACGGCACTCCCCGAAAGGAAAAGGATCATCGACACTGTCAGCGATGGAGGAACTGCTCAACCAGGCGGAAGAGGACGCAGGTACCCTGCACCAGGTGGCTTCTACATCAAAGAACCTGAAGGGTACCTGCGTCAGAGAAATAAGGCAGCGCACCGCGTCGTTGCTTGAAGCTGTGAAGTCGCTGGCCGGGCGCAACGACAGCGAGGAAATGAGGCGGTTGAGGGCGGACAACAAACGCCTTCGAGGTCAACTGTCCGCCCTCCAAGAAGAAGTAGCTGCCCTACGCCGGGAGTTCGCCGAAGGCAGGCGACGCCACTCGAGGAGCCCCAGGTCACTCAAAGAGCCGGAGCCTGCTCCAGTTAGCGCGGTTCAATCCAATGACCGTGGGGTGACCATGGGAGACCTGGAAGGTCTCGTGAGTCGCCTCCAGCGAGAGCTGATGGACCATGTAGGGGGCGTTATCAGTGCCCGACTGGATGGGCTTGAGGTGGATGGACGCCTCCTGCCTGCCCAACCCCAGCTCCACCGACCACCGTTAGCAACGGAAACCAAAAAGGGAAAAGGGAAGGGGAAGCGCACCGCGACCCCTGCTGCGACCGCGCCCACAACTCTGGCCCCTCCGGCAAATATGCCGAAGGAGGCCAGACAAATCAAGATGGTCCGAGCCGCCGAACAGGTTGCCGGACCATCACACCAAGAGCAGCCAGTGCTCGAAGCAAGCTGGACGACCGTCGTCAAGAAGAAAGGGAAGAAGAAACCGGCGACCAAGACTCCAGAAGTGAAGAAGACCAGACTCCCGAAGTCGCCTAAGACACTGGCGGTGGTGGTGTCCCTGAAGCCTGAAGCGGTGGCGGAGGGCGCTACTTACAGGGATGCCATCGCTAAGGCGAAGGCGTCTGTGAACTTGGGTGAGCTGGGCATTGGGCCAACCAAGTTTCGAACCGGCATCACGGGAGCTCGTATCATAGAGCTCCCGAAAGAGACCACGATTGCACAGGCTGACACTCTAGCGGCCAAGATCGGGCAGGTCCTGGGTGACGACGCCAGGGTCACCAGGCCCACCAAATCGGCGCAGATACGCGTATCGGGCCTGGACGACGCAGTATCCCAGGAAGAGATTTGTCAGGCCCTGGCGGAGAAGTCAGGGTGTCCTCCCGACCAATTTAAAGTTGGCAACATTGGACTTGGCTACACGGGTGTAAGCTCAGCCATCGTTTCATGCCCAGTGGGAGCAGTCGCCGCGCTGGCGAACGCGCATCGGGTGGCCATCGGCTGGAGTGACGCGTCCATCCGAATACTGGACCAGCGTCCAATGCGGTGCCACCGTTGCATGGGCACGGGCCATCCGCAGATATTGTGCCCGTCCAAAAAGGATCGCAGTGGATTATGCTACCGCTGCGGTCAGGAAGGGCACACGCTTGCCTCCTGTTCAGCCCCACCGCACTGTGCCATCTGTGCGGATCGTGGCCTACCCTCAGGACACCGAATGGCCGGGATGAACTGTAAGCCTCCCCCGGTCAAGGGCCGTCGTCTCCCACTCTCTGGGACCTCCAAAACAGTGGCCGCTCCGGCCACCCCTGCAGTCGCGCCTATGGACACTAACAATGTCAGTTAGATCCATAGGGCGTGTACTGCAGGCGAATGTGGACCACTCAGTCGGCGCACAGGACCTCTTGTGTCAGGCGGTGGCTGAGTGGGACATCGACCTAGTGATCGTCTCGGAGCCAAACTTCATTCCTTCATCCCCACGGTGGGTGGGTTCGGTGGATGGCCTCGCGGCGGTCATGGTGGCCGGAGTGACTCCCCCTCTTTCTCTCTCTGAACGAGGGGAGGGATTTGTTGCGGCGCGTTGGGGGGGAATTACAGTAGTATCGCTGTACTTTTCCCCTAACCGCAGCCGAGTGGAGTTCGGGCGGTTCTTGGACGTGGTGGAGGGTGTGGTGCGCAGAGCGGCGCCCAGCCCGGTGCTGGTGGCGGGCGATCTTAACGCCCATTCCCGATGTTGGGGGGACTGGCACACAGACGCCCGGGGTAGGGATCTGGAGTCCTGGGTTCTGTCCCTGGGGCTTCAGATCCTTAACGTTGGAAACACCCCAACTTGTGTGCGGTGGCAGGGCACGTCAAGAGTTGATGTGACCTTTGCCACCGCATCGCTGGCTCCCTGCATACGGGACTGGCGAGTAATGGAGGACCCGGAGACCCTATCTGACCACAGATATGTCAGATACGAGGTCTCCACCACACCAACAGGGGTTCCTCCTCTCCGCTTCCGGACGACGGCGGGCGTATCCAAATTCCCTGGATGGGTCCAAAAGCAGCTCCAGCCGGATGTGGCTGAGGAGGCGGCGATGGTGCGTGCGTGGGCTGAGGTGCCCCAAACTATCTCAGAGGATCCCGATGCCATGGCGGAGTTACTTGCTGATGACATGAGGGTCGTGTGTAACTCCGCCATGCCAAAACGGCGGGCGGGCCCTCATCACCGAGGCCAAGTGTACTGGTGGACGCAGGAAATATCCGATCTGCGTGCTGCCAGTACAAGGGCAAGGCGTGCGTACCAGCGCTGCCGCCGGCGCGCCCGCAGAGAGCCTGGTGAGGAGGAAAGGCTTCACCAGGCATACAAGGACGTCCACAAAGCCCTCAGATCCGCCATATGCCAGGCTAAAGAGGACGCTTGGAACCGTTACCTGGCGGTTCTCGACCGTGACCCCTGGGGCCGACCGTATAGGGTAATAGGGCGGAAACTGTCATCCCCAGCTCCGTCCACTTCCGACATGGAGCCATCAGTCTTACGTAGAGTTCTGATGACCCTGTTCCCCGACCCCGGAGTCTTCGTGCCCCCCAAAATGCCGTCCTCCGATTCTGCCTCGGAGGGGTGGGCTAATGGGCCGCCAGTGTCGGATGCAGAGTTCGGTATCGTGCGGGAACTGCTCCGCCAGAAGAATAAGGCGCCAGGGCCAGATGGAGTCCCAGCCAAAGTCATGGCTATCGCCCTGGGCCCTCTGGAGGAGCGTTTCCGTGCGGTAGTCGACCTCTGCATCGCAAAAGTCTGTTTCCCTGGCAGATGGAAAATGGGGCGACTGTGCCTGCTGAGGAAGGAAGGTCGTCCAGCGGATTCGCCGGCGGGTTATCGTCCGATAGTGCTGCTCGATGAGGCGGGGAAGGCCTTCGAGAAAATCCTTGCCTCCCGAATCATCGGGCACCTCGAAAGTGTGGGACCGGACTTGGCCGATAACCAATACGGCTTCCGAACTGGGCGGTCAACCGCCGACGCGGTCAGTCGCCTCAAACAGTGGACAAACAATGCGACGGCACGTGGGGAGGTGGTGTTGGGGGTGTCCTTGGACATAGCCAACGCATTCAACACCATCCCCCACGAATGCATAGAGGAAGCACTCCGCTTTCACGAAGTGCCTCCGTATCTGCGTGTTCTGATCAGCGGGTATCTAAAGAACAGATACGTCCTGTATGAGGATCCTGAGGGTCGGATTCAATCCTGGAGGGTGTCGGCGGGTGTACCCCAGGGCTCCGTGTTAGGCCCACTACTATGGAACCTGGGGTATAACTGGATTCTCCGTGGCTCACTGCTGCCGAGAATGATTGTCGTCTGTTTCGCAGACGACACTCTCGTGGCGGCAGCTGCTAGAGACTGGGAGGATGCAGTCCATCTCGCGTCGGTCGGCACCTCCATGGTTGTCCGGCGCATTCGCATGTTAGGCCTGAAAGTGGCCCTGGATAAAACAAGGGCCATGCACTTTCACACGCCACGTCGGAGGGTCCCCACAGGGCTTAAGGTTCTCGTTGACGGCACGCAGATACAAGTCGAGGCAAACATCAAATACCTCGGCCTAACCCTCGACCCGCGATGGAGCTTTTGCAAGCATTTCGAGCTCCTCGCTCCTAAATTGTGCGCTGCTGCGCGATCACTTGGTCGCCTTCTCCCGAATGTTGGAGGGCCGGGCTCGGCATGCCGTCGACTGTATCACGGGGTGATGCGGTCGATGGCGATGTACGGGGCCCCAGTATGGGCAGACTGCCTAACACGCCATACGCGGGCTCTTCTGCGCCAACCTCAAAGGGCGATCGCGACCCGGGCGGTGCGGGCTTACCGGACGGTCAGCCACGGAGCGGCCTGCGTCCTAGCGGGCACTCTCCCGTGGTCGATTGAAGCACCGGTACTGGCGGAGGTGCACCGACTGAGGGTCGATTCCAGAGTGAGGGGTGAGCGACCTGACCTCGAGGAAGTCGAGCAGGTTCGTTCACAGGCGCGAAGAGAGGCGATGCGGCGCTGGGAGGAGGCGCTGGCGTCCCCTGATGCTGGCCACCGGACAATCGAGGCGATTCGTCCGGTGCTGGAGGAGTGGGTGAGCCGCCGAGATGGGGAACTCACCTATCGCCTGGTGCAGATATTGACCGGACACGGGTGTTTCGGTCACTACCTGCACCGGGTCGCCCAGCGCGAAGAGACGCCGGCGTGCCATCACTGCGGCGCTCCTGATGACACAGCCGAGCACACACTAGCTGTGTGCCCGGCGTGGCGAGACGAGCGCCGGGAATTGAGCGCGAAGCTCAATGGGGCTAACCTCACGCTGCCGACATTAGTTACTGCTATGCTCGGCAGCGCGGAGGTTTGGGAGGCAGTTGCCAACTTCGCCGAAACAGTAATTTCGGCGAAGGAGGCCGCGGAGAGGGAGCGGGAAGAGGATGCTCTGGCCGCTCCCATCCGACGCAGGCGTAGGGGTAGAAGAAGGCGAGCGGCTCCGGCCGCGGACCTTCTCTAGCCCGAGGTTGGCCAGCACACGAGAGTGGCACTCTTGTGTGCATTGCACTGGTCACCACGTCTGGGGATTACCTGGCGCACACCGAGGTAATCCTCCACCGGCGCGGCAGCTCAGCATAGCTGAGTAGCCCAGAGGTGGTTTGGTTGAGTTTACAGGTCCCAAATCACCTCCGTTAGGGCAGTTCGGTGCCAAGGAGTTTTAGTGAGTATTCCCAGTGCCAACAAGATCAGGTGCTGGGCGACCCTCACACTGTCACACGCCTCGCCAGCGTGTTTCGTCTGTAAGCGGATCACTCCTTTTAAAAAAAAAAAAAAAAAAAAAAAAAAAAAAAAAAAAAAAAAAAAAAAAAAAAAAAAAAGGTTTTTTTTTTTTTTTTTTTTTGTTGACGCGGGGAATGCATTTAGGCACCGTCATCCCAGCTACGGGGGTAGCTGGGACGGTGTGTGGGACTCACCGGTCCCGAAAGAAGGGACCGTCCTACCCACTAAACCCCGCGGTGTTTCGACTCACCCTATAGCCGGGCCGAGGGATATGAAAATTAGATTCTACGTCGACCCAGCTAGGGATGCCCCATAGAGTTGGGGCTCTCCTCGGGGGACCAGATGGTCGGCCCCCCAGAGCTCCCTAAGGAGCTGAAGAAAACAAGCCCGCATCGCACCACTCTCGAGCGCCCTTCTGCAAGCAGAGGGGGTAGAGAGCGGCCGAGCGGGCGGGCACTAAGGGCACCTCCGGAACACGGGGAGGTGCCTTCCGCCAAGCGATCATCGGTGGGTGGGGTCCCCCGACCACCACCCACCGGAACAACACTAGTCGGGGGCGCGCACGAACGCTGCCATGCGGCGCCCCCTGACCGGACGACGGGGCGGGAGCGTCAGTCCAGAACGCTCCCGCACCCGCAACTCTTCTCTCTTTGCCGCCATCACCTCACAAGCAAACGAGGTGACGGCGGCCCAACACTCCTGGCTGCCGACCATGGCTCTCACCACGGCCGGCAGCGACAAATCGTTTCCAACACGGCCCGTGAGGGCGACTCGCGGCTCGTCCCACGCCGCGCACTCGGCGAGTGTGTGCTCAGCCGAGTCCACGGCGCCACTTGGGCAGTGACGGCACACGGGGTCCGACTCCACACCCACCACCTCCCACAGGTACTTGGCGAAACAGCCATGTCCTGTGAGGAGCTGAGTGAGGTGGTACGTCGGCGCACCGTGCGCCCTCTCCACCCAAGGCCGAAGAACGGGCCGGACAGCCCCCACGAGCCGCGCGCTCGCAGAGGGAACGACCAACCTATTGGCCCACTTCCGGAAGAGATCGTCGCGAGCAGACTGTCTCCAGCGATCGATCTCGTCCGGGAGTGGGCGACCTCCATTAATCCGCACCAGGGCGCTTTCGTTATACACGCGAGTGAGGACTCCAGCCTCGAGATCCCACGGGGGGCTTCCGCCAATTAGACACGCCGCCTCGTAAGAGACGGTGCAGTACGCTCTCGCAGCCCTCTGCGCAATCACCCGCTGCGGTCTCCGCAGCAGGGGGATGGTTTTGGCGCAGAGAGCATCCGCCCAAATGGGCGCTCCGTAGAGCGCCTTGGAGCGCACTACACCGTCATAGAGACGGCGACATGCACTTTCCGGCCCCCCTTTATTGGGGAGCAGCCGCGCGAGCCTTCCAGCGTATGACACCAGTTTGGGTGCCAGGCGCCGGAAGTGCTCGACGAAACCCCATCGACTATCGAGGACCAATCCTAGGTACTTCATGGTCTCCCCGATAGCGATGGGGGTGCCGCTCACCACAATGAAGGAATCTCGAGGTGGCCCCCGCCGAGGCCCGTGGAAAAACACGGCCTCGGACTTTTCGAGAGCCACCTGGAGTCCCAGCGCCCTGATGCGGCTGACCACCTGGGCAACGCCCGCGGTGGCCAGAACCTTCGCGTCCCTGAATTCTGGGCCCCGCGCGGTGACGAGGGTGTCGTCGGCGTAGCATATAATGCCGACCCCCGTTAGAGTTGCACCGCGCAGGACCCAGTCATAGCCGATGTTCCACAGGAGCGGACCAAGCACCGACCCCTGTGGAACACCGCACGACATCTCCCTGCGGACTATTCCCGACCGGGCCGGGTAGATAATGGCCCGGTCCACGAAATAGTCCGCAAGGACGCGCCTGAGGTACCACGGGACCTTGTGGTACCTCAGCGCCTCGGCGATGGTCTGCCAGGGGATGGTGTTGAAGGCGTTCGCGATGTCCAGCGACACCGCCAACAACACCTCCCCCCGACCGACCGCCTCTTCGACGCTGTCCCTGAGTCGGGAGATGGCGTCTAGGGTAGACCGCCCGCGACGGAACCCGTACTGGCCGCCGTCGAGGTTGGGCCCCGCCCCCTCAAGGTGCCCGACGAGACGAGCAGCGAGCACCCGCTCGAAAAGCTTGCTCATCTCGCCGAGCAAAACAATGGGGCGGTAGGCCGACGGCGACTCGACGGGGCGCCCGTGCTTCTTAAGCAGCACGAGCTTCCCCGTCTTCCACGTTCGCGGGACCCTACCCGACGCCAAACACTCCGACATCAGGGAGAGCGTCTCTTCTTCGAACGCCGGCATGACCAGGGCGACGACCCGCCCCGGGATGCCGTCCGGACCGGGGGCGCGGTGTCTCAACTTGAGCTTGAGAACCGCCGCCCCTAACTCGGCATCGGACACGGGCGGGATCGCCTCCGTGTCAGCCGGCGTTCCGTCTGGTGCCGCCATGCTCGGCGGGACCCACTCTTCCCGCGCAGGGAAGAGGGAGCTGACAACATCATTCACGAAGGTGGGCTCGAGAGACCTGGTGAGCGGGGGCGCATAAGGCCGGAGTTTGTCGCTCACGACCTTATACGGGCGCCCCCACGGATCTCCATTTAAAGTCTCGAGCCACACCTTCCACGACTCGTCTTTGGCGGCCTTGATCGCCGAGCGAAGGGCCGCTCGGGCGTCCCGGTATGCGGCGCGCAACTCCTCCACGAGGACAGGGTTTCCGGCCCTACGACCGCGGTAGCGGGTGTATCTTCGTTGGGCTGCGTGACTAGCAGCACGCAGCCCTTCAAGGTTGTCGTTCCACCAATACACCCGCCGCCGCGGCTGGACAGACCCTGCCCTTCGCATCGCCGCATCGCAGACGCGAGTCAGAGTCTCAGATAACCGCTCCGACCTCGCGTCCACGCTCGGGTTTCCGCCAAACGCGGCCCATCGCTCGACGATGGCCGCCTCTTCTGCCAGCTCCCGGTTCAGCGTTTTTAAGCGCCACCGTGGGCCCTCACCGGCCAGGGGACGATCGTGGGTCCTCAGGGCGGGGGAGACGATATCAAATCGGACATACCGGTGGTCCGACATCGTCTCCACCTCCGTGACCACCCTCCAGCCACGTACGTGGTTCGCCAGGCCAGAACTGGCAAAGGACAGGTCCACGATGGACCTGTTCCCAGTCTCCCCCACGTACGTGGGGACCGTCCCCTGGTTCAGCAGCACCAGATCCATGGACACCGCCCAATCCTCCAACAACTCCCCCCGCAAGTCCGTCGCCGGAGATCCCCACGCCGTAGAGTGGGCGTTGAAATCCCCGACGACGATGAGCGGGGTGGGGTGTGCTTCCGCCACAAGAGCCCCGAGCTCAACGAGTAACTGCTCAAATTGAGCACGGGTCTTCCTGGGCGGACAGTACACCCCGATCACTGCAGCGTCTCCCAGCAGAGCGAGGACGCACATTCGTCCTTTGGACACCTTATCGAAGGCGCCCCGCTGGGAGACGATAGCCACTCCACCGTCGCGGTCGCTGGCCCAATCATCACGGGCACGAACCGCGTACGGTTCGGCGACTACAGCCACGGTCGTCTGCCACTGCGCTACGGACTGGATCAAAACATCCTGGGCCGCAGCGCAGTGCCTGACGTTGGCCTGCAGGACCGAGAATATGGACATCTAGGATTGAGCGGTGTCCATAACCTCCTCAGCTTGGGTGGGAGCGGGGTCCGCAACCGGCCCGACCCGCCTCCCACCGACTCCTCCTCGGCGACGACGCCGCTTCTTTGACGCCGCCAGGCAAGCCTTGGCGCCCAGGCGGTGCGCAGCGGTCTCTCCCGCCGCCGCACACACGGGGCAGTGCGGATCCGCGGCGCAGCCGGCCGCTTTGTGGCCGGGCTGCCCGCAGCGGAAGCACAGGGCGCTGCGGTCAACTCCCGCAGCACACCTGGCCCCCACGTGCCCCACATCCAGGCAGCGGAAGCACCGCTGCGGCCTGGACTCCAAGAGGACCGCACGGACGCGGGTCCAACCGATGACTAGGGCGCGGCCATCCGTAACTAGTTTGGCAGCCGCGACGGGGCACTTCACCCACGCCGTGCCCTCTCTGCTTGCCTGGCGGACAATAGAACCAACAACGACGCTGGTGATGGCGCAACCTCCAATGTCCGCCACCACCCGCGCCACAACCTCCTTGGTTGCTGAATCGCCCAGACCGGAGATGCGCAGCTCCGCGCACTTCTCCGGCCTGGCGACACGAACGTCGTCGCCGAGGGACGCCCTTAATTTTTCCGCCAATGCGTCCGCCTTGGCACTCCTCTCCGCACCAGCCACCTCGAGGATACGTCCCCCGGTGGCTGCAGTGCGGAAGCGCAGGCCGTCGATGCCGAGGCTTTTGAGGTCGATTGACCTCTCAGCCTCGGCAAGTTTTTCGGCGTAAGTCACGCCCCGAACCTCCGCTTCCCGCTGCAGCGTTATAACCACTGCTGCGGTTCGCGGTGCGCGGAGATTCGGGGCGCTCTTCTTTGCGCCTGTCTTCGCGGGTGCCCTAGCGGGCGCATTAGCGGGTTTCTTCTTCCGCTTGACAACGTTGTTCCACGTCTCAGTTTGAGACTGAGACGTGGAAGCCGGGGCCGGTTGAGTCAAGGCCGACTGACGCTCTCGGCGCGTCGCCTCCACCTCACGCGCCGCAGCGCTCTTCTTCTTCCTCCTGTTCTTCTTCTCTCCCTGAGCTGGGAGAGAAGAAGAAGAGGCCGACGGAACGGCCACGACAGTTTCCGTCACCTCCACCTCAGATGTGGAGGGGACGGCAGGTAGAGGCGCGGCGGCAGGGGCGCCAGCGGCCTTGCGCTTTGAGCGCGTGGGCGCCGAAGCGCCGACAGAAGGGCCCTTTGAGGGGGCGACAGGTGCACCGCCGGGTGCCGGAGCACTGGCCATGCGGGCAGCATTGCGTGCGTCCGCCGCGAGGGGAGGACGCAACCGAGGCGCCGGGAGCAGCCGATCCTCGAAGCCGGCGCGGCGCGCGTCGATGAGGTACAGCACCTCATCACGCGACAGCCCCGCCGACGGTGTTGGAGCGGCGCTCAACTGGCGCCTCAATTCCTCCATCTGGCCACGCACGGCCGCGAGTTCTCCCTTCAAGCGCATGACCTCGTCGCTGCACTTGAGGGAGGCCATCTCTCGCATATGCTCCAGGATCGACCCAGCAGCACTCCGCAGGCCCTGGACGCTCTGGCCCTTCAGGCGGGAGGATTTGTAGGCGATCGTATCGATCGCCTTCACCGCCTCCTCTACCGCCTTCGACAGCTGCTCGCACCGCAATACCGGAGCAGCTGCCGACGTCGACACCTCCTTCTCCAGCGTCGGGGATTTCCGGAGGAAGGAGCATCGCCGCTCCTCCCGCTTCAGACGCTCCTCCTCTTCGGCCTGAAAAGCGTCCCGAGCGAGCTCCTCCTCCGCCTGGAGCTCAAGCTCGCGCTCCTTGGCCGCAGCGTAGCTAGCTCGAGCCTGAGCCAGGCCGACATACTGGCCCGTCGTTGGAGGGCGCCCACGCCCTCTTTTACCGGGCTGGCCCCTGATGGTGCTGGGGCCAGCCGACTCCTCACCGTCGCTCCCCGACTCCCCAGGGCTTTTACTGTTGCAGCGCTTGCGCTGCCACAACCTGGGAGTCGGGGAGGGACGGGAAGAAACCGTCATCATCGACTGGCAGCTGCTATCGGAGTCCGACAGCCGCTGCCAGTCGCATTTGATGCTACCAGAAGCCTGCGGGGTCGCATCGCAGCGCGACAGCGACACCCGCAGCTCCTTCTCGCCCGGGTTTGGAGTCCCGGGCCTCGACACTTTCGCGTCACTCGCACTAGAAATACTTGTATTCGCATCCATGATCAAATCAAATTCTTTTGGCCTCAAGTCCAGCTGTTCGGAATTCGGTCACCCAACTTGCCACTCCGTTACGGTGGTCAAGTTGGGGTCCAGGGCGGACGACGTGGACGTAAACGAACAACACTTGGGGCCCCGCCCCAGGTTAGGTTTTTTTTTTTTTTTTTTTTTTTTTTTTTTTTTTTTTTTTTTTTTTTTTTTTTTTGTTGACGCGGGGAATGCATTTAGGCACCGTCATCCCAGCTACGGGGGTAGCTGGGACGGTGTGTGGGACTCACCGGTCCCGGAAGAAGGGACCGTCCTACCCACTAAACCCCGCGGTGTTCCGACTCACCCTATAGCCGGGCCGAGGGATATGAAGATATAGATTCAACGTCGACCCGGCTAGGGATGCCCCGTAAGGTTGGGGCTCTCCTCGGGGGACCAGATGGTCGGCCCCCCGGAGCTCCCTAAGGAGCTGAAGAAGCAGCAAGCCCGCATCGCACCACTCTCGAGCGCCCCTCTGAAAGCAGAGGGGGTAGAGAGCGGCCGAGCGGGCGGGCAATAAGGCACCTCCGGAACACGGGGAGGTGCCTTCCGCCAAACGATCATCGGTGGGTGAGGTCCCCCGACCACCACCCACCGGAACAACACTAGTCGGGGGCGCGCACGAACGCTGCCATGCGGCGCCCCCGAACCGGACGACGAGGCGGGAGCGTCTGTCCAGCGCGCTCCCGCACCCGCAACTCTTCTCTCTTGGCCGCCATCACCTCACAAGCAAACGAGGTGACGGCGGCCCAACATTCTTGGCTGCCGGCCATGGCTTGCACCACAGCCGGCAGCGACAGATCATTACCAACCTGGCCCGTGAGGGCGACACGCGGCCCGTCCCACGCCGCGCACTCGGCGAGTGTGTGCTCCGCCGAGTCCACGGCGCCACTTGGGCAGTGACGGCACACGGGGTCCGACTCCACGCCCACCACCTCCCACAGGTACTTGGCGAAACAGCCATGTCCTGTGAGGAGCTGAGTGAGGTGGTACGTCGGCGCACCGTGCGCCCTCTCTACCCAAGGCCGAAGAACGGGCCGGACAGCCCCCACGAGCCGCGCGCTCGCGGAGGGACACGCCAACCTAATGGCCCACTTCCGGAAGAGATCGTCGCGAGCAGACTGTCTCCAGCGATCGATCTCGTCCGGGAGTGGGCGACCTCCATTATTCCGCACCAGGGCGCTTTCCTCGTAGACACGCTTGAGGACTCCAGCCTCGAGATCCCACGGGGGGCTTCCTCCAATTAGACACGCCGCCTCGTAAGAGACGGTGCAGTACGCTCGCGCCGCCCTCTGCGCAATCACCCGCTGCGGCCTCCGCAGCAGGGGGATGGTTTTGGCGCAGAGAGCGTCCGACCAAATAGGCGCTCCGTAGAGCGCCTTGGAGCGCACTACACCGTCGTAGAGACGGCGACATGCACTTTCCGGCCCCCCTTTATTGGGGAGCAGCCGCGCCAGCCTTCCGGCGTATGACACCAGTTTGGGTGCCAGGCGCCGGAAGTGCTCGACGAAACCCCACCGACTATCGAGGACCAATCCTAGGTACTTCATGGTCTCCCCGATAGCGATGGGGGTGCCGCTCACCACAATGAAGGAATCTCGAGGTGGCCCCCGCCGAGGCCCGTGGAAAAACACGGCCTCGGACTTTTCGAGAGCCACCTGGAGTCCCAGCGCCCTGATGCGGCTGACCACCTGGGCAACGCCCGCGGTGGCCAGAACCTTCGCGTCCCTGAATTCTGGGCCCCGCGCGGTGACGAGGGTGTCGTCGGCGTAGCAGATAATGCCGACCCCCGTTAGAGTTGCACCGCGCAGGACCCAGTCATATCCGATGTTCCACAGGAGCGGACCAAGCACCGACCCCTGTGGAACACCGCACGACATCTCCTTGCGGACTATTCCCGACCGGGCCGGGTAGATGATGGCCCGGTCCACGAAGTAGTCCGCAAGGACGCGCCTGAGGTACCACGGGACCTTGTGGTACCTCAGCGCCTCGGCGATGGTCTGCCAGGGGATGGTGTTGAAGGCGTTCGCGATGTCCAGCGACACCGCCAACAACACCTCGCCCCAGGTTAGGTTAGGTTAGGTTAGGTTAGGTTAGGTTAGGTTAGGTTAGGTTAGGTTAGGTTAGGTTAGGTTAGGTTTTTTTTTTTTTTTTTTTTTTTTTTTTTTTTTTCTGCACCTCTGCCATGGGCAAAGCCTAGCGATAACAAATTTTTATTTACTAGCTAAATATCTTCGAGATCTAGCCCCGCGGGGCTTGAAGAACTACTTCAAGAGATGGCGGGGGGCAGGGGCGCATGTGCCGTGAGTTACACCATTATGAGAAGTGCCTCGGTGGTCCGTTGTCGCGTCATACGTGACTCACAGTACCACCGGCCCAAAACTCGCCAACCGTGCTCAGCGCCCCTGGCTCCCGCCATCTCGAACCTAGCTAAACTATATCCTCTTTCACCCAAATTCTCTTTATCATTCCAGTTCTATCAAGTATGCTTCTCGCACTTCCACGCTATCCCGACCTTTCATTCTTTAATCTAAACTAGCTAATCCTTAAAAACTATCGTCTTTCATTCTTATTCCTCTAGTACCATACTCGTCACGCTTTTATGCCTCTCGCACTTTCACGATGGCCTTTCATTCTGGGGATGTGGGGTATCATACGTTTGGGGCGGGGGGGTGGGTGGTAAAATTTTTATATATTTATTTTTCAAAACTCCTTTTTTCCATTTTTTTACATTTTTAACAGTTTTTCTTATAGTTATTCTTAACAGTTTATTCCTCTAATTTTCTAACAATAACTCCTAATTTCTGACAGTTTTCTTATATTATATATTTTCTAAATGTTAACTGAACACAGTCAGTTTTTTGTCCAGCTTTACATAATACTGTTTACTGTTTAATAACAAATCTTACAATACTTTATAAACTCTATTTTATTTCTATTACCTTATTTCTCTAATCTTCTTAGTTTTTTATCTATTTCTTACTTATTGTTCTAATACCGCTTACATCATATGCTTTCTTACTTTCTAATATCTTTTTGTTGCAGAACAATATTACACACATATTGGTGAACAAAAATTTTTCTTATCTATTCCTCTTATTTACAGTCCTGATTATTTTGGCGCTGTATTTTATGAATAAGTCTCTATGTTTTTTCAGAAAGGTAGGTAAATTTTCTAATTTTAATGCCAGATTGGTTTTTGCTTCCAGGTCCACTCTATCCAGCGCGTGGATGGGACAATCGATGAGCAGGTGGACCACATTCTCGTCTACCCCGGGCTCACAGGCGCATGATGGGTCCCCCTTACACTTGAAGCGTGTCAAGTATTCGGAGAACCCACCATGCCCTGTCAGCAGTTGGGTTGTGGTGCCGGCGATCGTCATCTTCCGGACGACACTGTATGCCTCCACTGCGCATGGGAAGAAAAGCTTGGTGACGGAGGCCTGCTCGCCCTCACTGTACCTCTTGTTCCACTCGCCAAGCGTGTCCTGCCTGAGGGCACGCTTCACGAATGAAACAGGGCACAGTCCGTAGTCCGGTGCTCTCTTCAGCCTCAGAGCCGCCTCCTTGGCGAGCTGGTCGGCTCGCTCATTGCCCTCCAACCCCGCGTGAGCCTTGACCCAGAATAAAGAGATTTCCTTACCCTGGGCCATGCCTTGGTGAATGGCGGCTCGGGCTTCAACCGCCAGGGGGTGAAGAGCATGACGGTTTATGACCGTCAGGAGAGCGGCTCTGCTATCACTGAAGATGCCAAACGTGGACGCGCCTCGCCTGAGGGCCTCACTGGCCGCTTTGCATAACGCCAGGAGCTCGGCCTGATAGACGGTGCAATGGGGCGACAGAGCAAGTTTGAGGGCCTTAATTTCGGCCCGGCTATCCCAAAATGATAGCGCGGCACCGACACGGCCCTCAATCTTGCTCCCGTCCGTGAAGATGCGAATCTCAAAATGATTCGCATCCTCCAGCTGCCCCTCGTCTACCAGACTGGTGAACCCCAATGGCGGATGCTCCGCGGGGTGAGGAGCCTCAATCGCTGGAGACATGCGCTCGACCTCCCTGTCTCCCAGCCATGACTGGCCCACTCCTCTCTTGGCCTCGTATAACGAGGCCACCTCATGAAGTCTGAGGTCCAGAGGGAGCAGACCAGCCAGGACCAGCGCCGAGTTCAGGGAGACCGTGCGGTATGCCTTACACAGCTTTTGGGCGAAACCGCGCTGTACCACGTTCAGCTGCTTTTGGACTCCAAGCTTCTCTGCCGATGCGTGCCAAGCACTGGCGGCGTACAGTATCGTTGGCTCCACGGCCGCGACGTAGATCGTCCGGATCACCTCGGGGTGAAGCCCCCAGCTGATCCGGGCCATCCGCGCCAGCTTCCGGTAGATGCCGATCGCCTTTTTGCATACGTTTGTAATGTGTGTGTTGAAAGTGAGTGCCCTGTCAATGGTCAGCCCTAGGATTTTGATCTCTTTGGACATGCCAATGTCTATCCCGCCCATGCTAAGGCGCGGGACATCGTACTTTAGCCTCCGCGTGATAACCATCGCACTGGTTTTGTGCGGTGCGAATTTCAGCTTATTTCCGATGCCCCACTCCCGCACATGTTCGAGAGAGGCATTGGCGTGTCCCTCGATTTCCAGAGCTGAATCTCCGTCGAACACGAGCACCACGTCGTCCGCAAACGCCTGCACATACACGCCCATCCGCTCCAGTCCTTTCAAAAGTGGGTCTAAAAGCAAATTCCACAGCAAGGGACCCCCGATCGACCCCTGGACGCACCCTTTGTCGGTGGAGCGACTATGCTCCTCACCGGCGTACCGAACCCTCACTCTCCTCTCGCTAAGGTAGCTGCTGATTACTCGCCTCAAGTTTGCCGGGCACTTTTCTTCCGCCAGCCGTACTTTTATAGCCGGCCACCAGGCGCTATCGAAGGCCCCCTCTATGTCCAAAGACACCATAGTGACTATCCTCTTTTCACGGAGTTTAGCCACTATGTGTCCCATTAGGTCATAGAGGGCGTCTTCGGTGCTTTTCTGGGGCATAAAGCCGTACTGGCGAGTGCTCATACGCGGCAATAGGTGGTACTTGAGTCGAGTAATCACCATCCTCTCGTACACCTTTCCCAAAACCGGTAACAGGCCTATAGGCCTGTACGATTTGGGAACGGCGTACGAGTCCTTGCCTGGCTTCTTCAGCACCACCACCACGGCTTCCTTCCATATCTTAGGAAAGTAGCCGTGATGGAGGCACTGATTCAGCAGCTTCAAGAAGAGTGACGGATCGGTCTCGATGGCTCGGGAACAGATGTCGGCTGTAAAGCCGTCCACTCCCGGCGCTTTCTTCGGGTTGAATCTCTGAAGCGCATCGATCAGTTCGCCCACCGTAAAAGGTGGGTCATCATCATTATGACCATCTATGTCTTTTACGGCGGTGGTTAGGTTAGGTTAGGTTAGGTTAGGTTAGGTTAGGTTAGGTTAGGTTAGGTTAGGTTTTTTTTTTTTTTTTTTTTTTTTTTTTTTTTTTTTTTTTTCTTGCATCTCTACCGTGGGCAGAGGCATATCTACGACAGTTTGTTACTTAACTAAATACGTAATTAGACTTGCCACTTAGGCTGTTTTTGCTCTTCTATTTCTGTCACTTTATCCTTTCTCCCTTACATAACTTTAACAGTTTAAACACTCTTTTTCTTCTCCTATTTCTCTTTCACTCTACAATCTCTATCTGTCATTCTTCGTCTTGCATTTTTTCCTACTTTCTTTCACATTACTCGCCTTTCGCACTTTCATGCAGTGGGAGGAGGGATATTTATTTATTGTATCTTAAATTTACCTACTTAGACATACTATAAAAATACGATATAATATAATGGATATCTAACACACTTATACATACATACTTAATAAATAAATAGACAGTTATCTTAATAAATAAATATAATAAAAATAAACTTTTACAATTTCAGTTTCAATTTACACTATATATAACATAATATATAAACTCTACACATGTATACATTATAGACACTAATACATATCAGTCCACCGAGACAACAGATTCTTACACATTTACAGACCAGAATTCCTCTCTTTTCTACATTTAGGTTACTTTGCGTCAATATGTAAGCATATTGCTTAAGCAGTCTCTTCTCATGTTCTATTCCGGGTGTTAACAATTTTTATGATTTTTACTGCGTACCTAAGAAACTGGTCTCTGTAATGTTTCAGTAGATCTGGTAGAGCTGGTACATCTATTATCAAGCCAGTTTGTAATGCTAGATCCGTTCTGTCCGCGAGGTGTATAGGGCAGTCGGTCAGGAGATGGACGACCGTCTCCTCCACTCCAGGCTCGCAGGCACACGATGGGTCCTCCTTACACTTGAAACGAACCAAGTATCCGGAGAACCCACCGTGCCCCGTTAGTAGCTGGGTTGTGATGCCGGCGATCGTCATCTTGCGGACGATGCTGTACGCTTCCACTGCACATGGGAGAAAAAGTTTTGTTACGGAGGCCTTCTCGCCCTCTCTGTACCTCTTGTTCCATTCGTCAAGCGTCCCCTGACGTAGGAGACGCTTCACGAATGAAACCGGGTACAGACCGTAGTCCGGTGCCTTCTTCAACTTCAGAGCCGCTTCCTTTGCGAGTTCATCCGCTCGCTCGTTACCCTCCAATCCTGCGTGGGCCTTGACCCAGAATAAGGATATCTCCTTACCCTGGGCCCTGCCAAGATGGATTGCGGCTCTGGCTTGCACTGCCAGGGGATGGAGGGCATGACGGTTTGTAACCGTCAAGAGAGCGGCTCTGCTGTCGCTGAAGACTCCGAACGTGGACGCGCCTCGCCTGAGGATCTCACTGGTCGCTTTGCATAGCGCCAGGAGTTCGGCCTGGTATACGGTGCAATGGGGCGAGAGAGCAAGTTTGAGGGCCTTGGTTTCGGCCTCCCTATTCCAAAATGATAGGGCAGCGCCGACTCGGCCCTCAATCTTGCTCCCATCCGTGAAGATGCGCACCTCAAAGTGGTTTGCATCCCCCAGCTGCCCCTCGTCTACCAGACTGGTGAACCCCAAAGACGCATGCTCCGCGGGGTGAGGTGCCTCTATCGCTGGGGACATTCGCTCGACCTCCCAGTCTCCCAGCCATGACTGGCCCACCCCTCTCTTGGCCTCATACAATGAGGCCACCTCACGAACTCTGAGGTCCAGAGGGAGTAGACCAGCCAAGACCAGCGCCGAGTTCAGGGAGACCGTGCGATATGATTTGCACAGCTTTTGGGCGAAACCGCGCTGTACCACGTTCAGTTGTTTTTGGACACAAACCTTTCTCACCGATGTGTGCCAAGCACTGGCTGCGTACAACATCGTCGGCTCCACGGCCGCGGTGTAGATCGTCCGGATCACCTCGGGGTGAAGCCCCCAGCTGATCCGGGCCATCCGCGCCAGCTTCCTGTAGATTGCGATGGCCTTACTGCATATGTTGGAGACGTGTGTGTTAAATGTGAGTGCGTGATCTATGGTGAGCCCCAGGATTTTGATATGATCGGACATTCCAATGTCTATCCCGCCCATGCTGAGGCGTGGGACATCGTACTTCAGCCTCCGCGTAATCACCATCGCACAAGTTTTGTGCGGTGCGAAATTCAGCTTATTTCCGATGCCCCACTCCCGCACACGTTCGAGAGAGGCATTGGCCTGTCCCTCGATTTCTAGAGCCGTATCCCCATCGAAGACCAACACTACATCGTCCGCGAACGCCTGGACATACACTCCCTTTCGCTCTAGCTCTTTCAGAATCGGATCCAGAAGTAAGTTCCACAGTAAGGGACCGCCGATTGATCCCTGGACGCACCCTTTGCCCGTCGAGCGGCTGCACTCCTCGCCGGCATACCTAACCCTTACCTTTCTCTCGCTTAGGTAGCTGCTGATTACTCGCCTCAAGTTGACCGGACAATTTTCCTCCGCCAGTCGTACTTTAATGGCAGGCCACCAGGCGCTGTCGAAGGCCCCCTCTATGTCCAGGGACACCATAGTGACTATCCTCTTTTCACGGAGTTTAGCCACTATGCGTCCCATTAGGTCATAGAGGGCGTCTTCGGTGCTCCTCTGGGGCATAAAGCCGTACTGGCGAGTACTCATTCTCGGCAACAGATGGTATTTGAGGCGAGAAACCAGCATCCTCTCGTACACCTTCCCCAGGACAGGCAACAGCCCAATCGGTCTGTACGACTTGGGAACGGTGTACGAGTCTTTACCTGGCTTTTTCAGCACCACCACCACGGCTTCCTTCCATATTTTAGGAAAGTAGCCGTGACGGAGGCACTGATTAAGCAGCTCCAGAAAGTGTAAGGGGTCGGCAGCGACGGCGTGGCTACAGATATCGGCTGTAAAGCCGTCCGCTCCAGGTGCTTTCTTCGGGTTGAATTTGTGAAGCGCATCGAACAGTTCGCCCACCGTAAAAGGTGGGTCATTGTTACAATGACCCTCTCTGTCTTCTACCTTTTGCGCTTGTCTGCGTGTCTGCTGATGCGCCTCAGTATCCTCCTCGACCAGGTCCTCCGGGTAGAAGGTCTGGGCGAGGAGTTGCACTGATCCCCTAGCGTCCAGATAGGTACCATTTTGGATTAGTAATCGGTCTTCTTCCCTTACTGTGGCCCTCCCAATCACGCGATAAATCCCCTCCCAGATGCCCTCCCTGTCCTGTTTTCCGCAGAAGTTTTTCCAACTCTCGACCTGTGCCTTTTTTACTTCCGATTCATACGTCTCCTTGCATTCCAGGTACCGCGAGATCACCAGAGCCCGCCGGTCGGGGGCTGCACACCTGATTCGACGCCTTTTGGTGTTGACCTCCTTCTTCAACAGGGCTAGCCTCTCCGACCACCACGGCATAGTGAGTGTCTCTTTCTTGCGTTTCTTTGGGATGGCTTCATTACAGGCTTCCCCCACGGAGTCCGAGTACTCGGCAACTGCGCTTTCCAGTTCTTCTGTACTTGCCAGCTGCCGAGCACCCGGGCGCCGCCGTGACAACCGTTGAGCCAACTTGGTCTTGAAGCCATCCCAGTCTGCCTTTTTTGTATTAAATAGCCGGGTGGTGCGCAAGATGTGCGTACCCCTGGCGCGCTCTACGTTAATATGAAACACTATGCCGTTGTGGTCGGAGCTGACGAGACCCTCGTCAACCCGCCAGCCGTCGATCAGGGGCAGCAAATCGCCCGTGCAGGCCGTGATGTCGACAAAACTGCAGTACCTCACACCCGCTCTCACAGTATCGAAGGTCGGAATACTCCCACTGTTCAGGACATGGAGGTTCATCTGTTCGAGAGCATCCCTTACCTGCTCACCCTCCGAGTTTTCGGTTCGACTACCCCACCAAGGGCTCCAGGCGTTGGCATCACCTCCAAGAAGAAGACGACGGGACCCTGTCTCACGCTCGATCTCCTGCAGCCGCTCCAAGCAGGGCCCGAGCGGGGAGGTTGGTTCGGAGTAGAAGGACACCAGCGTGATCTCCCAGGCGCTGGTTCGGATCCCCACCACCACGATGTTATCGGTGGTGAGTTGCGGGTATTGAATGACGTCCAACGCCGCGTCAAACACGACGATGGCCGCCTTCACAAACCCTCCCCGTTGCGCAGCGTTCTGGAAGACCCTTACGCCCTGGTATGCCTTCATCCTCTTCACGTCCCCTCCCCCCACGTATGGTTCCTGAAGTAAAGCGACCGAGGCTTTGCGCTTTGCAGCTGCAAGCATGAGCTCATTCGTCGCTAATTCCTTCTTCTGGAGGTTCGCCTGGAACACCCTGTATGGGGCCACAACCCCCGGCTCGCCCTTAGCAGTACTGGGTTGATGCTCTCGCTAGGTTATCCCACCTCTGTCGTACTGGGCACGCTTCGCTGAAAACGCCATGCCTCGTGATGCCCAAACCCTCCTTTCGGCAGTTACAGCAGTCAGGCTCTGCACCAACAGCATACTCCGGGCATTTCGCCCGCATATGCAGCCCACCGCAGTGACTGCAGATGGGCTCCGTCTTGGTGCAGAGCTTCCTACTGTGCCCGTACCCTAGACATAGGGAGCATTGCACCAGAGGAGACTGATCTGCAACCCTAATTGGCTGCAGATCTATGTGCAACCTTCCCATGTCCATCGCACGGGCCCATACCTCCGGGGAGACCCTGAGCACCACGTGGCACACTAGAGGGTTTCTCGCCGTTCTGCGGTACTGCACGGCCATCCTGTCCCGATCCTGATTCAGGCCCCTGAACAGCTCAGTGTTCCTTGACCTGATCAGTCTCAGGAGGTCTTCGTCCTTGTGGACTCTAAGGACGCCGTACAGCACCAACAGTGGGTCCCTATTCCTAATCATTTCAACGCGAAGGCTCTTCTCCCTCTCTTCGAGCCTTTGCAGTGCCCTCTTTCTTTCATCCTCACTCTTATAGCCTACTATCACCTTTCTGTCTTTCGCCTTTCTTACCTTTTCTACTTGTATCCATCCATCATCTTCACTCGCTGCCTTTCTCAATCTCTCAATCACTTCATCGCCTGTTTCTTTTTCATTCACTGACGTGATAACCACGGAGTGCAGCGCCGTTCTCTCCGGGCGTTGAGCGCTCGGCCGGTTTACCGCCACACTCGCGTACGTCGTGCATCCATTCTTCACTCTTTCCTCTTCTCTTTCATCCTGTTTTATTATTCTATCGTTCATCTCTTTCAGAACCTTGCTGTTTTCTAACAGCAGGTTTTCATTCATACATCCCTTTTTTTCCTGCCTGTCGAAGTTCTCTTTCAATTCTTTCATAGTTCTGCTATTCTCTAATAGAAGCCTTTCATTCTCCTTCGTCTGCCTTAATATTTCTGAATTTAAAGAAGGCTCTATGTTTCTATTTTCTCCTACTGTCGCTACTTCCGAATTTCTAATTTTTCTTCTATCTTCGTCAAAGGCCCTGATAATTTTATACAGCATGTTCGCTTTCTCTTCTATCTCTAATCTTATCTCCCTCTTCATGTTTTTTGAGAGCCCCAGCTGTTCTTTTATTACCTCCATGCATTCGATGGCCTTTGCAAGGCGATTTTGTGGAGTAGGTGCAATTTGAGCCGGGTGCGCGGAAGGCGCCTCCCTAGCTTTGGTCTTTTGCGTTAATACCCTGGGCTGCGGCGCGTCGCGGGACTCCAGAGCGTCCACGCTCCGCCTCACAGGCACCAGCGGCCGCCTCTCTACTGGAGGACTAGTGTGGGCTGGAGGAGATCTCTCATCGTTCGGGGAGGCAGTTTGCCTTTTTGCGGGTGTCCTATAGCCGAACATGCTTTTTAGATAGCAAATTAAATAGCTAATATAAATAACCTAACTCGATCCTATTAAAAATTGTATTAAATTGTATATGTATAAATATCCCTATTGTTATATACCCACCCAACTCAGATAGCTTGTATAAAATAACCCAACCCAACCCAGTCAAAAATAAATCGATTAAAATTGTAAAAAATAAATTTCAAATTAATAATTTAATTATATTATAGGTCAGACGAAGAATGCGTCCACGCGCGATGCAGTGTCTACCCCCACGGAGGCGCGGCTCCAGACCCGAGTTGTGTGTGTGTCTGTTGTATATAGTGTAGTGTATGGATAGTGTTCTATGTATAGTATGTGAATGTGTGTTACCTGGCGTGTGTTCGTGTATGAGTAGTAAGTGGTATGCAGTCACAACCCGCTGTCGAGCTTTAATAATATACGTCGCCCGCACGGAGACCAGTCCTGTACCTAGGCTGAGAGGTTAAAAGTAACACTCTATAACGTCTAAAGGGCCAATAGGGCCTCGTCAAGGAAGAGCTTAACTCTAACTTAAATCTAGTCTTAAGCTAATAGGCCAATAGAGCCTTGTCTTAGTCTAAACTTATAAACTAACTTATAGACTAAAACAATAATAAAAACGTGGTTTTATAACCACATCCGTGACCACAACAACGCGGTGGTATAGTTCCGAGAAGAAAAAAAAAATTTTTGGCCTGGTAATGTTTGGCCGAGTCTATAAGGCTAAGCCGTAAAAAACGGGTGGGCGGGCGGGCCCGCAAAATGACAAAAACGCTAATAAGTCGAGAACCACTTGCCTCAGATAGGCGATTTATGTATCAATGGATAGGTGGCGCGACGGCGCACAAGCGTGGCCAAGAAAATGCTGTAGTTCTATTTAGGAAATACAAAAATTTTGAGGGAAAAGCAAATTTGGATGATTTTTACTGCACTAATAGGGGTCTGGTGATATGGATTTGGGTTTTATCAGTACCAAATCGGCTCCGCCAGCTGCGTATAGCGACGGCGCACGCCTTGATATATGATAAGCTATTACCTCTGATAGAAAATTTTGAAAAAGACTTGAATTTATATGTATTTTTAGCTGAAAATTACTATTTTTAACTGTATGACTGTCTGTTTTATAATGAAATTTTGTTTCAGAACCACAAATGCGGTACCGTACGACGCAGGAAGACCACTCTCACAATTGCAGATGAAAATATACGCAGGTTTTTAAAGTATGGCTGAGAAATAACAACCGACTGACTGCGAGACCCTTGAAAACGAAAAATCAACGAAAAAACGGTTAAAAAACCAAAATTTGAACTAGAAATTCTCAAAACAACTATACTATCGTGTAGGGCTCGATTAGACGAAGCGATCGATGTATATAAACCGCTATAAGCAAGCAAGATTCACTAATAATAATAACAACGAAATATGAATGTATGGCGAAAAGTTCCCTATAGGTAGACTTTCTGTATGTACTTATAGGGCCCAAAAATGACAAAAACGCTAATAAGTCGAGAACCACTTGCCTCAGATAGGCGATTTATGTATCAATGGATAGGTGGCGCGACGGCGCACAAGCGTGGCCAAGAAAATGCTGTAGTTCTATTTAGGAAATACAAAAATTTTGAGGGAAAAGCAAATTTGGATGATTTTTACTGCACTAATAGGGGTCTGGTGATATGGATTTGGGTTTTATCAGTACCAAATCGGCTCCGCCAGCTGCGTATAGCGACGGCGCACGCCTTGATATATGATAAGCTATTACCTCTGATAGAAAATTTTGAAAAAGACTTGAATTTATATGTATTTTTAGCTGAAAATTACTATTTTTAACTGTATGACTGTCTGTTTTATAATGAAATTTTGTTTCAGAACCACAAATGCGGTACCGTACGACGCAGGAAGACCACTCTCACAATTGCAGATGAAAATATACGCAGGTTTTTAAAGTATGGCTGAGAAATAACAACCGACTGACTGCGAGACCCTTGAAAACGAAAAATCAACGAAAAAACGGTTAAAAAACCAAAATTTGAACTAGAAATTCTCAAAACAACTATACTATCGTGTAGGGCTCGATTAGACGAAGCGATCGATGTATATAAACCGCTATAAGCAAGCAAGATTCACTAATAATAATAACAACGAAATATGAATGTATGGCGAAAAGTTCCCTATAGGTAGACTTTCTGTATGTACTTATAGGGCCCAAAAATGACAAAAACGCTAATAAGTCGAGAACCACTTGCCTCAGATAGGCGATTTATGTATCAATGGATAGGTGGCGCGACGGCGCACAAGCGTGGCCAAGAAAATGCTGTAGTTCTATTTAGGAAATACAAAAATTTTGAGGGAAAAGCAAATTTGGATGATTTTTACTGCACTAATAGGGGTCTGGTGATATGGATTTGGGTTTTATCAGTACCAAATCGGCTCCGCCAGCTGCGTATAGCGACGGCGCACGCCTTGATATATGATAAGCTATTACCTCTGATAGAAAATTTTGAAAAAGACTTGAATTTATATGTATTTTTAGCTGAAAATTACTATTTTTAACTGTATGACTGTCTGTTTTATAATGAAATTTTGTTTCAGAACCACAAATGCGGTACCGTACGACGCAGGAAGACCACTCTCACAATTGCAGATGAAAATATACGCAGGTTTTTAAAGTATGGCTGAGAAATAACAACCGACTGACTGCGAGACCCTTGAAAACGAAAAATCAACGAAAAAACGGTTAAAAAACCAAAATTTGAACTAGAAATTCTCAAAACAACTATACTATCGTGTAGGGCTCGATTAGACGAAGCGATCGATGTATATAAACCGCTATAAGCAAGCAAGATTCACTAATAATAATAACAACGAAATATGAATGTATGGCGAAAAGTTCCCTATAGGTAGACTTTCTGTATGTACTTATAGGGCCCAAAAATGACAAAAACGCTAATAAGTCGAGAACCACTTGCCTCAGATAGGCGATTTATGTATCAATGGATAGGTGGCGCGACGGCGCACAAGCGTGGCCAAGAAAATGCTGTAGTTCTATTTAGGAAATACAAAAATTTTGAGGGAAAAGCAAATTTGGATGATTTTTACTGCACTAATAGGGGTCTGGTGATATGGATTTGGGTTTTATCAGTACCAAATCGGCTCCGCCAGCTGCGTATAGCGACGGCGCACGCCTTGATATATGATAAGCTATTACCTCTGATAGAAAATTTTGAAAAAGACTTGAATTTATATGTATTTTTAGCTGAAAATTACTATTTTTAACTGTATGACTGTCTGTTTTATAATGAAATTTTGTTTCAGAACCACAAATGCGGTACCGTACGACGCAGGAAGACCACTCTCACAATTGCAGATGAAAATATACGCAGGTTTTTAAAGTATGGCTGAGAAATAACAACCGACTGACTGCGAGACCCTTGAAAACGAAAAATCAACGAAAAAACGGTTAAAAAACCAAAATTTGAACTAGAAATTCTCAAAACAACTATACTATCGTGTAGGGCTCGATTAGACGAAGCGATCGATGTATATAAACCGCTATAAGCAAGCAAGATTCACTAATAATAATAACAACGAAATATGAATGTATGGCGAAAAGTTCCCTATAGGTAGACTTTCTGTATGTACTTATAGGGCCCAAAAATGACAAAAACGCTAATAAGTCGAGAACCACTTGCCTCAGATAGGCGATTTATGTATCAATGGATAGGTGGCGCGACGGCGCACAAGCGTGGCCAAGAAAATGCTGTAGTTCTATTTAGGAAATACAAAAATTTTGAGGGAAAAGCAAATTTGGATGATTTTTACTGCACTAATAGGGGTCTGGTGATATGGATTTGGGTTTTATCAGTACCAAATCGGCTCCGCCAGCTGCGTATAGCGACGGCGCACGCCTTGATATATGATAAGCTATTACCTCTGATAGAAAATTTTGAAAAAGACTTGAATTTATATGTATTTTTAGCTGAAAATTACTATTTTTAACTGTATGACTGTCTGTTTTATAATGAAATTTTGTTTCAGAACCACAAATGCGGTACCGTACGACGCAGGAAGACCACTCTCACAATTGCAGATGAAAATATACGCAGGTTTTTAAAGTATGGCTGAGAAATAACAACCGACTGACTGCGAGACCCTTGAAAACGAAAAATCAACGAAAAAACGGTTAAAAAACCAAAATTTGAACTAGAAATTCTCAAAACAACTATACTATCGTGTAGGGCTCGATTAGACGAAGCGATCGATGTATATAAACCGCTATAAGCAAGCAAGATTCACTAATAATAATAACAACGAAATATGAATGTATGGCGAAAAGTTCCCTATAGGTAGACTTTCTGTATGTACTTATAGGGCCCAAAAATGACAAAAACGCTAATAAGTCGAGAACCACTTGCCTCAGATAGGCGATTTATGTATCAATGGATAGGTGGCGCGACGGCGCACAAGCGTGGCCAAGAAAATGCTGTAGTTCTATTTAGGAAATACAAAAATTTTGAGGGAAAAGCAAATTTGGATGATTTTTACTGCACTAATAGGGGTCTGGTGATATGGATTTGGGTTTTATCAGTACCAAATCGGCTCCGCCAGCTGCGTATAGCGACGGCGCACGCCTTGATATATGATAAGCTATTACCTCTGATAGAAAATTTTGAAAAAGACTTGAATTTATATGTATTTTTAGCTGAAAATTACTATTTTTAACTGTATGACTGTCTGTTTTATAATGAAATTTTGTTTCAGAACCACAAATGCGGTACCGTACGACGCAGGAAGACCACTCTCACAATTGCAGATGAAAATATACGCAGGTTTTTAAAGTATGGCTGAGAAATAACAACCGACTGACTGCGAGACCCTTGAAAACGAAAAATCAACGAAAAAACGGTTAAAAAACCAAAATTTGAACTAGAAATTCTCAAAACAACTATACTATCGTGTAGGGCTCGATTAGACGAAGCGATCGATGTATATAAACCGCTATAAGCAAGCAAGATTCACTAATAATAATAACAACGAAATATGAATGTATGGCGAAAAGTTCCCTATAGGTAGACTTTCTGTATGTACTTATAGGGCCCAAAAATGACAAAAACGCTAATAAGTCGAGAACCACTTGCCTCAGATAGGCGATTTATGTATCAATGGATAGGTGGCGCGACGGCGCACAAGCGTGGCCAAGAAAATGCTGTAGTTCTATTTAGGAAATACAAAAATTTTGAGGGAAAAGCAAATTTGGATGATTTTTACTGCACTAATAGGGGTCTGGTGATATGGATTTGGGTTTTATCAGTACCAAATCGGCTCCGCCAGCTGCGTATAGCGACGGCGCACGCCTTGATATATGATAAGCTATTACCTCTGATAGAAAATTTTGAAAAAGACTTGAATTTATATGTATTTTTAGCTGAAAATTACTATTTTTAACTGTATGACTGTCTGTTTTATAATGAAATTTTGTTTCAGAACCACAAATGCGGTACCGTACGACGCAGGAAGACCACTCTCACAATTGCAGATGAAAATATACGCAGGTTTTTAAAGTATGGCTGAGAAATAACAACCGACTGACTGCGAGACCCTTGAAAACGAAAAATCAACGAAAAAACGGTTAAAAAACCAAAATTTGAACTAGAAATTCTCAAAACAACTATACTATCGTGTAGGGCTCGATTAGACGAAGCGATCGATGTATATAAACCGCTATAAGCAAGCAAGATTCACTAATAATAATAACAACGAAATATGAATGTATGGCGAAAAGTTCCCTATAGGTAGACTTTCTGTATGTACTTATAGGGCCCAAAAATGACAAAAACGCTAATAAGTCGAGAACCACTTGCCTCAGATAGGCGATTTATGTATCAATGGATAGGTGGCGCGACGGCGCACAAGCGTGGCCAAGAAAATGCTGTAGTTCTATTTAGGAAATACAAAAATTTTGAGGGAAAAGCAAATTTGGATGATTTTTACTGCACTAATAGGGGTCTGGTGATATGGATTTGGGTTTTATCAGTACCAAATCGGCTCCGCCAGCTGCGTATAGCGACGGCGCACGCCTTGATATATGATAAGCTATTACCTCTGATAGAAAATTTTGAAAAAGACTTGAATTTATATGTATTTTTAGCTGAAAATTACTATTTTTAACTGTATGACTGTCTGTTTTATAATGAAATTTTGTTTCAGAACCACAAATGCGGTACCGTACGACGCAGGAAGACCACTCTCACAATTGCAGATGAAAATATACGCAGGTTTTTAAAGTATGGCTGAGAAATAACAACCGACTGACTGCGAGACCCTTGAAAACGAAAAATCAACGAAAAAACGGTTAAAAAACCAAAATTTGAACTAGAAATTCTCAAAACAACTATACTATCGTGTAGGGCTCGATTAGACGAAGCGATCGATGTATATAAACCGCTATAAGCAAGCAAGATTCACTAATAATAATAACAACGAAATATGAATGTATGGCGAAAAGTTCCCTATAGGTAGACTTTCTGTATGTACTTATAGGGCCCAAAAATGACAAAAACGCTAATAAGTCGAGAACCACTTGCCTCAGATAGGCGATTTATGTATCAATGGATAGGTGGCGCGACGGCGCACAAGCGTGGCCAAGAAAATGCTGTAGTTCTATTTAGGAAATACAAAAATTTTGAGGGAAAAGCAAATTTGGATGATTTTTACTGCACTAATAGGGGTCTGGTGATATGGATTTGGGTTTTATCAGTACCAAATCGGCTCCGCCAGCTGCGTATAGCGACGGCGCACGCCTTGATATATGATAAGCTATTACCTCTGATAGAAAATTTTGAAAAAGACTTGAATTTATATGTATTTTTAGCTGAAAATTACTATTTTTAACTGTATGACTGTCTGTTTTATAATGAAATTTTGTTTCAGAACCACAAATGCGGTACCGTACGACGCAGGAAGACCACTCTCACAATTGCAGATGAAAATATACGCAGGTTTTTAAAGTATGGCTGAGAAATAACAACCGACTGACTGCGAGACCCTTGAAAACGAAAAATCAACGAAAAAACGGTTAAAAAACCAAAATTTGAACTAGAAATTCTCAAAACAACTATACTATCGTGTAGGGCTCGATTAGACGAAGCGATCGATGTATATAAACCGCTATAAGCAAGCAAGATTCACTAATAATAATAACAACGAAATATGAATGTATGGCGAAAAGTTCCCTATAGGTAGACTTTCTGTATGTACTTATAGGGCCCAAAAATGACAAAAACGCTAATAAGTCGAGAACCACTTGCCTCAGATAGGCGATTTATGTATCAATGGATAGGTGGCGCGACGGCGCACAAGCGTGGCCAAGAAAATGCTGTAGTTCTATTTAGGAAATACAAAAATTTTGAGGGAAAAGCAAATTTGGATGATTTTTACTGCACTAATAGGGGTCTGGTGATATGGATTTGGGTTTTATCAGTACCAAATCGGCTCCGCCAGCTGCGTATAGCGACGGCGCACGCCTTGATATATGATAAGCTATTACCTCTGATAGAAAATTTTGAAAAAGACTTGAATTTATATGTATTTTTAGCTGAAAATTACTATTTTTAACTGTATGACTGTCTGTTTTATAATGAAATTTTGTTTCAGAACCACAAATGCGGTACCGTACGACGCAGGAAGACCACTCTCACAATTGCAGATGAAAATATACGCAGGTTTTTAAAGTATGGCTGAGAAATAACAACCGACTGACTGCGAGACCCTTGAAAACGAAAAATCAACGAAAAAACGGTTAAAAAACCAAAATTTGAACTAGAAATTCTCAAAACAACTATACTATCGTGTAGGGCTCGATTAGACGAAGCGATCGATGTATATAAACCGCTATAAGCAAGCAAGATTCACTAATAATAATAACAACGAAATATGAATGTATGGCGAAAAGTTCCCTATAGGTAGACTTTCTGTATGTACTTATAGGGCCCAAAAATGACAAAAACGCTAATAAGTCGAGAACCACTTGCCTCAGATAGGCGATTTATGTATCAATGGATAGGTGGCGCGACGGCGCACAAGCGTGGCCAAGAAAATGCTGTAGTTCTATTTAGGAAATACAAAAATTTTGAGGGAAAAGCAAATTTGGATGATTTTTACTGCACTAATAGGGGTCTGGTGATATGGATTTGGGTTTTATCAGTACCAAATCGGCTCCGCCAGCTGCGTATAGCGACGGCGCACGCCTTGATATATGATAAGCTATTACCTCTGATAGAAAATTTTGAAAAAGACTTGAATTTATATGTATTTTTAGCTGAAAATTACTATTTTTAACTGTATGACTGTCTGTTTTATAATGAAATTTTGTTTCAGAACCACAAATGCGGTACCGTACGACGCAGGAAGACCACTCTCACAATTGCAGATGAAAATATACGCAGGTTTTTAAAGTATGGCTGAGAAATAACAACCGACTGACTGCGAGACCCTTGAAAACGAAAAATCAACGAAAAAACGGTTAAAAAACCAAAATTTGAACTAGAAATTCTCAAAACAACTATACTATCGTGTAGGGCTCGATTAGACGAAGCGATCGATGTATATAAACCGCTATAAGCAAGCAAGATTCACTAATAATAATAACAACGAAATATGAATGTATGGCGAAAAGTTCCCTATAGGTAGACTTTCTGTATGTACTTATAGGGCCCAAAAATGACAAAAACGCTAATAAGTCGAGAACCACTTGCCTCAGATAGGCGATTTATGTATCAATGGATAGGTGGCGCGACGGCGCACAAGCGTGGCCAAGAAAATGCTGTAGTTCTATTTAGGAAATACAAAAATTTTGAGGGAAAAGCAAATTTGGATGATTTTTACTGCACTAATAGGGGTCTGGTGATATGGATTTGGGTTTTATCAGTACCAAATCGGCTCCGCCAGCTGCGTATAGCGACGGCGCACGCCTTGATATATGATAAGCTATTACCTCTGATAGAAAATTTTGAAAAAGACTTGAATTTATATGTATTTTTAGCTGAAAATTACTATTTTTAACTGTATGACTGTCTGTTTTATAATGAAATTTTGTTTCAGAACCACAAATGCGGTACCGTACGACGCAGGAAGACCACTCTCACAATTGCAGATGAAAATATACGCAGGTTTTTAAAGTATGGCTGAGAAATAACAACCGACTGACTGCGAGACCCTTGAAAACGAAAAATCAACGAAAAAACGGTTAAAAAACCAAAATTTGAACTAGAAATTCTCAAAACAACTATACTATCGTGTAGGGCTCGATTAGACGAAGCGATCGATGTATATAAACCGCTATAAGCAAGCAAGATTCACTAATAATAATAACAACGAAATATGAATGTATGGCGAAAAGTTCCCTATAGGTAGACTTTCTGTATGTACTTATAGGGCCCAAAAATGACAAAAACGCTAATAAGTCGAGAACCACTTGCCTCAGATAGGCGATTTATGTATCAATGGATAGGTGGCGCGACGGCGCACAAGCGTGGCCAAGAAAATGCTGTAGTTCTATTTAGGAAATACAAAAATTTTGAGGGAAAAGCAAATTTGGATGATTTTTACTGCACTAATAGGGGTCTGGTGATATGGATTTGGGTTTTATCAGTACCAAATCGGCTCCGCCAGCTGCGTATAGCGACGGCGCACGCCTTGATATATGATAAGCTATTACCTCTGATAGAAAATTTTGAAAAAGACTTGAATTTATATGTATTTTTAGCTGAAAATTACTATTTTTAACTGTATGACTGTCTGTTTTATAATGAAATTTTGTTTCAGAACCACAAATGCGGTACCGTACGACGCAGGAAGACCACTCTCACAATTGCAGATGAAAATATACGCAGGTTTTTAAAGTATGGCTGAGAAATAACAACCGACTGACTGCGAGACCCTTGAAAACGAAAAATCAACGAAAAAACGGTTAAAAAACCAAAATTTGAACTAGAAATTCTCAAAACAACTATACTATCGTGTAGGGCTCGATTAGACGAAGCGATCGATGTATATAAACCGCTATAAGCAAGCAAGATTCACTAATAATAATAACAACGAAATATGAATGTATGGCGAAAAGTTCCCTATAGGTAGACTTTCTGTATGTACTTATAGGGCCCAAAAATGACAAAAACGCTAATAAGTCGAGAACCACTTGCCTCAGATAGGCGATTTATGTATCAATGGATAGGTGGCGCGACGGCGCACAAGCGTGGCCAAGAAAATGCTGTAGTTCTATTTAGGAAATACAAAAATTTTGAGGGAAAAGCAAATTTGGATGATTTTTACTGCACTAATAGGGGTCTGGTGATATGGATTTGGGTTTTATCAGTACCAAATCGGCTCCGCCAGCTGCGTATAGCGACGGCGCACGCCTTGATATATGATAAGCTATTACCTCTGATAGAAAATTTTGAAAAAGACTTGAATTTATATGTATTTTTAGCTGAAAATTACTATTTTTAACTGTATGACTGTCTGTTTTATAATGAAATTTTGTTTCAGAACCACAAATGCGGTACCGTACGACGCAGGAAGACCACTCTCACAATTGCAGATGAAAATATACGCAGGTTTTTAAAGTATGGCTGAGAAATAACAACCGACTGACTGCGAGACCCTTGAAAACGAAAAATCAACGAAAAAACGGTTAAAAAACCAAAATTTGAACTAGAAATTCTCAAAACAACTATACTATCGTGTAGGGCTCGATTAGACGAAGCGATCGATGTATATAAACCGCTATAAGCAAGCAAGATTCACTAATAATAATAACAACGAAATATGAATGTATGGCGAAAAGTTCCCTATAGGTAGACTTTCTGTATGTACTTATAGGGCCCAAAAATGACAAAAACGCTAATAAGTCGAGAACCACTTGCCTCAGATAGGCGATTTATGTATCAATGGATAGGTGGCGCGACGGCGCACAAGCGTGGCCAAGAAAATGCTGTAGTTCTATTTAGGAAATACAAAAATTTTGAGGGAAAAGCAAATTTGGATGATTTTTACTGCACTAATAGGGGTCTGGTGATATGGATTTGGGTTTTATCAGTACCAAATCGGCTCCGCCAGCTGCGTATAGCGACGGCGCACGCCTTGATATATGATAAGCTATTACCTCTGATAGAAAATTTTGAAAAAGACTTGAATTTATATGTATTTTTAGCTGAAAATTACTATTTTTAACTGTATGACTGTCTGTTTTATAATGAAATTTTGTTTCAGAACCACAAATGCGGTACCGTACGACGCAGGAAGACCACTCTCACAATTGCAGATGAAAATATACGCAGGTTTTTAAAGTATGGCTGAGAAATAACAACCGACTGACTGCGAGACCCTTGAAAACGAAAAATCAACGAAAAAACGGTTAAAAAACCAAAATTTGAACTAGAAATTCTCAAAACAACTATACTATCGTGTAGGGCTCGATTAGACGAAGCGATCGATGTATATAAACCGCTATAAGCAAGCAAGATTCACTAATAATAATAACAACGAAATATGAATGTATGGCGAAAAGTTCCCTATAGGTAGACTTTCTGTATGTACTTATAGGGCCCAAAAATGACAAAAACGCTAATAAGTCGAGAACCACTTGCCTCAGATAGGCGATTTATGTATCAATGGATAGGTGGCGCGACGGCGCACAAGCGTGGCCAAGAAAATGCTGTAGTTCTATTTAGGAAATACAAAAATTTTGAGGGAAAAGCAAATTTGGATGATTTTTACTGCACTAATAGGGGTCTGGTGATATGGATTTGGGTTTTATCAGTACCAAATCGGCTCCGCCAGCTGCGTATAGCGACGGCGCACGCCTTGATATATGATAAGCTATTACCTCTGATAGAAAATTTTGAAAAAGACTTGAATTTATATGTATTTTTAGCTGAAAATTACTATTTTTAACTGTATGACTGTCTGTTTTATAATGAAATTTTGTTTCAGAACCACAAATGCGGTACCGTACGACGCAGGAAGACCACTCTCACAATTGCAGATGAAAATATACGCAGGTTTTTAAAGTATGGCTGAGAAATAACAACCGACTGACTGCGAGACCCTTGAAAACGAAAAATCAACGAAAAAACGGTTAAAAAACCAAAATTTGAACTAGAAATTCTCAAAACAACTATACTATCGTGTAGGGCTCGATTAGACGAAGCGATCGATGTATATAAACCGCTATAAGCAAGCAAGATTCACTAATAATAATAACAACGAAATATGAATGTATGGCGAAAAGTTCCCTATAGGTAGACTTTCTGTATGTACTTATAGGGCCCAAAAATGACAAAAACGCTAATAAGTCGAGAACCACTTGCCTCAGATAGGCGATTTATGTATCAATGGATAGGTGGCGCGACGGCGCACAAGCGTGGCCAAGAAAATGCTGTAGTTCTATTTAGGAAATACAAAAATTTTGAGGGAAAAGCAAATTTGGATGATTTTTACTGCACTAATAGGGGTCTGGTGATATGGATTTGGGTTTTATCAGTACCAAATCGGCTCCGCCAGCTGCGTATAGCGACGGCGCACGCCTTGATATATGATAAGCTATTACCTCTGATAGAAAATTTTGAAAAAGACTTGAATTTATATGTATTTTTAGCTGAAAATTACTATTTTTAACTGTATGACTGTCTGTTTTATAATGAAATTTTGTTTCAGAACCACAAATGCGGTACCGTACGACGCAGGAAGACCACTCTCACAATTGCAGATGAAAATATACGCAGGTTTTTAAAGTATGGCTGAGAAATAACAACCGACTGACTGCGAGACCCTTGAAAACGAAAAATCAACGAAAAAACGGTTAAAAAACCAAAATTTGAACTAGAAATTCTCAAAACAACTATACTATCGTGTAGGGCTCGATTAGACGAAGCGATCGATGTATATAAACCGCTATAAGCAAGCAAGATTCACTAATAATAATAACAACGAAATATGAATGTATGGCGAAAAGTTCCCTATAGGTAGACTTTCTGTATGTACTTATAGGGCCCAAAAATGACAAAAACGCTAATAAGTCGAGAACCACTTGCCTCAGATAGGCGATTTATGTATCAATGGATAGGTGGCGCGACGGCGCACAAGCGTGGCCAAGAAAATGCTGTAGTTCTATTTAGGAAATACAAAAATTTTGAGGGAAAAGCAAATTTGGATGATTTTTACTGCACTAATAGGGGTCTGGTGATATGGATTTGGGTTTTATCAGTACCAAATCGGCTCCGCCAGCTGCGTATAGCGACGGCGCACGCCTTGATATATGATAAGCTATTACCTCTGATAGAAAATTTTGAAAAAGACTTGAATTTATATGTATTTTTAGCTGAAAATTACTATTTTTAACTGTATGACTGTCTGTTTTATAATGAAATTTTGTTTCAGAACCACAAATGCGGTACCGTACGACGCAGGAAGACCACTCTCACAATTGCAGATGAAAATATACGCAGGTTTTTAAAGTATGGCTGAGAAATAACAACCGACTGACTGCGAGACCCTTGAAAACGAAAAATCAACGAAAAAACGGTTAAAAAACCAAAATTTGAACTAGAAATTCTCAAAACAACTATACTATCGTGTAGGGCTCGATTAGACGAAGCGATCGATGTATATAAACCGCTATAAGCAAGCAAGATTCACTAATAATAATAACAACGAAATATGAATGTATGGCGAAAAGTTCCCTATAGGTAGACTTTCTGTATGTACTTATAGGGCCCAAAAATGACAAAAACGCTAATAAGTCGAGAACCACTTGCCTCAGATAGGCGATTTATGTATCAATGGATAGGTGGCGCGACGGCGCACAAGCGTGGCCAAGAAAATGCTGTAGTTCTATTTAGGAAATACAAAAATTTTGAGGGAAAAGCAAATTTGGATGATTTTTACTGCACTAATAGGGGTCTGGTGATATGGATTTGGGTTTTATCAGTACCAAATCGGCTCCGCCAGCTGCGTATAGCGACGGCGCACGCCTTGATATATGATAAGCTATTACCTCTGATAGAAAATTTTGAAAAAGACTTGAATTTATATGTATTTTTAGCTGAAAATTACTATTTTTAACTGTATGACTGTCTGTTTTATAATGAAATTTTGTTTCAGAACCACAAATGCGGTACCGTACGACGCAGGAAGACCACTCTCACAATTGCAGATGAAAATATACGCAGGTTTTTAAAGTATGGCTGAGAAATAACAACCGACTGACTGCGAGACCCTTGAAAACGAAAAATCAACGAAAAAACGGTTAAAAAACCAAAATTTGAACTAGAAATTCTCAAAACAACTATACTATCGTGTAGGGCTCGATTAGACGAAGCGATCGATGTATATAAACCGCTATAAGCAAGCAAGATTCACTAATAATAATAACAACGAAATATGGTTAGGTTAGGTTAGGTTAGGTTAGGTTAGGTTAGGTTAGGTTAGGTTAGGTTAGGTTTTTTTTTTTTTTTTTTTTGTTGACGCGGGGAATGCATTTAGGCACCGTCATCCCAGCTACGGGGGTAGCTGGGACGGTGTGTGGGACTCACCGGTCCCGGAAGAAGGGACCGTCCTACCCACTAAACCCCGCGGTGTTCCGACTCACCCTATAGCCGGGCCGAGGGATATGAAAATTAGATTCTACGTCGACCCGGCTAGGGATGCCCCGTAGAGTTGGGGCTCTCCTCGGGGGACCAGATGGTCGGCCCCCCAGAGCTCCCTAAGGAGCTGAAGAAAACAAGCCCGCATCGCACCACTCTCGAGCGCCCTTCTGCAAGCAGAGGGGGTAGAGAGCGGCCGAGCGGGCGGGCACTAAAGGCACCTCCGGAACACGGGGAGATGCCTTACGCCATATGGCCGTCAATGGGCGCGGTCCCCCGACCTTACGCCCACGGCCAAAAACTGATGCTGTGCGGAGCGGTCGCACAGGCGGAAGGGCCGCACAGGCGGAACGGCCGCACAGACGGACCAGCCGTACAGGCAGGCAGAAGCCCACACGCAGCAGCTGCCCAAGCTGCCGCGTGCCGAGGGGCTTAACTGCCGCACATACATACAGCTGCCGTACAGGCGAAATCAGCCGCACAGGCGGAACAGCCGCATGTGCGGCCACTGCCACACAGCAAACTCGCTCTAACCGGCCGCAGCCGGGAGCATACCTCACGTAAACGCGGGCCTTGAAGGCCCGCCATTCCACGACCCCCTCGTGCAATGGGGTCAACTCCGTCAAATGACGGCGAGAAACGTCGCAGATGCGCCGTAACGCACACCCCGACCAATGCTGCACGGAGCGGCCGCACGGACGGAAGGGCCGCACAGGCGGAACGGCCGCACAGACGGACCAGTCGTACAGGCAGGCAGAAGCCCACACGCAGCAGCCGCCCAAGCTGCCGCGTGCCGAGGGGCTTAACTGCCGCACATACATACGACTGCCGTACAGGCGAAATCAGCCGCACAGGCGGAACAGCCGCACATGCGGCCGCTGCCGCACAGCAACTTGCTCCAACCGGCCGCAGCCGGGAGCATACCTCGCCAAGAAAGTTGCGACGCTTCCACCGGGTATCCGGGAGCTGTCGCAACACCGCGGGCCTTGCAGGCCCGCCATACCACGACCCCCTCGTGCAATGGGGTCGGCTTCGGTCGGAAAGACCGACGAACAAAGCGCTTCTACCGGCCGTAGCCGGGAGCGGACGCCGTTTGTTACGGCGGTGAACGCCGCAACCGCAGGCCTAGCAGGCCCACCATACCACGACCCCCTTCGCCATGAGGTCGGTTGTCGGGATATTGGTTCATCGACTTACAGGGGCAGCAGACTCCAGCGCTGCGCCTGTTAGCCGACTATCCAGGATGCACCGTCTTGGTCCAGTTGCCACTCCCCCCGGGCATATAGCCCGAAGGGATAGGAAACCGGTCCAAGCACACTAGGAGGTTCCCCGACCTAGCACCCCAGGTTAGGTTAGGTTAGGTTAGGTTTTTTTTTTTTTTTTTGTTGACGCGGGGAATGCATTTAGGCACCGTCATCCCAGCTACGGGGGTAGCTGGGACGGTGTGTGGGACTCACCGGTCCCGGAAGAGGGACCGTCCTACCCACTAAACCCCGCGGTGTTCCGTCTCACCCTATAGCCGGGCCGAGGGATATGAAAATTAGATTCTACGTCGACCCGGCTAGGGATGCCCCGTAGAGTTGGGGCTCTCCTCGGGGGACCAGATGGTCGGCCCCCCAGAGCTCCCTAGGGAGCTGAAGAAAACAAGCCCGCATCGCACCACTCTCGAGCGCCCTTCTGCAAGCAGAGGGGGTAGAGAGCGGCCGAGCGGGCGGGCACTAAAGGCACCTCCGGAACACGGGGAGATGCCTTCCGCCATATGGCCGTCAATGGGCGCGGTCCCCCGACCTTACGCCCACGGCCAAAAACTGATGCTGTGCGGAGCGGTCGCACAGGCGGAAGGGCCGCACAGGCGGAACGGCCGCACAGACGGACCAGCCGTACAGGCAGGCAGAAGCCCACACGCAGCAGCTGCCCAAGCTGCCGCATGCCGAGGGGCTTAACTGCCGCACATACATACAGCTGCCGTACAGGCGAAATCAGCCGCACAGGCGGAACAGCCGCATGTGCGGCCACTGCCACACAGCAAACTCGCTCTAACCGGCCGCAGCCGGGAGCATACCTCACGTAAACGCGGGCCTTGAAGGCCCGCCATTCCACGACCCCCTCGTGCAATGGGGTCAACTCCGTCAAATGACGGCGAGAAACGTCGCAGATGCGCCGTAACGCACACCCCGACCAATGCTGCACGGAGCGGCCGCACGGACGGAAGGGCCGCACAGGCGGAACGGCCGCACAGACGGACCAGTCGTACAGGCAGGCAGAAGCCCACACGCAGCAGCCGCCCAAGCTGCCGCGTGCCGAGGGGCTTAACTGCCGCACATACATACGACTGCCGTACAGGCGAAATCAGCCGCACAGGCGGAACAGCCGCACATGCGGCCGCTGCCGCACAGCAACTTGCTCCAACCGGCCGCAGCCGGGAGCATACCTCGCCAAGAAAGTTGCGACGCTTCCACCGGGTATCCGGGAGCTGTCGCAACACCGCGGGCCTTGCAGGCCCGCCATACCACGACCCCCTCGTGCAATGGGGTCGGCTTCGGTCGGAAAGACCGACGAACAAAGCGCTTCTACCGGCCGTAGCCGGGAGCGGACGCCGTTTGTTACGGCGGTGAACGCCGCAACCGCAGGCCTAGCAGGCCCACCATACCACGACCCCCTTCGCCATGGGGTCGGTTGTCGGGATATTGGTTCATCGACTTACAGGGGCAGCAGACTCCAGCGCTGCGCCTGTTAGCCGACTATCCAGGATGCACCGTCTTGGTCCAGTTGCCACTCCCCCCGGGCATGTAGCCCGAAGGGATAGGAAACCGGTCCAAGCTCACTAGGAGGTTCCCCGACCTAGCACCCCAGGTTAGGTTAGGTTAGGTTAGGTTAGGTTAGGTTAGGTTAGGTTAGGTTAGGTTAGGTTAGGTTAGGTTAGGTTAGGTTTTTTTTTTTTTTTTTTTTTTTTATGCCCTGCTACCCTGGGTAGCTGGGTGTGTGCCTATCTACCCCCGATTTTTATATTTCGGAGACCTTTTTACTAATTTCACATTCATACCAGTTCTCGCTTTTTTATGGTCACATTCATTCCTCATACTATGTCTTTCTTGCATACAACCTTTCACTCTGTTCAGGTGGGACGCCTGCTATTCTATCTCCTAGCTAATTTTTATTTATTTTTGTATTTTCTTATTTTCTAATAGGTAAATAATTGTTCTCCACTCCTTTTCCATTTTCCTTCTTAAGTTTACATGTACTTATTTTTCTAATTACATCTTGTTTATTTATTACATATTTCTTTTTTCTTATGTCTATTTTTCCTATATTTTACACTTCCCAGAGTGGGTTGTGGGATGGCCATATATCTCTTTTTTATAACTATTTTCTATACATACTTTGTTTTCCTATTTCTATTTTACTATTTTACATTTCCTTATTTTACTACATTTGTTCCATTACTTGCAACATAACTGACGTTATGTTGTCGTAATTGCACTTTTCAATCTATCTTATTCCTATTATTTACCATCTTACATATATCTATACAGTAATTTAAAAATCTGTCTCTCTGTTTTCCGGCTATGATTTGGTGGAATTTGGCGACGGTTATACAAGTGTCAAGGTGCTGCTCCACGTTGTACCTCTGCCTCGAGAACATCGGGCACTCCGCCAGTAAATGAGGGATGGTCTCCTCAGTTTCGGAGTCACAGGAGCATGATGGATCCTCCTTGCACTTGAAACGAGTCAAGTACCCGGAAAACCCACCATGCCCCGTCAGGACCTGCGTGGTGTGTTTCGTTGGAGTGAACTTCCTAATGACATTGTACGCGTCCACCGCGTTGGGGAAGAAGAGCTTTGTGACCGAGGCGGTTTCACCCGACTCGTATCTCCGGTTCCACTCGCCAAGCGTGTCCATACGGATCTGCCGCTTGGCGAATGAGATCGGACATAGGTCATAGTCCGGTGCTCGCCTCGATCCCAAAGCTGCCTCTTTTGCCAGTTGGTCGGCCCTCTCATTTCCCTCCACCCCCACGTGCGCCTTTACCCAGTGCAAAGCTATATGTTTGCCTGTTAATATACTTTTCCTGATATTATTTCTGGCTTCTAATGCGAGGGGGTGGAGACAATTGGGATTCGCGACCGTCTGGAGTGCTGCGGTTGAGTCGCTGAACACCCCGAAGGATCCCGCGCTAAGTTTATCGATCATCCTCGTTGCCTCACATATGGCCAGGAGTTCCGCCTGATACACCGTGCAGTAAGACGGCAGACCAAGCTTGCGGGCCCGCATTTCGGCTCCGTCTTTCCATAAGGAAAGCGCGGCACCGACCCTACCCGCAATCTTGCTGCCGTCTGTGTATATCTTAATCTCGCAATGGTTTCGTGCAATTTGCTCATCGTTTTCGACGTTGATGAACTCCAGGCGCATATGCTCGGCTGGGTGAGGATTTTCCGCGAATGGGGCCATTCGCTCGGCCTCCCTTCCGGCTAAGTCTGGTAACTGCTCGCCTCTTCTTATCTTATGTAGCAGTGCAGCCTCCTTGACACGAAGGTCAAGGGGCAGTATACCGGCAAGTACCAGAGCAGAGTCGTGGGAGACCGTTCGATACGCCTTACAAATTTTTTGCGCGAAGCTACGCTGGATAAACTTCAATCTCTTCCTGATGCCCAGCTTCCCAACCGCTTGCTCCCATGCGCTGGCCGCGTACAACACAATAGGTTCCACGGTCGCTGTGTAAATAGTGTGAATTATTTCAGGGTGTAGGCCCCAACTTGCCTTTGCCGCCCTAGACAACTGCTTGTGGAGACCGGTCACTTTTGCGCAGATATTCTTTACATGCTGATTGAAAGTAAGTTTGCAGTCTATAGTTAGGCCCAGGATTTTTATCTCGCTTGACATGCCAATGTCGACCCCGCCCATGCCAAGGCGTGGTGTGTCATACACCAGTTTTCTGGTGATCACCATTGCGTTGGTTTTATGGGGCGCGAATTTAAGTTTGTTGTTGTCACCCCACGCCTTAACACGCGCGAGAGCAACATTGGCACGCCGTTCGATTTCTTCCCCTGTGTCTCCACAAAAAACGAGGACGACGTCATCGGCGAAGGCCTGCACATATTCGCCCATCTTCTCGAGTTCATGCAGTAACGGGTCCAGCAGAAGGTTCCACAGGATCGGACCGCCAATAGAGCCTTGAACGCAGCCCTTTCTTGTTCTGGTTTTTATTTCTTTGCCTGCGTATCTCACATGCACCTCTCGGTCGCTCATATAGCTATTCAGCATTTTGCGAAGCCCCTCCGGACACCTCTCCTCAACAAGCCGCATCTTAATCGCAGGCCACCATGCACTATCGAAGGCGCCCTCTATATCCAGGGACACTAGTGTTATTATCTTTTTCTGGTCCAGTTTTGTCCTGATGTGCTGGATCAGGGTATAGAGGGCGTCCTCGCAGCTCCTTTGCGGCATAAATCCAAATTGCTGGGTGCTGATCCTCGAGTGCAGATGATGCCGAAGTCTCGACATCATCATTTTCTCGAGGATCTTCCCCAGCACCGGGAGAAGGCCTATTGGCCTGTACGATTTTGGCTGCGCGTAACTTTCCTTGCCCGGCTTGCGAAGCGCCACGACCGTTGCTTCCTTCCAGGCCTTAGGGAAATACTGCATAGTGAGGCACTTGTTTGCAAGGCAAAGAAACAATTCTGGGTCGTTTCTGATGGCGTGGTCACAAATATCAGCGGTGAAGCCATCTGCTCCTGGTGCCTTCTTGGGGTTGAAAGATCGGACCGCTGTCTCGAGCTCGAAGGGGGTGAACGGTGGATCGAGCAGTTCCCCACACGTGCCCCCGGCCACCACCTCCGAGCTCTCTCTTATGCGTCTGTGTTCCTCCGAGTCTTCCCCCTCCAAGTCCTCTGGGTAAAATGTTTCTGCCATCAATCTCGCTGATCCCTCCTCATCCAGTGCCACGCCATTCACTTCCAGGAGTACGTCCTCGGCTCTACCCACGGTCCGACCGATGACTCTATAAATACCTTCCCACATTCCCTCTCGATCCTGCTTACAGCAGAAGTCCTTCCACGAGTCAATTTGTGCTTTCTTGGCTTCGGCTTCATATTTTTCTTTGCACTCCAGGTACTCTTCAACGACTCTGGCTCTACGAATGGGAGCGGCACACCTAATACGACGCCGTCTTGTGGTGACCTCTTTTTTCATTTTGGCTAGATTCTCGGACCACCACGGGATAGACAACTTTTGGCATTTAGCCTTCTCCGGTATGGCACCTTGACAAGCTCCGGTAATTGTTTGGCTGAGCTCTTCTACGAACTTGTCTATTTGACCCTTTGTCTCTAGCCTGCTGATCTTGTCTAGGGTTAGGCTTTTGCTTACTTTGAGTCCGTTCAGTTCCTCTCGGAACTGATCCCAATTTGCCTTTCTGGTGTTATATTTTCTTGTGGTTCTGGCGACGTCAGTTCCCCTTGACTTTTTAAGTTTGATGCCAAAAGTTATCCCGTTGTGGTCCGAGCTTGTGAGATTCACCTCTACCCTCCAGTCAACCACCATATTCAGTACATTGGCTGTGCACAGTGTAACATCTACATGGCTACTGTATCTCGTGTTGCCGCGTATGGTGTCGAAGGTTGGCGTGTCGCCGTTGTTGAGCACCTGGAGGCCCATCTGATCGATCATCTCCAATAGGTCTTTTCCTCTGGTGTCCACTTTCTTGCTGCCCCACCACGTGTTCCAGGCATTCCCATCTCCACCCATTATCAGTTTTCCCAATCCAGGTTTAGCCGCTACTCTCCTAAGTGTCCTCAGGTAAGGAGCGATTGGTTTGTCGGGCTCGAGGTAAAAGGAGACCAGCGTAACCCTCCACGCGACTGTGTTGAGGCTCACCACTATGATGTTATTCGTGGTGAGTTCGGGATATTGGACAACGTCAACAGATGGGTCAAAAACAGCTATTGCTGCCTTGACCTTGTCCTCCCCAGTCGCTTTATTTTGGAATATTCTTACTCCTGGATAGCTCCTCATCCCTCGAGTCCCACCATCCACGTATGGTTCCTGGATTAGGGCTGCCATAATCTTTCGTTCTGCTGCTGCTGTGAGCAGCTCCTGCTGTGCCAGCTTCTTGTGCATAAGGTTTGCCTGGAACACGCGATAGACAGAGTTTCCCGCCTGGCTGCCCTTAGCAATATGCCACGGCCGATCTTGCCAGGGTCTCCCAGCGCCTTCTGACGGGACATTCGTCGCTGAAGGCATTATGCTCCACACGGTCGATCTTGGCTTTTTTGCAATTTCTGCATGATGGCAGTGTGTTGATAGCCCAGCTATCACAGTGTGCCTTCAAGTGTGGTCCCCCACAATGGCAGCATGTCTCCTCGGTTTCGGTACAAAACCTCCTCACGTGGCCATACGCCAGGCAGCGCGAGCACTGCACTAGTGGTGAGTGGTCTGTCACCCTCACCCGCTGTAAGTCCACGTGAAGTGTACCTATTGCTGTCATGTTTCTCCATAATTTTGGAGATACCGTCAGGACTAGGTGGTTGGTGTGGGGGTTTCTTGCCTTTTTTCTGAACCTTACCGCGACGCGTTCATCCTCCTTGTTGAGACCGTCAAAAATCTCCTGGTTCTGTTTCCTGAGCGCCTTGAGCACCTCCTCATCGGAGTTGATGCTCATGACGTCCCTCAGGATCACCATGGGGTCCTTGTTTTTAACGTTCTCAACAAGGAGTCGTTCCTTTTCTAGCTTAGCCCGTGCGCTGTCTCTATCTTTGGCTGTGGGACATCCCAGGATGATCTTACGGTCTTTAGCCTTCCTGACCCTTTCCACCTTAATCCACCCCTCTTTGGCATCAACTGCCTTCCTCACCCTTTCAAACACTTCATCCGTTGTCTCCTCCTCTTTGTCCGATGTTATGACTATAGAGTGCAATGTGGGTTTCATTTGTTGCGCCTTTGGGGAGGTTGATGTTGATGTTACGTTGGCGTATGACAACTTTGCCTGCAGTTCCGTGTTTGTTTGTAGAGCGTTTTGTAACTCCTGCATTTGCTCTGCATTCTTGGCGAGCATCTCTGTATGCTCGTCTAGCTTTTTGGTGAGCTTTTCCAGCTCAGGTGAGTTGATGGGGGTATGGATTGGTGGACTTCTTACTGCTTCTACTGTTTTCTCCAGTCCTGTCTCCATTTGTCGTACAATATCCACCAGCTTTTCGAGCCACTGGGTCACGTCCGTCTTTATCTCTGATCTTAAATTTTTGGCAAGCCCAAGAGAATACTTTGCCTTTTTGGCATAGTCCTTCGCCTGGGTTGTCTTGTCTGGGTATGCTTTACCAGAGACGGGGCTGTGGTCAATAGGCTGAGATGGTTTTGCCTTTTTGGCCCTTTCTGGAGATCTGGTATTTCTCGGCGGACTATATTCCAGGCGTCTTGATGGCCTCTGTGGCTCGACGTCAGTTGATTTTTCTAGAGCTGCTGCCCTAGAGGTGCTCGTTATACCCTCGAAGGTCTCGAGGCTTCTCCGGACTATTGATTTTTTGGTCACTGTTCTAGATGGTGACGTTTGAGCAGTGTCCTTCTCCGAGCCCTTTGCTGGTGTACGCTGCATCTTCGGGGGTATACTTAATCGGCTTAAAAGGTATTGGTTGCTAATGGGGTATGTACAGGGTACCCCAGTTCGCGTGTCTAGTGTGTGTAGTGTAGGTATCTGAAGGGTATGTAAAGGGTACCCTTCTAGATTGTGTCAAGGGTGTGTAGTGCGTGTTTTGTGGGTATCTTGTGAGTGTGTGTGCTGTTTGTCCACGTATGTTTATGTGTGTAGTGAGTGTTGTGCTTGGTGTGTGTATGTATTATTTGAATGTGTTATGAATGCGCAGGTACTGCTCCTAACTACTGGCCAGCAGCCGGTGTCCAACAGTTGATTATGCGAGGTAGTTATTACCTCTCGTTTGTTAGTCACAATTTTTTATATATAGATAGAGTCAATAGAACTCTGGTCTAATCTAGTTCAGTCTAAAAAGTATTTTAAAAGTGTATAATAACAAGTCAAGGGAATAGAAGATAGAAATAAAAGTCAGAAAACACAGAGATCGTTACAATATATAGTTGCTCTATCTAGAGCAGTCTTTTATTGTAGGTGTAGGAGAGCTCTACACTTATCCTGCGGCTGTAGTCCAGCTACGTCTAAAAATAATGGCCAAAAAGCCTTGTCTTAACTAATAAAACTTAATCTAACTTATTTACTATAAAAATTTGGACAATAGTCCAAATTTGTCCTAGCCTAACCCTAAAATATAGTCGCTCCACCTGCCTCGGAGCGCCCCCTATCCAAATTTTGCCGAAAATCCCCTTAGTTTGCCGAAAAAGAATTTTGAAGAAACCAAAACTCTACACGCTCTAGCTAGAGCCGTGTAAGTAGGCCCAGCCGATAGCCCTCGTCGAGCCCACTCCAACAACCCCAAACACGGCTATCTTAGCCCAAGGGGATCCGGAGCTACGAGGTTTGTAAATTTCCCAAAAAATTTTTACAAAATTTTACAATTTTGTAAAAACCCCGTATCTCCGGAACCGCTGGTCCGATCCTGCTCGTGTTTGGGTCTATCTTTGTGTGCGCGACGAGATCTACCCCCCGGTAGCCTTTTTAGCGCCTAAAAAATTTTTTACCCCTATCCCCCCCAAACCCCCCCAGTCGGGTGGAGTAGTGGCCGCTGAGCCCCCCAAAGAAACCCAGACTCCTCTACGACGCCCCGTTCCAATTCTACAGACGATCAAAGTTTTCCAAGATGGCGGTCGAGCTGTCAAACTCGAACTTTGATCGTCTGTAACTCCGGTCCCAGACGTCGCAGAACAGCCAAGATTGGGCTTGCCTTGGTCGGCTCAACCCCCTCTACCGCCCTATTGGGTTTTCAGCACCCCTAATTTTTTGCAGCTCCGATTGTCCTGAAATTCAGGAGGCAGGTGGGTGTTGACCTCCCTAAGCTGCAACTAAAATTACAATCTCCTAGGACCACGGGTTCGGGAGTTATGGACGTTTTACCGAAAACAAGATGGCCGCCGAGCTGTCAAAACCAAATTTTGATCAGCTATAACTCGGCAACCACTTGACCTACGGACGTCAGACTTTCTTCTACGGCCTTGGCGCCTCCTCGGGTACCTCCTTGGAGGGGTTTGGAGCGAAAATAAAAATTTCGCTCCAATCGCCCCCAAACCTATGTGAGGTGAAAGCCTTTCACCCGAGCTGTCCAAACCCCAAAATCCCGCAGCCGTAGGCCTAACCGTTTAGGAGCTATCGCACTTTGTAAGATTTACAAAGATTTACAAAATTTTGTAAAAATGGCCAAAAAGTTCAAATTTCTTAATTTTAAAGCTAGAGGGACCTAACTTTGGTCTCAGAACACTAATTTGGGGTGTCTAAAGCCAACCCCACCCTCAATTTAAATAATTTATGGTTATTTTTGAATTAAATAACAAAAAACATTAAAAAATCGATAGCTCCTGACCTAATTGACATAAAATTAATTAAAAAATACCTAAATTAGTGTAAAATGCAGCTCTATCTGATAGTATAAAAACAAAATTATTTTCCATATAAAAAGTCAGAGAATTTTCTAAAAATGTCAAAATTTCAGTTTTTTAAAAATGGCTCCCACAATTAAATTCTAAAAAAGTTGAAACTTTGCAGATCTGCTAACCAAGGAAGCGCGCAAAAGATAGCAGTAGCGCTTTTTGCTATTTTTATCTGGTTCAGCTGTTATTAAGGTGCAAAGTTTGCAACTTCGATTATAAATTAATTAAAAACTACTGGATGAAAAAATCGGTTTTTTGCTGTAAGATGTTCAGTTCGGTACCTTCTTTCTTCCCTCCAAATGCTGCGCCGCTGGTGTGAAGGAATCCGGAAACACGTGCTGACACGAGCACGTGGCGAGAAGTGTATTCTCGTTTTCCCGGAAAAACCACTGGTTTTCCGGAAAAGCCGCTGCCGCAGGCCGATGCGGGCCGCCGAGGGCTAACTGCACGCACTTTTCACTTCACAGATTTCTCACTATTTGCGAAGTTATTGGTGGTTATTTGGTGAATTTTTGCACATTAACCTCCCAAAAATGAGGTTTTTCACTCAGAACTTTTTTGTCTGATTCGTGCGGCTGAATCAGGCACTTCCAACGTGTGCGCGGCGCCGAGACGCAACTTTTGACGTATAGCACTTGTACGTACGCGACAAAAAAACCCACAACTTTGATTTTTTAAAGATCGGAGCGTTTAAAAATCGTGGCTCTCTGCTCAGAGGTCAGAATGCGGTTAGGTTAGGTTAGGTTAGGTTAGGTTAGGTTAGGTTAGGTTAGGTTAGGTTTTTTTTTTTTTTTTTTTGTTGACGCGGGGAATGCATTTAGGCACCGTCATCCCAGCTACGGGGGTAGCTGGGACGGTGTGTGGGACTCACCGGTCCCGGAAGAAGGGACCGTCCTACCCACTAAACCCCGCGGTGTTCCGTCTCACCCTATAGCCGGGCCGAGGGATATGAAAATTAGATTCTACGTCGACCCGGCTAGGGATGCCCCGTAGAGTTGGGGCTCTCCTCGGGGGACCAGATGGTCGGCCCCCCGGAGCTCCCTAAGGAGCTGATGAAAAGACGAGCCCGCATCGCACCACCCTCGAACGTCCCTCTGAAAGCAGAGGGGGCAGAGAGCGGCCGAGCGGGCGGGCACTAAGGCACCTCCGGAACACGGGGAGGTGCCTTCCGCCAAACGATCATCGGTGGGTGAGGTCCCCCGACCACCACCCACCGGAACAACACTAGTCGGGGGCGCGCACGAAAGCTGCCATGCGGCGCCCCCGAACCGGACGGCGAGGCGGGAGCGTTTGACCTGCACGCTCCCGCACCCGCAGCTCCTCTCTCTTTGCCGCCATCACCTCATTGGCAAAAGAGGTGACGGCGGCCCAACACTCCTGGCTGCCGACCATGGCTTGCACCACAGCCGGCAGCGACAAATCAACACCAATACGGCCCGTGAGGGCGACACGCGGCCCGTCCCACGCCGCGCACTCGGCGAGTGTGTGCTCAGCCGAGTCCACGGCGCCACTTGGGCAGTGACGGCACACGGGGTCCGACTCCACACCCACCACCTCCCACAGGTACTTGGCGAAACAGCCATGTCCTGTGAGGAGCTGAGTGAGGTGGTACGTCGGCGCACCGTGCGCCCTCTCTACCCAAGGCCGAAGAACGGGCCGGACAGCCCCCACGAGCCGCGCGCTCGCAGAGGGCACAACCAACCTATTGGCCCACTTCCGGAAGAGATCGTCGCGAGCAGACTGTCTCCAGCGATCGATCTCGTCCGGGAGCGGGCGACCTCCATTAAACCGCACCAGGGCGCTTTCATTATACACGCGAGTGAGGACTCCAGCCTCGAGATCCCACGGGGGGCTTCCGCCAATTAGACACGCCGCCTCGTAAGAGACGGTGCAGTACGCTCGCGCCGCCCTCTGCGCAATCACCCGCTGCGGCCTCCGCAGCAGGGGGATGGTTTTGGCGCAGAGAGCGTCCGACCAAATAGGCGCTCCGTAGAGCGCCTTGGAGCGCACTACACCGTCGTAGAGACGGCGACATGCACTTTCCGGCCCCCCTTTATTGGGGAGCAGCCGCGCCAGCCTTCCGGCGTATGACACCAGTTTGGGTGCCAGGCGCCGGAAGTGCTCGACGAAACCCCATCGACTATCGAGGACCAATCCTAGGTACTTCATGGTCTCCCCGATAGCGATGGGGGTGCCGCTCACCACAATGAAGGAATCTCGAGGTGGCCCCCGCCGAGGCCCGTGGAAAAACACGGCCTCGGACTTTTCGAGAGCCACCTGGAGTCCCAGCGCCCTGATGCGGCTGACCACCTGGGCAACGCCCAGGTTAGGTTAGGTTAGGTTAGGTTAGGTTAGGTTAGGTTAGGTTAGGTTAGGTTAGGTTAGGTTAGGTTAGGTTAGGTTAGGTTAGGTTTTTTTTTTTTTTTTTTTTTTTGTGCCCAGCTACCATGGATAGCTGGGTGTGTACCTGATCTATCCTCCGATGTCTACAATTCGGAGACTTTCCTACATTAATGATTTCATTCCAGTTCTCTCTGTTACTCTGTTCTCTATCGTTCCGCATACCTTTTCTTTCTGTCATACCTCCACTCGCATATTATTCAGGTGGGACGCCTGCTACTCTCTCTTCTAAGTATATATTTATTTTCTGTTTATAATCTTAATCTACTAGGTAAAATAAATGTACTCCACTCCCTCCAACATTTCTTTCCTTTCTCTGTTTATATTCTCTTACATTATATTATTTCTAATTTACATTTCTATCCTTTCTTATCTATTCATCTTAATTTTACAGTTACTACCCAGAGTGGGTTGTGGGTTGCCATAATTCTACCGTATTCTAAAGTTTCTAATTTCTTATTTCCTAGATTTCTTTTAGTACAGTGTTCTAATTTCTATATATATAAATATTTTCCAAAGTTTTTATTACTATTAAGCATAACACATGTTATGCTGTGGTAATTCTACTTCTTAGACTATCTTATTCCTATCATTAACAGCCTTACATATTTCTATACTAAACTCTAAAAATTCGTTTCTATATTTCCCTGCTAAAATATCTTTGAATTTAGTGACTTTTATGTCATTTCCAATTCGATGCTCCAGATTATATCTAAGCCTTGAGTAAACCGGGCACTCCGCCAGTAAGTGAGGGATGGTCTCCTCGGTTTCGGAGTCACAGAGGCACGATGGGTCCCCTTTGCACTTGAATCTAGTCAAGTACTCCGAGAACCCACCATGCCCCGTCAGGACCTGTGTGGTGTGTTTGCTTGGAGTGAATTTCCGTATAATCCTGTACGCGTCCACCGCATTTGGGAAGAAGAGCCTTGTGGTCGAGGCGGTTTCGCCAGACTCGTATCTCCGATTCCATTCGCCAAGCGTGTCCATACGGATCTGCCGCTTGACGAATGAGATCGGACACAGGTCATAGTCTGGTGCCCGCCTCGTCCCCAAGGCTGCCTCTTTAGCCAGCCGGTCGGCCCTCTCATTCCCCTCCATCCCCGCATGAGCCTTGACCCAGTGCAAAACTACATGTTTGCCTGAGAATATTATAGACTTAATATTTCTCCTGGCTTCTACCGCCAGGGGATGGAGACGACTGGGATTTACGACCGTCTGGAGTGCCGCGGTTGAGTCGCTGTACACCCCGAAGCTCGTCGCGCTGTGTTTTAGGATCATCCTCGTTGCCTCGCATATGGCCAGGAGTTCCGCCTGATAGACTGTGCAAAATGACGGCAGACCAAGCTTGCGGGCTCTCGTCTCGGCCCCATCTTTCCAAAAGGAGAGTGCGGCTCCGACTTTACCCGCAATCTTGCTGCCGTCCGTGTAGATTTTAATATCAAAAGAGTTGTCCTGTTCAGTACTATCTAGGCTAATGAACTCCAAGCTCATATGCTCGGCAGGATGAGGATTCTCCGCAAACGAAGACATTCGCTCGATCTCCCTCCCGGCCAGGTCTGGTATTGTCTCTCCTCTTCTAATTCTATATAATATTGCAGCCTCCTTGACTCTAAGGTCAAGGGGCAATATACCGGATAGTACCAAGGCCGCGTTGAGGGAGACCGTGCGATATGCCTTACAGATTTTCTGTGCGAAACCGCGTTGTATGAAATTGAGCCTCTTCTTGATGCACAGCTTCCCAACCGCCGGCGCCCATGCGCCAGCCGCGTACAGCACTATAGGCTCCACGGTCGCTGTGTATATTGTATAGATGATTTCAGGGTGCAGACCCCAGCTCGCCTTTGCCGCCCTGGTCAACTGTTTATGGAGAGCAGTGACTCTCGCGCAGATATTTTTGACGTGGGTATTGAAGGTCAATTTATGGTCTATGGTGAGGCCCAGTATTTTTAATTCATTCTTTATGCCAACGTCAACCCCGCCCATGCTAAGTCGTGGTGTGTCATACTCCATCTTTCGTGTGATCACCATGGCGTGTGTCTTTTGTGGTGCGAACCTTAGTTTATTTTTGTCACCCCACGCCTTAACATGTTCGAGGGTGGCGTTGGCACGCCTCTCAATATCTTCTCCTGTTTCCCCCCAGAAAACCAGGACGACGTCGTCGGCGAAGGCCTGCACATATTCGCCCCTCCTCTCAAGGTCATGGAGCAACGGGTCCAGCAGGAGATTCCAGAGCAATGGGCCGCCGATAGAGCCCTGAACGCATCCTTTCCATGTTCTTACAGTGTGCTCCTTGCCCGCGTACCTTACATGCACCCGACGGTCACTCATGTAGCTATTGAGCACTCTCCTAAGTCCCTCCGGGCACTCCTCCTCGACGAGCCGCATTTTGATGGCAGGCCACCATGCGCTGTCGAAGGCGCCCTCTATATCCAGCGACACTATAGTTACTATCTTCTTCTGGTCTAGCTTCGTCCGGATCTTCTGGATTAGGTTACAGAGGGCGTCCTCGGTGCTCCTCTGCGGCATAAACCCGTATTGGCGGGGGCTGATCCTCGAGTGCAGATGATGCCGAAGTCTCGACATGATCATCTTCTCGAGGATCTTTCCCAGCACCGGAAGGAGGCCTATTGGTCGGTAGGACTTAGGTTGCGAGTAGCTATCTTTGCCCGGCTTACGTAACGCCACGACCGTCGCTTCTTTCCAGGCCTTCGGAAAATAGTGCAGTGCAAGGCACTTGTTAGCGAGTCCAAGGAACATTTCCGGATCAGTACTAATGGCGTGGCTGCAGATATCGGCGGTGAAGCCGTCGGCTCCGGGCGCCTTCTTGGGATTGAATGATTTGACTGCCACTTCGAGCTCGTATGGGGTGAAAAGGGGATCGTGCAGTTCCCCACACGGTCCCCCCGCCACCACAACAGAGCTCTCCCTGACAATTCTCTGCTCGGCTGTGTCTTCTTCTTCCCGATCCTCTGGGTAAAACGTCCTTGCCAATAGTTCCGCCGAACCCTTCTCGTCCAGCGCCACGCCATTTGCTTCCAGAAGTACATCCTCGGCTCTACCGGCGGTTCGTCCGATTACTCTGTAAATCCCCTCCCACATTCCCTCTCTATCTTGTTTACAACAAAAGCTCTTCCATGAAGCTATCTGGGCTTTCTTAACTTTAGTCTCGTAACTCTCCTTGCTCTCCAGGTACTCTCGCACAACGGCATCTCGTCGTATCGGTGCCGCGCATCTAATGCGCCTCCTCTTTGTGGTGACTTCTTTTTTGAGCTTGGCTAGCTCTTCGGACCACCACGGAATGGAAAGCCTCTGGTATTTTGCCTTCTCTGGGACGGCACTGCTGCATGCTTCGGTGATGATATGGCTGAAGCTCTCGACGGCGTCATCAATATCTGCTTCTGTCATTATGTCGTTTACTTTGTCAGCTGTCAGGTTGTCTCTCATCTTGAGCTCAGCCATATCACTTCGGAAATCGACCCAGTTCGCCTTTCGGGTGTTATATTTGCGGGTAGTTCTCACAATGTCGGTTCCTCTTGATTTTCTGAGTTTTACCCCAAAGGTGATGGCATTATGGTCCGATCTTGTGAGGCCTTCTTCGACTTTCCAATTTACCACGTGATTGAGCGCTTTCTCGTTACATATTGTAACATCAACGTGGCTCGTATATCTTGTTGTGCCCCTGATTGTGTCGAATGTTGGGACACTTCCTGTGTTGAGTACCTGGAGGCCCATCTCGTCTATCATCTCCAACAGTTCTATACCCCTTGCGTTGTTCTTTCTACTTCCCCACCATGTGTTCCAAGCATTCCCGTCTCCTCCCATTATAAGTTTTCCTAGTCCGGGTTTGGCTGCTATTCTCTTTAATTTCAGCAGGTATGGGCCGATCTGTTGGCTAGGCTCCAGGTAGAAGGAGGCCAGGGTGATCTTCCATGCGACGGTTATGAGGCTCACCACTATGATGTTGTTCGTGGTGAGCTCGGGATATTGGACAACGTCGATGTTGGGGTCGAAAACGGCTATTGCCGCCTTGACCCTGTCCTCCCCAGTCGCGTTGTTCTGGAAGACCCTGACCCCTGGGTAGCTCCTCATCACCGGAGTCCTGCCTTCTGTCCAAGGTTCTTGAATAAGAGCCGCAGTTATTTTGCGGTTTGCCGCTTCGACTAGTAACTCCTGCTGTGCATCCTTTTGTTTTTGTAGGTTTGCCTGGAACACACGGTAGACAGTATTCGCTGCCTGGCTGCCCTTAGCAATAAGCTACGGCTGACCGGGCTAGGGACTCCCAGCGCCTTCTGACGGGACACTCTTCGCTAAAGGCGTTGTGTTCGACTCTATCTATTTTTGCCTTGCGACAGTTTCTGCAAGATGGAAGTGCATTAACCGCCCAACTGTCGCAGTGCGCCTTTAAATGTGGTCCCCCACAATGACTACAGACTTCTTCTGTTTCGGTGCAGACTCTCCTCACGTGACCATACGCCAGGCAGCGCGAGCACTGCACTAGTGGCGAGTGGTCTGTCACCCTCACCCGCTGCAGGTCTACGTGGAGAGTGCCTACGTCTGTCATTCTCCTCCATAATTTCGGGGCTACGTTTAGGACCACGTGATTTGTGTGGGGGTTCCTCGTCTTCTTCCTGAACTTCACTGAGAGACGTTCGTCCTCCTTGTTGAGGCCGTCAAAAACCTCCCGGTTCTGTTTCTTAAGTGCCCGGAGCACCTCTTCATCGGAATTGATGCTCAGGACATCCTTCAAAACCACCATTGGGTCTTTGTTTTTGACGTCCTCAACAAGGAGTCTCTCCTTCTCCAGTTTCGCTCGTGCGCTGTCCCTGTCTTTCACTGTTGGACATCCGAGAATTATCTTGCGGTCCTTTGCCTTCCTTACCCTCTCCACTCGTATCCATCCCTCCTTCGCGTCCACAGCCTTCCTCACTCTTTCCAGTACTTGATCGCCTGTTTCCTCCTCTTTATCTGACGTGATGACGATCGAGTGTAGTGCAGGTTTTATTTGGGGCACTCTTTGGGAGGTGGTTGTTACGCTGGCATACGTCTGTCTCTCCTGTATCTCTATGCTTGTTTGCAGCGCGGTCTTTAATTCCTCCATCTGCACTGCATTTTTGTTAAGCATTTCTGTATGCTCGTTTAATCTCTTTGTGAGATTTTCTAGTTCAGAAGAGTGGGTGGGCGCGTGGGCGGGCAAGGGTAAGGCAACCGAGACTTTCTCTACCCTTTCCAGACCCGTCTCCATCTGTCTCACTATGTTCACCAATTTATCCAGCCACTGGGTGACGTCCGTCTTTATCTCTGTGCGGAGATTTTTGGCCAAGCCGAGAGAGGCTTTTGCCTTCTTGGCCATGTCAGCCGCCTGTGCCGCTCTGTTGGGATATTCTTTCCCTATCATTGGGCTATGCTCAATGGGCTGTGGTGTTTTAGCCTTTTTTGTCTTTTCGGCATCTGCTGTTCTGTCTGCTGATAAGATGTTTTTTGGCGGGCTGTATTCCAGACGCTTTGTCGGCCTCAGTGGGTTCGCTTCGTTTAGGCTTTCGGTTAGGTTAGGTTAGGTTAGGTTAGGTTAGGTTAGGTTAGGTTAGGTTAGGTTAGGTTAGGTTAGGTTAGGTTAGGTTAGGTTAGGTTAGGTTAGGTTAGGTTAGGTTAGGTTAGGTTAGGTTAGGTTAGGTTAGGTTAGGTTAGGTTAGGTTAGGTTAGGTTAGGTTAGGTTAGGTTAGGTTAGGTTAGGTTAGGTTAGGTTAGGTTAGGTTAGGTTAGGTTAGGTTAGGTTAGGTTAGGTTAGGTTAGGTTAGGTTAGGTTAGGTTAGGTTAGGTTAGGTTAGGTTAGGTTAGGTTAGGTTGCTGACCCATTCCACTTGGTGCGCGGTAACGCAGTGGCCAGTGGGTGGTGTTTTGCTTCCCTGCGTATTTGTTATAACGTCTCTTTTGCATTTGATTACCTCCTAACGACTTTGCTTTTTGTTTTCCGGATTTGTTTTTGCATTTGTTTGGTTGCTGTTGTTGTTCTGCTGCGGAATCTGTTTTCAGATTTCGTTGTCAGGACAAAATTCTATCTCCATCCGATTCAGTTGTGGGCAGTGCCCTAAACTGGTCAATGGAGTCCGAATCTGGAGAAGGTTTTGTCTCGGACGGAGGCGAACGCCTGGTGCCCTGGTTCCATCCTGAGGACACGCGTTCAGCCTCTGGTAAGAAACGGGAGCGGAGCTCCTACTTTTTCACCTCGGGACTTACCGAAGAGAGCGAAGAGGATTCCCCGGATAAGAAGGCCTCGAGGCGGTCATCCAGGGGTAGGGGATTCATCCACCATGTGGGGAAGTCCCGAGCCCTGAGGGAACTCCGGGAAAGACCTGACTCCGAGGAATCGGACTCCACATTAGTGCATAGTCAAAGGCACTCCCCGAAAAAGGTAGTTGGAAAAGGATCCCCGACGCTGCTTGCGGTGGAGGAACTCCTCAACCAGGCGGAAGAAGACGCAGGTACCCTGCACCAGGTGGCTTCTACATCAAAGAACCTGAAGGGTACCTGTGTCAGAGAAATAAGGCAGCGCACCGCGTCGTTGCTTCAGGCCGTGCAGTCGCTGGCCGGGCGCAACGACGGCGATGAAATGAAGCGGTTGAGGGCGGACAACAAGCGCCTTCGAGGTCAACTGTCCGCCCTCCAGGAGGAAGTGGCTGCTCTACGCCGGGAGTTCGCCGAAGGCAGGCGACGCCGCTCAAAGAGCCCCACCCCACGTAGAGAGCCAGAGAGCGCTCCAGTTGAGGTAAGCGTGGTCCAGTCAAGTGAGCGCGGGGTGACCATGGGGGATCTGGAGGTTCTCGTGAGTCGCCTCCAGCGCGAACTCATGGACCACGTTGGGGGCGTGATAAGCGCCCGTCTGGATGGGCTTGAGGTGGATGGACGCCTCCTGCCTGCCCAACCCCAGCTCCACCGACCACCATTGGAAAAAGGGAAAGGGAAGGGGAAGCGCACGGTGACCCCTGCTGCAACCGCACCCACAACTCTGGCCCCTCCGGCAAATATGCCGAAGGAGGCCAGACAGAAAAAGACGGTTCGAGCTGCAGAACAAGTTGCTGGACCGTCACACAAGGAGCAGCCAGTGCTCGAAGAGGACTGGACAACTGTGGTCAAGAAAAAGGGTAAAAAGAAACCACAGACAAAGGCTCCAGAGCCGAAGAAACCCAGGCTCCCGAAGAAGCCTAAGACACTGGCGGTGGTGGTGTCCCTGAAGCCAGAAGCGGTGGCGGGGGGCGCCACCTATAAGGATGCCATTGCAAAGGCGAAGGCGTCCGTGAGCCTGGGTGAGCTCGGCATTGGGCCAACAAAATTTAGAACCGGCATCACGGGAGCTCGCATCATAGAGCTCCCAAAGGAGACCACGGTCGCGCAGGCCGACACATTAGCGGCCAGGATTGGACAGGTCCTAGGTGATGACGCCAGGGTCACCAGGCCCACTAAATCGGCGCAGATACGCGTATCGGGCCTGGACGACGCTGTATCCCAGGAGGAGATTTGTCGGGCCCTGGCAGAAAAATCAGGTTGTCCTCCCGACCAGTTTAAGGTCGGCAGCATTGGACTGGGCTACACGGGCGTTGGTTCCGTGATCGTTACATGCCCAGTCGGAGCAGTTGCGACACTGGTGAACGTGCATCGGGTGGCAATCGGCTGGAGCTCCGCGTCCATCCGAATTCTGGAACAGCGTCCAATGAGGTGCCATCGGTGCATGGGCACGGGCCATCCACAAATACTGTGCCCCTCCAAAAAGGATCGCAGTGGATTATGCCACCGCTGCGGTCAGGAAGGGCATACGCTCGCCTCTTGTTCGGCCCCACCGCACTGTGCCATTTGCGCGGATCGTGGCCTGCCCTCGGGACATCGAATGGCCGGACTAAACTGCAAGCCCCCTCCGGTTAAGGGCCGTCGTTTCCCACTCCCAATCTCAGGGAATTCCAATATCACGGCCGCTCCGGCCGCCCCTGCAGTCGCGCCTATGGAAACTAACAATGTCAGTTAGATCCATAGGACGTGTACTGCAGGCAAACGTGAACCACTCAGTCAGCGCACAGGACCTCTTGTGTCAGGCGGTGGCTGAGTGGGACATCGACTTGGTGATTATCTCGGAGCCGAGTTCCATCCCCTTATCCCCGCGGTGGATGAGCTCGGTGGATGGCCTCGCGGCGGTCATGGTAGCCGGAGTGACGCCCCCTCTTACTATATTTGAACGAGGGGAGGGATTTGTTGCGGCGCGATGGGGGGGGATTACAGTGGTATCACTGTACTTCTCTCCCAATCGCAGCCGAGCGGAGTTCGGGCGTTTCTTGGCCGTGTTGGAGGGTGTGATACACAGAGCAGCGCCCAGTCCAGTGTTGGTGGCGGGCGATGTAAACGCTCACTCCCGCATGTGGGGAGACCTATTTACGGACGCGCGAGGTGAGGATTTGGAGTCCTGGGTTCTGTCCTCGGGGCTCCAGATCCTCAATACCGGTAACACGCCGACTTGCGTGCGGTGGCAGGGCACGTCCAGAGTCGACGTGACCTTTGCCTCCGCATCCCTGTCTCCCTACATGAGGGACTGGCGCGTGGAGGAGGGGGTGGAGACTCTATCTGACCACAGATACGTCAGATATGAGGTCTCCACTACCCCAACGGAGGCGATTTCTCTCCGTCTCCGGATTGCAACGGGTGTCTCTCCTTTTCCCGGGTGGATGCTCGCGAAGCTCCGGTCGGACGTGGCGGAGGAGGCAGCGTTGGTGCGTGCGTGGGCCGAGGTGCCCGACTCTATCGCGGAAGATCCCGACGCCATGGCGGAGTTACTTGCGGACGATCTTCGCGTCGTGTGTGACTCCGCCATGCCGAAGCGAGGAGCGGGCCCTCGTAACCCGAGGCAAATGTACTGGTGGACGCCGGAACTCTCCGAGATGCGTGCCACCAGCTTGAGAGCCAGGCGTGCGTACCAGCGCTGTCGCAGGCGAGCCCGACGAGAACCCGGCGAGGAGGAGAGACTTCGTTGCAATTATCAGGAGGCTGGCGGGGCGCTGAGGGTTGCCATCTGCAGGGCAAAGTCCGACGCCTGGGACAGATACCTGGACGTCCTCGATGGTGACCCCTGGGGTCGACCGTACAGGATGATCAGGCGGAAACTCGCGGCTCCAGTTCCGCCTACATCCTGTATGGAACCAGCACTCCTGAACAGAGTTCTCCGAACATTGTTTCCGGAGACGGGAGACTTTGTGCCGCCAAATATGCCGACCTCAGATTCTGCCTCTGAGGTGTGGGCTGCTGGGCCGCCGATCTCGGATGCGGAGTTCGGCATCGTAAGGGAACGGCTCAACCTAAAGAAGAAGGCGCCCGGGCCTGATGGAGTTCCGGCCAAAGTAATGGCCATTGCTCTGGGCCCTCTCGAAGCGCGTTTCCGAGCGGTGCTGAACACTTGCATCCGGGAACTGCGTTTTCCCAGCAGGTGGAAGGTGGGACGACTGTGTCTGCTGCGCAAGGAAGGCCGCCCGGCGGACTCGCCGGCGGGCTACCGGCCGATCGTGCTGCTCGATGAGGCGGGAAAAGCTTTTGAGAAGATTCTCGCCTCCCGCATCATCGAGCACCTCGAAAGTGTGGGACCCGACTTGGCGGACTGCCAGTACGGCTTCCGGACAGGGCGGTCTACGGCAGACGCAGTCGTCCGTCTGAAGGGGTGGACAGAGGCGGCAGCGGCTCGTGGGGAGGTGGTGTTGGTGGTGTCCTTGGACATTGCCAACGCTTTCAACGCCATCCCCCACGAGTGTATTGAGGAGGCGCTGCGGTTTCACGGGGTGCCCACCTACCTCCGCGGGTTGGTGAGGGACTACCTTAGAAGCCGCAGCGTGGTTTATGAAGATGCGGAGGGGCGAATCCGGCATTGGAGGGTGGTCGCAGGTGTACCCCAGGGTTCCGTTCTTGGTCCGTTGTTGTGGAACCTGGGGTACAACTGGGTGCTTCGCGGCTCGCTGCTGCCAAGGATGGATGTCGTGTGTTTTGCGGACGATACCTTGGTGGCAGCGGCCGCGAAAGAATGGGAGGACGCAGCACACCTTGCGTCAGTCGGTTCGTCCCTGGTGGTCCGACGAATCCGTCGGTTGGGGTTGGAAGTGGCCCTCACAAAAACGAGGGCCATGGCCTTCCACCCCCCGCGTCGCGGGACTCCGTCGTCCATATTCGTCAGAGTGGAGGGTGTCCGTGTACAGGTCACCCCCCATTTAAAATACTTGGGTCTCATTTTGGACCCCAAGTGGACCTTCGAGGAGCACATGCGCCTCCTGGCTCCCCGGCTGCGTTCTGCCGCAGCCGCCCTGGGACGCCTGCTCCCCAACGTGGGTGGACCCGGTTCGTCATGTCGTCGGCTGTACCACGGCGTGATTCGTTCGATGGCCCTATACGGAGCCCCGGTGTGGGCAGGGTGTCTCTCCCGGCGGACGCGGGCTCTCCTGCGCCAACCGCAGAGGGTAATTGCGACCCGGGCCGTGCGGGCATATCGCACGGTCAGCCACGGAGCTGCCTGTGTCCTAGCAGGCACGCTACCGTGGGATGTTGATGCACTTGTGCTTGCAGAAGTGTATCAACATCGGGTCGACGCCAGAACTCGGGGTGAGCGACCTGGTCTCGAGGAGATCGAGCAGGTTCGCTCACAGGCGCGGAGAGAAGCCCTTCGTCGGTGGGGCGAGGCACTCTCTCAACCGACCGCTGGCCATCGAACGATTGACGCCATCCGCCCGTTATTGGAGGAGTGGGTGAGCCGGGAGTGGGGAGTTCTGACCTTCCGCCTGGTGCAGGTATTGACCGGACACGGGTGTTTCGGTCACTACCTGCACCGGGTCGCCCAGCGAGAGGAGACGCCCGCGTGTCATCACTGCGGCGCTCCTGACGACACAGCCGAGCACACGTTGTGGGCGTGCTCCGCATGGCGGACCCAACGCGCTCTTTTGGGTGCCGCTATAGATGGACGCGGCCTCACACTGTCGGGCATGGTACGTGCTATGCTCGACAGTGTGGAGGCCTGGGAGGAGATCGCCAACTTCGCCGAGGACGTAATGTCGGCGAAGGAGGCTGCGGAGAGGGAGCGGGAAGAGGATGCTCTAGCCGCTCCCATCCGGCGTAGGCGGAGGGGAAGGAGAGGGCGAGTGGCTCCGGTCGCAGACCCTCTCTAACCCTTTGGGTGGCCAGCACACGAGAGTGGCACTCTCGTGTGCATTGCACTGGCCACCACGTCTGGTGGATTACCTGGCGCACACCGAGGTAATCCTCCCCCCGGCGCGGTAGCTCAGCAAGACTGGGCAGCCCTGAGGTGTTTTGGTGAATAATTTGGTCCCAAAACACCTCTGATTGGGCAGATCGGTGCCAAGGAGTTTTAGTGAGTATTCCCAGTGCCACCAACATCAGGTGCTGGGCGACCCTCACACTGTCACACGCCTCGCCAGCGTGTTTCGTCTGTAAGCGGATCACTCCTTGTAAAAAAAAAAAAAAAAAAAAAAAAAAAAAAAAAAAAAAAAAAAAAAAAAAAAAAAAAAAAAAAAAAAAAAAAAAAAAAGGTTAGGTTAGGTTAGGTTTTTTTTTTTTTTTTTTTTGTTGACGCGGGGAATGCATTTAGGCACCGTCATCCCAGCTACGGGGGTAGCTGGGACGGTGTGTGGGACTCACCGGTCCCGGAAACAGGGACCGTCCTACCCACTAAACCCCGCGGTGTTCCGACTCACCCTATAGCCGGGCCGAGGGATATGAAGATGAAGATTCTACGTCGACCCGGCTAGGGATGCCCCGTAGGGTTGGGGCTCTCCTCGGGGGGGCAAGATGGTAGGCCCCCCGGAGCTCCCTAAGGAGCTGAAGAAAACAAGCCCGCATCGCACCGCCCTCGTACGTCCCTCTGGAAGCAGAGGGGGCAGAGAGCGGCCGAGCGGGCGGGCACTAAGGCACCTCCGGAACACGGGGAGGTGCCTTCCGCCAAACGATCATCGGTGGGTGAGGTCCCCCGACCACCACCCACCGGGACAACACTAGTCGGGAGCGCGCATGAATTGAGCCATGCGACGCCCCCGAACCGGACGACGAGGCGGGAGCGTCTGTCCAGCACGCTCCCGCACCCGCAACTCTTCTCTCTTGGCCGCCATCACCTCACTAGCAAACGAGGTGACAGCGGCCCAACAATCCTGGCTGCCGACCATGGCTCGCACCACGGCCGGCAGCGACAAATCATTCCCAACTTGGCCCGTGAGGGCGACACGCGGCCCGTCCCACGCCGCGCACTCAGCGAGCGTGTGCTCTGCCGAGTCCACGGCGCCACTTGGGCAGTGACGGCACACGGGGTCCGACTCCACACCCACCACCTCCCACAGGTACTTGGCGAAACAGCCATGTCCTGTGAGGAGCTGAGTGAGGTGGTACGTCGGGGCACCGTGCGCCCTCTCTACCCAAGGCCGAAGAACGGGCCGGACAGCCCCCACGAGCCGCGCGCTCGCGGAGGGACACGCCAACCTAATGGCCCACTTCCGGAAGAGATCGTCGCGAGCAGACTGTCTCCAGCGATCGATCTCGTCCGGGAGTGGGCGACCTCCATCTATCCGCACCAGGGCGCTTTCGTCGTAAACGCGCTTGAGGACTCCAGCCTCGAGATCCCAAGGGGGGCTCCCGCCAATCAAACACGCCGCCTCGTAAGAGACGGTGCAGTACGCTCGCGCCGCCCTCTGCGCAATCACCCGCTGCGGTCTCCGCAGCAGGGGGATGGTTTTGGCGCAGAGAGCGTCCGACCAAATAGGCGCTCCGTAGAGCGCCTTGGAGCGCACTACACCGTCGTAGAGACGGCGACATGCACTTTCCGGCCCCCCTTTATTGGGGAGCAGCCGCGCCAGCCTTCCGGCGTATGACACCAGTTTGGGTGCCAGGCGCCGGAAGTGCTCGACGAAACCCCATCGGCTATCGAGGACCAATCCTAAATACTTCATGGTCTCCCCGATAGCGATGGGGGTGCCGCTCACCACAATGAAGGAATCTCGAGGTGGCCCCCGCCGAGGCCCGTGGAAAAACACGGCCTCGGACTTTTCGAGGGCCACCTGGAGTCCCAGCGCCCTGATGCGGCTGACCACCTGGGCAACGCCCGCGGTGGCCAGGACCTTCGCGTCCCTGAATTCTGGGCCCCGCGCGGTGACGAGGGTGTCGTCGGCGTAGCATATAATGCCGACCCCCGTAAGAGTTGCACCGCGCAGGACCCAGTCATAGCCGATGTTCCACAGGAGCGGACCAAGCACCGACCCCTGTGGAACACCGCACGACATCTCCTTGCGGACCATTCCCGACCGGGCCGGGTAAATGATGGCCCGGTCCACGAAATAGTCCGCAAGGACGCGCCTGAGGTACCACGGAACGTTGTGGTACCTCAGCGCCTCGGCGATGGTCTGCCAGGGGATGGTGTTGAATGCGTTCGCGATGTCCAGCGACACTGCCAACAACACCTCCCCCCGACCGACCGCCTCTTGGACGCTGTCCCTGAGTCGGGAGATGGCGTCCAGGGTAGACCGCCCGCGACGGAACCCGTACTGGCCGCCGTCGAGATTGGGCCCCGCCCCCTCAAGGTGCCCGACGAGACGAGCAGCGAGCACCCGCTCGAAAAGCTTGCTCATCTCGCCGAGCAGAACAATGGGGCGGTAGGCCGACGGCGACTCGACGGGGCGCCCGTGCTTTTTGAGCAGCACGAGCTTCCCCGTCTTCCACGTTCGCGGGACTCTACCCGACGCCAAACACTCCGACATCAGGGAGAGCGTCTCTTCTTCGAACGCCGGCATGACCAGGGCGACGACCCGCCCTGGGATGCCGTCCGGTCCGGGGGCGCGGTGTCTCAACTTGAGTTTGAGAACCGCTGCCCCTAACTCGGCATCGGACACGGGCGGGATCGCCTCCGTGTCAGCCGGCGTTCCGTCTGGTGCCGCCATACTCGGCGGGACCCACTCTTCCCGCGCAGGGAAGAGGGAGCTGACTACTTCATTGACGAAGGTGGGCTCGAGAGACCTGGTGAGCGGGGGCGCATAAGGCCGGAGTTTATCGCTCACGACCTTATACGGGCGCCCCCACGGATCTCCGTTCAATGTCTCGAGCCACACCTTCCACGACTCGTCTTTGGCGGCCTTGATTGCCGAGCGAAGGGCCGCTCGGGCGTCCCGGTATGCGGCGCGCAACTCCTCCATGAGGACAGGGTTTCCATTCCTTCGACCGCGGTAGCGGGTGTACCGACGCTGGGCTGCGTGACTAGCAGCACGCAGCCCCTCCAGATCATCGTTCCACCAGTACACCCGCCGCCGCGGGTGAACTGATCCTGCCCTCCGCATCGCCGCATCGCAGACGCGAGTCAGAGCCTCGGATAATCGCTCCGACCTCGCGTCTACGTCCGGGTTTCCGCCAAACGCGGCCCATCGCTCAACGATGGCCGCCTCTTCTGCCAGCTCCCGGTTTAGCGATTTTAACCGCCACCGTGGGCCCTCACCGGCCAGGGGACGATCCTGAGTCCTCAGGGCGGGTGAGACGATATCGAACCGGACATACCGGTGGTCCGACATCGTCTCCACCTCCGTTACCACTCTCCAGCCACGTACGTGGTTCGCCAGGGCAGAACTGGCGAAGGACAGGTCCACGATAGACGTGTTCCCGTTCTCCCCCACGTACGTGGGGACCGTCCCCTGATTTAGCAGCACCAGACCCATGGACACCGCCCAATCCTCCAATAACTCACCCCGCAAGTCCGTCGTCGGAGATCCCCACGCCGTAGAGTGGGCGTTAAAGTCCCCGACGACGACGAGCGGGGTGGGGTGTGCTTCCGCCACAAGAACCCCGAGCTCAACGAGTAACTGCTCAAATTGAGCACGGGTCTTCCTGGGCGGACAGTACACCCCGATCACTGCAGCGTCTCCCAGCAGCGCGAGGACGCACATTCGTCCTTTCGACACCCGATCAAAGGCGCCCCGCTGGGAGACGATAGCCACCTCACCGTCGCGGTCGCTGGCCCAATCATCGCGGGCACGAACCGCGTACGGTTCAGCGACTACAGCCACGGTCGTCTGCCACTGCGCTACGGACTGGATCAAAACATCCTGGGCCGCAGCGCAGTGCCTGACGTTGGCCTGCAGGACCGAGAATGTGGACATCTAGGATTGAGCAGTGTCCATCACCTCCACAGATTGGATGGGAGCGGGGTCCGCGACCGGCCCGACCCGCCTCCCACCGACACCTCCTCGACGACGACGCCGCTTCTTTGACGCCGCCAGGCAAGCCTTGGCGCCCAGGCGGTGCGCAGCGGCCTCTCCCGCCGCCGCACACACGGGGCAGTGCGGATCCGCGGCGCAGCCGGCCGCTTTGTGGCCGGGCTGCCCGCAGCGGAAGCACAGGGCGCTGCGGTCAACTCCCGCAGCACACCTGGCCCCCACGTGCCCCTCATCCAGGCAGCGGAAACACCGCTGCGGCCTGGGGTCCAAAAGGACCGCACGGACGCGGGTCCAACCGATGACGAGTGCGCGGCCATCCGTTACTAGTTTGGCCGCCGCGACGGGGCACTTCACCCACGCCGTGCCCTCCCTGCTTGCCTGGCGGACTATATTACCGACCACGACGCTGGTGATGGCGCAACCTCCAACGTCCGCCACCACCCGCGCCACAACCTCCTTGGTCGCTGAATCGCCCAGACCGGAGATGCGCAGCTCCGCGCACTTCTCCGGTCTGGCGACACGAACGTCGTCGCCGAGGGACGCCCTTAATTTTTCAGCCAATGCGTCCGCTTTGGCGCTCCTCTCCGCACCAGCCACCTCGAGGATACGTCCCCCGGTGGCTGCAGTGCGGAAGCGCAAGCCGTCGATGCCGAGGCTTTTGAGGTCGATTGACCTCTCAGCCTCGGCTAACTTCTCCGCGTAAGTCACGCCCCGCCCCTCCGCTTCCCGCTGCAGCGTAATCACCACTGCTGCAGTCCGCGGTGCGCGGAGATTTGGGGCGCGCTTCTTTCCGCCTGGCCTTGCGGGCGCCTTAGCGGGCGCACTGGCGGGCGTCGATGTCTTCTTTTTCGGCCGCTTGACCACTTTATTCCACGTCTCAGTTTGGGACTGAGACGTGGGGGCCGGTTGAGACATAGCCGGTTGAGTTGAAGCCGACTGGCGCTCTCTGCGCGTCGCCTCGGCCTCAAGCGCCGCAGCGCTCCTCCTCTGTTTCTTGTTCTTCTTCTTCCCTTTGGATGGGGAAGAAGAAGAAGAGGCCGGCGGAGCGGCCACGACCGATTCAGTCACCTCCACCACAGACGTGGAGGGGACGGGAGGCACAGGAGCGGCGGCAGAGGCGCCAGCGGCCTTTCTCTTTGAACGTGTGGGCGCAGGAGCGCCGACGGAAGGGCCCACGGAAGGACCGACAGAAGCACCGCCGGGTGCTGAAGCAGTGGTCGTGCGGGCGGCGTTGCGCGCGTCCGCCGCAAGGGGAGGACGCAACCGAGGCGCCGGGAGCAGCCGGTCCTCGAAGCCGGCGCGGCGCGCGTCAATGAGGTAAAGAACCTCATCGCGTGACAGCCCCGCCGACCGTGTTGAAGCGGCGCTCAGTTGGCGCCTCAATTCTTCCATCTCGGCCCGCACGGCCGTGAGCTCTCCCTTCAAACGGAGAACTTCCTCATTGCACGTGAGGGAGGCCATCTCCCTCATGTGCTCCCTTATTGAGCCGGCGGCACTCCGCAGGCCCTGTACACTTTGGCCCTTCAGGCGGGAGGACTTGAAGGCGATCATCTCGATCGACTTCAACCCCTCCTCGACCGCCATCGACAGCTGGTCGGACCTTAACACCGGTACAGCTGCCGACGTCGACGCCTCCTCCATCGTCGGGGATTTTCGGAGGAAGGAGCGCCGCCCCTCCTCCCGCCTCAAACGCTCCTCCTCCTTGGCCTGAAAAGCGGCCCGCGCGAGCTCTTCCTCCGCCTGGAGCTCGAGCTCGCGCTCCTTGGCCGCAATATAAGTGGCCCTGGCTTGGGCCAGGCCAACATACATCCCCGTCGTTGGCGGGCGCCCACGCCCTCTTTTAACGGACTGGCCCCTGATGTTGCTGGGGCCAGTCGACTCCTCACCGTCGCTGCCCGACTCCCCAGGGCTCTTACTGTTGCAGCGTTTACGCTGCCACAACCTGGGGGTCGAGGAGGGACGGGAGGAAACCGTCTCCATTGACTGACAGCTGCTGTCAGAGTCAGACAGCTGTGGCCAGTCACATTTTGCGTCTCTGCACGCACTGTGCGGGGTCGTGTCGCACCGCGACAGCGTTACCCGCAATTCCTTCTCGCCCGGGGTTGGAGTCCCGGGCCTCGACACTTTCGCGTCGCTCTCTACTACGTCATTTTGGTTTTTGTTTTTGTTTATATTGTTTTCATTTGCCATGTTATTCCCACGAGAAGAGACGAAGGGTTTCACTCCCTGGGTGACGCTCATTCCAGGGAGCGGGCTAAATACTGCAGGGTTCGCCAGGTGCCCGTACAGGTTTTAACGACTTCGCTGTCGGGTTTTAAAGACTGTCCTTGTCGCGGGCCGGCCAATTAAGGCAAGCCCTCCGGTCCCTAAGGACACCACGTACCAACTGGAGCCACCAGTCAGATGGTTGCGATGACCTTAGGGGCTACGGAACGCGAGGAGGGTGGCTGGTCCTCCCCAACACCGACGCCTGTGTAGACCCCTGCGCGAGCAGTAGGCCTACGCGTCCACGACTCTCCCCGCTTCTACCGGCCGCAGCCGGGAGCAGACAACAACAAGCTGTGTCGCGACGCTACAACCGGGTCTCCGGGAGCTATCGCGACACCGCAGACCTTGCAGGCCCGCCAAACAACGACCCCCTCGTGCAATGGGGTCAGCTTCAGTCGAGAAGACGACCGACAATCACCGCGCTTCTACCGGCAAAAAGCCGGGAGCGGACAACAACAAGCTGCGCCGCGACGCTACAACCGGATCTCCGGGAGACGTCGCGACGCCGCAGGCCTTGAAGACCCGCCAAACCACGACCCCCTCGTACAATGGGGTCAGCTTTGATCGGTGAAATAACCGACCAATGGACGACAAACAAGGCTTCTACCGTTTCCGGGAGCGAACGTCACAAACTTGCCACGGCGAGGACACGCCGCGACACCGCAGGCCTAGCAGGCCTGCAAGACCACGACCCCCTCGTGCAATGGGGTCGGCTGTCGGGATATTGGTTCATCGACTTACAGGGGCAGCAAATTTTAGCGCTGCGCCTGTTAGCCGACTATCCAGGATGCACCGTCTTAGTCCAGTTGCCACTCCCCCCGGGCATATAGCCCGAAGGGATAGGAAACCGGTCCAAGCACACTAGGAGGTTCCCCGACCTAGCACCCCGGTTAGGTTTTTTTTTTTTTTTTTTGTTGACGCGGGGAATGCATTTAGGCACCGTCATCCCAGCTACGGGGGTAGCTGGGACGGTGTGTGGGACTCACCGGTCCCAAACAGGGACCGTCCTACCCACTAAACCCCGCGGTGTTCCTCCTCACCCTATAGCCGGGCCGAGGGATATGAAGAGCAGATTCTACATCGACCCGGCTAGGGATGCCCCGTAGGGTTGGGGCTCTCCTCGGGGGACCAGATGGTCGGCCCCCGGAGCTCCCTAAGGAGCTGAAGAAAACAAGCCCGCATCGCACCACTCTCGAGCGCCCCTCTGAAAGCAGAGGGGGTAGAGAGCGGCCGAGCGGGCGGGCACTAAGGCACCTCCGGAACACGGGGAGGTGCCTTCCGCCAAACGATCATCGGTGGGTGAGGTCCCCCGACCACCACCCACCGGAACAACACTAGTCGGGGGCGCGCACGAAAGCTGCCATGCGGCGCCCCCGAACCGGACGGCGAGGCGGGAGCGTTTGACCTGCACGCTCCCGCACCCGCAATTCCTCTCTCTTTGCCGCCATCACCTCATTGGCAAAAGAGGTGACGGCGGCCCAACACTCCTGGCTGCCGACCATGGCTCGCACCACAGCCGGCAGCGACAAATCAAAACCAATTTGGCCCGTGAGGGCGACTCGCGGCCCGTCCCACGCCGCGCACTCGGCGAGTGTGTGCTCCGCCGAGTCCACGGCGCCACTTGGGCAGTGACGGCAGACGGAGTCCGACTCCACACCCACCACCTCCCACAGGTACTTGGCGAAACAGCCATGTCCTGTGAGGAGCTGAGTGAGGTGGTACGTCGGCGCACCGTGCGCCCTCTCTACCCAAGGCCGAAGAACGGGCCGGACAGCCCCCACGAGCCGCGTGCTCGCAGAGGGACACGCCAACCTAATGGCCCACTTCCGGAAGAGATCGTCGCGAGCAGACTGTCTCCAGCGATCGATCTCGTCCGGGAGTGGGCGACCTCCATTTATCCGCACCAGGGCGCTTTCATGATACACGCGAGTGAGGACTCCAGCCTCGAGATCCCACGGGGGGCTTCCGCCAATTAGACACGCCGCCTCGTAAGAGACGGTGCAGTACGCTCGCGCCGCCCTCTGCGCAATCACCCGCTGCGGTCTCCGCAGCAGGGGGATGGTTTTGGCGCAGAGAGCGTCCGACCAAATAGGCGCTCCGTAGAGCGCCTTGGAGCGCACTACACCGTCATAGAGACGGCGACATGCACTTTCCGGCCCCCCTTTATTGGGGAGCAGCCGCGCCAGCCTTCCGGCGTATGACACCAGTTTGGGTGCCAGGCGCCGGAAGTGCTCGACGAAACCCCATCGACTATCGAGGACCAATCCTAGGTACTTCATGGTCTCCCCGATAGCGATGGGGGTGCCGCTCACCACAATGAAGGAATCTCGAGGTGGCCCCCGCCGAGGCCCGTGGAAAAACACGGCCTCGGACTTTTCGAGAGCCACCTGGAGTCCCAGCGCCCTGATGCGGCTGACCACCTGGGCAACGCCCGCGGTGGCCAGAACCTTCGCGTCCCTGAATTCTGGGCCCCGCGCGGTGACGAGGGTGTCGTCGGCGTAACAAATAATGCCGACTCCCGTAAGAGTTGCACCGCGCAGGACCCAGTCATAGCCGATGTTCCACAGGAGCGGACCAAGCACCGACCCCTGTGGAACACCGCACGACATCTCCTTGCGAACTATTCCCGACCGGGCCGGGTAGATAATGGCCCGGTCCACGAAATAGTCCGCAAGGACGCGCCTGAGGTACCACGGGACGTTGTGGTACCTCAGCGCCTCGGCGATGGTCTGCCAGGGGATGGTGTTGAAGGCGTTCGCGATGTCCAGCGACACCGCCAACAACACCTCCCCCCGACCGACCGCCTCTTGGACGCTGTCCCTGAGTCGGGAGATGGCGTCCAGGGTAGACCGCCCGCGACGGAACCCGTACTGGCCGCCGTCGAGATTGGGCCCCGCCCCCTCAAGGTGCCCGACGAGACGAGCAGCGAGCACCCGCTCGAAAAGCTTGCTCATCTCGCCGAGCAAAACAATGGGGCGGTAGGCCGACGGCGACTCGACGGGGCGCCCGTGTTTCTTAAGCAACACGAGCTTCCCCGTCTTCCACGTTCGCGGGACTCTACCCGACGCCAAACACTCCGACATCAGGGAGAGCGTCTCTTCTTCGAACGCCGGCATGACCAGGGCGACGACCCGCCCTGGGATGCCGTCCGGACCGGGGGCGCGGTGTCTCAACTTGAGCTTGAGAACCGCCGCCCCCAACTCGGCATCGGACACGGGCGGGATCGCCTCCGTGTCAGCCGGCGTTCCCTCTGGTGCTGCCATACTCGGCGGGACCCACTCTTCCCGCGCAGGGAAGAGGGAGCTGACGACTTCATCCACGAAGGTGGGCTCGAGAGACCTGGTAAGCGGGGGCGCATAAGGCCGGAGTTTGTCGCTCACGGCCTTATACGGGCGCCCCCACGGATCTCCATTCAACGTCTCGAGCCACACCTTCCACGACTCATCTTTGGCGGCCTTGATTGCCGAGCGAAGGGCCGCTCGGGCGTCCCGGTATGCGGCGCGCAACTCCTCCACGAGGACAGGGTTTCCGGCCCTACGACCGCGGTAGCGGGTGTATCTTCGTTGGGCTGCGGGTGTACCGACGCTGGGCTGCGTGACTAGCTGCACGCAGCCCCTCTAGATCGTCGTTCCACCAGTACACCCGCCGCCGCGGGTGGACTGATCCTGCCCTCCGCATCGCCGCATCGCAGACGCGAGTCAGAGCATCCGATAACCGCTCCGACCTCGCGTCTACGTCCGGGCTTCCGCCGAACGCGGCCCATCGCTCGACGATGGCCGCCTCTTCCGCCAGCTCCCGGTTGAGCGTTTTCAATCGCCACCGTGGGCCCTCACCGGCCAGGGGACGATCCTGAGTCCTCAGGGCGGGGGAGACGATGTCGAACCGGACATACCGGTGGTCCGACATCGTCTCCACTTCCGTTACCACCCTCCAGCCACGCACGTGGTTCGCCAGACCAGAACTGGCGAAGGACACGTCCACGATGGACGTGTTCCCGTTCTCTCCCACGTAAGTGGGGACCGTCCCCTGATTTAGCAGCACCAGACCCATGGACACCGCCCAATCCTCCAATAACTCACCCCGCAAGTCAGTCGCCGGAGATCCCCATGCCGTAGAGTGGGCGTTAAAGTCTCCGACGACGACAAGCGGGGTGGGGTGTGCTTCCGCCACAAGAACCCCGAGCTCAACGAGTAACTGCTCGAATTGAGCACGGGTCTTCCTGGGCGGACAGTACACCCCGATCACTGCAGCGTCTCCCAGCAGCGCGAGGACGCACATTCGTCCTTTGAACACCCGATCAAAGGCGCCCCGCTGGGAGACGATAGCCACCTCACCGTCGCGGTCGCTGGCCCAATCATCGCGGGCACGAACCGCGTACGGTTCGGCGACTACAGCCACGGTCGTCTGCCACTGCGCTACGGACTGGATCAAAACATCCTGGGCCGCAGCGCAGTGCCTGACGTTGGCCTGCAGGACCGAGAAAGTGGACATTTATGTTTGAGCGGTGTCCATCACCTCCACAGATTGGGTGGGAGCGGGGTCCGCGACCGGCCCGACCCGCCTCCCACCGACACCTCCTCGACGACGACGCGAGCGCGTCCTCGATGCCGCCAGACAGGTTTTGGTGCCCAGGCGGTGCGCAGCGGCCTCTCCCGCCGCAGCACACACGGGGCAATTTGGCTCCGCACTGCAGCCGGCCGCTTTGTGACCGGGCTGCCCACACCTAAAGCACAGGGCGCTGCGATCACTTTCCGCAGCGCACCTGGCCCCCACATGCCCCACGTCTAGGCAGCGGAAGCACCGCTGCGGCCTGGGATCCAAAAGGACCGCACGGACGCGGGTCCAACCAACAACGAGAGCGCGGCCATCTGTTACTAGTTTGGCCGCCGCGACGGGGCACTTCACCCACGCCGTGCCCTCTCTGCCTGTCTGACGGACGATAGCTCCGACAACGACGCTGGTGATGGCGCAACCTCCAACGTCCGCCACCACCTGCGCCACACCTTCCTTAGTTGCTGAATCGCCCAGACCGGAGATGCGCAGCTCCGCGCACTTCTCCGGCCTGGCGACACGAACGTCGTCGCCGAGGGATGCCCTGAGTCTTGACGCCAAGGCGTCCGCTTTCGCGCCTCTATCCGCACCCGCCACCTCAAGTATGCGACCCCCGGTGGCCGCAGTGCGGAAGCGCAGGCCGTCAATACCGAGGCTTTTGAGGTCGATCGACCTCTCAGCCTCGGCAAGCTTTTCTGCGTAGGTAACGCCCCGACTCTCCGCTTCTCGCTGCAGCGTGATTACCACAGCTGCAGTTCGCGGCGCACGGAGGTTCGGAGCGCTCTTCGTCTTGACGGGCCTCGCGGGCGCCTTAGCGGACGCATTGGCGGGCGTCGATGCAATCTTTCTGGTTTTCTTCGGCCGCTTCACCACATTATTCCACGTCTCAGTTTGGGACTGAGACGTGGGGGCCGGTTGAGACGTAGGGGCCGGTTGAGTAGAAACTGGCTGGCGCTCTCTTCGCGTCGCCTCGGCCTCTAGCGCCGCAGCGCTCCTCCTCTGTTTCTTGTTCTTCTTCTTCCCCTTGGATGGGGCAGAAGAAGAAGAGGCCGGCGGAGCGGCCACGACCGATTCCGTCACCTCCACCGCAGACGTGGAGGGGACGGGAGGCACAGGCGCGGCGGCAGAGGCGCCAGCGGCCTTTCGCTTGGAACGCGTGGGCGCAGGAGCGCCGACAGAAGGGCCCACGCAAGGACCGATAGAAGCGCCGCCGGGTGCTGGAGCAGTGGCCGTGCGGGCGGCGTTGCGCGCGTCCGCCGCAAGGGGAGGACGCAACCGAGGCGCCGGGAGCAGCCGGTCCTCGAAGCCGGCGCGGCGCGCGTCGATGAGGTACAGCACCTCATCGCGCGACAGCCCCGCCGACCGAGCAGGAGCGGCGCTCATCTGGCGCCGCATCTCCTCCATCTCAGCCCGCACAGCCGTGAGCTCTCCCTTAAGACGAAGGACCTCCCCGTTACACGTGAGGGAGGCCATCTCCCTCATGTGTTCCCGTATAGAGCCGGCGGCACTCCGCAGGCCCTGCACGCTTTGGCCCTTCAGGCGGGAGGACTTGAAGGCGATCATCTCGATCGACTTCAACCCCTCCTCGACCGCGATCGACAGCTGGTCGGACCTTAACACCGGTACAGCTGCCGACGTCGACGCCTCCTCCATCGTCGGGGATTTTCGGAGGAAGGGGCGCCGCCCCTCCTCCCGCCTCAGACGCTCCTCCTCCTTGGCCTGAAAAGCGTCCCGCGCGAGCTCTTCCTCCGCCTGGAGCTCGAGCTCGCGCTCCTTGGCCGCAATATAAGTGGCCCTGGCTTGGGCCAGGCCAACATACATCCCCGTCGTTGGCGGGCGCCCACGCCCTCTTTTAACGGACTGGCCCCTGATGTTGCTGGGGCCAGTCGACTCCTCACCGTCGCTGCCTGACTCCCCAGGGCTCTTACTGTTACAGCGTTTACGCTGCCACAACCTGGGGGTCGAACAGGGACGGGAGGAAACCGTCTCCATGGACTGACAACTGCTGTCAGAATCAGACAGCTGTGGCCAGTCACATTTTGCGTCTCTGCACGCACTGTGCGGGGTCGTGTCGCACCGCGACAGTGACACCCGCAACTCCTTCACGCCTGAGATTGGGGTCCCAGGCCTCGAAACATCCTGTTTCGCACCTTCCTCTTCGTTTTTATTATTGTTGATTGTTTTTGTATTCAGTTCCATAATAGATCCCACGAGTAGAGACGAAGGGGTTCACTCCCTGGGTGACGCTCATTCCAGGGAGCGGGCTAAATACTGCAGGGTTCGCCAGGTGCCCGTACAGGTTTTAACGACTTCGCTGTCGGGTTTTAAAGACTGTCCTTGTCGCGGGCCGGCCAATTAAGGCAAGCCCTCCGGTCCCTAAGGACACCACGTACCGACTGGAGCCACCAGTCAGATGGTTGCGATGACCTTAGGGGCTACGGAACGCGAGGAGGGTGGCTGGTCCTCCCCAACACCGACGCCTGTGTAGACCCCTGCGCGAGCAGTAGGCCTACGCGTCCACGACTCTCCCCGCTTCTACCGGCCGCAGCCGGGAGCAGACAACAACAAGCTGCGTCGCGACGCTACAACCGGGTCTCCGGGAGCTATCGCGACGCCACAGACCTTGCAGGCCCGCCAGACAACGACCCCCTCGTGCAATGGGGTCAGCTTCAGTCGAGAAGACGACCGACAACCACCGCGCTTCTACCGGCGAAAAAGCCGGGAGCGGACAACAACAAGCTGCGCCGCGACGCTACAACCGGATCTCCGGGAGACGTCGCGACGCCGCAGGCCTTGAAGACCCGCCAAACCACGACCCCCATGTACAATGGGTCAGCTTCGGTCTGTGATACGACCGACCAATCGACGATAACAAACGCTTCCACCGTTGCCGGGAGCGGAACGCCACAATCTTGTCACAGCACTGACTCGCGTGACATCGCGGGCCTAGCAGGCCCGCCAGACCACGACCCCCTAATGCAATGGGGTCGGCTGTCGGGATATTGGTTCATCGACTTACAGGGGCAGCAGATTTTAGCGCTGCGCCTGTTAGCCGACTATCCAGGATGCACCGTCTTAGTCCAGTTGCCACTCCCCCCGGGCATATAGCCCGAAGGGATAGGAAACCGG